>OU893333.1:25907353-28764376 GCA_918026875.4 Diatraea saccharalis | reverse complement strand
ACTACTGCACGCACGACGTTGCCAAACTTACATCAATGACATCAGATGTCCAAAAATGTCCAAGATTGTCCAATAGAAATCCCGGGAAGGTCCACATTAATATCAACATTTCGATGCAAGTACATAAATAACTCTACCTAATTCCGACCTCTGGTTATCAGACTATATTAATATCATTATGTTGCAATACATATGTGCAAACATCTATTTCTATACACAAATCTTCAAATCGTACCGGAATTGTGATCATCGCAAAAACGTGTATACTAAGCATTACCTATACCAGTGACATAAAAGGAAAATGGCTTTAGATGACAACGAAGGCGTTTTACAATTGTCTCCTTATTTACACTACAGTTTGCTACAGTATCAATGAGAGATTATATGCAAATATTATTCAAATAAACTTTAGTCGATTTCAAATCGGATTTAGTAGTCACGTTACTAAACCGGATAACTACGTGTTTTGTTTTTTAATCAACAGTATTTTCTTTTTTCATGTTCTTAAAAAAGCCTGTAGATTCGTCATGCCCTATATTTTTACAAATAACGCACGTTTTAATAGGTTTAGGTTGTTCGCTGATAGGTAGACCTGACTGCCCACACAAAAAGCATAGTTAGTTTCCGAGACAAACTCTCATTACCTACTTTCGAACGTTTAGAGATGCTAGGTCGCGAAATAGTTTCTATTTGACGCTTTTTCGGTTTAGTATAAGTACTAAATAACGTTATTAAATCGGAAGTAGTTCGAACACAGCTATTGAAATATTATGCCATCCGAACATTTACATCGCGAATATTACCACATACTAACGCAATTATTTTGCTCTTCCGTGAACAATACGTTAGTACGAGTATTTCTAAGCAATCTTATTTTTACCCTAGCGTATGAATCAACAGTATGCCACAGCTTTGTATAACTTCTCGGAAAGATTTTTCTTTTGGCGATAATTTCCGATTTAAGATTCTCCCAGGTTCTACCGTTTTGAGGTTCACACGATTCAAGCCAAGTAATGCAGAGCCCTCAAGGGCTTTACCTACCTTTGCTACCGTGGCGATGCTGCTCCAACCGAACTCCATGCTGGTCCCCTCGATCTCTATGCTCCAGGCTGCGGCGGCTGCTTTATCGCTAGTGCCCGGGTCGAACAACGGAAGAGCGATGGTACCGTCATCCTGGCGTTGACTGGCAGTAACAGTATTGCGAATGGCGGACAACAAGTTTTCGATGACAGTATGTAGTATCCATGGTTGTCTGAAAATAAATATATCATTAGTTCAGTATTTTATTATCCCTTCTATACTTCTGATGAGAGATTTAATTAAGAAAGAGGACATAAAAAGCTATGACTTGCTAGAAAACAAGTATGTATATATTTCTAACATTTTATATTTTACTAAACTAATATATTTAATAAAATTATAGGTTGGGTGAAATCAAAAAAGGGTAGGTACTAAAATAAAAAGTATTCTACTTCATTTCCACAAAAATTGGGCAATTAAATAGGTATATCGACAACAAGTTTTAATCACAAACTGAACAACTTGATTATAAAATTGTATAATAGAAATTATGCTACCTTATAATATATATTAAAAAAAAAAAAAAAAAAACGATCACAAAAATTAAATAAATTGTCTACTTAACTGCAGCGAGTACACCAGAGGAAGGAAAAAAAGGAGCCGTGACAAGAGCTGGATTGACTCCAGTTGGGAGTAGCTATCCGTCTCCCATTGTCGGAATCGGAATCCCACCCATTCCACTTTACCGTCATTTTATCAAAACAAAATTCAAATCGCTTAATAGTATTAATGATAAATTATGTTAAAACATATTTATTTAAAAGTCATAAATAAACTATGTTTAAGTAAATACTTTCTATTATTATGTAATTAAAATTGTTTATTTTGTTTCAGTGATTTCTAATCGCACAAAACATTTACAAAAATATGTAAATTAATGTTAAGGTACATTAAATGATACATAATGATTAAATTCTAATACGAAACAAAACAGCTTTTAGTTAGCTTACGATAAATCATAGACAACATTTCTTAAAAAAAAGAAACTTAACTGACGTCATTTCACAATATATTTTCTAGCATTTCATTGAATCATAATCGTTTTATTTCTAAAACAGTAGCAACAAATAATAGATACGTTACATACGGCTAATGGTGGGTGTGAACATAAACTTAAGATTAGCCGGCTAAACTTATGTGTAACTGCAGGCCTTTGGCTGAAAATGTAGAAGGAAATGGAAACGGAAAAGGAAACAATGTAATAATGTTTACTATTTTGATACGTAAACTTTTATGAAAAAATAATCACTCATTACCTATATATGTCGTCGCCTGATCGTGATATGCCTGGGCACATCGAGATACGCCGGCACTTCATGATCTGGCCATTCTACACCGGCCATATCGTTTGACGATTTGCCCAGCCATACCTACTAGGGAATATCATTTGTATAGCTTTATAAACCAAATGCGTTTCCTTCAACAAAAGCGTCCGGCGAAGTACCAGAAATGAATCGCTTTTGTTGAAAGAAACATATGTATGTGGTTTATAATGCCTGTGTAGAATGGCCAGATCGTGAAGTGCCGGCGTATCACGATGTGCCTGGGCATACCACGATCGGGCGACGACACATATACTTTTATGGACCTATGTAACCTATGTTCAAAATTACAATTACAAAATATGAATTACTTAAAACAATATCTACCTAATCATTAAAATAAAAAAATAATATGGAACCATTTGTTAATTACAGATAGGTACTTCTGTAGGTACCTATTTAAAATTACAAAATAAAACTTCTTCAGTGTTAATTACTTAAAACGAGGACCCCTCAAACCTTCCGCCGGTCCGCGACCATCGAATACATTTTTAGCCATTTTGTTTTGGTTAATGTGCACATTAACCGGCTAAAGAAGGAATATCACGACGCAAATTAACATGATATCGAACTTTAACCGGCTAATCTTAAGATTTATGTTCACACCCACCTTTAGTCGTAACAAATATGTACAAAGTAATTTTTTAATATTTGTCTATGGCACCCATAAGTTATGAATGATATTTATGAAGAATATGATCTGTGGCTCTGTTCGCACAACAACAACAACAACAACAACAATAATAATAATAATCATCGTTTATCGAAGAACAATAGCTATTACTCTAGCATGAAAATAGCATATTAATTTGATTATGAAGGTTAAATACAGGCAATTAAAATCAATTATGTATATTTAGGAATAGATCATTATTAAACTATTAAAAGATTTCAGAGAATTAAAACTATGTCATTATCGTTATAAAAAAATCAATTAGGAATACAGAGAGAGAAAAACAACAATGTTATGGAACAATTATTATTAATGTATTTTGTCAGCCAAATGTTCATGGACTTTGTAATAAATAACATTTATGCACTAAGAGTTTTATCAGGTTCTTTTTAAATAGATTGAGTGAAGCGTCTTTCACATAGTTCGGTAATTTATTATAGATTCGAACAGTCTTCTGATAACGGGTACTGCTTTGCATTGTTGTAAGTATATTGGGTAACACTAGTCTTTCAGGATAGGTATCCTCTGTAGTCATTATTTCGTTTTCGTCACAGTTTCGTTATAGCAACATAATCTTAAAGTCTGAAAATATGGTTTCCAACTTATTTCTACTACAAGATTATATATTTTTTTATGTCTTAAAGAAATAATCAACTGGCTTAATTTCATTGATGTATCCAACCATATAATTGTTTGAATTTGGGACTACCATTGATAAATCGTCTGCGAATAACAAACAAAATTTCTCAGTGGCGTTATGCAGGTCGTTTGTGTAAAGGAGAAATAGAAACGGACCTTAGATACTACCTTGAGGCACGCCAAATTCCTTGTATTTTTCCACTAGATCTATAATTTCATTTCATTAAAACAATCATCCAAATTTGCGAGTTCTGCATATTGTAATCTTCCCAGTTATAAGCTTTTCCTCTAAGACCATAATTTTCACATTTGGCTAGGAGGATATCTAATGATACACATGTAATCGAATGCTTTACTCATAATTTGTCATAAGAATGATTTGTCTACGTAAGTCATAATTTTATTTGTCAGCTCAAACATTGCCAATGCCGTGCATTTACCTTTTTGAAAGCCATGTCGATTTACACTAATGATATTTTTTTTATAATGTATATGAAGCTATTCAACCTAACGAGCATGGTTTTCTTAATTTTTTTTAGATAGTATGGGTATCTAGACAACGGGCCTATAATAATTATCTACAGAGTTTGTTTTATGGAAGGATTTTATAATTGTAACTTTTAATTTTTCTGGAAAGATCTGGCACGATCTCTGATTTATTTGCCTTAATAATATTTGTGGCAAGTTCGTCATAGCCAATAGAGGTTGTATTTTTCAATCTAGTCGGAAAGAGAAAGCTACCATCATCAACATACTGTACATTGTTAGCGGCTGTTTTTACGTGTATAGGTTTATGATTTCCTGACCCCTAATTTGTCCAGTACTCATTATATGTTGTAGCACTAAAATTGAGTTTGTCTATAAATATTTTAATTTACCTCGTTTGTTGTCTATTTAGAATCATCAGTGATCGTGCCGTATCATGATCCGATAGTCACAAATCATGTATTTTGCCATGAGCTTCGGGAATATTACTTACTGATTACGAGGTCAATACACGCCTGCTAGTCTAGTCTGCTCAATAATATGTGATACAAACTCATGGTTTTGAACTATACATACTTAAGAATTCCCTACAACAAACGCTATCTTTTAAAAGATCGATATTAAAGTCGCCAGTTATGATCGCTTTTTTGAGTTTAAGTTTATTTAAAAGTTCATTCCATTTATGTAGAAAGAAGTTCACCGTCTATTTTTTATTGTCAGGAATCCTATACAGGCAAATTATGATATATATTTATAATCAGTGGTTTCTATCCCACAGCATTCAAATTAATAATAATAACCGATTTGTGACTAAATTTTGAACATCTCATACTTTTATACAAAAATTATGTCATAATCAATAAAAACAAAAAATTATCTGGCACGTGCATAAAGAGAATAATTATTATCTTTATCTATAGATAACAAAACGTTACGCTATCGAAGAGGAAGTAGGTACGTAAAACGGATATAAACAGATTTGATCTGTAGACCACAGATTATACCACAGACTATTCCAATAAAACACTAGATAGGTACCAAATGTTAAATTGAAATTCATTCATTCGCTATAGACGCCATTTTATCTTCATTATCTGTCATGCTATGCAAACTTAGAACTCGATTTTTTTTTACTTTACAGTGCCATCTATGTGCCAGCTTTTAAAATAGAAATCATGGTGTAGCCACAATTAATAAATGTGTTTATAATTGGGGATAGTTTTTAAAGGCATCATTAATAAATCTTGTTTATTATTACTTGAAACTGAGTTAAAAGCCTTATGATACCTAATATTATTGAAATAATATATCTCGTTACAGAATAATATAGTAATTATAGAATTGTCACTAGAAATGTTTCTAATTTAAGTGGTAATATTAAATATACTATGGCAATATCAATTGAAAATGGCGCGTATGGACTTTTTGGCGGGCTTTTGAAAAAGAAGGGCGCGATTTTTAAAGATAAATTTTAATTTGTTTAAATACTGTACATATTAAATAATTTCATTTCATTTTAGTGTAATTGTGTAATTAGTGATATAGAAATAATAAAAATGAATAAAACCCCGGGGGGTGACGGCCCCGGGGTCGATTCCTATCGTCCTACAAAAAGACTGAGAGAAAGTGTAGAAAATGAGACTAATATTAATTCTAAAGATATGGGCAAAGATTTTTATAAACCGTATAGTAAATCAGGTTATACGAGAGTATTTCCTGATAATGCAATTGGAAAAGAATTCTGTGTTTTTGTAGAAAAGGAGAAAATCGGCAACAGGAATCCCCTAGTATTAGCAAGCCTATTTAAGAATGAAATTAAAGGTGTAACGAATATAAGACGCATTAACGCTAATAAAGTCGGTGTAACGTTCTCACAAGCAAACAATGCAAATAATTTTCTAAAAAATGAAGGTTTTCTCAATCACCACAATTTCAGAGCATACATTCCAGCACGAGCAGTAGAGAAAATCGGTGTTCTTCGGTTTGTACCCACTAATATCTCAAATGAGGAACTCTTTAAGAAACTATCTTCGTCATATGAAATTGTAACTGTTCGTAGATTTCAAAAAATTGTTGACGGAGTTGTAAAGCCCTTCGGATCAGTGAGTATCACATTTTTGACAAACATCTTACCAGACTATGTATACCTAGATATATTTAGGTTTAAAGTTTACGAATATATAGCTCCTTTATTACAATGTTATAAATGTCTTAAATTTAATCACGGAGCTAAAGTTTGTAATTCCACTCAAAAGTGTTCTATTTGCGCAGGAGAACATCATTATTCTCAATGTAACAGTGAAGCAGTTAAAAAATGTATTAACTGTGGAGGACAACATTTGGCAATTTCGAGAGATTGTCCTGTTAAGAAACATAAAATTATGGAAAAAACTAATAAAATAACTTACGCTAACGCTACTACTAAAAACGATAATAATCTCATGAATAATTATAATTCTACATTTCCGGCATTACCCGCAAAAACTATGAAATCTACTACTTCTTATGAACCTATGTCATCTGAACAGTTACTAAATGAAGTTTTAAAAAGTGACATAATTCTTAAAGGATTAGTAGGTACACTAGTAGCATTGGGGAATGATGCAAGAAAGTTGACCTCTTCTGTTATTAAAGAAGTATTAATAGACAAACTTAAAAATGGATAAAAAATTTATTAATATATGTCAATTTAATGTACAAAGTATAAACTCTAAAAAACCTTTGCTAGTTAATTTTATTAATGAAAAGGACATAGACATTTGTCTTCTGAATGAGACATGGTTGAGAGATAGAAGTAATTTTAGTATTCAAAACTATAACTTTGTAGCTCAAAATGGACCTGATGGTCATGGTGGAGTTGGTATATTAATACGCAATAATTTAAAATATAATATTATACCAACAAAATATTATGAACATACACAAACTACAGCTATCAGTGTAGTCACATGTAGGGGTCGTTTGACCATTCTAACTGTGTATACCCCTCCACCAGGTAAAAACAATAACTTCAGGATAAATATATTACAACAAATTTTGAAAAATCTTCCTAAGCCCATAATGTTAGCAGGTGATCTGAATGCTCATCACATAGCATTTGGTTGTAATACAACTTCCACTAGAGGAAATCAAATCTATAATCTTCTTGATGAGTTCGATTTGTGTATTTTGAATAATGGTTCTCCTACTACAGTTGGTACTATTCATCACCGACAATCAGCTATTGACATCACATGTGTAAGTCCATCTTTAGCACCTCTATGTGACTGGTCAGTACATGATGATCCCATGGGTAGTTATCATTTTCCAACTATCACCAAATTGCAACTTTCAATAGATAAATACATTGTTGGCACACCATGTGAGAAGTTCTTATTTCATAAGGTAGACTGGTCTCTTTTCAAATCTGAAACAGAAAAAGAATTTTCAAATTTTTGTTATGATAATAGTAACCCTATAGAATCATACAACATATTTTATAATAAATTGATAGATCTTATGAAAAAATGTATCCCTATATTTAAAAAAGAGTCTCACTATATTAAGAGAAATCCAGTTCCATGGTGGGATAATGAGTGTTTAAATGCAGTTCGACTCAGCAAAGAAGCACTAAATAAATACAGATCTGATGGAACCATTGAGAGCTACATTATGTACAAAAAAGTTGATGCACAGAAAAAGCTTTTACTTCGTAAGAAAAAGAGAACTAGTTGGCATAAGTTGTGTGAATCATTTAACAGATATACACCTACTAGCATTATTTGGAATTATATGAAAAGATTTAAAAACATAGGTATTCAAAATAAATTTAGATTAGATGATTGGATTCCTGAATTTATAGAAAAATATGCTCCATCAGTTCCACCAGCTAATTCACAAAATAATTCAAATTTAACTAGTATCTTTAATAAAAATGATAATAATACAAATAGCTTCTTATCTGAACCATTCTCATTGCAAGAGTTGCAAAGTGCTCTAGCAAGTCGAAAAAATACTAGCCCAGGATTAGATAATGTAACTTATGAAGTATTGAAAAATATGCATCCAAATGCCCTAGAGATTTTATTGCAAATATATAACTTATTATGGAATAAACTAGAAATCCCAGACTCTTGGAAAACACAATGTATCATACCCATCTTGAAATCAGATAAACCAATAAATGATCATAATTCTTATAGACCCATAGCATTATCATCTTGCATAGGAAAAATATTTGAATATATGTTAAAAGTAAGATTGGAATGGTATCTTGAGTGTAACAATAAATTACCTGTACAACAGTCTGGTTTCCGAAAGGGTCATAGTGCAACAGAAAATTTTATTTCCCTTATAACCGATATCAAAAACTCTTTTTTCAGTCACTCAAATACAGCTTGTGTTTTCTTAGATATTCAGGGAGCTTTTGACAATGTAGATCCTGAAATACTTGTCCATATTTTATCAGAATCTGGAATTCCTGGAAAAATATGTAAATGGATATTTAACTTTTTATTTGAGAGAACAATGTATGTTAGATATAATAACATTCTTCATGGTCCAAATTCTGTATATAAAGGCACCATGCAAGGTGCAACAATATCACCATTGTTGTATAATATATACACCAGCCAGATTACCACTTATTTAAAAAATTCAAATATCAAATTTCTTCAATTTGCAGATGATATTGTTTTATATACTATAGATCAAAATGTAAATATTGCTGTAAATAATTTAAACAAAGGCCTTATACAGATTCATAATTTTTATGAAAATAAATTGAAATTAAAAATTAACCCTAGTAAAAGTGGTGCCATGTTGTTTAGTAAAAAATCAAATATTTGTGATAACAATGTTAAATATAATAGTGTTCCCATTCCATGGCTGTCTGAAAAGAAATTTCTGGGGGTGTATGTAGATCCTAAATTAACATTTGAAAGCCATATTAAATATATTTCAAAAAATGCTAATAAAGGGTTGACCATTATTAGATCATTGGCAGGTGTTCACTGGGGTGCTGATCCCCATACACTTAGCATGTTATACAAAAGCATAGTACGTAGTCACTTTGATTACAGCTGTCTTGCCTATATGAATGCCAAATGTACACAGTTACAGAAACTCGATGTTATTCAAAATAAGGCACTAAGAATTATTACTGGTGCAATGTGTTCGACTCCTATAAATGCAATGGAATGTGAATCTTGTATTCCACCATTGAAATTGCATAGATTAAAAATTGCTGAAAAATTCTGTCTCAAATTAATAGCCACAGAAAATAAACCACTTATTAATAGAATTCTACCCCAGGAACAACTACCAGTTGGCCCATATATTAATATTAACCAATTGATAACAGGGCATTTTCCAGAGTTATTGAGGATTATCATTCACATTAAAGAAAAAGCTGTAAATATATTTACCTGTAACCCTTTAGTATTATACCAATTTAGTCTCAAACAACTTATAAATATTAAAGTAGATATAATTACTCATACAATAAATCATCAAAATGACTTATTAGATTTATTTGAGAAACAAATACCTCAATATAAAATTTATACTGATGGATCTAAAAATACAAATAATGTAACTGCAGCTTTATATGACCCTCAACTAAAACAAACTAAATGTTTTAAATTAGATAGTAGCTGCAGTATCTATACTGCTGAATGTTATGCAATATATAAAGCAATTTTATATATAGATAATATTGTAGAAAATAAGAATTTTATTATTATAACAGACTCAATGAGTGTCCTAAATAGTTTAGAAAGTAAGGTATTTAAAAATAACATTAATTATTTAATTTTGTACATAAAGAACCAACTATATATATTACAAAATAAGGGAATAAGTATCAAGTTTCTGTGGGTACCATCACACCATGGCATCACTGGGAACGAAATCGTAGATGAAGTCACCAGAAATAAGCCTGATGAAGACCACAGTCAGATATGCAAAGTACCGTACACCGACTTTAACACCTACCTAACAGAATCCCACAAACTGTTGTGGACCAACTATTGGCATGCAATTGCATTAGAAAAGGGGAAATGGTACCACGACATACAGAAGACATTGCCCGCTCGTCCGTGGTACCATCCATCAAAACTTAAAGGATCTATAAACCGCAATCTAATTACCACCATTTGCCGTATGAGATTTGGCCACTGCAAAACTCCTGCCCATCTGCACAGACTGAAAATCATCAGCAACTCTAAGTGCATTTATTGTAACGAAGAAGGTGCCGATTTAAATCATTTATTATTGAAATGCCAACAGCAAGATTTTAAAATTCATAGACTGATTTTAGCGAGTGAGGTAACAAATCTAAATAGTGACAGTGACAGTGATGTTCTTGACAATAACAGTGAAGTTTTACATACGCTCCTCAGTGATACAAGATGCTATAAAGCTTTATATGATTATATACAAAATACTAATTTAACTATTTAGTGCATGGATTTATCTTTCCTTGTTTTATAATGAACTGATTGTAAGATAATAAGTTTGGCAAAAAGGGCAAGAACCCAGTGCCGTTAAAACAATAAATAAAAAAAAAAAAAAAAAAATATGGCGCGTATGTAATGGTTTGGTATAGTGGGTAAACTTTAAAACTAACTTCGCAAATGGAAAATGAATTGAGTGAATGTCCTTGTGCTTGTTAGTTTTTGCAAGTTCCTGTAACTTTTTCTGCTATTCACGTTGAGTTGATTAAGTTCTTCCGTGTAATCGAAATATATTGTGTTAGCAATCGTATTGTGTCTTGAAATATCCCGTACCGAAATGTTACTTGTTTTTAATTTGAACTTTGCTCAAAAAATCATGGCTCAAAACCGTTGTTGTGTACTTTAATGTTCAGTGACTAAGGATAGCGGTAAGTGCTTTTTAGTTTGTACAATAAATACTTTATGAATTGTACTATAATGTCAAAGTTTTCAACCGATTTTTATACCTATACGTGGAGTTTCATAATTCAAATGTTTTTCAGGTATTTTTCTTTGAGCTATCGTAGAATACAATATTCATTAAAAAACTTATTATGTGCCTACAATTTAAGAATTGTTATTTGTTCATCCAAGTTACAAATAATTAAGGACTAATAATTTGTTGTGTGAATAGCAGAGAATAATACATATTATTATGTTACTCAGGTATCCCTTTGCACCGGTTTCCTGACCCTAGAACTAAAACAGAAAATTTTTAAAAATGGATAGACATTTTTGGTGGAGAAATAACTCATCTGGATCCAATCAAAATATATAATAACATGCATATTTTTGGAAAACATTTTCTAGATATTTATAAATATCCCAAGAATAGACTGCAACATAGCAATGCCTACACTTCATATGTCAGGTAATTTATTATTTATAAATAATACTGCATATTGAATGTCTACCTATCTATTTATTAAATGCATTAAAATTCTTTCATATGTGATTAACAATGACCAGTGAATAATTTTTCAAACTATAAAAAGTTTAAAGTAAAAATGAAATAGTAGAAAACGAATATGTTTACTATAAGCTGAGTTCTTATAAAAAACATTATGGATTTTAATGTGGTTTTCATCAATATAGGTATAGAGTGGTACAAGAGGAAGGTTTATATGTACAATATAAGACCTTGTGGGCGAAAGCTAGTTTCTTACACCATTGTTCAAATAATGCTCCTAATTCCCATGTTAATTTTTAATGTTTTGATTTTTAAAATATTATAAAATGTTTTTTTCTTCATGTTCAGCGCAATCAACTGGAGAACCTCACATAGTTGCAAGTGCGGATTTGCCATGTAGCTCACATTTTGTACCTTTTCAACTACATGCCTGCACATCAGGTTGGTAAACATTTTTCTGATGAAAATTAAAATAGTTAAATAATCATCTTAAATATAATATTATTTTTTATATAAAGGAAAATTCATGAGTCAACATATAGTTATACAAAAATTGAAGGTCCCTTTGTTCAAAATTGCAAATCTATGTTGTGTAACATAGGCCAATCTTTAATATTTTGAGCCAGAGATTGATAAGCCAATGATATCCATGAAATAACTATATTTGTTATTATTTCCATGTCAGCATACAAACCATGGAAAGACACAAACACCTGTTGCCAAACAACAGTTGCCAAGAAAATTAAAAGGTATGTTAAAATTTATATCTCAATTATCCAATTTGAAAATTGCTGCATGAAATTGGAAACAATCTGCAAATCTGAAAAATATTCAGTTTTGTACAGTGTATAATGCAAAAAAAGAAACTATTTATTTTTGAGGCTTTAATTTACATTTCATGAAATTTGTTGCAGGTGTTTCTGTGAAAGACCATAATCAATATAAAATAACTGTGATGAAATTAAAAAAATTAGAAGCTCAAAAAAGGAGCTTTAAACAAAAATTGGCTCTTGCTAAATCTTGAATTCTGCTTTCCAAATAATTTCCAAAAATATGTCACCTACTGCAAAATTATTTTTCCGAATGCAAATGTCACATGGAAATAACAAAAAAACAAAGGCATTGATTTACCATTGATGAAAAGATTTTAGCGCTATCGCTATACAAACCTACAGCTAAGGCGTATCGTCTGTTAAGAAA
Source organism: Diatraea saccharalis (assembly GCA_918026875.4). Taxonomy (NCBI): domain Eukaryota; kingdom Metazoa; phylum Arthropoda; class Insecta; order Lepidoptera; family Crambidae; genus Diatraea; species Diatraea saccharalis. The sequence goes on along the minus strand of OU893333.1, from coordinate 28,751,593 downwards.
ATTTTATATTTTACCTAGTAGACAAACATTGCAGACTTTGTTGTATAAAGTCCAGTTAAAGGCAGGCATAAATGAAATTTTATTTGACAACCTAAAAATCCAGAGTTAGGAGAATGCCAGATAAATTTAAATACTGCACCTTGGTATTTGACGAAATGGCAATAGCACCAAGCATCAGCTTTAATAATAAAAAAAAAAAATATCACAGGATTTGTTGATAATGGAGCAATGAAGCAAATAGTACAGTAACCATGTACTTGTTTTCTTAATTAGAGGCATTGTTAAAAAATATAAACAGCCACTGGCCTATTATTTTTGCAGTGGCAATACAAGAACTTAAAGCTTAAAGCTTTGGAGCTTAAAGCTTTAATAAAGAATATGATTATTAAAATTGCAGAAACTGGTCTTACGGTGGTAGCAGCAGTATGTGACCAAACTACATCAAATATTGCAACATGAATGGAAAGGAATGTACTGCTAAGTGGAATCACATTCTACAATTATATGAAAGATGCCCAGGCTACAAAGGAGTGAAGATGGCACCTAAGTTGACAGCTCATCATGTAGTGCTATATTTATTCCTAAAAATGAGAGTGAAACACTTCACTTAGGTGTTAAACTGTTGGAGCTGCTATTGGAGTAATGACAGGTGATATTTTTAAATATTATTATGAGAGTAGCTTGGTGGCGTAGTAGATAAGCGCCTCGGCCCGCGATCGTTGTCGTTAAGCAACTTTCGCAAGGGTCGGTCATGGGATGGGTGACCAAAAAATTATTATCTCGAGCTACTCCATGCTTCGGAAGGCACGTTAAGCCGTTGGTCCCGGCTGCATTTACAGTCGTCAATTCACTCCAATCCGCATTGGGCCAGCGTGGAGGTTCTTGGCCCATCCTCCTTAACCATCCACAAGGAAAGCCTGAGCCCCTGCAGTGGGGACGTAAAAGGGCTGATGATGATGATGATGATGATTATTATTTTTATGAAATTTTAGAGTCCATATGTTTTATTATATATTTGAGAGCAGATTTATTATAGAAAAAATTTCTGGTATACATAGTACATACATACTAAAAACTTATATTTTCCATTACAAACCTAAACAAACATTATATTTTCATTGCAGAGTTTGGAGTTCTTGAAAAAGAATGCACTGAAACTGCAGACATGTTGATGTTTTTTGATGACTTATTCGACAGTGTCAATGGCAGCTTTAGCAAACCAAAAGTGGGGAAAATGTATAGGACAGCAGTGACACCAACATCGCCTCATCATAAATTAGGGAGCCTTTAAAACATTGCTTATTGACAATATTTCTTCTTCACATTCAGTGGGATCAAATTGCGAAATGGATGATAGCATTTATCTGCAAACACTAAAAGAACTATTGACTAAAGACGTAGATGATATACCCACTGAATGTGAAGTTGAAATTGAAAATGCTCATTTATGCATTGATTTAATCAATACAGAAAGTTTAATAAGTAGAAAAATCCGCAGCAATTGGATACTGTAGTGGCTGGATAGCACAATTAGCAAAGAATTTTTTTTATATAAACTGTTTATTATGTAAAAACAACATAGAAGCTAAAGAAAAGCAGATATTTCATTCTTATATAATTTTAAAAGAGTTTGAAAACAAAAGCTGGTTGTGGTATCCTACCCGAAACCTATTTTACTATGTTGCCAATGCTGAAAACAATAGAAGTTTTAAAAGAAAATTGCAATAAAAAAAATATTTTGACATATATAGAGTTAATCATAAAGATTAATTTATATTTAAATTTTTTACAATGCACAGAACACCAAATTCAACTAAAAGAATTCATAACAGAAAAATGTGCAGTATTTTTTATTAATAATTGGTGCAAAAATATCAATGATTTAATCAATGGCAAAATTTCATTTTGGGATAGAAATGATGAAATGAAGGTAAAGGCTCATAACCATTTTTCAAAAAATAAAGGTAGGAAGAGAAAAACTGTGTGTGGATCACTGATGAATGTCTGAAATAAGATGGTTAATAAAGCTACAAAAATAACAAGTGTTTCATTGAAATAAACTAATTGATTTATTTTACTCGCTCTAAACATTTATAATAGTTAGCATTGAACATAAACCATATAAATATGACTCCTGATATACTTGTTTAATCATAACAAATAAAACGAAAAATAATCTGCGGTCTTAGGTACATTATGTTTATATTTAAGGTTTAATTAGCCAAGTGTTTTTTTTTTCGATAAGTTATAAAGGTACATTTGCTTTTTTTATATATGTATTGATTCTCAAAATGAATAATAACTATTAAACATTTTTAGAATCAATCTATATAAAAGAAAAAATATACCTATTTATCTTATCAAAAAAAAAAACTGATCAAATAAACCTTTCACCATCAAGATAGTGTGGTAGCTGGCTACACACATATACACGCACACATACGTGCGACTTTTTTTAGCTGGCGGATAGATGGCGCTGTAATCGTGACCTATTTAAAGTTTGAGTTTGCTATCTATTACCAGTATAATATTGTAATCTTCATTATCTGTTTTCGTGCAAGTAGCGGCCGTTGCGTGTTTGAATTTTTCATTCAAAAATTAGTTACATTAGTGTTATTTCAACGTCTTATAGATTTGAAAATGCGAAGAAAACGTAAACACCGTGATAGCAAAGTCTTAAAAAAGACATGTCGTAGATTAGCGTCTGATTCCGATAGTTCGGAACTCAAGTCCGGTAAGCTTTCTGCTGTATTTTAATAAAATTTCAGGAGACTTTCGAATAGAATTATCCATATGGTGTGGCATGAATTACCTGTAAAGTAAAATTATGATGTTTAATGTCGTCAAAGTAATACGTTAAAGTAGTACGTGTAATTATCGTTTTGAATGATTGTCATGGCAGATCATTTTAGAACAAGTGATGCGAACAGTACGTCTTTGGACTGTTACCTTCACATAAAAAATGTTTTATTATTATTCAATAGCAGATTCAAATGGTACTATTAGGTGTAATGCTAAAAGTACCTACACGGGGACTGTTCCTTGAACGGAAAACATCCATTTTATTTACAAAATAACATTTTGATACTCTATATGATTGTAAAATGTGATGCGTACGGTACGATCTGGGACTGTTAGCTTTACTTCATTATATATAATAGCGATGCGAGTGGTTTTCGGGATCATTTCCTTTACTTCTTATCATGATCACCTACAATTAAAATTTTCAGGCTCAGAAAAGGTGATACTCAAGAATTTCCACATCAGTGCTCTGACACAGAGGTAGAGATAGTCATGACTCCTGAAAGATCACCAGCTCAGAATGTGGAAATACTGTAAACAATGGACGCAGAAGAATTGTTACTAACACAGGAAGCCACGACAGAAACTGAGGTTGATGACAATCTCAACAAATCTCTACCCGCAGACATACTTACTGTTACTTTTTTAAGGCACCTATACTGAACCTGCTTTCACCTCTGTCAAAACTGCCGTGTCTGAAATGCTTCAGAAAAAAGCTGCTTCTTTAGGTGCAAGACAGGGTCAAATTGGTGTGGTATTATCTGCTTTAACAACACGCACTGGACATGTTAATTTCTAAGAAGTGTGAGACAACCCTGCTTATGCATGTTAGCAACGCTTGTAGGCTACTTTGTGATACCTACTACATGGACACAAAAATAAGAAGCAACTTCCTTATATCATCTTTAAATAATAAATTGAAATAAAAGCCTGAAAAATATCTGTTTAGGGATTCATGGTGCATGAACACATAAAAACTACTAAAGCTATTAACTAATAAAGCCAGTCAAGTCATGACTTAAAACCATGTACTGCTAAGGCAAGACATGCTGTGAAACAAAATAAAGCTATTGGCTCAACAAATCATTTAAACTGTAAGCATCCGCAGCCCGATCATCAAACTCTGAATGTGTACCGGAAGATAACAACAGCAGCTCACCGGACTGCGGGTTCCTCGTCAACTGTCAACTGGAACAAGATGCCACAAAAACCTGTGCCAGCCCGTGCGAGCATCACTAGTGCCCCTTACAGGAACCCGAAACGGTCCTAGACATCCAGGTGACTAAACCTTAAAACAGGGTAGATTACAATATATATTTTTCTAGTCTATACTAATATCACAGTCTAGTCTCTCTAGTCTAGTCACAGTTATGCAATTCGTTTAATTAAATTACCACGAGGTTAGTAAATCGTAATGTGATAACTGATGTGGAAAAAAACATGCAGTCAAATTGAGAATCTCTTCCTTTTTTGAAATCTGTTTAAAAGACTTCTAAATATTGGAGCGTTTGGAATCGAAATATGTCTTCTCTTTAAGGTTCCATACACAAAATGTAATTAGACAAGAATTTTACCTTTTAGGAAGCCTGTCTGTCCGGCCATCCGTCTATCTCCAGGCTGTATCTCATGTACCGTGATGGATAGTTGAAATCTTCACAGGTCATGTATTTCTGTTGCTGCTATAACAACAAATACTAAAAAACATAAATATTTAAGGGGCTCCCAAGTCAATGAATGATTTCCACATTCAGATTACTTTTCACTCCTTTTCAATTTTACAGACAGTAGATATTTGCAGGCGGTTATTCATCTCACCACACCATAAAATTACATATCTTTTAAATCATTAGTTAGTGTAGTACAATATTTCCCATTTGCCGGGATTGCGGCCCGGTACCGGTACCGGGCCATCAAAATAAAATACTGGCTCGCAACATTCCCGCATCCGAACTTGAATCTGATCCGTTAGACATTACTTCCAGATAATAACTCTTACTAGCCCTTTTTAATTTCAAATAGTTCCAAAAATATTTAGGGTTAGATACAATGTTACTTTCTAAGGTAAATTATAGCAATTGACCACTTGATATTATTTATTTTTAATCTTATGCGGAGTTTATTTTTTTCCGTTTAGTCTCGCGATAAGCTGTTTAGAAAACCTTTACCATTTCGACAACAGACATACCGTCACTAGATTTATATTTCCAGTCCACTCCCCCGATTCCCCAGATATATATTTTATTTCAGCTAGATAGGTACCGATGTGACAGTCCAGATAGTGATTAGTTTTCATTAACCATTGGCAGCAAGTTTCTAGAAATTTCATTCTGATATTTTGACCGATCCGCCTGCGACCTGAACAATAAAGTTTAATAAGTTTGACTCATAGACTTCGATAAGCAACACAACTGGCTCTGAAAAAGCAGATGAGATAAGAGAAAAGAAGTTACAATTATTTATTTTTTTTAAAACCATTTAACACATTATATTTGTTTATTGTTTACATTCACAGAACATTAACTATAATTGTTACATTAAATTATTGTTAATAACTATGTGATATCGTTTGTACCATATTGCACTTTCTATTATAATATTAGTCTATAATATACATATAAAGCTTTTAGAAAATATAAAATTAAAACAGTATTCACGTCAATCGAATCACATCTCTACTCAAACAAGCTCACTGATAACTAATTTAATATACATAAAAATAAGCCTTATTTAACACCAAGCATTTTTATCGTTTGAATATTATATAATTTACTGAGTAGACAATTCTTAATATGAGTTTTAAATTTAGGCAAGGGTAATTTTAAAATTTCCATAAGAACTCTCTCTAGCTGTTTGATAATCTTTCTTTTTTGGACGCCTCCAGCTTATGGTTAGTACCCAGCAACACAACTTGTATAGGTAATATAAAAATAAATATTAGAATGATTTTTTTTTTCTTGTATATATCGATATTTTACAACACAAACACAAATAAAAATGAATAATTTAAAATCACAACGACTGCTAAAGTCGAATAAAAAAAATAAAAAAAGCAAGTTTCAACATATATCCTTCTCCTTTTCGATTTTGAAGTCAGTTAAAAAAATAAATAAGGTGCTTTGGGGTAATCATCAAATTCCGAAAATGACGAATTACCACCAAATGAGGCATTGCTTTTTTTATCAACTGTCGATAAAGTTGACAAAGAAAAAGCTTTTAATAGATGAAAACACTTGAAAATTTGGAAATCGCAAATAAAAAATATATTATCACACGCTCAATCGTCACTTTAATGTATTTCCTATATTCCTGTCCAGACATGTATATGGCTGGCTGGTTTACACGCAATTTGGTCGATGACTTGATTTTTAACTTAATTTTAAACACACAAATGAGAATAAGTAAAAAATTTGGTAACTACTTATGTATGAGCATAATGACCACCTCCGTAGCATTGACGACCTCCGTAGCCGAGTGGGTCGCACGCCGGTTTCAAGGTGTCGCCATCTCTGAGGTCCCGGGTTCGATTCCCGGTCGGGTCAACGTAGAAAATGAACTTTTCTATATTGACTTGGGTCTGGGTGTTGTGGTACCTTCGTTGTCTCAGATACTCCATAATACGGGGGCTTTAGCTACTCATCTTGGAATCTGAGCAATGTATGTGATGTTGTTAAATATTTATTATTTATTTATTTATAATAGAATTTAAAATTACAATCTTATCTTAGAAGTGTAAACCATCCATTTCATAGTGACTTATATATAATACTTAATATTTTTTAATCCAAATCGCAATAAAACTCAAATGCAGATTAAGTATAATATCTACCAATAAGTAACCTACGAAACTCCCTTGGGTAGGTACTTTTTAATATATGTACATACTAAGAGTCACAGAGGTATGCTTGGGTATAAAAGTATAAATAAATAAATATTTTGATTTGAAACCTTTCATTATTTATCAGAATTTGTTCCACATCGCTGATAGACATTACCATTTATGTATTTCGTGGTAGGATGGTAATAAATACTTGCCTTAATTCGGTATTGCTCAATTATTTTCTGAGAAATGTAGGTAGGCTATGCTTTAACTTCAAGGGGCCGAGTTGTATAACTGCAACAGACGTCATTATCAATGTAATCATGTTATTATATTAGTAAAGACTAGAAAAATACTTATGTAGGTCTGACATAAATTAAATATCTACTTTTTTTAATTTGGTCCGAGTATCCGGGGTATCTGAAAATGGCTTTTATATATTAATACTAACCTTAATTCTAGCGAGGGACGTTATTCCTATATCAATTAGCAAACCTGTAGCATCATAATTTGCGGCAGTCGCATACAAAGTTCCACCCCCTAGATTATGGAGATGGGGGGATGAAAGTTCCAATATAGAATATTGTTTTTCTTTTTTATTGAGTCATCAAAATGTTAACTCTGTGTCTCGACCAATTTTCGACATTGCTATTTTCGTTTGCAGGTAAAATTATTGGCAACAACGCACAGAAGTTCCGATTCAATAAAACATGCTCATTGACGCTAGAAGCATGAATTTTCTTTTTATGAAAAACACCCGGTTTCTGAATAGCACGTCTCGAGACTGCACTTAAACGTCACTTAAACAGGTTTTCGTTTCTCAATTTGTTTTTTTTTTTTTTTGCAAATTGAAAAAAACTAGGCCTGTTTGCATTGTGATAAGTTAAAAAAAACTTAAGTCGTTGATAATAGTCAGTTGATATTTTGGACTTTTCTCAATTCAGAAATCGGCCGTAAGACTAGGATAACTAATAAGTAAATAAAAAATATTATTATCTTAATTTGATTTGCTTTATTAAAAGACCTTTTTTTTTTGTGGAAGACATTACATTTTGGTTAATTTCTCGAAATTCTTCAAATATGTGAAGATGATGATCACATATTTTATAAAACAAGCGTTTCTGCTTACTTGCGAGTTACAACAGGATGAAAAATCGATCAAAATAAATAAAAGAAGAAAGTTTCAAACTGGATAATACATAATCATAATATACGTACATATATGCAATATGAACATATGCATATCTATACAAAAAGCAGTATATACTAATCTTTTTCGTTAGAAAGCTTTTTTTTTTTAGGGAGTTACAATGTTATATTCATATGTCCACTGACCGGTAGAAAGTAGCCAGGACGCGAGTTTCCCATAATAACAATATGGCCAACTTGGATGTGGTCGAGCTCCAACCAGCTGACCTTGGTCGTGGCGTCGAGGAGTGTGCATCTGCGATGTTGCCATACTGGAGAGACTAAAAACAAAAAATATTTTACTTGTCTTTATTAACTTTACAATCTATGGAGATGTGAAGTCGTTCGATATGATTTATTTTTAATGAAACTTCGCCGTGACTACATAAAAAAGGAAGTTAAATAAAAGGTAGCATTTAGAGTGTTTTACTTCGAAAATTTTCTTCATTAAGAGTTTTTATAATCTTAAATGAATATTGAAAAATGAGAAGCGTATTAAAACGAACTCCTATATAATAAATTTTGATCCCTTCGAGGTACCCCAAATTCCGTAATTCTTATGTGGCAACACTCCTATACACAGTACGTTGGTCGAACAGCCATTCACACGGTCCGCCAACCATCAGATGGTCGGTGATTGGACCTCCGACCTCCGACCACCTACCGCGTAGATTGCACTTAAGACTTGAATCGCTTGTGCGCGTGCGCCCGTTTGCGACGACAGTATACAGCTAAGTGTGGTAGTGATAAGACGTGTTGCTGCTATATTTTCCGTAAGTTTTCATAATTTTGTTTTTTTTTTTGGTAATAATGTTTGTTGTCGTTATATTTGTGTTTTTTGTTATTGTTACTTGTTTTCGTTATTTATTTTGCCTTTGATATACTGTTTTTTCTCTTATAATTGATTTTATTTGAATATCATACAATGATGTCCGCTAATTGTCTTACGGTTTTTCGGTTTTATCAAATCATTTTGCAGTAACCGTACAAGCAGTATATCAAAGACATGTTGAGACGCCAAAATAAATTATTACACTAAAATTCACTGTCGTTAGAATGCAAAATTGCCACCAAGGAAAACGTTCCAATTTTCGAGACCGTGGAAGTAGATGTGCATAAATCGAGTTCTAATATAAATAATGGTTTATTATGTACTATTCGCGAGTGTCTTACAAAACAAAATTAGCGGTTATAGTCAAGGAACTCTTCCAAAACGAAGAAAATGTGAATTAAGTTAGCTTTTGTTTGACGACGATTGTACTAGCGTGCCCCGGTTATATTTATGTTATAAGATATATGTTATTATGCTGTGTGTATTATATATCTTTTTCTTCATGCCGGTTTCCCTTGCGGGGTATACGTAGAGGACCGAACGCCTTACATATATTTTTCGCATCATCCACTTTCATTACTATTTTCATACATACATACATACTAGCCGGTTTTTATGGTTTTTGACATCACCTGAGAGCACGCGATTGATTTGATCATGAAAAGTGTGTCGTGGCCTTCCTCCGCTTCTGCATCCTTCAATTGTCGAGTTGTATATCAGTTTTATCGTTCTCTCGTCCGGCATTCTTTCTACATGTCCCAGCCAATGGAGCATGTTTCTGTTGATTTTTACACCGACGCTATCTTTCGTCGAAGTCGATCACCGTCACCGTCGATCCATTATCTCGGCGGTATGCCCAGAGTTCCTTTCGTACTACTCTGTCAAATGCTTTCTATAGATCCACACAATCGCAGAAAAGCTTCTGATTAACGGCCTTCTCTACGATGTTGCGGAGCGAGAAAACTTGATCCGTGCATCATCTATCCCCTTCCATTTCTGAATCCTCTCTGTGCCTCACACAGAAATCGATCGGATTTCATAAATTTATCTTTAGTTCTAATACATATCGAATGTAATTCTTCCATACAAGAAAATAGTTTTTGGCTAATTCTTTGAAATAGTCGTTTAGAATAATATTTTCTGTTCTCTTAGTTATACTAGTGATTAGTTATTATATAAAAAAAAAAAAAATGTTCGTGCTTCTAGAATCAAAGTCCATGTTTTATTAAATCGGGACCACGATGCAACGCCGAAATTAATTATATCTTTGTCTTTAAATTTTTAATTCTAATCAAAAAACACTTAAAATACACAGCGTAGAATGTACGGTTTACGATTGCTGCACACAAAATATTTTTTACAGAATAATTTATATATAAAAAATGTATTTCGTGATTCTTACAAATTGTTTACACAATTTTAAATCTTGAATTCTCATTATCGAACACAGATGACTCCAGGAGTGAAGCCAGATTTCCCACCAAAAACAATGTCGTTTGCGACGGTGAACCCTGTGGTAGCACCAATTATGCCCACCGTGGCCCGAGTACCAGCTGAGATTGCACCACCTGTCAACTTACCTGTAAAACAGCGGCCTGGTCCGGTAAGTTAATTTGTAATACTTTTATAAAAAGTTAGTGTTGACAACTCGGCTATGAGCATACTGTTGTCTCAGGCGCAGCTTGAAGATTTCGAAAACCGTTTTGTCCATACCGCCCTTCTCTAGAAGTGTTCCCTCACTGAAGTAAATAATTAAAGTCATTATTACTTTGTCAAAATTCAGTTGAAAACGTTTTTTGGTTTTTATTTTCATTTAATAGTAATATATTAAAATAGTAATATACATATTCTATATGTGGGATTCCGCAAATACCGAGATCCCGCGGGATTGAAAATTCCTAGTCAGACTGTCTTAAAGAAATGTATTCGAATGTATGTAATCGATCGCGTAATCTATTGCCGACGTGTGACGATGTATGACGATATTATTTGTTTTCAGCCGGTGAACAAAGCTGGTGGTCGCATCGTGCCAGTGAGCGGCGCCCTCGCATCCGCTAGACGCGATCCACGCCTCGCTCGACTAGTCGCCCCGCAACCTATCGCACCCAACGTATTCGATATGAGACCTCTCGAGCGGGTCACTAAACGCAAAAACGTTATCACCATCGATGTCCGCCCCGATGCTCCGCCCGTGCGACACCCGCGCGATCCCCGTCGCCGCGATCCGCGTCTTAACAAACGTGACGACCGCCAACAAGGACAACCGGAAACGCATCCATCCATCCTCGAACGCCTCATTGAAATAAAAAGCATCGATAAACTCCCGCCGATACCCAAAATACGGCGAGAGCGAGAACCAGACGAGGAGCAAGCCGTCGTTCCTAAAAAGAAGAAAGACACTCGGCCTGCAGCCGACGCCAATAAGGAAGCAGCAGAAGCGTCAAGTAAGATATCAATAAACTTGCTAACAGACGTTAGGACGAGGGTACGAGTAGATTTAAGAGGGTTCATAATAAAGTATTTAACAACTCTAAATTGTGTACCTATCTTACAATAATCTAACAATAAAAGACCGAATTTCTGCAATTAAATTTGAATTTCAACATTAACAGATTAAGTTTGAAGTCGATCAAGATAAAATGAAGATAAAGAGTGTCGTGTCGTTTTGCAGGCGTAGGCGATGTTGTTGTGGAGAATAAGGACGTTGACCTTAGAGTGTTGCATCCAGCAGTGGCTGAACCGAAAGCGGCCCCCGTTGCCTTAAAGAGATCATCCGCAGAACTACTTGACGGCAAACCTAAGAAGACTAAAATTGATAAGTTCAATGTGTTAGTATTTTCTTACGCATAATTGATTTGAGTATACATTAAAATGATACATTTTACATTAATTATTCTTATTTATTTACTTTACAGTTTGTTCGGTAACGAAGATGTTGATCTTCGCCAGCTACCGCAAGGAGGACGACGGATGTCGTTTAGAAAATCGCCAAGTATGTATAAAAGTGGATTATAAATATTGTCATAGTGTTAATTGAATAATAAAATGATGATGCTAATTTATATAAAATTATAATAATTTTCCTTATATTTCAGGTATCGAAAGAGAACGAAGACGTACTACAAGATTGATTACAGAAGACACAGACTTGAGGGTAGAGAATGGCAAAGATTTCGGTGCAGAAGATCATAAAAAGTCCATATCTATTATTATGAGTCAGGCTAAGAAACACTTTACGGACGGTCAACTTGATAAAAATCAGTACAACACTCTAATGTATCAAGTGCTACAACTCAAAGAGAAATTACAACTTAAAGAGGCTAAGCAGAGGGAATCATTGGAAGTATCGAAACGAAAAGTCAAAGCTCAAATTCAAGAAGCCAATCACAAAACACCTAGTCGAAAGACGTCCCCTAATACATTAGGTGATATCGATGAAAGAATCACACCACCCGCATTTTTTGATACTCCTCTGGATTATCAAAGCTATATGGCAACTGATTCAGTGATGAGAGTAAACTCAATGCCCCTGTTAGATACAATCGATGGACCCAAACATGGTCTGTTGCCTATCCCACCAGCGATACCGCAGAATGGACCGCACCCATTCCCTCCTGCTTGGAGAGGGCCGCGACAGCGAACGGAAGAGTATGTGCCTAGAAGATTCCGAGCACCGGGTCCACCGTACTTCAGAGGAAAGTTTGATAAGCGAGGTGGCGTTTGGCCGCCGTTTGATCCCCGGCCAGCTTTACCTCCTCTGCCAACACCTAAAATTGGAATGTGCCAAGGACAGTGCCCTCTGCAACCTTATGAGAGAATTTCTAATCCACCACCGCTCGGTGTCACCGACGTTATCGTACCACCCACCGACTTCAATGTCCTGGAATATATTGATCAAGATCCTTTCAGAACTATACAGATCGATGGTATCGCTCGAGAGATTAGATTTTATGGAGACACCGCGATTATTATGATGGATTGGGACGATCCACGCGAAATAAGGTTTTTACCTGGACGTAGAAGAGTCACGTTCGACAACAAGGACTCTATAGTTTTATCTTTCAATGAGGGATACAAAAAGGTTGAAATCGATGACCAAGTGTTTGATATTAAATTTGGTGCTCCAACTAGAGAGCTGTACATAAACGGGAGGTGGTTTGAGTGTATCTTTGGTGGACACCAACCTTTAGGTGTCATCATTGACGGAAAGCCTAGGTTGGTGCATTTAGAAGGACCGCTACCTCAAGTGGACATAAGTAAGACAAAACGGACTGATCTTGTTGCCGGAAAAATCAACCTTATAGTGAATGCTGTTCACATATGCCCGGTGTATTTGGACGCTAAAGTGCAGAAGTTCCAAATCGATGGCAAATTGTTTACTCTTCGTTTTGTGGACTCATTTAGGACCGTCTTGATAAACGAGCAGCCTTTCGAGGTAGAGTTTGATGATTTGCCAAGACCTATACGCGTGGGTGACGTGAAATATTTTATTAGATTTTCGGCTTTGCCGAAATACGTAAAGCCTGGTTTGTCAAAAGTCGCTAATATGGAAGGATCGTCGGTGCTGTCGCCGCTAGAACCGGTAGTCAGCTTTGAGAACATTCACGACCAGAAACCTCTCTTTGCCACGTCGGAAAAGATTCCAGGCCTAGAAACTCGCTCCGAAGAAAAATCCCCCGAAAATATCTTACCCATACTCGGCAATAATATCAATGTGAACGACTTGTTCGCTAAGCTAGTAGCGACGGGCATCATTCAAGTACCAAATGAATCAAAAAAAGGAGAGAAAGCATTACCAACAAAGACCGAAGAACTAATGAAACCTAAGCCTAAAGAAGATAAGAATGTCATACACAGAGTTGATCTTTTGAAGCCGGAAACTTTGAGAGTGTAAGTATTATTAAACTTAATTTGTTTTAGAGCTGTATTTTAAAATACTATTCATAAAATTTTTATGTGCAGTTTTGAAAAATAAATATAAATTGAGTGTAACTTAGGTTTAGATTTACCCAGGACCTAACAGGACTGACAAATTTGTAGTTTATATATATTGTAAAGATACTTATTTCTTGCGGCTTTGCGGTTTGGGTGGATTGTCTGAACATTGATGAAATGAAAATACGCTCTGTAGTATAGCGAAAGAGTAACAAGTGCTTGAAAAATTCGACAGTCCCGTTAGGTCCTGGGTAGAGGTCAGTGGTTAGAACAGTCGCCCGGATTGCGAAAGGTCGTGGGTTCGAGTATGGGACTCGAAACAAAGAAGTTTCTTAAGCATTTTTCATTAAAAATAATAATATTTTTGTTAAATTTGAACTTACATTGCAAATTAGGTAATTGTTTAAAATATACGAGCTCAAGTTATTCATATTCAGGGAGGCCGCTTACGAAACAGTAATGGGTTACAGCTGCGTCTCCATGATTGATTTTTTAAGTGTGCGTGTATATGTATATCGATCTATTGCTTACAAAATCTATATTTTCCAGAAAGCAACCAGGTCTAGTAGAAAAACTGTACGCCGGCATGCAATGCTCCGGGTGCGCGACGCGTTTCCCTCCAGAGCACACTGTGCGGTATTCCCGACATTTGGACTGGCACTTCAGACAAAACCGAAGAGACAAAGACTCCGCGCGAAGGGCACATTCTAGACGCTGGCACTACGATCTATCCGATTGGCTGCAGTACGAAGAGGTCGAACATCCGGAAGAAAGAGGTCAGTGGCGTGGAATTTTATTTCATCAAGTCGGTTGACTTAAAAAAACTTGACCCACTCTCTTTGAACATTCTCTATAATAGATGTTTTCATTTATTACAGAAAAGAGTTGGTTTGAAACGGGCGGGGCGATCTCTACCGGAGGCGACGGGGCCGAGGTCCCGAGCGTGGCGGCCGGAGCGCTCGCCGCCCATCACTGTGCCCTGTGCGGTGACGCCTTTCAGCAGTTCTACCACGAAGACGAGGAGGAGTGGCATCTACGCAACGCTGTACGTCACGAACACAACAACTACCATCCGATGTGCCTCGACGACTACAAGGTACATGAGTGTTCTTGTTTGCTCGATCGCTTTAGCTGTTGTTTCAATAGAATGTGTTATTAATCTATTACCGTTTTTTCTTTGATTAGTTGTCGTTAACGAAGAATGTGACACCAGCAGAAGAGTCATTAGATGATGTGGATGAAGATACCGATTCACAGTCCGACAGCGAGTCTGTAGTGGAGGTTATTGAACCGATGATCGAGGAACCTGAACCGGTTGAAGTGAGTATATTATCAATGGTATTTATACACAATAATATTTATACAAATCTGATGGTTATATGTTGTTTTCAAGATTATTCATTTTATCATATACATATCATCGATACAGGTGTATCCTTTGACTGGACTCATAGACAATATGGAGTTGGACAATATTTCCATACGGATTGTACATACATATATATGTAGTGTGCTAGTACATATTTTAATGTTAATTTAATAATATTTATTTATCTAAAGATCGATAACGAAGGCGATGAAGATGACGTGATATACATAGCGGAGCCAGTAGAGGAGGTGTTGGTTGAGGATGACGCGGACACGGATGATGAGACGGTCGCCACGCGGGCTGAACGCGATCGTCTCGCTCAGATAGACTTCTCCGGGATCAAGGTCAAGCAGGAGCCCATAGATCCAGGTCAGTACATCATTAGTCGGGTTATGATTTTTCTATATTGTACCCTGTTTTGCCGTGTAAACAAACAGGTTTAAAAACAAATGGTGATTCGAAGTAGTTTAATTGCTCCTACGAAGAACGTGTTTAATATTAGATTTATTAAACACATTCTTCGTAGGATATCTTTGACTCATAGAGTCGGTCAATTGCACGAACGTCCATTAAGGTTTAATGACGTCTTTAAGCTAGCTCTAATGAATGTCAAATTGAAAAGTAATGAAAATTTTAATGGACGTTTGTGCAACAACTGACTGAGTATATCTTAAATCTTACATAAGTAGTAGGTGTACTATACCGTCTCTTATAGCCAAGAAAATAGAAATACAATGTTGTACTAATAGTAACTTTTTTTTTTTTTTGTACAGACGACGACGACGAGCCCGTGATCACCGCTGAAGAGTGGTCTCCCCCTCCCGTTGTGGATACCACACAGGCTTCGGTCCAATCGTCTTTGGACGGCAACACACAGTTGGAAGTGGCCACAGTACGAGCTCCGCCAACCGCTATCAGGATCAATATCTCCAAAACCGTCCCCACTTTACCGGAACGTAGACAAGAGGTAGAGAAGGACGAGCCCCCGCCACCTGTCGAGGAACCAGAACCAGAACCGGAGTACACCATGAAACCGCAACTCGTAGGGCTACATTTAAGTAGACAACCGCCCGTTCAACGTGGATCTGAGCTTTCTGGACTATGCTCTATTATGTAATTTAAATACGTTACGACAAGTGGGTTCCCTCTCTTAACCATTGATATCAACTACATGCGCTAATAATATCATGCGCTAACACGATTCACGCGTGAAATTCAAAAAAGATGAAAATGAGTATGTACGAGGAAAAAATGATTCAGGTAGTAAAGTAAAATACAAAAAACATAAAATAATAAAAAAAAAAGACAGGAGGTAATAATAATTAAAAAAATAGATAAATAAAAAAATAGAGGGAGGGAACCAAGGGCGGGGGATGTGTTAGTTTGCATACAGTACAACGCCTCAAACTGACGCATCACCTATTTTATCACTAAACCCAAGTGATAATCTGGCGAACGGCCTCAGGGGAGAGCGCGGGTCGTGTAGATCCCTGAGGCAAGCCTGACTATCTCCTTCACGTGGTTGCCGCCTGTTATTGGTCTGATTCCCTATGAAACAGACGTAACTGAAATAGTCAGACGCGTCACCCCAACCATCATCTCTCCTATCATAATCACTTCCTTCCTCATCCCAATCTACCTTCCACTCCCTAAGACTGTCGCGCCATCATTAGGCTTAGTCTTCCAGTCCACTTGGCCAAGGGAGGCCAAGAGAGGTGGTAGCCAAGGTGAGCCTCTCCTGCGCTAAGACCTGCGCAGCAGTGCCGTACGCGGGGATGAAGGGATCCTGGTGTTAGAGCCGAAGGGGTATCTGCGGCACCCTGGAAGCAACACAGCACTTTGGCCCGGATTTCAATGCCGGCTAGACGGCGGTCACGTGGTCCAGCCAACGTGGTAATGGTCATGGTGTCTACCGTCTCTGGGTCACCGGCGAGGGGCGTAGGTAGGGGCCTGACTTTACCATCAGAGTGACAGACCCTGCCATGCTGATGGAGCAAGGCAGTTCCTGATGTCGCGTTAGGGGGAAAACTCTGTGGCGGGTGGGACTGGTAAGAACGAAACTGTACCATTATTTTCAGACGAGGGAAACAAAACATAAGGGAAATTACATTTTTTTCATTTTTTATTTTAAATCTTAAAGCATCGTTTAATTGCTCTGTCGTTAAAATTTCCATCTCTCAAACTCTTAATTGACTTGAATTCATTTCATTAATTGATAAGGACATATTTTTTTTCAATAGTCTACACCCCGTGTTATCAGCAGTGGTCGGAATTAGGTAGAGTTATTCATGTACTTACACTGATTTCATACAGCGAAAGAATAAAGTGGATATGCCTCAAATCCCGAGATTAATTTTAAAGAGCAGAAAAAAATCCCTTGATTTTTTAAATAAAAAGTTATTTACTTTTACACAATTTAAACTAGTGCACGCACGACGTTGCCAAACTTACATCAATGACATCAGATGCCCAAAAATGTCCAAGATTGTCCAATAGAAATCCCGGGAAGGTCCACATTAATATCAACATTTCGATGCAAGTACATAAATAACTCTACCTAATTCCGACCTCTGGTTATCAGACTATATTAATATCATTATGTTGCAATACATACATATGTGCAAACATCTATTTCTATACACAAATCTTCAAATCGTACCGGAATTGTGATCATCGCAAAAACGTGTATACTAAGCATTACTTATACCAGTGACATAAAAGGAAAATGGCTTTAGATGACAACGAAGGCGTTTTACAATTGTCTCCTTATTTACACTACAGTTATTCAAATAAACTTTAGTCGATTTCAAATCGGATTTAGTAGTCACGTTACTAAACCGGATATCTACGTGTTTTGTTTTTTAATCAACAGTATTTTCTTTTATCATGTTCTTAAAAAAGCCTGTAGATTCGTCATGCCCTATATTTTTACAAATAACGCACGTTTTAATAGGTTTAGGTTGTTCGCGGATAGGTAGACCTGACTGCCCACACAAAAAGCATAGTTAGTTTCTGAGACAAACTCTCATTAGGTACCTACTTTCGAACGTTTAGAGATGCTAGGTCGCGAAATAGTTTCTATTTGACGCTTTTTCGGTTTAGTATAAGTACTAAATAACGTTATTAAATCGGAAGTAGTTCGAACACAGCTATTGAAATATTATGCCATCCGAACATTTACATCGCGAATATTACCACATACTAACGCAATTATTTTGCTCTTCCGTGAACGATACGTTAGTACGAGTATTTCTAAGCAATCTTATTTTTACCCTAGCGTATGAATCAACAGTATGCCACAGCTTTGTATAACTTCTCGGAAAGATTTTTCTTTTGGCGATAATTTCCGATTTAAGATTCTCCCAGGTTCTACCGTTTTGAGGTTCACACGATTCAAGCCAAGTAATGCAGAGCCCTCAAGGGCTTTACCTACCTTTGCTACCGTGGCGATGCTGCTCCAACCGAACTCCATGCTGGTCCCCTCGATCTCTATGCTCCAGGCTGCGGCGGCTGCTTTATCGCCAGTGCCCGGGTCGAACAACGGAAGAGCGATGGTACCGTCATCCTGGCGTTGACTGGCAGTAACAGTATTGCGAATGGCGGACAACAAGTTTTCGATGACAGTATGTAGTATCCATGGTTGTCTGAAAATAAATATATATCATTAGTTCAGTATTTTATTATCCCTTTTATACTTCTGATGAGAGATTTAATTAAGAAAGAGGATATAAAAAGCTATGACTTGCTAGAAAACAAGTATGTATATATTTCTAACTTTTTATTTTACTAAACTATTATATTTAATAAAATTATAGGTTGGGTGAAATCAAAAAAGGGTAGGTACTAAATTAAAAAGTATTTTACTTCATTTCCACAAAAATTGGGCAATTAAATAGGTATATCGACAACAAGTTTTAATCACAAACTGAACAACTTGATTATAAAATTGTATAATAGAAATTATGCTACCTTATAATATATATATAAAAAAAAAAAAAAAAAAACTTACTCGATCACAAAAATTAAATAAATTGTCTACTTAACTGCAGCAAGTACACCAGAGGAAGGAAAAAAAGGAGCCGTGACAAGAGCTGGATTGACTCCAGTTGGGAGTAGCTATCCGTCTCCCATTGTCGGAATCGGAATCCCACCCATTCCACTTTACCGTCATTTTATCAAAACAAAATTCAAATCGCTTAATAGTATTAATGATAAATTATGTTAAAACATATTTATTTAAAAGTCATAAATAAACTATGTTTAAGTAAATACTTTTTATTATTATGTAATTAAAATTGTTTATTTTGTTTCAGTGATTTCTAATCGCACAAAACATTTACGAAAATATGTAAATTAATGTTAAGGTACATTAAATGATACATAATGATTAAATTCTAATACGAAACAAAACAGCTTTTAGTTAGCTTACGATAAATCATAGACAACATTTCTTAAAAAAAAGAAACTTAACTGACGTCATTTCACAATATATTTTCTAGCATTTCTTTGAATCATAATCGTTTTATTTCTAAAACAGTAGCAACAAATAATAGATACGTTACATACGGCTAATGGTGGGTGTGAACATAAACTTAAGATTAGCCGGCTAAACTTATGTGTAACTGCAGGCCTTTGGCTGAAAATGTAGAAGGAAATGGAAACGGAAAAGGAAACAATGTAATAATGTTTACTATTTTGATACGTAAACTTTTATGAAAAAATCACTCATTACCTATATATGTCGTCGCCTGATCGTTGTATTGGCCTGATCGTGATATGCCTGGGCACATCGAGATACGCCGGCACTTCATGATCTGGCCATTCTACACCGGCCATATCGTTTGACGATTTGCCCAGCCATACCTACTAGGGAATATCATTTGTATAGCTTTATAAACCAAATATGTTTCCTTCAACAAAAGCGGCCGGCGAAGTACCAGAAATGAATCGCTTTTGTTGAAAGAAACATATGTATGTGGTTTATAATGCCTATGTAGAATGGCCAGATCGTGAAGTGCCGGCGTATCACGATGTGCCTGGGCATACCACGATCGGGCGACGACACATATACTTTTATGGACCTATGTAACCTATGTTCAAAATTACAATTACAAAATATGAATTACTTAAAACAATATCTACCTAATCATTAAAATAAAAAAATAATATGGAACCATTTGTTAATTACAGATAGGTACTTCTGTAGGTACCTATTTAAAATTACAAAATAAAACTTCTTCAGTGTTAATTACTTAAAACGAGGACCCCTCAAACCTTCCGCCGGTCCGCGACCATCGAATACATTTTTAGCCATCTTGTTTTGGTTAATGTGCACATTAACCGGCTAAAGATGGAATATCACGACGCAAATTAACATGATATCGAACTTTAACCGGCTAATCTTAAGTTTCATGTTCACACCCACCTTTAGTCGTAACAAATATGTACAAAGTAATTTTTTAATTTTTGTCTATGGCACCCATAAGTTATGAATGATATTAATGAAGAATATGATCTGTGGTTCTGTTCGCACAACAACAACAACAATAATAATAATAATAATCATCGTTTATCGAAGAACAATAGCTATTACTCTAGCATGAAAATAGCATATTAATTTGATTATGAAGGTTAAATACAGGCAATTAAAATCAATTATGTATATTTAGGAATAGATCATTATTAAACTATTAAAAGATTTCAGAGAATTAAAACTATGTCATTATCGTTATAAAAAATTCAATTAGGAATATAGAGAGAGAAAAACAACAATGTTATGGAACAATTATTATTAATGTATTTTGTCAGCTAAATGTTCATGGACTTTGTAATAAATAACATTTATGCACTAAGAGTTTTCCTAAATATAATAATACTCTTTGCTAAGAGTTTTATCAGGTTCTTTTTAAATAGGTTGAGTGAAGCGTCTTTCACATAGTTCGGTAATTTATTATAGATTCGAACAGTCGTCTGATAACGGGTACTGCTTTGCATTGTTGTACTTACCTAAGTATATTGGGTAACACTAGTCTTTCAGGATAGGTATCCTCTGTAGTCATTATTTCGTTTTCGTCACAGTTTCGTTATAGCAACATAATCTTAAAGTCTGAAAATATGGTTTCCAACTTATTTCCAACTTGCTCAAAAGCAATGAATGCCCTATCGATATCTACTGAATTACCCTACATTATGACTCCGTATCTTAGAATCTTTTTTTCAATGCCTGAGCATGTTTGAATTCAATATAATTTTCCAGATTACAGTTCGGATTTGAACTTAATGAAAGTGTGGCGACTGATACGTAGCGACATCTTATTCATCGCATTAATATTGCTACAACAATCGATTGCGAGAAGACTTGCATCGTCACAGCAATCGATAGCAAGACGAACTGCAAGAAGTTTCAACACCAAGTAACGAGATGGCGCTGTACTATACAAACATCATAAATTAATAACTACTACAAGGCAATTAGAACAAAGAAACCTACATCGTACAGAATAAGTTTCATTACTAATTAGCATAAATAGAACGTCCAACTTGTATCGATTGGACCGCAAGCATTCTCAGATTTTGTACATTTCGCCACGCCCTATCATTAATGTGGGATCTGCATTCTAACGATTTTTGTTTTTTTGTATAAAACCTCATAAAATTCCGTACGCAAGGAATAATATCACAAAAAAATAATTGTTGATTTTATTATAATTACGAAGATAATTACGTTATTAATGTCGGTAGTGCCGCTTGTGTACGTACAAAAATGAAGGTACTCACTTACAGTCAATTTTGATCGGACATAACCGACGAGAGGATGTGTCGATCTTGCGTCGATCTGCCAGTTACATAGTTAATGTCAGGAACAATGCACATTGGTTCTTTGGAGCGCCAAATTGTTGTGAAACATTACATACACTCTGATTTCAAAAGATATAATGTCGGTCGACCGCAAAGAAGCAGATCCTCAAGGATTTTAAGCCTTATTTTACCAAAAAAAAAAAAAACGCAGTTGTTTAAAATGGTGCATGTAATGATACAGGTAATATTACAAAGTTATTAACTTTATGTAAAGACTTGCCACTCATATTTTATTAATAAAATAGATTTCAAATTTATAATTTTGTATAGCAAATTATTTCCATTTTTTTGGTATAAGAAACAACGTATTTAGGAAAATTAACAAAATATACTTAGTTTTCCGATCAAAAACTTCATACCTACCATATCCGACTTATTGTACAGAATTTAATCTAGTCAAAAATGTTAAATGTGCCACATCCGACACGTAGTATAGAATTTTATACAACAAAAAAAGTTGGATCTACCACATCCTGCGTAAGATAGTAAAATATGTCCGTGTAAAATAGCTTCACGTGACATTGTAACGTATATAAAGTAAAATAAATTAATCTATTATATTTGTTTAATGTATCGTAGAATAAAAAACACCCATGCCTAATTTCGTAATCCTAACCCTTAAAATATCGTTTTTATTCAACTTTTCATCTTTAAACCGCTCTCCTGTAAAGTTGCATATTTGTAGATACTACATTAATGATAGGGCGTGGCGATTTGTCATTCATTCCACCACACTAAAGGGATTCTTTTATGTCGTTGTGAAAGATCGCAAACATTATCTATATTATTTTTATTAATATTTCCTATTTTAGATTTCACTGTAGATGAAACTCGAGACTGATTGATGGCTCCAATTATTAAACTGCAGAATGTGTTATAACTTGTAAATAAATCAAATGGATATTTATCCATTAATTAATTTAAATTTATCTGTTTTTCGTATTAACAAAAAGCAGATAAATTTAAATAAATATGTTTTTCAAACTCATTCCAATCTACTAATTTCAGATTTGCATGTTAAGGGATATTGGAAGAAACTGGAGAAGGTTATGGAGCAGAAGAATGTTTATATTTGATAAGAGTTGGTAGATGATAACTATACCAAGTGAATCAGAAGATACTTGCCAATCACACGACAAAGCTATAGATGAGGTAACAAAGGCTAAGTCAAGACCATGGCTTTGAAATATGAGAACCAGTTGTAGTTGCTTGACCATCATTTAAAAGTACTAGATTATTGTCATCTATTATGTCCATAATACTATGCCCTCTGATATCGGTTTTAGTACACCCCCGACTTATATTAATAACTAATATGGTGGACTTCAAAATCGCCCGCAACAATTAATAGTTTTCGAAGACTATTAACCGATCGAGTTTATTTTTGTTAAATCTTGGATTTGAGTTACCTGGTATATAAAAACTCACTAAAGTCAATAACTTTTTATTTATTTATATTTAAATTGCTACATTATGTAAGCAGTTGTCAAAGAAACTATTAATTTTTTGGAAATTTATTATGTACAAGTATGGCTACCCGATTGTGATCATTACCACAGTCATTTCTCACAATGGAATATCCATTCGTATTGAAAGTGTGGTGTGGCTTTAACCATGTGTCACAAATTAAGGCTATGTGGCTTTAACCATGTGTCACAAATTAAGGCTATGTGAATTATTCCAAAGGTTTCCTTACAATCATAAAGAATCTTCTGAAATTCATGTCGATTGCTTAATAAACTTTGTGCATTCCACTGTACTATAAAAATTGCGTTTTTATACATGTTGATGTTCTATTATTTTTATTCTGTAAAGTTTCTTCAATGGTGTCTAAAACTATTTGAGGACTGATACTTGTATTGTTTGTTTTATTCAATGTTAAGACTTTAATTAAGCATTCAGTGATTACATTTATAGCTTTTCCATTGTTGAGTATCAAATTAAACAATTCCTGACTATTTTCGATCTTATTTAATAATTAAAAGT
This sequence comes from Diatraea saccharalis, assembly GCA_918026875.4. Taxonomy (NCBI): domain Eukaryota; kingdom Metazoa; phylum Arthropoda; class Insecta; order Lepidoptera; family Crambidae; genus Diatraea; species Diatraea saccharalis. Next base: position 28,727,806 of record OU893333.1, on the reverse strand, counting down.
TTTTGTTTTGTTATTGAATAAATTTGAAAAAGGAGTGGTGGTCACTTTTGTTTTATTTTCCATTATTTTTGTTTCTTTTTTTATAGGGCATTGCCCTGATACTGATAAATGGTTCCCTTGATAATGGATAGAGGTGGCCTTTTAAAGGAACATTACATTACATCTTTGAAACTGTGAGATCCTGTACAAATTGAGCAACTTTGTGAGTTGTGGCAATATTTAGCCAAATGACCGAACCTAAGACACTTGAAACATTGCTTTACAGGTTGCATAAGGCAAAACTGGGAGTCGCCACATTTTTATAAATACAAAGTGGTAAAGATACTGTGGCCGAAAACGTAATCACTGCAGATTGGGTAGGCACTAGCTGAAATTTGTCGTCTACTTATACTTTTTTCATCAGACGCCAAACACATATTTTTTTTGGAGCTAGAGAGAGCATTAAATATTTTTTATTAGACATTTCTGTGGGGACAGAGTTGATAACTCCTATCATCTCATTGGTTCCTGCAGAGATGGACGCCTTAATGTTTTATTCTCGCTGATATGTCGTATTATCTAAGAACGTATTGGCTAGGTTGGCGCTATTGAAGATTACGCCTACTTTGTATTTGTTGAATACCGATACGTCTAGTCATAGAGAAAACTAATTTTGGTTGCTATGTTATTTTTTTGTTTATCTTTGTTTAAATTTTCTGTGTCATAAAAGACTATATTATTTTTAGATTGTATAAGACGGGTATTAACGCGATAAAATTTTCCCGACGTTTCGACCAACTCGTTAATACCAATGAGTTTAATAACGAGAGAAGCAATCCCATACAACAGACGCGCCAAAAAGCGTAGCACTCACAGAAATATATCTAGTTAGAAGGAAAAAGTGTACGTACTTCGCGTGCCGAAACGACGTCTAGACAGCTTCATTGCTCGCCGCGAGGCTCAGTCCACTTTCGATCGCAATCGGTGTTGGACGAAATTTAAAATGATGCGTTGTTCGATAATTACCTGCTCAAACACCACCAATATGGTTGGATCTTATAGTCGAGGTATTTCCTTCCATCGGTAAGTAACTATTGGCCTTGATATATCTATTTTGAATTAAAAATCATTAGTTTTGTTGCTCCGTATTATTTTTATCAAAACGGTCATGTGTCCAGTAATAGCTTTCCATTGCGGCTTTAATTTGACAGTCCAAATTTGCTGTGCTTGTAAAACCATCGATGTATAATTCAAGGTCAATTTGTTGGAGGACAAATTATCATTTTTTCTGTCAAAAATGGAGAATAGTGCTGTACAATGCGATTTTTTTACCCGATTAAAAAAATATCGTTTTTGAAAGCAGAAGAAAGGATAAATAATTTTATATTGAATAATACTGTAGTTTTTGTTTTAGTTTTCCGTATGATCCTAATATTAAAAATAAATGGATTGAAGCAACAGGACTAAGGCAAATAGTAGGTATACTTACTGGACATGGAAACTTTTACAAACACCTATATAACATGGGTTATTCTGACAGTCCTCTGAACAGGGCGTGCATGGAGACTGAGGAGATTGTCTCCTCAGTCTCCATGCACTCATGTGATACTGGAATGCAGGAGCCTATTAAGACAAAAGGACTACATATCTATGAAGCCCAAGGATACTAGTGGAAGCATGCGGCAGAGTTCGAGATCTTACGGGCTTCCTGGAGGAGCTGGGATGGCAGGACTAAAGCAACCCCGTGTCTGGAAAATAGGAACTGAGTATCGAGTTGCAGAAAAGCCCGCCGTGAAACATAACATAACAACATAGGACGTAAAAATGTGTAGCGTGTCGGGAGGGGGTAGCGGCTACTACAAAGTGTTTGCCCACAGAAAAATGCCGATTTCTATTCTATCGCATAAAATCTTTTTTGCGCCGATTCACTAAATTACATACGTCAGTTCGTGACATATACATAATATTTAAGCAAAATGGTAGTCTGTCTATAAAGTCATGAAAAAAATTGAGGGCGCTTCGATCGTGCACGTAGCAACCCTGTGTAGTGAGACAAATGATTTTGATAGTAGGATATTTTTTTTACTTTTATTACCCCAGAAAAGGTAAAGAAAGGCGTATAATTCGTAGACAATGAGTTTATTCTACATTGAAGATTACAATATAGTAATCGTAATTTTTGATAAATCTTTTTTCGTAATTTTTGATAAGTTGTTTTCTCGTTTTACTGCAATGTGTGCTTGTGTTTGATTAAAGCCTGTTACTTTGACACTCCTTGTAAGAAAACCCAATATATTTCAGAATTTAACGCAGAACTTCTAGGCTACAATTAAAATCCAGATCGGTTTTGGCAATCCACTGATGTTTTCTTCATGTAGGTGCCTCTTTTTTTCACAGAGTAAAATAACTGAATCTTTTGTCGAAGTGCACAAATGTTGCAGTTAACCATTTATTTCTTAGGACGACTATCTATGTTTCCCAGGGGTTTCAAATATGCCACCATTTTTATAACCTTCATCTACAATACGTATCACTATATTCTCTGATTTTCCTGAAAGTAAGTTTTAAAAATGTAATACCTATAGGTATTTGGTAAAAAGAATGGAATCGCCACAATAATCAAATTAATGCTATAATTTTAGTAATATAAAGCACAAACTTTTTATTGGCGTACGTAGGTAAAAATCGTACATTCCTAACAGGTATATTTTTTATTCAGATTAAAATCAATGATAAATTTGATTATCCAAAAGTATTGAAAGTTCGGACCGCACTACAATATAGCCTTCTAACATTTTCAATCTAACCTATAAATGCATAATGTAATCAATACTTCTTTTAGACTTAAATTCATATATTTAGTAAATTTGAAACTTCTGGTAACCAAAACTCAATCAGTAACACGATAACATACCAGCCATAACTGCCGTTCGAGCTTTAACATCCTACAAATATGATAAAATGTGTCCAGCTTCTTGTTCCAATAAACATCACTGAAAAACTTTATAAATAATATCCTGAGCTTCACTCTGATTAATTCTCTTCATTTTTAACACTTTTCGACGGAGTTTAGAAGAAGTAGCTTCAGTTTAATCAAAACAAATCAAAAATGCAGAAAATCGAGCTAAAAAATCAAGTTGTTGACAGTCGATGTACTTTGATTCAGTGTTGTCATACTTGTGTCTAATGTTAGTTCCTCAAACATTCTTTTCATGACTTTATAGACAGACTGTACACGTTGGTCTCCGTAAATCGACATCGTTTTTTCAATCGATAAGAATCGGTATGCCGTTTCAAATACAACATGTATTCGATGCAAGTGAAATTATGTCTTCCATCACTAAATTAAGATCGTGACGTCATGATACCTACACAAAATGTGGCACGCTCGGTCTCCATATAAATCGACGAACATTTTCCTTCTAACTAGATTTATTTCTGTGGTAGCACTCTTCCGAAATCAGGACGTAGCTTTGCAAATAATATTTATAATATATATTATATATAGATTTATTATATTTGTCTCCCTCATATCTACGATCAAATTTTAAATTAAACAAAGACAGAATATATGCGAACGGCAAAATGAACGGAAAAATGGGTAATTGATATTGTATTGCCAGCTGTCGAAAATTTCACCCATTGTGATGAATGAATGAATGAACGAGTAATGTAGATATATGTATAAAATCAATTAGTAAAATACTGTAACTTTGAAAATTACTTTGAAAAAACTTTGAAAAAAAACAATCACGAAAGTAGGCTCTGTGCATATATATATATCCCTTTGTTTTTCGATAAAGACAAAAACATTTGTCAAAGTTCATAAAACATCAAACAAAGGTTCAATTTTACGTATTTTTAAAAGTTGTATCTCGACAACTAACGAATTCTACGCATTGAAAAAAATAAATTACATTAGCATCTGTGTGCATGTATAAAAAAATTATCAACAGAATTAGCGCAGTTGCCTATACTTAAGCTGAGCTATATAATTAATTATAAAAAAGATATTTAGATAAATTACAGCCACGTAAAATAAAAAGAAAAGGCTCCCATATACTTGGGAAAATTGAAAGTGAATAGCAGTGGCAACACTGACGACAAAATGTCGAAATTTTATTTGTGAAAATTAATATTTTTATTTTATAATCTAGCTTTAATTTTGTATTTATTGCCAAAAATTTTAATGACTTAAGTGTGAAACTTAATATTCTTTCGTATTATGTGTATTTGTAAAAGAGAATCTCATTTTATTTACTGTCTTTCTTTGTTTTTGCGGAGCATTTTTTTTGTACTTTCTTGGCGGGAGTTGAATGATTAATGAAGTGAAAAACGAAAAAACTAAGACAAACGTCTTAGTTTTAGTAGCTTCAGATTTTTGGTATGTATTGCGTATCTAGACATATTAATATCATTGACGTAATCACTGCAGATTGGGTAGGCACTAGCTGAAAGGACAATGTCCAAATTAGCCTATGAACCTCTAAGAATATCTTGTATATCATAATTCTTATCATATTTTATGATTAATATATCAGCTTTTAAAATCAAACGGACACTGCCCATTTTTGTAATTACTTTAAAAAGTAATATCAATACATTTGATAAACTTCAATAAACGCTGCCGCCATATTTTAATAAGTTGACAAATCAGGATCTATGCACAATTTGATGTATAATCAACCAATGAACACTTAAAGCGCTTGACATTAAAACGAGACTCAAAACGTTCGTAGATTTTTAAGCGGCTGGAAGCGCTCTTTTACATACGTTTGACAATTTTGAACTTTTGAAGTTTTGTTTGACAATCGCTTTCATACTCGCGTTGTGTTTACGTCGCTTGAGTTTGTTTGTACGATTTCTTGTGTCTTGTGAATATTAGTTATAAAATAACGACTTGGCTTGAACTAAGGACTGATTTCGTCTTATAATATCGTCCTCCGGCAGTGATTTACGGCATACCGACCTACTATAGACGACGACTTGGCATTTATTTAACGGACATTAACATGGAATCTGGGTGTGTTGAAGTATTTTGTGTTAATTGCGGTTCAGCTTCTGGTTGCATGGTATTAGAAGATGAGCAGATCCTTCAGTGTATACAACACTGGGTTGCTCCAAAATTGGTAAGTACATGCTCCCGATACAGAACCTACAGAACATTTTAAAGCAAACAACAACAATCAACATTTAAAGCAAAGTAGACATACATTTCCCTACAAAAAGCAAGTAAAACAAACATTAAAAAGAATCTAACCGCACGCTACAATTGTTAAAATTATAACCTCAAATCCAAAATATATTTTTTGATTTATACATTTCTTAGAAGTGTCCGTTACTTAAACATGTATTTAGACGTAAATATAGATACTTTAGAACACGAAAAGTGATAGTACATGCTTAGAGGTTCTTAGGCGAAAAATGTATGGGGGCTGGACATTGTCCTTTCTGTGTCATAAAAGACTATATTATTTTTCGATTGTATAAGACGGGTATTAACGCGATAAAATTTTCACCTACCTATATTTCCCGACGTTTCGACCAACTCGTTAATACCAATGAGTTTAATAACTAGAGAAGCAATCCCACACAACAGACGCGCCAAAAAGCGTAGCACTTTTCCGAAATCAGGACGTAGCTTTGCAAATAATATTTATAATATATATTATATATAGATTTATTATATTTGTCTCCCTCATATCTACGATCAAATTTTAAATTAAACAAAGACAGAATATATGCGAACGACAAAATGAACGGAAAAATGGGTAATTGATATTGTATTGCCAGCTGTCGAAAATTTCACCCATTGTGATGAATGAATGAATGAACGAGTAATGTAGATATATGTATAAAATCAATTAGTAAAATACTGTAACTTTGAAAATTACTTTGAAAAAAAAACAATCACGAAAGTAGGCTCTGTGCATACAAGGTGTTAGGAAAACGCTTCCGAATCTTTAACATGGTTATTATACCATATTAATGGAGTCCTACAAAAATATTTGTTTACTTGAATAATTAGTATTTAACGAAATCGTATTTTCTAAGCACGCAATGTAAAACGTACAAATACACGGGTGAACGACCGCGCGGCGCGAGCGCTTTTGATAGTTGCACACATGCATAAACGAGCTCACACAAACACACACAGAGACGATCGTAAGTACTACGTACTACGTAAAGTAATTTATTACAATAACCTTTAATTTTATTATAAGTAACGATTAATTTAACCAGTTAAACTTAACATCATGATTTTTATTGTAATGCAAAAACGTACTTACCTGTTCATGTTCTCCGCGGTCTAACTAAGTGTGGCTCGAATTGTGCCCCATTCATCTCAACACAAATTCGAGCCCGTCGCCGCGTCTCTTCGTGAAGTCGAGGCATGAGAGTTGAGTCCTCGATACAACTCGTTCTTATTGTCTCGAATGCACTCACAATTCTTGCCCGCATTTCCTCAGCACTGTCACAAACTCTATTGAACACTTTTTCTTTAACACACCCCCACAAAAAAAAGTCCAAAGGTGTCAAATCAGGAGATCGTGGTGGCCAGGCTTGCGGTCCTAATCGCCCGATCCAACGGTCACCAAATAGTTCAGTGAGACGCTCACGTACCGGCCGTACCACATGCGGCGGTGCGCCATCGTGTTGAAACCAAGCCCTTCTTAGCTCAGCTAATGATATGCCTTCAAGAATTTCATCAAGGCTCTCATTAATGAACCTAAGATACCCAGCTCCGTCAAGTCGTTGTGGTAGAAACACCGGCCCAAAGATAACATTGTTGAAGACGCCAGCCCAAACGTTGACCGACCATCGGGTTTGGTGGCCAGTCTCTTGAGTGGCACGTGGATTGGTTTCAGACCATAAATGTGAATTTCGTCTATTCCACATGCCGTTCCTTGTGAATGTAGATTCATCTGTCCAGATAACATGCTGAATAAATCCTGGAAGACGCTGTTGTTGATCCAACAACCAACGGCAGAAAGTGCGACGACGGGGTAGGTCTTCGGGTATCAAAGCTTGCACTTTATGAATTTTGTAAGGCCGCATTCTGTTTCTTCGCAAAACTTTGTACACCGTCCAATGTGAAACTGAGGGCCCATTTGGCCGCTGCAGTAACTTCGCAGCAGTCCTCGTGCCCAAACGGGGGTTGCGTTGGATCACATCGAGAATACGCTCGGCTCGGCTGCAATGTCTATTGGTCGCCCACCGCCGACCGCCACCGGAACGATCGGTTGATTCTCCAACAGTCGTTGAAACGCAGCAGTAATGGTTCGAGAGTCTCCTGGATGATGCACATTAGGAAATCTTTCCCGGTAAATTCTCAAAGCTAGAGAAGCATTGCCACGTGCTTCTCCTAAACACATAACCATGTTCCCATACTCACGAGCACTGTACACATACGCATTAGGCATGATGAGATGCACTTATTGTCTAATAAAACTTAAAATAAACACTAAATAAATAAACCTCACACGCTCAACTAAAAACTATGATAACTAATTTAACGAAATAAACTTTAAAATACGCATTCGCAAACCGAGATGGAAAGTTTTTTGCCACCGGTCGGCCTCATGCCTCGCTCATATCAAAGAAGCCGCGATCATTCGTTCTTCAGTTCTTCCTACTGAATATTCGAGTGTTGCAACTTTTTCACCAAATTCCCAAAATTGTTTTAGAAATGAAATCTGCAATTGAATGGATTGTGCATTACGTGTTCGATCAAATTTATGTTTTAACATTGTGAATTATTACAAGAACTGATATCGTAAGTAATTTTTAATAATACCGAAATAAACCAAATGAAAATTGTCTGAAAGTGTACGCTATACTAAATTATTTTTATGACAAAATAAGTAAAATGTTTGAAAGAATGTTGTGCATCATTAATAATTGTTTTCACCGTATCCTAATAAATAAAAGTAAGACAGAGAAATTATTATCCGGGTACCGTTTTTGTTAACCGATTGGCAGGAACATTGGCTAACGTAACTTAACCAACCTTATTTGCGACGCTCTTAACTTATTGTTATACGAATAAATTTTTAAAAGTGATTAATGTTATTTCAATAACATCAACTTCAATTTAAAAAAAAAGTATTTTAATAATACCATGTAATCAAAAATATTAAAAAGATAGATAGATATTTAAAAGATAGCTTACCTTTCTTTAATATCATACAATTTTTATGGGATTTATCCCGTAAAAAAATTACCCAATTAAGGGAAAAAATTAGAGCTGGCAGCACGTGTAGCGGCAGCATGTCTCAGAAACCGGAAGCGGACGGACCGGAAAAGTGAAGCGGCATCTTTTATAAACACACTCACCGGTCACTGCAGTTCGCAATGATATCTAGGGCTGCCACTCATTTCACTTAGCAACTTTAATAGTAATTAATTATGTGTTTAGATTTATAAATAAAGTTTGTCGTAAAAGTACTAAGTGAAGTTTTACAATTCAACATCGCGTTTAATCATGAATAACCCGATAGGATTATACTATTGGGTTAGTCATGGAAAGTAAGTATTTATTAAGAGAAACAACTATTCCGCTTTTTTATAGTTTTCAAATTGAAACAAGAGAAATAATTATGCTAAAATTGAATCGGGAAAAAAATCAATTGGGACTCCCAATAGTTTTTCATAAAGTTTACTTTTTTAATGATTTCACACACACGCACAAACACACTTCTGGTGAAATGAAGTTTCTTATACATTTAGATTTTGATGAAATAAAAATGATTTAACACCTTCCCCTCATTTTAATGAAATGTATTTATCTGATCTTTTTGTGTTTTATAAAACCTAAATAAATTACTATGCGAGTTAAAAGATATCGTTATTAGTTACATGCTCTGAATAAAATCAAATGATTTTTGTCTTAAACTTTTCTGCGCTAACGTAAAAAAAACTCATTAAAATAAAGCTCACATTTTAAAGACAAGTAAATAAAAAAGTGCACTTATCAAAATCATGTAATGTAAGTTTTATTTTTAAAAATTTACAAAGATAAAAATTTTGTAAATACTAGAGTTACTAAACCGTTTTGAAATGTTTAGTCGAAACAAATGTTTTCCAGAAGAACATGCATTTTATCTAGTAGGTTATTCAAAAACGATATTTACTCATTAAAAAGTGGCACCCCTTAACACGGAAACACTACCGATTGATTTTGCTTTACACTACTAGATGGCGCTGCATCTATCATTCTCATTCGCTATATCATCAAAACCGCCGCGATTTGCCGCTAGATGTATCTAGAAGTTTACGAGCTTGGCCTGCAGTATCTTCGCTCTCGTTTTTACTTATTGTTATTGCGTGAAAGGGAATGATCATCAATAAATAACAATTTGAAAAAATAACAAAACGCCGTTTTAAAACTACTTTTAGTAATTGCGTTTTCATTGCATTTTCTTAATAAAACACAGGAAAATGGGTACCTAAACTAGCAACGTAGAGAACTAAGAGCTTTTCGTCGCTAGATGTCGCTGAAGTTTCTCACTCGTATCTTCTGTCTCTTTTCATTCTACCAGTGGTGAAGGAAAAAGAATGAAAGTGCCCTTCGAACGTACCAAAGGTTATTGAACTCTCGGGGTCGTCTACCGCCGATCAGCTGATTTTTTCGAGTTTTAATTACATTGCGTTTTTATGGAAAATCAATAAATAGACAAATTTATTGATAAAAATAGTAATACTTAACTTATTTTACATCGCTAAAAATGAAAAAAAAATAAAAATAACATATTTTTTTTGAAAAATAAAGTAATCATTTTTTCATTGCAATGTATCCAGAATCACTTACTCTATCACTGGTTTTCGTTTTCGGAAGCGTTCCCCTAACACCCAGTATATATATATCCCTTTGTTTTTCGATAAAGACAGTGGTTAAGACAAAAACATTTGTCAAAGTTCATAAAACATCAAACAAAGGTTCAATTTTACGTATTTTTAAAAGTTGTATCTCGACAACTAACGAATTCCACGCATTGAAAAAAATAAATTACATTAGCATCTGTGTGCATGTATAAAAAAATTATCAACAGAATTAGCGCAGTTGCCTATACTTAAGCTGAGCTATATAATTAATTATAAAAAAGATATTTAGATAAATTACAGCCACGTAAAATAAAAAGAAAAGGCTCCCATATACTTGGGAAAATTGAAAGTGAATAGCAGTGGCAACACTGACGACAAAATGTCGAAATTTTATTTGTGAAAATTAAATATTTTTATTTTATAATCTAGCTTTAATTTTGTATTTATTGCCAAAAATTTTAATGATTTAAGTGTGAAACTTAATATTCTTTCGTATTATGTGTATTTGTAAAAGAGTATCGCATTTTATTTACTGTTTTTCTTTGTTTTTGCGGAGCATTTTTTTTGTACTTTCTTGGCGGGAGTTGAATGAGTAATGAAGTGAAAAACGAAAAAACTAAGACAAACGTCTTAGTTTTAGTAGCTTCAGATTTTTGGTATGTATTGCGTATCTAGACATATTAATATCATTGGTTAATACCCGTCTTATACAATCTAATATAATGCAACGTGAAAGTTTAAAAGTTTATATATTATTTTTATTAATAAATCACGATATACGTTTACTCCACAGTCCTTTATAGTTATGCTACATTGTTTATGTATATCCACTAAAACTACAGGTTATGGGCCCAGTCCCTATGTAGTATTTTTCAGGAAAGTGGAGCGAATAAAATCGTTAGAATCACGCAGAAAGAATCAGTCATTACAAAACTAAAAGGCCATTTCAACTATGGAAAATGGTCATTCGCTATGCAAATGATCCTAGTGGAACATGATTAATGGAATTACGTAGAGGAAGAGAATATTGTTTTGACAACAGACAATCAGAAGCGTGATGCAAAAGCACGGGCCAAAATACAATGATATTAATATGTCTAGATACGCAATACATACCAAAAATCTGAAACTACTAAAACTAAGACGTTTGTCTTAGTTTTTTCGTTTTTCACTTCATTACTCATTCAACTCCCGCCAAAAAAGTACAAAAATCAGTGAGTTTTATCTAAATATCTTTTTATAATTAATTATATAGCTCAGCTTAAGTATAGGCAACTGCGCTAATTGTGTTGATATTTTTTTTTATACACGCACACAGATGCTAATGTGGTTTAATTTTTTCAATGCGTGGAATTCGTTAGTTGTCGAGATACAACTTTTGAAAATACATAAAATCGAACCTTTGTTTGATGTTTTATGAACTTTGACAAATGTTTTTATCTTAGCCACTAACTTTATCGAAAAACAAAGGGATATATATGCACAGAGCCTACTTTCGTGATTGTTTTTATTTCAAACTTTTTTCAAAGAAATTTTCAAAGTTAAAGTATTTTACTTATTGATTTAATACATATATCTACACTACTCATTCATTCATCATCATCACAATGGTGAAATTTTCGACAGCTGGCAATACAATATCAATTACCCATTTTTCCGTTCATTCTGTCGTTCGCACACATTCTGTCTTTGTTTAATTTAAAGTTTAATCGTAGATATGAGGGAGACAAATATAATAAATCTATTTATAATATATAGTATAAATATTATTTGCAAAGCTACGTCCTGATTTCGGAAAAGTGCTACGCTTTTTGGCGCGTCTGTTGTATGGGATTGCTTGTCTAGTTATTAAGAGCCACATGACAAATTTTCACTCTGTGATTTGAGTTCTCGAGAACTTGTTCAAGGTCACGAGTCCACAATACTGTGTTGAAACCACGTTCAAGCTATTTTGATACTTTTCCCAATATTTGTATTTATTTTAGTATTTCTATGATGAGATTCATTATCGATTCCCGAATATTTTAAACGACTGCTCTCGAAAAGGAGTCTATTGTTTTTAGAATTAATGTATGTATGTGAGTATTTTTATTGCACCATAACTTTTGAAAGATATAACGGATATGAATGTACAGGGTATCATTAGAAACATCATCCTAAATAACCACAAAATACATAGAGTATCAGTGAAACTAGCTTAATTTTTAATATTAAATAGGTATGGGGACGTGTGACGCCATTTAAAAAAGTATGTTTTTTTATAATCATAACTTTATGGGTATCAAATTAAAGGTCCATTAAAAATATATAATCTGTATACAAAATTAACTGCTCACTAAAATGAATAAAATATAAAAATTATTTAAAAATTAAAAACACGACTGCTAAGATCGGACAAAAATTAAAAGAAACAAGTTTAGCCAAATCATAGGCTATAAATATAAATAGCGATGACAATATATCAATAAAATTATAAATATTAATTAAAAAATATGCGTGCCATATTTTTCGTCGACGATTTCGAAATATTTTCGTCATCCATAGGAAACATGGATTGTTTCCTGTTTGGAAAAGTAGTAAATTAGAATTATATTAAACTAGTTGTGCCCGCGGCTTTATGCGAATGGAAAGTAACCTAAGGTTCTTTTCTCATGGCTAGATGCGATGTTATTAGATATGAATGAACGATATCACACGAATCGCATGCACTTATAAAATGTATGGAAAAACTCAAGTGTTTGCTCATGAGGTTGTACTATCTGTCAATATCGGTCACAAATCTCATGGTCTGCGGTATCACTTCAAATGTATGAAGGCGGTAGAACGCTCGATCTGCTTTTGATTTTCTGTTCAATAATATCGAGGAACGATTCATTTGCTCATACTTACCATATCATAAAAATATATTGAATTTTACAAAAAAATACGGCAATATCCGTATATAAACAAATGAAAAGCTCGATGGTGCCGGATAGCTCGTTTGATTTGCGATTGAGGAGGTTAAGCGACGATTGCAAAGGCCGGAAATTGGATGGGTGGTCAATTTTTTTGGTGGTCAAAAAAGAGATAAGGCAAAAAGAGCATATAAGAAACGTCCAACTAACCGCAATCTTATTCGTTTTAAGGTTCTTCGAAATTGCTGCAGTCGTATGTGTAGGGATGCTAAGCGACGCTTCTTCCATAGCTCTCTTACTGATCGCAATCCTACTGATGCCTGGCGGTTTTTGCGCTCTGTAGGAGTGGGGAAATCTACTGCTACTGTGTCTACCAATGTAGATTTAAGCGTCCTTAACAGACACTTCTCCCTTCCTCCTTCTACTATCGATGGTGACATAAAGGATTCTACGCTCGCAGAACTTTCACTGGTTCCGAGGCCAGACTGCACATCTTTTGTCTTTTCAAAAATATCCGAAACTGACATTAAAAATACCATTCAAGCCATTTCTTCCGAGGCTGCTGGCGAGGACAACCTAAGCGTAAGAATGTTTACCCCTATTTTATCTTTTCTCCTTCCTATACTTGTTCACATACTTAACTTCTCACTTGAATCCGGTTCTTTTCCCAAAATTTGGAAGATGGCGCACATTATTCCACTGCCTAAAGTATCTAATCCTTCAGTCCCATCTCATTTTCGTCCTATTTCTATTCTTCCCCTTCTCTCTAAACTTCTTGAGCATATTGTTCATAAGCAATTATCAACTTTTCTTTTTTCTAATTCCCTTTTGAATAGGTACCAATCTGGTTTCCGCCCCAGGGCTATTGGCTAACTTTGACATCAAAGTGTGCAACTGACAATTCGTTGTACACTGCGATTTGATCGCAACCAGTTTCTCACTAACATTGGTATTGCGTATCATAGTAGTTGGACATCAACTAACGGTGCTTTACGGTGCCTTATAAGTGTCATTCGACAAACCTCTTGACTCCTCTATTTTTTATCGACGTTATGCGCCGAAATTTAGTTGCGTGTCCAAAGCACATCCATTAATATGAATTGGAGTTATTATTATTTAGACGGGTTATTTACCTGTTTGACTCTTGAAAACAAAAATGTTTAAAATATTTGGCGCTAAATTCATATCAACTTGGACTTTCGTCAAGTTAAAAGGTGTTAAGTTAGTGTTGTTGAAAGATTTAATAGTCAAGGAATAAATGTAAGTAAAGCTTTTATATATTTTCTAGTATTGTTACTGTTTTTTCGTGTTAATATTATTGTTTGCATGCATTTAAAATAGATTACGATTTACGAATATTCCATTGGAGAAAATTTGTCGCTTTCATTATTTTATATAGATACGAAATAATATTACCTCTAGTTTAGTGTTTAATATTAGTAACTGTTTATTATGTTGTAATATATTTCTTGAATGATCATTTCTTTATTTGGTACCTAACATTTCAGATGCCGGCAAAGAGAAAACTGTCTCAAAGACAGCTAGAAATCCTCCTAGAATTTGCGGAATCTCATCAGGAAATTGCATTGGGCCGCTTCTGTGGTGGTCCGCTATCGAACCAAGCTACAAAGCAAGCTTGGGAAGCAATAGCGCTCCAACTCAATGCAGTGGCTGATGGGATTACTAAAACACCTGACCAATGGCGGAGAGTAAGTTTATAATTAATATTTCTTAATATTGTATAGCAGATTCCTTCAATGATTTTCTGTTTCAAGTCTAAAAAAGGGATATTTTATCGCCCTGCATAGTTTCATCCACTTGAGAGGGTGAAGCCACTCAAAAAGATTTGTTTAAATATACTCTAAAATCAACCTTATGTTTAAATAATTTTAAAGGTGCATTCTCAGTATTGATCTTTCTAATACTTTTAACTTCAAGTTTTGTTTAGCTAAATTATTACTTACTAACACTAGTTGATAAGTTTTTTTATTGTACCTTATACTAACCAAATATGATCTACTTATAAAAATGTTTTTCGATATAAATATTATTGTTAAACTAACTTTTTATTGTTTTTTTCAGTATTGGATAGAATTTAAAGCCAAGGTTAAGGCCAAGGCCGCAGATGTTAGGAGGAGTGCATCGGCTACAGGTGGAGGGCGAAGCAAACTTATTCCTCTGAGTGACTTCGATCAAAGGGTGCTAGCCCTCTTAGGACCTGTAGCAGTGGAAGGACTGCCTGGCGTTCGTATTCCCGTTGAAGTTAGTAACTTTTTTAGATTTCCTAGGTGGTGTGATAATTCTAAGTCTTCAAAAAACTAACATGTGTAAAAAACATTTGTTTTTATTTTAGTTGCCAAGTACATCAACTACCCCACAACCATCTCCTGATGTCTTATCACCAGCAATGGAAGTGGAATGGTTAGATGAAGCAATGGGTGGGACAGCTAGCGAGGAAGTGGAGCAAGAATTGGTTCAATGTGGTGAGCCTCCAGTTGATTCTGAACCTCACTACTCTGAACCGATTCCGGAGCAGACTAGCAGAGTAATAGCTGAAGAAAGTAAGTACCTACCTCCTTTTCCTTTGTCTTACTACTAATATCATAAATAATATTATAAATGTTAAAGTAATTTCATGAAGTTACAGAGAAGATAATAATAGAATTCATTTATTTTGACAACATGCATCATATAAATAATTTACATTATACAATGTATTTTGATATAAATTTTTACATAATATTAATATAACATTATTTAATTATATATAATAATTCCTTTAGATATTTTCTTTGTTTTGCTATGATTGACTTGTTTATTTAAATAATTTAAATTTTCAGGTACCGCTCCAGCTCCAGCTGTTCAAGTTCCACACAATATAAGAAGACCCAGGGCACAAAGGCAAAGTATGTTATAGTTTAATTATATTTATTTAATGAAAATTTTGTAAAATATGTCATTTATACAAGTAGGAATCCAATGAAATGAAATGTCTCAGTAGATTTCATAAAACATTATTCTTATGCATTACAGTTCGTCGACATGAAGGCGTTCCTCGATGGGCTTACGAATTGGAAGAAAGGCGCATTGCCATCGAGGAGAGCCGTATTGTCATTGAGGAGCGACTAGCTAGAGTAGAGGAGCGTCGTGCTGCTTCTATGGAGACAATAGTTAACCTTTTAACAGTTTTAATAGAATTAATTAGAGAAAGAAATTTCAATATTTAAACCTTCTCTAATTAATTCTGTTACTTCTTTATTTAGTTCATAGAATCAAATGTAAATTGTAATATTTAATTTTATACTATACAGTTAGTTGTTATAAGCCTTCTCTAATTAATTTTATTAAATCTGTATTTTCATAATTTAGTTCATAGGATTAGGTGAACATTGTATTTGTTAATTTTATTATAAACTTTTAATTGTAATTGTTACTTAAAGAATGGTGGCTGTGGAAGAAAATAATAAAAATACAGATACAAGATAATAACATTAATAACTTAGGTAAACAAACTTAGATGGTAAAAATAAAAGTCTTTATAGGTTTGTACATGGTTTTATTATTGTTTTGTTTCTATTTTATTTTATTTCGCTAAGAATTCGTTATTGTTAGTTATTTTTAAGATTTTATTAAATCTATGAGCAAATTATGTTGATTTAAAAATATTATTTTTGCCCTAACTAGAATAATTTACCACCAGTTCCAAGTTGGAACCTGTCTGAGAAGAACTGGCGAAACAAACTCAGACAGGCTCTTGAGCCATGATATGAAGATATGTATCTCTATTTTAATAAATTATTATAAAAATGGGTTTACCACAATATACTACTAATACCAAAAATTTCTGAGTTTAATTATAAACCTGATTTTATATCAATTATTCAAAATAGGCATTCTCTCGAAGAAAAAACATGCAGTTGTGTCTAAAATTCCTTTAAACTATTAATAATAGTTTTACAAATACCTAGGCCATAATCTGATAATTTTTTTAAGAGTAAACTCAAATTGGCCTCCGCCTTTCTTTAAATTGTTATAATCAACAGCATGCAGGACTATAAATTTACTATCAATCATGTTCTTGCCTGCCATAATCTGGTAACGAGAACATCTCTAGAGGTATCGGTTAGTGTGTCAACTCTAGCTGCCACACTACTGATTTGGTTCTCTTGGTCACGGTTAATATTCTCATCTAGCAAATCAGGCATCGGAACACTTTGTGCAATCGCAATATTGTGTAGAACAACACATGCATTAACTATTTTTCCAGCAGTAACTGGATCATAATGAAGTACCCTGTGAGCTAAAAGACACCTCCAACGTGCTTTTAGTACACCAATGCAACGCTCCACTGTGTTTCTGACACGGCAGTGTAGATTTGTGTAGTATTCTTCAGGAGACCCCGAAGCTGCACCTAAGATAGGTGTCATCATCCAAGGACGTTGAGCATAACCCGAATCTCCTGCAAAACAATATTTGTTACAATAATAATATAATATATAGATATTCTTTTTCCTACTTCAGCTTTTTTTGTAAATATCAATTGTTTAGTCAAGATATTTTCATTAGAATACATACCAAGTAACCAACAATGTTCTCTATTGTTTGTTAGCTCTTCCACATATGTTTTAATTGGGCATTGATTCCATACATAGGAATCATGAGAAGCACCACCAAAGGAAGCATCGACATGCAATATGTTCAATTTAGCATCACATATCTGAAATATATATCAAACTTTTTATTTCACAACATCATCATCACTAGCATACTTAAACAAATTAGATACATTATATTACTTACTATTAAAACATTTAGTGAATGGTAATTTTTTCTATTAAAATATGTTTCTTCATGTTCTATGGGTCGGATTATAGCTACATGAGTGCCATCAATACATCCAATTATACCCGGAAATCCAAATTTTTCCATATAGCTAAAAAAAGTTAATTTTAAATTGTATGTTCAATAATAAAATATTATAATCATTTTAATCAATATACCTACTCTCTCATAATTATTTCTCTCTCATTCTGGGAAGAGGGAAATTTTATATATTTCAATAATATTTCCCGAACATTCAGTGCATCAGTAACTTCATGTAAGCACTTGCTGAAGGTTGGTTGAGACATATTGCACAAGAATGAGGCACCAACATTCCGCTGATATGATCCATTAGCATAAAAGTTTAATGCTGCAAGGATCTGCAAAGAAATAGAGAACCTAGATCCAAAGATAACATTTTAAACATATCTTTCAAAATAATAGGCATATTCCAACCTTGATATCATTGCGCACAGCTGTTCTTCGTCGGGATACTGGTAAATGTGGTGTGATATCCATTAGAAGCCGCTGATATCCATCTTTGTTAAGACGGAAATGAGCAATAAACTCATTTTCAGGCAACTGCAAAGGGTCACTCATATCGCGACATCGACGCCTCTCTATTCTTAACAGATTTCTCTTTCTTTCTTCCTCAGCAAATTCCATTAAATAAGGCCTCGCCATAATCAATAGATTGGTATTTTGTCGGATTGCATACAAAGAAACTCCGTAAATCAAACAATATTATCTTGAAAAGTCCAGTGAATACAAAATTATAACTGTTTTCAACATTAGCTTTATTTAACGCAATCAAAACCAAAGAAACTTCTTTCGAGAGCAATAGTATTTTGAACAATAAAACCGAAATAAGAATTGTTTATTTAACATAACGCAATACAAACAAAGAAACTTGTTGAATAAACACAGATATTATCTCGCAAATTTCAGTAAAACCTAAATTAAAACGATTTCTATCTCAGCTCTGTCTATTCAACGCAGTCGGGTAATAGTGCTCAACAGTAGAAATTGATAAAACACTGCTCCATAGCCGTTCCTTTCACGGCTTTGTTGAGAACTTAAATGATTAGCACTTTGTAGTATATTTGATAGCCACTTTGCTTACACAATATCAATTTAAGACTATCGATACGGCAACGCTTGTCAAAATAATTTACGGTGTACAACGGTCCCGTGACGTCATCTTTGATGGACACTCAAGTTAGCCAATAACAAATTCGAAGTTTGACAGATATTTGATGTCAACTTTGTCAGTGGCTATCAAAATTAGTTGTCCAACAAAGTTACGCAATAGCCCTGGTCACAGTACTGTAACAGCTTTAATAAACATTACTGATGATATTCGTTGGGCTATGGAGAATAAAGCTCTTACAGTTCTAATTCTTCTAGACTTCAGCAGTGCTTTTAATTCTGTCGATTTTGACATTCTTCTCGCTATTCTTCGTACTTGCAATATCTCTCCTTCTGTTCTCTCATGGTTTGATTCCTACCTTCGGGGACGCACGCAACGTGTGCGTCTTGGTAATAAATCTTCTGATTGGTGCGACCTCGGTGCGGGTGTTCCTCAGGGTGCTGTTCTCTCACCTCTCTTATTTTCTATTTTCATTAACTCGGTTACTAAAGTTATAGAGTCTGGCAAGCGAAACGTGTCACAAGAAAAGGGCGGCAATTTCAAAAATTCTTAAGCAGTAAACACTGAATGTAGTACTGCAAAATAATTTTGATACTTTTATTAATTATATTTAATCTTAACATTTAGATATCAATTAAAATTATTTGTTTTGGAACATTTGACTAAAGCGTGACTGTTCTTAATTGTACAGTTAACAGCATATCAGTAGGCCTATTCACTAACTCAACTGACAACCAAGAATCGTCATCACCGTAAAAAATAGACACTTTGATTGTGTCAAAATCACTATTTCGTATTCTCTATCAATGATGAGCAATTTCGAAATGTCAATATCGGCATTCTCCACTGGACTCCATTTTGACACTTGATTTCGTATCGATAAACTGTATTAAAGTAACATTGTTGCAAAGCATATTTGAAGTCGTCGCATAGTACCTCTTAAGCCATTTGTTGTTAAATTAAAGCGAAAAAAAATACGTATCCAATATTTTTCTATTATCTGACTGACGGACTAAATCGAATCTTTTTTTTAACCCATTCGTTATACCTATTGGCTAACAGCACTTATAATATTAAAAATTCATATTTGTCATTAATTAAAAGGGTGTTTTTTTGCAACGACTTCTTTGTTTTTTTGTAATGAATATGGGCGACTCTGGCCACATTTTTTTAATAAATGTGATGTTAGCCAATTTTGATTTCTGGCCCTTATATTTATAATGTGTTCATAACACATACATGTCTCCTAAGGGATTTTCATCACAACCTTTTGCTCTGATCCAGAACCACTATCTATCAAATTAAATTAGTCAATATAAACACCAGATTACAATAAAAAAAACATTTATTTTTGTTACAATTAAGTGCCATGGATAAATTACATAATACAGGTGTCACAAAATCATCATGTTAATCACAATAGAAAATTTAAGATAAGATTTTGACTATGAATCAGACTAAAAATACTTTAGTCTGATTCATAGTCAAAATCTGTTTCTAAATATTCTACACCTGATAACAATGACAAGGAATCATCAGAGTCACTCTCTTCACTACTGTCTGCACCAACAGATATAATAAATTTTTCAAGTTCGTTTTCAACAATGCCATCTTTTAATTTGTAATCATTTTCGACATTTAAAACATGATCAGTGTATTTCTTCCAGTCACTAGGGGTAATTAAGTTAAAACACTCTATTATTAAGTTTTCCATTTCCTTTCCTGGTATTCCAATGTTTCTGCTTGCAATTTTTCTTTTTGCTTGACTCCAAACCATCTCTATTGGGTTTAAGTCACAATGATACGGTGGCAGCAATAAAAGTTCATGATTATGTTCTTTTAAAATCTCTTCAGCTTCATATACAGGCAATGTTTTCTTATCATTAACCAAACACATT
Source organism: Diatraea saccharalis (assembly GCA_918026875.4). Classification (NCBI taxonomy): domain Eukaryota; kingdom Metazoa; phylum Arthropoda; class Insecta; order Lepidoptera; family Crambidae; genus Diatraea; species Diatraea saccharalis. The sequence goes on along the minus strand of OU893333.1, from coordinate 28,707,239 downwards.
AACTCTGCCTTTGTCTGATATTCCTCAAAATGTATTCCATTATTTACAAGCCATTTACGGATATCTGCTTTGGTATTAGACATTATAGGCGGTTTATTGATTTGTTTTATATGGTAGCTGGCATTATCCATAACAATTACACTGGGCTTACTTAAATTTGGTATTAATTTTTTTCTGACCCATTTCATAAAGTTCGATGAGTTCATATCATCATGATAATCAGCAGATTTGGATTTACTACTGAACACTAATAATGCACCAGGCACAAAACCTTCCTCAGATCCAGCATGCACAACAATATGCCGTTTTCCAGAGGATATCTTTGTAGTGACACCAGTTGTTGAAGGTCCTTGCCAAGACTTTTTAACTTTATAATTCTGATGTACATAAGTTTCATCAAGGTACACAATTTGCTTTCCTTCGTTTCGTTTTATATTTATTTCTCTCAAATACTTGTGCCTCCATGCAGAAATCTGGTATTTTTCTATAAGCATAGAACGTTCATTTTCATTGCTTTTAAAAGAAAATCCATTCTTAAGCATAATTTTTCGTAAAGTCTCACGGCTACCACTGAATCCTATTGCATCTTTTAATTCATTGTGAAGGCTTCTTAATGTTGGAACAATTTTTTTCACACAGTAAAATTCATTTACTTTATTCCGAATTGCACTTAAATCAAAATTATCTAAAGCAGACACTGTTGGTTGATGAGGTCGTTTTTTCCCAGGAGTGTCCCATTTTCCTTTATTAATTAATGCTTCATTTTTTATCCTTCTTAGTGTCCTTATACTTACATCTATAAAAGATTAAACACTTTGAAACAAAGATATGTTAAATGTATTTAAAAGCAAATAATGATAGACACATACATCAAAATAATTTAAATACCTATTCAACTATGAATGCAATTTATGTTTAATTTAGTTAAGTTTATGTGCATATTTAGCATGTATAACAATTACATGGTTTGATTAGTTTCATGAATTCTGTGAATTTCCTTGTTAAACAAAACATTCTTATGACATCATTGGATGTCAACAATAAAAACCAATACATCATAAAAAACCTATGTAAATATTATAGGAATACTATCAATCTATCTTAAATCAAAACAAGAAAAGAGACCTGTCATTGAAGAAATTTTTTGTAAGTACTGCGTTTCCGAATTCAGCATTTCTTGTTTTTCTAAAGTTTTTATTGCATTTATCTCCTCCATTATTGGTTGAATATCACCATCACAGTTATCTGAAATAGAGCAATATTTTATAAAAAATATCTGTTTAGTTAATTACAGAAAATTAAAACGAAAGTATCAAAATTATAATACAAAACTAACCTAAAAAAGATACAACTTTATCTAATCGTTGTAATTTCTCCATGAAATTTTTATTTAATTCAGTTTTCACTTCAGTAAACTTGTCAATCATGATGGAAAGAAGTTTCCTCGATGAACTTTTTATCGGCTTCGACATAATTTTTAACCAAAAACACAAGTTCAAATTCGCAAAAACAACAAAATTCAATATTCTTGAATTGTCTAACGTAGTGTCAAACTGACAGTTCTATGTTGTTGCCATATGAAAACGGAAAAATAGGTGGTGTCACGTTTCGCTTGCCAAACTCTATCTTCCAACTTCCACCTCTATGCAGACGACTTGCAGCTTTATCGACACTTTAAAATAGAAGACTCTAACTCGGCACTGGTAGCTATTAATAACGATTTGGATCGCATTAGTACTCGGGCAAAATCGTTTGGCCTCATGCTTAACCCAAGTAAATCTCAGGCCATTGTGATAGGTAGCAGGTTTAATATTAATTCTATTTCTGCATTATCTTTACCACCCCTGCTTTTGGATGGGACTCAGATCGAGTTAACAGACACTGTAAAAAATCTTGGAATTACAATGGATTCAAATCTATCATGGACTGCCCATGTATCTGAGGTTAGTCGTAGGACCTTCTTCTCATTTCACACACTTAAATGCCTTCAAAACTTTTTACCTTTTAAAACTAAAGTGTTACTAGCACAATCCTTAATTATACCTCTTCTTGACTATGCAGATGCATGTTACTTGGATGCCACTGAGGAGTTATTAAACAAACTTGAACGACTTCAAAATCTAGCGATTAGATTTATTTATGGTCTTCGTAAGTATGATCATGTGTCACATTTACGTAAGCAGCTCATGTGGCTTCCCATTCGTCAGCGTAGATATGTCAGGATTGTCTGTCTTCTGTTCAATATCCTGTATAATCCCGTCTATCCTTCCTATCTGCGTGAGCGTTTCTCCTTTCTCCGTTCTCCGTTCTCCTGATGCTCTTAGCAGATCCCACCTTAAGACTTGAAATTCCTTCACACAAAACGGATTTTGCTTCATATTCCTTCACTGTTCATGCTGCTAGACTCTGGAACTCTTTGCCTGCCGATATACGTGACAGTCGCACTATTTCTGTGTTCAAAAAAGAGTAAAGGATCATTATCTTTCGTGTTGTTGATATTGAATAGTGTAGGTATTATTAATCTTTATATATTATAGATATATATATTATTATTTATATAATGTTTGAACCGTTATGTATTTTTATTTTCTCTCTTTCCCGGTATTTGAATTTGTTTTTTTTATTTCATATTAATTTATTTAGGAGGTACACACTGACTACCTTATTGTATTTCTTTTTCCTGTTTTGGGCCTGCTGGTAGAAATTTCAATTTGAAATAAGCAGTGCCCTTGTACTAATGTCTGTTACATTTGTTCATATGAAATTGTATGTGTGTACAAAATAAATAAATAAATAAATAGATAATCCAACATTTTGTGGCGGCGGCCATCTTGTATATAAAATTTTGTCATAGTAAACAGTATTCTACTACTCGAGCCCTTTTATTTAATGTCCGTATTGAGGGAGTCGTGAAAAATATGTAGGTAATCCAACATTTTTGGTGGCGGCCATCTTGGATTTGAAATTTGTCATAGTGTTCAGTATTCTACTACTCAAGCCCTCTTATTTGATACCCATATTGATGGAATGGTGATAAAATATGTGATCCGACATTTTGTGGCGGCGGCCATCTTGTATCGATTTTCATCAAAGTGAAGAACACTCCCGACTAATACACCTTTTAACCAAAATCAAAATGGGTTCATCCGTTCGGGAACTATGATGCCACAAAAAGACACAAACACACCACACACACATACACAGAGACATGTCAAACTTATAACACCGCGTCGTTTTTGCGTCCGGGATTAAAAATATATTGAATTTAGAAAAAGTTGTTTCATATGCGGATCTCCGATAAATTTGATATCGGTCGAATTGCATCGAGCCATAAGTCTAAGTTAATCCTCATTACGTAAATCAACTTCTAGTGAAAGTCTCTTCAAAATCGGCCAAGCCGTTTCAGAGATTAGCCAGATCTAACAGACAGACAGATAAAATATATTATTTTTGTATATGTACCATGTATACACACAAATGTATTTAGTGAAAAGCGGTTATTTTAATATTACAAATATGCACTCCAATTTTATGTACTAGTATAAGTGTATTGAGAGAAGAAGTACCTTGCTTTATTTGCATTTCATAATATAAATATATATTTTAACTTTCTTATACAAATATACCTAGGGGTCTTTCGACCTATGCTGAAAATAACAAATGTGTATTAGAAATAATTCAATAAGCTATATAAATTCCATATAAATCGAACTTCGCGACCAAAGTTGGAAGTCCCACTATACTGCTCTATTTACGTTCGTTCGAACGTATCTAGATCGAAAAATGGCGCGAAGAAATGCGACACAGGTCTAACGTTGAGGAGCGCTCGCGCGGTACTGAGCTCAGACGGCCGCTGCATCTTATTTTGTAGTGATTTTGCGTTTACCTTTATCGTATTTATTGAAATAATATAATAAATTTATCCTTTAAAATTATGATAACTTTGTTCCTTATGAAATAGTCATTAATCTGGCATAAATTTTGTTAAATAATATTGTTGTGGCTAAGAGAAATTCAAAGTTAACTTCAAGCAATTTTTGATGTTTTTTGGTTTGTAATATAATTGTTTTTCTATATTTAATCAGTGCTATTTCAAAATTTCGAGCTACTGTTTACTTTACGACTATATAAGAGATATCATTCTATTTCTTTTATTTCGTTTGTTAAGAACAGTAGCTCAATCCAGGACTTCAAAAAAGTGTCTTTGCGCATTTTATGAAAAACTTTCTCTGGTATTTTGGATTTAATTAAAAAGATGAGCAAAATTTCCAAAAAGTTGAGCCACTAATTTCTATACCAAGAGTTATTCTTCACTATTCGACAAGTCAAAATTGTTAATTTGTTTTTGTTTCCGAGAAAAATCACGCAGAAATCACAGTTGCGATGTAATATGGCTCTAATATGCCTCAGCGTTGAGGAGAAAATTTACCCATTAGTTGCTGAAGCAAAAAATGCTAAAGAAACTTGGTTATGTTAGAGCAAGGAGTTTTCGCTCGTCTATAATAGTTATTTAAGATACGAGTTTGGAAATTAAGATTTTACGACTAAGGGCCAAATTGAAAACACGAGCGTAGCGAGGGTTTTCATTGGCACGAATTCGAAAAACCTTTTACGCTCAAGTTTCTTACAACATTTTTCAATGCTTTTTGCGAGGAAATAAAACAAAAAAAAGGGTAATAAAACATTATTTATGAATATATGTTAATATTTATGTATTAAAGGTAAAAATTAAACGTGATATTTGAACATGTTTTCGTGTCATACATTTTTATTTGAAAAATAGCTGTGCCCGCAACTTCGTCTGCGTGGGAAGTATTTTGGTAGAATTCTTTTATTCCTATGTATGGAGTCGAATCGAATAAGATCAATGAGCCATAACCCACTATGCGGGCTTAATGCGGAGCGGTGGGTGTTAACGTTGCTGATGCAGCCAGGACTAACGGCTTAACGTGCATTGTGCCAGTGTTGTGCACAGTGCTCAAGATAATAATGTTTTGGTCACCCATCCTGTCATTACGAATGTAATTTTTCTGTTTTTTTCTCGTTTCTCGCGCTTTGGTTGTCGCTTGGGTCTGAGAATTTTATTCGTACATTTAAACTGTCCTTCTTTTGTTTTTGTTTTATTAAAATTAATATTATTTGTCTTGTAGTATGCACAATCGGCTATTTATTGTTCTATTTCTATGTAATGCTAGGTTACCTGGAAGAAATCGCTTGCTAGCGATGAGTTTGTCGTTTGTACTTAGTTATGTAAAATAAGTATTCATGTATGTCCTTGTTGTGCAGTATTTTACTTATTTATTTCACTGCAATTCAAACCGAATGCGCTAACCCACTACGCCATCGGACCTCTTATACCTAAGATATACTAATATTATAAACAGGAAAGACTTGGTTGTTTGTTCACGGATGTCATAGGCTATAATTTTGCGGCAAAGTCGGGGGAAAACAGCTAGTTCATTATACCTTGTGAAAACTTATCTGCGGTACGCCTGTGGAGTATGAAGGCAACACGGGTTGGCGATAATCGAAACTATTTTCTCGATCTCTATTGTGCAAACTGCGAGCTCTTTCAGAGACCAAGGGCATTTCTCTATCAAAGGAAGTTTCATATTCATACCAAACTACGTAATGCGATCTTCAGAAGTTTCCTGAGATCAAACGCTTGTTGTATGAATTCTCCGAGAGCTCAAGAGATTGTCCCTGACGGTAAATGCCAATTCAACTTTATATTGCATGAGCCTGGCGATGGGAAGTTAAATACGCTTCACGTTTTTCAGGTGTCTCCCGAGACCGAGCGATATAAAAAAATATATACATATTTAATTTCGACTTTCCACACTCAAAGGAAATCGTCTACTAACACATACTTCCGAAAGGCGCTTAACTGAGCTTCCGTCAGATTTGAACGGGCCTCATCGTCATCATCAGCCCTTTTACGTCACCAAGTACAAGAACCTTATGGATTAAGGAGGATGGGCCATGACCCTCCATGCTGGCCCGATGCGAATTGGAGGATATTAACAACTGCAAATACAACCGGGACCAATCGCTTTACGTGCCTTCCAAAGCTTGGAGTTGCTTGAGATAATATTTTTTTGGTCACCTTTGCGAAAGTTGCTTAACACTACAATCGCGAGCCATGGCGTTTATTCACTACGCCACCGAGCTACTCTGAACCGATCCTCAGACTCGCGTAATATTATATGAGCTGTGACCAATGAATAAACCATTATTTCCGGCGAAGATTGAAAATACCAACTTTGAAGTACGTATCTACAGCAAATTTTTACAGAAAATTTGTATGTTAAAAAAAAACAAAAATAGTATTAACGTAAAAATAGTAATAAGAGAAAAAAATATATAAATCGCGTTGTATTTACGTTCTTAACTTCAGTTGACGTGAATCTATCTTTTTTAACGTCGTGGAAAAGTTTCTGACTATCGGATTCTCCTCCGTGAACCCGATAGTGAGCTGCACAGTGGGTCCCCAGAGGCCTACCCACCAAAACCCGTACGCTACACCGTCTCATATCGATACAAATTATTTTTTTGGGCATCCCTACTGTTCAGTGGTATAAATAGGTACATTTTCAATAGTAGTATAACCTAGATGTTAAGCACGTAATTTCTCCTTGTGTCTTATATTAAAAGACAATGCCATTTTCAAAAAATCCGTTTTTTGAATGGTAGACGATAACTCTACAACTATTGGTAAATTCGTGTTGTGTTTATCTTTCTTATACTTTACTTGCACTCGATAAATGTCTTTAATATCGTTTTTGTTTATTTGACAGTCTATAGTTTCCGATAACTTTACTACCATTTTCACTAGATCATGCTTGTCCTCATGCGGTTTTTTAGGCACATTTTTAATTTCTATGTTTGCTTTTCGAATACCCCGCTGTAGATCCTCAATTTTGTCTTCCATAAAGTAATATAGTCTTTGTCTAGTCCACCTTGTATTTCTAACTATTCTAACTTCCATTTAAGATCTTTCTTTTATTCTGTCAGAAAGTTTATTGAACTCTCTATGTTATTATTCACTTTCTTAATATCTTCTATTGCTGGAAATATTTTCTTAAAGTCGTCATTTTGCTGTCGGCATTAAAATCGGCATCGTAATCAGCTTCTCTTTTTCTTTTTTGGCTTTGTAAGACAGAAAATCTGCTTGGTGGAGTTGTGTCTTTGTGTTCGAAAAGGTTCGAGTCCGATGACAACTTATTCATATTACTATCCATCTGTATTACTAGGATATAAGCGCCGAACTCAGTTGGCATGCAAACGTGTTTGAACTACTTCAGCATGAGTTCTGCACAATTTGATCATATATTAAACTTAGTCATACCTTATATAAAAAAAAAACAATATCACTATTTAGAACTAGTGTAAGCGCAAAACAGCGGTTAGCTGTGCTGTAGCCTTAAAATTTTTAGCAACGGGAAATGCATACTCAATAAGTTAATTGTTTCCATAGGTAATATAAAATAATGTTATATAATTAAGTTAGTCTCACTGTGGACCCTGTCGGGCACAACAATAATAGAAAGGAGGAGCATTAGTTTTTATTATTGTCATTTATAAAAAATTAAGAATACATAATTATAAATTTTCAATTTCGCTAAAATTATTGATATCAGAACCCCTGCTATCAAAAATTGTACCAGACACATGCAGGGCTATCTGGAAATGTTTAAAACATTATATCATATACGAGGGTCAAACTGAAAGTTCTTAGAAAATCAAAAACTGATTACATTAGCCAGTTATTAGTTTTATTATATCTTTTCAAAATATTGTCCATTCACGTCAATACACCGCTGCATGCGATGGAACCACTGGGAAAAGCACTTTGCCCACTCGTCCTTAGGGGTCTCTTCAATGGCATCGCGATACGCAGCCACCGCTTCTTCAGCATTCATAAACCGCTTTCCTTTAAGTTTTTCTTTAATTTTTGGAAATAAATAAAAATCACAAGGCGCGAGGTCGGGGCTATACGGCGGGTGACCCAGTAATTCAACGTTTGATGTCGCCAAATAGTCGATCGTTCGCTTGGCGGTGTGCGACGAGGCGTTGTCGTGGTGAAGGAGGATCCTACTGCGAGGTCGTTTCTCTCGAACTTTTTCCAAGACAAGTGGCAAACAATTGGTAGTGTACCATTCTGCAGAAACTGTTTTTTGATCCTCTAACACAATTGTTGCAAAATGACCTATCCTTCCAAAGAACGAGGCCACCATTTTTTTTCCCGCACTTCGATCTCTCTTCACTTTAGTTGGCAACTCCTCGAAAGGAAACACCCACTGAGCAGATTGTCTTTTGGTTTTAGGATCATAACAGTAAATCCAGCTTTCGTCACCTGTTAGTATGTCGAACACAGCATTTGAGTCACCTCCGTTAAATCTTTCAATCATTTTACGACACCAATCCACACGATGGAGTTTTTGAGCCTCAGTCAAATTATGAGGTATCCACCGGGCGCAAAGCTTCCTGACCGCTAAATGTTCGTGGAGGATTTTGTGCACTTGACTCATACCGATGCCTAAGCTTGTCCGAATCTGTTGATAGGTCACTCTTTTGTCAGTCTCTATCATACGCCGCACAACACAGATGTTATCTTCAGTCGTCGCCGTAGAAGGCCGTCCCTCACGTAAATCATCAGTGAGATTAGTGCGACCACGTTTAAACTCATTAAACCAGTTGTAAACAGTCGCACGAGATGGGGCTTCATCGTGAAAGGCCAATCGTAGTCTATCATAACTTTCTTGTTGACTTAAATGACATCGAAAGTCATAAAAAATCATTGCACGAAAATTTTCTCGTGTTAAATTCATGATGACGTGACACAGACAATTTTCAATTTGCCGCCAAATCGTAAAACAAATGACAAATGAATGAAATATATACTCAGTAATATTGGCAAAGAGTTATATTTTCAAATTTTAGAATTATTTTTTTATTATATTGTTTATAAGTGGCCAGTTCTAAGAACTTTCAGTTTGACCCTCGTATATATTATAAGAAAAAGTAATAAAATTTAATTACATTTAATATTATTTCTTTTTCCTTTTGAGAAGACATTTTTCTCTATTCGCAAATTCCGTTGTCGTTTACTAATGTCTCATACGCACGCTGCGCAACAACCGACTGAGCGCTCTAACACCCTAAGGGCGCTTGTGCACTACACTGAATTTTCATGTCCGGCGTTCCGATTTTTTCAGGTCCGATATGTCAGGCCATATGTAGGTAATGCTAGCCTGTGCACTGTCAGGAATTTTACCGTCCGGTCTTTTACTTTTCTCTATTCCGGACCGGCTTTTTCAGGTCCGTGATGGTGCAATGAAAAACGTGTTTACGCTTGTGCACTGCTGTGTCCGCAATCCGGAAAATTCATAAGGAATAGGCTTGAGAAAAAATAATCGATTTGTGTATAATCGATATTTATTTCGACGACATTGTTAATTTCCAATAAACGTATAAACGATATTTATTGTAGATTATAAAATGCTATATTTTATATGATGATTTAATATAGTTGGTAAATATCACTGCATATGCTTTGGCAAACTCAGTATAGTTCTAATTTGATCAGCGTATGGTTATAGTATCGATACTTAGCTAGATTTTAGAATCGTTTTAAAAGAATAGACAACTTAAGGTAAGATAAATAAGTGTTGTTATGCTTAGACGCCTAAACAACTGAACCCATCTTAATGGAAGTTAATATAGTAAATAGGCTAAACTTTAAGAAAGGATATAGGTTACATTTTATCGCGAAAAATAGGGGATGAAAGTATGCCTGGAAATTTGTCATTATCATTTTTTTTTAGACAACTGATAACAATAGATAAATATTTAATAACAGAATAAAGAATAAACTGAAGATAAACAGACGTAAATAAGTGACACTCAATGTCTTTTTCGCATTTAATAAAATTTGAAATGACTGTTTGTGTCATAAATAAATTTAAAAAAAAGAAGTATTCTAAGGGAAAAATATTTCTGCTCAAAGAAACTACACCACGCGTACAAAATTATGACTATATACTCGGTGGAACAAAACGACCGACACTCCCGAGGTTCCTGTAGAGTACTATTTGTCTTTAATATGACGTAAAAAAATTATAGGTCTAGGTCAAATAGTTTCGGAGATATTAAATTACAAAGTTTTTGAAAAAAAATGAGTGTTTTCAACCCTGAGTCAGCTGTTTTTGGGACGTACTAAGGAAAAGTTTTTAATCAGTTTGTGATTTATAAGACTGCTTTCATGCAAATTCTACCAGACAATAAACAAGGCAGTCAAAATGCTTAAATCGATTTACAGATTAACAGCTGGTTTCTGATTTTAAAAAAGTAGAAAATTTCTACTGCTCATTCTCAATAACCTAAGTTTTTTTAATTTCACAAGTCAAATAGTCCTAGTTTTATCAAACTGCTATCATCTGATCATCAAAAAACTAAAATCGGAAACGAAAACTAAGTGATGTCAGTTTGAGACGTTTAACTTTAAATACTTAATTAAGAAACCGAGTGTAAAATTTCCTAAATTATTGTAGAGAGAGCAGTCTAACATTAACCTACGTTATTTTAAAAGAGCAGTTCTCCAAAAAAATTGTTTGAATGGGGTAATACTCCTTTAACAAAGGGATCGTTAATTAAACTCGATAAACTCACAAATCTTCCAGCGATTCATCATTAACACAAATGAACTTTGTTTTAAAAACATTGAGGAATTTGTTATTAAAATAGCATTTAAAAAGAACATTAAAAATGCGTGATATCAAAAGACGAATAAAAAAAATGTGAACCGAGTTCGTCCCTCGATATCAAAGCCCCACCCGGCCACCAGCTGCCAGGCGGCTTCATTATTCTGTCGGTATTTTCCGGCCGATCAGTCGCCGCCGACCTTTTACGCTGGAGTGTTTATGCGCATCGCCGCCGACGCACCGCTGCGAAGCGTCTTTTTTGTCGATTTTTGTTTTGTTCTAGTGCATTTTTAATTGAATTTTTGTTAATAAGATACTAAAGTGTACGTCTTGAGTGTTAAGTTTAGTTTAGTGAAGATTGTGTTTAGTTTTGTGTGAAATGTTATGTGTTTGGCGCGTGCATGCACCGGCATTGAAAAGAGCGTGCTTAGCTCAGTCTTTAGAGAGGAAGTGGACATTTTCAGCATCGACTATCATTAAGATATCGGTAAATAATTAAATTAAATTAATGTATTTCGCGATTCGTTGTAATCTGCACACAGTTGATATAGCGCATGCGCATTATAGGGCTGTCAACACTTAGAAATTTAAAATTTAAAAACGTAACAATACGACATAACTTGTAAAGGTTTAGATTTTTATCCAATTTTTTTTTTCAAGAAAATCGGTACATATCTGTTTTTTTTTACAAGAATAACGCAACAAGGAGGACCCTTTCTTAAATAAATAATCATAATAAATTTTATAACTAACTAAACGGTCTGAATGCAATTTGATCCAAAAACCAAAAACCTTGAAGTTATGTTGTATTGAGTTGAATAGGCTAAACAAAATAATTAAAAAGTTACAGGAATTTCAAACTTTCAAGAGCGTTTTATCATAAATTGAGATTTTTACTTTGTCACGTTCTTGTCGCAAATGAGCGATGTGATAACTAAGAGTGTGGACTTTGAAGACGTTATTGACGTTTTTTCAAATACTAAATCTCGAAGATTTCGAAGAAAACAATTGTAATTTTCCTTTTGAACAATTCTTTACTAGAAGTGGATTTTATGTTTATTAGTTTCAATCTTTTTCAATCGTTTCTAAAGTAAGTTTACATTTTTGTCATTTGGATCAACGAAATATTAGATTTATATCTTATTAAATTTTTACTCAAATGTTACTATATCTACATACAAATAAATATCGTTCTTTGTGTAGTGACATGTTGGGAGTTTAACTCTCTCCTGTAGTTTATGACTATAAAAAAATAATTGAATCATATTACTAAAGTAAATAACAATGAAGAGTGTGCGTGTGACCTTTTTTGCTAAGAATATATTAAAATAGAGTAAACATAGAAGAAAATTTAAGACACGAATAACCTATTATCAACCGGCGCTGTACTGGTGGACGTGGATCACGGGAGTGGCTGGGGCTGGGCTGGCGGGGCGGCAATACGCTATCAGTCCCTAGGCGGCAAATATCTAAATCCGCCTCTGCCCATGGTACCTAGTATGCTCCCCATAATACAGAAGATAATACAAAATCACCGCCAAAGTTACAAAACGGTCTGCGTAGAAACACGTCTACACATACTCGTCTACTCATTTCTAATCTTGTCCATTCGCGTCACTCCACACATCCATCTCAACTTTTGTAGCCCAACATTTAGAACCATACAGTACGACAAGTCTTACGATCGTTTTATAGATTTCCCCCTTAAGTTTAAGAGGCATTCGTGGATCGCATATCGTTCCTGAGACCTCTCGCCATTTCATCCATCCCACATTTATTCTATTCCTCACGTCACGGTCAATATCGTCATCGTTTTGACATCGTATCGCCATATTAATGACCCACGGTACCTGAAGTCGGAGCAGATTGGTAAGGTTACACCATTTAAGGCAATGTTTTGGAAACCGGAGGTTCCACCAAAATCGCAGAACAGATGTTCGGTTTTGGTTCTGCTGATTTTGAGACCGAACTCCTCCAGTTTCTTTTGCCATTTTCCCAACCTGCTCTGGACCTCGAGCTCATCTTCTCCGACCAGTACGATATCATCAGCAAAAAGCATGCACCAAGGTGCCTCCTCCTATATGTCTGATCTCAGAGCATCCATTACCAGAAGGAACAGGTAAGGGCTTAAAGCCGATCCTTGGTGCACCCCGATGCCTACATTAAACTGCTCGATCAATCCGGCTTCCGACCGGACGCGAGTGTTTGCTCTTTCATACATCGCTTTCACCAATCTTATATACTCACCTTACCGTGAAAGGTATACCATACCTTTCACGGTCAGAGCCCACCATAACACACTCCGAGGGACCCTGCCATATGCCTTTTCAAGGTCAACGAACACCATGTGAAAGTATCTATGTGCACGTCTTTATTTTTCGCACAGATGGCGAAGTGCAAATATGGCGTCCGTCGTACCTCGTACAGGCATAAATCCGAACTGGTTTTGGGTCATCTCGCTCTCATCTCTCATTCTTCTTTCTATCACTTTCTCCCATATCTTCATCGTGTGCGCTATGAGCTTAATTCCTCGATAGTTGTTACAGTCTTGTATATCACCCTTTCTCTTGTAGATGGGCACCAGCAAGCTGTTGCACCACCCGTCAGGGATCACTTCTTCTTGTAATAACTTATTGAAGAATAAAGTCAACCACTTCCATCCATCAACTTTCAGAAACTTCAAAACTTCCACTGGTCTAGCATCTGGGCCTGGTGCCTTTCCAATCTTCATAGTTCATACTGCCGCTTTCACTTCCTCCATACTCACCTCCTTAACCATTCCTTTATTCACTTGCACGTTTTCTAGCACTCCACTCCAATCATTCTCCTCATTCAGAAGCTTACCAAAATATCCCTTCCAACGCTCTCTAATATACTTATCCTCAATTAAAAAGTTTTCCTCCTTCATCTTTCACACACTTCACATGCCCAATATCCCTTGCATTCTTCTCTCTTTCTCTGGCTATCCTGTACTCTGCTTTCTGACCCTGTGGTTTTTCTAGGGATGAGTACAGTTTATCCTGCACTTTTGCCCTTGTAACAGCAATAGCCTTCCTCACGTTATTCTTTGTTTTCTTGTATACATTCTTTTTCATTTCTTTCATACCCTCATCATCGCTTTCAGTGTCCTTCCATTCCTTAAACACATTCTTCTTATCTTTTACACTCTTTTGTACTTCCTCGCTCCACCACCAAGTTTCTCTGTCTATTTTCCCTTTCCCTTTCGTTTCCCCAAACACTCTTCTACCTTCACTTCTGATACATTCTGACATTACATTCCAGCATTCGTTAACTGTCTTTCCTTCCATATCACTCATTTCAATCATCTTATCTACCACTCCCTTTCAAAATTCTTCTGTAAACTCTCTGTCCTATAATAAACGCCATTTAATTTTGGGTGGTAGCTTAGTTCGGGTTTTGGTGGACTTGACCAGAAGTTTAATCTCTAAGATCAGAAGTTTATGTTGGGAGACAAGGGGTTCGCCAGGTATAACCTTACCATTTTTGACATACTTCAAATTATTTCTTCTTAATAACCAGTAATCAAGTTGGGTATTGTGGTTTCCACTATTGTACGTTATCAGGTGTTGATCTTTCTTTTGGAAAAAGGTGTTTGCTATTGCAAGGTCGTATGCAATAGTAGTTTGAAGCAAAGTGTCTCCCTCTACGTTTCTGGTACCATAGCCCCACCCTCCATACACTCTTTCATACCCAACATTTATTCTACCTACGTGGCCGTTAAAATCTCCTCCGATATACACGTCCTCGTTGTCCGGTATACTAATCATAATTGCATCCAAATCCTCCCAAAACTTCTCTTTCATACTTTGATCGCAGCCTGTTTGTGGTGCATATGCACTAATAACAGTCAGAATTGTATCACCTAATAAAAGTTTCACTACAATCAATCTATCATTTATCCTCTTTACATCCGTCACGCTTTCTTTCAACTCTCTGTCAAGTACAATACCCACTCCATTCTTCCTTCCATCACTTACACAAGAATAAATTTGTAACCCGCCCCAATTTCCCTTGCTTCCACTTCGTTTCTTGCAAACAAGCAATATTCACTCGTCTCCTTTGCAAAACATCCGCTAACTCTCTTCCTTTTCCAGTCATCGTAACTACATTCCAGCTTGCCATTCTCACTTTCATTCCTCGGACTCGCGTCTTACGTTGCATCCATCCTTGATGCAACAACCCTCGCCCATTTCTCACATCCGGGGAACGCCCTAGCATTTACTCGCATTCCATCATCCGACATACTTATGTTGTGGTAAGATTTGGCTGAAATTTACGACCGGCCGCCTGCCTGACGTCTACCCTCTTTGGGAATGCATTCGCAGATGATTTTTCAGATGAAATCTAGGATAGGGAAACAGGTGGGATACTGTTAAAGTACTAAAGTTTGTCAACAGTAATCGAATAACACAATGAGGAAGTGATTAAGAAAAAACAGAAAGCACTAAAAAAGCACCTCCACTAGATGACGACTTTGAACAAGTTGATTTTTGCAGGAAACGAATGGACCAGAGATAGTAATTTCCGTTCCCTTTAACTTACATATTAAAAAACTGAAAATTGCAAAGTTCGAAACTTAGATATCAATACAAATACGAAAAAGTACAAATATAATATGAGTTGTTTATTGAGCTTTGAAAACTAATTTACTTTTATGAAAGAAAACCGGAAGGGTTGTCATCCCTATATATATTATACTACTCTTTGGTTGTCATGGAGAAATCAAGAAAGTACTGTAGTGACATCTAGTTTTATTTCGGGAACTAATTTTTTTTTAATACTTTCTCATTGCAATCGACTTTTCTCAACTATATATTTTTCTTTTTTAAGTAATAATCGCCCATCGCTCATGTTAAGGAAGGAAGAGGAAGATTACCACCGATGACTATGTTGATTGAAATTTATTTATTCACTTGACATTGGCAGAATTGTGCGAAATGCGCAGACAAAGATTACAATATTATACTGGTAATAGATAGCAAACTCAAACTTTAAATAGGTCACGATTACAGCGCCATCTATCCGCCAGCTAAAAAAAGTCACGCGTATGTGTGCGTGTATATGTGTGTAGCTAGCTACAGCCAGGTTTATTTGATCAGTGTTTTTTTTTTGATAAGATAAATAGGTATATTTTTTCTTTTATATAGATTGATTCTAAAAATGTTTAATAGTTATTATTCATTTTGAGAATCAATACATATATAAAAAAAGCAAATGTACCTTTATAACTTATCGAAAAAAAAAACACTGCTAATTAAACCTTAAATATAAAACATAATGTAAGACCGCAGATTATTTTTCGTTTTATTTGCTATGATTAAACAAGTATATCAGGAGTCATATTTATATGGTTTATGTTCAATGCTAACTATTATAAATGTTTAGAGCAAGTAAAATAAATCAATTAGTTTATTTCAATGAAAGACTTGTTATTTTTGTAGCTTTATTAACCATCTTATTTCAGACATTCATCAGTGATCCACACACAGTTTTTCTCTTCCTATCTTTATTTTTTGAAAAATGGTTATGAGCCTTTACCTTCATTTCATCATTTCTATCCCAAAATGAAATTTTGCCATTGATTAAATGATTGATATTTTTATGTATAAATTATGTCAAAATATATTTTTTTATTGTAATTTTCTTTTAAAACTTCTATTGTTTTCAGCATTGGCAACATAGTCAAATAGGTTTCGGGTAGGATAGCACAACCAGCTTTTGTTTTCAAACTCTTTTAAAATTATATAAGTATGAAATATCTGCTTTTCTTTAGCTTCTATGTTGTTTTTACATAATAAACAGCTTATATAAAAAATTTTCTTTGCTAATTGTGCTATCCAGCCACTACAGTATCCAATTGCTGCGGATTTTTCTACTTATTAAACTTTCTGTATTGATTAAATCAATGCATAAATGAGCATTTTCAATTTCAACTTCACATTCAGTGGGTATATCATCTACGTCTTTAGTCAATAGTTCTTTTAGTGTTTGCAGACAAACGCTATCATCCATTTCGCAATTTGATCCCACTGAATGTGAAGAAGAAATATTGTCAATAAGCAATGTTTTAAAAGATTGTGATGTAGGCATCGTATTGCTGCAGGCATGAGCCCTTATTGCCCCAAAAAATTTCTCCAAATGCGTCTTGGTTGAAATTTCATAGCAATAATAAATTTATGCCTTTTGAATTCAAATAAATTAAAATTCTTTTGAAGTTTTCTACTGTTTTTATCCAGCTGGACAACGATGGAGCTATCCCATGATTAATTCCATTATGAAACCTCATGCTCCTTAAAACTGGAAGGCTTTTGTTCCATAATTTATGATGAGGCGATGTTGGTGTCACTGCTGTCCTATACGTTTTCCTCCCTTTTGGTTTGCTAAAGCTGCCATTGACACTGTCGAATAAGTCATCAAAAAACATCAACAGGTCTGCAGTTTCAGTGCATTCTTTTTCAAGAACTCCAAACTCTGCAATGAAAATATAATGTTTGTTTAGGTTTGTAATGGAAAATATAAGTTTTTAGTTTATAGTATGTATGTACTATGTATACCAGAAAAAATTTCTATAATAAATCTGCTCTCAAATATATAATAAAACATATGGACTCTAAAATTTCATAATAATAATAATCATCATCATCAGCCCTTTTACGTCCCCACTGCAGGGGCTCAGGCTTTCCTTGTGGATGGTTAAGGAGGATGGGCCATGACCCTCCACGCTGACTCAATGCGGATTGGAGTGAATAGACGACTGTAAATGCAGCCGGGACCAACGGCTTAACGTGCCTTCCGAAGCATGGAGTAGCTCGAGATAATAATTATTTGGTCACCCATCCCATAACCTACCCTTGCGAAAGTTGCTTAACGACAACGATCGCGGGCCGCGGCGCTTACCTATTACGCCACCAAGCTATTCTCATAATAATATTAAAAAATATCACCTGTCATTACTCCAATAGCAGCTCCAACAGTTTTACTTAACACCTAAGTGCAGTGTTTCACTCTCATTTTTAGTAATAATGATGGCACTACATGATGAGCTGTCAACTTAGGTGCCATCTTCACTCCTTTGTAGCCTGGGCATCTTTCATATAATTGTAGAATGTGATTCCACTTAGCAGTACATTCCTTTCCATTCATGTTATATTTTAAATTTTTTGTTAACAAATTATACCTGATCCCTTTTATTAAATGAAGTGGGTCATAGAGTGAAAATACTTTTTGTCTCCAACTTCGAAAAATCCTTCTGTATAGTGCTGTCCTCTTCTCAAATACATTTCGTTAGTCTCTTTTAACAACAAGTTTATAGCAGCAATATTTTATGTAGTTTGGTCACATACTGCTGCTACCACCATAAGACCAGTTTCTGCAATTTTAATAATCATATTCTTTATTAAAGCTTTAAGTTCCAAAGCTTTAAGCTTTAAGTTCTTGTACTGCCACTGCAAAAATAATAGGCCAGTGGCTGTTTATATTTTTTAACAATGCCTCTAATTAAGAAAACAAGTACATGGTTACTGTACTATTTGCTTCATTGCTCCATTATCAACAAATCATGTGATAATTTTTTTTTTTTTATTAAAGCTGATGCTTGGTGCTATTGCCATTTCATCAAATACCAAGGTGCAGTATTTAAATTTATCTGGCATTCTCCTAACTCTGGATTTTAGGTTGTCAAATAAAATTTCATTTATGCCTGCCTTTAACTGGACTTTATACAACAAAGTCTGCAATGTTTGTCTACTAGGTAAAATACAAAATTTTCTTAACAAACGATACGCCTTAGGTGCAGGTTTGTATAATGATAGCGCTAAAATCTTTTCATCAATGGTAAATCGATGCCCTTGCTTTTTCTTATTTCCATGTGACATTTGCATTCGGCAAAATAATTTTGCAGTAGGTGACATATTTTTGGAAATTATTTGGAAAGCAGAGGTTTTCATTAAAGATTTAGCAAGAGCCAATTTTTGTTTAAAGCTCCTTTTTTGAGCTTCTCATTTTTTCAATTTATTCACAATTATTTTATATTGTTTATGGTCTTTTAGAGAAACACCTGCAACAAATTTCATGAAATGTAAATTAAAGCCTCAAAAATAAATAGTTTCTTTTTTTGCATTACACACTGTACAAAAATATTCAGAATAACTGAATATTTTTCAGATTTGCAGATTGTTTCCAATTTCATGCAGCAATTTTCAAATTGGATAATTGAGATATATTTTTGCAAAACATACCTTTTAATTTTCTTGGCAACTGTTGTTTGGCAACAGGTGTTTGTGTCTTTCCAAGGTTTGTATGCTGACCTGGAAATAATAACAAATATAGTTATTTCATGGATATCATTGGCTTATCAGTCTCTGGCTCAAAATATGTAAGATTGGCCTATGTTACACAACATAGATTTGCAATTTTGAACAAAGGAACATTCAATTTTGTATAACTATATGTTGACTCATGAATTTTCCTTTATATAAAAAATAATATTATATTTAAGATGATTATTTAACTATTTTAATTTTCATCAGAAAAACGTTTACCAACCTGATGTGCCGGCATTTAGTTGAGAAGGTACAAAATGTGAGCTACATGGCAAATCCGCACTTGCAACTATGTGAGGTTCTCCAGTTGATTGCGCTGAACATGAAGAAAAAAACATTTTATAATATTTTATTTTATAATAAACATTAAAAATTAACATGGAAATTAGGAGCATTTGAACAATGGTATAAGAAACTAGCTTTCGCCCACAAGGTCTTATATGGTACATATAAACCTTCCTCTTGTACCACTCTATATATTGATGAAAACCACATTCAAATACATAATGTTTTTTATAAGAACTCAGCTTATAGAAAACTTATTTGTTTTCTACTATTTCATTTTTACTTTAAACTTTTTATAGTTTGAAAAATTATTCACTGGTCATTGTTAATCACATATGAATGAATTTTAATGCATAGCCTGCTGCTTCCATCTTTAAATAGATAGGTAGTCATTCAATATGCAGTATTATTTATAAATAATAAATTACCTGACATATGAAGTGTAGGCATTGCTATGTTGCAGTCTATTATTGGGATATTTATAAATATCTAGAAAATGTTTTCCACAAATATGCATGTTATTATATATTTTGATTGGATCCAGATGAGTTATTTCTCCACCAACATTGTCTAGCCATTTTTTAAATTTCTCTGTTTTAGTTCTAGGTTCAGGAAACCGGTGCAAAGGGATACCTGAGTAACATAATAATATGTATTATTCTCTGCTATTCACACAACAAATTATTAGTCCTTAATTATTTGTATAATGGATGAACAAATAACAATTCTTAAATTGTAGGCACATAATAAGTTTTTTAATGAATATTGTATTCTACGATAGCTCAAAGAAAAATACCAGAAAAACATTTGAATTATGAAACTCCACGTATAGGTATAAAAATCGGTTGAAAACTTTGACATTATAGTACAATTCATAAAGTATTTATTGTACAAACTAAAAAGCACTTACCGCTATCCTTAGTCACTGAACATTAAAGTACACAACAACGGTTTTGTGCCATGATTTTTTGAGCAAAGTTCAAATTAAAAACAAGTAACATTTCGGTACAGGATATTTCAAGACACAATACGATTGCTAACACAATATATTTCGATTACACGGACGAACTTAATCAACTCAACGTGAAAAGCAGAAAAAGTTACAGGAACTTGCAAAAACTAACAAGCACACGGACATTCACTCAATACATTTTCCATTTGCGAAGTTAGTTTTAAAGTTTAGCCACAATACCAAACCATTACATACGCGCCATTTTCAATTGATATTGCCATAGTATATTTAATATTACCACTTAAATTAGAAACATTTCTAGTGACAATTCTATAATTACTATATAATTCTGTAACAAGATATATTATTTCAATAATATTAGGTATCATAAGGCTTTTCAACTAAGTTTCAAGTAATAATAAACAAGATTTATTAATGATGCCTTTAAAAATTATCCCCAATTATAAACACATTTATTTATTGTGGCTACACCATGATTTCTATTTTAAAAGCTGGTACATAGATGGCACTGTAAAGTAAAAAAAAATCGAGTTCTAAGTTTGCATAGCTAAGCCATTAATAAAAGAAGAAGAACTTTGTAAATTTTAATGGCACAATGGGTAAATCCAACGATATAATCCTTGAGTAAAAGTGTTCTGTGATATAATCGTAGAGAACGGTAATAAATATTTTGTAACTGAATTAACTGATAGAAAACGCGAAGAAGCTTAATGCCTTGAAAAACTATGGCTTGTAATTCTTGTGCAAAACCCTATACATTGTTTAGAAAAGAAGTAAGTGTATCCACATTACTAAAATTTTGGTTTTTAATGAACAGGGACGCATTTTTTTACTCTATTCTTTATTTACAGAAAGGTTGCCCAAGCTGCGGTTTTAGTTATTGTTCCAAATGCTTACACCACTCATTATTTGTGAATAAACTTAACTCTTATGCCAAGGTAATTTTGTTAATAATAATATTAATTTGGTGGTTTTATTAATTGACCTAATAGTATTCAGTTTTACCCTTACTGAGCTGGATGTTCGGCCAAACTCTTTGATTTACCATTTTATTGTATTTATTTAGCCAGTATTTCAAAGTGCTTCTTGTAATATAAATTATTATTACAATAGTAATTTAATAAACTACAGTTCAGAAACAGGGAACTTATAAAGAAAAACCATTAATTAATTATAAATATAAATATTAGAATATATGATAGGTCAGAGAAAAAGTTTCTTTGCATTTTATATGAAAATTCTAAACATTTTTTAAATAAACTATTTACATTTAACTAAAGTATGTAAATACCATTTTGTTCGAAAACTTTTTGCCATTTTGTAGGTTGTAATAGAAATTATGGAGCTTGTTATCAAAAAACTGTGACAAGTGGCTTTGGTAGTCCTTGCATTATGTTAACCTGATATTGCCTAAAGAATTCTGAAGAGACTGAAACAGGCCAAAATCTGAAGGCAAGGACAGGACTAAACAGCTGCTGTTTTAACACCACCACTTTTATTAATTCTGACTTTCTCTCAACTTCTTGTTTTAATCTCATCAGTTGTTAGCAGTTGAGTTCAGAGCCACCAGGCAGGACCATTGTCCTGCCTGGTAGCAACACCTCAATGAATAATGTCCTTCCAAACCCACCATACATACAGCACCACCTTGTTGCGAGTTAACCAGAGTTTTGCCATAGTCTGTGAAGTCTGACCAACCTTTGACCATGACCTTTTTCATATAGTCTTGTGATATGTCATCAACTTTTCATCACCAGTTATCAGCTTCGTCAAAAGTAGTTTGGCTTTATTACCCCGTAATAAAGAATCACAAATGAGTTCACAGTTTATTAGGTTTCTTTCAGTGAGCTCATGAGGTACCCAAATATACAACTTTTGTGTACCCAGTTTTTCTCAAATGCGTCAATACTGTCTTGTGGTCAAGCCCCAGTCCTTCAGATATGTCGTAACTACTGATATGGCGATCTTGCTCCACTTTTTCATCTTTTATATCTGTAACAGGGCGACCAGAGCGACGCGCATCTTTGACACTACTAGGACTATAAACGTCACAATTTATTTTCATGGCTTGCGTTGCATTTTTACCTTTTCTGTATTAAAATTTTAAATGTGTTGTTTTTCTCATTAGATTTACTCATTTTGACAGTAAGAAAAACAAATGAAAATCACATATAGTCCCAATTTTAATTCAGAGTTAACTATTTTTATTATCTTCTTTAACATTTTTTTTTAATCATACTGAAAGCATCCATACTTTTTCCCAAACCTAATAGATATATTTCTTTTTGCTTATTTTTTATTTTATTACTGATCTCTATTATATTTCTATAGTGATAATAGTTTGTTATTTTTATTATTTATAAATTTATTACAAACGAGTCTTGAAAGCTAACAGATGTTTCCATCCAAAACACTTGCAAATTAGAAGAAAAAAATTAAAAGAACATACATATGACAGAATAACTCTTAAATTATTGTGATCAAATATTATTACCAATGTCAAAAAATATCAAATTAAGGGTCAAATTAAATTACAATAAAAATCTAACAATAAAATAAAAATGTCAGCAATACAAAAATATGAAAAATTAATTGTCATTGTCAATCTACAAACTAATAATTAAATTTCTACAAGTACGAATAACCAATATAAACAAAAGTAAATAATTATGTAAATTTTTTCCAACTTGAGAATATATTGTTACTCATAGGGATTTATTTATAAAGTAAATATTTACGATTTGATGTTAAATTGTTATATTTTATTCATAGGATTTCTTTTAGTTCTAACTATGCCATGTAGCCAAGAAATAGAAATAGGTATTAAAATCAAATATATTTGTCATAAAATCTAAATAATTCGGCCGAATACAAAAAGTGAAAAAAATGAGGATTCCCAAACAAATATTCGGCGTATCTCTAGTAATTATGTAAAAAGCCTCTTCCACTTCATTGCATCAAACTATATTCTTGTTTGTGTTACAGGTATGCGCAAAATGTAGCAATTCCACTGATTTAAACAAGCAGAAGTCCTTGGAACCTCCTGATGCATATTATAAGTATGTTTATTTATATATTTGATAGAACTGATTGTATAATAGTGTTTCCCAGCCTGTGGTGTGTGAGCATACCGGTTCTTAGAGTCTTTAGCAGTTGATCACAGATTTAGATGCAAAATTGGCACCGCCTTTCACATTTACTTCTTTTATAGTATCTAATAAAATTAGTTAATATGGCACTTTGAAAAAAATAACCAATAAAAACAACAGAAGTCCAGATTATTAAAATTATCAATCTGTTTTTTTTTTAAGTTTGTAAAAGTCTAATAAATCTATAGATTTAAAACAGTTGTATTTTAGATGCTGTGCAATACGTCATCACACACGTTTGTCATGTTGCCACATGCCAGTACTGAACTGTGCGATAAATATAATAGTTTATATAAAAGTCTTTGTTTAAAGGCGAATTGGGGCATTATTAAATGAAGATGGGAGTGCTAATAATAAAACAGATGACGAGATAAAGAAGCGATTACTAAAGTTAAAGGTTGATAAAAGTAATGCAACAGAGCCATCTGAAAACTCAATTGAGGAGAGATTACAGAAACTCAAAGGTGGCCAACCATCAACATCTGACGCTGAACTACAGGCAAGATTAGCAAATCTCAGGGGTGTTCCTGATAAAAACTCACAGAATAAGGTTTGCACAGTACAATATTTTTCCTAAACATAAGGCAGGCAGCAAAATTCTACAATACTTGCTAAATAAAGCTAAATGTCATATGTATAAAACCCCTCAAGGACTCTAAGGTTTCTTTATATTATTTTTATTCTATACATAGCCAAGCACTTTAATAGTATCTCGGGTCAATGATTGACTTGACCAGAGAGGTTATTTACTAAGGCGGGGAATTCACTAGACAGGCATTCCCGCGGGCAAGTCTGCAGACATGCCTGCCAGACCTCGTTACTATAGGTCTACCTAGGGTAGGTCCGTCACAGGCAGTCAGGCAGACTGTCCGTCGCTAGAGATCTTCCGATACTAGTAAATACGAGTATATACTCGATATTTTTTATTCGGTACAAAGTATTAATAGCATTGAATCTTGCGATACATATTTGGTATCGAATCGAATCAGACCTGACTATTTCGCACACCCAGATCAACACTGCACTATCTGACTAATACAGTATCGACATATTACAGTATCGTTCTGTGTGTGCGATATTTTATTTAAAATGCTCTCGCTCGGTTCTCGGTAAAAGCGTGCGTGCCATTCCATGCATGGCATGTACTGTGTTTATGTGTGTGTGACGTACCGTGCCGCCATTTTATATGTTGTCAATTTACGTTCAGACAGTGTTCAGCTGTTCGTTATTAAATTAAATAAAAAAACAAATACCTAATTACTTATTTTATTTTTTTGCCCTCATAAAATTACTGTCCGTCATTTCAGTAAAAAAATAATCTAAAAGTATCGATAAATTAGGAGTATTTATATGAGTAGTATCGAAAGACTATTTGAGTACTAATGATGTTAATTGGTATCGATACCTTGATGGAATCGGAACATCCCTACGCGTCGCCCGTCCGTGAGATTCATTTTGTCTGCGCGGGCACACGTAGGCTCGTGCAATTTATATCATCCACGCGAAAAGAGAGATATATATACTTTGCTCGAAGATATAAATATATGTATGAGATGTATATATCTATCTTTTCTATCTCACTCAGTTCGAAGAACAGATTCTGGTCTCTTTCGAACTGAGTGAGATATGAAAGATAAATACTCTATTGAACACGATAAAGCAAAGCGGTTGAAAGTGAAACGTTCGCAGCTTAATTCTTTTAGTTTGAAATCATTATGTTGCCGTGTTAAAAATAAATGGCTATTTACAAATTTTACACACAATATTTTTTTAGAAGTATTCTGATCCCTTAATATAATTTAAATTGATTAACAAACATTCGCACAAAAAACATTTCTCTTTAATTAACCTTTATATGTATTCAAATGAAAGACTTAAGTTTCTAATTGAATTGTTTAAAAATGACGCGTAAACAACAACTCAGTCACAGTATAAGTATGACACAGTATAGAAACTAAGCCTATTTGATAAAATAAATACCTACGCTCCATTGAAACCATAGGGTTGTCATTTTGAATGTTTTAGACATTGTTTCTTTTACAAAATATAAAAGGAGTTTTTGCATTATTAATCAATCGAATTGTAATAACTAATTAACAAACAAAAAAATATACATACACATTTGTTCAGACGGTGATATCTACTTATATTATTCTATATCACCACATGATAAAGAATAACATATGCGAAAACTGGGCAGTTATGGAAATATATCATACGCACAGGTCAAATGAAGGTTATCAACCTTCATTTTTTGAAGTCGGTTAAAAATCGGTTAATCTTAGCAAAAGACGATAGTTTAACATACGAGAAATAGTTTAATATTGACACAACTTGTAAATCTTTGTTTTTATGTTGATCTTTAACTTGACATTACGGCATAACCTTGTACAAGTTTTGACAGACACATAGCCGAAGAGCGCACGAAACGTCCAACGTTTCGTGCTCTCTTCGAATCGGACGCGTGGTAGGTAGGCACCGCATTAAGGTGGCGCGCTCATGAGCGGCTGTTTTTGGGTGTTTATCAAACATTTTCGGGTGGGACCGTACTACGTTTCAACCTGAAAATATGCATGATACTGAAACGGGTATTTAAAAAAAACATCTAAATCTAAAAAAAAAACTAATTTTTTATTTCACATAAGCCTACTCCTTTCCTTAATCTTTCCTTCATTTTTTAAATAAAAACGATCGCGGAACGTGTAACGTGACCCCTCATCTCGACGCGATACGCGTTACTGAGCGTCCTGTTAGGTCCACTTAGGCGGCTCGTCGGTGAGCGTGTTTATGTGTGCGTGCGATTTCGAACGCTTGTAGGCAGTTTCACCACTGTATACTTATATTTACACTGTGACTCAGTCAAAAGTCGTGACGTCATCCATGGAGAAAACTTAAGGGATTTTCAATAAATGAATTATCGCATACTGTTTCTTTTATACTCTAATACACAAATAAATTAAATAAAAAGAAATCGAATTGGAATTGATAAAACTTTCAATATATCATTATAATTTTACACTTTGTATGTACTGTATCCTGCACATATTTTAAATTCTTATTAATATCAGATGTCACGCACCGATTGGTTTTTCATTTGACTAGAAACACAGACTACATATCTAGAAAAATAACACATTTTACTTCTTGATTTTAAAATATATTTCTATATTATTTGACAAAAGTATTCGTCAAATAATTTTCACGAACTTTTTAACCAAATAAATTTATATTATTTATCGGATTGGTGTGAGAATTCTTTCATACGCATGTACCCAACGTATAGTCTGTGCCAAACCTCTAGATCGCTCTGAAGTTGTTTCGAGCTAGGTGCGGTATGAAAGTAAACTTTATCCTTATGTGCATAAAATACTGTATCTCTACGTGAAACAACTTCAGAGCAAACTAGAAGTTTCGCAAAGACAATTTCATTCACTCGCAGATAGTCTGAAATGAATCGTGTTACGAAGATATAAAGATATATTTCAAACATAGGCGAGCGAAACGATATATTATCTCACTTGAGACAAATTTGACATTTATATCACTCGCTCGCTCGCTAGTCAAGTCGCACAGACATGTCTGTTGGTGAATGCTCACCGCGGCCCGACTGCTCAGACTTGATTCGGACAGCAAGCATTACGAACGTCCATTTATGTCGAAATCTGTAGGTAACGTGAAACGAAATTTGTTTTAATGAAAATAACGGAGTTACGCAATACTGCGTATCAAAATTTAATAAACAAGTATGACAAGTTATACCAGGTAAGTTTGTTATATAATGTTTATATTGTTATTTAGTAATGTTGATAGAACATATTTATAAAGAAAAACGGTATTTTAAATGTTAACAATTTGATGTAATTTTATTACAGTAGTACAGAAACTAAAAATACTTACTTATATTGACAAAAATTGTTCATCAACCTCCAGGGACAGTACGGATATTATCTTAATGAAACTATGAATTTATATTATAGAGTGATTAGGATATACAGTAACGAATACAATTTTTTATGTTATATTCTGATAGCAATTTATCTTGTATAAGGATGCTGATTTGGCTTTCGTGAGAAAGAAAATAGAGTCGTTACGGAACTCATACAGACGGAAGCTGCGCAAAGTGCGTCAGTCAATTAAAGCAAGTGCATCAACAGATGACGTATATGTGCCTACTCTTTCGAATTACCACCTACATCAATTCACATCAGATCAAGAGGAACCACGAGCTGGAACGTCATCATTAAGCTCACCGCCTAATTCAATTCCTGATGAGTCATTGGTATGTGTGTATATACAGTCTTCATATTTTATATCAACTTCTATGTATTAGGTACTACAGGCCAGTCTTAAATTAACAAAAATTGCTTGCTATTCTTTATTATAAACACACAAAAATTTAAAAGAAAATTATAAAAGTTATTGAAATATATTTACAAGTTTGGGGCACATTAACACAGTAATCGATGACAAAGCGATGAGTAGGTAGGACAACATTAAACAATCATCGGCGCGGCGCCATCCAACGCGCAGCGCCCGGTTGTATTGCACCCCCTGCAGCATGGGTAAAGGCGGTACTAAGGTAGGTTTTTTTTTAATAAAATGCGATATTGTGATTGGTTATCTCTTAAATTATTGGAAAATAAATATACCTCATAACATTAAAAGTTATTTTTAAATGGTACTTGACCTTCTTAATTATTATAATCTGTAAACATTTTTCTTGCTACTTTAGCTCTCTTCACAATTGCGTCCTCTATTTAACAAGCCATCTATTTCCTCTTGTCGCCATTATCCTGGAGTAATTGCGTGATCATGATTTTCGTGGTCTATACATCGAATTGTCATATAGTAAGAAGTTTTTCGTCTTAAAAAATTGTGTAAAGCGCAGCAAGCTAACACAACAGAGTCAATATTGTCCAAATTTTCAAAAGTTATAGTGGATAATAAAACTTACCGACACAGGCTGTTATGCCAAAAGTATTTTCAACAGTTCGCCGTGCCCTACACAAACGGTAATTAAAGATTTTTTCATGTCTCGGAGTATCAATAACTTGACAACAATTGAAATGCATTGTCTCCTACAAAAAAATATGGGGCTCGAATGTCTGAGTTTCTCAGGATACTCGGAGGTGGAAGATTGAGCAATCCATTTTCTAGGTTTTATAGAAATTAGTCTTGTATTACGCCTCAATCAGATACCCTACCGTTTGTCCCAGTATGTATATAAGTATTCATAATTTGCATTGACAATCGCAAGTAAAATCACGAGACTGTAATAAGATTTGTAGTTAAAGTACTAGGAACCACTGTTCGGGGGTTGTTTGATTGCGATGTGTAAGGAAACTGTAACAAAAAAAAATAGAAATAATTAGATAATTTTTATTCCAGATAACTGATCCCCACAGTCCAAGCACTTCTTCGGATGTGCCATGCCCAATGTCCCAATGTGGATCTAAAGTTAAAAATAAAAAACCTATGAATCTAGCTCAAAAAAAAGCTACATTTTTAGACGTCGCTAGCAACGAACTCCAGCGACGCTGTAAAGAACAAGGTTTTGGGGATAGCGTTGCCCATGACCTTGAACAAATGGACGAATTGCAATGCATTATTGCAAAAAAAATAATTTCGGATGTTCTGTATAATGGTAGAATGGGCCTTTTGAATGTTCAGTCAAGTCTGACAGTGCAACCTCAAGCCGTAACGTCACACTCGTGCCCAAATTACAAAACTACCAACAAACAACTACGCAGTCGCAACCACAGAATGTGATTATATACTCAAGAGATCACCAACCATCTCTACTCCAAGGAGAAATATCTGAGCAAGTGTCTACTCCAAACATAAATATAATCGAAGACGTTACACTAAATAATCTTAATGAAATACATAAATACTTAAATTTTGAAACAATAAGAAGAAGAAGAAACATTTATTGACCTCACAAAGACAAAAACAAAATAATACATTATTAGGAACACATAAAACACAATAAAGATACAAAAGAAACAATAAGGTACATAATGAATAAAAGAGAAAGAAAGTGAGGTCAACCAGGACTCTGCCTCAGCTGGTGTTGATGCGACACGGAAAGCGCCACATCAACGCTGATATTCTGGCAGAGCCTGAAAAAAATAAACAATACGATTTTGAAACATTGGATGATGGTACACATGACCCATTTATCTATTAATAAATAAGAGCTACCAGATATAATAACATAGTTTTTAAAGTTTTCGTTTACTAACAAATCTATGAACTTTGTCTGAAAATAAAATTTATTATTATTATTATTAAATTTAAATGTTAAGAAATAACTAAAATATTTTAATTAATTATTACAAATAGGTATTATAATTATTAAATTTCATTAAAATTTGAGAATAGTTTCATTTCTTGTTGTTGTTGCTAACATTGTTTAATATGGTTTTATAATTATTAAAGAGAAAATTTACCTTTATAAATTCGCCCTTTGATGCCATAAACAAATGCTTGCATGTTTCCGGTATAATTTTCCCTAATAGTTGAGGTAATATAGAACAAGAAAATTTCATGTCTACATATGTTCTACCTGTAGCTAAAAATCTTAGCGTAGCAAGTAATCTTTCTTTTGCAGTCACAGACTGTCTCATTCTAGTATTTCGTTTAGTAATACTAGGTTCTATGAGTCTCAATCAAAATTCAAAGGATTCTATATCCATGCGTATGTAATTGTATAAGTCACCTGGTTCATCAGTTCTAATTCTGTAAGTAATTTTATATAAACTTATTTCTGTTTTAATACCATTCTTTACACCAAACCACTTCAGCAACGAACTCGAAAACAGAAAAAAGAAGTTCTTTACACCACTTCTTTTTTCTTTTCGTTAAAATAGAATTAATGCAGCAGCAACGAATGCTATTTTTGTTTGTTTCGTAGCCATTGTAATATGCACTGATTACACAACCAGTCGCTTAGTGCGTCGAACACTAACTGGCGGACGAGTCTGTGTAGTGTGCTCGGCAAATTTGCCCGCGGGCATGCCCGTCTAGTGAATTCCCCGCTTAACCGATTGCTGACAGCATACCCAAACACCTAAAGGCCAATTCTGCTAAAATTTACGAAATAATCGCATCTCGGTATCACTATCAACAACTTGCAATTTGCCATAGTACTATTTACCTGAAATGCAATAATTACCTTTTGACAGATAATAATATTGGACTTCAGGTAGTTAGTCCAATGGCAAAATGCAAATAGTTGAGATGCGATAATTACGTAAACATTAGCAGAATAGGGTATTTGAGACTTTTCTGAAATTTCGTTTATATGGTTGTTTTATGTTCGATGAATGTATTTTATTTTAAATATTAAGGTGCAATTAGATAAATATAATATTAATAATTAAAAATATCTTTAAGTCTTGCCTTGTCCCCCTTACACTTTAATATTTTTATCAAGTACAATCTAACTTGCAGCCAATTATATTAACAGCCAATCTCAGAACAGAACAACAGCAAGCTGATGATCTTTTGCAACGCTACATGGAACAAGCAAAAATTGACAAGAAATATAAAGATGGATTCGATAAAAATATTGAAGATATTGAAACAAGAATACAGCAATTAAAAGGAGCAACAACAAAGGAACCAACCGAGATAAATAAGGCTGATTCAGACTCTGAAGATGAAGAAACAGAAATTATAAAGCTTGTTGAAAAGGTGATTATTGTTCTTTTTGTTTAACTGTTTTCATACATTTGTTTGTGGACTAGGGATATGTGAACATAGCTTGGTAAACAATCAATAATAATGAATGAGGAAGTATTAAAAAAATCGAAAGCATTAAAAAGAACCTCCACTAGATGGCCGACTCTAGCAAAAGTTGATTTTTGCAGAAACGAATGGACCAAAGACAGTCATTTCCGTTCCTTTTACCTAACATATTAAAAAACTGAAATTTGAAAAGTTCGAAATTTAGATATCAATACAAATACGAAAAAGTACAAATAGAATATGAGTTGTATTTGTATTTTATTGAGTTTTGAAAACGAATTTACTTTTAAACATGAAAGAAAACCGGAAGAGTGGTCATGGAGAAATCAAGAACGTACCGTGGCGACATCTAGTTTGATTTCGGGAACCAATTTTTTTATTAAATACGTCCTCATTAATAATCAATTATTTATGGGTATATGTTTTGCTTTGAAAATACCCACAACAATAACCACCTTATGGCTTTTCATATATTTGATAATTATTAATTTGTCAATAATATTAGTACTTTAACTTACAGGTGAAAGCTGAATCTTTATTATTAGTGGATGAAAATATTTCTCCATCAACAAATGATGAGTTACCATTTTGTGAAATATGTAATGAAGATGCAAAAATGAGATGCTTGGGATGTCAGTATTTATTCTGTAAAAGATGTTTTATGGAACACAAGGATGACGATGATGGATGTAATAAATATGAACCCTACGTACCACCCCGGCCAGCACTATAGCCTTTCTTATTAATCTAAAATAGTTATTAGTCACCATCCATTAATTACGTAGAATACTTTTCCAGATTTTTACCTGTATAAAAAAGAAAAAAAAATACTATTAATTTTGCAATAGTTTTTAAAAGATTCCATACCTTTTTACCGCTTCCATCGACTCAAATCAGGTCCCTTTCGAAGCAGATTTTATCTTTACTCCAGGTCGCCCTCTCACTATTTTCGGAGTTGAATCAGTGACAGTGCGACCTGACCGCTGGTTATCAGTGCTCTCTCGGCACACCACTCAAAAACACGCGCACGATTGTCCCCATCGCACTCGGTCGGGAGTTTTTTTTTTATTAGACAAAAAATTTGACATTGATCGTTGCTCCTGTCCGTTTCAAACCGCTACTACGCAAATCCTATAACAGCGACGAAAACGTGTTTTGGTTCGTGAATAGAAAAGATTCCCAGATACCTAACGCACTTCTCGTTTTTTCCAATAGCTGCGCAGTCTAATTATTTAATCGTCAGACGTAGTATCGTCATAACATCACTAAAATGTATCCCCAGACCATGGTAGCAAGAATAAAACAGGTAGCTTGTCGATAAAATAAATATCTTTAATTCAATGATAATAAAATGCACTAAAATTGTACAGGGTGTCTGGTGGCAGATTTATGTTTTTGAAAACTAATAAAAGAAAAAATTGTATTCTTATGACCTTTTTAACTATTACAATAATTATAGAATACAGCGGATTTTACTTTTTAAAAATGATTTCATCCAAATGCTGTCCACTTAGACGCGCACACTGTTGGAAACGATTCACCATATTTCGTACCGCGCTGCAACAGGTAACACGTAAGGTTCATTCAACCGCTTGAATATTCTCAGGGAATTGATGTTCTTTCTACTGGGTCCCGTTTGAGTTTCCACATAAGAATCATCACTTTTAAAAACGCGTCAATATGTACGCACGTTGCTGTCCCGATCATTGCGGCATTGTGGCTAATAAATCCGCACTCTCGGAGCGTCACCTCCCTCCGCATCGTCAATAACTTTTTTAGATATAACTTTGCAAAAACATAAGCCACCGGACACGCTGTATTTGTTGATTTATAAATGATGTGATTAATGTATGTAATTAAATAATAAAATGTAATATAATTTAACAGTTTTATATAACGCGCTTATAAAGACATTTTTTTTTATATATAAAAATGTATTAAATGATATTCCAAATTTATCTGCAAAAAATCGTCTCCAATACCGGGCTGTACTCAAACAGACGACCTCTCGCTGTCTGGAAAAGTGCTCTCTCCCAACTGGCATCCTAATGAGAATTACAAAGCTTTCTAGTGACCTTTCGCTATCTTCATTAAATGTTCAGATAAGCTGTTTCTAAACAGCTGTAAGAAACAATATATCATAGTAAATGCAATCTTCACGATTACGATTTTGTAAAATCAAATAAAAATATGTAAACGAAAATATTAAGGAAAACATAATAAAGAAATTTGAAAGACTTTTTTAATTTTGATTTAATTTTAAGGCAAGAACACAAGTACTAATTCAAACAGAGAAGAATACTCTATCTAACTCAATAAAGTGTATAATTTAAGGAAGGAACTGGCTTCTGAGACACAAGTTACTTAAATTGAGAGGCCAGTGTTTCATTAATATGTTCTGGTAATGTCGCAATAAATTCATTTTCATCTATATGTATATTAACTTTTTTCGCCACTTTATTCTCGTAAATATCAATACATAGTATAAAACAGTTCCTTTCCGTAATCTATCACATAGAGATATTTAAAACTACGCAACGAATTTAGATGCGGTTCTTTCGGTTAATAGATAAGGTAATTCAAAAGTATGTTTATGTATAAAACTTGTAATAATAGATTTAAACTGCATGATATCTAATTGTTGTATTTTGCTTGGGACTTTATTGTAGAAGCGCACACAAAGACCCCTGAATGAGTTACTAACTTTTTGCAGTCTAGTGACAGGCACCGTTAATTTATTGTTATTTCTTGTATTAAAATTGTGTATGTACATCACTTTTTACAGAAAACAAACTAATATTTTTACGAACGTACATCAAGTTCTCGTATATGTATTGAGAAGCAACAGTCATTATGTCTATTTCTTTAAATTTCTCCCTTAAAGAGTCCCTAATCCTAAGATTATAAATTGAACTAATAGCTTACAACAGGATTCCGTACGACATTACACTATGAAAGTGACTGAAGCATACTAATCTGGCAGTATTTATCTATGTTAACCTACGTATCTTCATTACGGCATATGCTGCAGAGCTAAGTCTATTCGACAATTTATCAATATGTGGGCCCCACTGTAGTTAAGAATCTAATGTTATTCCTAAAAATACCGTAGTATTCACAAGGCCCATGTTCTTATTTTTTATATTTACATTTATTTCTACTTTTTTAACATGAGGTAGTACAAATTTTAGGCATTTTGTTTTTCCTTCATTAAGGAGAAGATTGTTTACATTTAACCAATGAGTAGTACATTTAGCGATGGAATTGTTCACATCGTCATTTAAAGGTAGCCCTCTTTTAATTTTAAAAAAAAGTGAAGTGTCATGCGCAAACAAAACTATGTCGTGATTATCCATTACGAAACAAGGCCAGTCATTTATGTAATTTAAAAATAAGAAAGGACCAAGTATTGAGCCCTGCGGAACACCCAGCTTATCTTTCGATCCAAGGAATCTTTTGCCATTGATATCAACCCTTATTTTTTAGTTATTACTAAATCCATAGTAATGAAGTTTCCTTATCAATGTTTCATGAAAAACACAATCAAATACATTAGATAGGTCACAAAAATACCTAACGCATCATGCGAGTCCACTCAGGTATTAAAAATTTCTTGTATTAAATCGACACCAGCTTCGGTTGTTGAGCGACCCCTTGTAAAACCAAATTGTTGTCGTTTCAAAGGTGCCAATAACATCTATATTATAGTTAGCTGCATAAACATACGCAAACATTTTAACTAATACCATCTACAGTATTTTTGAAACTAATATAGATTTCATGAAATACACGTAAACACCTTATTTCCCATGTCTATCCATTAAATGTTCAGATATAAAAATAAAAAAGAACTTATTGTAGAAAAAATATGAAACATTTTTTTCGTCTCCTGTAAAATCGACTTTTTCTAGATAGATGGTCTTGGTTCTTAAGCGTCGTAATATAAGAGTTAAATTTTGTTATTATATAAGTATAATTATTTAACAGCCAAATATTTTTAATTGTGTATTTATTACTTGAACTACATAAATAAAGTTTCAAGTGACGAGTGTCTGAACTATAATTTCATTCGAAAATGACATCTGTCCAAACGGCGGAATAGACAATCTAGAATAAAAAAATATCTGAAACATTGTAGCTGTTTAATAGGTTACATGCCTATTCTCGATGCAAGTGATAACTAAAGTTTGTCTCACGAAAGAAGTCCCGCGGCATAACTCTTATTCCTTCGCAATAAAAGCGAAAACTGTGATCCAAGGGACTTCCTTCGTAAGCTCGAGTACGAGTCAAACTCGAGTAGTCTGTGTAGAGCATTTTAGTCTTTGTTATACTTATATTAATGTTGTAGTTGCAATGGAAGTTAGGCGCTTATTACACTACCCAATCTATCGGGCCCGATCCATCGGGTACACTGTAAATTGGGTAGTCTAATCGCAGTTAGAGAGTTAGGGTCCCGATATCGGGTGAACGTGGGCGCCCGATCGCCCGATGAGAGTTAGGGCCGATTTATTGGGTAATGTGATCGCTGTTAGGGTGTTAGAGCGCTCAGTCGGTTGTTGCGCAGCGTGCGTGTGAGACGTCAGTGAACGACAACGAAATTTGCTAACAGACAAAAATGTCTTCTCAAAAGGAAAAGAAATAATATTAAGTGTAATTTAATATTATTACTTTTTCTATATCAATATGATATAATGTTTTAAACATTTCTATATAGCCTTTGCATGTGTCTGGTACAATTATTAATTTTATATAAATTACAATAATAAAAACTAATGCTATAATAAACTTTATATTATTGTTGTGCCCGATAGGGTCCATAGTGAGACTAACTTAATTATGTAATATTATTTTAAATTACCTATGGAAACAATAAACTTATTGAGTATTTATACTTTAAGTCATGAATTCATGATATGCATTTCCCGTTGCTAAAAATTTTAAGGTTACAGCACAGCTAACCGCTGTTTTGCGCTATATAAGGTATGACTAAGTTTAATATATGATCAAATTGTGCAGAACTCATTCTGTAGTAGTTCAAACTGCATAGTTGGTCATTAAGAAGCAAATATT
Organism: Diatraea saccharalis; assembly: GCA_918026875.4. Lineage (NCBI taxonomy): Eukaryota > Metazoa > Arthropoda > Insecta > Lepidoptera > Crambidae > Diatraea > Diatraea saccharalis. Next base: position 28,670,965 of record OU893333.1, on the reverse strand, counting down.
TTTCACCCAACATTTTGTTTTACTACTTACGCCCGCAGTTAAAGTATGGGCTATGCCAATTTTTTGGTACTTTGTGAGCGAAGGAGCCATCCTTTCAACGCCACGTTTGCATGCCAACTGAGTTAGGGAGGCGATCTAGTGCAGTGTAATCACAACGACACCAACCGCCCTAAATCGCGACCGATATATCGTGCCCGATAGATTGGGTAGTCTAATAGGCGCCTTATTCGTGATTCTAATACAATACCAATCCTGTACTAACACCTCGGTAGAAGTGCTAATTACTCAAGAAATTTCGATCACGTCTTGGCAATATGAACAAAATTACTTGCCGCTTACACCAATTTTAGCTAAACTTATTTTGGACTATTAAAGTCCAAAACTTAAGAAAACGGGAACATTAATACATTGGAAAAAATTGATTATTAGGTATTTTTATTTTGATCATTGACCTCCTCTATTACACTTGGTATAATGTGAACTAAATCGTCAACGGTCTGCTTATATTCATTCTCAATCCATATATTTTTTAATTTAGTGATAATTGGGCCGTACATCTTGCCTGGAGGAACACCATTTTCCTTCAATATTTTACCGCTAATTGGAAAACGTGGTATCTCCCAATTATTGAACTGAGTTAACAATTTTTCTTCACCTTTATATTTAAGAACTTCTCTTACATACTCCAAAGCATTTTGTTGTTTTATTTTTGTATTTATAACTAACTTCTCGTAAGGTCTAAAACATATAAACATTTTATTATATTGCAATATTTACAACTAGATCCATATTTTACAAGAATTACAAATAACGTATCTTTACTTACAACAACGGTCGTTCTGACGCCACTTCATCTTTCCTATTTTCAACTAAAAAATAAGCCATGTCGCGATCATAGGTTGAGAATTTTAACCTATTATGCAACACCGTAACGTCATCCATATCTCTTAACAACGCTACTAAATAAACCATAGGATGTAAGTTTAAGTGCTCCGCACGTTTGAGTACCATGTCCAGTTCTTCTATGTTTGGGGTATGCGGTAACCCTAAAAATATTGTTTGAATGAATGAATACATACTTTATTGTCCAGTAAAACATAAACATGAAAAGAAATATAATTAGAAATAGATGCAAAAGGCGGCCCTATTGCTAAAGTAGCTATCTCTGCAAGGCTACCCTTGGCTAAAAGAAACTATAGGTACTGATTGAGTAAAGAAGTCTTAAAAGTAAATACATATACTAATACAAATACACAAAATAATACAAACAGGAATATGAATCCAGATTGAAGAAATGATATTTACCGGCAGTGAGTCCCACAGTGTTTTTTTTACGATGATGATATGTAAGTATCTATAATATATTTAATTATCTAACACTGACAGGTACAACTGATATGCCTTATTGATGTCAGATGTTTTGGAAAAGTATTTAAAAATATTATCATATTAAACCACTATCAGATATATTTTTTGCCAAAAAGTTTTTTAAAATAAAAGAAAAAACTAACATATTTCTACTCATTATTTGATATCCAAGCGCGATAACAATCGGTAACGTTACATCTGCACTCGTAACAAAGATGTTGATGTTTATATTAGTTTATTGTCACACGATTCTCCGTCATGGCTGCCCGCGTCAGAGCAAGTGTGGGGTACCTGCCCCGGGTGCTAGAGCTAGCAAGAGTCAGGAGGGCGCCAAATTCATCATTATATAATATAGGCAAAAAAGAAAAAGCTTCAACGAAACTGCTTTTAAAATTCATAGGGTACGCTGAAGGATTGTAAGGGCCCAATACCGGAAACGCTTACAAAGAAAATCGTAAAGTCGCGTTGTTACTGTACCAAATAAAACTGTTATATAGTGGCGTGTTTACAAAGACTTGTAGCTATGGGTGTAGGAAAGCAGGGGAATGGGCTGTAAAGTTACTAACCTTCAACTGACAGTGTCTAAATGCCTTATTTTTCAAAACTTCAACAAAAATATGCCATTTACAGACATTTGTGCAACTGATCATTAGATGCTTTCAGTAAAAATGCACAAATATTGCGCAATAATAATCATGACCTGATTATGCAAACTGTAGAAAATCAAACTATGAAATTTGTGAGTCAAGTTTTAGAACAATTATTGTAATTACATTGATATAACATACCAATAAAAGGTCCAACACCAACATCAATCATTGTTTTTAGTAAATAGCCAGCAAAATTCCCCTGCAAAGTCTTTTTAAGCTCAACCCAGATTCTTTCACCAGAGATATTCTGTAAACCATCTACATTATTTTTGAGTATCTTAAGAGTTTCTTCTTCATGCCGATCTGGATATTGTGCAATTTTGCCATAAAAACGGAAATATCGCATTATTCGCAGATAATCTTCTTTGACTCTAACATCAGGATCACCAACAAATGCAATTCTCCTGTTCTGTAAATCTTCATACCCATAAAAGTAATCATATACAGAACCATCAAACCCTGAAAAATATTATTATTATGAATATGAATTCTAATGATAAGTTCAGATCATTAGCACTTGAAATGTCAATTTTAATTAATAAATGTGACCTATGATAAAATTATTTCTTTTCAACCCAGTTTTTTCATTATGTTTATTAATGACTTCTATAATTACATTGAAACCCTAATTATAATGGCTTTACTATGCAAAATATTTCTAGGGAGGAGAGACTATATAAATATCCATATTAGTTTTCTTTCGAGATGTTTGATGGGCAATTCAATCATCCCAGTTTAAAGTTGTATACTAAATACTTAATATGGTTCACCCTTTCCATTTAGTTGCAAGTGTGAATTTTTATGCAATATTTATTCGAGATGTTTGTAATTGAGAAGAAAAGAAAGAAGAAGTAATTGAGAATATAAATCATAACTGAATTTGAATATTTTCAGTACCTAAAAACATTGAATTTATTGTTAAATCCCTCCTGTTAGCATCCAACTTCCAGTCTGTTGTAAATTCTACTTCTGCATGACGGCCATCTGTGATCATATCTATCCTTAAGGTGGTTACTTCAAAGTTTTCTTTGTCATTAATTCTGGGTGTAATGGTACCATGTTTTTCTCCATTCATATTAATCATTCTGATATTTTCAACTGTAAACATATCTTTCATTTGCTGAGGTGTTGCTACAGTAGCGAAATCTAAGTCAGTAGGTTTTTGTTTCAACAGAAGGTCTCTGAAAATTAAGTGGTCAGTTTTCCATTTGCCTATTTACTATGGACTTATGTAAATAATAAGACCATGACTAACCTGACTGCTCCTCCAGCAATTCTAATTTCATAATTATGTTTATCAAAAATATTTCTTAATTGTTGAACCTCTGGGGTGAATATACTATGAAATTCTGGAGAAGACAATTTAGTTACTACTGGACTTTCTCGACATTTAAGTTCCATATCTATTTTAGAACGAAGTCGACGACGCTTTTGAAGTTTATTTGCACTAATACAATAAGTCTAGAAGTAGAAAAAACACAGATAATAAGAAAAAACTGAATAATTAATTTTGAATTGAGGTTATAAAAACAATACCAACATTTTTACATACTTTCAATTTGCAATATCGAGTGAAGTTAGTTAAAATTGCAAAAATTGTGTTCATAATCTGAAATTAGATAAAAAGTTATTATATAATATTTTGTAAATTCGAACTATAACATTTAAAAGTTTCTCCCAAAGAGTAGTATGTTTCTCCTAAATGATCACAGACTTTTTTTTGTTATCTTTCTTCCTTTTATTTTGAATTGGAAAGGCAAAGGTCATATATATGCCATACAGCCAAGATAAAAGTAGATTCTTCTTTCAATGTAATGTTTCTCCTGATTTTCTTTTATATTTTGAACTGTATTTTGAATATATAATTTTTTTTATATTGGTTCAATTTTCCCATTCCTACAGAGGTGGGGAAGGCAAAGGGTGCTTAGCCCATACAGCCTTGTCATTTGTAATTATGTTCTTAAATAATCAAATTCAACGGCCACAGCCAAGTCTTTTTTAATAGAAGATATAAATGATTTTATTTTGATCGACACAAACAATTAGCACAGTATAAGTGTAACACCACTAATCACTATTTGATAAAATAAATACCTACGCTCCATTGAAACCATAGGGTTGTCACTTTTAATGTTTTGGACATTGTTTTTTTAAATATAAAAGATGATCTGACATGATTAATCAATTGAATTGTAATAACTAATTAACAAACAAAAAATATAGATACATACATTTTTGAAATTTGGCTCATTTGTTCAGACGGTGATATCTACTTATATTGTATTACACTGTAGATAACACTGTGGTGATATAGACTAACATATGCGAAAACTGAGCAGTTCTGGAAATATTACATACTTACGGGTCGAATTGATAATCTTCTTTTTTTAAAGTCGGTTATAAATCGGTTAATCTCAGCAAAAGACGATAGTTTAACATACGAGAAATAGTTTAATATTGACACACAACAACTTTAAATCTTTGTTTTTATGTAGATCTTTAACTTGACATAAGGGCATAATCTTGTACAAGATTTGACGGAAACATAGCCGGGGTTGGACGTTTCGTGCGCTATTCGGATCGGAAGCGTGGTAGGTCGGCACTGTATTTAGGTGGCGTGCTCATGAGCGGCTGTTTTTGGGTGTTTATCACGCATTTTCGGGCTGGACCGTACTGCGTTTCAACCCGATAATGTGCATGATACTGTCGCGACGATTCAATTCCTAATCAATTCTATATATCGAGATGATAACACATCCCTCTGTTATGTCGCACCGGGGAAAAAATTATGATGATCATAAAGATGTTATGTATATAAATAGGTATCTGCTTTGTTAATTCATTGCTTTACGTCGAATCATTATACTTAACTTCAACAGCAACAGAACACGATATGATTTGCTTTGCTTATACTGAATTTACATTGTCGCGAATCTAGCGCCTGTGTTCAGATGAATCCCATCCCATCACATCGCAGATTACAACGTTATCCACGATAACAATGAAATGAGATAATATAGGAATTACGTTAATATATTTATGAACCGATATGAATTCACCTTATGAAATCGAGATTATAATTGATGGGTAAAACCTACAGGAGGTAGGAATAGTCTAAGATCTTGGCAGAATTTCTTACCTAGTTAATTCTCGAGACTTACAAGGTCAAGACTCATCTACTCGTCGGGCGACTCGACCATTACTCAACTGGAAGCCGGTCATTGAGAGTCAGGTCGCTCGCGTCTAGAAATTTATGGCATCCTGACTTCACACGTCAATACGTGCAAAGTCATGGCCGATCGACGACGACACACAGTCGAAGTGAGTTCCCTTATTTTACACATAAATTATACAATATACACTGAAAAACATGTCAAATGTAATACATAGGTAATTTCACAATTGTTCATCACAGATTATATGTTAGTTATGCCAACAATTCTAGCTCGCCCTCCCTGAGGGCGAGCCTTACCAAATCATAAATCATCTAGCCTCCCCTCCCTGAAAGCGAGCCTTACCAAATTATCAACTATCCAGCCTCCCCTCTCTGAAGACAAGCCTTACCAAATTATCAATCATCCAGCCTACCCTCCCTAAGGGCGAGCCTTAACAAATTATCATCATCCAGCCTACCCTCCCTGAGGGCGAGCCTTATCAACAAGTCGTCAATTGTCCTCAAGCAATCCAAGTCAAGCGTCCAAGAAGTCATCAATCATTAAGCCCGCTCTCCATGAGAGCGAGTGTCCAACAAGCCATCAAGCTGGTCACCGGCCGCATGTCCTCAGCCGGTCTGACTTCCGTGAAATCGCAACTTATATCATAACAAAACTATAATCATGTGAACTATATCAACTCATCTACTAGCCGCGTTTCCTCGGCCAGTCTTACTTCCCAGAAGTAACGGAATTCCCTTATAAAATCATTATGCACATATAACAAAAGTATAATAGGGATCTCACTTACCAGACCGCAGTTTTCTATTGTAATTGTTGACTCCGAAGCGCCGCAAAAAAAATTGCGCGGTAAGATTCTAACAACTTATACCACAGTGGCTTACTATACTAATCAAACTTTTATGTTGGTAATGTAAACCATGACCGGCATATAAGATTCTAATTGGCCAATTTTGCTTTGGTGATTCAGAACTCACGGTGATTGGTACATTCAATCCTTTACTCACATTAGTTACCATTAGCAAAAAATTAATCATTATGCTGCCTAGTTAGTTCAACCAAATTATCCTAGTCATACTAATGTAGCTGTCGTTTGTTTGATATTATATTCAATTTGTAAATATTACCTGCTTTTCTCGCGATTCGTCGCGACAGATACTGAAATGGGTATTTAAAAAAAAAACATCAAAATAAAAAAATATTTTTTTTTATTTCACATAAGCCTACTCCTATCCTTTTCTTCTAAATAAAAACGGAATGTACACGTTACCACGCGTTACTGAGGGTCCAGTAGGGCGAGCACGAACTTGTAGAGTATTCGTAACCTAAACGTATCGAGTCGCCGATAGGATTACGCAGGATTACGTTAGTTCGTAGCACAAAGCACTTAGGCGGCTCGTCGGTGAGCGTGTTTACGTGTGCGTGCGATTTCGAACGCTTATAGGCAGTTTCACCACTGTCTACTTATATTACACTGTGCAATGAGGAAGTATTTAAGAAAAAGAAAGATAGCACTTAAAAAGCACCTCTACTAGATGGCGACTCTAGCAAAAGTTGATTTTTGCAGGAAACGATTAGACGAAAGATAGTCATTTCCGTTCCTTTAAACTAACATATTAAAAAACTGAAATTTGCAAAGTTCGAAACTTACATATCAATACAAATACGAAATTTACAAATAGAATATGGGTTGTTTATTGAGTTTTGAAAATTAATTTACTTTTATACATGAAAGAAAACTGAAAGAGTTGTCATGGAGAAAACAAGAAAGCGCTTTAGTGACATCTAGTTTGATTTCGGGAACTAATGCTTTTTTTCTAAATACTTCCTCATTAATGACTAACTTGACCACTTGATTTCGCCTAGGGATGATCGATATTCGTCGATGTTGATTAAACATAGATGTTAAGCTAGAAATATCGATGTTTTAATTTCGACAAGATCATCTAGCTAGTACATCTAGAGAACGTTAAATGACCCTAAGGATATATTGAAATTTTAATCATAAACATCGGTTTATCTTTTGTGTCAAATACCCTATTAGATATCAGATCCCGATGATTTTTTTAAATTAGTTTTTAACTTGGATAACAGTATATATCAACACGATCGACTTTGTTTTTTGAATTATTATATTACAATACTTTAAGTGAATCCTTACCTAATTTTATCACCCATCTCTACTTTATATAGCTTCTAGACTATTGTGAATCTATTTTCTTCTAGAATCGAAGTTTGTTTGTTATTTATAGAAGTATTAGTACATTGTGGCACTACGCACCACTTGTAGCTCATTTTTTAAAGAAAACCATAGCAGAGGAAAATAAAAAACGTAAAAAATACGCACTACGACTTCAATTTCTCTTCTTAATTATTATTTCAATTTACTCTAAAGACAGTTGTTACTTATCGATTTGAAATATTTACTGGCCTGTGACGTCACGATCAGCGCCATTACATAGTGCAGCGTTTTTCGCGCGCTTTTAACTATTTAAATTTTAACAATTATTTTCACCAAAAATAGAAAAGATTCCACTGAAATATTAGACAGTGTGTTTATAATGTAGCAAACAACGAATTAAAATAGTTTTCAGAAAAGTGTCAAATACCCTATTATCTGTCGCATAATCCAAAATAATACGAATCGTATATCTTGTGCGATTGCTATCTAGACCTCTAGCTAGTAGGCACACAAAGACATTTCAATTTCTTAATTAAGTGTCACTAATTATATATATGCTATTTATCACTTTTTACTCGCGATGTATTGACATATGAAAAACCTTAAATTCGTTGGTTTGCGTATCTCGACGAACACGTTACAAGTAATCAAAGTCATCTTGGTAGGTCCATTAAATGAAGTTATAACTCTTATTTTTAACAAAATCAAGAGTATAAAGCTTTGCTACAATGCAAAAAATAAATCAAGTTAAATTTATATATTTATTGATTATAGTAGTTTAATTACATGTATTACACGTTGAATCTTTATTGTCATTTCCCACCCATGAGGCTATTCATGCCACTAGATCCTTGTTGCAGTTGTCTCATCATATTATGAAGTCCTGACATCCCACCCATCTGTTGGAGTATGCGAGGATCCATCATTTTAGCCATTTGCTGATTTAGCTTAGCCATCTGTGTTTGATTAACATTTTTAGCCATATCGCCACCTTTGAACAGACCTTTGATACCGCCCATCTTTTTGACTACTGCTGCAAATTTAGTATATTGGGTAATCAAATCTTTAACATCCCTTTCTGTAACACCTGCACCTTGCGCAACCCTGGTGACGCGTGTTGGTTGTTTAGTGAAAAGTTTTGCCCCATCTCTATGATCCAATTCCCCTTCATTCATGGAATCCATAATTGTCATCAGGTGTTTCAGTCTGGCCATTGACTCTTGTTCACTACCCTTCGACATTAAGTCTTGTGAAAATCCGGGTATCATCCCCTAAAAGCATTTATTATCAATTTATTATTACACTTTATATTAAATCTTAATTTAAAGAACAGAATATAGATTAAATATATGTAACTTGTCTCTAAATGTATTGCCATAAAAAATACTATACCATTATCTGGGAAAACGGCCCCATTTTCATTATATTCTGAAACTGCTCATACATTGCTCTTAATGTGAACTGACCATGTTTCAATTTCTCCAACAATTCATCATTGTCATCCAATTTAAGTTCATTGACTTTGTCTAACAGACCTTCTATATCACCCATACCCAGTAATTTGTTAATAAATGGTTTTGTCTTGAATGGTTCCAAATCATCAATGTGTTCTCCAGTACCAATAAAAATGATAGGACTCTGAGTTGCTGCTACACTGTAACAATTTAAGTGCAATAAAAATAATGGCAACCATAAAAAAAATTTTAAAATATGATGATGGCCAATCAACATTTTAGAGAATCATAATTTCATCACTATTAGAATAAGGGTCTAGATAGTATAATAAGACAGATAATGAGAAGGAATGACATTTATTAATAAGCTTGTTAATTACTTACGCGGACAGAGCACCTCCACCTTTGGCATGCCCATCCAATTTTGTAATGATAACTGATCCAATATCAACCTTTTCTTTGAAAGCTCTAGCTTGTGCCTCACAAGCTTGACCTATTGTAGCATCCATGACGAAAATAATATTATCAGGTGACTGAAACATGAAATTTCATTAAAAAATATTAACAATAAGTTTAACAATAATATTTGATTTTTTTTTAAATTATTACTTGAAATAAAATTAATATAAGATTAAGAAATTTACAATAGCATTAGCAACAGCCAACATTTCTTCAAAAAGTGATTCTTCTTGTTTATGTCTGCCACTAGTATCAACAATTATCATTTCAAAACCTTCCTTTTTGAACATTTCTACACCAGTCGTAGCGATCACTACAGGATCTACTTCTGTATAACTGAAAGAAAAAAATAAATAAACCTTTTTTATATAACATAAAGAATGTAATTAAATACTTATAATAACGGGTATTAGACGCGATTTTTACACTGACCTACGCCGACGTTTCGGCCGGCTTGAATCGGCCGTGGTCACGACGAGACTGGAGCAGCAAGTCTACGCCTCTTTCCACCGAGGATTCAAGAAGATTCATATCTTCTTCCACCTTCAGATTTTTCATCCAACCACAAACAACACTAACGGTGTCCCTATTCCGCACATGAGCCGTATTCTGGAGATTTGCCGATTGCGAAAAAAGAGATTGCGTTTTAGCAAATATTGTATTCCACACTAGTGACAATTTATATGTCTTTCCGGTTGAAGTTATTAGGATGTTTCTTAATTTCAATCGCTTCACGCACTACCTTTCATTAATAGTGGCAATCCGTGGAAAGGACTTGCGTACGGTAAAACTCGATCCAGTGATTTGTGCCCCTTTTCAGTAGGTGTTCAGCAATGGCAGACTTATTCGACTTATGGTTTTTGGCAGATGCTATGTGTTCTTTAATCCTTTCTTTGATGGATCTCTTGGTTTAACCTATATAGGAACCACCACAGTTACAGTCGATTTTGTAAACCCAGATTTGACAAAGGCAGAGCATCTTTGGGGGTGCCTATGATGTCACTCACTCATACCTGGAGTTTAAACTGTCGGAATGGAGTACTCACGTAATACATGAGCGATCTTGTCTGTCACTCCTTAGACAAAAAGCATAAAGGCTCGTCCTGACTACCGCCAGTGCAACCCGGCCAAACGTCGGTGCAGGTCAGTGTAAAAATTGCATATAATACCCGTTATTATAAGTGTTTAATAATGCAGGGCTATTATTTAAAAGTGAAATGTAATTATTATTAAAGACAGGCAGACAGTTGCAACAAATAATTACTGCCTTTATCCAAATATCTTTTGCAAAAATAAACAACATCACTATTGGTTATTGTATTTGATCAATTTTGCATTCACAATGATATACTGAAAAATATTCTTAATGAAAAATGCCTGAAAATTCCACTTTGTTCCTGGCACTCGTGGCAAAATATTCCTTTCAGCTGTTTGGGTGGATTACCTGAACATTGATGAAAATACGCTCTGTAGTAGCGAAAAGTAACAAGTACTAGAAAGATTCATCAGTCCTGTTATTTCCTGGGCAAAAGGTCATGGGTACTTTTGGCGGCAAAAGGTCATAAAAAATCTATTTTGTGCTCTCTGGACTCGACCAGAGAGCATAAAATAGATTATTTAAGCATTTTTCATTAAGAATATTATAGCTATTGCTATCTACATATCATATATGTTATTAATATAAGATACAATTTAATATTGAATTACTTACCTTCCGTAAAATGGTATTCTAGCTTTTGTACAATTCTGTTTAACCTGATCGTAAGCACCTGCTCTGAAAGTATCTGCACAAACTAAACATGATTTCCAGTTTTTTCTGAGATAATGATAAGCCAGTTTTGTGCAAGTTGTAGTTTTACCAGAACCTTGTAAACCCACAAACATTATGACATTTGGTTTTCCTTTAATTGGTTGATAGGGTTTTACACCAGGGTCCACCAACTGGAATTATGGAATAACAATATTATGATGAAATTAACTAACCAACATCGAACAGGAATTATTAAGAAATAAAAGATGATTAGTGAATTGTGTATGATGATGATGAGTGAGTGAAAACAAGAACTGGAATGAATGTATAACTTTCAACAGTGATAGGTGATAAAGGCGGCTCCAGATTAGACAGGGCCCATATTACCATGAGTCCACTGTACAGGCAAGTGGTTTTAGGGTTGTTCTTCGAATCTCTCTTATTTTGTCTTCCATGGGTATAGTTTAAGATGTAAATTTTTTGGGACACATATAATTACTTTTTATTTACATTATGTTATAAGTTACCGACTTTAAAAATAAAATACTTTTTATTTTTATCAAAAAACTCTTCGAAAATATCATCAAAAGTCATTTTACTCCCATTCCAAAAGCGTTTCATGACACCAAATTTACCTATAAATTTTTGAATATCATATATTATACTAATTAGGTAGGTTACAAGGAAGTTATTTATGCGTGCACCTTTTTTTCATATTCAGTCTAAAACCATAGACTAGTTTAATGAATAAAAAAAGGTAGCAGTACTATTATGAGTTTTATGATACATAAGTGTGTATGTATAGAATCATCTTTGAATGCGTAATTTGAATTTATTGATTTGGGTGTAGATAAAGAAATGTGACAATGCCATTGCAAGAATTGGATTTGTTTGGTTGTTATGCGTACATTATTATCACCATTATATCATTTCTAAACTTATCACACTCTACATACTACTAATTAAATTGTATTTTAGACAGTATTGACTTTACTTACTTTTACCAACTCTTTGAAAACAGCAGACTGTATCATTCTCCGCTTGTTGAGACCACCAGCCATTTCATCAAAGTCAATAACTGCGCGCACATTTTCTCTAAGATTTTTTACTAGGCGGATATTAACATCAGCTTCTAAAAGAGCAGCGCAAATCTGCTTAAGCATGGAATTCAAGACCTAGAAGTGACAAAACACAGTGAGTATCTAAATTTCGTAATAAAGGTTATTTATACTATTTACCATTTCTGGCCTACATAACATAAATTAAGCTTAATAATACTTACATCTTCATTAATGATTGTAGCCCTACTGAGCGATTGTAATGCGGTGGTAATTTTACGACCTAAATCTGCTAAAACCATCTTGAAAGATTTACAGAGCAGTTAAAATTTTAATCGAATCTGTTGCGTTATATACATTTAATTCAAAATGTAATTATAATGTAGCCTTTGTAACATTTTTAGCTATACATTACAGATCATTCGATTTAATATTTTTACTTGAGGATAGATTAAAATATTTCCAGACACCTTGACTACGACACAATGACAGCTGTGTGACAGCACAGCAAAAACTAGGGATGTGAAATAGAAAATAATAATGAGAAAAATCTATTTAAAACGTTAAGATAAATAATTAAAAACAATGCTAAAAAATATTAAGATAAGATAAAGATTACGTGTGACGGTCACGGTACGCTGGTAATCCAGTCATCTCATTGAGAGTTGACGTCCACGTTACTATATTCGATAGGGACACTGTTAATATAAATGTAAATTACTAAAATAAAAACTCCCAATACATAAACAGCAAATGTGATGATAATTCAGTGTAGGGAATTCTCTCTTCTTTTGCATCTTTCAGCTTGTAATAATCAAACTAAGAAAAAAATCCATTCAAGTGAAGTTCAAATGGAATACTCGTGATTAGGCTGTATAGATCTATGTCTTTGTCTTTATCTACAACAAAACAATATTTTTTTGTCTAAAGATACTAAAAATTTTCGCTTTGTAATCGTCATCCGAGTTAAATATTGTCACAACAATTTAGTTCGCAGTACAGAGAATGGTAAGTTTTATTACTCGTTATAAGATTTAAAATTAAACTAAGCCCAAATCTCTCAATTGTTATGTATTGAAACACTCATTTATTCTTTCATATTTAGGGCCAAAATCAGTCTGGAAGTGGAAGTGGCGGAGACAAGAAGGATGACAAGGATAAGAAGAAAAAATATGAGCCTCCAATTCCAACAAGAGTAGGCAAGAAAAAACGCAAGGCGAAAGGTCCAGATGCTGCTTTGAAACTACCTCAAGTGACTCCTCACACGAGATGTCGATTAAAGCTATTAAAGTTGGAGAGAATCAAGGATTATCTTCTGATGGAAGAAGAATTCATCCGCAATCAAGAAAGACTGAAGCCCCAAGAAGAAAAGATCGAGGAAGAGAGATCTAAGGTATGTAGTGACATTCCATTCTCAGAATTGATAACATTAAAGACTTGCATTTTTATTTAAAAACTTCTAGAACGAAATAATCCTAACACAATATGTTATTCATTAAGGAGCATTAAGGATTATTCATTGTTGCATGTTAGCCTAATTTTGAAAATTATGAATTGCCACCAAAATCAGCAATTTTTTGTCAGCTATTGATAAAGTTACAAATCATCATCATCAGCCCTTTTACGTCACCACTGCAGGGGCTCAGGCCTTCATTATGGATGGTTAAGGAGGATGGGCCATGACCCTCCACGCTGGCCCAATGCAGATTGGAGGGTATTAACGACTGCAAATGCAGCCGGGACCAACGGCTTAACGTGCTTTTCGAAGCACGGAGTAGCTTGAGATAATAATTTTTTGGTTACCCATCCCGTGACCGACCCTTGCGAAAGTTGCTTAACGACAACGATTGTGGGCCGCGGCGCTTATCCACTACGCCACCGAGCTACTTAAGTTACAAATAAAAAACATTAAATAGATTAAAAAACTTTTATTTAGATAGTATAAACTATCTACTAACAAAAAATTGCTTGTTTAATGTATTTTTTTTTATTTCCCCGCATTCCTAATTTTTTTATTGTACAGCTTGTTTAGTAGTTTAATAAGTGATTAAAATATACAAATTTATTTAGGTGGATGATTTAAGAGGCACACCAATGTCAGTAGGAAATCTTGAAGAAATAATAGATGACAATCATGCCATTGTGTCTACTTCTGTGGGCAGTGAGCACTATGTGAGCATACTGTCCTTTGTGGACAAAGATCAGTTGGAACCAGGTTGCTCAGTGCTGCTCAACCATAAGGTTTGTGTTTCCACATTATAATTGCCATTATAGCATGGTCGCCATACAGAAAGAATTACACATTCTTTCTGTTCAGCAACTTGGCATTAAACATCTCTTTCACTCACACACATGCATCTAGCCACTGTAGACTTAGTAAAGTAAACCTAACATGTTTACTACAGCAATCAGCAGGCACAGAAGTCAACATACAAAATTCTCTCTGTTCAGTGACTATGCTATAGTTTATTAGTGAAAATGTGATGAAGATTTATTTATATTTCTTGAATTGTGCTCTGGAGAGCATATGTTGGTTTCGGGAACTTTACATAAATATTGATGATATTTCGGGAAATTATGAGAGTTAATGTAAAACATGTATCCAATACATTATAAACAATTATTTGTTTCATTTTAGGGTTCCATGTAAATATTTGGTTTTCAATAGGGTTCCTTCTCCAAAACAGCTTTTGTGTTGTCCTTTTATGTATTTATATTATTGTAGTTATAGATATTTGCTCTTGTGTTGTTTTTTTTTTAGTAGAGAAAGAACAATCTCAATATGGGATGTTGTGTCCCTATCACTATGGGATGTTGGCAAAATTTCCGTGTATAATTGAACAAGTACATATTTAAAAAAAAAAATCTACTGGTAACTCCTATTACATACTTTTCTATTTGTAGGTACATGCTGTTGTTGGTGTACTAGGTGATGATACAGACCCAATGGTCTCTGTGATGAAATTGGAGAAGGCACCACAAGAGACATATGCCGATATTGGAGGACTGGATACACAAATTCAAGAAATAAAGGTGACTTTACCTGCTACTAATCCATATTTTGCATTTTTTTATATTTGCGTAACATCTAATATTAATTAATTTATTATAACATTAACTTATTCATCTTAATTCCTGTGTTATATATTGATCCAATTTAATGATGTTTATCTTATAGAAAAATATTATACTTTCAGGAGTCTGTGGAGTTACCTCTTACACACCCTGAGTATTATGAAGAGATGGGAATCAAGCCTCCAAAGGGTGTCATTCTGTATGGTCCTCCAGGCACAGGCAAAACACTGTTAGCAAAGGCAGTAGCAAATCAAACATCTGCTACTTTTCTACGAGTAGTAGGATCAGAACTGATCCAGAAGTACTTGGTAATGATACTGATATTTATTACACAGATAAACCCTTATAAGAAACTAATGTTACTTTATTATTGCAACGTGTGGACATGTTGCAATAATAAAGTATATTATTAATTACTCTTACATTATTCTTTCCTCTATCCATCAGTTGCATCAGTAACAACCAATCATTTAGTTTGCATTAAAAATTGAACACAAATTAATCCTATAATTTGATTTTTAGGGTGACGGTCCCAAGCTGGTTCGTGAATTGTTCAGAGTGGCTGAAGAGCATGCTCCTTCTATTGTATTCATTGATGAAATTGATGCTGTAGGAACTAAACGGTAATTTTATATTGATGTACAGTTAACTTATAAGTTTGTATTGACATTATTGTTTAAATCAATTCTTTAATTTTAAGATATGATTCCAATTCTGGAGGTGAAAGGGAAATTCAAAGGACCATGTTGGAATTACTGAATCAACTCGATGGATTTGACTCTCGAGGTGATGTCAAGGTAAACATGGTTATGTATGAGTATTGTCACATTATTTACAGAATTTTAGTTGCAACAGTTTATATAATATTTTTTTTTAGGTAATTATGGCAACAAATCGTATAGAGACTTTAGATCCTGCCCTCATTAGACCAGGTCGTATTGATAGAAAAATCGAGTTTCCATTACCAGACGAGAAAACTAAAAGGCGAATTTTTACTATTCACACCTCAAGAATGACTTTGGCAGATGATGTAAATTTGTCTGAGCTCATCATGTCTAAAGATGACTTGTCTGGCGCCGATATAAAGGTAAAAATATATAGCCATTCTGTTTTATTTTTGTACATATCAAACCAGTTGAAAGGTAAACCTACTATAAAATTATTTCTTACAGGCAATATGTACTGAAGCTGGTCTTATGGCACTGAGAGAAAGACGTATGAAGGTCACTAATGAAGACTTCAAAAAATCCAAGGAAAGTGTCCTTTACAGGAAGAAGGAAGGCACGCCAGAAGGGCTCTATCTATAACTTTTTTATCCTATCATTTAATTGTCTGTAATCATCATGCTAGATGAAATTAAAATAATAACAATTATATAATAATTGTTTTTGTTTATACATTAAAAACGCAGCCCTTATGAAGCAAAAATGGTATCTCAAAAAACAGTTTTCTGATTTTTAGCATGTATGTACGTTCGATATCAATAGCTGTAATGGATCATTTACACGAGGCCAGTAGCAGAGACGATCTAGTGAGTCATACCAGTATTGGCCTCGTGTAAATGGACAAAATACACAAACTAGTCGAATGAAATAGAACAATTTCTAATTTCACTGGATTATCTGCTATTGTTCTCATATCGCACGCTGAGAACGTAAGTGACTCAATCCAAAATTCGTTATTTTTGGCAAACGAAGAAATAAAGTCAGCAAGTTACAATAATTTTTTTTGTGACTCTTAAAGACATGCTAATTTTAATGGTAATTTCAAACTTAATGATTCTAATTAATCTTTGTACTATTTAGTTTCGAATTTAATATTGTTTTTTGTAATAATGAAAATAATTAGTGCGTTTATGGTGTAATAAAAAAAAACTTCCGAAAATAGGTCACTTTAGTACTGAAAACAAAAAATAAAAAGGTGCTTATTAGGGTTTATGTCTGTTTTAATCTGGTAATTATAAATATTCAATAACCTAACAATAATTAGATCACTTTCATTCTTAATCTGTATTATAATCTTATGGACTAATAAAAAACTGTATTCATGTTTATCAAAAATACTTTAATAAATGCACAATTATAAGTGTCAATTATAAACTTTCAAAAATAAAGTATCTTAAACATAAGTAATAACAACCATGTTGTTACGAGTATAACAAAATTAGAGTTATTTCTATGTAGAGTAATTATGAAAGATATTAAACTTAAGAACATCAAATAAAAATATTAAAGTTTAACAAAAATTATAATCAAAATTTTGCTTTGGAATCATTTATTAATTATAGCACTATCAATCTACAGTCTTAGGTAGGTAAGTACATAATACTATCAGCCTTACCCGTGTAATCAGTCTTAATAGGTAGGTAACATTGTTCTTATGAAGTTATAGAAAAATATTATTATTTTAATCAAATATATAAATTGTCTCTAGACTAAACTCTGTTACTTAAATTACAAAAAGAAACCTACGGAACTCGGAATACCGTAAGTTACCACTAGTCAGTTCACCACACAATTTACAATGAATCGTAAAAAGTTGCATAGTAGTGCGGAATCTGATTTTTTTTAACGAGATTCTTGAGATCTCTTTTTTTATTTTCTTTTAATGCGATAGGTTGCTCGTATAATTTTTCAAGACTGATTAATTCATCGCTTACCATTTTCTTCCGTTTGTTTCGCATATTGAGTGTTTGGAAGGCAGTTTGGGAATATGATGTTTTGTAGTTGAATGAATAAGGTCGTTCTTTACAAAATTGCAGGACTTTAACATCATTCCATATGAGTTTTTTCCTTTCTGTATCCTCACTAAAGTTATACGCCCACTGTTCTTGCAATAGTTTCAAGTTATAGAAACAATTGTAGTCCATTTCCTTAACGGTGAAGGGTGTTCCGGATTTCCGCGCGCTTTTGATAATTGTGACATATTGATAAGGGGTGTAAATAGGACCACCTTTTTCATTCTTTTTAATTTCTTTTTCTATCAAACTGTGCACGTTGTCGGCTTCATTATGCGTATGCCCTTTGATTAGATACTTGTGGGTTATGGATTGTATATTTTTAAAGTGCATCACTGCAAATGAATAAAGGCTGGCAATAACTTTATTCTTATTTTGCCCCGTACAATTGTCTGAATAAAAAATAATGTTCAGGCTCTTATCTGGGTGTTTAGAGCTCAATGTATTTAAGTATTCAAATAGACATGAACCAATTTCATTTGCTCCTCTGTTGCCTTGAGTTTCATCCCAGAAATAACAAAACACATTTTCATAGGCTTTAATATTTTCTTGTTGTGTCGGATTTAACTCAGTGATGGTAAAATCTAAACAATTTATCTTCGAACAGTAATAAAAATACGAAGGACTAGGACATAGCATCACTGATTGTAAATCAAATACTGCACAGATGTTACTGTCGTCAATATTTGCTCTATCTCTTTTTTTCTCTTGACGGCATAAATTCTTCTCTTCAAGATGATTCTCATAAGCAGATTTTAAATCAAGTTTTGTTGTCTCGTGTGCAAGTTCATACGCCAAACAAACGTCACATCTATCTTTCTTAGGTTGAAAAAAGCCTATATTAAACTCTTTGTTAAAAGTATTTAAGTATAACCAATAATCACATTCTGGTCTATTGTTTTCTTTTTGTTTTTCATTAAAATCTTTGCATAAGTCCTGTATTGTTTTGCTATCTGAAATGTATTCTTTAGCATCCGTTGTAGCTCTTAGGTAATGAGATTCTATTTTAGGTATGTTGTTAATGTGGTCCCTTATGTTCTGTAGTAATGTCGGATTTACACGTTTTCTATTATTATGTTTTCCTCTTTGGTCTCGTTCTAAAAAGCCTTCATTGTTTGTTTTGCTCTTTACAGTTCTCAATTGTCTGTCACTGATATCTAATGTATTTAAGAAAAATTTCTTACAAACTCGTATTTTCTTCGAATCTAAAGTAAAGTACAAGGCGTTATTAGGCAACCTTGGCTTTTCTGCGTTAGTATATTTGTATCTAGGGTTTATTTGAATCATACAAGTGCGAATATACGCACGCTGTAATTCCAAATCATTCAGTTTCCAAAAACTATTAAATAAATACAATCGTTCACTATCCATTATTTTTTCACTACATTTCTGTTTGCAATTACACCCCTCTTTCATACTACGCTCCGAAATATTTTTTTTTTGTTTTTGAAAGGGATTGATAGGCTTTTCCCGCATTTCTCAATCGTTTAACTTCATTCTGTATCCACTTAGAGGGATTTCTCAAGCGTTTTCTAGTTTTTTTCTTTTTGCCATTACTTTCAGTGGCAGAAGAATGGGAAACAGATTCAGATGATGAAGCATCCTCACCTTTATTGCTATCTAACCTAAACGTAGGATCAGAGTCGCTGAGGTCTACATCACTTTCATCAGTGTGAATAGGTGATATTTGATAGTTCGGCCCTAATAGGCTCGGTGAGCAACGGGAAGCATGTTTCTTGCTGGTACAAGGCGTTGGGCTCGACGGATAACAGGGAGCATGTTCCTTGCTGTTACTCGGCTTTGGGCTCGACGAACAACGGGGAGCATGTTCCTTGCTGTTACTCGGCTTTGGGCTCGACGAACAACGGGGAGCATGTTCCTTGCTGTTACTCGGCTTTGGGCTCGACGAACAACGGGGAGCATGTTCCTTGCTGTTACTCGGCTTTGGGCTCGACGAACAACGGGGAGCATGTTCCTTGCTGGTACTCGGCTTTGGGCTCGACGAACAACGGGGAGCATGTTCCTTGCTGTTACTCGGCTTTGGGCTCGACGAACAACGGGGAGCATGTTCCTTGCTGTTATTCGGCTTTGGGCTCGACGAACAACGGGGAGCATGTTCCTTGCTGTTACTCGGCTTTGGGCTTGACGAACAACGGGGAGCATGTTCCTTGCTAGTACTCGGCTTTGGGCTTGACGAACAACGGGGAGCATGTTCCTTGCTGGTACTCGGGTTTGGACTTAATGGAGGAGCGGCATGTTGCTTCTTATCAGAACGATCTATAGAAGTCGACGAGTTAGATGAACTTAACTTTGTGGTTGAAGGTGACGAGCTTGAAGACGAAGAGCTTGAAGAGGAAGAGCTTGAAGAGGAAGAGCTTGAAGACGTCGATGAATTCCGGGTCCTAAAATTCTTGGCAAGTGTTTCATCTTCGAAGGTATCATTTTCAGTATTTTTTTCTACATCTATAGCATTGCAGGTCAGCTGAAAATAAAACAAGATTGTTAATGAAGAATTTACCGGAATGTAATTGAATTTATTTATGTACAGACAACAGCACGTTGGGTGATCACAAACTGTGAATTTTTTTGATTGATCTCACCTTGTTGTCTATCTCATAAAGCTCAATATCTATTAAGGAATTTTGACAGTTTGTAGTAACCCAACGTGCTGTTGTCTGTACACTTCTTATTATTATTTAGGTAAGTTCAAGTACCTATAAAAATTTATAGATTTTTATAGTTAATTGAACTGTAATCTTCATCTTAGCGTGTAATTCCTTGATTCATTAATTGATTTTAAATCAGTTAAATTTGCATTTACCTCTCGTTTATCACTATTAGGTCTATTTCGTTTTAGTGATTCAATTGTATTTCCATCATTATCTGCAACATTCACCTTAGAAGAAATATTCTCTTTGTTATAGCTAATAATTTCCTGAAATCACGAAATGAATTAGAATTTCGACTACATACACAGTAGGGATTATACAGAGTAAAAACTATAAAATGATACCTATTTGATACGGTAAGTTATGGAAAACATGCACAAAATTTAGGCAGCCACTACAGTTGGCTCGTAAGATACACCATTACGTAGTAAATTGACCGTGTATAAGATGAATCATACAAAATGTGTTACCTCTTCCTCTTTTTTGTGCTCTAACATCTTTAAAATCAGATCCGCTCTTCGTTTCATTTTGGACTTGTAAATATTTTTCTGTCACTAAAAGTAAGAAAAAACTTATTAATGAAATGGTCAATCAATTGTGTACTTAAATTATTAATGAAAAGACCCACACATAAATACGTCAAAACAAAATACAATTCATCAATCAAGTACAGGCCTAACACATAATTCAACTAAAAACTCCAGCTATGGGTTAATCAAGGACTGCCTTATTAGCTTTTAAGACACGTAAAATAAAAAGATTCTAATCGTAAACCGACTCAATTCAAAAAAAGGTCACTTTAATAGTAACAGCTACTATAAAGGTCTTACCTCAGTTTGAGTCCTAAAGTGACCCAATGCGCATTGGGTCACTAAAATATTAACACGACGCACGTCCACCCGTTAGCACTCCCGGCGAATCACTGATTGCGTCACTTTTATACTGACAGGGGTTGCGCGGGGCGCAGAAATGAAAGAGACGCAAATAAAAAATGAAGCTTAAGCAGCGGGAATAAGGTAGTTTTTGAATTTGTAGGTTGTAGAGCATGTCTCTTAAGGTCTGTTTATGTATAAAACTCAATTTCCCAAAATTTTGGATTGGGTCACTTTCGTTCTCAGCGTGCGATATACAAGATACAAGATCACCTAGACACAAGATGACCAAAGAAAGTCATTTCCGTTCCTTTTAACCAACATATTAAAAAACGGAAATTTGTAAAGTTTGAAATTTAGACATCAATACAAATAGAATAACTCATATATTGTTGAGTTGAAAATTCATTTATTTTTACACATGAACGAAAACCGGAAGTATTGTCATGGAGAAATGAAAGTACCGTAGTGACATCTAGTTTGGTTTCGGGAACTAATGTTTTTTTTTTTATATACTTCCTCGTTGATTCTCTTGTCTCTAGGTGTCACTTTCTACCAACTCTAATTTATCTTTGCTGCCTTCGACCAACAACACCACTGTCAATGTCCGGTCTTCTTCTTCTTCTTCTAAACTTTTCTTTCTTTCTTCTCTTATTAATGGTTTGTCTGCGCATTTCGCACAATTCTGCCAATGTCAAGTAAATTAATTAATTTTTACATGTAAAATGAAAATGAAATAGATGAAAGGTGGCGATGGATCCTTCTAAGCTCTAATTGCACTTTGCGTCACCACAATACTGCCAACTTCACGTAGGAGACCATTACATGATTTAAATACATTCATTCAACCAAACAATTTTGAAAACTTTCTACATGGATTTAAAAAAACAACACGTTAAACGATTTTAACACGTTATTTAAGTAATGATTTTATCTAAATAATTATGATTAAATAAAGTCTCAAAGATGGCCGATGACATAATGCCTCATTTCATGGTGCGGACGTGGTGCGGACTTATTTTGATTTATATAGTTTGTCTACGACGGCGCCAACGTTCGGACATATTACGATGTGACAGTGTGTATTAAAACTGCAAATATAACATTAGACATGTGTCGATCGCGATGGATCAAATCATTTGGAATCAATCACTCATAACCTATAATCTGTAAAGGACTCAATCTTTTCACCCAAACGTTCAATCAAACAGTGATGTAACAAGCAAAAATCTAATATATCTTTTGTTTGCACTCAATTGATTACCTTCATTTACGTCTCTCTTTCTCACTTTGTTTACGTACGTAACATAAACCAAATGAAACCCGTTCGTACGGATAACCTCATCGGAGACCCGGGGCGGCAAAAGGCCTGCATCAACAACTTCTTCCAATCGGTGCAGAAACTTGATATTGCTTTATAGTTATATTTATCCTACATTTTTAACTCTATTCAATAATTTTGGCTTAATTATAAGTGATTTTGGCGGATGGCTGCAGTCATTTGGAGGCCTTCGCCTAACAGCGGCGATAATGTAACGAATAAGAGCAAGAGGTCAACAAATTATTTCAAATACATACAGAACTGTATCTATTTATTTATTATATTGATTATTTTTTTCCCATTTTTACTCATTGCAGTGTGGTATTCCAAAGAAAATTCTACTATCGTGGTACTATCACACCCACCACCACGGTATTTAGGTAAGAAAAACAAGTTTAAAAAATATTAATTTATTCATTTCTTATTACATACTAATTTGGTCATATTTTCTATACAATATTTTGTTAGTTACTTGTTTTACGTCTAATGTATGATCGATATAATTCTTCATATTCAACTGCATTTTTTAAATATGGATATTGCGCAATGCTGTGTCTTTGGAACATTCAAAGTTTTATTAAATGGTGTGTCAGAGAAGTGCATTGATCTGACATGCCATATTTTATAGCTTATTTTTATTTTACGTACTTTGTTTCCAGGTAATCTGTTGCATTAAATACACAATAAATACGTGTCACAAATAAATATTGTATGAGCAATTTTGGTAAAAATAGGTTAATTTTGTTAACAATAAAACACTCAATGTTTAGATAGCTTTATATAATGAGTGATTGACAGAAAAGTAGTAAGTGTTAGTTAGACAATCCTTAGTTTTGTTTGTGGCTAGAATTAATCGCTTTTCTTTTAATGCTTTCCAAATAAAATATTTTAAAAACTGTGTTAAAATGTGTCGACATAAATATGATGCATCACATCACTGGTTTTCAGTCCACAATAAACTTCATGTATACGAGAAAATAATTGCAAAATTCAGTTTTTAATAAGTAGTTAAAGGGAATGGGAATGACTATCTTTGGTCCATTCGTTTCCTGCAAAAATCTGTGGAGTGGAGTGGGTTTTTTTCAATACTTCCTGATTCTATGTAAATTCATCTTCTTGAATCGATTTCTACGTCCTTTTCGGATCAGGCATCCCTAAATACCATCTGTCATCCTCATCTGCCGTTCGGTTTGTCATTTATGTCTTTTTGTGTGTCATTCAACGGGCTCGATATGTCTTGCTTTTATTTTGATTGGTGTTGACAAAGAAAATTATTAATACTATATAATAATCCTAGCTCATATTGATAACTGCGTGGTACAATAAAATGTTGGTTATAATTCAAGCGTTTTATGAATGAGTAACTCTAATTCCGATACTGAGGAAGTGACTGAGCATACTGCACTAATAATGGATGGACACATCGCAGAAGCACGCCCGGACAGGGAAATCGCTGACAGAATTGCCAGAAAGAGAAAATCCAAAACCGAAAATCAGCGCACATATGGGGTAAAATCCAAAAGGGTTTATTAAATAAACAATATTTAACAGGACGTGTTACTCACTGCCATGCACTATCTAATCTATAAAGTAATGTTTACGTCTATGATAAAGTTATCTATTCATATACTTAATAATTTTAGTAATAATTGCTATTACCTAGAAATGAATGTTTACATGTGGCTTTTGATTTGAAGTAAATAAATAAATTTTTGCAAATCTTAGTGTATGTTTTTTAGTGAGCATACCTTGTCTCTATCTGTTTCATATGAAATGGTAAATTATTTGATGGGTAAAGCATATATATTTATTATTATGTATATTCTAAAAAGTGGTTCTTCAAATTCTTTTTAAAATTATGTGTAGAGTGTGGAGCCTACTGAAAGAAGTTCACAGGGTATATCTAGTGACCCTGGTCCGAGTTCAGTACCAGTTCATAACAATCCTGAGGCAGAAGAGTTGGAACTTAAATATGGAGCAAGACATGTCATCAAACTATTTGTTCCTGTTACATTGTGTATGCTTGTTGTTGTTGCTACAATATCATCAATTAACTTCTACTCAGTCAAAGATGTATATTTGTAAGTATTAAATAATTATTTTGTAAAATATGAGTATTGTGAATGTATTTACATAATAGGAATGTATTTACATAATTTTATTATTAATATTTTATTGACTTTTTGTTTCAGAGCATATACTCCATTCCATGAAGAGAGTCCCTATGCTGTAACAAAAGTATGGAATGCTTTGGCTAACTCATTGATCCTACTGAGCGTAATTGCCCTTATGACTGTTCTGTTAATAGTTTTATATAAGAAGAGATGTTATAAAATCATTCATGGATGGCTCATATTGTCATCACTGATGCTGCTATTCTTATTTTCATATTTGTATATAGAGTGAGTATGTTTTATTACTTTGAAAACAAAAATAGTATGATACTGAGTGTAGAGTTGCTAGAAATTTATTTAAATTTGCAAAATAAAATACAAATTAATTTTTTAATAGCCATAATTACTGAAATGTTACCTTCAACATTTTAAAACATCAATACAATAGGGATGATGACTGGGTAAAAAAATGCAATTCTATTTAGTCCGTCAGTCAGATAATAGAAAAATATTAGATACATATTTTTTTTTTTACTTCAATTTAACAAGAAATAGCTTAGATAACAGGCATTAAAGTTGAGGAGTGGGGGCTCGCTACGTCACAGTTGAGTAGAAAACGTACTCTAATGTGACGTCATGCAAAATTTCAACTCAATGTAACGCCGTAATTTTATGATTACGATAAAAAAAAAAAAAAATACGTGTTTAATATCTTTTAACACTCTACCTGACGGACAAATAAACAAAAATTAGTCATCATCCCTATTTATGAAAATTGAAACATTTTTCATTTTTTAAATTTGCAAAATAAAATACAAATTAATTTTTTAATAGCCATAATTACTGAAATGTTACCTTCTACATTTTAAAACATCAATACTTGTTATGAAAATTGAAACAATTTTTTGATAGTGGTTGCATCAATAAAATCATTTTAATCAAAATGTGCATTCCTTAATCATTTGACATTATTATATTAGATTTTTTGCATTCAAAATGCAATCATGAAATATATTCATAATGAAAACTACTTAAAAAATCCTCTTTGTCCCTGGCACTCTGAGATGGGACTCGAACCCTTGAACTTTGAGTGTATTTTCATCAATGTAGTAGTAGCGAAAAAGTAACAAGTGCTTGAAAAATTCGCCAGTCCTGTTAGGTCCTGGGTAACTCAATGGTTAGAGCATTCGCCCGGATTGTGAGGGTTTAAGTACCATCTCAGAGTGCCAGGAACAAAGTGGATTTTTTAAGTATTTTACATTAAGAACATTCATTTCACATTTTTTTTGTTGATGTGATTATTAACTGTAAAAAAAACATGTGTTTTTCTGACTCATGTTGAAATGAAATGAAATGAAAATATCTTTATTCAAGTAAGCTTTTTACAAGCACTTTTGAATCGTCCAATTTAATTGTCATGTTCATCTTATTGATGAATAAATATTTTTTTTAAATCCTGTTTTATACATTGAACTCAAAATCGATTGTCTTTATTAGAAATCAACTCAATAATATCAAGTTTTGTATATATATTTTTTAATTACCACATCACTGAAAACTTAAAATATCAAATGTCACAGTATCCATGTTAAGTGAAAATGACTTTTAAACTTAGTTCTACAGTTGTCATATCTAATAAAGAAAATGTAACTATTTTAACTGTTTAGATAGTTTAAGATTTGGATATACAGTGTGACAGTATTGAAACTTTTACACCCAGTTGCAATGGTTTGTCTATTAAGATTAGAAAATGTAGAACATTCATTACAGTTTCAAAGTCATCTACGAACTGTAAAAATCATTTTTGCAAGTGAGTGATCGGATTAGTTTGTGCTAACAGAATTGCCACTGTTATGATTTGGTATCTTAATATTAGGATTTAACACTCGAAATAAAAAAGATGTTTACATTCTATTCCCAGTTTAATAATTGCAACTGTGGTCAATATATTTTTTTATTTCAGAGAAGCACTAAGAGCATACAATATACCCATGGATTACATAACATTAGTGTTTGTAATGTGGAACTTTGGAGTAATGGGCATGATTGTGATTCATTGGAAAGGTCCATTGCGGCTGCAACAAGCATATCTTATATTTATTGCTGCTTTGATGGCCCTTGTGTTCATTAAATATCTGCCAGAGTGGACCACATGGGCTGTGCTTGCTGTGATCTCAATATGGGGTAGATATTCCATACGCAATAGTAACTTAATATAGGTGTAATAAATAATGTTTAGTGAATCGCAAACATTATATTTGTAATATATTCAAAACATTGAAATCCAGTGAAATTTTCTATGAAATGGAAAGCAACCAATGTAAACCTTACATAAAGGATATATTTTTCTGTTTTTCAAATATATAAGTATACATAAATAAAAGAAATAGTATTATAAATTATTATTTTCAGATCTAGTAGCTGTTTTGACACCAAAAGGGCCATTGAGAATTTTAGTAGAGACAGCGCAAGAACGAAATGAGCCTATATTTCCAGCACTTATATATTCATGTAAGTCAAACATGACTTAGATAATATGTTGAATGAATGAATGAATTTTAACGAATGAATGAAATATTCTTTATTGTACATACACCATACAGTCTCATTATTTACAGTTATAATCTAACAATCAGTAAAATCGGCGGCCTTATGAAGTTTATTTACATTTAACTGAAGTATGTAGGTACCATTTTGTTCGATAACTTTTTGCCATCTTGTAGGTCTTCTTCTGGACATGATCCCATTGCTATAGAAATTTTGGGGCTTCTGATCAAAAAATCACGACAAGTGTTTTGGCAGCCCTCACGTGATGTTAAATACTGAACTGACCGAAACAGGTAGAAACTTGAAGCTGCATGGTCAGGACTATATGGCGGATGCATTAACATCTTCCGCCAAACTTCATTTTTGCTGAGTGGCAAAAGATGAGTGAAGTCTAGCATTATCATGATAAAAACCACACCCCTTCTATTGATTAACTCTGGCCGCTTTCTCTCTGTTTCTTGCTTTAATCCCATCAGGTATTCGTAGTAGTGTTCAGAATCGATGGTCCTGCCTGGCGGTAATATCTCATAATAAACAATGCTCTTCCAATCCCACCATACACACAGCATTACCTTGTCGCGTGTTAACCCCGGTTTCGGCACAATCTGTAAAGCCTGATCGACCTTAGACCACGACCTTTTTCGCATGTAGGTACATGTCGTCCGTAATCCGCTTTTCATCATCAGTTATCAGTTTCTTCAAAAATGGTTCGGTTACATTACACCGTAA
Source organism: Diatraea saccharalis (assembly GCA_918026875.4). Taxonomy (NCBI): domain Eukaryota; kingdom Metazoa; phylum Arthropoda; class Insecta; order Lepidoptera; family Crambidae; genus Diatraea; species Diatraea saccharalis. The sequence goes on along the minus strand of OU893333.1, from coordinate 28,642,807 downwards.
TAATGAATCACAAGTTCAGCAATTTATTAGGTTTCTTTCAGTGAGATCGTGAGGCATCCAAATAACCAACGTTTTTCAAATGCAAAAAAAACTGTTATGTGATCAATACCCAGTTCTTCAGCTACGTCGTAACTACTGATACACTTATCTGGCTCCACTTTTTAAAATTGTACTCGCGAAGTACTCATCATTTGAGGTGAGGTAAAGAGAATGAAATTAACGCAAAGATTGAGTATGCAGCGAGGCATAAGGCAAATGAGGGAGGGAGGTCGCTTTGTGCGCGCCACTACTCGCCGGCGGAGCCGAGAGAAACATTAGTGACAAATGATCGAACATTGAAAGCTATAATAATGAAATATTGTTGTAACAAGTTATTGTCGCAGAATGAATTTTGGTTATTATTTTCATTCGTCACTAAGTATTATTATTTTATTATATTACAATATTTTTTATTTTTACTCTTAAATATATTTTAAACCGCTTAATAACTTTAAATAGACACCAGTTGCGAGGAAATGCTAAACTAAACTGAGTTGTTCTATCAAGTTGTTCTATGTTTGTTTGTGACGTCACGTCGACGCCATGACAGCGGTTAGCGTTTTAGCGGGAAATTTCCAACATTAAAATATATATCAAGTATATCTATAAAATAAAAACATTAAAAAATCATCTACGCCCGTATTGAAAGGCGCCATTCAATTAATCAGTCGCCTGAGGTCGGCTGATTATACCACTCGGTTGCCACATATTTACTTATGTTTGTTTAATTTATATTTACAGCTACAGTGATGTACTGCTTAGCGGCGGCTACTACTACTGGCACAGCGGGCGAAGGTGAGCAGTGCCCGCGCGAACTACGACCCCTCAACCCTAACGGTCTGTTCTCTCTGATCTGCGCCGCTTTCATGGAAATGCCATTGTATAAAATTGGCGTCGCGGCAAGCACTTTTAAATACGCAAATAAATGTCTAGTACAATGTATAAACAAAATATAAATATGAATTCTACTAATATATCTAACATATTCTGATTTAATTTAATATTAAGTTAGTCAATCCTTTTATTAGAGACTTGATGAGTTAGGAATTCATTTCAAGACCAACAGACATTAATTGCTAGAAAATATAGATGAATTGATGTGACATAGGTGATATAACATATATTACAAAATACAAAATAAATTTATAAGGGTAGTTTATCTGATAGAATGGCATTGTAATTTAAATATTTTCATTATTTATTGCATTATTCGGTCACTTTAACTTTAACGAGGGTGGAGCAGTGAAGTGACGTGAGAAAAAATAATCACCAAATCAAATTGAACTAATCACCCAATCCTTATGTCTTAACGGATCAATTGCTCAGAAATGAGTTGTTATGCATCTAATTGTTATTCATCATAGCTTTTTCCTTTGGTGGAATTATTTTTCTTACTTTTCATTTTGATGTATGTTATGCACGACGATTATATAATGTACTTGTAGAAATCCAATTATTAATTTGTAGTTTTTATTTTTGATTTGACCTATATTTTATGACATTCTATAAATATGTAATAATTCTGTTATTCTCCTTATTTAAATTTAATATTTTTTGTTCTCACGATCTTATATTGTAAGCGTTTTGTACGGAAACATCTGTTAGCTCTGAAGATTCGTTAATTACGACAGGCTACAGCCGAGGACTTAAAAAAAAACCAAAATTTTATAAACTTATTTATTAAGGAAAAGTAATTTTACAATTAATTCTTATAATTAAATGAATGGACTATTGCGCGATGTTGGCGAAACAAAAGTGAACGATGCCGAAGTCCGATGTATGTGTACCTACTAGTCACGTTGCGACGTTCCCGCATGGAGCTGAGTCGGCGCTTCGTGACACCTTAAGTTTCCGCTACTTGCATATATTGCTATCGAGGCCACGCAGTGTCATCGTTTCTCTGGTGTCTTCTGTACTTGACACGTTTGTAATTATTATGTTGAAAGAATGTCCCTTCTTCTAATGGGTATGTATTTTGTTACGTATTAGGCACACGAAATAATGAAACGGCGAATGTACGCGAGTCAGACGGCGGCGGCGGCGGCGGCGACGGTGGTTTCGACGCGTCGTGGCGGGCGCGCGCGCACGATACGGCCGGCGAGCCGCGCGCGCAGCGCCGCCTGCGCGTGGACGGCACCGCGCCCGCGCACTACACCACGCGCATCGACCCCCGCACACCCCGCACACCCCGCGCACCCCGCGCACCCGCCGCCCGACGCCGACGAGGAGAGTGAGTGCAGATAGGCGTGCGCAAAACAGCCCCGCGATTCGGACCCGAATGAGGAAGTATTTAAAAGCACCTCCACTAGACGGCGATTCTAGCAAATTGATGTTTGCAGGAAAGAAATGGACCAAAGACAGTCATTTCCGTTCCTTTTACCTAACATATTAAAAAACTGAAATTTGAAACGTTCGAAACTTAGATATAGAATAGAATATAAATAGAATATGAGTTGTTTATTGAGTTTTAGATATCAATACAAATACGAAAAAGTATAAATAGAATGCGAGTTGTTTATTGAGTTTTGAAAACTACTTTTGCTTTTAAGCTTGAAACAAAACCGGAAAGGTTGTCATGGAGAAATCAGAACGTACTGTAGCGACATCTAGTTTGATTTTGGGAGCTAATGCTTTTTTTCATACTTCCTCATTCGAATTCACTGTGTCCGAATTTCATTTAGTCTAGAAATCATATTGATTATATTTTTTGTATAAAAATTCAAAACAAAATTGATTGATTATACGTGTCTTAGATATTTTAATCCTATATGATATTGAAAAATAGCAATAATAAAAGCAATACTTATCACGCAAAGAACGTAAGCAAACATAAAACAAAATAAAAAAGGGGCCCTCTAGGCTTAGGACTGGCAATCTTTGTTTAGATGTAAAAGAACGTATTTAAAAATCAACTATTTACAACATAACCATTACGAACTAAGGGGCCATCCATAAATTACGTCACACTTTAGGAGGGGGGGGGGGGGGGGTCGAGGAACTGTGACATTAGAACAATAATTAGTAGAATTTGTATAGACAAACATGTGAAAGGAGGGGGGGGTTGTTTTTGTGTGACGTAATTTATGGATGGCCCCTAAGACGACGCTGACCGAACGTTGCCGAAGTGATGAGTGATACAGTGATGTTGTTTGTTTGTAACTGACGCGTAATGCGTGATGTTGCATTACGTAACAAAGTGATATTACTTTTGTACTATCACACGCATTACCAACCCATGTCTACACCGCAGACACTTATAGTAGAGTAAGATCCCAGAGCGATCTGACATAACTTATTTTTAAAAGCATAGAACTTTCAATTCTAAGTAGTCTCGAAATGTACTTTTATTACCTGCTTACTTGTAGAATTCGCTCGGTGACACCTGGATAGATACCAGGTGAGAAAGGTAACTAAAAATCAGCGTTACTTACTTATATTTAAATGTCTGATTTTTAAATTTATTATGTAGAATGTTATTCTGAAGTAAAATTAAAAGTGTCAGACGCTTTCCATGGGCCAGAACTATTGTCAGACGCTTATAGCTCCGTAAAAAATAAATTGACTTTACTTATTTTTAAATGTCTGATTTTTAAATATGTTATTAAGATAACTATTACAAAGCTATATTTAATCAGCCAGACAAATTGTAATGACCAAACATCCCCTAAACGATAAAATTATGCAATCATTAGTATAAGCGCGAGAGCACTATGCATGCTACTACTTAGAATACTTAGAATTGAAAGTTCTATGCTTTTAAAAATAAGTTATGTCAGATCGCTCTGGGATCTTGGACTTTAGGTTATAGTCCGTCCGTCACGGTGACGTTTGTTAATGATAAGAAACCATCGTTACAAAAAATTGTTTGACTGTTTAAATGATCTAATAAAAATTTGTTTTTTAATGCGTATTAAAAAACAAATTTTTATTCGCCATAATAGCGTGAACGACAAATTTGTTTAGGGGCCGTCCATAAATTACGTCACACAAAATTCATGACTTTCCTTCTCCCCCCCCCCCCTTCTGTCACCTGTTTGTCTATACATATTCTACTAAATATTGTTCTAATATCACAGTTCGTCGACTCCCACCTGACAAAAAATTCGCGTTTTCTTTTATAATAATTAAATTAACCTCTTTTATTATTTTTTCAGAGGGCGTTAAACTTGGTCTCGGCGATTTCATATTTTATAGTGTACTAGTGGGCAAAGCGAGCTCCTACGGTGACTGGAACACAACACTCGCTTGTTTTGTGGCTATACTTATCGTGAGTATATTACCTACTATTAATAGAAACATTTTCATGTAGTAAAAACTATATCTTAACACAAACTTGTATTGGTGTATATGGAGTTCTCTATCATAGTTTTTTTACTGTTTTAGATTTATACATATAAAATTTCACCTATCCGCTATTCTATACTGTTATAAAACAGCCTTGAACTCGTCAAGCCCAGAGCTATGACGTCATAGAGCTTTAATGAAATAAAATTTTGAAGTAGATTTTATTATAATACCTACCTCTGATCTTATTTTATAGTTGTTTTTTTTTTTAATAGATGTATTAATTTCGCAGGGTCTTTGTCTGACGCTCCTGTTGCTGGCGATACTCAAGAAAGCATTACCGGCGTTGCCTATTTCAATAACATTCGGTTTGATATTTTATTTTGCGACGCGTTGTGTCGTCAAACCATTTGCGGATGCTTTAGCGGCGGAACAAGTGTTCATTTAGCTAGATACAGTTTTTATAATTTATTTAGGAGCAAACCGAAGACTCAAAACATTAACGTGAAAGCAAACACCATACCCGAACTAATTTTCCTTAATAAATAGTTAAAGTTATTTTAGTATAAGTGTATTAGTTAATTGAGAAAAGTGACACTATTTTATGTTTGTATATTTCTTTTTTTATTAATAGAAAATCGCATGATTGCTTAATTTATATGATTAATAAATTAACGAAGCTAGTGTGTAGATACTAATTATTTGGACATGGCCAAATCTCAAAAACAAAGTATTAAAATAGTAATGCAATAATAATAGGTACCGTCACGGCGACATACATTGGTGGCAATTCTTTCGCACAAACTAGACTGAATTAAGTTTAATACTGTCTTAATCACGTGTCCAATTTTGTAAATAACTAGGAAGTAAACTTTTTATTACTGATCGACTAGCAGAGAATGCCGTACGGCATTAAGTCCGCCCTTTACTGCATTGCAATTGCAAATAAATTATAGTATAAAGAAGGTTAATTATATTGCATCGAAAATATGTGACAGCGAAATGACGTGAAAATAAACCCAAATTAAAATTATATGTTCTTAATACTGGTACGAATTAACATGACACCTGAAGATCTATTCTATTTAAACGAAAACGAACCTTTCGTTTATTTTTGAAGTGCTAACACGTTTTTTAGGAAACGACTTTTTTGATAATTTATGATGCAACGGAGGTAGGACCTGACACTGGACGATTCGAAATTATCCGAATTTTCTTTCGAGGACAAACAGGCCTTGGGATGTCCTGGTAATTCGTACGAGCTATAAGTTTAGCAACAGAATTGGCACCAATGTCGCAGTAGTTTTTTTTCTCTTGTGTGCAGCAATTTAATATAAACAAATTATGTATCACGTGCGGATTTCGCTATGTGGTCATTCTGTAAAAGCCACAACGCGTTGTAAGCGTTTCCATAAGAGCCATAAGACGAATTTCGCTATGTGGACATTTTAATGTGCGTTGTGAACTATTTGTTCACTCAATGACCAATTTCGATCTTTAAGCGTAAAATATATGAAAAACATGCCGGAATAATCCTATTAATATTATAAAGGCGAAAGTTTGTAAGTATGGATGTATGGATGTTTGTTACTCTTTCACGAAAAAACTACTGGACGGATTTGGATAAAACTTTACAGCAATATAGGTTATACATCAGAATAACACATAGGGTACTTTTTACTGGGAAAACTTCTCACTCCCACGGGATACCGACTTCCACGCGGACGAAGTCGCGGGCGTCCACTAGTGTGTTATATACAGGAAGAATTGCGAATTTAGTTTGCTTTTTTGTTGTGCAAGGACACTATTTTTTTCTGTATATTTATTCTAAAGACGAAGATCTAGTAGGTTAATATTTGATAGCGTGGTAGTTTAAAGGGAAACAATATTATTTGAGCCACATATCTATAGTTAGATCGGGACCTGTATACAATCTGGCATAGGCTTATCTAAAGCTATTTTCGCCGCTTGATACACGGACATAACAATAGTATTTTTTCGAAATAAAAATTCTGAGGTGGGCTCCCCCACTCTTCCTACGCTCATGCAGTTCCGCCAACATGGGGTGCGAACGCTTAACTCTAGTCATAGTATAAATCTTAACAACGTTTTAGCTATATTTCGTGTCATTTTACGACTTTGACATGTCTTTTGGTGGAGAAACGGCTAAGTTATTAATACTGCTGTCAAATTCATTATAATCATTCTTTATTTTATGCGTTATTAAAGTATATGTCAAAGAAGTAAAATGAAACTTAATATCGTTACAACAGCTAAGATGAGCTATCCTATGTGTAGAGAGCATGAGCGCATTTTACAAGTACTTGTGCTATGTGATCCTTTTGATATAAAGAGTTGGACTGCGGATATTTCGTTTCCCTATTAGTCTAAGATCCGAACCTAAATCGACCTTCACCGGGTTGATAATGGAATAAAACTTATTATATAATTAATTTAGTATATTAGAAAATATATTAAAAATGGGTTCGCTAAAAAAATCCTGGACAGAATATTTTTAATTATTTTAAAAAAAATATTTTTTTATTAAATGTTGCAACATCAAGATAATAAGAAAAATTTAATTTTGACTTAAAGTATAAAACATATAGAATGTGCAGACGTTGGGTTGTCTATTATTTACCTGGACGAACTACTGGGTTGTCAGGTATAAACAGGTATATCGATGCCAGTTAATTTCACTTGATTTGATAATAAAAAAAAAATTATATCAACATAAGCGCTGTTTCATTACGAACACATTGATATAGGGTTGTCTGCAAAAAAATCGGTCATAATACGGGTTTGCGAATTTTAAAAATTAAAATTTTAACGCGTGGGATATAATTTTTTTTTTATTATCAAATCAAGTGAAATTAACTGGCATCGATATACCTGTTTATACCTGACAACCCAGTAGTTCGTCCAGGTAAATAATAGACAACCCAACGCCTGCACATTCTATATGTTTTATACTTTAAATCAGAATTAAATTTTTCTTATTATCTTGATGTTGCAACATTTACTAAAAAAATATTTTTTAAAAAATAATTAAAAATATTCTGACCAGGTTTTTTTTAGCGAACCCATTTTTAATATATTTTCTAATATACTAAATTAATTATACAATAAGTTTTATTCTATTATCAACCCGGTGAAGGTCGATTTAGGTTCGGATCTTCTACTATATAGTCTATATTTGAGGTCGTGTTATCATAATATGGACATGGCCGTGCTGTAATCGCTGGTTTGTCAAAACAAATTTCAAAGTGCCTTAACATTTTGCTATTGCACTTGAAACCCAAATAACGGTTCAGTGGTATTTACTTAATATAACGTGAACATTTAAAGAAGTCATCTGGCTGTCATAAGAGAAAAGTTTATTTTTCTCAATAGAATCATCTGAAGTAATAAAAGAAAATACGGAGAAACTGAAAGTTATGTTTGAACTAACATAAATCGTTAAATTAAAAATTGGTTTTTGAATAAAGTATATCAGTTAGGATATTATCGAAATTGTTTAATTTATTGTCTCTAAGAGAAGTAAGGATTAGGATCTTTTATGACCCATTTTAGTCTCAAGGGATAAAAATGTTTTATAATTTTGAAGTGAACAACTTACAAAAAACTCAAAAAGATTGCCAAGGCATAAAGATATACAATGAGCTGGCAAATGACAAGTAAGTCGACATATTTCCCTTTGTATTTTTATTAGGTACTAGTAGCTTATATAGCTGTAGGAGGTACCACAGGGAACAACGACAATAACCGTGGTCCGACCAACGTGGCATCGTTTGAATCGAATGATCGTTTTACAAGTTAGCTCTGAATTAACAAAGATTTATGAAAAAACACATTAGCCAATTGAAATTACATATACAGTTTTACAATAAAACATTTCATCACTAGAGAAACAGAGCTACATGATCAGTGGCCTAGCTAGGTAATCTAGGGCCCTGGGGCAAATAAAAAAATGGGGCCCACTGCTACCAAATTTAAGCTTATCATCAGCTCTTTTTCGTGCATAGGCAGGTAATAAAACTATTAAACACTAACAACATAAATTACAATTATTTTTATACTTGGTGTAGGTATTGGGCAATAAACCGAAATAGAAAAGATTCAAGGGTTTATTATATATTTATTTAATCATAGAAACGTTGCACCAGTTTACTGTTATTTAACCTATCGCCATGCAAGCTATTTACAAAAATTATCAATAGAAATATTTGATCCAGAAGTACTTGCTGAAGGCTGACTAAAAAACTTGTCAATTTTGGGCAATTTTTGTTTACTTTCTCCTCTTTCTTAGCGTTGTTTGCGTTTAAATGCACCACCGGGTTTCTTTTTCTTTTGTCCATAATATTAGTTTTCGAATTTATTTATGCAATATTTATGTAAGATTGTACTCAAGTAGGTACTCACTGTTCAATGACAACGTTACAAGTAAAAGGAAAGCGAAACGTGAATGAATGAAAATGATACGATACAAGGCGTCGTTGGGGAATCCCCGGCAAACGCTTTATCGCCGTCAGTGTTACTACATTTGACGGTTTGACGGACTACAATCAAATAAAATTGAACTTTTGTATGGACCAGTACAAAAAAATTATTGACATACGATTACTTACTCCTGATACAATAACTTTTTAACCATTCTCGAAAAAAAATCTTGACTCGAAGTTCACAATCGCGAATCACAAAAACGCATATCGATAAATAATAATATTGATATAATTAATCAAACTAAACTGTTGTTTAATCACTGGATTATTTTATTTAATAAAAATTACACACGTATGAAAAATGGTGTCACAGAGCAGATCATAGAGAGAGAATAAGTATATGGCCAAGCGTGAGTTGGCTTAAAAAGGCGCGAAATTCAAATTATATTTAACACGCCCCTTGAATTCAAGCCTGGTTTAAAAAACAAAAGTAATTTATTAAATTGTTACAAAAGCAAAAGAAATCTTTTACAATAGGTAAGTTATCTTAACACAATAATATAAAATTTATAGAAGAGAACTATATGAATACATTCCAAGTTTAGATCTAAGAAACAGAAATTTATCTTTGGCTAAGGCCTTTGTAAGTATATCTGCATATTGATTATTACTACTGACAAACTTTAATGAAATAATTTTTTGATGATATTTCTCCTTAATGAAGTGATATTTAATTTCAATGTGTTTACACCGTTTATGAAAGTTTACATTTTTAATAACACTGATAGCACTTTGATTGTCTAGATGAAGGCATAATGTGTTTTGTTTGTAGTCACCAATATCACTCAATAGTTGCTTGACCCACATGGCCTCTTTGGTGGCGGCACAGGCTGCCATGAACTCGGCCTCTGTAGTGGACAATGCCACTGTTTGTTGTTTTTGACTTGCCCATGTTACTGCAGCTCCGCTTCTTATAAAAACATACCCAGTAACCGAGCGGCGTGTGTTTAAATCATTTGCAAAATCAGCATCGCTGTAGCCATTGATTTCTGTTTGTGTAGTCTTTTTATAGCATAGTCCATAGTTTTGGGAAGCTTTCAAATACTTGAAAATCTTTTTGATGGCATTCCAGTGCATTTGAGTGTAACAGTTAAGAAAACGACTCACCAAACTGACAGCAAACATGATATCTGGTCGACTCACAGTAGCTAGGTGCATAAGGGAGCCAACAGCCTCTCTGTATGGAATATCTTTCTCGAGTTCTCCTTCTCCTTTTTGAAGCTTCATGTGAGGATCAACTGGAATACTGTTGGTATTGGCATCAATCATGTTGAATTTATTTAACATTTGTTCGATATATTTAGTCTGATGTATAAATATATAATCATTAAATCTTTCTATTTGCATTCCCACAAAGTTGCTTGGAGTGCCATACACTTTAATTTCAAAGATGGTATTTAATTCTTTGGTTATTTCTTTTAATGCTAATTCATCTACTGAAAATAATAATCCATCATCCACATACAGACAAAAGTAGCATTTCTTATTATTAACTTGACCAACATAAACACATTGATCAGCTTTACTATTAACAAAGCCAAATTTTTTTAATACTGAATTAAATTTATTATTCCAACAACGTGGAGCTTGTTTTAGCCCATATAAAGATTTGTTAAGTTTACATACCATATTTTCTCCACAGGGCAGGCCTTCTGGCGGACACATCAATATAGTTTCTTCAAGTTCACCATACAAGAAAGCCGTCTTAACATCAATTTGCATAATTTTGAGATTGTTTTGAATGGCTGTGGATAACAATAATCGAATCGAATCATACCTCACAGTTGGTGAAAAGGTTTCTTGATAATCGATACCTGCAGTTTGTGCATATCCTTTGGCACATAGTCTTGCTTTGTAACGTGGACCTGTGGGTTCGCTTTTGACTCGAAACACCCATTTACATCCAATTATTTTTGCATTTGGGGGCTTTTTGACCAATGTCCAGGTATTGTTTTTCTGATGGGAATCTAGTTCTTCACTTATTGATATTTCCCATTTTTCTTTGTCAGTTGATTTTATGGCTTCTCTGTATGTTTTTGGAACATCTGCAAGCATTTCATCATGTTGACACAGGTAAGTACTTTCATCAGAACTGTTTTCATTTGTGATATGTTTATTTTCTTTATTTCTAGGTCTCAATGTGACTTTGCTGATTGGAAGAGACTCAATACTAGTGTCAGGTAAGTAATCACTATCTGAAGTAGATTTATTATCACATACAGTATCATATGAACCCTCTGAAATTGAATCATTCTGCGTATTTTCTTCTCCTGTTATTTTCTGGATAGTATTATCATTATTTGTTGCAGAATTCGTTGACAACTCTACAGGAACACAATTTCTGTTCACAGTAGATTCTAAAAATATAGCATCCCTGCTTTTTACTACTCTTCGTGTACCAGGTATTATAAATCTGTAACCCTTGGTGTGATCACAGTATCCAATAAAGATCATTTTCTGTGCCTTTGGGTCCCATTTCTTTCGCTTTTCTTTTGGCAAGTGAACCATCGCTTCACACCCAAATATACGCATATGATTCACATATGGTTTTTGTCCTGTCCAAATTTCTTCTGGTGTTTTAAATGACAACAACTTAGTTGGAGAACGATTGACAATATAGGCAGCAGTGTGTACTGCATCACCCCAGTATTGTTTTGACAAATTGGCATTAAGTAGCATACATTTCGCTCTTTCAATGAGAGTCCTATTCATGCGTTCTGCAGTCCCATTTTGTTCTGGTGAATACGGTGTGGTGGTTTGGTGTATGATACCAGCACCTTTCAGATAATCAGAGAAACTCTTGTTGATATATTCTAAACCATTGTCTGTCCGAAGAACTTTTATACGAGCATCCTTCTGATTCTCTACTTCATGTTTAAATTCTTTGAATTTTTCCAGGGCATCAGACTTGTTCCGGAGAAAGTATACATATATCTTCTTTGAACAGTCATCAAGAAACGTTATGAAGTATTTAGCACCTCCTAGTGTTTCTGTTTCCATAGGTCCACATATGTCTGAGTGAACTAAATCAAGAATATTTTTAGCTCTTGAGCCCTCGCTCTTAAAAGGTAGTCGTGTCAGTTTACCTTCTTTACATGTAACACATGTCAGATTTTTCAATTTTTCTGGAAAACTTACATGGTTAGTATTTTCAGTCATTTTGCTGAGACTGTAAAAATTTAGATGTCCCATTCGCTGATGCCATGTGTAAACATCTTGTTCTTTAACATCAGACATGCATGCATAGCCTCTTCCAGGCATATTCAACCGATACATGTTGTTGATTGAACTAGCTGTTGCTACTATCTGACCTTTACTGTTTATAATAGCACATCCTGTTTCATCAAATCTTACTTGTCCACCACTTCTTATAATTTGACTCACTGATATAAGATTTGTGGCAAGTTCAGGAACACATAACACATTTGTAAAGAGCACTTTCTTTTCTTCACCTTTATTATTATAAATATCTAAACTCACTTCTCCCGAGCTTTGCACAGATAATACTTTATTATCTGCAACTCTTATATTTTCTATGGTAGGAGTTGATTCATTTTGCAGTAAGCTCCTATGTCTGGTCATATGTGAGGAGGCGCCAGAATCCACATACCATGCATCATCTTGAGTTGAAGTCGCAATAAACACAGCAGCATAAGATGAATTGCCTGACTTATGTTGTGTATATTTGGTTTTGGATTTGCATTCAGGACTTTTATGACCGTATTTGTTACAAGTGTAGCACCTAGGGCCTTTTGATGGTTTCTTGTTATTGTTGTGTGTTTTTTTATTAGCCACAAATGCAGTAGATGTGTTCTCGGGTTGTCTTACATCTTGTAATAGCTTTGATTTAATAGAATCAGAGGTTATCTTCATGCCAGAGCTCTCTATAGCTATAATCATTGGTTGATAAGATTCAGGCAGACCGGAGAGCAGTAGTGTGCCGAGCCACTCATCATCTACCTTAAAACCAATGTTACGGAGCTTGTGGGCTGTACTCATTATTTTGCTCACATATTCTTCTACATTTTGACATCCAGTTAGCGACGTGTTACACAGATCACGCAGTAGTCCTACACGGCGTGTAAGCCCAGAGTCATCGAAGGCTGTCGATAACTTATTCCATACTTCCTTGGCAGTGCTTGCTTCTTGAATGTGTACATAGTTTGTAGGATCAACTAAAAGAATTATCTTTGTTTTAGCCTTTATATCTCGTTTCATATCCACTGGAGTGTTTGAACCCGATTCAATGCAGTCCCACAACTCTTCGTGTTGCAGGTAAGTTTGTACTGCAAACCGCCAAGTTGCGTAATTTTCACGGCCTGATAGTTTTTCAATAACTGACATTTGATTGTTTCCTGTCATTTTTAAAAACTGTACTGTTTTACAACAAAACACTTCACCACGAGGTCTATGAAAAAATATTTCCCGGCGATTGAGGTTATGTCCACATTCAATATCTTATTGTAACAGTTTTTATTGAAAGATTTTGCACTGTCCTTATTTCTGGGGTTTTCTGGGTCCATAACCTGATATAATTAATCAAACTAAACTGTTGTTTAATCACTGGATTATTTTATTTAATAAAAATTACACACGTATGAAAAATGGTGTCACAGAGCAGATCATAGAGAGAGAATAAGTATATGGCCAAGCGTGAGTTGGCTTAAAAAGGCGCGAAATTCAAATTATATTTAACAAATATGCAGATATTGATTTCCAACAAATTGATGAAAACATTAATAACACTGTCAACCCACACAAATAATTTACGGGAATTCCCTTTTTACCCGACAGCGCGACGCAAAGGAGGGTACCTAATTATAACTTTGGAATTACTCACAACTGAGTTTCCATGATTAAATTCGAGTTGTCAACTGTCATTTTTTTTTTGAAGATGGGAGAAATTTTCAAAAGTTGAGTTCGATTGAGATTTTCTGGTAAAGATTCGAGGGCCCCCTGAGCTTGAGGGCCCCGGGGCACTGCCCCGCCTAGCCCCTTTGTAGCTACGCCACTGTACATGATCAACCAACCAAAACGTTTGTCTACCTAAAAGTGTGGCCATTTAATTTTAATTATTTACCATTTTAATACACAAATTGTTAATTACAGGCTACTAAAATATGTCAAATTTCGTCAGGTATTTTGTAATCTACTGTTAATATGCTAGAGTTTTAAATCAAGTGGAGAAATTGTATAGTTCTGACGTGCTGTTGACTGTACCTATCTTGCAAACATTGGGCCAGTACAAATTAACGGTTATTTTTAATTTGGTAGTTGTGGTTGACATTCCATAGTGTGTAAAGATTTGTTGTTGACTTATCATTTAATCCATCATGATTTGTTAATAGCTTACTTTTAATAAAAATAATTTATTTGATCATTTATGTGTTTTGATTCATTAGCAAGATTTTGAAGAATTCTTTTGATAACTTATTCATATCATAACTCTTTTAATATTCAGAATTAGGGTCAGAATGGCTGGTTGCCTCTATAGTATCGACTCTACAGTGATTTCTTAAATTTTAGGCAGGTTCACTTTGGTGAAACCACTTCACCTCACTATCGAAATTTATGTCTCGCGCGGAGACCGTGCACTAATGATTGCGCGCAACGAGCTGCCCTGCGATTCTGTTAAACTTCAAACCCGAATTCGAATCCACTCAGGTGTCCTAAACAAAATTGATTGATTAAACGTGTCATAGATATTTTAATCCTATATCATTTCGAAACTTACTTCACTTATGTCACGAAACATTATTACCAATTCAAGTTTGAGCGGATGCCGCTTTTTGAAGTGAATTCGGACACATGAGTGAATTCGAATTCGGGTCTTGATTATTACAGAATCGCAGGGCTGTTCGTGTTGGTTAATGTCGATAAAGAAGTTTCACTGCATTTGTTGAGCGCACGTGGTACCATATAGGAATGGAACTACGTTTTTTTTTAAGTGCGTATAGCGAAACGATTGTCCCTGTCTTGTCTTATTTAACTACAAAGTAACTCATATATTTACCGATATTTTCTGTAAAGATAGATATAACAAGATAAGGAAAAAACATGGTGAATTTTAGGAGTAGTTTTGTAGTTGTAAGTTTTTTATAAGTTCACGTTTTGTCAGACAGCCTTTGGTAACATGATGTAGCTTTCTTATTTAGGGTTAGGGGCGGCTTAACCTATAGTGCTGGGTGTGCAATGCACACGGACGCCGCGCTAATATAAATATGTGTAAAAATTGGGCCAGCGCACTACTTGCACCCGGGCGCCTGTTGTGTTTAAGACGGGCCTGTTTAATTATATTTGGCGTTATTTTGCACAAAAGTTAGTAATTTCGAGTGTACGCCCCCTCGTTGACACAACTAACTTGCGTGTTCACATTTCGTGCAATTTTTGTGACCCAGTGAAAGAGCATTATGTTCCTCGATTGCAAGTGTGCTGCGCAATCATGCGTTCCAATGATTTACAGATAATTAAAACTCGACATTTAACAAAATATATTTATTACTTATATATATTATTATATATTGCTCAATTTCAAAATCAGTAGATTTTCACAACATAAACAAGTTTTAACAACCTTTCAGTGTTTGTTCTATTACAATAATATTGCATTTTATTGCACACAGTTTATTAAAAAAACAACAGAATGAAAATTCACTTTATAAGGATAGTAGAACCAACCGAACGTATGAAAAATAAAACCAATAAGACCAATAATGACTTATTGGTTTTATTTTTCAGACGGTCGGTTGGTTCGGTCGATTATAGTCGCAACATTAAAAGATTGTTTTGATATAGGTATGTAGGTAATTCCATAGAATACTTACACAATTAACCCTCATACTTTATAAAATAATCAATTTTTCCGCCACCAAGCTTATTTTTGTGTGCACCGAAAGCGGTATTACAATAAATATTTTTTTTAAATAATTAGAGGTCACCTTGTAATTTGATTACCTACCAAAATAAAGACGTTATTTTCAAAAAGTAATTTGCCACAATTTAAAATGGCTGCGGAAGTAATTGCAATAAACAATTAAATGAGTATGGGTACTATAGTAATAAAATTAAAATAATGTGACTATCCACTCATTTCACTTGGTAATAATAGAAAACCGAGGTAATAATAGAAAACCGCTCCAGATAAGTAGGTGGCTACTTATCTGGAGCGGTTTTCTATTATTACCTCCCAGAAGTGTTAAGTATTTTTGAAATTCTTCCTAGAACATAAAACATTTTTTTTTTCTCCTAACCGTTTATCCATGTCCATATATATCTGCATAAAATCATCCAATAATCTTAAAGACATAAAAATTTTGAGATCTTGTTCCAATTTTTTTTTAAATCCTAATTTTCAACACATGTATTCGGGACGGAACAATAAACATAGGTAATGCAATAGACAGTTTCGATGCCTAATAGTGTATTGCGCACTATAGAGATCATTGTAAAATCTATAGGTACACGATAAACTTTTGTAAACTTAATTTCTAAAAATAATTTGTAATAAATAATGATAATGGAAAACTAGTTATATCGTGAGTTCTTAACGCGATGCAGCATTATACACCGGTGGAGGCGAGTCTCCGCGTAATCGTTCTAAATTTTTAAACCAATATTAAAAACGCGGTCACAAGTTTCGCCACGCTTTTCGGGGAAACATTCATTAACAAGTGAAATTATTTATATTTACTGCAGTAGTTCACTTCGCAAGTGACATTTCTTCAGTGCCTAGTTCATTCTCATTGGAATTAGTTCAGTGGGTATTTTATTAATCGAAGGAGATTGAAGCGAACAGATAGATGAATAATAGCGCGTGCGGAAGCGAGCAGAGTTGCTAGAGTGAACAAGGAAATGTTTTTACGAAATAAGCCTTAGGACATTTTAAGTAGCGATTAAAATCAATATACGATTAATATATTATCATTATTAATTATTATTATTATTACAGAGCCAAGTAAACTAAGAGAACTAGATCAAGGTATTTGTTCATCTACTCCAAATAAATTATATATTTTCACTTGAGTGAGCTGTTTTGAGCATGTTTGCTATCGACTGTACATGATCTATTATAATCAATGTTTTTATAGCTTTAATTAAAACTAAATTGAAAATGCATACGATTGAAAATTTTGATATTCTTGAGTGCGCGTATAAGGATATAAGGCATAGAACACTCTGGAAATAGATGAAGACGCAAACTCGCATACAACGAAATTTTTGGGGTTCTTATTTTAAGTGGCTTGTATGGAAAGCTGTTACGTTTTCTGCGATTTCAGACTTGCGTTTAACGGCAGTGCAGTCCAACGCTAAAACCTAAAAATCAATAGATTTTCGTACTTTGCCCCGGGAAAGCATCTTCAATCCCTACGTATAAGAAAATTTGTAGACTATTTTGTATGACTCCCTCCAACAGTAATATTATAATCGCGTTAAGAGCCTATTATAGGAGCCCTGGACTAGGCTAATTTTTATCTAAACAATGGAATTATAGGAATATACTAGCTAACTACCTTGGAATGCAATTTAGGAAATAACGTATATGTTTTACGATTTCGAAATTCACAGCATAAAGTTAATAACGGGTAACTGTAATAATTGCCTACTAATGATAACTATGTTTGTTCATTCATAAGGTTCATCATTTTTTATACTAAAGTAATTCAGTACTTTCGACGTTAAGTACTTTATGAAAGTACTTATCGTTTATAAAACCCTTACAGATAAAACATCATTGCAACCTACAAAATTTCTGGTAAAATATTTTTGAATTTAACGTCTCTGAAACAACATTTGTGTATTTACAAATTTGGATTTGGAATTTCAGTAGGTCCCTCCTTCTTAATCACTTTTAGATTTTCTTTACTTGGTTTGATTGTGTCCGAGGGAATATCTTCTTTAATGGGAATTTGTTGTGGTGCTGCCTTTTTGTCATTTTTAGGAATGTTTTGTTGGGATTGTTTTTGTACTTTAGGTGAAGAGCCACTTCCAGATTTTTGCGCCTGTGGTGTGGGCTTTTGATTTGTAGAGCCAGTTGCTTTGTTCTGACTCGGTTTTGTCGTGGTAGTTTTAACTTTATCATCAGATTTAGGTTTTTGCACTTGTGCGGATTGTGCTTTAGGAGGTTCTTGAGTTGGTTTTGGTGCGTTATTTTTTTCTTGTGCCTTAGGAAGCGGTACAGTGGGTTTATCCTGTGTTGATGCTTTCTTGGGCGGTTGCTGTGTTGTGGGTGGCGTTGCTTTTGGAGGTTGGGTTGTTGGTTTGCTAGCCTCAACCTTAGGTTTAGAGTCCGCGACAACTTTAGGTTCCTTTACGGGTTTAGGGGTGGTAACTTTGGCAGGCTCTGAAGCTTTAGGTGCCGTTGCAGTTTTTGGGCTAGTCACTTTATCAGTTTCAGGAGCCTTCGGCGTCGTTGGCTTGGGAGTAGTTACTTTGACAGCTTCTTGAACTTTAGGTTGTTCTTTAGGCGTCGGTGCTTTGGCAGTCTTCGAAGGCTCTTGTTTTCCTGGCGATGGTTTGCCAGAAAACGCTTTTTTCAACAAAGGGGGAGCTGGAACGGAGCCGACAAAGTTTTGAGCATGAGGTCTTCCCAAATAGAGCTTGTCATTAAAAACAATTCCATCACTTATGAACCCTACAGAGCCATCTTTGTTGTAATATGAAACTATAATATTTCCATTCCAATCTAATTGTAATAAACCACTTGGATTTGTAATAATATTAGATAAACTGTCAAAATGACCGATCTGGAACAAAAAAAACTCAAATTAGATAATTTAAAAACATTTATGTACATTAATATTTTTATGGTATTTAAAAGATTTAAACATAATGTTACAGACTTTTATGTGAAAGAATATTGTGAAAGTCCAAATAGATTACAAAATATGACAAAAGAGTCAAATTAAAAAATGCAAGTACTCACTCTGTACACAATGTCCTCAAATACGAAATGTGGATAGTAGCTGTTGAGAAACTCGAACGGGATTTCAATAAGTCGCTGGATGCGGGCAAGGAACTTCCTAACGTAAGGTGCTGCAGCCAAGGAGTGTGATAAGTGAGGATTCTCGTCGTCGTAAGTTATGGGCATCCCCACCAGCATTCCTGAACCGTCTGGTAATGCACGCAAGTTGTCTGGTGCACCTGAATTTTCATACAATTTTACTTTAAGCCTACATTTATACAGTGCTAGATTATGACCATGAGCAGTATACACTTGTTCAAACAA
Organism: Diatraea saccharalis; assembly: GCA_918026875.4. Lineage (NCBI taxonomy): Eukaryota > Metazoa > Arthropoda > Insecta > Lepidoptera > Crambidae > Diatraea > Diatraea saccharalis. The sequence continues at coordinate 28,623,757 of OU893333.1, read as the reverse complement.
TAGGTATAAAATAAGAAAGACATACCTATCCAACAAAGAATATTTCATTTACACTCGTAAAGTACCAGAATAAGTATCTACAAATTTTGAGATTACATAAAAGATTGTGTTGACAATATGTTTACATTCTTTTTATTTTTTATCGGATTTATTTCGCAATATCATGCACAGTCTATATACGAAAGTGATATTAACATCAGAGTGGAGCCGGGTACTAGATCATGTTTCTTTGAAAAGGGAAAAGTGGGTCAGATGATGGAAATATATTACCAAGTGTTGGATGGTCAACACGGTGATTTGGACATTAATTTCGAACTTATGGATCCAAAAGGGGCAAAAGTCATATCGGATTACAAAAAATCCCAAAATTCAGTAATCATAGACATGACAATAGATGGCGACTATGTATATTGTATGGATAACACCTACAGTATGATGAATTCAAAATTAGTTTTCGTGTCTGTAGTTCTTGAAGATAAACAGAAAGAAGGTAACTCTGAAGCAGAAGTTAGTGTTGCAAAAAATGGAACAGAAATTAATGAAGATGAAATACTTGAATGGACTGGAGTTGATGCTGATGGCAAAGCATATTATCTCGAGGTGTCTAAAATAGCAGACTCGCTTACACGCACCCTGCATCATGTCGTTAAGGCACGTAAGCTCTTGGACATGTATGGGGCCATGAAATCTCGCGACAGTCACTTAGCGTTTGAAGATACTTTTATAGTGGATGTTTGGTCAGGGTTCCAAATAACTTTTATGTTGTTGGTTGGTTTGTTGCAAGTATATATGATCAAAAATTTATTTAGTAAACCTTACTAATAAATAAAAAATCTTTTTAATTAATTCATGAACTGTTCATCTGCAGAAGGCATGTATCAATATATTTGATAATTTCACCAGTGTCATTCATGTAATCATTAATAAATAACATTGATAAATTATAAAAATTACTTTTATCTTATAAACCTACCAATAAATTACCGACAATATTATTACAAACAATAAATAAAGAAAGATATATTCCAATCTGTATAAACAAAGTGTTTAGTGGTGAAATGTGTATTTTGTATGAATTAAAATTAATAAATAGATGTATGTAGGTATTTGTCAGAATAAATAGGGTTGAGCTACATTTGGAAATACAGTATTTCCTTTCTCCGTCGTCTTATCCTTTTGTCACTCGGAAACTTTATTTGCTAGAGTGAAAAAGATAGGACAACGTAGATTTTAAGGGGATAGCCAACATATCATTTTTCTCATAAACAACTAAAGTTCAAATGGCTCATTAGTCCATGCATGACAGTTATGTGTCACAGTACTGTTTTAAGTGATAAAATTTTTTTACCTGGCAATCCAGACGCAAATACTTCAGATTTTCCTTTTTTTGGACCACTGATGTAATATTTTAGCAGTCTATGCGCAAATGTCTCAGCTATCACTAAAAACTGATCATCTGGAGACACTATCACTCCATTGGGAAACCAAAGGTTATCTAATAGAACTGTACTTGTGTTTGTAATTGCATTATATTTAAATAATCTGAAAATTAAAGAAATGTATTCACTAAGTTAACAATACTAAAACTAAAGATAGTGTATAATAGTTTATTTGATGACTTCCATAGCAGTGGTCTGTGACTGAGGCTCCAGCTTTAATTTCTGGTCGGGTCAATGTTAAAAAAGGACTTTTCTGTAATGTCTCATGACTGGGTGTTGTGGTGTTGCATTGTCTCGGATACTCCATAATACGGGGGCTTTAGCTACTCATCTTCTCTGAGCATTGTATGTGATGTTTAATATTTATTTATAGAAAAGCAGTTTTTATTACATTACAGTATGTAATGTTAGTTCCAGGCGACTTGACCTACTAAGACTTCCCACCATTATCATTATATGACAAATAAAAGCCTGTGTACACCACATGTTTTAATCTATCCATGCTTTTATTGTATAGAGCAGTTTGTTTGTTTTCATGGCACTGGGCATACACCTTGTCCAAAAGTACACTCTGGTAAGATATTCATATTGTTCATTAGATATTGGATATCAACATAATGTCTATAACTAACTGTAATTTAAGAAAATCTCTACATGTGTTGATTGTGCATTAGAAACCAAACAGGTTCTAATTTACAACTTTTATAGATGATATATTTCTTATGAATTCAGTAGTTTTTAAGATCAATGTGTACAGGCAGACAGCTATGGCAGAGGACTTGTTTTAAGATGACAAGTATATTATTAATCAGTAAGAAATGTTTTCTTTTTTCTGTTTTAATAATTGCCTTACAAATATCAGTAATAACATACCTTCCGCTAGGATCACTCAACATTGACATTGCACCATCCTTTAATTTAAAGTCACTGGTAGAATCAGTCCAGTATAAATTGCCAAGACCATCTAATGCAACATGATTAAATAGTTTCGGAGTCCGCCCCTTGATTTCTACATTAGGTGATACTAGAAGTTGCTTCTTGTCTGTTTTCAAATCTATTTTCCAAATTCCATGATATGCATCAGCTACATACATTTGATTATTTTTTTCATCAAATACAAAACCAAGAGGCCGTCCACAAATATGTTCTTGTTTAATACCAGCTGTTTAAAAAATATATATATTATTGAAACTTACAATAGGAAAACTAATTAAAATAAAATACAAATAAATAAATAAAATGTTCTTACTACCTAAACACAGTCAACAAAAATTGTGTAAGATAGAGTGTTACAGCTTTGTCATTTATATAGTTGTTACAACTTTGTTAGTTTTAAGTATTTCTAATTTGATACTATTTTTATGGATAAAAAACCATTTACTTTTATACATATAGGTACATAATACTTGTAAGCACAACATTGTGGAATGGAAAAAACATAAAGATTACATTGCTCGTTAACTGGCAATCCCAATTCAAGTCATATCTGGCTGGTATCTTTCTTAGAGAATAATGAAGGGTTTATATTACAAATATGGATCTATATTTTTAAGTGTAACACTTCAGTTAATAATTCTAAAAGCAATTTTATTTTTCGATGGTTACTCACTGCATGGTTGTCCAATTTTGGTGACAAATGTAACATGACCACCCGGTGTCAATTTCACAATTTCCCCTGTAGCAAGACTAGTGTATACTTCCCCTTTGTACAATTGGAATGCCTCTGGGCCTAGCACTTTGTCAATAAACAATTTTTCTGCATTGTCAAGTGCTCCATTTGGTGCTAGAGGTCCTGTTAGTGGCTGAGGTGGCTCCAACCTAACGATACATTAAAAAAGAAAAAGATATTGATATTTTAATTTACAATTTCTTATCAAGAGAAAACAACTTTTATTATGACACAGAAATAATTGTATAATTTACTCTACTAAAAAAGAGATATACATACGTTATTCTTGTAAATGATGTATATGGTGGTATGTTTGGTATTAATATTATAAGAGCTGCGAAAACTAGGAAACATACTCCAGCTTTGAACAATTTTTTTAGGAGTCCCAATACCAACCCCATTGCAACTTGATATCTGAAAGGAAAATAGTTACAATATATAGTACAGTTAATTTTTTACCGCTACCATGACACTAAACAAGGTGTTCTTTATTAGGTAAGAAAACGCATTTAGTGCATGTTTACACTTCAATTAAATAAATAATTTATTTAATACCACTTATTAAAACATATTTCAAGAACCTACCTATTCGTTACGATTAAAAATTATTAAAATTACGCGATTTATAAAACGTAGAGCATTATAGTAAAAGTCAAAGAGTAGTAAAGTGACAGACTTAGTAGTTCAAAGAGCAGTCCACAGACCAATATGGAGCAGTCAAAGAGTTACACAGATTTTAGGAACAATCACAGAACACATATACTCCAAGGACCAGTTGTCAACAAAGAGTAATGTAATATAAAAAGGGATTGTCAAAGAAGCACAGACCACGAATGTCAAATTAAACTGGATTGTGCAGTGTTTCATTAAAAACGGGCAGAGTGAGAGAGTAAATTACGTAACTCTTCATCTCTGTCTAAGTAGATTTTTAGGATGTCCACGCGTTTTTAATAATTTTATAAATAGGTAATATTTAATAATGTTACATGACCTTATTTAAACATTTACAGATAGAACTTTATAATTTTTTACAGATATTATGAATGACCAGCAGCTTCGCCCGCGTGGTCCCTAGGGAAATGTTAAGTGGGATAAAAAGTCCCATTATCTAAGTCAGCTAATACCCTATCTGTATACCAAATTTCATCAAAATCCGTTCAGTAGTTTCGGCGTGATTTAACTTTTTTAATTAGAGATGACTGAGAGTGTTATAAACGTAAGAGTAGACAATAGACAAATACAATCAGAAAGCTTCGAACTGCTAAGCTATCGGAAGTTACACGTGTTATTGTGAGTCAACCATAAAAGATATGTATATATGCTGTCGTGCGATATTTTTTATATAATTTTAAGCAGAACATTTCCGTCATACATGATTTCTGGGTAGCTTTAACCATTAAGGTTGCACACGCGACGGAAGCTTAAGAAATGGAGTAACTTCTCCCGTTTTAACAACATTTCCCTTCACTGCTCTGCTCCTATTGATTGTAGCGTGATGAAAAGTATACTATAACCAGCTCAGGAGTATGAAAAATTATTGTACCAAGTTTCGTTAAAATCCGTCGAGTAGTTTTTGTTTCTATAACGGTTATACAGACAGACAGACAAAAATTTTACTGATTGCATTTTTGGCATCAGTATCGATCCCTAATCACCACCTGATAGTTATTTTGGAAATATATTTCATGTACAGAATTGACCTCTCTACAGATTTATTATAAGTATAGATGATATAAGAAATTTTACTGATAAATTAGTTTTTATTTATCGGTAAAGATAATTATTTTGTAGGATATAAAACAAGTACATAAATGTTATCATAATCATCTTTAATGTGTAAATCAATAAAAAGGATAAAAAAAAATTTTTCCTATTAATTGTATTAGAATACAACGGATCATTTTGTCACTTTGCCTGGTATTATTGTCCTCCATTTTACAGCTAGACCTTATCCTTTGGGATCCTAGAAACATAAGAGCAATTTTGTCATGGTCAGCATAATAAAACTATTACTTTATCAATATTTATTCAAACTAATGTGTAGGCCATTCAGATATTTTCCAAAACATAAATAAGCTAGTTCTTGTTTTTCATTCTCCAAATAACTCTGTACCTACCGTGAAAATATTCAAGCTTCTTGAGAATTTATGATATTAATTTCGCAGTGCATAACATATTAATAAACATTTTTACTGTAATGTTAAGCAAGTAAAATTTACAGAGATTAAAACGAAGAATGGCGGGTAACGTAAGTAAAACTAATAAATGTTTACAATATAAACGTATGAATATTAATTTAAATCAAAGCCCCTTTGATATGGCTTTGTTTCTTGTTCGTAGACACCCTATTTCATCACTGTTTAATAAATAAGGGAAACAGCTTACCTGTGAAATGTGAAGTCACAACCGTGATACAATTCATTTTTGCAATTAGCCAAGCAAAACAATATACCATTTTGATGTAAATAATCGAATTAGTAAGTCAAAACACAAATAAACATCAAACTTAAACATTGTTTATGTTGTCACATCGAGCGGTCATATTAATTTAAAATATTGCCACTTAAATGTAACAAAAACTACTAACGCGACATCGGTTTACAATATAATTTTAATTAATTCACACTTTTCCTTAAAAAAACATATCAACTATGTCTATTCAATATATTTACTATTAGATAATAATTAAAATTAAAAAATCAATAAAATCTCCTAAATGCCAATAATGATTACTTAATTTTCCAATGGCAACTTGTTAGACAAGGACCTACTGCTACAAATCTAATATCTCTAGTACCTAGATCGTTTTTCTACTCTGAAATGTGACATAGAAAAATAAGCCTTATTTCATAATAGATAAAGTGTAAGTTTGATTATAAGAAATATATCAGTACGCAATCCAGTTTAATTTGACATTCGTGATTTGAATAAAACCGATTTCTAATAATATTTTACAATATTATTGTAAGAACCAAAAATGCACATACCCATCGTACGAATTAACATAATATAACACCTGGCTCGATGTCAGCCGGCGACATGCAAGTTCAGTAGCGATAGTATAATAACTGTACGAGTCTTTGTGATTTTTAAATTCAAAGTTTAAACCTTGCTGTTCGTTTCAAACGGACGTTTCTTGTTGATTGCTGAATTTTTATTAAGATGATTTAATTATGAATGTAAGATTTAATAACTGATTTTTTTATTCTTAATTTCGAAAGGTAAACTAATTTGCACGTTATACTTTGAACAAACGTCATTCTAGCCAGAATTATGTTATTTTATACGAATTTTATTATAATTTTATTATAATTATCGTTTTTATGACCTTTGTTGCTGATTAATAAGCCCTATCCATTCATTCACCACACAACATAAAAATATGATTGAAACTTGATGTAATTTTGTTGCTCTAAGTTCAACAAACAACTAATAGCAACGAGAGTAACTTACCTATTTGTTATTGTTTTCAGAACTTTTGTTAAATATTATAATGAAAAATTACTAGATCTATTATGGCATAAGTATTTTATTTATTAAAACTATTTCATGGCAATATTATTGTGTACCGTAGCCACTTTTAATAATCACACAGCATTAGTTCCATTGATTTCCATAACCTTTGAAAATAACCTTCTCTTTGCTCACTTCCATTTGTTTCCATTTTCCTTTATACAAATAAAAAAGGAATTTATTCAAGGATTAGTTCGTATTAATCGAGTTGCAATAATGTAACAGGAACTAATTGAATTTCAACTCGATATTAATCCGAGTTATCAGATCTATAACAACACTGACAATTCTGTTCTCTTTGGATTAACGTCATGAATTGACATTTAGGTCATACCATTTGTGCTGCCGTCTAGTGAAATATTTTTTTGTACTTTCTTTATTTTTTGAATATTGCCTCATTGATATCTAGATCCTACAATTTGTGCTTGTGAACTAAATTTTTGTAGTTTCTTTATTTTTTTAAATACATTCTCATTGAATTTCAACTCGTTTTAATCTGAGTTAAAAGATCCATAACATTGTCTTTGGCCCATAGAATTAATAAGTACTACGTACAACTGGAATGCTAACTGCGATCTTTTTGACATCTCAAAATGAACCTTAATGATATGTGAATAAAGTGTTTTTTAAATAACCATTATCTACATAGAGAAATGAGCTCAAGTGAGACATCTTTTTTCTTGGTGTGTCTCTGTCGCACAATTGCCATGTGAAATATTGTTGATATAAAGGTGGTAAATTCGTGAAAACTGTTTACACAGAACAAAACGTTTTCTATATGAATATTATATTTGGCTTGTTTATAAGTTTACTAATAATATAAATAATATAATAGCTTTTAGGTCCAGATAAAACAAAGTTTTTATATTTCACGACATTTCAATATTGTAGGCATGTTTTATTACCTTTACGTTATGCAACACTATACTCCATTCATTATGCATTAGACAGAAGTGAAGTAAGGTTCTTTTTATGGTATACTTTGTGACAAAACATCAATAATCATGTTACTTTTAAGACTGACGGCTAATTTGCTACATATCCACTTAAATATCAGCTGCTATACTTAACTGTTGTCATTTAAGCTATCTATTAAACAAATTTATGAGTATATGACTAACTTAAATGATTTAACAACTATTACAATAAAAAGTGTTCATCGTAAAGAACCTAAAGAAGCAGGGTTGGATAGTTTCGGCATTCTAATTTTAATTCTCATGTCACTATAACTCTACCAAATTTAAAACGTTGCCTAACCCCTTCAAACGTTTCGCTAGTACAGCGTTTTGATTTTGTCACACTATTATTTATTCCTAATTGTTATAATCGTAATCTGGGATTGTCATCCATTGTGAATGCTACTGCCTTTCTTGTTGTTTTGCCGTTTTCCGTGATGTTATTGTTTTATTTTTGTTGTTAAGTTTTGGTAAATATGGACGACGCTCTAAGCCCCCATACCTACCCTCAAACTTTAACATTTCGGGTAGTTTTTCTAATGTCTTCATCAAAAGTCTAACTTATTACACTTACAATTAGAATTTATCAAAACACACAGATAGTTTCAGTTTACGTTCCATGTTGGCTTGGGACTAAAAGATGAATTTATAAAATGCTGGCCTCATCTCAACCCCGAGGTATCATAAAAAATGGAAAATTGCCCAGCTCTCTCAGATTACCTAACGTTCAAAGTTTCAACAAAACTAATAAAGATTTTTTAAATTTATCTTGAAAATAAAATGTTCTGCACTGCTGTTTCTATGACCCTCTTTTTTTCTAATGTTATAGTAAATGGAGTATAGGTAAATTGAAGTATTCACGTGGCACCACAAAAGCAACATGGCGTTTTCTTTTTTGTCATATGGACTTGTTTTTAATGCTCTCTGAATTAAAAAAGTGCTTTAAATAGTATATTGGATTGAAAAATGGTAAACAATATATGTGCTGTGAGTGGGTATGGGAAAGAATCGTACCTGGCTGTGGATTATCTTTTCACAGGTAAGTATGTCATCAGTAGAAACTAGGGTGACTATACTTTACGTATAGAGATGTAAAGTACGTACGTACTATAAGCATAGACCCTATTATTGCCTAATTAAGTACTAAATTTAAAATTGTTGTATCACTTAACACTTTGGTTATTCACTATTTGCAAGTCTACCTACATTAAGCAAGCATGTAGAGGCTCATAAATGGGTATCCTTTAATCATTTTATTGGTCAGTAGGCTTATCGTTTGATCGATCTTTTGCAAATATCTATTTACACACCAAACCAAACCAAATTATTACTATAATAAAAAATATACATTTTAATTTAAATTTCCAGTTTGCCATCGGATTTAGAGTAAAAATGGTTGATACCTGGGAACTTACATGAAAGCTGTGTGGTTTGTACACTTCATTTCAAACCCAAAGATTACCGAACAGAGGCTCGAAAAAGGCTGAAATCAGAAGTGATTCCTTCAATCTTGCCAAAGGTACCTACCTAATATTAAAGCACTCATTTATAAACAACATTATATCGAAAATAATAAGTTAAAACAACAATTCATATTATAACTTATTTTTATGTACCTATCTAATTTCATTACAGATTTTTCCTGATAACAAAAAAAATAATGTGTTAAACGCCTTTAGTTATACGCCTGACTAAAGTCCTTCATGTAAGAAGTTAAAACTTGATATTAATACTAGGCAAAAATCAAAAGAAGAGACATGAAGATGAAGATTAATAATTTAAAGTCACTTTTAGCAGTTTTAAAAGAAAATTGTAAAAATTATGAAAAGGTACAATCTGTCATAACAAACTGTTTCCCAAATATTCATCAGCAATTGAACAAAAATAAATCTAACAAAGGCATGAGATTCTCATAATAAGAATGTCAACTTATGGCAAAGGTCTCACATTCAAGGCCATTGGCACATCTCGCGCTACTTTACGCCATAAATTGCACAAAACAATTTTGTTAAGTAATATTTAATTTTAAAATGTAAACAATACAGTCATAATAAAATATACTATTTTGATTGTGTTTTATTATTAGGTCTTCCCCCAGTGGGGGGGGGGGAGGTCTGCCTATGAAATTGCTGATTTCTATTTTTTTTAAATTTATTGTTGTTGAGTTGAGATTAAATAAGAATTTTTCCTGCTTCATATTAATATTATTCAATTTCAATAATCAATATTTTCTTTTAATGTCCAATGTATTCAGGTAAGAATGGTTACACTACTTAGAAAGGGACAAACCAAGATTTATGACCTCTCTTTCGGCGCGTGTTTAGACACACAGTAAGCATTCTAGTTGTACGTAGTACTTATTAATTCTATGCGTCCTACAATTTGTGCTGCCATCTAACGACATACATTATTTAGTTTCTTAATTTTTTTTTAAATACTTCCTCGTTGCTTTTTTTTTTACTTATGTAATTCCTGAAATAAATAGAAATTTGGGATGTTTTTACTAATTTATTTTTCAGCACGGGGCCCTGGTGGCCCGGTTAATTTACACGGCAGATACGATGGTACCTACACCCTGAGTGAGTATGAGTCTCATTGCTGCCACTGTCGGGTCGCCTAATTTTTCCTGTATTCATAACATGATGAACTATTCGCTCTCTGCTCTTTCTCGCCTAGTTTATAATCTCAATGTGAAGCATAACGACAAAATCATTGAAAGACAGATCTTTCAATGATTTTGTCGTTCAATAATATTCCCAAAAATGTCACACTGTCATTTTTGGGAATATTATTAAATGAAAGATTGAACTTCACTACCCATGTTCAGAGGGTCTGTAATAAAATAAATAGGTACGTTTATGTGCTAAGAAGGTTTACTTTAAAAGTGTCTCTTAAGGTGGCATTGTCTGCTTATTATGGTTACAGACGCAAATAAAGTATTTATTTCCCAAAAGAAATACATAAGAGCTATATGTGGTAAAGGTCCATTTGATACATGTAAACCACTGTTTCAAAAATTGGGTGTATTAACCTTGCCCAGTATATACATTTACAGCAGTATACAGCAAATGTACATTTTAGAAAATTTTAAATTTGTAAAGCAACACCACGATCTATTTAAAAGAGCCAAAGACATGTACCCTAGAAACACTAGAGATAGTGACAGACTTGTTTTGGAATACAAACCAAAGACTTCATTAAATCAAAAAAGTTGTTATTGCATGTACGTCAAGATTTATAATAAGATTCCTGAACAATATAAGAATGGATCTGATAGCCTAATGACAAAAAGACTGCGAGAATGGCTCGTGAAAAATTGTATTATAATATAAACACATTCCTGAAATCAGATAATTTTGCAATATTATTAACTGAATAGCGATAGCAATAGTTTATAAGATCTTGTAATACCTATTCTTAGGAAATAAATACTTTGAACTTTAATCTATTTGAGAATCGATGATCCAAATGAAGCATTAATTGAGTCGAATCTTTGTACTGATTGCGTACGAAGATGTGTTTTTCGCAGTATTGAATAGTACGTGTTAAATATGTATACAATTTCGATACTTTTCATTCGATACCAACTAAGAATATTCGGTTCTCGATCGGCATTGCGAGACTATTCGCTAACTCAACAGATAACCTATGGTGACATTTGTGTAAAACGTTTTCAAGTTCGTTAAGCTTCGTACGCGTGCTGAACTCATAGAGAACGGTAATGTACTGGGAGTTCCCAGTATATAATATACTGGCTGAACTCCATTGGACACTTGATCTTTAATCAATAAGTTATTTATTATTTCGTATTCCGTAAGCATTAGTGACCATGAAAGTAAATTACAATGATTGATTTTGGATAAATGATTATTTAATTTATCCCAATAATATCTACAGCTAGAGATTAATTAATGATTAATCTCTAGCTAGTTAGATTAATCATTAATGAGGAAGTATTAAAAAAAAAGGTTCTCGAAATCAAACTATATGTCACTACAGTACGTTCTGGATTTCTCTATGACCATTTTTCCGGTTTTCTTTCAAGTTTAAAAGTAAATCAGTTTTCAAAACTCAATAAACAACTTATATTCTATTTGTATTTTTTCGTATTTGTATTTATCTAAGTCTCGAACTTGGATGTTAAAAGGATCGGAAATGCCTGTCTTTGGTTTCCTGCAAAAATCAACTTTTGCTAGAGTCGCCATCTAGTGAAGGTGCTTTTTTAGTGCTTTCGTTTTTTTTTAAATATTCCCTCTTAAAAAATGACTCGATGACGGCTTGCCCACAGAGCCCTGTAAACAATTTATTTCGGTTGTCTTCAGAAGTTGCCAGAGTTACAGAATGCTGGTCCCAACCAAATCATAATCTAGCAAAACCAACTCGCTACATATCTGATCCACATTATTCATTATAAATACGATGTTGAAATGATAGAAAGAAACAAATGTATAAAAATAAGTAAATAGCGAATATAGAAAGTTATTCATTTCGAGCTAATTAACTAGTAACCCTACTGCAAGACCATAGAGACATTTTTATCTATGGTCTTTTACTGCTTGTCAAGATACCGATTTGGTCGTCTCTGTCGACGCTCATAAGCAGAAATTAAATAATCCACAATGGGTCATGCAAATATTTGGTATTCTCACCCTCGTAGATACGGACAGGGTTCCCGATCATGGTATGTATAGAAATTATGGAATAAATGTATGATATTTTAAGATAGGCTTACGTTTTAATAACCTCTTCGAGGGAATATAACACGTGTTGAAAGTGCAATATTTTCGTTTTGCAGCCGCGCTTGTTCCAACAGACATGGTCTCATCCGCAAATATGGCTTAAACATCTGCAGACAGTGCTTCAGGGAGTATGCAAATGATATTGGGTTTAAGAAGGTAATTATAAACTGTTATATTATTTGTAATTTTGTTTTACATTAAAGGTAAATTAAGTCTTAATTATTAGACATTATAATCTCTATTAATAAAATGCAAGTTTGATGGCAATATTAGATATGTTCAATGGTCTAACAGTCAGTTGCACAAATGTCCTTTAAGGTTTAATGATGCCTTTAAGTTCTAATGAATATCAAAACTGTATGGGTAATGTCACTTTAAGCCAATGAAATTTTTAATGGACGTTTGTGCAACTGGCTGTATATGTCATTTAATGTTTCGTAATATTCTTAAATTTGTTTCGAGTCATCTTGTGATTTTTATCTCATTTTGTGTTAATATATAGTACATTAATATTAACTTTTTTCTTTTTCAGCTGGACTGAATAAGCTAATTTGAAATAAATCCAAAAAAATTAACAATTTGTTTTATTACATCCTTAAATATCTTACAATTATAACCTAGATGTCAATAAATACAACTCTTTGTTTTTATTGACATCTAGGTTATTTTGATTCAGGCTTAGGTTAAAAGAAACAAGAATGATGGCAATTTTTTGGTTAGTATTAGTTTATGCTTTATTGACAATAATGTTTTCATTTTAAAGAAAGGTATTTAAATTTCTTTTCTTTCTTTACAAAATTTTATACAAGGACATATCTAGCTTTTACTTAGGAGCTATAAAAGTAAAGATACTTGATAAATGAGTTTCAAATGTGTTTTTAATCACTAAATATGACCAACTCTTAAAATGGATGACTATTTGAAAGCATAGAGATGTGTGGGCTTTGACCACTTTGTTTTCTTAGTTAGAATCCCCTAATGCTCTAAGTTATCTAACCCCCACTATTTATACTTGTATATGAGTCACACTAAAAATCTTCAATTTCTACTAATCAATTACATGTTTGACCTCATCACTCTCACATTAGAATGCCATCCAATTGGTTAGCTTTCAAAACAAAGTTCGTGACTTCACTCAAACAGGCAGATTCATGAAAATCATTATCTCACATCTATATGTAATTTATTCATGTATATATGATTCCCACAAACCATTAGGATGCTAAGGCATAGTCTTAATCCTATCCTATAGAAATCTTATGAATAGATAGTTCAACATTTTATATTTAAATGTGGTCTTATATGTTTTGCAATGTAGGTACATTTGTTACACATGTATCCATCTACGTCTTTATAACAAATGTATAGAATAAAAATATTTAACACTTTACAGTAAACAATATGTTAACCTGCTGATCGACGGTATAATCAGAACTATCACATCTAAACTAAGAAATGTGCTTGGATGGCTATTAAGATTTAACTAAGTAGGTAAAAGGAATTAATTTTGCATGAATCAAACAATAACAATATTTCTTCAACTGCGTATATTTTACTGTACAAAAGTATAAAAACATACAAAATCAACCTTAGATTTATATTAACCTAAGCAACCCTATACATAGCAGATGCCAATGTAGATACATTCCGTGTTCTGTGGTAGATAATATCAATATAATCTAAATATTCTAGTGAAGTTCAGTTAAATTAATTAGGAACTAGCCAATGAAATTATATTTTAAGAACTTTGAAAATAATATAAAAAATATAGTTTTAGTAATAAATCAATTGTATATCAATTAAGGAGGTTTCGCTTTTTATTAGATTATAAAAATTGAAATATTATACCTACTCTTTTTTAAGTACATATTCGTTATTTACCTTCTTTGAAATCAGATATACCTGTATTTCTTCTAATAAAAGTTGGTAACCCTAATGCTACTGCTGGGCGTAGTTCGGTAGTCGGGAATCTAGTGTAATACCAAAGAACTTTGTCGACTCTACTAACTCAACTTTTTCACTATTTACATTTATAAATGTACTGACATGCTTCACATTGGGTAATGCAAACTTTATGTTATAACTTGTATGCCGCAATCTGTAACCTTATACTGTACGATTTATGGTTCAATTATACAGACGAGTGGCACAGTACCCCTAGCGTTCGATTCTAATAGCGAATGGTTTATTTTCTTCAGTTGATTTACGTTTTGTCCAAAAGCATCATACCTCACATCAACAATTTCAATAACCTCATATTGCGTAATAGGGTGTTAAGTAGTTTAAACCCTGAATTGTCCGACATTCACTTTCACTAATTCTGATATTAAAATAAATCTACTTATTCATACTATTTTACAATTACAGCCTGTTATTGTTTTGTGCAGCCCCTAAGCGTAAACTTCCCAGGGTAGATCCGACTCTCTGTAACAAGACAGTTGCTTACATTAGTATAAACAATAAATTATGTGTATCAGATGAACTCAGATATTTAAGTTTCTCAGAATCCAATATGAGAGCTAAGGCCGTCATATCTAGAGGATGGGGGAGTGAATTGCCTGAATATTGATGAAAATACACTCTGTGGTTACGGAAAAGCGCTTGAAAAATTCGTCAGTTCTGTTAGGTCCTGAGTAGCTCCGTGGTTAGTACCTCCGTAACATTTGAGCAGACGTCCGGATTGCGAAAGGTCATGGGTTTGAATCGGGGTTGTTGCAAGTATCAGCATCAGCATCCTCCGATTATCAGCATTGTTTTTAATATCAACGTCAGCATCCGCATCACCAACGATCGATGCTGATTTTAATGATGATGTTCAAGTCGTAACACGTTCGCGGAAGGCGAGAGCGAGCTCAACTCACTTGAAGAAAGTTTAAAAACAAGCTGGCATATGCTCGCTCATTGGCTTGTTTTGTCAACCCAATTTACTTAAGGCTGTCGATATCAATAGGGATGATGACTAACTTTGTTTGTCTGTTCGTTACGAACATTATTGAAGAATATTAAACACGTATTTTATATTTTTTGCCTAATCAATAAATTGCGTCAATACATTGAGCTAAAATGTAGCATAATGTCACACCTTTTGTACTTTTTATACATAGTTGTGACGTAGCGAGCACCCACTGCTTAACTTTTATGTCTATCTAATAGCTAGTAGTACAAACGTTCATTAAAGCTTTCATTAGTTTAAAGAGACATTACCCACACAAATTTGACATTCATTAGAACTTAAAGGCGTCATTAATCCTTAATGGACGTTTGTACAACTGACCATTAAAGCTTTCATTAGTTTAAAGAGACATTACCCACACAAATTTGACATTCATTAGAACTTAAAGGCGTCATTAATCCTTAATGGACGTTTGTACAACTGACCGTAAGTCATTTCTTGTTAAATTGAAGCAAAAAAAAATATTATCTAATAATTTTCTATTATCTGACTGTTATTAGGTTTTTTTTTACCCAAGCATCATCCCTACTGTCAAATACTAGCTGTTCTCCCGCGACTTCGCCTGCGTTAATTGATTACTTGACTGTTTTTGGAAAGGTAAAATATTTAAACTTTCATGTTTCGTATGGTGTCGTCAGTGAGCGCGAGGTGCCCGCTTTTCTTGACGAAATAAGGAATAAATTGTTATTTACAATTTACAATAGTAATTTATTCCTTATTTCGTCAAGTGCTAAATTGGTGACGTAATGAGTCGCGAATTCATTTCATAATCTGAAAACTGTGAGGATACCTGAGTTACACCAGCAAGAAGTGCGAGCAGGCTGCGCTGGGGCGGGCGACAATGTTTCTTGCCGCCTTCTGCGCAGCACAGGTTGGGGAAGCAGTCCACGGTCGAGCTGCAGCGCCTCGGGAAAAGGTCGTTCTTGGGCGGTGGAGTACATTGAAGATACTGCTCTAACATTCTTACGGCTATGGAACAATGACAGATATTTATTATGATTATTTTTTTTCTCGTGTGTTATAAATATAATAAGTATACCTTCTGCAAGTAAGTGCCTATTAAGTAGTTTTCTCACCTGCCCGAGATGGGATTCGAACCCATAACATTTCGGAATACAGACTACGAAGTTACCATCTCTAGTGTTTATAATTACTTAAAAATTACTGTGCTTATCAGACACGCAGAACAAAGCTAGATTTTATTTAAAAAACACTTACGAGTTTCTTCAGAAGCTCCAGTGGAATAAGTAACAATATAAGTAACATATTTAAATCGTATCTTTAGGAGAGGAAGATCATGTCAAGACTTAGAACGGCAAATAATTTGCCGATGACTTGCTGTCAATGGTGTATTACGAAAGGTATCGAGTTCCGGTGCATATGGCATAATGGTATGGAAGTTACAGCTTAAAGATTTGCTTTTTTTTTATGACAGGAAACAAAAAATGGGCCACGAGAACAAAGATGGTCGCAGCTTGCGTCATGTGTTGGACAACCAAAAGTTTTGTTATTTGTGAAGTAACAAATGTAAATAAACATTTTTACTGACGTCCGTTGATTTGGCTGGCGCCAGGCACGAGGTCGAGACGAGCACGCGCTGTGCGGCAGTAGGACCGTGTGCCATCTGGGCAGCAGACTCTCGGCCAGCAGTCAGCATCAGTCTTACAAGATTGCACCTCAAATAGCAGCTCTCCCAATGGAGCAGCAGGACATTCCCTCGGAATAACCCCTAGGAGAGCTAGAGGAGAAATTTTAAAATATTTCGAATTAATCTTACTCGTATGAAATATATTTTTAGGCTAGTATTCATTACTTTAAGATAATATAGCTTATTAAAGTCTGATAGATCATTATATTTGTAGGGTGAGGTGGGTAACAGTGTAACGATGCACATATCTCCATCCCTGAAATTAATTTTGATAATGTTAGTGTATACCTACTAACGTGACAAGCTTTTAGATGGTTATCTTGAAATAGTTGGCATTGCCTCAGTTTATATAGTGTATTGAAGTTATTTAACAAAAAATGAATATGTGTTGGTAATCGAAGAAAAAAAATGTTAGTTTTTGAATTTTTCCTTATATGTGCATTTTAGTAAGTAACTACAATTTTCATATATTAACTGTTTATTTGGCTCTAGATTATCGTTTAGTTAGTAATTTATTATAAACGTAACTTCTGTTACGTATTATGATAGGAAATCGTAAAAGAAAGACGGATTACTGTCTTCATACTAAAAAAATATGAGAAAAGCAATTTCGATGGTCTAAAGTGGAATAAATCTTTGAAAGGCAGAAAATTAAAGAATGATAATTTTATTACGATTCAAAAATATCTATAAAAAATATAACCGAACTTCACATCTTGCGATTTTTATTTACTCTCGAAAATATTTTATTCGGCTTTTTGAATTTCTAGAAAATGTCAGGTAATAAATCATTATATCACAATGTTGTAAGATGCTTGAAATATTTTTTATACGAATTTTCTAGTTGTACATAAATCCTATGGAAATCTGATACAACTATAGTTTTCTATATTGAAAGACTAAGGATCGAACCCATGATTTCGAAAATGCTAGCCGACTACACTAAACAGCGGAATTATTATTGCTCCAGTAGGAGTTTAAACATTGAAAAATAGTAAGGTGCGTTTATATTTGTCCTTCCACTTGGACCGACTAAACTGACCGACTGGTTGTGCAGAATGGAACTCGATGAAGGGATTTATTCCAATATGACTAACTGGTTGATCACATATTGTTTTAAGAAAAAAATATTCCATTCCGACCAACTGAACTGACTAACGAAACGGATCAACTAGTTTTCTTTCTCATCGAAACAACTTTTGAGTTGGTTCGATAGGAATAATTTATTAATTTGCTTTTTTTCTACCTACACAACTTTCGTATCAAAACTTCACTAATGAACTGCCCACTGATAGAAATTACAGTTTTTTATGGTTTTTCTATTCTACTAAGTGACATACAATACAATTCCAGCTAAAATATAACTGAAATTGTATCGTATGTCACTTTGTAGAATAGGAAAACCATTAAAAACTGTAGTTTCGTTCGGTTTCGATCTGTTTCGATTCGATTTAAACAAAATTTATTTATTTGAATTGGCCCCCTGGTCTTATAATGAGAAACCCTTAGGACTTATTATGAAGTATTGTCATTAAATTTTTTTTTTTGTATAAATTGGTTGGTTTAATTTATTGAAAAACTTGAGTATTTAATATTTTTATCTGTTTTACTAAAAAAAAAAAATAACAAAAAAGTAAGAAATAATACCTACTCATCTTAAAAGCGGTGTAATTATTCAAGAAACTGTTATTGAAGTCGGGCGTAGATTTTCCATTGTTTATTAAAATGATTACCTTGAATATTTGGTTTGAATAATTGATTTAGTGTTGAAAAAAGACACTCAACACCTTAGTCTTATGTTAACACGGAACCTGTAGTGTCCGAAACGTCATAAAAGAAAATACAAACGTGATAAAATCGTTTAAGGTTGTTTCAGTTATGAATAGTGCGCGTGAAAATAATGCTCTGCGAATGCAGTGTTACATAATAGGAAAGTATAAAAAAGACTCCTACGTTGATGATTCTTCGTTGACGGCTTGGGACGGGGCGGAGGTACACCCTTCACACAGACTTTGTTGCAGCACACTTGGTCGGCGCCACTGCTCGTCTGACACTGGGCGTTGTTCTCGCACGGGATGGGGAACAGCAACAGCGGTGTTTGTCCTTTTGGGCAGACCAGTTTCTGCGCCTTGCCTGCGCCTGTACTCGAGTAATCCGTATTATACTCGTAAACGGTCGCAGAGTCGCGTGTATGTGAATAAGTTACGTCAGCTATTATGTCAGAGCCTACAACAACGTGCCTAGTTCAATATCAATCTTACAATTATTGACCTTACTTACTTTTAGCACCAACACTTACTTAATTTAGTTGTTACAACATTAGCAGTGTGCCTTATTACCTAACAGCAAGTAAGTATGATAGATATAAGTAGAACTGTACTTATTTTTGCAACATAATATATTAACGAAACAAGTGAATGGTACTGACTACATCATTCACAAGATGTAGCACAAAATGTAGGTAACAACGGCAAAATACTTAATAAATAATAACAATAGCAGCATGATAACAAATAATTGTTCGTGAATTAGGTTTCGTAATCGGCAATATATAGGAATGAACCTGAATAACCGGTAGTAGGTATACTGGACAAATTTAAGCAGAGCGAGAAAAAAAAATACAAGAAATGAACTTTTATTGGTTTAAAAATCATCTCTTGTATATAAACTTTTTCAATTTTATTGAATTCCACATAATGTAGCAATAAAGATGTTACGAAAATAAAAGAATCATTATGTAAGTAAATTAAGATAAATGTAGGTTGATATTTTTAAATATTAATTCCTAAGTAATATTGACAAATGTTACGCAGTGACATTATTAGTAACAGATTTTAGTACCAATTTCCTTAAATGAATTTCTTATATAAATTAACCTGCTTCCTGTATGTAAGTTAATTATCTAAGCATTAAGTAATTAAAGTATTAGCATACTTGTCTTAGCAGATTTGTTGATGGGAGCAGCCTGTGTAGTCAGAATCGGAAGAAACTGCAGGAAGGGACGCGGCGCTTCCGTGGTAGGGCGCGGTGTGGTTGTCGTCGTTGTCGTCGTCGTGGTGGTCGTCGTCGAGCTGGTGGTACTCGGAGTTGTAGTTGTTGTGGTAGAAGTGGTGCTGGTGGTAGTGCTCGTAGATGTGCTGGTGCTGGTGCTTGTGCTACTCGCGTCTATACTACCATTCTGTTCGTTGGTTCTACAACCAAAACCGTGCAAATTAGGTGCGGTTTTTATATGAAACGAATACTTATATTTGAACGTAGAATAATATCTAAGGCTCTATGCTTATATTACGTTTGAGTTTGGTGATATATCAGGATCCCAAAATACATTAAAACCTCATCATTAAATTTTGTAGCGAAGTTTTTCTGTGAAGTTAACTAACTAGAGCAACTTTTTACAGAGTTTACGGTGATATCCAGACATATCTGGATACACATTTTATTGTAGAATCCACGATTTAGATGGTAGTATTGTTATTTTCTTTTTCTATGCGGTTAGTGGGTTTTTTAAAGGCGAGTGATGCATACATTTTGTTGCGTATTTCATTAAATTAATGTTATTTTTTGATTATAACGTTCGGTAAAGAAATATGCCAACTCAATATATACAAAGTTAAGCGTGTAGTATTGGTCAGTAGTGCAATCTAAAGATAGGTGTACATGTTTTAAAGGCTTCTTGGATGAAAACGTAAAAGAGAATTCTGGCTCTGGCATGGCATAGATAGTAAAGAAGCATTGGGTGGGTCCTTATGTACGATAGGTACATAGAGTAGTACTGATGACGGTACAGTTTTACCGACAGAATATTTAAATAACAAAAATGCAGCTTTAGCAAAATGGAGAAGGCTTTTATTTAGGTACTACCTACGCTTATACAAATTAACAGAATGGCTTTCACGTTTACCTACATTAACAAATTTTATTTTATACTTTTAATTTTATTTATTACACGTAAGATCAAAATAGATTTTCAATATTGATGGATTTTCATATATTCAATACACATAAGTGAGTGTCATATACAAATCAGTAGGTAAAACAACATAATTAGGAAACAATAGCGATTTCTTTTTTTATATTGTAAATAGGTTATAAAGTTCCAATTTAATGAATACCTGTATTTAATGTCTGGGTGTCCTTAACCCGCCCAATTACCGTTCACTTTTAACAAGTAAAGGAACCGACATAACACTTGCATAAGTAACCGAACTTGTATCCGTTTTAACTTTAGATATAACTATGAATGTCTGTATACATAATCTGACATAATCATGTCTCTATCACTTCCTAAATCGGAACCACTTATTTTTTGATGTTTCGATACGATTAACATGCAACAATCTAAGAGCTGTATCTCTCTTCTTACTATTTCTGACAAACTTGGCTTTTTACGTCTTTGCAAATTTATTAAAAACATAATATCAAATTATAAAAACAAGTGTTGCAAAATTTTCTTTATTGTATTTAAATTATTGTAGTTATAGTGATATTTTCTCTTGTGTGTGTGTTTTTTTTTTTGTAGAGAAAGAGCAATCTCATGGAAGAATTGATTAATTATAACTACCGTTCAGTCTCTTGAGTCACGTGTCTCTCTCACTACGGGATGTTGGCAAAATTCCCGTGTATAACGGAACAAGTCCATATAAAAGAAAAAAGAGCTCTATATTTTATTGAATGTTTCAGAATACTTATTTTCATTCAATATTATGTTCTAAATTATGATTCGTTTGTCAATAAACTTTTAATGTTGTGAGAGTAACAACTTGGATAATATCTTGTGTCGTTGCAACATGATACGTATGTCAATCACGTACATTACACGGGAGGCTAAGCGTATAATTTAGTACATATAAGTCGAGCTTTACTGAGGCCATTCACTTGAAGAAAAAAACAAATAATATGAATTAATTAGAATAATTATATGAATAGGTAATACAGTATCGTATTGTCTATTTTCTCAGAGTAAGTAGAGTCGTAGGGGGAATAATTTATGCACTGTAATGTGACGGGGGGGGGGGGGGGGTGCTGAACTCTTCATCTCTCAAAGCGTATTAGGCCTTTAATTAATATGTTATAATAGAACTTTGATTGATCTGTCACGCTGTCAGATAAATCAGGATTGATCTATTCAGTTCTAGACGCGGTAAAGCTGCAATATTATAATACTCACTGTGTATAAATTTTCAAAACAAAATATTTATATTCTTAATGAAAAGTGCTTAAAAAATCCACTCGGTCTCTGGTACCCTGAGATTTCATTAAGAATATTTTTCAGTATAGTATTGTGAATGCGAACTTATAATTAGTTGAAGCATTAGGTATTACGCATTTATAGATAAGCATTAGTTATGTGACTTAGAATTGGTACTCACCGTTGTTGCAAGGCAATGCCCTTGGTACAGAATCCCTTGCAGCAGAGGTGCTGTTTTCCCATTAGGTTGCGGCACTCGGCGTGCTTCTTGCACGGGAGTGGGAACAGATCCAACCAGCCGCTGCTCGTGCGCACCGCGGGACATGCCAGCGATTGACCATCCACTACGATACATAAAAAACTTGTGACCAAAATGAAACTTATTATAAAAAAACATCGGCCTATTCATGTGTGCCCAGCTTTATTCGACATCGATATCGAGCACAGCGTTGTCCAAGCATAAAAGTGCAATAGAATAAACACTATATACCTTTGAAGTAGCTTTCATTTGATTAAATCTCTATCTCATGATAGCGCTGCGCTTGACGTCACGTTCAAGGGTAATTATAAAAGGTAAGGATAGCACTGTAGCATGGGGCACTCTACGAAATATGTACATAGGGTGAATGCGCCGTAGACATCAAAATTCTATTACTTTTACCAGGTAATAAGTACATACATATATTTAACTATCCAGTCAAGATATTTGGATAACCTACATTATAAGAGAAATATTTTTTTAGACATATTCAATATTTTTTGTATATCAGCCAAAAATTTGGCTAACCAGATTGCTCCTATTGAGCACTTTTCTATTGACTTGACTGTCAGTAATAATTCTACTGACATTTTGACAAATTCGTTTTTAAATTAGATAATAAGACAATAAAGGATTCCTCTTGCTTGCTATTGAATAGATAAATTAATAATGGAATCAAGAGTTTATAAGTTATCAACGTGGTGCACCAAAATGTTCAAGAAGTTAGAAGTAGAATTATTCATGAACTGTAATAATATTGATATTTTCTGTATTACGGCACATTGGTTAACAAGTTAAAATTACATTTTTAACTGCAATTACCTGGTTGGTAGCTCATTCAATCGGAAAACACAATGTCTGGTGGTGCACTAATTTTATTTGATAAAAGTTTAATTTTTAAGAACTTTTTTTTTGAGGTCTATAGCGTATATAGACCTCCTTCAAGTTTATTTTTTCATTATGATCTTTTTGAAACAGTAATGGATGAAGCATTAAGGGTTCCGTACTATTAAAAAAGGTATATAGCAAAGGCAAACGATTAATGATTGGTGGTGATCTTAACGTTGATTTATTAGTAAACTCCAATTCATGTACAAGACTTTTACATCTATGTCCTACAACTAAAAGCATTGATTAAATATGTAAATAATAAAAATGTTTAATTTTAAAACAATATCAACAGATTCATGTGTAAAACCTATAAAGCGTAGGTTATAGCTACGACTACGGCTACGTCCATGAGTTAGGCGGTCGCACCCCAGGTCAAGGCCGATATCGATGTACTTCGACTTGAAATGACCGTTTTGTTGTCACCAATGTGTTGAGAAATCGCTTTTCGACCGTAACTGAAACTCGTACTCGTCTTTTTGAGGTGCCAGTGTCAGTGAACGTACCATAAGAAGAAGAGTAGCAGAAAGTAATCTGAAGGCTTTTCGACCAGCTCGTGCTCTGTAACTGCTCCCACAACACCGTAGAGCTAGACTTGGTTTTTGCGCGTGAATATGTTGACTGGACTGCAGAGGAATGGAAGAACGTACTATTCTCAGATGAGAGAAGAATAGCCTTAAGAGGTCCAGATGGACGTCAGAGTGTCTACAGGCGTCAAAATGAGAGGTTTGCATGACAACGCACGTTGTCGTACCGCAAGAGTCGTCAGTGAGTACCTTAATGAGGTCGGGATTCAAGTTTTACCATGGCCCGCACGCAGTCTCGATGTTTACCCAATAGAGCAAATTTGGGACAACTTTAAAAGATGTGTCCGAGCAAGAGTACCAGTCACTACCACTATAGGAGAGCTAAAAACGGCTGCAGTAGAGGAGTGGCACAATATTCCCTAATCGGATATTCGAGACATGATAGATTGACAAACAAGGCTCCAAGAAGTCACAAGGGCCAGAGGTGGCAACACCTAATCTTAATTTTTTTTTATTATCTCATTATTTTCAAACCAAAATTTTTAAATTTTCATTGAAGATATTCCAAAAATCGATTTTTGGGAAACATCCTTTAATAAAAGACCTTTTCTAATAATTTTTTTGTTTCTTTTTCTTTAAGTATAGTTTTTAACATTCCTTTCATAAAATATGGTCTAAGTTTGGCGATTTCTGCGAATTCAAAGAAATAAAAGATGGGCGGTTAATTATGCCTGTGGGTGTATATTTAGATATAGATTATAAGTTGAAAGAACATTTTTTTCTTAAATCTGATAATATATCGGTAACGTTTAATGAAGAAATGGTTCCAAAGAAAGAATCATGGCTGTTTCTACTGCATCGCTCCTCTCTGTCGCCGCGTCGGTTATTCTCTTTTGAGATAATCAAAGAGAATTTAACGGTCAACGGGCGTATATTCGATGGTGTGACAATAACACCACACCTTAACTGTTCTTATTTAAGTATAATAATTATGTAGAACAAATACAAAATGCATTGTCATTTAAAATGCGAGACTTTGAAAGAATTATCATGTTCCAGTATAGGATGTAATCAGACTTATTCAACCCTTCCGGTTTTCACTAAAAATGAATAATAATTTACGGTCAAGGTTAAAATGAAGCTTCATCACGTTTTTTTATACAAGTCAAGAGTCGTTACTAACGCCGCCATTGTCATAATTTTTTGGTATTTCATGACTAATGCAGTTTATTGATGAAGTTTGGAGTTAACATTGAGTTTAATTCGAGGTCATTCCAGAAAAAAAAGATGTCAGAATACAAAATTCAAACAATTTCATATTTCATGAGATCGAAAATATATATAATTAAGGGCCATGTATATTTCTATAGACTGTGATTTTTACATAATATGGTTATTTGTAAATTGTGCTTAATTTTTTAGTTAAACCCAAATTGCTGAGAAAGATTTTCATAAAATGCGCGATGGCACTGCGATGAGACTTAGAAAATATTTCATATCATTGATTGAAATTAAATAAAGAAAAAAATCTTTTTCTTAACCAAAATACTTCGATAACTTTGAATATTATTTGTTAATTATGAATGTTTCCTATCTACGATAATATTATTGAACAAAATATATACCATATTAATTATTACTTCATACATAAGGAATAAAGATTTCATGAGTTTTAAGTACAAGTTCATTGTCCTGTTCAATAAAAACGATAAATATACTTAGGTACTTGCATAAGTAATCGAACTTGTATCTGTTTTAACTACAATATGCGATGCGCCGACTCTCCGAGCTCAGTTTGTTCAGCCGAGTTTTTTTACTTATTTGTGATAATATGACCCATTAATATTCGAGAATATAAACATATTTCCTTTATAATCAAAGTGTATTTCTTAAATAATGTTACAAAACTACAAAATAAGGGTAGGTACGTCATAAAAAATAGGAATAAATTCTTTTTGATACCATAAACTAGTAATAGGTATAAAAACATAGATAATAAAATCAAAGTAGGTACATTGACTAATTGTTTGTTACAAATTATCAAAGCCCAATATAAAAGGTACAAATTATCAAATACTAGGTTCACATTTGGATTCAGATTAATTGTACTAGGTAAATAAAGATGGTTGTGACTAAAGAAGTACGTCTTCCAACGATCGCAGAGCTAGATACGCAAGAAATAAATTTGTCAACAACGACGCTGATGTCTGCCGCTCCTTATCTGGGGAAGTCATGTGAGAATATCAATAATGAGTTCATGCTATGTCGTCAAGAATTGAATGACCCACGAGCTTGTATAGGAATAGGAAAATTGGTCACTGCCTGCGCTATGCAAGTATTCCGTAGAATCAAAGCGGACTGCCTGGAAGAGTTCAATCAGTACGCTAATTGTATCGATAAAAGCTCCGGTGATTTCGCTTACACACACTGCCGAAAAACTCAAAGGGCATTTGATGATTGCATGAGCACTAAATGTCAATTGGATCGACCTGATTTTGGTTATTTCTGCCGTGCTCGCGTGCACCGCAGCTCTTGTCCGGAGCCTGCGGCGCCGCCGTGCCCCTGCCACTCGCCTGTGTCGGATCCAACACCTTCGTTGCCCGACTGTAAGCCTAGAGATTCTCCTCGGTTTGGAAGTCGTCTGTATTGGTTTATGGAATAGAAATTCAAAGGAAAAAATAAATATTATTTTCAAATATATAGTTTACGTTAACCTAAACCATATCGTAGGTTACGAGACTTAATTTCGAAATATACAAGTATGTACACTTAGAAGAACGATTTTTCGTAATAGAACATGTTTTCGAAATACAAATTTTGCGACGGCCGTAATTTCGATAAATTTTAAATAAAATGCACATATGTGATCGACGAATGTAAAAGACAAATATAAAGACAGACTTGTCTCAAATCTTTATAATAATCTTAATGTGTGTGTTTTCCCGTAACTTTGCAGCCTATGTCAACCGCGTTTAAGGTAGTTTCTCGTATGTTGATTTTTTAAACCGATATAATACGTTCGGTGCATATTCAATGGAAATATTTTGAGATTATTTAATATAATATCCACGGAAGTAGAAAATGCTACACTTGAACATGATTTATGTCAATGTGCCGAAGCATATCTCGATTGTGAAATATTATCTGTTTGTTGTAATTGCTAAACTTTGTTATAAAATAATATGTACCTACTCACTGTTCTTAAAATAATTTGAATCCACTTCTAAACTTCATTAAATAATTATCCGATTGTTTTATTCGATCAAGTAAATAAATTTATGAGTGCAAACGCCTATCACAGAAAATTTATTTTACTCGCAAATGAATTGGTTGCTAACTACACACATTTTGTTTGGAATATCTAGTTTTGTTAAAATAGTATGGCTTAAAAAGAGAACAATAAAACATATATCATTAGCATTATCTCCGACAGCATAGTTACAGCGACTAAGAGCAAGTTATTCAGTTACAATTACGTTTATAAAAAATAATTACTCACAATGACTGATTTGAAACCATTACAATCTTAACACAGTCTAATAATAATATTTACCTTCATAATTATTGAGTAATTAAATTGGTAAATTCAGTTAATATTGTTAATCCCTAAAATACTCTAAAGACGCTATTGTGATAGGCCAATGCCTAAAGTTAGTGCGAAGGTCAACGAAAATTAAGAGCTAAGTGGGTTAAACACCTTTATCGAAGGCAATGTTGTAATTGCAACGGAATGACTTGCTCTTTGTCACTGTGACTGTGATGTCGGAGATTATAATAATTAAGTAACAAATAACTTTTATGTAATGCTAATGATATATGTTTTAGTATTTTATATTTCTAGCCGTGCTATTTTTACAAAACTGCACATTCCAAACAAATTTTGTCTAGTAGTAGCCAGTTTATTTGTGAGTAAATTAAGATTTCTGTGACAGGCGTTTGAACTCATAAATTAAGTTGCTTGAAAAAATTTAGTTAATTGATCAAACAAAACAATCGGATAATTATTTAATTAGTATTTAATTACGAAATCGTCCTTAAGGTCACCTTTACCGCCTGCAGATTAAATTGAGCTATTAAGATTTCACTATGCGACCTCGAATATTAAGAGTGCAAAGTCAAAAGTCGATGATTTTTTTGTAGTTTTTACTAGTCTTGGTTGTCACTAGTATTCATAATTATATAATAGAATTTTGAATAAAGCCGAGTAAAATACACAATTGATATTGTTTTTTAAATCTTTAAAAATCAAATAGTTCTTCTCGCTTCATAAATAGCACTACCTAAGAGTTGAAGCACTTATTTAAATACCCATTTATTTGATCATATTGTTAAATTTTTCATGTTTATAATTTTGTTTAAATATACGAATAGCTGAATTGCATCATTTGCTACATGTATGAATACTATTTGTATCCGCGGTCCAATCCATTATCCAATGTACTTAACGTGCTTTCCTGTACGGTTTGTGCAATTTTGTGTGATTTCACGAGGATAACATCATGAGATGATTATTTCACTTGCAAGTTTGCAGCAAACGAAGATTAGGCATAGCTGGTTCTTACCTTGACCAGTAAAAAATGAAGAAAGAAACAAAGCTCGTCTTGTTACTCAAATCTAGGTTTATTCTTGAACTCAATTTATTTTTTTTATTTATGAAGAATCCTATGAATATAATAAATGTGAAAGTTTCTTTGTTTGGATGTTTGTCCGTCAATCACGCCGAAACTACTAAACGGATTTTGATGAAATTAGGTATACAGATAGGGTATTAGCTGACTTAGATAATAGGATACATTTTATCCCACTAAGCATTTCCTTATCGTGGCCCACGCGGGCGAAGCCGCTGGCAGAAGCTAGTATTAGATATTTCTAAGATTATACTTTATTTCCTTGACAACATAACACAATATTGCAATCGTTTAAAAGCAAATAGTGTCATTTTACACAGAACAGAAAAATATAGATTTTACAATAATAAAACACTGCAGCCGATGAAAGCACTGAAAAGAGAACTTTACCTTCTCGTCTTTAGAGAGGTCTTGATTCAAACCTTCATACATAGTGTGTAGAATTAAAAATGGATTGAGGAAATTTGACATATTGTGGTAGCCAGGCGTGCCGCCGTGCATACAAGACAGTTACACAATGCAAGGCAGGGGGTGAAATGCCTCAGGATACATGGTAGTTCTTATAACGGTATATCTTGATAGTGCAACGAGACAAAACGAGTTAGCATTTTGTACTCAAAGAAAAAAATACCATGTTGCATTTATCTAATCTTATTAGAAGGATATAGAGATGAAACACAACTACGTCGTTGTCGTACTTGTCGTAGAGCATGGCTGGCGGTACCGCTAGTGCACTGGTAGTGTACTGTGCATAGGTATGTTATCTTGAGACGCGATGCCACCCACCATACAATGTTTGTCTTTGTTTTTTACTATAGGAATTCATCAATTTTTATTACTACATATAGAGATATATATAAATATCATTAAATAAAACAAATATTTTAGTATGATGACGTGACCTCAACCTTAATTAAACTTTCATTTCGAGTTAATGGTTAGCTTTAATCAAAGCGGCCATATCGTATCTCGTAAACCAAATAATTCATATGCAATATGAAAATATTATGAGTTGCACTTTTTACTCTCATTTACAATACTCGTATTATGACTGATGTAACCATCTATTTGGTATTTTAATTTCGTTATGCAACTTGAGCAAGACCGGTCTGTTATATGTACGTATGAGTAGCGGATACTGCAGCTGGTTTTTCCCAGAAATACTCTTAATGCATATAAGTTGCATTAAGTAACCCACTTATTTTATTTAAGTAGAATCCAGGTTGACCGAAAGTTTGTAGGCGATGATGTAATTAATCTTCATATCAGGATCCGCGGGGTTCCTTTTGTATGTAAAGTTAAACCTATACGTATTATGTTAATAGAGATTTATAAGTAAAAATACAGCAATTTGTTATGGCCGCCAAAGTGAGTAAATAGAGTAACCTGGGTAAAAATATATACAAGTTCAATTTTGCATTTTATAAAACGATAATTTAAGTGTTGCAAGGTCATTAAAGATCAATTTTAACCGACTTCAAAATTCAAAGTGAGGAAGTTATATGTTCGACGGCGATGTATGTTTTTTTTTATGTTCACCGATATTTCCGCCAATTATAGACCAATTTTCAAAATCATTTTCATTCGACAGCTTCATGGACCGAGGTGGTCATATTTAAATTTTATCGAAATCGAATCGGTAGTTTTCCTTGTGTAACAAAACAAAATATCACCTAAATATTAAGATTATATGTTTATTTCAGCCAAAAAAACAAATTGCGTATTTTGCATTAATTCAAAATCCGTAAGGTGGATTTTCTGTGTTCAACAGAGGTTCAACAAGTATATTGTATACTTTACTCTTTCATGTATTTTTTATGAAAGTCATAGATAGGTATCAAATAGTGAAGTCTAAATATATATAACTCAAAGGTGACTGACTGACATAGTGATCTATCAACGCACAGCCCAAACCACTGGACGGATCGGGCTGAAATTTGGCATGCAGGTAGATGTTATGACGTAGGGATAGAAAAGATTTTGATCAATTCTACCCCCAAGGGGATAAAATAGGGAATGAAACTTTGTCAATATTAAACCAATCGGGCTGAGACTTTGCATGCATAAGCTATTATGACGTAGGCATCCCCTAAGAAGGGATTTTGATCATTTCTACCCCCAAGGGGATAAAATAGGGGATGAAAGTTTGAATGAACTTTATCAATTTTAAACCGATCGGGCTGAGACTTTGCATGCAAAAAGCTACTATGTTGTAGGCATCCCCTAAGAAAAGATTTTGATAAATCTCACCCTAAGTGGATATAATTTGGGATGAAACTTTATTTCAGGTATTTTACATGACATAATTAATAAATATTCGTTAGAAAGCTGCTCAAAGTAACTTTACCACGCGGACGAAGTCGCGGGCAAAAGCTAGTATATATATATATATATGTATAATAGGTGTTGACATGACAATCAATCTCTATCAAACTAACTGTTACCCCGCGACTTCGCCTGCGGAAATTATAAATAGCAAATAAACAAAACCTCTTTTTCTAAGACTTTCACTATGTTGAATATTTTTGTACACATATATATTTTTTGTGTTACGTATTATATTAAAATATCAATATCACTAAAAATCATGAATTAAAAACTTAAAAAAGTGATAAATAATACTTATCTCAAATGCTACTTATTCAAGAAAATGCTATTGAAGCCAACGATGATAACTAGGAACATGTAATTGTTTTTGTTACATTATATTTAATATAAGTATTTTAGTTAATCAACCTTAACAAATAATAATGATCTTGAGACATCGAATAAAATTCAACCAGGACATTTGTGAATTGACATTTCGAAACCTGATCAACACAAAAATGAGACAGGCGATTAAGAATATGAATTGAAAACGCACGCGCAGTGCATGCGAAAACCTTGGAAAAAGGTATATATTCTGTCTTAAAATTCAACTTCGGGCATTTGTTTTTTGATTTTGGATGCGACGCTAGAACTATTAAAGAAGACCTCAGGTAACATATGGAAATGTTTAATCATATGGAAATGTATAAATAAAAATATTTTTTTTGGCTTATAATTCTAATTTCAAATTAATTTAAGGCAGCAAAGCCGCACAAGCGGCACGCAACATCAACGACGTTTAAGGAGCGAATACTACAAACGAACGCACCACCCGTTATTGGTTTGCCCGCTTCCGTTCTGGAAATTTTGTCCTGAAAAATGAACCCCGTGGTTGTCCGAAAACTTTGGTTGACAATGATGGATTAAAGGCGATCGTGGAAGCTGATGAAACTCAATCTACGGCTTAATTAGCAGATTACTTGTGTGATTACTTTAATTAATAGAAAAAAAACTAATTAATATGTACAAATTGTAAGGATACAAAAGATCAACTCCCACACCGGATTAAATAACTTGAAGTTCCATACATCATAATTATGTTATAACGATATTTAGTTTCATTCCAGTACTTTTACATGTATTTTAATAACGACAAACGAATATTAAAGAACGATGCTCGAACTTAGTAATTTATCCACCGAAATTGACAGAACGAAATACGAAAAGCTGATTGACGATCTCTACAAGGTGACTTTAGCACCTTAAGAAGAATAACACTTATATTTCCTTGAAAATTGACTGTTATCTAAAAGAAATAGTGTAGCTTTTCTTTCATCTTTTTTATTTGTTTTCAGTTCGTTGACTCGGTTGTGTCATATTTTAAATTTAACATTAAATCATTCTACAATTATTTTAACGACAACACTCGGGTTCTTTTTTAATTTTAAATAATTAAAAAAAGAAAACTCCTTTCACAAATAATAGTGAAAAGTAAAGTTAAAAATGTATGTTAGTAAAAACGTGACTTATAAAAAATGTAAAAAAATAATAGTTGGCTTGTGGCGAACGTGGATAGATACAATGGAATAGGAGAATAACTTATTGAAAGTCACAGCTTATCAACGAACGATAAAATTATGTTTTAATGTTAAATGACCAGAGAAAAAACCCATTGAAACTTTTTAAAGTTCTGTGAGCCAAATTGCAAAAATCTAATAGATTGTCATGTCATGGGTGACATGATGGGTCATATTGTAGACCCAACGCACTGTCGTTTGCGCCAACAAGCTTGTCACATTTCATTCAAAAATAAAGTTGCCACTTAAAGTTTTCTTACAAATGAGTAACTTTACGATTCATATATTAAACTGTAAAAAGATAATACCTATAGGTCAAGGTTCATTATACTGTTTTTTTGTGGTTTCTTCAAAAAAAAACTGATAAATATTGGTAGTCGAGTAATTCAAATTATTTAATCACGTACCTTATGTAATAAACACATAGTAATTCAATAGTTTCGAAATCGAATGAAAATGATGTTAAACGCACATCCCAAGCAGAATGAATGAACGCCAACAAAAGACATCAACGCAGTACGTTCAGACACTGTTTCTTAACATTTCAGTTTCTCAATAACTTACAAAAAGAAGTAGTGTCTATTTTCTCGTTTTCTTTTTTTATATTATTGTAGCTAATTGATTTGTCAAACCGATGACTGGTTGAAACCATATGTTTTAAACAGGTATTCCGTTCATTATAATTAGACAATGTATT
Organism: Diatraea saccharalis; assembly: GCA_918026875.4. Lineage (NCBI taxonomy): Eukaryota > Metazoa > Arthropoda > Insecta > Lepidoptera > Crambidae > Diatraea > Diatraea saccharalis. The sequence continues at coordinate 28,590,769 of OU893333.1, read as the reverse complement.
GCATTTTCAATATCATAATGTTACTTACATGGGCGTTATAAAGATAAATAATGAATTAAAATTTGTACATTATCTTTTGTAAAGAAGTCCTTGTGGCTGTGACTGCCAATTTAAGTATTTTAAATCTTTAACCGACTTCAAAATCGAAAAGGAGCGGTCCTATGTTTGACGGATAAGTTTATTTTTTATATTTATATTCACCAATTTTTTACTTTTGTGATTACAAAGTTTTTAGGTATGGTTTTAAATGTCGGAATATAACTGCAGGGTCAAAATATCTGTGTTAAATATTTTTATCATTCACAGGCTTAAATTATTTAAAGGGATGCAATATAAAAGCCGCTTCCTTAATGTAACATAGCGGCACGCGTGAGTAGAACCCATCATTACTATTTAATACAATGCTTTAGCATTGGTCCAAATTTGCATCCATTGCAATATTATCGCATTACAGAACTCAGGCCCGAAGATTACTTTTAGATGACAATTTATAGAAGGCAAAAAGTCTCAAACAAATTTAAAACTGAAATTTATCGTGTTACACTCACCCGATTCTAATAATCCCACAATAAGCACCGCTGCTGACAGAATACGTATATAACTCATGTTGTTTCTATTAAACACTTAAACATAAATAATATATCACTTTAATCACTTCAGTAATGTAATGACACTTTAATACTGCTGTATCGAGTGGAGTGCTGCAGGCGGGTTCGTTGTGAGCACTGCGCCGAGTGCCGCCCGGCTGTTGCATAAGTTTGGTTGATACAGATTATCATTTGGGGGACACCAGTACTTTCGCTACTCTTTATTGCTCCAACGATTATGTGTTCGCTCGGTGATTGTTTGTCAGTATATTGTAAAAATAAAAAATAATGTATAAGGACTATTGACTGTTAAAATTTTATAATAATAAAAATAATGAATATGATTATAAAAAAAACTATATATAAAAAAAGGCATACGCCTTTTATTAATTATTTTATTTGACCGAGTGAGTATGGTTTAGAAGTTCGGAGAGAACAGATAAACATATACAAACACACTTACATGTAAGACAAAATCTGAACCCTCCCTTTCGCTTCGTCGCGATCCTGATCATTGTCTTTGTATACTTAATTATTAAGTTTTAATAATTAAAGTGCTCGAATTGTAAAATTAAAACATCACGAAATCGAAATAGGCACAAAATTGCATTGATCTCAATTAACTATTTGCTAACATAATGATTTTACAGATGACGTAATTATGATACAGTCATCGTACTCATGCCCATTTTCACTAAATTTAAAAGTCGCCCAAATCTGGCGCATAAATTTTTAGGAATCACCTAAGATAAAATGCATTTCGACCACCTAACGAATCTAAGCAATGTCCAAAGTTATGATTTTCGATATGCGGCGCCTTGCGCTAGGCATTTGCGTATATGACGGGTCATAAATACTCGTATGTTGAGGGATAAAGGAAAAAAATATTTATTTGGAATTGAACTAATCTGCTTAGGCGATTTCCTAGTTGAGTATAATAAACAACGTTAAATATAATAACAATAAAAATAAACAACTATTTTAGCATTACGTATCCAAAATCTGCAAGTTTTAGCAATTCTGAGAATGAACCGCGGTTTGAGTTTCTTTTTTAGCAAAAATATTTTTCTTCTCTTGTTTTTGAATAAGTAGTGTTAGAAATCAAGTTAACCATTTTTGTTAACTTTGAACTTTATTAACATACAACGTAAACACTGAATTTAAATGAGACTATTTTAAGCCAGGCCAATTGACCACGCCACTATTAATGTTCATGTTATGTTCAGGCTACTCATATCATACGTCTTCCCTCCAACTATACTCCATTCATTATAACATAAGAAAAAAGAGGGTCATAGAAACAGCAGTGCAGAACATTTTATTTTCAAGATGAATTTAAAAAATATGTAATATTATAGTTTTGTTGAAATTTTGAACATTAGCTAGTCTGAAAGAGCTGGGCAATTTTCCATTTTTACGATACTTCGGGGTTGAGATAAGGCTAGCATTTTCTTGATTCATCTTTTACTCCCAAGCCAATATGAAACTAAAACTATCTATCTGTTGTTTTGATAAATTCTAATTGTAAGTATATATGATTAGAATAGAATTTGGTTATATCTATGCCTAGGAAAGAAAGGTAAATAAAATGAAATTTTTATTATCACTTTTATAACATTTATGCAAACAGTAGACCATTGATGAAGACATTGGAAAAACTTCCTGAAATGTCAAAGATTGAGGGTAGGTATGGGGGCTAAGGCATAACAACTAACCAACCAAAATTATTTCAAAATATAGAAACATTAAATTTAAATTTTCCATCAGACCACAGACTAGTCAGAAGCACAATTACCCTATCAAAACCTCATAAAAGTAGAGTGGCATATACAAGCAAGCAAATAAGTACTCTTAAAAGTGACGAAGACATAACAGAATACAAAAATTGTCTTGAAAATTATCTGTTAAACTGGAATGAAACAAATACTGTCCAAAGATATTATGATTCACTGATAAGTGCTATAATGCAAAGCCTGGAAACCAAAAATTCAACCAACCGATCCAATATTAAACATAAAATTTTATCAGAAAAAACACTATCACTTATAATGAGAAGAAAATTACTCCAGAAAACTACAAATAAAACCCACACCCAAAGAAACGAACTCAGCGCTCTATATAAGCTAACAAGTAAATATATCAAATTTGATTACAAAACCCACAGAGCTGCTACTTTAGAAAAACATCTCGAGCAGGACGGGAGTCTAAAAAAAGCCTCTAAGGAACTTCGAACAAATAGAGCCTGGATCGAGGGTTTGAACCAGCTGGGGAAAACATCATACAAACGCAAAGACATCGTCAATATTGCAACAAATTTTTATCAAGACTTGTACAGCGCCAAATCAGATGAACACCTTCTAAACAGCGAGAACACAGAGCACAATGCAGAGACATTGCAGACGGATTTTGAAGAAAAAATTCAACCCATTGACGAATCAGAAATTCTTCAAGCCATAAAAAGATTAAAATCGGATAAAAGCCCAGGCCCAGATAAAGTCACAAATGAGGCTATCAGGTACGGAGCGGCTCTATTGGCCACGCCACTGACGCACCTATTTAATCTCATCCTAGAGACGGCGACTATACCAATACAATGGTCCGAATCAAACATTATCTTGCTCTATAAAAAAGGAGATCCCCATGACATTGGTAACTATAGACCCATTAGCCTATTACCGACTCTATATAAATTATTTTCTTCAATCATAAACAACAGAATAAGCGAAACAATAGATAAATATCAACCCGTAGAACAAGCAGGTTTTCGCAAAGGATTTTCCACGATAGATCACATTCATTCCTTAGAACTAATTATTGAAAAGTACATGGAAAAGCAAACACCACTCTACATCGTCTTTGTCGACTACCAAAAAGCATTTGATACAATATCTCACACAAGTATCTGGGAAGCCCTAAAAACTCAAAAAGTAGAGAACAAATACATAGAAGTCATAAGAAACATTTATAGTAACAGCACTAGTAAAGTAAAATTGGAAATAACTGGCCAGAGCTTTCCTATAAAGAGAGGAGTGAAACAGGGCGACCCGTTGTCACCAAAACTTTTTATAGCAGTGCTGGAAACTATCGTAAAGAATCTGGATTGGAAGAAATATGGTTTAAATATTAATGGTAGATACTTGAGCCATCTAAGATTTGCAGACGATATAGTGTTATTGTCAGAAACTAGCTGGGGCCTGCAGTACATGTTAGAGACACTCCATGAAAGCAGTAAAAGAGTGGGACTAGAGATGAACTTGTCAAAGACAAAACCCATGACAAACAGCATTAAGAAGCGTATTATGTTGGAGAATGAGCGGCTGGAGTACGTAGATCAGTACATCTATCTTGGAAAACAAATAAGTTTTAAAAACAACAGCAATGGATTGGAGATAGAGCGCAGAATCAAACATGCTTGGAATAAATATTGGAGCCTAAAGGAAGTATTTAAAAGCAATATGTCAATAAAGCTCAAAAAGAAAACCATGGACTCGTGCATTCTGCCCTCTCTAACATATGCCTGTCAGACGTGGAAATTTACAAATAAAATGAAAAACAAAATCAGTTCGTGCCAGAAAGGAATGGAACGTAGTATGCTAAACATAAAAAAAAATGCACAAAATACGACACTCAGAAATAAGAAAAAACACCAAAGTGATAGACGCGCTGGCTTATGCCCAAACACAAAAATTCAGATGGGCCGGTCATATAGCCCGATACCTGGACAACAGGTGGACCATAAATGTAACCACATGGAAGGGCCCGCCAGGCAAACGCCGGGTAGGGAGACCCTACATGAGATGGGAGGATGATATAAGAAAGATCGCAGGAATAAACTGGCTACAGGTAGCAAAAAATAGAGAAAAATGGAAATCCTTGGAGGAGGCCTTTACCTGAGAGGGGTCCATGCAAATTAGAATTATAAGTATTATTTTATGAAATTTGGATATTATTTATTAAATTTTATTTTTGTATATACACATTTTAGATTGTTGTAATGAATTAATGTTTATTGGTATTGATTGAATTAATTAATAAAGAATTAAAATGAGGTTTGGACTAATAATGTAATGAGGTTGTTATCTATTTGCTATTGCAATTAATCTGAATGTTATCGATATGAATAGGATTGTTGCAAATCTAGACTGATATATTATGTGCATGGAATAAAAGGCTTTTTTATTTTATTTTATTTATTTATGGGGGCTAAGAGCGTAATTGTTGTAGGCCATTCGGGCCTGTGCAGTACATATTTAACAAAACTTAACAACAAAACAAAAATAAAACAATAACAACTTAATCACAGAAAACGGCAAAACTACAAGAAAGCCACTAGCATTCACAATGGATGTCAATCCCAGATTACGTATTTTGAGAATTATGAATACATCATAGTCTGACAAAATTAAAAAGCTGTACTGCCGAAACGTTTGAAGGGATTAGCCAACATTTTAAAACCTTAAGGTTTCTGAAAGTTGTTCCTTTTGTATTTTATGCAGTTCAGTCTGAGCTATATGGGAATGATTAAAATGCGTCGAATTTTTTATTGCATTACGATAATAAGGCTTTAATTTCTCCATCACAATATAACAATGTTTGCACACACAGTTGAAACTGATGTACATACAGTGCAACTGACATCAGGTATGTCGCCGAGTTTCATTGCTCGTTTCATATTAGATCCAGTCGCGTACAAAACAATGAATAGTCTCTTTTATGATGCCCCATTCCATCAATATACTCTTAATTTTTCCTAGAACTAGGTCTCCTGAGTCTTCCATCAAAGTGAAATTTTTTTTTGCTAATGTTTCATATAAATGACCACAAATATTTTCAGTAAAAAATTTCTTCCACTTAAGTGATAATTCGGCACAGTGAGCTGCATAAGTCGCCGAAATCCTATACCTTCCACAAAATTGACGGGTAGATCTTGCAATGCAAACATTTCAGAAATCAATTTGTCAATATCCATAGATCAGCACGAGAAGTGCAACATTTTGTATTCTTCAGCAGTTTCTTTTAAAGTAATTTGTTTTTAGCATCCTGAAGGGGCGTCGAAGTTTAAGGCTGTACAGTATTTTTTTCAGTTTCTTAACTCTATTAATTCTTTATATTCAGTGGCATAGAGATACTTCAAATGGCCTTTTAACGTCGTTGTCGTATCTCCCTTTCTTGATACGTATTCATACACAGTTTGCAAAAATTAAGTAATAAATGGATTTTGATGAATTAAATCCTGAATTAACATACAAGTTACTTTTTATCTTACTAGACGGTTCCACAAGGAAAGTTAAACAAATTAACCGCACTTTGACATAAATTACCTATGATTTTAGGAATATTTATTTCTTTTGCTGGCATAGTGTAATATGATATAACCATGCACATTCAATATTAAGCTTAATAAGACTCATTTTTACAATATCGCTGACGGAAAATAAAATCTTCTTTCATAAGAACACAATATTAGTTATTATGATTTTTTTAAAACAATTTCAACTTGTTCCTAAGATCAGTACTGTTTTTATAGATGTTTTTAAGCAATATCAAAAGATGTTGTCATTTGTCTCCTCCCTTGACCCAGAACTTTCTTATGATAAAATACATAGTGGGATTTTTTTCACTGTGAGAATATCTAAACGTGATTTCGTAACAAATAATAACCCACTTCATAATAACTGAAATTATCCTTTTATAATTTTTGTATTCACTTTTGTTCGAAAATCAGTGCTGCTTGGTGAAACTTTTCAGAAAAAAATAATTGTTTTCTATAAATAAGTGCTTTCTATTTACAACTTTAAAAAGAAAACGTACGACTATTTTACAAAGGTATTAGTTCTTTTTTCTTATAATTATAGAGGGTTCAAGGATAATAAACTGCAATAGTAACTTACAAAGTATTTAATTCATCTAATAATGATTTACATTTATCTCTTAAAACTTTAACAGCTTCAACAAAAATTATATTAGGTGCCAAAGCTCCAACTGATTCCACATTAACTGAAAAAAGAAATGCAATTTAATTATAATATTCTTTTACCTATGCAAAACATTGATCTAGTATAGTCATTAAAAAACGAAGAAACCTCATAAAATATAACACATACATATAAAATGGTCACGTATTCTGCTGAGAACAACTGCATCTTTTATTTCTTCATATCTATAAACATTTCTGCTACAAGTATCGTAGCGTGCATCGTTGACGCGCGCTCGGCCATCAGCATCAATGGCAATAACACCCGGCGAAAAGCAACTCTGCAGCAACGTCGCTTCCACTCCGTTCACCTCACGTGTCAAATGAATCTCAGGCAGCAACCTATATGATGCTGTCGCTGAAATTAATATTCATAGATAAATTTCTCAAGTTAGTCAGTCATGATTATTAGTTGCACATAACATTATACTAACCGACAGGTGAAAACTTGGCATGATCTTTGCCGATTCCTTTTACAGCTACCATATGTAAATCTAACTCATGCCCAGGTCTCAATTTTGATATTAGTATATCTCCATGGACAGGACTCACATCTGCTTCTTTGTGCACTGATGCTTGGTTGCCTATTGGATGCCATTTGATTTGTGAGGAGTAAACTGAAATAAAATTATATTATAATAATTATTGGAATTGAATGGTGGTCAGTAAGATATTAATGATTAATTCATGGTTAAGTTTATGGTATAACATTAAAGTATACAAAAAGATAGGAATAAAAAGTCTCAATAATTTTACCATTGTTATTTTCATACAAATCTTCTGGACGATAGGATTCCTTGGATTGCAATTTGTTATATGAACATTTAACTTTTAGAGAAAATTCCAAACTGTTACATTCTGAACCATCTGTTGCATCTGAAAATAAAACATCGTAAATTTAATATGTTAATAAATCTTTGGCACATTTATGAGGACAAAATTATAGTGTGCTTGTGCATCCAATAACATGAGCAATATCCTCATTAAAGGGATTAAAATGCAAATAACCATGCCATTACTTCAAGTGTAAATGTTAATTTTCTCATTTTATATACATTACTAGCTTTCACTAGAGGCTACTCCTGTGTGGTTCCTGAGGAAATGTTTAGGGGAATAAAAAGTATCCTGGTATCTCTGTCAGCCTTAAATTCCAACAAAATCCGTGCTGTAGTTTAAGTGTGATTGACAGACAACCATCCAAATAAAATAAACTTTCACATATATTATATTAATAGGATTACTTTTGTTCACAATCTATATTGGGAAATTGTAACAAACACCGTTTTTTATAAAGTTTAAAAACAATTTTCAATATGTATTCTTTCTTCATTTCAATAAACAGTTTATAAACAAAGGTGAATTAACATTGCTTAGGAAACATGTTGTTTTATTGTGTAGTCTGTAATCCCCATTAAAGTGAAGAGCAAAGAAAACAGTGAGAAGCAAAAGCAATGATTACAGGGAATTACTTTGTAAATAGTTAAAAAACTACAATAAAAAAGTAAAAATAATAGCAGTTGAAATAATTCAGTATTGTGTATCTATACTGGTATTGTGTATAGGATGAAAGTGTCAGCATAACCATAACGGCTTTCTGCCCCATCGAAGAGTATACACCATTAAATGTGGTGACAACACATCAGTTATTTAAGCTATTGTTTATATTGGTCAATCTTTGATTAGCATGCTTTGTAGTATACTGATAACAACTAACCTTCAGGTTTATATTCGAATAATCTGGGATCAGCTTTCAAAGGAATTAAACCTAAACGATGAGCCAAAACTTCATCTTGGATAATAGATGTATTGTTTTTAATCATTACTTTTTCAATAGCCATGCTTGGCACTTCACTGAGCATAAGTCTTCTAAATGCGTTAGCAAAGGCAGGCTGAATGCCAATTAAATCAAATTCCATTTCAAAACTATCTAATCGTACTATTACAATACGAAAATTCTTAGTAAATTTTTTAAAATTCCATTTTTCGTCGGCCATGCCATAGTCGTCTGGAGCATTCTGTAGAAGCAAAATATTATTTATAAAAGTCATAATAATTTCACAAATTAGAAATAGCATAACTTTATATAACCTTAAATTCAAATAAACTCAACAAAATAGCATAAAGTCTATAAATGCGATAATAATCAAGTTCAGTCAGGTTACCTTTACACGAAATTCTTCCAACATAACTCTTGGTCTAGAATCTGATTGGGGCATCTTGAGAAAATCAAAGTGTATCTATTATTAAAAGAGATAAGTGATCACATAAATTGTATTTTAAATAAATAATAATGATCAGGTAAACGCCAAGTTTACGAACGAAAGATATAACGAAAACAACACTCTCACCATAGAGGTAGTAGTATTATAATTCGTCCATGGGACAGGCGAAGGAGATTTTTTTTAGAGGTTTTTTTTTGGTAGATTTTTCCTTAACGGAAAGGCGAAGAGAGCTTAGCCCATACAGCCATTGTCTGTTGTACAAAATATTTTTCTTCGATTCACCATAGAGGAGTAATGTAGGCAGGTATGCCACAGACTTAGTAGGTATGCTTGCTCGTTGGGAGATGCTCGCTCATACTACGTATGGATGTTTAACGGTTACCTATTTTAATATCGAAGTTTTTCAGTGCGAATTTCGTTAAATCGAAAACGTTTTGCCACATTTTTGTTTTCCATATTTTCATTTCACCGAAAAAACAGTTGACATATAGCTGATAATCCGATTTTCAAATATATTTTTTAAATCAATACGTTTTTAAATCTTACTCAACCTTTGATAAATAAACATATCTTAGGCGATTTGGTTTCCAGAAAATTGTTTTCTATATTATAAAAAGACAAACAAGTATAAATAACTAATACTTATAATACATCAAGTTTACATACACGCTAACGCCTAACCGAAAAATATTAACAATCTAATTTTTCAATGTGTTGAAATGCATGCAAGCAAGCATGCGTGCATGCAGACATGCATGCAGGCATGCAAGCAGGCATTCAAGCATGCATGCAAGCAGGCATTCAAGCATACAACATGCATTGTTTCTGTCACGGCTCCAGCGCTGCGAGGCTCCGGCGGTCCCACGCGAGTTTATCGTCGCAGATGATTTTCGCTCGACACCGCAGCTTCGGCTTATTGGCCTTCGAAGTTTTGAAATTCGAACATTAAAGTTTCGAAATTAAGATAGGTTACCATGTTTAACCTATAATCATCAATGTTGATAATATCCGATATGACGATTTTAAAAATTCATATTTTAACATCGATTTTGTGTTGTGTAAAACATATTTGGGGGCTATGGTCTTCACCAGAATTATATGAGTAGTGTTAGTCAATGTTCTGGTTTAGGTATTTTGGAAATTATAATCCAATACCTTTATAAGACTTCACTAAATAATTCAATAGTACATCACTGTAAATCTGTTTTTGCTAGGCCATTGACAGAAAATGTTATATATTAGTTGGAAATCAAGAAGATAATATATTTTTTAATCAAATTTAATTTTAATAGAACATGAATATTCCATTGAACCTACTTCCATCCTAACCCATGAGTTGACAATATTTAAAAGCTTATTTTAAATAAGTAATTGGGCTAAAATATACCTTTAAAATTAATATTAACAATTGATGCAAAAAAGGGACATTTAGATCTGTGAAATATTTGAACAGACTACACGTGACAGTGTTATAAATACATGTCGATTCACTTAGAAAAATAAAAAAAAGGATTTAAATTTGGTACGTTTGAACTAACATTTTTATGAAATGAATTATGATTTATATTTATGTTAAATTATCTTTTAACAGAAATATAAATTAGTGTAAAATTTTTATTAGAAAATGTTCGGGTTAATCGAAATCGATTTTATATCGCCGATTATGAAAACCCGCTCCAGACATTTACTAAAATACGCAATGAGTAAGTATAATAATACCGATAGATGTAAACAGTTTGAAAAATAACAGTCTTTGATTTAGAAGTCAATGAACTAAAACAGCTGATCGTAACGTGGGTTCACTTCGATAAATCCTTTTTTTTTTTTTTTTTTTTTTTTTTTTTTTTTTTAATTTATTCAGGAACAAACAGTTACAACAAAACATATATGAGCAAAATAAACATAACAACATATAAACCTATAGTTCCATACATATGTACTTGACTTGACATTACGGACCGGTAAACAAAAACAAAACATATGAATGAATTTAGTAATTGGTCTATTCTACACGTCCAAACATTTCAAGCGATCTACGATGTGGCGCTTGAATTTAACTATGGATGTCTCAAAAATATCAATTTCACTGAATGTATCATCGTATAGAGTACAAGCTCTTTTTATGTAATTGTTACTTCCATAGTTAGTTTTACTTGCTTTGTAAGCGAATAATGCCTTTTTACGATTTGCTCTCTCCTGTTTCCTGGGTACCCGAAAAGATAATTTTTCCAGAAGAAAAGGTGCATCGACCATATCATGTAAGAGTTTATACAAATAGTTTATATCTATGAGATCTCTACGCTGCTTCAAAGACATTATATTATGAAAGACGAGAGAGGTCTCATAGTTTATGTGTTGATTATTTGTTCTGTAGTCTAATGATTTAATAAATTTCCGTTGCACCCTTTCGATTTTATCCTGATGTATGCGTTGACGGGGATTCCAGACAGGGCTTGCGAATTCAAGTCTGCTACGTACATAACTGTTAAATAGTAACTTATATGTGGAAGAATTTTGAAAAGGTTTACCCATACGCAAGATAAAGCCTAATAATTTAAAAGATTTATTTACAACTCTATCAATGTGTGGTACAAATGTCAGTTTGGAGTCCATTACCACTCCCAGATCCCTCACTTCTGTAACACGATCAAGAATCTTTCCGCACAATTTATACGAGAATTTTATTGGCTGTTTTTTTCTAGTAAATGTAATTATATGACACTTATCAGCATTCAGAAACAGGTTATTTGTATTACAAAAAATTTCGAATTTATTAAGGTCATTCTGTAGTAGTACAGAATCTTGTGCTTCTCGTATTACTCTAAAAATTTTGGTATCATCAGCATAAAGGAGTATATGGGAATCCTTCATGAGTTTTGTGATGTCATTAACATATAAAAGAAATAGTAATGGGCCCAAATGTGAGCCTTGCGGAACTCCCGATGTTACGTCCTTGTATGTAGAAGTATAACCTGGCAAAACTACAGCCTGACTACGATTTAGTATGTACGATTTTATCCAGCGGAACAAATCTCCGTGAATTCCAAGCTGCCAAAGTTTAGTTAGTAGAGTATTATGGCAGATTTTATCGAAACATTTAGCAAAGTCTGTATAAATAACATCAACTTGAGCATTACCATCCATTGCCTCCAATAAGATTTCCGTAAAGCTCAGCAGATTGCTCTCTACACCACGCTTCTTACAAAAACCATGCTGTGTTGGTGCAATCATACGTTTGACAGTATCAAGTAGCTGGTCAGTGACAATTTTTTCTTGTATTTTTCCAAATTGACACAGCTTTGAAATGGGTCGGTAGTCGACCACATCATTACTAACGGAACCTTTAGGTATTGGTGTTATCAGTGCGCGTTTCCATTCATGTGGTACGACACCGGTACTGAAAGACAGATTGAAGATATACAATAAGGGATCAGTCAATGTGTCGGCACACTTTTGAATGAGTAGTGGATGAATGCTATCCGGGCCGGCTCCCTTGTTAATATTAATATTTTTCAGATATTTATTTAGTGAAGTGAAAGATAAGTCTATGGTGGCAATGTCAAATAATGCACTCAATGGTGAGTTCGTAAATTCTGTCGAGACAATCTCATCCCCGCCACTAACAAAAACAGAGTGAAAATGTTCACTAAACAAATCACAAATCTCCCTACCATTATTACTGCTCCGTCCCTTATAATTCATAAAGTCTGGTATTGTATTTTTGCGTTTAATAGCCTTTACAAAGGTCCAAAAATATTTCGGAAAAGATCTAATTTTATTTTCTGAATAGTTTACATAATTTTTATAGCACTCATTCTCCATATGCTTCGCTCTTTTTCTTAATAATTGAAAAGTTTGATAATCTAATGGATTTCCGTACAGTTTCCATAGCTTAAAGTATTTTCTTTTTTCATTTAATAGCTTTTTAAGTGGTTTAGTGAACCATATGGGACAAGCTGCATTAGATTTGATCATTTTATAAGGGACATATTTAGTTATTAAATTGTTTAATAGTGAGTAAAACTTAGTAACACATTCTTGTGTGTTTAATTTGTCAAAAAATTGTTTCCAATTTATTTTATTGAGCTCGTAATTAATTGACTGATAATCTGCCTTAAAGAAATTGTAACTATGAATTGCCGTTGACCTTAACCTAGTGAAGTCATTGATATCAATACTAAATTCTATAGATTTGTGATGTGAATCTTCCTGAGTCAAAGGACGGACACAACTGACGACACTGCACTCAACGTTACTCAACACCAAGTCCAGGATTCGATCGCTAGCATTTGAAATTCCATTGTATTGCTGTACACCTGTATAAGCCAAAAAGTCTCTCAGCATTCCGACCGGTATGTCACCACCGTTTTGAAGCATTTTACAGTGAGTATGACTGTCCTTCCATACCGCATTTGAAATATTAAAATCGCCAATTAACAAATAATCATCGTTTGGACGGTCATTCAAGATTTCACTTGATAAAGTGAAAAACGATTCCAACGCATCGCGATAACCGGGACCGTGCGGTATGTAAACACACGCAATGTTTATGTGTTTGCTACTATTTGCATTCAACGGTATAGATACCCATACACAGTCAGAGAAGGCGCGCGGCGGGATTTGCCAGTCTCTGCGCAGCGGTCTTAGGTTAGTGCGCACCGCGACTGCGACGCCGCCACCGCGCCTAGCGCCGCTCTCAACTTGCGAGCGGTCACACCTAAATACGGCATACCTGCTATCGAAATATTCTCCGTCATAGAAATCAGGAGTTAGCCAGCTTTCCGTTAAACATACCAAATCGTAGTCAGATGCAGTCAACTGTGACAGAAAATCGTGCGATTTTGTTCGCAAGCCCCTTACGTTCTGGTAATAGCATAATAATGTTTTTTTTGTAGGCCCCATTAATGTGAGTTAAACAAATTATACATACAATATTGTAATGATATAGTGTTATTCGCTTTGATTTTAAAGTTTGAGAGAGATACATATCGCGAAAAGCAGCAAATAATCAAATAATTTGAGAGATACTGAAGATTTTGTATAAACAAGTTCGCCACATCTGACGTCGCAATGTTTAGACTTTGAACAACCTGTTGTTTATAATAGAAGTTTGTAAAGGCTACGTAAAAGAGACGGGTCAAATATGAATTAAAGCATTTTTTGTAACAATTTAGTCATTTCAATTTTGATAGACAAGACTCATTACTTATTATCTCGACCTTGGATCTCTCATTCTTTCGCATTAAAATTTTACAGTCTCTTATCCATAGATAAGAGTATCCTAGACTTGTCTTTAGTTGTCGGGCTCGTTTTAATAAAAGCTTATTTTGAGGGGTTAGGTGATCAGACACATAAATATTTTGTTTAGGGCCTGAAAGGTTAATATCGGTGGTGGTGAGACCTCGTCGCGAGCGCACAGCAGCCAATAATTTGTCTTTAGCGAGACGGCGTGTAAATTTTACAACGATTGCAGGAGGACGCGGACCACTTGACTCGGCGGATGAAGACACTTCACCAGCTTCGAAACGTTTAACACGTACAATGCCGTCTATATCTCGATCATCTAGCGCATATCCGACCTTATTGCTGATGACATGTAATAAGGTTTGGAGGTTCTCGCCGGCTCCGATAGGGATACCAGAAATCTCTATATTGTTCATACGGGCATATTGATCTCGTTTATGATTCTCTAGTTCGAGTGTTGTAATTTTTTGTTTCGCGAGATCCAGCTCCACCTTCATCTGCGGTATAATAGAGGCTTTTCTCTCCGTTTCAGTTATTCTGTCCTCGATACTACTAAATCGGGTTTCCATTTCGCTGAACTTCTTATTCAATTCTTGTATTGCGGTAGTCACGGCCTGGATGCTCGAATTCATTGAAGAGAAGTCGCTTCGAAACGCTCTTATTTCTTTAAGGACCTCCGATATGCTAGGTTCGGTAACGGGCAAGGGACTGGTTGAGCACACCAAAAGTTGAGTATTCAGCTCATCGCAGGACATATCGGCATCCATTTGTGGCTGTTCGAACTGCCGTCGGGTGGGTGTTTCGTCTCCCTTGGGGCGCCTCGATACACTTGTGCAATTCGGACACAACCAATTAACCTTGACGACTGCATAGGTTTGCTGATTCATATTTAGGCACTTGTAATGGTAGTGTCCCTTGCAACCAATACAAACCAAAACTTCACTGCGGCTTACCTTGTTCTTACATGCTATACAATTCATTGTTGATAAAGAAATTATAAAATATTCGTGTTCAAAATAATTTGCTGAGTAGTTATTACTTCCCTGTAACATCAATACGGATGGCGTATCTACGATGCTTGATCTTTGCCCGATGACAAATACACGGAGCGATGAGTGTGTGGACGTACAACGCACGCAAATGTCGCACTTAACACTGTACACATGCAACGGGCTTAGACGTCGAATTCCCCTGCAGGGGCTTCTTGCATAAAATTGTAGTAGGTAGATGTCACTCGAAGATGTTACAAAGTCGCATCGATGGTTTAGATAATAACACCAGACAATTTCACTTATATGCACGCGACGATAGTAATATGTCTTTATATGATGTTAAGAATAAAACTGTGATAGAAAAAACACAGAATATGCACTTTTAAGATAATTTGAGTAGGAGCTCGTAACAGCTGACACTTATCAGTTTACCGGTTCGGCAAAGAATCCTATCGAAAAATTCGCAAAACTTTGATATTGTATATTTTCAATAAATACAATGGCTACAATATTAGAGACAGAGGCCATTATTTCAGTTTTACATATTCTCTTTGCTGTTTTAGGGATAACGTGTTTTTTTGTAACACGCGGTATATTTAAAGTCACTAAAATCGCGATACAGGGTGGAGCGCTACGCTAGGCAAGTGTAAAGTCTGTCTCACGAAAAAAAGCCCCGGTGTATAACTCTTATTTCTTTATAATAAAAGCGAAAACGTGATCCGAGGCACTTCTATTGTGAGACTATATAAATCTAACATTCTTTGATGACCAATTATTGTTCTGTGATGATGACTCTATGGTTTAAGTCTATGGTAGTTGTCAATGTCAATATCATCTGTCAAGTTGAAAACAAAGAATTTTTTGTTTTGTCTGGTTTGTCTTACCATAAGTGAAGGATTTTTGTTTTTATTCGCCTTTAAATTTTTGTTAATCTACAGAAACCTTATAAAAATATCATGGGTAGTTTAGATAGAGGTGTACTTACCGGATTTATTTGCAGATTGTGCTCAGAAATGCACCGTGTTGTTATCCATATCTATGGTGAAGAGGGTATACGTTTATGTATATCTGAGAAAATCAATAGATATCTTTCGATAAACGTTAGTATTTACTAAGAATTTATGTAACAATTTGATGAATTTGTTTATTTATTCTTAGAAATGTTTCTAATGCCACAAAAATATTCTTGTTATCCATTTTGATATTCTACCTTATTATGACTATTTTACAGGTTTCTCGTTCAGATCCTCTTCCTAAAACCATTTGTAAAAATTGCTTAGAGAGACTGGAGAATCAACATCGATTAGTGATGAGAATTGAACAAGCTGCAAATTTGCTGAAGGGTCAAAGGCGAGCTAGATTCAACAATAATTACCAATTAACCAGTTAATTGTACTTGTTTGATGAATATTAACATAAGCGACTATTTTACATTGAAATATATTTTTCAGCAAGACTTTTATATATTTGTCATAAAAGTAGATTATGTTAAATGGTTGCATATTTATTTTTATGATGTAATTTTAATTAGGTTTACACCTACAAAAATATCTATTCTAATATTGTCAAGTTGATATCTACATATAATTTGTAGTAAATGAATAACACTGTATTTAGTTAATTTAAAATAAGTTATGCCTTTTTATTATATTGATGAATTTGATCTCTGTAAAATTTATGTAATTTGTTGTCATTTACTTCTTCATTTTATCCTTTGGGCTATTTTGTAATTCATAATTGTAACTGTAACTCATGTTGTGTCACATTTTTGATTTTTATTGTGCAATATTTTTGCTTGCACTGTGCATAGGCACTTGTAAATGCAACTTAATATGTTGTGGTCTATAGTTGCACAATGTTAGAAGATTTTTTTAAAGAAATCTTTGAAAAAAAGGATTGAAGAAAGGTGTATAATATTATTGTACAATAGTATAGAATACCACCTTTCAACTAAAAAAAAAACAATAGTAGACCAGTATAAATATACTGTCAAAAAGTACCATAGAAATAATAAATCTGAATTACTTTCTGTTTCAAAGGTCCATACATTTTTTAACAGAATTTTCTTCATCTCACTTATTCAAAATTTATCTACCAACTATAAAAATATTTGATAATGCTTAAAAAAATTACCAAACTCGGGTGCCAGAGATGGGTCTCAAACCTTTAATCATGTCAACCAATCAAAAAAATGTCCACTAGTAGTTAAAATCCATGCCATCAATAATTTATCTTATGACTAGATCAGGGATGGATAGCCAAAATAAAAATTCATCCACATTTGTAACTAATAAAATTTCGGACAAGGGCTACACCAAAATGAGACATAATGACAGTTTTATTTCTGCCCAGCCAAGCCGAAACACAAGCCACGCGTCCATTACATATTTCATTATGTCTATTTATTCCTTAGTCGTAAATAAAATTGAGGAGATGATTAACTTTACATAACTGAAAAGATAAGTATTATTTAACATTAATATTAAGTGGTTTAATTTTCTATCAAATTATTATATAAGAATCAATTAATGCATAATTATCGTTTTTTTTAATAATAGGGGTTAAATTATGAAATTGTCGATTTGTACTGAAAATCAAAATTGTCTATTTTTTAATTTTTAACAAATTTATTTAATCAAAATAGTTACCGTTGTTGTCTAAACATTACTGCCATGTAATAGGAAGGTCATTTATGCCTTTGCGATAGAACTCTGAGGATCTAGAAAGAAGAAAACTTCTTGTCCAAATCACGAAAAAAATGGTAGTCCGTTAGAGCAAGATCTGGCGAATACGGATGATGACGAATGGTTTCTAACTGCAGTTCCTGAGTGGTCAAAACGGTTTCTCGTGCTGTATGAGGTCTAGCGTTGTCATGGAGAAATAATGGTGAAGATCGATTCATGAGTCGGGGCTGTTTTACTGCTAGTTTTGCCAACATTGTTCGGAGTTCGGCACAATAGACATCAGCTGTTATTGCTTGACCAGATCGGAGAAAACTAGTGACTAACACCATGCCGAGACCACCAAACACTTACCATAAACTTTTTGCTTTAAGATACTGTTGTGGCGTTTGTCCTGGGTTCAGCCTTTGCATTTTTTTACGGTTATTATGATAACTACATAAAGAATCTACTTTTCATCACATGTCACAACTCAATCCAATATTCCTTCATTTCTGTACCGATTCAATAAGGCAACACAAGTTTTAACACTTGTTTCTTTCTGCAGATCAGTCAAATCATGAGGCACCCATTTTTCGTATTTTTATATTTTATAGATTGACGCAAATGAGTCAATATTATGAGTAAGGTAACTTAAACTTGTCGCTAATTCCTGGGTAGTTTGACTAGGATCGGCTTCCACCACCTCTCTTAATTCATCGTTACTCACCTGTATGGGCTCGTTCTTCAAGTCGTAGTTTCCATCACGAAAGCGTTTAAACCAAAATTGCATTGTGCGTTCATTAGCAGAATCCTCTCCAAACGCAACATTGATATTTCGGGCTGTTTCTGCCGCGTAAGTAGCGTCGGATTTTCACAGTATCCATCTTTCTTGTCCAAGTTGAATAACAAAAACAATTGAAAGTCGATATTCAAATGTTTCATATTTTTAAAAGAAGAACATCACAGAAACCACTTGAAAAAAGTTTATTTCGAAAACCTCAAACCATGAAGATTCTATATCAATTCATGGAATCTATTACAATAAAACGGCAATTCCATACGTTAACCCCTAATATTAGGTTCTTACATATGAAATTGGTGTTTGGTGTGGGAGGAACAAGAAGTTGAATATTTTATAATATAATATATTTATTTAATCAAAGTAAAAACCATTGTTATCTATGCACTTTTGCCATCTCATAGGTAGTTCATTGATCCCCTACTAAAAAAACCATTCGGACGGGAATCAATAAAATCTTTGAAAGCGATTTGCACTGCCCCATCGCAAAATGGTAATCTGTTCAAGCAAGGTCCGGGGAGAACGATGGATGTCTTAGACATTCCAATTGATGCCCTTCTAATTTGGTAGCCGTCTGTTGCGCAGTGTGTGGTCTAGCGTTGTCGTGAAGTAGCAGTGGCGTAGAGTTATTGACCAACCTCGGTTGTTTAACAGCTAGTTTTTCCAGCATGGTTTGCAATTGTTGACAATAAACGTCTGCCGTAATCGTCTGGCCAGATATGAGAAAACTGTAATGAACGACACCGGCATTAGTCCACGAAACACAAGTAACTTTTTTGGGGTCAATTTTCAATTGTGATGAGCGCTTCCGATTATCGTAGAAAATCTACTTTTCATCACAGTTCACACAGTATTAACAATAAATACGTTTAAATGTTAAAAAAGATTTTCTCCATTTACAAGTATTTGACTCTTTTTTGAGCAGATCTTGATTAAATTTGATCGCAGGTTACCATAACATGTCAAACCGTAGTTATATTGAAGTCTTAAATTGAAAGCAAATAAAGTGATTTTTCTTTTCAAAAATAGAACCGACTTCTATCTTTATAAAATGAGAAATAATAAATTTTATACTCGGCTCTCACTTCTTTTAAAGATTAAATAAACTCGGTTCTATTTTTTGGAAACACCAATTTAATTATTACCTACTTACATTTTTTTTTCTATATATCTATAAGTATTTGCAGCGGAAATATGTACTGTCTCGCTCTTTCTCTCTCATTTTTGTGTAGTGCCAAAGAGGGAGGAAGACAGGAAAGGTACCTACTAATGTCAACCTGCGAGAAATACAAAATGGAGATACTTATTATAATTGTTAATATTAATAAATATATGTTGGCATTACCAGTATCAATACCTACTACTACTAAATCATTAAATATTTATGTTAAGCGAGATTGTATGAAACCACTTTTTAAACCAATTTGATACTAAGGTTTACGCTTATATTTGTTAAATAAAAATCATTTAATGAAAATTAAATAAATGGTCGATTGTTTACAAAAAACAGAAACATGGAGTTTCAGTAATGGGCTCGATAGAAAAATATCTCAAAGATGACTTTATGATTAAAATAGATCCTAAAACGAAGAGTCATTTTTGGGATATTTTTTTAATTTGCATAAAATTATTTTTATTTAACAAATATAAGCATAGCCTTAGAATCAAAACGGTTTAAAAATTTGTTTATAAATATATTTGATCTTAACTATATAAAAAGAAAGGTTTTGATAAAATCTAAAATATATAAACGATTTTTTTCATAACTGCCTTTTTTTTCGATACGTATTTGAAGCACAAAACACAGAAATCTCTTCTGTGTTTTGTGATTTGTAAGATATAATATATATTTCCAATACGTATTTGATTAAAATTGATTCACAATTCGCGAAGAAATCGATGAACGTGTACATATCGAAAGAAAAAGCTTCTTTTCTATTTTGAAACCATTGGAGATCTTTTGTTTTCTAAGATGATATACAGCCGCTTTCTGAATTGAGAAAAGTACAAAATTTCAACTGGTTATTCTCAATAACTTAAGCTTTTTTGCGTTTCATAAGTAAAAAAATCCTAGTTTTAGCAAACTGCTATCAGCTGATCATTAAAAAAACCAAAATTAAAAACGAAAACGTGTTACTACATTTTGAAATTCTCAATTCAGAAACCGGGTGTTATATCATCTTACTAATTTTAAGGTAAGTACTTATTCGAATTCGATAGAATTGAAGTACCTAACAGCCCTGCGATTCTGTAAAACTTCAAACCCGATTACGAATCCACTCAGGTGTCCGAATTCACTTCAAAAAGCGGCATCCGCTCTAACTTGAATTGGTAATAATATTTCTTGAAATAAGTTAAGTGAGTTTCGAAATGATATAGGATTAAAATATCTAAGACACGTTTAATCAATCAATTTTGTTTAGTATTTTTATACAAAAAATGGAATCAATAGGATTTCTTTACTAAATGACTAGAATTCGGACACATGACTGAATTCGAATTCGGGTCTGGATTGTTAGAGAATCGCAGGGCAGTTTTGAAATCTCATATATAACATGAGTTATATTTAGGTATTATTTACTTACTATTTCTTCAAATAATTTTTATTTTACAAAATTGCCTCCAAAATTAACTATCGAACAATATTTAGTATAGACTAATAAACACATTATATTAAAATTTTGTTGTGTTAAGAAAATTTAAGTATCTATATACCTATGTATAATTTAAGTAAAACGACACAAAATCAAATGGGGTATTTCATAAATAACTCCAGTCCTGGATTTACAACCTTTTCCAACCGGGGCATAAAGTTGATATTGTTTTCTGTCCCGGTTGGAAAAGGTTATAGACCCAGTGTTCCTAAGTGTTATAATATTCTCCAAAAATGTACCTGAGCTATAACCAAAAAAAAATTAATCTTCAACCCTATTACCAACTCTTGTTCGGCAACAAAGTGACTCAATATTTATCAATTTATCCTGTGAATGAGTAATGGTTTTGAACAAATCAATATCTTTCTACAATGATGTAGTTTTCTCAACAGTAACTATATTTGAACATTACCTCTCCAATATTTTCTCATTTATAACTTTTATTTAATATAGATTAGGCATAGATGAGGCCACAGAACCTTTTTCTTTTTTTGTTGATGTTAATCGAATCTGTGTTTGTTGATCGAATAGTTCCCTTTTGAACTAGGACTAGGAACAAATTATATTAGGCTTTAGTATTCAAGTTCCTTGGTTAGGCTATAAAAGCCCTGTAATAAAATAAATCACCTTTTCATTGATATCATAGTTGAAATCAATGATTCGTCGTTTCCATGACGGCAACTAGATGTAAACAAACAGTTGTCAAGTTATTCTAAAAAATTCCTTTTCATTTTATTTTCAACTAATTTTGTAAACGATAACGTATTGTCAAAGTGAGTGAAAATAAAAATATGTGCTATGGAAAAAGAGTTGGACCCAACGGTGATAAAAGCTACTCAAAGCTCTCTAGGAAAATATGTGAAACGACCGCCACTAAGCGAAAAATTATTAAAAAAGCCTCCATTTCGTTTTTTGCATGATATTGTGACATGTGTAAGTATAACTCAAAACGCTCCGTCGTTTTTTGAATCCACTTAACTTGACACTTACGTTTTGGATTATCAAGGGTTTATCGGATAAAGAAGTCTCGGGATATATAATTAAATTATGTAAATACGATCATGTCTCCCAATTTCGCCAACAACTCCAATGGCTCTCTATTCGGCAACGTAGAGATTTACATATCCTGTCCCTTCTTTACTCTGTGTTGTTCAATCCAAAATGCCCCTTTTATCTATAACAACGTTTCAAGTTTTTGTCGTCCACTCATGACCTACCTCTTCGTTCATCAGACAGTCTTCGCCTCTCGGTTCCTCAAAACTTCAAAATTCTACAGTCAATCGTTTACGTTACACGCGATTTGATTGTGGAATTCTTTACCCGAAGATATCAGACGCTCACAGTCGCTCTACACATTTTAATCTAGAGTAAAAGCGCATTTTCTGTCTGATGGGCGTAATTCTTAAAATCGTAATCCTTAATCCTTCCTTCTTATAGCTTGCGGTATCTTCTGCTCATGTTGGCTACTTCGTATTTTACCCATATAGGTACCTATATTTATTTTATTAATAGTTTTATTTTTATGTATATGTATATATTATTTTATATTTTTTTCATTTTATATATTTAGTTGTATGTTTTCCCTAACTTTGTGCACGACCCACAATCACCTGCCACCAGTATCAATCAAAAGGTTGCCTGGAAGAAATCGCTGTTCAGCGATAAGGCCGCCTATTGCACAACTGTAATTAATTTAATTTTTTGTTCCTTGCAATGTATTTATTTTTACTTTTTTTGTGCAAAAAAGTTTTAAATAAATAAATAAAATAAAATTGTCCAACTCCAATTATTTAAACTTAAGATTTTATTGATATCTAAAATATCCCGATACGTCACTGATAAAATTAAAATGTTGGCGGCTTTGCTACGTGATGGTAGCAAAACTGCCAAGTCACATGTTTTGACTAAATAGGAGAGTAAGTAGTTGGTAGATTGACTCTACATAAAATATGTTTTTTTTTACATTGCGAGCCATATGGTGTCATCTGGCGAAATTATTTTTGGTATTATTTACTTTTGCAGTGCCTCTTCGCTTTCATCCAAATATGTATAGCACTATAAATCATTCACTACTAATAGTTCTGGGAGTTTGACAAAATTGGTGTTAACTTTTCAGTGCCTGGCCGTAGACCTATCATAATGTTTATCTTGGCTTTACTCAGAATGTCAGTCCAGTGTCGTGTGCTCTATTCTGTCCGATTAATTTACCATTTCAGTTTCGTTTTCTGCCAAAAGTGTTGTTAATCGGCGTATGAAAGATTAGCGATCTTATTTCCTCCTCGTATAGTTTTTCGTAAGTCCGTCTAGTGATGTAGTTATCTAGATTTAGAACAGAATGAGTATACGTATGCTACCTTGTCGTACTCCTTTCTTATAATTATTTATTCGTAACTAAAAACGGTTCTCAACGCATTTTAACGCATGGGACGTTCTGGGAAATACCTATAGGATACATGTAGCAACGCTAGTACCTAATGGATCAGATTGTCGCTAAAAAAGCTGATTAATGATATTAACTAGGTTTCGAGCTCTGCTCACCGGGCTGCAGGCTACGAGGAGCGGCACGGGTTATGGCATTCACAACATCCGAGTTTATTTAGCTCTATGGTCTCTTTCGTTTTTTTTTAATTATCATCATTCACCTCACATGGACGCATCACTGGATTTTCCATCTATATCTGACAATTTGTGCTTTTTACTCGACCGGATTATGAATGATTTTGGCCGGTATGTACATACATATGTAAAAATGTTCATCCGTTCCCTTATAACTTCGAAACTACTTATCGTAACCGGACAAATGAGTTATCATTAGAAGCGTCTTAGTTGACCGCGTACTATAAACTATGTGATGTTTATTAAATTGGCAACCGCGCCCTATAGAGAGCATAAAGTAAAAAAAATCATCATTACGTGGGCTTAATTAGCACATTCTAAATATGTATATATACGCCACAACAGTTTGTATTGTTATGATCAGTGGCATATGACTACGCTGTCCTTTGCTCGTCGCTATTATAATAAATTAAATATTTCAAACTTTTCAGAGCGTGGTTTAGCTACAGTCGGGTATTAGTGTTTGAACTTATTTTCGTCTATTAATTATGGGGCGGCAAATCTAGCAGACTCGTCGAACTGCATCTCTTTATTTTAAAATACCGATTTTATACTTGTATCATCATTAGCTTATTAACACTCCTACGTCACGGTAGTGATATCAACATTTTTTTATTTTGCCAGCACCCAGGGCGAGTGGTAAAAATCGGAATGATCTTACTGTAGTTACTTTATATTCATTAATATAAGTTTGAAAATGAATATTTAATAAATTAAGCATTTTAAGCAATTTTGCTTCTAATGTGGATAAAGCAAATAGCACGTTTACGTTCGAATGATTGTACCTCAAAGATTTAACTTTGATACTTAATGGCGATTTGTAAAAGATATTACATCATCATCATCAGCTATTTAATGTCCCCACTGCAGGGGCTCAGGCCTTCCTTATGGATAGTCTAGGAGGATGGGCCATGACCCTCCACGCTGGCCCAATGTGGATTGGAGGATATTAACGACTGCAAACGTAGCCGGGACCATTACGTGCCTTCCGAAGCACGGAGTAGCTCGACAGAATAATAATTTGGTCCCATCCCGTCCCATCGCATGACCGACCTTTGTGAAAGTTGCTTAACTACAACGAACGCGGGCCGCGGCGCTTATCCACGCCACCGAGATACAAAGCCCAAAAGATATTATGTACATATTCTGCAAAAACTGTTCAAATGATGCGGCGCTTAAAAGTGAAAGATCGCGAACTTTTTATGGTCTATTATTGTAACTTTTTAGTTGGTTGTGTTAATTGCGAATGACTGTTCCAATATTAGTTATTTTTATGTATTCGTAGGTTTTGAAGACTACAGGATTCTTTGCCGGTTTATTTGAAGAAGAAGAGTTGATATCAGATAACGTAAAAGATAGAGAAAGCAAAATATTATTTTTAAACAAAGTTATTGCCGTAGTGGGTAAGTATATTATTTTTTTAAAGTTTCTTTGATTTTATCAATTTCAATAAAATTTCAATGAGTTCAATGATTTCAACCTATAATAGGTATATACTTGCATAAGACTTAACACTAATTCTAGTGAATTATGTAACATATACCTATGGAGTTGGTTGACCATATTAAATAAATAAAATACACTTTCGTTATAGGTTTAACGATAGGGAAGTCACTGTCAGTGAAATCATCGAAAATTGTAGCAGGCCAAGAACCAGAAAAAACTAACGAATTACTTCAATACTTGGCACAAGCATTAGATAAAAAATTATCTTCTACAGATGCAGTACAAAAGTACAAAGAAAGTATTAATTTATCAATTAAAACAGATGATACAAAATCTAAACAATTGGCAAAACCGGCGAAAAAAATCAACGAAACAAATAAATTAACTTCAAAGAGTAACGAAAAATTGACATCTAAAAAAGTGCCTAATGTACGAATTTCTAAAAAAAACGAAACCGATAAACCAAATACTAATAAATCAAAATCCAGAGACAAAAGTATCAATATTACAGAATCCCCACCCAAAAAAGTTGCTGAAAAGTTTATTTCTAAGAAACCATCAGTTGAGAAAAAGGCACACGAAAGTAAGGACAGTAGTGGAGAATTAATCGATATTTCTGAAAATAAAAAGGTCAATCATCCAAATGAAGACGAGACCATTACCAAAATACCTAAAGATCATGAATTAGAAAGAAACTCAATAACAAATGTAGATCCCATAATTTTGACAGAATCAAGAGAACAAAATCCTAATTCTTCGTATACGGTAGCAGATAACTTAAATTCGTCCACATCATCACAAGATTTCATGGAAAAGGAAAGTGAAAAGAATGATGGAGATTTAGGAAATATTAATAGTTATAACATAAATGCAGATGAACTGAGTCTTGATTACAACGATTTAAAAATAAAAGAAAATGTCACTAGCTTAGATGTCACTAGCGATCCCTTGATATCTGGCAATATGCAGAAAAATGACGATATCGTAGTAAAAGATACTGTAACTGAGATTAAAACAGGTACCAAAGATGAAGATGTAATAAAACATGGATCGACCGAAGAAATAATACCAACTAATCAAAAAAATAACGTTAGACCTATAAGCGTCAGACCATCTTCTTCTAGGCCTGGTGCACCACGACTAAGAGACAAGTTTGACAATATTCCCTCTGAAATAGAAAATACTCTTGTTGGCAAAGTGAACATAATCGTAGAAAACGTAGCAAATGAAGACGTAAGTATTACATGACCAGGAAAAACCATTGCCGTGTTCTGTAAGCCAAGCCACTTTCAAATGAAAATGAAAATTGTAGATAATAGAGTTGCTAAAAATTGTCACAATATGTGACAATATTGTCCTATTGTTTTTTATGTAAATACATGTATTAAAACTAGTCTATTTATGTATCACTATTATAGTAATGAAATAATTATTTTTAGGAAGAAGATACAAGTATAATGATTGTGGACCAGGAAGTAAATTCGCTTCAAATAGCACAAGAAGACCAAGAACAATTACAAACATCACTGAATCAACATGGTCATTTGGTACAACAAATACTTGATTCGCAAAAACAGTATTCACAGTTATCAGGAAAAACGGAAATAGTAAGTATTTGACGTATTATCTAAAATATTTGAGGTTCCTGCTATTACCGAGGCTATAAAGGGTGAAAATTGTTTAAAATTACCATTATAACATAAAATTTTGTATATTTTTGTCTTAAAAGCAGAATAGAAGGATCAATAGTCAGGACCCATTCATTTAGCCTCACCTAGCGAATATAACTAATTGTATCATTTTATTATTTCGCCAGATTAACAATTTCCTATTAAATTATGTTATTAGAAATACTGCAAAATTAAAAACGAAAGCTACTTTGTTTGATTAAAAAAAAAAATAAAGACTACAAACATAAAAATATTAAGATCCCTTTTAAAAGTAT
Source organism: Diatraea saccharalis (assembly GCA_918026875.4). Lineage (NCBI taxonomy): Eukaryota > Metazoa > Arthropoda > Insecta > Lepidoptera > Crambidae > Diatraea > Diatraea saccharalis. The sequence continues at coordinate 28,563,627 of OU893333.1, read as the reverse complement.
AGTGGCGACATCAAGTGCTCAGTAGAGGCAGCTAAATGTAGCATTTTCGTGTATTTAACCAATATAACATATGCATTTAATATTAGCGACAATGATTGTACCGATTAAAATCATTCAAAATATTATTTAAAAACTAGGATATAAAATACATATTAGAATACCTTATGAACGCTTACATCATGTTTTTAATAACATATTTTTCTTAACGATATAGGAAATGCATTAGGTACTGCATATTGCTTTTCCCTGTGCCCTTGTTTATAGACTTATTGCAAATGGAAACAAATGCGGCCATACAAATTTTGCTCGGATTTAGGTATATTTATCGTTTTAATAAATTTGTGCTTTAAACTGATGAAAATGTAATGTAATAAGGCCCTTAAATTCCTATTTAAACAAAATAATAAAAAATATTTTGAACCTTTCCATAGGAATGGGAATTTGGAGCACAGAAAGCGAGAGATACTTTACACAAAGAAGTCGAGCAATTCAGGTTTAATATTCAAGCTCTATCTCGAATTGCAAATCCATTAGGCAAGCTCCTGGATCACATCCAAGAGGACGTTGAAGTGATGCGACAGGAACTTCAACAGTGGACAAAAACATATGAGGAAGCTTCTAAAGAACTTTCAAAACAAAAAGCGTAAGTATTGTTTTGTTTATACTTGAAATTCAAATAAAAATATTTCGAACCGAATTAACAGGTTTTTAAACCGACTAATTTCATAGGCCGGCCAGTTTCGTTAGTTTCAGATGATATTAATTTTATTTACTAAGATATGATTCGGAATCGTTACTCATATAAAGCAATGGTATATCGAGATGATTACATATATTCCTAGCATTCCTTAATCTATGACAAGGTTGGAGAGCTCTTACAGAAAGTAGGTACTGAATTAATTGACTTTGTTTAAGTTAATTTCATAACTTTTTGCGGCCTAAGAATTGCGTTGTGAGATTTGTGCATTTTTGTACATGTTATGTTTTTGATGGGATCTTATTATACATTCATATTGGCGCACCATGTTGGGCACCAATGTACTTTGATTGTGTGGTCAATAGACCACACAAATGTGAATTTAAAAGTAAATTACAACAGCACTAGTTTCGTGTGTTTGTGTAAATATCGGCTTTTCTTACTTTTATTCTAATAAAGAATCTTGGCATGTTTGAAGGTAAACCCTGCGCAGAATCTTATTAAATATGTAAACTGTACAGGTTAAAAACCGACTTTAACTACCGTCTATACTTCAAAAATTATATCGAAAATAAGAAGGTCTCGGCTACACCCAGTTCAGCTTTAGGAACGGGTTCAGTACGAGAGCTGCTTTGTTTTGCCTCCGGGGTTTGGAGGAACAGGGTTTGGATGTTTTTTAAATATACGTGTTACATATATTTCGAATAAGTCTTAAATGAACTCCAATAAGTTAAGTTAATTTGTTTACTCATTATGGAGATCTCGACTTTAAAGGTTTACGAATCATTGGTAACGTATAATGTCACCAAATGCCTGACTGCTTGTAATAAAATAAGGTCAAAATGGAAAATGAATTGCTACAAGCTACCAAAATTCGTCGAGATATAAGCAGAGAATGCATTATCTGCTGTCTATACGCACAAGAAATCTTCCGAATTGCCAATGTGGGCAGTTGATAAGTAAAGTAAAATATTAGAGATTTGGATTCAAAAAGTGCATAGTCCACTTTTTAGATCGGGGTTGAATAGATAGACAGAAAATATGCTGAATACTGGATGCTTTCTAAATATGGATACCAATATAACGTTATTTCAGAGAATGGGCAAACATTTCTAGCTCATCGACTATTTAATAAGTAGTACCAAAACTAGGCAAAATTATGGGACAACACAATGTTGGAAGAAGGCGACATTCTTGGCTCGAAAACCCAAGGAATTGGTTTGGACATAGTTTTATTTTCTAATACCAAACAACAGCCTCAAAGTTGAAGATAGAAATGATGCTGTCCAACTTCCAATAGAAGACCATCGTGGAACCGCATCAATATTGGGAGCCTAACCTTGTTTTCCTGATAAGCTTATAGTTTCTTTAGGCAATTTGTACCAGTAGCATCTGATCAACTTCTTAATTTGATTTTGAACTCAAGCGTCAATGCGTTAAGGTTTAAATGGGGAATTTCGTCAGTTTTGTTTAACGATGGGAAGTTGACTGTCCGAACAGCAGAACTGATTTTAAACTTAATCTATCAATTACCTAATTTGAATTAAGGTTTTGTGAATGAAGGTGTATATTCTATTACAGAATGACAGATTTCTATAACGTGAGGTGCAATATAAAAATGTATATTTTTTGATATAGGTAAATGTGTTTTATACGTATAGATTAGAATAGTGATTAAAAGCCATGGCTTAATAAAGACATGCCAAGATTTAATTAATACTATTATAGCTTTGGCGAACTTCATACCGCCATATTTTATTTCTCCAGTTGCGTGTCACTTTCTCCAGGGCAAACGTCAATTGATTCGTCAAAGATTTGTCAGTCTTCTGTCATATAACGTCAATTCTGATAACATTTATATTAATATATACATTTTCTTAAATTACACTGAGAGGAGGCAAGACACTTTTAAAAGCTGTAGTGTAATTGCCTCATGTAAATGATGTCGATTTGCCTACGTTCAGTGGTTGCAACCTCTTTAGAATATTTATCTTACTCTCTATGTACTCTCAGATAATTTATATAAACCTAAAATATTTCAGAGCCAATGAGGAATCACTGTTTCCTTTAACTACAAAAGCGAAGCAGCTTAATGCGGATATACTGGAGAAACATGACAAAATTAATGATCTTAAAGTAGTCATACACAAAAACTCTAATCGAATCGAAAAGTTACTCGCAAATGGGAATGTGCAATAGTAATTTATGTAAGTAGACATGTTAAATGAGTTTTAATTTTATTGTACATGTGTAAAAAATAAATATGTATCAACAAATTGACTTGATTCCTTATTTATGAGTTTTATTATCTAAAATACCGATCCGATCCGAATACCGATCAATAAATAAATGAACTCTTCATAACCATTATATTTGATTAATTTTGCATTCACAATGCTATCTTGGAAAATATTCTTTAGGAAAAATGGTTAAAAAATCCACCAGCCGCAGATACTCTGAAATGGGACTTGAACCCACGACCTTTCGCAATCCCGGGCTATTGCTCTAAACATTGAGCTACCCTGAACCCATCTCAGACACCTGGTGCTGTTTTATCCAAAGAGTGTATCTACAGAAAATATTTTTGTAGTCCAAATCAGACTTATTTGTAATAAAAAGAACTTAAAAAATAGAACCAATTTCTAGCTTTAAAAAAGTGATAAATAATACTTATCTCAAAAGCTTCTTAACCAAGAAAATGCAATTGAACATCGGGCGGGCGGAGGTCGAGACTTCTGTATATTGTTAATTAAATAATAGATTTGAGGTAAGTATTATTTATGATTTTTTAAGTTTGAAGTTGTTTCTGTTTTTTCAAGTTTTTATTTCAAACTTTTTAGTGATATTGATATATTTTTTTAATAACTAATATCTTAGAGAAAAGTCTTAGAGAAGAATATTTTTATTGGTCGGCATATTTTTTCCAATAATACCATACTTATTATAAAGAGGAAAGATTTGTTTGTTTGCATTGGATAGGTTCCGATATTATTGGACCGATTTATGAAAGTCTTTCATCTATGGGCAGCTACTTAATGCGCGTTGGACTTTGGTCATAATTTAAGCAGGCGAAGTCGCGGGGAAATAGCTAGTTTGATAGAAATTGATTCACGATTCTCTACGAATTATTATTAAGTAAAGTATAAAGTACAATATGTAAAGTACTCTTTAATACCTACTATCTAAGACTTTCATAAAAAATATACATCAAAAAGTGAAGTACACAACATACTTGATTAACACAGAAAATCCACGTTTCGGATTCTGAATAAATGCAAAACACAATCTTTTGTTTTTTTGGCTGCAAAGCACCATGTTTTACCATACTAACTACTTATTTGGGTGATATTTGGTGAAAACGAATTTTGTTTTGTGATAAAAGAAAAACTACTGACTCGATTTTGATAAAATCGGACCACCTCGGACCATTAAGCTGTCGAATAAAAAAGAATTATGAAAATTCCGTTTTTACCCTTTGCGTACTGAACCCGAAAAATAGATCATTGCGTAACCGAGTATATGCGTCAGTTGTCTTGCAAAAAAACTCGTAGACTTTGAAACAGCTTTGCCTTTCTAAAATAATAAAAAGTCGATAGGACAAATAGACCAGTCCAAATTTGGATTACTTCACGAAGGATCTCAAAAACGATGGTTAAAAAAATTCGATATTAAAAAATTAAGGACTAAAAACGTCACGTCACAACAATTAAGTTGCCCAAAAGAAGCATAGTACTTCGCATATAATAGGGTATTTGACACTTTAGTAAAATAACGTAAAGAAAATGCAACATTTTTAAGAATCTAATGAACGACAAAAACGCCCTCTTATTGGTTGTAGTCGCAACCAATAACAGGTTATGTTTAAAAAAAGGAAAGTATTTAAAAAAGCATTAGTTACCGAAATCAAACTAGACGTTACTACGGTTCTTTTATTATGATAATTGTATATTGATTTGTCAATAATAATATTCTGATATTGTAATGGAAAGTGACTTACAGTCTAATTAAGACACATTCCAATAAGACTTATCTGTGTGAAATAAAACAGGGAGAAAAAAGTAGCCCTAGCTGAGTTTCTTGCCGGTTCTTCGCAGTCTCTCCCGTCATCCCGCCTTAGTTTTGAAACCGTTGGCAAAGTTTTCGACTTTCACAAGTACTATGGATGATTTTGATATTTATATTAATACATTTCGACGTGTAGATGCATAATAGCACATATGGAAATACTACACATAAAAAAAAAACAAGCAGAATCCTGCGCTCCGTTTTTTGTTCTTGATTCCAAATCTGAATTCGGATGAATCGAGTCAATTGAAGTTACTAGCAACCAATAAGTTGGCTCATCACTAATATTGACATGTAAACTAATCGTTCCTTTACACGTAACATAGTAAATAACTTAAACTTACGATTAAAATAAATTAAAATTATATTGAAAGTCAGATAAGAAACACGAAAAGATTTCATAAGTATTAATTTTCTATACTCAATTTATTTATATTACATTAGAAACAAAATTTAAGTGAATGTCATAGACAATATCCGAACATCGCTAGTGACATCTAGTTTGATTTTAAGAACTTATTTTTATTTTTAAAATTCTTCCTCATTGAAGTTACGAGCAAACAAAAAGTTACATAATAAATACACGTAACATAATAAATAATTTAAACCTACGATTCACATAAATAAAAATTAATTTGAAAGTTAGATATTATAAGATACACGAAACAATATTATATTTATTAATTTTTGTTACTTAATTTACTCTTATTACGGCAGAAAGAAAATTTGAATGAATATCATAGACAATGAGAAAGTATAAAAAAATGTTAGTTCCCGAAATCAAAATAGATGTCGCTACGGTACTTTCTTGATTTCTCCATGACAACCCTTCCCGTTTTCTTTCATGTATAAAAGTAAATTAATTTTCAAAACTCAATAAACAACTCATATTCTATTTGTACTTTTTTCGTATTTGTTAAAGATATCAATATCTAAGTTTCGAACTATGCATATCAGTTTTTTAAGCCAGTCTGATTGTCCGTGGTTGGAGCTTTATCTATCTCTCTCTATGTTGAAGCTCCGACCTATGGCTCCGACCCGAAGCTCCGACCGCCTATCGTGCGGATGACAAATTCAAAATTGGCAACACTTACTGACAACGTGGTAATTTGATGTCGATTGTCGATGTGATGGTTTTGAGAAATGCCATAGCGCCTTACGAAAATTACATCAAATTTCGTAGTGTTGACTGTTGTTATTATTGTTGATTTTGATAGGCGTATTTGACAATTCAAAAAATTCAATAAACTATTATTATGGCTCCCAAACGTAAAAAAACGACTAACGCACTTCGGTCGAAGAAAAAGAAAGGTGTATCCCAATCAAGAACAAAGAAAGATAACGCTGAGGGTCTTCTCAAATTTGAGTATAAGTGTGCTGTTTGTGATTCTTCTTTTGACGAGGAATCTAAACTGGATAAACATTTAGTGAACTGTAATGAAGCTAATTCTGTAATGTCGGCAATGGATGCCCGGGTAAGAATTTACAAAAGTCATAACTCCTGTTACCATTCTCCTGAACACTGCTTTGCTTATAGGCAGCATTGCCTGAAATATTTAGTATATTTTTATCCTTATTTCGTTTCCTAAATAGGTGCATTCATAGGAGGAAATCTGAAAATAAATTATATATATTACTTATTATGACAAAAATTATTGACTTGGAGAGAACCTTTAAATTTAATAAATATTCCTTTGATAATTTCAAGTATTTGTTTATTATAAATAGTCAAAAGCATAAACAAATATTTTTTAACAAAATTAAAGTGTTTACTAGTATCCTTCTGTTTAATGTAGAAACAGTTTTGTAATAATGATAATATTTATTTTGTCAAGCACAAATTTATTCTTAAAAGTTATGAATATCAAGTGCCAAAATAAATTTATATTTACATGAACTTTTTATTGAAGCTATGTCAAAAATAAGACTTGATGTTTTTAAATAATAAGATCTCTTGCCCCCTTTTACAGTTTTTCTAATACTTAATTTATGGTTTACAAGTTACTTTCTTAGTGATATTCTTAAAACTTTCAGCATAGTAACTATGTAATAGTAAAATTTTATCAAATAGATGTAAATGACAGAATATGATTCAAACAACATGAATGTGGCTGAATATTAAAGTTGCTTAAGATAATAAAATAAAAATAACATAATTTATTGATTTAGTAGTTGTAGTTCCCAAATGTACTGAAATTATACAATAGCACAATTATTTTTTCCCATGTCTCAAGATCAAAGTGGGATAAGACTGCATCACATACTTTAATCATGTTTTACATCATGAATATTAAAACATAACTTTTAATATAGATTGTGCCATTTGGGGGTGGACCATTAACAATGATCTGGTGTCTTTTAACCTAACATGATTTTTAAATTAAAATTTGTGATTTGTTTTTGTCAAATTATAGGATGACACAGTTCATTTACATGGAATATATTTAAAATTATGTATTGACTTGTGTTTACACATAATTATAAGAGGTAATTTATTTTTCAGGCACATATAAAGTGCAATGAGTGTACTAAAGTATTTAAGTTCAAGAACAATTTTCTTATGCACGTACAAAATGAACATTCCAAATTACCAGGAAGCGTAGCTTGTCATCTGTGTCCTGTAAGGTGTCCAAACAAGTCTACATTACGTAAGCATATACAAATGACTCACAACAGAGAAGAGTATGCTTGCACATACTGCAAAAAGACATTTGTGAGGCGAGCTCATGTTATGAGGCATTTGTTACAAAGTGGATGTAATGGAGCTGAAGTAGCTTCCTTTCCTTGTGAAGTAAGTAAAGGGATAATATTAATAAAAGTATTATATTATAATTATGTTTTTTTTATACACATATTTATTTAATTTTTTATACAGAATAAGTTTTTGACTGATCTCAATTTGTTTATAGTTATTAATAGGACATATTGAATATCACTAGCTGTAGGTGTATTGATAAATGTCATTCATTTCCTCTGATGTGTGTAAACTAAAAAAAAAATGATTGACAAACACAATATTAGAATCTAAAACGTTATGTTATAATATATTGAAATAGAGATTTACTTGCATTGAACTGTTGCAGTATTTTTTTATTCATTAACATTTTAAAGTAAAATTGCTTATAAGTTGTAGGTATATAAACTTTAATTATCAACTGCTGGTATTAAGACTTAATCACCAGATGTCCAATTTATTATATGGATAAGTAAGTATTTTTTATATATCGATGGGGCTGTCGTGTCTTTTGGACAAAAGTCCCAAAAAAAAAAAACTTTTATGTAGCAGTATTTAACATGGTAGAAGTTTAGCACAACACATGCAGCAAAAGTTATTATTATTATAACTAAAGGACCACACATCAACAATTGGTCATAACAATCACTACTCATACTGTCTAAGTTCTTCATTTGATTATAAACTTTAACACATTAAAAGTAGAGTTCAAAATCAATTGAGGACGGACACCATTAAATTAATTATTTCAAAACGATTTTCATTTTATAAATTGCACACCATAGTGTTGACCATTTCATTATTCTCGAATATTTTACGAATGCGGCATTAGAAATGTTACATAGTTACACATGTTTTTATGTTATGTTATGACCTGATACTCAAATTCTCAGACTACAGTGAAACAAAAATATATAGTATAAGACAAAGTGAATGTTCTATTCAAAATTTTGGAATAGAGGAATTAAACCCATGTGTTGCTCTGAAAAAAATAAAGATTTATTTTTTATAGTTTTACACTTGAAAAAAAAAAAATAAAGCTACCTTAGTGTATATAACCTACCTGAACAAACAAAGAAACGACATATAATGTTTATTCTTTGATTCCTTTATTCAATAATAATGTATATTTTCTTTTCTTTCTGCTTTATCATTCTCCCCCAGATAGTGCTATCTTTCAATCAATTAGGACAACAGTATCTCTCGTCTGCTAATATTCAAAATGCGCCAAGGTTACATATACATACCAAGAAATCTTATTTTCTTTACATGTATATGAAAAGTTTTCTTTGTTTCTATTTAAACTTAATTTATTGTATTTCAAATGATGTAAAAACAATTAATAGTAGGTATATATTTTCAGATATGCGGTGCTAATTTCTCTCGAAAAGACAATTTGATTGTACATCTTCGCATTCAGCATATTTTAAAGAAAGGATATTCATGTAAATATTGCTCTTACACATCTAAAAACTTTTCAAAACTCGTTAAACATTGGCAGGAAAACCATTTGGGTAAGTGAATTATGTAAATTCAAATCCAAGATAATTATTAAAGATTTATATAATAATGTTGATAGCGCTCAAATTGGATTGGCACTATTTAATGTGTCAAGTCTGTGATGTTAAGCAAATTCTGCAAGGGCCGTTCATTGGAAGACTGTATGTATTGTGTGTATTATGGCATGCATGGTGGGTTATTATTACCCGTTTATGACCGATTTCATTTTTATTATATAAATACTGACTTCCAACCAAGGCAGCTAAAAGCATGGCAATCAAATCCTAGCCCAAAAAATATTATTTTTAATGAAATTGATTAATAGTGATTTGTGATTAATTAGATAGTGGTTACCAAGAACTAATTTTTGATTTTTCTTATGAATAATAATTTCAGAGCCACTTAAGTTTGAATGCGACATTTGTGGAAAAACAACTTCTTCTCGCACTTCAATAGCCAAACATTTGGAAATACATGGAGACAAAAAGCATGCGTGTGATGTGGTAATTTTTTTTATATTATATATTTTGTTATTTTTTTTATTTAAGTGGTAAGTAAAGATGCAGGGTAAATTATAGCCAATTTCTACCTCTTTTCCAATCCATTAATTTCATGATAAAGAAGATAAAAAGGTGTCTAAAAGTAAATGCATTATACAAACACGCTACTGTATCCGGAGGTGGACTACCGATTATTATAGATATGTTGTATCCTACTGAAAGCTTACTCTGTCTCAACGAAAACAAATTTTCGCATATTTTTGGAAACATATCTCTCTGCTTATACAATATTTTAGATATTTTTAAGGTTTCGAAATTATCCGAAAGAAGGGAAACAGGCTAGGGCTACTAGTTACATCAACCAAACAATTTAATAGGGTAGCAGTAGGGTAGGTAGTGAAACTTAAGTCACGAAATTACACTAAAACTAAAATTTACATCGAAATAGACATCGTAATACACATTCTGATTTTAAGTCTGTAAAATTAAAAGTCGTGATTTTATTGTCTGTGTGTCCACGTGACTTGAAACACGACTCGGATGGCGCTGTTCTTAACTCATTAATATCCCTTTATTTCGTAATCGATCGTTAGATGGCATTGTTCTTGTTTTTTGACATCTTTTAATCTTCTACTCTATCATCTGCATCTGCATCCGCATCTGTTTTGTGTACATATCACAGGGACGTCATGAATATGACGGACAGCGTTATCGCGGGTATAAAAAAAGGTTAAATTTTGTTTTAATTCCAAGGCAATAAAACGTGTTTTATGACTTTTTTAAATTAAAATAAACAGTTACAGTTATTATTTTAAACAGAGTAGAATACTCTATCAAAAGGCGCCATTCGAATGCTGAACGCAAACATACGGTTGTTCAAAGCCCAGTCAACTGATTAACTGTCAAGGAACACGTCTATTCTTTAATAAATTATTGTAATATCTTCTTGCTTCTACACATACCGGCAGCTTTATAAGCCGCACGAAGGAGCCGCCGGCGTGGCAGCCCAGGTTGCAAGGGATAATAGGTGTTATATAGAAAAAACATGTGTATACATTACAGTGACGAATCCACTGCCTTGTTTTATGACTAACCTTTCTTCATGTTGTGTTGAATAATATACTTTTCCTATATTTAAAAAATTGTACCAGGTAGGATTGGTGAATTTTTTAAAGTATTTTTCATTAAAATATGATTCAATATAGCATCGAGAATGCAAAATTGTTCAAATCTAATAATATATTTTTGTTTATTTGCTCTCATGGCCAAGATTTTATGGTAAGTATCGATATTGAATTATTTTCTATAATCTTAGGGCAGGCGAAAAAAAACTGAAATTATCCAAAGTGAGAATAAACGTTGAAAGCAAATAATGCGTATCACTATCCAAACCATTCCAACAGTTACAAAAATTGTTAAACCCCAATATATTGTATTCTATTTTGAACTTAGCTGTCATAGCGTTAAAGCTAAAAATCAATTGTAGAAATTTAATTGTTTTGGATAACCTCACACGCCGTGCATTAAATACATATGCTTTATATAATCTGACCTAAATAATATTGACATTTTTAATGATATAATCTAGTTAGAACGCTAATACTATCGGCAGTTATAAGTAATAAATCCGAAATATCACCTTATGTGGAGCACAATTGCGTAGTGCTATGTGGTAAACTGCGTACGGTCTTCGATGCGAAACTTAAGAATTGAAGTGCCAGTCATAGGTTGAGTTACCAATATTTATTATCTCTGCTTCGTAAGGCATGGTAAGCCGTTGGTCCAGGTCGAACCAATCAGCACTAGTGCGGCGTGGTGTGCGATGCTCTTGTCTCCCTATTGAATTCTATAGGAAAGATAAAGCTTAGGCCCCTGTAGTGGGGATATGAATAAGCTGATAATGATGAAATAGCACGGTCGCCGAACGATCACCAGCACGCGTAGCATGGTGAACTCGAGAACGTTTTGCCTACACTCAAATGTCACTTTTCTCGGGTGCGCCCATACTATATCTCACTCTCGACCCGAGAAACTGACAAATGAGTGTAGACAAAGCGTTTCTCGAGTTTGTCATGCTACGTGTGTGAAATAAAAGACCTTAATCAATTTCAACAAGTGTAATTATGCAGTATTCTTTCAATTACATCATTAAATTCATGAAGAAATTATAAAATAATGACAGTCAAATATCAGAAAATAGGCAAGTTTTTAAAGGAAATTTACCAATAATTTAATTAATTACTTTTTTATATATGGATACCTCATGCATGTACAAATATCACAAAAATTTAATGTAAATAAACATAAATTTAGCAAAATATAAAAAATAGAAAATAATAACCACTTACAATCTTAGGTGTTGACTGCACGAACATCGGGAGCAAACTGAACTCGGCAATGGCGGCATCTCCGCTTTTATACAAAAAGGGCGGGGATGACACTACCCCCCGAGACTCGACATAAAATTAACGTGAATTTACTTTGACCGACTGTTATAAATCTTAATTGTATTTTTAATTATATTTGCAAACAAGTACGAGTTTTGTTAACCTGTCTAACAATCAATAGTTGCCAATTGTTTAAACCGATGAACGGATATGCATTTTAAATAACACGACTGTTGAGAAAACGGTTAGGCCTTTCAAATAATGCGTTAGTTGACATGTGTGCTAATATCACATAGGACTTCTTTCATTCGTTTGCAAACATTGTATTATGTATCTAGTCATTTTTGTCAAAGTAAAGTGAACCTTAAATGTTTACAGTATCTATCAGTAGGCACAAAGGTCTACGTACGAAATTATTTGTGTTCGGCGACCGTGCTATACGATCGTATAGTATATTTATTTAGTACGAGATTATATATTGAGATTCGGTATTTTCTACAGTGTGGTTATAGTACATTTACGGCTGAAGTGCTGAAGCGGCATATGTTCACCCACTTGAAGGACAAACCACATAAGTGCGACATCTGTGGGAATTCCTACATTCAACGGCTTCAGCTGGATCGTCACATGCAAAAGCATATTGGGAACATATGCAAGCAGTGCGGTGAAGCTTTCCCTTCTAAAGTCAGGTGAGTCGGAAAGATATTTTATTATTATTTTTTTGTATTATATTACAAAATAAAAAAACTGCACCATATTTTTAAGGGTTCTATCAAAATAAAATGTGAATTCATAATTTTTCTCTTCAGTAGAAAAATCGATCACAAAGTTAACTGAAAATTCAACATAGATTTTTTAATTTCTTGTTGTAAGGATTTTTGGATTAATATGTAAATCACTTTGTTGCCATAAAATTGCAAGCATTATCAGGTTTTAATCCTACCAGAATTAATTTAATTTAATCTCACCATATCCTACGATGACTAATGTTTACAATATTACTGTGACCTGAAATAGATACAATACTTGGCTTATATTTTTTCTTGTGATCGACTATTGAATATTACAATTTTATTTACAGATTAATGGTCCACCAACGAGTTCATTTGGGTCTGGAGCGTTTGGTGTGCCCAGTTAAAGAATGCAATTTTTCGAATAGAGAATTCGATAGTGAGGCTAGTTTACGAACTCACGTGAAGAGTCATTTAGGTAGCAAGGGTGGGTATCATATATTATTTGTTATATCAGATGTCCGTATGGAACTCTATAACGAGAATATATTTTTGATTCAGATTACAAGTGCGAGGTTTGCAACAAAACTTTCTTCTCGGAGGTCAACATGAAGCGGCACGTGGCGACGCATCGGTTGGATCGTCCGCGCCGCTGCATGTACTGCGTGTCCGCGCGCGCGTACGTCCGCGGCGAGCAGCTGCTGCGGCACGTGCGCCATCAACACTCGGACCTGTTCCGGCAGCATCTGGCGCATGTGCGGAACGTACTGGTGAGTGGCGGACTCTAGCTGCCGGCTGAGGGCGGCCGAAAAAAAAATGGGAAAGTCAAGATAACTGTATCGCTGCCATTTTTATATCATCATCATCAGCCCTTTATTTCGTCCCCACTGCAGTTGCTCAGGCGTTCCTTATGGATAGTTAAGGAGCATGGGCCATGACCCTCCACGCTGGCCCAATGCGGATTGGCGGGTATTAACGACTATAAATGCAGCCGGGACCAACGGCTTAACGTGTCTTCAGAAGCATGGAGTAGCTCGAGATAATAATTTTTTGGTCACTCATCCCGTGACTGACCCGTGCGAAAGTTGCTTAACGACAACGATCACGTGCCGCGGCGCTTATCTACGATGCCACTGATTTCACTCATACTCATACTCTCATTTTTACATACTTTCACTCATTTCGACTATTTCAAACCAAGCATCGCATTAAAAATTTACTTTATTGCTATTTTAGGGCAAAAATATTAACGTGGACAGAGTAAGAAAATCTGAATTGGATTCTATCTTAAACGTACTGGACGCGGAGTCGGACCGCATTCTAGCGTACAGCAGCTCGGACACGTTGTATGGTGGAGTGGAAAAAGTCGAAGGCAACATCATTCCAGTAAAAGAGGTTAGTTACACCAAATATTTAGATAAATATAGTCACTTTCTCTAACGGTCAGTTGCACTAATATCCATTAAGGTTTAATGACGCCTTTAAGGCTCAATGAATGTTCAAATTTGTATTGGTAATGTCGCTTTAAAGTAGTGATAATTTTAATGCACGTTTGTGCAACCGGCTGTTAGTATACATTATATAATAGAGATGATGCTGTGAAAATTTCAATAAAAAAAAATCACATTGTATGCAATACTAATTCAATAAACATTATTCATGCTTTTATACCGTTGAATGGAAAATCTCTAGTAACCTATATGGTAGTCCGTAGCAGATGTTATGCTGATGAACAAGATTTAGCGATGGAGAAAATCAACGCTGAGACTGTACTTAGTATTAGTCAAAAATCATATTCACTAAACAGAGACTTAGCAAAGGTTGACCTAATACGAAGTTCTAGGAGAGTTTACTCCTAAAAGGTAGTAGGTTAGCTTATTATCTGCATATTATGAATTTCACTAATACTTAAATTGCAATTCAAGCATAAATGACACTGAACCTTCTTTATAAATAAATAGCACTGTAGAAGTTTTAACGAATACATTCATTGTTTTTTTTTGGGATGGTGTTCTTACTTAGATGACCTGGGAACTAATTGTCTAACTTTAAAATCTATCGCTGTCGCTTCGGTTCGAAAGATGTTGGATAACCATTGCTTGTTTCTGAAGACAGTTGAAAAAAGTATTTGTATTATGCAGCAATGGTTGTACAACACCTTTCAAACTGAAAGCGATGGCAATAGATTTAAAATTAGACAACCAGGGGGCTGCTTTAAATAAGAGTAACGTTTGTTTAGGTATGATTTATTGATATTAATATGACTTAATATCACTAAATTTTCTTATCTTTGTTCTTTATAATTTTAGGTAGAAGACAATCCATTGATGTCTGAAAAAGAGCTGGAAGAAAACCTAAAGTTATTATTAAAACGCTTGGTCGACGATGACGTTCTCGAGATCTTTGGATGGCCCAACGAATCTGTTGACACTGTATGTATAATTAGTAATTAATCACTACATTAAGATTTTTCTTACGGTTTAATACTGAGAAATAAATATTTAAAACTTCGATAAAACAGGGGTAGATTTACATTTATGACCACATTACTTAAGAACTAATCTCGTAATAACTGAATTGTCCTTCGCAACATTTTTAAATATAATATATAATGAGAAAGTGTTTTAAGGAAAAAAAAGCACTAAAAGTACCACACTAGACGGCGACTGTTGATGACAGCAAAAGTTGATTTTTGCAGGAAACAAATGGACCAAAGATAGTAATTTCCGTTCCTTTTAACTAACATATTAAAAAACTGAAATTTTCCAAGTTCGAAATTTAGATATCAATACAAATACGAAAAATTACAAATAGAATATGAGTTATTTATTGAGTTTTGAAAATTAATTTCCTTTAAAAATCAAGAAAGTACCGTAGCGACATCTAGTTTGATTGAAACATGACCCGCCACTCATTAATTACAAAACTAATTCCTAGATGGCGCTGTTCTTAGTTAATTTATATCTATTTATTTCGTAATCGATCGTTAAATGGCATTTGTCTTATTTTATTGACATATTTTCATCATCTACTTTATTTCATTATCTACTTTATGCATCTGTTATGCGTACATATCACAATGACGCCAAGAATATGATGAATACCGTTTGTCGCGGGTATAAAAAAAAAATAATGTAGTAAAATGTGTTTATTCTTCCGAAATATTTGTTTTATGGCTTTTTTAAATTAAAATAAACAGTTACAAGTATTATTGCAAACAGAGTAAAATGTCCTATTGGTTTAAATAATGATATGTTTCCTTTAGGTGTTGGAAAAAGTGATAGAGCATTGCGGTGCCCGCAGTGCAGACAAGAGTCGCTGGACTCGCGTGCAGTGTTTGCGCGAGAACACGAAGCACCTGTTCCTGTACGCGGTCGAGGACAAGAACATAGCGCGTATGCTCGAAACTCACACCATTGACCAGATCGTCAAACATATACTCGTACAGGTTGACGATGAACAGCCCGCTGAGTGTTGATGTTCACGTTCACGGTAAATGAGGAAACGAGACAACATGAACGTGTCAGTGAGATAGAGAGGGACAGAGGATGGCGTATTGTGTAACAAACTATTTTTTATTAACTACTCTCAGACAATTTTGATTATTTTAAAAGTCCTTAGAACACCTCTGCTACAGTTACTCGCCTATTTAACAATTTCCCTTTTAAAACGAGTATAATTACAAGAAAAAATGGAAAATTTTATGAGTAAGGTAATGTTTGATTTTTCTTTAAATAAATTTTAAACTTCACGTTTTTATAAAGACGTTGTAGTTTTCCTATTTTCAATTACAACATATTTGAAGGTCATTTGTTTTTGTACAAAATCAAATTGAAAGTCTGCGATTTTTTTGTTTAGACGCCCTTTTTACTCATGCTATTAAAATCACATCCAAGAACATTATTTGATCACCCACCTACATTTTGTATGTGGCGAACGGCGGGTAATATAACAAATAAAGCCGGGACCTTTAGATGAAACATGCCTTCAGAAACATGGAAAATTCCAATAATAACCCATTTGAGTCCGAACTTTTCGAAAGTGAATTAACTATAACGAATTCTCTAAGAACTGCGCCATTGTCTTTAATAATATTATAATTGTCGCTATAAGTTAGCGACATTATATTGGAAGATCACAAATCATGAGAAAAAACATTCAAATTCAATAAATACCATGTGCAATAGTACCATAGAAATAAGTTCAAATGACATACCAATGTAGTAACTTATTTTTTAAAGGTCCTAAATTATTTTACTCAAAGGAAAAATTTCCTGCCTATATCTTATATAATCTGGGACTAAAATAAACATTTTTTATTTAGATTTACCAAATTATATTTCCTCTATTTCTTATCGCCCCCAATTTTCCATTGGTTACACATAAAAGTAGAACTAAATAACTTTGTAATTTTTATGGTTTCATTTTTTGATTAAAAAAACCAAACAGTCATGCATAGGTGCAAGCGACATTCAACTCAATAACGAAAAGAAAGAAAATGAAGAGTTCAATAATAATACTGCATATAACGGTCGATTATTAGTCCAAAGAAATAAGATATAGTTTCAACGGTTCAGTAGGCATACTGTATACGTCCTATGTATGAGAAAAATAGTTTTCCAACGACTTAGTTCACCATTTTTACTGTAGTAATGTACGGTGACCAACCTTATTTTACGGAACTTTTAACATGCCCTTAATCATTTTTTATTATATTCAATAATTGTTTTCCTATATGTTATGTTTAAAATAACTAATTACAAGAATTTCAGAGTATTCATTGAATATAGCATTCCGTTAAAAATGTTGAAGATGCTGAGAAAGGTTGTGAATTGAACTTGTTTTTTGTTAGTTAATGTTGTTATATATTTATCATGTAGAGAATTATTTAAAAAAATGAACCAGTCTCGGATGCCTCTCCGGAATGTGAATCGTTGTGTCTAATGAATTGGGTTATTTTTAATTCATAATATTGTAATGGAAAATGACTTCAAAGTCCAATGATGTAATTCCTTTACTCTGTTTGAAATAAAACAGGGAAAAATAAACAGCCCTTGCTGAGTTTCGTGTTGGTTCTTCTCGGTAAGTCTTCCTCTGTAGATTTTCGTACTGATTGATCAATGATGTTTGCAACAAGAGTGAATAAATTATTTTTAATCTGAATTATCAAGTTTATATTTTTATTTTGGAAATGGTGGTAGTAATTATTTTATTTGCTATACTATAATTATATGTTCAATCTTATCTAAAAGAAATTAGTAATGTGAAGAATTTGGTGAAGAGATTATGTTATATAACTCGTAGCATTCGTTGTTTTGATACATATTTTATTATGTAGATGTTGTTATCCATATCAAATTAAAATTTACAAGTAATATCAAAAGTATGTAAGGTTTTTTCATGAGTAAATAAGATTGATTTAATATTTAACATTGTTTTATGGATTAAGTGATAGTTATACTTTATTATAATATACTTATGTTAGTATTGTTGTAAGCTACAAAAACTAGGTTACATTTTTTAAAATAAAACGAAGGGTGTGTCGTTGTTTTAAGTTAAAATAACAATATATTATAGTGAATGCAAAATTAAATATAATGAGAAGTAACCTAGTTTGTGCACAGACTCTTGTAATACTTTTAATTTTATAAATGTTATATTTCTGCGAAGGTCTATGTATCTTTAAAAAATTATATAGTTATATTTTCTTATAATAAAAACGGCGTTGGGGAAGTTTATTATTAATGTAATGGCACTCTAATGTAAAGAAACTAAGGCACATTTTTATAGGTAATCTGTATATTTTAAGAAAATAATGTTGCATTCTAAGATATGTTTTTCTTGTGAAATATTGTTATACGCATTTTGATAATGTTTAAGTTTCAACACAATATACCATATCATTCGTTTTTTAGCGAAAAAGTTAATATTTTTATCATTTCAATTGGCCATGGGTATAAATGTATAATCGAGCCTATACGTAATTTTTACCTTTAATTATGTATTTTTTATAATCATAAGGCATTAATGAGATCATCTCGTCATAATATTATCAAATAATGATCAATTTTATTATTAAACCTTATACTTTTACAGAATTATATAATTCTATTTATAGATCAATATGTCTTTATTAAAGTCACTTTAACCACGTTTTGGACATAATCATGACTCGATGGTTTTTCAGACAACCATAGTTATTTACCATGCCATGATACAGTACAAAGACAGATTTTGTCCAAACGATATGATACTTTAAACTCATGATAGTTAAGTTCAAAATCACACTTTACATAGCTAGTATCTATTTAGGTGCTACATAATTTGTTTGCATAAAAAAAATTTTAGGGTTGGTGTATATCTAAAGGAAGACCGGTCGCAGAACGTCAGAATTACCAAAATTTATGACATTCAACGTTGATCCGTCAGTGCGTCAAGATCACCCACAATGTGTCATTAAAGTTAAGAAGTAGAAGAAGAGCACTAACGTATACTTCCGTGTTACACTTTCGTTAGATTAGCACCGATCCTTATTATTGAGACATTTTGAGTGGCCTGTGTTGTGCAAAGAAACATTAAAACAATAAACTTTATAACTACTTTTTGTACCGTGTCTGATTATTTATTATAAATCTGATATATTATGCAGAGATAATTACCTAGTACGCTCAATAAAAAAAAATTGTTACATTTGTCGATAGTGTGTTTTTATACATTTAGTAATTATGGGTATAAGGTGTTTATACTAAATTTTAAATAAAATTTTAATGTTCATTTTGTATTTATTTTTAGTAAGTAAACTAGGCAACAAAAGTCATAGCCGAATTTTATCCGTATATTACAGTATTTTAACACAATAATATGAGACTAGAATATTTGATTTGAGTAGTCTGCGTTAAAATGCTACCAACAAAGATCTAAATATAATTTTCATTCATCAGTTTTCCTAATTCTTGTTCATAGTGGAAATATTCTGTTGGCTGTATGGCCTATATGCCTTTATCTTTAAAACAAAAGCTGTCATTCTGTGTTGACGTTGACTTCCCTCTCCCACCTTCCCCCATCAGAATAAATAACTTTCGAATCGTAAATTCGTAACCAAAATTCCAATACCTACTTAATGTTTTATATCAGTAGTGTTATTTATTTCATAAGGTAACTTGCTATATTTGCACCTCATACAGTTAACAGTAGTAGTGAATAGTCATTTGCACATCATGTCAACCAGTCCGTCTCTTATTGTAAAATTACTAGCTTCATCAGTTTCTGTGGCCAATAGGGCAGGTAAAATAGTTAGAGATGTGATGAGCAAAGGAGAACTGGGTATAGTTGAAAAGGTTCGTTTTCCTTTTTAAGAGATAGTTTCTCTTCGCCTGTATTGTTTTGTGTTATTGTTTATTCAATCGTACACGTATATTTACAGGGAAAAGATGATTACCAAACAGAAGCTGATAGGTCTGCTCAAAAATGTATCATTGCATCACTTTCGGCCCAGTACCCGAAGATAAACATCATCGGTGAAGAAGATAATACTGATAATGATGTGAGTTTTCAATCTTTACTCCCCTTTAGTTTCTATTTAGCGAAGACTAGTGCCTTTTTATAAGTGGAATATTAAATAGAAACCTCAAAAATAACGGGTTTTTATGTAGGTAGATTTTCCAAGTGACTGGATTGTGACTGATGCAGACCGGGAAGTGTTGCTACTCAACTGCCCTGACAATCTTAAAAGTGTACAAGAGGAGGAAATTGTAGTTTGGGTTGATCCTCTCGATGGGACTGCAGAGTACACCCAAGGTATTTAATAATTTCATAATAATTGGTATTTGCTACTACTATAATGTTGTAACAAGTTAAATGGGTGGAGTAAAGCACCTGTATCAAAATTTTAGGTGCCCTAATGTTGAAGAGGAGTCCTTGGGAAAGATGGAAAATGTATTTATTGCATCCATTTATTAGTATGAAGTGGTATCTAAGTTTGCTACAATCCAATTATGGTAAAACCTAATTTTTTTTGCAGCTGGGCTTAGTGGTCTGAATGTTTTTGTAGTTTTTGTATCTGCATGATTATTATGATACTATACATATGTATATAATAATTCTTACTAAACATGTTAATAAGGAGAATTAACAATGCCTTTTCAAAATAATTTTATCAAAACTATCCAGTTATACATCATGTATGGTTAATTAATGATAACTACATCATATTATACGGTCTTTAATGAAATCCACATTTTATGGTCCTCATGCTCCAGACCTTATCTTCCTTTTTGTTTCAATTAAAACAATTTTATCATCATTGGTATCACTAGTAATAGAACTTGTGCTTATGTATTACATTTTAGTACCATATTGTACATTAGTAGTTTGACATTGGCCATGTGAATATGAACAAGCAAATTATAATATAACTTTAATTTTAAAGAAAATTAGAACATGTGTTTTTATATCAATTTTTATTCTACAAAAGTTATATTTTACCTATGTAGAGAGATTTTTGATATGAGATAACTTTCTGTTTTCATAACAGAATATCTATACTTATGCATTTTGGGCTCATTATATGTAACACAATTTATACTCTCCAATAGCTCTTAACGTGCATCTGTACCAGCATGCGTAGCATGACAAACTCGAGAACGTTTTGTCTACACTCAAATGTCACTTTTCTCGGGTGCGCCCATATGATATCTTACTCTCGAACTGATAAACTGACAAATGAGTGTAGACAAAGCGTTTCTCGGATTTGTCATGCTACGTGTGCTGGATGAATTTATAGTTGCTTAAGTGAATATGTCACACATACTTTATAGTAAGAACCTTGAGATTTTTAAAAGTTTTACATTTCATAGTAATTATTTTGTAATTATCTCATTGATAATCACAAAAAATGAGAAGGCCTATTGTGGAAAGAATTGCCCCGTATTAAATATGTCCTTATCTGCATTGCAATGGCATAGTCCTGTCGCTTACGCATCTAGGTAGATATCTGCTTACAACTTCTAGTTTTGGTGATCACCCTATAGAGGGTGGTTGATCTTTGGCCTGAGCTATTAATTAAATAGATGTTAAATACACAAGCTCCATTATGAATCTGAATCAAAGCATGTTGAAATTGTGTCATAGCAAGCTTATTAGCAGCCTTTCTTTGTAACATTATTACAATGAATAAAATAGAGAATAGTGAAGAAAATAAGTAATAGTGTAGAGAATAAAAATATAAATTGGTACCTACTGGGAGGCATTATCATCTTAAGCTAAAAATTAAGATAGAAAAGTCAATTCAAAACCATTGACATATTTTTAGATATGATAAAATTTATGTATTTCTTTATATACCATAATAAATTACTGCTCACTATATATTTTAATATGTTACACAATACAATCAATGGTGTACATGTAAAATCTATAATTTCAAGATTTTAATAATAAAATGAAACAGGGGTTCTGGGTAATTTTTTGGTATAATTCAAATTAACAATAGAAAAATATTTTGTGTCTAGTAATAATGTATGTACAAGACTAATAAAGAATGTTAAATTAACAAGCTAAAAAAAAAGTTACTTAAAACGCAACATAGCGTATAATGAATGAATAAAAAAAAATCACATAAAATAATAATATAACAAGTAATTTAACAATTGCATAACAAGTTTTTTAATTTGTTTTGTGTTGCTGTTGGCAATATAATTATTAAAATGTGTTCTCAAGGATTTCAATCAATATTAACTGTAAATACAATCAATGAATGTCAATACCTTTCACTTAGAATGATAAGTTTATACTTGTATCTATAGTAGAGCGAAGTAATTGAGAAAATGTCCTGTTTTAAGCGAATATTTTTAACCAAAAGTCTAGAAATTGAATGAAGTAAGCACTATTACGTAATAGTTCTTAATTCTTAATTAAACTCTTGTTTATTGTGTATAAATATCTGCTTCAATTATGACATATTCTTAAGTGATTACTGCTCTCAACTTATACATATGTTAGAATATATTTTTGATATGGTTCAGACTTCCCTTTTTAATTTATATGTGCAATGTTTGTTTTAGGATTTTTAGAACATGTCACAGTTTTGATTGGAATATCTGTTAATGAGAAACCCATAGCTGGTGTGATTCACCAACCGTATTATAAATCAATAGTCGATGGCGAAAAGAAAATGGGTAGAACTATATGGGGGTTTCAAGATGTTGGCGTTGGCGGTTTTACGCTAGCCCCTCCTCCAGACTCCTTGATTATCACTACAACAAGAAGTCATTCGAATCCTCTTGTTGAAAAAGCTTTGCAAGTCATGGATGCTTCGCAAATCCTTCGTGTCGGCGGAGCAGGTTACAAGGTAAAATATTCATTATTCATGTATTTTTGTATAGAAAGGACAATGTTAATGAAACATGAAAAAAGGCCAGGCCCGCCGCTAATGAGAAATACCTCAAATATAGGTGTATAGGTGTCTGTGAAATGTTATATTTTCTTTTAATTATATTAGATCTTACTGTAGCCTACAACTTGTTCGATACATCTTTTGGCTGATAAGAACTACCGAAAGAAACGCCTCTTTCGGTAATTTTTCGTAGGATATAATGAAAAGCAAATGTAATATCAACGTGGTATTTTGAATATTATTTTCGCTTTTCAGCAAAAATGTCAAAAACGCTTTTGTAATACTTACGTTTTTATTTCAAAATAGGTTTTACAATTGTTGGAAGGGAAAGCGTCTGTGTACGTATTCGCTAGTCCCGGGTGTAAAAAATGGGATACGTGTGGACCAGAAGCGGTCCTATCGGCTGCTGGCGGGAAACTGACGGATATTGTTGGCAATTTCTATAAATATAGTGCTACAGAATCCAAACCCAATAAAATGGGAGTTCTGGCTGCCGTTAGTGAAGATCTCCATAAATACGCTCTCAGCAAAATACCACAAGAGTTGAAAGAAGCTTTAGCGAAGAAATAAAAGAATAATAATTTGACTGATAAGATGGTGCATCTTCTATAAGTATAATTTCAATCTTCATAAATGAATACGCATAAAGTTATGATTGTAAATAATACATAACATAAAAGAAGCTGTAAAGGGTATATTTTCAAGAATACGATCTTAAAATTAGCAAATCTCAGCCATTGTCTCTGCTAAAAACTATATAGAATGTTATAATTATATTGAAAAAAAATATATAAAATCAAATACATGCAATCAACTTTCAAAAGTTGCGTACTTTGATACATATACTGAATTTTTATCAAGTCTACAAACATATCAAATATCTAATCAAATTAGATCGCACACTGATAAATGCCTTGTTTGACGAGAGTGTTGATGACGGAATTCAGCAAAGAGTATCTTGAATCTACACAATTTAATAGTACATACTATTTGTTACTTTTCTTTAAAGCCTTGGTTATTAAAAGTTGTTGCAGCCAATGTAAATAAAAAATTTATGATGATTACCTCTATAAATTTTATTTAATATGTACCTTAAATTTCTTTTTATCTTTGATAATTCACGTTTACATATCCAGATTTATTTTTGTTGAAAAATATATAACACCTATTTTTTATTTTTTTCATAATTATTTTAAATTACGGCGATACCTTGATAAAATGTCAGATGACGTCACGTTTTTATAAATTTTCTACAAAACTTGACGTAGGGAGACCTTATAATTAGAAAAAAAAAACTTAAATAGAAGTCGAACCAATAAATGTTTGATTTAAACTTCCCATACGGAAAATTTGGTACTCAGGGGCGAATCGTGCATTTGTGGGACTCTGGGCTGTTACTGATGATTACTGAAGTGAATGTGAAGTTATTAACTTTTTTCAATAGTACCGAATATACCGAAAAAGTGTTGTATATTGTTTTTAATGGGAACGGGCTTAAGCCCTTAAGTGGATTCGCCCCTAGTACTACCGCATGAATAAACATGAATTATATTTTAATGTTTTTCGTAACGAAAGTCATCAAACATATAAACTACTATGTCAAAAGATTGTTTCTTGTACGCCACTAAAAGATAAAGTTTTATATGGTCATAGTAACATGTATTTTGAAAATCGTTTAAGCAATATATAGAGCCCGATAGCAGATAAATAAGCTTTTAAATTTTAAATAACTTACAGGAAATACACGCCCAACTAGCAAAAATATGTCGTATAGTAGTCGCGGCAACGAAAATTATTCAGCATTTTGGCTCCTAATAGAAGTCGTATAAACGTAATGAAAACGTTTATACAACGCGATTTGGGCCCATTTTATTCAGCAATTCAGTCACATAGACATCGTATAAAGGTAACTTATTCAGGTAAATCGTCACGTAATTATCGCCGGAATGACTGTTACAAGCTTATGTTGCGCTATAACTGTAACTTATATGACTTTTATATGACATGTTTGTCTTATTGAAGCGACCTGGGATACAAAACAACTGAAAACATTTATAGTAAATAAAATAAGCAATTATAATTCATCGGTAAGTACAATTTATTTAGCAGACATGTTAATTTGTAGGTTGCACCAAATGTAGGTTCGTAAACTCACGCATAGGGTTGTAAAGTATTGCGAAGGTAAGTTTTCTGAGGAAATATACTAGGTTATATCATAAATATTTAACGCCCCCCTTTAATTCTTAGTAATATGAATATAATAACAAATATTTTTATATCAATATTATTTTTGTACACCATTTTTACTGCTGACAGGCGGTATAATAGCTTCTTATACAGCAAATTAGCAGTATGAGCGCCATGATACCACTCTGATTATAGTTTAGGGTTCCTTAGAACTTCCTAAAAAGTTTTCTAAAAAAGACTTTTTGTTTGTTTTTCCATTTAATTCCAGTCCATTTTCGATAACTGTAAACTACTCACAGCATTTTACACAAAACAATCTGATCGGTGTAATGGATACAATTATACGACATTTTAGGCTTGTAATAGTCGTATAAATGCGACGTATACTACATAATAGTAGTATAAAAGCAACAATGTTGCTTTTACTCGACTGAGTCAACCTTGCCATAAGAAAGCTATATAATATGCTTTTACTCGACGAAATAGTAACATAAGCGTCGTATACTAGCGACTTATTCAGCAAAATATTATATGACACTTAAGTCATATAAGGATGCTGACTAAACGTTTACTCAGCATCATTATGTGACCGAAATGCTGAATAACTCAAAAGCTATATAAGATGCTTTTATACGATACGTGCTGAATAATTCACACTTACTCGACTTTTATAACACCGAAAAGCTGAATAAACTTTACCTTATATGACTAATTTGCTAGTTGGGCGGTAGGTACACCTAATATAGATAACGCAGAGTTAAATAAAACCATTTTTTTTAATAAATGTCAATTTTATTATTTTGTGTTTAGATGGCATATGTGCTACTATGTGATACAAGAAACCTTTTAGGTTAAATGCGCAATAAATTAAAATGCTTTTGTAATACTGTAACACTTAAACAATAAAATACCACAAGTAATACTTAAAAATAATCATTTTAGATTTTCAATGATATCGGTTGTAAGATCTGCAGTGATTCTGTAAAAATCCGAACCAGAATCAGTGTCGAGAGTGATAGTTAAGGTGTCCGAATTCACTTATATTAGTGTAAAAATTCCACCCAAACAGCCAAAAGAAATATTAACAAATATTTTAATATTTCGATTAAGATTAATATTTGTTATAATTATTATATTTGATCATTTTTTCATTGCTATATTAAAAAATATTTTTAATGTCAGATATTCTATGCCTATGTAAATTTGAAACTCACTTCACTTATACCACGAAACGTTAATTCCAATACAAGGTTAAGCGGAAGTGAATTTGGATACCTGAGTGAATTCGGGTTCGGGTTTTTATGGAATCATTGTTCTGGTTATTGTCACTGCTTAACAAACTATTATTTGCTTTAATTTATAATATTGTAGCGACTGATACATAGCGACATCTAATTCATCACACTAACATCGACACAACAATCGATAGCGAGAAGACTAGCATCGTCACAGCAATCGATAGCAAGACGAACTGCAAGAAGTTTCGACACCCAGTAACGAGATGGCGCTGTACCAATACAAACATTATAAATTAAACATTTAGAATGAATAAACCTTCATCGCTCACGATAAGTTTAATTACCAATTAGCATAAATAGTATGTCCAACCTATATCGGTAGGACCGCGGTCCCCAGGCTAACAACACCTAGCTCGGAGGGAGACAATTATCAATTACCATCACCATAATTGTTCTTACAGTATTTATTTAGCCAGTGCCCAGCACGAAAATTACTTGAATAGTAATTTAACATAAAAGTAAGTGTAAAGTGGATTTATATTGCAATACTTCGAATTCACAATAAGATGGAATTAAAATTTCACTTATATTTGTTAGAGAGCATTACTATGTTACTGCCAAATGGTCGTACATGTTTTAACGCTCGACCATTAAAAGGTTATATATGTTTAAGTAAACTAGCAACATATTGTTTTCAAATGACTTTGTGACAATAATCACGGTTATATAACATGCAGGGGTCATTCTACTAATGTCAAAGTAATACTAACGTATCAGTGTAGTTTCAATAATAGCTTTTTTGGCACAGCTCCTGTTACTATATCACAAAATAAAAGAATTTGACATCATTGATTGATTCATTAACGCGTCATGTAATATTTGGCGTGAGGTGGAAAAAGCATTATTAATTAAAACGCCACTGTTCCATCATTCCATCATTGCGTTAACATCAGCAGAATCGGAGCTCAGTTCACAAACACTTCATTAAATTAAAGGCAATTAATTAGCCCCACCAAAACTCGATATTAAATAATAATTACAATGGTAGTGCCAGGTACTATGAGCAACAGACAATTTAGACATGTAGCTCTTTCAGTCATACTGTATATGTTACAGTGAATTCAGGAAACAAAACTTAGTGCTATGTTTACTCATTGTAAACTTTTATACATAATAAAAACCTTCCAAAAATGTCAACAATAAAAAAATGTCAAATGGAAACAAATAAAATCAACAACATAATAATAAATTAATCTAAACTTTGGTTTAAAGTTTGCTTTTTGGTTTTTGTACTAATTTCTTTAGTTCACGTCTCAGGATCTTTCCCGATGGATTTTTCGGTATTTCGTCTATGAAATGTACGCCACCCCTAAGATGCTTTGTAGGTGACACCTGAAATTTAACATAAAAATAGTTAGGTAATAATGGGCAAGAGCTTTGTTACGATGGGTGGAAATGGGGTGAAGGATCCGGGATTCAGCACGTTTACCATGACAAACTCGAGAAACGCTTTGTCTGCATCAAACGTCATTTTCCTCCAGCCGCGAATGAGATATCATATGGGCGTATCCCGAAAAGTCATATTAGGAGTAGACAAAACCCCTCTTGCGTTCGCTGTACTACGCGTGAAGCAAGGAACCTGCCACCACATGGTGGTTAGTTCCATACCCAGAGAGAAATTAAAGAATGAAAAGTAGAATAGGAAAGTAGCAGGTTCAGACTGGTTCCAGTTAGTAGGAGAGATATAAAAGCGAGAACTGCTGAGCAATTCCGTAAAAATTAGAACCGAATTCGAATTCACTTCGAAAACGACATCCGCTTAACCTTGAAT
Source organism: Diatraea saccharalis (assembly GCA_918026875.4). NCBI lineage: Eukaryota > Metazoa > Arthropoda > Insecta > Lepidoptera > Crambidae > Diatraea > Diatraea saccharalis. Next base: position 28,535,364 of record OU893333.1, on the reverse strand, counting down.
TGTTAAACGGTATTAACGTTTCGTGGCATAAGTGATGTGAATTTCGAAATGACAAGATTAGAATATCTGAGATACGTATGAATAGACCTATTTTTTTTTGTATTTTTACACAAATAATGGAAACGAATACATAGTATAAACTACGCGGGTGTGCGGGTGACCTGAGTGAATTCGATTTCGGGACCTCTACGCAGGACCGAATGAGTGAGTGTAGTTTGTGTTGGCGGCACGTACCTTGGCGGCGACGTATTGCACGAGTTGTTCGGGCGTGAGTTGCGCGCCGGGCTGCAGCACCACGAAGGCGGTGGGCAGCTCCCCCGCCGCCGCGTCCGGCGCGCCCACCACGCCGCAGTCCGCCACGCCTGCGTGACGCAACAACAACGCCTCCAGCTCAGCAGGCGCCACCTAACGAGAACCAATACCAACCATAATGATGCGAATGCGAAACGCGATACCGGTGTAAACAGTAAACGAAAATAAATACAGAAAAAGTTTTTTTCTGGTAGTGTTTAATATACTTGTTCGATTAATGACCGAACACTGCATCATATGCATTTTACGTAGTTTAGGTATATAAGCGCGGCTCGTGGCGAAAAGTAGGTCACCGCCAGCCGGCCTGTAGTTACATATGTTTTTTCAGTAGAACATTTCGATCCCCGTTACAGGTTGGATGTTCTCTCTAACAATTATCTCATTTATCATTAAAATTAACATTTAATAGACTTAGTAAACATTATAAACTTTGATAGATACTTAGTAAAGTAAGTTCAATACAAACATTATTTTTACTTTAACCTCCCCTACGCTACTCATACTCATCCCCGAACAATACTATTGCCGATAATCACACTTATATACTTAGTATGTATTTACAATGTTGTTTAAATTAAGTATGAAAAAACAACGTCGCCACGTGATTGCAAACAGCGCGTGTCGTCACGACCCTCTCTACTCATATCAGAACTTAGATAATTGAAACATATGCATACATAGAACGATATTAGATCAGGTTAGATTGGCGTGACGTCATAATTACGCCATGACAGAAGATGGAGAAATTATTATATGAATGATATAATCATATATTTTAGATGTATTTCAATTTTCTTTTCACTCGAGTATGAGTTTGAAAAATTGTATTTCAATTTTCTTTTCACTCAAGTGGCTCGAGTAAAAACAGGACTCGAGTCGTATCACTACGAAAGAACCATCGACACTCGTTACGCCCATGTGGTCGGTGTTGCAACATGACCTTGATTAGTCCACAATAGATATGTGCTTAACACATGTCCTGGAATGAATTGAACATGGAACGATTTCTTGTCATTCCGGGCATGGTTCCGTTAACGTGTCCGCGAGCCGTAAGCCGCGGTATGTATAGTTCCTGGGCTATGTAATATTCACATGTATTAAGTCTTGTCCTACTTTTATTTCTTCCTTTATAAATGGCTCATATGCGCGTTTTGATTGCTGTTATTATATTAGTTAGATTCTACATGTAAAATGAAATAAATGAAAGGTGTCAATTTCTTTACCTTTCTCTTATTTTGGATAATGATATAAATTCAAAAGACATTGAGTGTGAGTTACGCCTTTTATTTTGAGATGGCAGTAAATCTAATAGTTTTAGTTACAGATATGAGAATAGGGTGTTATCTACTTTTTATACTTCTAATTGATAAGGGTGGTTCACCCCAAATTTATATGGCAAAATAACAATAATTTATATTGTAAAAAATCTATGTGAGTAAATTTTGACAAAATTGTGAATTCATGAACTGCTTATATGCAAAAATTACATTTTTTTAATATCATATTCTATTAGATACAAAACACATGGATAGTTTTACAGAAAAAAAATATGAAAACTGTAGACAGAAGGTACCGCAGGGTGATCCGATAATATTTTTATTCATCAGAATTATTTAATTATTTCTAATCGTGTACGCAGGTGTCAAGATTAAGTTAAAAAGAATAATCTAAATATTAATGGATTATCGATTTTAGTGTATAAATCTGAAATCACATTATCTTATCCATACAGAAAGCACATTCGTGTTTATTTCGCTGTCTCTCTCGTACTCCTTCGATCATGTCCTATCTCTTTCGTATCGTTGATTGGCCGATATAGTTCCGTGTCCGGACATAATTCCTGGCACTATTAAGGTCCGGAACTACTCATGTCTAGGTTACAATCCAGTAGTGCGACCGCCTAACTCTAGCTAATTATATAATTAGCCGGCTAAATTTCTAATTTTCAAATTTATTGCAATTCTTTTCGATTTCACATTTTTGTAATACACGTGATAGCGATTGCAGCGTTTTTTATAGATATTATGATGTCAAGCTTGCCTTAAACAATTCCAATTGTTTAAGGCAAGCTTTCATATATGTTTGAAAGCTATTGAGAAAACCAAATGCTATTTGCAATCTTTCGACTGGTTAAAGTAAGTTTTTATTATTGTTTCTATAATTCAATTCATCATTCGTGCCAAAAGTTATTGAAACTTTAAAAGTTATACGATTCCATAAAACGCTCTATAAATCACAATCGTTACTTTTGAAAGGGACCGCGATTGATTTCAAATTAGCCAATTAGTTAACTGTTATCGCACATGTCTAGGATAACTTAAAAAACTAATTTGAGCACGAAATCCAGCTTCCACCACGTTCATGGAGCTAAAAACTGCGGCAGTAGAAGAATAAAACAATATTCCCAGTCAGACATCCAAGACATCATGGATGGACTCCCTAACAGATTTCGAGAAGTAATTAGGAATTGGGAATGTGACGTTATCTAATATTTGTTTGTTTTCTACGATGATCCGACCGGAAATTGCTGAGGCGGTCATCAACATTTTCCTTCATGTTAGTGTAAGTTTTAAAATAATTGTGCAAGATTTCTAATGAATACACAAATTTAATATATGTTCGAAGGATCAAAATGAAAATTTCATAAGACGAAAAGCAGGTACATTATGTTGTACCTAGCAAGATATAAAAAATTACGTTCTACAGTCCGTGGCTCTGTCGAATATATATATATCATTCGACAGAGCCATGGATAAGTAACGTAGAGATATTAACTTAAAAAAAACATCTCAACGTCGGAAATTGTTTCATGAGGAAAACTACGTCATTGACCCGTGCAGTCAATTGTATTTAAAAATCGGTTTATAGAAAAGGTAATCTTATTTTTTTATCAACATTATCTTATATTGAAAAATACAAATTTAAATGATTCTCACCTGAAATCCCTTATACTTAATGAGTTCTTTGAGCCGATCTACGACATACACGTATCCATCGCTATCATAGTATCCTATATCGCCGGTTCGTACGAACCCATCATCGTCGACTAGCGCGTCGCCGGCCGCTTCGTCGCCCACATAACCCTTCATACGCAGTACTGATTTAACACATAATTCTCCCTCTTTGCCGGGACCTAGTTTTTCGCGGCTCTCTATATCGACCACCTGTAGTAAAATGTATTAGGAAATGTTACATACATACAGGAATTAACAGTTCCAAAAATACCGGTTAATAATAATTATTTACATGTACACATAAATATAAGTAGCGTAGTGGATAAGCGCCGCGGCCCGCGATCGTTGTCGTTAAGCAACTTTCGCAAGGGTCAGTCACGGGATGGGTGACCAAAAAATTATTATCTCGAGCTACTCCGTGCTTCGGAAGGCATGTTAAGTTGTTGGTCCCGGCTGCATTTGCAGTCGTTAATACCCTCCAATCCGCATTGGGCCAGCGTGGAGGGTCATGGCCCATCTTCCTTAACCATCTATAAGGAAGGCCTGAGCCCCTGCATTGGGGACGTAAAAGGACTGATGATGATGATGATGACATATAAATATAACTCGACTAATAATTTTATAAAGCTATAGATTTAGTTCGATTGAACACGCTAATCTCAGAAACTGCTGGTTCGAATTGGAAATATATTTATGTGTTAAATACTCCATATTAAGGAAGACTATTAGGCTAAACCTATAACATCACCCTGTGATTTATAGGAGTGGAGCAGCAATGAAAAATCATGCAAAAACAGAAAAGTTATATCGGAAATTCACCTTTTTAAAGGACGAACGAATAAATAATACTACATTCGTGAATTTACATTGTGATTTTAGTTTTGTAACCTGATGGACGATTCATTAAAACGAAAATTATTTTTAATCCGACTTTGTAAACAACAAACTTGTAGACTCGTTGTTTCAATTGCTAAGGCGATAGTTTATCGTATAATGATAATAGGTAGTTTTAGATATAAAAAAATAATGATAATCCTTAAGTATTAATATATATCTTATCTTATTACTATTCTTACATATTAGAAACAAAAATTATGAACATTATAATATTACTTCAATGCCCCAATATAGTTTATTTGACTTTTTGATATGATATACTCTATTAGAACTCTGACAATTTCTGAGGACAACAGCGCGGTTTTATTTCAAAAGTTAAATGAATATGTGGTCACCTTCAAGCACACCCCAGGGCCTGGATGGCCACACGTGCCCTCCTTGTCGTGGTTGGCGATGTCCACGCATACCCCCATCGTCACCTCCGTCAGACCATACCCATTTTTTATTCGTTTCAAACCAATCCTGAAACATCGATATTTAATAATGCCTTGATTGTTTCAGTTTTTATTAATGTTTTCCCTTTACTGGTACTAAATCTAAAGTATTATATTTATTTGTAATACTTTGGTTCAGAGTTTTACTTGAATGCTCCATACCTTTCGGAAATAGCTTTTTGTATGTTTTTCGACAAAGGTGCGGCACCACACCAAACTTCATTCAGCGAACTAAGGTCGTATTGTAAAACAAGAGGGTCTTTAGCAAGAAACACTGCCAGAGGTGGAACGATTGTAGTCATATTTATCTGAAACACCAATTTTATTATTCATCCATATAGTATTCGGCAAACATCTTAAAATCGGATGGAGATTGCGCAGAACGCATACTTTGGGTATGCGCAGTTGTATGAAAGGATATTTGAAATTGTTATATAATCATTTATGATGTGAGAAATACATTTCAGGACTGACCATTGAACTTGGCACCAATTTAGATCTCACTTCTTTTGTCGTTGAAATCAACAACCAAGGCAAATATTATAATATCGCATTTAGCTCTCATATATTTTTTCTTAAACTCTCCACAATATTACATTTATGTGTATTGTATTGGTATGAATTTATTTCAAAATTAGCTTATCTCAGGGAAGCTAGGGTGTGTTTGTCTGTGTATTATAGCAACACTGTTCAAATAGTGTTAATATACACTAATAATAATATAATAGTGGTATCTAAAAAATCTTATGTATCATTTTTATCACAATACATTAACGTATTTTAAACTTAGAAGCACTAATATGATTAAAATCTTTACAGAAAATTGGACTGTGCCTAAGTTGAACAGTAACATCTTGCGATGCGACTTACGCGAGGCAAATCAGAGTAATAGTTATAGGTAGATAGATAGATAATTAATTTATTCTAAATGTTAATGTTTTAATTATTTTTTTTAGGTGTTAATGTTTCTCAATTTATACTATTTATATCTACTCTGCTGTTGATGTGATCAGATTTTGGAAATAATATTAGTTTTTGGTAATCCAAGTAAGTAAATTTCTTTGACTTTTTAACTCAGATTAGTATAGTAAATTTAAGTTTTCATTGTATATAACACCAATTATACAACATATTTATTCCAATTTTTCATAAACATATCTGTCATTATACATGTATTTTTCCATTATTTTTAGAATGCAACAATTTCAAAATGAAAATCATTATGGAGTTTAAAACAATAATTATTCTAACTCGCTGACATTATTATGTTCAAATCCCATTTTATTTGATTAATTAAGGCCTATCAAGTGAAGAAAATGCCTTATTCCCAAAATATTGGTTTTATGACTTATGGCACTATTCCAAGGGTGGTGCATTACTTGTGTGTTACATAATATATATATTTTTCTAATATTTAAAAATACCTTATACTTTTGAATTGTTTCCAAATATTGTTGTGGATCAAAACGAATTAAAAATACTGTTGTGAGATGCTCAGCCATCATTGTGAAGGTAGTAATAAAACCATAGGCATGGAACCATGGTATTAATGTCATTGAGTTCTTAATTTGATGTTTGTAGATGTTCATTGATGTAGTAAAATAGTACCTGAAATTAATTAAAAATTATATTTACATAATTTTTTTCCATATAATACTAACTAACTGATCCTGCATAAAACACAACAAAATAATAATATAAAATCATATTGGTAAAAGAAATTTTAAAATTGGTCCAAAACATATTAATTACAAAACTTTTTGAATTTTATAAGCACATATAGATGAAGTTATTAAAGTTTAATAGTAGGGTATTTTAACTCTATAAATATCTTTTACCATGTCTAAATAGTCTGACCATATAGCTATTTTATTTTTAATTTCTTCCCTTGCAAAATGGATTGTTTAACTTACTTCATATGAGCTATTGATGTGAGGATATTTACATGTGTGAGCATAACACCTTTGGGCAAGCCTGTTGTGCCGGAAGAGAGCATTATAGCAAGTGTGTCTTCTTTACCATTCACATTTTCTAAAACAAATTCATCTGCATTGACATGCTCTTTTACTAAACTTTTGTACATTATTGATGGTACTACATTGTATTCTCCATACATAATAAGTTTTTCTACAAACTTTGCAGTTTGGCATGCATCATAAATATTTTGGGCAGCAATGGGTGAAACAAATATGTATTTTGGTTTAGCCATATGCAATAAATGAGTCACCTCCTCTGTAAAAAAGAATATCAATTAGAGGTTATAAGTAATAAAAAAAAATTGTGTATACTTTTAGATTAGCCCTGTGATTCCATAAAAATCTGAACCCAAATTAAATTCACCCGGGTGTCCCAATTCATTTTGAAAGCGACATCTGCTTAACATTGAATTGGTAATCAGTATTTACGTTTAGTGGCATAAGTGAAGTAAGTTTTGAAATTACATAGGATTAGAATATCTGAGATATGTATGAATAGATAAATCTTGTTTTGTATTTTTATACACAAAATCGCATCAATAGACTTGCTACTACACTAAATGATGTGAATTTGGGCATATAATTGAATTCCAATTCATGTTCGGATTTTTATGGAATTGCTTTGCAGAAATTAGACAAAAACATCCTGACATCAAATGAATCCAAATTACTATTACAATTATTTTTTTAACAGCAACAGTAGTACGTTAAAAAAGTCATCCAAACATTTACTATTTGCGAAACACACTTAGTGCTGTGGGCACACTTTAGCAGTGTTATTAATAAACAAAGTTTAATGTTGGAGTTAATTTATGCTGAGACTGCACTTAGTGTTAGTGAAAAATTTATAATACTAAACAGAGACTCAGCAAAGGTTAACCTAGTGTGAGGTTCTGTGGGCGTAATATTTACTCCTAGAAGGTAGTAGGTTTGCTTATTGTCTATATAATATGAATTTGGATTAATACTAAAATTGCTATTTTAGTATAAAGTTACTCTAGACGTCAAACCTTGTTTATTTATTGCACTGTATATGTTTTTTAATGCTATTTAATCATAGTTTAAGTGAATTGTTTGGATTGATAATTAAAAAAAAAATATTGCATAGCACAAATTAACTGTTCTTATAAATAATTACTTAATCTATATATTATGTTCATTTTCTTAACATTGGCATTGATTTAGTAATAACATGAATCATTTATATAAACAGCATTACTATGTAGTGATAAAGCTGATAAGTTTTTATCTTCATCTTCCATTCTGAATAGAATAAATTTGAAGAGGTTTCAGTACTCTCTTTTTTTCTTTTAGGATAGCTAGATAAATTAGATTCTGTTAGAAATATAGATATTTTCTTTCATTCTGAATGATGTGACATTGCATATGGAATTTCATTAATTCCCATATGATTCAAACTTACCTGGTGTATAAGTGACATTGAGAAGACAAAGTTGTCCACCACAATAAACTACAGCAAGTACTGTGACCATGAACTCAAACCTATTCTCTGAGCTGATCCCGACAACATCGTTTTTCTTTAAACCTAGTTTTTTAAGAGCAACAGCTAAGTCAACACTTTGCTTTAATAATTTTTTATATGTAATGGTTTCTTCTGTTTCAGCAGATACCTGAAACAAATATTTTTTAGGTTATGGTAGGTATATTTTATTTTAATTATTACTTATTTTTAAAAGAATATACAACAGCAAATTAAGTTGCAATCTAAGTTTCTGTAATCTAATTTGAACTTGATTACTACATATGACTTTTAAGTTAATTGGTCAAAATTTGTTGTAGACTATTAAATATTTTTATTGTCAACAATGTTTAAAGATCCTTACCAAAGCAATATTGTCTCCACCTTTCTTGAGTTGATCAAACATGTATTGTCCGAATGATAAATGTGCCGGTATAAACTCCTCCTCGGGTCCATATACAACATTATTAACGATAGACACTGACATGTTCACTAAACAAGCAATGCGATAGTTGTAAATTTAACTTCGTAGAAATAATTTTACAGTCGCAAAGTGTAAATTTTACCAGAATAAAGCTATCGACCTATACTAATTAGCGACTGAATTATAACCTCATCGTATCATTACCCAGAGATTATCTTGAACGAGATAAACTAATGTATTATGACGCAGCACCTCGCTGAAGTCCGTTATAGATAGATTTCATTTGAATTAAAAACTACTAAAATCGCATCAACCTTTTCATACATGATTTTTCCTGCCATTCATATCACTCCCTTCTCCCACCCAAAGACAAAAATCACCCCATATATTATCTGTCACTTCTGTCATATAACGTCATTTTTTTATTTATTCTGACCATGTAAGCAAGTCCGTCAGCCCATACAAAAAAATCTAACTAATTAACAGAAAAAACTCACTTAAAGAACAATTTACAAAACAAAAAATTTAATTTTTTCAACGCTGTTTTCTATAAACTTAAATAATATTATGTCAGTCACTTAACTGTCTGTATTGAGATATTTTGGACTTCATGTTCCTAATTGCTCCCCAGAAACAAAATCGAAACTAGTCATCAACTCTTTGAAGATTATTTTATTGGAATTTCCCGTGTTACTTATCATGCGACAAAAGTTGCCACCTTATTGGGTATATAATTTACCTATCATAAATTATTATTAAAAATAAAATAAATTATAATAAGGCATTCAAAATCATAAGTATTTAAAATGAAAATAAATAATTAAAATGTATTTAAAAAAATATGAAGTTTTTTTAAACCTGCCAAATTCTGCCACTTTCACATAGGTACCTTATTCTTGCAGTGCATAGAGTAAGGCGCCTATTACACTACCCAATCTATCGGGCCCGATCCATCGGGTACACTGTAAATTGGGTAGTCTAATCGCAGTTAGAGAGTTAGGGCGCTTGTGCACTACACTGAATTTTCAGGTCCGGCGGTCCGATTTTTTCCGGTCCGGAATGACATGAAAAACTCGGATGAGTAGCTTGTGCACTTGTCCGTTTTTTTCCTGATCGGAGCGGCGCAGTGGGCGGGCAGCTCTCTTTGAAGCTACACGTCACTTACGCTAGGTACGATGAGATTTTTGGAACGTTGGTAATTCCGTTCGAAGACGTAGAAAGGTACCTAAATAATGATCTGATCGTTTAACATAAACCATAATAAATTATGGCAAGACGAAAGCATTTTTTTTACTACTATCGGATGACTACTATCAGATGTAAAAACTTATACCCTTACTAATTTAGGAACAGCATTATTCACATACAATAGCTAAAAATATCTGACATTAGAATAAAATTACTGATAATGGTCTAGTACTTGATGTTTAAATTTTTAAATGTGCTATTTTTTTTCGAAGTTTTGTAAAAACAACTTTCAGCGATTACAGAGATAGACCAATCGGTGGCGCCATTTCGTAAACAAATCGAAATTTGTGCCGTGTTAGCGGAGAATTATTATGCTAAATGAACTTTACGAGATCAGTTGACTGTATTATATATAGGCATAATTTTATACGCGTGGTGTAGTTTCTTTGAGCAGAAATATTATTCCCTTAGAATACTTATTTTTTTTAAATTTATTAATGACACAAAAATACATTTAAAATTTTATTAAATGCGAAAAAGACATTGAGTGTCACTTAATTACTTTTGTTAATCTTCTGTTTATTCTTTATTATTACTTCTGTTGTCAAATATTTATCTATACTTATCAATTGTTTAAAAAAAAAATGATAATGACAAATTTCCAGGCAAACTTTCATCCCCTATTTTTCGCAATAAAATGTAGCCTATGTCCTTTCTTAAAGTTAAGTCTATTTACTATATTAATTTCCATTTAGATGGGTTCAGTTGTCTAAACGTAACAACACTTATTTATCTTACTTAAGCTATCGATACTTTTAATACGATTCTAAAATCTAGCTAAGTATCGATACTAGAACCATATGCTGATCAAATTAGAACTATACCGAGTTTCCCAAAGCATATGCAGTGATATATACCAACTATATTAAATCATCATATAAAATATATCATTTTATAATCAACAATAAATATCGATTATAAGTTTATTGGAAATTAACAATATTGCCGAAATAAATATCGATTCAAATCGATTATTTTTTCCCAAGCCTATTCCTTATGAATTTTCCGGATCTCGGACACAGCAGTGCACAAGCGTAAACACGTTTTTCATTGCCGCCATCACGGACCTGAAAAAACCGGTCCGGAACAGAGAAAAGTAAAATTCCGGACGGTAAAATTCCTGACAGTGCACAAGCGCGCATTACCTACATATGGCCTGACATATCGGACCTGAAAAAATCGGACCGCCGGACATGAAAATTCAGTGTAGTGCACAAGCGCCCTTAGGGTCCCGATATCGGGTGAACGTGGGCGCCCGATCGCCCGATGAGAGTTAGGGCCGATTTATCGGGTAATGTGATCGCTGTTAGGGTGTTAGAGCGCTCAGTCGGTTGTTGCGCAGCGTGCGTGTGAGACGTCAGTGAACGACAACGAAATTTGCGAACAGACGAAAATGTCTTCTCAAAAGGAAAAGAAATAATATTAAGTGTAATTTAATATTATTACTTTTTCTTATATATATGTATATCAATATGATATAATGTTTTAAACATTTCTAGATAGCCTTTGCATGTGTCTGGTACAATTATAATTTTATATAAATTACAATAATAAAAACTAATGCTATAATAAACTTTATATTATTGTTGTGCCCGATAGGGTCCATAGTGAGACTAACTTAATTATGTAATATTATTTCAAATTACTTATGGAAACAATAAACTTATTGAGTATTTATACTTTAAGTCATGATATGCATTTCCCGTTGCTAAAAATTTTAAGGTTACAGCACAGCTAACCGCTGTTTTGCGCTATTTAAGGTATGACTAAGTTTAATATATGATCAAATTGTGCAGAACTCTTTCAGTTCAAAGTTCAGTTTGAACTTAGTTGGTCTCTTAGAAGCAAATATTTTTCACCCAACATTTTGTTTTATTATTTACGCCTGCAGTTAAAGTATGGGCTATGCCAATTTTTTGGTACTTTGTGAGCGGAGGAGCCATCCTTTCAACGCCACGTTTGCATGCCAACTGAGTTAGGGAGGCGATCTAGTGCAGTGTAATCACAACGACACCAACCGCCCTAAATCGCGGCCGATATATCGTGCCCGATAGATTGGGTAGTGTAATAGGCGCCTAAGGTAGAATGGAAATATTTTCTATGGTTATATAAATATCATGCAATCTGAAGTTGAATCAAAAACATCATGTTGTCTTTTTTTAACTAATAAGAAGTTTCTTTAGTAAACAAAGATAACACTAGTGTGACAGTTCAAAATTTTTTACGTGACGTCATGAGATATAGCTATCGTACCACCTGTCAGCCATTTGCAAATTTGCTTTGCGTATTCTCGGAAGTAGTTCAGCTGTCAGTGTTATAAGTTTTGTGGTTATTTTCATTTATAACTTTTATTTATATAACTTTCATGGCAGAAAATTGTAAATTATTTATGCAAAATAATGCCTAGGTGCTGTATAATTGGTTGTGCGTCATCAATATCCCGCAAACCGAGCAATATTACGTTTCACCGGTAAGTTAAACACTTTCTTAAAATAACAGTATTTAAAACGTAAGTAAGTTATTCTGAAAATGTTTGCATGTATAAATCGATACATATCGTATTTTGGCGTGTTCTATTTATGCTATATTGCTCTTTTCGTTTATATTTTTATAATATTTCGGTCCGTAAATAATATTGTTTACATGGTTAGTGTCGTTACTTTAACATATGGTTTATATCGATAATTTTAATATTTAAAAATATATTAATTATTTTAGATTACTAAAAGATGAAACAAAAGAGGAAAATGGCCGAGTTACATAGAAGCAGAAAATATTAAATGTAATGAAAAAGTTACTTTTATCTGCTCACTTCATTTTAGGGAAAGTTGTTTGAATCGAACTTTAAATAATAATAAAATTACGAGATGATACATTGCCAATTAAATACTCTGGTAAGAATTTTTGACAATTGCTTTTAACTTATTTAAAAAAATATGTCTATTACACTTAGTTAATTTTCATTTGATTTTACTGATTTATTTATTTAGTTTTTTATATAGTCATTTTGTTATTCTATAAATGTACCTTATTTTTAGTCTTGCGGTCATATGACGACTATTTTAATTGAAAAAAATCAGAATGCAATATATAATAATATTTATAATAATATTAAAATATAAAATTCTGATCATAATATACTCCCAGTAAAATATACAATAAAATGTAAATTAAAACACTTTGTAACCACAAAGTGTTTTAACATTCTGACTACTCCAATCGAATATTCTAGTCTTATATTTAGAGACGAAATATTAATAAATAGATATCCAGAATCTTAATAACTATTGATCGAAAACAAACATGTAAGCCTGCAGAGATATTTAATTTTGAAGAGTAAATACTCAGATTCTGGATTTCATTACTTCAAAACAGTATTAGCAGAGTACGTATTAGTGTTTTCGAGGTATGGGCGTTTGTGCACCACTACCGTCGTATCCGCTATCTGGTCGATTTCATAAAGAGACTTGCCGGTGATCTTTAGTCCAACATAATGCACCATAATGAACGCTAGTTCTGTTAGTTATTAAAATCCGCGCGGTACGTCGGTTCAGTGACGGCAAAGGCAAACCAACGGACTCGGTGATAAGTAAACCGAAGGCGCAATTCGGTAGCTAGACGTATTTAGGGTAAAAATATTTGTAATATCAATATTATAATTGATTATTAAACTACTTATAAGTAGTTTCATATAAGTACAAATTAATTATTAATTTATGTTATTCTTACCCATTTCTAAAAACGACCAGTTACCAAATAACACCTCCGAGAATGGGGTCTAATGATAAATAAGAAACAAAATCATATTTGAAACATATATTAGTATCATTAATATTATTCTAAACCCAATAAAACTTAACTTTGTAACCACATAATTATTTTCTAATTGTATTTTTTGTGAATATACATTATTACGATATAAAGGCGTGATTTAGTTGAGATCTATTTCTATAGTAAATATATCTATAATAAATAATAGTATATTTACCTAATAATGTATAAATAATATATATTTACCTTTATAAACAGGATAAACCTTGAAACTTAAATTATTCCATTCTATGTTCTAATTTATAAGATGAGCGTAAAACACTTTAGCATTATAGCGATTCAATTCAATTTACAGGAAACATCATTCACCCAAGATCGTCATCACCCTGCAATAGAAGTAAAATTGTGTATGCCTGTTGCAGGAAAGTTTTTAGAAGGAAAGTGTTAAAGTTCCGAATTTTCGTAGATGTAATATAGGTAGATGCAGCGAACAGTTGGAAAATACTGCTTGAAATGAAATTTTTGTGCATGATAGAGTAAACGATGATCTTAAATCTTTTTATGAAATATTGAATAATATAATAAAAAATAATACTCCGCTAAAATGTCTTAATAATGTAGAATGTCCTACTTGGTTTTCTAAATCTTTAAAGACTTGTATCATATTATAAGAAAAATCGTATTGTATCATAAGAAAAAACTAAGATCCACAAAAGATATAAAAAGTTCAAAAATCCGAGAGTACGATGAGTTTAGCGTATTACGCTCAAGATCAAAAAAACTCATCAAGCAATGCTATGCCTCTTATATTGTTGGCATTGAGGAGTCACTTAAAGAAATCACAAAATTATATTTTTCTTTCGTTAATAGTAAAAGAATTAACCACTCCATTCCCAATTGCGTCAGATTTTATTTTCTGAATACTTTTCTTCGGTGTTTGTTGCACAGCATAATGCACACATAACTTACTCCGGTCAGTCTTATCCTAGTTATTTTATTGGTGATGCCGTGTTATCGGAGGATGATGTTTTGAAGAAACTACTTGCACTCAACGTTAATAAAGGAGCAGGGCCTGACGGTATACCACGATCTTTTGTTAGGAACTGTGCTAAAAGCCTTGCCCAACCCTATATTTTGTATAGTAAGTTGCTGAAGAATGGTGTCTTTCCCGATTTGTGGAAAGTAGCTCACATAACACCGGTGCATAAAGGCGGAGACTCTGATGACTGTACCAATTACAGACCTATTAGTTTGCTCTCATGTTTTGCTAAGGTATTCGAATTGTTAGTTTATGACCAGTTATATCATTCTGTGAACCCTCTTATTTGTCAGCAGCAACATGGATTTATAAGGAGTAAATCGACTGTCAGCAATCTCTCGGAGTATGCGAACTTTATTTGTAAAGCTCTTGATCGGCGTGGGCAAGTGGATGCGATATATAGGGATTTTCAAAAGGCATTTGATAGAATTTTCCACCGTACGGTCATTGATAAGCTGGAAAGCATGGGCGTGCACGGAAGTCTTCTTCGGTGGATGCAATCTTATTTACAGAATCGCAGTCAACTTGTTGCTCTTAAGGGATACCAATCTCAGCCGCTTTTTGTAACGTCGGGGGTTCCCCAAGGCTCCCACTTGGGACCCTTGCTCTTCGTTATTTATATCAACGACTTGCCTCCGAAACTCAGAAATCTGGGATTGCTTCACGCCGACGATTTGAAGATATATGCACAGATAAACACAGTCGTAGATTGCGAAAGCCTTCAGTCAGATATCGACACAATGTTGGTTTGGTGCCGTGAAAACAGTATGAGCCTTAATGTAAAGAAATGCTCGACCATAACATTCACACGCAAGAAACACCCATTGCTATTCCAATATAATGTAAATAGTATAACGCTTGAAAGAAGACAGGTGGTTAGAGATCTTGGTATAATGTTTGACAACAGGCTGAGCTTCACCACTCATTATGATATGGTCACCACTAAGTGTAGACAATTGCTAGGATTCATTTATCGTATGTCCCGTGATTTTAAATCTCCTGAGAGTGCGCTTCTACTATACAGCTCTCTGATTCTTAGTCGGATTGAATATGCTTCTGTGATTTGGTCACCTTATTATCACCTTATGGTAACCACATCGATAGGTTGGAATCAATACAGAGGCGAACTCTCAAAATGTTGACCATAAAACAAGGCCTCAAGCGTGAGCTCTCTTCCTATAGCGAACGTTTGCGTTTCTTTGGTTTGCAGAGTCTTTATGATCGCCGAAAAATGCATGGTATTCTATTCTTATATAAAATATTGAAAGGGATCTACATCTTTGCTATCGGAAATTCACTTGAGAACGCCTTTTAGATTGCCTAAGCTGCTGCGCCCATTTAGTGTGCCACTCGATGCCAACAATTTGTCATTTAACAATCCAATTCATAGAATATGCCGTGACTTTAATGAACTTTATAAAAATAATGATAATTTAGCAGTACCTGACATCTACAGTGCGTCATTAAACGTTTTTAGGAATGGAATATGTAAATTAAAAACAGGATAGATATTATATTTTATTTATTTATTTTTTTGTATTATCTTTTTGGGGTTATTATTATTATTTATTGATCAGAGGTTTTTTTATATATATATATTCACTTAATTATGAAAGGTAATAATTTTTTTATTTATTTTTTAATTATGCATGCATTTTGAACCCACTCAAAATTATGTTTGCCTTGATTTTGTCTCATGATGTTGTTGTATACACATGTCATTGGAAGTGCAACTTGACATGCTGCATTGTTACGTGGTGACTTATTTATTGATGTAATTGTACTTCTGTTTGTGTAAAGAATAAATAAAAAAAAATTCACGATTGTCGAGTCTGTCCTTAATTCCGTGCTAAGATTTGGCTTCTAGCGTAGTTCTAGTAACAGTAATCACTGTACGTAATTCTGTGCATACCGTTTCAAAGCACAAATTTTTAATAAAACAAAAAAGATAGCGCCGCTCGGCGATGGATTTAACGTATTCTTGACAAAAATAAAAAATGATGAACATTTCAATCTAGTGAACCGAGAACCTGAAAGTATTTGAAACGTCTGAAAATGTAAAATTAAAAAAGATATGCACGCGTCCGCACAAAATTTGGTAAATAAAAATTAAAATTGCAAAAATGACTACAAATATGTATACGATAGCATGTCACACTGCCAGAAAATGTCAAATTTTCGCATTTGATTTTGCTCTCTATTCACAATCGATTAAGGTTTAAAATAAAAAAGCAAGATTTTTTCAGTTTTGTACAGCTTGTGGTGCTATTGAATGCACCAATCTAAATTGAAATAAATCTTTTTAATTATAATTCTAAAATAAAATCAACATGGGGAAATTGTGAAAATAAAATATGTAACAGAGGATAGAGAATCTCATCTATAAGGAAATTAATAAGAATTTCTTAACTAGTCTTGAAAAGCTAATATCTAAAGAAATATACACCATAATTGTGTCACAATAATCTAAGGTTTATCACTGAATTTATTCAAGTCCAATTGCTTGATATCCTTCTGTGTATATAATATGTGTATAATAATATATGTATATAATATAAATAAAAAATAAATAAATAACTTCTCTGACATCATTTTAACTGCTAATTGGAAGAGGTCTTCGTTTTCCTCCTTCTGAAGGGCGATTCTGTCAAATCCGAACCCGAACCCGAATTCGAATTCATTTAGGTGTCCGAATTCATGTCATTTAGTGAAAAAATACAATTGATTCCATTTTTTGTATAAAATACAAAAAATGATTATACGTGTCTCAGATATTCTACTTCTATGTCAGTTCGAAACTCACTTCACTTATGCCACGAAACGTTATTACCAATTCAAGATTGAGCGGATGCCGCTTTTTGAAGTAAATTCGGACACTGTTTGGATTCAGGTTTGGATTTTTACAGAATCGCAGGGCTGGACACCGTGAAGTAGCAACATCTTCTGCAACCATTATCTAATTTGTCCACAGACTTCGATAGTACTTGGATCTGAGACTAAAGTCTATTCAAAGTGCCCAATATGAAGGTTTTGAATGAGAGTACTGGATTTGGATTCATTTGGAGCCTTCTGCAGTTCGGCCTCGCAATCTGCCATCCGGGTTTGAAATACATCCATTAGGTGTGTCAGTGTGCTTAACTTATTCCATCTTACTTCTTCCAATTTATTGCCAGTAAAAAGTAGATATAAAATAATATTTTTTATTCTTTTACAACTTTATTTTCAAACTTTCTTCACCAAACTACTCGCTGAAATTTGGTATCGGTTCATTCGGTATTTATAGGTATGTACAATTCTGTTATTACAACATATTGGACCCTATTTTCCCTTATTACGGTATACAATACATCGTAATTTTCAGATCTTTGATCGCAATGCCGATAGTCTGAAAATTGATAATTTCTTAAAATATGTACAAGTTATTAAAAAAACTCGCATATAATTAATAATTAATATATAACAAATAGTTTTATGAAACATTTGTTATCTAAGAGGTAAATTTATGTAGCTAGTGTCACTCGGGATGACGTAACATTAGTAATAATACCTTATACATTAATATCTGGTAAGTTTTTCAAAAATTATGGTGGAATAAAAAAAAACTCACATTCATACATTAACCCTAAACACAAAATATTTTATTTTGGGCAGCCGTGTAAAAATAAAATAGAGAAGGCAGACATAATTCTAGTACCAGTCCCAGAAGACTTCTTATAACAAACAAGAATATCTTTAAACTAACTATTTTCACGCGACTTCGCTTGTGTAAACTGTAGCCTATGTCAACTGCGTATGGTGTAGCTACCCGTATGTGAAAGAATTTTTAAAATCGGTTCAGTAATCTTTATAAAAATGCTTAAAAAGCTACTTTGTCCCTGGTAGTTTGAGATTGATCAAATATAATAAACAGTGCAGTGGTTTCGAAGCCTATTCAATGTAAAAAAAATAAAACCTTTAATTTTTATAATATTAAGTATAAGATAAATAAACGACATCACATACATTGATAGCTTATCGATTCCATGGTCCACCCACCTTATATTAGGTTTTTACCTATGTAATTGCCGTTTTTCATGAAATAAATGAAGCATATTTATTGCTGTATTTTTTATTTCTATTAATTAAAGTAACGCATTGATAGCTTATTGATGCCCTTCTTGAACGAATTCTTCAAAGGCATTTTGTACTGCTTCTTGCAGATTTTTTTCCCGCCAAGAAGTTTCCAAATTCTGGAAAAGTAGAAGTCTGAGTACGGTGGATGACGGAGAATTCTTGTAGCTTGGGGACCGTCTTCTGTGCATGAAGTGTATGAGGTCGCGCGTTGTCCTGCAGGAGCAGTGGAGCTGATCGATTGACCAAAGCTGGTAGGAGACGTGCGAGCTCCTCCATCATTGTGTTCAGTTCTTCCCAGTACACATCTGCAGTAACGCTCGTCTCGTTTGGTAAGAAGCTGTGATGACATAACACTATGAATTACACCCGCGTTAAACCACTAAACAGTGACCATCACATTTCTAGGGGTAAGTTTTAGTTTAGGGCATTTTTTGGGTGCTGAACCAGGGTCCAACCACCTTGATGAGCACTTATGATTGTCGAATAGGATCCATTTCTCGTCACAAGTAACAATGCGGTTCAGAATTTCTTCATTTGTATGCCTGTTGAGCAGTGCAAGGCACGTCTCGACGCTTACTTCGCGCTGGCGATCATTGAATTCGTGGATTACCCATTTATCAAGTTTTTTACCTTACCAATTTGACGCTAATGGACCAATATTGTTTTGATGCTAACGTCAAAAGCTGCTGCTAATTCAGCCGTAGATTGAATTTCATCGGCTTCCACATTCGCTTTATTTCGTCACTGTCGACTAAAGTTTTCGGACGACCACGGAGTTAATTTTTCAGGTCAAAATTTCCAGAACGGAAGCGAATAAACCAATAACAGGCGGTGCGTTCGCTTGTAGTGTTCGCTCCGTAAACGTCGTTGATCTTACGTGCAGCTTGTGCCGCTTTGCTGCCACGACGGTTATTATACTTCATAATTACTTAAATTTTCAACTTATTCATGACGACGAAAAATGTTCGAATACGTTGAAACTAGAAGGAAGGAACTAAACTATTAAACAAATGACAATTTTAGAAAAAGGAATTCCATGTTTATAAAATAAAAATAATTTGAAATTAGAATTTATAGCCAAAAAAATAAATAATTTTGATTCAAAACGGCCAGTACGGTAGAATGACAATTGCATAGGTATTAGGAAGACCTACAGCTTATAAACAAAGATGTTAATGAAGTTAGAATATCATTTACTATAAGTTGCCTTTTTAAAAAAAATAATTAAACAAACTGCTTTACCTATGGCCTACAGTTTTTGTGCTCAGAGGTGCGACCGCCTAACTTTCTCTAGCCATATGATACGATATCTTAGCGATTTTGTGTCGATATTTCGTTTCATTTTACTTCTTTAGCATATCTTCTGATGAATAAATTTAGCATAATTTTTAATTTGATAACGCTCAATATAACACTGCTGTCAAATCCACACTCATCATGTTTTATCATTTGTTCGTCGTTAATAAAGTAAATGTGAAAGTAGTAAAATTAAACGAAATATCGACACAAAATCTTTAAAACTATAACAGGATTTTAGAAGTTTTCAATACATGTTTCTACAGAATTTTGAGATTGTGGAAATCGCAAACCATGTGTCTTTTTGATATATAGAAATAAAACAGTCGTTGGCGATAGATCAGAGGAACTCCAACAATGGAGAAAGGCGCAGGATATTTATCAACATCTACATGTTATAAAAATACAAGTCATTGTTTTTTATCAGAATATTAAACAGGCATCTAAGTAGATAAGTTTTGCGATTATCATTATCTGTAGTCATTATGAGATATTAAAGTCAAAGTATAATGTTAATCCACTACTAACGACCCGCCTCGGCTTCTTAAATGTATATTAAAATTATAGTAGAGGCTTAACGTCAGGTTACTACTATTTGTCAAATTTCCACAATTGATTTTGAACTCTATCCACAATGTAGATATGTTTAAAATCAAGTACAGAAATATTCTTAATGAAAAATTCTTAAAACATCCACTTTGTCCCTGGCTCTCTGAGATGGTAGATTGTTAATGAAAAATTGATGAAATATAATAATCATGTAAAATTGTAGACAAATTTGACAGTATTGTATTTTACTAAGGTTTTATCTCTTCTCTAGTCACGCCATGACTCAAGCTATAGGATACGATATATTAGCGATATTTCGTTTTATTTCACTACTCTGACATGTACCTACTTTAATAACGATGAACGAATGATAAAGAATTATTTGACAGCAGTGTTATCAACTTTGTTAAGATTATTTATTCTTAAGTTTGATTCAGACGAAAACGAGTTTAGTATCGGTCCCTGTCAGTGTTCGTCGTTGTGACGACAGCAATGTAAGTAATCAATAGGGTTCCACTTGTAGGTTTCGTAGAAATAAAACAATTTTCTTCAATTAAAAATGTATAGATATACCGATTCGTGTCTCTCATCTGATATAGTTACAACCCGATACAATTAATTAAGATGGAAATATATAAAAAATATATTTTTTCTAGAACAATGCAAAAGTGAAAGTAAAAAAAATCTTAGATCTCTTTTATGTATGGAAAAGTAGGTAAATTGTACTACCTATCTATGCTTATACGGAACCATATAACACTTAGGTAACGTACTAACTTGCCCGCCTCGTAACCTTGAACAATATCTGGTATTATACTTGTAAAGTCATTCGACTCACAGTGTCATCACAAAAATAATGTTATCGTGAGTGCTAGTGCGTTAACTGCAACAACAGAAAAATAAGTGTTATGTTTTTATAATAAACAAGTAGGTATAGTTAACAAAATTTTTAATAAACTGTAAAATAATTATCCTACCTATATGTATAATGAAGATGTAAGTACATAGTGCTAATTTACTAAATGTGACCATTTCTATGTAGAAGTTTGATGTAGGTATTTGCATATGTAAGCGCGTTTA
The DNA here is from genome assembly GCA_918026875.4 of Diatraea saccharalis. Taxonomy (NCBI): domain Eukaryota; kingdom Metazoa; phylum Arthropoda; class Insecta; order Lepidoptera; family Crambidae; genus Diatraea; species Diatraea saccharalis. The sequence goes on along the minus strand of OU893333.1, from coordinate 28,513,791 downwards.
AGTTGTGTTTATTAAAATTAGAACCTAATTAATACGTAGATAATGATTGTTCAATATTATTGTTAGTCATGACTATGCCTCTTTGCTTTTCTCGATTAATAAAGTACACCAATCAATCAGATATGTACGGACTTACGGAGTTACTAAGTGAACATTCGAATATCAGATTTTATTCGATTTGTTTTTCACTAATTTTGCTGTCACCGCAGTTGACTCGGTTAACTTAGTTTAGTTTATATGTAAATTTGAGTAGTGAACGTAGCTGGTATGTAGTTATTAGTTCTTTTGTTGTCAAATATATCAAGTAGCGACTATCGAGAAGATAATAATAATACTTCACATATAGCTGTTCAAACAGTCTTGTTATCAATTTACACAGTGCATTGTACCTATCTCTTAATTCAATAATGCAATCCACACCGATTGTTACTCTTGAATAGATTTTTTATCATTATTACTTACTTTGGATGTGGTATTCATCGTTACAATCATAAAAGGGATTACATGCTAAAGTCTATTCAGATAAAGTTAAGCATGGGCAAAATACCTACTTAGAATAACTTATACTCGCTAATAAAATGAAAAATATGATAAGCTATCTTAATGTGAACAGAAAGATATTATATGAAAGATGGCATAAGATCTTTTTTTATAATAATAATAATAATAATAATATATTTATTTCTGCATAAATATGGAAAGTACAAGATGTTACAATTTATTTTCTAGTTAACAGACATATTTACCAGAAACTGGCATGCAGAAGAAATTATAACAATTAGGGAATTACAATAATAATCATAAAATTAAACAAATGTCAATTAAATTTCATCAATATAACGCAATAATAGTAGTTTAATAATTCATAATTTTGAGATAATATGTCAACATTTATATTCAAAATATTCCTTTAAGCTATAAAAACATTTCGCCGTAAGCCATTCTTTTAACTCAGACTTGAATATACTAAGCCTGTCGTTTTTAGATTTTATTGGCAGCTTATTAAAAATTTTGATTGCCATAGGATAAGTACTTTTTTGCCACATTTCCGTTTTTATCAAAGGTAGCTGCAATTTGTTTGGATATCTAGTGGTAAACTTACGAGGAATATCATCATAACGTTCAAAAAAGTGCGGATTATTCCTAACGAAAACACATATTTCATAAATGTATAAGCAAGGGACCGTTAGTATTTTTAAGATTTTAAAAAGTGGTCTACAAGATACTATTTTTTTTACGTCACATATGGCTCGAATGCATGATTTTTGTGCAATTAATGCTTTATTTATATTACAAGAATTTCCCCATATTATAATACCGTATCTCAATATTGAGTCTACGTGTCCATAGTAAGCCATAAGAGCAGTTTCTTTGTTTGAAATCTTAGCAAGCTTCCACAAGGCATATGTGAAAGGATTTATTTTTTTACATATTTTGTCTATATGGTCTTTCCAAGTCAAATGTTTATCTATAATTAAACCTAAAAATTTTACACTATTTTTTTCCTCCACCATTTGGTTGTCATATGATATTTTAATATCTTTTTTTTTACCATTTCTATTAACAAATTGTATATATTCTGTTTTAGATAAATTCACTTTGAGATTATTTTCTTTTAGCCAAGTTACTAAAGCTTCTAGTGTTTTATTTACTTCTATATTATAGTCATTATTTTTATTATTTGGTATAGCAACAGATACGTCATCGGCAAATAATATGCATGGGTAATTTGTCACATTTGGGAGATCGTTAATGTACAATAAAAATAGCAATGGCCCAAGTATACTGCCTTGTGGCACTCCAGACACAATTTCTTTTTTATTAGACTTATAGTAAACTTCAGTTTTATTTTGATCTAGGCTACATATTTCTACATATTGTGTTCTGTTTCTTAAGTATGATTCAATCCACTTATTTGCTACACCTCTTATACCGTAAATGTCACATTTGTTCAACAATAATTCATGTGAAACTCGATCAAAAGCTTTGCTCATATCAAAGAATATTGTGGTTATCGGGATGGACTTATTTGTGTATTCTAATGTATGTTTTATTAATGAGAATATTGCTAAGCTAGTGGATTTCCTCTTTTGAAATCCATTTTGCTCGCTTTTTATTATATTGTGTTTGTTTATAAAATTTGCTATTCGTATATACATGGCTTTTTCTATTATTTTAGACCAGATACTTAAAAGTGCAATAGGTCTGTAATTATCTAAATTTGTAGGGTCGCCTTTTTTAAAAATTGGTTTTACTACAGTTGTCTTTAATATTTGTGGGAATTTGCCTGACATGAATGATAAATTTATTAAATAGCATAATATCTCTGCTATTTCATCATTTACTTTTTTAATTATTTTGGTTGAAATGTCATCATATCCGGTTGAATTTGTCAATTTGAGAGAATTTATGATTTTTTTTGTTTCGTATATGTCAACTGGTACTAGAAATATGCTAAAGTTATTTGGTTTCATATTTTTATTATTCGTGATTGTAATTTTATTGTCATTTAAATTTGTCAGATTTACAAAGTGATTATTGAAACAATTTGCAATGTCAATTTGATCATAAATGATTTCATTTTTATAATTTATTTGTTTTATGTCTGTTTTTCGATTTATTAGTCCATTTTTATTGTTTATTAAATTCCATGAAGCTTTAGTTTTATTTTTTGAAATTGAAATATATCTCTCGTTTGTTATTTTTTGAGCCTGATGTATAATTTTTTTTAGAAGTTTATTGTAACGTAGATAGCTAATCTTATTGTTGTTGTTTGGTTGCTTATAGAATTTAAATCTTAGTGCTCTTTTCCTAATTGTCGCCTTTCTTATACCTACTGTTATCCAACTCGGCTTTTTTTGCATTGTATTATTTATTTTTCGAATACTAGGGAAGCATAAATCATATAATAGTTTAAAATTTTCATGAAATATATTAAATGCATTATCTAAATTTTTTTCTTCGTATACTTCAGACCATTTTAATGATTGCATACATTCTTTAAACTTGTCAATGTTTTCGCTGCTTAAATCTCGTCTAAGTTGAAACCAGATTTCAGGTTGTTGTTCTCTATGGACCACGTTGAATGTAATTGATTGTGCTGTGTCATGATCAGATAAACCCAAGTTATGTATATATCCCGTGGCTTCAGGTATATTACTGATTATTTGATCTAAACAGGCATTTTTTCTTGTAGGCTCTTTAATATGTAGTTTTAAGTTAAAATTTGATACAAGCTTAAATAGTTCGTATGATTGATTTGAATCTTTTAATGTATTTATGTTTAAGTCGCCAGCAATAATTATTTTATATTTAGTTTTATATCGGAGCTTACACAGCAAATCTTCTAAATTATTAAAAAATGTTTCTGGCTTAGAGGTTGGTGTGCGATATATACAAATTATTATGCATTTGTAGGAAACCAGTTCTATTCCACAGCATTCAAATACGTAGTTTGCGGAGATTTTTTCAAATATATTTAATTCCTTGGTTGCAATTTTAAAATCTTTTTTAAAATCTTGCTAATTCATTACCATTCTAATCTATTGATTTTTCTCACGGCCTCAAGCTCAATACCTACTATGATAATTTATATAAAAATACCAGACAAAAAAAAACAAAAAGATAAATATGTACGTATACGATAAAACATAGACTACATTCTCTCTGTAGAATACCTATTTACTAACAGTACATAACTGCTATAATGTATTACATAACTGCTATAAAAAATTGATGAAAATATGTCAAACTTTAGAGGCAAAAGTATTTCAAGGAGCCTAGAACGAATATTTTCAAATAAAAATGTATGACACGAAAACATGTTAAAATATCACGTTTAATTTTTACCTTTAATACATACTTAGTTTTATTAATTCTTTTATTTCCTCGCAGAAAGCATTGAAAAATGTTGTAAGAAACTTGAGCGTAAAAGGTTTTTAGAATTCGTGCCAACGAAAACCCTCGCTACGCTAGTGTTTTCAATTTGGCCAAACCAAAATTTGGTAAAACCTTACTTTCCGCACTCGTATCGTAGATAACTATTTCCTATAAGTAATATGAAAAACTGCTTTCTCGCAAATTTTTATCTTAAATTAAGAAGCTACTTTAATGTAGATAAAATTATATTTTTAATTAATTTCAACATTACAATACAAACAGAAAATAAATAATTTAAATATAATAAAACTCGACTGCTTAGAAGAATTTAAAAAAGTAAGTTTTTTCAGATTGTACGCTTAGCTTATAAAGTGTTCTATATAGAATGGTTTTACTCCACAAAAACATTTTATTTTTAACCGACTTCAAAATCGAAAAGGAGGAGGTTTTATGTTCGACGGCAATGTATGTTTTTATGTATGTTCATCGATATTCCGCCAATTGTCCAAAACTGCGCTAAGAAATAGCGATAGGTATGTCAACTGAATAAGCTTTAATTATGATGTTAATAGTGATTAAAATCAGACGAAACCTTGTAGTAATAGTCGCATTTTGTTGCAGGGTGTGCAGATTGTAGATAAATTGTAAACATGGTAAAAATACACAATAAAGTTGTTTACGGGGGTCCAGCTTTATCTATACCCGGACACCTTAACTTCGGCCAGTTCGTGTTGGACGAATTAAGAAAAATTTGTGAGACCAAAGCAGATTGTGTGGCACTGGTTGGTATTAAAATGAAATTAAACATTTAAGAAAATTACTAACATTAACCGTGCGTCATCCATAATTTTTGAGTTAACATTTGAAATTTTCGTGCATTTTTTTAGGCATCATATGCAGATAAAAGAAATACGAATATAAGTAATTAGCCTACGTCTCCATTTTGCTATATATTTATTTTTTAATTTTCATCATAAGATACTTTACTACCTACTGTAACTGTTACGGACGGCGGACATGAAGACCCTTCCCCGCAACCTCACCCCCGCAACGAGTGGAGGGGGCACACCACGGGCAGCAGCGACGGGAGCACCCCCCGCGACCTCCCCGCCGCATAGTGGAAGGGGCACCGACATAACATGAATCTATTAGGTCAATTAACGCGTTAGGATAGTAGCTAAGTGCGAACGAACAAATCCCACTTAAGTAAACCCGATTTGTATGAAAGCATGCCTACGAACGTTTTCGTACTTTGTACTGCAAATAAGAAGAAAGAATAAACGCCTTCAAATCTCCAAACTGTTGTTTCCATCCCCAACAGTAACTATAATTTTAATACTACATAGATAGTATATGCTTATTTTCATAACCTTGTTTCACTGATTGTGAACTGAATAATCTATATATATATTTGATCAATTTTCATTCACAATGCTATACTGGAAAATATTCTCAATGAAAAATGTTTAAGAAAATCCTTATACTCTGACATGGGACTCGAACCCACGACCTTTCCCAAACCGGGCGACTGCTCTAACCATTGAGCTATCCAGGACCTATCAGGACATAGTTTGATTGAGAAACAGCATAAAACGTCCTGCCACTTGGTGGGGAGCGGTGAGGAAAAAAAAACAGGACTGACATAAATTACATAATTAAGTTTACGTTTTCATTAAAATAATATGATATATTTAATTCACAGATTAATGGCGAAACTGGGGAAAAGACTACGTATAAAATATTACTGCAAGGTTTAGTGAATATCGGGTCTGGTTTAAGGAAGTTAGGAGTGAAACGTGGCGACGTGGTCGCGCTGTGCAGCGAGAATCGTGTGGAGTACCTCGCTGCTGCGCTTGGTGCTCTCACCTGCGGTGCCTGTATTACACCACTCAACGCGCAATACACCAAAGGTATACTATCTTTATTGTTAGATTGTAGACAAACCGAAAATAACATCATAGAACCAGAAAATGCGATATTATTATTTTCGTCGGCAAAATCGTAATACTTCCTTCCTTCCTTCTTATTTTGCCGTATTTGAGTATAGACCGTCAATCAAATATCCTTAATTTGTGTTCGGTGCCAAATTAATATCCTTAATTTGGCACCGAACACAAATTAAGGATAAGGATTAAGAGGAAGGGATATCGATGGGGAAGTTAATCAAATGCGTACAAGTTCCAGTTATAGGATAGGTTGCAAAACTTTATTATCTCCAGATCCTTTGTAATTTGGAAGGCACGTTTAGCCGAGGGCCCAATGGGGCTTGATGGATAATGACTGCAGATGCAGCTGCTTAACGTACCTTCTGAAGCATGGAAAGCTCGAGAATATAAATTTTTGGTTACCCATCCTATAACTGGCCATTACGAAAGTTCAACCATATCGCAGACTGAGCGCGGTAATCACTGTGTCATCGAGCTCCTTTAAGTAGATATGAAGAATAATAATTATGTAATTTTTTTGTTTCAGATGAGATGACACATGTGTTAAATATTTCGAAACCAAACTTAGTGCTTTGCTCTGCAGCAGCAATTCAAGCTAATTATGCCACATTTAAAACATTGCCATTCATCAAAACTATCATACAAATTAATGGTGTGCCGATAGAAAGAAACGTTTTATCATACAAAGATATAGCTGTACAAACTGACGTACAAGACTATGAAGCTGAGGATGTGCAGGGCTCTACTGACATCTGCTACTTACTGTATTCATCTGGGACCACAGGATTGCCAAAAGGAGTGATGCTGTCGCATGTAAATGTTCTTTACTCATTGGCTTATTTCAAGTAAGACTCGATTGTATGTTACATAAGGTTAAAATGAACTTAATTAAGGTCACACCATCCATACACAGTTTTTGAAAACGCTAGGATGAAATTCCTTTTCAAAATTTAGTTCAATACAATAAAAAAAAATTAGTAAAAGTCAACGAAAATAGGTTTTGCTGTAGTATTTTTAATACGCTTACTTATAGAATTTCACTTTACCTTGGGCTTGGGCGATAAACAAAGCCAAGTAACAAATGTATTCCTGACCACCATGCTGTTGCTTGTTGTACCTAGCTTCCCGAAAATTGATCCGCGCACCAATAATAAAGCATATAGCATATAGTTCCCTTTATTCTAAAATAAATTTAGAATAAAGGGGCTCTAGATTTTTCAAAACTAAATAAAACAATTGAATTAAATTAAAACAGTACCTATTATGTTTTTGCAGTGAGAGAGAAGATCTTATTGAAGATATAACTTTGTTGACCGTAGTGCCTTGGTATCATGCATACGGCTTGATGTCAACCGTTAATTACATACTAGTAAAGAAGAAATTAGTCTATTTACCGGGGTTCAACCCTCGCGTATATCTGAATGCCATTCAAGAACACAAGGTATGTTGTTATATTGGAACTTCTATTTTGAATTGTTAGTAGGTACTTATCTTCTTAACTACTTACAAACTTTATTTTACTGGCGAGTAACACTGTTGTTACTTAGAAAAATAGAATAGTATATGTACTGCCGAAGCAAGTACTGAGAAATAGAATATGTACCTAATATTTTTAAAGCGTTACAATAAACGGCATATAGCTTTACTTAGTGCTCAATAAAATTAATATACAATATGACTATAAATAACCTGCAGAGCGACTGCGTAACTCTCTTGCTGTAATTGTAACCAAAGCAATAAAAACTTTTTGTCAATTAATACATATTATTCTTTTAATGCAATATGTTATAATTTTTTTAAGCACCAATTCGCAACAAAATTTAAATCATAAATTTCAGTTTTCGAAATAGTTTTGTTTTTTGAATTGGACTTTTTAAGTTTATTTTAATTTACTTAATATGATTCAGAAAACTTCAACAACTAAAACTATTGGTTAATATTTGAATTATATAAGAGACTAGCTGTAACCCGCGGCTTCGCCCACATTCGCCCACACTTCGCCCCTTCACACACCAATAAACTCTACAATTTCAGTTTCTGAAATTGTAGAGTTTATTGGTATAAATTATAAACATATTCTTTTTAGAAAATCAATAAAACCTTTTATGACTATTTCTAGAGTTATGCGGTCGTTTTCCTGGGGCTTAAATACATTGTGAGAAAGAAAACCTACTAAATGAGTCTTATATTCACCCGAAAACCCCTTTTGAAAAAAAACCATGAGTATTAAAAGTGCTAATAGAAATACAAAATTATGGTATCAATAAATAATTTATTTTGGCAGGTAAATGTGTTAGTTGCCGTACCACCCATAGTGGTATTTTTAGGAAAGTCTCCACTTGCTAAACAGTATGATCTGTCTTCGGTCTTTGCAGTCTGGTGTGGTGCTGCACCTCTGACTTCCGACACTATTAATGATGCTTTAAAAAGGTTTGTTAAAAATGAGTTTTTATCAAATTTCATTTACAAACTGGCACTGGTAGGGGTGAGTAGCATTTGCAATGCGTTTACGATATTTCGTAACTAATACTTCGTAAAATATAACGATAAATATTTCATAGTAGCAGTAGCAAAATGGTCCTTACGACTTTGTAATTTGACTACGGCTTAGTATAGTTTTAATAGAATATTAAATTACAGCAATGTTTTGTTTATTTTCATACCGGTAACAAATAAGAGTTATAGTGAGTACTAAAATGTTTATATACACCTTTTTCTTCTTTAACTGCGCTGTTAGTTAATTCGAAAACTAATTAGAAATACCGGACAAGCGTAAGTCAGACTCCCACATGAAGGGTATCGAACGAGAAACGAACAAATAAATCACGTTTGTTGTATGGAAGTCCCACTTAAATATTTGTTTAATATTAATTTTATTATTTATGTTTAAAGTTACTACATAAATACATATTATTCTGTCAATATTTCAGGCGTCAACCTGTTGTTATCATTAATATCAAGCAAAAAATAATAATTTAAAGAAAAACAAATAACCCGACTACGTAAAAACGAATTTAAAAAAATGCATGAAAAAATAAACTTAAATAAAAAGTAAAAAGAAAGAAACAAGCCCAGCACGTAGTTTAGAATTCTGTTAAGTAATAATAAATAACTACACAATTGAAATAGTTTTATACACACAAAACAAATCATAAATTCTAATGCAGAACAAAACAACTCACAGTCGGGTCCTATTCAAATTTTACCAATCAAATCTCCCTAAAAAAATACATACATATGTACCTACATACATACATACATAGACTGATAAACACATTACCCTCCTTTGCGTCACGCAGTCGGGTATCAAGCAAAAAAAATCACGTTTGTAGTTGTAGTTTTTAGTATTTATTGTTGAAGCGGCAACAGAAATACATCATCTTGGAAAACTTCAACCGTCTAACTTTTACGGTTCATGAGACATAGCCTGACTGCGAAGTCTTAGTAATAGGCTTCCCATTATTGCCTTTGGATACGGAACCCTGACAAAGGGAGAAAAAAATCATGAATATGATTGAAGTACACGAATACACAAACATTCTTAGTGCGCTGATTGAAAGTTTTTCCTATACATCTTACATCGTATATAATTTTAACGAATTCAGATATTTTGCTACAGTTGCTGTGATTCACTATGATAATTGTTTTTTCAAAGCCATATTTTTCTTCTTAAATACACGACAAATAGCCTACACGCTATCTGCTTGAAGTTTCATACTGATTGCAGATGAACATGCAGCAAAAAAAAGAATGTTATAGACCTTTATCAAAACAAGCAAAATTGTTTTCAGTCTACCGAACTGTATGGGAGTGTTCCAGGGATACGGTATGACAGAAACATCATTAGCTGCTACAACAGATGCAGATATAGAAAAAAGTAAACCCGGTAGCGCCGGCTACCCCTTAAAGGGTGTGAAAGTGAAGGTATGATCACAAACACTTATATCAAACACACAGGTGCTTTATTATACTTTTAACTTTAAATGGCGGGTATGCTGCTGCTTTTGAAAACTATTATTACGCAGTTGAGATTAAAGTCGCTATCTGTACCCTGAGATCTTGTAAACTATACAACGGAGTTTTAATGTCGTTTAAATGTCGTGTCGGAAAGTCTTTACGTATAATATAGGAGCACACGGGCAAAGCAGTAAGCTAGTTACCTTATTAAAATAAGTTTATATAGATACAACATACAATTACATATAATAAAAAGCTCCATATTGCTCTCATTTTAGGTTGTGGATTTAGAAACACGTAAAAGGTTGGGCTGCAATGAAACAGGTGAAGTATGCTTGAAAGGTCCGATCAATATGAAAGGATACGCTGGCAACGATGCTGCCACACGCGAAATGTTCGATGATGAAGGCTACCTGAAGAGCGGCGACATTGGATACTATGACAACGACGGCTGCTTCTTTGTAGTCGACAGACTCAAGGAACTCATCAAATACAAAGGGAGTCAGGTAACTTTCATGTAAATTAAATTGTAAAAAAACTGTCACTGAAATGTGATGACAGAAATAGAAACCAATTTTTTTTAACTAAGGAAAAAGAGAATCGAATGTAGTATGGATAACAAAAATAAATTACACAACACGCGCAGGTTTTCCAAGGCGCTCCATGGCGTAGTGATTATAGTGCGTTCGGTCTGTGATGCTAGGGCCTCTTATTGGATGGGTGACGAAAAAGGCACCTAAGCCTTTGGTCCCACCTGCATTTGCAATTGTTAACGGATGGGACGACAGGTAGTGTGTGGGACTCTCCCCCGCTGAGGACTCCCTACCCACTAAAAAACCCTGGACTTGCCCTCCATTGGGAATGCTACCCGGTAACACCCGGAAGCATAATCGCCGGGTGCCACTCCCGATGAGGGGATCTGCCTAAGTAAGAAAGGTTCTGGGTATGGTGGAGCTCCAGTTGTTTCAGGCTGTGCAATACGTGGACGGTTATCAGCTGCCTTCATCAGTTCCAGTAGTCCAAATATCCCCCCAGGCCAGCCTCATAAGTAAGACTTATGCCCTAGCTGTAGGGAGGTTAAGAGGCTAGTGACAGAGGCGGATTTGCAATCTAGGTCGCCCTAGGCGATGTAATACTAGCCGCCCCTATTTTAGCTGATGATGTATACACAATCATTTGGAAAAGAAAATGAACAACAAATACTTAGATAACAATTGTTGATCGCAGTACCTATATGAGTGACAAAATATATATTAGGTGCCGCCCGCTGAAGTGGAGAGCGTGGTACTCGAGCACCCTGGCGTGGCGGAGTGCGCGGTGGTGGGCGCGCCCGACGACGCCGCGGGGGAGCTTCCCACCGCGTTTGTAGTCTCCAAACAAAACGTTCACCTCACGCAAAAGGATATCATAGACTTTGCGGCACAACGGGTATGTATTTTATTATAACAACTACCTAGGCTGTGTAGCCGATATCTCTTTTCTGTGTCGAATTGATTTCAGAAATAAATATATAGTAAAAGTGTATTATGATTTCTTTTATATGAAACAGAAGCCAAAAGTCTAAACACATACAAAAAAAAATTATGAAAGTAAAAACTTGTGAAAGTGTTCTGTTATTTATATGCACGTTTGCATGCCGTATCATTAAGGCAAAATTTACTATTGATTTTATATTATAAGCACCGGATAATTAACTTATAGACGATTTGTGTCTTGTTGGTTGTCCTAATTAAATAAATAAATAAACTTAAAAACTACATATGCTACCGCTTATAAAATTGTATTGAGATCGCGGAAACTCTGTAAATCTTATTTACCAATATACCAAGTCTCTGGTAAAGATCAAGTAGTCCTCTAATTTTTAATTAACTTGACATCATCATCATCATCATCATCAGCCCTTTTACGTCCCCACTGCAGGAGCTCAGGCCTTCCTTATGGATGGTTAAAGAGGATGGGCCATGACCCTCCACGCTGGCCCTATGCGGATTGGAGGGTATTAATGACTGCTAATGCAGCCGGGACCAACGGCTTAACGTGCCTTCCGAAGCACGGAGTAGCTCGAGATAATAATTTTTTGTCACCCATCCCGTGACTGACCCTATCGAAAGTTGCTTAAGGACAACAATCGCGGGTCGCGGCACTTATCCAATACGCCACCGAGCTACTCTACTCCGAGCTACTCTACTACTTGACATCATAATAATAAAATAAAAACAAAAATTTAAATCGACGTCTTAATTTTTTACTGCAAAATAAAATAATTTAGCAACGTTACCAAATAAGTATTTCTATTTTCTTCAATAGGCACATAAAATATGTAAACTTACCTAATCTATTGTAATGATAGATATATAGGTTTAATGTATAGTTCCAAAGGATCACCGCTGTCTTGATTATTGTGTTACTATCTAATAAATAGATAAATAGTTCTTCAATAACACTAATCTTAAAACGAGTAATATTGCTAATTTCGATATTATTTATTATAATGACGAGTAAATAGCATAGATAAACGTAATATCAATTGTAAAACAAATTGAAATTATACCTATGTTTGGTCATAACATATTCGGTGATTATAGATGGACTGTGATAAATAAAATCTGAATAGTTGTCAAAAGTAGTAGATAGTAGATCTTGGACAGAATATTAACATTATTAACGAAAATAAACAACATGTGTGACTACAATCAATGATTGTCTGATTATCAAAATACTTTTGATCGGCAATAATTAAAACTTTAATTCATATTTATTTTTTAGTTTAACAATTAATAAATGTTCTCCTTCTTTATTGTAAAACATATTAATAGGAATAATATATCATTTAATTAATCCAATATTCTTTTTATTTCTGTCGTAATCAAAAAATAACACTTTGTCAAAATAATTTTGAGCGCCACTATGTCTCGTTCTTCGCCCGTTTTTGTGGCGAATAGACAAGCACTAAAATGAAGATAAATCCAGCTTGAGGAAATAGTCCATACCAAGAGTCCCGAGACTGCGCGTCTAATAAACGCAGGCAAAGAGTTTCACAGTATAATAGCTCTGTCGAAAAATGACTTCGCTACAAAATCGGTCCAGTGGGATGGGATAACTAAGGAAAGGTTATGGGAAGACCGTAGATCTCGGATAGGATTAAAGGAGGAAAAGACGAAGCGTTTTTAAAAAGAAAGAGGAGTATGTGTATGAAAGAGAATGGAATAAAGAAGTGATAGGAAGTGACTCTTTTATGAGAAATAGGTGACCATTGAAGTTGAGAACAGTAGTTGGAGTTAATATCGTATTTATGTAGATCGAAGTTAATACGAATAAATAAGTTCTGGAGACGCTCAAGTTTTTTTAGGAAAACGACACTTAGGTCGGAGTAACATGCATCAGCATAATCAAGCAGTTTGGCTTAATTTCTTTGTTTAAAGTCAATTATTATCTAAATAATATAGATATTATTATACTGTCAATGACTGATATATTTAAGACTATTTGTTTCCCCACGACTAGTTCTAGTTCAGTATTACCGAAGATTACCTCCTACAAAACAAACAAAGTTAGAAACTTTATCTCTATAGTTATACTGTTAGTATGAATATCTGTAATTGAAAGGTAGTTATTCCTGCCTTTTATATGGAACAGTCAAAATTATGTGAACATTACCATTTAATATACGTTTATTTTGTTTTCAGCTATCTTCAGCTAAGCGTCTCCATGGTGGTGTGATTTTCATAGATGCAATTCCAAAAAATCCGTCTGGGAAGATTTTACGTCGTGTTCTCAGGCAACAATTGAAACAATATCGAAAAAGCAAATTATAAAGAAAACTGGGAAACATTAATTCTACTTATTGTTATTAATTGATTTATTTACTGGTATCAAAAGCAGAGCCAATTGAAGCCAATTTTGTTGTACACATATTCCCTACCGCAACATGAAATTTCAAATATCGATTTGGGTACTTACATGCTTTAACGTTATTATTTATTTGTTACATGTAATCTAAGAAATATGATTATACAGCTTTAATACTATAATGTACTTTTATTATTAGTTTCCTACGGAATTAATAATACAATTATATCTACATGTTTCTTATGTTTTAAAAAAAAATATCCGTGTGACGAAATCTGTAAAGGATCCGAAACGCCTGAAATTGTTTAGAATTTCTCAAAAATACATGCGATAAACCCGTTTAAATGTAGTTTTATTAATTGAAAATACAGTTTGATAGGAGAGAAGCTCGATGGCGCAGTGGTTAACGCGCTCTCGGTCTGCGGCACGGTTGTTATGCAACTTTCGTAATGGTCAGTCATAGGATGAATGTGTAAACGATATGAATTGATTCCAACCATAGGACAAGGCCTGAGCCACAGCAGTTGGGATATTAATAAGCTGGTGGTAATGGCATTCTGATAGGATTGCCAAGCCCGACACAACCAGCAAAAAATGGTTTTTAAACTGTCCTAGAACCATGATTTCTTGAGGATTATATGAGTATTATATCTGCATATAACCCCGGAAAGGCACCCACTTTATAACTCTACCCTTGCTTACAGCGCGATTATATCAGGCCGCAGCTATCCCACTTTTGATTAAATGGCTCCTATATAGTGAATACGCAAGTGTACTTTTACCTGAAAATGTTAATGTAAATCCACTATAGTAAAAGGTGAGACTAACTCGGGCCTAGCTATGCCTCTACTAAGTATGCACCTAGTGTTTCAGTGAATTGTCAAATTGTTATGGGAAAATTAAAAAGTTTGAGCAAAGAAAAACATATCCTATTGTTCTTAGTATTTGTGTTGTCTGTTTGCTGGGGAATGTGAATTTTCTGTAAACCTTATCTTGGTTTCGATAAAAATTTTAAAGCGCCTCGTAAAGATGGTTTATTAACACTTTTTGTATTCATTTATTAATCAACAAATGTTAGGAAAAGTCGTTATATTTTGGGTGACCTTTTCCTAGTAAGATATAGGATTGATAAAAATTAATTTAGTTCTACAATGGTAAGTGCCAACACCAAAGCAAATTCGCCATGTTGTTACCAATTAGGGTTCTACAATTATTACTGTCTCATCAGGGGGCTCACACTGGTAATCGTAGATTCTGTTATGATAAATATTTAGTAACAATCGTGATTTTAATGGCTGATCGCAAAGCCTATAGTAAGAAATGGGAAACAACCACACATCGTGTTTTCGACTATATCGGTTGTTTCCAGAAAAAGGCTTTTAAAGAGTTCTAGCCAGGATTGTTTGAAGATTTCTTAGATTATATGAATACTATGAAGGCACTATATAGGCACTACTATGAAATACCCATATAAATCTACCTAGGCTTATATCGGCATACGACAAACCCCTATAAAGTGCATTTTTGCCTAGCGCAAATGAGCTTAAAGCGTTGTCTTATATGCGCATAAAAGCTGAGTTATCGGAGTACTTCCTCTTGAGAGTAATTACCCTTAATACATGCATGGTAATTACCCTAATAATAATAGGAGGTTTAGTAGTAGCCATGAATTGTGATCCTATATACCGATATAAGTCCATATTGTAGGAGTAAGCGTATTTGAGTAAAAACAGGATTCACGTATGCTGATATTAATGAATGAATGAATGAATATACTTTATTGCCCATTAACACATAAGTATGAAAACAATTTTTATTAGAAACATCGATGCAAAAGGCGGCCTTATTGCTAAGGTAGCAATCTCTACCAGGCTACCCTTGACTAAAAGAAGCTATACCGATTCAGTAAAGAGACAGCGGGCAAGTGTATTAAAGAAAGATGAATTTGAAAATTCTTAAAAGTAAATACATATACTAATATAATAAAATATATATATAACAAATCAATACAAAACAGAATACAATTTCAGGAAGATGAATCCAGCTTGAGGAAATGTTCCTTGACATATTTAACAAAGGACTCTCGTGATTGTGCGCGTCTGATATTTACCGGCAGTGAGTTCCACAGTTTGATAGCTCTGATATAAAACGACTTGGCTACAAAATCAGTTGTATGAGGAGGGATCACTAAGGAAAGGTTATGGGAAGACCTCAAATCTCGGAGAGAATTAGAAGAGTGAAAAACGAAGCGATCTTTAAGATATTGCGGTGTTTGAGGATTAAAAAGTATAGAATAAAGAAGCGATAGGATGTGACAGTCTCTTCTACGAGAGATAGGTAGCCATTGAAGTTGGGTACGATAATCAGAGATATGGTCATACTTGCGTAGACCAAAGATGAAACGGATACATAAATTCTGATATTAGTGCAGTGGCATATTCTGAAACCATTATAGTAGCCATATAAGTCCAAACAGGATTATTAAATCGCATGCCAGGATTATTTTGTTTGTTGGGGAGTTACCTTCGCTCTAGTAATAAGCGTCTTTTCATTAATGTTCAGACAATCCACCCAAACAGTTGAAAGAAATGCATATTCTTTAAACGGATAACGGATGTACGGATAAAAATTCTTTAGCGATAAGTTCTTCTTTTTCGATTTCTTTAGAGATTCTTTATTTGTTTAGCGAGTAAATGTACTCGTATCTATTTTTAACTATCAAATGCACATTCTTTGAAAATAACATTTTTGAAAAAAAAAATTTCATCGCTTATAAAAGAATAGAAATATATTGTTAACCACTATAAATGAAGTAATAGCTCATTGAAAGTTGATTCTTATTTCCACGTAATGTAATAAATAATCTTAAATACAATAAGCTTCAAAATTAAGCAGGAAACTTTAAAAAATCTTTTTTCAGCAATAATAATTCAAATTACCACCAAATTATAAAGTCCTTATTACTTTACAATTCACTTTGTCTTTATTCTTTTAATAATATAAAGAAGTAAAATGCCTTTTTACAAATAATTAAAAACCTTTAAATGACACACAACATTTCTCAGAATATAAAATTATAGGTTGATATTTTTGAATAAATTTTAATTCTTTCTAAACAAATTCAGTTTTTTTTATTTTCTGTACGATAAAAGTAAGACGGCAAGATAGGTAAATTTTCATACGTTTGTAAATAAATTGTTGCAGCAATTGATGAGAAAGGTCCAGTTACTTTATTAAAACCAGAATATGTCAACGAGAACGCAGTCATTGTTCCTAGCTGGCACCGTCAGTCCGCGAGCATGATTGATTGCGGTTAGGGATGGGGACATACAGCAAGTGCGCCACTTACCACCACTATATAATACAACAATCCAATTATCTCTAATGGACGAACTCCCAGAGAGCCCCGGGGCGGAACGCCAGCGAATTTGGAAAATTGTTAAACAATTTGTCGTAACCTCTTTATTAAAAGCGATGTTGTGTCTAAATAGGTGAATATCGACATTGGAGCACAAATAAGACGATACAGAATACCTACAAGGTTTATTTTTAATCTTTCTATTTGCCTCAATGACTTATTAATTTTTTTATATTTTCTAGACATTATTACATCGTCAATATGGTAAAATACGTGGGTATTTTCTATTATGATTTTAACATTTCCAGTGTAAAAATAATAGATAGAACGCTAATTGCTCATATACATAAGAAAAAATAAACATCAGATTTCTTAACTCAATATTACTACCATGCGATGCCCACTACTGAACACAGAACTTATCAGTCAGTCCTGCGCTACTGTGATCTTCATCAGATCGACTCGATCCATTTGGTTGGGAGCCTACCTACTCGCTAAACACTGATCAATCCCAAAACAAACCAGCAATCAAATTGAGAATTTCAGATTCTACTGGGATCCGATTTTTATGTAATCATTAGTAGAATTAGCCTGCTTGTCTTTGGTTGACTTTAAACGTGGAAGAGTTAAACTACAGGGCCGGCTCGTCCGTAAATGCAAACTAGACACCGCCAAGGGCTCTCGTATTTGGGGGGCAACATGGCACGGCAAACAGATTATGTTAGCTCTAACCCTAACCGTAAATAAGAGGCACCTTAATTACTTTTGTTCTTTGAACATGATTCCATGTCGGCGGTATTCATTGGTGTACATAACTACATTTTTTTAAGGTCATCGTTCCAGTGTTTTACCTAGGGCGCCAAGTTGTCTTGAACTGTTAAGTAAGCCAACGCTGTTAAGTTATATGCTGTTATTGGTCTTCGAAGCGGGCATTTTTACCTCTCTATCTTTTCAGTCCGGTTCTGTGTGTCCCCTCATAAACTTTGGAAAAAGCACTCTCCGCTTTTTCAACCTCATTCTATTTTAGGTCTCCATTCTATGAGAGATCTTTTTAAAAGTTGCTTAATTTTTGCATTATAGAGCAAATGAGCATACCATTGCGCCAGTAAGTTCCTAAAATAAATTATATAAAAACTTTAAAATTGTTTATTTAACACTGTAAAATATAATCTTTGTCGTATGAAAATTTAATTACGAAAGGCTCTAAAAACGGTGAAATTATTCAGAAGCATAATTCATATCACTTTTGTAAAAATATCTTCAATTTGAAAATAATTTTTAACAATAAACTATGGTAACTGAATATTACAGTAAGTACAGCTGAACTATTTATATAACCCTAAGCTGTATGATATAAACTAAACTGAAGTCTCACTAATGCTGTAGTTGTATTTGTAAGCAATTTGACTCCAGCCGAAAATTGCTTACGGATTTATGTGTTCCGTAATTTATGAAAGGAAAAATTATTTTTGAATAAATAATAACATCGTTAAAATCTAAGGTTTGCTTCATAGGTTAATTATAATTAATAAAATAATAATAAATAGAGGTTGGCTGGGATGTCAGAAGTAAAACATAACAAATACAAATATAACATTGAAATAGTTTGTGGTCACTCTTGATTACAGTATAAAAAATATTAAATCAACATAAGATGAAGATATTTCCCACAACGAATTGTAATTTTATTAAGATATAATAATTATGAATGAATGAATGAATGAAAAATTCTTTATTGTACACCAATGGACAAAAACAAATATAGGGATACAATAAATGTAAATGCACAATTGGCGGCCTTATTACTAAAAAGTATTTTTTTCCAGGCAACCTTGATTATATATTAATTATTATATCTTAATAAGAACCTGTTAGCTTACTTTATATCCCGAAGTGATGTAAAAGAAGAAACATTTATAATCTAAAAAAAATCTTAAAAAAATATTGCTTTGTTAAACTGAAACTAAACCTACTGATTTTGTGTAGTCGAAAATAAGGAAACCATAATTTACAGAATGTGTGAACACAGGTCACCTTAATCTTATAATCGTTTTAGTTAGGCACATCTTTATTAAATCAAGGCTTTTCTACTTCTAGTTGACTATGTAGTTGAAATAAAAGCACAAAAAAAATATAACGAGGAGCTCCTTATAGGCATCGCTTAGCGTGTGTATTACATAGTGCAATTAGCTCCATCTCGAGTCTAGCACATTGTGACATCACAATTAAAAATATAATGTCGACGTAGTATTTCCCAAACTAAGGGGTACTCAATTTTTTTTTTCATATATCACTTTCAAAATTTTGA
Organism: Diatraea saccharalis; assembly: GCA_918026875.4. Lineage (NCBI taxonomy): Eukaryota > Metazoa > Arthropoda > Insecta > Lepidoptera > Crambidae > Diatraea > Diatraea saccharalis. Next base: position 28,494,494 of record OU893333.1, on the reverse strand, counting down.
AAGCTCCAATTGGCTTCCCACAACAATGTGTTGACAAAAGTATAAAGATTAGATTTAACTATTAAAATTTACGCCGTTGAGTTCCAACATCACAACAATTTAGTTTTAGAAAAAAATAAGTTTTTTTTTATTGATTACTTATTTGTGCTGTGAGTGGATGTCAACTTTACAGAAGTAAAGTTGGCGATTTAGCAAAGTGATTTCAAACCACTTTACTTTTTTGATATCTATTCACAGTACAAGGAAATAATCAATTTTCACTTATTTTAGCAAAACTCCACATTCTGAATAAAAAAAGCAATATTTTTTTGCGTTGTATTTAATAGTATGTAATATGGGAGGAGTGTACTAGAAGGACAGGAAATTATAAATATTTCTGTGTTGGTATTTCTAGCGTCAACATATTTTCAAATCTAAATTTTAAAATCACCAATAAACTTATGTCTCAATATCAAGAAGTTATAACTTTTTTTCTTAAGTTGTTGAATAAAGTAAGAAGCACGTGCGCGATGTGTCATCAGCTATGTTGTTGGAAATCTGTTACCTACACAGATGCACATGCAGTGTATTGGCAATAGTAGCTTTTACCCAGTTTAACCCTACGTCCTGAATAGTATGGGTGATTTCATAGAATAATTCATGCCCCCTCCTAATTCTTATGCAAAGCAGACGATTTTTATTATTAATTTGTGGAAAATATGAACTTTGGTCGAATGCCCTTCACATTCTTTACAACAACTAACGCATGAAAGATTTACCTAAATTATTGAAATTAAAATCAACCAGTTGACATTTACCAGTCACATAACTACTATTTGCGCTCATAAACACACTTTGTTGGTGAGAAACTCTAAATCAACTAGTAGTACATTTTATGACATCCTTCGAATTTGATGCCGTGTGAAAATAAATAAACCCAGAACGAAAACATGAATTTACTGCTTCGTTAACAGATTTATTTTGGTACGATCGTTTAGATGTAAAAAAATTGGAATAGCGATAGTGAGTATCTTCGATGCATAAAATTTAACATTCGTAAATCCGTGACGTGTGCGGTTGATCGGCTTAGCGCGGGACTCGCGGAGTGCCCGCCGCGAGCGAACACCGCACTCGACTCGTCGGCCGCGAATACCACGCGCGCCACTCTCATACCTGCCTACACTAAACCAGACGTTTATTTTACTTATTGGCAATAAGTGATCTGTTCGTGGAGTAAATATAAACATGTAGGTGCACCGAGCCAGCGCGATGTCTGTAAGCGGGCAGAGTAAGGAGGAGTGCGTGGCGGAGGAGATGGGCGCGCCGGAGCGGGACTTGTACGACCAGAAGGCGGTGAGCAAGGTGGTCCGCGTGCTCACCGTGCTGGCGTACCTGCTCTCTGTTTCGTTGGCGGCCATCCTCCTGTCCGTGTACTACGTGTGCGTATGGAAGTCGCCTGAGCTGCCGTTACTCAACGACACCCTCGATGCGAGCCCATTACGCGCAGACCCCTCCAACCACTCGGATTATTTCTCCGATATATTCAGTAAGTACTAGTAAGCTGTTTTGCAGTATAAGGAAAAGACGAAAAACATAATGATCGAAAAGTCTTTCAATCACCAATATATACTGCCAAATTAACCCATAATATTAGTTCCCATTAAATATTATTCAAGTGTTAAACATAATAGTTCCAAATTATAATAAACAAATGTTCATAAAAATTATGACCAAATTCTACTGTTCAAAAAGCTCGGAAAGCCCTGAACAGTTTAAATCATAGACGGAACCAATACAATTTTGTGTCCCAAGTTGCATCTAATAAATATATTTATTTCGTCGTATTCAATAATCGCTTTACAAGTTTTTGTTGCCGTATTGTTATATATTAATAGTACCGAAGTGAAAAGCTTAGTCAAGCTCGCTTTAAATAAATTTTCTCTTCTTTGTGAAACGAAGTTTCTGCAATATTTTTTGCAAAAGATTAAAAATGGTGAATTTTTTTAAACAAAATGAAATATGTGGAATATTTAAGCCCATAAATAGTCACGGTGTACTCAGTTGCCAACGTAATAGAGAAGACATTTTCTCGATACTTTAGTTTAAATATATTCTATCATTCTATGCACAAACATTAGTCTTAGAATATTATATTGATTATTAATTTATTAAAATAAAAACCGACAAATAACAAATCAAGCCGTAGTTAATTTTTAAAATCTTAAGATTATTGCAATCCGAAAACGAGGAGCGCAGCGCTAGAGTGTACAGGTTTGATCAAATAAACCCAACTTCGAAAGGTTATAACAGAATAGAGATGTTTTAAACAGAATAGAATAGCCGTATCTGTTCAAAATATAAAATATTACTTTGAAATTATAATAATAATAATAAAGCAAAATTCTTATACCTATATAAGGTATAAGAATTTTGCAAAATAAATCCTTCCATTAATTACGTCACATGATATAGTTTGGAAAAAATATTTAGTTTGCTTTTCCTTTTGTGGTACGGAACACTGAAAATTGTTATTGTTGAAAAATACTACACTTGGTGATGAATCTTCAAAAATAGATTTTTATCAAAATTGATTCACAATCTTACAGCGTTTAATCTTTATTGAAACTGTATTAAGCTCACTTCGGTTTTATAATACAAAATAATTTCGTGCAAAATGCATATAATAATAAAACATTGTGCTTAAAAAACTTTTTTCTTGATAATACTTGTAAAGGACCTATAATATGTTAAAGTCCAAAGTCCAAACAAGCGATCCAACAAATAAGTTCGTAAATTATAATGTAGTGTTGTATGTTGTTGTGTTGTAATAACTATCAACTTGTATTTATTATTCTACAAAATTAGCCATTGAAATTATGACTAGTTTCTATTATTAACAACTAAAATATGAAAAGAAAAAAATGTATTTTAAAAGCTTTTATTTATTTTCGGCAGCTAAAACCTAACTACCTCCTTTTTCTGGCGGTTAATAAACATAATTGATTTAAAAAAAACAACACCAAAACACATGCAGTAATTTTAATTCAAAAGGGGAAACTTTTTAACGAAGTACGTCACCCTGCCACGCTGGCTTAGCCTCAGGGGGCTTGTCAAAGCCTTGTCTTTCTTGTTCGTGTAGACAACACTCCGACGCGCGACGGGTTAATAATATGTATAGGGATTCCACTGTGTACCTATCATAAAATAACAAATTCATTATATTTACAGAAAATCAAAAATAATGATCAAAAACACAATAAAAATCAAAACTATGAATTAATCAATTGCTCTACCAATACTAAAATATGAAGTTATAAATTCTTCTTCTTGAAAAAAATAAAAAGTTTGGGTAATTTTACATTCTGGGTGTTTATAGGGAGAAGCATAGTACATATATGTCACTTTAAAGCCTATTTTGCTTCAATTGCAAATAATTAATGAAAAACTGCTATTCTTTATCCCACCCTGTGTAGAAAGGAAGAGTTTTTTGGCTTTGTGCCACCTCTTAAATTATTATACAATAGTTAGTCGACAAAAACTTAAGCAAAAATATACTTTACTATTTATGCGTTTTCGAAACTTACCACTTACCACTTACCATAAGTGGTAAGTTTTTTTCTTGTAAAATATACACAAAATTTTGCTTTTTCCTTTGCCTAATTCCCAAATAACTTGTATTTATAATTTGATAAATTTTGCATTCACAAAGACATTATTGATATTGTGTAAAAAACTTTAAATAGTTTACTTCACGTTTACTTGTATCCAAATATTTCAACATCTAAAATCCAAGTCTGAAATTTAAAAAACAATGTAATACATAATGTAGGATACGCTTTATTCGACTAAAAACAAGAACCGCAATTGATGCATTCTGTAAAAAGTTGTAACGTAACTATGTGTAAAAGAATATTTTATTAATATTCTACGTGTAATATACACATCCTAAAATCATAAGTTAGATTTAAAATATTTAGGACTAAATCTTGAAAACTTACCGATAAGCCTAAAATAGTTTTCTTATTTTACTTAATATGTAACTGCACAATTTTTTTCAATACACGAATCAGATCAATAAAGTAGCTGCATGGACTCTCAATGTTCTATGAAAGAAGAGTTAAAGCCTTTTTATAATATAAAACCGCACCAATTTAGCGGTAACTAACCTGGGATAAATTATGTATACAATATTTTCATACTTTTTGTAATTTAACGGTATCATACAGATATATTTTCAAAAGTAAAAATTACAGAAATATTTTTAAACAAAAAAGCAACCACAATGAATATATTAATCTTATATTTCATTGTAATTCCTTAGATGCCGGAATCTCATAATTTTGTATTTACTTTCATTTATAAGTCCTTTATTTTTAGCCGACTTGTAAAAATTAGAATAGGTTTTCAATTTGACTGTTTTCTTTTATCCATATTGCACTTTTTTTGTTTAAAAGGGTATATCCTCAAACTAATGCCATTAAAACTTTGACGAAATTAGATCAGTAGATTTTTTAATATGAAAAAACTGGGAGAACTATATCGCCTAAGTTATGTTGATATGGCGATTGTGTAGTGGCTTAGGAACTCTAAAATAAAAATGTTTATTTTCATAAATAAACAGACTTGAAAATCATAAAATAATTCTTATTATGACAAATTCAAGCTTTGTTGAGGAGGAGGGCTATACAAAAAATATGAATAGTAGGATACTGCATCCTCGATAGGTATTATTTACTTTATCGATGGAAATGCAATAGTATGATAGGGGGCGTCCATAAATTACGTGAGATGTTTAAGGGGGGGAAGGGGTCGAGGCAAATCTCATCTAATCTTACGTTGGAGAGAGGGGGGGTCTCGGCAAATATTACGCAATTTTTTTCTGATTGAAACAAAAAAAAAATACTATTTTGGTCTATTTAATCCAGATCGTACATGCTTAAGATTTAATCTTAAGCATGTACAATCTGGTATATGATTAAGATCATTCACTAATTCGTTCAAAAGAAAATAATTTCATTCATACTTCGACGCTTATACATCTACTGAATGTCAAACCACCATATTTGTAGGGTTCGAACTATACTTTCGATACCGAGTAGGTATCGATACTTCCAAAAGCGATACTCGATACTACAACAAGGTAAATACTCGCAAGTACTTATCAATTTTGAAAAATCTCACGTGAGATCAGTGGATGGGGGAGGGGGTTGCATAAAATCTCACGACATCTCACCAGGAGGGGAGGGAGGGACAGAAAATTTAAAAAAACACCTCACGTAATTTATGGACGCCCCCATATATGTACTAAGAATCGGCTGTCCGTCCCTCTGTCTATCCATCTATCACCAGGCTATATCTCATGAAACTTGATAGTTAGACATTTTAATTTTTTTATTGGCGTTGATATATTTCTGTTGGCGCTATAATAACAAATACCAAAAAAAATATATAAAATATTATTTATGGGGTTGCCATACGATACAACCAACGTGTTTTGTTCTCCTTCCGGTAAGCAACCCTCGTTGCGTAAGTTCGACTCGCACTTGAACGGTTTTTTTTTGACAATGTCGTTTCCATGGAATACCAAAGCCTATGCACACAGCTCATGTTTATGTTTATCGTAACTTCCCTTCGTTTCCGTATGATTGTCGATGGTATCACAATCAAAGTTTTACTATTGTTAGCTTATTTTTTCTTTCAATCCGGTTTAAAAGAAGTCTTTTTGTCATATGAAGTGTCTATACATTCTCTCTTGTCTGTTTTATATGGTTTTTCGATTTGATTGATATTGAATTTAATCAAAATGCACTCAACGTTCAATTGCACTGGGTTCAACCCGATATATTAAACATATAATATATATGTGATGTAACAATTCATATCGTAAGTCGAGTACAATCCAAAGTCAACCAATGTACTCGTAATTATACGGCAGAACTTACAGCCTTCTTTTTTCGTTGATGATTCCCAGCACTTATTCAATCGATTATAATTCCGTGCAGCTAATATTTTTAATCCTTCTCCATAACTACATAAGCACTACACTACTCCTGATAATTTTCTTGAAAACGTACACTGCCAATATCGCCTTGAATAAATGTTTCATGTTTCTAAACGCTCTTTTAACCACCATTGTTTTCAATATTTTTATAAGTAAAACAATAATATCATTGCTACAGTCATAAATATACATGTTACCGTATACATCAAAAAAATTGCTTGCAAAACAGTATTTATAAAATCGTAGTAAAATCTTAACTATTCATCCAATTTATTTGGTGTAAAAGACAATTTTTATGTATTAAATTTCTTTGACGATAAGCATATTTATTTCGATAAGGATTTAATATCACCTACTCAAATAATTGTCTAGATGAACAAAAAAATTAAATATACTTATACGATTTTTCACTTTTGTAAAACCTTAGGTTTTTGGCAAAACCTTAGCACTTTTTTTATAGATAAAGGTCTCCAACTTCTCTTTAGAAAGCATTCGTATACCTCTTACCGTTTTGGCAGCGTCCTTAAAAATAGGTACCATTCGAGGTACTTACATTCCTAGGGAACGTTTTAGTGGAATAAAAGGAAGCCTATATGTTATTCCATACTAAGAATTGCCTATGTACCAAATTTCATCAAAATCCATTCAGTTGTTTTTGCATGAAGAAGTAACAAGCATTGAAACATCCACATCTACAAACTTTCGCCTTTATAATATTAGTAGGAAAATTTTCAATAAATTTTATGGTACTTCACTAAAAAGAAACAGCAAAGGAACGGATTTAAGGAAAGCCTCTTATGCTTTTCAGCTATACCTAAACTGGTGAGCTGAAGACGCAGTGCAATCTCAGTTTTCGATGCCTAAAGATATTAAAGGAATATTATAAGGATATAGGGGATATATCCTATTACATTTTGACTGCTTAAAATTTTGGTGTGGTTTAATATTTATTTTTGAAGTTAGTTTATTTTTTAGTATTTGTTGTTATAGCGGCAACAGAAATACATTATTTATGAAGATTTCAACTGTCTAGCTTTCGCGTTTCACGAGATACAGCCTGGTAACAGACAGTCAAATCGACAGCCAAATCTTAAGGGGTTCCCATTTTTACCTTTGGGTACGGAACCCTAAAAATAAAGAAAGAATCACGTTCGTGTTTTCTATGGTTTTTGTCACGTTTGTTTGAAAATTTCGAGTTAAATACAATTGATCGGCTTTTACTCATAAACTTGTAATGCCAACTTAAGTGTGATAGTTTTCCTTTTAAGTTCGTTGTATATAGGTACTACTGTTGTAACGTTTTTTTTTACCAATGACCATTTAGTTAGTAGAGTGAGGACACTTTGACGTAAATTAGCTATTTAAGCTTAATAAGTCTGAAACGGTTTATTTAATCCAAAAACGGACTGCCCACATCCCTAATGTTTTTGAAAGGTCTATCAAAGAATACCCAACATTATGGAGAAGACGGGAAAATATTATCAGCCCCACTCTCCGTGTAGGAGAATCACCTTAACCGTGGGAGAGCCACGCTTCGGCATGAATGGGCCGGCTCGACCGGAGTGATACCACGGCCTCACAGAAAACCGACGTGAAGCAACGCTTGCGTTGTGTTGTGAGGGTACCGGACGCCCAAGCCCTTCCCTTCCTATGATGGCGCAGTTGAATAGAAGCAATTTATTACCCCAGAAGGGTTCCAACTGCGCTAGCGTTGGGGAATCCCTCCCTGGACGTCTACTTCCAGGGTGCTTACTGGCCGTGGACGCCCGGGCCGCCCCTCGTATTCTGGGGGGGCAAAACCGCGCTCATACATGACCAGGGAAAGAATAAAGTCACGGCACCCCACCACCTGGAAACAGCAAAGCCGGCCTTACTCTTTTTGACTGAGACGCAGATATCGTCTCCGGCGGACACTTCTACCTACCTACCTACCTACCCTGGGTACGGACTGGAGCACACTTTCGCACCAAAGGCCGATGTATGTGTGTACGTCAGAGACGATATTTGTTCTCGGCGCCTTGGTCACCTTGAAAGTAGGGACCAGTCCATCCTATGGCTCCGTGTAGACAGCGACGACCGCCCTCGCGTCTATTCGTGCCTCTATAGGTCCCATGACGGCGATGCCGAAACTGACCGACTCATCGAGCACGTCCAAATGGCTGCAGACTCTGTGCAGCAGCAGATCCCACTCGCAGAGATCGTGATACTGGGCGATTTGCTTGGTTCTAGCAAGACCGATCACGCGGGGAGATCTATTCACGCCTTCGCTCTTGCACAGGACTTGACACAACTGGTTACTACGCCTACACGAATCCCAGATGTCGAGAGTCATGATCCTTCACTGTTGGATCTTTTGTTAACCTCCCATCCCGACGGCTACTTCATATCTGTTGATGGTCCACTTGGCTGCTTGAACCACTGCCTTATTAGGAGTATAGTACCACTCACGTGCTTGCAACGACCAGGTGTTGCGTGTTGTTGTGTGGCATTACAAGTCGGCAGACTGGGATGGGTTGCGGTCCTTTTTTGTGTCCTACCCTTGGAAACGTATCTTCTTTACGCCGGATGATCCCAACAACGCCGCCGAGTCTGTTGCTGATGTGGTGCTTCAGGGTATGGAAACTTTCATTCCATCTTCGGTTGTCCCTATTGGTGGCAGATTCCAACCTTGGTTTGGTCAGTCGTCGAGAAGGCTTCTCATCGAAAGCGAGAATCGTACCAAGCCTGGGTAAATGCGGTATTGTCGCGGGATGTAAATACCAGCCCTGAAAAAGCAATACAACTTTTCCTCCAGATACTTCAAAAGAGACATTGCAAGAGCGAATGCGAAGCACATCAGTGGAATTGGCAAGAAGCTTGAACGTCTTCCTTCGGGGACGCGTGCTTTCTGATCTTTTGTCAAATCTATTCAAGGTAATTTGTGCACGCCTTTATTTCCACCCTTGCACAAAGATAACTTTTCATTAGCCCATGATGCAAAAGAGAAAGCCGATCTCCTGGGTTACTTTTTTGCATCCAACTCAACTTTGGATGACCGGAGGCTGAAACCGCCCACCATTCTACGGTGCAAGAGCTCTATGCCTGATATCCGGTTTCACCAAAGCTCAGTGCGTCTAGCACTACTCTCCCTGGATATCCACAAGTCGAGTAGGCCCGATGGTATCCTCCCTATTGTGCTTAGGACGTGCGCTCCAGAGTTGGCACCGGTCTTAACGCGCCTAATCCGGCTCTCTTACTTATCTGGCGTCGTCCCAACCTCATGGAAGACTGCTTTAGTGCATCCGATCCCAAAAAAAGGTGACCGCTCGAACCCGTCCAACTACAGGCCGATCGCTATAACCCCTTTGCTTTCAAAGATAATAGAGCCCATTATCAACCTCCAGCTCCTTCGGTACCTAGAGGATCACCAGTTGCTTAGTGACCAACAATACGGATTTCGTAGTGATCGCTCTGCTGGCGATCTTCTAGTTTACTTGACACATAACTGGGCTAAGGCAATTGAAACAAAGGCAGAGGCCCTGGCAGTAAGTTTGGACATATCGAAAGCCTTCGATCGAGTGTGGCACAAAGCTCTTCTATCAAAACTTCCGTCGTATGGGCTTCCCGAGAAATTATGTGCATGGCTCACTAGTTTTTTGGCAGACAGAAGCATTAAGGTTTTAATCGACGGTGAATGCTCAGACCTACTGTCTATTAATGCTGATGTTCCCCAAGGATGTGTTCTATCGCCTACACTTTTTCTTCTGCATATTAATGACATGCTGCAAATTAGCGGTATTATAATACAACACGATAGACTCCTTCTATAACGGTCGTGCAGGTTTTTCTCGGGAAAGCGTCATTGAGAGCCGGAATCAACTTGTGTCTGTTATTGATTCTTCGTTAGAAGAAATCTCTAACTGGGGTCGAATTAATTTGGTCCATTTCAACCCTACTAAGACACAGGTTTGCGCATTCACCACCAAAAAAACCCCATTTATCGTATCACCTCGGATTCAAAACATTCCCCTAACTGCCTCAGCCAATATTGAGATTTTTGGTGTCGAGATATCGAGCGAGGTACATACAGTTCCGTGGTCACTTAGAGGGTAAGGCTAAATTAGCATCTAAGAAGCTTGGTGTGCTTAATAGATCAAGGCAGTATTTCACTCCAGCACCTCGCCTACAGCTTTATAAGACGCAAGTTCGACCCCATATGGAGTAGTGTTCTCATTTTTGGGCAGGGACACCCCAATACCAGCTTCTTCCTCTAGACTGCATTCAGCGGAGAGCGACTTGAATCGTCGATTGCCGATTGACACTTCAAGTCGGCTTGATCCATTGGCCCTGCGTAGAGATGCTGCTTCACTGTGCATCTTCTATCGCATCTATTACGGGGAATGCTCCGAGGAATTGTTCGGACTCATACCTGCCGCTACCTTCCGCCATCGTTCCACGCGACAAAAAATCCACGCCCATCATTTGGATGGTTGGAAGTCCTCAACTGCGCGTTTTTCTAGAAGTTTCCTGCCTCGCACAGTCAAACTCTGGAACAGTTTGTCGCCAGCGGTATTTCCGGACCGATACGACCTTCAAACTTTCAAGCGTAGAGCATACTCGTCCCTCAAAAACCGGCAGCGCGCTTGTAGCCCTTCTGGTGTTGCAGGTGTCCATGGGCGACGGTAATCACTTAACATCAGGTGATCCGTCTGTTCGTCTGCCCTCTATCCCATAAAAAGAAATATATATATATTTTTTAAATTTTACATTAAATATTGAAAAATAATGTTATCGATAACCAAAAGACTTCAAAAATAACTGTGAATTTACGATAATTTAATCCTATCTACGATAATATTAAATCAATGAAAAAACTGAAGAATTAAGTTACCTTATCATTATTATATTTACCGAGCTAAGAAAAAATATTTTATTATTTATTTGTTTGCGTTGAGTAGGCTTCTTTCACATTCACGAAGCTACATCATACGAGGATGACATACGCTAAAATTTACGTGGGTGAATTCTCAACAGCTAGAGTTAAATAAATTGGAAATATTAAAACTATTGCTGTGTTCCACCAATTAAGGTATATATAGGTAATCATATTTATGTCTATTTTTTATTGTACTTATAGTATTATGCTTTTTATAAATAAGCACAAACTAATGAAGTTCGGATTTATTTATTAGCTTCTACATTATTCGTTTCAGCGAGTTCAACGGAGAAAAGGGTCAATAATTGCTATGCGACAGAAAATCTCTTGGCCTTATTCACTTATCATAAAAATAATAAGTGAATAAGGCAAAGTAAATATAAATACCGAGTGAGGTCATCGTCGGAAAAATGGACAATGATGTTCAGTTCGGGACACAATTGGGTTAGAGGCTTAATTGGATTACAGGAAACCCCTCGAGTCAAATCTACTGTAATATATAAACTACTGTTTAGATACTATCTATATTATTAGGTATTTCGTGAAAGTTTTTCATTACCTAGTTACTCAAATATAGCATTATAGAAGAAAATCTAAAATCTTAAGTTGTTTCATAGAGTTATTGTAACATACGTTTAATTTATCTCAAATAGTAATAGGAGTGGTAGTGGTGGTGAATAGAACTGACACCATTAACTCTTAAATCTATTATATCTTATTAGTCTATATGACTGGATACAAATTTAAATAATAATTATGTTACATATAAACGAGAACCGCTGACGTCAAACTGCTTTACAGCTTGGCAAATGGATGATAAATTAACAGAACTCTATAACGTAGATCAAGATTAATAATGTACCTATATTAAAATAATTGACGTGATGATACCTATTCTTATAAAAAATCTTGTCTTTTACATATTGATTCGTCTTTTATAGGATGTACTACGGGGAGTGCACTCGGGAAATGCACGAGCTTCATCATTTTACCATCGGCAAACTAGATGTGTTCTCTTGTGGTAGATATTTAACTGACTTCAAAAAAGGGAAGTTCTCAGTTTGACGTATATGTATATTTGTGCATGATTATCTCGCGTTTCGTTGATCCGATGCGGTTTTCAGCATAGTATTTGTCAGACTTAGGAGAACAAGAAGAAGGTTTTAGATATAATAACCGGCAAAAATATGGAGGTTCGCCTATTAACACGTGTCGTATTGTCCGTTTATCTCGCGTTTGGTTAAACCGATTTTGACGCGGTTTCAGAAAATTATTTTTATTGTTACCTATTATGTAAAAAAAATCAATATCAAAAGCATGAAGCCTCTGTACGAATGAAGCGCCATTCGTCATCTTTTTCACTACACGCTAGGAGTATTGAATGAGAGTTCTATTCCTTGAATGGAACTCCCTTTTGCAGCAGGGGAAATGCAATCTTAAGCCTTATCTAGGGCTCTTCAACCCCGCACCATAACGCAATTTTGATAACGCAAAGGAAATGTACCTTAAGCCTCAAATCAGGGCTCTCCAAACACACCGCCCTGAGAAGGGCAGGTTAGTGCGGTTGGCCTACCTAATAAAATCCGCTGCGGTTCACCTCACGCGGATGGATCAGTCCGGTATCCTGCAAGGCGGGTCCGGCAAGTGCAGACCTAGTTAAGGTAACAGTGAATAGGTTCCTTTTATTCAAGCTCGTCCCACCGTAGATCTCAATTTTACCCTTGGGCTAGATTGAGATCAAGCAACCAATACCAGCTGCTGCATATATTTGGTATTGTATAGAATACTTAGGCAAAGCGCAAAACAAAAAATATTCCATACGATACCTAAGCGTTTTAGCTATTTTACAGATTACAGGTAGGATATCGACGTTCCTTTTTTTATTGGCAGACTAATTATGGCTTAATCACATACCCCAGAGACGTGCTTGTAGTAGAATATTCGTGGTTTCAAAATAGAAATGCAGGAATAAACTCGAATATATTAACCTTAGATTTTAAGTTTTAGGCAAATACACAGATTACATGATCATCACTAAATATTAGTAAAAATAATACTTAATATATTTTTGCAGATAATATGAAATATTTATAGTTCATAGTCATAGGCATATGAAATATACCTATGACTCTATGGCTTATCACGTACAGAGATTAAGACATAAAACGGTAGATTCACGTTTCAATATCTTACTATATGCTAAAACAAACTGACATTCAAAGCGAATTTTTGATGTAAGTACGTGCCAATAGTTTCTTCTTCTTTTATAAATTGCTTAGTGCCATTTAAAATTACGATAAAGAAAAAACAAATATAACATTTAAGATCAGAGACAAAAAACTTAGTAACAAGATGAACGTAGCGATGGTACGATGCACTGCACAATATTATATACTATTATATGTCACTATTATATACTTCAAATCACATTTGATGGATTTTGTGTGCCTTAGCACTAAATCTTTACACTAAAAATGTGGGTATTATTCTTGACAGTATTTTCTTCTGGTGCGCGCAAGTAGCAAAATCATGATGAGACGATGATTGCTGCATTTTGCCCACTACTAAAGAAAGAAAGAGAGCTAATTTATTTTTGTAGCACCACACAACAACATATGCATAGTGATATTGTGTTTGCTATGTAATGTCAGAGTACAGAATTGAATTCGACTCAGTTTGAGCAACAACCAGGGCCCGCAGTACTGATATGCTGCTGATTCAGGTTGTAACATTAAAATTACATTTCCTCTTTCATTTCTCTTGCCCCTCTTGATTATACTGAAGCATGATATCCTAATCTTGATCTTAGTCAAACTTGGACGGCTCTAACCTATATGTTGATATTTGGCTAATACAATTTGACCTAATTTTTAATCAATTTCGTAAGGAACTTCTGATCTACGAAACTCAAAAACATTCTCGTGACATCTTCGTTAACGTCATAGGGATATGCACATGCTATCTCTTCTCTACTATACACTGTTTAATCGGTATAAAATATTTAATCGCTTTCATCTAGTTAATTCTAATGACAATAATATATACATTAGGTCACGTGTGAAACTCGTTGCCTGAGTCAATCAGACGAACGAAATCCATAGCATAAAGTTTTTTTAAGGCTTAAGTAAAAATCTTTCAGAAGATTGTCTGCTTATTTTTTCCGTTTTATCGCTCTTTATTAGTTGCCTGCCATATCTTGAACTCTTTGGTCATAAGTACCATTTGTTACTTCTTACATACAATTTGGACTCCTGCAATCACAAACATCGACGGATTCACTTAATAATATAATGTTCCTGTTGCAACGATTTCGCTACTGATCGATAGATGGCTAACATAGAAGGAGGCGTAGTATAACGTTACCCTCACCCCGCTGAATTATATGAAAAGCTATATGTTCTCCCGCGACTTCACCACATAAATTAAGCCATGTAACCCTTGTATGATGTAGCTTCCCATGGGTGAAAGAATTTTTAAAATCGGACCAATTGTTTCAGAGCCTATTCATTGCAAACATACAAACAAACAGTCAATCAAAGCTTTCTTCTTTATAAAATTGGTATAAATAAACAATTTTTTCAAAATTTTACATTTTAATTAACAACTATTGAAATTTTATAGAAAAGCAACATGAATCAGTAATTCTCGAGATTACCGCTTTCAATCAAACGAAGAAACATAAATTCTGTTACTGGCTGTTTACATACATTAAAAAAAAACGTTAATTTGAATTTAAACATAAGGGTTCTATGATAAATCCCGTCATTATTGTACGAGTATGTTTTTTGTTTAGAAATTATTTGTTTTGGAAATGGAGTGGGGCACTAAAGAGAATAAGATTGCAGTAATTGCACTGTACAAAGTAGTACATCCGACATTTTTGATACACTGAAAAAGCTAACGATTAGCCGAATGTTTATGCATCGTACTATCCAAAGGCACACTGAAACCATGTCTGTTGATGACCGTGAGAGATCCGGCAGACGGCGGTCTATTCGAACAAACCAGGAACTTCATAAAGGCTGATGATTGGCCTTCGGCTAACCCGGACTTAAACACTTTGGACTATAAATTGCTATAAAGTCTATGCTAGAGGACATGGCCTGCTCTAAGCATCACCCAAATATTGAGTCGCTCGAGAAATCTTTGGAGGCAGCAGTGACCAAGTTTCCAATGGAAACCGTTCGTAAATCCATCGTCGAATGGCCCGACCGTGTAAAAGCGTGCTTTAAAGCTAAGGAGGGGACACTTTGAATAACTAGTTTAATACATCAACATATCTTTTTCAAATTATCGGATATTTTCTTTGTAACAGAACGGTTATGGCTAGCCTAGTTATAGATTAATTGTACCAAAAGATAAGTTATAATTAATTTGATTTATTATTTAATTACAATGAAAGCATAATATGAAAGTTATGGTAATTATTTGATACGATTAAAGGGAATCAACTTATCATTATTGTTATGTTTTTTTTCGAAAATGATGGGGAATGCTTTAAACAAGTGGTTGTGAAACTCATTCTCTTCTGACGTCGAAGGCCTATCCTATCAACTAAAACCCCTAAGTTGCTGATACTTTTCTGCTGGCGGTCAGACAGGGGCAAATTTAGAGCTCAGAAAGGTTGTGGTCACAGCCACCTTGGGATGAAACCCATAAAATCGTGATCGAGTCGGCAGCCGTTAATTAAATCTTCACACAAAATTTCTACAGAAAAGAAAAGTTTCCTCTTGTATGCGCTATTTAATCCATTTCTTCTCATAATGGGAATGACGACTGGGTAGAAAAAAAAGAAATTCCATTTAGTCCGTCAGTCAAATGATAGAAAAATATTAGATATGTATTTATTTTCACTTCAATTTAACAAGAAACAGCTTAGATAACAAGCATTAAAGTTGCCCGCAGTTTTGTAGAAAATTTACTATAACGTGATGTCATGTGACATTCAAAAGCAATGTATCGCCGTAATTTAATGATTAAAAAAAAAACAATACGTGTTTAATATTTTTCAACAATCTACCTGACGTCATCCCTACGCTGTGAATTCTTTTATAATAGTGAAAAATTAATGTGAGAACTTTACAATAACGTATTTATTGATTTTTAATAAAATAAATATATGTAGTAGTATCAATAAACGTTAATTATATTTACCAGAAAACTTTTTTGAACGATTCGCTTTCCTGTTCAAAATGCACCATTAGAAGAGCCTTGTAATAAACATAAATACGCAGAATCATTCCAAAGTACAGGCTCTCTCATTTCAAAACTAGTAATATAGAATGCAATCTATTAATCCTCCAAAACGTCACTAATTTAATTACATTCCTGTATGTACTTTTTCATTTACTATTGAGTGTCATCTGTCCCCATTTTGTTAAAATCTTTATTTTGGAAAATAATATGATGGAAACTTCAAATACAGATCTAACTCAATAGAGCTATTTTATTGAACACTAGTAATAAGCTACTAAAATTGTAGGTAACTTAGACAATTAATTCAACGTAGGTAACAGAAACCTTTACTGTATATTTGCATATTTTGCTGGATAAATTTATACCATTTACCGCTCCAAATACAAGCAAATGCAAAATATTAAGGAAAATTGCGAGATATCTCTATTGATTTGCGTTAGGAGTGTTGGACGCAGAATGAGCGGCGGCGGCGCGGCGCGCGCCTCCAGCGGCCAGGCGTAGCAGGCGGCGCCGCCCGCCCGTCACCCGTCCAATAATTGCTGTCACAATAACGCACAATCCTCTACTCTATTAACTTTGTTAGCAAATTGTTATCCACGAGTACGCCAGTGCAAATAAAGACCCTCACAAATCGACTCAACTTCTCAAACAAGTGATATATTTTGTGTTTCGATCAAATTATAAAGTGTTATTTTAAACATACGAAACGAAGCATGTGTGTGCTAAAGTTTAATGATAAACACTGTTTCGTAAGTAATTACACTCAATGAAACTGAAACAATGAAAATTCATGACAGACGAATCACGATCGGACCGCTACGTCAGAGCAACTGGAATAGCTCGGCATGGTGCGAACGTGAGATTAAAGGATAAACAAATGAAGACCGATGCGGCTGCTATTATAATGTGGCAGCAGTTCGCATCAGAAGGTGTCAAGCGGCAGACACCGGCGGCGTGACCCCGCGCGACTCGACCGCGGCGCATCGCCTCAACTGGGGCATATCAATAAGCGTGCCCCAGTTACCTGGGTCGCCGACACTGGAGCACTGCATTGTGCTGGAAGGCGAGAACCATGTCGGGCAGGTCTGGCGCTTCGGGGAGCGTGCGCTCGTGCGGCGGCTCTGTGCGGCTGGCCACCACAGGGGGAGGCCACGAACTCGTCCTGGACGCGCTCTACGAACGGAAACGTGACAAGAAGAGTGTGAGGGTCCTCACTGTCATCATTTACGTGTTCTGCGTCTCCCTCGCCGCAATCATGCTCTCCCTCTACTACGTGTTCTTCTGGGAACCAAAGGACGCGCAATATGCGCAACGAAAGGTGGCTCACACAGTAGAGAAGCAAACCAGCACCACACCAATGCCTACATGCTTTATGCCCTACACCGGTAGGTCACAACACCGACACGCTTACCTTACTCACTTACCTGCCCTTTTATACATGTGTTACTAATCCACGTGTTACCTATTTGTAATTTTATGACTAAAATTACTTACAAAGCTGCTCACACTCACTTGGCTTTAAATTAAATAGTTAAGTATCTATTTAATTCACTACTTCCAATTTTATCGACTTTAAAATTTCACTAAGAATTTCTATAGCTACTAATATTATAAAGAAGTAATATTTGTAATTATAGACGTAGAAGCATTTTCCGGAACTTGTCGATTAATTTATGACGATATTTTATCGAATCTACTTTTTCTAAATTATAATTCTACGCGAACGAAACCACGGACATTGCTTGTAATATGTTATCTACTTAAATAAAAAATCTCAGTACGTCAAAGTCACATACGTCAGTAGGTAACATGTTTCACTGTGTGTGTTATATAGCCCAATACATAAACTGGAATAATAAATACACTGCTTTACTAGCATGTCACGATAACGAAAACCACTTGCATGAATTAAATAGATCCATAGAATATAGAAACCTATAAATATGAATTATACATGTAATATGACTCTACATACGTATTAAACTTTGTCTTCTGTAGATAAATCATTCTAGTTTAATGCATATTTAAATATACACTGAAAGTTAGATATCTATAGGTACCAGCTGCAAACAAATCACACAACTTATCCGAATATTATTCGCGTTTTCGTTCATTGATTTATTTACGTAGATACAGTAAGTATTACGCTATTACTATTGACATTATGATGATGGAATATTAGGTTTTTGTGCCAACATCAAACGTCTGATTCATCTTTTATGATGTCTACATAGATAATACTAATATTTTTAACACAACTTACGAGTGTATTATGGTATTATGCGAACAAAAGTTTGTAAGTCATAGCTGCTGGCACTGATGGTATACTATTTATACTTTATACAAAAAGAAATATAATATGAAGATCGTTCTGTGTAGATAAATCATTTGGTTAGATTGTAAGATGAAAAACTGGTAGCAAAACACGATATAATCAAAGATTTTAATTTCGTTTGTTGATTAAAAATGAAAATCATCTTATTTAAAAAAAAGGAAGATCTCTCAATCCGCTATTTTAATGGTTTAAAATAATATGTGCGTCGTGCAACCGCTCAAAGTCTATAGTTATGATTCTAGCCATAGCTTTAAGTAAAAATAGAAACATATACATTAAAAAATACCAACAAGCTAAACAAAGTAGCTAGAGTCGTAACTACAGAGTTAGACGTTAGACATATACCGACATCTTGAAATCTTTGTTACTAGTATACCTACTTAAATGGCAAAAATATGCTATACCACTTTGCTTAATTTAAAAATACATTCCCTAAATATTAGTATAGTATACCTAGGTTTATATGTTTATTCTGTATTGTATTGTATTATACAGATTCAGATTGCCCGGAACACGTAATATAGGACCGAAGACTCGGTTATGGCCAAGATTACGAACTGGTTCGGCCGTTTTATAAGTTACGAAGATGTGAACTTTGCAAAACGTTGAATAATGGCAAAACTTCAACATTTTGAAGATCGTACACGGTAAAGTAGTATATTTACTTATGCATTAATTAGAACACCTTCAAGTCTAAAATGGCCAAAAGGTGGCCAGTGGCCAAAAAAGGGTCTGCTGTCCGTACTTTCAAAACTTTAAAAATTTTGCTAACTGTACTCTTGAAATAGCCGCAAACCACCATGTTTACTTGCGTCACGGACATTCATTAAGTAAGTGTAGGTAACGAATTTCAATTCAATTGGTCAGTTTCCGAGAAATTCGATTGTAACAAACGTACAGACAGAGAACACAGTGACTTATATAAAGAATTCGTTTTTGCTTTTTGAAACGAAAACTATTATTATATTTAGTTAAAAACCGTGTTTACAGTTATGGATTTAATTCTAAGTTCTAAATTAACGACCATTTTTGTTATATCTATTAAAAGGTATTAAATATCTATTAAAATAAAATATCGATACGTTATAAAAATAAGATAATACGAAATCAAAAAGTAATACACATTAAGGTAAGGAACTTTTCAAAACAATGAGTTAACAATCTCATCGCAAGCAATCAGTTACTGACATGACTTACAAACAGTCGTAAGTATAATAAAAGTTGCAGAAGATAACAATGAAAGATAATAAATCACAGCTTGTAAACATCCGTAGGAAGTTAACAAGTTGCGTTACTCCATAGCTATGATTAGGTATTTTATATAATATATTGTTCTATAGTTATAGGTTTATTCATGATAAAAAAAATATATAGTTAAACATTGCTGATAGGTATACCTAATAATGACTCCCAAATGCAAAAGATCTGGCATACCTTATAGACAAGGCATCATTAATAAAGAAGGGCCTCATTGTTTTTTTTTTAATTAAGAACTAAATTAATTTAGCTGCAAAAATAGTTTTATAACCAACTCGCTGTGCCCGCGACTTCGTCCGCGTGGAATAGTCACTTTCGGCAGGATCTTTAACTTTTAAGATTTCGTACTCAAAGGGTAAAACGACAACCCTATTACTAAGACTTCGCTGTCTGTCTGTCTTTCACTAGGCTGTATATCATGAACCGTGAAAATTGGACAGTTACATTTTTCACAGATGTAGTATTTCTGTAGCCGCTTCTACAACAATAGAACAAAATACATATTAAAGGGGGCTACCATACAACAAACCTTGTTTTTTTGCTGTGGCCGGGCTGTATGTCATGAACCGTGATAGATAAACAGTTGAATTTTCCACAGATTATGTAGTTCTGTTGCCGCTACAAATGGATTAAAATAAATATTTAAGGGGTCTCCAATACTACAAACGTGTTTTTTTTTTCGATTTCAGGACGGAACCCCTTCCGTCCTGAAATCGAAAAAAAAAACACGTTTGTAGTATTGGAGACCCCTTAAATATTTATTTTAATCCATTTGTATTTTATTATATTTAGTTTAATCCATTAGGGGTAATGCACGAGTTGATTCACATTTGGCCGGTTTGTTAGGCTAATTACTGTGCAAATAAAACACATATATTTATTTAAAAAAAAACTATTTACAGTTATCACGTTATTAAGGCACAAAAAATACTTATAATCCTTATTTAAAAACGTCTCAAAGATTATGGAAACATAGGCACTCTAACCAACTACTAAATTAAAGAAAATAATATAAGTATCTCATATTCTACTGTTAAACAATATGCAATGATTGAAATAATTTGTAGGTGTTAAGTTATTAACTATTATATGTCATTCAATTGAAGTGTTCCAAATACATAATATCTTTTATTTAAAAACTCATTAACTGAATAAAAACATTAATCAACTCTTCATGTTTTCAAACGAGATTTATATAAATTTATGACAACAATTTTAGTTCATCCAGTATATTATTTTTAAATATCTTTATTGATATCACATATAAGTTTCTCTTATAAGAGTCGGTTCTAATAAATGGTAAATGTATTTTATTAGGAAATTTTGTGTTAAAATTACAAATATCAGTTCTAAGTAAAACAAACACACTAGTTTTAAAAACACAGTAGCGTCGTCTAGCAAAAACAGGTAATTGTGGCATTGTATTATTTCGCTAGGTTAATGATTCCCCATTAAATTATGTTATGGGAAATACCACAAAATTAAAAATTAAAGCTACTTTATTTGGTAAAAATCGGTAAAAAATAAAACTTTTAAATTTTCGCGATGCATTATATTAGATTGTAAGAAAAGGATCTGAATGCGATAGATTGATAGTTATTAGCTTTATTATTAGTAGGTATATAGATCGAAAGCTTCGTATTACCTTTATTATTTGCCTGTACAATGTAGCTAAAGTAATTTTTAACCGTCTTCAAAATACATAAGGAGAAGATTATATATGTTTGACGGCAATGTATGTTTTTAATCTATGTTCACCGATATTCCCGCCAATTGTTGACTCTTTTTCAAAATTCTTTTTTTTTATTCGACAGCTTAATGGACCGAGGCGAGGTGATCGTTTGTTTTCCTTTTATAATAAAACAAAATACCCTTTTCACCATACATCACCTAAATGTTTAGATGCTATGTATTGTATTTCATGTATCTCAACTAAAAACAAAAGATTGCATATTTTGAATTCATTCAAAATCTGAAAGGAGGATTTTCTATTTTCAAGGAGTATGTATATTTTTATATTTTATAGCCTATGTATTATGTAACTTCCTGTAGATGTAAGACTTATAAATCGGTCTGATAATTTCGGAGCCTATCCAATGCAAACAAACAAGCAATCAAATCTTTCTTCTTTATGAGTATAGAATTACATATTGCAAAAATTATGTCGAGCAAATAAACAAAATCTTCTTTTCTAAGACTTTCACTATGTTGAATATTTTTATTTGTAAAGATATACTAAAATTATAAAAAGGAAAGCTTTGTTTGTTTGCAAAGAATAGGCTCCGAAACTCGATCGATTTTAAGAATTCTTTCACCTACGTAAAGCCACATCATATGCGGCGAACACAAGCTATATTTTATCCCGAAAAACAAAATGGGAGTGGAAGTTTGAATAGGGAAAGAAAACATTACCATAGTAACGACTGTTTAAAATTCAATTTGTCATTGAAATTATATCCATTTCATCGTGTCATGATATGAATAGATATCTAAATAAACAGTTCCCTAGAAACCATACGAGAGAAACCGCCCGCGGAAAGCCAGTATTTATTATAATATTTTTGGTGTTACATGTTATATAAAAAATGACAATATCACTAGAATCGACTTCACGCTCTAATAAGTAATAATAATACTTGTCTCAAAAGCTATCGAAGAAAATGGATTTTCTTGAATAAGTCGCTTTTGAATTAGTTTTATTTAATACTTTTTAAAAGTTTGAAGTCAGTGAAACTTTATGTATCGTTTCAAGTATGTATTCGTGATAATATATACTAACTCAAATAAAGCGTTATTCATAATAATTCATGATTTATTGAAAATTTTCCAAATCTACGAGGAAAGTAGAAAAAATATTTACAGAAACATGATAAATATCCTAATTTATTTATTTATACTTCTTTGCACGTAAAAATAGAACAAATGGCGAACCAGGCACACCAATGACAATGACAATAACGTAATGATTTGACGCTTTTCGCGCGCAATTATTTTTATTTTTTTATAATATAGTGTTTTACTATTTGTTATAATACATTTATTTCGTACTTTAATATTGAATAATTGTTACTTACTGGTCAAAAGTTATTATATTAAAACCTTTTGTGACTTTATTATTCTAAACTCGAATGATATTCAATTTTAAATAGCCGTCACAGTGAGTTCGGAATAGCTTTCTTTAACCAATGCCAAGCACTTGAGTCGTAAGTGAATCGTTGGAGTGTTAGAGCCGAGCAAGCGCTGCACCACTAACTCTAAATATAGTGCCAAAGCTAACACAAGGCTACAGCTACAATACACAGCGTCGGCTATTCACTGATCATGTTTATAAGATATAAATTACAAAACGATTTCGGCAGAAATGCCAGAAATAGAACTAGTACGTAATTTGTTCCTATTTCCTACGCTCTTAATAGTTTGTACTAGGTATAACTGTCGCGATTGATATCAATCCTCTTGAATCTTAAGGTACCTACTTTAAAGTTAACCCTGTGCTAGGGTCAAAAGAATCCTTAACTCGCATAGTTACGTTCGATGCTATAGTTCCAAAATATTCTATGTATTTATCTTCAATTAGTATAAGCAAAATGATAGGTTTATATACAGATTTATATATATTTTTTCTTTTTAGTGTGTTTTTAAAGACTGGTTTTTTATTTTCTATTTAGTTTTAAGTATTTTGTTAATAATTAACTATGGAGGCAACCTTTTCTTTTTATTTAGAATACAAGAAATATTTATATAACGTAATATTGTCAACAAACCCTTTCATTTTGTAGGTCTATATTGTGAGAGTACTTATTAACCATACTAGTCCCCCATATTGAATTCAGAATCCCTACAGCTAAAAACTTATAAGTATACTACTAGAAATATTTGCCTGCAACCATAAGACCTTTCACACCTTCGCGAGTCTTGCCTGAGATTAACGTGGAAACGCCAGTTTACATTTCTACCTGTCCTGTCCGTTTCAGATAAACCATTCTTACTCTCAAAACACGATACTTACTACTTGACTTACGCTAGCTATCTCATTATATTATATTGGATATATATTATTGTCTTCTTTATAACTTTTAACTTTTACTTCCTTCTATCTTTAGAGTTAATACCTTCCTCTATTGGCTTGGCGTTGCTTCGTTCTCCGGCAATATCATAGAGCTGCCTCGAGCGTATGTATACCTTCGATATCCATTCGATACCCTCTCGGAGTTCTCTCACACTCTCTTTCACGATTGTTATACGAACAAAATAAAATAAAAACAAGCTATATGTAAATCACAAACACGCGACAGAGACTGCCTGCCGTGCGCGTGTGCTCTACCGCTATCTCAAGCATTCAAAACCTCTTCCTACCTACAAAATATTACATTAAAATAATGTAACTACTTAAATATTACTTGCTAGAAGTACATATCATTTGATAATATCTTAATCGTTTCATAATTTTGACCGCATAAAATTGAAACTGCTCCAATCTTTGCTGGGACTAAAATGAAAATAAAGTAATCAATAGTTTTTAAAACTTGTTATTTATACAGAATCCTTTGCCCGCGAGTCCTGGCAGTTTAATCTACTTTTTTTAAATTCAAAATAAGACACTTTAACATTTGTTAAAATCTTTTGAACGTTGTCACAAGCTCTTTTACTACTTGATTGTTAATGTTTCAATTTCAATAGAATATATAGAGCAGATTTCTATCTTATAACACAGGTTACTGCGTTTAGCATACTCGGTCTGTGATGCAGTGGTTAAGCAACTTTTTCAAGGGTCGGTCATAGGATGGGTGACCAAAAATTTATTAACTTCTCCGTGTTTTTATTAAGCCATTAGTCCCGGCTGCATATCCAGTCGATAACATCTACTAACTGACCGACCGCAATGCGCCCGCGTGGTTAATTTAGGGCCCGTTCTCCCCAACTACTTCTGGTTATAGAAAAGCTCCAGTGCATTAACGAGCTGGTGATTGTCAATACAAATAATAGTTGCATGTCACCTTATTCCCATAAAATGCAACCCAGCGTCCAGAGATCGTTCTTCTAAATAAACAATGGTAGAAAAAAAATCGATTTTATATAAGTTTTTTTTATTTGTTCGCAGGAGGAAACAATAGCACAGTGAGCGAGAACGTCACTCAACAAGCCCTAGGAAACATGACTGACGACAGTTTCTGGATTGGCAACGACACTAGCAAGTTTTCACAGCTCGCTAACTTCTCTGACGAACTGGATAATAGTATACAAACACCCAATGCTTCTAATAATGAAGAAATTCACAACATCACTGGAAAAATTACATGACCATAACAGAAACCTTTGTACATTAAAAAAGCATTTTGCACTACATCTAAATTTATAATGTTTAAGTCGTTATGTATAGTATGATATAAAGGGGATGATGATTCGGGTAGAAATTATGTATTAAACTAAAATTAAATGTAATTAACTAGATGACCTTCGTATCACCTCCCACCGTTTAAACATTATCTGCAAGCCAATTTTGGTAATGTTTTCGTAAAACAATGTCTTTCTAATACTCGAGTACGGCTGAATCTATTCAGCTGATTTGGGAATGTTTGTCGTAGTCTCAGGGTTGTTGCGAATATCAGGACAAACATCCTTGCAAATATCAGGATCTGCATCGCCAGCAATCGATGCTGATTTTAATGCTGACATTCAGGTCGTAACGCGTTCGTTGATGGCAAGAATGAGCGCAACTCACGTGGGGAAATTTAAAAAAACGCTGGCACGAGCTCACTCTTTAGCTCGTTTGTCAACCTAATTTGCTTGAGACTATCAATGTCAATATGGATGGTGGATAATTTTTGTTTGACTGTCCGTCAGGTAGATTGTTTTGGAAAAAGTATTTTTAACCTTTATGATCATGTTCATATTAAACCACAATCAAATTGATTTTTCCCCAAATGTGTCATTAAAAAAGAAGAAGTACATTATTTTCATCTATTAATTAATTTAAATTGTCCCGCGTAAACAATCAGTCACGTTTCATTTCGAGTAGTGGCGTTACAATTCAATAAATATGAGTAATTTTAGTACGTTGCACTCGCAACAAAGACGTTTACCTACGTTTATTTTATTGAAATGTGACGTCACACGATGCTCCGTCATGGCCCTGGCGCTTCGGTTCTTGTAGTTCACCGATTCGAGTCGTAAGTTAATTCTGCTACAAAGTAAATATACTTAAATTAATTTAAAAAACAAAAAACACCACATAATTATTATTTACACATTAGTTCATACCATTACCATTTCTAACATATTTATAACTGTCCAGTCGCCAATAATAGGTTATGTCACCGGCGTATGTTATAGCTTCCCGTAGGTGAAAGAATTTTTAAAATCGGTCTAGTAGTTTCGGAGCTTATGCAATTTATGCAATGCGAACAAACAAATAAATCTATTATAATAATTATCATAAATGTGAAAGTTTCTTTGTTTGGATGTTTAGATGTTTGGATGTTTGTCCGTTAATCACGCCGAAACTATTGAATGGATTTTGATGAAATTGAGGTATACAGATAGGGTATTAGCTGACTTAGATAATAGGATACTTTTTATCCCACTAAACATTTCCCTAGGATCCACGCGGGCGAAGCCGCTGGCGAAAGCTAGTTAGTATATTTAAAAAACCCCTTACATCATATAAGTTAGAACTTAATATAAGTTAGTTTTATTCAAAATAACATACCACATTTGCTTATAATTTTGTGGTATATATTTAATTTAAGTAATTTATTAATATCAGCATCGGCATTCGCTGACATAGGAAAAACTTGCATCAGAAACAACCCTGGTCCAGCAGGTTAATTCCGCTAATTTTTGGGTAATAATCGCATATCAATAGAACCTCAACTTTTTTTGCATTTTACCATTGTATTATCTACGTAAAGTCTAATATTATTAGTGCAATGTCTTCCCCACACATCAATAGTAACAAATATATAATAATATTGGCAAAATGTAAGTCGTTAAGATGTTATTCTGATACGAATATGACAAATATTTCAAAAGCAAAATCAGCCTAATCGATCCAGCCGTTATCGAGTATTAGCAAGACAAATGAAGAGCAATTGATTTATAAGTATATATAATAAAACAAAAAGGAAATACAAGATTTGCTATTGACTTTTTAAATACTGCGATTGAGCTTTGGGACATATGATCCCAACGAGTCACAGACGCCCAAATGTGTAACTCGACGCTGGAAAGCAAACACGTATTATCGAAAAAAAAAGGTTTTCTGCTCTAAAGAACAATTTTGGTTTTGCAGGTTACTACGTGTTTGCTTTCCAGCATCGAACTGTATTATTTAACAAATACTTCTACATAAAAATGTTTCATCGCAACAGTGCGCATCTGCATCGTGATATTTCACCTCGCGGATTTAGCCGGACTCCGCACTTATTTGTCCATATAAGTGTTCACTACATATTTGGTACGGGTATTTGAAAATTTGTCACTAATTTGGTTTGTGTCCTTTTATTTTATTTGAACAAACAAGTTGAACACTTATTTGCGTAGGGGTCTGGCGCGAACTATCCATACTGGCGAAAATAAATTAGCAAATGAACATTATAAAGTGTTTGAACATTATAAAAGGATACTATCCGGCTCGAAGGACCATAAAAGTGCAGAACAGTTCTGGCTATATTGAAAAATGATATAAATTAAACACTTGAGTCCATTTACAGTATAATGTCCTAAATAAAACAATAAAGATTTTGATAATAACAATTACAAAATGATTATTTGCGTGTTGCGGTTGACGTATGATTTTCGACTGCACAACATAAATTATATCCAAGGAGTTCGGTTGCGTTGCACGGAAAACGAGGCTTAATTTCGACCGTGAAAAATAAACTGATGAAATATCGCAATGTGAACACGCGCTTACTGAAGTTGATGTTGTGCTCACTTACTCTCAGTACTTAGAAATAAATTAATATTTCATAACAGGGATCAAGAAACATATCATCATTAATTAACTCGTTTGAAACTTCATTCATTTTAAAGAGGGTTTCTATTAAGGTTTCGGTTAGGTATTTAGAATCGAAATTATTTCGGCTCGCATCAAAGACCAAACCAAAACTGTTTCTGCTCGCAATACCGGTTATTTTCACTCTCTGGTCTCTGATCTCTATCTATATCTGCCCCCTTACTCTCAAACGCAATCGTGACCGATATACATTGCAACTAAGGCAGATCTGTATAACTTTATGTAATTTTATCTACATTTTTGTTTCAAATTAACCTTGCCCTTCGAATATCTTCTCGGCAGTTACAATAAATAACGATTGTGATGCGATTTGGCTCCAAATAAGGACTATCAGAAAACCTTTTGTTAAAATCTTAATTAACTGGTATTTTAGCAGTTCATCCTGCTGTGAATAAGAATAAACCTACCCACTTATATTCGTTTCTCGAATTGGTTTAGATTAAAAATGATTGCCCCGGTTCGTGACTGGTTTGGATAACCCTGATCGTGATCGTGGTCTTCGATCAACAATAAAATGATTTGTTTATTGGAACAATATACAATTTCAATCAGTCATCATCTCTAATATCTTTA
Organism: Diatraea saccharalis; assembly: GCA_918026875.4. NCBI lineage: Eukaryota > Metazoa > Arthropoda > Insecta > Lepidoptera > Crambidae > Diatraea > Diatraea saccharalis. The sequence goes on along the minus strand of OU893333.1, from coordinate 28,466,221 downwards.
AGTCCGAGTTTATCGGAAGTCTGAATACAAAACACCAGATATTAGGCTTAATTAATACATCATAATGAAATAATTAGATTAATAACTAGCATAGACTATTAATTATAAATACCTAAATGTAAACAATCAAAGCAAACATACATAATGTCTACTTATTTTATAATATAAGTCATTTGTAGATATAAATAAAAAACCTCTGCTTCACTGATGCGATAAGGTTGTCCTCTTATGAAAACTCGTATTTTTGTAATGTGTCGTCAGAATTGTATAAATCTCAATGTTTTTTTTACGTAAGCAATTAGCTACCTTCGATCAGAAGCACTAAGATAGTTATTATAATAGTTAATACAAAACTATATAATTATTGACTTACTCAGTGGCGTAACTATACCGTCTGAGGCAAATTCATCTGACATTCTATTTCGTTTTGTTACTAATTGTGTAATAATAAATGTCAGGAGTAAAGAGTCTTCTCTGACCGGGGGCCCCTTTCAGCTGGGGGCTCTGTGGCATTTTGCTGATTTGCCACGCTGTAGTTACGCCACTGGACTTACTTATTGATAACATAAACGAATAAAATTAGTTAAGTAAAAAATAATTTTTAGCACCTATTAAAAAATATTAATATTTTAATAGCTTTTTATTCTTAATGAAAATTGCTTAAAAGGTTTACTTGATCCCTGTCATCCTGAGATAGGTGCTTTGGGAGCTTTTTATTGTTAACTGCAGCCACCGCCATTCTATACGATCATTATTAGTTTAGAATAAAGTCTATGTAAATGTTTTCTACGTTATTTCGTTTTCGTCTTTATAATATTATTGAAAAATACAAAAAAAAATGCGGTAAGTTCAAAATACCTACTCTCGCATAGGAATGTCGATGTTACAAAAAGATAACATCAATGTACCATGTCACAAAATAAACAACAGATTACATTTAAATGGTCCGACTGAAATTCTGGAAGGGGGAAGGGAAGCGGAAAAAAGAACTGTTTGGAAACAGATTGGAGAAGCGTATGCCCAACGTTGGGCAACTACACGCTGAAGAAGAAGATAATTCAAATGCTGTTATAGGCTATTTATATTTCACTAGTTTGGTGAACTATATGATTATTAAAAATGTCAATTATAGTAAAAACCGTTTAATTGTTAATCGATTCGAGTATTTGAATAATAATCAATTACTCAAAATCCAGTGATTTACTTTTAAACATGAAAGAAAACCGGAAGGGTTGACATGGAGAAATCAAAAACGTACCGTGGCGACATCTGATTTTTGTAATCTTCTTCTTTTTTTAAATACTTCCTCATTGGTTATTTGAAGTTATATTTATAAGAATCTTATCATTACCTGTACACTTTTAAATTAATAATTTTAGCGATGCAAGCAAGTTTTTAAAAATCCACAAATGTAAGCTTCAGCCGGTTGATTACAGCAAATAAATAAGGAATATCAAAGTACATAAAAAACCGTTTCTTTTCTTAAATTTTATTGAACAGTTATATTAATATATACAGAAATATATATATATTCAATCGCCAGTCATGTAGACCTGCACGTGTTGGTCGGCTTGCAGCGCGCGGGCGACTCGCGCTGCCCCCAGCACTCCAGCAACGCGCTGTACGTCGTACAAACTGTACAGCACAGTCACACTCATGTTACATTCACTGCCGCCATACTTGTTCTGGTTAGACTCCTGCAATGTAACGTGGGGCGTCACGTTTTATCTTTATTGCAATAAATAAAAAATACTTACACACCGTAATTGATTTTTTTTATTTAATAATAATAATAATAATATAATCTTTATTGCACACATACAGACAAGAAAACAGAAAGAAATTACACAGTAAAACAATACAAAGTACACAAAAGGCGGCCTTATTGCTAAACAGCAATCTCTTCCAGGCAACCTATGGAAGAGAATAATAAAAGGAAAGGGAAAATTGATTAGCGATTTCAGAATGCTTATAGAAGCTAATTTTAGTTTTGATTGTGCTTTTATTTCTGGATTATATTTTTTTTTTATTATAATTATCATATTGAAGAAAATTAATTTGACAACTGAGGTGAAGCTTAAGACGGCAAGCAAAGAGCAAGTATCTGAACTATTAAAAGTTATCTTAAGATATAACTGATGTGACACATTCATTTCACAAGGCTAAATTTAATTTTAATGGTATCTGCCTTCACTGTTCTGTCCCAAAAATCCACCTGTATTTATACAAATTAGATTAGTTTACTTTCATAAATGGTACAAAAGAATCGGCAACATTATTTAATAAATAATAACAATATCAAGTGCAATAAATAATTTCAAATACGCACCTGCATGAGATTACAAATTTCAGAATAAAAATGTGGATATGTTGGTGGTTGGTAAAATATTATATGACGGATGCCTTTAATTCTAAATCTCCTAAAGAAATGTACTCTCTCAGAATAAAGCAAAAAGTGCGCTTCTGTATGGAAGAACATATCACGTGCACGTGCTATTTTAGAGTCCTGGAATAATAATATAATATTAGGGTCTATTGTCAGATAAAATTTAGAAAATCGTTTAATTTTAAAAGCATACCTTCGAATATTCGCATATTTGTACGAATCCAATATCCTCTTTTTTGAAGTAATTTCTTATTCGTACATAATCGAAATAACTTGGAACGTAAATTAAAGTGTGACTCATTAATGGATCCCGTTGCTTTGGCAAAATCTCCTTTATGAAATATTCAAATCTTGCTTCCACTGACGCCAAAGGACTATCTGACTTGATTCTAACAGAGGAAATGTAATAAATGTTAATGAAAAAAAAAAAACATAACATATAATCTTATTGTGATGCGCTGTGCTTATTTAAAATTTAATTTCACAGATATTTAGTGTGATTAATTGGAACAGTTTGATCAACTTATCTGAATCAATAGTTGGCACAAACATTAACATAAATTAGGCATTTTAAGACAAAATCTAAAGCGTCACATTTCAGAAATATAGTGATTTAGAGGGGATCTAGAAGCGATACAGATGTGGATAGTAAATGGCGCGGTAAGCTATCTGATTTACCTATAAAAAAAATCTTCCAATATCAAGAATAGTTATAGTAGTGATTTCTTATTACTTTCTATCCTTATTGTAAATAATTGAATAATTAAGATTACCTGTGAAATATTTGAGGCACTTGCAGTAAAATTTGTTGTATGCTGCCAATCTCTATGGGATTTTCTACAACTACTTTGCCGGCATAATTTTGACATTTTTTGTTTAAAACAGATTTAATCTCAGGTAAAGGAACTGATGAGAAAATTAGTGTTTGCCTGTAATGAGAATAATGCTATATAATATATTAGATGCAATTAAGTGTATAAGCAACAAAACAACTTAAATGCTGTTTTGACTAACCATTACCATATATTTTATAATTTAACAAATAACATTTTTACAGTTGTCAAAGCTATATTATGTAAAGTACTGCTGATCAACTCAGGTTCAATTTTTTTGCAAGCAAGTGTATTTAGTCAGACGGAAATTTAAAGTTTTAAAAGGACATACTTTGTTACAACACTTACCTGTAATATTTTGACCATCCATTAACAGCCCACATTCTGACTCGAGAGAAATCAGTGTTATGTGTCTTTTTTGGTTGCAAATGGAAATGATCAAGGACATGTAACATATGATCCCAATTCTGCATTAAAAATACATCTGCCTGATCCATTATAAGGAGCTCAATGGAAGCTAAAAAATCATAATCACGTTCCTCCTCGCCCTTTGCTCCTACCAGTATCCGCAAACCTAATGGTGACGCGACTATGATATCAGAAGAATAAAAATCGGTATAGAGCTGTAACAAAAAAGAAATATCTTTGCTGATCCACATGTAAAAGTAAAGGATATAAAGGATAAATTATTTATTTATAACAAGATTATTTAGATTATTTATTTGTATAATTCACATACAAAATAGGGTATTCTACTATTTGAAATAATACTTGCAACTGTTTATTTTAATTTAAAAAAGCCATAAAACAATTATTTCGTAATAAATAATTACGTTTTAATGCCTTAAAATTAATTCAATATATAAACTTTTTTTATACCCAAAACACTGTCCACCATATGTATCATGACGTCATTGTGATATCTACACAAAACAGATGCATAGGGTAGAACATTAAAACATGTTAATAAAACAAGAACAACGCCATCTAGCAATTTAATTTTAAGATAATACGATAAACGATTTTAAGATAAGAGTGCGTTTTTAAGACTCAAAATCAGAATCTCTATATTCATGACGATGTTAATTTAAGTTTTTTTTTCGTGACTTGTTTTTCAATACCAAAACTACCCTATTTTAATGAGGAAGTATTAAACAAAAACATTAGGTCCCAAAATCAAATTACTTTTATAATATGTTAGTTAAAAGGAATAGAAACTCTTTGGTCCATTTGTTTCCTGCAAAAATCAACTTTTGGTATAGTCGCCATCTAGTGAGGTACTTTTTTAGTGCTTTCTTTATTTTATTAAATTACTTCCTCATAAAAAAAAAACACATATTTAAAAAAAAGAACAAAAAATTGTAGAAATTCATATGTAACTGACACGACAACCAACAGCTTGTGTGCTGGAGTAATGCAAATGGGCGAAACTCAATGAGTATATACTCAAAAACCAAAGCTGAACTAAAACTGGTACATTTTTTAAAAGTTCATATATATCTATCTATACATGTTTAGTACAGAATCCAGTGTTTTATCAGTCACCCATTTACATTTTTATCAAAAGCAGCTTTTTTAACATTAATGGATTCCCATTGACTGTTATTAGATGAAATCTAATCATCCAATTCCCTTAATATTAAACTGTCTTTAATAATTAACTTCATAAATTAATCCATTATACTGTTCATAATTTTGCAAATTAGCAGCTCAGTATGGCTATTATTGTTATTCAATTATTAATAATTAGATTTTACTTAAGATTTTACCTTTAATGTTTTTTTTGTTATTGTCATACCAAGACGAAATGTGTCTTCAGTATTTCCACTGAATAGCAACTCATAGTCTTCTGGTTTAGGATTCTTTTTGGGCATAAATATTTCTCCACCAGTAAAGTCTTCTTCAAATCTTTTTTTATTAACTATCTGGCCTGCTTCATCAGGAACTAAAATATTCATCAACATTTTTACAACTCTATATGCTGCATCCTTAAATGGTACCATAATCAATATCTGTAAAGTAATTAATAACAATTTAAAGTAAATTACATAAGTAATTACAATAGTAATTATTGATATAATATTTCACAATATTAAAGGTTTGGTCACTTACTTTTGGCCTTACTAATCCTTGGTCTCTATATTCATCCGATACATTAGACTTTTTAGATAGTTTTGCATTGTGGTGTATAATTTTAGTTCTTGTTTTTAACATATGATTAACAACATGAAGACAATAAATATAGCGAATTTCTTCAGCATTACTATAATTTCTATCAGTGAAATATAAATCCTGGTAATTGTTGATAATAGATAATAATTCTTTTTGTAATGGTGTAAATATGTCAGTTAGTTCTAAATCTTGTTTTATAAGGTTCTTCTTATTTGCAGACACAATATTCCCATGAATCTGTGATTTTATATGTAATTTTTTAAAGTCCACTTCACTAAACAAATGTGGCACTGTTCCTGTTGGTGCAACAGCTTTCTCTTCAATAATAGAAAACTTTGGTTTTGACTTTCTAGACTCTGTTTGTATTGATTGAGGAATAGATATCTTAATATTACCAAGAACTGGCCAAGATTTATTAACATTATCAACTGTAGGAGTGGAATTAGATAAGGATACAAGTAGCTCGTCTCCTAATTCAAACTGGATATGTTTTGTAAAAGGGTCATTGGAAACTTCTATTTCATTTTCAATCTGAAATTATATTTCAACCAAATTAATGTTTAGTTTTAAGTAGAGCAAAATAAATATCATCATAATCATCACCAGCCTATCAATGATCCCAGTGCTGGGGTTCATGCCTTCCCTATAAATGAAATTGACTGACCATAACCCACCATGCACTTCTCACATATACCTAATAATTAAATATCATAACATATACCAGAAATATCTGACAGATATATCATATCACGGTATTAGTGTACATCATCATCAGCCCTTTTACATCCCCACTGCAGGGGGTCAGGCCTTCCTTATGGATGGTTAAGGAGGATGGGCCATGACCCTCCACACTGGCCCAGTGCAGATTGAAGGGTATTAACGACTGCAAATGCAGCCGGGACCAAAGGCATACCATGACTTCCAAAGCATGGAGTAGCTTGAGATAATAATTTTCTGGTCACCCATCCCGTGATCGACCCTTGCGAAAGTTGCTCAACGACAACGATCGCAGGCCGCGGCGCTTATTCACTGCGCCACCGAGCTACTCTATATGCTATAACAAAATTTTAATAAGCTAAATTTACCTCAATACCATCATCACTGTTCTGTGTGGTTTCGTCTTCACTGAACGAGCCATCAACATTATTAGATTCTTTATATTCTTTACACCTATACTTTGAAGGAGAACTTTTTAAAGAACAGTCACTTTCTTCATCACTACTCACACATCTACCCTTCTCAGTATTTGAAAAACAAGATAATAGTTGACCATAAGCATTTTCCTCTTCTTCGCTCTCTGAATTCTTTATCTGTTTCTCCTGCATTTTCTTTTCCATGTGCATTTTCTTTGCTATTTCTTCTTCAATTTTTTGTTTGTTTTTATAACGATTAAATATTGCTTTTTTATTCACCTGTCCTTTATCATTCTGTTTGTTTTTACTCTTTCGAGTAATAGGTTTAAAACCACTTTTTTTCTTTCTACCTATTAACTTTCTTCCCATTTTAATACGAAATCTAAACAAGCTTTCTCATTAAGAATATTTATATATTTCACAATTATTATCAATAAATAACCTATTGATTCTAAACAATATCTCCTTGAAGTTGCCAAAAATATATGAAATGAATACCAGAGAAGAGAATGCGTATTACAAACACAAAACTCACAAAATACGAGGATACAAACTACGAGGGTTATAATCTTATGGGCATGTTCACAGAATACATTATCACAGACGAATAAGAGATACTACATACTACATGTTATGAGGTATAATATTGTAGTCTTTGGTTATAAGGACAGACTTTTTTGTTTTTCAAAGATTTTACCGGCTTTGGCTTCCATGGCCTTCAGCCTGTCTTTATATATCGGCTGTCCAAAACCAAAACCTAGCAAGGGACATTTTTATTCAAACACGTTTTCTTAAACCAATATTTCCAAAATTTTTTGCTACATCTATACCAAAAACAACTGTATTTCTATCTTATACAGAATCAAAGTTATGAACATGCTCAAACCTAGTAAGTGCCCTTCGTACTCGGAGGTTACAAAATGAAAAAGTTAGTAAGTAACATTTCCTAGTTCAAACTATACATACTGGGTTTTTGAATTTGCAAATTGAACTTACTAGGCTTTTGAATTTGAAATTGGTATTTTACTAGGTTTTTAATGTTGGAATCGTCCCGTACTTTGATTTAAAAAACTACTGAAGTATATAGCAATATAATAGTAAGTCAATGTCGGCGCACGTTATGTACGCATGAGGTGGGGGAGAGGCAATGCTCCTGCGCCGCACCTCGGCCGCCTCGACAAGTTTTAATTCGCTCAACAAATAATGCTCAAAACGATAGCATTTTCAAAAATAAACATATGACGAAGCAGCCTATATTACGTAGGCTCTGCGATGGAAAGTGCAAGAGAAAATGTTTGAAATTTTCAGAGCAGGAACAGACTGGCTATTTGGGAACAGTATTGGAATTTAAAATTTCAGACAAAGAGATCATTTTTAAATAAATTTATTCAATTGGCAGAAATAAAAAGACGAAAGATTGATACTACGTCTGCTATTCCGTTTGAAACGAAACACGTTACTATCACCTGCCAAGGAAAAGAGAAAGATTTGGTTCCCGTCTGTAAGCGTTTTTTTCTAGATACACTTGGATTGGGAACCGATGGATCTATAACTGAATTATTAAAAGCTTTAAAGAAGGGTCAATTATATGCATCTTTGGCTGGGAAAAAAGAGGCTTAAAAAGAAAAGAGATTAACAAAAATTTACTCCAAGAACATATTCTTAGTTACAAACTTGCTGTCAGTCACTATCATAGACATAATTCACCGTTCACAAAATACTTGAAGAGAGAACTAACTATACGCGAAATGCACCACGATTTTAAGAGGAAATACCCGGAAGCCAAATGTTCTGATGAAACTTACAGGAAGGAGATTAAAAAAATGAAAATTTCGTTTAACATGCTAAAGGAGACAAATGCGATGAATGTTTTTTTTTATTTAGAAGATAAAAAGTAAACAGATGAATCTGTTATGCCAGACGATCTAAAGCAAAGGTTTGTGTTACATAAAACTAAATCTGATCAAGCTCTCGAAAATTACAAAATTGATGTAAATAATTCAAGGCAAAAAATAAAAGTCATAGATTTAAGTTATTGTAGGAACTGGCCAAATAAAAAAGAGCATTAAGGAAAAATGATGATGAAGACTTGATGAAAACTTTCTTACTCAAACAAGTTGTCCAAGTAAAATTCGTTGCTGGCTCGAGGAACATTCTTTATAAAACAAGGTAATAGTAATTGTTGATAGTTAAGCAGATGTATATAATGAAACTTAAAGTATTTTCCGTTGATTTATGACTATTGTTATTTTCAGATTTGATGAACCATTTCTCGAGTTGGACTTCCTACATAAAAATTATAAACTTATTGGGCTACCTGAAGAAAAATCAGTTTATCGAGGCATTCCCGGTCGTAAAAAGGATGTGATTGTTGAAACAAGACGTACGTTTTGGTATCAAAAGCCTGTGAACGATGAGTCAATTGATCTCCAAACTGAAGGCGAAATGGCGGAAGAAATATGATTTTATATTGTGCTATTATGTCCCAAGATGATTATGTACCTTATGTTTGTCAATAATAAAACTATTTTATTTTAAACTTCTGGTTTTTTACTATCATTATGCTACTTACTAGGATGAAATGCGACATTAGATATATAAAAATAATTAAGAATCTAATAAATGTCTTTACCAGGTATTTAATGTTAGATCTAAAACATTACGTTTATAGAAACTAATTTAAAAACCTAGGAAAATATGTTACTAGGTTTCTGCTATTGGTTTAGTATCATACATATTTTGAAGTATCTAAAACAGTCATTAGCAAGGCACATAAAAATTGTCTAAATGCACTTATGTTAAATTTTACTATTCCACAAAGTAAAACAATTTATAATTATTCGTAAGAAATCAAGATAAGTATAAAGAAGGAATACTATTCTAAATGGCAGAAGAAAATATTTAAAGTCTTCTCCTGTATAATTAGATCAGATGTACTTGCTAGGCTTTGGTTTTGGACAGCCGAATATAAGCACACACATGTCTATGGCACAGACTTAGTATAGTTTGGCAAGCGAAACGTGACACCACCTATTTTTCCGTTTTCATATGGCAACAACATAGAACTGTCAGTTTGACACTACGTTAGACAATTCAAGAATATTGAATTTTGTTGTTTTTGCGAATTTGAACTTGTGTTTTTGGTTAAAAATTATGTCGAAGCCGATAAAAAGTTCATCGAGGAAACTTCTTTCCATCATGATTGACAAGTTTACTGAAGTGAAAACTGAATTAAATAAAAATTTCATGGAGAAATTACAACGATTAGATAAAGTTGTATCTTTTTTAGGTTAGTTTTGTATTATAATTTTGATACTTTCGTTTTAATTTTCTGTAATTAACTAAACAGATATTTTTTATAAAATATTGCTCTATTTCAGATAACTGTGATGGTGATATTCAACCAATAATGGAGGAGATAAATGCAATAAAAACTTTAGAAAAACAAGAAATGCTGAATTCGGAAACGCAGTACTTACAAAAAATTTCTTCAATGACAGGTCTCTTTTCTTGTTTTGATTTAAGATAGATTGATAGTATTCCTATAATATTTACATAGGTTTTTTATGATGTATTGGTTTTTATTGTTGACATCCAATGATGTCATAAGAATGTTTTGTTTAACAAGGAAATTCACAGAATTCATGAAACTAATCAAACCATGTAATTGTTATACATGCTAAATATGCACATAAACTTAACTAAATTAAACATAAATTGCATTCATAGTTGAATAGGTATTTAAATTATTTTGATGTATGTGTCTATCATTATTTGCTTTTAAATACATTTAACATATCTTTGTTTCAAAGTGTTTAATCTTTTATAGATGTAAGTATAAGGACACTAAGAAGGATAAAAAATGAAGCATTAATTAATAAAGGAAAATGGGACACTCCTGGGAAAAAACGACCTCATCAACCAACAGTGTCTGCTTTAGATAATTTTGATTTAAGTGCAATTCGGAATAAAGTAAATGAATTTTACTGTGTGAAAAAAATTGTTCCAACATTAAGAAGCCTTCACAATGAATTAAAAGATGCAATAGGATTCAGTGGTAGCCGTGAGACTTTACGAAAAATTATGCTTAAGAATGGATTTTCTTTTAAAAGCAATGAAAATGAACGTTCTATGCTTATAGAAAAATACCAGATTTCTGCATGGAGGCACAAGTATTTGAGAGAAATAAATATAAAACGAAACGAAGGAAAGCAAATTGTGTACCTTGATGAAACTTATGTACATCAGAATTATAAAGTTAAAAAGTCTTGGCAAGGACCTTCAACAACTGGTGTCACTACAAAGATATCCTCTGGAAAACGGCATATTGTTGTGCATGCTGGATCTGAGGAAGGTTTTGTGCCTGGTGCATTATTAGTGTTCAGTAGTAAATCCAAATCTGCTGATTATCATGATGATATGAACTCATCGAACTTTATGAAATGGGTCAGAGAAAAATTAATACCAAATTTAAGTAAGCCCAGTGTAATTGTTATGGATAATGCCAGCTACCATATAAAACAAATCAATAAACCGCCTATAATGTCTAATACCAAAGCAGATATCCGTAAATGGCTTGTAAATAATGGAATACATTTTGAGGAATATCAGACAAAGGCAGAGTTAATGTGTTTGGTTAATGATAAGAAAACATTGCCTGTATATGAAGCTGAAGAGATTTTAAAAGAACATAATCATGAACTTTTATTGCTGCCACCGTATCATTGTGACTTAAACCCAATAGAGATGGTTTGGAGTCAAGCAAAAAGAAAAATTGCAAGCAGAAACATTGGAATACCAGGAAAGGAAATGGAAAACTTAATAATAGAGTGTTTTAACTTAATTACCCCTAGTGACTGGAAGAAATACACTGATCATGTTTTAAATGTCGAAAATGATTACAAATTAAAAGATGGCATTGTTGAAAACGAACTTGAAAAATTTATTATATCTGTTGGTGCAGACAGTAGTGAAGAGAGTGACTCTGATGATTCCTTGTCATTGTTATCAGGTGTAGAATATTTAGAAACAGATTTTGACTATGAATCAGACTAAAGTATTTTTAGTCTGATTCATAGTCAAAATCTTATCTTAAATTTTCTATTGTGATTAACATGATGATTTTGTGACACCTGTATTATGTAATTTATCCATGGCACTTAATTGTAACAAAAATAAATGTTTTTTTTATTGTAATCTGGTGTTTATATTGATTAATTTGATAGATAGTGGTTCTGGATCAGAGCAAAAGGTTGTGATGAAAATCCCTTAGGAGACATGTATGTGTTATGAACACATTATAAATATAAGGGCCAGAAATCAAAATTGGCTAACATCACATTTATTAAAAAAATGTGGCCAGAGTCGCCCATATTCATTACAAAAAAACAAAGAAGTCGTTGCAAAAAACACCCTTTTAATTAATGACAAATATGAATTTTTAATATTATAAGTGCTGTTAGCCAATAGGTATAACGAATGGGTTAAAAAAAAGATTCGATTTAGTCCGTCAGTCAGATAATAGAAAAATATTGGATACGTATTTTTTTTCGCTTTAATTTAACAACAAATGGCTTAAGAGGTACTATGCGACGACTTCAAATATGCTTTGCAACAATGTTACTTTAATACAGTTTATCGATACGAAATCAAGTGTCAAAATGGAGTCCAGTGGAGAATGCCGATATTGACATTTCGAAATTGCTCATCATTGATAGAGAATACGAAATAGTGATTTTGACACAATCAAAGTGTCTATTTTTTACGGTGATGACGATTCTTGGTTGTCAGTTGAGTTAGTGAATAGGCCTACTGATATGCTGTTAACTGTACAATTAAGAACAGTCACGCTTTAGTCAAATGTTCCAAAACAAATAATTTTAATTGATATCTAAATGTTAAGATTAAATATAATTAATAAAAGTATCAAAATTATTTTGCAGTACTACATTCAGTGTTTACTGCTTAAGAATTTTTGAAATTGCCGCCCTTTTCTTGTGACACGTTTCGCTTGCCAGACTCTAGGTATTATGGATCCCTCTCGACACATGTCATCGAAACTAATGGTGTGCGGAATCGACTACCATTAATCGATAATCGATTTTTCTAATAATCAGTTACGATCGATTATGATTTCCTAATCGACTATTAAATATCGATTATCGCTTAAAATGTTAGCAATAGGAATAGTTTAAAACGTTAGTATAGTACCTACTTACTTTACTTCGATGGCTCTGCAACCCATAGCGGATCGCGAGTGTGAATATTAGTAGTAAATATTCTATTACTCATTATGGCAACCCTGGAATACTTCCACGAACAAAAAGGTAACTTTTCTCCTTGGTCGGGGAACCCCCGATGAATGAATGAACGGATCTTACAGTTTTATTTTAACAAATACGAATTAACCGTTTCTTATTAAAGGCACGAGTATACACGGTGCATACTAGACGTGTGCGCCGCGCCGCGCCGATGACCCACGCCGCCGATCATGACACGCCGCCGCTGACCGGTTCGAAAGACCGGCGTAAACGGCGCGGTATGACACGAACTGCGAGTAACATTCGTTCGCTCGGTTGCTAAGCAACATAGTGTATTCTGTGCGGCACGTGTTAATTCTGTTTCGTATTTCCATATTTAGTAAAATTTTTATGAATACAAAAGTAAAGTCAATGAACAGATGCAAACAAATAAACAATCGAATCTTTCTTCTTTAATTACAGCTGTCAATCTTGTACAATTAATGTAGCACTCGTTTTCAAGATAAAGTTGGCAGAAACAAAAATTCAATACTTACTCTTATTTGTCTACTCTAGCTAACCCGCTACAAGCACACCTAGCGAACATGTATTCTCTGTAGTTGGCCTTACTAAAACGATTAAACGATTGCATCTAACTGGGAATAATATCAATAAAATAATTTCTATACGTGATAACTATTAGGTTGGGGAAAAAGTCTTTTCGTATATAGTATGCATAAAGTTGTTATAAAATCTTTCTGGCTATACCATTTCTATATGGCTGGTTGCGGTATTATTAAAAAGTTCAAATTTTAAAGAAGATTTCGAATTCAAATTAAGAAAATGTGTGAGTTTCATTTGTTTTTCTAACTGGTGATAAAAACTGGATCACGTACGACAAGAACATGCGAAAAAAATCGTGGTCTTTTTAGACTATGGCGAAATCCGGGTTAGCTGGCAAAAAGGTGATGCTGTTTGTATGGTGGGATTGCAAGAGTATTATTCATTATGATCTGTTACCGTCAGGCAGCATCATCGATTCTGAACTCTACTGCGAAGAACTGATGAGATTAAAGCAAGAAGTTGAGAGAAAGCGGCCAGAATTAATCAATAGAAAGGGAGTGGTTTTTAAATAAATTAAGAGTTTGGCTGGAAGGTGTTAATACATCTGTCGTATAGACCTGACCCTTGCACTGACCCCTGCACCTTCAGATTTCCACCTGTTTAGGTCTCTACAGAATTTTTTAGGCAGTGTCCTGTTAACATCACGCGTGTTTTGTCAAAACCACTTGACGCGATTTCTTGATTAGACGCCCCGAAATTTCTATATCAATGGGATCATGTTCCTACCTACAAGATGTCAAAAAGTTATCGAACAAAATAGTACCTTCATATTGTTGTTTAACATCATTATGACTACGTTACATAATTTTGAAGAATATAGTTGTGCCATATTTGTTACTTAAAAGGTGTTATAAGTTTAAGTAACTTTTATATTAATAAAGGCATTCTGAATTATTTAAATTTTAATTTTCCATCATTTAACATAACGACGGCGTTTACGCCGCCATTTACGCCGCCGCCACTGAATTTTTAGCACACATGCCCAGTACATACCTATACCAAAAATATTTTTTTAAATTTTTTGTCTGTTTATATGTTCCGGATAAACTCTGAAACGGTTATACCAATTTTGACGGGACTTTCACTGGCAGATAGCTTATGTAATAATGAATTACTTAGGTTACTTTCCACGCGGACGAAATCGCGGGTACAGCTAGTTTAATTCTATAAATGTTGCATGCACAATACTGGTATAGAAAATATTGTTTAAAAATTGCATTTTAATTACTTTTCATTAACTCGGATGACTTAAAAATACGGTGGTATTAATCTGAAATCCTTAATAAACTTTTGGGGTAAAAAAAATTAATAATCATTGACATGAATCGATTATTAATTGATTACGAGTAATACTACAATCAATTAATCAAAGTAAGAGTAAGTAACCCGTAAGACCGTTAACATATGATGGGTAATAAAACAAGTCAATTTTTATAACAAACGTTTACTACTCAAAAAGTAGGGAGACATGAGATCTGAGGGTTAGGGTTTAACGGGAAGCTCGAAATGTGGATCTCTGAAAACTCTAAAACTCTGAAACGGTTATGATAGGTACAATTTTATGTGGCCCTAGTCAACCGTTCGCAACAGCTTGGTCTCGGTCATCCACTGTACTGGCAGTGCTCCGGCCAGATGTACGGCCGAAGAGGTCCAGTGGTCTGGATGTCAGTGCCAGAAGCTAGGTCTGAGGCTGGCGCCTCAACTCCCAGATATCAGGTGCAGTCGATGCCCATGAAGCTTCTCAGGAACGGGAAGGAACCCCAATACGGGGATATCACTTCGAAGTTCAAATATATTAATTTTTCTACTTTTAAAAACATAATTACTAAGTCGTTAATATTTATTCGCGTTTGGAACTTGTTGAATAACCGTCGTCTAATAGATATTGCTGAAGTCATAGTCGTCGTATTCGAAAGTGCATTTATTTCCTATTTCAAATAAGTTAAATTTCAAATAAAACAGAAGTGGTAAGGACGGTAAGGTAGAACAATTTTTTTTTTGCGGATAAGGACAGTGATAACATCTACTGCCTCCCTTACTCTTATTGCATTGTGTATTAGCTCAACGTTTTGCAATCGGCGACTATCGTCAATCTTCGTGAATATTCGTGTGTGAGTCGGCTTCTCATTGCCGTGTTGTGGCCATTTTGTGTATCATTGTTAATAAGACGTGATATCCACGAAACCTATTGTGCTTTCTTGTAACAAAAAAGTGTAAATAATAATCATTATGAATATCCAACGTACTCCTCCAACTGGATCTCAGCCTGATTTATCGACACTCCGAGATTATGAAAATATTGTTGGCTTCACACAACAGAGAAAAAGAAAATCGCCTGATTGCGATCTAAGTGACTTTCGAGGTGAAATTAATGAAGCTTTATTAACTCATAGACGTGAATTGCTCGACACCATTATAAAATCTCAGCATGACATGACGTCATCTTTTAAAGATATCTTCGAAAAACACGGCGAGACTTTAAGCCTATTGCGAGATGACTTCGCTAACTTCAAGACCCAACTATCTACATTGAAACAAAAAAATGATAAATTATCGCAAGAGCAAGACACTTTGAAAAACCAATTATTAAACCTGTCAAGCGAACACAAAAACACCGGTAACAAGGTTTGTTCCTTAGAGAAAGAATTAATTGGAACTAAACTTCAGATCAACTTACTAGCTGAACAATTAAAAATTAAGGAACAACAGGCACGAATTAATAATATAGAAGTGACAGGAATACCACAAAAAAATGGAGAAAATCTTAATAACATACTTAGTTTAATCGCAATAAAAATAGGGTTTCAATTATCCACATCGGATATCGACTTTGTGCATCGCGTCAGGCGCTACCCTCAAGAAAACTTTGAAAATAAAAATCGCGACCAGACCAAACAAAAATCAGAAATACCAAATATCATCATTAGATTCACACAACGGAAAATAAAAAGTGATTTTTTGGCTGCAGTGCGGGCGCGTCGAGGTTTGTCCACCGCTGACCTTGGAATCGATGGACCTGCTAACTCTGTATTTGTGAACGAACACCTGGCTCCACATAATAAAATTCTGTATAATCAAGCACGAAAACTAAGAAATGAAAGTGGTTACAAATACATTTGGTTAAAAGACTGTAAAATATTTTTACGTAAAAATGACACTTCCAAAGTGGTTCATATTGCTAATACTAGTGATTTATCAAAAATAAAATGACTATGTTACCCTCTAATGTTATTTTTGTCCTCCACGCTGAAATTTGGCTTATATGTAAACCACTATTCTAACAATTTTAATTTAGTTATCTCCTGTTATAATAGGTTAATTACTATAAGGAACACTATGTCAAAACATATAAATAAAGCATTGTTTGAAATAGTTTATTTAAGTTGCTTTTTTCTCCAACATATTATATTTTTACTTTTACGTCTAGAATATCAAGAAAGCCTACATGTTTCTTACCTAAACCAAACAAAAGTTTTGAATAAACATTACATATTTACCCTAATAAAGAACATAATAACACTTATTGTTAAATTGTTAACATGTGTTACTATTTTTCGTGAGCGAGTTGGTAGGTTAAAATTTCAACATCATAATATTTATTTATCTACTTTAAAATGATTTCTAATGTGATTTCTATTTACTATCAAAATGTGAGGGGCTTGCGGACAAAATCACATACATTTCTGGAAAATGTTTTAAATAGTGAATTCGATGTTATATGTATAACCGAAACATGGCTAGGCGACGGATTCTATAGCTCAGAATACTTCGATAACAGATACGAAGTATTCCGTTGCGATCGTAACCCAGAATTTAGCGAAGCATCGCGCGGTGGTGGAGTTATAGTAGCAATACGGCGCAACCTTCAACCGACATTGTGTTCTAGTTGGTGTGCGCCGCCGCCCATTGAGGAGCTGTGGGTGAATGTGACGATTCGACAGCGTGCCTCTTCTTCTTTCAAAATAAAAACAAACCTATACATTGCGTGTACGTATATACCGCATGGTGCTAGTCATAGAACCAATCTTGATTCTTTTTATGAGAGGGCCTATAATATTGTACATTCTAATCCCGATGATATATTTTTAATACTAGGAGACTTTAACGTTACTTATGCAAATTGGACAATGGATAGTGACAGTGGCATTATGATATTAGAATCGAGCAATGATCCACTGGTTGACCTTACCAGTGACTTTCTGAGCATCTCTTTATTAAATCAATACAACTCTGAATACAATAAAAACGGTAGGTTGTTAGATCTAGTGTTTAGTAACCAACATCTACGCATAACTGCTAATGGAAACCCCCTTGTTGTAGAAGACAGTCATCACAAAGCTATTAGTATTGAAATACCTATGTGTTTGTCGGTTTCACTGAGCCAGGCTGTATTTATTAAAAAAATGTTCTTTCAAGCGGACTTCGACAGTATTCGTAGAGAACTGAAACTGGTGGACTGGGATAATTGTTTTGCAACAATGACCAGTGTTGAATCTAGAGTAAATTTATTTTATGAGATTTTAAATAAGCTTATTAATAACTACGTACCATCACGTAAATGTTATGATACTAATAAATACCCTCCATGGTATAATCGCCCTCTTATAAAACTTAGTAATGAGAAACGTAAATATCACTGTAAATGGAAAAAATACGGAAATCTTATAGATTACTATACATTTTCAAAACTGAGATCCAGATTTAGAAAACTTGAACGTGAATGCCACGTTAAATTCAATACACATGCGGAAAAGAAAATACAGCAGGATCCGAAATATTTCTGGTCCTATGTAAAATCAAAAAGAATGAACACTAACATTCCACAAAAATTGATTTATAATGGTAAAGAACTTTCTGATGGTAATGAAATATGTAATGGATTTAACGATTTCTTCCAATCGGTATTTATAAGACCCACCTCACGCCCTACCATGTATCAACATAAGAATTATTTTATAGATACAAATATTGATATTTGTTCAGTGAATCTCGGCGATGAGATTGTCTTGAAGGAACTCAAACGTGTCAACATTCACAAAGGAGCCGGGTCAGATGGTATTCATCCCTTACTTATATCGCAATGTGCCGAGGAGTTGTTGAAACCAATTAGTAAAATTTTTAGGCTTTCGATGAAATCAGGTGTGTTTCCTCGATTATGGAAGCACACTCTTATAACGCCTATACCAAAAACTGCGCATGGAAAATCAGTTACTGAATACAGACCTATATCTAAGTTGTGTGTAATTGGAAAAATCTTTGAGAAAATTGTTGCACAACAGCTTTCATTTGCAGTTCGCAATCACATATCTGAAAATCAACATGGGTTTATTAAGTCACGGTGTGTTGAGTCAAACTTGGTTACATTTACTGATTTTCTCTTTTGCGCCTTAGATGCCAATGCGCAGGTCGACGCAGTATACACCGATTTCTCAAAAGCCTTCGACAAAATTAATCATGATCTACTGTTGGATAAGCTTTATGGCTTGGGTGTACATGGCAGTTTGCTTCGGTGGATTGAGTCATATGTTCGTAATAGGAGCCAAGCCGTTGGATTAAAGGGGTTTAGATCAGGTACTTTGCCGGTATTCTCGGGGGTGCCTCAAGGCTCGCATCTTGGCCCGCTCCTCTTCACGATGTACATAAACGACATGGGTAATGTTCTTCGTTCTACACATCATTTACTATACGCCGATGATACAAAACTGTACAGAATTGTAAAAACTGCTGAAGATTGCAAAAAATTACAAGACGATCTGAAAGCACTCTCCAGATATTGCATCGAGAATCAACTCTTTTTAAACGCAGATAAGTGTTGTGTAATATCTTTCACAAGAAAAAAGAAACCAATTAACTACGAATACAGTCTCGGCCAGAATACTCTAAAACGCGTAAAACATATTAAAGATTTGGGAATTGTTTTAGACGATGAATTATCTTTCAATTCACACATAGAAACAATTAGGAAACGTGCCTTTAAAAACTTAGGTTTCATTAATAGAGTAACTAAACCCTTCAAAGACACTAAAACTTTAAAAATACTTTATTTCTCCTACGTTAGATCTATAATGGACTTTGGATGTGTTGTTTGGTGCCCTTTTTATAAAAACTCTATCGAAAAACTTGAAAAAGTTCAAAAAAAGTTTATTTCGATATTAAATTTCCGCCGTAATATCCAAAAACCATATATTGAAAGTTTAACCGATCTCAAACTTCTTAGCCTTTGTGATAGGCGCAAACAATTTGATTTAGTGTTTCTATATAAAATTGTTAATGGTATTATAGATAGTCCCACATTATTAGCTAAACTCAATTTTAAAATGAAGAGACGTCTGCCAATTCGCCAAGATCGTGATCTTTATACCTTTGTGCCGCCAGTTCTTCACAAAAACTATACCAAAAATTGCTTTCTAGCTCGCTCACTAGATTTAATCAATAAAGAGTTCAAGGATATTGATATTTTTAACATTTCTTTAATAGGGTTAAAGCGAATAATGTTGGAAAAAAAAATAGGCAGCATGATATGAAGTGTTCATAATTGCATGTAAAAAATTGTTAATTCTAATGTAATTTATTTCAACAAGTTTCTTACTGTTTTATAGATTGTTAATTATTGTTTATTGTTTTCGGCACTGTATTGTCTATAATATAAGCACTATCTATATTTAAGCACTTTTTTCCTTAATGACTGTTTGTGCCAAAATAAAGAGAAAAAAAAAAAAAAAAAAATTACGTTCGAGACCACAGCGGCCGCAAAAGAAAACTCACAATATTATAGGACTAGATTTTGATATTACGCTGGCTTCGGTTGAAATGTATCACAAGGATTGCATCCACGGGTTTTGTACCTTTCATAAAACTGGATTGCGCCTGCGACGCGGAGCACAATAGCTTCGAGCAAGAACTTGTCTTGGTGTGCCGTTTATCTATATAGAAAATTATTGGTTTGTCAATCTTCGGACAACAAATTTTATAGTAATGGTTTTAGAAATAATTGTATACGTTTAATAAAATATAAACCGGTACAAACCCCCCTTTTTTAGGTTGGGATTTTACTTATAAAATCCATACAAAAGAAGAAAATTATTACAAAGAAAAAAAAGTACTCGTATCTCAAAAATAGTCATAAATGATCGTCAATTATTGAGTTTGTCATCACTCTTGACAATAGGCTTATTTTAAGAGTTGTCAACCGCTTCTGGCAATGAGGCTTATTTAAGGAGTATACCAACCGCTCCGGACAATAAGGCTTATTTTTAAGGAGTTTGTCTACCGCTCCTGACAATTTTATAATAAGGTAGGTAACTAGCAAAATTAATAAACAATATAAGTTCTTTTAGAGAATAATTGATGCGGAAGGGTAATCAGTGTAGATACCTAAAGGCAGGGGTAAGAAACTGCCTAACAATGTAAAAATTCTTGGTATAGAGCGCCATCTGTGAATAAAATTCCGCATTTGTTAATACAACCCTATTATATTCGCTAGATGGCACTAAAATAAAATATTGAGAAGTCAAATGTGACTATCGATTAGTTCTAATGTGACTATCAATTCTATTTGATTATAATTAAATAAATTTTGTTAAGAACTTTTTGATCAATCATTATTTTGATAAATAAGAAAATTCGACATCAAAATCTCATACTAATTTTAAGATTAGTAATATGACGTCTTAATTTGTTTTACTTGTATTTTATGTAATTGTTCAAATCGATTTCAAATCGATATATTAGTCAGCTTTCAAAAATTGCAAATGGCCGATTGTTTGTTATCTTGTTGTTGTCATTGCGCTTGCAGCTTGTTTTGGACTGTAATTAAAATTATTAAAGGATATCAAAACTGCAAAACCCATTTGATGAATAAAGAAAATATCAACAGATATATTCGATGCAAAGAAAATGAAAAAAAAAGAAATGGCTTTGCTACCCATCTGAAGCATTAATGCGGTGTTTCAGTGACATTCAGAAAAGTTAAACCACTGAAAATCAAATCAAATATAAAGCTTTTAAATGAAATATTGATAAATTTAAGTGTTTTTAATTGCAAAAAAACATAAAACACATTAAAAAGGATATTTTGAGGACACTACAATAAACATAATTTTGTATAGTTAGTGTCTGTCTATCAATCGAATTTTATCAGGAAGCTTATAAGCGTTATATGATGGAGATAATTTAACCAAAACTAATGCCCGAACGTATTATAATAGTCATCAACACAATAAAAATAAGAAATAAATGTGTTTGATTCGAAACACTGTTCTGTTTACTGGCCTGTGACGTCATCAGCTGTCATGTCAAAGTAGTGTTAGAAAGATATCGATGCCTGTAGGTATCGAATACTTTATAGTAATTTACTGATAACATAATACTTTGCCGCTTCTACTAATAAGAACTGCTAAAAAGAAATACAGAATGAATGAATCATTTACTAAGCTTTTCAAAAAATCCAAGAAATAGGGAAAACGCCAGCAATTTAAAAAAAGAGCAACTTACATGTTTTTCTCATTTCTTGAACTTTAATATAATAATTCAAAATTACAAAGTCAATTTTGATGATATATACTCTTCTCCAAGTTAAAAACTAATTTTAAAAAATCATCGTGGTCTATTATCTAATTATCAAATGCCATGCATTTAGTGGACAGACATACTACATGCATGTATAAAAAAATAGAACATTATTTTTCGTACTAATGTCTCATCCATCTACAGGCTGTAAAGTGCGAGCCCTGTTAACAAATATAAATGAGTCGTAAAATGTTTATGACAAAGAAAAAAACCAAAAAGAAAACCTTCAAATGTATCGATATCAAATAAAAAAGTTTCAATACTTTTAGCAAATCCTTAGCTATTGTGATTGTGAATCTATTTTCTTCTAGACTTGAAGTTTGTTTTTTATTTATAGAAGTATTAGTATCATATAGAAGAAGTATTACACATTGTGGCACTACGCACCACTTGAAGCTCATTTTTAAAGAAAACCAGAGCAGATGAAAATAAAAATCGTAAAAAATACGCACTATGACTTCAATTTCTCTTCTAAATTATTATTTCAATTTACTCTAAAGACAGTTGTTACTTATCGATTTGACATATTTACTGGCCTGTGACGTCACGATCAGCGCCATTACATAGAGCAGCGTTTTTCACGCGCTTTTGGTTATTTAAATTTTAACAATTATTTTCACCAAAAATAGAAAAGATTCCAATGAAATATTATAACAGTGTGTTTATAATGTAGCAAACAACGATTTAGAATAGTTCTCGGAAAAGTGTCAAATACCCTATTCCTTTTACAGCAACGCAATCGATGTTTGGGAAACATCGATGGTTTTGATCGAATGTTGACTTCGATGTCAATATCGATCATCCCTAGTTTACTCTTAAGACAGTTGTTACTTATCGATTTGACATATTTACTGGCCTGTGACGTCACGATCAGCGCCATTACATAGAGCAGCGTTTTTCGCGCGCTTTTGGTTATTTAAATTTTAACAATTATTTTCACCGAAAATAGAAAAGATTCCAATGAAATATTATGACAGTGTGTTTATAATGTAGTAAACATCGATTTAAAATAGTTTTCAGAAAAGTGTCAAATACCCTATTACTGCATACAAGTTTTGCAATTTCTTCTGAAAGTCTGAAACTCTGTAAGAAAAGCCCAACTTATTAACTTACACGAGCTTGACCGTAGAATAATTAAAATTTGTAAATAAGTTATTATATTTAAAAGAAATAGACTAAAAATATTCTTAGTGAAAAATGTTTAAAACTCCCCAAATCAAAATCAATCATTTATTTACTAATTAAATATTTATGATTAATCCCAAAATATTGTTATAATAATTTAATAGTTATTAGTTTGTTAATCGATTGCATACATTTTTAAAAAGGAATCAATTTATATGTACTCTCACAATAACAACTCAATAAGTAGTTACATCTGGAGACTCCTCCATAGCTCCGCGTCAGCATAGCATTTTCTAGAATCTAGAAGTAAGTCGGCAGACGCCACCGATGAACTCGTCTGATGCATGAATATTATATCATAGTTTTTAAGTTAGTCTTAGGCTACATTCAGATGACAAGCGCTCAACGCTAGTTGAATTTTTGTATAGTGATTACATAGTGCGCGCTTGTCGGGCGTTAAACGCGCGTTGTCGCGGCCGCCCTGTTTCAGTTTGAGTTCTACATTTGTCGAAGATGGACGTAGAAACAGTTTTCATGGTAATTTTATACCGACGGCAGAAACAACTCGACAAAAGACGGAGATATTGGGTCCACCCAAATTTGTCACACAGGCTGACTGAAAGCCATTACATTTATATATATTCTAAATTAAGGCAATTTGGGCCGAAATTCTTTAACTACTTCAGAATGTCCATCAGGTCATTTGATGAACTTGATAAACCCTAGAATACGTTTACCCGCGTCGAAAGCGCGCGTTCAACTGATCGGAAACATAGAAAAGCAATGATATCAAAGCGCGCGTTGACGCGCGTTAACAGCAGTCGAGCGCTAGCGCAGCGTTCAATGCGCATTAGCATCTGTACTGTAAGCTCCTCCGCCTCGCCCACTACTTCACTAAATGCACTCCTCAACCAATGTTTATTTGTTAACAGTACCTAATTTTTTAACGCAGTTACGTCAATTTCATCAATAAACAGAGTGTTTGAAGAGGAAACTAGAGATGAGACTTACTTGATATACTTACATATATTCAAAATAGGTTCTTATATAAAAACCTTTTTCAAAAAAGTTTTTAAGTATTATTTTAATACTTTTGAGACGTATTTTGTATGCACACAAACAAGAAGATTTGATATTTATATATTTATTAATTCTCAAAATTCTTGCATACAAAAAACAATACATAAAATACCAAAGTTTTTTATGAACACTATGATGAGTATGACGAATTAGTCTTTAACGATTTCCTTGAAAATGAAGAAAATGAGATATGTTTATCAACTACCCAATCATGAACGATGTTCCAGTTATCCCACAAATACTTTACATTTATTTTCTTCAATGAAGACAGATGTCAGACTATAATGTATGATTATTATATCTTAATCAGAAATCTGGATGGATATTATATATTAGAGAGATTGGTAATTTTTAAGTCCTTGATTTCAACATCGGTATTCTGCCCGATATTATGTTGCATCGGGCATCCCTACTAGTCTACTTGTGTTTTTGTTCTTTGTATTTTTACTTTTTATATTTTACATACTCTTTGTGTTTCTGTTTTTCAATGGTTACTTTTTTAATTGTATGGGGTTTCCGTCTAACTCTTAAATGAATACATAAATAAGTTTTACTTAAATGACAGCTATCAGCCCTGTTCTGTATTGCTTAACATAGGCCTAGTAGAAGTTAAAGTAAGTCCTATTATGTTTTTTCTAACCGTTATATGTTCTCAATTTTAATGCGATAGATTATGAGCAGATAGACAAAACGCAAAATTCCAGCTTGATATGTCATTCATAAGATGTTAATGCTTTTCAAGCTATGTCTACAGTAAAAGTAGAAAACCAAAAAGCTACGGGATCTAAAGAAAATGGACGTGATGGTTCCGATGATTTACTTGATCTCAAAGGTAAAGTCGAATCCAGATTATTATCTATGTGGAATAACGTAAAATTTGGTTGGACTGTTAAATTAAAAACTAGTTTTTCTAAAGAATCGCCTGTATGGTTGCTAGGTCGCTGTTATCATCGCAAATTAAGTCCTACAGGTTCCTTGGAATCTTCAACAGAGATTGGGACAGAGGCAACCGCCCACCAACCTATGGAACAGATTTATGGAGAAGGCATTGAAGGATTTAAATCTGATTTTATTAGTAAACTTTGGATGACATATCGGAGAGAATTTCCCACAATGTCAGGTTCAACTTTCACCACAGATTGTGGTTGGGGATGCATGTTAAGAAGTGGACAGATGATGTTGGCTCAAGCTTTAGTTTGCCACTTTTTGGGACGTTCCTGGAGATGGTGTCCCGAAAAGACTATTCAGAATGCTAGAGAATTTCAAGAAGACTGCCTTCATCGAATGATAGTTAAATGGTTTGGTGATAAGTCCTCAGTTAATAGTCCTTTATCAATCCACAATATGGTAACATTAGGTGCGACTTTGGGCAAGAAACCTGGTGACTGGTATGGACCTGCCTCTGTAGCCCATTGTCTAAAAGCAGTTGTAAAAGCTGCATCAAAAGAGAATTATGAGTTTGATAGCATTGAAGTATATGTGGCTCAAGATTCAACAGTTTATGTCCAAGATGTATATTCAAATTGTCATTTACCCAATGGATCATGGAAATCTCTTATACTCTTAGTTCCTGTCAAATTGGGCACTGACAAATTTAATCTGACATATGGACCTTGTCTCACTTCACTACTCACATTAGACTTTTGTATTGGAATTATAGGAGGCAGACCAAAACACTCTCTGTATTTTATAGGGTATCAAGATGATCGATTGATTCATTTGGATCCACACTATTGCCAAGAAATGGTTGATGTTTGGCAACCTAATTTTTCACTACAAACTTTCCACTGCCGATCACCAAGAAAAATGCCTCTCAGTAAAATGGACCCATCATGTTGTATTGGGTTTTATTTGGCAACACAGCATGACTTTGAAACCTTTGTTAATGTTATTACATCTTTTCTCATTCCACAAGGTGTCTCAGCTAATTTTGAATATCCTATGTTTACATTACACAGTGGATCTAGTAGCACTGTTCTTGATTTCCCAAGAATGAGACATTCAATATATGAAACAGAGCAAAATTGGGTGACACCAAATTTGAATGATAGTGATACTGATATTGAATCAGAGGAATTTGTCCTAATATAGTCATGAATATGTGTTATCTATCAGTACCAAATTATAAATTTAAATGTGATGTTATAAATTATTTTTTGCCACTATAGCAAAATCAAATCATGTCTAGATTGTAATGGTGCAAATTCTGTTGTATCATATGCTCTAAATAAAAATAATGTTAATTTGTTCTAACCATAGATTATGGTTTTAATTAGTCCATAGTCACATGTAATCCAAGAAATATAATCTGTATATAATAACTTTTCTATTGTCTCACTTAATTGCAGAACTGGTTACTTGACTGTTTTGGGAAAAGCATTTTAAAACTTTCATATGAAAACAATCAATCATGTGACATATCGAGCCTGACATTTCAATAAACATGAGTAAGATCAAAGATTCACTTTTTGAAATGTGATATCACACAAAGCGCCGTTCCAGTTCTTGTAATTCATAGATAAAAAATTGTAAGTTAATTCTGCAAAAGTAAATATTTTAAAATAAAAATTACATATATGTCATTTACGTTTTGAGTTACCATTTTCAACATATTTCATGATTTATTCTTATGACGTCAAGTAGCCAATCGAAAATGCAGTTTGATAAGATTGAAACTAGATGTAGCCTAGTTTGTGCAACAGAATGAATTGCTACCAATGATAATGTGTACTTATTGCTGTATAGTGTAAAATAAAGCTTATTTATTATCAAAACAAATTATTTTAACCTAAATCTTATTTTCATAAATTTATCCTGAAAGTTTCCTCACCTTCACAATCTTCAGCAGAATTACCACCCAACCGGAATTTTCAAGGAGAGTCCCGTGTTCGTCGATGTCTCGTGTCCTATTTATTTAGACCGATTTTTTATAACACTACAATCGCTCTATAAGCGCCCTAGATATCTATCTCCATAAAGGCCCTGCGGCGGGGGTCTACGTTCCTTACTCTTTGTTGTCCCGCCAGGCAGCAGGAAAATGGCGTATGCGTAACACGTTTTTGTTAGATCGGGAAAAAAATCGTCTCGTGCTTTAAATATACTGTCAGATACTAAAGTTAAAGAGAGTTTTTCTCGAATAACTTTGGTCCCGGCTGCATCTGCAATCGTTAAGAACACTCCACAATCCTCGCGGGAGCTCGCGTCATTTATATAAATAAAGAAAACTTAATTTTAAGTTCAATTTAGACTGTATCAAACAGATATACTTAAAATTCTGAACATAGAGCAAATTTTCGATAATATTAATAAATTTTAATTTAATTCAGACAATAGCAACGTCGTGCAAAAGCTTACCTGGTAATTTCCTGTGTGATACGTCTGTCATTATTCTTCAAAAATAAATAAATCAGATTCTTTTTTATCGGCGACATCAGTCTGCCACATATCAGATTCTATATAGACATTAAAATAAAAAAAAATAATAGTCAAGATTCATTATTTTTGAAGAACAATATTGACGGATATATCAAACCTGACACTGAAAATTTCGAGAATCACCAGGTTGCCTTTTAAGCTGAAAACAAAATGAAAATTCTTCATATAAGGTGTGAAGAAATTTATAATTATTTTTAGGTATATTTTTCAAGTTCACATTTATACATTGTATTAACTATACAAATTTTGTAAATTAATAATTTACAATGTTGCTTTCTTTCTCTGATCACATTTTAATCATTGGGCCAAATATTACAAGCGACATAATTATTAATTTTTGTCTTTGACTGGCGGCGGGTGTCTTATGAAGTAATGCACGGCGTTGTAAACAAGGTGTGGTGCGACATTATGTAGAGGATGTACTTTGTTCAGCTCGTTGTCTGGAGCGCCGACTATGAAGGCATCTTCGAGTCCAGTGCCATGTTGTGCCACTGACAACCCACTCAATGTGTAACACGTGTGGTAAATGTCACGGTACCTGAAATAGTTACAGCTGTAGTTAATTTAAGCACTGATGACCACGTATTGTGCCGTGTATGCAGTAAGCGTTAACTTCTTTGCTATTAGCATAGAAAAATCGTCACATAACAGCTCAGCAGTATGGGTAAAATCGTTATTTTCATGACAGCACGGTCTCGTCTTTTACTGTTACGTTAGTAATGTTAGCGAAAGTTGCATAACAACTTGCGCAAGGAAAAATTTATAATCTCAAACTCGTGTGTGCTTCGAGAAGCACGTAAAGCCGCTCCATCGACTCTTATTGTCGTATAAAAATTTATACAGAAATCAAATTTGAGACACGGACTTTTTACTTGTGGAGCAAACTATTTACGGAAGGTGAGTCATCCTTTAAGGATTTTTAATTTGTAAATAAATAATAATAAAAACATTAGGATATCCAGAATAGGGATATGCACATTTTGAAAAAATATTTAAAATTATAATTTATAAACATAACACTACAAAAATAGCCGGCACCGATAAATTAAAATTTTAGTAAAAATATAAATGATGATAATCTGTAACAACCACCACCATTTTCTGAACAACCTACCGACTGATGCTCTATTATATGCCTTTACGGAGAATGGATTTTTAAAAACACCTAAAATCAATTCTTAGTGCATCCCTATGTAATAAGACAAATGTAGATACCTACCCTCCAAATTTCAAGTCTCTATAACCAGCGGTTTAGGCAGTGCATTGTCTGTCAGTTAGTCAGTGTGTCAAAAATTCATAAACTAATAAAATCTATCATTTATACATACACAACATACATAAACTGACTTACTTTCCAGGTTTATCAATGAGTCCACCGCCATTTGCTTGACAACAAGTAATAATATATTCCTGCAAGGCACCTTGGTTGAAAAATACAGTTTCGATCATTTCTTTGCTTTCTGAAATTAAATATTATTTAATAAAATTATAGCAAAGAATAGTTATTTCATCATATAAATTACTACAGACTCCGAGGCTGAAACCACACTACATGTCGTATAAGTATAACAGAAAACACAGCACAGTAGCTCATGTTTCCAAAAACAGGTCCCACATCAAAGACCTAAAATGCACGATTCCCTGACCGCAACAAAACCGCAGCTTTTGCAAAGTAGTCTGAGCCTTGAGCCTTAAAACTATCTTGAAATTATAATTTCTTCACTTTCTGTGTTTCAATAAATGGCACTAAATGAGATGAAATGATAGCTTACAGTGGATGAAAAAACAAGGATTATCATAGGATTTATAATAGTAAAATATGTCATCAAAAGATAAGCCTATGTATTAAGTTAAATTTAAACATTACTCACAAAACAATAAGGTGTAAAATCAAGTGGAGAAATTTGAAAGACTTGTAAAAACAGGTCAAACAGTTGGCAACGTAAATAGAGCAGCTATTGACTAAACTAACCTTTTGATAGTATAGCACTTATAATTGGGAATGCAGCTCCTTGCCAGAAAGAGTAACAACCATCAACCAACTTGTTGGTGCGACCTTGAAATCCACCTTCAACTCTCATTTGGCGATTAACACACCACCTAAGCAAGGCATCCACATCACAAAGAGTGGTTCTATTAAGTAATGCAAGAGAGGCTAAGCCACAAAATGCATATCCACCATGAGCTTCCATTCCTGGACAACCTGCAAATCCACCTTCATATGTTTGACACCCCACTATCCATTCAGCTGTTTTATCAAATAATGCATCTGTGTAAATGTTTGTGATTTTAGCTATGCTTATAGCACAGTATGCTCCTCTGATATCATGTTCACCACCTTTATGTAGAGCGAAGGACCCGTCTACAGCCCTCACAGTCCATAAAAACTTTTGGAGTGAACTCCTATTTATAGAGTCATATGCTTCGTCTGTTCCAATAATACTTAATGCATTAACTGCAGCATATGTAGTACCAAGGTGGGGGAACTGACCAGGTCCTCCACCATAACCACCCTCCTCATGTTGGCACTTAGATATGAACTTTACTGTGTGTGATAATATTTCTGCATCAGGCATGTCATTTAGTAGCCAAAGGGAGTGCAGAATCCAATATACAAGCCATGTTCTACTGGCATCTAAACATTCATAACTTTTGGGCAAACCATTTAACCAATTTTTTAATATACTACTGTGAGACTTTCTAAACAGTAATGGTAGTTCTGGATCAAGAGAAGCACTTTTTTCAAATTTCTTATAAATCTTCAATATTGTAGTTTCAATATCAACCTAAAACAATAAAATCATTTTAATAAATTACTACAAATGTCATCAAATAATAAATAAATCACTGATATACTTTGACTTGTCTACAGACTAAGCGGAGATACTTGCTTGTGAGCTAACTAACTTGGTACATGCATATTTCAAACCTTAAGAATCTTTTAACAGGGTAAAAATTACATGTGCATAATACATAACTGCACAAAAAAGACATACAAACTACATTTTTGTTTATAGTAGGTGTAAAATTCAGATTATGACCATATATTAGCGGTACCTAAAAACTATAAAAAAAAAAATAATAACTTTCACATTTATTACACCAACCTGATCCGATGAAGTATCAGTAGGTACTCCCTCCGAATCGTATGATTCTCCTACAATATCGGAATAAGATCTTAATTGGTTTTCCATTCTCAAAATACAAAGGAAACAAAATCTGGTTTTGCACCGGGTAATCTCAAATTAATATAAAGGACATGTATATGTCTACAGATATACCGGTTTCATAACCTCCGCTTCGCGCATAATATCCTACGATTCATGCTCCTGGCAATCTTATCCCACAACATAGCACAAAGCGACAGTATAAATCTAAAGAACTAAATTTATTTCACAAAATAATCTTCACAGAGGCCCGGTTCGACAGATGTCAAATAAATCCACAGACTAGGATTGGGCAAAAACTATCGATATATCAAAATATCGATATATAAATCGGCACAATTTTTTTGACCGCAATATATCAGTTTTCGATATTCATTTTCAGATATCAAATTCGTATCATAATCGATATATTTTTTAAAGTTCTGCTGTCTGCTCATACGTCTCATCATGTATTACTTAAATTTAAAAAGTGAAGTAGGCAGTAGGCTGTATGTGTTTAGAAATTACAGTCTATGACCTGCTAGTCTTTTTTGTTTCTTTATGACAATGACACTGCTTGTTAGTTTAGTTGGTATCAGTGAGAGTGCTCCTGATGTTAATATCAGACAAATACTGATTTGTTTGAATAATGTAATTTTTGTTGTCTTGAAGATGTTGTTTTAATAACAAAACAACCAGGTGTTTATTTGCTTTAAAATTTCGAATATTTTGCCAATTTTATAGATAATCGCTTATTACGCAGAAAATATCGATACGACATATATCGATTTTTTTTCCCATTTGCCATCCCTACCACAGATTAAGGACTATACTAGTTAGTTAGGTACCTACTACGTTAAATAAATCTCTTTGGATGTCATCGGACCATAAATAAGGACGTTTACATTACGTTTATGGTCCGATGACATCCAATGGCATTAGTACTAGAAGTGGGCGATACAAATCGTATAAAGTTATTAAACGTATGTTGATATCGACGCGCACAGAAACTATATATTTATGAAACATATATCGCTTGATTTCCGATATTTATATATATGGGATATAAAACCATATCGCATCGTAGAAGAATTGAACCGATACAAGCATTTGGATTAGTGAGTCAGTGAAATAGCAATATTCAAATATTCTCGGGATTCAAAACTTTAGTTAAGGTTGTTTCCATACTTTTCTGTGTATTTTGGGACTTTTTTAATATACTTGATTATGTGAAGAATACTAAGCATATGAAAATGACATGCTTGTAAATATGCATGCTAATTAATTGCACGCTGGTTTATTTTCCAGTGCTAAATTAGCCAACGAGAAGCTGCTTACAAATACCGAATACAAATCGATTTACACATATACCTATAGTTTCAGAATCCGATGATGAATATCGATATTGTGCGTATCTTTCTAACGATTGGATCATTTGCATCTGAATCAGTGCAAAAATTCGAATCAATGCTTAATTCGGATCAGCGATTCTAGTACAAGAGCATAGAACAAATCGTATTAATCGTGATACGAATTTATTTAAAAATTACCCAATTCTTTTCATTGACCTTTGATATGGATTTTTTGTCTAGAAATATAATATTATGAGTCTCATGTCAAGATGAAATAAAATAACACTTTATATTAAGAACTTCTAAAATACACTTAATATCGAATCTATACCTACTCCTTCATACTTTGTTTAGGCTTAGGACGGACAATTTGCATTACAATTATACTTCTATTTATACTATTTTGTAATGTTCTATACTTATACTAAATTAAATTTACTCCACGGAAAAAAAGCACCATATAAAATTCACTCGACATTGGCAGAATTGTGCGAAATGCGCAGATAAGCCATTCGTAAAAGAAGAAGACATCAAATGAATGTTTTTTTACAAGTTCTGTCCGAGGACATAAATAACAAGATCACGAACAGATTACTCAATTACAGAAGAATTTAAAAAATATAAATTATTGTTGCGAAACATCATGTGTTATTTGTGGTCAGCTCAAACTACGATCGTTACACTTTCTTTATATTATAATTGACGATTATAAATACTTCTTGGTATATCTGGACACATGATTCCTTTAAAAGCAGTACCTCTGTCAACCTTAATTTGAAAAATATGGCCTTCGTGCTTAGCGTATAATTGACTAAAGTATTAAAAATGTCATCTCAGATGCCTCGCAATATTCCTATAGTGTCGAGTTCTGAATCTGGGTGCAGTGGAACAACAAATGGCGATGCTGTTTTTATCTATGTCCTAGGTTCACAATGCCGCGTGTGCGCTGAAATGTGTCGCGTCAGAAAGCCAACAAGAGATAATTGTTTCAACATCCCTTCCTTGCTATATTGTTTCTCAAAGTACCATTTAAAAATAGCGACAATTTCTTTTGGTCCTTCGAACCAGTTGTTATTCTGTGCCGGGTTCATGCTCCAGTTGATATAATCATATTTCTTATATCCATTGTGGATTATTTGCCCTTTAGCATACGTACGGCGTGAGTTAAATGTTCACCAGTTTTACAATATAATATTTCCCCCAAGTAATTACATATAGTTTCTACACGACTGCCCAAAAAGGAGTGTATTGTGTTTATGTTTGTACATAATAGGTTGGGGAAAAACTTTCTTCGCATTTTATATGAAAATTAAAAACATTTTTAATAAAGTTTATTTACATTTAACTAAATGATGTAGGTAACATTTTGTTCGAAAACTTATTGCCATCTTGTTAGAAGGAACATGATCCCCCATTGCTATAGAAATTTTGGGGGCTTATTATCAAAAAGCCGTTTTGGCAGTCGTCGCGTGATGTTAACCTGACACTGCCTAAAAAAATCTGAAGAGACCGAAACGGGTGGAAATATGAAGGTGCAAGGTCAGGACTATACGACGGATGCATTAACACCTCCCAGCCAAACTTTTAATTTTTACTGAGTGGCAAAAAATGTGTGAGGCCCAGCGTTATCATGGTTCTATTGAAACCACACCCATTCTATTGATTAATTATATTCCTGTTCAGCCCTACACAGCTCGGCTAACTACTTGTACACTTGCAGGCGGAACCTTAAAACCCACACACTTTACTTCATAAATAAAAGTATTTAAATCAAAAAAAGTTGTTAGATATCTATTATAAAGAGGAAAGATTTGATTGTTTTTATGTTTAT
This sequence comes from Diatraea saccharalis, assembly GCA_918026875.4. Classification (NCBI taxonomy): domain Eukaryota; kingdom Metazoa; phylum Arthropoda; class Insecta; order Lepidoptera; family Crambidae; genus Diatraea; species Diatraea saccharalis. Next base: position 28,432,297 of record OU893333.1, on the reverse strand, counting down.
TTGCTTCGAATTGAAACCGAAAATACTAGACCCTTATTAAAAATATCTTTAAGCTACGGTACGGTAGCTACATCATACGGGGTTGATATAGGCACGCATTATGTAGCGAAGGCGCAGAAACAGAACAGCTAGTCTCCAATAATCGATCGAATTACATAGGGCCCCATCTAAGGGTCCGTACATACACATGAAATTTAAACAAGTCCGGATCTACGATTTTTCTGATCGGAATAAAAACTCGATATTGCGTCGTTTTTTGTATGACCATACTTAGGGACTTCGAAAACATGGCCGTTCCATTTTTTTTTTTTTTATGGGATAGGGGGCAGACGAGCAGACGGATCACCTGATGATAAGTGATTACCGTCGCCCATGGACACCTGCAACACCAGAGGGGCTACAAGTGCGCTGCCGGCCTTGGAGGAAAGGGTTGAGGGGTAGAGGGAAGGGAGTAGGGAGGGGTTGGGCCTCCGGTACCCTCACTCACACGACGAAACACAGCGCAAGCGTTACTTCACGTCGGTTTTCTGTGAGGCCGTGGTATCACTCCGGTCGAGCCGGCCCATTCATGCCGAAGCGTGGCTATCCCACTAACTACATTTAAAGTTCCATTACAGCCTTTAATCTTAATTTCAAAATACATTTTCGTGAAGCTCATTTTTTTTAATGTAGTACTATATTATGATTTTGTTGCCCCGTGATACTGGCGCCCCGGGCTTTTTCTGACAAGATATGATCCTGAATTTAAATCGACGATCTATTCGATATCGGTCGAAGCTCATTGACCCATTAGTAAAGAGCCTTATTTATTATTTGTAAGATTAATAATGAACTATGAGTAGCCACAGTAGAAATTGTTCACACGTAAACCAACACTTTGCAAGGGCTATAATACGGTTTTATAAGATAAATTCATAGGTAATATGCATACTTTAAGGTTTATTTTATAGACTATAATTATACATCAAATTTGTATTGAGTAATACTAGATTTGTCGGGAAAGCTTGTTCGTAAAATAAACATATTATTGACCTCTGGCGTTGAATTCAATGTTTCCAAGTAACCGAACCAGTAAATGACTAATCCTGGTCCGAATCTATTCCAATAACATAACAATTGCTCCTTTAAGTAACAAGAGTGATTTTCTTCATCGCCAAATAGTGCTTTACTCTCAACCCAATTTATTACAAAACCATCCACTGCAATTGGTATATCAAGTTTAAAATCAGGTGTCTTGTCATATCCTCTTGATCTTAATACATTTTCATCAGAAAAAGTGATATTCATAAGCCGAAGTTCTCTTTCTAATCGTAGTTCATACTCAAGTCCGATAGATCTGAAATAAATAAATGAAATATTATAGAAAAGGATTGCTAGTCCATGTCATAGACAAATAAGGCATAGGTACAGTTAGCCTAGTCTTTATTTGGTAAAAATATCAGAGTGATAAGTGTAAGTTTTACGTTAACGCATTCACTAGTGAGCGCGTTAAGAATTTGTATGGAGAATTGTAGTTCTTAGTAGTTACCGCTAGGGGCGCTATACCGAATTCAATACAAAATCTTAACGCGCTTACGATCGACGGTGAACGAAAAAGTCAGAAAAACTTACACTTAAGCGTTACACTTAAACATTTATAAATAAGTAAAGTCAATTTATTTTTTACGGAGCTTTAAAGCGTCTGACAAAAGTTCTGGCCCATGGAAAGCGTCTGACACTTTTAATTTTACTTCAAAATAACTCTACTTAAAAATATACTTAAAAATCAGGTAATAAAAGTACATGTAGAGACTACTAAGAATCGTTCTATGCTTTTAAAAATAAGTTATGTCAGATCGCTCTGGGATCTTGGACTATAATTACTTCTCTCGATTGTAGATGCGAAGGGTAGAGTAGACAATATTATAAATAAGTATCCAAAAGAGCCGAAGAAAAAAAAAGAAACAAATAACTATAAAAACAATTTGGAAAAAAAAGGGACCTCAAAAAATCGTGATGAAGAGAAACAACTGAAAAGAAAAAATAGCACCACCAAATTTTAATCCCAAAAGATATCGAAACACAAGATTAACATACATGCTTCTATCTCGCTAAACAATTCCCCAGGGACCTCGCGGAAGAAGCCGCTGGCGGAAAGCTAGGTTTTAGGGTTCCGTACCCAAAGAGTAAAACGGCAACCCTATTATTAAGACTTCGCTGTCTGTCTGCCTGTCTGTCACCAGTCTGTATCTCATGAAACGTGAAAGTTAGACAGTTGAAGTTTTCACAGATTACGTATTTTGTTGCCGCTTCAACAATAAATACTAAAAACCAGAATAAAATAAATATTTAAGCAAAAAGAAAAATCACATTTTTTGTATGAAAGCCCCATACAAAAAACTTGATTTTTCTTTTTTGCTGTCACCAGGCTGTACCTCATGAACCGTGATAGTAAAACAGTTGAGATTTTCACAGCTGATGTATTTCTATTGCCGCTATAACAACAAATACCAAAAAACAGAATTTATTAGGCATTTAAGGGAGCTTCCATATTTTTTTTGCTCGTTTTCGGTACGGAACACTTATTTTTTATTTATTTAATACTTTATGCACTAAAGTACAAAGGCGGACTAAATGTCTTAGGCATTCTCTGCCATTCAACCTTTAGGTGATGTGGAGACTAAATATAAAGTAAAGGTAGGTGCATACCAATACACTTAAAACGACAAGACGAAAATACATATATACTTACACATAAAGTACTCAATTTAGACATATACTGGAATACATATAAATACATAGATGAATGAATTATATACACACATATATATATACTTACATACACATTAGACGTGAGATAATGATTTTCATGAATCTGGCTGTTTCAGTATAAAGGAAAAAGGAGGAATGCATGACGTCAGAGTGATGAGAGGGGCAAACAAGTAGTCGATTAAAGGACGATCGATAGTGTGACTCGTGCATAAATACTGAAAGTGGGGGGTTAAATAGCTTGGGGCATTGGGTGATTCTAACGAAGAAAACAAAGTGGTAAATGCCCGCACTTCTCTACGCTTTCGTGTAGGCATCCATTTTAAAAGAGAGCGATATGGGGATACATTGTCGTATTTACGAAGATTAAAAACGAATCGAATGCAGTTATTTAGAACACGGTCAAGCTTATTGAGTAGATCTGCATTCAGGTCGAAACACTTCGTGCGCGAGTCCAACTCGCATTGTTTATATAATAAGTATTACTAAAATATTTAATATAAATATAAAAACATGTCAACATAGTGAAAGCCTTAGGAGAGTTTGTTTATTTACTCGAAATATTTTTTTCGCAATAATCTATCTATATATACCCATATTATAAGAAGGAAAGATTTGATTGCTTGTTTGTTTGCATTGGATAGTCTTCGAAATTAAAGGATCGTTTATAAAATTCTTTCATCTACTGCAGGGGTTCCCAAACTTATGTCGTATGCAGCCCACTTTGAGAATAAAAAAAGATTAAGCGCCCCAATTTTTCACCTACTTAAAAACCATTATCAGCGAGATGCACAAACGTTCATTAAGATTTCCATTAGTTTAAAGCGACATTACCCATACAAATTTGACATTCATTAGAGCTTAAAGGAGTCATTAAACCTTAATGGACGTTTGTGCAACTGACCGTATAACTTCAAATTTCATTAATTATTGGGAGCTTTATTAGCGAAAACTAAATATTCATTCTAAACAAGACTTTTAAACAGAACGACCGATTGACATACAATTTATTTTATTTATTCAATAAAACAGGACAGATATGCATTAATATATTAGACGGAGAGAAATATAGAACCGAGTTATTATGAGCAATCTCTTAATTCATATTATTAGTTGATGTTCAAAACTTGTGGTCGATTGATAGTCTACAGCTCAATCAATGTCAAAGAGTCCTCGTGGATAAAATTACAAATCGCCCCCTAAGCCTCTACACAATACCCCCATTTTTCTTCAGGGTACCTATCTTGCCGCCCCTCTTTGGGCCTGCAGCGCCTACAAGGACGCGTTATTGCCCACTTTGCGAAGGGCTGATCAACAGGAAGCTTCATAATACGCGGGGACATAGGCGAAGAAGAAATTGGTTCACAGTTCAAGAAGAAATAGATGAAAATACCTACTTAGATGGCTGGCACCGATCTCAAAAAAAAATTTTTTGGTGTATCCACTTTGGTGTTTCGATATTATTTAAGACTAGCTTTTGCCCGCAATTTCGTCCATTGCGTGGTATAAGTACTTTGGGGAACAATTCCAGAAACGCTAAAACGAATATTTATTTAGTACATCGAGAAAAGTGCTTGAATATAAAGTTTCATGATTTTATATTTAGTATTGAGGAACGTTCTCGTATAACGACTTTTATATATCTATCAATGTCCTATCTCAGGGTCAACTTGGTTCAGTGGTTAAGGTGTGAGAGCGTAACAGAGATGCAAATACTAACTTTCGCATGAATAAGTTTTCCCACGGTTTTAAATTACTCAAAAATCAATTTTCATCGATGCAAGTCCAAAAACTATGAGGTTTCATACAAACGTTTTCAATATTTTTTTGGAGTAGAATTTCTAAAAATCCGTTTTTAGTACACCTCTACGAAATGAGAGGAGTGTACCCTCCAAATGTCGTCTCTACTACCAACGGTTTTGGCCGTGGATTGTCTATCAGTCAGTAAGTCAGGACATCTTCTTTTATATATGTGTTGGAGCGCATTATATAGCTTTTAATACATTTACATTTCACACATGAGCTTCGTCATCAACTCTCGCGCTGTGAGAACTGAAAATCAGCAGACACGATTCCACGTAGTGTCATAATCATCATCCAAAAAGTAGCGGTACGCACGTCATACTCGCGTCGCGGTCGCGTGCTATCAGCTGACATTGTTGAAGAAGACGAGATACAGGAAAGGACGGTTGTTCTCTAAAGCTGGATAAAACATCAGCCACCAGCGCCATACAGGCCAGTGAGTCAGTCATTTCGTTTTCCCTACCATGTATAATTTCCTTTCAAATATGTACTTATAGATAGATATAGATAATATTTTTTTAGTCTTATTTGTCTCTTCTTAGTTGTTTCTCTTTGTTACGACTTTTTTTAAATATTTGTTGTTATAGCGGCAACAGAAGTACATCATCTGTGAAAATATCAACTATCTAACCATCACGGTTAATGAGATATACGGTCAGTTTCACAAACGTCCATTGAGCTTTATTGACGCCTTGAAGCAATAATTAATGTAAAATTTGTATGGTTATGGCGCACTAAACTTAAGAGAATTTTAATGGACGTCAGTACAACTGGCTGGTACCTGGAGACAGTTAAAAAATCACGTTTGCTATATGAATGCCCCCTTAAATATTTATTTTATTATATTTCTTTTGTATTAGTTGTTATAGCGGCAAGAGACATACAATATCTGTGACAATTTCAACTGTCTAACTTAACACAGTTCATGACATGAGATACAGCCTTGTGACAGCAAAAAAAACATTTTTGTTGTATGGTAACCTCTTAAAATTTCAAATATGTAACTTTCATGGTTCATGACATACTGACAGATAAAGATAGAGCCTGGTGACAGACAGACAGAGAGCGCGAATTAATCCCGCTACAAATAAAGCTAATATTAAAATTTTTTGAGAGGTCTTTTTTTTTATTTATTTGGGATAACAACAGCTTTTATACTAAATATATTGTACATAGTGTATTATTTAAATCTAAGCCACTTATATAGCTTTCCACGATTACATTACATGGAGGTTGTTACCAGCCAGGTGCTACTTAGAACTAATTAATTTTTAAATAATACTGAGATATGATAAGATCTATTGTTAGTAATATAATTGATATTGTTAATCGTCATTAAGAATAGCAATTAAACTGACAATGAGTTATAATACAGTAAGCAATTGAACTACATAAAAATGGAGCAAACACTAAGCGAGTAGGTCAATTCATACTCGTTACACTGTAGAGAGACCATAGAAGAAATGAGACATCTAAATGCTGGTGCTTAGGTGTGTATATATTTTGTCTTTGAAAGATCGATGAAAGGGTAGATTGCAGAGAATTTTTTGTAAAAACGGCATTCTTACCGTAATTGGTAGTATGATGACTAACATAATTTTCAAGATGTCGCATTAATATCATGATATTTTAAATTTTTCTTTAGATTAATACAGAGATAACACTTACTGTTTTATAACATCTGCAAATGGTCCATATTGATTATCATTCATGAGTCCCTGTAAAAATAAATCAAAAGCTCAGCAACATTAATAAGTATTCTGTATAAGTAAAGTTAGAAGTAACCAGAAGGGATTTAAAATATTTGATAAAATTTTCAATAACAAAGTAGAAAACATCACTTAGATTATGTAAGTAACATACATTTAATAGTATGATAAGGTTGTGACCACTTTTGGTTTAATGTTGAAATTAAAACTGAGGGAATCCTAAAAAGTTTCTGAGTATATATTGAGATTTAACTTTCAAACAAAGCCCTTATTAATCTGTAATTAATTTTTAATGTAAGATAAAATGTATGGATAGTTATTATAAGGATGAACTACTACAATCAAATTAGTGGCACTCTTTTTTTCTCACTACAAGTATATAATCCAAAATAATGTTCATTATTATCAACCAAAATTATTTGATTTACCAATATTGCATACTTTATTTCTAGATTATATAGTTGTAGTGAAGAAAATAGGTGCTATAGATACATAATTGAATTCAAAAGTTATTAACCATACAATGAACATTTCTCTATTTTCATCTTTCATAAGCTCTTCATATTTACTCCTGGAATTTACTCTGTTTGAAATAATACATGTAACTATTTATTTTAACTTAAAAAAGCCTCATAACAAATATTTTGCAAAAATAAGCATGTTTTCTTGCCTTGAAATTAAATAAGCTCTTCATATTTACTCCTGGAATCTACTAGCTAGAACTAGATAAAAAAAAATTCGTAGCTACATTTGATAAACCTTTGGTCAGATTACCAAGATTATTTATCTCAGGATTCACTCAATAATATTGCTTACCAAAAATACTTGACAGGCCAGGTCTTTATTTTCAATAAGTGTAGTATCTTTCAGACATTTTTTTGTCATGGTTGAGTCACTATAGACATTCTGTAGTAGTGATCTAGCAAAGAGAGCTGGAGTTATTCTTTGAGATTCAGATAATCTAGAATAAACAAAGATAAAATTATCATCTGATTGTCAAAAAACTATTCTACTTTTTGCTTCACTCACATTGAAATACTTCTGAGAAATTTACTTATTCAATGTGTCCTTAGAAAATAAACTCCAGTTTTTTAATAGGTACATGTATTGAATTTAATAAGGCATGCTACTCTGTTTGAAATAATACATGTAACTATTTATTTTAACTTAAAAAAGCCTCATAACAAATATTTTGCAAAAATAAGCATGTTTTCTTGCCTTGAAATTAAATAAAAGTTTTAACTTTTTTATACCTGCTATCAGTCATCATGAATAAGTAACATGTACACAAAACAGATGCATTGAGTAGAAGATTAAAATATGTCAATAAAATGAGAATAATGCCATCTAACAATACATTTCGACATTAAAAAATATAAATAAGCTCAGAACAATGCCATCTAGCAATTTGATTTATAATAGGGATGAAAACGAATTTTTATTTGTTTGTCATCTTTTCGCATTCGAAATAATATACTGAAAAATATTCTTAATGAAAATGGGATTAAGTTGGAATTCGAACCCATGACCTTTCACAATCACGGTGTCTGCTCTAATCACTGGGTTACCCATGACCTAATAGGACTGGTGATTCTTTAAGAACTTGTTACTTTAGAAAATCAACATTGTTTACACATTAAAATACATATAACTTAGTTTACAAGGAAAGAATAATTGAATGAAACACTGCAATACAAATGATGAACATAAAAAATAGTTACCTTAAGATAACATTTTCTCTGTTTTTATCTTTCATAAGCTCCTCATATAACTCATGGAATCTACTAGATATAACAGGAGATTTTCTGTAGCTATGTTTCATAGACCTTTGGACTAGTAGAGATATTATACTGCCCAATGTGCATGATGGCAAGCTGTTAAAACAAAATTATTTAAGTAACATAAAGTTTTTTATATGTCACAGCAAGATAGATAAAGAAATAATATTATTATATCCTTAAAAATATATTAATATAACAGAACATAGTTAAACAAAATTGTTTCATTACTATATTGGGTTGCAATGTAATAATATGCTTATCTTACTAAACCTAATAAAACTTTTTAGTTAGAAATCTACTATACAATCCATTCCTATACCAAACTTGTTTAGATTTATGATAAAACAAATGTTAAAACCTAGACTCAATTTAAGATGATCACAAAGCATAGTGTAGTGATCATCAATAATAATTATAATCCTGGGCCTTAACCATATAACTATAGGATAGCCCTCACCAAAGGTCCTTTACAATAGGGTAGTTGACTACTTTTTTTTTATTTTATAAATAAATTAATTTGTCCGTTAATACCTTAGAAATAATCTAGAAGTAAAAATCATGCCCGTGATTAATAGACATGAGGTGACTTCTTGCTTCTGTAGCTAAAAGCATGGATGTCTGGGCAATCTTTGTTATTTGTGTGTTTATGTTTATAGTTGTTACATTTTATGTAATTAATTTAATGCTATGTCTTTAGCAGTTTATAATCTAAAATCCCTAATTTTTAAGTTTTCTAATGGTCATATTTTCCAGTAAAATTTATTTTGTTAAATATTTGTAAGTTAAATTAGTTCATATTTTCGAAATATAAAACAAAAACCTGAATTTTCAATTGTAGAACACAACCTTATTTCACTAGACTACAAAAAAGTACAAAATCTTAACTGATTATTTTCAATAATTTAAGTTTATTATTTCGGATATATAATTATACCCCTAAAAATATAACATCAATACGCACTTTTATATCTTACATTTCTAAATATGTGTATAAGTACCTTTTGTATTTATTTTTCAACTCATTTTCTGCTTTCCGGGTAAATGAAGACATTTTATTGAAATCCTCAACGATTGAATTGTAGACTTCCGTTTTTAAAGGTTTTATATTTAACATTCTGCTTGCTTCACTTAAAATTATCTATGTAAACAAATTGACACTAAAAATAATTAAAATAAATTGATTCTCTTTTTTTATTAATGGTTTATATGCCAATGTCAAGTGTTTTCATTAGTTAAATTATAATAAATTAATGTCTACACGTAAAATGAAACGAATCAATTTTTTTCCCTAATTCACATATTATATAGTTTTCCCTAATTTTCAGATTTCTTAACAGCAAAACAAAAATACCAAAGTACAAAACAAAGCGCACGTTACGTTACTAAACACGGCCCGTCAACTCCGTACAAGAAACCAATCGCGTAGGGGTCCAGTGATGTATGACATTTCCACACGCCCCTCACCCCTGTCAGTAGATGGAGACATGACACTTGACAGAAACTGTCATTACAACAAAGAGTAAAGATACTAATGTTTTAATTAATCTTTAATTCATTTCATTTTCATTTTACATGTTGGAATTAATTTATTCACTTCACATTGGCAAAATTGCGTGAAATGCGTAGATATGCCATTAATAAAAGAAGTAGAAGACTAAAGTATGTACCTACATATCAGGGAATTACAAGTGATTGAGTAGTTTCGTTTGTGCTTACCCTCTTCGCTTTATTTGTAATATAAACTCTCCTTTTTTCGAAATATTTTTCTTTGTAGAAGATGCCTAGGAAATTGGTGTGTTGTGTTATGGTTGTGCTACACGCATTGTTAAAGAACGAACAGGACGCTATTCTTTGTAAGATTCTAGTGAACGAGAAAAGATTCTCCAAGTGGTTACAATGTCTTAGTGCTGTGTGTGATACTGAAAATTTGAATCCAGGCAGAAGGGTTATTTGTAGCAAACACGTTGTACCAAGATTCATTACTCCAAAATCACGACTCTTGGGTGACGCATATCCGTCATTGTTTAATGATGATGGGCTCTCAATCAGCCTACCCTCTTCAAGCAATACTGGTAAGGCTGGTTTAATCTGCTATTACCTTTAGATAATGTAATTAAAATGATATGTAACTTCACTTTATATTGTGTTTTGGAATACCGCTATTCTTCATTAGATTTTTTTGTTATTACAGAAATTATATTCACTTGGGAACACAGCTATGCAAGAAAAAGTCATGTTGACCACACATATTAGAAAGTGGAACTGAATAGAGGTTTGTTTTTAATTTATTTTATTTAGATAACAAAGTTCATGCTGCAGTTTTGGTGTATTTTAACATAGATTTTTGCTTTAATAAAGTCTAGTAGATCTGTCTTTCTTACACACATAAAGAAAAATTACATTAAGTTATTTAGGGCATGCTAGAAGTGATTTTGATCAGAGAAAAAATTTATAATATAAATAACATATTTCTAATATCATCTAAGATTATATCCTGTTTTTTAATCTCACACACATAATCAATATTGATTTCATAGGTGGTATAATTTTCAAAGAACAAATTGAGACTCCTGTGTCTGCAGCCACTGAGTTTACTCAATTAGTTGCTTGTTCTGGAGATTAAAATATGACACAAACTAAATTATCTGGTAAGACCTGTCTCTTTCTTTAGTGTATCTTTATTATTTCAATCAAATAGTAGTTCTAATAGAGAAATTCACTGAATACTTTTGATGTTACAGACCCTGTGAAATGTACCCAAACAAAAAGGAAACAGCTTATTACCAAATAAAGCCAATTGTCACCTTTATACCAGAGAATTTATGAAGAATATAACAAGCCAAAGACATAGTTGAACTTTCATAAAAAAGTTAAGAATACTTAAATACTGTACGGTTCGTACACCTTTTTATGATAGAGAGAGAGAAGTAAAAGTCTTGATATATTATAATTGATATATTGTAACAAGTAAACTAAAATTACTGATATATGGAATGATAATGATATGAGTACGCGCGGCGTGATTGATTACCGATGACGAACTAACTACAAATTGACCTAAATTAATGAATGTAGCGTAAAATGATTACTAGACAAAACTGTACGAGTTGGCTCGTACATGTTCCCGGGCCTGAGATAGGAGAGGGTGGGAGTATTAAGAAATGATTATGAATGACGTGCGACAAGATGATATACAGTGTTAACTTATTCTACTAACAAGGTGATTAAACAATATTCTCTTAAAATCTTTTAAAATTAGAGTGAGAAATGTCTGGTAAACGTCGGAGACGTAGACCTATCTTTTGATACCGACACACGCGCACTTTTTGTTTTTACACTATTCACGATAGCACTTTCACTGCACTGATTATTTGAGCTATCTTTACACGCACTAACTACACTAGCACAACACTGAACTGAAGAAGGACTAGCATCGCTAGCCAGAGTTGCGACACCTGCAGCAGGCAGCGGTGGCTCAGGCGCCGTGCGCGCTCGCGCCAGGCGACGCCACACTATCACTGCACCCACAGTCACTCCGGCACCCAGTACCAGATATATGACCACGTAGTGATGAACGTCGTGATAGGATATACGTTCGGCTAAAGTGTCGTCGTTCGCGTCAACTTCCAAATTCTTTATCTTCTGCTCTATTTCTTTTATATATCTTTGATGATCAGAAAATGATATCGATGTCGATTCTATGTGATCGACAGGAACTGAGATATTTAAAATGTGATTGATCGGCGGAATATCGATTTGAAGGACATTCAGAGTCTCATTCAAAACATTTGATAACTCGTCTCGAGAGTAAATTGTAAAGGTATTCGATTTAATTATACATCCATTACTTAATGTTATTATTCCTACTTTGTATAACTTTGGAGCGGTAACATGATCTTCACATATGATCCGCACGTTACAATAATTGCAACAGAAAAATAGATAATTATTAGTTTTGTGAAGTTCTACCCATCTATCTTGACATAATGCAGTGCTAGTCTTACATTGTGTAGAATTCTGATTTTTAACACATAAATCGTCACTTGAATCCATATCAAATACAGGTTGCTTTAATGAACATATAAGTTCGCTATTAAAGACATCGCAGCTTTGTATAGCTGAATGCGTCATACGAATATAGGTATCTTTATGTAAGTTCATTGCTATGTAATCTGATATTGGCGTTATTGTTTTAATATTATCTTCTAATTGCTGTGGAATAGGTATTAGTTTGTAAATTTCGTAATTGTCTCGACTAACTAAGGGAATTTTTACTTCAAATATGATAAAGGTTTTCAGGGCTCTCGCTTTTACACTAAGTAAATGATACATACTCGAGAGATCTGTCTGAATGTTGTTTATCGGCAACGTTAACTCCTTTGATAATAAACTTGATATGATACTAAACTCGTTGAGTAGCTGTTCTGGTGTGAGAAGGTGAAAATTAAATCTTCCGTGGTAAGTATCCGTAATAGAATCGATTAAAGTTTCTTGAATATGTCGCAAATTTACTATGAGATTATTGGCGATAACAGAGGACGTAATAAAATCACTGGAGTACTCTAAAAGTTGTATCTCATCTTCTTGTATATTCAGTGCTTTTTCTAAATTATTTAAATGAGTGTTAAAAACTTTATGTTGCTTGTCGATGGTTTGTTCTATTCTCTTGATCAAGTTAAACTCGGCTTCCACTATCGAAGTTTGATTTTTCCATAGGTTTGCTAAGTGTTTCTGATTATATCTAAGAAGCTCTATATCTTTTTCATATTTTTGAGCGAAGTCACTATCAAGAAGTCCGAATAGCTGATTTGCAATGTTTCCGATCCCATTGATAAGACCGCGGCGGAGTCGCGTGCGCGCACTCGGCTCACGTCCTGGGAGCTGCTGACCGAGCAAAACACTGTTGTAATGCTCGAGCTCGGTGAACCCGTGATGTAATTGGAGTAGTATAATGTTGCATTGTGATATCTTTTTATTGCCGGTAGTGAAACATGTGTTTTCAAGGTGATTTATATATTTACTTAGTAATGCTGTTCCCGTCCAATATGGAGACAAATCATAGTAAATTACTAGTTTCCACTGGTTTCTCTCAATACGTACATTGGCGATTTTATCAAAATATACACTTTGACTGGTATTTAGGTTGGATGTTTTGTATCTACAGAATGCTGATCCACTGAATGATAATATAAGTGTACATATGATGAATAAGTAATTAAATAAATTGATACTTTTATGAACTTTTCTCGGTTTCCCTTCCACTGTTGCGGCTGCTGTCGTGATATTTTTTACTTTTGATTTCGCAGTACTTTCTTGCTGATTTGGCTGTTCTTCGGAAGCTACTGGTAATCTTGATATTTTTGTAATTGGCCTTTTGATTATACCGTTTTTTGTTTTAATTGATACAACTCGCACATAACCGTCACTTCCGGGATGTAAGGCTATGATACGACCGAGTGCCCATTTTCCTGGAGGAAGGTTAGCATCGTGTATTAGGACTACATCATCAACTTTGACATTTTCTTTAGGTTGACGCCATTTGCATCGAGACGATAACTGACATAGGTACTCAACTTTCCATCTTTTCCATATATCGGTAAATATTTTCTGGGTTAATTGCCATCTTGTTCTCAGGTCTCTCTCGGTTTCTATGATGGTTAATGTGGGTCCACTTGACAAAAAATGAGATGGTGTTAGATAATCGATATTTTCAATGTCTTCAGTCAGAGAACATAACGGTCGGGAATTTAGACAGGCTTCCAATTGCGATAAAAGGGTTGAATATTCTTCGTATGTTAAGTTTTGCTCTCCGATCACTCTTTTGATGTGATATTTCAGGCTTTTAACAGCCGCTTCCCAAAGGCCTCCGGCAGTGGGCCAAGATGGGGCGTTAAAATGCCAATTTATTTCCATATCTGTGATGGCAGTGAAAAAATTATTATCTAATGTCGATTGCAAGTTAATAAATTCTTCATTGAGACTGCGACATGCACCCACGAAGTTTGTGCCGTTGTCGCTATAGATGTTGCGAGGGGCACCTCTTCTTGCCGCCATTCTTCTCAACGCTGCTAGAAATGATGATGAACTTAAATCTGATACTAATTCTATGTGCACAGCTTTAGTCACCATGCACACAAACACTGCGATGTACCCCTTGTTTGTTTTGATACCTCGGCCTTTGTTGGCTTTGATATTTACGAAGCCCGTGAAGTCGACTCCGCAGTTATAAAATGGTCTTGTTGGAGTAACGCGAGCTACGGGTAGGTCACCCATCATCTGACTATGTTTTACAGGTTCGTGTCTTTTGCACGTTACACATTTTCGAAGATGTTGTTTGATTAAACGATTTCCACCTATGATCCAAAACTTTTGTCTGGTATATGATGCTGTTAGTCTCGCTCCGCCGTGAAGACAAGTTTTATGATAATGATCGATCAACAGTTCTGATAAACGGCTACTTTTCGGTATGATAATGGGATGTCTCATGTTTGGATTGATATTTGCATTTTTTAATCGTCCTCCGACTCTAAGGAGACCGTTTTTATCTACGAAGGGATTTAATTCACATATTTTGCTCTTCGGGTGAATAGTATTTCCTGATTTTAGGCAACCAATTTCTTTCTGAAATTCAAGGTACTGGACATTCTTTATAATGATATTTCTTGCTCTTTCTAACTCAGAAAGTGTTATGTAGCTTTTCTTTTCTCCTTTCGAAATTAACCGCAACATCCAAGAGATTATTCTGATAATTTTGTTAAATGAACTGCAACTTTGTAGTAAATGATATATGATATTATTTTTTATGGCTTTTTCGGTGACGACGTTAACTAAACTTTCTTTTCTGACTTCCTGTTCCGTATCAAATTTTATTTGTTTTTCTTCTAACTCATTGTAATCTCTTAGCCAGGACGGACCTTCCCACCACGTAGAATGCGCTTTTAATTGAGATGCTGTTAACCCTCTACTGGCGCAATCGGCGGGGTTTTGTTCCGATTTTACATAACGCCAGCACTTTCGCGGCATTACTTTAACTATTTCTTTCACGCGATTAGCAACGAAAGTCTTCCAAAACGATGGATCTCTGTTGAGCCACCCTAAAACAATCATTGAGTCACACCACCCATAAATTTTGATATCGTATCCTTTTAAACATTCTTTTGCCTTTGACATTAATTTTGATAGAAGTAGAGCTCCGCTCAACTCCAATTTGGGTAGAGAGAGTTTTGTGCTTGTAGGAACTAATCTTGATTTCCCTACTAATAACATTATTGTTGTATTTGAGCCCCTTTTGATTCTACAGTATATAACGCAAGCGTAAGCTTTATTCGATGAATCACAAAACCCGTGCAATTCAATTGTGTCGCCTTCTCGGGTTTCAATCCAACGTGGTATTTGTATTTTATTGATATTAATAATGTCACCTTTTATTTTATCCCATTCTGATTTTATTTGATCGGGCAATTGATCATCCCATTTGATATTTGATAGCCACACATTTTGGAAGACAATTTTCAACTTTGTGGAAAGTGGTGATAACCAACCGAGGGGGTCAAATAATTTCGATATATTTGATAATAAAGAGCGTTTGGTTTCGCAATCGTTAGATATATCAATTTTTGACTCGAAAAGGAAAACGTCTTTATGTGGATTCCAGCTCAATCCGAGAGTTTTTGTTTGCTCAGCTCCCTTGAAATTAAAACTTTGATAAGATGATTCACTATAGGAATCTGATATCTCCGGTGCGTTTGATCTCCATTTTCTTAAATTAAAACCTCCTAATTTAAGTAGTTTGATTAAATCTTCATGAAGTTGTTTTGCTGATTCAATACTATGGACCCCATGGACCAGATCGTCCATGTAAAATGATTGTTCCAACACCTCCGGGGCCATACTACTGGGAAAATTTGATCTTTCATCTGAAGCCAGTTGCTTTAAGGTCATCATAGCTAGGTATGGGGCTGCTTTGGTTCCATATGTCACGGTGGTTAAATGATATTCCTTTAGAGGCTCGTTGATAGAGTTGCGCCAAATTATCTTTTGATACTGTTGATCTTTTTCATTAACCCAGATTTGGCGGAACATTTTCTCTAAATCTGCAGTAAATCCAAATTGATATTGTCTCCACTTGATGATTAGAGACTGGAGATCCTGTTGCAGATTAGGTCCAGCTTCCATCACGTCATTTAAACTTTGTCCAGATGATGTTTTAGATGACCCATTAAAGACAACTCTAAATTTTGTTGTGGTCGACTCTGCTCGTTCTACGCTGTGATGAGTCAGGTAGAAATCGGGTTTTACTGTCGGGCCACTAGATAGT
The DNA here is from genome assembly GCA_918026875.4 of Diatraea saccharalis. NCBI lineage: Eukaryota > Metazoa > Arthropoda > Insecta > Lepidoptera > Crambidae > Diatraea > Diatraea saccharalis. Next base: position 28,415,939 of record OU893333.1, on the reverse strand, counting down.
TTCATATGTCCTAAGGAATCATATTCGTTCATGAATGATTTGTATTCTGTATACATTTTTTCGTTACGAATGAATTTGCGTTCTAATGATCGAAATTGTGCAATAGCTTTATTTTTTGATTCACCTAAATTTTCTGTAAAATTCTGTTTTAGTGGAAGTCTTACTTCATAGCGCCCATCATCTCGTCTGATTGTCGTATCTTTATAATACTGCAAGCATTGCTGATTTTCTATTGATAAGGGAGAGTCGCCAGTAATATCTTCGACTTCCCAGAACTTTTGAATTTCGTCCAAATTATTCAATATAACATTACATTGTATCGTCTTGACGTTACCGCTTAAAATCCAGCCCAAACGCGTATTTTGTGCTAGGGGTGTCTCGTTACTTATTTTACATATGCCTTCTAATAATATCAATGAATAAATGTCAGCGCCGAGTAATAAATCTACGGGGCGGCTAAAATTAAATTCGGGATCTGCTAATGTTATATTGTGTAAATAAGACCATGTTGGCTTTTTAAATGATTGGCTGGGTAAGTTTTTTATTAAACTGTTAATTATGAGTACGTCTGTTTCAAATTCAAATTCATTGTTAGTTGACGAACATTTGATATGTATCATCCCCTTGCAGTTGTTTTCATTCGCACCTATTCCGGAAATGACTCCTTGACATTTACGTCGAGGCAACCCTAACCGCTGCACTGCATTCTCAGTTATAAGCGACGCTTGCGATCCTTGATCTAACAAAGCCCTTAACTCCATGTATGATCCGTCAAAAGATTGTACCTTTATTATCGCTGTTGCCAAAAGTATCTCTGGGATTTCAGGTTGTAAAGACACATGAGAGTTGCTGCGTACTGTTGGCGACGGCTCCGGGCGTGCGGTGTTTTGAAATTTTCTGAAGTTCGAAGTGTTGGATGGTTTATCGGATAGAGTGAATGCATCATGTAATAGAGTGTTATGAGCCTGATTACACTCACGGCATTTTTTATCCGAAATACATGCTTTACCATAATGGCAATAGAGGCAATTTTGACATATATTGAACCTTGATATTGTTTTGCGTTTTGATACTGCATCCATGTCTAAAAATTGTTTACAAAAGAAAACTCCGTGATCATCGCTTTTACAAATGGGACATTTATAATATTTCGTAGCGTAAACATTTTTATTATTGTAAAATGATTGCGAAATGTTGCGGCTCTGGGCCGGAAATGATTGCTTAATGTTAGAATGAATATTGAGTTGTTTATGATAGTTTGGACTCGATGTGGCATTAAAATTATGATTTCTTATGATTGACTTAGACGAGTGTTCTTGTTTACGTCGAGAAGTTTCCATGGTGGTAAACTTGTTCTCCAAAAATATTAAAAACTCTGATATATTAGGTATTTCTCTCGGCTGTTTCACTGACGATATGTACTCACTGTGGGTCTCAGTATCTAATTTTTGACAAAGAATATAAATTAGTAGGGGATCCCACGAGTCAACCATTACTCCTAAATTTTTGATGGCGTTTAGGGTTTCACGTGTAGTATCATGAATCCGTTTTAAATGATTGATTGATACTTGTTGTATAGCTGGAATACTAAATAGAATATCAAAATGTGAGTTGAGAATTAATTTCTTATTATCGTACCTATGCGTCAGTATATCCCAGCAAACGGTATAATTTTCAGATGATATTGATAAATGTTGAATGAGTCGCTCAGCTTCACCTTTGACCTTTGATTTTAAAAATTGCATTCGTTGAGCGTTTGACAGTGACGGGTTGTTGTGTATAGTTTCGACAAAAAGATCCTTGAAAGAAGTCCACTGATGGTAGCTTCCACTAAATGAAGGTAACTCTATATGAGGTGTCGATTGTTCACGGTGTGATACGGACCACAATTTCCTATTAATTGACTTGATAACTTCGTTATACTTTCGTTCAAATCTAAAATATACAGCTTCGTAATCTGGATCCCTACTTCCCAACTCACTGTCTAGCTCCCAATGTAGAGAATCTATTGCTGACCAACGAGTTTGAATTACACGCAACAAATGATCGAACTCCCATTTTTCAGTGATATTATCTAGGTTGATATTACAAATAGTATGTTCAAACGCCTTAAAGTGACTACTCTGTTTCCTTAACATTTCGTCAGTCTTACTACTCATGCCTTGTGATCGTGATGAAGTACCTTGCTCTGCTATTTGATGAGAACTCGGTATAGTCATGGGCGTAGCTGGCTTGATAACTGGAGTGGAAGGTCTGCTGCCCTCATCTCTCGGTTGATAATTTTGAATAGTCGCCCTTATGTTTGAAAACCTATCTTTTACTATCTCATACTGATTTGAAGTAAAGTATTGATGAGTTTTATTCCCAAAACCACACAGCTTAACATGATTCGATTGATATTCATGCCAATAAGAATCTAAAGTTTCGAGACGTTGTTTGATATAGGTAACGGTTTTCCTATCCGAACCGTCCTTCTTAAAATTAGTGTAAATTTGCTCAATAGCAGATGACAGCTGCTCCTGAGTTTGTAAAAAATCTTCCATGCTGGACATTTTGATATAATGTAGTAAAAATAACTAAATGATACGCCTTACTTGTTTCGATGATACTGATCGATCGTGATTGCAAGTTACTCACGATCCCTAACGCTGCTTCTTGAAATTTCTTCGATAACTTCAGTGAAAGTCCACCTCACTTGTGACACAGAGTCACTATATTCTGAGTTCACGTTTGCACTGAGTCACTCGCGAGGCCCTTATTCGAAGGACCAAAAAAGATGTACGGTTCGTACACCTTTTTATGATAGAGAGAGAGAAGTAAAAGTCTTGATATATTATAATTGATATATTGTAACAAGTAAACTAAAATTACTGATATATGGAATGATAATGATATGAGTACGCGCGGCGTGATTGATTACCGATGACGAACTAACTACAAAATGACCTAAATTAATGAATGTAGCGTAAAATGATTACTAGACAAAACTGTACGAGTTGGCTCGTACAAATACCTTTAAGTTTTGTAAAAAGTTATCATTTGAAAAGTTCACACAAAAAATGAACACAGTTGCAAAAAATGTTTTTGAAATGCAAGTGAGCATGTGCTCTAAAAATAAACATGAGAGGTGATTCACTATCAAAGAAAAGATAATTGCTTTATCAATATCAAAGCAGAGTCCAAAATGTTATTGATTTTTAAGCAAAATTTTTATTTTATCATCCAAAACCACACTGAATACTATTATTGGAAAATTGATCATAGAACCAGGCTTCATGTAAGAGGTGAATATATTCCATATAAGGTTTTTCATACTACTTTTATAACTTTTTGTATTACTACCAAATAATAATATGTACCTATCTATTTGAATTTACTTTTTCAGGTGGACAAATGAAACTCCAAAAAAATATGCTCCATTATATTTGATGAGATGTCATTAGAAACAGCACTTCGTATAATAAAAGTAATAAGGATTAAAGATAACATTAATGGATTTGTAGAACACCAAGAAAAGAAAGTGGATTTTGCAGATCATACTCTTGTATTTATGTTGGTGCTGTTTACAAGTGGCAACAGCCTTTATGTTACTATTTCTGTCAAGGAGCTACATCTACTGTAAACATCAAGAATATTTTAAAGTCAGTAGTAGAAAAAGTTGTTGAATGGGACCTTAATCTCATCGCAATAATATATGACCAAGGCTCAGCTTTCCAATCAGCACTCAAAAATCTAAAAGAAGACACTATGTGTGATCAAATTTTAAAATGAAATCACAGGTTGGTACAGAGAATTATATTTATATGAAAGAAAACTAATAGATTTAATGAAAGCAGTGAAGGTTCTTATTATTATATTGTTATCTATGTTTTAAGAAGTTCTTAAATTTTTGTTTCGAAAAAGGTATGCAAAAATCAGTGCCCTCTTTAAAAAAAATTGTGATTATCTTGAAAAGTTTCATAAGGTTGTGCCACTAAAAAACGTAACTAGGAATTGCCGAGAATGCAGAAGAAAGCTGTGAAAAATATAATAAGTTAAAAATAAATGATTTAATAAATAATATTGGACAAATGTATGTTTCATTTACGTGTTCGTTTTGCCTTTTTTGTTTTAATACAACAATAATAATAAGCTAGACTTATCAGTCTGCTTTATTATTATTGTTGTATTAAAATTAAAGTAGAAATAATATGGAAAATAGGAAGACGGCTAGGTACCTACCTAAAAAAGGGCTGTATAGCCAAATGCCTTTGCCGATAGTAGATCTTAATATTTAAAACGAATGAATCTGTTATGTATCACTGGCTCCTAATCACGTTCTACGAAGAAATTTTTTGTTAGGAAGTTGGTCGTCTGATACCTACTAAGTCTGTGTTACTTACTCTGTCTGTCTACTAGTGATGCGACTCAAGTCCTGGTGCACTCGAGCCACTCAAATGAATTTTTAAAATTTATTCTCAAGTGAAAAATATTACTCTAGTCTCGAGTTATCGAGTCAACTCGGCGCATTTAGTTAATACTCTTGCCACTAGATGTATATACAATATTAATCTATGCTAGATCTCACTTCGCTTTTTTTATTTATTAATCTATGCACCTTATTTTTTTATTTTCTTGATATAACTCATGGACTTCGTACTTATAAGACGTCATATAACTTTGAAAAATTATAAATACAAAAATGAACCGTATTACTATTATAACTTATGCTTTACTTTTAATTGCTATTTGTACAAAAACTAATCTAAGCCAAGAGAGATAGTCACAACGGAGGTCGTGTGTTTCTTTCTTTCATACACGAAAAAGTACAAATATATTATGAGTTGTTTATTGAGTTTTGAAAATAAATTTACTTATATACATGAAAGAAAACCGGAAAGCTTATCATGGAGAAATCAAAATAGTACCATAGCCCGAAGCGTAGTTTTCTTTTATACATAAAAGTAAATTAATTTTCAAAGCTCAATAAACAACTCATATTCTATTTTTACTTTTTGCTTATTTGTATTGATATCTAAGTTTCGAACTTTGTAAATATCAGTTTTTTAATATGATAGTTAAAAGGAACAGAAATGACTATCTTCGGAGCATTCGTTTTCTGCAAAAATCAACTTTTGCTAAAGATGACATCTAATCAGGTGCTTTTAGTGCTTCCTTTTTTTAATACTTTTTCATGTTATACGCGTACTTAGTGCATAACGCTGTTAAGTATGTACACGTTAAGGCGTTAAAAATATAGCGTGTTGACTCGCAACGAACATTAGTGTCCGTGGCAGAAGCGAGCAGTATTCTCGTGGGCGCAAACAATAACAAACGCGTGAACGATTTCCGCTCGCAATACGTTTAATAACATCGCGAACGAAGACTTGAAGTTGCGATAGGTAATGGACGTGTTAATGATTTATTCTCGTAGCATGTGAATATGATCGTGTGTTATTGTTGAGGCCATTTTCATTCCGTTCTGTAAAAATATTGCTGTTATATTTAACATAGTTTAATTAGTTGATATTTTTAATTTTTTAGTTAGATTAAAGGGCGACTATGTAAGTAAAATAAATAAATATATAAGAAAAAATAAAACATTTAATTAAATATAAATTTGTGTAATTTTGAAATGACGAGTAATGATAAGCATGATAAGGACGTAAAATTGTATTACGTGTAGATAACAATTGTACATAATTCATTTACTTTTCTTTCACATACAGCGTGTTTGGTAATACCTGTATAATCCCGAATATGGCACATACGGTATGATGAATAGAATCCAGAAAAATGATCACTAAGTCTGAAACCCAGCACATGACCTAGATATTTAGCTTTTTTCTTCGAAGCAAAATTGTACGCTGACAGCCCTAAAAACAGCTGTTGTGTTGTATTTGGTCATCGACTCCACGTGCCGAACTAGTTTAAAAAATAACAGAAGTTAAATAAATCTAAAGATAAATGCCTAGAATAATTAAGCATCCAAGAGTATTTTTTTTTATTTCAAAAACAAAGAAACGTTAGTAGTAAGTTACCTTTAACCATAAAAGAACACCAATCTTGTGATTAACGGTGTTTCAAAAACTATTATTAAGAAAACTTCTCTAATAATACAGTCAAAATAAAAAAGAAATTGTAAATACTTTGATTGAAGTTAGATATCTGCACTATTGCTCACATTAGTCTATGCAAGAAGGAGCGACAGAGACAAAATCGACGACGATGTGTAATGAGAAACTCGGGTTTCTGATGTGTCAGTAAGGTTCTGTAGATTAATTGGTTTAAAGTTTTGTTATTTTTTTCATAAAGCAGTGTTATTTTCACGAAACAATAAAATACGGACTTATACAGTGATATTAATAATCTAAATATCTCTCTTATTCTTAGTTTAAATGATAATTAAGTAAAGGTTAGTTGTAATGGAAAGGTCTAATAATAAATAATATTTCTTTTCTTTTCTAATTTAATCAATTTTTTTATGACTTATAATTTTATTAATGACTTGGTCTTAAATTAGGTAACCACTTATAATATTATAACCTTTTTTTCTTTTGTAACCGTGAAAAGCGTAAATAAAATTGTAATAATAAATAAACAGCCTAATTATGAATTTCGTCAATAAATAAATATTTATTATAATAAGTTACTTTAAAATTTCATTGTTTGATTGAATAAAAAAATAACGATTTTTTGTTAGGTAGGTTACCTAACACAGAATTTGATGACGCGGAACCCTAAGTTGGTGCACTTTTGATTTAGGTACATTGGTGTTCGAGTTGCAATAATTACCTATGTAGTGTTGGTCATCGCTTCAGTCGCGTCCGAGACTTTCATCGGCCTACTTGTGAATTTTCAGAATTTAGAAGGTCAACTTACGTTTTCGTTCTTTCGGGACTTTTGGTTTGTTTTGCATACTCGTTCTGTTTACCTGTGTGTTGTGTTTGTGTGCGGTCAGTGCAATGAGTTCGTTCTCAAATGCCTAATATTTATGATACAATTGACGGTAATCTTGCTGCGGTTCGGCGACTTTATGACGAGCGCCACGGGTCAGGAAGATCTGAAAACCCTCGACGTCTTCCTTCTTACAGGTGCTTCGCGGCACATGTGAATCGGTTACATACAACTGGTTCATTCCAAAGTGTGCCACAGGTAGGCCGGCCGTATTCCATCGAGACAGAGGATATGATTTTACGTCGACAGTAACACGGTCTGTGTGGAGTCGAATGGAGATGTGTGTTTTATGCGGTGGCCGGCATATCGAGACTTTGGACTGATAAAGTGGAGGTGAAGTGTAGGTAATGTTGAAAAGTGAGAGCTGAAAGAGTGATTAGAACGCTGCCTCTAGGTATGTACCTGTTTAATCTTAAATTGTTTTAATTACAAGTAAACTCATACGCAGTCGAGTGCGCGCGTCGGTGACATCAAAGTGTATTCTAGGAAACGAGACAAAGTGAGAGGTAATGAGAGAGAGAGAAAGAGAGAGCGAGTACGCCGGGACGCCACGTATAAGCTTTCAGGGTTGTAGCATATTACTTGAAAACAAATTGTTCAAATATTTGTATGAAAATCTCAACTTACGAGGAATTGTTTTTTGACATATTAATTGTGTTCTTTGTGCTAGGTTGTATGGCCATTTTTCGGGATTATACATGTATTTCCAAACATCCTGTATATTTGAATAAATTATTATTTACTCGACATGTAATATATAACATGCTACGAGATTTAATTTGTGTTTGTCGCGCTCTCTTTTTATTATGTAATTAGCGCGTTAGTAAACGCGTTAATTTTTTCATAACATTTAGTCTTCAGCATGTTATTGTATTTTTGTCGATTTGGACAACTCTACTTTTTAATATTCTAAGCATAGAGAATATACTACTCTAAGGTAAGGTGTCATGCATTCACGTTCGCTCATCACTACTTTTATTATTTATTAGCGAAGTAGGTAGTAGTCTTCAATATAATATTATATCATAAATTAAACACTTGTATTTGCATAAACTTGAGCTTACAAATTTTCCCTTTTAAAAATACTTGATAGAAGGTGGAATAAATTTGTGATCAGACAAAAATGGTTGTTGGAGCATTTCCAATTGCTAAATTGTCCGTTTTACTAATAAAACAAATAAGTAAGCCAATAGCAAATATATGTAAAGAACGAGCCAAAAATAGTCCTTTCTTCAGGACCTACGTTTGTATGCCTCCGGCTCAGTGTAAGTACACTTTTATTGCAGTATGTTAATAAATAGTTAAAATGATAATAGATTTATAACGGTTCTAATCATCATTATTAATTTTAGTTTATAATTGGTGCGAAGTAAAAGCGAAAATGTGGATCTTAAATTTAGGAAAACCAGTAAATATTCCAGTTCTTAGTCAGGAAATGGCAATTGAACTTGGAGCTAATCTTCTTGGTGAAACTGTTATATTCGTTATTGGTGCCGGTTTACTCATTATTGAGTATAACAGGTAACTACATAAATCTATTACTTAATGAGACTGGGTACAGTTGTGCATATTATTTAAGTATTCAATTTTTTAGGCAAAGTAAAAAAGAAGCTGTAAAAGAAGCAAAGAAAGCTGAAGAGATGGAACATATTACTAGTACAATTAGAGACTTGTATTTTACTGTGCAACAACAGCAAACTCAATTACGGGAAATGGAAAGACTTGTTCATTCTATAAGTGAGTTATGCTGAAAAGTATAAATCATACTATATTTTAAGTACAAAGAACATCTAATCCTTTGTTTTATTGATTTTCAGGTGACAAGAAGCCTCCTGCAACTCCAACTTCTAAAAAGGAACCTTCTACACAGTCTCCGCAATCATCTGCAGGTCCTAAATTGGAAAACATAAATAATATAAGATACTGTGATAGAAATACTTTATCAAATACACCTTACCCCAACAAGGGAATAATACTGCAATCTCTAAATTATATTCAAATGGATGTCTTCAGTTCTCTATTTTCTGATGAAATTAGTGAGAATAACCAGTCAGTGCAAGACAAATCATATATACATAAAAAACGTGAACCTGCATTACTCTCAGAAACCTTACAAAATATAGAGTATAACTTTAGGAGTTTGTTTTAAATAGTAGAAAGTTTATTTCCCTAATTATGTATTATAAAGCTAATCTATGCTTCAGAAATATAATATACATATATGTCAAAAATAATTTTATATGACACAAATGTTGTTATGATTCAAAACTGCTTTAATAGTTCCACATATTTGCTTCATGAAAATGTTTGTCTCATCTAAACCAACCACAGTGTTATCCAATTTAGATGGTCTCAGAAGGTTTTGAATTAAATGTATATAAGATGCATTTTTATAACTTGTAGTGAGTAGGTATATTCTGCTCTTTTATGTTTTTGTTTTGTTATAATTGTTAAACAGTGAAATCAGTTATTACAAAATGTACACTAAGTTTTATTGATTTCAATTTATCACATAAATGGAAAATACAATTTTGTTGAGATGTCCACCCATGATATAAAAAGAGAGCATTGTGCAAAATGATTTAATAGGAGTAAATTAGTTATTCTAGCCATTCAGTCATATATGTACAGCTTTGTGGCGTAACAAGTCCAGTGGAACAACACTTAAGTACTAGTGGGCAAATACCACATGGAACTTGAACTATTCCTGGTGCAGGTATAAGGGATTCAATAGCACGATATACTTTGCTGCCATCAGGATACACACTGCTTTCAGCTTTACCATCATACACTAAAGTATTTAATATAGTGATTACATCTTCAACTTCCAGCTTCACCTGTAAATCAAAATATTTACAAATTAATTCTTAAAGAAACTATAAAATTATCAACTCAATGCTTCTGTATGCCTATACATTTTTTACCCGACTGCGCAACGCAAAGGGGGGTAATGTGTTTCCAAGTCTATGTACGGCTTGGCCAATTTAGATGATTTATACATCAATCGATTTGTCTTAACCTTGCGAGTGTCACTAAACAGATAACAGTAATTGAAATTCTTTTTTTAGGGTACCCCTGTATGTAAAAGTGGGGATGATTTTTTATTTTTTCGATTTCCTACACTGCAGTGTGGGATATTGTTGGATAGGTCTCATAAAATAAATAGACGTATGTAAAGACCGTTTTAAGATATAGTGAGCTGTTTGCAAATTATTAAGCTTTTAAGAATAAAGATATATAAACTCCCACAATGAAATGAGAAAATTGCCAAAAAAGTTATGATAAGGAAGTCAATGAGAACTAATTAAAAAGAGCGAAATAAATATTTTTTTTTTATACAAAACAAAAAACCTGATTATGTGCAACCAAAAAAAAATAATTAAGTTTATGGTTAATAAATAAAACAATATGTTGTCTTTTAGACTTATGAATTTAGTAATTAGTGAATATACACATTTACTCTAAAATAAAATAAATAAAAATTCATAAAATAGACTTATTGAAACTGTTTTGATGAATAAATATTATTGTGTAACTATAAAAGTCAATTATTTGTAATATGTGGGCATGTTTACTGTTTCTTCATAATCTAGTGTAATGAGTAAGTTAAAAGAAATGAGTTAATTTTGTTGTATATATAGGTAGTAGTGATGGTTTTGACATGTACTTGTCCTACAAAGGAGTACACTACAGACTGTTTTTTTCTTCTTTTGTCATTTTTTGGATAGATAGGATCAAATGTCAATTCCTAATTTTTTTTTATTTTGTGCTCTGTTGAATGATTTTCTAACCATGAAAATTTACCAAGTTTTATATAGTTCAGTTGTAGGAGAGAGATATGGTAAGTAGGCTGCATCTTTAAGTACGACATGTTGTGCCTTTTCAACCTCGATGATATTGAGTCTTGGCAGCACCACTTCAAGAAGTAACGCATTAACCAATGACAGACTGACATAGAGTGAAATAAAAAGATTTGAAAATAAATTAAAATTAACTTTCATAATCAATACATACATTACTTATTCCTAGATCTGTAATATACTTTTGCACTTCAGCAGCAGTTGCATATGATTGAGTTCTCCCAATTATAGGCCCACGTGGATTATTTTTTATTTTATCAGCTCTTTGCTGCAAAAATCTATGACATTGTCGGTTCAAAATATCTACAAATTCAGATTCAAAATCTTGATCTTGATACCATGCTCCACCAGATATTGATCGGTCAGGTTCCAAATTGTATAACATATAAACTTTCTTTTTAGATGCCTGAAAACAAAATAAAAAACATTGGTCCATATGAAGGATGATACAAGCTAAATCTTCTCAACTATTATATTGATGTGCAATGCAATAACCCTAAACTATAACCCAAAAATGTGAAGCATGTTAGGTAAAGATACTTACATTTACACATTTGACAGCTTTTATTAATTTCTTGCTTTCAAGACTCTTCAACACTTTTGTTAATTGAGTATTTGCTAAATTTGATCGTACCCTTATATCCCGAATCCATATACCTTTATTATCTGCTTCTTCAATTAAATTAAAAACTACTTTTTCTTCATTGTCAGCTCCTTTTACTGCTTGTTTATTTACTTGCGTTTTCAATCTATAAATAATTAGATATAAAAGTGACATTTTTTAGATGGCACCACAACCGAATCATAATTTTAATATGTAATCTATTACCTGTATGAAAGTGAACCCCCTTGATTGTATAGATCAAAGCAACCTTGTTGTAACAGTTTGTTTAAGACAATAACGAGGTCTGATGCTTTTAGTTCTGGTATTGCAACAGTGATGTCTTTATCAGTGATGCCTTTAGGATTCTTTTTAGCCAAATTTAAGATCTTTTCTTTTATATCGTTTTCAGATTTATTATCTGACATCTTTTCTAATAGGAACTAGATTTTGCGTATAGTTCAAAGACCTTTGTTGACAACCAACAGTCTTTATTCACAAACAGTGGGTAGTTTCTTACTATTATAAAGTATTCTTTATTTCTCACTCGATCTACGTTTCCCAACAACACGGCTACACCAAATACCAAAGAGATTTTTTTTTTTGGTAGTATTTTTCCTAAAAGGAAAGGCGAAGAGAGCTTCGCCCATACAGCCATTGTCTGTAGTAAAACAGACAGTAGAGCACAGTAGAGTTAGATAGAGTCGTGGTTAGAGTAGTAGTCAAAGGGTGCAGTAATAATAATGTAGTAGCACAGACTAAGATGAAGATATGTGTAGTAGGCATAGAGGAATGAGGAAGTAGGTATTTAAAAAAATAAAGAAATGGCAAAACATTATGTCACTAGATGGCAGCAAAAATAGTTGATCTAAACGTCAATTCATGATGTTAAACCAAAGAGAATAGAATTATCTGTGTTGCATGGATCTGATAACTCGGATTAATATCGAGTTGAAATTTAATTAAATCGAGTTATGCAAACGATTACTAAAAAGTAATCTTTAAATAAATTTCTTTTTTATTTGTATTGAGGAAAATGGAAACTAACATAATGGAAGTGAGCACAGAGGTTTTTTTTTATTTATGGTAATCGATAGAATTAATTCTGTGATATAATTAAAAGTGGCATTTAGCTACGGTATACAATAATATTACCGCCAGAGATTTTATAAATATATAACTATGTCATAGTAGGTCTAGGAATTTTTCATTATAATGTTTAACATAAGTTCTGAAAATAATAACAACTAGGTAAGTTAGTTTAATTGCTATAGTCGTTTGTTGAACTTATAAAATCTTAATAATATTTTTCATATTATGTAGGGCAAATGAACGAACAGAGTTTATTAATCAGCAATAAAAGTCATAAAAACGATAATTATAATAAAAGATCCGTTTATTATCTGTATGCTTACCCAATATGTATCAAATATACTAGGTATTCTCACAAAATAACATGACTTCTGGCTAAAATGATGTTTGTGCAAAGTGTAACGTGCAAATAATTTGTGCTATCGAAATTAAGACTTTAAAAAACTATAATCAGTTATTAAATATTATATTCATAATTAAATCATCGCTATACACATTCAGCAATCAACAAGAAACGTCTGTTCTAAACGAACAGCAGAGTTATAACTTTAAATTTCAAAATCACAAAGACACGTACAGTTATTATACTATTGCTACTGATCTTGCATGTCGACGGCGGTCGTCGAGCCATGTGTTAAGTTAATTCGTTCGGTGGGTATGTGCTTTTTTGGTTCTTACAATAACTAAACTAAACCTACTAAACCTACTCTAGAAATCAGTTTATTGAAATATATTATTTACTAAGTACCTAGAGTAGACATGCTCTCTTAAAAATCTCTGCAGTGGTGTCGTGTGCGTTAAGTCATTACGTTCCCTTCAATATAGTATTATACAAATTAAAATGTAGTCCTTGCTAAGTTTCTTGCCGATTCCTGTCAGTACAAGATCTCCCGCCTTAGTTTTGCAAACCATTAACAAAGTTTTCGACTTTCACAAGTACTATGTAACAGCCTAGACTGAATTGATTTTGATATTTATATTATTATCATTCGTTATGTGGATGCATAATGAATGACACATACAAATACAAGCCGAATTCTGCGCTCCGATTTTTGTAGTTCATTCCAAACCTGAATTCGGATGAAAGTTACGAGTACCCAATAAGTTGGCCATCACTAATGTTGATATATCAATCTAACATCGTTCCTTTACACGTCACATAATAAACAACTTAAACTTACGATTAAAATAAATTAAAATTAATTTGAAAGTTAGATATTATAAGAAACACAAACAATGTTATATTTATTAATTTTTGATACTCAATTTACTTTTATTACGTCGGAAAGTAAATTTGAATGAACATCATAAACAAAATCCAAACGGCGCGAGTGACATCTCGTATAATTTCAAGAACTAATTTCTATTTTTTAAATACTTCCTCATTCCGTAATGGCAGGATTTAGACGAAATAACCATAATTCGTTTTTTTACAGTCGGGGCAATCTGATCTAAAAAGTGATGCAATTACTATGCCTTCTACACATTCAACATCTCGTCGTGGGTTGTCCGATAAACTTGCTATGGTAACAATCACATAATATTTATTGTCATTAAAACTGTCAAAAAATTAACAACTGTCATTTCTTTCAGCAGAAAATACTTGCAAGGATTATGCAAGAGCTGAATGTACATTAGCTTTATATAATGTAGAGCACAGTTCAATTTGCCACATAGACTACCTGACTGATGTTTGTAAAAAATGCTTCAAAGATTCGAAATCGGCTTGTAATATGAAATTGCATAGAACGAAATGCACCCTACTTGGGTGCCATTCTTGCACCTCATTTTAAAAAGATATTACTGGACGATATAGGGAATCAAAAATATAGTTTACTATTGGATGAATCGACTGATGTGAGTATAACAAAATATCTTGGAATTATCGTACGATATTTTAGTAATAATGTCAACTTTTACTAATAATGACGCGTGGAACCTTCGTAACGCTCACTATAGGTCGTCTCACAACCCGTATCTGATACAAGAAACGGGATTCCAAACCCGGTGGAAACACAATGTGTGGGCGGGATCAAATTGTAGGTCTTGTTTTTTGCCACCGAGAATGGATGGACGTGCTTACCTATCACTGTTAACTGGCTTTGTGGAAGATACATTGGACGACTAGACCAAACTAGTGGCGCAATGTTTGGTATCAACACGACGGCGCGCTGCCACACATCGCGGCCAGTTCGTGAGCGGTTAACGGAGATGTTCGGTACGGACCTTACGACTGACCTTACACCAATCGATTTCTTTCTATAGGGTTACGTTAAAGGTAAGGTTTTCGGTCGTGCTTTCGAAAGCGCCAATGAAATGCGCAGTATTTGAGGACCTAAACAGCGGGTTGTACGAGAAGGAATTCTGGAGCGTGTGCGTCAGGACATCTTGTTCCGTGCTCGCATGTATTTCCACGTGGAAGACCGCCAATTTGAACCACACCGTTTGGAAAGGCCATTAGGTGATGTCGACGAACAATAGGTAAGTAGGTAAGCTACATAGACGGTTGACAGTGTTATCATGTAATGTTGTTGTAAATATTATTTTAGTATAGGTACGTACCGTGTATACATACATGTGCATTAAGTAAAAAACGGTTTATTTGTATTTGTTAATGTATATTTTCTTAATTCGTTTATTTAGATAATGGAATTGATTATAACATTAATGAGTTACTATTTCGCCTTTGGTATATTGGCACGCACAATTTGTACAAATATTTTATTCTGACAAGGAAGTGACAATGACGTCTGAGTTGGCCGTCGGCGCGCGCGCATCTACCCGAACATCCTCCCCCCTCTCGAAGACAGTCGGAATTCGAGGTGGTAGTAGACAGAGGTTCCTCAAGGCACGACGTATAACTCCTCTCGAGGTGCGCACATCTGCTACGCGTGATACACCATCTGGACCAGGGTAGAGGGATACAATTCTGCCCATTCTCCATTTAAGCGGCGGCAGGTTGGCCTCCTTTATTGCCACCATATCTCCTTCAAGTAGTTGACCTTGGTTGATTCGCCATTTTGATCTCTCTTGAAGCTCACAAAGATACTCAGAGCGCCATCTTTGCCAAAACTGTTGTCGCATTTGCTCGATCCTTTTGTATGTGTCCAGTCTTAATGAATTGTAGTGGAGTAGCTCTGGTGAAGGAAGCGCAGTGATCGGTCTGCCAATTAAGAAGTGCCCAGGAGTCAAGGGATAAAGGTCAGTCGGATCAGAAGAGAGTGAGGTAAGTGGACGGGAGTTTAGTATTGCCTCTATTTGAGAAAACAGGGTCGATAGCTCCTCAAACGTTAAATGACTATTACCAATGATACGAACTGCATGAAATTTAGCAGATTTCACTCCCGCCTCCCAAATCCCACCGAAATGTGGAGAGTAAGCCGGCGAAAAGTGGAAATTTATGCCTTCCTCAGCAGCAGAAGAAGATATTGCTTCACTGCTCGACCGAAATAATGCGTTCAGTTCGTTACTTGCGCCTACAAAATTCCTACCGTTGTCACAGTATATATCGCTAGGTCTACCTCTACGAGATACAAATCGTCTTAAGCACATGAGAAAACCTTCAGTACTGAGATCTGAAGCTACTTCAAGGTGTAAGGCTCGGGTAGAAAAACAGACAAATAGACAGAGATAAGCCTTGATAATTCTGCAACCACGTCCTTTTTTGTCTTTGATTGAAAAAGGTCCTGCAAAGTCAACTCCTACCACTTGAAATGGAAGACTAGGACAAACTCGATGGGTTGGTAAGTTTCCCATAATGGGTTTGATTGATTGAGCCTTTATTATGCAGCATAATTTGCAATTGTTTACTGTACTTCGAGCCAATCGTCTACCAGCTAGTGGCCAATAGGTTTGCCTTATGTTTGTTAAAAGAAGTTGTGGCCCGCAGTGAAGGAGCCTTTTATGTTCACGGGTGAACAATAATTTTGTGAATGTGTGTTTCGAATCAAGTATTGCCGGGTGTTTTTTATTATATATTTCAGAAGCATTTTGTATTCTTCCTCCTACCCGTAATATACCTAATTCATCAATGAAAGGTGTTAATGATAAAATACGTGACTTAACAGGTAAACAGGTTTTATTTACTAGTAGTTTTAATTCAGTTTCGAAACATTCTGATTGATGCATTCTTATTAAATAATTTAAAGATGAGGTTAATTCAAAGGTAGTTAGATGCCCTGTATTTTTTGATTTTGGATTCTTTAAGTTATGTATAAATCTCATGACATAAGCAAGACTTCTTTGTAATGTATTGAAATTTGAATATTTGTCAAAATTTACCAGTCCCTCAGACAAAGTGAATTTATTACCAGTCGTTGTTGTGCATGATATCCTACTATGAAGTGTGTGAATGATGGAGTTAATGTTTACGCATGAAGCCTTTCGTTCTGGTATGTTTATTAATTGAAATTTCTTAGGAGGCCAATTGGTTTCGACTTCACGCAAAAACGACGGTCCCTTCCACCACAAAGGAACATTCTGTATGAGCCTTGGATTTACACCTCTGGATGCCAGATCAGCTGGATTCTGAGAGCCAGGTACATGTCTCCACGACGAAGATGAAGTTAATTGCTGGATTTCAGCGACTCTATTGGAAACAAAAGTTTTCAAATCCCTAGCGTTTGAACCTAACCAGGCGAGAACCACCGTCGAATCAGTCCAATAGACAATTCTATCCACCTTAAGTCGTAGTGATAGTGAAACCTTCGACGACAACCGAGCGCCCAACAATGCTCCGCATAATTCAAGGCGTGGAATAGTTTGAGGTTTCAGGGGTGCAACTCTCGTTTTGGCACAAAGCAAATTAGAAGTTACTTCGCCCGATTCGTCTGTTGTTCTGACATAACAACAAGCGGCGTAAGCGTCTTGAGAGGCATCACAAAATATGTGTAATTCTATAAGACTCGGATGACTACAGAGTGCAAACCTAGGTATTGATAATGAAGATAATGTGGAAAACACATTTACAAATTCACACCACATTTTTGCAACCTCTCCCGAAACTGGATCATCCCAATCCAATTTTGACTGCCACAAGGTTTGAAGTATGATTTTTGGTGTTATAGTACACAGACTCAATAAACCAAGAGGATCGAATAATTTAGATGATGCTGATAATATTGATCTTTTCGTAACTGTGGTTGAAAATAATAATTCCGTTGAGAATTTTAGTACATCTGCATTAGGATCCCATTGCAAGCCCAAGGTACTGGATTGAGAAGTTAAATCCAACGGTTGTGGTATAATTGAAGTAGGAGTGTCTTTAAAAATAGAAGGTACATTTGTTCTAAATTTACGAAGCGGAAGACAAGCTGATTTAAGTATCTGCCCAACAGAAGTAACAATATCAAATAGTTTGTTTTCAGATTGCGAACCTGATAAAAAATCATCCACATAAAAATCATCCTTGATGACTTGTGAAATTGTTTCATCAGGACACTCGATCGCCAACTGAAGTAAGCATCTAGTACTTAAGAAAGGAGCGGACGCCGTACCATACGTCACTGTGTTTAACTGGAATGATTTTATAGGTTCGTCTACACTATCACGCCATAAAATCATTTGAAGGTGCCGTTGATCGTTATGAACGAGAATTTGTCGATACATTTTTTCTACGTCAGCTGTAACGACGAACCGATGCTGTCTAAATCGAATTAATATTGAAAAGAGATCACTTTGTACTACTGGACCCACATATTGTATGTCATTGAAAGATGTTCCCGAAGCTGTCTTAGCCGATGCGTCGAAAACAACTCTCAACTTTGTTGTTTCGCTGTTCTCCCTAGAAACAGCATGATGCGGTAAGTAACATCCATCGACATTGAGTGGAACTTCGCTCATATGGTCCAATTTCTCATACTCCTTCATGAAATCCACGTATTGTTGACGTAAAGAAGAATTTCCTTTAAGTTTTCTTTCCATGTGAAGTAACCGCTTTTCGGCAATGAAATATGAGTCACCGAGCACATTCGGTGATTCTCGAAGAGGAATTTGTACAGAGAAGCGTCCGTGCTTATCACGGTAAGTTGTATCGTTATACAAGACTTCACAGTAATCTGTGTTCAAAAAAGACTCATTTGATGAAGGAATTTCTTCCAGTTCCCAAAATTTTGTGAGCTGTTCTTGTATTTGCTTACTGAAATGGCAAAGACTGCGCTTTGTAGAAGCATCACTGGGTCTCCCCCCCATGGGGCCAGCGACTATCCAACCGAAGTGGGTTTCCTGAAGAAGTGGCTTATTTGGCCCTAGCTTCAACTTGGATGAACCAATTATGTCCCAGAAGACGTCGGCTCCTAGCAACATATCAACTTCAGCAGAATTATAGAAATGAGGGTCAGCCAATTGAATATGATTAGGAATATTCAATTCCTTGATATTTATTGAACTTTGAGGTAATTTGTCTGTAATAAATGGCAATATGTAGCAACGGATTAACAAAGTGTATGCATTGTATAGTGATTTTATGCGTAAGTTGCAATGTTCCGTTATATTAATTGAAATATTATTAAGACCTGAAATGCATTGCAATTTATTTATATTTTTTAGAACGCCGATTTTAGCCCGAGCTGACTCGGTGATAAAAGAAGATTGACTTCCACTGTCGAGTAAGGCTCTTAACATGATTACCTCATTGTCATTGTTTACCACTTCAACCAATACCGTCGATAGAAGAGTTTCGTTAGAAGCAATAGCAGACATACTTACGACAGAAGAAGGCATGTTTTCAGATGAAAATGATTCAGACGTACTTGATTTTAGATTGCCCACTGTTGATGGGTTTCCGTTATCATGAGCATTTAAAGGTAAGTGTATATTTTGTAAGTGGTTTTGTTTGTGTAACATTGTATTATGTTTTTTGTTACAGATGCGACAGCCACCCAACCTACATTGATTCGATGAATGACCACTACGTAGACAGTTCTTACACAGCTTCCATTGAAAAACTTTATTTATTCGTTCTTCGACAGGCATTGACTTAAATTTAATACATTCATATAATTTATGATTATGTTTACAGGCTAAGCAATTGCTTGTAATAGAAGAGGAAGCCGTTATGAAAGATTTTGATTTTATAAAACTAGCCCGCCTGTCTGGCTTATTAATAACTTTACTGGCATGCATTGTTTCCAATACAGTGGCACGATGACGTAAGAAATCAAAGAATTCCTTTAATGTTGGACTATCTAAATTACTACGAAATTCTTCCCAAGTGCGAGCAGTAGTAGGATCCAACTTCGAGGATGCCATGTATATTATCAGAGTGTCCCATTTGTCAGTTGGTTCCCCAAGACTGTTGAGGGCACTTAAGTTTTTAGAAATAGTATCAATCAAGCTGCGCATACCTTGAGCAGATTCCTTAATTAAAGACTCGAGTGAAAATAGTCCCCTAATGTGCTCATTTATTAATAGACGTTTATTATCATACCTATCACATAAAAGAGACCACGCGATAGAATAATTCAAAGAAGAAACTGAAACCGAATTAATAGAGTCTGGCAAGCGAAACGTGTCACAAGAAAAGGGCGGCAATTTCAAAAATTCTTAAGCAGTAAACACTGAATGTAGTACTGCAAAATAATTTTGATACTTTTATTAATTATATTTAATCTTAACATTTAGATATCAATTAAAATTATTTGTTTTGGAACATTTGACTAAAGCGTGACTGTTCTTAATTGTACAGTTAACAGCATATCAGTAGGCCTATTCACTAACTCAACTGACAACCAAGAATCGTCATCACCGTAAAAAATAGACACTTTGATTGTGTCAAAATCACTATTTCGTATTCTCTATCAATGATGAGCAATTTCGAAATGTCAATATCGGCATTCTCCACTGGACTCCATTTTGACACTTGATTTCGTATCGATAAACTGTATTAAAGTAACATTGTTGCAAAGCATATTTGAAGTCGTCGCATAGTACCTCTTAAGCCATTTGTTGTTAAATTAAAGCGAAAAAAAATACGTATCCAATATTTTTCTATTATCTGACTGACGGACTAAATCGAATCTTTTTTTTAACCCATTCGTTATACCTATTGGCTAACAGCACTTATAATATTAAAAATTCATATTTGTCATTAATTAAAAGGGTGTTTTTTGCAACGACTTCTTTGTTTTTTTGTAATGAATATGGGCGACTCTGGCCACATTTTTTTAATAAATGTGATGTTAGCCAATTTTGATTTCTGGCCCTTATATTTATAATGTGTTCATAACACATACATGTCTCCTAAGGGATTTTCATCACAACCTTTTGCTCTGATCCAGAACCACTATCTATCAAATTAAATTAGTCAATATAAACACCAGATTACAATAAAAAAAACATTTATTTTTGTTACAATTAAGTGCCATGGATAAATTACATAATACAGGTGTCACAAAATCATCATGTTAATCACAATAGAAAATTTAAGATAAGATTTTGACTATGAATCAGACTAAAAATACTTTAGTCTGATTCATAGTCAAAATCTGTTTCTAAATATTCTACACCTGATAACAATGACAAGGAATCATCAGAGTCACTCTCTTCACTACTGTCTGCACCAACAGATATAATAAATTTTTCAAGTTCGTTTTCAACAATGCCATCTTTTAATTTGTAATCATTTTCGACATTTAAAACATGATCAGTGTATTTCTTCCAGTCACTAGGGGTAATTAAGTTAAAACACTCTATTATTAAGTTTTCCATTTCCTTTCCTGGTATTCCAATGTTTCTGCTTGCAATTTTTCTTTTTGCTTGACTCCAAACCATCTCTATTGGGTTTAAGTCACAATGATACGGTGGCAGCAATAAAAGTTCATGATTATGTTCTTTTAAAATCTTTTCAGCTTCATATACAGGCAATGTTTTCTTATCATTAACCAAACACATTAACTCTGCCTTTGTCTGATATTCCTCAAAATGTATTCCATTATTTACAAGCCATTTACGGATATCTGCTTTGGTATTAGACATTATAGGCGGTTTATTGATTTGTTTTATATGGTAGCTGGCATTATCCATAACAATTACACTGGACTTACTTAAATTTGGTATTAATTTTTCTCTGACCCATTTCATAAAGTTCGATGAGTTCATATCATCATGATAATCAGCAGATTTGGATTTACTACTGAACACTAATAATGCACCAGGCACAAAACCTTCCTCAGATCCAGCATGCACAACAATATGCCGTTTTCCAGAGGATATCTTTGTAGTGACACCAGTTGTTGAAGGTCCTTGCCAAGACTTTTTAACTTTATAATTCTGATGTACATAAGTTTCATCAAGGTACACAATTTGCTTTCCTTCGTTTCGTTTTATATTTATTTCTCTCAAATACTTGTGCCTCCATGCAGAAATCTGGTATTTTTCTATAAGCATAGAACGTTCATTTTCATTGCTTTTAAAAGAAAATCCATTCTTAAGCATAATTTTTCGTAAAGTCTCACGGCTACCACTGAATCCTATTGCATCTTTTAATTCATTGTGAAGGCTTCTTAATGTTGGAACAATTTTTTTCACACAGTAAAATTCATTTACTTTATTCCGAATTGCACTTAAATCAAAATTATCTAAAGCAGACACTGTTGGTTGATGAGGTCGTTTTTTCCCAGGAGTGTCCCATTTTCCTTTATTAATTAATGCTTCATTTTTTATCCTTCTTAGTGTCCTTATACTTACATCTATAAAAGATTAAACACTTTGAAACAAAGATATGTTAAATGTATTTAAAAGCAAATAATGATAGACACATACATCAAAATAATTTAAATACCTATTCAACTATGAATGCAATTTATGTTTAATTTAGTTAAGTTTATGTGCATATTTAGCATGTATAACAATTACATGGTTTGATTAGTTTCATGAATTCTGTGAATTTCCTTGTTAACAAAACATTCTTATGACATCATTGGATGTCAACAATAAAAACCAATACATCATAAAAAACCTATGTAAATATTATAGGAATACTATCAATCTATCTTAAATCAAAACAAGAAAAGAGACCTGTCATTGAAGAAATTTTTTGTAAGTACTGCGTTTCCGAATTCAGCATTTCTTGTTTTTCTAAAGTTTTTATTGCATTTATCTCCTCCATTATTGGTTGAATATCACCATCACAGTTATCTGAAATAGAGCAATATTTTATAAAAAATATCTGTTTAGTTAATTACAGAAAATTAAAACGAAAGTATCAAAATTATAATACAAAACTAACCTAAAAAAGATACAACTTTATCTAATCGTTGTAATTTCTCCATGAAATTTTTATTTAATTCAGTTTTCACTTCAGTAAACTTGTCAATCATGATGGAAAGAAGTTTCCTCGATGAACTTTTTATCGGCTTCGACATAATTTTTAACCAAAAACACAAGTTCAAATTCGCAAAAACAACAAAATTCAATATTCTTGAATTGTCTAACGTAGTGTCAAACTGACAGTTCTATGTTGTTGCCATATGAAAACGGAAAAATAGGTGGTGTCACGTTTCGCTTGCCAAACTCTAACTTCCTTAGCGGACCCGTCCAAATATGTTTTTAAGTATTGGAATTTCGCAATTTCATTAAGAGAATCATTATTATGTATTAAAGACAAATACATGTCTCTAAACTCTAACCATTTTGTAGAATCACCATCGAAAATAGGCAATTTCACTGGAGGTAATTTTAAAATTCGATGATTACAACCGCCATTTTGCGATGATGAATCCAATTGACACGATTTATTTTCCTTGAAAAATTCCAATAGTTCTTGTGCCGTAGCAATAAGATTAAAAAACTTATTTTCCGTTTCTTCTCTTTCTGCAATCTGCTTCATCTCATCCCCATCCAATAAATCTATTTTCCCCTGAATGTCTTCAAATTGATATGAAAGATCTTGTAATTTACTTAATCGAACAGTTAACTCAGCAGATTGCACTTTAGTGATTTGTTTAGTTTCTAGAAGTGGCGTTAAAAACTTTTCAAACAACGTAATACGTGACCTTACTTGCCCTCTCAACTTAATCAGTTCTTTTAAGTCAGTCATTTTGCAATCGCAAGCAACAAATAATACAATTAAGAACGCACGCCAACGTTATTGAATACACACGCAAATAAACAAGTCAAGAAATGAAGCAAATATCTCACTAACCGTACGAGCTGATAACAAACCGGTTCGGGCGTAGACAGATTGCTGTAGGTGCACTCGCGATGAACGACACAGCGCGACACTGTGTTTAGTTGTTGGAAAACGGATTTGGCACTGTTAGCACTTTTCTCACTTTTTCGCTGATTTACACTCGGAAAACACTGTAATTGATACACAAATATTGATTAGATAACTTGTTGAATAAAGGATCAAGGGAAACTAGGCAAGATTTTTGAAATTGCAAATGTTTTTTAAGGACGCATGTACCTACGTTAAATTTAAAAAATTTCTAATTATGAGTAATATAATTCAATTTATTTTTATTAAATGATTTGGAATGTTTAACTGAGATGTAATATGATGTTAATTGAATTCGAAAGTAACTCACTAGTATTAATAATAATGATTTAACTAGTATTTTAAGACTCTAATATTAAGGTAGATTAGTCGTGAACGTTGAGGATGCTTCGCACTCAATTTCTCCCAAAAGAAGCAATAAAATAAACTGGGATAGAATTATATGTATAGGAACGGGCTTACTTCCAACAGCAGTCGAATATTTCCTGATGCTCCTGCGGGAATTGTTGCCTTCCAATGCTGAAGTCCAATCACGTCGGGGTCACCATAAAATGTATATTTTCTTAATTCGTTTATTTAGATAATGGAATTGATTATAACATTAATGAGTTACTATTTCGCCTTTGGTATATTGGCACGCACAATTTGTACAAATATTTTATTCTGACAAGGAAGTGACAATGACGTCTGAGTTGGCCGTCGGCGCGCGCGCATCTACCCGAACAGTTAAAATAAAACTAAGATCCATTCATTCATCGGGAGTTCCCCGACCAAAGAGTAAAGTTACCTATTTGTTCGTGGAAGTATTCCAGGGTTGCCATAATAAGTAATAAAATATCTACTAATAATATTCACACTCGCGATTCGCTATGGGTTGCTGAGCCATCGAAGTAAAGTAAGTAGGTACTATACTAAAGTTTTAAACTATTCCTAACATTTTAAGAAATAATGAATGGTTAATCGACGGTTATGACATCATAATCGATGGCTACTGATTATTTGAAAAATCGATTAATGGTAATCGATTCCGCACACCATTAATTGAAACCATGCCAGATTTTAAGATTTTTCAAAGATCATGCATAGAAAATTGCATAAATGAGGAAGTATTTAAAAAATAAAAATTAGTTCTTAAAATCATACTAGATGTCACTCGCGATGTTTGGATTTTGTTAATGATATTAATTCAAATTTTGTTTCTGACGTAATAAAAGTAAATTGACTATCGAAAATTAAAAAATATGACATCGTTTTGTGTTTCTTATAATAACTAACTTTCAAATTTATTTTAATCGTAAGTTTAAGTTGTTTATTATGTTACGTGTAAAGTAACGATGTTTGGTTGATACGTCAACATTAGTGATGAGCCAACTTATTGGTTGCTCGTAACTTTCATCGGAATTCAGGTTTGGAATGAAGAAAAAAAAGCGGAGCGCAGAATTCAGCTTGTATTTGTATTATGCTTCCACGAAACGAATGATATTAATAGAAATAGCAAAATCAATTCAATCTAGGCTCATAGTACTTGTGACAGTCGAAAACTTTGCCAATGGTTCACAAAACTAAGGCGGGAGATTTTGTACTGACAAGAATCGGCAAGAAACTCAGCAAGGGCTGCTTTTTTAATTTCAACTATACTATATTTGAGGGAACGTAACGACCTAACGAACACGACACCACCGCGGAGATTTTAAGAGAGCATGACGACTACTCAAGGTACTTGGTAAATAATATATTTTAATAAAATTGATATCTAAAGTAGGTTTAGTAAGAAGAAATCTATTATTAACAATATTATTGTAAGAACCAAAAAGCACATACCTACCGTACAGATTATGTGCTTTTTGGTTCTTACAATAATATTGTTAATAATAGATTACTTCTTACTAAACCTACTTTAGAAATCAATTTTATTAAAATATATATAGCTCGGTGGCGTAGTGGTTAAGCGCCGCGGCCCGCGATCGTTGTCGTTAAGCAACTTTCGCAGGGGTCGGTCACGGGATGGGTGACCAAAAAATTATTATCTCGAGCTACTCCGTGCTTCGGAAGGTGGAGGGTCATGGCCCATCCTCCTTAACCATCCATAAGGAAGGCCTGAGCCCCTGCAGTGGGGACATAAAAGGGCTGATGATGGCTCGACGTCCGCCGTGGACATGCAAGATCAGTAGTGATAGTATAATAACTGTACGTGTCTTTTTGATTTTGAAATTTAAAGTTATAACCTTACTGTTTGTTTAGAACACGTTTCTTGTTGAATGTTTATTAAGATGATTTAATTATGAATATAAAATTTAATAACTGATCATAGTTTTTTAAAGTCTTAGCACAAACGTCATTTTAGCCAGAAGTCATAATATTTTGTACGAATACCTAGTATAATTGATACACATCGGGTAAGTATATAGATAATAAACGTATTTTTTATTATAATTATCGTTTTTATTACTTTTTTTGCTGATTAATAAACCCTATTCATTCATTCACCAAACATAATATAAAAATATTTTGAGACTTGATGTAGTTTTTTTGTTGAAAGATCAACAAACAACTAATAGCAATAAAACTAACTTACCTAGTTGTCATTGTTTTCAGTGCTTTTATTGAATAGACCTACTATGGCATAAATAATTTATTTATAAAAACTATTTGGCGGTATTATTGTATACCGTAGTTAAATGTCACTTAATTACATATATCACAGCATTAATTCAATTCAATTCCATAAATTAAAAAATAACCTCTGTGCCCACTTCCATTTTGTTAGTTTCCATTTTCCCCTATACAAAAAAAAAATTATTCAAAGACTAGTTTGTATAAATCGAGTTACGTTTGCATAACTCGAACTAGTTAAATTTCAACTCGATATAAGTCCGAGTTATCAGCTCCATACAGCACTGACAATTCTATTCTCTTTGGTTTAACGTTATAGATCCATAGAGATAAGGTAGAGTGGAAATATTTTCTATGGTTATATTAATATCATGCAATCTGAAGTTGACATCGAAAACATCATGTTGTCTTTTTTTAACTAATAAGAAGTTTCTTTAGTAAACAAAGATCGCACTAGTGTGACAGTTCAAAATTTTTTACGTGACGTCATGACATATAGCTATCGTACCACCTGCCCGCCATTTGCAAAGTTGCAGTGCGTATTCTCGGAAGTAGTTCAGCTGTCAGTGTTATAAGTTTTGTGGTTATTTTCATTTATAACTTTAATTTATATTACTTTCATGGCAGAAACTTGTAAATTATTTATGCAAAACAATGCCTAGGTGCAGTGTAATTGGTTGTGCGTCATCGATATCCCGCAAACCGAGCAATATTACGTTTCACCGGTAAGTTAAACACTTTTATAGAAAAACAGTATTTAAAACGTAAGTAAGTTATTCTGAAAATGATTGCGTGTATAAATCGATACATATCGTATTTTGGCGTGTTCTATTTATGTTATATTGCTCTTTTCGTTTATATTTTTATAATATTTCGGTCCGTAAATAATATTGTTTACATGGCTAGTGTTGTTACTTTAACATATGGTTTATATCGATAATTTTATTATTAAAATATATTCATTATTTTAGATTACCAAAAGATGAAACAAAAAGAGGAATATGGCCGAGTTCCATTGGAGCAGAAAATATTAAATATAATGAAAAAGTTACTTTTATCTGCTCACTTCATTTTAGGGAAAGTTGTTTGGATCGAACTTTAAATATAATAAAATTACGAGATGATGCATTGCCAATCAAATACGCTGGTAAGAATTTTTGACAATTGCTTTTAACTTAATTTTACAATTTTTTTGTCTATTACACTTAGTTAATTTTCATTTGATTTTACTGATTCATTTATTTAGTTTTTTATATTGTCATTTTGTTATTCTATAAATGTACGTTATTTTTAGTCTTGCGGTCATATGACAACTATTCTAATTGAAAAAAAATCAGAATGCAATATATAATAATATTAAAATATAAAATTCTGATCATAATATACTCCCAGTAAAATTACAATAAAACGAGTTAAAAAATTTAATAAAAATTTAAAGGTTTTCTTTGCTGTTCAATAGTATAATCTTAATACCCAAATAATTATTTTGCGGCGTGGCTGTTTATTTTGCTGATGCATCATAAAATACGCTACCTTTTTGTATTTAAATTGCTGACCGTTATCATGAATGTTCACAGAACATGAATTGCAGACAGTTTTAGTGCTGAGAAAATATTTGTATGCTTGCCAAATGATTTATCGGCTGTTTTCTTTTTGCTAACCAAATTTTTAAATAAAATGCCAATTGTTACTTTTTTAATAAATTATATCACTTTTTCATCTACCAACTTTGTTTTCTTTATTTTCTCTTCTGGTTATTCATCAAAGTTTCTTTTACAAATAATATAATACAAAGATTATGTAGGTGTTTAAAGTTTTCTATGTTTACTACTAAACAAGATGCTCTGAACTAAAATTGTGACACAGTACGCACGGTATCTCACTTAATGAGGAGTAAGCGAAATTTATTTAGTCAATACAATTTATTGAATAAATTTATAGACAAGTTGGCTTACTAGTTACAAGCATATAAAAAAGTCGAAACTCTGTGCTTATAGTTCGTAAATCTATTACGGGAAACCTTGTACCGAGAAAAGAAGAAGGGGAACCGGTAAGAAACTGCAAGTGCTGCTTTTGCACCCTGTTTAATTTCGTACTGAAAAATAAAAAATGACTTCATTTCACCAAAATGTCACTTTCCACTATAACAATAAAAAAATATATAACAGACAAAAAAAAACATAATAATTCATTCGTCAATCGACTCATTTAAAGCTTATTATAGTTACCGTGGCAGTTATCTTGGACAGTGGTCACACTTACCGTGGATGCAAAATTAAACTTATGTTAAAAAAAACTATTTAATTATAGTTGCAAAATATCAACTTTACAATATATATGGAAATAATTATAAAACACGATTGATATTATTGTTAAACTTTTAAGATATATATTTTGGTATTATAGTTCTTAAAACTACGTAAAATTGTCTATATTAGAGGAAAAAGAAACATATTTATCGAGGTACAATCATATTATAAAATAATATTTATATAGTATAAATGTGAAAGTTTGTGAGGATGGATGTTGGTTACTCTCATGCAAAAACTACTGAACGGATTTTGATGAAATTTGGAATACGAATAATCTTTTACCGGTGGGAAGCGCCATCATACGCTGGTAACATAGGTTATAATTACTATACTGACGCAACGGAGTCGCAAGAACAATGAGACTTTTAGATGTCCAACAAAACACGAGCAAAAGATTGCTTCAATGTCGATACAAATATCGATATCATGGGTCGCGCCCTATGACAGTCCGCCATCGAAGAATTTGCATTTCAAGTTTAGGCATATACGCTTTTTTCGTAGGTACGGCCGGTCCTCTTCTTTTATGTCTATATTTAGATCCAACAATTAGTGCTGCTATCTAGTGACATAAATTTTTGTAGTTTCTTTATTTTTTTTAAATACTTCCTCATTCTCTTTGGACGCAAGGAGAAGACGTTTGACGAACGAATTAAACAGTTTTAAAAGATAAACTTTTACTGCCGTGATTGGTGGGTAAAATTGCCGTATTATGAAAGACATAAACAATAATATAAAACATGTTTTATTTTTCATTTTATTTAATTATTTTAAAATTAATACTGACAGTTGCAAAGTTCCAAACTTAGATACTCGAATCAATACAAATACGAAAAAGTACAAATAGAATGTGAGTTGTTTATTGAGTTTTGAAAATTAATTTACTTTCATATATGAAAGGTTTGTCATGAAGAACGTACCGTAGCGATACCAGTTTGATTTCGGTAACGATTTTTTTTTAAATACTTCCTCAATAGCAACGCTGGAATGAAACATTATCCAAAATATTAAAACTTTGTAAGTAAATGGTTATTTACGAATTTTTCTGAAATATTATTATTGTTTTTATTTTTATTCAAACGTTAATATATTTCTAGAGTTCTTTTTTATTTTATATAATTTATACGAATGCAGAAACTTAGAAGTATATTGTATTGAGGCTAGGGTAATAAAAAATATTTCCAAAGATTTGTTAAATTTAGGCAAAGAAGCTAAATGGCGACTGTAAATAAGCCGTATCAAGCAATACTCGATACCGGCAATTTTTGTGAGTACTTGCTTGTACTTACCGTGCTGTAGAATCGAGCACTCAGTATCGAGTATTGCTTTTGGTACCTACTCGGTATCGAAAGTATTGTTCGAACCCTAATTTTAATGATTTGCCGATTCGATTATTATACACATTGATTAATTGATTATAGTATTACTCATAATCGATTCATACAACGATTATTAGATATTTTTAACCAAAAAGTTTATTTATGATGTCATATTAATTCCACCGTATTTTAAAACCAACCAAGTTAATTAAAAATAGTTAAAAATTAATTTTAAGACAATGTTTATCAGCATTGTGCATGCAAAATCGATTAATCGATTAATGGTAATGGTTCCGCACACCATTACCTAATTTTACCTTCTTCTTAGCTGTGCTTTGACAAGTCATTTGTTTGTATATTAAGTTGTTTGTTAGTCCATATTGAAAAAAAAAGTTGTTTGTTTGTTGTTTCTTATCTACGTTTCTTATTTATAATATTCTTGGATCTTGATATCATATTTTAAAAGACTTTATTGCGCTTTGTTGTTTAGTAGCCATGTCCAAAGAGGATTACACTCGAGCAGTGTCGAGTAAAACCTTATCTCGAGCAATTGAATCTGTCAATAAGGTTAGACATGTACCTATATGTAATTAATTTTACTATTAGGACTTTTAGCATACATTTATTAGGTAATGATATTCATTTACAAAAAAAAAATTAGTCCATTTGAGTACTTAATCACAGTTACTCTTTCGCTATGCGTAAGCGGCTGACTGGATACACGGTGACCAATTTTAATGCATACTGTATTCAAAGAGTGATATACTTTAACTGCATCCTACGTAATCTACGGATCGCAAACACTGACTGTGACTTCCTAGCCTAGTGGATCCCATGTCTCCAGCCATTTTTGTAAATGAATAACAAAATGACTGTTTTGTACACACCACTACAATGTAGTCGGCTCATTTTGAATGATAAATATAGTCAGCAGTAGACTATAAATGTGGTATGGAATGTGTGAGTAGTTGTTATGCTTAGAAGTACTCTATGATAAAGCAGTATCATAATTGACTTTCTATCATAAAATAGTGAGATAAGTTTTAATGTTTCTTTTTAATATTCAAATCTCAAACTAATAGTAAAACTTAAAAGGTATATTTTATTTAACTTATTTTAATGCACAGACGCAGAGATGTCAACACATTTCATTCAATTGTTCTTTTCTGTTAAAATTTTAGTGCCACAAGCACGCTTAGATAATGAAATTATTAATTTTATCAAATTACAGGCAGGTTTTAAAGATGGTGCTTCTGATGGACAAACTGCTATATTTCAATCTAGTTTCAATATTGGATATATTCAAGGCCTTGATTTTGGAATACATTTAGGAATACGTGAAGCTATATATGGGTAAATATCAGTATCATTAAAAAGTTTCAATTTTAAAGAAGATAACTCTGAATTTAAATTTGGAAACATTTATAATATAATTTATCAAAAACCAACACATTAACACCTTTTTAAAAAGACCACAGAGACAGAGAGTGAGTGATCTTTGATGACTATAGCTGACACCAAAATTTGATTTGTCAGATATGCAAATGCTGATAATCTAGAAAAATGCCCTCTAGATAATCCATAGATTATGATACACCACATCTAGGGCATAAAGATTAACCTAGATGAAATAAATATACTATATCTTAAGAGCCCTATTACAAATTTGCACTCTGTGGGATTAGGAATTTGAAGCATCCTGTGTTCTCAACAACTTGTTCAAGGTCACAAATCCACAATACTGTTAATATAGTGTTTAAATATTTATTTTATTCAGTTTTAGTATGTGTTGTTATAGTGATAATAATTAGCTAGTTATCTATGCAAAATATACAACTGTGCAACTATCACAGTTCAAGAGATTACATCCTGGTGACAGACAAACGGACAGCATAGTCTTGTTGTTAGTAAAGAATCCTGTTTTACTCTTTAAGTATGGAACCCTGAAAACTTTATATCTTAAAAATACTTTAGATTTTTAAGCAAGTTTTTGAAATTACTTTTAATATAATTTATAAGATATCAAAGGGTTAAGCCGGATACGTATGACGAGTCGGCCCCCAAATGGGAATCGATATTGAAACTTATGTTTTAATATAGACTTGATGTTCAAACACGATTTATGTACTTTTCGCGACCGACTTCCGCTTTGACCTTGAGATAGAGAGCAAAATATCCGTATGCTTGACTATTACTGAATGTGATATATCTCTGAAGCTAATTAAGATAAAGAAGTGAAACTAACGCGAGGTGTTAGGTTACATTACAGAGTATATCACATATATTTTTTTATAATTTTTAGAATAAAAAATTACATTAAAAAAATAAAAAAAACATGTTTTTTTTTCTGAGTTCTCTGTGACTTACAATCACGAAATTAATATATGTTATGCTCCTTTGTGTGCTCTATCACCCATAAAAATTGCGTGAAAAAAAAGTTGGTGCAACACAACGAAAAAAAATTATATGTGATTCGCGCCTTGTAGTGTGAGTGTATAAACAAACAAGTTCGAACTTGTTATCGAGCTGTTTACTGCATCGTTTGTTTAGCTAAAGTAGCAGTCATTTGTATTACACAAGAAGGCAGTTTGGGACTCAAATTCTGTCATAGGTATTTTGTATCAGCATTTTGAAATTATTAACTATCGAACCAAATCATTATTAAGTAATAATGTCGAGAAAGTGTAAAAATTGTAACAAGTACCTGTGTAAGATTCCTGGTTATAAAAAAAATTATAAAGAATGAAGAAGCTAAAGTGTTTAGTGACTGTTTGAATAAAATCGTAATAGTTAATGATATTTTTTGTAAGAAGTGTCGACTTATCCCATATATTAACAAAAAAGCTTCTACTTCTAAATGTGCAGCATCTAACTTGGCCGAAATAATGGACGATCAAAATAATCTCTCAGTACAATATGTGAAATCAGCACCTAATATCATCAAAGCAGAAGTAAAATCAAGACATATAAATATAAAAGTTTATCGAATTTACATTCACTATATTTCCGAAGGTAATGACTACAATAGTATTCTTCGTTATTGCTGTGATTGCCCCAATGGCAAACGTACAGTGGGATGCTGTTCTCATGTAGCAGCTATTATTTATTATCTATCATATGGATGATATTTGTCCAAAATCGTACGTCCTGCTTAGGTCCTAACTAAGTTATTTGCGACTCAAAGTGTTCCGATTGTAATTAATTACAACCATAGAATTAATAAGTACTACGTACAACTGGAATGCTAACTGCGATCTTTTTGACATATCAAAATGAACCTTAATGATAAGGGAATAAAGTGTTTTTTAAATAACCATTATCTACATAGAGAAATGAGCTCAAGTGAGACTTCTTTTTTCTTGGTGTGTCTCTGTCGCACAATTGCCATGTGAAATATTGTTGATATAAAGGTGGTAAATTCGTGAAAACTGTTTACACAGAACAAAACGTTTTCTATATGAATATTATATTTGGCTTGTTTATAAATTTACTAATAATATAAATGCAATAGCTTTTAGGTCGAGATAAATCAAAGTTTTTATATTTCACGACATTTCAATATTGTAGGCATGTTTTATTACCTTTACGTTATGCAACACTACCCAAGTAGCACAAAAAGCTGAATAAAGGGTGAATAATGGCATTTCAGATGCTTTAAGCAGCATAAACTTGCCATAAAAAAGAATTTTAAGCACTTAAAATTCCATTACAATGCTGATTTGGGCACAAATCTTAGTGCCTTAGGCTTACGCGGGTGCCAAAAGGCATTAAAATAGCATTGTAATGGAATCAATAAGGTACACAGTGACGATTATAGCCGTATAGTAGTACTAAAAAGGCACCGTAATGGAATTTTAGCATTCTTTAGCCCCTAAAAAAGTCCAACTTCTACCCATTACAATTCTTAAAGCGCAATAGTGTCGTATATGCGGTGTATTTTATAAAGTTCGTATTTTTTTTTACATTCAAAACATTTGTGTGATGTGCAGCAGCAGTGACTGTGATAAAACAGAGGTGCGACGCCATTAACTGTAAGTATTATTAAATTTGTTAATATTGTATTGGGTGTTAGATGGTTAATACGTGAAATAGTCTTGCGGAGGCAAGTTTACTGTTAATGTCCATATACATTTCTATTGAATTTTTTTATGCGCCTCGAATATGATGAGTATTTAGTTAAATATTATATAGAAAAAGTGCCTATGAAAAATTAAATATTTATGTTTTTGGTTGTTATGTCCACAGTTTTATATTTAGGAGACTTATATATATTTTAGAATTGTAAATTGAGCAATAAGTAATAGCTTACATCTATAGTTTACTTATAACAGCGCTACTTATAAACGTGGTATAAAATGTTATACCGAGAATTAGTGCAGAATACGCAAAATGTCAACTTATAAACTCGGTGTAACTTATGCTTAGCATAACCTGGATGTAACGTTCTAACAAAACTTATTCCACCGATATTCCGCCCGTCACCCTAGTATAACTTTGGTGTAGCAACGGATTTGTCAAATGACATTTTGATATTGTTGATATGCCAAATATTTACCGTATTAGATAATTTTTAATAATATTGAAACGTGTGTTTATTGAAATATGGCGTTTAGACAATACAAAAAGTGGAAGAAATTAATAATTTGATCAATCGATCGCAAATGTTTAGGACAAGAAGAAAATCTAAAATATTTAGAACTAGAAACGATCCCTTCCTTTTATACAATGACGACGAATTTCGTATAAAATATCGTTTTTCCAAAGACGGCGTCTTATTGTTAGAACGTTTATTTGGCAGTGAGCTATATTGCAGATACTGATAACGCTGAGATACTACTTTTACTTGCGATTTTGATATTAAATTCAAATTCAAATTATTTATATTAGTTTATAATTGAATAAATAATTTACAATAACTTGCACAAAATCACCCGCGTCTTGTTCAAGGAATAACCACATGTAACATCTATCAACCAAACGTTAAACTTGCGTTAAACTCAGTGATATTTGACACTTCAACAGACAAAATACTTTCTTTTTTTCGTTTTTGTCTATAAAATGCGGCGTTGCCGCTACGTGCATCGAACATAAGGGTGGAATACTTACGCCGAAGATATACCAAGTTTATAAGTCAAAAGATATTCTTCCGTTATTATGAGCATATACCGAGTATAACTATTCTTGGTATAACGATTGAATAACCATAGTTTAATGAATTTTTATAAGTAAGGCTGATAATATTTACATGAAATATCGTGTTAGGTTAGGTTTGAACGATTTAATGGCGGAGTATTTAAGCAGAATTGTAGTACGTTATAGTTCCATTACAATTCTTTTGGCTATGAAATGAACCTTTAAAATTCCTTTTTTTCTTTTCCAGTCCTAGCTTTCGTTTTCCACGATTTTACCTTTTTTTTCGTAGACGATAGCATTTTGTTGTTTTCAACCACACACGCATACGACGGCGTATTAATTCTATTAAAATTCTTTTACTCTTCAGGACGCTCTAAATTGCCTTCTTTTATTGCCTTAAGAATTATAAAAGAATGACAGTCACCTATTTAAAATGCCAGAATCAAAATGGTGTAACCCATCCATTCTACAGAACCTTTGCCATTTTCTACCTCTCTTTAAGTTCTTTTATAGAACTCAAGGAATTTAAAGTAGCCTAAAGCAGAATAACAGCATTAAAATTGATCCATTACTGTCCCATACACTGACTTTATTCGACTTTAAGCATTAAAATGGTTATTCTTACATCTTTTAAAATTTAGCATCAAAATGGTATGACGAGTGTCTGTTATAGAACCATTGGCATTTTGCGCCTACTCTTACAATTCTTTTACGTTACCTTAGGTATAAAAGTATGCTTTAAGCAGTAAAATGGCATTACAATCAGACAGAATTACACTAAATGCATTAAAAAGGCATTTGTTTTCTCCATTTTTCAGCTTTTACGCAGCCTTTAGCATACGAAGTTAAAATGAATTCAATTTTACGGCTTTAGGATGCTGGGGAAACCTCTATAAATCTTTTTTAATGCCTATTGCCATAATGAGGTCCACGTATGGATAATTATAATTCCTTCTGTGCTACTTGGGTAGGTAAATTGAAGTATTCACGTGGCAACACAAAAGCAACATGACGTTTTCTTTTTTGTCATATGGACTTGTTTTTAATGCTCTCTGAATTAAAAAAGTACTTTAAATAGTATATTGGATTGAAAAATGGTAAACAATATATGTGCTGTGAGTGGGTATGGGAAAGAATCGTACCTGGCTGTGGATTATCTTTTCACAGGTAAGTATGTCATCAGTAGAAACTAGGGTGACTATACTTTACGTATAGAGATGTAAAGTACGTACGTACTATAAGCATAGACCCTATTTTTGCCTAATTAAGTACTAAATTTAAACTTGTTGTATCACTTAACACTTTGGTTATTCACTATTTGCAAGTCTACCTACATTGAGCAAGCATGTGGAGGCTCATAAATGGATATCCTTTAATAATTTTATTGGTCAGTAGGCTTATCGTTTGATCGATCTTTTGCAAATATCTATTTACACACCAAACCAAACCAAATTATTACTATAATAAAAAATATACATTTTAATTTTAATTTCCAGTTTACCAACCGATTTAGAGTTAAAGAAAAAATGGTTGATACCTGGGAACTTACATGAAAGCTGTGTGGTTTGTACACTTCATTTCAAACCCAAAGATTACCGAACAGAGGCTGTAAAAAGGCTGAAATCAGAAGTGATTCCTTCAATCTTGCCAAAGGTACCTACCTAATATTAAAGCACTCATTTATAAACAACATTATATAGAAAATAATAAGTTAAAACAACAATTCATATTATAACTTATTTTTATGTACCCACCTAATTTCATTACAGATTTTTCCTGATAACAAAAAAAATAATGTGTTAAACGCCTTTAGTTATACGCCTGACTAAAGTCCTTCATGTAAGAAGTTAAAACTTGATATTAATACTAGGCAAAAATCAAAAGAAGAGACATGAAGAAGAAGATTAATAATTTAAAGTCATTTTTAGCAGTTTTAAAAGAAAATTGTAATAATTATGAAAAGGTACAATCTGTCATAACAAACTGTTTCCCAAATATTCATCAGCAATTGAACAAAAATAAATCCAACAAAGGCATGAGATTCTCATAATAAGAATGTCAACTTATGGCAAAGGTCTCACATTCAAGGCCATTGGCACATCTCGCGCTACTTTACGCCATTAATTGCACAAAACAATTTGTTAAGTAATGTTTAATTTTAAAATGTAAACAATACAGTCATAATAAAATATACTATTTTGATTGCGTTTTATTATTAGGTCTTCCCCCAGTGGGGAGGGGGGAGGTCTGCCTATGAAATTGCTGATTTCCATAGTTTCAAAATTTATTATTGTTGAGTTGAGATTAAATAAGATTTTTTTCTGCTTCATATTAATATTATTCAATTTCAATAATCAATATTTTCTTTTAATGTCCAATGTATTCAGGTAAGAATGGTTACACTACTTAGAAAGGGACAAACCAAGATTTATGACCTCTCACTCGGCGCATGTTTAGACGCACAGTAAGCATTCTAGTTGTACGTAGTACTTATTAATTCTATGATTACAACAATGACGATGATTAATATTTTGTTTCTTTTATTTTGATAGACACGAAAAAGTAATAATAATAAGTATTGAACACTGGCTGTTTTTTTTTTTTCATTTCTTTTTTAACTATTATACCATCTCTTAAGACTAGTTACTTATGTTTTAAAACAAGCTGATGTGAAATTTCGAAAAAAAAAACAATGATGTAATGTGAAAACCTTATAATACAGGGGTCATACCATAAGACAGAAATCACATATAATTTTTTTTCGTTGTGTTGCACCAACTTTTTTTTCACGCAATTTTTATGGGTAATAGAGCACACAAAGGAGCATAACATATATTAATTTCGTGATTGTAAGTCACAGAGAACTCAGAAAAAAAACATGATTTTTTTATTTTTATTTTTTTTTATGTAATTTTTTATTCTAAAAATTATAAAAAAATATATGTGATATACTCTGTAATGTAACCTAACACCTCGCGTTAGTTTCACTTCTTTATCTTAATTAGCTTTAGAGATATATCACATTCAGTAATAGTCAAGCATACGGATATTTTGCTCTCTATCTCAAGGTCAAAGCGGAAGTCGGTCGCGAAAAGTACATAAATCGTGTTTGAACATCAAGTCGATATTAAAACATAAGTTTCAATATCGATTCCCATTTGGGGGCCGACTCGTCATACGTATCCGGCTAAACCCTTTATAATAATAACAATTAAAAACTTTTTATATAAGTATATGTAATTCTTGACTTGATTATTAAGTTAATTGTTAATATTATAAAGACTATTCTTATATAAAACTATATTGGTATCAATTTTATAAATTATGAATGTTGTAATTTATTAAATTGTTACCATAAACATGTTATTATCTGATTCTCTATACATTGCGGATGGTTTTGGTCCATAGGGCAACGTTAAGATGCATACATTTTGATTAATAATGCCTAATGTTTTCAGTAACCAAGAATTCCTCCCAATTTCTAATCAATTAAGTGATCCAAGGAAAATTAACTGTCAGTTGTGTATTAATAAGAATATAGAAGAGAAAATTGACAATTTATTTAATACCCAAGAAGAAACAAATAATATATTTCTTTTGAGATCAGTCCAGTAATATACATATATTTATGTTGTACATATGAGCAGTACACATCACCAGACTTCAGAAAGAAGCTAGCAGAAGGCAGTAATGTGAATTTCCTTTGAATAACTGTCGAGACTCCACAGTATCATTATATGATTAGTCATATATTATATAACTAAAGCTTTTATTTGTAACGAGAAATAAACATATTTTGCAAATTTCACTATAGCATTGTGAATGCAAAATTGATCAAATTTAATAAACATATGCAAATTGAAACGAATTTGGTTTATTAATAACTGAAACGGTTTTATCGCGTTTACAGCAGAGTTATTCTGTAAAAATCCGAACACGAATTCGAATTCACTCGTATGTTCGAATTCACGTTTTTTGGTGAAGAAATTCTATCGATTCTGTTTATTTTTGTATAAAAACAAAACATAATTGGTTGATTATACGTGTCTCAGATATTCTATTCCTATATTTTGAAACTCACTTCACTTATGCCACGAAATGTATTACTATAATTTAAAAGAGATACTTGGACTAAAGTGTAGTATAGCTACCTTCAAAACAATACTTTTGGACACATTCACAATACGATATAAATTATATTTTATGGAAACATTAAATTAAATTATTTTCAAAATACATTTGACTTACTTATTTATCCCTGGATACTGTAATCTACCAACAGTTACAGATTTGGGAGTATTGTCTGAGAAGAACTGACGAACTAAACTCCGACGAGAAAAGTGAATTGCCCTTTGATTTAATAGTTACAGAATGAACTGTATCTTGGTTTTGCAATGTGTGATCTGGACTGAGAATTTATTTGACTAATTACTTTGGCCCAAGCCGGTGGTATATGAGATCCTCCATCTATTAAAATTCGGATTTTTTTAAATTTCAATAGTGATGTTAACTCCTTGAATTATAAATTGATATTGTCATACTTTCTTATGTTAAATAATTTGCTCTGTTTTAAAGCATAATAAAACCAAGTATCTAAATTGGTTTTGTCTTTTCTTGTATCAATTTATTATGCTTTATAGTGTTTTTTTGAATAGGGTATTTGACACTATCGAAAATAAGTTTTATTTTGTGGTCATCCTGATAGATAATAGCAGAAAAAAACATGTTTAGATTTAGTAAAATAACGTAAAGAAAATGCAATATTTTTAGGAATTTATTCAACGACGAAAACGTCCTATAATTGGTCGTCGTGACAACCAATCACGATTCTGTTTACTGGCCTGTGACGTCATCAACTGCCATGTCAAAGTAGTGATAGAAAGATACATAAAATATCGGGTATGTTCCGATATACACTGCGACCACTGAACAGTATGACGTAAATTTAGTATACTGGAAGCCCGTTCCTTTATAGCTAGTTATACTGGTGACTTTTTAAAACGGAACGCAGTCCAGTATACTGTTTGTTGGGGATGGAAACAACAGTTTGGAGATTTGAAGGCGTTTATTCTTTCTTCTTATTTGCAGTACAAAGTACGAAAACGTTCGTAGGCATGCTTTCATACAAATCGGGTTTACTTAAGTGGGATTTGTTCGTTCGCACTTAGCTACTATCCTAACGCGTTAATTGACCTAATAGATTCATGTTATGTCGGTGCCCCTTCCACTATGCGGCGGGGAGGTCGCGGGGGGGTGCTCCCGTCGCTGCTGCCCGTGGTGTGCCCCCTCTACTCGTTGCGGGGGTGAGGTCGCGGGGAAGGGTCTTCATGTCCGCCGTCCGTACGGCGAAGAGACGCTCGAAGAGATGCTCGGAGCCCCTTTCGCCGGATCGGACGGCTCGCCAGGCTCAGGATCGCAGCGCGTCCCTCTCCGCTGGTCCGGGGGAGGTGCGGATAATGTGTCCAGTGTCTCGGTGGTCAGCACGATGAGCTTCCTCGTTGGTCGCCGAAACAGCCCACCTCTGGTGCGTACGTCGGCGCTTCGGATCTCGCCGTCGGGCCCGGGGAAGATGCGTTCGATTACTCCCCGGGGCCAGATGTTGCGCGGTGAGTTCGGGTCGGCGATGATGACGAGATCGCCTACTCGAAGTGCGGCTTCTTTTCTTGTTTCGCCCCTCGGTACCAGCGTCGGAAGATATTCCTTCATCCAGCGCTGCCAGAAACTGTCGGCGAGCGCTTGGGTGGCCCGCCATTGGCGCCTGTCGCAGGGTCGACAGGGGCCGGTGAGTGGTAGACCCGATGATCTTCCTAGGAGGAAGTGATTCGGTGTGAGGGCTTCGGCGTCGGCCGGGCTGACCGATACGTGGGTCAACGGTCGTGAGTTCACCGCGTGTTCGGCTTCGGTCATCAGCGTATGGAGCACCTCTTCTTTCGGTGCCCTCTCGTGCAGCGTTGTGGCTAGAGCTGTCTTGACGGACCGCACTAGTCGCTCCCATGCTCCCCCCTGGTTGGGTGCGCCAGGGGGGATGAACTTCCATTCGACGCGCCGTTGCAGCAGGTAATCTTGTAGTCTGGGGGCCCATTCTCGTATGGCCGCTTGTAGTTCCTTGTCGGCGCCTTTGAAGTTCGTTGCGTTATCGCTCATTATAGTTTTCGGCCATCCACGCCGCGCTGCCATTCTTCTTATCGCCATTATCGCCGAGTCTGTGCTGAGGCTTGCCACAACTTCTAGATGTATCGCTCGGGTGGTTAGGCAAGTAAACAATGCGCCCCAGCGCTTCTCGTGGCGTCGTCCTACGGTGACGGTCATTGGCCCGTAGTAATCGAGGCCACAGCACGTGAAGGGCCTGAGGTGCGGGCTGAGTCGTTCGCGCGGTAAGTCCCCTGTAGATGGCGTTGTTGGCTTCGATCTTCTAACTCTGCACATCACGCATGCGCGGGTGGCGGTGCGAACCGACGGACGTAGGCGCAATATCCAGTAGCGTTGTCGTAATTCGTTGATGACACGCTCTCTGTTTGCGTGACCCGCCGCTTCGTGTTCTCTCACGATGATCTTCCGTGTGAACGGGTGCTTTCCGTCCAATATGATCGGCTTCTTCATTTCTTCTGGTACTGTCGCGGCGTTTATTCTTCCTCGTGCACGCAGTACTCCTTTCATCAGCTCGGGGTCTAACTTGTATAGGCGGCTTGACTGTGGTATCTTCTTTCCTTGTTGAAGCAGTCGTATTTCGTCGCCGAAGGACTCTCGTTGCGCCCGTCGTAGCCACATATCTTCAGCTCGTGTCATGTGGCGTAGTTCCAACTGGCTGCCCTTTTGATGCCATTTTTCGATAGCCAATAGTACTAAGGCCGTGGCGCGGATGAGGCATTCGTATTTGCCGATTCGTTCTATATTCGGCATCGCTTCATTTTCGTTCGTAGAAGAGACGGT
The DNA here is from genome assembly GCA_918026875.4 of Diatraea saccharalis. NCBI lineage: Eukaryota > Metazoa > Arthropoda > Insecta > Lepidoptera > Crambidae > Diatraea > Diatraea saccharalis. The sequence continues at coordinate 28,373,931 of OU893333.1, read as the reverse complement.
CGTGTGGGCCACTATTTCTTCGGAGATGGGTCCCTCTTCGTTGCTTCGTGTAGGCCATTCCTCCCTGTCGCGCAGCAGGAACTCCGGTCCGGATAGCCATCTCGCGGGGACGACGTCGGCGTACTTCGTTCGAGTTGCGTCGTCGGCCACGTTTAATTCGGTGGATATCCATCGCCATTGATTCGGCTCCGTTCGTTCGGCGATTTCACCCAGTCGGTGTGACACGAAGGCGGTGTAGCGGCGTGCGTCGTTGTTGATCCACGCGAGTACAGTTGTTGAATCCGTCCAAAACACCGTTTCGTCGATTGCCCATCGGTGTTCGGTTTTTATCGTATCCGCCAATCTTGTACCGATAACCGCTGCTTGTAGTTCTAATCGCGGAATACTCTGCGCTTTGAGAGGCGCTACCTTTGCTCTTCCGCTCACTAATGCTACGTGAGCCTCTCCGTGTTCGTCCTCGATCCTCCAGTAAGCGACCGTGGCGTAGGCGCTCTCGCTGGCGTCGCAGAACACGTGTAGTTCCCGTCGTCGATATTTCGTTGCCGTTGTATAGCAGCGTGTGATTGCTATCTCTCCCATGCGATGTAAGCCCCGTAGCCATGTGTGGAATTTATCGGCGTCTTCTTGTGGTAGCGGCTCATCCCACCCAATTTTCCTTCGCCATAGATCTTGGAAGAATATTTTCGCGGCGATTGTATATGGGCTCACTAGTCCGAGTGGATCGTACACGGACATGACAGCCGACAGAGCCTCTCTTTTCGTCGGCGATCTTCTTTCTTCTTTCACCTCCACGGGTACCCGTGCCATGGTGGTGTTAAATGTCAAGTTGTCTTCGGCGGCGTTCCATAGGAGTCCCAGTGTCTTCTCGAAGTGATTGACGTTCGCGCCGAGTCGGGTCGGTGACTGGGCGTGTAGTTCGGTGGGTATGGTTGCTAAGACGGCTGCGCTGTTTGAGTTCCAACTTCGCAGCACGAATCCCGCTTGCCGATGGACGTGCGCCACGCTGTTTAGAATTCTGGTGGCCTCTTCTTCGGTGTCGTAGCTGTCCACGTAATCGTCCATGTAGTGACTACGTGTTATTGGTTGTAGTGCTTCCGGATGCGAGTCGGCGTAGGCTTCGGCGTTAGCGTTTCTTACGCTATGTGCGATGAAAGGCGAGCTTGCCGCGCCGAAAATCAATGACGTCATCTTGTATTTCTGGGGCGGTTTTGTTCGTTCCGTTCCTCGCCACAGAAACATTTGAGCGGGCTGATCCTCTTTTCTGATTTTAATCTGCAAGAACATCTCTTGAATGTCGGCGGTTACGGCGATCGGTTTTTCTCGGAATCGGAAGACTATTCCTTGCAGCGACGTTAATAGGTCTGGACCCTCTAGTAGTTCTTGATTAAGGCTGGCATCGTTCGTAACGGCGGCTGCGTCGAAGACGAGGCGTAGCTTGCCAGGCTTGTTGGGATTCTTTACCGCAAAATGCGGTAGGTACCAGCTCTTCGGGCTCGCTTGTTCGGTGCCGTCGCATTGCTCCGCGTATCCTTTTTCGAAGAGGTTTTCGACTTGCGCTCTGTAAGCCGCGGCGAAGGACGGGTCGCGATCCATTTTTCTCTCTATGCCTTTCAGTCGTTTCAGAGCGTTGTCATAGCTGGGCGGCATCGTCACGTCGTCCGTACGCCATGGTAACCCCACCTCGTATCTTTTATTCGTGCGGCGCATTGTCTTCGTTACTATAGCCGCGGCGCGTTCGTCGTCGGGCTTTGTTCGATTTTTCGTCGATACTCCAAGCGCGTCGATGTCATAGTGACTTCTTATAATTTCGTCGAGGCGTTCTTCGTCGACGTCGTTAGTGCACGGGCAAAGCGGCGCATCTTCTGTGATTCTCAGATGTGACACTATCTTGTGATTTTCCTTGGTCGTGGCTCGAGGCAGGTTTCCCAGTATCACCCAACCTAGGCTTGTTCTTGACGCGACGGGCTGCGATCTTCGTCCGGCGCGTAGCTCCCGGGAAATCACGAGGTGCCAGTGGTCCGCGCCGATGAGGATTCGTGGTCGTGCTCGATCGTAGCACACCTCTTCGGCGCTCAGCTTACGTAGATGCGGGTGCTTCAGGACGGCCTCTGGAATCGATTGTCCTCTTATACCGATTCGGTCGATCGTTCTGGCTTCTAAGTCGAAGAAGTTCGTGTTAGTGCCCCGTATTTGAAGTTTCACTCGTTTGCTTTCTTCATCCCTTATGACGTTCTGTATGCTGTGCAGGTGGATGGTCTGCGTGGGGCCGTCGGCGCGAAGTTCCTCCGCTAATCTTCTGTCTATTAGCGAAACCGTCGAGCCTTCGTCCAGTAACGCGTAGGTTCGTACTTCGCCGGCCGGTCCCTTGATGACGACCGGGCACACCTTCAGTAGGACTTCTTTCTTTTTCTCGGAGCCGACTGTGGTGGCGACGGTCTCGACGTCAGTCTTCTTTTCGTGACACTCCTCGGTGGTGTCGGCGGACGTCGATGCGGGTGCAGGTGCGGCCTCCGCGTGCAGCAGTCTATGATGGGGTCGGCGACACTCGTTCTGGCCGCACAGCATTGCTCTGCACGATGTTCGTCGGTAGCGCGCGGCTATGCACTTGAAGCATATTTTCTCCTTTTTGACAAGCGCCCATCGGTCGTCCGTGTTCATCTTGATGAACTGCGGGCACTTGGGTAGCTCATGATCGCCCCGGCAACAGCAGCAGTAGCGACGCTCGGCTGCTTGTGTGATGTTGTGCGTTGCCGCTCGTCGCGTTGCTCCCGTGTTGAAAGGTTTCTTATCTTCTTTTTTCGTAATCGTGCTGGGCGTTGACATGTGTGCATGTCGGAATGCTCTATTTGCTTCGCGCGTGAGAAACTTCGATAACGTTACGATCTCTGGTTCTTGATCCGATCCGTGGTCCTCTGCGTAGTCCCACCATTTTGAAGTGACGCATGGGTTGAGCTTCGCTACTATTTCTTGCACCAGCATTGGGTTTGAGAGGTATCCTTTCTTGTCAATTTGCTTCATAACGCAGACGATGTTTTGAACTTTAACCGCTAACGCGTTCCATTCGGCGGCGGTGGTTCCGAGCTTCGGTAATCTTCTTATCTGCTCGAGCACGTGGCAGATGATGCTTTCTGGTCGTCCATAATACTGCTCTAAAACTTGTACGATCTCAGCCGGGTCCGTAGTGGTTGCTAGCAGCGCCGATACTGTTCCTCTAGCTTCCCCCCTCAGGCAGTTTCGAAGTCGCGCCAGGTTTTCCATCGGCGTAAACTTGTACAGCTGCGTGGATTCGTTCAAAGAGGCCTTGAACGGTAGCCACTCCATCGGTGATCCGCTGAATAGGGGTAGTTCGGTTGCTTGTCTCGGCGGCGATCTGACGTGCATCATTTTCTCTAGCACGACTGCCAGCTTTTCCATGCCCCGTTGCTGTCTTGACGGCGATCGTCGTCGTTGTGGCTGTGGTTCTGCAGCGTGCGCTTCGGGCTCCCCCCCTGCATTGATGTAGGGAGCGCGTCGTGACACGCGGTGTGGCGTTGTTCTCGTTGCTTCTCGTTCCAGTTGTGGCGCTGAATCTTGCTCCGTGTGTTGCGCGATGTGTAGTGTGATGACAGTGAATAAACGTCGCTTATCGTGAACGAACGTATTTTATTTAATTAAACCCGATCCGAATATCAGATGGCGACCCTGCCAAGCGGGCCATAGGAGTGTAAATAATATACGGGACGCGAGCGCACGCGCGCCGCGCGCCGGGCGGCGGCGTGCGCCGCGCAATGCCGATGCCGGGCCGAGCGCCCTAATTTGAAATAAAAATTGAACAATAAATATTTCATAAAAGTGTTATATAGATATGAACTATACAGTGAAACAAAACTATGTGAACAATGTACTATAAAATAATATATATATTATAATTAATTTAAACACATACATTCGTCCCCGACACTATTATTAAATAAATAAGCTATAAAATATGTTAGTGATATATAACGTTATGTAAATAATAACGAACTATAAAAATGGGTGTGTTCGAGATAACCCCCGATACGAATTACGCAAAACAAGAAGTGAAGAAATTTAGTGATTCTTGGTATTTTATTATTGTACGGAGTGATCGCAATATGCAGAATTTTATATAGAAGACATATAAGGAAGAATTTTATATTGAGAAATCAGGTAGAAAAACTGACTCAAGAGTATAGTAGACTATAAAGCGATAATATAAAGCGACGATGAATATAAAGCAGCCGGGAGAAGTTCGTGTCCAGTAGAGCTGCTGGGAGCTGTTCCTGACCTGTAGAGCTGCCGGGAGTTGTTCGAATCTAGGATCGAGATAAGGCGAGAGATAAAGTTTATTTAAAAGTGACGAAGTGAACTAATAACGGTATGTACTCAGTGAAATATAAGTTTTAGATGCAACGAGTCGGGAAGATGATTTCATAAAGCAGAGAAGATTCTATTAATTATATAAATATTGAGAATTTAATTTATAAAGATTATGTTATAATATTTCATATTAAAATGAATGTCATATAATATCGAGTAATATCCAAATAATGTGATCCGTAAACGGTTCCAGAAACGGCCACGCCACCTTTTATGCCGCATCTCTTCAAGGTGTGGTTACCGGCCTTTTATGTTACATAATAAAGTGGCACATATATATATAAAACAAATATCTATTTAATCAAAGACGACCTTGCCTAAGCATGTGTTGCAATATTTTCTTTTTTTTACTTGTAAGTATATATTTTGCATGAAAAATGATTTAAATTTAATTTTAATCGTTTGTGTATAAACTAATGGAAGAATATGAAAAAGTATTAAGGACTATAGAATTTTTTTTAAGTCAAATAAGCTCAGATTTGAGAAAATTAGAAAATTACTATTACAACTTTGTTTTTATTTGATTGATTGATTTTGAAAATACAAATATAAAGCGAATAAATAAGTAGGGAAAAAGATAAAATAAAAATGGAAAACTTTAATTTGAAAACAGCTTCTAGTTTTATACCCGAGTTAGACGGAAAACAATATACAATTCATAAATTAATAGATACGTCAGAATTATATTTATCATGTATCGAGAAAGAACAAGAAAGTACTTTAATTAATTTTATTTTAAAAACAAGACTAGATAAAAATTCTAAAATTAAATTAAATAAAAAATATGACTCATTACAATCTTTAATATCGGATATTCGTAAATATTTAATAGTATCTAAAAATCCAACTTCTTTATTGACACAATTACAAAATACCACACAACGAGATGGTACGATCGCGCAGTTTGGAACTCGTCTCGAAAATTTATTCTCCGAACTTACAATCTCACAGGCAAATTCTGATGAAGCATCAGAAAAAATTTTGAAGCCAATTAACGAAAAATTGGCAATAAGACAGTTCATTAACGGTTTACGTAGTAGACGTATTTCGACAATAATTTCGGCGCGAAACTATGATAATTTAAAAGACGCGATTCGTGACGCCATAGAAGAGGATGTTGAAGATAACATCCATCAAAGGAAACGTCAGAACATAGCTATGAACTATAGGGGTGACCATAGGGGTACATACATACCTCATAGATCTACATATAGAGGTCAATATAGGAGACCATACAATAATTATCAGCAACGACATATAAACAGATATTCATATATGATACCACAAAGATCACATTTTTCTATTCCAGAATACACTGATAAAGCACATCGTTACCAAAATTATCGCGGAAATTCTAAAATAAATTTTCGTCAAAATATTACGATAGGACAAAATAATAATAGGCTACAAGGTCAACGGAGAAATTATCAATCATATTTCGCGAAAAACTATAACACACAAAGCGATCATTTGACAAAAAACGGGAAAGTTTTCGTCCCTAACCAAAGAAATTATTATATTTGTAACACTAATTCTAGTTTTGTCATAAAATTATTTGTACATAACAAAATAAAAACATTTTTGATAGATACGGGTGCAAATCTTTCTTTAATAAAACATGATACAATCAGATACCAAAATATTAATAAAAGTACGATTAACGTTTCTGGGATAGGAGGTAAAATCAGAACTTTAGGACAACAGTACATAAATTTATATTTTCCAAATACAAAAACATACATGATACAAAATTTTCATGTAGTAAATACACTACCAATAGGTTTCCATGGTATTTTAGGTATTGATTTTATATATAAATATATTTCAAATATAAATTTCATTTCAAATACAATAATTTTTAATACAAAGAATGGGTTCCGCGAAATTAAAGTAAGCTCAAATAAACAAAGTGGCAATATTACAACACACAGTTCTTCGAACATAAACAACAGTAATCAAACTCTGCCACCCAAAATTAATAATTCAGCATATTATAACTACAATACAATAAACTCATCAACTATACAACCACGGTGCGAACAAATAATATCATATTCACTTCCACGTAATGCTTACAAAGAACAATGCGATCACGTATTATGTACTACTGAAATAAAGCCGGGTTTACATATCGCAAGTCAAATAGTCAGAGTAAAGAAAGGAAAAATTCAATTAGTAATTTTAAATACAACTGATAAACCATTGTCGATAGAAAACATTGATTTACATTTAGAACCATTAGATAACTACGTAATGTGCCATTTTGGCGAAACAAAAAATAATAATCCGCGATCAAGAAAACTTTTACAACAATTAAAATTAGATCATTTAAAGAATGAAGATAAAGAAACTATACAAAACATTTGCAATAAATATTCAGATATATTTCATTTAGAAGGAGACAAATTAACTTACACTAATGTAGGTACACAATCGATTACTCTAAAGCCTAATGCTCAACCGATACATTCTAAACCATACCGAATACCTTTCGCATTACGCAAAGAAGTAGATAAACAAATAAATGAAATGTTAGATCAAGGAATTATTGAGGAATCTTCGAGTGCATGGAATTCACCTATACTCTTAGTCAAAAAGAAACCTAATAAAAACGGTGAAAAAACATATCGATTGGTAATAGACCTTAGAGCTGTAAACGATTCAATACAAAATTTATCTTATCCTATTCCTAATATAACAGACATCATAGATTCACTATCAGGCGCAGTATATTTCACAAAAATTGATTTATCAAATAGCTTCTACCAATTACGGCTAGATGAAGACAGTAGAGACATAACTTCCTTCTCCGCAAACTCAAAACAATATAGAATGACACGATTACCCCAAGGTTTAAAGATAAGTCCGTCTGCATTTAGTAGAATAATGTCAATTGCTCTATCGGGACTCACTCCGGAAAAATGTTTTATTTACTGTGATGATATTGTTTGCTTTGGTCGAAATATAAAAAATCATAATAAAAATTTAATAGACGTTTTCGAAAGGCTCAGAAAAACAAATTTGAAATTAAACCCTCAGAAATGTGAATTTCTTAAAAGAGAAGTAATATATTTAGGCCACCTAGTAACAGAAAAGGGAGTTTTACCAGATCCTAATAAAACATCAGTAGTAAAAAATTATCCGCAACCTAAAAACGCTGACGAAGTTCGCAGATTTGTAGCATTTTGTAATTACTATCGTAAATTTATAAACAATTTCGCAACAATAACATTACCATTAAATCAATTATGCAGGAAACATGTAACTTTTAATTGGTCAAAAGAATGCCAAGATGCTTTCGTATTATTAAAACAAAAATTAACTCAACCTCCAGTTCTTGAATACCCTGACTTTAGCGAAAATAATTATTTTATTCTTCAAACAGACGCAAGTCAAGTCGCGATAGGTAGCGTTCTTATGAATAAAAATATGAAACCAATAGCTTACACAAGTCGCCCATTAAACAAAGCAGAACGAAATTATCCTACAATTCATAAAGAATTATTGAGCATAGTATGAAGAAGAGCTTTGGTTTAGCCATGTGTCGATGCGTTCCTCGACGTTCGTATCGTCGGCGATACTCTCGTTGTCAGACTTTTGTATAACCGCTTTTTCCCATGCCAGCTTCTTCTTCATAAGTTCCGTCTCCATACGGATCTTCATTTCCGTCAGCCGTCGTTCGGCTTCGTATTCGGCTTTCAAAATTCGTGCCGCAGCGCTAGCCGAAGATCGAACCGATGCCGGACACGTAGGAGTACGCTGCTTCTCTGTGATTAGTGCCGTGGCCCCTTGTTCAAAGTCCTTTTCTTCCCTGGTTCCGACGGGAATAGGACCCCTTTCGCGTTCAGCGGTCGTTGTTCCATCGACCACAGAGGGTGAAGCGGGTGGCAGCTCATATAATCCACGGCGCGCTTGCTCCAGTAACGCGTCGGTGGCGCGGTCGTCCTTAGTGGTGCTTCTTGTTTGCGGCATCTTGCTGTATCTCGAGACGTAACTTTGTCCCGACGTACTCTGTACCTGACGCACTCTGTACCGACGTACTCTGTACTTGACGTACTCTGTACCTGACGTACTCTGTACCTGACGTACTCTGTACCGACGTACTCTGTACCGACGTACTCTGTACCGACGTACTCTGTACCGACGTACTCTGTACCGACGTACTCTGTACCGACGTACTCTGTACCGACGTACTCTGTACCGACGTACTCTCTACCTGACGTACTCTGTACCGACGTACACTGTACCTGACGTGCTCTCGTCCAGACGTACACTGTACCGATCTTGCAGTGCTTCGACGCTCGTAGAACACGCTTTCTTCTTTCCGGCTTCGGACGAGCAAACTGTAGCTCGGCGATCTTCCTATCCGGCTTCTGAAGAATCAGCGAACTCCTTATCCGGCTCTTGAAGGACCAGCGAAAACTGTTGGGGATGGAAACAACAGTTTGGAGATTTGGAGGCGTTTATTCTTTCTTCTTATTTGCAGTACAAAGTACGAAAACGTTCGTAGGCATGCTTTCATACAAATCGGGTTTACTTAAGTGGGATTTGTTCGTTCGCACTTAGCTACTATCCTAACGCGTTAATTGACCTAATAGATTCATGTTATGTCGGTGCCCCTTCCACTATGCGGCGGGGAGGTCGCGGGGGGGTGCTCCCGTCGCTGCTGCCCGTGGTGTGCCCCCTCCACTCGTTGCGGAGGTGAGGTCGCGGGGAAGGGTCTTCATGTCCGCCGTCCGTAACACTGTTAATCCTATTTTTTGGCGCCATTTTCAAATTTGTTAATGCAAGGTGAATATAAATATAAAGATTCCCTCAAAAGAAAATATTATATAATTGGAGAATTGTATAAAAAAATTATTTATCCATCTTATAATAAACGTAAGTATTTTTTTTTTGTTTATTTAGAAACTTGTCATTTTCTGATTCTGTTTCGACTGATCACGTGATCAAAAGCACTGCGAGCACCTTACCTCGAAATCTCCAGTGCTCACAGTACAAATATGGCGGCAATTTATGACGTCATGAATTTCCCTAGGGTACTGTGCAGTGTACTGGCAGTCCATAACGGAACGGATTTTTCAGCAGTAAGACCACTGCGCAGTGCTCGCAGTGTATATCGGAACATACCCATCGATGCCTGTAGGTATCGAGTACTTTATAGTATTTTACTGATAATAGAATACTTTGCCGCTTCTGCTGATAAGAACTGCCAAAAAGAAATACAGAAAGAAAGAATCATTTAATAAGATTTTTTAAAAATCCAAGAAATAGGGAAATCGCCTTGTAAATAATTCAAAATTACAGAGCGGATTTTGATGATATATACTGTTTTCCAAGTTAAAAACTAATAAAAAATATCATCGGGATGATGTCTAATTATCAAGTGCCATGCATTTAGTGGACAGACATACTACATGCATGTATAAAAAAATTGTACATTATTTTTCGTACTAATGTCTCATCCATCTGTAGGTCGACTGGCTGTAAAATGCGAGGCTTTTCAACAAATATAAATGATTCGTAAAATGTACTAATTATTCACGTGTCATCAACTATATTCAATATAATACGAGAATGCACGAAGTACAGTGATGCTTTCACGTTGCTTAATGATACATTCGAAAGGCGAAAAAACATTAAACTTGTTCGACATCTATTTGCCTCTAGAAAACAACAAGCAAGCGGGTGAATCTATTGCTGAGTATTGTCGAACTCTGACATCCCTTGCATACGATTGTCACTACAAACCTGTAACAGCGGAAGAACATCAGCACGAATCAATGCGTGGTGCCTTTATTGCAGAATTATCATCTCTAAGAATCCGCGAACGTTTACAAAAACAACCGATCCTTAACGTTGTAGCCACAGAAGGTATACAAGAAGCTTCTACATTTAGCTTCCTACTCTCCATAAGCGCTGTTGCTCCTTCTAGTTTACGTAAGGCAACAATTTCCATCACTATCAATAAGCACAAAGCTGACGCCCTAGTTGATACCGGAAGATCCATTAGTTTTATTGACAATAGCCTAGTAGAGCCAATTAAATTTAAAAGAAAATACTGCAATCAAGCTGTAACTCTAGCTTCACTACATACTGTATCACACGTCAATGGTCTATGTCAGTGTTCCGTAAAGTGTGTACTGCGGCACACTTGTGAACTGTGATCATTGGTTGGTGTGCCACGGAAAAATAAGTTTGTCTTATAAATTATTTTTAGTAAGTAAGGATAAATAAAATACCCACACAAATCACGCAAGTGCATGAGCGAAGCGTTTTGTTTCGTACATCTAATTCTGTGATTTCGTTTGGCGCGGTCGGCGGCGCCGCGGCGGCCGGCACAAAGGTTTCCCGCCCCGCTACCCGAACTCTGACTGATTTACCAGTTAGTCAGTACGAGTACGACTGCGCCGTTTAAATTCACAGCACCGCACCAGTTTTGGTGAAGAAATATTTAAAGTAACGGACGAATTTTTCAATGAGCATAATTTGGAATGGCATGATTGTATAAGCGTCTTCTCAGATGGCGCAGCGGCTATGATAGGAAAGGTTAAAGGCTTTATAGCTAAGGTTGCTGAAAAAAAACTTATGTTCTAAAACAGCATTGTTTTCTACATAGGGAAGCTCTTATGACGAAGTCTCTGCCTGACGAACTATTGCTCGTTCTTCAAGAAATTATCAAAATCGTCAATTACATCAAGTCGCGACCACAACTCTCGTCTTTTTAATGCATTATGTCAAGCAATGGGGGCAGATCATCAGTCGCTTCTATTTCAGTAGAAGTACAATGGCTTTTTCGCGGTAAATTTCTCTCCCGAAATTAATGAGTTGAAAAATGAAGTCCCAGGATTCAGACTATGCATAGCTATTTAAAAAAGAAGAATGGCTAGCAAAATTAGCATATCTAGCAGTTATATTTGCTCACTTAAATGAGCTTAATAAAAAATACAATCCAGAAATTCCAATATTTTGACATCGTCGGATAAAATTAAAGGCTACATTGCAACTATGGATTAGTCTTACTACCAATGGTAATAATGAAATCTTCCCAAATGTCATGACAGCTGATCCAGAAAAAGGGTGCAGGCTTTGATTGCCAACACTTAAAGCTTCTTGCGGAGAAAATGAATTTATATTTCCCTAAGCGTGATCTGCAACGTATGGACTGGGTTCGAAATCCATTCTCCGAGAACATTACTTTTGGACCAATAAATGAGCAGTAAGAACTGATAGAAATGAAAACGGATCGAATATTAAAATAAAAAAATTCTGAAACAATTTAGAAAATTTTTGGCTGTGTGTTAAAAATTAATATCCTCTGCTTTCTAAGCATGCTGTTGCAATACTTTTGCTATTTGCAACGACCTATTTGATTGAATTAGGATTTTCAACTCTCACCACAATAAAAACCAAAAAAAGGGAATGCCTCAGGACGATCGACAAAGAAATGAGAGCAGCCCTGTCAGCGATTACTCCAAATTTAGACCGTCTATACTCAATTAAACAGTCTCATATTTCGCATTAAATACATTTTTTGAAATTTTAAGTTTAGGATTGTTGATTAATAATAAATGTTGATTAATATTAATTAAAAATTAAATTTTAATTTGTGGTGTACCTCCAAAAATTTTACTTTTCCTAGGTGTGCGTTTAACACAAAAAAATTGCGGAATACTGGTCTTTGTCACGTAACTATCTAGATTGGAGATAACGTTTATAAACAACAGCCATCGTTTATCAAAGAGTTTATGTGTCGACGTGATCATAGGACATGATATCCTAAGGACACATTCTTCTCTTGAATTACAGTTCGGTGGTGAAAAGGAACCATTGAAAATTTGCAACATCCTGTAAGCTGCTGTGCCGCCTGTATCAGTGTTGACTAACCTTTTGCCATTCATCAAACCTATCGCCATCCGATCTAGACGTCACTTTGAAGAAGATCAGACATTCATATCAAATGAAATCGCTAATCTCCTAAAAGACAAAGTTATAGAACCTAGTGTCTCCCCATGGAGAGCGCAAGACCTGGTTGCAGGAGGTGAACATCATCGAAAACGTTTAGTAGTAGTCTACTCACAGACTATAAATAGATTTACAGATCTAGATGCATACCCTCTTTCGAGTATTGACTTTATAGTAGCTTCTGTATTATAGGTATAATGTAGAGCGCTTTCTTTTCAAACTCCTATCACTACTACCTATCTGTTATATCCGGCTCGTGATATGAACTGGCCTATGCTATTGACCTATATTACTATTGATATTTTTTTCCATTCATGATGGCACACCGTTACAGGTTATGTCATTATGAATGGAAAAAAATATCAATAATGTACTTAAATCACATTTAAGTACATTATTGATATTTTTTAACAGATATGTAGTAGTGATAGGAGTTTGAAAAGAAAGGGCTTTGAGCCCTTTTTGAGCTCAAGGAAATAATATAATAAAGATAATAATTAAAATATATACAAACTAAAATACGCAGCTAACTTACATGACAGCAGCAAGAAAAAAACCAAAGAAAAAAGGAGAATAAAATATCAAAAAAAATATACTTCTTAAAATATCTCACCGGCCTGCTGGCCAGTTCGTAGCATCTCTCCCCCTCTTTCAAGAGTAACAGATTGAAAGAGGGGGATGGACACCACAAAATGCCATTCACTTAAAAGGATAACTCCAAGATATCAGCGAGGCGATGTGCGACAAAAGGTAGATATGATCGTACGTCACTCTTAAGCCAACCCAACACGTTCTTAGAATCAGTCCAAAAGTGACGACGAGTCGGTTTATATTTGTTGGCTGCACATATCGACGACGCCAACCTAGCTGCAATCAGAGCAACTTGTAGATCAAGCCGCGAAATAGTAACAGGACTTAGGGGCGCTACCCTTGCTTTGCTGGAAATGAAAGAATTTTCCGATATTTTCAAAAGTATTTGAGAAATTATTGCATTCTCGTTTGGTGAATTGGCAAATTTAATGTTATAGTAGAGGAGCAGAATGGCTTTCAAAAACAGAAATCAACCATACTTGCTGTTTACAAACTACTGAATAATATTCTGAACTCTATAAATAATAAAGAGCGTGTCTCGGCAATATTTTTTGATATGAGTAAGGCATTTGATCTGGTTAACCATCAAGTGTTGATAAATAAATGTGAACGCTATGGTATAAGGGGAAATACACTAAATTGGATCTCTAGTTACTTGACAAATCGCAAACAATGTGTTGAGATCATGAGAATTGATGAAAAATATATACAGAATTCCTTTAGGTCGACATATCAAACAAATAAAGCTGGCGTGCCGCAAGGAAGTATACTGGGACCCCTTTTGTTCCTTATATATATAAATGATATCCCAAAAGTAACGAAGCAACCTTGTTTCCTCTTTGCTGATGACATTTCGGTCGTGATCCCAGACACAGACAAAAATGCAAAATATCAAGCTATTTTAGCTGAAACAATAAAATCCGTGACTCAATGGCTCGATCAAAATTGTTTGAAAGTAAATATATCAAAAACGAAATTAGTACAGTTTTCAAATTATAAAAACAAACGGAAACCATTAGATATACGCTGTAATGGTGAAATTATTGTGGAGGTGACTGAGGCTAAATTCTTGGGTTTGATACTCGACTCCCAATGTAATTGGAAAGCCCATATAAAAGCAGTTTGTACCCGAATCAACCGTTTTGTCTTTGCATTAAAAAAATTGAGAAAAGTAGCTAATGAAAAAACTGCTCTTACCGCTTACCATGGTTATGTGGCATCTGCACTGAGGTATGGGTTGATAGCGTGGGGGAATTCAACTGATATAAAGCAATTAGAGCAATATGTGGTGCTGGGCCTTTGGATTCATGTAAACCTTTATTTAGAAAGCTTAAGTTACTGACAGTCACAGGTTTTTATATTTTGGAGGTAGGTATTTTTGTGAGAAAATATGCTAATTTATTCCAAAAAGCTACCAGTTTTAATGAGTATCCATCTAGAGACCCAACCAAATTATTACTACCCAGATGTGTAAGTGACATTTACCACAGAAATAGTTCTTTTATGTTCGTATATATAATAGAATTCCAAGGAACATAAGAGAACTTCCATTTAATTATTTTAAAAGGCAACTTACCGAATGGCTCTGTGATAGATGCTTTTATTCAGTTAAAGAATTTATGAATAAATAATAATTAATGTAACTAAAAATTCTTTAATATGTACAGTAATAATGACTTAATATTGATACTACTCGATTATGACATAATTTACAATTTACTAATTTTTACATTATTTGTTGTGTTCAATAATTATAATAGCATAGATTAACTTTGACATTTTTATATTTTGCATGCTGGATATTTAGCGAAATATGCTGACCAGTGTACCCTATCCTAACATCTTTAGGAACCGTAAGATTGAATGTGTGGTCCCTCGTGTGGTGATGGAGACAACTGGCCAGGGAGACTAAAGGATAATTGTCTCCCTCCGAGCTAGGTGTTGTTAGCCCGGGGACCGCGGTCCAACCGATGTAGGTTGGACGTTCTATTTATGTTAATTGGTAATTAAACTTATTCTGTGTGATGTAGGTTTCTTTGTTCTAAGTGTCTTGTAGTTATTAATTTATGCTGTTTGTATTGGTACAGCGCCATCTCGTTACTTGCTGTTGAGATTTATTGCAGTTCGTCTTGCTATCGATGGCTGTGACAATGCTAGTCTTCTCGCTATCGATTGTTGTGGCGATGTTAGTGCGATGAGTTAGATGTCGCTATATATCAGTCGCCACACATCTATGTAACCATGTTTCTAGCAAAATAAATTATTATTATTATTCAATGATAGCGATCCGACGACTTCGAGGTGTAACGCTCTGGTAACAAGACAGGGCTACATAGTGCCTCTTATGCCTACGATTCACAGTTACATCCACTGGGCCAAAATAGTCGAGTCCGTCGTTGGTAAATGGTCTCTTGTGGTGTTCGAGACGTACAGATGGCAGATTCCCGGATTGTGGCACCGTAGGCTGGACTTTGTACCGCTTGCATTCGTTACAGCTGCTGGCGATGCTACGTTTAGTTCCCCGTGCTTTGAGTATCCAAAATCTTTGTCGGAGTTCATTCAGGACAAGTTCATTGAAAGAATGAGCTATCTGGTAGTGGTAGTGAAGTATTAGAAGGCGAACAATGTGATGGCGGCCATCCAAGACTATCGGACGTTTGACACTCTCACTTACCCCAGGAGCAAATTTAATACGTGAGTCGAGCGTAATCAACCCATCGGTATCCAATACTGGGGAAAGTGCAGCTATCCTGCTATTTTTGGCAACTGGCTGTGATGACTGCAAGGCCTTGAATGGCATTTTGTGGTGTCCATCCCCCTCCTCAATCCGTTACTGTTGAAAGAGTGGGAGAGATGTTATGAACTGGCCAGCAGGCCGGTGAGATATTTTTGGAAGTATATTTTTTGTTGACATTTTATTCTCCCTTTTCTTTGGATCTTTCTGCTGTCATGTAAGTTAGCTGCGTATTTTAGTTTGTATATATTTTATAGATTATTGTCTTTATTATTTCCTTGACTTTGAGCCCTTTCTTTTCAAACTCCTATCACTACTACCTATCTGTTATAAGTAGTCTTTACCAGTTCACACGGATTCCGTTTGGTGTTACCAATGGTGTAGCTGCTTTTCAAAGAACCCTACAAACCCCAAAAAACTAAAAGGTACATTTGCTTATTTAGATGATGTTACTGTCTGCGGAAAAGACAAGCGAGAACACGACATCAATCTGAAAAGAAGATTGATGTCGTGAACTAAAGAAGCAATAGAATGCTTCACAAAACTTAAGGCTGAAATTGCGCAATCATCTCTGGCTTCTATCGAAACGTTCAAAAGAAACGTTCACTGTTGAGACTGATGCATCAGAATTTGCCATATCAACCACACTTTCACAGAAAGGCCGTCCGGTGGCATTTTTCACACGTTCTCTAAATGATTCAGAACGACGCCAACCTTCCATAGAAAAGAAGCGAGTGCAATTGTGGAAGCCCTTCGCAAATGGCGTCATTATTTAATTGGTCGTTACTTTATTCTTATCACTGATCAACAGCCTGTATCTTTCATGTTAAATAAAACACATTCAAGCAAGAAAAAAAATGAAAAGATAGAACGATGGCGTCTGGATCTATCTTGTTTTAAATATGACAATTTATGGCAAACAAAATGTAGCTGCAGACGCGTTATCCCGCGTGTCTGTGCCCTTATAAAGTTCTTCTAACCAACTCGCTGACTTTCACAACTCTTTATGCCACCCAGGTGTGACAAGAATGATTCATTTTGTTCATTATAACAATTTTCCTTATTCTGTTGTAGAAGTGAAAAGAATCACTTCTGCTTGCCGTGTTTGCGCGGAAATAAAACCTATGTATGCAAAGAATGAAGGAAAAACTAATTAAAGCAACGACTGCATTTGAACGATTGAATTTGGATTTTAAAGGACCTGCATTAAGTATATTGTAACAATAATGAGAAAATTTTGCTAGAGTCGCCACCTAGTGGAGGTGGTTTTTTAGTGCTTTCGTTTTTTTTAAATACTTCCTCATTAAAGAAACACCTTACTCTTCTGTGAACCATATATGTTTCCAGTATAAAAAGATACTCTATGCATATACTTATGTGAACACGGAACCTGTAAAGCGTCCGTAACACCAATAAAACTAAATACAAACGCGATGAAACCGTTTAAGATGTTTTATTTATGGATATTGCACGTAAAAATATAAGAAATCAATCGGTTTTAACAATTTCTTAGTAAATTTTCTCTGAAACCTAAAGCTGATAAGTTTTATAATACAATGTATTTTTTGCTGTATAAGTTTGGTATGAAATAAGTGAAAAATAGCTGTTTAAGATATATCACAGCACTAGATGCGTTAGTTAATTTATAGGTTCCGTTTAATTTACATTATATTTACTGAAATGAAGGTCTAAAATTAAGATGAATAACCATAGGTACGTTTCTGTTATTACAACTATTTATTCGTAATTTAGGGTAGAGTAGGTTACTATTTTCTACATTACTCTAGGTTTTTTCTCGGGTGGTGGCTTCATATTTTCTTGTTTAATTTCTGTCTTGATTTCCATATGGTTTTGCATGCTCCCATTCAAATTCTCTGGATGATTAGTGTCAATTGGTTCTTGCTTGATAGTTATGTTGCCTACAGAGTTTACCTCAGCTGATTTTTCTGCACCTTTGTCATTGGAGTTTTCAGTTTTGACGGTCACGCCATTCGACTATAAATAGAAAAAAGAATTAAAAAAATCAACAGATGCCATATATACTTAAGCAGGGTTCATTCGGCATTGTCCTGCATATTTTTAAGGATGCTATTTTAAGCGTATGATCCGCCGTACTTAAGGCGCTGTCTCCACGAGCGAGAGAATCGCGACGATTCCGCACTTTTATCGTCAAGTAATCTCCACGAATGAGCGATTCTGCCAGCGTATCGTCACGACTCGTGACGGAATTTCTTTAAAGCTAAGTATTGGCGATTCCTTTATGAGTCGTCGCGGATAAGCTGCGATTCCGCCACGAGTCGTCGCGGATAAGCTGCGATTCCGTCACGAGTCGTGACGATACGCTGGCAGAAGAATATTCAAGCAACTGAACATCGTACAGGGCAGGCCTTTCTCTCACTTCAAGTATAAACTTTTCGATGTCAAACATTGTACAAATGTATTTTTTATAAATAAAGCTTGTCGATACGTTACACACATCCTTGTTTGGTGAGGGCAACGCTGAAATGACGCTTCGTTTAAAAACGCGCCCGCCGCGCGCTCTCTGCGAGAGCGCTACGTTCTGCGACGGGCGCGCGGCGTGAGAGCCACTAGTAGCGACGATACCGCGGCGATACGACGACATTACGCACACACATTGCCACTCGTCGTATCGCCGCGATAAATCGCCGTGCGGAGTGGCGTTCATAAAGAGTATATAGAAATACGTGGCACGACGATAATATCGCTGCGATTCTCTCGCTCGTGGAGACAGTGCCTTATTACGATAGGTTTTCATTCATGTGAAAATAAATAGGCAGAGTTTTCACAGTGAATTAGCTATTGGGGATTTTGTATATTGGTGGGTTTATTTAGGTTACCTCCCTTGCAATTGAATGGTTGAATTTTTTATAAGGTGATAGTGATGCTTTCTAGATACTAAAAAAGTGATGTAGCACTTGTCTTGAAACTTTTCAAGTTTATTTATTTAGCTTTTCAGGTATCTGCAGAATTCCAAACATCTAACCAAAATAAACACAGATATATAATTTTGTTTCTACAGATCTTGTTACCTCTTCGTAAAAGGTTATTATATGTAGTAAGTATGAGTGATATGGAAGACAGACTACTTGCAATTCAGGGATTACTTTTGTACTGATTTCAGTCCACCATAGTCGGCTATGTGATACACTGTTGTTCACGTGAAATTCAAAGGATTATTATGGTGAGAATTAAATTATTATTATTAAGTATGGTGGTAACAAATTCATGAGTTTTATGTGAATTTGTTAAAGACAACAATAAAAAAAGACTGCAGACCAGACCTGACTAGTGCTCGTTTGTGTAACCGGAAGAGGAAATTGTCGCACCAATTCAGCCAATAACATGTCTACTCTCTGACGCTGAAATAACGTAGAGGGTTCTTCTTTTGGAGTTGTTGTTGTTTCTTTAGGTGCAGATTGAGTGGTGTGTAATGTACCAAGACCTAAGGAAAATTCACCATAAATAATTATATTTCATCAGATACTTGAAGAATAAGTGATGATGGATATATTTTTTTAATTATTGCCATCTTTAGGTATTAGGTGGTGAATATTATTATGCCCAAAATGGCTATTTAGCTAGATTAGACCCTGATGATGTGGGCTTCACGGAGTGTTAATAGCATTGCATTAAAACCTATTTTTAATAAAGACACAAAACATAATACAATTAAAATATTGGTTATTTGAAAATTATTACCTGATTTTGAAGCTTTAAAGTCCCACCAATACCCTTTACTGGGATGATATCTTGAATATGACATAGTTTCCTCAAAGGAACACTGTAAATGGTGTACAGCAGATAGCTAAAAAATATAATAATAAGATAAGTAATATGCTTTACTATAAGGATACATATTGCTAACCTGAACAATTGTTTATTATCCTGAACTAAACAATCTATTGTGTAATTTTGAAGATCTTAACATACATAGGGACAGACAGACAGTTTTTTCTTAGAGATAATTCAATAAATAATATGCTTAAAATGACTATTCTAAAAACAAAAAGTGATTATTTAAGTATTATTATTATCAATATAATATAAAAAAGGAAAAAAACCAAAAGGTACCCAATTTCTGATATAAATTTTTTTCAAAGTATAGTAATAAGCATATTGCTAGTAACAATAAACTAAATATGTTGATTTTCAGTGTTTATCCCTGAGTTTGATTAGGTACAAAGTCATTATAATATTTCTTTTGCTACCAACAACAACTTGATACAACAAACTAACAAGAAATAATCATTTTAATAATATACTTTATTCAAGGTGTACATAGTTTATAGGAACTTATTACTGAAGAGATTGAGTAAACAAATAAGTGCCTTATTGCTAAACAGCAATCTCTTCCAGGCAACCCCACCATAGGTTGGATAATTAATAAAAAAAACTATATGGAGAGTTAGTGCAATACTGAGATGGACAAATAAATAAGTAGCGTATTTATAACAATAAATAAAAAAATGTTTACATATGGAATTGATTAAACAGTTTTTTATGGGTTATACAGCACTATTATGTTACTTACTAATCTAGAGTTCAAAACACTAGCCAAATCTGGTGCTTGATAAACAATTCCAGCTATAATATAGTAATCTGCAAGAGGTGTTGCTTGTGTTGAACTGTGACGTAGCTGTTTACGAATAACATAGAGAATTGGATCTTGGACATGTAACAATATGTATTCCAAGCCAGTCATATTCCTGAAAAAGATATTTAGAAAATAGTTTTTTTCAAGAAACAAATGCTCATGATATGCTATATACAATATACCTATTAAACAATTACAATTTGTGACCAAACACTTACTGTAATTGATCCATACTTAAACGTTGCATTTTCACAACTTCGTTATTGCATGTACGATCGAAAAACGGATTTGACCTTTCAGAGAAGTAATCCATTATATTTGAAGGATTCAATAGAGGTATCCAAGCAGAATCATGCCATGAAAGTCCTAAAGGATTTTCAGCAGCTAGCTGTAAGTTCCCAATTCTTCCTGGCATCATAGTTATCACGAATCACTAAAACTTATAACTTAAAAACAATTTTAATTTGTCTCATATGCTTCGGCTGGGTGCTTTTTGTTTGTAGATTGTTTAACGCCAATTTACGCAAGAATAATTGCAGTAAAATTTTGTGTTCAATTTAGTCCATTCACTATCTCTAGTCGACTTTATTTTTCATGTTTTTTTAACTTTATCAGGTTTCTAAATAAATTCTTTTACTTTTTTAATTCATGGCCTATTTGCGTTTACACAATTCCGCCAATGTCACGTTTGTTTCTAAACACAAACTAAGAAGAAGATACTAGGTATTTTCTAAATAAATAAATGAATTGATTATATATTTTTTTTATTCTTTTCACCTTTTTCAGGGTAGACAAAGGACTTTCATTAAAATTTAAAATTGATTTTGGATTTGACATTAATAGATATTTTTTTTGTTTCTTCATTCTTTCGCGGTAAGCAAAGGACTTGCACTCATACTTCCACTTCATATTTTTTAATAACCTATTGATTTTCTTTTGGGTGCAGGGCTACCGCCAAGTCTTAAGTTAAATATCTTTGAGGGTTGAGAATATGTACGCATATAATGCTGAATATGTATAAGTTTTCTTCAGAAGGTCTTGTGCAGAGCACGAGACATTTTTCGGATTCTTATACTTTTTATGGTCTGCTAGCTAGAGCAAGGCGTTGTATGTTGAACGACGGATAAACAAAGATAATGATGTCCAAAGTATATGATCAGCGATATTGCATTGATTATGGATGCATTCAATGGAGGTGAGCATTAAACCGAGCATGTTTCAATCTAAGTCTAAAAATAGTAGTGAAAAACGTTTTGCTTCTTGCTGTTGTGGCTATATCAGCAACAAGATGGTAATAAGACTATGTACATCAGTCAATGGAAATTTTATTTCTATATCCGCCAATGAAATAAGAAGCTCTTAAAAGAACTATTTTAATGCCACTGTCCGTATGAAACAAAGGAAAAAGCAACGCAACAAGTGCATATTTCAAACCGTTACATACATACATAAATAATACAATCTTATCAATTAAGTGCTTTTTAACTGTGTTTTAAAACTATGAATGTTATTGAAGAAGACAAGAACAAGAGCAAAAAGGGCAAGAACCCAGTGCCGTTAAAACATTAAAAAAGTTAATAATAAAAATAACGTCAAAACAATGACTGATTATCTTCTAAATCCTTAATTTTAAAAAATGAGAAAGTTTTTTTTATGTAAATGGTTTATAACAATTTTTGTTTGTGTCTTAATTATATATATGTGCTATGAAAATTACAAAACTGCGAGCTTACAGAATATAAAAAAGAACAATTCGAGGTTAGTTTTTAATGTTTTATTCTTTGTATTTAATATTGCATTTCGTCATTTTATTATTAAATTTTTATGTTCTATATTTATGTTGTTCTGTTTGTGATAATTGTAAGACTAAGTCGTAATTCAATTTTATTTTAGGACTAATATCTTTTCAAAATCATCAGAGAAGATTATACTATCGTTTGTGGTATGTGACTCAAGATTCAACGAATCATTGAATGTGGTTAAATCTGTTTTGCTCTTTACTAAGACACCTGTACACTTTGTTATTTTTACTGACGAAAACTTGCGACATAAGTTCAATAAGACATTGACTGAATGGAAGAGACTGTCAAAAAACCAGCTTGATTTTGAACTACAAAAGATCCATTTTCCAGAAGCTCATAGGGAAGATTGGATGAATCTGTTTAGCAAGTGTGCTGCTCAACGGTTATTTATACCTGCAAGTATTTTTTACATAATTTTTATCCCAGTCCATTCTTTTGTTAAACAGCATAGAAAAATAAGTGGTACAAAATGGATTGAAATTTTGAATAATAAATATTATTTTAATTATTATTAAACTGAAGACTTTTGTGAAGGTCATGCTATCCCTTATTATGATATTTATGCATAAAAACCATAATTATTTGATATTACATGTTTTAATTTATGTTTTCCTTAAACTTTTTGCAGAAGCTTGTGCCACATATAGACTCAATGATATATGTAGACACAGATACATTGTTCTTAGGTCCAGTTGATGAGTTATGGAGTTTCTTTTTGAAGTTTAATAGTTCTCATATATCAGCAATGGCACTTGAGGATGATAACCCTAATGTTTCATGGTATCCTAGATTTGCCAAACATCCTTTTTATGGAAAGTATGGTAAATATATTTTTTAATTTATTGCTGTTTATCAAAGTATTCCAAATATTACTTTTTTGTTTATAATATCCATCTACATAAACAACCAAGTGCAGTTGTTGCTTTAGATATCAGAAATTATGACAAGCAGTACCAATATGGAGATAGGCATGTACTTTCAAACTATAATATTGCTCAATATTAATACATGCACTGCAATATCAATTATTTTAAGTGAGTGTTGAGCAAAAGGTGCTAACTGGATAGTTAAAAAGGCATTCCTTAATTTTACCCATCTAACAGTCGGTTACAAAAATATCCATTATATTTTAAGCCATCATGTCTTTAAAGCTCCAATGAATTTTTATATTTGAAAATTTGTATTGGTAATGTCGCTTTAAACTAATGACAATTTCAATTGATGTTTGTACATCTGGTAGTGAGCTACATCCATAGCCTATCTTTAATTCTGCTAAAAGTATAAAGGCAGCACTGATTTATTACAATTCATTCTATATTATTGTAATTCATCATTATATATTATTATAACACACATATCAATTATATTTAAGGTCTAAACTCTGGAGTTATGTTAATGAACTTAACTAGAATGCGAGATTTTGGTTGGGTTGATTATGTCACGCCAATTATGCTGAAGTGGAAGTTGTATATACCATGGGGAGATCAGGTATTTAATTTTTCAAGTAAGAGTTTTGCTTGTTATTAAGAATCAAAAAACTGCAACCAAGTAGGCATAGCCATATATGTATTGAATATGCATATTCTTGTAATTAAAAATATTTGTACCTATATATGTATATTATCTTTATTTGTAATGAGGAAGTTTTTTAAGAAAAAAGATAGTACTCAAAAGCACCTCTGTTGTGTGCGACGCTCAATGTTAATTTATTATCATCCATAGGTCGTTTCTTGAGTCCACTAATTATAAAATAAAAACATCGCACTTGTAAACATAAGAAAGAATTTATTATTTACACACCTTGTGTACATTATATTAATTTATAATTTGTAATATTTAGCCTTTAAGACTACTTAATAATAATTAATTTAATATTTGTGGCTATAGCCCACCACGCGTCTCAAAATTAGAAGTTCGAGAAGACCGCCAAAAACGGCAAAACTTTTTAAATCAATTTTTTGCTATGCAAAGGAATTTGTGTTCATTCTGCTTTGAACATAGTCGCGGCCTCTACAAAAGAAATTATACAATTTTAAAGTTTTATAGTAAATTAAAATTATCGTAAATCTGCATATAGTTAAGTAAAAAAAATATAGACATACATATAATATAAAAACTACAATTCAAGGCAATTTAATGAATACCTAATACATTATTATCTTCTATTGGTAGAATACAAACCTTTGATATACTTGTTCTTGTTACAAAACCTTTTTGGTTTTTAATATCTAAAGCCCTCACCTTTCCATCCTCTCCAGGGTACACTTTTATTACTCTGGCCATGGGCCATGCTAGAGGACTTACATTATCGTTTTTAACGATGACTAATGTTCCAACCTGCAAATTAGGTTGAGCTACCTGCCACTTAGGACGATTCTGTAACTGAACTAGATATTGCTTATGCCACTGCTTCCAAAATGACTGTTGAATTTGTACACACTGTTTCCAAAATTTTAATCTATTGGTAGGAACGTTAGTAACATCAAGCTCAGGTAGACATTGGAGAGATGCACCTGTGAGAAAATGGCCAGGTGTAAGGTAAGTGAAGTCATTCATATCAGACATTACTAATGGCGTTAACGGCCTAGAATTTAAAATCCCTTCTATTTGAACCATTATAGTATACAATTCCTCATAAGTAAAACATTTGTCACCTACGACACGTCTTAAATGATACTTTACACTTTTAATTCCTGCTTCCCAGATTCCCGCAAAATTCGGTGAATATGCAGGTACAAACTTAAATTGAACGCCAAGCGATGACGTATAATTTTGAACACATGTTTGATGCTCAACAGAATTTTTTAACTTATACAGATCATTTAATTGGTTGTTTGCCCCATGGAAAGTCGCAGCATTATCAGAATATATTATAGAAGGCATGTTGCGTCTAGATATAAATCTTTTTAAGGCAGCTAGAAATGCTTCTGTGGTCATGTCAGATACAAGTTCAACATGGACAGCCTTAGTCGAAAAGCATATAAATAATACAATATAACCTTTTGAAATTAAAACCTTTCTTACACGTGACTGCTTTATTTGAAATGGGCCCCCATAATCGACACCAACTATTTCAAATGGACGGGTTGCTGTGACTCTCTGTTGTGGCAAAGAACCCATCAACTGTGAAGCTTGTTTAGCCTTAAGTCTAAAACATACAACACACTTATGTATTACAGATTTAATTTCTCTTAAACCATTGATCAGCCAATACTTTTGGTTTAAATAACTTAATATAAGTTTAGGCCCTGCATGTAACAGCTTAACATGGGCATCATAAATTATTAATTTTGTTATATATGACCCTTTCGGCAATATTATTGGATGCTTTTGAGAATAGGGTATAGATGCATTTTCTAATCTACCACCAACACGAAGTATTTTCCTTTCATCTAGAAATGGATTCAATTGTAACAAATTACCTTTTACTGGCTGATCCTTTGCTAATCTATGAATTTCATTATTAAAATATTGCCTTTGTTCACATTTAACAATTACTAAAGTAGTATCATTAATTTCCTTGGCATTTATTACACCATTGTGTCTTTCATTTTTAGGCAATTTACAATTTTTATAAAATCTATATACATATGCAACTACTCTTTGGAGTTTTAAAAAAGATGAATATCTATACAATAATTTTTTTATGAAATTTTTATCATATGAATCAATTGTAAACAAACATACATTTTTAATTTCAGGTAATTTTTCAACTAATTGGACAAAGTCATTAGAATGTTCATAATCTTTATCATGCATAATTTGTGGTCCATGCCACCAGAGAATATTTTCTTTCAACATATCAGGATCTAATCCCCTAGAAATACAATCTGCTGGATTAGATTGTGTATTAATATAATGCCAAGAATAGTTTTTACATGAATCTCTTATAGATTTGACTCTATTAGCCACATACACAGATAACCGTACAGGTTCTATTTTCAACCAAGACAACACTATTTGTGAATCTGAATACAAGTAAACATTCATAACTTTCTTATCAAATTTTAAACATATACATTTATAAACCTTTTTTATTAAAATAGAGAGCAAGAGTGCACTATTAAGCTCAAGCCTAGGTGTTGAAAGTTGTTTACCAATGGGACTGACTCGAGATTTTGAACATAACAAGTTCATACAAACAGTACCATCTTCTTTTACAATTCTTATATATATACAACATCCATATGCATTATTTGATGCATCAGCAAACCCTACTATTTCAATCTTAACAAACTTAGAAACACTAATGTTTCTTGGAATAGAAATATATGACATGTTAATTAAACCAAAAGCAAATTTTTTCCATTTATGATTTAAATCAAAGGAAAGTGGAACATCCCAATTAATATTAGCCTTCCAAAGCTCTTGCAAAAATAATTTTGCTTTAATTAATATAGGACCCAGTATTCCCAAAGGGTCAAAAAACTTACTAATAAAACTTAAAATCTCTCTCTTAGTATAAACTTCCAAAAACTTTTGTTCTGGACAAGTAATATCAATATTGTCTGTTTTAATATTGTAATGTAAGCCTAACGTTTTAACAGACATATCATCAAATGCTAAATCAATATTTTCTAGCTGCTGTCTTTCAGCAGGGATATCAGCCAGCACTTGCGGTGCATTCGAACACCATTTATGTAATTCAAAACCTCCTAATCTTAATAAATCTATTAGTTCATATTTTAATTGACTCAATTCATCAACATCATTAGAAGTAAAATTTACATCATCAACATACGTGTTATTTTTGAGTGCAGATGCTGCTAATTTATATTTATCACTAAATCGGTTAGCTAACTCTAAAAGACATCGAGTTGCTAAATAAGAAGAAGTTTTTAAACCATATGTAACAGTTTGAAGCTGAAGGCATTCAACAGGATCATTAGGCGACTCTCGCCATAAAATATTTTGAAATTTGCAATCCTTTTCATTTAAATTCACATTTCTAAACATTTGTTTTATATCACTTATAAGAATGTATTTACCTAACCTAAACTGTATCAATATATCAAATAAATCACTCTGTACTATGGGACCATTGAGTAACATATCATTTAATGAAATTTTGTTTTTTGTCAGCATGCTACCATCAAACACTACCCTTAATTTAGTAGTTTTGGAATTTTCGTTAAAAACTGGATGGTGCGGTAGAAAATAAACATCTCCCCTTTTAAGGTCATATTCAGATATATTAATTACCTTTGCATGCCCCTGTTTAACATAATCATTAATAAACAATTTGTATTTTTCAAACAAAACTGGATCTTTAGAAAACCTTTTTTCTAAATTATAAAATCTTTGCAATGCACAAGATAAAGAATCACCTAAATTAATTTCCTCTGTAGGCAATTTAAATGGCAAGGAGACTTCAAATTTATTATTATTTAATTTACAAGTTTCATTAAAATA
This sequence comes from Diatraea saccharalis, assembly GCA_918026875.4. Taxonomy (NCBI): domain Eukaryota; kingdom Metazoa; phylum Arthropoda; class Insecta; order Lepidoptera; family Crambidae; genus Diatraea; species Diatraea saccharalis. The sequence continues at coordinate 28,346,432 of OU893333.1, read as the reverse complement.
TTTCTCCGCCAATTCCTGTTCAGAAGTTGATTCAAAAAAGGTTTCATTGACATTTTCACATTGCCAAAATTGTTTTAACTGTTGATGAATAGAGTCTTTACAGTAACCACATGGCTCTTTCTTTTTAGTAATACTAGACTTAAAATTTAAATTAACAAAATTACAATATAATTCATCTTGCCTCGGTGTCTTACCCACAACAGCTCCTCCCACTACATAACCTAATTTGGTATTTATTAGGTATGGGCCGCTAGGTGACAGCGGTATGCGCTCCCTCAGCAACACCTTTTTATTTTCAGCAGTTTCAGGATATTGAGCTGTTGAATTAATATTATCAATATGCAACAAAGTATTATGATCACCCTTGCATTTAGCACAACGAAAGCCAAAATAGCATTTTTTTGTATGGTTATTTAAACACAGTTTACACCTATTTGTTCTTTCTATGAACTGTATTCTCTGTTTGACAGAGCTAGTTTTAAATTTCCCACAATTATAAATTTTATGAGAATCTGACTGACAATACTCACATGATGATTTGTTTGTAAGCAAGCTTACATGTTGAGGTCTGCTAGCTGTAGCTCCAGACATCCTTTCTTGCCCTGTAGTGGCCTCTAAAGCAATAGCCTTATTTTCTAAAAATAATATTAAATCAGATAATTTATATGGCTTATCCCTATTTATCTGTTCCATATAAAAAGATCGTACTGTGTACTGGTCTATTTTTTTTGTTAATATACATATTAAAACCATGTCCCAACTGGAAACAGGCTGGTCTAAACTCTCTAGTGCACTCAAATTCTGTTTGACATCAGCAATTAAGTTTCTTAACGCTAGAGCTGTACATTTTGTAATTGGCACTATATCTAAAAATTTATTTACATGATCAATAACAATTTTATTTTTATTGTCATATCGTTCTACAATCAGGTTTAATGACCTTTCATAATTCTCATCTAAGAGCGGTAAATTTTTAATAATATCTAGAGGCTCACCTCTGAGAAAACTACGTAAGTAATACAACTTTTGTGTATTATTTAGACTTGCGTTTTTGTCGATAAGTGACCTAAATAAATTTAAAAACGGATAAAATTCTTCACTTTTACCTGTGAAGGTTTGAATTTCAATTTTAGGTAAATTGACATGGTGCTCGTTGCTTACTGATGGTGATGATGACAATGCAGACTGATTACTATTTAACGTTGTTAACGCAGATTGCAAGTTAGACAATGCAAGTAAATATTTGTCTTCATAATCATCGAAATCTGCATCGCCTCGTTTTTGAGATAACGTTTTAAAATGGTTATCAGTATATTTTTCGAACGTATTTTTTAAGTAACTAATTTTTATTTCTAATAAACTGGATGTTACCTTTTCTCCAATGTTAGATGCAAAATTATAAATTTTAGTTATCGAAGCCTTTAGTTGACTTCGAGCAGCCACCAATTCCTCTATGTTATCCATTCTTAAAACTATATACAACTACACAAATCCAATATTTATACAAATTTAAGAGTTTCTACAAAAGAAATTTTCACAAAAATGGCTTCTTTTTGTTAGCCACACAACACAGCACAGAAAAATGGCGCGACGACGCTACACCGGCTTGACGTTCTCTTCTGGACGAGAAGACTTGCGCAGTGCAGCAAACGTTCACAGCGCAAGCGCGAAAACGTGTTTCACCCAATCAGCGCGCACAGCCGCTGACGCACTTTGTTGTAACAGCCAATAACCAAGCTCGACGCCGACTAATTTGGAAATAGCTCCCCGCGAACAAACTTTTAAAGGACGCGGCGCCAACTCAAAATGGCGATGATGGAACCAATTTATTTCTTCACTAGTGAAGCAGTATCTTCTATGTTTTTGCCCAATGATGAACCATTTCTTGCATTCCAAACGAAGTACTATTTCTTATGTTCCAAACGAAGGACCATTTCTTATGTTGTGTGCGACGCTCAATGTTAATTTATTATCATCCATAGGTCGTTTCTTGAGTCCACTAATTATAAAATAAAAACATCGCACTTGTAAACATAAGAAAGAATTTATTATTTACACACCTTGTGTACATTATATTAATTTATAATTTGTAATATTTAGCCTTTAAGACTACTTAATAATAATTAATTTAATATTTGTGGCTATAGCCCACCACGCGTCTCAAAATTAGAAGTTCGAGAAGACCGCCAAAAACGGCAAAACTTTTTAAATCAATTTTTTGCTATGCAAAGGAATTTGTGTTCATTCTGCTTTGAACAACCTCACTAGATGTCGACTTTAGCAAAAGTTGAGTTTTGCAGGAAACAAATAGACTAAATATTATTTCCATTACTTTTAATTAGCATATTAAAAAATTGAAGTTTGCAAAGTTCGAAACTTAGATATCAATATATAAATACAAAAAGTACAAATAAAATATGAGTTGTTTATTGAGTTCTGAAAATGAATTTACTTATATACATGTAAGGTTTGTCATGAAGAAATCAAGAAAGTACTGTAGCAACATTTCGTTTTTTTTAAATACTTCCTCATAAACGTTTTTTATGACAAAACTTATTTGGAAGCTTATTTTTATTAGCAACTGTACCAACAGTATTGTATTGAATTTATTGCTTCATAAATATTTTTAATAGTGATCTGCCTTTTACTAATATAAACATTTTTTTTGTGTAGGATATTATAAACATAATATTTCACTACCACGAGAATGCGGTATTGGAGTTGTCGTGTCGGTACAACTACCGCGCGGATCAGTGTATGTACGGTGACGCGTGCACCGACGCCACCAGCAGTGGAGTATTTTTACTGCATGGTAGCCGACAGGCCTTCCACAACAATAAGCAACCTGCATTCCAGGTCTTGACATTGTAATCTAATACTGCGGTAGATTATTATGACAGAAGCCTAGAATAGATTAATATGGAGTATATTTTTAGACTAGTATAACACTATGCTATGTACGTCATTGTCAGTGGCATAGGCCTTCCCTGTAGATGGAATTAAATAAAAGATAATGGACTGTCACCAAGAAGAATAAACTCTTCTTGTCCATAACCCACCATATGGGCCCAGTGCAAATTAGCGGGTGTTAACATAAACAGATGTAGTCAGATGGCTTGGCCAATGGCCACTGGCTGAATTTAATAATACTATAAACCATAATAAAAAAAAATGAGGTAATAGCAAAAGTTAATTTATCAGTATTTTGAATCTATTGAGATCAGTAAACATTTAAAAGTGTTTTCACTGTTCTTTCATTACTTTATTTGTATTACAATTATAATAATTTAACAACTTTTGAGTAAATCAATAATTTCAAATAAAAAAGATATGCAAATTAAAAAAAAGTTCAGTACAGTTAAGATTATATCAGGTTACTAGTGGACGCCCGCGACTTCGTCCGCGTGGAAGTCGGTATCCCGTGGGAGTGAGAAGTTTTCCCAGTAAAAAGTACCCTATGTGTTATTCTGATGTATAACCTATATTGCTGTAAAGTTTTATCCAAATCCGTCCAGTAGTTTTTTCGTGAAAGAGTAACAAACATCCATACATCCATACTTACAAACTTTCGCCTTTATAATATTAATAGGATATAAATCTATTCTCCTGATTTTCGATCTTAATGCGTTGCCGGTAGAATTAAAAATCAATTGCGGAAATTTGACGTATTGTGGCACCTGATCTGTGGCCGTGTGTATTAATAGGTATTAATTACTACACTCTCTGTATGTGTCATAAAAATTATCGGTGCAACCGCGTAACTCTAGCTATAAGATACGAGATCTTATCGATGTTGTCTGTTGTTCTTAGTGATTTAACTACTTTAACATGTACTTTATTAATGACGAACGAATGATAAAGAATGATGATTGTATATTTGATAGCGGCGTAGCCAGATTAGTATTGTTATCCCACCATAACATCGTCTTAATTGAGTTGCACATCGTCTTGACGATAAAATATGCTGGTCTAAAATTGTAAAACTACCTTGTTACCATATTTTTGCAAATAAAGATTATTTTAAAAGAAGCAGTGGCGAAAACTTTTCAACCGGTGCCGAAATATGATATTGTGTTGCCACCCGATTAGTCCGCCACTGAAAAGAAGTAAAAGGAAACGAAATATCGCCATAATATCTATAAGATATCGTACCCTAGAAGTTTAGGCGATCGCTCTGCCTGACTGAAATAATACATGTATTAACCAAAGCGAAGGAATAACATATCCGCCAGCTACTTGTTATCTTGCCCTGTTTATTAGACACTTTATTTGATTCATTGTGCTGATGGTGATTCATATTTTTATTTGTTCCAGGCAATATACAAAGCAATCGACGAATATGAAGTGGGCACAGATCCTTCCCGCTCCCTGTTAAACAGTATAGAGAAGTACTTCTCCAAAGCGCCGTCTTCAAACTGCGGTAACCTGAAAGATGCATTCCTACGTGTACCTATTAGGACTCTTAATGATTTATATAGTGTACCGATCAGATAGTATATAACTGTAACCCATATAGGTTGAATATAAACCAAGATGCATTCGGTGTTAAATCGTCACTTTAGAATAACAGGGACCGCAAGCAATCTCTATCGAATGCGAATGAATAAAATAAGGTACATGACACTTTGAATAGAATGTAAATCTAATATATTGAGAAAAATATTTCCTAAGTATCAGTATAATATAAAAAAAAAACTAAAATATCGGATATTTAAATTATTTTTATAAGAATCTGTTTTTTTATAATGAAGATAAGTATTCATGTCATTACCGATGTTTAGGGTATAAGAATCTCAGATTAGTATTTTAACGTAAGTGGTACATATAATGTACTTTAAAATATTAATAACAAAGCAAATTTTTTCAGAATAAGCATTTAGTTGTAAGATAACTGTTAAGTATTTTTATTTTTATAATTAAATATCTGATATATGTCATTATGTGTATTAAGACACTGAATGCCTCAGGCATTTAATAAATAATTTAATTATTAATCCAGAGTTCACTTTCATACGTACACTATTTGTACTAATGGACTGCTAAATTTTATGTGTATTCATCATGTGCATTATTTTTACTCTATTATATATGTCGCATCATCTTTACGAAGATCGTTTGATTTAATTTCTTTTATTTTAATTACTAGTTACTCGATTACTTAATTAGTCGATTGTAGAGAGAGCGTGATCATCGATACTTTTAATTTTATTAGAATGGTGACACTGACTTTGACAGATCGTTAACAAAAAACAAGTTGCCGCCATTTTGGCACACATTCTGTTTCCCCAGGAGTAAAGACATCCGACGACATCACGCTCATCTCGTTATATTTTCGTATGAAAAGTGATAAAATGGGATAAATCCACGTTGGTATACACGCCTGCAGTGTTATTTTAAAGATAGTCCCCCGATATGGACGATCTATTTGGGCTTCGTAATAGCCTCTTCTGACTACCCGCCGTTATATATGTATCTATTCAAACATTTTTGTTTATTTCTATATATGAAATAGCTTCGTTTATCTATTTTTTTAATTAATTTAGTTTAACTTAATGTATATATATAGAAAACTATATAATCAATTATTTGAACTTGACTATGAATATATTAAGGCTTAACCAGTTGCAGAAAATTTGTCTTTCATAGTAAACCATAGAATGTAATTGAATGAAGAAGGTATGAATACAATACAAAATTATTTTATACTTTTCAATTAATATTATTGCATATAATATTTATTTATCAACTGTAGTATCTTCAGAAATAATAAAAAACAATATTTTTAGTTTTATTATTACTTCATTGATTAATTCAGTACACCCAGACTTCCGTGTACCATATTTTTCCTGTTCTGTGTATACTATACTAGACAAGCTGTTCGGTACTGGAAAATTACTCACTAAGTTGTTGTGTCACCACAAAACATCGTTTGGTCGATTGTATTACCGTCTCGCTTAAAGTATTACGTAAAGCAGGTTGGGGTCTTCTAAAACGTTATTATGATGCGTTACGTAGGAGTGGGTGTTTGTAGAACGCGTTAAGCTACATCGGTTTTTTAATTGCATACAAAAATATGTAATTAGAATCTCCTAAAGTTAGCAAAGAGCATTGCTATAGTCAGTATTATGAAAGTAACTTCATACTCTTATATCCTCAAAAGAGGGAGATTTGCATCACCAGCTGTTCCTGTCCTGTAAAAACTAATGCTGAATTGACAGACAAACTGTTAAAAATGCCAGCTAACTTTTAATTGCTGGTAAATAGATAGGTTTGATCATTTGAGTATTACGTAATGCTTATGGAGTGGAAGGAAGGTTCAGAACGGCGCGTTAAAAGGGGGGTGGGAGCAGGGGCGGATCGTGAATTTTCTGACCCTGGGCTAAAACTATTTGTGGGCCTACCTAAATATGTACTAAACTAATAGCCATTTTTAACCGACTTTAAAAAAGTAAGAGGTTTCTCAATTCGACCGCATACATACTTTTTTATGTTGGTTCGCGGTTAGCTTCGTTTTTTAAGAGCCAATTTTAATGATTATTTTTTTTTATTAGACAGCTTAAGAGTCAGATGTGGTTCTATATAAATTTTATCGAAATAATAAAACAAAATATGCCTTTCACCAAATTCTTTAGACGACATGTTTATACCATTGACAATACAAAAAATGGCATATTTTTCATCCATTCAAAATCCGTATGGAGGAATTTGTATGTTCAACAAAAAAATCGATACCACTAAAAATCAGGAAAACTGTTAAAATCTATTTTCTATAATGATGTTGATAACTATAAAGAGACAATAGGACAATAAAATAGTTTTATTTATATATTATGACTTTACAAAATGATTGCAAAAGAAATTGATAGGTTAATATAATAGATTATAAAGCAACCTTCTGCATTTTTGTGCTGCAAATTCCTCAGTTTGCTCATCACATTGTAAGTCCTTCGTTAAGTCACTATTTATGGAAAGATCTGATAGATGAGTAAGTCGATGGTTCGAAATTGTTGTCCTATATTTATTTTCTATATAAGTCATCCTCCAAGAGAAAGAACGCTCCGCTTCACAGCTAGTTGATTGGCAAAGTTAAAAAAATCTTTAATATGATATAGCAATTTGGGAAAACATCAAAAAGTTTCTTTTCATAAATTATCATAAAAATTTCATCACAAAAAGTGTAAGACTCTGGTTTACACTGAAGTAAGTAAGATTTTAACTGAACGCACACATTTACTAAATGCTCGTCTACGTCATCTGGATAATAATCAATAATATTACGTACACTTTCCTGATCTAGGTTTTCCATATTTTTCTCTTGCAAATCTATAAAAAATTTAAATTTCTTGCTATATGTCTCATAGACTAGACTTCTTTTATTCAAATCCATAATCAACTTATCCAACGCAACATTTAGTGTGTCTCTTTTTAATTTTTCTGCGCCGTAAACTGCGAATTTATCTGATGACTTATCTGAAAATTTTGGAGTTATGCGTCTCTTGTTTTTGTCATTGTAGTCTATTTCCACACTAGTACTTAATTTTAGCTTTAGCTTTCTCTTCATATTCTTTTAGCTTCTGATCTGATTGGTAACGAATATTGTTTACGAAGTCTTTTAATGACACTATGAACTTGTTACCTTCACAAATATCTGAACCAGGGCTTTGTATTTTTTTATTAACTGAATGAAATCTCTCCAAAATTTCTTCCCAAAAAATAATCATAATTTCAGTATTAAATTTCGCCATTTTATTGTATAAATTTTGTGCTTCTTTTCGGAAATCGACTTTCTCATTCTCATTTTCGCTGAAACTTTTGAAAATTTTCATAATTTCATCATAATTATTTTTTAAAGCTTTGACAGCATCGTAGTTACAAGACCATCTGGTCTGACTTAAATTTTTTAAAGTAAATTTGATTTTTGTTTCACGATTTAACAGTTCCCACCTATGAGTCGAAGTAGAGAAGAAAACGTATATTTTTTGCACTACTCCAAAAAAGTTTACAATTTCGGTTGCTACCTTAACAGATTCTTCACCAACTAGGTTAAGAGAATGCTCAGCACATGGCACATAATCCGCGTATTTGTTCTTTTGTTTTAGTAGTGCTTGTACACCATTGTAGTAAACCGCCATATTTTTCAAGGGTAGTCCATATGTTTCTAAAAATGCTTGTAGAATATTAAATAAATGTAAGCCAGTATGACCACTAATTTTAATGAAGGAAACACATCTTTCATGTTCAATGTGTTCACGAATGAATGGATCAAACTCTGCTAATAGCTCCAGAGCACCTACAAAATTGCCATTATGTGGAGAACCAAATTCTTCCTCGGAATCTCTAAATGGTAGGCCCCTGATACTTAAAAATTTTATCACTGCAATAACCCGTTTTAAAACATTGTGATAATATTTTGTTTCTTTTTTAAATTGCTCCTGAAACTGTTTGTCTTAAACAGACCTTTTTTTTTCGTGTCAACCACACTAATATTGACTTCTGATGGTTATTAGAATTTTCGTGATATTCTAAACAACTCCCTATATGTTTCCAATCAGAAAAGCTGGGGGCCCTTTATATCCATGGGGCCCTGGGCTACAGCCCAAAAAGCCCATATGTAGATCCGCCCCTGGGTGGGAGGGTAAAAAAATCTTCGTTAATTGCGTTATATGATACTTGAACGGCCACTTACTAACTAAGAAGGAGTAAGCTCGTATCGTGACACGATTTTAGTTCAGATACATAGGAAGTATGAGAGAACCAAACCAATATGTCGGCTCATGAATCAACGTTTACGCAGATAGACCTATTAATTTCGATGGTAACCGTATGATTGTACATATGACAACTTTTGTCTTTATAATACAAGTAAAATAAAATTTATATTTATAAATATGAGGTGTAGGTGTAATAATCAATTTTTACAAGAACCTAAAAGTTACTTCCATTATATTAATTATATGACATACTAGCTTTCCGCCAGCGGCTTCGCCCGCGTGGTCTTGTATTATACATAAAGACATTCCTCTTGAATCACCCTATCTATGAAAAAAAAAGCCGTATCAAAATCCGTTGCGTAGTTTTAAAGATTTAAGCATACATAAGGCTATAGGGATAGAGAAAGCGACTTTGTTTTATACATGTAGTGAAATACTCGTTTACTTCGATGACAAACCTGCACATATACTTTTATAGATGACTCTTTATTTTTTTTTATATAAAATTGCTTAACCGATTTTAATTTTATATGAGACCATTTCGGAAGTATAGTCTATAGGAAATAAAAACTAAGTGAAACCACAGAATAGATCAACTCTCGCTCGCTGATCGTACTATGATCCTGATTGATCGTGCGACCGCTTAACACTAGCCATGATTCTAGCAGTAGAATACGATATCTTAGCGATGTTATCTCGATATTTCGTTTCATGTAACTATTAAACATGTCTTTTGGTGTTTAAATTTGGGATAAATCTAAGTAGTTAACACTGTAATCAAATCCATAATCATCTTTCTTTATCGTTCGTATAAATACCTAATATATTTTAACACATCATTGCTTTTTTGAAACGTTCACAAAAAATTATGTCTATTTTCTGAAAGATCTTCTGAAAAGAAGTGAATTTAAAATATATTACATTTACTATTTCAACTTTTCTCACGAATGGAGCAAGGGAAACAATTTTGTAATATAACGAATCAAATCTTTATTAAATTAAGGAGACTAAATGCTTCTATTATTTGTACAAAAGGGTAAACACTGGATACGATAATGGATGCCTATTAAAATAATGCAATCAGTAACTATCTATCTATATCTTAGCTAAACTTGATATGCAACGAATGCAGTACAAATCCACACGCTTAGTTTTTATAAAGCAGCATATATACTTATAAGTTTTAAAAGACATTTTCGTGAAGCTCATGCTTTTTATGATTTTGGCGATTTTGCGCCCGGGGCAAGTGCTCAATAAAATTTATTATACGAAGGTTTATCTAGGACGACACAGATCTTCGTGATTTGGTCTTTGTTTTCTTTGTTGTTTAAGAATTTATCCTAAGCACTTGCTAAGTCGATAACTACGATCTGCATCAAGAAATATATAAACTTATTGATCTGCGTACCTATAAGGGATAACTTAAACAGATTTTAAAAGTATTATTTTTAAAAGATAAATAAAACCGGCAAATAAATAAAATCTTAAAACTAAAAAAGCGGCTGCCGTGTAGTTCTACGCGAAACTTTTTATTTCATTTTTGTATTCATGTATCCATCTTATTTATTACTTAAGCACATATTCGAGGTTATCACAAAATGTCGCATATCCGCAACTTATTTGGAACTCTACTTTCAAGATTTTAAGGCTTATCAATTGGAGTGAGTTTCGTTTGGTGTTGTTGCTAACTGCCTCAAACAAAACAACGAATCAAAGTATAAAACTGCTCAGAAGGTCCGCTTTACTTCGTTTTTTACCCGCCATTCTTAAATTTTTTTGTAGAGTTCAGCGGTCAGTTTTATTTTTAACAAAATATTAGCCGTGGATTTATTAATCGACATGTATAATTTATTAGGATTTTTATTTGTGGGTAGTTATTTTTTTTAATTAACTACAAGAATATCTATATACTATAACTAATATATATAATCGAATATATGTAAATAGTCGATTATGGAAAAATGCATTATGAAATGAATAATATTTTATATAGCACAGATACACAAACTATTGATATCTGTTAGCTATTAGGGCCATAAATTCGTTATTTGATATCGATTTATTTTTAGACAAAGGCCCATTAATCTTTGTAAATCAAAGTCCATTAGGACGTCATAATTTTAAAACGTCAGTATCCATATATGATAATTACTGTGCGGATGAGGATCCTATGTCTCCGCTCTATGAAGGCGATTAGAACGTACAGAATTAGGAGCTTTAGCGACTAGTAAATAAGAGTAATACTTGGATGTTGGTAAACAAGTAGAGGCATTGGAAGGAGAGGGGTGTATTAGTGTGAACAGCAGCGGTGCAGTGAGCTCGCGCGTTGTCTCATCGCGCCAGTAACCAAAAACCAGTATCCAAACGTAACCATGGCACCGCAGACTGCGCTCATGTTCGTGTGTTTGGCATTTGTTGCCCTTGCAGCCGCTACGGATGTGCAACAATGTCCCGGTGAGTACAAATGTAACCTCTTTGTCTCCGTTAAATAGAAGAGTGCGTAAAATATACCTATGTAGGCAACTTAACTTGTAGAATGAGATGGATGCGAAACGCGTCTAAAAATATAGTTAAGATGCGTGTTTAACCGGCCCTAGTATAAGGATTTTTATTGTTTACTATATCTGTGTGTAAAAGTAAACATAAGTTATATTCATATCAAATTGAAAGTAACTAGCAAGAACCGAAATAAACAAAGTAAAGTTTGCCCGCAAGCATAAGTAGGTAACTTTATTTGTGTTATATAAGTTGACCCGCTTTCGCGTCTTATTTCATCGTGGATTGTTAGTTGGTAAGACTCTCATATCTCTCACATTATCTTAATTACTAAAAGATTGTTTGACTTTAAATCAGTAAAAAAAGGCTATAATAATCATTATTCTTTGTGAGAAGACCTATTTAAGATTGTTTAAAAATGAGGGGAAACTTAGGTTCATATTAACGACTCATTGCTAAAAAAACAAAAATAATAAACTCCGAATCACAAAGACATATAACCTATAGGTATAAATGATGATTATAAGACGTAAATTACGCTCTTAGAACAATGTTAATTTCTAATTAAACTGACGGCATAATTTAATGAATAACAACAATGGAGAACTTGCTCAATCATTATCACAATGTTCATGATTAAAGTGCACATGTCGGACTTGTTCTCCAAGAGGAGTTTATGTAATTTTCTACAACTACTTTTCTGGTCATAACAATAATATTACCTATAGTTCATAAGTAAAATACACACTCAAATTTGTTAAATTAGGATAGATTTCACAATGAAGTGAATAACATCAAAACTTTGAAAGCTTATTTAAATAATTATATTTTAAATATAACTGCCTTTCATATTCGATTACCTGCATATTCTTTGCTGATTCATTTGGTAATTCGTTATGCCCTTGTTCTCAATAAAGCTTCTCATAAAATATGATAAGCAAAAAATATGATATACTAGAGGTCATTCTTTTAAGCAGCTGCACAAGCATTAATTTCGAACAACGTTTTTGTTTCAAGGCACACAAAATGCACAAACGTTTTTAAAAAATATATACCTTAGTTGCCTATTACTATAGTTATATTACTACTCTATAATAATTTAAGTAAGCTTTTGATAGGATTTGCGCGAAGGTATATTTGTACTTTTATTTTCAGTAATTTTATTCATATTAACGACTGACTTTCCATACAACAAATAGCGATACTCATCACTGGGGAATATACTTGGGACATTATATAATCTAAGACTTGGGATGGGAATATACATGTAGAACAACATGAGAATTACATTGTCAGATATAAGTTCATTTTACACAGACAGTTATTTATGGTTTCTTTGAAAAACCATCTATAAGGTACAAGAGGTGAATACATTAAGGAAAACCTATGAGCCAGTCAGATTCGCGCAGAATATCCGTACTAATATAAAAAAAATATTTTTTTTGCATTATACATAAAAGTTTCACTTGAACGTAGCTTCCGTTTTGCCTAAATGTTTTCTGTGGGTTTCTCAAAAGCAACATGGATTTCTTAAAAATCGCTCAACAACAATAAATCTGTTATCTTTTACCGACTACGTAACATCTGGTATGGGGACTGTCGGTCAGGTTGACTCGATTTTTACTGATTACAGCAAAGCCTTCGATCGAATAGATCATATGCTGCTCTTAAAAAAGCTTCTTGCCGCGGGAATCCATGGTAATTTGTATAGATGATTTTCTTCGTATATACAAAACCGAACACAAGCTGTAGCATTAAACGGGTACACTTTTTTTTTTAATTCTTTTAATTTTTAAGGGGTTTTTATTCTTTGAACATGCCAACCCCATCATACCATACTTAAATCTAAATTCATTTGATAACAATATTTCACTAGGTAATTTTTTTTTTTACATTTACTTCAGCTTATCTTAAATTTACGAGTAATTTACATAGTTTTTGTGCAATGATAGACTTAGGTTCTGATAAAATACTTTGTATTAATCCTATATCCAAAACATTTAATTTAAATTCTTTCATAAATGACTCCCTCTCATTTTTGTTTCTAATACACTCCATCAGCAAATGTTGTACATCTTCAATTTTATTGCAGGCGTGACATTTATCTAAGTCAGCCATTTTCATTAAGTATTTAAACTTTGCCGATGGGTAGAACTGGTATACTATACCCTCCGGTGTAGCAAGGCTTTTTACTTGGGCCGTTGCTTTTTAATATTTATGTTAACGATATTAATGCCTGCTTCACCCACTCACGTTTTCTATTATATGCGGACGTTTTTCTTTTTTCAAATAAATAAAATGTAGTTATGACTGTCATCTCTTACAACAGAACCTAGACAACTTCGAAAAATACTGTATAAATAACAAGTTGGATCTGAATGTCTCCAAATGCTATAATATTTCATTTACTCGTAAAAATCTAATAACCAACTTTCTTAGCTTAACAGGACTGAACTTAAGAAAGTTAATGAAATACGACATCTATGGGGTCATTCACGACAGCAAATTGACATATGAAAAACATATTGATTGTATCACTAAAAAAGCTTACCAATCGTTAGGTTTTATTATCAGATCATGTGCTCAGTTTTCCAGTATGAAAATTGCTAAAATACTATACTGTTCATACGTGCGTAGCTACCTTGAGTACTGCTCGCAGATATGGAACCCACAGTATAGAAATTATATTGATAGGTTAGAAACAATACAACGGAAGTTTCTTAAGTACTTACACTGCAGGTGCAGAGGTTATGAAACTGTTAAATTATCACAATCTCTTATGGATACGCCAATACTCCTCTCTCCCTTATAAATTTTAGAGTTCCAACAAAAGGTATAAGACACCAAAACAGTCTCAGTGTCCCGTTTTGTTACATAAATTATAGGAAAAACTCATTTTTTTTACGCTCACCAATAAGTTTTAATAATTCGGTGGATTCCACGCTCGACATTTATAATAGTTTACCGTCTAATTTCAGACAACGTCTGAGTAGTGAATGGTTTGATGTGATTCCTTAGCTAAAGGTAGTCTTTAGTTTTCCCGAATTGTTCCTTATTTGTCTTATATATAGGTATACTAATTTAAATAAGTACATAAAAGTCTATATGCGAAAACTGTTTTACTATGTACATTTATATCATATTTAGTTACTACTCTAGTTACATTATGAAGGAGAATCGTAAAATCATTTGATACTAATATTATACATGTAAAAGTAGGTCTGTCTGTTACGCTTTCACATCTAACCCACCAAAATACAGTTGACTTGAGATAGGTCATAGGTTGCTTTTTATTGTGATAAAAGGGTTGAAATATTGAATAAAAGTTTGTATTGAAGTTCGTGAATATCAAAGATAAAAAATCATGTAACGTTAAATTCGGTATTTTACACGATATCATCATCATCATCACCAGCCCATTTACGTCCCACCTGCAGGGAATGGTTTCGTATGTATAAGCGACCGTCAGATGTACTAGTGGGAACAACGAGTCCCAGTAGTTGAATCGTCAAAATAATTAATTTTTTATATAAGTGTACTACTTGGAATCTTATTAGTTCTACGGGTTGAACTTATCTTAGCATAGTGGGAATGAAGTTCGAATCAAAAAAGTAGACAGCGCTTCGCACTTCAATAAATTTTTTTTCATTAACACAAAGTAGCGCGAGATTGAGAAAATGTGGCAATGGCAGAAAAATGGGCAGACAAAATCAATGGGCGGATTTACCGAAATCTATAAACAAAATCGATCCTTGATAACCAAAACTTAAATGGAAACACGAAAAAATATAAATAAATCTTTAATAATACTAGTTGCAAGATAAAATATCTATGACTAAAAATCTAAATAATAAAAAAATGTTCCCGAAATATAAACGTACTTGAATTTTTTTATTTACGAATATTAATAAACAAGTTATCGTCTTTTAGAAGCTTTTCTTTTTATGTAGGTTTCGAAAATAGATTTAACTTTTGAATCCGCAAATAACAGGTACCTATTTAATATTACAATTAATTTTACGTCAGTTACGTGTAAAGTAACGAAAATTACTTACTATATTTCTTTATTCAGTCCATTTAATTTTTCCATTTCCAATCGAGAACTATTATTGTAATTATTGGATATGCGTTCAATCATGTTCATAGGACGTCATAATAGGTATGTACATAACTTCTATCATATCGCCACGCAGTGATTTATCATAGGTACCTACACTTTGAGGTAAATATGTACATATTATATATAGTATATGTACATATTCACTACATCACAGACTCACGAATCACGGTCACGGGCGACTAGCACGCGTCGGATCATACCGATGCCGCTCGCCTTCTACGAGCCGGTTGTTTATAACAGCCAGTATACTTTAATCATATATATTTTAAAATAAATTGTTATTTTACAAAGATTATGTTTTTAAGCAGTGGTTATTTATTTCAGCTAACATATATGTGAATATTGTAGAAATAATGTATAGAAAATTTCCAAATTCACCTTTATAACAAGATCAGCAGTAAACTATTCCTAATAAATAATTCTTATAAAATTTATAAAATATTAAATAGCCGCACGCGGAAATCAACGAATAATGCAAATAGGTAGGTACACATTAGTAGGTAAAAAGTAATTTTAAACAGTTTTAACAAATCAAGGATAAATAATAAGTACTTAGATTTAAAAAAAAAGTCTTTTACACTATATGCAGTTACCTAAAAAACAAAAGTAAGCGACTTTTTACATAGATCACTATCACTAAATGGATTTATTGTATAGAACCGGGAAGCTATAAGGTAACTTTGTCATGTATTTAGGCATAGAACTACCAATTTTTCCAGCTTATAATAATGATAAATATAATGGAAAATCAATCTGTTCGAAGAAGAAAAATCGTGTTTGTGAAATGTCTTACAGTGAACTGAAATTCTTATATTAACCATAATTAAACTAATTCATCACCATACTCAGTACCCGTTATAGATGATTACTATCTTTTCAAACAGTGATATTGAATTGCCACTTTGTATTTAACACTTAGCGCACTTAACAATTCTGTCTTTTTTTGTAAATTCAATAAGTAGTTTTTCAATTTATAAGTTTTACAGCCAGTTGTACAAACAGTAAAATTTCGATACTTTAAAGTGACCTTACTGATACAATTTTGACATTCATTAGAGCTTAAAGACGTCATTAACCCTTAATGGACGTTTTTCCAACGGACCGTTAGACGAATTCTTTAAAATGTAGTTACTGATCAGTGTTGCCCAATAATATCCTAAGAAACAGTAACGACAAACAAACGCTTCTCCCATTTATTATTTAAGTATGGATTTACTTGACTCTGTTTTTACAAGTTTTTAACATGCAGAGTATTTGGGTGTTTGGAGTTTGAGTGTTGGCTTCGCCAAAGCTTGTAACTGAATTTTAAATCAATCAAGCTGAAATTTTGCTTACAGGTTTAGTTTAGAAGACAATGCATGGTTTATGTATATTTTCTTTTATTTTTTTACGATATGCGGTAAACTATTTAAGAGAAATGTTTAAGTCAGAAATTAGTTTTCTCAATGTCTTTACGATAGTTCTTAAATACAATGAAGTCAAAGTTATTTATATATACTACGTAATACCACTCACAAAAAGATACTAACTTTAATTTTATTCCATCTTATGTTGTACTTCCTTGTCTATGAGTACCTGGGTACATACATTACGTAAATTACCCACATAATATAATCACATTTCTATTATTTCTGCAATACAATAAAAATAAAAGTATAATTTATTGTATATATCGTAATTAAAGACAAACTAATGAACAAAATAATTAACCAGGTTTCATATATATTCTTTAGCACTGATTTCAAAACCAATGGAATTATAAAACTAATCATCGATCCATTTTAATTTGTTAGACTGTTGCTGGACGTATAATTTTATATATAAGTAATACGATACAGTTAAGTCTGAATATTGATTCTAACATACATATTACAGTCCTATATGTAAGATCTTCTAATTCTTACGTTATATACAATGCTGATTATTTTATTTATTTATTATCCAGTAAACAAACATTTAAATAAAAAACAGTTTAAGATAACATCTAAAAACCATCTAATTAAGATCACTTGATGCCCTTATTAATCCTCTCAAGTAAATGAGTACACAGGCTACCAGCACGCGTAGCATGACGAACTCGAGAACGTTTTGTCTACACTCAAATGTCACTTTTCTCGGGTGCGCCCATACAATATCTCACTCTCGACCCGAGCAACCGACAAATGAGTGTAGACAAAGCGTTTCTCGAGTTTGTCTACACCCAAATGTCTATTTTTTTAAACAAAACATTAAAAAAAAATAACGATAGATCATATATATGAAGGTCAAGAGAAGCCTGGAGTGAAAAAACCAGCCATGTGCGAGTCAGGCTCGCACACGCTGGTTCCGTACCATTGTCCATTGTTGTTTTCTATGGAGTTGTTCGAAATTTAAATGCAAGTGGTCGACTATTACTCGTAAACTTGTAAAGCCAATTTAAGTGTGATAGTTTTCCTTTTAACTTCGTTACATATAGGCACTCCAGCCGTAACGTTTGAATTTTTACTAACGACCGTTTAGTTGGTAGTGGGGGCGGACTTGACTCTAACGAAAATTAGCTCTTTGAAGCTTAATAACTCACAAACGGCTTATCAATCGAAAAACGGTCTTCGCACCAATGCTTTAGAAAGATCTAACAAAAAAACCGCGCTTAAGCTAAACCGCGGACGTTTACTGTTTACTACGGAACACTAAAAACATGCTGATTTCTTCCCTTTGTGCTAGCAACTTTTTCTAGTGCCCGCCACTATTTGGGCAAATTCGGCACTTGACGTATTGAGACTCCATAATTTAAAATAAATCTATGGTAAATTCATCTCAGATCTCAGCGGGTGAGAAAAAACCATTTCCGATATCTCTATCTCCATTCTTACTTTACTGTTGTTTTATATAAATAGTTAGGATACAGTAGGACAGACAGTGTAGCACAATATCTTTTAACAGACTTCAAAATCGAAAAGGAGGAGGTATGTTCGACGGCGATGTATGTTCACCGGTATTTTCATCAATTGTGACCGATTGATGAATCGAGGTGGTTTACCATTTAAATTTTATCGAAATCGAATCGGTAGTTTTCCTTTTATGACACAACAAAATAAGTCTTCCAACAGATATCATCTAAATATAAAGATGATATGTTATGTATGACATGGCCCATTTCAGCTAAAAATACAAAAGATTGCATATTTATAATTTATTTATAATCTAAAAGGAAGATTTTTTTATATTTAACGACTATTTATTCTTTGATTTGATTTTCTTATGAAAATCATAGATAGTAGG
Source organism: Diatraea saccharalis (assembly GCA_918026875.4). Taxonomy (NCBI): domain Eukaryota; kingdom Metazoa; phylum Arthropoda; class Insecta; order Lepidoptera; family Crambidae; genus Diatraea; species Diatraea saccharalis. Next base: position 28,327,844 of record OU893333.1, on the reverse strand, counting down.
TATCAATGAGTAAAGGATTTATAGGATAGATGTGTTCATCGATTTCTTCTTGAATTGTGAATCAATTTCTATCAAACTAGCCGTTTCCTTGTGACTTCGTTTGCGTTAATTATAGCCTATTATCAACGTGTATTATGTAGCTTCCCGTAGATGAAAGACTTATAAATCAGTCCAATAGTTTCGGGACCTGTCCAATGCAAACAAACAAGCAAACAAGTGTTTCCTCTTTATAATGTGAATATAATTATTGGAAAAAATTATTTCGAGCAAATAAACAAAATCTCATATTCGAAAACTTCCACGGTGTTCAATATTTTATTTACATCAATCTATACTTAATATTATAAATGCGAAAGTAACTCTGTCTGTCTGTTACTTAATCACGCCTAAACCACTGAACCAATTTGCATGAAATTTGGTATGGAGATATTTTAATACGCAAGAAAAGACATAGGCTACTTTTTACCGCGGGAAAATGGTCTAAATATATATAACTCAAAGGTGACTGATTGACATAGTGATCTATCAACGCACAGCCCAAACCACTGGACGGATCGGGCTGAAATTTGGCATACAGGTAGATGTTATGACGTAGGCATCCGCCAAGAAAGGATTTCGATCAATTCTATCCCCAAGGGGATAAAATAGGGGATGAAATTTTGTATGAAACTTTGTCAATTTTAAACCGATCGAGCTGAGATTTTGCATAAATAAGGCTACTATGACGTAGGCATTCTCTAAAAAAGGATTTTGATTGATTCCACCCCCAAGGGGATAAAATAGGGGATGAAAGTTTGTATGAAACTTTGTCAATTTTAAGGGCTGAGACTTTGCATGCATAAAGATACTATAACGTAAGCATCCCCTAAGAAAGGATTTTGATAAATTCCACCCCTAAGGGCATAAGCTAAGAGGATAAGACTTTTTTTTCAGGTATTTTACACGATATAATTAATAAATATTCGTTAGAAATGCTGCTCAAAGTAACTTTACCACGCGGACAAAAGCTAGTATTTAATATTTTTAGTGTTGCCTATTATATAAAAAAAACGATATCACTAAAAAGCATGGAATAATTTTTTTTTTTATAAAAAGTAGAACACTATTTCAGTTGGGCACCTGTCACTTAAATTAAAACCGCCCGATTTCAATAGCATTATCTTGAATAAGTCGCTTTTGAGATAAGTATTTTTATCACTTTTATTTTGAGGTTGAAGTCGGTTCTTTTTTTCTATAAATATATATATATATATATATATATATATAATATCAATGTTAAGTGTAGGTAGGTACAACTCCTGGATGCAAGTGTTCAATTTAGTCACGCACGCGTTGATGTCTTTTCAAGCAAACTAACAGTTGCTGAACATGACATAAAAATAATATCCTTTTCTAACGTTTTTTACATTTATTTCGTACATTCCATGGTCATATGTTTGAATGAACTGCATATGTAGTTAAAATAATAACTATTTAATGATAAAATAGTATACATGAGATTCATACGTCGTTATCGGTTCTTTGTTAGTATTTTGAATTATAAACACTGTCGATTCTTTTGAACAATGCTGCTTTACATAAAAAAACTGGGTTTGTTCGAGTTAAGTAGCCTCGTTTATTTATATTAATTCGAAGTTCGTTGGATTTCTGAGCACGCAGTTCTTCGCACGTGATTAGAATCTTTGTTTGGTTTATGAGGTAATTTGTGTGACTGACTGTAGTATTATACTAGGTAGTACATGTTTGCGGAAATATTATTATAATAACTTAATATGATCCATGTAAAGATAATTTTGTTTTGTATTTCCGATACTAAAAACATTGTTGTTTGTTAGAAAGAAGCAAGAAAATCCATTCTTTCTGTATAATAACTTTAGGCAAGCAGGGCGACCAGTCTTGTTTTATCATGCTATAAGATAGAAAAATAATTTAGATTTTATTATTTTTCAATCTACAAATTACGTTTATATTAGATAATTACGAGTATGCATTATACTCTTTTTCTTAGGTACTTAAGTAAAATATATGATCATATTTCATATTATAACATAATTTACAATGAATGTTTTTTTATTTTAAGGTAAATCATTCCAAAATCTAAATGAAAATGTGGTGCTGTCGCCTTGCAAAAAACCGCCGTGTCGCCTGAAGAAAGGCACTAATCAACACATCACCGTGAGTTTTGTGCCTGGTACGTACGTAATATTATGATGAATAGTGTGTAAGAATCTGACTTTGTTTTTCTTAGTTAAAATACTTTTTATTAAATAAAAGTTAACGCAAGAGCCAGCCATAGAATAGGTCTCCAAAATTTTTATTACGTTGCACTCCTCCGTGCTGTGGAAGGCACGTTAAGCTGTTGACCCAATACCGACTGCATCTGCAACCATTAATATTAACACTCACCGATTCACACTGAGTCAGTGTGGACGGTTAATGTCCACTCTTCCATTTCCAATTGATTAGTCAATTCGATGTCAGAGACAGCAGAAAATGTAATGAACGCAGTGGCGTAACTATACCGCTTGAGGCCCGTGGCAAATTCATCGGGTATTCAATTTTTTTTTACTAATTGCGTAATAATAAATGTCATGAGTAAGAAGTCTCGTCTGACCGGGGGCCCTTTCCAGCTGGGAGCCCGTGGAATTTTGCCGACTTGCCACCCTGCAGTTACGCCACTGAATAAACGTATGATACCTTAGATATAATTCAGGAGAAGCCCGTGCTCACGTAACATGTCATGTGAGCACTTTTTCGAATTTTATTTAAATTCTCGATTTTTACTTTGAACGAGTTTTATTTTGAATTGATCAATTAAATTGTTTAATTAAAATAATATTCAAACCCCCGGTTTCTGAAATGAGAATATACAAAATCCCAACTGATTATTCTCAATAACTGCAAAAACTAATATCTGCGCGTCAACCCTAATTCAATCACTAAATCGACCTGAGTTTCTATTCGGTGTCTAGTTATTTTATGTTAATAGACTGATGATGATTTTGTTCTGTTTTCAGATAAAGACTTAGCTCAAGTAAAAAATCACGTCGTCGCTGATGTGTTCGGAATACCTCTGCCGTTTTTGGGTGTCGATGGGAACTCAATTTGTGACAAAGTTTTCTTGGAAAACGGTGACAAGGCATCGTGTCCCCTAAAAGCTGGTACCAAATATATGTATAAAGATTCGTTCCCTGTCCACTCGGTCTATCCATCCGTTGCAGTAAAGGTACATTGGTCAATCCAAGAAAATGGTGACGACATCGTGTGCTTCGAAGTACCCGCGAGGATTTCATAGTAATTTATATCAAATAAATAAATATCAAGTTGATATAATGCCATAAGTGTAGGTACTGTACACAGGGACCGTTTCCTTAGTATCAAAAATAAAACCTTTAAGGGGCCTAATACTCGTTTGTACATCCTAGGCCATCGTTTAGTGAGGTGTCTTGGGGTACTAATATTTTTAATGAGGTTAAATAGATAAATTAATTGGATAGACAAAATTTCATATAATATTGTAAGCGATTATAGCGTCAAATAACGCATCGACCTTCCTTAAGAATTAGGTTTCTTTTACAAAACGTGTTTGTATTATTCGAGTATACGTGAAAAAAAAATACCTGCCACAGGCTACTTAATTAGTTAAGCTTTCATGTAACATCCACTAAAATTGGCTCGAAAATTATTTGAAAAATATATTAAAATAGAACACTTATATCTTCTAACATCTAAACGTTTATCAACTCTGTCATTCGGTTAAATTTAAATAAGTATTTTAATAATAATAGATGATGATTTTTTTTACAATTGGAATTGTGATGTATTTACTGTATGCACACTATTTTACTAAGCTTTATTTGAACAATGCTGTATCCTATTATATATAATTTTTTATAGGATTAATTAAAAATTATTCGCTTTTTAATAATAAAATCAAATACATAATTTGTCTTTTGAATGCCGTAGAACTAGATTTACTTCTTCTAAATGAATCTTCATTTAGAAGAAGTAAATAAAGACAATATTATTACAAAACACTACGGGTGGTGCTAGATGGAGTTGTGAATGCCGGAACCTTGTGAGAAGGATTTTATTAAAGAAACTCAGAAAACATATTGTAGTTCATAGTGCTATGATACAAGATCTTTAAAAGTGGAAAATTGTGGACCGTAACCACATCATCTTCTATTTAGTTTGCTTAATAGAATCAGATTAATAATTGAAAAAATGAATATTGCTAAAATATTTTATGTAAACATAGGTTCGTGTAATTAAAAATATATTGAGGGAGATTTTAGAAATTAATATTGAATACTGTATATTTTTATGACATCTGTTATAAGAACTTCAAATTACAATAAAAATATGGACACTTTTAAGCTTATGAAAACTAAAACGGTCACGCACACATGTTTCCTTTCTAAGAACCTAGACTAGAATACTAACTAGATACATGCGTCAGATGTGGATCCGTTGTGAATTAAAAACTTCACAAAGGATCCATCAGGTTTGATGTTTAGTCTGAATATACCTACAAAATGAGGAAATTGAATCATTAACCGTCGTTATATGGTTATTTTCTGATTACGCATGCAATGTCTCAGCTATGTTTTTGAGTAAATAAAAAAATATTGAAACTTATACATCCATTTTTTTGCCTAAGAAAATTACAAAATGTTTTCTCTATAATTGTTAATACAAGTGTTTACATAGGGGCATATAGTTTTGTTCTGGAAAATAACTTATGCATCAAAATAACTTGAATTTAATAAAATGATTTGGAAAAAACTGAGGTCAGCCAATAGGGTGGCTCGCAGGCGCAAGGGAGTTGTGCCACGACGACAACTGCCGTAATATTTTTTGTAAAGGGCTTTGTGTTTGAACTAGCACAGAATAGCACACCACTTGTCGCCCCCTCTCGTCGAAAACTCTCCACCGCAGGTGCCCACGTTGATTCTGAAGAAAAAAAAAACAATGGATAGTTGTATCGCACGTTTCATACTTTTGTCGCAGAATCCGACAGTCGACTTAAATTAATGAAAATATTTCTTTTGACAACAATTGACTATCTAGATAAAACATTTAACAACAAGATATAGAACAATAAAAATTACTCCACTGACTAGAGTGGTTTATTCTTAAATGATATAGATAGATTTCTTACACATTTACCTTATCAGTGTCATTAATAAACAAGGTTCCCCGTCAGAGTAAATTTACGCTAAAATTGCAATTTTAGTGTTAGTCCAAATGCATATAATACAGAAAATAGGCAAACCTACTACTTTCTAGGAGTAAATATTACTTTCGTAGAATCTTGTCTTGGTTAACCATCGAAAACAGATACTTATCTCTGTTTAATAATATGAATTTTGAGTAATAGGGTAACCTGGTCTAAGAGCACGCATCCGATAAGAGTACGCAATACTCATAGCCGTGAAGTTCGTCACAATAATCAGCTAACATCAGTCGTATTTTGGTTTCAACTGTGTGAAAAAGTGCTGTGCGAAAAAAAAATCAAATCCGGATGAAAACATAGAAATTACGTAAGTTTAAAGATTTGTGCTCAAAATACTAATTATTTTTACCATTTTGAAAGTATTTTTAAGATATCAATGTAATTAATTTCTGAAAACGAAGTAAACTGTGTAGTTTTCAAAGGCAATGTTTAACTCATGCAGCGCACGTAATTCCGGTTCACGCCAAGAGATGGCGTTGAGTTTCGTTCGTTTCCGATTTGGGTATAGTGTGTATGAGTACGCAGTTCTGTACCGTATAAGAGTGCGCGCGTACTCTTACACGCAATTGCTTTTAAGTTACTTTAGTTACTGTATTTATTAGTTATTTTGTTCCTAATAATTAAATAAAAATATATGAAATTTGTAGGTAATTTTTAATTTTGTACACAAGATGTCTAGAGGTCAAAGAAAAAGTGAAAGAAAACTTTGTACTCCAGAGCAGTGGCTCAACGCTAAAACTCGCGTCGAGGAAGGCGAATCGAAGAGGTCAGTGGCTAAATCCTTGGGGATGCATGAAGCCACTTTGCGAAAGAGACTTAAGAGATCGTCTCCAGCTTCAAGTTTGGGCAGATACTCCCAAACTTTCTCCCGTGAAATGGAAATAGAACTCTGTAACTATATCAAAAAAGTAGATAGCATGTTCTATGGATTAACCACTCAAAAAATACGAGAAATTGCTTATGATTTTGCTGAAAAGAATGGATTAGAACATCGTTTTAACAAAGAAAAAGAAATGGCTGGTACAGAGTGGCTCCGCCTTTTTTTGAAACGGCACCCAAATTTGTCGTTAAGAGCACCAACCTCCACCAGCGTTGCTCATGCTATAGGATTTAATAAGCCTCAATGCGATCGCTATTTTGAAAATCTGGCGAGGTTGCTAGACACTTACAAGTTCCCTCCTCATGCAATTTATAATATGGACGAAACCGGAATCTCCACAGTGCCAAATAAAGCTCCAAAGGTGATATCTACTAAAGGGAAGCGTTGCGTCAACAAGATTTCCAGTGCTGAACGTGGCATCAATGTGACACTCGTGAATGCGGTCAACGCTGCAGGGAATTTTATTCCACCAGCCTTCATATTTCCACGCAAACGTATGAAAGCTGAGCTTTTGGATGGAGCCCCACCTTCTTCTATAGGAATGGTGTCAGACTCGAGTTACATCAACAGTTCTTTGTTTGTTGACTGGTTATCTCATTTTAAAGACCACGCAAAGCCTAGCAAAGACCATCCAGTATTATTAATCCTAGATAACCACACGTCACACTGCACGTTAGACGCGGTCAATTTCTTCCGGCAAAACCACATTCATGCCTTGACAATCCCACCTCACAGCAGTCATAAAACTCAACCACTCGATCGCTGCATCCATAACAGCCTCAAAATTTTTTATGCATCAGAGTGTGAAAAATGGATGCGTAACCATCCCGGTCGAGTGATAACCGTTTATCAGATTGCACAAATATTGACTCCGGCTTACCTTAAAGCAACTTCTCCGGCAAATGGCATCCAGAGTTTCAAGATATCCGGAATCCAACCGTTCAACCCGGACATTTTTGGAGAAGAAGATTTCCTGGCCAGTGCAGTGACAGAAAAGCCACTGACAGAATCTAATGAAGCACAGATTTCTCAACCAACTGGCGATCTACCAGAAAATATGCCTTTGGCCAAATCTAATGAAGCACGGATTTCCCAACCAACTGATGATTTGGTACAACATGTTGACCATGAGAATAACGCTCCCAGCAATTCTTCACAGCCCTCGTGCTCAACAAATGATACGTCGTCTGTTCAGCCGTTCATTGAGATAGATAGAGCCCGTACACCACTTGCCAGTCTTCCTATTCAAAGCATCGAATCGCCTCATATACCCCTTGAAAATTTAGCCCCCCTTCCACGAGCTGAATATCTTTCAAGATCGAACCGCAAAAGAGCAAAGTCAGATATTTTGAGTGGGTCTCCGTATAAGCTGGCTCTCGAGGAGTCTTTGGTTTCAAAGAAAGTACCAAAAAATGTACCGAAGATTCAATCAAAGACTGTTCCAAAAACAAATTCAAAACCTCTTCCTAAAAAGGGCAAACAACCTTTTAAAGTGCCAAAGAAAATGCCCAAAAAAAAGGTTTGGAGATGCCCAGCATGTACTGAAGTCTATGTAGACCCCCCGCAGAAGACTGGATAGGATGCTCAAAATGTTTTGAGTGGTGGCATGAGGCTTGTACGACTTATGAGGGTCAGGGAAATTTCATTTGCGATCTCTGCAAGTAATGCAAGAGCTGCGTACTCTTATCGACGTAGATGCGTACTCTTATCCAATAGTACTTGTAAGAGTACGCAATTCCCATTTTTTATTATTTCTGTTATTTTAAGTGATAAAACGTTATTTTGTTCTTTTTTATGTTACTTTATGAAAGATGTTTAAATAATAAACGTAATAAATGCCTAGTTGATTTCCTAAACTTGACTTTTATTTTTTTAGAATAGTTTAAACCTTAAGTGCGTACTCCTAGACCAGGTTACCCTACTAAGTGCTGTATCAGAGTAAATTTACTGCAACTGTAAACCTTGTTTAATAATAAATAACACTATATATGTGTAACTAGCTTTCGCTTAATTATTATAATTATATAAACCTTCCTCTCTGTATATTAAAGAAGAATTAAATCCCGTTGTGTACTTTCAAAGATCTCAGCGTCCATACCTACAGCGGAAAGAGCTTTTGTTCTATACTATATATAAGTTAGTTTAATATTACAGATATAATAATCATTTGTATTCTTACACCATTCGTTTTGTTCATTTTCTAGAAACATGCAGATACCTACCTACTCATGATGACAATAGTAAGGTTAAAGATTGATTAAACAAATTTATTCAAACTATATATTTTGTAATGTGTATGTAAATATTCTGGAATTGGAAATAAAATATTTCCTCACATTGTTCTTGCAAATATTTAATTTTTCTCTCATTTTGCTGTTTTGTGTATTTATTCTATATTATTTATTATTCTAATCATTCGACCTCGTTTTTTTTAAATGCCGAGGGCATTGCCATTTTTAAGTCGCTGTCAAACAAAGGCAATCTATACCAATTTGAATATTAATTCGTATATAGTGCGATGGAATTGTTTTTTTAACTTCTGAAAACATACAATTGGATTAGATGTTTTTTCTTCCTACATTATATTACATATTTTTATTATTCAGTCAAAAACGCACCGATTTTTATTATAGATGAAGCAAAGTATATATTTTTCTAAAGTTCAGTTTTGTATCCAACTAAGTATCTTTTATAAATATAAATTAGATTTACTAGGTACGTGTAAAAATGAAATATAAGATTCAGTTATTAGGGCGCATTAATAAATTGGGCCAAACATAGGTTCCTTAGAATTATTTCTGCAAAAATAATGCTAACTTATACCTGAGATTCAAAATCTTCTCATGAGAGTTACGAATAGAAATAGAAGAGAGAGAGAAAAAGAAATTTTATATCTTTCTCTCTTCAATTTTTATAACCAAATACTGGGGAGTGACCGATATGACGGCAATCTGGTAAAACTATTAGGTAATGAAATTACATAAAACTATTATCCAATTTTACGTATATGAAAGGAGATATGAAATGTTCTAATAAAAATATACCTAACTATGTGATATGGTATGCATTGGTAGGTAGTTTATAGGTCGGTTTTTGACTTAAGGACCCTTAAGTTTAAGTTTTTTAAATATTTTTATAAGTCAATTAGTAAATATTCTTATTGAAAAATACTTACAAATCCCTGGCTGGGGAGTCGAACCTCCCATCCCATCTCAGAGTGAAAGGGACAGTGTATTTTTTAAACATTTTTCATTAAAAATATTTTTCAGTAGAGCATTGTGAATGCAAAATTAATGAAATTTAATTATTCTTTGACAATTTTTTTGCAAATATTTTTAGTTTATTTAATATTTTTTAAAGCTAAGATTATATATTCGTAAAGCTTAGATATTCGTCATGATCTTAATATGTATATATATATTAAGATTTATAATATTTATACAATTGTTTAAAGCGTGTCGTGTAATTATAACTAACAAAAATTTTATAATATAAAAAATCCAACACCATCCATATTCGGATGCATACTTACCAACGCCATTCTATTTGGCACTGACATAATACTGGTAAGAGATGAAACAGCATTCGCCACTACCGGACACAATATGGACTCGCATTGTTCTGTTAAAACGAAACCATTTAGGTATTTTACGAAGTAGTTTCCCAAGATTGGATGTAGATTCCCAAACCTCCCAGAGGGCATTAGTGCTTAACGTATCTCTTCGACGAAAAAAAGATATAGCTAGTAGACCTCATATAAACATACATCACAGGTATAGATCTCCAAACGTTATGAAACAATTCATATGATAAAATTTTTCGTTCCCATTACTGCCGTATAAAACATTTATACTCGTAGAATTTAAACGCATCAACAATAGCATAGAATAAAGGACAATAATAAAATTAAAATTTGATAGTGTTTTTATAGAGATCAAAAATCTTTATATTCATTTGAAATATAAGAAGAATGAAAGCTTACCTGGAGTGACTTCAGGGCGTAGATTAACGTGGTTGATATTCAATACAACATTCTGATCGAGTTTTGTAGAAACTGAATCTGAATTCACAATAAAAAACATTCATAGTAATATTAACTTTATTCCAAAGTATTACGGTACAGAAGAGCCACAGATTTAGTACTAGTACTAGCTGTTTTACCGCAACTTCGCACGCGTAAATTATAGCCTATGTATACCCATATGATGTAGCTACACGTAGGTGAAAGAATTTATCGGTCCAGACTTACAATCAAATCTTTCCGTTTTATAATATTAGTATAGATAACTAGATAGAGCTAAGAAGAAAAAAGCTGTTCGTGTATTATAGCTACTAAATATTGACAAATAAGTATTTGTTATGTGTAATGTATAACTGTTTGTTGCTTAAAAAATAAATAAAAAATAAAAAAAAAATTGGTCAAAAATCCATAAACAGAGTAATAATTCGAAACTAATAACAAGCCACAGCAAACAAGTCTTATTTCATATCTGAATCTAGCAAAAGCCCTCTTGTCAAAGCGCGACTGGCAACTGTTATTTGATCGAAGTACATACGATCTATTACAGATGTGCCTATATACAATTAGACTATTGTAAAGTGTTTTACACAAGGAAGTGTAAAATACAGTTGTTGATTTGTTCTTTGCTGCCGTCGATATAAAAGGTTTACCTGACTGACTAATATGTTAACGCACAACCAAAACTATGCAGCCTTGAAATTTTTACAAAATTAACCCGTGCCCCTCACGGGGAAATAGGGGTTTGAAGTTTATACGGAATTTTCTTATATCTGGATTTAGAAGTATGAAAACTAGACCAACCGGACGAAGCCACTGTGCAGAGAGCTAATGTTATCAGATATCAAATTTCTAAATCCTACTTTTAAAACCATGCTGTTCGCTATAAAAATAATAAACATACTTGAAAAGTTAATAAAGGTTTTATTTCATCAAAGCTTATGCCGCGACAGCGCTAAGCTCAAGTCGAGTTTGAGGTGAATTTTTAACAGAATAGCATATAGCTGATAGAAAACTCACATAAAATCATGGATTTAATAAAAATTTAAAAAGAAAATCCACAGCTATGGAAAGATCGATTACCAATCAGGTGCAATGAGATAGATTGAGACAGATTTAATCTAATGATTTATGGTGTGGTAGGTATACTTACCGGCAATAAACTGCATACCGACTAATACTTGTTCGCCCACAGTGACGAAACATGGTGGATGCATCCGGCATCCTTTTATGTAAACCGAAGTTAAGTGGAAAGTCGAACCTATGGATGAAAGTAACAGTTAAGTTCAATGATATTATTAAAGCAAAGTAAGTAGTAAACGAATAACTAGCTCGCATCCAGACGTAGATACTCTTACATGTTTTTACTCCACTTCTTGGTCAAAAATGAAGAAAATATTTCTGTTTCCCTTTTTTATTAATAATTCAATCGACTGTTGTAGCGTTGTTTTTATTATCTTTATCAGATATTCGCTTACCAATCGATACATTACGTATGTACAGCTCCCTATCAAGCTAATGATCTCCACACGTCTGGAAGTACTACATTCTATTTATATAAGAAACCCAAAACAAGCGAATCTACATTAGCTAAACGAACGATTAAAAAAAATATTCTTCTTATTAAACTGCTTCGAATACATAAACGACGACGCCATCACAATTTATGTAGGTACCTACTAAGATTGGTAATCTTATAACATGAAAGTGGTATGTACATGTTAATAACAATAAAATGTTATTATTAACAATGTTCCAATTAATATTGTTTGGGCAAACCAGTTTCTAAAGATATTTTACAATCAGATCTCACATGTACTCACACAAAAATTCGTTTTAAATTTATTGTGTGGGAACACAAGGCTTCATTGTATGTTTGTTATTCGGTCAAATATTCGGAAAAAACATACGTTCGTTGCATAGAACACAAAAAGACGCTCATTGTGTGACGCGTTAAGAATTTGAGATATATACCCATGTCGCTGCTGCCTGCCGTTCAAGCCATAATAAAGTCTCACCCAATTTTTTATAATACGTTTTTAGTATGTCTGCCTGCCTGCCTGCTTTGACATTAAGATCAGCTGCGGTCTGGCTTCTGCGCATAACTCTATAATAGGAACCTTATTATAAATGTGTCATATTATCCCGAATCGACTAAAAGGTGATTCTAAGTTAAGACTTCTGTAAAACAATAAACATACTACTTTGATAGGCAACCGTGGTGACATTTGTTTAATACCTATCGTGTAATATAGATATTTTATATTCGACATTTAACGAATATTATGACGATATTTCGTTTTATTTCACTTCTTTGACATGTTATGTTTTGATTGATAAATTACTAGTTTACTAGTTGCACAAACGTTCATAAAAATTTTCATTAGTTTAATGCCACATTACCTATTCGAATTTTCAAATTTAAAACATTCATCAAAGCTTAAAGTAGTTATTAAACCTTAATAGACGTTTGTGTAATTGGCCGTAAGTTACAAACACTGTTGTCAAATCCATATTCATCATTCTTTAGCTGCCGTTCTTTGTTATTAAAGTACACGTCGAAGTAGTAAAATTAAATGAAATAGCCGTGCAACATGACTAAGATGTCCTATTTTATGAGTAGAGTTTTAGCTAGAGGAGTTATGCGGTCGCTTTGCGGGACAAATGGTCATGGTGTCCAACACAAGATATCGCCCAAAAATGTTAAAAGCATCTTTCAACTCTTAAAAATATTAACTAGGTTTGTCCTAAATAAAAAAAAAATAATTATGACAAACCGCTCCATGATTAACGTCAACTAAAATTTTATGTCTTTGTGTTTAAATAACGTTTGACGAAAATCCGTATTGTATACATGAAATTGACAGAACTATGCGAAAAGCGCAGCATACAATTCCAGCTAAAATAGAACTGGAATTGTATCGTATGTCACTTTGAAGAATAGGAAAACCATTAACAACAACTGTTGTTTCGTTCGGTTTCGATACGTTTTCGATTCAACTTAAACAAAATTTATTTAGTTTAGTATTTATTTAGTATAGCTCTGGTACCTACACTATAATGAACCATTTACATAAGGTCAGTAGCGTAGATAACCCAGTAAACCTGTCATTATTGGTCTCGTGTAAATAAATGGAGATCCTCAAGACAGTTCAAGGCAATAGGACGGTTTCTAAATTTACTCGACTGGCTTAATGGATAGTCTCGGCTATTGGCCTCGTGTAAATGGTCCATAAAATACAGCGTCAAACGCCACCTTACAAGTTCAATCAAATGAAACGTCTTTTATCTTTTGAAATAGGTCTATTTGATTGCAACTTTAAAGCTGTTATAGTGTTCTGTTCAACGTTACGTTCGATGCTGTATTTATAGCAGAATATCTATCCTATAATAGGTCTTTATTTTTTTTTATCCTAACCCAGTTTTCTAATATCTAACAAGCCCGATCTTACCACAATCTTCGAAAAAGACAGCCGATGTTTGGTCGACAACGAAAATTAAAAGAAGCAAACGCAACGTAAACATTTTAAATATACTTAATAACATTAAATATCTTGATGTTTGCACAGTGAAAATAATAACACTAAATTACTAAAATTAAAGTAAGCATTGATTTGGAAATTATCGGATTAATCTGAGATAACGTCTTAATGAGTCTGTATTTAGGTACCTAATGAGTACCACAGCAGATATGATTGATTAATATTTTTTTAAATAGAGATTGTGACGATACAATACACATTAGGGAACGTTGCCTGTATTTCAATATGACGTAGGTAGGTATGTATGACTACTTGTGTATGCTTCGAAGTGCCTCAAATGCATGAAGTTTGATAACAAAAAGGTACCCTTATACAATTTGAAATATTGGTAATAAAACCAGTGTTTTTCAGTTATATATAATATATTTCTTTGTATAGGCGTCACAAATAATAAAAATTATCAATTAAAATTAATTACATTCAAAGAAAAAGTATGTCAACAAAGTCCCGGAAATATTGTTTATTTGCACGATTTGTTTTCCACAAAACATTTGATATTAAATTGATTCTAAATAACACATTTTTTCTGGAAGTGGTCTAATATGCTATTACTGAGAATCACACTTTTATACTTATTATATTTATAATATTCCTTAAATTAATTATGAAAAAACAAATATTTTTTTTATCGTTGTCACGTGACTGCAAACAGCGCGTGACGTCACGCCCTTCCTACATATATCTGGATTTAGAGAATTCAACCTTATGCATGTATAAAAGTAAATTAATTTTCAAAACTCAATAAACAACTCATATTCTATTTGTACTTTTTCGTATTTGTATTGATATCGAAGCTTAAGAACCAAGACCATCTATCTATACTTTTGGCGATTTTAACTTTTTAATCCAGTTCTTTTCATGGTTAATTTAGGCATCGTTTCTTTTGATCGATTTCTTCAAATTCGCAATATATAAGGAGTTATGAGAAAATACCACCTTAGTTAAGTGTCGTAATAATTATATGGCAATACCACCTATCTATAGAGAACACGTAAATACTCGCTCTTATTGCGAGTTGCAAAATGAACTGTTATGCGTCAGAGTACAACATAATAGTTAGGCATGTGCGCCGATGCCGAAATCTTCGGCGGCGGCGTGGAGCTAAAATTTCAGTGGCGGCGGCGTAAACGGCGTCGTTATGTCAAATGATGGAAAATTTAAATAATTCAGAATGCCTTTATTGACATAACAAATATAAAAGCTACTTAAACTAATAACACCTTTTAAGTAACAAATATGGCACAACTATGCTCTTCAAAATTATGTAACGTAGTCATAATGATGTTAAACAACAATATGAAGGTACTATTTTGTTCGATAACTTTTTGCCATCTTGTAGGTGAACATGATCTCATTGCTATAGAAATTTTGGGGCGTCTAATCAAGGAACCGCGTCAAGTGGTTTTGACAATACACGCGTGATGTTAACTGGACACTGCCTAAAAAATTCTGTAGAGACCTAAACAGGTGGAAATCTGAAGGTGCAAGGTCAGGACTATACGGCAGATGTATTAACACCTTTCAGCCAAACTCTTAATTTATTTAAAAACTACTCCCTTTCTATTGATTAATTCTGGCCGCTTTCTCTCAACTTCTTGCTTTAATCTCATCAGTTATTCGCAGTAGATTTCAGAATCGATAATGCTGCCTGACGGTAACAGCTCATAATGAATAATACCCTTGCAATCCCACCATACAAACAGCATCACCTTTTTGCCAGCTAACCCGGATTTCGCCATAGTCTAAAAAGACCACGACTTTTTTCGCATGTTCTTGTCGTACGTGATCCAGTTTTTATCACCAGTTAGAAAAACAAATGAAAATCACATATTTTCTTAATTTGAATTCGAAATCTTCTTTAAAATTTGAACTTTTTAATAATACCGCAACCAGCCATATAGAAATGGTATAGCCAGAAAGATTTTATTACAACTTTATGCATACTATATACGAAAAGACTTTTTCCCCAACCTAATAGTTATCACGTATAGAAATTATTTTATTGATATTATTCCCAGTTAGACGCAATCGTTTAATCGTTTTAGTAAGACCAGCTACAAAGAATACATGTTCGCTAGGTGTGCTTGCAGCGGGTTAGCTAGAGTAGACAAATAAGAGTAAGTATTGAATTTTTTATTTCTGCCAACTTTATCTTGAAAACGAGTGCTATATTAATTGTTCAAGATTGACAGCTGTAATTAAAGAATAAAGATTCGATTGTTTATTTGTTTGCGTCTGTTCATTGACTTTACTTTTGTATTCATTAAAATTTTACTAAATATGGAAATACGAAATGGAATTAACACGTGCCGCACAGAATGCACTATGTTGCTTAGCAACCGAGCGAATGTTACTCCCAGTTCGTGTCATACCGCGCCGTTTACGCCGGTCTTTCGAACCGGTCAGCGGCGGCGTGTCATGATCGGCGGCGTCGGTCATCGGCGCGGCGCGGCGCACACGTCTATCCCATAGGCCCAACAGACTCACGCCGAGAAACGCCGTGAAGCCCCAAGAACACCCGAGACACGAGAATGTGATATGTTTCTCGCCTTCTCGTTCTCGGGTCGCATCTTCTCTGTTTGTTGGGTCTGTCTTATGGGATGGGCCGAGTCTTGCTGAACAACCTAATCCTTATTGTGAAATAACGTATCAGACAGAGTTTCACCACGGGCTCTAAAATGTCACTCTGATAATTGTTGGCTTTCACCTTTACAGCGGATACGCATTGAGGATACCTTTTCAACTTGGTGTGATATTTCTGCTGGGGTACCACAGGGTGGCGTACTATCTCCATTACTTTTCGCTATATTTATCAACTCTATTTCACGCCAGTTAGTTTCATCCTACCACCTTTATGCTGATGATTTACAAGTTTATTCCCAAGCTTGTCCTGACCAACTATCTTTTGCGATCAATGCTCTGAACCGTGACTTAGAGAAAATTTGTGATTGGAGTAAGTCCTACGGCATAAAAGTAAATGCTTTGAAAACCCAAGCCATTATTGTTGGCAGCCCTGCAATGACAAATAAAATTAAGTGGTCATGTTTACCTGCAATAATGTTTGATGGTATCATTGTAGCCCCAAGTGACAGCGTGCGAAATTTAGGTATAATCATAGACAAAAACCTGACATGGGGATCTCAGATCGAGCAAACGAGTCGTAAAATCTTTGCTGCAGCTGGCTCCTTGAAGAGGCTGCGTAATTTCTTACCAGTGGCCACTAAAATTGCGCTCGCACAATCCCTTCTTCTTCCAATTCTGGATTACTCTGATGTCAGCTATCTAGACTTAACTGAGGAGCAATTAAATAAACTTGAGAGACTTCAAAATTTTTGTATTAGATTCATATTTGGGTTGCGCAAATATGATCATATATGTGATTTTCGCACTAAGCTCAAGTGGTTGCCAATTCGTTTTCGTCGGAATGCGCATATTGTTTCCCTGCTTTACAATATTCTGTTCAATCCTATCTCTCCAACTTGTCTTAAGGAACGCTTCAAGTTCCTTCGCGATTCACACTCTCGCGCGTTGAGATCATCAGAGAGCTTAATATTACAGATGCCGATGCATTCCACAAAATTCCTTGATAAGTCATTCGCAGTTCAGGCTGTTCGCTTGTGGAATGCATTGCCGGAAGAAATAATGCGCGCTCCATCACTGCACTGCTTTAAGAAGATGTTAAGAGAATATTATTTATCACTTCAAGTATAATACGCTATCGTTTTCATCCTACTTCTACTGTATACTTTTTAGATACTGTTATATTTATTATGATATTATTATTATTTTATGTATATATGCATATTTATGTATGTATATTTATGTATGAGCTTGTGTGTATGTATGTATGTTTATATATGAAAACATGTTTTCTCGCCATGTAAGACACCATCTACTGCCCATCTACTTAAGTAAGTCCAGTCTAACCTGCGGTTGCCTGGAAGAAATTGCTTTTTAGCGATAAGGCCGCCGATTGTACCACTAAATTGTATCGATTCTCCTTTTGTTTAATTATGGTGTACAATAAAAGTATTCATTCATTCATTCATTCTTTACACCTTTTTGGCAGAAATAGAGCGGATTGACACCTTCATACAAAACTCCCCACCAAACCATCACATCACATTTTTTTCCGCCTAAAAGAGCGAAATGACAGCCACTTCATTGTTTCGTTCCCTCCATCACGAGAAAATATACATTCCATTCAAAATCGTTAAAAAAATAACAGCCAGTAACATTTTATTTTAGTTTTTCAGTAAATAGTTTGTCTAAAAACTTATGAACACATGAGCACAGTGTAAATATAAGTAGACAGTGGTGAAACTGCCTACAAGCGTTCGAAATCGCACGCACACATAAACACGCTCACCGACGAGCCGCCTAAGTGGACCTAACAGGACGCTCAGTAACGCGTATCGCGTCGAGACGAAGGGTGACGCTACACGTTCCGCGATCGTTTTATTTAAAAAATGAAGGAAAGATTAAGGAAAGGAGTAGGCTTATGTGAAATAAAAAATAAGTTTTTTTTTAGATTTAGATTTTTTTTAAATACCCGTTTCAGTATCATGCATATTTTCGGGTTGAAACATAGTACGGTCCCACCCGAAAATGCTTGATAAACACCCAAAAACAGCCGCTCATGAGCGCGCCACCTAAATGCAGTGCCTTCCTACCACGCCTCCGATACGAAGAGAGCACGAAACGTTGGACGTTTCGTGCGCTCTTCGGCTATGTGTCTGTCAAAACTTGTACAAAGTTATGCCGTAATGTCAAGTTAAAGATCAACATAAAAACAAAGATTTACAAGTTGTGTCAATATTAAACTATTTCTCGTATGTTAAACTATCGTCTTTTGCTGAGATTAACCGATTTTTAACCGACTTAAAAAAAATAAGGTTATCAATTCGACCTGTACGTATGCTATATTTCCAGAACTGCCCAGTTTTCGCATATGTTATTCTATATCATGTGGTGTTTTAGAATAATATAAGTAGATATCACCGTCTGAATAAATGTGTATGTATTTTTTTTTTGTTTGTTAATTAGTTATTACAATTCGATTGATTTATAATGTCAGAACTCCTTTTATATTTTGTAAAAGAAACAATTTCTAAAACATCCAAAATGACAACCCTATGGTTTCAATGGAGCGTAGGTATTTATTTTATCAAATAGGCTTAGTTTCTATACTGTGTCATACTTATACTGTGTATTTGATGTTGAAGTGCCACTTACAAAATACAAAATATCATACATTACGTTGCCACAGAGTGGTCGACAAAGATTATAAAACAGATGCGCCACACTTGTATCTATACTTTCCTATGACGACATACACCATCATCCACATATTAAAAGGCTTCATGGTAAACATAGTTATTAGATTTACAATGTTGTTGTTTTTATCTTAATCGTGAAAAACGTACTGCAACGACTACAAGATTCACTTCAAGGACAAACATAAACACATCATTTTAACTGTTGTAATGTATAAAAAAAAATCTAATGAAATTAAAATACCAATAACTAGTCACCGCCATGCATGATTTTTTTTTATTTTTTTTATTTATTGTTTTAACGGCACTGGGTTCTTGCCCTTTTTGCCAAACTTATTATCTTACAATCAGTTCATTATAAAACAAGGAAAGATAAATCCATGCACTAAATAGTTAAATTAGTATTTTGTATATAATCATATAAAGCTTTATAGCATCTTGTATCACTGAGGAGCGTATGTAAAACTTCACTGTTATTGTCAAGAACATCACTGTCACTGTCACTATTTAGATTTGTTACCTCACTCGCTAAAATCAGTCTATGAATTTTAAAATCTTGCTGTTGGCATTTCAATAATAAATGATTTAAATCGGCACCTTCTTCGTTACAATAAATGCACTTAGAGTTGCTGATGATTTTCAGTCTGTGCAGATGGGCAGGAGTTTTGCAGTGGCCAAATCTCATACGGCAAATGGTGGTAATTAGATTGCGGTTTATAGATCCTTTAAGTTTTGATGGATGGTACCACGGACGAGCGGGCAATGTCTTCTGTATGTCGTGGTACCATTTCCCCTTTTCTAATGCAATTGCATGCCAATAGTTGGTCCACAACAGTTTGTGGGATTCTGTTAGGTAGGTGTTAAAGTCGGTGTACGGTACTTTGCATATTTGACTGTGGTCTTCATCAGGCTTATTTCTGGTGACTTCATCTACGATTTCGTTCCCAGTGATGCCATGGTGTGATGGTACCCACAGAAACTTGATACTTATTCCCTTATTTTGTAATATATATAGTTGGTTCTTTATGTACAAAATTAAATAATTAATGTTATTTTTAAATACCTTACTTTCTAAACTATTTAGGACACTCATTGAGTCTGTTATAATAATAAAATTCTTATTTTCTACAATATTATCTATATATAAAATTGCTTTATATATTGCATAACATTCAGCAGTATAGATACTGCAGCTACTATCTAATTTAAAACATTTAGTTTGTTTTAGTTGAGGGTCATATAAAGCTGCAGTTACATTATTTGTATTTTTAGATCCATCAGTATAAATTTTATATTGAGGTATTTGTTTCTCAAATAAATCTAATAAGTCATTTTGATGATTTATTGTATGAGTAATTATATCTACTTTAATATTTATAAGTTGTTTGAGACTAAATTGGTATAATACTAAAGGGTTACAGGTAAATATATTTACAGCTTTTTCTTTAATGTGAATGATAATCCTCAATAACTCTGGAAAATGCCCTGTTATCAATTGGTTAATATTAATATATGGGCCAACTGGTAGTTGTTCCTGGGGTAGAATTCTATTAATAAGTGGTTTATTTTCTGTGGCTATTAATTTGAGACAGAATTTTTCAGCAATTTTTAATCTATGCAATTTCAGTGGTGGAATACAAGATTCACATTCCATTGCATTTATAGGAGTCGAACACATTGCGCCAGTAATAATTCTTAGTGCCTTATTTTGAATAACATCGAGTTTCTGTAACTGTGTACATTTGGCATTCATATAGGCAAGACAGCTGTAATCAAAGTGACTACGTACTATGCTTTTGTATAACATGCTAAGTGTATGGGGATCAGCACCCCAGTGAACACCTGCCAATGATCTAATAATGGTCAACCCTTTATTAGCATTTTTTGAAATATATTTAATATGGCTTTCAAATGTTAATTTAGGATCTACATACACCCCCAGAAATTTCTTTTCAGACAGCCATGGAATGGGAACACTATTATATTTAACATTGTTATCACAAATATTTGATTTTTTACTAAACAACATGGCACCACTTTTACTAGGGTTAATTTTTAATTTCAATTTATTTTCATAAAAATTATGAATCTGTATAAGGCCTTTGTTTAAATTATTTACAGCAATATTTACATTTTGATCTATAGTATATAAAACAATATCATCTGCAAATTGAAGAAATTTGATATTTGAATTTTTTAAATAAGTGGTAATCTGGCTGGTGTATATATTATACAACAATGGTGATATTGTTGCACCTTGCATGGTGCCTTTATATACAGAATTTGGACCATGAAGAATGTTATTATATCTAACATACATTGTTCTCTCAAATAAAAAGTTAAATATCCATTTACATATTTTTCCAGGAATTCCAGATTCTGATAAAATATGGACAAGTATTTCAGGATCTACATTGTCAAAAGCTCCCTGAATATCTAAGAAAACACAAGCTGTATTTGAGTGACTGAAAAAAGAGTTTTTGATATCGGTTATAAGGGAAATAAAATTTTCTGTTGCACTATGACCCTTTCGGAAACCAGACTGTTGTACAGGTAATTTATTGTTACACTCAAGATACCATTCCAATCTTACTTTTAACATATATTCAAATATTTTTCCTATGCAAGATGATAATGCTATGGGTCTATAAGAATTATGATCATTTATTGGTTTATCTGATTTCAAGATGGGTATGATACATTGTGTTTTCCAAGAGTCTGGGATTTCTAGTTTATTCCATAATAAGTTATATATTTGCAATAAAATCTCTAGGGCATTTGGATGCATATTTTTCAATACTTCATAAGTTACATTATCTAATCCTGGGCTAGTATTTTTTCGACTTGCTAGAGCACTTTGCAACTCTTGCAATGAGAATGGTTCAGATAAGAAGCTATTTGTATTATTATCATTTTTATTAAAGATACTAGTTAAATTTGAATTATTTTGTGAATTAGCTGGTGGAACTGATGGAGCATATTTTTCTATAAATTCAGGAATCCAATCATCTAATCTAAATTTATTTTGAATACCTATGTTTTTAAATCTTTTCATATAATTCCAAATAATGCTAGTAGGTGTATATCTGTTAAATGATTCACACAACTTATGCCAACTAGTTCTCTTTTTCTTACGAAGTAAAAGCTTTTTCTGTGCATCAACTTTTTTGTACATAATGTAGCTCTCAATGGTTCCATCAGATCTGTATTTATTTAGTGCTTCTTTGCTGAGTCGAACTGCATTTAAACACTCATTATCCCACCATGGAACTGGATTTCTCTTAATATAGTGAGACTCTTTTTTAAATATAGGGATACATTTTTTCATAAGATCTATCAATTTATTATAAAATATGTTGTATGATTCTATAGGGTTACTATTATCATAACAAAAATTTGAAAATTCTTTTTCTGTTTCAGATTTGAAAAGAGACCAGTCTACCTTATGAAATAAGAACTTCTCACATGGTGTGCCAACAATGTATTTATCTATTGAAAGTTGCAATTTGGTGATAGTTGGAAAATGATAACTACCCATGGGATCATCATGTACTGACCAGTCACATAGAGGTGCTAAAGATGGACTTACACATGTGATGTCAATAGCTGATTGTCGGTGATGAATAGTACCAACTGTAGTAGGAGAACCATTATTCAAAATACACAAATCGAACTCATCAAGAAGATTATAGATTTGATTTCCTCTAGTGGAAGTTGTATTACAACCAAATGCTATGTGATGAGCATTCAGATCACCTGCTAACATTATGGGCTTAGGAAGATTTTTCAAAATTTGTTGTAATATATTTATCCTGAAGTTATTGTTTTTACCTGGTGGAGGGGTATACACAGTTAGAATGGTCAAACGACCCCTACATGTGACTACACTGATAGCTGTAGTTTGTGTATGTTCATAATATTTTGTTGGTATAATATTATATTTTAAATTATTGCGTATTAATATACCAACTCCACCATGACCATCAGGTCCATTTTGAGCTACAAAGTTATAGTTTTGAATACTAAAATTACTTCTATCTCTCAACCATGTCTCATTCAGAAGACAAATGTCTATGTCCTTTTCATTAATAAAATTAACTAGCAAAGGTTTTTTAGAGTTTATACTTTGTACATTAAATTGACATATATTAATAAATTTTTTATCCATTTTTAAGTTTGTCTATTAATACTTCTTTAATAACAGAAGAGGTCAACTTTCTTGCATCATTCCCCAATGCTACTAGTGTACCTACTAATCCTTTAAGAATTATGTCACTTTTTAAAACTTCATTTAGTAACTGTTCAGATGACATAGGTTCATAAGAAGTAGTAGATTTCATAGTTTTTGCGGGTAATGCCGGAAAAGTAGAATTATAATTATTCATGAGATTATT
Source organism: Diatraea saccharalis (assembly GCA_918026875.4). Classification (NCBI taxonomy): domain Eukaryota; kingdom Metazoa; phylum Arthropoda; class Insecta; order Lepidoptera; family Crambidae; genus Diatraea; species Diatraea saccharalis. The sequence goes on along the minus strand of OU893333.1, from coordinate 28,304,495 downwards.
ATCGTTTTTAGTAATAGCGTTAGCGTAAGTTATTTTATTAGTTTTTTCCATAATTTTATGTTTCTTAACAGGACAATCTCTCGAAATTGCCAAATGTTGTCCTCCACAGTTAATACATTTTTTAACTGCTTCACTGTTACATTGAGAATAATGATGTTCTCCTGCGCAAATAGAACACTTTTGAGTGGAATTACAAACTTTAGCTCCGTGATTAAATTTAAGACATTTATAACATTGTAATAAAGGAGCTATATATTCGTAAACTTTAAACCTAAATATATCTAGGTATACATAGTCTGGTAAGATGTTTGTCAAAAATGTGATACTCACTGATCCGAAGGGCTTTACAACTCCGTCAACAATTTTTTGAAATCTACGAACAGTTACAATTTCATATGACGAAGATAGTTTCTTAAAGAGTTCCTCATTTGAGATATTAGTGGGTACAAACCGAAGAACACCGATTTTCTCTACTGCTCGTGCTGGAATGTATGCTCTGAAATTGTGGTGATTGAGAAAACCTTCATTTTTTAGAAAATTATTTGCATTGTTTGCTTGTGAGAACGTTACACCGACTTTATTAGCGTTAATGCGTCTTATATTCGTTACACCTTTAATTTCATTCTTAAATAGGCTTGCTAATACTAGGGGATTCCTGTTGCCGATTTTCTCCTTTTCTACAAAAACACAGAATTCTTTTCCAATTGCATTATCAGGAAATACTCTCGTATAACCTGATTTACTATACGGTTTATAAAAATCTTTGCCCATATCTTTAGAATTAATATTAGTCTCATTTTCTACACTTTCTCTCAGTCTTTTTGTAGGACGATAGGAATCGACCCCGGGGCCGTCACCCCCCGGGGTTTTATTCATTTTTATTATTTCTATATCACTAATTACACAATTACACTAAAATGAAATGAAATTATTTAATATGTACAGTATTTAAACAAATTAAAATTTATCTTTAAAAATCGCGCCCTTCTTTTTCAAAAGCCCGCCAAAAACTCCGCCATGCATGATACTTCAAAGGGATACCTGTAGAAAATAAGTAAACAAATAGCTTTGTTATTAAATTGTACTGTCTTTTGGTAATAATATAATATTAACAAATTAATGTGATTATATAATAATTTAAAATTACAAAACAGTTACTATTAAAATACAAATGTTTGTTTTAGTTAACTAAGGTTATTTTAGTTTATATTTTGAATGAAGAACATTTTTTGTAATGGCAAGATGAAAGAACGAGACACATGGCCTCCGCTGTGAATATATGTCTCGGCTCGTATTAGATTATCTACAAAGAGCAATTAAAAGTATACTTTAACTGATAGCAATAAGGTCTATTTTTGTAATAAAAATTCTTCGAAATTATAAGTCCTGTTCTAAGAACTAAGTCCGTGGTACCGCCATTCAACTGTCAGATTGACATTGACAGTCAAGTCAACATTGGTGATGTCGATTACAGCTACAACATCGATTGTTAACCTATTTTCAATTATAAATTATAAATTGAAAATTCAATAATGAAATGTGACTCTTATAATATATTTTTTTGGCCGATAAATCGCAAACTAAAATTATACAATTATATGTAGAAAAGTACTTTAAAATTTTACCCTTCACCAAACGGTATAGTATTGAATTATGTCATTTGGATTCAAATACTAAAGAGCCCATTTTTTTATAAATGCTTTTTAAATTGATTTCTAAAGTTATATACGATATTTTTTAAAGAAAAATATTCCTCTAATTACAACCCCACCACGGACCTTGAACAGGGACATGAGTCATAGTATGATATTTTAATAGAATATTTTGCTCACTGAATAGTACAGTGGCACAACTCAAAAACCATTATTTCGAACAGTAACGGGTTTACGTCAACAAATTGACGTCTAAATTAATATGTAAGGTCGTCATGGATGAACAATGTGCAGATGCTATTTAGGTGTTTTCAATAGCTAAATATAGGACGCACACACGGCTGCACATCAGACAATCGCGATATGTCAAATTTTTCTGTATGTAAAATATTAAAAGCAAGTGCAGAATTTGCTATATGTGACTCTAATACATATCACATCACTATCAATCGCAGAAATGTATAGTACTTAAAAAGCACCTTGTGCAATAATAAACTAATCTGCCGAATCTACACACTACAAATTTCTTTATTATATATAGTTCTCGATTGTCTGAAAGATAATGTTTAAAAATATATTTTATTTTTTATCAACTGCATAAAATGTTTTATCTTTGATAATGATGAACTTCTAGAACATACATGCATTTTAACTTTGAGTCAAAATAAACATTTCATTACTAGCTATTTCGATAAATGATCGATTATTGAATGTATGACATTTCATTAGGACATCGCTAGTTTTGTTTGTTTTGACAATAAACTAGTAGAACTACGAGCTACGAACCTAAAGGGGATATTTGCTACCGTAACTTGCTATTTCTTTTCTGTTTTTCTCTTTTGACTTGAAATAATTACTATAAATATAATTTGTTGTGATTAAAAAGACGGCCTATGTTAGCAATGCTACTAAAAATGAACAATATTTGTAGAAGTTATACAATAAAATATATGAAAAAATTACAGCAAAGACAGTCATCGATGAAAACTGAACAAAAAAATACTAAAGTAGCAAATGATGTTATTAATTATTTACAAAATATACCTGAATATACTGGACTTTTAGAAAATTTGCCAAAGTCGTTGTTAAGAAAATATAGGACTCCAGAAAATATGTATTTAATAAACAAAAATACAGCTGACAAAATTCTAAATACTTTAAAACCTCATATCAGGCCAGAAAATCCCATAATCGAAGTGAATCCTGGAATGGGTTTTCTAAGTGAAAAGTTAATTACGAATTTAAATAATAATCTATACATGTTTGAAACATCTAATCATTTTCTTCCACAACTTAGTGTATGTACTATTGATTTACATTTCCTGAAAATCAATTAGAATACTTAAAATTAAATATCAAAATGTGGATTTTTATTGAAATTCTAGAGATTAAAAGATGAACATCCTCATAAAGTGGAGTGTAAAGTTGCAGATTTCTTTGGCATGTGGAAGTTGGCCTTTCAGGATAAAATGGATAATGGAAACAGAATAAAGGAACTACTTGGTGATCTTTCCACGCATGATAATAGTAAATAAAACAAAATACATAATAATTATATATAAATGTATATTTCACTGTGATTTATTAATTCATTTGTTTTCCAGATAGAATTGTTAAAATAATTGGAGCAATGCCAGGTTTAAACTTTATCAAGCATCTAATCAACAATATTGTTTTTCATGATATGAACAATCACCTAGGCAAACCAGATCTTTTCATTACTATGCCAGGATATAATTATGAGGTAAGCATTGTAAGTGGATAAAATTCAGGTAGTGCAGTATGCACATTTACACACTCACAACTTGTTTGATATATTCTGATGACTAAGGGAGTAAGTGAGTTAGCTCGGTGGTGTAGTGCCATGATCGTTGTTGCTAAGCAACTTTAGGAAGGGTGGTAATTATTTATTATCTTGATCTGCTCTATGATTCGGAAGGCACATTAAGCAGTTGGTTCCAGCTGCAATTGCAGTTATTAAAACTCCGATCCTCTGCATTGAGCCAACGTAGAAGATTATGGACCATTTTTCTTAACCATCCATGAAGGTGGGCATTCACAAACATGCCACCACATAAAACAGTATACCAAATTTTGACAGTGACTGTGAAATTTTATGGCTTGACGTAAAACTTTGTTATTCTATTTGCATCAATATCCATCGCGTTACGCTGTGGCATTATGCCGTTGCTTCGTGAATGCGCAAACCTACGTCAATTTTTTTGTTCATTTTGTGTGGAGACGTGTTTCGTGCAAGATGTGGATATGTGTTTTGTTTTGTTCAAAATTACATTGGGGTGTGATCCAATAAATAGAATTTATTAATTAACTAGCTAGCTGACCCCGCCAACTTCGTACCGCCTTAAACCTGTTTTAAAAAAAAATCTTATATACAAACCATGACATGAATCGTGGAACACAAAAAATAGAATCATCCAATTCGGTGCAGTCGGAACTGGAATTTGGAAGTTAATAAGGGAAAGTGTTTGGACTTGGACCATTGAAGAGAAATTAAAACCTATTGTCGAGGAAAACATCGAACTAAAAAAGCAAGTCGCAACGTTGCAATCAAAAATTGAGAACTTAGAAAAAGAGACAAGAAAAAATAATATTATTATCCATGGAGTAAAAGAAAACGAGACAAATTTCGCAGACTTGAGAAGTAAAATCACTAGCATCCTGAACGAACTCAGCAAAAAGTCGGATATGCGAGAATGGGTTGAATGGGAGATAAGCGACCTTCGAAGATTGGGGAAGAGAGATGTGAGCAAAACGAGGCCGATTCTGATAACACTTACACTCGTATGGCGAAAACTCGAGATACTTAAGAATAATAAGAACCTTCCGACTGGTATCTATGCAACTCAAGACTACCCCAAAGAAATCCTGATAAAAAGAAACGAACTGAAAGTTAAGAAAAGACAAGAGGAATTGAATGGGAACGTAGCCTATATCCGCTATGACAAGCTTATAATTAAACCTAATAATATAATTAAACCAACTGATACAACGAAAGAAAGTGAAAAAAGGAAGAGAATGCCGACTGACTCACCCACTCAAGACTATCACGAGAAGATAACCGCACCATCCAAGGTTAACAAAATAAGCACACTAAGGATCTCAACTCGCCCAAGAACCAACTCGACCTCAGGATCAAGCAAACAATGACAACCTCTGCACATCAGGAACCGGAAGCCACCAAACAGCAAAAACGAAAACTCAAAATATAACAACCTAAACAATTCCCCAAGCCGGAAGCGGTCTCCGTGGGGACTAAAGACCGCAACCCTCTAACTAAACAGAAAGAAAAAGAAAAAGCAACATACAACAGAAATATTTATATACCTACAATAAACACACTTACCTTAAGAACTGAAGAAAGAATATTAGAACTTGAAAATGCACTTGAAAACATTAAATGGGACATTATTGGACTTTCCGAAGTAAGAAGACTTGGCGACACCATTGAAGAACACAACAAATATATTCTTTACTACAAAGGAGAAACCAAAGGTCTCTACGGAGTAGGATTCATGGTCAAACCAGAACTTAAGAAAAATATTATTGAATTCAGAGGAGTCTCAGAAAGAATAGCAATACTTAACATAAAGCTACCTGGCTTCAGCAAAAATTGGTCAATAGTACAGGCTTATGCACCGACAGAATCTTCAGATGAAAAATCTAAAGATGACTTCTATTCGAAGCTCAGCGAGACCCTGGAAACTTGCTACAAAAATACAATTGTCATGGGGGATTTCAATGGAAAGATTGGCAAACAAAACCAAGGTGAAGAGACTGTAGTGGGGAAATACGGAACAGGCAAAAGGAACGCAACGGAGAGAGACTGAGAAGCATGGCTTTAGAACATAAATTAAAGATTATGAACACCTATTTTCCGAAAAAGACAACAAAAAAGTGGACCTGGATCTCGCCGGATGGTCTCTATTGCAATGAAATAGACTACATCTTAAGTAACCAACCTAAAATCTTCCATGATGTCGATACAGTCAAAAAGCTAAATTTCTATACCAATCATCGCATGGTACGAGCAGTACTAATTGGTGGTGATAAAAAGAAATGCAGGAGAAATTACAGAAAGTTGTATTGCCACCAGCCCCTATAAAACTATACACAACAAAACAGAAGAAATACGGAAAACAACATAAATAAAACTCAAGAACTTTATGACAAGGAAATGTGCAACATGTATAGTAATAATTTAACGTCAAAACTAATGAACAAAAAACAAGATATATTCAGCATAAACACCATAGAATTAATACAGAAGAGGAAAGCTTTGTTAATGAACAAGAAAGATAAAACCACCCTAAATGAAATAACAAAAATAAGTAAGGAAATAAGCAAGAATATTAAAAAGGACAGAACTAGGAAGACGATGGCATCCATTAACAACCATATAACCAAGACTGGGGGGATTAAAAAAGCCCTCAAAGAACTCACAGACTCTAAAACATGGATACCTAAATTAAAAAACATAAAACAAACACTTGAAACTGAAAGAGGAAGCATTTTAGATATAGCTACAAACTTTTACAAGGCCCTGTATTCAAGTAAAACTTTAGAATCATCAGAGAAAACAACCAAAGATAGCATAAGCTCTCTAATGAGGAGAATATTCCCCCCATATTAGAAATGGAAGTGTCTCATGCAGTAAGATCACAGAGGAATGATAAATCACCAGGACAAGACAATATCACAAATGAAATGATGAAAATTACTCTACCAGAGAACCTCCATAAACTTACCCACCTGTATAATGTGATAATGGATTCTGAATACATCCCTCTTCAGTGGTCAAATAGCACGATCGTCCTAATATACAAAAAAAGGCGACAAAGAAGATATAAACAACTACCGCCCTATTAGCCTCATGTCAAATATATACAAAGTCTTTTCAAAAATAATTCTGAATCTGCAAAACCTTGGAATTTCACCAACCCCCTGAACAAGCAGGATTTAGAGCAGGATATTCAACCATAGACCATATACACAGCCTAAAGCAAATCATAGAAAAAAGCCAAGAGTTTGGGTACATATTATATTTGGCATTTGTTGACTATAAAAAACCTTTGATTGTTTGGAACACCATTATATTTGGAGAGCCCTAGAAAATCAAGGGGTCGAATCTAAATACATAAGGCTGATAAAAAACGTTTATTTCAACAGTACAGCGATCATCAAACTTGAGACATGCGGAAAAAGCTTTCCAATTCAAAGAGGAGTAAGACAGGGGGATCCCCTGTCTCCTAAATTGTTTTCCGCTGTGCTGGAAGAGGTCATGAGAAAACTATCCTGAGATGATCTCGGAATCAATATTGATGGCCGCAAACTCAACCATCTTAGGTTTGCAGACGACTTGGTGTTGATAACAGAAAACCCAGAGACTTTGCAATCAATGCTCCAAGACCTAGCTAGCAAAAGTGAAGAAGTGGGCCTAACAATCAACAAGTTAAAAACCAAGGTGATGACAAACGATATTGAAAAAATAATACTTGTTGATAATGAAAAAATAGAGTATGTGAATACCTATATTTATCTAGGACAGATAATATCCTTCCAAAACCAGATGCCACAAGAAATCGACAGGCGAGTAACAAACACATGGAAGCGAAACTGGGCTCTTAAAGATATTTTCAAAAACAAAAAGTACAAAATCAGTATCAAGAGAAAGCTCTTCAACACCTGTCTATTACCTATACTTACATATGGCTGTCAAACATGGGCCCTAACCCAAAAACTCCAAAACAAATTAAGAACTACTCAGAGAAGTATGGAAAGGAGCATCCTTGGATACAAATTGAGAGATAAGATGCGTGCATCTGATCTACGCAAGATCACCAAATTCGAGGATGTTAATATGAAATGCAAACTACTAAAGTGGAGATGGTCTGGCCACATTGTAAGACAGCCAGCAGTGAGATGGGCCAAAACCCTGACTGAATGGATACCGCGTTATAACACAAAAAGGAAAAGAGGTAGAGCTCAAGAGATGGGCTGATGACTTACGTAGAACAGCGGGGACTCTATGGATAAGAACAGCTAGAAACAAAGAAGAATGAAAAAAGTTAGAGGAGGCCTATGTGTCAGCAGGACACACTGATGAATGATGTGCGAATTTCGGTATAAATTGTAAATTGCAAACTACAAATCAGTAATAAAGGCTTTATTATTATTATTATTATTATAAGGGAAAGTGTATAAGGGAATTTTAACGTATCTAACTTATTTATTTGAATAAGGAGTAATACTGTATTGTTAAAAATATGTTCGTATATAACCCATCATTTAACTGTTTTAAGTAAACGTAAAAAAATGGTTGTTGTGGGTTATCCTTGGAATATAGACATATACTACCACAGACTTTTTTTATAGATTTATTAAAGAGGTACAATACCACCATACAATGTTTTGTTTGTTTTCGAGTAAAGTTTCTGATCGACTTTATTTTTTCCGACATATGGAACTAATATCGTTGCAATATCCTCAATTTGTACAAAACCTAAACTTACTATACACTAACACCTTCCTCAAGAATTGCTCTATCTATTTTTGAAAACCGCATGAAAATCCGTTCAGTACTTTTCGAGTTTATCGCGAACAGACATAGGTATATCGCGATAGACAGAAGCGGCGGGGGACTTTGTTTATAGTAGTAATATGTAGTGATGATATAAGGAAATAGAATGTTTATGGTAAGTGAACGATAAAGAGTACCTATAAAAATAAAAACTAATGGTTATATGTCATAGAAGAGATATTAAAATAAAACCTAATATTATTTTTTATTTAAACTTAACTTTTTTAGCATTTATTGTTATAACGGTAAAAGACACTTGTGCATCATCTGTGAAAATTTCAACTGCCTATCATGGTTAATGGAACAGGCATACAGATATCCATACAGACAGACGGACAGCAGAGCCTTAGTTACCCTTTGGATATGGAACCTTAAAAAGAATTGTTATTATTACATTTGATCAATTTTGCATTCATAATGCTATACTGATAAGCATAATTCATTATGTAATAATCGTTATTTCAGAATGTGTTGTAAGTTGAAATTCATTATATAAATGCATCCAATAGTACGCCCATTATATTAAACATGCTACTTGTTTGGCGTCTATCCATCTAACTTAAGTCATTCGGATTTACACTGAATGGCGTGAATGCCCAGTGCCCACCTTAAGGAAGGCCCGAGCCTCTGCAGTGGGGATACGTAAATGGGCTGATTATGATGAGATGAGTAAGGGAGTTTATATTTAATTATTAAACTTGTCTTATATATATATTTAATGAACCAGTATTCAGTTTCTTACAGATTCTCAAGTACAAACTGGCAAACATAAGTCACTTCCAGCTCTTTTCCAATTATTATTTGACTTTAAAGTATTGGGCAGTGTACCAAAAGCACACTTTTTACCATGGACATATCCACCTAATATCAAGAAACTATCTGTGGTAAGTCATGAAATTATCTGTAAGTAAAGCATAATACAGGTTGCAGCATAATTCATTATTATAAATATACAACGTGTCCCAAAATTCAACGATAAGCGGGCGCCAAGAGGTACCCTTGCTCATTTGTACTTATGGAAAAATAAGAAAAAAATTATATCTTATCTTTTTTATTATAAAATTAAATTCAAAAATCTTCGAAAATTTACACCTTTTATGATATTTTCAACTACCATGACCACAACTTCTCAATTATGTTCAATCTTCTTTTGGTATCGGATACCTAAGTAGCACTACTATTCGCTACAACTCTTTCGAAAATTTTCGAATTTTATTTTATAATAAAAAAGATTAATAAGATATAATTTTTTTCTTATTTTTCCATAAGTACACATGAGCAGGTCTACCTCTTGGCGCCCGCTTATCGTTGAATTTTGGGACACGTTGTATATATACATTAGTCATACAAATTTGTCATTCAGTATAGCTTAAAGACGTCACTGAACCTTAATGTGGACGTTTGTGCAACTGACCGTTAGTATAGCTACAGATTAAATATTATTAGTACATACACTACATAGCTATGAAATAAATATGAATTTGAATAATTTTGTGTTAAATAAAACTATTTTATATGGATAAAACGCGTTTTTGATCATATTTGATCATTTAAAGACGTTTCGGATCCTTCGGAATGAATTCGAAACGTCTTTAAATAATCAAACGTAAACGCTAATGACGCCTTAAAGCTCTATTGAATGTCAAAATTACTTTACTAATGATTTTAATGCACGTTTGTGCAACTGGCTGTTTATCTAATAAAATAGTATTATTTAATGAGTATTGCGTGTTTAAAAAATACATACTAGTAGTTTTAAGTATAAGAAATTTTGATGCTGTCTTTGTTATTAGGAAAATGTAACACTATTAGACCAACTGAGAAGACTCATTCCTTTCGTTTAATAATGAATATTATAATAAATAATACTATTAACATAATTCTTGTAGATGGATGAATGCAACATGTATCTTGTGAACATAACACAAAAGGACAAACTACCTTGTCAATCAGAGTATTTACCGCTACTGTGGTATTTTTTCAAACCCCATGTATTTTCTATGTCCACAAAAGTTATACCAATGTTAGAGTAAGTATATATTATTTGTTTGTTTAATTTACTTTTCAGATATTATGAGTATTTAATTTAAATAATATGTTTCAGGCAATGGATACCTGGGTGTGGAGTATGGCTTATATCAGGGCAAGATCCTCCAGACACCAATAAAAATATTTCACCAGGAGAGGATGATGCTGAACTTCCTCATATGACTATATTCACAGAATTTGGAGATTTAACATTGAAACAAAAAGTAACAGTTTTCAAAAGGTATGATTATAATTACATATTTTTTATTAAGCATTTTGGGAAAATCTTATTTGTCCGATAAAGTGATCGTCAACTCACAAATAAAAAAATACATATCAAACTTTAGTGTTCATAAGTGCCACATAATTGCTTAATTAGAAATAATAAAAATGAAATTAAAGTTAAAAAATATATATCAATTATTTAATGTATATGTAAGATACTCGTATATATTGAATAATTTAAAACTTTACTGCAACAACAGGTTTTTCGTTGTTATAAATTACGTCCTCTATTATTAAATAAATAAAATACAGTATGTAAATATAAAAGTAGGTACCTATATAAATATTGTCTACTAATATTTTAATTATAATGTAAATTATACTTTTAGGTTTGTATCGTGGCCAGAGTTTGAACAATCCCCTTTTAAAGTAACTATGGAAAATAACTTGCCAAAGTTCGTCTTACACCTTGATGACGATGGCAAAGACAACATTGGCACTCACATCGAAGAGGACATGGAACATTCAGATACTGAAATGGACGCGTAAAGATAACATAATTTTAAGAATAAAACAATTATTATGTAAATATCAAATTATTTCATTGGCGTATACCTACTGTTGACTAAAGTACGTAAATCATGGGTAACCAAATTAGTTTGGCTGTAACCAAATAAAAACCCCTAATTCTTCTATGATTCTAGTTATGACTTTTATTGACATTATCAATTAATATATTAATTATTCTTTTATAACGATTTTATTAAGCTCGACGTTTGTAGCATTAGATAGAAGTTAAATAAGGTTCTTTTTATGGTATACTTTGTGACAAAATATTAACAATCGTGTTACTCTTAAGATTGACAGCTTATTTGCTACATATCCACTTAAATACCAGCTGCTATTCTTAACACTTGTCGTTTAAGCCATTTGTTAAACAAAATTATTAGTATTTGACTAACTTAAAAGGTTTAATAACTCTTACAATAAAAAGTGTTCATCTTAAAGAATCTAGAGAACCAGGGTTGGATAGTCTCGGCACGATTCACATGTCACTATAATTCTACCAAATTTAAAACGTTGCCTTATCCCTTCAAACGTTTCGGTAGTACAGCTTTTTAATTTTGTCAGATTATGACGTATTCATAATTGTCAAAATAAGTAATCTGGGATTCTCATTAATTGTGAATGTTATTGCCTTTCTTGTTGTTTTCCGTGATTGAGTTTTTATTGTATTATTTTTGTTCTCATATAGATTTGTTTTAGTTATTATCTTTTTGTAGTTAAGTTTTGCTAAATATGGACAATTCCGGTGCAGGTCCGAATGGCCTACAACCATTACCTCTTACATTTCAGGAAGTTTTTCCAATATCTTAATCAAAAATCTAATAATATCTGAATAAATGTAATAATAAATATTTAATTTTGTTTACCTTTTTTTCCTGGGCATAAATATATCTATCTAAATTCTATTTTAATTATACATTTACAATTAGAATTTTATCAAAACGACAGATACATAGTTATAGTTCCATATTGAGTTTGGGGGTAAACGATGAATTTAAAAAATTCTAGCCTCATCGCAAAAGAAAATGGAAAATTGCCCAACTCTTTCAAACATTACCTAACGATCAAAGTGTCAATAAAACTATTATATATATTTTTAAAATTTATCTTGAATATAAAATGTTTTGCACTGCTGCTTCTGTGACCCTCTTTTTTCTAATGTTATAATGAATGGAGTATAGTGTAATATAAACTTGGATAGAAGTTCCATCGTTGACATAGAAAGGTGATTGGATGTTGGAAAAAGGCGTAAATGGAGCTGTGGGAAAGTGTGTAAAATAAATCCAATGGAGATGCGTTGGTTACGTGGAATTTGCGGAATATTTCGTCAGCGACTGTTAAATAATACAGAAAATAATAATTTAATAAATCAAAAACTCCTTTCAAAATGAAGAGAGTGATTGCTATACTAATGGGCACACATTGATAAAGTAACTGAGCACGTTTCAAATAATAAAACTATATTGACGAGTTGAAATAAATATATTACTATTGTGAATATTTTAATACAACCTATTACAAGAATTATTTTGCATTAGGCATTGGAAACTAGATGTTTTAATTTTAACATAAACATTTGGAATAATTATATACATCTAACTATACAATACATCGTAACAATAAATTCATTATCATAATCATTAATATTGCTTAAATAAAGATTTAAGTAGACTTTAACATCTCGTTCATCAAGTTGCTTCTTATTAAAAGTATGAATGCTTCTTTAAATGGATTGTTAATTCTTAAAGAAACATTTTTTACACATTATAATACATTAAGAAAAAACATTACTAAATAAATTAATAAAAGCCTTCAGTACAAAAACATTGATGTTTACTAATTTTACAATAATATTTCTATATTATAAAATACAGTAACTTTAATATTAATTACACTGTCACTAAAACATATAAGTACTATTTTTGCTTGGCGCAGAAAGGGGAAACTAAATTTGACGTGATGCTGGTTTTTTTTTTACTGTAAGTGCTTGTTATAGAACAATATATAATATAAGAAAGTGACCAAAAATATCACACGAGGAAATAATACAGCCAATAGTCTTTTTGTCTCGCTATAATTGAGGAATGAATAGAGTAGTTTCTAAACAATATATAAAACCACTTGCGACTTCTCTATAAAGTAATTGACAGTAAGAGATTCTAGTAAAAATATTAAAAAATGATTAGTTGTATCGAAGGTGAAATAATTACAACGAATTCAACGAAGGCTTAATATTTAAAATGTCTATACGTAATATAAGCTCTTCATCGATATACTTATTTAAGTAGTTGTGAAGCTACTGTTTATGATAACGGCAGGTAGGTACCAGATTACAAAATAGATGACCATAGGTCGAAAATATTTCACATATGAAGGTAGACATGATACACTCGATGTCACAATTATCCATCCAGCGTTGTCAAAATGGAATATCGCTAACTTATGTAACCACAAAAGTGCCTATTTAATTTTGCAATAAATTAAACAATTTTAGCCGCTTGTCTTCATTTTAGATTTTTTTATTTACCATTTAGTTACTACTAATATACCAAACTTAAAAATGTTATACAGTTTCACATGGTTCTGTCAACAAGGCTGGCTCTATTAAACTTGCAGCCATGCTTATAAAATATCACACCAAAATAAAAGAATGATGTAGTTACACAGATTAAAGAGTGTAATTTTGCCAATGACAAAAGAAACTTCTTAGGCTGGTCCGAAAATATTGTACTTAGGAATGCCGGACATGGACTCGTGTTCAAAGAACTAGAACAGAAAGTAAATAAGTACAAATAAATAAGAAAACATAGATTATATTTGCCACGCCCCGCCGTTCCCCAATTAGCGCCCTAGTCGGTTCCCAAGTTTGCCTATACGGACAGGCCGTCCCGGTCTGTGGGCCAATTCTACTAAATAAATTTTGTTTATATCGAATCGAAAACGGATCGAAACCGAACGAAACTACAGTTTTAACGGGTTTTCTATTCTACTAAGTGACATACGATACAATTCCAGCTAAAATAGAACTGCAACTGTATCGTTTGTCAAACAAAATACTAAAAACAAAATTTATTTAGTAGAATTGGCCCCCTGTTCACGTTATTTCAATGCGACTTTCGGCTTGAGAGAAAGAGACAAAACACTTTAACTATAAAACGTTAATACATTATTTATTGGTAGGCCTTTAGAGAATTATTTTATTCCTGTAATTTTCATATTTCTTTACGATAAATATCGATAGCATTATGAATGCAAAATTAATCAATTAAAATTGTTAGAGATTGTTCTATTTCTTTTTTTTTTATGTATCGGCACTATTTTTGTTGACTTGAACAAATGTGTCATTGTTTTACAATTTGATCAGCCCTGCAATTCTGTAAAAATTCAAACCCGAATTCGAATTCCCTCAGGTGTCCGAATTCACTCCAAAAAACGGCATCCGCTCAACCTTGAATTGGTAATAACGTTTCGTAGCATAAGTGAAGATAGTTTCGAAATGACATAGGAATAGAATATCTGAGGCACGTATATTCAATCAATTTTGTTTATTATTTTTAAATAAAAAAAATGGAAACAATAGAATTTCTACACTAAATGAAGTGAATTCGAATCCACTCAGGTGTCCGAATTATCTTCAAAAAGCGGCATCCGCTCAAACTTGAATTGGAAATAACGTTTCGTAGCATAAGTGAAGTGATTTTTGAAATGATATAGGATTAAAATATCTAAGACACGTTTAATCAATCAATTTTGTTTAGTATTTTTATACAAAAAATGAAATCAATAGGATTTCTATACTAAATGGCGTGAAGTCGGACACATGAGTGAATTCGAATTCGGGTCTGGATTTTTACAGAATCGCAGGGCTGAACTGATAAAATACCTTTGAATTCAGCTCGAACAGCTAGTGCGGTGACACTAGACAATGCTGGGCTTAGCCGACGTCGAATTGACTGGATGCTAAATATCTTCGAATCATGATGAAAAATTGCATGCCTACATACGAACGTCTCAGAAAGATGGACTTTTACCCAAGACGACCAGAACAAGGTTGGAGAAGACGTTTAACAGACAAAAGAGTCGGTATACGTACAACATCTCAGGCTTGTAATCAATATTTCAGGTGCAAAGTGTAAGAGTTAGCGTAAGAACTATAAAAAGAAGTTTGACGACAAGGATTTATGAGCGTTTCGTCTAGTTCCAGTTCTAGAAGTGACTTCTGAATTGTGAACGGCTGATATGGTGATGATGAATCTTATACTGATTTGCCCTGCGATTCTGTAAAAATTCACTAAGGTGTCCGAATTAACTTCAAAAAGCGGCATCCCCTCAACCTTAAATTGGTAATAACGTTTCGTGGCATATGTGAAGTGAGTTTCGAAATGACATAGGAATAGAATATCTGAGACATGTACATTCAATTAATTTTTTTCGTAATCAATATTACGATGTTACATTGAGTTCAAATATGGCATGACGTCATATATTTGTACATTTTTTACATAGTTATGACCTAGCGAGCAACTCAACATTAATGCCCATTATCTAAGCTTTTCCTTGATAAAGCAAAAAAATAATACGTACCTAATATATTTCTATTATCAGACTGACAGACATATTGGAACGTTTTTTGTTTACTCACATCACAAAAATTGGTCAACTCCAAGATGAATAGCTAAGTATTATGACGTATCTAAGACAACGAAGGACACAACACACAGATCCGATAAAATATAGAAAAGCCCATTTTCTACATTGACCTGACCGTGAATCGAAGCCGAGACCTCAGAGATCGCGAAACCTTGAAATCGGCGAATGAACCACTCGGATTTGGAGGATATCCAAATATTATATTAGGAAATGCGTTTTATTTTTGTGAACTTTAAATGTTATTTCATAGTCGTATGTAATCAAAGAAATGTATACTATAATATTTTTACTTGTATTTTTAAGGTTACAGAATCTAAAATGCAGTGTGGCATGATTAAAATTTGTAGTCTATTTTGTGCTAAAGAATTGCTACTAATATCTGAATGTTGTAAGTATACAAAAATCAATGTTAAGTAATATTAAAATCTCTAAATATTAATATATTTGATCAGCTATGTTAATGTTCCTTATACAAACGATATAACAATATTTTATAATAATTACAAATAGTGATACAGAAAGCAGAACTGTTATGAAAAATAATCCTACTAATAGTAGGTTTCTTTTGTACAGGATTAATTGTAAAACACCAATAGCCTCGCAGGCCACCGAACTTTGCATTGGTACAATAAATTTTATTACCGCTCCACAAACATTAGTAACTTTATGCACATCTAGTATGATATATCACACATAATAGTATGCTATACTATTATAGTACGGATAGAAAAATTCAAAGGAAGTAGGCGACTACTTAAGTCAAGCATTTTTGGGGGTATTTTTGTTACCCACATTCTAAACTAGATGGCGATAGATAAGTAGGGAGACGACGAGTTATTTTATCTAAAATCTGCACGTTTTAATTTCTAAACACCATAGGTTAACAAATATCTGTTATATTTCATTAATTTTGCATTCACAACGCTATATTGAAAAATGCTTAAAAAATCCACTGTCCCATTGCACTCTGAGATGTCCCTCGAACCCTAATTCTTTCGCTAATTCGCCCGGATTGCGGGAAATATCTCCTAATTGAAAAGGAGTTATTCATGATTGGTACTGCTTTACTATTGCTTAACTTACTTCGATAGGTAGGTAATAAAAGTTTTATTTGATTGAACCTCTAATGCTGTGACAGCGCTGTGTTCAACTGTGTATTTTAACAGAATATCACTACTGGTGGCACCATCTATATTTTTTTATATCTGAAATAAAATGTTTATAATGGTACCACATGTCAATTTGTAGGTACTTCACACGGCAACCGAATCTTACATACCAGGTTCTTCCTATCCGCAGCGGGTTTTACCTGGTTGGCCTTCCACATTAATCATTAATCCACCTTTTCAGGACGAGGTGGATGGAGAGCCCTGGTTAAAAGTGCATTACACATGCGTTATCAAAAAGAACGTATTTTACACGACGCGTCATATTTGCCTTTCCGTTTATAAATAAAATATGAATTTATAAATGAGATGAGAGTATAATTAAAATTTAAAAATTGTTTTTTATTCCAAGTAGTTAAGTTATGGTTAAACTCATATATCAAAAATTGTTTTTATGATTTAATATCTACCCTGCGAGTTTGATGGTGTTTTCCGAATAACCCTATAATACCCAATGACGTGTTCTTTTTCATACAACAGTTAATAGATTGCATTAATATAATATTAACATGTTATCTTTGCTATTGACACTATGTAAAAATATTCAAGTTCTCTCTCTCACACCAAAATAGATTTAAAACCAGTATTGAAGAAATAAAAAAATGTTAGTCACCTTATTAATAAGAAAACTACAATGGTTTATTTTTATATACATATAAAAATTTAATATAGGGCCGTCCATTAATCACGTGACGCTCGAGGGGGGGGGGGGGGGTTGTCAAAAATCACGAAATATCACAAGGGGAGTGTAGTAATATATCACGAGTGTTTATTTTTTCACAAACACGCGATTACTGAACCGAAAAGCAAAGTCAAAATTTAAGATTTTTTTTGTAGGTACTAAAAAATACACGTGATTTGGGAGGAGGGGGGCTAATCGTAAACCTCACCATTTATCACCCAAGGTGGGGTTAAAAATGTTGAAAAAAACATCACGTGATTAATGGACGGCCTCTATAGAATCTAAATAAACTAAGTCATGCCAATCATTTCTAAAGTTCGATTACTTAATGCTAGATATCATACATTTTGTAATCTAAAAACTGATCACCTTTTGCTTATGTGCTGTGATATATTTTAAAATCAGAAACATGACTAATTCAAAAGAGATTTATCGATACTTAACAAAATCTGTACCAATAATTATAAAGTAATTAGCTGAAAAAATTAAAACATAAAGTAATACTGAAGAAATACAAGTGTCTATAATCAAATTACATTTTAGAAATTTATTTTAAAAATGGAAATTATGAAAATATATATGTATGTCCATGAAGATCAGAGAAAATATGCATTAAGCATTAGGATTTTCTTTGATGAAACTTGGACGATAGTCGACAGTGAGAGCTTTATTACCGATACTAATGCATTAACTACAAAAATAGGAAGCAAATGTATTTATAAACAAATTAATTTTGGCAACACAACACTGTACTGTAATTTATTGTCTTTAATATGAATAACGTAACAAAATACAGATTTAATTGATGTTTTTATAGACTACTTAATTCACAAAAACTAATTAAAAACCATATCAATATGTACAGTGAACAGCAAATCAGGATATACAAACCAGCCAAATTTCTCGATCAATACACTGCCATTAGAATTTAGAATCAATTTCAGATTTTTTTTTCATTTTATCCAAACTGACGTGTTATCATACATAATACATTTTATTTACATAGAAAATGAAGTTATTTTAAATTTCCCACACTACTATCTGTCCGCGATAACTAGTAAGAACACTAATTTAACTATTTATGTACATATTTTTATTCTAAATTCACAGAGATTTTATGGTAATTATAGATTATTAGATGTAAATATTTAAAAAATATTACATTACACTTACACAACCACCACCCTATTTACATAACAGTTTTGTACATGCTAAGTACATATATAGGAGCTCAACTCATAAATGTGCTGTTATAAATTTTGAAAGTGCCTCTCATTGTATGACTTTTGATTAGTAGTCTTAGGTGTGATGTAGTTCAATGTAGGTATGTCAAGTGGAATATCGTTATTCTTCATAGGATATTTACTAGGATGAGATGACTTTTGAAAGCTAGAATTAGTATCTACATTTAAACTGATTGTATTTAAGCCGTTTTGCGAGTTCACACTTGGACTCGATACAAAGTCTGTCCATTCGTCGTCATCGGCGAATACGGGTGCCTTTTTAGGCAGTGTTTGTTGTGTTTTAGGCTTAATCGAAACAAAATCACCCCATATGTCTTCATCTGTTTGACTATTAGGTACCATTTTCTGATTATGAATAGGCGATGAATTTTTACTATGATTACTTGAATCACTTTTTAATGATTGAAGACTTTCAACGGGATTGAATCTTGATAAATCCTGTAAATCTAAGCCTGGATTCGGCCAATTAATTTGTGAATAACTCTCCAATGATAAGGGCTGTAATATTTGACCAGCTTTTTGTTGAGGTTGTTGTGTTGTAGGTGTTACAGTTATTGGTTGTAGTATATTACTATTAGGTATTTGTGTTCCAGATGGGTGTGTGTTACTTTTAAGCTCATTTAAATTTGATGAATTACCTATTTTCTGGATAATATTTTCAGTTGGTCTCGTAGTACTAAATGATATGTTTTCAGACTTTAGTTGTTCCATTGTTCGGAAATCTGGATTAAAATCAGTTTTTTGCATTGATGTATTTTGATTTGTGGTTGGTAAGGCTGATTGGAACATATCAAAATCATCTTCAACATGTTCACTATTTTTCAAAGATGAATCTTTTAAATTGTTTTCGTTCTTGACATTACCAATTTCATTGTTTGACAAGCATTCTTGCTTCTCGTTTATTGGCACCGATTTGGATACAAAATCTGAGAAATCATCAATAATTTCTTTGACCTCACCAGGATTTGGCCAGTTTAATGTGGGCATTATAGGTTCCATCTTAATAGGCTGTAAAACTTGCGTTTCAATAATGTAGTTAGCATTTGGAAGAGGGTTTTTATTACCTTCTTCTGCTTTCGTATTTGAGACAGGAGATGTAATATCAGAATTACTTTTAAATTCTTGGAATTCCCAATATTCATCATTATTTTGTAAATCACTAGATTTTGATGCTAAATCATTAAGCTGAGTTTTCACAGTAGAGAGAATCGGTTGAGGTAGTAGTATATTATGTGAAGAGTTATTATCGTAGTGTATAGTTTTCGATCTCGGGGTTTCTGAATCAGTAGGAGTGAAAATGTGTGTATCTGGCAAATTAATTTGCCGAATAGGTTGTATGCTTAAAGTACTTGAATAAACCTTATCAGCGTTTGTTGATGTTGCGGCCTCAAACACATCTAAATCAACTGGGCGGGAATCAGCAGCGTTACTTTCATTTTCCACATTGCAAGCTGAAATATAAAAATATAGATTAGTGACCTCAATAATTCTAAATGGTACTAATCCTGCATTATTTCAATTTAACTACATGCTCCATACCCTGATGGAGATTTTTAAAAATAATTAGAGAATTAGCAAAAGTTGCTGATTCTGATTCTGAAAAGTTGAGTTGATGAGCATATTGTGGTAATCAGATATAAAGTCAATGTCAGATTACCACAATATGCCGAAGTTCTACAGTTGATTTTAATTTAAACTCTACCCAGAAGATCATCTATCATTGATTTAAGAATTGGTTAATTTAAAGTACCATTACATTAGTCAAGATCGTTTTGGTGGGTGGTTCACCTAAAATTGAAACTGATGACTCATAGTACAGTATTGTAAATATGTTGACCATGGGCATATTTAGACTTCTCCCCTCTTCCTGCATTCATGATGTTCATTATTGGGGTATGTATTAGCTTTAAAAAAATATTCATTTTGGTAAAAACTTACCATGTGAGAGTAACTCGGAAATCTTTAGGGTGGAATGATTGTTAGCCATTTGGTCTAAAGTGGCCATGAGGTGTTCTAAATCTAGGAGTAAGGCTTCGGCATAGGTGACTATAGGATATTAGGAAAAGCAGGATAATATGTGAGGGTGAAAATCCATGTGCAAGACATGCAACAAAATTACAATTGTGAGTAATTTAAAAGCAAATTGTCCTTGTGTTATATGTTATACCATATATCATTAATATGTAAAGTATAAAGTGAATTGCATACATACTTTGAAATGTACAATGTGTAATACATAATTTACATTTTAAATGCAAGTGCATGTGCTAATCATCAATCAAATGTACGCTTATGTACATATAAACATTCCTTTATTACTTCTTAAAGAACTTTTAATTAATAATCTGGACTATTGGTCATTAAATGATATTAAAAGTAAGATATAAATAAAAAATTTACTAATACATACAGTCCTGCCCATCAGATGCAAAAGGATCCACCCAAGATGACTTGGTAACTGTTTTGTCAGAATCTGTTGACTGTTGTGAAGCAATTGTATTTTGTGTCGCCTGTTTCTGTGGCTGGAGAGGAGCTGCACTTAAATTTGCAGCATACTTAGGTGTATTAAAACTCCATTTTGGTCCAAATAACTGAAAATTTATATTGAATACAAACTAACATTATGTACTCATTAGTCTACTTTTTTTTTCTTGTGCAAGACTATAAAATATACTCAATAAATTTGGTGCTGGTGTAAGAAGAGTATTTTATGTACACTAGCTTCAAAGACAAAATATTAGAATTAGTTTTAAATCAAACCCCTACTATGATATTTAACAGAATCATCATAATCAGCCTCATTTTGTACCCACTGCAGGAGGTCAGGCTATCCTTATTAATGGTTAAGCAGGAGTATCAAACAGGATTTATTAACAGAAGTAACACAAATTTCCAAATGATAAAACATGCAAATTCACTTCTTAGATATTGAAAAATTAGGAATCTAGTTTGTAACATCACAACACAATTGGTTATATAGCAAATAATACTTATATAGCTTTGGAAACTTACAATATTTCTTGAATCAATACACAGAGCTTTTAAAAGTGTCTTCTGAGCTAATGAATTGTTCCAGTTCACCATATAAGGTTGTCTAGTATCAGTCTGTTTCAAATAACTCCATGTTTCACCCAAAGAGATATCGAGTTTGTTTTGAAAGTTATCACCACCTCCGGAGTCAGAAATTTCTTCTGGGAATATTGATTCTAGTACTTTATTTATAGTTTCAATAATTTGATTTTCATTACTGGACTGAAAGTTCAATACAGGTACTTGTTGATTTTGCACTATCTGTTCTTGCACCAGTTCCATATTTTTCCCATTATCAGTTGCAGATGATTTGAATTCATCAAAGTCTCCAAACTCATCATCACTGTTACCAATTTCAGCTTCTACTTGTTTGTTTGTTATTGAAGACTTTTCTTCCCTTAATATAGATTGAGATAAAGCACAGTCACTGTTATCAAAGTTGGCAGTAAAATTACCAAATTCAATATCTTCTGAAGCACTGTTTCCCCATGGATCATTTGATTCTACCAAAATCTCAGATTTACGATCAGCATTGATGAATTTAAACTCATCAAAGTCTTCAAAATCATCATCTATTTTCTTTAGACTGCTGTTATCTATTGATTCTTCAATTGCAAAATCAGTACTTTTATTATCACAATTTAAATTACAGACATCTTCTTTTGTTACAATATTATCAGACTGTGGTTCTATAGTCTCTTGGGAAGGAGACTCAAATTTATCACTTTGATCTTCATTCAAAGTACTTAATTTATTATCACTTTCACTATCATTATTACATACATCTGGAATGTTTACTTGTAAGTCTTTTTCAATTTTATCATCTGAGTCAGTTTCACTAATTTCTTGATTAGTTTTTATATTGCTATTAGTAGGCTCTTGATGTATTATTAAATTTAAATCTTCTATATGAATATCATCTTCATGTGGTAATTCAGGGATATGATTTAAACTTTCTTTGTCTTCATTTTCTTTGCAACTATTTGCTTTATTACATGTCACATCTACATTTTCATTTGTTGATGACAATAGAATAGGTAATTTATTGTTGTCAGATGTGTGGATATTATACGCTGAAAAGTTGTTAAATTCAAAACCATTGCTTTCGTCTTCTTCTTGAGAGTCTAAAAATAAGATCACCAAATTCAATGTCATTCAAGTCCCCACAAAAAAAAGTAACTGATTTAAAGAGGCAGTGTGGAGTAAATTTTTTGAATATTGAAAAAAGGTCTTATAAAAATATAAAACATAAAACATGCTTTATAACTAACTTGAAATATTATTAAGTTCTATGTCACAACTTACTACAACACATTTCTAAAACACATTTGTGCATTTGTACAAGGCTCAATTTTTTTTTTGGTTGTGGAAAAAATATATATGATGTAATTAGTTATTAGTAGTTAGGAAAAAATATATAAAAAAATAATAATCCAATATTTTACCAGAAAATCATTTTTTTATTTCAGTTCCATATATGGTACACTGAGCCTTAACTATACTATTTGGTACTGAACTACAATAAACGTAATAATTAGGAAACAGGTATCTTATATTAATTATCACGAGCTTTTTTTATTTTATAATTATTAACATAATAAAGATGTACATTACAAAGTCTGAAACAAAATGAAATAAGAAACAATTATGTTTGAAAAAGCTTCTTATGAAAGTTTCAGAAACAATTATTATCTTTATTCAGGCAAAGTTCTGCGTGACAATTCTCACAAGAAATAAAGTCTTCCTATGCAACCAGGCTATTTATATCTTTGTCTTTTCTTTGTTTCACCCCAGACCATGCTCAAACCCTTCACGTCTGAACTCACAAGGAGGTAGGATTGCAGTATTGGGCTTCTTTCTTTTCTTCTCAATTTCTTCAGACGCAGAAACCATAACATACATAAACTTTTGCCTACCTTAAATTTGAACTTCTTTTGTTTTAGTGGAATTCGCGTATTATTCTGTTCTCCAACTCTTTTGTACAATAACCAGCTATTGATCAAAAAAATATCAAGAAGATGATAAAATAGTCTCAACTACAAAAAATATCGAAGGGGTGTTTCAAAGTGTATAATTGGTGACTGTAAACTTGTGTCTCCAGTAAATGGAGAATGAGGTGAATGAAAAGTTGTTTTTCTCCAAATGAATCTCCTTTTATTTCTTATGGCAACAGACGTAGAACCAAAGGTTTTAGTTGATGATCCCCCAAGTGCCCGTGATTGTGTAATGGTACTTGTAGTTGTCCCTGATGTACTAGGCTGCAGGTCTGATATTTCAGGCCTTCACAACATGAACATCCTCATTGGCAGGAGACAAAGATGGTCTTTGCGGCAGTAGTGAAGTTTCCTCGTCGCTAAGTGATTTCGATATCAGCTGTTGGAATAACTAACTTCCAGCGTCAAAAAATCCTCCTCATCTTCACTCCCAGAAGGGATATTCAAAAAATCTTCAATTTCTTCACTACACAATCCTCTTCGCGACAAAATCTATAAAAGAAAATAAAATAATAGTAATTATTTGGCGTAAGTACGAAATAGTAAAACGAAGCACGAAAGCTCAACGTACCGTATGTGGCACATAGATAAAATGACGATTTCAAATACTATTACTACAGTAATATAAAAAAATAACTTACCTCTGCATAATATACCCTCCCTTATTTCTCACTTAATTTTTTTGGACTCAGAACTATGCGATTACTAATTTTTTGAAATTGGTGAAATCACGAGAGTGGTTAACGTAAAACTTTTACTCAATTTTTTTGCCAAACTCTCTAAACAGGAAGCAGTGGCAACATCTATGCGCAATGCTTTGTATTATTTTGTTGCTAAATATCCAACGGTTGTGTTCAGATTGATAATAGATGTCACTGCACGTTTTTCATCGCTGTAGGGACGATATAAATGGTTGTCCCACATGTGGCACTGGGGGCCTTGTTAAACAGCCATCAATCTTAACAACATAAAAGTTAAAAATACCTATATTAAAGTAATATATATGCTACAAATATAAATAAACGATAAATATTCCTAAATTACTCACAACTATATTGCAAATCAAAATCTTCGGGCTCTTTGTCGTCCTCGCACTGTTCAGGTGGTGGAGGAGTACTACAAACCAGAGGAGGAATCGACATCCTTTTATTTTGAAAAACAATGATCTTCTGTTATGTATCCTTGCCTAATTTAAGCATCAGTATGAGAATTTCAACTTAAATTATCTCAAAAATAACACTTTTCAGGATGAGAGGATTATGGACAGCTGTTTAATTGACTTGACATTTGCGACGTTTTGACCACAGATTAAGAAGGATATATTACGTATTTTTTGACATATTTTAGATGGTAGTGATGGGTGATATGCGATCCTTGCATATTGACGCGATAGTGATAAAATATATTTTTAGAAATTAGGTTGTATTTACACTCGTTAGAATACTATATACAGGTTCTTACTGTATTCAAATTGTCGTCTATTTATTAAAATTATTTACATAAGTTATTACTTCAATAGGGTATTCGACAATTTTTTGCAAACTATTTTGAATAATTGTTTGATACAAATTGCGTATACTCCAGCCAGAGGAATTAAAAAAGAAGAAAAATTAAAATTTAATCATATATATTTTTTTTATTTACAACTTATGTTCCAAACAGTTACATCCTTGATCCTTTTTTCTTAAAAAGAGTGTCGTGTCCAATTTAATCGTGTACATTATTAGTTTTAAGTTCAGATCAGTTGCAATGAGGAAGTATTTAAGAAAAGAAAGTACTTAAAAGCATCTCACTAGATGGCGACTCTAGCTAAAGTTGATTTTTGCAGAAAAAAAATGGAGTAAAGATAGTCATTTACGTTCCTTTTAACTAACATACCTATTAAAAACTGAAATTATCAAAGTTCAAAAAATAGATATCAATACAAATACGAAAAAGTGCAAATAGAATATGAGTTGTTTTTACTTTTATACATGAAAGAAAACCGGAAGGGTTGTCATAGAGAAATCATAAAATTACCGTAACGACATCTAGTTTGATTTCGGGAACTAATGTTTTTTAAAATACTTCCTCATTACCACAATAACAAGTTGGGTACTTTTAATAAGTCACTTTTGACATCTAGCAATCTCGACTTTAATTTTACTATTTTTAACCAATAAACCTTTCTAAATGTAATAATCAATTTAAACCTAAATAAAGTGAACACTGTTACAAGGTTGAGTATGTGTACCAGTTCTTTTTGAACACTAGCGATGTGCCCAAAAAATCGCATCCATCGCTAGGTTGACCGTGTAAGTGGAATCTATTACAATGTCTTTCACTACAAACATTATTTTTTAAATAATTTAAAAATCTGTATATAAGCATTAAATGACTGATTTTAGATTAAGTAACTCGTATCCTCATCTATCATTTATAGGCCCTCGTTCAGTGAACAATTGATAGCGGGTTGTATGTATATTACTAAGGGTTTATAATTCTATGAAATTATAAAATCCCTTTTATTTATGATGTTATCATGACACTTCGTATTTTGTTTTATGTGTGTAGATGAAACAGGGCTGAATGCGAACCATAACTGGTCGCAAACCGATGATACAGCAGCTTCCAACTCAAGGTTCTATCTGGAAAAGGAGCTCGACTTATAATATGTCACGCAGGCTCAGCTTCTGAAGGATTTATTCCTGAGTGCATCCTAGCATTTGCGTCTAAAACTACGAGTGATTACCATGAAGAAATGAATTTAGAAATTTTTAAAGAGTGGTTTGAGAAATTGCTTGTCAGCTTACAAAAACCATCCACAATTATAATGGATCATACTCTTTATCATTCAGTCCAAGTTGATAAACCACCAACTCAAGCAAATAAAAAATAAGAAATTACCTCTGGGTTCGAAAGAAACGGCGTGGAAGTAAATTAATTTTCATTAAAAGTAGGGTTGTTGCATTTGAAAAAACCACACAGCCGTCCAAGCGTCAATATATAATCGAGGAATTAGCCCTTGATCATGGACATGAAGTTATTCGATTGCCTCCTTATTACTGTCAGTACAATGCTATAGAGTTTATTTGGGCATGAGTGAAGGGTCATGACGCGTGTCACAATACTGAGCCACCCTTGCTGAAACTAATTCAAAATTTAATAGAGGTGTGAGAATAGACAACATCATTGAAAATGATGTAATAATATCTTTTAATGCAAACTGTAGCAGTGATGGTGATGATGATTATAATAAGATAAGTTCATCTGAATAAATACTTTTTCACACCTCAATATGATGGTAAACAGGTATCTTATCCTTGCAAATACACAGAGAGATAATTTGTGTGAAAATGCACAAGCGCTTAAAGCTATTTTAACTTAGAATGATGGATTTGGTAAAAAAACCTCTTACATTAGTCTTACGTTACGTAGTGCAAATAAACGAATCGAACTATTTTCTATCAGTTTTCAAATATCGCACTGGCAACGATGTACGCCTTTTTATCTCTGAAAAATATAAAAACTATTTTCTAACTGATATTAATTTTTAATTAATTTCATTCGATTTACATATGTATGAAGCTATATCGTAACGAAACTACTATTACATACTTTTAAACATGAATGAAAACCGGAAAGGTTGCCATGGTGAAATCGAGAATGTACCGTAGCGACATCTAGTTTGATTTCGGGAACTCATGTTTTTTTTGTAATACTTCCTCATTCATTGAGTTATTAAATAATATGTACGGTAATAGCTTTTTCTTTTGACTGACCCATAGATGATTTATGCTCAATATAAATAAAATATATGATAAATAAATATAATGCACAATAATAAACAATAAATATAATATAACAATATAAGTTAATTAGTACATTGTATGATTAAATAAATTGATTCCGATTTGACGCAGCAGATGGTGCTATGCCACTATGACCTCATGTCTATACGATTTATATAAACTTGTGATTCATCAATCAAGATATTGATTGATACCGTAAATAAATTGTATGGCTAAACTTCAGTTTTTTGATAAACCCTCACACTAGACTATGATTTGTTCACACTCAATAAATTAAATAAATTAGTCCGAATACCCCAATACCATAAAAAATATTATAATATTATTTTATTATTACGTGTAAGCATCTATTAAGTATTAGTTTTTACAATTGTAAATAATACACGACAAATCAAAGGTCCGAGCTGGAAGCTAGATTATAAACTTTATTTACATTTAACACGTGATGGCGTCGGACGCTTATCTAATTTCTGTGCAAACGAAAAGCAATTTTATCACATAACGTAAAGGTTGACCCTAGGATTAGGAATTGATTCACTCACACTAAGATCGAACGCGTCCGTGTCTTCGCGTCTCGGAGTCTCCGAGTTTGTGTGAGTACGAGACTTCTTAATACTCGAAATGCGTTGGACTCCTGAGTCTGCGTCCACGTCTCCAAGTCTCAGAATTTGTGTGAATAACGAATAAGTCAATACTTCTAAATACTCGATAAGCGATGATTGCTTATTTGATACTTAGTATTTAGACGTTCAAGCAAAAACTTATTCCAAAGACTTATTCCAGTAAATGTGTCTCAGTCCTAATTCTAACTATGCATTATAATGACCTAGGCCATCATCATCAGCCCTTTTACGTCCCCACTGCAGGGGCTCGGGCCTTCCTTATGGATGGTTAAGGAGGATGGACCATGACCCTCCACGCTTGCCCAATGCGGATTGGAGGGTATTAACGACTGCAAATGCAGCCGGGACCAACGGCTTAACGTGCCTTCCGAAGCACGGAGTAGCTCGAGATAATAAATTTTTGGTCACCCATCCCGTGACCGACCCTTGCGAAAGTTGCTTAACGACAACGATCGCGGGCCGCGGCGCTTATCCACCACGCTACCGAGCTATTGACCTAGGCCATAACTAAAAAAAACCGTGTTATCAATGAGGAAGTATTTAAAAAAAAATTAGTTCCCGAAATCTATCTAGATGTCGCTACCGTACGTTCTTGATTTCTCCATGACAACCTTTCAGGTTTGCTTTCAAGCTTAAAAGTAAATTAGTTTTCAAAACTCAATAAACAACTCATATTCTATTTGTACTATTTCGTATTTGTATTGATATCCAAGTTTCAAACATTCCATATTTCAGTTTTTTTATATGTTAGTTAAAAGGAACAGAAATGACTGTCTTTGGTCCATTCGTTTCCTGCAAAAATCAACTTTTGCTAGGGTCGCCATCTAGTGGAGGTGCTTCTTTAGTGCTTTTGATTTTTTTTAAATATTTCCTCATTCTTACTTCGTTCAAATTCTTGTTTATTTGATATAAATATCTGCTTAAGTTCTGTTCTGACATATTCTCAAGTTATTATGTCTCTCCACTTTAGATACGAGTGTTATTACACTACCCAATCGTTAGGGTAAGGGGCCCTAGAAATTGGTAAAAGAAAAAAACAACAGGTATAGCGCTCACCTCATCTATCGCGTTGGCAACATTAATTAATCGGGCTTAAAGTTTGCAACACTGTATATGGCCGCTGGTGAGAAAAAGCCGGAGTGCAGTGCTCCTAGTGAAATCTGAAATAATAGTAATTTTCTTCAATGATACTTTTTTACTTTTAGTCAAAAGCATAATTTGTTTTTAACTAATTCAAGAGACCAACATCCAACATTATTAGTCATGTAAGTAATGAGATTTATTAGTTACGGGGAAATTGCCAACTCGATAATTACAGTATGAATTCCTTTATACTGCATGTTGCAACTACATCAAATACTTTAATCGAGTTTATTAATTATATATAGGTTTACATACAATACGTATCTTTATTTAGTGATTTCTGTTTTCAGCATAGCACTGTCAATAACCTTTGACATGTGTCATTGCTTACGTGTCAGCTTACATTCGCTTTCTTAGAAAATTAAACGTAAACTATCACAGGAAAAGAAACTTAAATTGTTGTTAATTTTATCTCAATATTAATTTCTTTACGAATTAAAAAAATATATCACGTAATATGCTTATTCACATAAAATTTGCTGAATTGTGTGAAAAGTGAGTCAATGTTAAGCCATTTTAAAACAAGGTAATAACTATTTTCCTAGTTATTTTAATTTTCTCATTCAAGTAACTCTCAACAAAGGCGTAGCCTGTTTCTAAAATTTAATGACTCCAATTTAAAAAAATCCAATTTTGATTTGGGTTTAACACTGTTTTGTTGTAACACTTAATTAAAGAAAAGTAATTATACTTATGTATACTACATGTAATAAACTTTGTTGTTTACTGAAATAAATATGCAGCATTACTGGTTTTAAACAAAATTTAGTATAGTGTGTGCATCAAATTGCTACCATGCTGTATGTCTGCTCTATAGCATATCTATTTTTACAATGTATAATTAATGCATATTTGAAATTTACAAAATTACAATAAATAGTTTGTAATAAATGTAATAAACAAATAATTATTAAGAAATCTATGAAAATATGTTGTAATTGATACTTCTATATCATAAATTACACTCAGAGATATCTGATTTCATTAATAGGGGTGTAGACAACATTTTTAATTTTATAAATATAGATGAAATATGAGCAAACCCACAACTTTTCTCCAGAAACGCGAATTATAAAATACCGGGCATACAAAAAAGATGCCGATAAAAATTTATTAATTGTATCACAGTATGAGTTTGTGCAATACATCGAGAAGATGGACATAATTTTTTGCAGTTGTTTTAGTAAAGAAAACATTAGCAGTAAAATAACAGAATTAATAAAAAAGAAATAGATAAGATCACCTTTAATACCTCTTGCCTCTGTTTCCCAATAGTTTATTTTAAAAAAATATTTATAAGAATGAGGATTTTTTATTTTCAATAAAAAAATGTTAAAATCTTGTTGTAACAGACGAAAATACATTTCAGTGTGTAACATATTACAAGATATAACAATAAAAATCTTTTAAAAATAATATAGTATTGCTTACTAACTAGTTTTAT
The DNA here is from genome assembly GCA_918026875.4 of Diatraea saccharalis. Lineage (NCBI taxonomy): Eukaryota > Metazoa > Arthropoda > Insecta > Lepidoptera > Crambidae > Diatraea > Diatraea saccharalis. The sequence goes on along the minus strand of OU893333.1, from coordinate 28,273,658 downwards.
TAAGAAGGCAACCCTAATGCTCCAAAGCAGCTTATATATTTATTTCTAGAATTTGTTCAAGTTTCACTACTGTATTATTTCTGTTACACTACTGTATTGTCTGTTTGTTTAATTTTTGTTACGCATTGTATTTATTTTCGTTTACTGTCTAAGAATATGGGATTCTTTACTTTCTTATTGTACTGATTAATATTTATTGTACTAGACATACATTTGTTACAAATATAAGAGTATTAGAATTAAATTTAAAAATATTCCTTGTCTGCATTGGCAAATAAATGGATTAATGTTCAGTTAATTACATCCTTACGGAATGTAAATTTTTTACTCTTTCTAGCAAAAACTACTGAATAGAATAGAAGTAGCTGAGTGTATAAACAAATAACAGATAGTATGTAACAAGTTTTATATTATATTTCTCTATTGCACCTGAATCAATGTAGCTAGGAGCTTTTTTCAATAATTATTTGAATAAAGAAAAAAGTTAATTTTATTGAAGTATTTTTCTTAAATATGTATATCAATTAACATAAGGGGAAGCCTTTGAGAATTGCTTTATGAAAACAAATAAATCATTACTATATTAACTATGGAACAATGCAATATAGCATAGTGAAACTAATTATTTAACCTTAAATTAGACTTTAAATGGCTATGACTTAGGAACAAGTAGTTTTTATAGTTTTAAAAATATTTCCATTAAGCAAACAAGTGGTATTGCAGATCCTATGGAACTGCAAGCATTGCTGGTATTATGTGGGGTGGGAGTGGCGGGCGCGGCTGCCGTCTTGCTGCTGATGGGGTTGTTCTCTGCATCAGGCACCAGCTATGAGGAAGCTATTGCTCAACAGCGTAAGGTCACAACTGAACTCCTTGCCCTAGCTGAAAGTAGGAATAAGGCGAAGAAAACTAATAAGAAGGAAAAAAAGGAAAAGAAGGTGAGTCAACAATATAATTACTTTGTTTATTTAAGAAATCTAGTTTATATGAAGGTATAGTGTCATGGGAATTTTATCTGCCTTACAATGTGCTCTATCTTTCAGGACTTTCTGTTAGGATTATTTTCCATAGTTTAATATGAATTGCGTCTTCAAATTCTGAAAGAGTTTGATATTTTTATCAAATTGTTGACAATATTGTTACAAAAAATAATATGTCACATAGAATGATTATATCTAAACTGAAAAATTTTATGCTTACATTAAAAATGTGTAGGTTTAATGCATATTTGGTAGTAGTAAATATTGATTATTTTAAAAATAGTTGGCAAAGAAAGAAAAAACTAAAGACAATGCTGGTACAACGGGGACTGATCCTGATAGTGAAGCACCTGCTGAGAGTGGAGTGGAAGATGAGTCAGTTCCGTCCGAGAAGCCTCATGTAGAGTTCCGCCCTCCTGTTGTTGTTGATGTTCCAAGAGATGTGCCACCAACCATCAAGGTAAGCAATTACTGTAATTTATATGAGACTGCTTATATAAAATGGCAGGGTAGATGTAACTGCTTTAATTTAATATAATTATAGCACAAATAAAAACCTGTTTATGAACTATCTATGTATTGTATATGCTGCTGCATAGTATATCTGTTTATTATTTATTTTTTCATCAATGATAGCTTCTGCATTATGGTGATGATAACTAACTGCATTCATAATAGTAATTCTTGCATGGACTAAGTGAAATATCAGGATTAATTAAAGTCACATTAGATATTGAAGTTACTAATTTCATAAATGATGACCTCTGCACCTACGCTACAAGTCGATTTTTTTTTGTATTACCACTTCACTTTTTGAATTCCTATTAACATGATAATAACATTGTAAAGTTTTCAAGATGTCTCGGTTTTTTAGATCTTCAATGTCATGGGGAGTATCATGAAGTATTAGTTAGGTATTTAATGAGAAATCAATATAAACACTATAAACCCACGGTGGGCAACAGTCGGCCCGCGAGACATTTTGAAAATCTTAATAAAAAAAAAAATTGTGTGGTTTTAAGATACCAAGACACAAGTGAAACTTTTATTGGATTGTAGGCGTCGGATTGTAGACGTTCAACTGAGAATGTTTTTGGAAAATCATTTGTTATAAGGATTTAACAGTAGGTATAACGCGTTTTTCACCTTAACCCATTTAACATAATAATGACAATAGGAAATTAATAGCAGACAAGATAACTAATAATGAATTTTTATTTCAATTCGCATGGACTATATCATAGATACAATTTTTAAGATGATAGGCACCTGTTACACATGTTAAAAATTAATGTAAAACACATAACATGTAAACATAAATTTTAAATTTTCATGTAAACATAAACTTAAGAATTTAAGTAGTCACAGATATTAGCAGTTTTGGATTGAATACAATTTGAAGTAAAAATCTAAACTTAATCTTGTATATATTAAGGAGATTTCAAGAATATATTTATAAATATATAATAAATCATAAATAATGAAGAATAATAGATGGAAGTCACTTTTGAATGTTTTTCCGATTTTTTACCCCAAGTACAGTGGAATAAAATTGTCTACTACACAAAAGCTTCTATCGTGTATTTATAAAAATCACATTTTCATTAAACAAAATAAATCATTTCTTTTTTTTTATTATAGGTACCAAGTATCTTGGGCTGGGTTTATACTTTTTTTTAAATGACTGTACACAGACGGGCGAGAATCTGTTATCCACTTCGTTCAGAATGGATAGATAAACACGCGTTTCCGAGTATACACCTTAGGGTGGCCGTTTCAAGGTGGATAAACAAAATAAGCTCACTGCATGTCGAAGGTTGCCCATACCTGCTATAAACTATTTATTTTATCTTAAACACTCTTTTACATATATTTAGTAACTTTTCGACTTCTTACTGTATACTTATTATTTTCCGATTTAATAGTACGATTCTTAATTAAGGTTCTATGAACATTAGTCAAATGTGAATGATACTACTTTCACAATCAAACCATATTTGTACAGATTCGCAAACGCGGTAAAGATCCTAAAGTAAAGCCGATACTCTTAAATAAAGAGGATCCGAGCTGCGTTAGCGATCCCAACACGCTGCCTCCCACAGTATCAGTCTCCAATCATTTTGAGGAGATGCATCCGAAGGACGAGTTCGAGTTGTTGCATACTGCACTCGCTACAGAAAAAGTGAGTTCGTCGCACACTTAAAGGTCGCATTCTGTAACATGTCCTGTACACTACTAAGTCGCGAGCTTTGTTATGTACGTGTGTGTATGTATGTGTTGTGCGTTATATGTTAATTTATGTATTATTTATTTGTAATTTGTTTTTTTATTTTAATTTTGTACTAATTCTGTTGTTGGGGTTCAGAGGTGATGGGTAATTACAAACCAGATATAGGCAGACTAATCTGTCGGTAGCTGTGAACCTGACGATAACCGATAGTAGATTCAATAGTGATAGTTGTTATCACAACACAACCAGGTACGTATCATATTGCGACATACATAATACAGTCTACACACGATAATTTTGTTTGCTAACTTATTTATATAAATGTAACAAAGAAATGCTAGGCAAAATAATATTACTGTTACTACTTTTATTTAGTTTGCATGAATTATCATTTCGTAATTATATTCGTTTGGGTGTTTTTATTTTAACATACTCATAAGTATGAAATGTTAGTTTTTAAATTAATGAGATGAATAATTGCAAGTGCATTGCATTATCACTAACAGTTATTATTTATGAACTTATTAACTCTAAGAAAGCATGTATGGTTGGTTGATTGAAACATGGATTTGTTTTTTTTTTATTCAATAATTGAAAAACAATTTGGTTGCGCCAGCTTATTTTAACAATATCTGTTACTGTAACCATAATTAAAGTACCGATCGAGCAAATAATGAGTTGCAATATTTGGCAGTGGTTAGATGACGTCATAACGATAAAGCTATTGTTTTAATATGCCAAGAAAGGATGGTGCAACGCATTCTGCAGGCAATGTTAAAATGCATTAAATAAATTTATTGATTAAATATGAAATAAAATAAGTTTTGTTTTTAATATTTTCACATAAAATAAAGATAATGATAAATATTATAATATGTCTAGTACAGAATTTCAATTTTTTAATTAAACATTTTCTGTTTTTTTTTTTGCCCTAACAAAAGTATTAAAAACTTTACTATCTCTTTAATAAAATTCACACGACAATCACTACATAGTATGAAACAAAGTTGCTTTCTCTGTCCCTATATCCCTAGGTATGCTTAAATTTTTATAACTACGCAACGGATTTTGATGCTATTTTTTTTATCATAGATAGGGTGATTCAAAAGGAAGGTTTTTATGTTTAATACAAGACGACGCGGGCGAAGCCCAGGCGGAAAGCTTTAGTAATATACATTACTTTCTTTTTTAATTTATAAGGTTCTGGAGAAGAAAGAAGAACCAGTTGAAAAGAAAGAAGCCAAACCGCCGAAAGTTGCTAAAGTCGCCAAAGCGGCGAGTAAGCAAACCTCACCTGTCGATCCGCCGAAAGAGGTTACCCCTCGCGAACAAAACAATAGTGGGGATTTCCCAAAGGAACAGCGAAAATGTATGTTGAAAACCTTTTTTTACAATTAAAGTGTGAATGATGATCAAGTACTAAGTAGTACCTAGTTTATAGGCAGAGGAGATAATGACTGTAATGTGTCGATAATATTTGCTTACTAGTAATTAATTACTTGTGAATATATTTAATATTGCAGCTGTTCAGACACATTTTCAGACTATTCATGGCTATGTTTTCAATTATACTTTATATTTTGTTTTAACTGACTTAAAATTCAAAAGTAGAGGCTACATATGAAGTGCGATGTATATATTATACTAATTGTTGACCGATTTTTAAAATTATATCGAAATCCAATGAGTAGTTTTCCTCTCATAACAATCCAAAATACGCTTTTCATCAGATATCACCTAAATATTTAGATGTTAAGTTTGTTTCACCTTAAAAACAAAAGATTGCGTATTTTTAATTCATTCAACATCCGAAAGGAGGAATTTTTGTTTCAATTTTTTATGAAAGTAGATATGTTCTCTGATTTGATATTGAATTATTCAAGAAAATCCTATCGAAATCGGACGCCTATCATTTAATTAATAATCTACAAAAAACCTCCGCCCGACTTAATAGTATTATCTTGAATAAGTCGCTTTTGAGATAAGTATTATTTATCACTTTTTAAAAGTTTTGAAGTCGGTTCCATTTCATGAAAATAGTTTTTTGATTACGCTCTTTGCCAAACAAAAAACTATACAGTAAAACTGTAGAATATTGATTGAATAATAATATGACTATCTCGAATACCGAGTGAACGCAAAATTCACTATAAGTAATGATTACAATCTAATCTCGAGAACTTCATGACATCTTTTTACTTACCTTATAATGTAACTTTATATTGGTCCAACAGTTTTTATCCATAACAAATATTTATAATAGCATTGGAAAGTTTAAAATTTTTCTTAATGTATCTTAACGCAAACATTGATATGCTAAAGCAACTTTCACAAAGGTCATTCACATCATATTGTTGGCCAATATTTTTTTTATTTCAAGCTCATCAATGTTCCTGAAGGCACCCAAAGTTGATAGTATAGACTATGTTTACAGTTGTTGACATCCACCTATCCGCACTATTTTAGGCAGTTCTTAGAAAGCGCTTCCATCACATTAATAATATTTTATTTAAAGCGTTTAGTTTTATAGGCTTTTAAGAAGACTTTTTTACAGCTAAAAAGGTCGAAAAGAAGCAACCCGCTGAGGATGTTGCCGATGAAGTAAAAGAGGAAGTAGTGTTGCCTCTGAATGCACCTCATCCTAGTGAACTCACTACCGAAAAGTTGCTGAAGCAAGCTCTCGTGCCTGTTGTGGCGGCACCTACTGCCTCGCCTCCTGCCAAGGGCAAGAAAAAGAAACCTGAACCAAATGTTTTGACATTGATGGGTTAGTTATTATTTATTTTTAATTATATCCTACATGCTTAAAAAGCTTCGTCGATGTGATTGAGAATAGAGTAATCTTAGAGGGTGGAATTTATCGAAACAGTAAGGACAGATACTTAACCATAACAGTTGCAAAAAATCGTTTTCTGGTTTCCATCCATAAGTTTTAGGCGGTTAGGACGGAATCGCATATTTTGAAAAAAAAAATTCAACTAAAATGGTAAAATACAAAAAATATATATAAAAACTTATCAGTATTATTTTATGCGAAATATCACAAGACTATGAGACCATTTAAGGTATAAAATATGTAATAAATGACATGCAATAATACGAAACGAGCAGTTGCTACATGCTTTGGTAAAAAATTTAAAACATTATTATCCAGTAAAGTTTTTATTCTGTTGAAGAATACCTCATGAGAAAAACATTTATGATTATAAATGCATGTTATAAATTTTAATAATATATTAAGTTTAAAAAGTTAATTAATTGAGTAAAAACGGCAATAGTTGCTTCATTGTTGCTGTGCCCCAACAGGGCTTCACTTGTGCTATGTTTACTTAATAACAACTAAGCATATTTTCGCTGACTGTACATCTTTTCCAGAAATTTGATGGCAATTCTGGATATCTTAAAAAAATTAACATTATCTCCTATAAAAACGTTTTCATGTAACTATAATGATTAAGGTATTTGCCCTTGATGTCACGTCTTAAAACATCCGGTGCTACCTACATGATTTTTGAAGATGTTATTTTATCCAATTAGCTGCAGGCGATGGCGGCGGTGTAAATGTAGGTGAATTAGTGCGCGTGATCCGTGAAGCGGCGTTGTCCCGTACTGAGATACAAATTCTAACCGACGCATTGTTGAACAAACATCATGACCCGTTGCCAGAACACTCTGAGTGGACAGAGGTAGGTGCAATCATCATTACAAAAATGTTCTCAAGTAATAACTATACAGTAAAATTTCCATTTTTATCTAATTCAAGTCAAGTATGATTTAAAAAGTATTGATTATTTTACATACTAACTACTACATAAAAAACACCCTTATAGTAGGTTGTGTGTCTGGTTTTTTACATTTTGTACATGGAAACAAATGGAATTGATTGTAGTGATTTGAATCTTTTGTCTGTGTGTGATCTTGTACTAAAATAGGAAATTAATGTTGACAGGGTCCTAATGACCCGATGCAGAAACTGAAGAAACAACTTGCAGACAAGGAAAAGGCACTCGCTGACGAAATCGAAGCGAGCCAAGCTGTCCATGCAAAGTTAAAGGAACTCAGGTAAATAAAAGCTTTGATACTTTTAACCGACTTCTAATACGAAAGAAACGTGCGCGTTCGACTCTCCGAATCTGAATTTCTGACTAGAACTCCGAACACGAAAAACTAATGTGTTTTTGTGTAGCCAGGCTTGGCAGTCCATAGGATTTGTAAAGCTGTCCGGATATACAGCCTCGTGACGGATGGATGGATGGATATATGGACGGACAGAGAAGTCTCAGTAATAGTGACCCGTTTTTATCCTTTCGGTATAGAACCCTAAAAAGATGTAGTATGTTAGCGATGGTACATTTCAAGGTTTGTTTGTATGATATTTCAACATTATTCGTCGCTCGATATTGTAGATAAGTAACAACTACATTGCGACGATCTAATGGATGTGCCCTCAAATCTACTAAACAGACAACTAAATAACGTATTAGCGCCAATCACATAATAACTGCAGTCGAGCGCAGCGCACGCCGCACCGCACCCCACCTTAAGTAGTACGTACGGGTATAGCAATATCGCACTGCGCTAGAAATTAATCGAATAAGTAATAACGGTAGCCGCAGCGTGTCATAGCCGCCCGCTACCGCCGCAAGGTTTAGTTGTTAACAACAATCGAATAGCATCAATTGTAATCGACTTTTATCGACTAAACTTAACAATCGACTAATTCGATTTTTTTAAGTAATAGTCGCCCATCGTTACAAGACTGTACCCTCTAGCCTCTATACGCCTATGGGTATGTTCCGATATACACTGCGAGCACTGCGCAGTGGTCTTACTGCTGAAAAATCCGTTCCGTTATGGACTGCCAGTACACTGCTACAGTACCCTAGGGAAATTTATGACGTCATAAATTGCCGCCATATTTGTGCTGTGAGCACCGGAGATTTCGAGGTGCAGGTGCTCGCAGTGCTTTTGATCACGTGATCAGTCGAAACAGAATCAGAAAATGATAAGTTTCTAAATAAACAAAAAAAAATTACTCACGTTCATTATAAGATGGATTTAATTGATAAATAATTTTTTTATACACAATTTTATAATATTTTCTTTCGAAAAGAGGGAATCTTTATATTTATACTCACCTTGCATTAACAAATTTGAAAATGGCGCCAAAAAATAGGATTAACAGTATACTGGACTGCGTTCCGTTTTAGAAAGTCACCAGCATAACTAGCTATAAAGGAACGGGCTTCCAGTATACTAAATTGACGTCATACTGTTCAGTGGTCGCAGTGTATATCGGAACATACCCTATATGTAACGGTTGCAGGGTCACGTTGAACTCGGAGCGTGGTCGCGCGGCGGCCGCGTCGCGCGCCAGCGAGCAGGCGGCGGCCGCGCACCGCGCCGAGCTGCACACGCTGCAGGCGCGGCTGCAGCGGCTCGTGGACGAGAATCACGCGCTGGTGCAGGAGAAACACGTGGTGAGATTTTTTTTAAATTTATTTATTTATCAACCTGGATACAATTCCATCAGTGGAATACATAGAGAGAAATCCCAACATATTAGAAAGGTTTTCTTACAACCGCTTCTCACACAGTGGCAGGCTGTTTAAACTCCTTTGATAAGTATTTTATTTCATTCATTTCAGTTCTAGCATCACCCCTTTTAGCCTTTAATCGGTTCAGTTCGCCGCTACTCTACACTACTCATTTCCTTATTTATTTATTCTTATTGATTACTGGGGGAAATTACTCAACACCTTGGTATTTATTTGTACATTCTCGCATTTTGCTATTTCTATTTTTATCTTATTTGTAGTTACGTTCCTTTTTTTTCTTATCTTTATTGTTACATTTATGTTTACATCTTTATCTACTCTTGTTTCTATATCTATTTAACATTTTTTTATCTTGTTATACAGATATGTTTACAGATTTGCTTTTGTTACCCAATTTATATTATACTTTATGTTACCTACTTATTTGTCTATTTCTATTCTCAAATTACAATTATCTTATTCTTCTGCTTGATTCTAGTTACATGCTTTAAATTTGAATTCTTATTGTGTGGCTTTTTGGCCGTTTGTTTGGACCTTTTCACCTTGTTCTCCAATAACTATTTACATTCTAGTTACACATGTTACGTTAATCAACGTACGCTTAGATACAACAGATGAATCTTCAAAAGACTAAATTTCGAAGTGCAGCAAATGAAGTATTTCGCCTTCCTTATCTTATAAAAAAAGTGTAAGAATGTGCTTTTGATAAATTACAACAATTATTATTTTTTTATTAAGGTTTGTTGCTTCATATTTTTACTTTATTGCTCGAGCAAACAGCAAACAAAATTACTGTCGACGCTACTTATGGCAGACTCGTTAGAGTCTTTCTTGCAGTATCATAATACTAGGTAGTGTTGTGTCAAATGTTTCGACTATTATTAATTTTTTATCCTACACACTTACAAAATATTATTTTCTGTATTACGATATTAATCCCATCTCCATACTGTAATATGCGATAATATAAATTTAATATGTATTTGTATTGAAGATCAAAATTGGTTTCTTGACTGACTTGGGAAGAGTATTTTAAAACTTTCATATGATCATATTAAACTAGTTGATTGATTTTTCTCCAAAAAAATGTTATTAAATAAGGGAAATTTAATGGTCACGCTAGGAAACAATCAGCTAATTGACATTTCGAGCTGTGACGTCATAATTCAATAAACATGAAATTACATCAAAGACACACTACAGTGTTTATTCAAATGTTTTTAAACCGCGTTTCCGTCCTTTTGATGCACAGATAATTTTTTCTTACATGTGTGACGACAAGACTATAATCTTTCGAGAGTTCACGTGCGACTGATTACTTGATATTTGAAACTCGTTGTCTCTCATTATTAGTGAATATTTGCTATCGATCATTGCTGTCATGGTAGCTTGGTGGCGTAGTGGATAAGCGCCGTGGTCCGCGACCGTTGTCGTTAAGCAACTTTGACAAGGGTTGGTCACGGAATGGGTGACCAAAAAATTATTATCTCGAGCTACTCCGTGCTTCGGAAACCACGTTAAGCTTTTGGTCCCGGTTGCATTTGCAGTCGTTAAAACCCTCCAATCCGCATTGGGCCAGCGTGGAGGTTCATAATCCAGCCTCCTTAATCATCCATAAGGTCCGAGCCCCTGCAGTGGGGACGTAAAAGGGCTGATGATGATTGTTGTGTTGTTATCAGTCCGAGAGTGGTCTGGTGCAGCAGCTGGCCGCGCTGCAGGCGGAGCTGAACGCGCGCCTGGTGGAGCTGGGCCAGGCGCGCATGGAGGTCAATGCCGCGCGGGACGCCATGATGATCTCGCAGCAACACGCCGCCGAAATCGCGCAACAACTGCAGGTAACTGCTCCTGAGGTCAGGTTCAGCTATTCCCCTGCGTTAGCAAAAAAAAAAAATTGACTCTGTCCTTGAGTCAGGTATGGTGCTGTGGTATACCACGTAGGTATACACTGAACTCGTAAGTTACTTAAAAGAAATAGTCGTACGTCCTTGACAACGGTATTTATTCTTGAGACGGGACTGTGCGATTATTTTATCGTCTCGTGTCTTCGATGGCCATTGTTTTTATTATTAAACGTTGTATGTTCACTGTAACTTTTTATACATTATTACTTGCTCTATAAAATTTTTACTTTAGTACTTCCAGTTATTTGTCTGATGGCAGCCAATTAAACTTACACAACTAATGTAATTATCCTTTAAAATGAGTTTTATTTCCTCTAGCAAGTCTAATTGTATCTTTAACTGAATAGTGTGGGTTTAGAAGTAGAATTGTAACAGTGTTTCTTGATGTGGGTAGGATGCCAATGACGCGTACGGTGAGTTGGAGCAACAGCGGCAGTGTGCCGTACACGCGGAACAACTCGCGCAACAGGAATTACGACAGGCGCAAGAACGGCTCAACGGTCAGTATTCTAGTATTATAACACCTACAAAAACAACTAATAGTTATATACCGTACTAGGTTTCCACCAGCGGCTTCGCCCGCGTCGTCTTGTATTATACATAAAAACTTTCCTTTTGAATCTCCCTATCTATGAAATAAACCGCATCAAAATCCGTTGCGTAGTTTTAAAGATTTAATCATACATAGGGACAGAGAAAGCGCTATTTTGGGACATTTCCTTGCTTATGACTGATTCACTCCTTTTTTACCAATTTTTACCAACAAAAAAGACACTTGTAATTTTTTTATAAGTACTCACTAGCGCCTTCTAAGATAATAATCTAAACTAATACCATTTGGACTATTCAAACGATTTACGGGAAGCAACAACATTATAAAAAGGGGGGATTTTTTTTTACACTTGTGGTAATTCTTATGGATATATTTATTACTTTACTATTTGGTCGTTTTTGACAGTTTTTTATTTAAATGATTTAGAAAGAAATATGCCAGCAAAATTGTTCCCTTATTTTTAAAAAGTAATGCTCAAATTATTGTCTTTCTTATGACTATAATTTAAGCTTGATTTCAGTACCTAAACAGTCATTTTAATGAAAAAATCTTGACAAACGTGCGCGTCGACAAGACCTTTTTTGTCAGATTTTAAGTTCACCTTTTGGATACTGACACAGTATCTGGACATATAATCTAAGATGTATACCTTCCCCATATTGTAAAAAAAAAAATTACTTTATAGCTTCAAACGAGCTTCAAAGTGAAGTACAAAGATTGACAAGCCGCGCGCAAGCTGCAGAGAGCAACTTGGATAAACTGAAGGAAGAAATGGAAACACAAAAACAACAGGTACATATTAGAACTTAATATTACAGAATATATAGGAAATTTCACTATTACATACTACTTTACCCTATCTTCTAACACGTTTTATTGACTGAGTGATTCCTGCAAAAAGTTTCGCCAGTCTTGTTATTCAATAAAATATGAATGCTCCATGCTTGGTTATATATCGCATCAAGACAAAATTTCTTTATGCAAAAGTAACCGAAAGTAGCATTTGCTAATCAGTTATTATTGTTTCTTTTATAATTATTTAAAGTTATACATTAAGATTTTGTTTTAAATATAAACATATTGTTTTATTTAGCTTTCTCACGAAATCTCATCACTAAGGGAGCAACTTGCAGAGAAAGAGTCAGAACTGGCGGAACTTCGACAGTTGAAGGCAGCCCCTGCACAAAATGGCCTACCTTCTACTGACTCACATAAGGTATATGCTCAACTATTTTTCTGCAAGTGTTATAAATATATATTTACTAGCTGTGCCCACGACTTCGTCCGCATGGAATAGTGATTTTCGGCATCATCTGTAATTTTTAGGGTTCAGTACCCAAAGGGTAAAACGACAACCCTGTTGCTAAGACTCCGCTGTCTGTATGTCACCAGACTGTATCTTGTGAACTCTGAAAATTAGACAGTTGAATTTTTCACAGATTATGTACTTCTGTTGCCGTTTTAACAACAATAGAATAAAATGTATATTTAGGGATGACTTCTTTACAACAAACATGATATGTTGCTACTAGGCTGTACCTCATAAACCGTGATAGTTAAGACAGTTGAGATTTTCCTAGATGATATAGTTCTGTTGCCATTATAAGAAAAAACACAAAAAAAATATTTAAGGGGGCTCCCATACAACAAACTGTTTCATACCATTAGTCACTCATTTGAAGTATTTTTTTATTTTTAGTAATGAAGTATTTAAAAAAAAAACGAAAGATTTAAAAATGCACCTCCACAAGATGGCGACTCTAGCAAAAGTTAATTTTTGCAGTAAAACGAATGGACCAAAGACAGTCATTTCCGTTCCTTTTAACTAACATATTAAAAAACTGAAATTGGAAAAACTTAGATATCATTACAAATACGAAAAGGTACAAATATAATATGAGTTGTTTATTAAGTTTTGAAAACTAATTTACTTTTAAACATGAAAGAAAACCGGAAGGGTTGTCATCGAGAAATCAAGAACGTACCGTAGCGACATCTAGTTTGATTTCGGGAACAATTTTTTTTAAATAGTTCCTCATTCATAATTATCGACAGTTTAGTACATTTTTCGCAAACATAATTAACGCCCCTCAGTTAAGTATTAAAGTATCTCGTTAATAGTCACCTATATATTTTTTTTGAGTATTTTTAATCGATTTCGTAATACATGATTTTTGTGTGACTTTCACCATTTACGCAGCGCACGCAAGAAAAGCTTTAAAAAAGTAAAATATTCTCCCGGTTTTGCAATATTTTTCATTGCTGCTCCACTCCTAAAACCATAGCGTGATGTTATACAGCCCATAGACTTTCTCGATACCCATGTATTGACCCATGTTCAACACATAAACAATAATTCAATTCGTTTCAGGAGTTCCTGAGACTATAGAGTTCAATCAAACAAAAAATTCTTCAGCTTTATTATCAGTATAGTTTTGATTTGATGTTAATTTTGTTTCTTCCTCCCAAGATTCTAACACTTTCACATTTAAGATATTTTGTAACTTCAGTTAAATACAATTCAGTGTTTGAATTACTTACGATAAGAAGCGTTTGTTACGTTCGTGTTCATTAAGAATTGCTATTATTATCATTTAGTTAAGTGCTACACGGAACAGTAGTCTGTGGACCACCGAATTTTCATATTATAATGGAAACTAACTTTCCATCTGCGACTTCGCCGGCGCAGTTTATATGATTATGAAATTCATTTTTAATGAAATTCTTCAATTGTCATAAGATATTTATGCTTTATTCGAAGCTTTTATGTCTTTATTTTTAACTTGGGTGCGCCAAATTTCCAGTTCGATTCGTTCAGTAATTTTGAGCTTTGCATCTATAGATCAGTTACCCAATCAGTAACTTTTATGTTTTATATACCTATATATATATATTTATTATTTCATTATTGGTTAGGCGGCCGAGCTAGCGAAGGTTGAGAGTGTAGTGGAAGCGTTACGTGGAGAATTAGCCGGCGCGCAAGCCGCCAGTCGCGACCAACGTGATGAATTAACACGACTCAGGGAACAACTCTCCGCCTACCAACTAAAGAACAATGTAAGTCAAATTTACAGGAATACACATTGTTTAAAACAACTAACAAATTTATTGAATAACATTTAAACGAAACTACCCAACAAAATCACTTCTACCCTCACCCATTTTTTTCTCTTTAATAAATCTAACCATTCTCTTATTCTTGACTCTCCTATTTAGGAGTTACGAACTAAAAACTGGAAAGTAATGGAAGCTTTACAGTCTGCCGAAAAAGCTCTTCAGACGAAATCATCAAGTGCGTTGCCGGCCCAAGACGCGCTGCGAGTAAGTCCCGCTTTATACTTTGTGCACATTGTGACTAACTATAACAACTAATATACGAATTATCTTTGGCCGGCTCCGCTTTTCTATAATTCAGATCACTGGTCGCTTACGGAAACGTATTTATGATAAATAAATAATTTATCTATCTATGGCCATTGTGCTCGAATTAGTGTTTGAAAATTAGTATAAGACTGTATGTAACGTATTCCGTATGCTCTAGTCTAGCCTCTTCTTACACGAAATTTTCAATTACAATTACACTTCAATAATTTCAGTGATTATCAATTCTTTTTTTATAAAATATTTTGTAAAATTCAGTATAAAAATGATACATCCGCCCATTTAAAAATAAACAGCCATCCCATTTATGCCATTACTAATACTGTTTCCAGTATTACTGCCCACAAATTGCACATTTATCGATTGTCTTTTACCACCTCATTCATTTCATATTCATTATAACTAAGACCTGCCCCCTTATTCTGGAACGCTGAGAACGATTGAAATAAATGAGCTGTGGGCAAGCGGTCATATGAATAAGTAATTTTGACACATCGGAATTGTTCACTTTTTACCGTGACTCCAACGAAGCTGTCAGTTAAGTTAGTGAATAGGCCTGCTGATAGGGCATCATTTCATTTATTCAATTCAAATGTTATTCAATTGAAAACAATGAAATTTTGTGGGATCTTCCACTGTTTCTGTGGTTGCATATAAGAATAAGATATATATATAGCATATGTAAATATTGTGGACGGTTCTAAAAAAACGGTTCTAAAAGAGATATAACTATTTCATGGGATGGACGAAAGTCACATATATTATTTTCTATATTATATTAGGTAATGTGTGTAAAATAATTAATATTGTTATTATAAATAAAAAAAAGCAAGTAGTTAATATTGCCATTAATTTATGAAATAGGACGCAATTCAGAAAGCACAAGAAGCGCAGTACAACGAAGTTGCAACTGTATTGAGGACAGTATGCCCGTCGGCAGCACCTGGTAATAAAACTGGCAGCGACTGGCTGCGAGCTTTCGCCGATAACCTGAAAAAGGAATTGGAGAAGAGAGAGTTAGAGAAGAAGGAAGCTGAGAAGAGAGCGGCAGAGAAAGTCGTCGAAGAGAGAGTGGTAGAAAGGGTTGTGGAAAAAGTAGTCGAAAAAGAAAGCCAGTCGAGCGCACGTCTAACTGACCTTGAAATGCAGAACGAGCAGCTGCAAGGCCTTGTTGATAAATACAAAAAAATAATTGATGACACTGTAAGTATATTTGGTAATAGAGATGATCAGTAATAATTTTCATCTAGACTCGATCCCAAATTAGTGTTTAATGTAAAAGCTGTTTTTTTTTTTACTTTATTATATATTTTTTGGAAAACTAACTGATAAACTTGTTTCAGAACAACTTAATATATTTAGACAATAATACATTTTTCACGAATTGATTTCCTAATCTTATATCTTTAGAAATGGGTTTATATTATATTACAATGAAATCCATATTCGCAACAAAGTTATATTATCACAAACACAATACAAGTTTTACATACTTTAGATTGATGCATTCATCGATATCATTAAACTAATATTCGCAACAAAGTTATATTATTACAAAAAATAATACAAGTGTTACATAATTTTTATGGTGATTGATGCTTTCATCAATATCATTATACTAGCAAGTGTTTTTGAATAACTATTTCCAATTTAAACTCGATTTTCAATAAATTGTAATCGTATGTTTGATAGGAGGGGGTTTTGAGTCGCCTTCAGCAGAACGTGACGACGGAAGAACAGCGCTGGGCGCAGCAGTTAGCCGATAAGCAACGCGAACTCGACGATCTACGCACAAGGACCGTACTGCAGGTACATACGAGTATATTACAGCTGGCCATCCTAAACGTCGCCATTTTATCACTTCCGGTTCAATTACAAATGTCAGTATATCATACTACGATAATTCGCAGATTTAAAAAATGTATTTGCGTTCCTTTTGCGTGATTTACATTAAATACATATATTTTTTTTGTGGTAGTATTTAATATTCTATTACCGATAATCACACTTTTATGCTTATTATATTTATAATATTTCTTAAATTTATTATGAAAAATCAAAAATTTTGTAATCACGCGCTGTTGTCACGTCTCCTCTTACTCCTATCAGAACTTAGGGAATTAAACCGTGTGCATTCATTTGACGATATTAGTTTAAGACGGGTCGTGACGTCATTGTGACGCCATTACAGAAGTTTGCGTATTCGCGGGAATTTTGATAATTAAGTACAGACAGTAATAATTGTGTACCCTATACTCTATTATTGCAATTTTATTAAGAACATAAAACGTGAGTGGGTATAAATAACTCGCTGTTGTTATATATTCGGAAGTAATATATGTGGAAAGAGATTATAAGCTTGTTTTGTGGAGCCATATATATTAACTATGATTGTTAAACGAATTTTTACTTCATGTAGGAACCTCTGGCGTTTGCATACTCCTGCATAGAAAAATCTTTGCCTACGATCATATCCGAGGTACAAACACTGTCAATGTTTGTGTCGTTGTACCAGCGTCAAAATCTGTTGTCATTTTATTATCTTTATAAGAAATTTATGTTCTTATTTTTCCTTTGATTGCATACACTATGTTAATTAGAGAAAAATATAAAAGTGAACCTAACATTGAATAATAGTCACATTTCACGAAAAGAGGCGGCGGCGCCTAAATCATATTTTCATAGCCAGTTCTAGGTCACAAATAACATGGCATATTCCATGTTTAGTATCATCGAATTATAAAAGTAAGTTTTTTGGGGAGATATTAAAGAACTTTTGATTGATCCTAACAAAATGAAATAAATATGTTGGATTTAACAATTGCCTTCTGAAATGAAAGAATTCATTTTTTCGTCCAAATTTGTAATCGTGCATTATAGCATATCAGGTTTAGCAGAATATGTTAATCTGGTTGTGCATCAGGGATCTCATTTAGGGCCAATTTAATCAATATTTTCGTAAATGAAACTGCTTACTATTTGTGCTTTTGGTTAAGAACCATTGCCGTCATTGATTAAGGTCCTTAAAATAGCACAACTGTGACGTTCCAGCTTGATTTATATAGTTGATTTATATTTCATAATGAAGTTGATGACCTTGTAGCTTATGAATGTATGCAGTCAAAATCTTTTTGACTTTGTTATTATACTTCTGGTGTTGGTTTACTAAACGTATTGTCATATTAGTCCCTTTAAAAACAATTTTCTGGATAAACTTTTGAGTCCCTATTAAAATTGTTATTTATTTTTTATTATAGATGCAGAATAAAATAGACAGTTTACAAAGTGAATTGGAGCGTGCACAAGCGTCTAATCACACCAATTCATTTGCAGATGCCGAACGGCTCACGCAGGTATAAATTGAAAATGTTCAGTAGAGAATATGCACATTTTTTAAAATGTTTTCATATAATTTATATCGTTATATAAGTGTCAAAACTACCAAGCACCGAATAACTAAAATTGAGTAACCAATTATAACTTATGAAAATAAGTAACAACTACGAGCATTCTAAACACCGGAAGTTTTGGTGCGCCTGTCGTGACGTCAAAGAACACGACTGAGAGAGAGAGAGAGAGATAGAGAGAGTGAGAGAGAAAATTTAAAATCAATATGGATTTTGAGTGATTGTTTTATTATTCAATTACCTAAATCGATTAATAACTAATGGATTCTTTAAAGTATAATAGAATTTTTAAATAATCATATAGTTTACCAAATTGGTGAAATAAAGATAAAATCATAATTTAAACTGTAATCGGTTGTTTATTTTGCGACATAATACATTGATATTATTGCATCGATGTTAACTTTTTGTAACAACGACATTCTTCTATGTGTACATTTTAGTCACATAGACTCTGACAAGTAGCATGGCATTTTACGGCACTTATTTTGAATAATATTTACATAAACTTGAATAATATTTATTCTAAAGCAATTATGATCGTAATAAAATATATTTAACCCGTTTCTTGAAACAGACGCACATTCTATATTATTAATTATGCATTTCAATATTATATATAAATAATATAATTAAAGTATAATCTGATTTTTTACTTTAATTGAACAAACTATTAATTAACAATCTTATTTTCTAGGAAAGATTAATGGGAGGATTATCTGAAAAACGTAATGTAGATGTATGCAATGGACCACGACAGGTACAGATCGTTTTATTTTAGTATCGATTGATTTTAATAATTTGGAGTCTATATCTTTAATTAATTTTCAGGTAGGATTAGAAGAAAAATAACAATTAAAAATGGTAAACCAACGTAAAACACTTTCGAGGTGTCATTCCCATACAGTGAGTGCGGATTCGCAAAGGTAACGAACGCGCGCACGCGCCGATGTCGCGTCGTCACGTTCAACATTATGAAAGTTAGTTCGCAATGTATTGGTGGACTTTAACGTTATTAAGTGAAACTGGAAATTGTCATAACCCGATTACTTTCGAACATGCATTTTTTTCAACTTATAATGTCGAAATTGTGAATTCTATACTCTTATTTTTAAGAAAACTGCACACTGAGTAATATTATTAACAGTTATGTTCGTTCTGATATAGAAACATGCTCAACTTAGAGTTAAAATTGTTTTTAAGAAAAAAATTGATTTCAATAATATTATTTAGGTTCATGATTGATTTTACAAAATAATTTGAATTGTTCAATGTTTGTCATTTTTGTTTGTAATGTGGTGAGAACTGTGAATTTTTTATTCCCAATGAACATATTTTTAATAATTTGGACTGCATAGTACAATATGAGAATGTTATAATGTGCTGACAAGTGTAACAGCTTAGGATGTTTTATGAAAATAAGTAATAGTTATGGCTTCTAATAGATATTTAAATTTATTAATTGTGGACGTGTCATTGTATAATAATGACATGGGCTGACAAATTTATTAAAATGGGTTTTGACTTCTGGTACATAGCGTCATGTATTTGGGTATGGTATGATGACTCAATAATTAGATACAATGAAAATGATCAATAAAAATATATAGAAGTAAAACTAAACAGTGTTCTCGTCGGTGTTATTTATAAGATATTATTGTTATCAGCCAATATGGGGTCGTCCCCATCCACTATAATAATCGAACACTATTATAAAGGGTCCTCTTTGTCCATCTGGTGACGCATCGCTTGAGTGATGTGAATCCAAATATACGCACTAGTAACGGAAATCAATGCTTATTGACGCGGGGAAATTGGCACGTTCTCGACACCAGCGGTCAGATTGCTTATTTCAATTTATATGTTTAAAATTAATATAATACGAGCTCCCGAGTATAAAATATTTATATTTAACTAATTATATACCGATTTACATGTCGATAAAGTTTTAAATCGCTCAGCCGCGTATTCGCCGCTCGATTAATGCGCAAGGCTCCGTTCATACAAACTATAAAATGTCTAACAAATCGCTCGACTTGCGCGATGCACCGCATCCAGTTTGTGGCCTTAGGTAAGCAACGAAGACTTAGCACCATGGAGCTAGGTCTTTATATACGTATTTCACTAAGGCACATAAAAAGTATTTTTGATCACTTTGTTTGTATCCGATCATTATTCTGTTCCCAAATATTTGATGTGTACATACATTATGCTTATTATTATTTTATACGCCTATCTTATTAAAATATTTGTAAGCTACATTTGTTGTACCAGTTTCTTTGAAACTTTAATTTTTAAGGATATTTCCAATATACTGAAATCACACTGATGAAAATATGTGTTAATGTTGTTGTTTTTTGGTGCAATAAATAAACTTTATTTTACAACAGCATCAAGATAAAAACCAGTTAATAGAATAAGTATATTGCCATTTTTAAGCAAATAAAAAATATTAAAGCACCTCGTACATAGTCCACGTAATATACATTGTAGCGCATTATATTTTGGTAACAACGATTAATCCTAATATACTTTCATTTCTAAAAATTCAATAAATTACCACTTATATTATTTTAATTATTTATTTTTATATCTTATTACCTAGCCAAATTACAGAGCTAAAACCACGTTTTTTCGACTTCCTAGCGCATTAATGGCTCCTTTAGATTATCTACTTACGAGCAGTTGATATTCGTAGATAAATTGCGGACTGGAATTCTTAGTGTTATAAAAATTGTCGTGAAAATTATTATATAAAAATAAATAAGTACCTTCATTAAATAGAATTTGGCTTTAGAAGATATAAATCAGTTCATTCTAAATGGATAATACATCTTATTTGGCCAGTGGAACTGGTGCGAAACAAATATCTTAATTACGACTCATAAGACAGTATGCGTCAGTTACATTAGACTACAGTTTTATTTGTCTACTGTAAACATGTAGACCGTCTTAAGAACCGAGCCTTAACAAGATCTAGTTCTACAGTTTTTAATGTGACCTCTCTTATTTTTGTATATAATAAGGTTACAGTTCTATCAATTCATCTGTGTTTTCTTTGCCTCTACGTTATAATAAGTACATCTGAAATGCCAAAATATTACGCGCTATTAATGAATAATATATCTAAGCTAGTGAGCTGAGTACCATCAGTGATGGACCCATACCATTTGTGAGACAGTGAAGTTGAGGTGGTCTAAATTTTTTGTTACGCAGCAGCTGACGTGCGGACATACGATATAAGGAATGTTATTTACTCTTTAGATTTATGTTATTTATAATTAACTTCATATACTTATAGTGCATAATTATTTCTGTCAGTGCCTTAGGGTAAGATTTTAACTTGACTTGCTGACTGTTAATTTCTATACGATATTTATAGAATCAATGCTTTGTTAAACATACCTACACTGTAATATCAGGCAGTATTTTGGGGTTATATTTAATTGAATTGTAATATCGATGATAATAATTGGAAATGAATCAATGTGTCAAATAGCGTGAAAAGAAATTAGCAATAGTTGTAATCAATTTTATTGTAAAATAGGCAAACACTTTGTATAATAAATTGATAATTAATATATTAGATAAAGACATTATCAAATAAAATATTTCTAAATCGTATACTTGTCACTTTTCTTAAAATACCTAAAATAAATTACTTTCTTGTGTAACTACTACATAGTTTATAAAATGGCAAAGGCCACCGACAAGAATATAAATACTGCACAAAATATACAGTAACAGCACATCACAAGATTGTCAAATAACCGTATTGATTTGTTATCCTTATTTTATTGTAAGTTCGGTTAAAAATATTTTGGTGTCCGTCAGCCCAACAAGGCCATCTTGGATTTTTTAAATGATTTCTTGTTGACTGTTGTACGAATGGAGACAACTGGCACGTGATTTGCAGTCTACTAGCTATAACTCTATTCATTGTTATTTTTTTTTTATATAAAAATAGTATTAGTAATCTCATTTCGATAAAATATAAATCTTTCAAACGAAAAAGGTAAACAAACATAATCTGTCCATTACTGACACTGGCTATATTGGGAACATACATAAAAAAAATAAGTGGAATTGAAAACCTCCGTTTTTGAAATCGGGACTATTGGGAAAACTAATAGCTCGCAGACGAAGTTACAGGCTAAAGCTAGTTTTATATATTAATATAATGGTTATACAATAAATATAACGGGCTGTAGGAGTGGGCGGATATAATAGGATTTAAATGAATGTTATTTCGCTACAATTTAAACAAAGTAAAAGTAGTTCTTAACAATTGAGTTAAAAACTACTTTTACTTTTAAAACTACTTTTCGGCAAGCAAAAAAAATATGTCAATGCAAAGAGAAAGTATTGATTTAAGGAAAAGAGAGCCCACGCATTTTTTTATTCTGTGTGAGAACATTGACATTTAAGGTGTAATGGATAAGGCGTTAGATGGCGTGACTGTCAATGCAATGTAAGTCTTAATATGAATTAATTATGTAGAATCATAAAATGTTTATTTGAACATCACTAGGCGATTTTACACACTTATTTTATTTCTATTCTTATATCAAACTGTCTTTGTAGTACACTTTTCAATGTATATCTATAGTTTCCTCTTAACGAACAAGATTAAGGCGCCATTTCCACGAGCGAGAGTATCGCGATGAGTCCGTACTTCTATCGTCGAGTAATCTCCACGAATGAGCGATTATTCTGCCAGCGACTCGTGACGGTATCGCGGTGTATCCGCGACGACTCGTGACTGAATCGCAGCGAATCCGCGACAACTCTTAACAGAATCGCCGCCCGAATTTATTATTATGTCTACAAAAAGTTTACAATTTTAATTCTTACAACATTGTAATAAACCACTGAAGTTCGTCTACAATATCAGTATCTTGCATCAAGCAACAAATATTTTACAATTTACATACACACTTGTTCAATAATATTTTTATATTTAATAAAGAACTCAATTAACGTCGTACAATAATAAGAATCAGGCAGGTGTACTTTGTTTTATAATCGATGTACTTAATTCGAACACAGACATTCCAAAAAGTTATGTTTAGTTTTAATTTAATATTTTTTGTGTTAAAGTATTTTTCAAGGAGACAGGTAGTTGATTAATTAATATTGGAATCAGATATTGTGTAATTCTTTCACCATACTTATTTGCGCGAATACCAATCAGACGCTGGCAACATGGCAACAAGACAGACATGGCAACCCATATTTCGAAACTAAAAAGCTTTTAGAACTAGATAAATCTTCAATTGAAAGAAAATCTTCCTGAGATTTTATTAATGATCAAAATTACTGATTCTCTTAATGACAGATACTCGGCCTTTAAGTCAAAGTGGCTACTATGAAGTACAAAGGAGAAATGATTGAGATACTTACTCAGAAACTTTGTACGTTTGAAAGTTCACTGAAGACACCTTCTGAAAACAAAGAAGAAACATTCACTGTCAACAATTCGAACAACAGCTTAAAATCAAAAAAGAAACAGTAGAAATGCAATTACTACAAAGAAAAAGGCCATAGAGTTAAGACTGCTCTAAGTGGATTAAGGATGGAAGACCATCGAAACCCATTTAATTGGGTTAATTTCAAAACGTTACCTTGATGGCTTGTACCTTACAGTCAAGGAAAGAAGATATTTGAAGAATGGCACATCACGTCACAAATAATAAGGATAATTTCATAAATTTCCAGAAATTTGATCGTCTCGACCTTTACTACTGCTGATGGAACATTAATTCTTGCGTTAGGGAAAGGTTGTATCACAGTAAAATCAGAAATTACTGACGATAGGATCACTTTAAGTGATGTCTGGCTGGTTCCGAAACTAAACAAAACATTTATTTTCGATGTTACCTAATCAAGACAAATTGCCGGACTACGAAGAAAATCTGAGGTGCAAGAGAAATTAAAGCATATGCTACAAGAGGTAAAATCAGCGGGCCATACCGTAAAGACCGTTCTCAGTGACAACGGTGGAGAATTCCACCACGAAGCCGTAAGTAAGGTATTACGAGGTCACAGTGTTCAGTAAAGGCTGACCATGTTCTATACACCGAAGCAGATCCAATAATTTGAGCGTGAAAATAGAACGTTAGTAGAAGCAGCAAGAACAATGCTACACGCTCAAGACGGATTACCAGAATTTTTATGGGCCGAGCACAGAATGAATGTCTGAGTCGGTGCGAGGCCGTTTAAATACCTGTCACGCCGTCCCACCCGGCCATACGCCTGGCGGGGATGTCGTCGACCAATTACAAAGCAGCACTTTTTAGTCGTAACAGGAAATACTTTAATATTGAAAAAGTATCATATTACGTACAAATTAATTAATCAAATAATAATTATTATAACATTTGATAAAATCAAATGTTAATAATTCTAACACGGCCATACTGACAGTACTTCGTCCTCGAAGTACTATAATATATTACAGTTATTATAGTTACATATAAAACATACAATCTATATAAAGCCAGAGCTTATAAGGCATCGTATTATAAATCATCATAAATCTAAATATATAATATTTATTTTGATAATCATAATTAAATATTTTTTTTTTTACTATTCATTTTCATTATCCTATCATCTAATATTTGCCTCGACATGTCCAGTTCCACCACTAGCTGGCAGTGAAGACCAAACTGACACCAAGCATCGTATGTATCTTTCCAGCAATATACCATCAGCTCCATCATTTAAAATGAAGACCAAGCTGTGGATTTTATTATCATCATCAACCCTATGCCTAGACATGTCCAGTTCCATTACCGGCTGGTGGTAAAGACCAAACTGACACCAAGCATAATGGTTTTCCAGCCAATCTTCATTTTTTTTTTCCAAGGTGATATTAATTGCCATGCTTTATTGATACGAAGCCTTTACAAAAATTAATCATTTTCACAATCATCACTTACAAGGTAATTTTCAACAGAAACGTTTTGATCAACCCATTCTCCTGGCCATTTTCTTAATTTTTCCTTCGCAATAATTACATTTCGCATATTTCCAAGACCTCTTAAGGAAAAACGATCATTTTCTAAAGAACCGATTATTAAATAAGGCCCCTTAAATTTCTCTTTCAATTTGTCATATCTTCTATGGTCCTGATTTACATAAACTGTGTCTCCTACGCTAAAATTTAAATTATTTCGCCTTGTGTTATCAAATCGTTTCTTAAATTGCTCAGCAGAATTTTGTAGATTCTGCTGTGCAACTTGTCTATCATTACTCACATCTATGGTATCTTGCTCTACAACTTCGTTCAAACGAGCCTGTATACAAGGTAAGTTTGCAGTTCGACCGGTCAATAAACGGAGAGGTTCAAACCCAGTAGATTTCTGGACAGTTGTATTCAACGTTAGTTGAACCCTCCAAAGATTGCTCGGCCAATCTGACGTGTCAGAACATGTAGTACTTAACAAATTAATCACAGTATTGACGTAACGTTCGACTTGCCCATTTCCTCTAGGTGTGCCAGTAGCTATCATGTGATGTCTAGTATGCCATTCACGAAACAAATTTTGCAACTGTTGTGAGGAAAAATTAGTTCCACGATCGGTAATTGCTAGGGAGGGTGTACCGAACAATGTCATAGAATCGCGAATGCTATTAACTAACTCATTCCCTGTTAAAGTTTTTAAAGGTTTTAATATGCAAAACTTTGTAAAACCATCGATGATTAAGAGGATGTGCTTATACCCATCGGAAGATTGACTAAACGGACCTGTACAGTCTAAATGTACTGTATGGAATGGAATAGGAGTTTTTTTCTATCGGATGTAGTAATCCTTGCTTTGGCCCGTGGTGTGATTTTTGTTTTATACAAACTAGACAATGTGACAGATACTTTTTTATAAATCGACTCATACTGGGAAACCAGAAATATTCAAATATCTTTTTAAAGAGCTTATCAAAACCTATGTGACAATTTTCGTCATGGAAAAGACGAAGAATACTCAGCCTACTGCCTTTTGGTATATACAATTTGGGCTTAGCGCTGAAGTCAACTTTGTAATATAATAAGTTGTTTCGTATAACATATTGATTAACGTCGAGCTCCCCAGAACGCACCTTTTCTAGTAGGGATTGGGTTTCAGGATCTCTTTCTTGGGCTATATGCAACCATGATTGCGGTGGGTCTATTAAATTTACCTCCCCTGCTAGTTCAGGAGGCAAAGCCTTTGTTGGTACTAATTGAGGTATCATTTCGGGGTTTCGACTAAGGTAGTCAACGTGACTTATAAACTTGCCTTTTCTTTACACAATTTCGAATGAAAAATCTTGCATATAAGTCCACCAGCGAGCAACTCGTGGTGATAAATCCTTTTTATGGAAGGTAGATTTTATGGCATTACAGTCAGTTAATATTTTGAAATCAACTCCAAGTAAATAGACACGAAAATGTTTTAAAGCATTGTATATAGAAAGGGTCTCTAATTCGTAGGAATGATATCTAGTCTCCGGTGGCGAAGTTCTCTTACTGAAATATCCCACCACTCTAGTGATAGATATTATTGTTTTTTTGAAGCAATATTGCACCATAGCCAAGAGCACTGGCGTCAGTATGAAGCTCCGTTGGTAGTTTTGGGTCAAATACTGCTAACAAAGGTTTTGAAACGAGATGTTTTATTATATAGTTACGAGCCTTTTCTTGTTCTGGACCCCATTCCCATTTTTGATCAAACTTAGTTAATTTAGTAATGGCGGCAGTACAAGTAGCGAAATCTGGAATAAATTTTCTAAAATAGCTAGCCAGTCCCATAAACTGTCTAACCTGCTTGACTGTGCAAGGTATTGGTGAGTTAATTAGTGCGGAAATTTTTTTGTCACTTGGTCTAATGCCATGCTCGGAAATAATATTACCCAAATATTCGATACTTGTCTCAAAAAACCTGCATTTTTTTATATTTATTGTAAACCCGGCGGCACTGAGAGCTTCGAGCGTTTGTTCCAGATATGATAGTCCTTCAGGAATGGAAGAAAAGGGGATCAATAGGTCATCTATATAAACTAACAAAAATTTTAGATGTTGAACTGCCTTACTTATTGCCCTTTGGAAAACGGATGGACCATTACAAATCCCAAAAGGCATTCTCAGGAATTCGTAATGACCGTCAGGGGTAATAAAAGCAGTATACTTGGAGGATTCCTGTGAAATAGGTATCTGGTAAAAGCCATTCTTCATATCGATAGATATGAAATATTTAGAATTTCCTAACTGATCCAGTTGGTCTTGTATAAGTGGAAGAGGGTATCGTTCTTTTTCGACGATTTTGTTCAACGCTCTAAAGTCAACACATAATCGGTCGCTACCATCTTGTTTTTTAACCAAAAGAACCGGACTGGCAAAATCAGAATCACTCTCACGAACAATACCACTTTCTATTAAGTCCTTAATGATTACCTTTACTTTTTCTCTTTCAATAGGGGCTAAGCGATAGGGTCTATAGTTAATAATTTTATCTTCTTTCAACCTGATTCTTAACTCTCCAGTTTGGACTGTACGGAGCCTATCCGGTCGTGGCAAAATCATAGGGTATTTTACAAATATTGATCTAATTTGATTTTGCAAATCTGACTCTAAATGTTTTACCGACTCAATTAAATCAGACCATTCGTGTTCTTTTTCAACAGCCAAATTAACAACAGGCTCACTAACTATGGAGGGTTTTAATCGGATTATCTTACTACCGTTTACATCGGATACAATTGCTATATCAGGGTGTTTTATTATGTTAGTCCCAATTAAACAATCGTATTTGAAATCCGAGTCTCTAACTACATACAATTCTAGTTCAAGACATACGTCATCAAACCTTAAAGGGACTATTATTTTTGAAAATACGTGTAGTCTCCCCTTACCTATTCCATCAATATATAGAGAACATGGAGAAATGTGACATTCAAGCCGCCTTGCTACGGATTCCCTTATGAGGCTGCAATTTGCACCAGTATCTAATATACAATTTACTTTATGATCGTGAATAAATACTTCAGTAGGTTTTAGTCACATTTTATTAGAATCACTTGTTGTATTGTGAACACGCGGTTTAAAGAAGCATTTTTCAGCAAGGTGACCAGTTTTCTTACAAAAAGTACAAACATGTTCAGATTTGTTTACGTTGTCAATTTTAATAGTTTTATCAGAAGAATCGTTTACCGAACATTGAGCCTTGACATGTCCCACCTCCCCACAATTATAACACCGTTTTTTATCTTTACTAACAGTTTGCTGATTTGAATCAATTTTAAAGCGCTTTTGATTACTCGGTCCTGGCATACTAGCTTCACCAGACAACGAAGGTCTGCCAAAATTATTATGGAAATCGGATGATCTTTTCCTAGTTTGTTTGACATAAGAGGAAAATAGTGTAATAAGTTCAGACGTGGTTGTAACAGAGCTATTGAGACAAGTAATTCGAACGTTAGCATCTCGAACACCTCCACTAATAAGCTCTATAAGTTGTGGTTCCGTGAAAGAAATCTTAGTACATCGCAACAGTCTAAGCTTTTCCCTAGCATATTCACAATAACTATCTGCAGAGTCAGATGAATACAGCGCAGCCTTGGTTAATTTATCTGATAAATTTTTTCTTTCGGGATAAAGGTCTACAAGATCTTTCTTCAAGTTTTCCCATGTACGTCCCGATTCAGGCTCCCAGGTTTCAAACCAGGACAAAGCAGATCCCCGAAGGGCCTTTCCGGCTTTAGCTGCTTGCTGGATGGTGCTCCACTGGAACTCCTGGCCTAGCTTTTCTATATTACGGCACCAAAATTCGGCACCGTTGTCACTCTTCTCGGGATCATACAGCGGTAGAGCGATATCATCCTGCCTAGACTTGGAGGATACTGCATCGCGTATAGCTGTTAGCAGCCCCTCGAGCATGGCAGGATCCATGTCGCAACAAATCCTTGACCCTTATAAAAAGAGAAATAAAAATAAAAAAATTAGGACAGAATACGGTCCCACTTCTGATGTCAGAATTGGGGTATATAGATAAATAAAAAATACATAGCAACTTTTAATTTATGTATATTTACTTAATCAACTTTTTATATTTATCTTATATTCTACACTATACCTTGAAACACTAGTAAAACAATTGAATTATAGTTTTTAAATTATATATATTCATATCCATACAATGGAGCAATTAGTATCACTATATACTTATCTTATACACGGTACCCTCGGGTATGATCAGCCTGTATAACTTTGACGGAGTTATAGCACTAGGTTGTGACAGTACGTACAGTCCGAGCGCCGAGCACAGAATGAATCTCTGAGTCGGTGCGAGGCCGTTTAAATACCTGTCACGCCGTCCCACCCGGCCATACGCCTGGCGGGGATGTCGTCGACCAATTACAAAGCAGCACTTTTTATTCGTAACAGGAAATACTTTAATATTGAAAAAGTATCATATTACGTACAAATTATGCAATAAATTAATTAATCAAATAATAATTATTATAACATTTGATAAAATCAAATGTTAATAATTCTAACACACTCGTACCCAAACAGCAACGCAAGAAGTTGGTTAAGAAAACCATCAAAGGTCGACTGATTGGATATGAGCAAGACGATGGATTCAGGATCTGGACAGGGCAAGATGCAATAAAATCGAGGGACGTAACGTTCCAGGAAAACGTCAAAATAAGGGCATTGCCAGAGAGCTCAAATAATACGATTATTTTAAAAATATCAATATCACTAAAAGCATGAAGGGAAATAATTTTTGAATTAATAGAATCGACTTGAAACTTAAAAAAAGTAAATAATAATCTTTGGTCCATTCGTTTTCTGCAAAAATTAACTTTTGGTAGAGTTGCCATCTAGTGCTTTTGTAGTGGTTTTTATATACTCTTTCATTCATTAGATATTCTTTTTAACTAGATCTTGATTGTTTTGTTCTAGATCCTTAATCTTGTTGTCTTGATTTTTAACTGAATTTTCCATGGCTTTAATCTGGTCACCAATAAATTTGGATTTCTTCACGAAACGTTTTCTCTATATTCCTGCTGATATCTTGTATCAATTTATTTGTATCCAAACAAATCAAAGTCCCTTCTACGGCTTGATCCACCACAGAGTCATCGTCTGCTTCTTAGTCTGGTATGATAAAAGATGATCTGGATGCATTTTGAATACATACTTCTCAGCTACATTCCATGTTAGTAGTATATCTCAGTATGTTGAGATGTTTGTTTGACAGTTTAGAACATGTTGGGTCGGCATGAATAACTTTGTTACAGCTGCTACACTCTAAGCCCGGAACCTTTTTAGTTATACTTTTCTTAGAGCTGAGACACTTTTTGATAACCATATAACATATTGTGGGTGGAAGATTTCTTTTTTATATTTAACAAGGCGGCGTATTATACGGCGATTCCAGCGAGATACCTATTATAACATGAATCGGCCAAATCACTGTTGATATTTCAGTTTACGGCTAGATCCTTACGATGGCGCTAGTAAAACTGTCATCTGTCATTTGTATGGAAATGTCATACGTAGCATCTTCTTAGTCTGTGGAAATGTCCCTGCAACAAATCAAACCAAACCAAACCTAGAATCTGTTTCGTTGCTGGTTTTGCTGATTATTGTAGTTTGTGCTTGTGCCTACTATCGTTGATCTCAAATACTTCACCGTTGTTTGTTGATGTTATTTTTAGTTAATGGTTAATGCTTGAATAACATCAAAATAACATAATGTCGGAAGTCGTCGTGAAAAATATTGACAATGCATGTGAAACAGCTGAAGAATTTACTAGAGTATTTTATAAACAAGTAGATAATAGTCGACATCTAACTTCGAAGTTGTATTTAGACACTGGTCTATTGGTGTGGAATGGAAACGGAATAAACGGCAGTGATAAAATTCAAAAATTCCTCATGGACTTACCGGCTAGCACCCACGTTTTAAAAACATTGGATGCTCAGCCAATATCAGAAAATCTAGTCTCCAATAAACTCACCTATCTTATCCAGGCTTGTGGCGATGTCGTGTACCAAAATGACGAGACAAAGAAACCTTTTCAACAAACATTCCTTATTGTAGCTGTTGACGGAAAATGGAAGATTGCGTCAGATTGCTTCAGACTACAAGTCCCATATAGCTAACTTGATCACATTTTTAACATAATTTGCTATCTATTAGTATAAGTAAGTTTATACTTCTGTTATAATAGATGTATTTTTAAGAACAAATTAATAGATGTATTTTAAGAACAATCAATGTGGTTGCTTTTTAGTTCCTGTCATCCTCAAGTAATTTACTTTATAGAGGGGAAGTTACTATGGACATTAATTTTTTTCAATTATATGATTAACAACAAATAAAATTAAGGTAGTTCTTGTACTTTTAGTCATACCTTTAGATAATAAAAAAAATTAAAACAATATTTTTATATTTTTAAATTGTGTTGTATTTTTACAGATTATGCAATTTCTTTAACTTCAAATTTTTACATAGTCTCCCAGAAAATTGTTACAATTAGGACAATAATGTTTGGATTTCTTTAAAGCTGGTATAGCATAAGGTAAAGCGCCTAAGCAGCATAGCATACACCAACTGCAAAAGTGCAAGATATATTAATATTCTTTCAATGTTTAAGGCTCGAACTATAAAGGGTATACATATAAGCGAGTCAGCTCATTTGCTTTAATATATCAACTAATAACATAATTCATAATTATTGCATCATAATCAAAATGTTTGTGACAATCAAATTCTAAACTAATTAACTAAAGCCAGTTGGTATAAGTTCATAAAAACAAAGGTATGACAACACTCTGAATATCATTTGATTGCAGAATCAAATGTGCAGACCCAGCCTGTGTATAGCAGCACACCTATGAATACTCACCATGTTAAACCACATATAAATCCAGCTAACATATGTGTTTTCCTTGTGTTAACTTTTTCAACTTTGGTCAGAACCCTTTCTCTACAGTTATTACAGTTGTAGAAAGTTGGCTTATCTTGCAGAGGTGTTTGCACTATAATCGTTTGATGTATGGTTGGTTGACTGACAATTGAAGAGTCATTATTAGGAAAAACTGAATATGGTGGTGGGGGTTCTCTATAGTCAATTGTTTCTGTTTGTACATGTAATTCAGCTGCTGTGCTATGATTTTCAATAAAGTTAATACTATTTTGTACCATTATTACTGCTAAACACTATTTGTATAGCTAAATAAATATTTATTACATAGTGTATTTGAATGATAACATTTTATCTTATATCAGACACTCCATACTTCTTATCATGAAGATAATGTTCGATAAAGGCAACATATGATGGTTTATATTATTGTAAAACTCTTTGTTCACATAATTCTTAACCACTACATATCAAATTTTCAGTTTATTTTGAATAGTAAATATATGCAGTTGACTGTACAGTAAATAGCATGTTGGATAATTCAAAATTATCATTCAAATCAAATTGATTTAAAATCTTGTTGAAAGTTATTTAGTAATGATTCTTAAATTGCAACTTTATTGTGTAACTATGCTTTACAAATGTATGAAAAAGTTTACAAATACAATTGAAATCAAACAAACTTATCATTGTCACACTTTTATTTTAAATATAGGTATTTCAAACAATATAATTTTAAACTAAAACAAATGAGAATGGAAATGCATGTTTAATTAGGAAGTAAATGTAATACTTAAAATAAATGATGGCCACGATTTTAAACTTCTTATCATTACTATAAACAGTTTCTCAAATAAATCTTGGATAGATTGAGAAAGAAGCACTTACTTGATGAGAGATGATCAATCATGAATATAATTGTATGACACATTATAAGGAAACAGATTATTTACATAACATATATACTCATTAGCCCTTATTGTCACAGTCATAGAATATTTCTTACAATTCATTCCTGATATATAATAAATGCAATCGCTACTATTTACTCTAAATAAATGAATAATACACAAAGATTACCAACTTAGTTTTGTAATAGGTTCAAAAAAATATCAAACATGATAATTTCTCTAAATATTCAGTCTAACTGTCAGTCATTTGTTTCAGTTGTAATGTAAATAGCTACTTTCAACAAAGCTAATAAAAAAAATCATGTAACAATTTATTATAGAATGTGATTGTGAGAAAATCTAGTAATTATGACTATAATTTGTATCTTTTCTGATGTACATTAAACTAGCACAGGTGAAGTAAATAAATGTTACAAAAAAAAAAACATTGCATTACTTAACTTGTTGTAGAATAGGAATAAATTGACAAAATAAATAATATATAAAATAAATAAATTAAAAGTGTAAAATAAATGATATATAAAATAAATAAATCAAAAAATAATACAATAAAAATCAACACCTAAAAGACTTAACAAATATTACATAGTCTTGCTAGTCAGCTTTTTTATAGTGTATTTATTAGGGTGCCACTCCATTGAGGCATCATAGAATGGTGTGATGACCATTAAACAATGCAATTATTTTATTTTACATGGCTGCCCTCTAAACAATATGTATTAATGATGTATTAATCATATTTTGTAGGTAGTCACAGGAGATTGATTGTTCTGACTGCATTTACTTTACAGGACACACTGCTCTTTTTGATCTATTCCACTCTGCCAGAATAGACATTTATTTCTTCAATGGAGCATCATCCCTAGAATTCCAATTAATGTGTATTTGAAGTCCAAGCAAAATATTTTTAACATTTGTTACATTTTCCAATGAAAGTATTGCAGTTTGGGCAGTAGTGTTCGGCATCTTTAAATGTGTCAAAACAGTATGGCACTAGGCCAAGGCAGCACAGTGAACAGAACCTGTAAAGAGACATTTATTTTACAGAAATATATAACCGTTTTCAGTAGAAGATAGGAAAATATTAAGTAAATCAATAGTTTGTAATCTACCTGTGTCTTGCCAATGAACCAAATAATATATATATATATATATATATATATATATATATATATATATATCTGATTTCTGTATGATGACATTTAAAGACTTTTTGAGATTAGTCCTATCAAAATCGGAGTACTAAACTTGTGATTTTTTATATGGTTAAGGCAAGGCTTTTTTTTTGACAACTTTACTGGTATTAATAGTTTTTTTTTTATATTAACAGTGCATAGTTAAGCACTATGTATTAAACTTACATGGTAATCACACAAACAGAGCCAGCCACAAGATGAGTATGCCAAGCTGTTGTATATGAAACTCTTGTGGTAACAACTTTTCCACAATTAAAGCATGTCATTGTTGTGGGTTCCGTGCCTACTGCTGGCGGTAAAACAACCCCGATGGGGACACCAGGCGGTGGCGGTGGCACACCACCCATTTGGGGTTGCATACTAGTCACTGTAGTTGGGGGATGTGGATACACTCCTGGAGCAGTAAACTGTTTTGGTGGCTGGGGATGTGGATACGCCCCTGAGGGAGCTGGCTCTCCGCCTGGAACTACGAATCCAATCTGTTGGTTCCCCACCACCGCAGAATAAGGCGGAGGTAAATCTTCCGGTGCGGAAGCACTAGGACCTTGATTAGTAGCCATTTTCGTAAGAAACAATATTATATTGTCTAAATCAATATATCACACCACAACAATAGCACTGTATTTTCTGAAAAAAAAACAACCTTTGTTGAATAAACTTTATAACACTAGATGAAT
This sequence comes from Diatraea saccharalis, assembly GCA_918026875.4. Classification (NCBI taxonomy): domain Eukaryota; kingdom Metazoa; phylum Arthropoda; class Insecta; order Lepidoptera; family Crambidae; genus Diatraea; species Diatraea saccharalis. Next base: position 28,238,947 of record OU893333.1, on the reverse strand, counting down.
CAATACTAGGAAAATTTGTCATTTACGTATTAAAAATACCCTAAAATTGTTTTTACATGACATCAGTCGTGAGCGGATGGATGACTGGTCTAGGGATGTAATGTAAATTAGGCAAGTCGATGTGAGGTCGATTAATCGAAAAATCGATTATGTAGAGTAAAATAATCGTTTTCTCAGATCGATTTGACTTGCTACATCGTTTCTTGAAACGATTCATGAATCCCCTCAAATCAGACCGATTCAATTCAATACAAGAACTAGCAATATAAAATTCCTAAATTGGATACGATATTTTTAGTTTTTAATATTTTGCTTTTGTCGGATGTATTGATAATTTGAACGCATAAAATAAATATTTATGAACCCATTCGAATGTCAGTAACGTGTAGTTGTAACTAATGGAGTAAACTCCTTTACGTTGAAAACCTTCTTGTTTAATTTATAGTTTTATTAGTGACAACTTGGTGTTTAAATTGTTTTTTTTACTCTGTTCTTCTTGATGTTGTCAATAAATGGAATTTTTAAGTTTTGGTTGTTTGTAAAAGCTTTTTATTAAGTTCTACCTTTAAGTGGTTATGGGCTTATCACGCTGGAAGTAAAACTATATTTTTGCTTGGAAGTATGGAATTCAGTAAAATTCAGATTCCAAAACTTGATGGAAATACCAACAATTGGATACCATGTGGAAATGCCGTATGTCTGCAGTTCTTCGAGGCATGGACGGCATTATGGATATTGTTGTGGGTAAAGTACAGAAGCCTGAACAAACAACCGCTGCTGGTGGTGACGTTGATGTAGTGGCTGCTCATGCACTATATGAAAAACGTCTTAAGGAGTACTGTACACTAGAAAGTACTGCCTTGCTCTTGATAACAAATAATATTTCTGATGAGACGCTCGAGAAAGTGATTCGATTTACAAACCCGAAGGATGTATGGGACGAATTACATAGAATATTTGATGGGTCAACAGATGATAAATTGTACGAAACCTGTATGGATTTTTTCCAATATAAAAAGATGGATACTGAAAATATATCTACTCACATCTCCAAGATTAAAAATATTTGGCATAAGTTACATTTAGAACTAGCAAGGAATGACGAAACTAAACTACCAGATTTTTTGTTGATATGCAAAATTCTAGATACTTTGCCTGAAGAATATTTTTCATTCAAGTCGAGTTGGTTGTTGATGTCCAAAAAGGATCGTACTGTTGAAAACATCACTAGCCAGCTATGCTCTCACGAAAGGGCATTGAGGAATAACCTAGATGGTGAATTCAGGAAATCTGGCGAAGCTCTCACAGTGAAACCGAAAGCATCGGCACGCGCCAAGAAAGTACCAAACGGAGGATGTAAAGTCAGATGCTACATTTGTAAGAAAGTAGGTCACATTAGAAAGGACTGTCCTCAGAAGAAAGAAAAAGTTTATAGTAGCACCAGTTCAGCTGAAGGCACTACGAGTACCAATATGAATATCTTTAGCAGCCTTGTAGAGTGTAGTCTGGATCGTGAATCTTGGTACGTAGACAACGGGGCTACTCACCATGTTACGATGCGTGAAGACTTGTTTTATGATTTCATACACTTTGATCAACGCCACACTGTTACCACAGCGAATGGTGACGTAGTTGAAGCTGTAGGAAAAGGCACAATAAGAATGAAAGCGAATGGTGAAGAATTTTTTCTAAGAGATGTTTGGTTTGTACCAAGTATAGCTAGAAATTTATTTTCGGTGTTAGCGGCACACGATAAGAATCCCGACAGTCTATTTCAGTCAAAGGTCACGTCATGCACAATGGAAATTAACAGGAAGGTTGTTGTGGCAGGACGTAGACAGATATTTGGTGGACTTTATAAGCTGAAATGCTCAGCGGTGCAATCTAAAGCAAATGCTTCTGTGACTGCTGTGGATACATTGCAGCTGTACCATGAACGAATGGGTCATCAAGATAAAAGATATGTGAAAAGTCTGGTCGAGAGAGAATTAGACATCAAACTTAAAGATACGGGAGAATTGTGTGAAGGTTGTATATTCGGTAAAGCACATCGGCGACAGTTTGGCATCAGAATAAGGGCAAAATCGCCAGGTGAAATATTACATGCTGATGTTTGTGGTCCATTTCCGCCTTCTCTATCTAAACACAGATATTTTCTACTCTTTAAAGATGACTATTCGAAATTTCGCTTCATTTATTTCTTAAAGCAGAAATCTGAAGTTCCAGAGAAGTTAAAGGAAATGCTTGCTTTAACCAAGACTCATGGTCGCATTGTCAAGGAATTATTGACTGATAATGGAGGTGAATTCATTAATAAAAATTTTGAAGACACTTTAAAGAAAGAGGGTATTAAACATAGACTTACATGTCCATATACCCCTGAGCAAAACGGGTGCTGTGAAAGAGATAATCGTACAATTGTCGAAATGGCTCGAACGATGATGCACGCATGCGAAGGTTTTCCCGAGTCATTGTGGGCTGAGTTGGTTTATACAGCTGTATATATTTTAAATAGAACAGGACCAACTACAGAGCAAAACAAATCACCGTTTGAAATTTGGTTAGGGAAGAGACCTCGGATCAAACATTTGAGGATTATAGGATCAGTGGGCTATGTGCATGTTCCTAAAGAAAACAGGAAGAAATTACATAAAAAAGCCAAGAAGTGCCTGTTAATAGGTTACGATAATGACGATGGGTACAGACTATGGCATAAAGAAACAAATTCTGTAGTAAGATCAAGAGATGTAACGTTTGATGAGAAATCAATTATGTCTGAAGTCAAAGATAAGAAGAAAAAATCCTTGATGACAGAGGATGAGACAGAAATTCAGTTACGCAAGAAGTCTGAAACCAGAGAAGAAACTTCAGTGGATAATAATCAAAGAATTGTTCATATTGAACCTGAAAGTAGAAAAGAAAGCTCAGTTGTGGATAATCACGAAATAGTTGATACTGTACCTGATGTGAGAAATTCTGTTGATAATGAGGATGGTGACTTTTATGACGCAATTTCGAATAACGAAACTGATGACACTGTGGAAAGATTGGTGAATGAACAATCGGACAGGATACTAAGAGATCGTACTGTCCTAAAACGACGTAAACGATTCGAAGATTTTGTCATGAATATCAAACCAACCTGTTACAAAGAGGCCATTTTTTGTTCCGATAAAGAATTATGGAAGGAGGCAATGATCAGTGAAATTGAGTCGTTAAAACAAAACGAAACGTGGGTGCTTGAAAACTTACCAAAAGACAGAAAAGCAATTCCATGTAAGTGGGTTTATAAAATTAAGCTGAATGCTGACGGTACTGTAGACAAATATAAAGTTAGACTTGTAGCCAAAGGGTTTCGTCAAAAGAGAGGCGAAGATTACGATCAAACCTTTAGCCCTGTCGCAAAAATGGCAACAGTCAGATCAGTTGTCAGTATTGCAGCAAGCGAAGGATTAAAAATGTGCCAATTTGATGTCTCTACGGCTTTCCTGTATGGTTCTTTATCACATGAGACCATATACATGAAACAACCTGAAGAGTATGATGACGGTTCAGGTAGAGTTTGTTTGTTAAAAAAAAGTCTCTATGGCTTAAAACGAGCTCCGAGATGTTGGAACACCACAATTCTACATTTCTTTAAAGAAATTGGTTTCCAAATTAGTGAAGCAGATCCTTGCCTGTTTAAAAAGCAGTCAGGTGACGGAAAAATAATAGTTGCCTTGTATGTGGACGATGGACTTGTTGCTGCTACTAGTCAATCGTTGATTGATAGTTTTTTGGTGCAACTACAAGAGAATTTTAAAATAACCACAAAACCAGCCAGTTATTTTCTCTGTATTGAGATTATAAACAGAGAAGATGGTTTGTTAATTCATCAGGCATCATACACTAAGAAAATCTTACATAGATACGGTATGCAGGATTCAAAGCCTGTATCAACTCCAATAATAATCTCGCGTTGTCATGGAGCAATAATAGTGAAGATCGATTCATGAATCGGGGCTGTTTTACTACTAGTTTTGCTATCATTGTTCGGAGTTCGGCACAATGGACATCTGCCGTTATTGCTTGACCAGATCAGAAAAAAACTATAGTGAATAACACCATGCTGAGACCACCAAACAATTACCATTACCTTTTTATTCGTAAGTTTTGTTTTAGAACATTTTATTGATTTGACGCAAATGAGTCAATATTATGGGTAAGGGCTAGGTAACGTTGGTACGTCAAACTACCCAGGAATTAGCGGCATGGTTGCCGCTAATTCCTGGGTAGTTTGACTAGGATCACCTTCCACCATCTCTCTTAATTCATCGTTATTCACCTGTGTGGGCAGTCTTCCTTGTGGCTCGTTCTTCAAGTCGAAGTTTCTATTACGAAGGCGTTTGAACCAAAATCGCATGGTGCGTTCATTAGCAGATCCCTATCCAAATGCAACATTTATATAGCGGGCCGTTTCTGCCGCGTTACTTCCGCGTCGGAACTCGTATTCAAAAATCACTCGAATTTTCGCAGTATCCATCTATCTTGTCTAAGTTGAATAACAAAAACAATTGAAAGTCGATATTCAAACATCATAGAAACCATGTGAAAAAAGTGTCTTTCGAAAACCTCAATCTATGAATATTCTAAGTCAATTCAAGGAACCTATTATAATGAAACGGCAATTTCATACTTTAATCCAGAATATTATGTGTATTAGAGGGTTAAATAGCGAAGTAACCTAAATCTACGAGCTGGATTGACCCAAATTTAAAGCAAAAAGGTTTTTTTATTTTGATCTTTGATGAATGCTGAGATAATTTCGTATTTTAATTATCTAAACACGAATGGAAATATTCATTCGAACCACATAGACAAATAATTAAAATATTCGTCAGTCTCATATGCCCGCGATGGTATTCGGGCGTATCGCTTACTGTGAAACAGCTCTAATCCGTTAGTGAATATCAAGAGCATTGTGAATGCCAAAAAAAATATAATTTTCGAGTTTCTTACGCGAGGTTCAGTAAAATATAAATTAAAAGATAAGTATAAGAGCCCTATTACAAATACAAACAAACTCTACACGGTCATACAAATTGAGCGTGGACGGCTGGAGTAGCGCTTTTTGTAGTAATTTTGCAGTTATATTTATCGTTCTAAGTGAAATAGCATAATAGTGCTTAAAATTCAAGCTATAACTTTTCTGCTATTAATTTTGTTCAATAATTTATAATTTTATTGATTATATTAATCATAAATAAGAGAAACTTATAGCTGTATTCAAAGGTGTTTTTGGTTAACAATAAGATTGTTTTTTTGTATAACTAATCAAGGTCCCAACATCTCAATAACATTCTATTCTTTATTTCATTTTAGACCAAATGCTGTATTGTAAAATAGTAGTTTATGCGACTGTCGTATGAGAAGGGATATCAAAACACGAGTGTCTGTTTATCGCATGAGATGTGTTTTAATACGTTTTGTATGCAGTTTCATACTCATAGGAAAAATCGAAAATATACAAAGTAAAGGTAAAGGTAAGTTAGAAGGAAGTAATTTATGCGTGCGCCTTTTTTTTTCATAGTCAGCCTAAAACCATAGACTAGTTTAATGAATAAAAAAAGATAGCGGTATTATAATGAGTTTTATGATACAGCTGGCGGTACTTTAATGAGTTAAAGTACCGCCTATGAACAGATTCTCGTGTTTTAATACCCCTTCTTATATGACAGTTGCATAAACTACTATTATTTTTAATTGTATGTATATGCGTTTAAAAAGTGCGTTCGTATAGAATCGTCTTTGAATTAAAAAAATCGAATTTTAATATTTGAGTGTAGATAAAGATTTTTAATTACAATTTTGGGTTTCATAAAAAGTAAAGCTAAATTTGCAAAATGCGTAGCTACTACGAACCATGCAAATAGTTATTCTGCACTATTCAATAAGTCAAAATTAGAGTAATACCTATACTTTTTTTCTGAGATCTAGAATGCCAAAATTGAAAAATTTTAACCAAACAGTTCACAGTTAAAATGTACCTATAAGCTTAAAGCTATAAGCTTTCCGTTTTGTTATTATAATCAATTTTGATCATTCAGAATATTGTGCGGTCACTTTATTAATCATCATAGAGGTATTATAGTCAATTTATCCGATGGATCTGATACAGTGAATATAATAAAAGAATTTTTATATTTTTTTAATTGCACATGTGTCAGGAAGGCTTGATATTTAGAATAATGTTCAGCAATGTGCGAAAAAATAGAGTATCAATAATAAAAAAAACTTCAAAAAGTAACAAAGGTTTTATTTGAATGAGCCACTAATGCTGTAATCGTGCTTGTTCGACGCGTATTTTTAACGGAACAGCACGGCTAGTGAGCTTATTTTTTAATATTGAATATTTCTTCAGAATTTAGACACTTTTGTTTAAGAGAGCAGTTTTTTTGGAGACCTCTAAGCTATGAACTTGAAGAATATCATAAAATTATACGTACTTCCTAAAATAAATCGAATATATGGTGAAGATTGTATTGAACCTACGAGCTAATTTATTGGATAATGTTCTGGTTTGGTGTAGTGGACTATGTTGGGTAACATGTTGCGGCGGGGGGTGGTGATAGAGCGAGCGGTTACCCGACAGTCGAATTGACACAGTGCTCACGAGATCGCGCACGAACGTTGCACTGGACGACCGATTTTCGCGTTTTGTAACAATTGAAATTCACTATTTCGACGGGACTGTAACGTGTTTCAACTGAAAGTTTTCATTATAAAAAAAGGAGGCTACATAAATAAGCATATCTGGAAGTATCGGCTGGATCGATTTAAAAAGTAGGTAATATTTACTTATAAAATTATGTAACGACTTTACATTAGACGAGTCTGGATAAATGAAAGAAATTTAAAATAAACACTATCTTTCATTATAAATGAGGAAACTATGAAGATTTTATCTAATAAATAGTAAAATATTTTAAAATTTCAATCATTAACCAAATAACCTTTTGCGATCCGATTGACTGCTCTTACTAACTATGACTCTATTCTAATCAAAAGGATTTGTTTATTGCTCAAATGACGACCGAATACTACCTACTCTAAAATACTTACAAATATCAATCAAAATGAATCACCTTAAAATTGTATAAATATCGTCAGTTTATATCCTCATTAGATTAAATACTATCTTAAATTATATTAGAGTACAATAATTTTAGAAAGATTGATGTTTGCAACTAATAATTAATCTGCTTATACGTGATAACTTTGCAATTTATATTAATAGGTAATATGATGTAAGAATTTAGTATTCATTGTGATTTAAACTACTCTCCTAACTCGGTGGCATAGTTTATAAGCGCCGCGACCCGCGATCATGGTTGTAAAGCAACTTTCGCAAGGGTCGATCACGGGAAGGGCGACCAAAAAGTTATTATCTCGAGCGACTCCGTGCTTCGGAAGGCATGTTAAGCTGTTAGTCCCTCCGTCTGCAGTGGTTAATACCCTCCAATCCGCATTGTGCCCGCGTGGAGGGTCTTGGCCCATCCTCCTTAACCATCCACAAGGAAGGCCTGAGTCCCTGCTGTGGGGATGTAACGGGATTGATGCTATGATGAAGATGATGATTTGATTTAAAGTGCTGTCAAAGCTAATATAGTAGATAACAATAATCTTAACAATAAGTTTTATAATTATGTTATCGAATACATTATAAGTTTTATAAATATAGTACCTACGCCAAAAATGTTCGGCAACATCAGTGTTTATTGCTTAGCTAGTGGAACGCTGTGTCACCCCATGCCGCAGTTACATCATATAGAAACTGTTAGAATACTATCTATTACGGAAATACACACGACTAACTGCTGGCACACGATCATAACACGGAAATGAATCGAGAACTAGAACATCTAAACCAGTGATTCCCGAAGTGATTGATATCGACCCCTTGGGCTCGAAATCAATTTATGAAGGATAAAAACATAAAGGAAAACTGATTTCTAGGATCATGAAGGATTAAAAAATCGGCCCCTATTATTTTACATAAGTTCATATTTAAAACTTTTATCAGTTGTGATACTACCATACCAACTTAGAGTTATTACAATGACTGAGATTTTATTATGAAGTTTATTGTTGTACATATAAAAATTGATAAGAAATGAGATGAAAAATTCCGCAAACGACTAATAAAAGTTTATGGGGGTCTAAGGTGCTATTTTGGAATCCTTGATCGGCTCTACTGCGTGATTGAAGCCCAGATTGATCTGATCCATGCTAGATATTGGTCTGCTGTCGGTTGATCTGTCAGCTGACACATCATTCAGGACTTCAGTTATGCAGTAGATTCACTGATCTAAACGGTCTCTACAATGATACTTTATTAAAGAGAAAATTTCAAACTGCTTATTATCATATTTAAGTTATCATAAAATGGCTTAAAAGATTGCAAACTATTTAAAATATTAACATTATTGTAGCCGGTGCATATAAACTTTGTATTTAAATTTTAAAATTACATAATAGCATGTTGATATACTGATAATATAGACTGATAATATAGTTTCGTAAAAGAATTTCTAAAATTGTTGTAAAGAAATAAAGAAAAAGAAAATATTTACTCTTTATAATATTGCATTAAAATATGACGTGAAAAGAAAACCAATTTGAATTTAAAATAATGCATTGTTATCGACGTTACCGTACCGACAGAAGAGCCGAAAACAATTTTAACCAAATCCTTATTTTATTTTTATACTTACCGGACATGCTATCACGATGTTTGTTTGTTTACATCAAATATATTCAACAATAACTGGACCGATTTAAAAATTCTTTCACCTACGGATAGCTACATGATACGCGGATGACAAAAGCTATAATTTACGCAGCCGAAGTAGCCGAGCAAACAGCTAGTGTAATATATATTTATACTGCTCTAGTCTTAAATATATATGGATATACAAACAATAATACGATCAAACAAAAAATTATTTTCTGATCACTTGAAGATGATCAGCCTTCCCTTTTACTATATTTTCTTATTTAAAAATTCCGTAGGTTTAATCGTGTATTTTTTTGAACTATAAACAAATTAAAGTTAAAATTAGACTAAATAAATATAACACAACATCACATACATGTTCAGATCCCAAAATAAGTAGCCAATTGTTATATGTAAATTTAAAGCAATGAAGGTATAACGAAACCCATACCAAAGACAATGTAGACAAAATCGATTTTTACATTATAAATAACCTATTATGGAGTGTCTGAGACAAAGAAGGTACTACAACACCCAGATCCGAGACAATATAGAAAAGTTCATTCTCTACATTGACCCAACCGGGAATCGAACCCGGGACCTCAGAAACCAGCGCGCGAGCCACTTTGGCTCGGAGGTAGTAAATTTAAAAACATCAATTCAGAGAAACGAAGGTCCTTATCAGCTCATGTAACAGTATGGTTCGTTAAACAGCCGTTTCAAACCTGTGATTTGGTTTATGTAACTAATGAAACCAACGTATTCTCTTCCAGGTTGTATGTACTTCAGATATGATTCCTGCCAACCAGTTACGTCATAGTCTTAATGAACACTACCTTAAGAATACCGTGTTCTGTTCACTACACAATTTTCTAATATTCATATTATCATTTATTCAAATATATGATTTTAAAATAATTTATATGTCAGACAAATCTGTGGCATATAAAAGACATCAACGCGCTAGTTGTAAAAGAATATTTTCATAACATGATATGGTTTCGTTTTTATACGCAATTATGCGTATCTATTTGAGATTGTTGTTTTTTAGGATTATTGTATACTGGAGGTTATATGACAGATAAACTACCGCCACCGACCCCGGTGACGGTGAAAGTGCGGTTGGATAATCGAGACCGCTCTATTTACTTAAAAGATAATGGAACGGTTTTTAACTCAAAACAATGTTATGTTCAATAAAATTACATTAACTATATTGAATAACATTCATCACTAACGAAATTCATAAAAGCTGGAGAAATTCTATAGTCTTATAACGATCTTGGGCAGCTCAATTAGTGAGAACAGTCGTCTGCATTGCGAAAGTTTAGGTTCGAATACCTTCTCGAGCAATTAAAGTAGATATAATACAAGTATCGATAGTTTTCGTCATCATCATTATCAGCCTTTTAATCTTCCGAAGCACGGAAGAGCACGAGATAATAAATTGTTGGTCACCCATCCTAATTGCGGCCGTTGTGAAAGTGGCTTAACAACCGTATCGCAAACCGAGTGCTACTGGCACTACTTTTCATTTGTGTGTTAAAAATAAAGAGTTTATTTAAGTATATATCTATCTATTTGTTCTTTTAATAACAGTTTAGTGGAAATATAAAATATTGTTTTTATATGAAATATATTGCACACGTGTGTTTACACTAATATTATTATTAATCAAAAGTTTCTAACTTTGTTTGTTAGTTTGTAGAAGGCAACCCTCGAAAATACTGTTCCAATATGGATATTTGATACATAGGCTTTAATTAAGGTGGACAAACACTCAGGAAACAGCTAATTTATATACTAAGACTGGGTTTAAACGAGTGCATTTTTTACAATTAACTGATTATACTCAGACGTTAATCGGTTTAATCAAATGAACAGGGAAACTACAAAGGGTCCGAATCGCTTTAAAGAGTGTGTTAAAATACTCGCTTTTAAACTATTTCCTGAATGATTTTACGCGCCAATATATATTCGATATTTTATGCCGAATATATTAAAAATAACCACAAAATAATTTTTGACTTGTTTTCACATGACCATATTTGATCAATTTTGCAATCACAATGCTATACTGATATTTATCTCCAAGAAAAACGCTTAAAAACACAAGCCACAGGTGCCCGATATAGTATTACTCATATTAAATGAAAAGTTTACAAGTAACATTAAAACTGTTCAAAAGTTATATAATTATATAATTTTATTGATTTTAACACACCGACGCCATCTTTACTAGTTATGTGTTGTTTATAGTTGCGATTTATTATCTTACCGATTGTATAACATGCACTGTACACGTAATAAATGTAGCACTAAGTAGTGGAATAATGTGTGACCATGACAAAAAGTTGACAGCATGTTGATGTACAGAGTACAAAAAATTAAAATCAACTTAGAGTAGATACAGACGAATTATAAGTCTTAAAGTTGCGCTAGACTCTCGAGATAATTTTGACGACCTTCATAGCCAAGTGACTGCACTCCGCCGGCTTGGTCGTCCATGCCGCCGGATTCAAAGTGTCGCCATCTATCAGGTCCCGGGTTCGATTCCCGGTCCTATCCGGTTAAACTAAAAGTATTGTCTAATTTAAATGTAATTTTCTAACTTTGTTAATCGTATATTTTAACCATATCTTAATTCTTTATTATGGAACGTAATCTAAGTGTATTTTACCAAAATGTTAATGGACTAAGAACGAAAACGAAAGATGTGTATTTGAATGTGTTAAATCACAATTATGATATTATTTGTTTCACTGAATCCAACCTGAATGAAAGCGTATACAGCGGTGAATTGTTTGATGAACGCTATAATATTTTTAGACGTGACCGTCATTGTTCATTAATACATAAATCTGAAGGCGGCGGGGTGCTTATAGCTATCAAAAAATCTTTTAATGTCGTTCGTCAATTAAGTGAAGCTGAGGACATATGGGTCTCCGTCTCAAATGCTAAACCTTCTTTCTTAGTACATTTATGTGTATGTTATCTGCCTCCCGATATACAATCCGACCTGCTGGTCAAATTTTATGATAAAATGCAGTCGACTATACTTCATTTTAATAACGGCATTCCATTAATTATTGGAGATTTTAATGTTCCTAATTTGTCTTGGTCAAGTAACGGTGCCTGCCTTGCCCCTAGCCTTCCTACTGACCCTAAATCCAAAATGCTACATGAAACACTCACACTATGCGGTCTTTCTCAGTTTAATAATATACACAATGCAAACCATCGTCTCTTGGACTTGGTTTTCCTTACGGCTAACCAAATAAATGTCTCCAAAGCAAACCCATTATCTAAGGAAGATCGTCATCACCCTTCTATCGAGATTCATTTGAAGCTTGGAAAATACGGAAATTCTATCAAAAGTAACGTAAACCCACGCTACAATTTCTTTAAGTGCAACTTTCAACGTGTTCAATCTGACCTCGACAGTACTGACTGGACCTCATTACTAGATTTAGAGAATGTCGATGATGCTGTCGATGTTTTTTATCGGATTTTAGACGATACCATAAAGCAACATACTCCGCTGAGTAAAAACAATAAAAACAATTTCCCAACGTGGTTTTCACCGAGACTTGAGAGATGTATGATTGAAAAAAATAAATACCACAAACGTTTCAAGATGTATAATAATCCTAGGGATTATGACACATTTTCGTTATTACGGCATCGTGCGAAATGTTTATTAAATGCTTGTTATAAAAAATATGTATTGTCAGTTGCGGATGCATTGGAGGTAAATATTAAATCGTTTTGGAACCTTGTGCGTTCTAAAAAAGGAAACAGTAAAGACATTCCTCAGACAATGACACTTGATGGGGTGTCCTCGTCTGATGGCAAAGGTGTATGCGAAATTTTTTTTCTAGATACTTTGCCTCAGTTTTCGTGAACCCTTTGCCGGTAACACCCTCTAACTGTGATGACGTGTTGCTTCTCTCTGGCTCATTGTCATTGACAAAGTTACAAGTGACTTCTGCCGACGTACTGAAAAAGTTGAAAAAGTTGGATTTAAATAAGGGGGCTGGCCCTGATAAACTTCCTGCTATAATCTTCAAGGTATGTGCTAAGCAGCTCAGCCTGCCTTTGGCTCTCATTTTCAATTATTCAATTATTAACAAACTATAGACCGATAAGTATCTTGTCATGTCCAGCGAAGATATTTGAGTCAATCATCTATGACTTTGTATACCACCACATCAAACCCTATTTATCGCCTAAACAGCATGGCTTTACAAAAGGTAGATCCACGGTTAGTAACCTTCTTGAGTACAGTCATTGTTTGTTTCTAGCATTTAACAGTGCTGCATACACAGATTTTAAAAAGGCATTCGACAAGGTTAATCACTATATCCACGATAAGGGCTATGTCTGTGTGGATCCTCCGAACACGATGGGTAGGGGACCGGAGATTGCACAGTCGCGCATCTCTGGTCTCTAGTCGGGGGCAGCTGGCCGGTTCGCGCACCGGTCGGCATTGCACGCTCCTGCCTCGTCGTGGGGGTGCGTCTCGAATGTCTCTGAGGCGTACCCCCAACCCGAGCGGGACCTGCCCTTTTCAGGGCGGGCCGAAATGGGGGCGAACCGCGCGGTGTATGGCTTTCGGGCCGATCCCGCGCATCGCCTTCCATGAGAGGGACATCGCTGAGTTTTAATGGGTAAACTTTTGTTTCTTGTCTAGTCCCTATGGGGTTGGGGCCACAGGAGGAGTCCCACATCACCCGTGGAGCCCGCGTAGGGTGAAGCGGGTATGCGTAACGCATTTCTCAGCGTCAAAAAAAAAAAGGTTAATCACTATTTACTTTGCCGAAAAATTTGTGAATTTGGTATTCATGGGTCACTCTTCCGCTGGATTCAATCGTATCTCTCTAACAGACACCAACTGGTCGCCATCAAAGGTTTTTTGTCGGATTTTGTAGAGATTAAGTCTGGCGTTCCCCAGGGCTCCCATCTTGGCCCATTATTCTTCCTGATCTTTATTAATGATCTCGCTGAAAAACTATCTTGCCCGGGCTTACTGTACGCTGATGACCTCAAGGTTTTTCAACAGATTAGTTCTATTGATGACTGTATAAAACTACAGAAAGATATTGACAAAATATCACAATGGTGTGCTCTAAATAGTATGTTTTTAAATATCAACAATTGCACTCTCATATCTTTCACAAACAAGCGTAACAAATATATCTACGATTATCAACTAGAAGCTACAGTCCTTAGACGCAGCGAAGCGGTTAGGGATCTTGGGGTAATTTTTGATGACAAACTTACATTCAGGGCCCATTATGATTGCTTATCTACCAGTGCAATGCGAACATTAGGTTTTATCTATAGAATTACTAAAGACTTTTATAAGGCAAAAAGCTTAATTCTATTATACTATTCCCTAGTCAGAAGTAAAATCGAATACTGCTCGACGATTTGGAATCCTTTCTACAATAATCACTCTATGGCAATTGAGAGAATCCAAAGGAAATTCACAAAACTATTGAGTATAAAGTTCGGTACCAGCCGTAGTTTGATGTCATATGAGGACAGATTGAGTAAATTCAATATTACATCTCTTAACACACGTCGTTATCAACATGATTTAATAACACTTCATAAATTAGTTCATTCCGTAATTGACTCAGAATATCTTCTTTCATCTATTAACATTAATTTCAAATATAATCCAAGGCGCAGGCATCCAACTTTTGTCATACCCACATATAGAAATAACATATCTTATTATAATCCCATCGCTCGTATGTGTAGAAATTATAATGAGATCCTCCCAGTTAATCAGGCATTAGACATATTTAATGCCAATCTCTTTAAATTCAAAAAATGTATTAGGGAAGTTGTGGTAGACCTAAATGTCGCATCTTTTTAATCATCCAGATTGATTTATACTCATTCTTTCTGTTTTCTTTCATATTAGTAAAAAATAATAATAATAGTTTCTTTTTTTCTTTATCATATCTCATTGTGTAAACACCTTTAGGATATTAATTTAGTACTACACAGTTACTTATTTTTATATATATTTTGATTAATGTCTGTTGTGTTACCTAATAAATAAATAAAATATATCGCCTTCGGTCTGGATGTTGTGGTAGTTTAGTTGTTTCGGATTTTCATAATATTTGTGCTTAAAACTACTTAATTTGGGGTTTGAGTAGAACTCTATCAACGTCTTTATCAATATAAAGGACATTAGATTAAAGATTTGTAGGTCCTGTCGATTTTTCTCTATATGTTTACTATAATGTCTAAATTGCATATAAACAATTTTTATGTTATTCTTTCCAGGTAAAAAACAAACATCGTCGACTGAATAAGACAACCAGCTTTAAAAATCGGGGAGCTCTTAGTCACTTTGACATCTTAATCAATACAGCTAACGATTGTTGTCGATAAAGACTTAAATTTAAATGTGACGGAACACTGTGTGTTGAAGTATTATTTGAGTGAGGACAAGATGCGTGTCCGTTGGTGGCGAGTAGTAGTTTTGTGCGCGTGCACACTTGTCTTGCGAAGTGATGCGCTGCCACCGGCAACACTGGGCGACGTCGTTGCTAATGCAGCCACAAGTCTCAACTCCATGAAGGTAATAAACTCAAACTTTATCTTAGAGAAAAAATTGCAAAAAAGGAACTGTTTCGAGAACCAAGCTGGTATGTACTAGACACTATTTAAAAATAATATAAATAAAATAACGAAAATAGTATACATTTTTGTTTTGTAGTGCAAATTGTCAGTTCTAGGTCTAAACAGAGTATGAAGGAGTACCATTTCGATTTTTAATGTATTTTAAAATTTCTTATAATACAAAAATCAAAATGTTATTTTGTTTTATCTTGGCACGAGAATCATTTGATTATATAAAGCATTAGGTATTTTTTAAATATATTCCTTACATGATAACTAATATAAAGTACAAATGCAAAGTGTTTGACGTCAACTATGAGACAAAATGTAAAAGACACCACATATTGCCATTACAAACAAGAAGGACAACTTCAAATATAGTTCTCTTGGGCAAAATTGCCCAATCAAAAATAGATTCCCCGTACCTTCTTTTTAAACTTCAATTACGAGTCTCCAATAGGTCAACAAGACTACAATCAACGTTTACCATTGCACGCAGTGGTAGAAATTATAAACAAAACTCATATTTTATTAGGTCGGCAAAAGTTTTTAACAATTTTTTTTTTGTTTTACTTCTACTTCTATCAATAACTTTCGATATTCCTGATGAATTAGCAATTAGCTGATTTAAGCAAAAAGTAAAATTCAGTTTATTTAATTTGAGCTATACTAGATGGCGTTACGTATATTCTACATCGTGCTGTTTGGTCAAGGTTGAGTTTTTAAATTAAATTAAATAAGAAGAATAAGCTTTGCTATATTAGATGGCGTAAAGTGTACTCAAACTGTGCTATCGCTTGGTTCAAAGAATTTTGCGTAGATATCTTTTATAGATTAGGTTTTGTGTAAACTTCAGAATTGTGTTTTTCTTTCCATCTGTATTTCAAATTGGGTTAATAAAGATTTTTTTGTAGTGTGGTGTCTTCGAATTTAAAAGTTAAGATAATTTAATTTTAATATCACGGGCACTTACTAACAATTTGCTAAAATTGAAAATTTACAGTTTACGATCATTACTAAGCAACTTTCGTAAGGGTCGGTCACGGGATGGATGAACAAAAAATATTATCTCGTCCTACTTCGTGTTTCAAAAGGCATTGAACCCATTTGAAGTCGTTTATATCCTCCAGCTCTTCGTAGCTAACCCGCAAAAGATTTGATTTCAACATAAAATAGATAAAAAAATGAATAATGCAAAACCTTGATATCTAACTGATTTCAACAATAGTCGTGAGATTCGATTTGATTATTTCAAAATGTGACACGAATCTAAAGATCTTTAATTACATCTTTTCTGGTGAGCAGTAGTCTCACGTAATAAGTTTACACACACGGCATATTTATTTTTACGATGAAATTTTGTTGTCGCTTTCCAACATGGAGGAAATAAAGCAGATCACGTCTGCCACAGTTTTGGTTGCACCATTGAGAACAGTAGCCGGTTCCTCATCCAAGACATCCTAAACAGCTATATCATCTACATATTGAGCAATGGCTAGTTCATTCTGACGCACAGTATGATACGCTTCATATCTTATGTAATAGCGGATTTTCGAGAAAAATGACATCATGATTTCCATGTCGCCCACTTTCTATCTTATCGAAATTTCTTTTCTAAACAACAGAAACGTACTTGTCTTAGTTTACTAACTTTATGAAATTATATATGCAATTGGAAAGTACGCGGAAAGTACGTTACTGAGAAGTTTTCGTTGTGGTTATAATATGTTGACGCCCTAGATTTGTTTTTAGCGACTATGATATGATATCAAAGGCGACTATAAGAGTATCTTATTTTCTAAATTATCTAGGGTCAGAATGATGGCTAAATATAACATATTACGATCACGTGTAATACGATTTTATGCACAATACCTACACCACAGCATTACGTACCTACACCATTTTATATCGATGGTTCTTACAATTTGATTCATCTTTTCATATATTAAGGTACCTACGATTCATCAATCCGTTAAAAACAATTAAGTCTGAATCCATATAAAATCGCCACAAGAAAGCAATTTCCTGATATTGGAAGTAGAATCGATGCTATCTATATATAAATATTCTTCCACGAAGATCGAAGCCATCTTACTTACTAAATCCATTCAATTCGGCTATTATTGACAGACTTTAGCAGTTATAAGCAATGATCTATATAATATATGGTGCAATGTAGATTTGATGATAGCGGGACACACTGCAAAAGTTAATTATATTGAAAATAATCGGATTTTTTCTCAACCATAATATATTACTTTATTTTTCTATACCTACTTATATTGAAGTACATATTAAGTAATTTACTATAGGTACTTTTCCCACCGTTCTAAGCTGGTTCCTTAGCGTTTAAGCTGTATTAATTGCTCATTGAACCAATCAATTATATCCAAATTAAAAATTAGAATTTTTAGTTTAAAATATTTCTATTGTGAAAAAAAATCTCCTAAAGTGAATGTAGTTTCAAATTGAGAATTGCATCTTTTAATTATTATTTCAAGAGGACTATCGACATTGCCGTCTTACAATATGTAAATAACGGCCCCATTAATTGATACTGTGCACTATCTTTAAAAAATAATAGTCGCATAAAACGTGACTCTTTCTTAATCTACCACTAAAGTTGTACAATTAGAATTCGGCACAAAACTCCAGTGTATTGTCGGACTCGTCACACTTACGATGAAGCAACTGCATTTCGTATTGTCCAAAACCCAGTTTCATAAGGAGCGAGTTAAGAATCCGGTATCGTTCTGAAGAATGAGTTAGTCGTTATTGCTGGCGAGTTCGTATTTAAAGTTAACCGCTGATGATGTGATTTCATGTTACAAGAGTATCGTAAAGTTTTTGACACAATTGTGGCTTTTGCTTTTATTTTGATTATGAAGGAATACATGTTTTTTTTTTATATTGTGACGTATATTTCTTTTTACTTTAACGATATATTTTTGTGATATATAGAAAATTAACTTTCCTATATTTTGATTTGTCCGGATGCGTGTGTTAAATGCATTGTTTCAGATGTATACTTAATATGTATATTACTCATAAACTATTTTACATACACTTGTGAGTAATACATATTATGTTTCGGAATATGGTATCTGTCAGGCAGCGTCAGTGACGCAGCGTGCCTTGGCGGGGCCCCGTATAAAATTTGTTTGGGGGCATTTACGTAGGGTAAAAATTTTTCACATAAGAAAATTTTTTTTTGTATAAACGGTGCGAAATTGAATCGTATATACATCGATTATTAAGGGATCCCCGTTACGACTTAAACGAGATATCCCGCAGCCCGCGAGAACCGTTGTAAGGTGTTGCCAAATTTAAAACGCACGCTTTACGCAGGACAAAGAAATTGCTTTTTTACTTTTGCCATTTCTGAATTAAAAAGAAATTTGGGAAGTTTTTATTAATTCTTGCTTACGTTGGGGGCCCAAATGGCCCGGGGCCCCGTATAATTGATACGGCATATACGGCAGTAGCTACGCCTCTGGTCAGGATTAATGATGGTTCCTTCTATAGCATAATGGCAAGCTTTCACAAGAGTCCAGTGTGACTTGGTCCACGTTTTATAGTGATGGTTAATCGATTTATTATACAAAGACTCACGATGTCCGCTCCCCGGAATGGAGAATGGATTGCGAAACCAGGCCGCATTATGCTGCTGTTTATTGATTGGCTAGATATTAATGAAGATAATTTTAATAACAATGTAGGAATGTCGATATCGATGTAAGCAATGAAATTATAAATGATAATTACATTTTTATATAACATTATAGCATTAAAATTTTACTAGCCCTTAATTATTCAGAAGTAATTTTACATTCACATACATATGTTATTCTTTAGGCTGCGTTCAGACGAAGGACAATTGACTGCCCGGTCGATAACATACATTGCTGTTAATCTTCACTACATAGTATAAAACAAAGTCGCTTTGTCTGTCCCTGTATCCCTATGTATGCTTAAATCTTCAAAACTATGCTACGGATTTTGTTGCGGTATATTTTCATAGATAGAGTGATTCACAAGGAAGGTGTGAGAGCCACGCTTCGGCATAAATGGGCCGGCTCGACCGGAGTGATACCACGACCTCACAGAAAACCGACGTGAAGCAACGCTTGCGTTGTGTTTCGTCGTGTGAGTGAGGGTACCGGAGGCCCAACCCCTCCCTATTCCCTTCCCTCTACCCTTCAACCCTTCCCTCCCTATGATCATATTCGTTCCTCAAAGGCCGGCAGCGCGCTTGTAGCCCCTCTGGTGTTGCAGATGTCCATGGGCGACGGTAATTACTTACCATCAGGTGATCCGTCTGCTCGTCTGCCGCCTATCCCATAAAAAAAAAGGTTTTTATGTATAATACAAGACAACGCGGGTGAAGTCGCTGGTTTTGTTTAGTTTATTGAAGAAACCGTATGGGAATATGATTGAAAGTAAGTACTTTAAAAACTTCTACGTTTAAACGGGGCTAAGACTGCTCGAGTAAAAATTCGATATAAATACTATAATGATAAACAACACCTATTAGTATCATTTACATTGCTCTGAACCATTTAATTAGCTAAAACACTTGTGTTATAGAAATTTGAAATATCGAAGTTAACACAACACCCAGACTCGAGACAATGCAGAAATGTTTATTTTCTATATTGACGAAATCGGGAATCGTGTCCGGGTCCTCAAAGATGGCGTCATCTTGAATGAGGCACATCCTTCACTGTCACGAAAAACCTACGATATAATAAAGCACGTCGCGGAATCCTCAAGGCAAGGCGATGTCACTACCATGTTCCTACCCTAGTCAATTTCATACTAAACATGAAACCGATCCACATGAGGCGAGTCAATTAAACATTGTAGTGCATAAACAAACAGCCTGTCTGTTATTTCATATTTAAATATAAATGTCAAATGTCTTAATATTAATTAACCATTAATATACGTGTGTAGTAAATAAACTTGCGGGTTCCGCTTCTACCTTTCGATACCAATAGAAACACTTGATTGCCGGAAATCTTTCGTAGCTAGTTATAAAATTGTAAATTTATTTCGTGAACCTCGTCTGAAGGAAGCCTTATATAACCTTAACATAAACAGAGGGTGTGATATTTCTTTCTAGTCAAGTTTCTTGAGCACAACAGACAAATTATCGAAAGGTATATAAAAAAACTTAGCCTGTTGCTTTGCTACAAATTTAAAGAAAGAAGGTAATAAGTAAAATATATAGACAAGTAAAGCAGATGTACTTTAACTTTTTAATACTTTCCTAATCTTAAACAAATTTGTGTTAATCCTACTATAGTTTTGACGGGTTGTTGTATGTATAAGTAGTTTTTCATGCAAAATCAACTGAAAAGATTTTTTTATGTGGTATACGGATATTTCTTAGTCGGCTTCTATTTATCCCACGAAACATTCCTTAGGGACAAATGCCGTTATCGTGTAAACCATGCGGGCGAAACCGCAGGCGGAAAGCTAGTTTATGATGCGATGAACGCCTTGTCAGAAGTTTCCGTCGAGCAAGACAACAAAATGTTGCGAATCAGCTATTAACCAATATTTAACCTTTGATGGTGTAACTGTTTTGTAATACATGCAGTGATATTAAAATAACACAGTATGATCTAAGGTCAAGTGTTGATGCACATATTTTTAATGATTAAAATTGCGAAACGAACCTTTTAGGTATACAAATTATACTTATCCCATAATTAGGTCAAGTTTGTTATAACAATGAATGCGTGTCCCAAGAGCGTATACCGTAGCATCACGGTCAAAATAACTAATGACTGGCTGGTAACAATGTTCCGCTGTTTGTTTAAAGTCATTGCAAATGACGAATTAGGTATCAAGAGTGTTATAGACCCGGTGATAGACACAATATAAAGTCTGAGAAGTTTTGTTATCGGTTGAGTATACAAATATGAAGCATCGCATCGCACGGTGCTCGAACGACTAAATACGAAATAAATGACCAGCATAAAATTCGAATGTTCGAATTCGTTGTTTCTATCTTTAAAAACTTTTAATATTCCATACAAACTTCTATAAGGGGTTGAAACCCTTTGTAATTTTCATGAACTGTTTCTTAAACCTAATTTACAGTAGGTATTGTACCGATAAAATTTATCAATTTTCATATTCCTAGACTCAGTTACTACTGTTAATTTATTAGCAAAATTCATTTCTTACACTTGGCAGTTTGCACGTAGAGACAATTGATAAGTAGTACTTTTTATATACAAGTATAATTTACTAACGCTAGAGAGAGTATCTCTTTTTATTTACTTTGAATGAATATTGCTATCCCAACATTTTTTGATGGTGTCCTTTCTGAAAACTATGGTCCGCTTTCTGAAGGCTTCAAAATATTATTATGTGTGTACTATAATTTTCAAAATTATGGTTAACATCTTGTACGTCTTAAACTATACAAAACATTTGGGAGTGCGTAATTTTAAAAAGTGCGTGTGTAACTTTGGTGCGTGTAATTATTTAATTGTAATAATCGTTTATTATTGTGAGTGGAAGAGTGCCAAAAATTGCTTAAAAATATTCACTTAGGTAACCCGTAGGTACGATAAGTATAATATTCTCAAGCAATTATCGGCACATGATTACTGTCATACGTTGTGTTGGAGTCAATTTGTTGGATCTGTCGTCAACTCCAGTGTATTATGATTCATTCAATCTACTTGAACACGATTACTGTGTTTACATATAATTGTACATATGAGTACAATATCACCAAAAAAATATCAATTTTCGTTTCCAAGTCATCTTTCCCAAACTGTCAGAACTTGATCGAGGGAGCCAATAAATGCCTTTTCAGTTAATGGTTCAAATAGATATTAGTGATATAATATTAAAAATTACATAATCTAATTAGAATAAACCTTTTATTTTTCCACTATATGTATAACCAGTGGCGGATTGAGGAGGCGGGGAAGGGGGCGGCCTGCTGCGGGCCCCAGATCCGAATGGCTGAAGTCATTCGCCAAAATCATAATAACATTATTAATTTGAAAATGTATATAACCCAATAAGTTATAAAGTTTTCCGCCACTGAATATAAACCAATAAGCTGTAAAGATTTGTGTTTTATGAGTATATTATACACTGACTAATTAGGTACTTTAATACGATGTATAATAAAACAAGCTGATGAATATAAGTAAAAAATCTTGCTTTTGTAAAAAAGATGGTAACCGATGCGATCTGATATAAAAGAAGGTAATTGTCGAAAAAAAAAATACTATTAATGTTATCATTGTTAAACTTTGGGATCTGTGTTTCTATATTTTACGTTTATTGTAACACATATTATTTTCCACTTAATCAGGTTTTTCCCTTACTAACCATATGTGTGAAGTTTTACATCATCGTAAAAAAAGTTCTGAACTTTAAAGTTTATTTTTATATAAAGTTAAATACACAGAGTCAAGTCAAAAAGCTATCAATTCGCCGAATTATCGAAATCAAATACAGTAGGAAATAATGTAGCCTTCGTCGCTTGGATGCGCCTAATTGCGTTGACTTCGTACATAAGCGATCATCGATATTAGTACTGTATTTTAAATGTATCTGACATAAACTACATTTCATAGAGTTCGCACAGTGTTTTTATTGATAGTTTTTAAAAGAATAAAAATTGATATCGAATTCAAACCCAACAATACCCATACCACGAAATATTTTTTAATAAAACCAGACTATTCGAATGTTGTCGTTATTGAAATGTAGAGTTTTTAAAGTAATCTCTTTGTTCAACAGATCACAGGCGCGTGGCGGCGATTATCAAGTACAGTGAGTGAGAGTGTTGGCCTGAAAGCCGCGTTACGCAGATTACAGGCGGTGCCGGCGCGCGCGGCGCGGTTAGTGCACGCGCTGGTGGACCGCATGCGGGTTGGCGGAGGGCCTATAGTGTTCACTCAACTCGGTGCTCTGCGCGGCCGCAAGCTCGCCACCAGGACTGTTGAACAGTCCTCTTATTATAGCTTTAAGGGCATCAGGTGCGTCACCTAAGAGAACCAGATATTTATTGTTCTTCTGAAAATACTTGCTTGTACATATTAGATAATAATTTGTATTAAAACTTGATAAAAACGGTTGAACTGTAAGATTTTCTGTCTAGTCTTGATAGAAATCTGCGTGTTTTTCGAGTAACGTAACGTAATATTTTATAGAATTATTTATCGTTATATCGTATTGTTCTATTCTCAGGAGAAATCGTTCGTCTGTTCGCTTACTGTAAATCAATAAAGGACCTTGATAAATAAATGAAATATTTCGAGGACAAAAGTAAGAGGAATTACACGATAGTTACCTTATGCCATAGTTTCGTCAAAAATTGTTCCGTAGAGTAAACAATTTGTAACTGTTGCTAATAAAGTTAGTGGAACTCGAAAGTAATGAGCAGATCTAACTAAGGTTCTATTACGCAAATCAGATACTAACTACTACTTTAGTATCTGGTCACCACCACATTGACGAAACTCTAACCCCCAACTCAACCACAAATGATATAGATTTCATGTTAAATAGTGATGAAATCTGCTTAATCTACCTACCCGTGTTTGATACACAATTACCACAATTTACATGAACTCTCTAGTCTCTAAAACGTTTAATAAAATGATAATCGCAGATCAACTTACTGAAGCGTTAATGATAGTTCCCTAAAAACATTAGTGAGTTTGGCATAGGCGACAGCTGCATATCAGTGGATAACCTCACCTCAGAATTTTTATAGCTTTTTGTATCTTCAAGAGCATCGATTTATTTTTCAAATAAATTAGCAAATTTACATTTACCGATATAGTACGAGAAATAAGTACTTGACTAATTCGTCAGTCCTGTTAGTTACTGGGTAGCTCAGTGTTTAGAGCAGTCTCCCTGATTGCTAAAGATCATGGGTTCGAATCCCATTTCAGAGTGCTAGGGATGAAGTGAATTTTTCAATATTTTCCATTAAGAATATTTTTCTGTATAGCATCGGGAATGCAGAATTGATCAAATATAATAATAAGCATTTTGTTCTTACAACACTCTCATAGGTAAATGTTCATTTCTCGTCAGGTACAAGATGTTCTGTATGACTCAGACATTCAAATGTTAATTAAAAAATGTAACACGCATGATTCAAAGACGTTCACCAATAAGCTTACTTGAAAAAGCATCTACCGTTTTAAATCTGCGAGTAACTTTTGGCCATCATATTCAGCAATTTATTTATATAACTACACCTTATAGATATGCGCAGCCGCCACGTGGATCTTTACGGTTTCGGGCGCCTGTACCATTGGAGCCGTGGTCGGGTGTGCGGGATGCCTTGGAGGAAGGTGCTGTCTGTCCTCATAGGTTTATGCTCTTCGACACATATAAAGGAGACGAGGACTGCCTGTTCTTGAACGTTTATTCACCCGCGCTGCCTGACAAACTCTCTGGGTAAGATTCTTGTAGTTCTAATATAATGACGCAAAAATTAAGTAGGTACACTATCAGTAGTACAAGTCATAACATACATAGATCACCTTTATCAGTATGATCTCAAAACATGTCCATTTGAAATGAGGAGCCACTTCAAATTTTAAAATGAAATTTATCTATTTATTTAGTAATAATTTTGTAGGTTAAATTCGGTAATTCGTAGTAAAATATACCCAGAGTCATGTGAATCTAAACATCTAAATTGAGGAGCCACATAGAACATGAAATGTAAAATATTGTATCATTTAGTGGCAATCGTGTATTGCGACAAAAATTACAACAATTATATCTGCTGCAAATTTTGTATAAATTTATACTAATTGAACGTATTAACCCTGTATATATTTATAAAGTTATTAGCTATCTATTAATTTTTCAAGAAATTTTACTAAGAAAATCGTATCAAAGATATTGCATGTGCAAAAATGGACAAGTCCCACGACGCAGTTCTATATCCAACCAACCACTTTATTATAAAATCATACTTAGCAAATGCTTAGAACAACATAGTCGTAGCTGCATCTATAGAAAGGTAGGTATCGAATCAAAAAGGTAGGAAGATTTCACAAATATATGCGACCATAGAGATGAGTATGTTTTGTGAGATTTAGTATACATTTTTGTAAGTACATATAATATTTTCATTGAATTTGCTTGTGATGTGGCTTTCATTTTTGAACATAAGTAAAATTTTGAAGTATTATTTTAATTCAATAATTACTAAAAAGTTTACTAACCATTCATGCCAATTTTACCCCAACTTCTAGGCAAGTCGCATTTTTTCTTTAAACCTGAATATATTTTTTGTATTCGGAATTCAAAGTTTGGAAAATGCTATCTGTATTGTAGCCGATAAAAACGTGTGTACATTTTTTAACCTTGAAACAGTGTGAACAAATAGTTTCCTTTGAACTAAATGTTGTTGAAGTTTTGAGTTAACAAGGTACGACAATCAATAATAATTACAAGTAGAACACATACTTTAATAGGCGCTATTGAATAAATTCAAATAGCGACGCAGGTATGGGCCCCTATGAATGTCACTATCCAACGAAGCATGAGATGCTTTGTTTCGATAATTATCATTTTCAATATAAAATTCGAATAAGCACCGATCAACCAATATTAATTAAATCTTTTACTTATGTTGACTACTAAATCGAACGACACTATATGGAAGTATGCCATTTAGTGTTTTCTTTTTAAAAGATATATAGATTAATAAAAAACGATAAAACTAGTCAACCTGTTATCTTTCATATCATGGTCACGCTTAATAGCAATTTCTCAAGGAATATCGAAAAGTTATTTGTTTTACTAATACCGGATTCGTGCAATGTTGCCTTTTACAAAGTCAAAGTCAAATAATCTTTATTCAAATAGACTTTTTAAAAATAGTTTTGAATCGTTCAACAGTTTTTTCTCTACTTTAATGGTTTTTCTATTGTGACATACGAAAGTAAGTGACATACGATACAATTCCAGCTAAAATAGAACTGGAATTGTATCGTATGTCACTTTGTAGAATAGGAAAACCATTAAAAACTGTAGTTTCGTTCGGTTTCGATCCGTTTTCGATTCGATTTAAACAAAGTTTATTCAGTAGAATTGGCCCCCAGGACGTCTGTTGGCTGATAAGAAGAACGAGCAAGAAAGTCACTAGCTCTAATAGGAGTAATGACATTCACAAAAATCATGTCATTACGAGATTAATAGATTATAAAAAAATCTATGGTTTTATAATGATAATATAATAATTTAATAATAATGGAAATAAGATAATTTTTGAGATACGAGTATAATGAGTTTAGAAGAAATCACCTATCCAGTTGCCGGACCATCTTAATTCTTATCTGTTATAAAATTGGATACCTTATAATAAGTTTTTTTAATGAGTATTTTTAAGTAGTAGATTTAAACTGCATGATATCTAATTGTTGTATTTTGCTTGGGACCTTATTGTAGAAGCGCACACAAAGACCCCTGAATGAGTTATTAACTTTTTGCAGTCTAGTGACTGGCACCGTTAATTTATTTTTATTTCTTGTATCAAAATTGTGTACATCACTTTTTACAGAAAACAAACTAATATTTTTACGAACGTACATTACGTTCTCGTATATGTATTGAGAAGCAACAGTCATTATATCTATTTCCTTAAATTTCTCCCTTAGAGTACGTATTTATTGAGTAGACATTTATACTTAATGTTAACGTCTTTAGTTTTTGTTTACTTTGTGATCTCGGATAGGTAGGTACAGTCAAGTATTTATTATGCAAAACGTCAGGGTTGAGTAGTCAGTTAAAATGAGTTTTTTTCCTAAAAACAATTACTATTTTTTCTACTCTGCTACAAATTTGAACACATTTACTACAAAATATTTTTCGTAATGGAAATTAATAATAAGGCTCCTCAATTCTGATGTTTAGATTGAGGAGCCACCTTTAAATTCATATAACAATGTATATATTTTATTAAAAATTTCAAAATTAATCCTACAAAATTATTTGACTCCCTATTACATAAAGAGGTAAATTTTATTTTAAAATCTGAAGTGGCTCCTCAATCTAAACGGACATCTTGAAACTACTATAAATTAATTATATGATTTATAACCTGTATCGTGAGTGTAAATTAACAATAAATAAATAAAATAAATATTTAACAACATCACATACATTGCTCGGATTCCAAGATGAGTAGCTAAAGCCCCCGTATTATGGAGTATCTGAGACAACGAAGATCACACAACACCCAGACCCGAGACAATATAGAAAAGTTCATTTTCTACATTAACCCCACGGGGAATCGAACCCGGGACCTCAGAGATGGCGACACCTTGAAACCGGCGTGCGAACCACTCGGCTACGGAGGCCCTTTACTACCATATTATGTGAAGATGACATCATAATAAATGAAATATTTATTTGGTGATACTTTTTAAAGTATGACGTTGATACTCGAGAGAGACCTTGTGGTGTTTAATGATTTGTTTAACCTCTAAAGCATACAAGCAAATTTATATTACGAGTATGTATTATTTGCATCGATACTTAAAAACAGGTACAACCCAAAATTGGCTGTCATGGTGTGGATCCACGGTGGTGCCTTCGCTGTGGGGTCCGGCAATGCGTTCCTATACGGACCAGATCACCTGGTGGGTGCTGGAGTGGTACTAGTCACGCTCAACTATAGGCTCGGCGCACTTGGCTTCCTCAGTCTTGAAAGTGACGAAGTACCAGGGAATATGGGTCTCAAAGTAAGAACATAACGTATATATTTTTTTTTGTTTTTGAGGATAATTTCTGCATTTCAAATATTCAGATCCTCGATTGAACCGTTGTAGTTTTAGACTTCATGTGATGTCGTTCAAAGATCTACTGGTGACAAAATATTTTATTAGACGTTATTTGGTTAAGAAATTGATTATTGCAGTTGTTTCTGAAAATCTCACACGAGTCACCTATGCTATGATTTAAGATATGAATGTCGAAACGTTCTATATATTTGAAAGAAAGCCCTGTCTAAACATTCGTTTTGTTCAATACGAATAAGAAATGCAACATTTAATGGACTGCAGAGTATTTCCGACGCAAAATCTGTTACAATAGGTAAGTAGACAGTTACACCTCTATACAATTAAGCTAAAACTTTCCAAATCTCCACAGTTTCACTTACAGTTGCCAATACTCCATATTTTGTTTGCATAATACCCGGCGTCCCCTGTTTATTATGCAACTTTTACATTTTTGTTTTATTTACATTGTGAGGTCAAACAGTCGTTTGTATTTGCCAAGTTTCTAGTTCATTGACGCGATCCAGTTGTTGTTTTTACGACTGGTACTTATACTAAGTGGTCGGCATTTTCATTTTATTTGGCTAGTGTTTTATTTTGTACGAAATGTTTATATAATATCTAATATAGGTAGTATAGTCAACTATTAGTAAAATTAATAAAAATGTTTTATAATATCTGTGATAAGAAAGAGAGTGGATCTGAAAGATAGCGTCGGTGTAAAAATGAACAAACATTTGTTCAACGCAAAAGTGGAAGGAACAAAAGCCTCGAAAGGCCAAGACACCTTCCACGATGAAATCGATCACCTGCTGCTGATCTCACACGCTATAAAGCCGTATGAGAAGAAAATAAAGGCGAAATGTGTGCGTGAGGTTCATGCTTTTTTTGGCGTCCGGTGCTGTTTGTCTACCCTGTAAGGGAACCATACCAACGTAAAGAAATATTTTGATTTGCTGCCGTCGCAAGAATTAAATATAACTTTTTATAAATTATATTGTCTATGTCCTCACCCAGGACCAAGTGATGGCGCTGAAATGGGTACGTGACAACATCGAAGCATTCGGTGGCGATCCCAAGAGGGTCACTATTTTCGGAGAGTCAGCTGGCGCGGCTTCGGTACACCTGCATATGCTGTCAAAAGCTTCTGAGGTAAAATTTTCCATAAATAACAACTAATAGTGTTGGACTAACGGTAGTATGTAGGTAGATTTTCATGAACAAGTTAATTTAAGGTGGATTAGTGAAAGTATTATTTTGATTTGTTTCTGATGTGAACATATGGAGTATGTAGTGCCTCGTACTACACGAGTACCATAATAATAAAAAGAATGACAATAAAAAAAGTAAAAATATATAATCTATTGCTGAAAAACTCTAGCCAAACAATAAATATTTAAATAACTTTGAATATAAATTCGTGGATTCTTTGACATATAAAGTTCCAACTATTTGATGACATTCGGTCTCCTTCTATTGAAATAAAGGTCAAGAATTTTAACATTGACGCGTTGAAAGCTTAAAAACAAACATGTTTTATATAGCAGTGGTCAATAGAGACAAATAATATAACACAATAAAAAAAACTGATATTTAATCATGACTTACGAAACATTCAAGTAAGTAACTAGGTAAGTATAAATTAAATAGTCAAATTAAATGGATAGCTATGTAGCTACAGTTACTAGTCTATACTGCTACTAGTATTGTATTATATCAATAATGCTATTGATTACTTTAAAAAATGCTCACTAAGATAAATAATATGTGACATAACAGATGAAAAAGCACGTTACAAGTACCAATTCTTACTTCGACCGGTTTTTTGTATTATACAAATTTGTACTCGCAGGGTTTGTTCCACAACGCAATAGCGCAGAGTGGTCTCGCTCTATCCCCCTGGGCGCTCGCTACCAACCCTCTGGAGCGGGCCTTCGAGTTGGGTCGCGAGTTGGGCATCGATACCAACAATACCGCCGAGTTGTTAGGTATATATATAAATACGGAGCCAACGTTCATATGTAATAGATTTCTTCTTCTTTCGTATGTATGTAGCTATTATTTCTAATTTTATTTAATAAAAGTTAATTTATTTTTGTTTATAACAAATAATTGTACATAATGATAAGGATAAACGAAGTCTTGTATAGCTTAAGGTTCAGTCGAGTTCTTTATTCCTATTATGATCAGTTTGCCTTAATAAAATCGATATAAAACAAGTTTAATAGTTATTAAGGAAATCACAAAACTTTTATATTATGATTAATTTATTATTACAATCAAAATAAAAAAGCTTTTAAGGTTGTAACGTACTTGTAACTTTCAAAAACTCGTTCAATAGTTGTTTTGGTAAATGAGTATGCTCGTGGATATATAAAAGATATCTATATAGTTATACAATTATGCCTATACCTCGTGAGTTCATAAGTTTTGAGACAAACTTTTTTCTGGAAAAATAAAATAAAATTTTACTGGCTTTTTTTTTACCTATTTTGAATTTGGAATGTCAACTTTTAGTTTATTTGTATTGCAATTACTTTAATCTTTGTCTCTGAATTTTATTTGGTAATGTGCATAATATAAAGAGCTCTCCTTGTTGACATTAGGCTACCTCCGCGCGACTCCAAGCGAGCTGATAGTGAAAGCAGGTGCACGCATATCAGGAGCACCGGGTAAAAGTGCCGATTTACGGAGTACAGTGGCACTGCCGTTCCTGCCTGCAGTAGAGCCTGACCACCCCGATGCATTCCTTACTGCCGCCCCCCGGGATAGCTTGCCGGGTGCCGATGTTCCACTACTTACCGGCTACAATGCGCAAGAAGGCATCATCCTCTTCCGACGTAAGTTCTACTTTCACGCTCCGATCTTTTGCGAGGTAGCTAGAGAACACTACCATGTTTACACATGTCATTCGCTTTCTTGAGGTTCTTACTCTTTTCATCATTGATAAACTCCGTCTGATTATAAAAGGTGAGTCTGTTGTCTCAGTACAAATTTAATGGATGACCGTAATAGGCTTGTGTCCTACAAGTCAAAATACAAGTTTCTGTTGTAAATATTTAATAAAATAAATTTTATTACACTAATTTGGAAAATATGACGTTTTGAAAACTTGGAAAAAAGTAGGGAAAATATATTACAAAAATTTGCTAATATATATGTGGCATTGAATTAATGAAATAAAAAGTTTCAAAAAAAAAGTTGTCAACTAGCCTATTATTTAACAGAAGTCTAAATGTTCTCCTTCTCAATAATTTACAGATAGAACAAAAAAAAAAGAAATTATTTTCAATTTGTTGCTACCAAGGCACGAAAGTTTTATTTTAAAACTTACGAAAAGTTTATGAGGCATAAATATAGCAGAAATTCACTGGTATTTACTTACAGAAGAAGATGTTCTTACGTATGTTTTTCGCAATCAAAGTGCAAAGTACAGTATAACTCACTCACAGTTTACAGTATACTAAAAACACTCATTATAACTCATTTTATCCCTTTGTGTAACATTATACTAATACGTAAATAACGTAAGCACTCTAGTTTTATAAGAGCAATCTTTGTTCCTGTGATCGTTCTTCATGATGGATGAATGGAATTGATATAAAAAAAAATCTTAGGTCCTAAAGTTACAGTAAATAAGTACTCTTAATTAAGCATATTCTAGATTTACAGTATCATTACCATAAATTGATTCTTAATGCGTAATATTACCGTAAGTTTATGGAGATGAAATTTGCTGTTTCAATATGGTATAAAAATATTTCACATTAAATAAAAAAAAACTTCAGCCCTTGTTTGGATCATTCAAACAGAAACAAAAAAGTATTACATTTTATTTTTAAAGTAATGCTGTAGTTTCAATTATGAAAGTTAATTTTCTTGTTCGATTACAATATCTGTAAACAAGAGATAAAAACGCAATATAGGTACACGTAACTATACAAAACGGAATAACGAGCTTTTTGTGTGCCTAGCCACAAAAATCCTAAGTAATTTTAACGAGTAACACAACCAGCGGTTTTCCACTCACTTAGAGCTATAAAATGCACGGAAATCCTTCATCACACTGTCGCGACAGCATGTTGCATAAGTGAACGGAACTGGAGAGTTAGGCGCGGCAGCAGACGTACTATGCTTAACTACGGTCCAGTGAACGGCCCTTCCTGTCAACGACTATAACTTAATCACTAAATTACTAACTAGCTTTTGATAACCATTTACTATTTAAGAGATAATTATAAAAAAGATATTGAAATGCATCATTCAACAAAGCATAGGCACCGCTGAATTAGTTATCGGTATATTTCTTTAATGTATAAAAATATATTTAAATGGATACTGAGATGAAAGATAAGCATTAGAAATTATGATATTAAAATTACTAAAATCAAAATATAATATCAAAATACTTTATGATTACGGGCGAAATTTGTAATAAATAAAACTCCCAAGTTTTGATATATGATGAAATAAAATATACAATAAAAATATGGTGATTTTTATTATAACTTCATAGTTAGTCCCGTTTAAATTAAAAGAGTTATTTTATTTTTTCAGTAATTTAAATGTTATATAAAGTTCTGTTGACAAATTAAAATGGTACATCTTTTTCTTTTTCTCAATGTTTATGAAAGAAAGATGAATACTTCGCATGATTTCTGTCTTGATATAAACCTATTTACATTTCGGTATTGTGTTTATTAAGAATTTATCCATCAATATGCAAGTTGAGAAATATAGATCGATCTTGTTTAATATAATTTTATAAGTACTTATATGTAATTTGCTTACAAGCCGTGCTATACCAATTTAGGTAACATGGCGTAATTTAATTATATATTCAGGTAATAAGTTGACGGTTGCTATTTATTATACCTATTGCGTCATTCTAGTTTATTGAAAGAAAATATATGTGTAGGTAGGTGCTAGTCATTTTATAATGGATTTCAGGATGTAATCTTTTCACAATCGAAAAAACTGGTTTTTGTATAACAATTAATGTTACTGTGTTTATAGTACTTTGGTTTGTTTTTAATTATTTTATTCCATTGTTGTATTCAGAAAGGTAGCGATTTTTAAGTAGCGCCCTTTATGTGTCAGAACAATAAGTTTAGTCTGTTTTAGGCCAAAAGGGCGAATTTTTTGACTTCTACACAAACAAACTCAAGAAACGATTTGTCTACACCAAAACTCACTTTCTTCTTAGAGTTGGTTTAAATCATGTTTAATTGTCCAAGCTTTTCTCAGTAGGTAAGATGGGTTTAGACAATCTCGAGTCTGTTATGTTACGGGTGCAGATAGCGCTGCTTGTAGGATCTGAAAAGCAAAACATACAGATGATAGTAACATGAGAGCGATTGTGCGATGGAAATTAAAAAGTAAAGGCTATAAGATCTTAACATTGAAATTTGTGAATTAATGATCTTTATTTAAAACCTGCAACAAACATATGGTTTTAGAGCTTCATTTAATTTTGACAACGTGTCGTCACGATCAATGACGTGATGACGATTGCGCAGCGTAAATACGATAGATACTTACAATTGTTTCTTTATGATTACGTAATAAAGTTCGATTACACAAGTTCATCTTTAAACAGACTGACACACAGACCGGCACAATGTAACAGAGACGCTATATTCTATTTACATAATACACTAACACATGTGATTATATCAGATTTGTGCCACTTTCTCATTTGACCAAACGATATTTTGACCTGTTATAGATTATCGCTAAACCGTTCTGTGTACCTTATCATTACTTTACCACACATTAGGTGTTCTGGAAAATGAATCTATTGATCTAGTTTCATTTTAGAAATCTCAGAAACGTATTCGTTATATATATATTTTTATAGGCATATAATAATAATAATATAATCTTTATTGCACAAATACAGACAGGAAAACAAAAACCTTTTTAACTCGGAGAAAGGAATAAAATGTCCATTGCCGTGTTATCAAAAACATTATTAATCTAGGTTTTTTCTGTTATTATCTGCGAATCAAAATCAGATCGACCCAAAACAAATGAAAAAAAAAAATCGCTTTTAAAATAACAGTAAGTAAGGATTAACCTATTTAATTTTGTCATTATAATCTTATGTCATAAAATTAATAACAACACTTCAGTTATAAATCAGGATATAGATAATGGTGATAACGTGTAGCATGTTATCGTACCATGTATCTAAGTATTTAGAACCCGATAATTTGT
Source organism: Diatraea saccharalis (assembly GCA_918026875.4). Taxonomy (NCBI): domain Eukaryota; kingdom Metazoa; phylum Arthropoda; class Insecta; order Lepidoptera; family Crambidae; genus Diatraea; species Diatraea saccharalis. The sequence continues at coordinate 28,204,534 of OU893333.1, read as the reverse complement.
AAATTCGGAATCAAACACCTTGTTGTAAATTTTTAATACTGACAAAAAAAAATTCCTCAAAGTTACATATCAACTCTAATATGAAACCTTTTTTTACAGGCTTGCAACGTGACCCCAAGCTACTTAGTGAGTTAGACCGCGAGTTCAGACGCGTAGTGCCACCGGAACTGTTGTCGGACGACGAGGAACAAACCAGGAATATCACAGAAGCCATCAGGACTTTTTACTTCCAAAACAGACCAATTGATGCACGCAACATTAACAATCTCATTGATGTAAGTTCATCACCTTTTACGTCCCCACTGCAGGGGCTCAGGCCTTCCTTATGGATGGTTAAGGAGAATGGGCCACGACCCTCTACGCCGGCCCAATGCGGATTGGAGGGTATTAACGACTGCAAATGCAGCCGGGACCACCGTCTTAACGTGCCTTCCGAAACACGGAGTAGCTCGAGATAATAAATTTTTGGTCACCCATCCCGTGACCGACCCTTGCGAAAGTTGCTTAACGACTACGATCGCGGACCGCGGAGCTTATCCACTACGCCACCGAGCTACTCGAGATGTAAGTTCACCTTGAAAAAAAATATGTCATGATATCCCACTGCCTACTGCCTACTGATATATTTTCCTTTTCTTTTCCTTTCCTTTACTGGTTGAATCCAGTACAAGCTGCGGGAAATTTTCCATTTGTTTAAAATATTTTTGTTTTGGCTAAGTATCTATAAAACTCATGCTACGTACGACATTAAATCAACCGTGAGGATCATGCGTACAGCGTTTCACGAAAATATACCTCGAGTGTGCTAGGTTAAATGTCATTTTATATATAGTCTTGCCATAAATATCGTTACATATATAATCATCATTTTTTTTAACGTAACATTTATTACTATTACAATGTGTTAGTTTAATACATTAATACAAAGGCATAAAAATATTTCTTTTTTTCGAAGTGGTCTTCATTGGCTGCAATACAGCACATTGAGGCCAGCTATCAATGTTACCATCACCATGGCGAAATTCTTAACTGGCAATCGTATGGATTGTTTTAGGTACTCCAAATTATGAATGTTTACTTTATTGCACAGTAACATATAAACCTAAAAATACATACAATTAGAAACCTAGTCGCAAAAGGCGGCCTTATTGCTAAGGTAGCAATCTCTACCAGGCTATTTTTGGCTAAAAGATATTATCATGGCGTTTAGAGTAAGCTTTACTCTCTAAAACTGATCATAAATCATAATCTCAATCAGTGGATTAAGGTCTGGACTAGATGGCGGCCAGTCCTTGACTCTGATGAAATCCGGAACATTCGTTTCTAACAAAGTTTTTTTCCCAGCCGCTCACCACCCAGTGGCAGACCGTTATGTTACTCATTTATTCCAGTTCTCGCTTTTATTTAATGTTACTTTCATTTCGCACTTTCATTCTTCATAGTATTATATATCTTTCTATCATTCATCTCTGTCATCCAATTTCGTCGCTACTCTACTCTATAATTACAAGATTGGGTGGTTCAAGCTTTATGACCTGACGCCGAGTCTTACTGGAAAGACCATTATTGTTTATTGAACATGGTGTTTTTAAGGGACTTTTCACATAAATACGGCTCGGTCACTCCTTCATAGCTAACACCCTACCAAACCATCACTGAAATAAGGCCGTTGTACTCTGTTGTCTTAACGTGAAGTTTCTTTAGAGCTTTGAAAATAAATACGGTCATTTTGTTTGTTAAAATATTGCTCAATTGTAAAAAATTTCTCACCCGGATTTTTTTTTTCTGTGAGCTCTTTGCGTACCGCTTATATAACTGTTTTGATTTCACCACCCTTTTTTTTTTAATTATCTGTTAAGTAGTGACCAGCGTTTGTCATACATGGTTCTAGATGCTATCTTCATCTCCCGAGATAAAATCTTTTGCTTTCGGACAGGATTTCTTCGAGTTCTTTCCTTTACTGCTTTGATCGACTTTTTCGTACGAACACTCAGATCTTTTTTTATCATAAACAGAGGTTTCATTTAGAAATTCGAAATTCAAAAGTAATATTGTGTTTATTTTTAATTCTAACAGTATTTATGGCCAGACTAAGTATTTTCCTACCGACAATTATACAACACATCTTCCATCAGATTTTCATCGACCTTTAAAAACAATACACAATCCAATAACATCTCGAATTCAATCTACAATCAAATAGGTATTCTGCAAATCTAGCTGTGTTATTATAAATCTGGCATAATTATATAAAACGTGATTGTATGTGTGAATTTATTTTAATATAGAGCCTCCTTCATTATTTTAGAATAACTTACGTCATAATATCAGCATACTCATATAAAACAAGATACCCGTAGTTTTCTTTCTTTCCTACTTTCATTCGTTAAAAACCATATTTTTTTCCAGTTATTCACAGATGTTATGTTCCTGCGACCAATACTGGAAACTTTACGACTCCAAGCAGTGACAAACAGGACCAGTCCCACGTATTTGTATCGGTTCGCTTTCGATGGAGCCTTAGGGCTTTTCAAACGGATGCTAGGTATCACCCACCCTGGTGCTTGTCACGGTGACGAGATGGGATACCTGTTTTACTTCTCGAGACTGAACTATAGACTGGATGATGATTCCACAGAACTCGCTGTTTCTAGGCGCATGGTACAAATGTGGACTAACTTTGCCAAAACTGGGTAAGAGCTTACCATAAAAATTGATATTATTTAAGTATATTAATAAAATAACAGCCGAACCTTCAACTTTTAAACAGTAAGATTAAATGTATTCTACAGTTAAAAGATCAAATAGGGAATCAACACAAACTCTTCAGTGTCGGATCCAACTCTCAAACAACGTATAACCCACTTCTTAATAGTAGTTTAAGATAAGATTAATATGCATTTTTAATTATAGGAATCCAACGCCACCTGTAGAATACGAGTCAGTTATAGACTTCAAATGGCAGCCGGTCAACAACACGCGGCAAATGGACTACCTCAACATCGACGGCAACTTCACATTGCTCTCCGGGCCGGAGGCGAAGCGGGTCCGATTCTGGGACTGGCTCTATGAGAACTACGCCCAAGCACCGTGAACTATAGAACTGAGAGTTGTGTTCACTATATCATAGGTACAAAGACTAGTGAAACCAAGTGAAGTGCGACGAAAATGAATTGGATTTCTAAAGTTTAGAATTGTTTATGAATCCTAATGATGATGCCGCTCTTTTGTTGTCATTCACTTGAAAATACACAAATCGGTAATTTCAAGCCAATTAGGAAAACTTTTTATTACTATATAATGCCGTATTTCAAATGTCTTGCTGAAATCTATTTGTAAAACTAATATTGGGCTGATTTTTCTACATATCGGTTTGTTATTATTCAACACAAATTTCATGCAAAATACGATTTTATACCTTTTTGGGTTTTATTTGACTTGGAACTTTCAAAATATGGTCTTGATCTCAATGACAATGACAAAGAGCGTTTCATGGTTAGCGTTGTCGTAACAAGTGACGTAAAAGTGACTTACTCCATTTCTTTCAACCAGAAGTGGAAGCTGGAGTCATCACGTGAGTCAGTCATGTGGTCACCAGGAATGGATAAGTTAAATAGAACAATTGTAAATATTAGTTTTGTATGTTAACATAAATTTACAGTGTTATTAATCAACAAGGTTCGGCGTTAAATTTACGCTGAGACTGAACTTAGTATTAATCAAAATTCATATTATTAAACTAAGACTTAGCAAAGGTGAACCTGGTACGAGTTACTACGGGAGTAATATTTACTCCTAGAAGGTCTTCGGTTTGCTTATTTTCGGGAGTATATGAATTTGGACTAATATTTAGTGATATTTTAATATCACTGTTAGTGTTTTATTAAAATAACAACAATATATCTTTTGTGTGAGATTGAAAAGAATCAATCCATTTACAATTCAAATGTACGTAGTTATTGTTATTAAAAATAATACGACAATTGCGGTTTTATTATGTTTATGGTTCCCTTATATCGAGATAACCCTAGTAAAGTCATCATTATAAAATCATTCCTTTACTCTAGCGATGGAAATATTATAATAGATAAGAAATATATCGAGTACAGTCTACAGCACACCAGGGAATACAAATCTGCCAAAGCTTATTTTTTTTTAATCATATGTGAGTTTGACGTAATGTGATATTTTGAGGTGACAAGTAATGGCGTATTTTTCAAATCGATTTTACAGTTTTCCAGAATATTTTCAATACAAAAGATCCCAAGAGAAATATAAGTAGAGTCTGAGTACAGTTTGAGACGTTCTTAACTTTAAATTCTCAACTCAGAAACCGGGTGTAAAGTTAGTACTTTAGTAGTAGGTTTAAACCATTGGCCGCCTAAAGCAAATTCACAACTACAAAAGAGAAAAGTCAAATGATCTATTTTGGTTGGATAGTCGTTTGTATCTGGTACTAAACTCAGTCCTCGTTTTAAGAGAAAACGGTATTTGTTACAGTACATAAAGGATTACGTTTTGAAAATATAAAATTCATATCATGCACAATTACCTTTCCGTTTTATTTTATTAATATTGAAAGTACATAAAAAAATTATAACTTACGAAAACGTGACATAGTATATATAAAATTCTTCTCAACACTATTATTCGATTAGAAAGAGTCTAGTTTTGCTAGAGTTGAGTTGTGACATCTGTAAAAATGAGTAGTTGGCTCAATTATGTCCAAAATCTCAAAACGCTTAACCAACATAAAATCAGGTAAGTCCATGTAATTCGTTTTATATTCAAACGGTCATGTGATTTTTGACGATATCTTGAGCTTTTCCAATACACACATGGTTGCGTGCTGTCCGCAAGGTAGTTTATCCTCTAGCGTGATCGTTACACCCAGAATATAAAATCTACTCAATATATTAAATAAAAAATTACTTAATAAAAATTGTGAATGGGTGATGATGACCCGTAGTTGTTGCAAAGAAATGTTCTTGAAGAATATAAATATGAATAATTCAAAGTTGGTAAGTACTTACTTGCTATTAAAAAATACTTTGATATTTCAAATAGACGATAGCAGAACAAAATTGTAAGGATCATGGTTGACGATGTTGCACTGGAGTAAGTGAATAAGCATTTTGGATGTGCTTTAGGCATGGATGAATGGTATACAGCAAAAGAAAGAAGTGTGTGTGTAGGGTAGCATAAAAGCGTAGCGTAGTTGCGAAAAATTCTAGGCAGCAAATATAGAATGAATGCAAGTTAAAATAAGTGAAGCTGCATTCATTACGCAGAATTTATAAAGTTACGTTCGCAGACTGCATATTCCTGTATTTGCAAGAATAGGGAAGAGAAAGACAGTCGACATGATTGTTGATGATGTTGATATGAACGTGTGGAAAGAATGTTCAAAATATAGTACACACTAAAATAAAAGAAGTAGATGCACAGGAAGGCCAAGATACACCTTTTAGGGGCAAATTAATCGCGTGTTATGAGAAGGTGCTGTTAAAAGCCATAAAACCTGTCAGCATTTAGGTGCAAAAAGAAATGAGTTTCTTATAACTATTAGGGAGCGAAGACATTTGAAAAAAACATGCTTTGTGATGCTTGAAAGATGTTAGGGATTTAGTATGAAGATAATGGTTAATAAGTTGAGGCAAAGTAATTTCAACATAAAAAATGTATGTTATTTCTGCAAAATCTGCTGATGATAACGAAATAGCCTTAGAAATTCGAACTATCGGTGGGGCAGGACTAGCCTTGAAGTACAAAAAATCATCTTCATTTATTTAAAGTAATGCTTAACATTATTAAACTCCTTATGCCCGTTTTCACTAAACGTTGGAGTCGCTCAAATCGCAAAAACAACTCCTAAATATTTAGGAATCAGTTACAAAAATGCATTTCACCAATGATTAGGGACAACCTATTTTTTTTACTTGCGTTATGGAGGTCATTTTTCCTAGAGCTGATTTAAAGTATAAAGTTTTAGTGTTTTTTTTAGCTAAACTGCATTTTCATAGTAGACGCGTAATAATTTTGTCTTGAATAATTTTCTCACTTATCAGTAAACCATGTTGACGTAACTAAATCCCAATATGTTTTAAAATGATATTAATCAAATTTGAACACTAATCATATTTTATTGAACTCGTAGTTATCCTAGAAATACAGGACCCCATAGGGTATATCAGAACATACAAGAAGTGATTGGCAATACACCGCTCGTGAGACTTAACAAAATACCCAAAGATCATGGGGTCGAATGTGAAATATGTAAGTATGAATTTCAATTCAACTCTACGTTTCTCATTCAAAAATCTAGGCTTATTAAATGTAATATTCCATATACTTTAACACAAGCGACGTTGCGTATTAAACACTTTATTTCATTTATAACTAAAGAGTTTTCATATGAGAATTTCAAAGGAAATTAATAGCGTGATTTATTTTTAAACTACTTTACTCAAATAGGTACCAATTTTCAAAGCAATTACTTCATAAACCGAGAACTTTCATATAAACGTTTTCAACCCGTTAAACTTTCTTTGGGGCGTGAATCCCAAAAATATATATTTATAGCTATGGCTAGCTATAAGAACGTTTGAAGTTGAAGATTCTATGTTATAAAACCTTCAACCTCAATGTTCAGCTACAGAGTCGGGAGGTCACTCACCAAGCAGGACGAATAGTCTTCTAACGAGGTACTAATTAGAAATATCCTTGTAGATGCGAAATGCGAGTACTTCAATCCAGCGGGTTCGATTAAGGACCGTATCGGATATACGATGATGGAGGATGCCGTGGCAAATGGTGTTGTAAATGACCAGACTGTTTTTGTAGAGCCAACATCTGGTAATACTGGAATAGCCATTGTGTTCAACGCTTCACTCAGAGGTAAGGGTTATCTTTACCCTATCAGAACACAATCATTTATAATGTAGTTTTATCAATTATTTCGTAAAACTACATTTTTTTTTCATATAAATTTTTACTTAATTGCAAAGAATCAGATACACCCTAGTTTCCATATTTAATAAAAACAGTTCCAGACAAAGAATATACATTCTTTGTCTGGAACTGTATGATAATATGTACTAAAATATGTTATTAGGAAACAAGAGCATTTTGGTTTTGTCTGAAAAGAACTCGGATGAAAAAGTGAATACAATGCGTCTTTTGGGCGCTGAAGTGATACAAATAAAAGATAACGTATCTGACGTAGATATTGCGACGGAAATTAAGGACAAAGACCCCAATGCAATAGTTCTATTGGAACAGGTAAAATTGTTTTAAAATACCTATATGTTTTTAATGATTGAAATGTACACGCATAATTTCATGGTGTCTTCATATTGGAGGTTCCAACTTAGACTCTCAACGACTTTAAAATATCTTCCTTCTTTGTTTCCATTACTGTAATATAAGGTCTTATGATAGAATCAGATATTCTTTGTTCATATATTTTTTATGGCTAAAAATAAAAATGTTACTTGCATCTTTTCGCAGTTCGATAATGATGTAAATCCTCGTACCCACTACGAGCATACAGGGGAAGAGATCTATGAGGCTCTAGGCCCAGTGGACGTAGCTGTGATGGGCGCAGGCACCGGTGGTACTATCACTGGTGTAGCTCATAAACTCAAGGAACACAACCCCAACTGTGTGGTGGTCGCTGCCGATCCTGACGGCTCAGTTCTGTTTAATACACACGGAAAACAACATCCGTTCCTGGTTAAGTATCAAATCAAATCAAATCAAATCGAAATTATTTATTACGCCATATCATTTTTTGGCCATCCGTATTAAAAATTTAAAACGAAACCGTCTTATTAAAAATGATAACTAATTTTAGCACCAGGATTAAAACCAATATCCGACTAAAATAAGCCAACACATCCTAAATTTGACGTATCCTTTTCTGACATTCTCAATCCGCTTTAGACGACCAATGGCTTAAATTTGAATAATTTATTCCTCGTTTTATAAATAAATATAAATAAATAAATATTTAACAACATCACATACATTGCTCAGATTCCAAGATGAGTAGCTAAAGCCCCCGTATTATGGAGTATCTGAGACAACGAAGGTACCACAACACCCAGACCCAAGTCAATATAGAAAAGTTCATTTTCTACATTGACCCGACCGGGAATCGAACCCGGGACCTCAGAGATGGCGACACCTTGAAACCGGCGTGCGACCCACTCGGCTACGGAGGTCGTCTATAAGGTCAGGTCGTTTATAAGACGTAAAATGACAAGTGCGAAGTAGAAAACCCCCAAAATTGTAGGTATTTGCTCTTCATAATTATTATTATGGATAGAGGATAGCTTTATATAAAATAAATATATTCATTATAACAAGATATCATTCTCTAGGTTGAAGGAATTACCGGATCGGATGTACCCATAGTTTTAGATAAATCCATAGTGGATACATATGAAGTAGTTACCGATGAGGAAGCTTTCCTCATGGCAAGGGAACTTTGCAAAAAAGAAGGATTACTATGCGGTGCGTATTATAAGATTACCTCCAGAGCCTCCAAGGGTTCTGAATTTAAACAAATCACTCATAAAGTTACATCATACGCGGGTAAAATAGCCTACATAATAACCAGCTAGTTATTAGTAAAATATTACTCTACTGCCTTTTTTAAATTATTATAACACCAAGTGAAACAAATTGTGATATGCTGTAAAACATGAAAATCAGAAATGATGTACAAGAAAATGAACAAAATGGCGTTTGGCAAAACTTGACTCAAGACACTGTCGCGTACCCTAAATGTAGGCAACATAACCTATTCGTATATTCAATATTTAGTAAATCATCATTAGCGTATAATATCCCCACTGTAGGGGCACAGACCATGACCAAACGGGCTAACCTAACCGCTGCTCCATTGAGCTCCTCTCTCTTTCATCAAGATATAGCTAACTAGAGATGTTTAAGAAAATAATATAGTGCTATTATATTGATGCCCATTTAGGAGGCAGTAGTGGTCTCATAACAGCAGCTGCTATAAAAGCCGCCAAACGACTTAAGCTTAAAGCTGGACAAAGAATGGTAGTGGTCCTGCCGGACGGCATCCGCAACTACATGACTAAGTTTGTCAGCGACCAGTGGATGGAGGCTTATCGCTTTCTGGAACCGCCTCAACATGACATGAAGTACGTAAAGATAATAAAAGTATGAATAAAATCTGAAAACAAGCGATTTATTTCAGTCACCACGTGTATTTACGGTCATTATTAAGCAAAATACGATAAATCAGAAGAAGAGTAAATGTTTTAAACAAAATGATCCTTTGGTTAATTCATGCAAACAGATTTTTCTAATTTCGTTTCGTGTTTATGCGTGCGTAGGTTGTTGTGGTGTGATGTAGTAGCCAGACAATATATGTAGTTCAACACTGACACTTTTATTATTAAATCCAATACAATAAGTGTAATACATTCAGCAAATTTATATTATGTTTATGTTACCAACGCCAAAGTTTTGGCACTCCTAAACCGCAATACACCATGTTTCATTAAGGGAATGAACATAGTATAATATAGGTATAGCTAGCGATCAAACGACGAACCGATGGGTACAGCTGAAAATCGGTGTCTGTTCCCTTATGGAACATTCATCACTGAGCTGTATACCTCTCTACTGTTTCACACTTAGTTACGGTTGTGCGAATCGCATTATCTGTCATTATGAATTTTTCTATACCTCAACTAAGCATTTTACAATAACTTGTAATGTAGTCCAATAAACCAGTTATCTATTTAGATGAATACAGTGTTATTAGCATTGTTCTTACTAAATTTTGTTTAAATCAGGTGGTGGAATAGACCAATAACAGATGTGCCAAAAAAAGATTACATTAAAATTGATCCATCAGACACTTGTCGACACGCCTACTTACAACTGACAATGAAACGCTCTACAGTTGCGCTAGTAGTAGACAAACAAGGGTAAGTGATACCTCGTTCAAGTCATGTTCGATAACTACAAATTTAAAAAAATCATATAAATTTGTTATCAATAGATTCGCATGTATATAGTTATTCAGAGATTACGTAATTAAACTGTGCTCAGTAAATCATCAATAAATTGTGAAATTCCACTCGATTTTAAATTTAGGGTAATTCAAAATCACTGCCAAATTTCAGTACGTCTCAAATGATGTTCACTTCTGATGAGAAGGTGGTAGGTGATGACCTACAAACCCATTTTAAGGCTAATATCAAATCGATCCAAGCGGAAATAGGCAAAATAAAGGCATTTTTATACATTAAACAGAACAGAACAGACAGAACAGTTGACATTATAATTCTATCGATTCAACTCATACTGCTGTGCCGAAATTCATGTGTTCATATAAAGAACTCTAAATTTCCTTCCTTTTACCTCATCGTCAGTCCGAATGAAACACACCAATTTTTAGACTTAAGCTGTTTTCAGATATTTAGTTGGTGCCGTTTCCATAGACAGCTTCCGAAACTACGCAACTAATCCTACCACTATACCCGGCAAGAAAACTGAGGAATTCAACTTCTCTGAGTCATGTGGACAATATCTTGTGAAACATATCTATAAGTTGGCTCTCAATGACAACAAAGGGATACCTACTGTCGGTCTCGTGTCTCGAGTACTGGACATAGCACCATTTGTAATCGTCGGTCAAGAAATTGATATAAGTAAGTTAATTTCTTTCTCCAATTTATCGATTTCTTAGTTTTTAAAAATAAATTGTTGTACGTAATGATTGTGTGAGATGGCATGTAAATTGCTGAGCTCACAGGCTTATTCTGAAATGCGTTGAAAGAAATAAAACCAAATAGATTGTGCCTAAAGTGCACGCGATGAAACTCTGGCATATAATAGAGAGTACTTACGAACTATGAGCTAAAAAACTAATTACCACCATTTTCAATTTGGGAGATAATTGTGTGCATATAATTTTTAATAAATATGGCATGTAAATCTATCTATTTTCAAGTCAAAGCCATGTCAAAGAAAAAAGAACATTGCGTTTAATATTATTTCTTCATAATAATTTTCCTTCACAGCTTTAAGGAGGTTTGAGGTAGCGAGTGTATTTAAGTAGATATTCAACCTTTTTGCAAATCCGAAACGTCTGCAGCTGGCGATACAGAACAGCATACCCTCGAAAACACATCAGAATGTTAAATGTCAATAGAATGTAGAATTAAAGTGGATTTATCACAGTTAAAAATAATAAAATATATTTCTCTGAGTACTATTGCCAAAAACATTTCCATTTAGATTGGCAACAATAAAATTTTATTAAAACAAACTTAACTACTTTACAGATCACTTCAAACCTTATGCCTTATATACAGCGAAGGATGTACTAGATTACATACATGATTCTACAACATGGTAAATGGATCACTGGTGCCTAATAATCTAACTTAAAACGAAATGGCGTTCTTCTAATGGATTTTATCTAATTTAATAAGAAATTGTCTAATTTAATATTGAAATAAACGATGTCAAGCAATAAATAGTTTTAATTCGTACCTACTAAATTGAATTGGATATGACATAAATTAAACCCCAAAAAAAATACCTCCAACACACTCTCTTTCAGAAAAGGAAAGTAGTGCATGTAACAAGTTTTTCATACTCCTTTGTTTCCTGTAAATTTTTATCACATTAATTTAATACGTAATATAAGTCTTTTACAGCCTCTTGCGAACTGAATTCCTTTCACTACAGACGTGATCACTGTGAGACGGCATTTAACTTTAAAATAATGGCTGATATTTTCTTGATAAGAACGCAGAATTTATGTATAACAAAGTTAGGTTTTTATATTTTTCTATCGTAAGCTGAATATACAGTAGTACGCTTTAATCTGAATATTAAGGCCGTTGTATACTTCTCGCGCTATAAATTTGTAATAATACATTACTCACTTTCATTAATGCAGTCGTTTTCTGTATAAAAACTAAAAACATTAGCTTCTGGAAAAGTAAGGAACTTGAATATTTGCCAAACTTATTCTTAATTTCCAGCTACTTTTAGCTAATAGTTATGATTTTATCTGAATATTATTTGTGTAATATTGATACTTGTGGTTATTAGGTATTTATGTTATTAGGTATAATAGATGTTCAATTAAGTACAGAATTTATCTAGCTTACAGAGTAATTTGGGCCCAAAAATTCGTAATGCTATCACCAGAAACTGCGTAATGTTACTTCATTTTGCTCTTATTTGACTTGTGTGTTGCTTGGGAGGTCGCTACAAAACTTATCTAAATTCATTGTTATTCTATATTTATTAGATATTATTGAATACCAATCTATTTTTATTGCTACGAACGATAATACAAGTACTCACGTTAAACAGGTGGGGAGATAGAGAATGATATCAGATACCGATCATAAATAGGTACACAAAAATTGTTTAAATTCTTAAGATCATTTAGAAACACAGAATGTAGGGAGGAAGCGCAAAGTATTTAAAAAAAATTAGAACCTAGCATTTGTCTAAATAAATAAAAATTAAATTCTGAAACCCAGAAGTTAATTTCTTTATCGCATTACGTACAGGAAATCCAATATTACAACTAGTTGAAAACGTATAAAATAAAATACATCCGTGAACAGGCTTATAGTGCGTGCTGTTGTATCAGTGATAAAGATTTTAATCGGCTTGTCAATTCAACTGAATATTGTCGTTGAATTCCCAAGTTCACTAAAAATAGTAAAACATTAACTAGTATTATAATATCAGTAATGCCATATGGCGAATGTTGACTCCATTGTACTGTCTAGGATTTGACTTCAAAACAAGTTTCTCAGATTTGTTAACCACTACCTAGTTAATTATTCTCTTCAATTTTGAGAGGCCGATTAGTTTTATTCTGTTATTAAAAGTACGCACATGTACTGAAATACCTACTTACGTGTGCAACCTTGCCAACGAATGGCCTATCAATAGTTTCAAGAAGTTAATTACCATGAACATTGCTATTGTTCACAGGTAATAGCTCGAGTAGACCCAGCTTATTTCAATTCACTATTTAAAATAAAACAAAAAGGTGGATTATAATTTTAGCTTTAAATTTATTAAAATGATTTTTAGTGAGTTCACATTCGTAGTCGGAAAGTTAACTCTCCGATGACATTAAGTGTATATATCAGCATAGTATAAATACTAATTATGCTATGATATTAAGTTCTCGAAAATTAGTCTCGTAAACACTCTAAAATTAGTTAATGAATTATTTTATTTTTTTGAGAATGGACTGACATCACTATTGGTCGTTCACTAGAAAAGGCTCAAGGTTACCCAACGGGCAATGGAGAGAGCAATGCTTGGTATTTCTCTACGTGGTCGAATTAGAAAGAGGAGGACAACAAACGTTACTGACTTTTCTTAAAGAATTCCTCACCTGAAGTGGCAGTGGACGGGACACATGGCAAGAAGAACTGATGGCTCTTGGAGCGGAAGAGTTCTCGAATGGCGATCACATACCAGATGGCACTCAGTCGATAGCACCGACGATCTTATAAAGGTTGCCTGAATCCGCTGAATGCGGGCAGCGCAGGACCGATCGTCGTGGAAATCTATGGGAGGCCTATGCTCAGCAGTGGGCGTCTTACGGCTGATGATGATGATGATGATAGACTAACATACTTTCTACCAAAAGAGCAGTTTATCGCCTCAAACATTTTGGAATTATAATATCAATCGAGTGTGTGCCGGACTTCTCGGAGTATAGGGTTCTACGTGATTGCTTATTTTATATGTAAAAGGTTCCTATCTCAAAACAAAAAAACCGGCCATTGCGAGTTGGATTTTACACACGAAGGGTTCCATATCATTAAAAAAGGTAAAATCAAGTTAGTTGTTATCAAAATTTTCGAATTTGATAGTTTTCCTTTTAACTTCGTTATATATAGGTACTACTGTAGTAACGTTTGAATTTTTAGCAACGGCCGTTTAGTTGTTGATCAGTTGGCCCGAATAATATTCACAAACGGTTTACTAAATCGATAACCGGCCTTCCCACACTCCCAATGTCTTTGAAAGACCTATCCAACCATGCTCCACGCTATGGGGAAGACGAGAAAGAAATTATCATCCCCACTTTATATGTAGAGGAGACACGCAAAAAAAATGTTTTCGAAATTTTATTTTAAGTGTATACTCATGCCAAATTGCAAATTTCTAGTACCAATAGTAACCGCGGATGTAGACTGTAAGAGTTCCTTAATTACTACGGAACCCTAAAAAGGAGGCCTTTTTTAACACTTGTGTCTCTGTCTACCCGTCCGTCCGTCTGCCACCTGTTAGCTGGACAGATTAATTTTAAACTCCTACTATCTTATCCTATCCTATTAATTACATAAATGTAAGAAATTGTGAGGATGTATATTTATGTAGGTTTTCCTTTACGCATAAATTACTGAGCGGATCTTGAAGTAATTTGGTGTACGGATAATTCTAAGCCTGAATTAATAAAATTTGCAGTCGCTCTGCAAGTCGTGCCTCAATTACGTATCAGCATAAGCTAATTCAGTAAATAGGTTGCCTGGAAGAGATCGCTGTTCAGTGATAAGGCACATAATTTGTTAATTTCTTTTCCTATGTTATGCGTATATTGATCTTGTTGTGCAATAAATCTTACTGCCAACACCGCTACAGTCATTTTTATTTATCAATTTTTCTAGTATTTTAGGATGTGTACAAGTGAAAATATGATTTAGACGCTCTCTTAATTTCTTGTGTGTATGTGTTCATTTTGTACTATATCGTGTCGCTATGAAATCGCTAATGAAAAAATTGATGAGTGTGGATAGGAGCCTATAAAAAGATTTATTCATCGCACTATATTTTTCAATACCACTTAAACTTTCACGCCTTCATGATACGGTCCTGTCACATACTTCAAGGTAAGCAAAAACAAGTTCTTTTTTTATTATTAAAGTCCAGTTTTGGTTTATCTCTTATGTAAAATATAATACTAATATTATAAAGAGGAAAGATTGTTTGTTTGCATCGAATAGGCTTCGAAACTACGGAACAAATTCTTTCACCTACGGTTAACCACATCGCAAGGGGTTGATATACGTAGGCGGGATGATAAATAGCTAGCCCAACCCATATTTTGTATAATAACGATATAAAATCTCCTTAGTATTTTACTCATTGGTTCATTAGCTGCCAGTGTTCCAAATTTCATATCGATCGTAAAGTTTTTCTTTTAAATATTGACATATCTTTTGTTTTTTCTTCAAAATTAATAAAATTGAGCTACGAGCTGTGATCAAGTTTTTCATTTAAAAGCATTTAAAGGTGGAGAAATTTTTTCGGAGATGAAGGATGTTTTGGGAGAAAATACTCCTTCATATGCGACCATAAAAAATTGGGTGGCTGAATTTAAACGAGGCCGTACCAGCACCCAAGATGAACATCGTCCAGGACGTCCAAAAAGTGTTACTACTCCAGAAATTGTGATCAAAATTCATGATGCAGTTTTAGCTGACCGAAGATTGAAACTTTCCGAGATAGCTGATACTGTAAGCATCTCTAAAGAACGGGCGCATTACATTTTGACTCAAGAATTATGTATGAAAAAATCATCCACAAGGTGGGTGCCGCGATTGCTTACAGTTGACAAAAAACGTATGCAAATTTCACAAGAATGTTTGGACCGCTTTAAGAGCAATACAACTGATTTTCTGCGACGGTTTGTTACTACAGACGAGACTTGGGTTCACCACTATATACCTGAATCAAAAATTCAGTTTAAACAATGGACGGAAAAAGGATCCCCGGCTCCAAAGAAAAGCAAAAGCCGTGAAATCAGCGGAAGAAGTCATGGCGTCAGTATTTTGGGATTCGAAGGGTATATTGATGAAATTACCTTCCAAAAGGACAAAACATAAATGGCGAATATTATGCTGATCTACTGGATAAATTACAAGTGTGTTTTCGTGAAAAAAGACCCAGCCTGGCTAAAAAAAATAATCTTTCATCAGGATAATGCGCGCGTTCACACGTGCATCACTGCGATGGCGAAATTCAAAGAATTAAATTATGATTTGTTACCACACCCAGCTTATTCTCCTGACCTGGCACCATCTGACTTTCATCTATTCCCGAAGCTCAACAATTTTTTAGGTGGACAAAGAATTGAATATAATAGCGAGGTGATGTCTGCAGTTGACAGTTGTTTGAAGGGCTTGAAGAAAACCACTTCAGCACTTCAGATGGCATCAAGGCTTTAGAGCATAGCTGGATGAAGTGCATAGCGCTTCAAGGAGACTATGTCGAAAAATAAATAGACTTATAACACACTAATTTAATTCAATTTAGGACTTATAACACACTAGTTTTTCTATGCTAGGCTAGCTATTTATCATCCCGCCCGTACTTATAGGCTAAAATTTATTTTTTTAATTATTTAAGACTTCATGTACATATTACATTGGCGGACTAAATGCTTTAGGCATTTTCTACCAGTCAAAAAGCCACATGGGTGATGTGGAGATAAAATGTGGTAGTGTGCACAATTGCAGTGGAGATATTAATAAGGGAAATAAAACATATAACAAAATACATAAACTTACATAAACAATAAATATCGACGCTGGAAAGCAAACACGTAGTAACCTGCAAAACCAAAATGGATATTTAGAGTGGAAAATCTTTATATTTTTCCAAAAAAAAAAATCTTATTTCCGTATAAATTGACTAAGGAACACCTTATTTGTTACCATGGATGTTTATAGGAATTATTTATCAAAAAAAAACAAGAACAATTTTTATATTGGTTACTACGTGTTTGTTTTCCAGCGTCGATATATACATTAATAACTACATATACTAATATAATATATAATGTACATATATAATATAATATAATGTAGACGACTAACGGCGTAACGAATAAGCCTGTTCCAATAGTAAGCTGAGTAGCTCGGTGGCGTATTGGATAAGCGCCGCGGCCCGCAATCGTTGTCGTTAAGCAACTTTCGCAAGGGTCGGTCACGGGATGGGTGACCAAAAAATTATTATCTCGAGCTACTCCGTGCTTCGGATGGCACGTTAAGCCGTTGGTCCCACCTCCATGTGCAGTCGTTAATACCCTCCACTCCGCATTGGGCCAGTGTGGAGGGTCATGGCCCATCCTCCTTAACCATCCATAAGGAAGGCCTGAGCCCCTGCAGTGGGGACGTAAAATGGCTGATGATGATGATGATGAATAGAAAGCTACGCAGCTTGTTTTTAAATGTTAATTTGCTGGTGGACATTCTGATGTCCAACGGTACGGTGAATTTAGTAGATTTGCATTCAGGTCGAGGTATTCAGGTCAGGTCGGTAGTTGATTATAGGAAATATTTAGAACTGCACAAGCATAGCTTTAATATTGACTGGCAGGAAGTTTTTAAGACGATAAAGTGCTCGCAGTATTCCAATTATTTTTGACAAACACTACTTACTTTGCGCTTGCCAGTTGAAGCTTGAGTCAAGATGTTATCCTAGATCTTTTACACTTGGTCTAAAAAGGATCGAACTACCAACATACATAATGGAGCCATGATAACTAAAGTTAATTTCTTCATAATGCATTGCCCTTCCAATATATATTGGCATTTTGAAGGATTAACAGGGACACCAAAATTATACGATCAGATTTTTATAGCTAATAAGTCACTGTTAAGTCTATCAATAGCATTATCTAATTCATCGATACTTGCCTCGGTGTATAACTGTGCCGGATTAAAGTCAGAACGGAGCCTGTAGCATTTGTTACTTTTGCTACGTGGCTAATCCAGTGCTGCATAAGATTCTATATAAGTAATTTTAAAGTTTCCAGATTGATTCCATGGGTCGTAAAGTCAAAATTTTGCTTCTGTCAAAATAAGACAGAGGGTGATGAATTGAGCGGCAAAAACAGTTTTTAATTAATTACAATATATAACGATTATTGTAAAAATGCTGAATAATTCTCTTGGCTACAAAGTAACTTACACATTTATCAAGGGAAAATAATCCACTACAATAAAAAAGGCGAATGAAAGTAAAAAAATATATATAATTTACTCCTAATGGGAAAAAAAAATATAAAATCATTCAAATTTATAACGTTTTCATTGTAACAGAATCCAAATGTGATGTATAATTATCCCATTTATCTCACATGCACAGTGGCGTAATTACAGAATGGCTAGTCTGCAAAATTCCAGCTGGGAGCTGGAAGGAGCCCCCGATCAGAGGAAAATCCTTATTCCGGACATTTATTATAAAAAAATTTAATATCCGATGAATTTGCCTCGAGCCTTAAACGTTACGTCAAAGACATACTTACAGTTCATTTAGACGTTGTTTCTTTGTACAAAACAATCCGGTGATATCAAACACGGTGCATGAATGCCACTTTCCACTTCATTCTGCTTACACTAAAACAATAAAACGTGGATCTAACGCATAACTGAAGCCTTTATTTATGGATATGTCTTAACTAAATAATGCCCTGAATGATCTTTCAGGCTCATCTGCCTAGCCTAGAGTGGAAGAATTTTAAAAAGACATTTTTGTGAAGCTTCTTCTTTTTTGACACGACTGCCCAAAGAGGAGTGTGTGTACTGTGCTAAGGGTTAATGTTTATATTTTTTTTAATTTAAATACATAACGGAAATATGATACGACAGAGATGTTACATCGTCCCGAGTGACACCATAGTAAGTAAGAAGCTACCGTTTTAAATGACACTAGCTATATATGTATATTTTTTTAAAATATACAACTTAGCGTATGTATGTCGTCATTTAAAATATAGTACTTTTTCTGTATTTTTTAGCATTATTAGTGTCAAATTAGTGGTCTTGATAGGTACAATAAAACATATCACTAAAAGAATAAAAAAAAAAAAAACACGAATTCTAATTGCAGAATGATCGTTCTGTGGAACTAGCACATAAATAATATATTAACTAAAATAAGTACCGATTTATGTCCTAAAGTCATACTAACATTTTTAATCAGCACTGGTCAAGTTTCAATCTGTTTAAAGGCATTTATTTTATCTAATAATGCTTAATGCCATATTATGGTTAATAAAAGAAGTATACCAATGTCAAAACTCCTATTTAAGTATTGAGTAATATTAATATAAAGCTGTTATCGTATTTCGGTGATATGAAAAACATTATATATTATATAAGCATTAACGTAATATTATTTAGTGCACTTAGTTGTATTTAGTCATTTTCTAGAAACAAAGGTTTTCTATTGGCCTATGGTTGTATCGATTTAATGCTTATCCTATATACACATTGAAGAAAGAACTAGTAAAACTTTAGCACCGATTTGTTCTTAAAGTATTCTTTAATCAAGCTCAAGCTCCTTTATCTTCTTAATCTATGCTTTTATAAAACATTAGGCTATATTTTGATCAATATTAAGTTATTTATAGAGATACAAGAAATAAATAGATCGTAATTATATTTTATGTGAAATTAAAATGTAAAATTATTTTATGTATTGTATTGTAATGGTGGCATTTTATACGCATCGATGGCGCCATGGACAAAAAAGGTTGGGAAAACAAAGAAAACAGGTGGATATAAAAGAAAACTGAAAAAAGAGTATACTAATTTAATTGAAACTTTTAAAAATGAAATAATCGTTTGATGATTATAAGCACTATAAGATACTTCTGAAGTGTTAAAATACGGCTGTACCTAAAATGGGAGTGTGTTATACGATGAATTACGAGCTCTTAGTTTTGTGTCTAACCATAATACGATTAACAGCTCTACTACACTATATTTGAATACCTAATGGTTTAATTTTATGTGTCGCCATTTGCTTTCTTTTTCCAATTCTTACAAAATATTTAAAGTCAACTGTGTCAGATGAAAAGGGGTAAATAGTCATTTATTTTGTGCACAGATGCCTATAAAAGCAATTATGTTGTTAAAACAATGCTAAAAAGCCTTAAATTCAACAAAAAATTTTGCTACTAGGTTAAATTTTCTATTATTTTTATTATATTAAATGAAGTTTGCGAAGGCGCGTGTATTTTACACCATAAACTTGTATATTTTACTCCACAAACTGATGTTTGCAGTTTATTTCACACATAACGAGCTGTTTAAATCAATATTAAAAAATACTTAAAAGACCAGCCAAGAGAACATGTCATGACACTTACACAAAACAATAACTTAAACCGATTATATATTTTTAAAATCTATTAAATATACTTATTTTACAAAGGAAATAAAACAGTGAGCATTTTTATAATATTAAATTAACGTATTATAATTTTGATTTACGCATATCAATTGTAATATAGTCACAAAAAGTTCAATTAGCACTTTAAAGTGCTAATTGAACTTTTTGTGGCTATTAGAATGCTTTTACCCGACTTTATTAATGCTATTATACAAAAGTTGTAGTGCTATTGCACAGCTTTTATAAAGCTTAAAGTCGTACAAAGGGGGGGGCCCAAATTTTATGTATAAGAGTCGTTTAAAAGAAATACGGTTGATATACGATTTTATTATAATGCTTAACGCTTGGACTCGTGCTATCATAAGTTTGATATAATGGTGTTTTGTGCTACGCTAAATTAAAACATTCCAGTTTCTACCGCATTTCAATCAGGAGTGAAAAATAATTTCGGAACTAATTTTATACATAAAAACTATATCCTACGTTAACTAGATTATCTTTGAGATAATTATAAAACTTTTTATACAGCGTGCTTTTGCCGGATCTGTGAGAAAATGTCCAACCATGTGGAAAATGGGAGCTCAAAAGACTCCGATAGTTTTTTTAATCTCAAGGAATTGCCACATATTGTAAAACCACTGTAAGTAAATTAAACCTTTACAATATCTCCATTTTTAAATAACATTGATGTTTAAGCAATTCACAAGTAGTAATTAAAGTTCTAAAACTAAAACAAATGAAGAATAATTATCATTAAATTATGTAGTTTCATTTTTAATGGTCTGTGAAATTTTGATAAATTTAATTAACTATCAATAAAAATCATTTTATTTTTTTAAGTCTTAAAGCAAGTGTTCTGTGAAACATTTTGGTTTTTATAAGACGGTAAAATTAATAATTATTTACACAATTTTTATATTTAGTGATCGCCGTCAGAAAATTCAACCAGATATTCTTCATGCTATTGGAAATACTCCACTTGTAAAACTGTCCACAATTCCCAAAGAAGAGGGTATCCAGTGTGAAATGTGTAAGTGCTTATGTTTTAAGTAATTCTTATTTTTGTTCATTAGGGACAAGAATGTTTCTCAAAAGTTTTAACTTCGAGCATTCATAATTAAGCTATGAAGATAGAGGTTTCACTAGTCTATATAAGTAGCAATTAATTTCTTAAATAATTAACACCAAAATAACAGACCATTTTGTATAATTTAAATTTGAAATTTCTTGAAAAGTGGAAGTTATGCAGATGTAACATTATTATTAGATCATACATAACGTTACAACAATTTTAGATGCATTTATTTTTTTTAGATGCAAAATGTGAATTTGTAAATCCTGGTGGTTCCGTAAAAGATCGCATTGCTTACCGAATGGTATTAGATGCTGAACAAAGGGGAATTCTCAAACCTGGTAAATCTGTTATTATTGAACCAACATCTGGAAATACTGGAATTGGTTTGGCTTTAGCTTCAGCTGTTAAAGGTAAATAATAGTTCTGGAGCATATTCATTTTATTGTAATTGAAATATTTTTATCTAGTGCACATTATTATTCTTATATACTAATAATCAATTATAATTATCTTCTTGAAGTAGGTAAGTAGTGATTATATTAAAGTGTATAAAGTATTCATAGTTGCCATTACAAAGTCTTGTGAAAGACTGTTGAATAAAAGCTTTTTTAATGATAATCAAAAATGAAAAAAATATATATTTTCATAATTCTTATTATTTAGTATGAATATCAAATGAACTAAATAAAAAAAAATGTTTCCTTAATCTTTTTCTTTGAATTATTCAAGGGTATAGATGTATAATAGTTCTACCTGAGAAAATGTCAGATGAAAAAGTAAATACACTATTAGCATTGGGAGCAGAGATTGTGAGAACACCAACAGAAGCAGCGTCCAGTGACCCTGACAGCAACATTATGGTTGCACAACGACTTTCAAAAGAAATACCAGACGCTGTTGTTTTGGATCAGGTAACTTTATGCCTTTTAAAAAATCTTTGAATGTATATCTATCTGGTTGTCATGACAAATTTTCTTTGTACTGGAAAAATTAAAAATATGTTCTTTATTTATTTAAAAAATCCACCAACCCCACCCAGGTACTCTGAGGTAAGACTCGAACTCACGACCTCTCGCTATCCGGGCCACAACTCTGACCACTGAGCTAGTACCTAATAGCACCAATTTTTCAAGCATTTGTAAAAATTTGTTGTTTATAAAGTTTGTAAAACTTTGTTTTTAGTTTACAAGGGTCACATACTACTGGACAATGGCATTTTTTTGTTTAAGTATTATTAGTTTGAGTAAAAATTTAGTTTTCATTTTAAATCACAGTACAACAACCCATGCAATCCCCTCGCGCACTACGACAGCACAGCTGAAGAAATTCTGTGGTCTCTCGATGACGATGTGGACATGGTGGTGATGGGCGCCGGCACCAGCGGAACTGCCTCCGGTGTTGGACACAAGATTAAGGAACGGTGCCCCAATTGTGTCATAGTTGGTGTTGATCCATACGGATCCATCCTTGCCCAACCAGATGAAGTAAATGTAACGGACGTACAGTACTATGAGGTCAGTTTGCAACGAATTTGTATGAACAATGCGTCATAGATTCTAAAATTTACGATGCATTGTTAGTTTTTAAATATATTTATAAATAAATTATGGTGTATAATTAATAATGAATTGATTACAAAAACAAGCTAATAAAACAACGATTTATTAGTTAGTCCGAACTACTAACTGGTCCCAGCTGGCGCATGTACATACGATTTTTGATAAAAACTAACTAGCTTATTTATAATTGTCATTATTATAAATTGGATCAGGTGTATAATACACGAATATCAGTAATTTTTTTATAATTTTTACATAATATGGACATTATTTCTTGCGAGATATTACCCAAAAAAGAAATAGTAAGACAACTAACTCTTCTTGTTTTATAACAAAAGTTATAGAAAAAGAAAAGGCTTGCTATCTCATATGAAAAATATTTTATAAATCGACAATCTCAGGTGCCAAAGATGGGATAAAGTTTATTGTCTATGTGTCTGTAACACAAGTTGTTGAAGAAATAAAACGGCGATTCGTATAATAAAGAAGTGAAAAATATTACCTATCTCACAAGCAACTTATTCAAGAAAGTGCTATTAAAGACGAACGGAGGTTTTCTGTACGTTATTAATTAAACGACTTCGATAGCGTTTTTTGAAAAAGTCGCTTTTGAGATAAGTATTATTTTTCACTTCTTTTAAGTTTGAAGTCGGTTCTTTTTTTAAAGATTTTATTTCATGTTTTTTAGTGATATTAATATTTATTTATAATAGGTATCACTAAACATACTTTTCTGAAAACTGCGTCAAAGTCGGTTCAGTCAAATGCAAGATAATAGCGGACAATACATACAACACATGTTTAAAGTGCGGATCTCAATTTTTTTGAGTCGCTTAATGCCCTTAAACCTTCTCCTAGTAAGTCTGACAAATACTATGCTGAATACCGCATCAAAATCGGTTCATCCAAAACGCGAAAAATCGTGCACAAACACATACAGGTCAAACTGAGAACCTCCTTTTTTGAAGTCATTTAAAAAGTGTATGTACATACATATATTATTATTAATACAAATATCATTAGTTCATCTTACTCTACAAGGTTAACTTGGTTAGGTTAGACTATTATTGTCAATGTATATTTAAGTATCTTTTTCTACATGACATCGAAACTAAATTGATCAGCTCAAGCGTTTTTGAAACCCTTAATACTGTTAGCTGGAATTATTATATAACCACAATTCTGCCTTAGGATCGAGCTACACCTGGCAGCACGTTATCATCCTTTTCTGATGATAGAAAGAGAACGATAGAAGATTCTAGAGAGTTTCGCACGCCCTTTGTTTTTCTCGCTCTAACAAAAAGCAGTTCGGAAAAAGTGATACCATACTGCCAGATGAGTAGATGCACCATTAGAACTTGACCTTTGGACAATTATGAACTTAAAAAAAAACTTCTAAACTACTAATAATGAAACTGTAAATATTCCACTGGTTTTCATTGGTCATGATTAACAACGCATTAGAAGCGGCGGCAGTAAACATTCGACATATATTATAAATCATGTGATATCTGAATAGATAATTCCATTATTATGTTACGAAAATAATAATCATAAAAATTATAGGTACTAATGATAAACAACGGTATTAGCCAGTGGGATTCATACAACTGACTTAAATAGATGATAACGAAGAGTTAGTTACCGGAAAACCATTCAATTTAAAATCAAATGTACGTATATTTGATAATAATAGTAAAGGAAATTATCAAGTATTCAATCAAACTACCTGATAATAAGGAATCATGTACTAATAGATATAAAGTCGAAAGTTAGTAGATTTAGGTAATTGTAGTAACAATTACACGTACGTACTTCTACACAAAACTCCTACTCTGTCCTATTTTTATGACATTTGCTATGGATAATTCTATGACTTTATTACATATAGACTACTTTAAATTCCATTGAATGGTTCCTAATAAAAGCGCCATCAAGTCATCATGTAAGCTATTTAATTTGAAAATATCATTACCAAACAAGTACAACGTAGTGTCCAAAGGTTTTTTCCACGGGTGTTGCTATACAATAAACTTACTTGAAGTTATTAAGCATAAATCATAATACATATATTATTCATCATCTACATTAAGTGTCTTATTGTGCTCTGCCACCTTAATGGACCATTTGCACGAAGCCAGTAGCAAAGCCAATCCAATAAAATTAGATACCGTCCTATTTCATTGGGCTGACTTGATTTACTATGAGGCCAATACTGGCCTGGCCTACTGGACTGTTACGGCTACTGGCCACGTATAAAAGAGAAAAACGAAACCAACGCATAGTGTCAATGAGATAGGCAAAGAGGCTGACGCGTGTTTCGTATCAAAAACTATATTTAATTAATTACACACAAACCATTGCGATTACTGTTACTTGGCTACAAAATGAGTCACATATTTATCAATTTTCCCTTTAGTAAAAGAATAGAATATAAACGAGAAAGAAATATAAAAATTGTAGAATTACAACAAATTTTTTTTGTCTATAGTTTTTATAAATTTATGTTTCGACTCTTTTAGTAGCTTGAAATTATTAAGGGTATATTTAATTTAAATATATGATGTAGTTTTCTTATTCAGTCACCACAGCTTATTTGGAGGTTATGTCTTATTTTGTATACGCGCCTTAAGACAATTATCGCTTGCGCTTATTTCGTAGAGTTTATAATACGTAAGATTTTTCCATGGATTTTTTTGTATGTTCAATGTAACAATAGGAATTTAATGTCATCTAAATGTACACTTTATTTACCATTATACTTCTAGACCGTGCATTTGTGCGATAGGAAATAAATTAGCATAACATGACGTGTGCCTACATTATGTATGATGCAAAACTGGTGTGATAAAACATAATGTAAACAACCTATCGACAGAAACGAATATAATTATTATAACTCAGCACATTTACATGGTTTTGCAAGTATTATGTATGAGTGAGTTGTATAAGCACAATATAGATTTCAATCTAACATTGGAAGCGATTCTGTTAAACAAACTTGAGTAAATTGAAATTTACTCCTGTGAAATTGCGTTTTCAATTGTAAAAATAAGTAACATGTTTATCAGAATTATACTTATTATATGTAATATACTGGAGCGTAATTTTATTTCTATGATTACATATGACAATAGAAAAAAAAAGCAAAATTAAATTAAAGTTATTTTTTTACTTAGTTTAGTTCAATTTATTAGAGAGTGGTACAACAGAATTGGCGCCATTATATTTATTTTATTCTAATCCAAAGAAACTTTGATTTTACGGAATGATCGATTTATTATAGATACATTATTATTTTGACATTATCGCGATCCAATATCGAAAAAAGAATTAGTTACTGATAATCGTATTATTGCAATTTTGAGATATTATCGATGTGTCTTTATTTTGAATGATCAGTTTATTGACATACATAATTCGTTCATATCTTTATATAATTAAATATTATCTAGAACAGATCTGATCTTTATCACAGTTCTTAACCCACATGATAATCCATGCAAGATCCACGAATTTGATGAGTGCATTGAAATTTAAACGTGTTCAGAATATTAATTTATTTGTCTGTCCATCAGCTACATTATTGAAGAGTTGTCAATATGTATTATTTATATTTTTAAGTAATCATTAAATTACGGCGATTCTTTGAGTTGAAATGTCACATGACGTCACTAATTGTGACGAGGCGAGTCCCCACTCCTCAACTTTAATGCCTATTATTATTTCTTGTTAAATTTGAGCAAAAAAAAAAACGTATCTTATATTTTTCTTTTATCTAACGGACGGTCTAAATAAAATTTCTTTCCCTAATAGTTTTGTTTCATTAAATAAATAAACGTTTGTTTATTATATATTAGAATTATAGTTATTGAAGCAAAACAAAAAAAAAAACGTATCCAATATTTTTCTTTTACCTAACTGACGGAGTAAATAATTTTTTATTTCCTAATAGTGTTGTTTGCTTAAATAAATTAACGTTTATTTTATATTAGAATTATAGTTTATCGCCGTTTTGCTACTGTGAACCTTGTTTTTGTTGAGTGATCGTGTTGAAATATCGGGAACTCAACACTACCAATGACCATGAAAGCTTTAAACAACATAAAACCTTTGTTTGTTTCACAGGTGGAAGGCATTGGCTACGATTTCTTACCGCGCTCTCTGGATCGTGCTATAATCGATCAGTGGGTGAAGTGCAATGATGTGGATTCCTTGCAAATGGCAAGACGTCTCATCAAGGACGAGGGGCTGCTATGTGGTATGATTTCACATCCCTATAGATCAACATTGAGTTCTAATAATAAATATAGGTATAAGACAACATTCGATTCTATACTAAGTAGCTAGAGTCCTTGTATTGCGTAAATCTAAATAGTCGTGTCTTGTAGTGAATAAACCAGAAACAAAACGCTAACCTTTTAAATTTTAATTTCTCTCTGGAATTTAATAAATCATACAAATTTATGAAACTGTTACAACTGCTAAAAAGCTTCAAAGATAGGTTTAAAAATTATTATTTTTCAGTAAGATCTTTAAATTCGCGTGACGTCAAGTCGTGCCTGTTAAAAAAATAATACTTATAAGTGTTTATTAAAAAAAAATGCATATTACAAATATAAAAAAAAATAAACAATTTCTCTTCCCTAAAAATTAAATCAAGTCTTTCAGTTTTGTATACCCGCGAAAACGCTGTCCGTCTACTTCATATTCATGACGTCATTCAGATGTACACAAAAGAGATGCATAGAGTGGAAGATTAAAAGATATGAATAAAACAAGAAAAGTGCCTTCTAACGATCGATTACGAAATAAATAGATATAAATAAGCTAAAAACAGCGCATTCTAGGAATTTCATTTATAAGTAATAGGCATATCTCTAAGATTAATCTGACAGGTGACGACACACAATGGTGGGTCGTGTTTTAAGTCACGTGACACACAGACAAAAAATCTCGACTTCTAATTTTAAGATAATCGTGTAATTTTAAGACTCAAAATAAGAATAGAGTTTATTACAATGTAAATTTAGTTTTTGTAAATTTCGTTACTTATTTTTCACAACTTATTCTGTCAGTGAAAGCAAAAATAAAATAGTGCCCTAATAAATGTAATTCAATAATTACTTTTACATTATCTATTTCGTTGTGCCTACATAAAATATTTCGCTAGTGTAGCTACAGACAAATTGATAGCATTTTTTTTACTTTCGATAAAAGTATTAATTCCACATAATAGTAATAAATAAAACTTGACAATGTAGTAATCCGATTCAATTGACGACACATATCACAGGTCATTCACTTATCTGAACTTATTTCTGCGCAATCACTACACAAGATTACGAATTCAATAATAGTTTATTTTTCGATTGCAATGTGACGAAGTACATACTTACATCACATTGTGATATCACGTCACACTTAAAAACACAGAAATATAGTTTTATATATATATATATATATATATATATATATATATGTATTAGTCATTTATC
Source organism: Diatraea saccharalis (assembly GCA_918026875.4). Taxonomy (NCBI): domain Eukaryota; kingdom Metazoa; phylum Arthropoda; class Insecta; order Lepidoptera; family Crambidae; genus Diatraea; species Diatraea saccharalis. The sequence goes on along the minus strand of OU893333.1, from coordinate 28,176,179 downwards.
TTTAAAATTAAACAAGAAATAATAAAAACAATATCAAGTGAGATAAATGATGCGAAAGTTCTTGTTCAAAATCAACTCTGTAAAGCGTATGCGATGGTAAAATTCGTTAATTCCTTGAAAACAAAACATAAAAAAAAATCGATTAAGTTCTCGATAGTTCACTACTACTACTACACTACACACGACTTACACGTTTATCAATTTTCACAATAAAAAAACAGAATGTAAACGAGATAAGAAATTTAATTTCGTTGCAATTTAGACGTTAATGTTTTGTCATTGGCCAAAAGAATTTTATAAATTCTCACCAACCCCGAGCAAAGGACCACGCGGGCAACGCCGCTGACGAAAAGCTAAATTAGTATAATACATAGCGAATGGCTTGAATCTGTTTAAAAAATCTTATTATATTTTAAACTGTCAATAAAACTTAAAAGTGGTAAATCACTACTGGATTTGTAAATTATTTATAAGATATCGTTAAAAATAAACATTTTCTTTAAATATTTTACGTACCATTGCTCTATGATCTCAAGATAACTGTTTAAAATACCTACATGTATTTATGATATTCAGAATCAATTACGTCACGCAATCATTCAACTTCAAGATACGACACACAGAAACGATCTGAATTAGTTTTTTCTTTAACCGAAATGTAAAATAATAAATATATACCAAATACACCAAGTTTGTTCTCCATTAATAAAATGGTCATATATACAGATACAGAAAGAGTTTATTTATTTTTTAATATTAAATAATAATTATCTATCGGTATTGTTGGTGCAAATCTTAAGTCAAGAATCTTTCGTTGAGTGTGCGAGGTTGAATGTCATTCCATATATTTGTCAGTTTTGACGTTCCGCGACCGACGATTATGCGACGTATCCTTGCGCATACCGTCAGATATGCACCGACCTTAACGCGAAAGGTTTTACCCTGTGATTTATTAAATATGCTTTTTTTTGACAATATGCTTTTTCTTGAGAAGTTTTATTACAGAGGTTATTATTTGCAGATTTTTATAGAATTAAAATTCAACGTAATTTTTATTATCTATTTATTTAATAATTTTAATTTTTATACAGTTTTTTAAAACAAAAACATATTAATGGCTGCAACGATACCCATTCCAGTTCACACTCCAAAAAGTGACACACCGATTAAAGAATTTGTTTTTTTACAGAAATCTCTCATTCTCTAAACAAATGTATAAAAAAAAGACTTATATTTTAAGATAAAATACTAGTGAAGCCGTTCGGAAACTGAATATTCTATCTTATTTTCAACAATTGTACGATATGCTAAAATAAGCATATGTCAAGACCGAAACAAATTCGAAATAGGCATACATAATATCGCCTTTATAATATTTCGTGTGTGCCATCAGGCGGCAGCAGCGGTGCGGCAATGTGGGGCGCGATACAAGCGGCACGCTCGCTGCGTCCCGGCCAAAAGTGCGTCGTGTTGTTACCGGACAACATACGGAATTACATGACCAAGTTCATAAGCGACCAGTGGATGGAGGCCAGACACTTTAAACCACTCCAAAACAACGACAAACTATGGTTGGTATAACATCTAGGACTCTTTTTCCTTTGCAGTATAATAACTTTCATCATCATCATAATAACTTTATTACAGTAAGTTCCCACTATATGGCGCATGGTTAAGTTTCGTTTGCGCAGACCAGACCTAATTGAGTAATTTTAAAATCTATCGCTTCAATTTGACCCTTTCAATTTGACATTTGAAAGATATTTACACTAAACTATTTGACATGTGCGATTGCGGTCGTGGCGTTTTTTTTAAGATATTGGGCGAAAGATATTGTTAATTTGTCGTTAATTATAATTGACTAAAGCAAGCGGTATTATCTAACGCAAATATTACTTTAAGTTTTAGTTCTTATAATTTTTCGTGATCGGTCAAATCATTATTCTTTCCGGAAGCGATTGCGACTTTAAACGTTACATAAATCCATAAATTACTACACCTTTGGAGAAGATTGCGATAGATATTGAAATTGACAAGTTACCTATTTTTTTTTTTCTATTTAAAATTAAAGAATAAGCATTATTAAAAAAAAATCTTAGATATTTGCATAAATAAAAAAGTAATGAGACTTTGAAGTTGCGCTCGGTAGAATCATTTCGCTTCACGCGGTACCTTAGCGTGTGACGTCACGCTACCGAACATACCTCGAGAACGCGGCTCAGTAGCTCAGTATTATAAGTTCGTTTCTGAGCATCACCTCCATCTTCCAGTCGTGCTTTGTATATTACTCAATGGAGAACACTAAAAAATCTTCTATTATTAATGTATTGTCCCTATGTATTAAAGTACAACAATAAAAAACCCTAATAAAATATTTTTGAATAAGGAAACAAAAAAATCTTAATTAATGCATCTACTTATAAACAACATCATGAAATTTCCTAATTAGATAATTAGGACACAGGTCAACCAATACCGATATCTAACGAATTTACGATTAAAATTAATAGTGAATCTTGTTTCGATAATCATAAGGTGTAAAATACAACGCATTAAGGTGTCCGTCTCACTCACACGCACTGGAAGTCAAGGACGCGGACATAAGTGTATCGTCTGATAGCGTGATACTTGTATCGTTGTATATCAATCTGATTGGTCGACATTTATCGCGCTTCGAAAGTAAAGCGGGGAGTACACTAGACGGGCATGCCTGGGGGCAAGTCTGCAGCCGGACCTTGCTACTATAGGTGTAAAGACTGCGACGGTCATTACTGTCTGGTACATGTCCGCCCTATACTGAACTAGTGAATGCCAATCTAGTGAATTCCCAGCTTTAGCCTTCTGCGCCGGTACACACGACACATCAAGTTACAACAATATGTCAAATTTCTACAATAGATTTTGAACTCTACCCTCAATGTGTTAAGGTTTAAAATCAAATTGAGATCAATTTTGCATTCACAATGCTATACTGCGAAATATTCTTAATTACTGCCTGAACATGATGAAAATACGCTCTGTAGTAGCTAAAAATTAACAAATTCGTCAATCCTGTTAAATCCTGGGTAGGTCAGTTGTTAGAGCGGTCGCCCGGATTGCGAAAGGTCATGGGTTCGAGTCCCATCTCAGAGTTTTTTCAAAAATAATAATTAGATAATTTTTTCATTTTTATCGAAAGTTTAAATATTTATTTCGGCCGATTGAGTGGATTGCCTAAACATTGATGAAAATACGCTCTGTAGTAGCGAAAAAGTAACAAGTGCTTGAAAAATTCATCAGTCCTGTTAGGTCCTGGGTAGAACAGTCACCCGGATGCGGATGCGTGAGGTCGTGGGTTCGGGTCCCATCTGAGAGTGCCAGGGCTACAGTAGATTTTCAAGCATTAAATTGAGAAATTTGACAGTTTCGTATAACCTGACGAGCTGTTGACTGTACATCAGTAAGCCTAAGAGTGCTTAGGTGTTGGTGAAAAATGAAACCACAGTACAAATATATAAGTAGGTGCACTCGAGACCCGAGCGAGAGATAATAGCCTAAACATCGCTTGTCGCTTTAATTTATTATTTATTACTCAATCGTCAGAAATTCATGGTCAATCAATCTCTAAAATATAGTTTCCCCCGGTATTGTAAGCATCCGAGAACTATAATACAACTTTTCAATGTTTTTTTAATATAAGTATAGACCAGGAGCTGACTACAATTTTTTTCATACCTACGTCATGTCATCAATTAAAGTTTTTTGTAAAGTTAAATCGTGGTTTAATGAATTATGTATTTATTCATTTTTCCAAATAATCAGGCTACGAACAAAATAAGATAATGCCGATCAAAATTTTAATATTTTTTAAATAAATTTGTACAAAACATTTTCTATCAAAATCCCATTTTTTTTAAATTACATTGTCTTATCCAATTCAATATTAATTTCAATTTGGCGGTTTTTGGGCACAGAGATTTAATAAATTAAACGACAAATTGATACCTTGTAAACGAAATGTTCTACAGAATAATTCATAAACACTTTCGATAGGTAAATAGCTATACAAAACTTATGATATTATAATAAATTACCCGAATAAGAACAAAATACCATAAACTCGATTTATTAATTCACAATATTTTGGTTTGGTTTGGTTTGCCATCTTGTTTTGAACTCCTATAACTTCGATAATTTTGTAAGTGTGTGCGTGCGACGACGCATACGCACGGGCGCGCCCACATACAAACCATTTTCGGTGCGTACGTATGAAAAGCACTTACTCTTTATACTCTGATGAAACGGCAGACTAGGCTTGATAAGTAGTAGCATATTTATGGCATAAATAAACTGCAACTACAAAAAAAAGGAAATTGTAAACTATTCGTATGGATTTCTAAAATTTATGCCTACAGTGATGATGACTAATTTTTGTTTGTCTATCCGTCGGATAGATTATTAAAGATATTAAACACGTACTTTTTTTATTTCTTGCGTATTCGATAAATTACGATATAGCTCCCGGTAAAAGATCTTTTAGAATCAGTCTTGTAAACGTTGTACATATTATAAATACGTATATTGAGTAGTGATTCATCAATTTATAGAAAAAAATAATGTGTTCTCCGCGTTTTTATATATTCGTTTTATTGTAGCTGAAGTTGTAATCTTTCCTTTTATAATATTATAAAATACATTATAAAAATTATACGTTCAATTGTTTTTCGAGATAGGGTAAGTAGTGAGTGCTCATCCATACCATAATATTTAGCAATTAACGTGGATAAAATTCAGTGATTAAATACTCTTTGATGTTTATCTCTTAAAATCAAAGATCATTTCACTCGTTATGTCCCTTGATTACCCAAATAAGCGATTTGTCAGTTCTGTCAAATTCAAAAACAAACATGTCAGTGTTTTCAAATTTAACTTTCTTCATATATGATCCGGACTAATGTTTCTCTTGTTGATCTGTCTAGCCATATACGTATATTTTGTTACATTAATGTTTGAACACTTAATAGAACAGCAAAAATAGGTTGCGCCAAGTTTCGAAATAGTTGCGTACTGTGCGACTTAAAAATGCGCAGTAATGGACAGAAAACAATCCTATCTAATGCTAACATTCGGTGAAATTCACTTGATGTCGAGATTAAATATGGTAATTTTTATTTAAGTATATATCTAGTTTATTACATGAGCTATCGATAAGTTCTATTACATCATGTAACCTCCAATATTGTGTGGTAGGTACTAATAATCATTAATTAGGATTACATTATGCCCATCACTGCATATAAGTAGCAGGCAATATATTTTTATTAACAATCAGATGGTTCGAAAAGAACTCTATTAGTATCCCTTTGAAATTAAATGGACAACCATACAGGCCCAGATCTAGAGGGAGCAAGTTTCTTCAAAATTCGTCATGGAAATAAAGGAAAAACATCTTGCACTGCAAAAGTATAGTTTATATAAAAATCCGGCCTCACGGAGTGGGGGGGGGGGGATAGAGGAAGGGCGTTATACGAAATTTCTGCCCCGGTTAATAAAAATTGTAGATCCGTTGGTGGCATGTAACCATCGTAGGTGACCGCGAGACACGGTAAATAACATTGTGATTTTTTTCTAGGAGTATATCTGGCGTTGTAACGGCGGATAATACCCGGCGGCGGCTGGCCAACATGGCGGGCTCTCTGACAGAAAACCTCGACAAATTCCTCGTCAAGAAATACTACCGAGTGGACCTCGACAATAATCCCGCGCCGACGCTCGGCTTCGTGTCACGCATGCTCGACATCGCGCCTTTCATCGTCGCTGTCAAATCAGGTACTCACTACCACACTCAACTTTTTGATATTCACGCCTTTAATACACCGAGAAGAAACAAAATTCTTGATATTCGGATAGCCACCAGAAACCGGGTCGGGTTGCAACTCTGAATGCGAAACATGTGCGTCTTGTTGAGGGAGACTGCTTTGCTCCCGACCTTCTTGGTTTAAGATCTTCTTAATTAATTTAAATTTTAATATTGACATTTTGACAATCTGTTTTGCACATGCACGTCTATTGTTATTATATATTGAAAGTAGTATGTAATTTTCTTGACTTCAAAACCGTTCTGACAAGGACTCAAGCTAATAATGGAGCCAGATATAGCAGATGCGAACCATACCCATACAGTTGACAATTTTGCAAAGGTTTCGCATTAGCATGCAATTACGTCAGTGTACTAACGGCGTCAAGATGTTATCCATCTCATTCTATAGCACAGTCACCGAACAAAAAAACATCGTATAAAGACCCGGCATTACATCTCTTTCATTCGTACGTTAAGTTATTGCTATTACGCTCGCACTGATCTAACCAATTTTGTCATAATAAAGTAAAGCTATCAGTAGGCACAAAAGTCAACGTACGACATTCTCTCTACTCGTAAAACGTGCTACAACATCGAACAAATCACATTCAATAAACTAAAAAATCGTATTTAGTGCAAAGTTATATTTGAGTACTCTCAACTATTATCGGCGTTTTAATCTACCCTACTTGCACATCTTTCCCGCCGGATAGGATGTAAAAGGAAAAAAAGCGATACCGTGCTGCTAAATGAAGCTCAACCCATAATTATATAATGAAGTCTAAAAGATTCTGCTTTTTGAATAAAGATTTTGTCTTTTTTTTTTACTGTTTTCCCCCAGTAAGACATGCTGCAATCATAAACTTGAATAGAAGATGCGATTTTTGTATTTATTATATTGATGTAACCTGTTTATATTTCATGTTTTACAGACAAACCTGTTGGAGTAATCACTTCTGAAGATTTGTTATCGTTCACTACGTCTGAAAATAATCAAATAAATGGCAAGTGAAGAGTTACAATAGCACCACCTTTAACACACCATATTAATAGTATTCATTTATTCAGAATGAATAAATAATTTGTATTTGTTATGTACTATTTAATTATAAGTTAAATCATGGATTTAACAATAATCACTAAAAGTGATTAGCTGTTGATAATCTGACATCTTATATTCATGAATAAACGAGTCTGCAAAATGTGCTTCCTTGAAGTTTGTTTAAGAAAATTATTTATATCATTATACTAAGTTAATAAGAGCTACAAAAATTATATCAAAATGATTAGCAAATATCAACGTATCATATAAAATTTATAATAAACTTTAATAAGAACTTTTATGGTTATTTTATTTAGGAAATTCTTACGTCTAACCAGAACCTAGAATTATTTAATCAAATTTATTTATGTAGTCTATACTGTTACAAACACTTGTGAAAATTGAAACCTTGAACCGAGAAGAACCGTCGGGAAACTCAGCAGAGTGCTTTTTCTCCCCGTTTTTCTTTTCATACAGAGATGTCATATTTAAGATTACTTCTTTATACTATAAACTCACTTTCCGTTACAATTTTAAAATAATAAAAAAAAATATCAATTCGTCAATCGATTCACATGTTGCGTTAAACAAACTTATATATAATAAATGCTTATTAAAAGAAAATTGACAAAAGTAAGAAGTCTTTAGCGCTCATCTCTACTAATAGCACCTGTTCACGAGCATGACGCATCCACACGACACCTCAGAGATGTTTAAATTAAATGCATTTCGATGCCAGCAGTTATCATAATAAATCATTTAATACGGCATGTTTCTAAAATACGTTCGTCATATCATACCTATAACTAAATTAGTATGTTCGCACTTTTATTATGGGGTACGAACGAGCTCCTGATTTGAACATGTGAGTGTAAGTGCTTTGGATGAAAGACAAAACAACAGAATTAAATATAGTAACAGTCAACAGTAATTTTCAACTAATATAGCGCTCCAACCAACGCCTATGATGAATTACTGAAGAACGTTCAAAAATAATATATCTTGTTTCAATAACCATGAGGTGAAAAATACAACGCATTAGGTGTCCTCACTCGGCGGGGTATAAATCATACTGATTTGCCGCGCTAAATTGATTATTACGTTGATAATAAAAGAAGATTCTTATATTTGATTCATTTTGCATTCACAATGTTGTAGGCATAGCACTTCCTTATGCGGGCGTGACCGCAAACACGTAGACATCCGAATTGCGCTTGTTTTACTTTGAAAAGGTACAAACCTTTTCAAAGTAAAACAGGCCGGAAGTTATTCAAGCACAGTCGCAGACAAAGCAGAAGTAGTCTCCCGGATCGCGAAGGGTCGGTCGAGTTTCTTCTCGGGGTCATTCTGAGACTGGTACATTTTTTAAGCATTTTTCATTAAAGAAATAAAAGATCGTTTTATTGATTAAACTTTCTTATAGATTTGATTGTCAAATCTTAAATAACTTTTTAATAACAAATCTAATCATAGAGTCTTAATAAAAAAGTTAAGCATTAGGGCTAGAATGGGATAAAACATACAATAAAAACGAGAGTAGACAGCAGTAAAACAAACTAGTATTTTTAATGAAAATGAATTAAAAATCCACTTTGCCCTGGCACTCTAAGATGAGACTCAACAAAATGGTACATACATAATGTACCATTTTGTTCAGGTCAAGACTATACAGGAGATGCATTAACACCTCCTACCCAAACTTTTTTTTTCTGAGTGGCAACCACATCCCTTCTATTGATCAATTCTGGCCACTTTCTCTTAATTTCTTGTTTTAATCTTATCAGTTGTTCGCAGTAGAGTTCAGAATCGATAGTCCAGCCTGGCTGTAACAGCTCATAATAAATAGTGCCCTTCCAATTCCACCATACACACATCATCACCTTGATGCGAGTTAACCTGCGTTTCACCACAGTCTGTGAAACCTTACCAACATCTGACAGTCTGTGAAACCTGCTACTGGCACAGCACTAAGTACATAAAGTCACAAAACTTTTTTCACAGCTTGCGTTGCATTTTTAACTTTTTTGTAATAAAAAGGAATCAAAATATTTCTTCATTAGATTTAATCATTTTGAACAGTAAGAAAAGCAAATAAAAATCACATTATTTTTTCAAAAGTTTAAATTTTAAAGAAGATAACTCTCAATTCATAGAGTTATCCTCTTTAAAATTTAAACTTTTTAATGATACCAAAACCAGCTAAAGAAACTATCATAGACAAATAGTATAGCCATAAAGTTTTTGTTACAAGTTTATGCATATTATATGCGAAAAGACTTTTTCACCAACCTAATATCACAATTTGTAAAGAAAAATGTTAAAATAAATCATTTCATAAAGAAGAGGTTCCCTTAGAAATGATTTTGCAACAATTGTGTATGAGCTAATAAATGTGTGAAATAATACAATGAAATTAATTTACATTTGTTATTATTCACACAAGGCTTTAATTCTAAGGTGACGGTGGTGGAGAGTGCTGCTTTGCATTAGCTGCAAGTATAGCTCCTGGAGCTGGGTATGGGCGCATTTGGTACAAAGGACCTGAAACTGTAGAATCAACACCAGTTTTTGCATGTCGGTCCAGTCCTGAGCTCCAATTTCCACGTGCAATATCTGAGTATGAAGCAGGGTCCATTGGATCTAAATCATTGTCTTTCACACGAGGTCGTTTCTTATCCCTATGATGTGTTATATCTTTATCTCTTTCTCGACGGTCCCGGGGTTTATCTCTGGTCGGCTGCTGAGGTACTTCTTGGTCAGATTCATCACTGCTATTGTCGCTCTCATCACCCTCCCGTAGTAAGCGCTCTTCACGTAAATGTGAAGCACTTTCAGAGGGTGCAGCATTGGGATGAGTGGGTGGTAACCATGACACGAGATTGTTGTGAACATTCCAATAATAATGTTGACCACATCCTTCATCATAAACCTCCTCCCAACCGGGAGGAAGCGGCCACAACTCTAAAGCTTTACGTTTGTTTTCTAAATAATGTTCATCTGGCACTATTTTACCTTGCTTCCAAGTTTTTACACAAAACTTGGTACATTCGTGGTAAATGTTATATTTATTTGGACAGCCCTTATGGCCCTTTATTGGATCTACGTTGACGCCTTCTATTCCTTCCCAAAAATTTTCCACATTATTGTGCTCGTCGGGCTTGTTATCGTAATCTTCTGCAATAATCTCTTCGCTAGTTTGTGCTGCTACAGAGTCATTGCCATAACCATTCGAATTTGGCTTTAAGATGCCTCTTTTGGCGAGACGTGCCGCAAGGGCTGGCGGTAGCGGCATTATCTATATAATAATATCTTCAAAACGGTAAGGTACCGGTATTTATTAATTTCCTGTGAAACACTAATTTTTAGGATAAAATATAAAACAAACCAATGACAGTACAACAATAACAAATGTCAAATAGGGCAGCAACATCTATGTATATCGATATATCAACTCCAAAATCAGGGTTTTTACAAATAAGAAATTTGGATTTAATTATGACCTAAAAATTCTTGATATATTTATTTATTTAATCTCTATTGCTTATTACATAGCATATTCATTTATTTGTTGAAAAACATGGGTACAATACATCAGTGTAAAAAAGAGAAAAAAACCATAGCCATAATTCAAAAAACGAATGGCGGTTTATGCCATAAAAGGCATTCTCTACCAGTCAAACCGCTGAAGATGCTTTGTGAAGCGATATATCGATATCGACTGTACTCTTTAAAAATATCGAACTCCACATTTTTCTAAACATCATGTCTAATGACAAATCTGTCAATCGATGGACAGTTAAGTAGGGATGTATAAAATTATAGATTAATATAAGAATCGATTATTTTTCTTAGAAAATCGATTTTTCTTCCTTACGGCACATACATAGTCGACATTTTAATGACTCCTGTCAGTACGCGATTATTTTGATCACGTTGTATATCATTTTTATCATTCTTCCACATGTCCGATCCAACGGAGCGAATTTTTACACCGACTCGATGCCATTATTCTTGTTTTCATAACGAATGTGGTCTACGAGCGTTACTTCACAAATTCTTGCAAACGAACACATCGCGACTGCAAATGCAGCCGGGACCAACGGCTTAACGTGCCTTCCGAAGCACGGAGTAGCTCGAGATAATAATTTTTTGGTCACCCATCCCGTGACCGACCCTTGCGAAAGTTGCTTAACGACTACGATCGCGAGCCGCGGCGCTTATCCACTACGCCACTAAGCTACGCTTTCATTAAATTACGACAATACATTGAGTGAAATGTTGCATAACGTCACGATTTTGTATATTTTCTACAAAACTGTGACGTAACGAGCTCCCCACTCGTCAATGTCGTCAAAAATCAGTGTAGTAATAAATTACGTGTTTTAAATTTTTGGATGGATGGGGGGGAGGAGTTAGTCTTAAACCTTACCGTGTATCACCAAGCCCCCTTGATGATCATCTGTAATAGCCGTCATCATCTAAATTGAAACCTGACTCTGCGTTGTTTTAAGCTGAGCATTTAGCCTCTGACTTAACTCTTAAAAGCCGGACCTTACCTTCTTTAATCATTTAACTTTTATAATTCCGGTACGTTTAAAAATGTGTTTCAAATGACAGTTTTTTGTAATTTGAAACACTTTTTTATTATATGCAGGTGCCATATTATTATTATAAGCAGGTTCTAAACATTATTCAACTTAATAAACCTTATGCATAATAGAATAATATTAGTTTCAGAGGGCCGTGACGTCAAAGTGATGCCATGACATAAGTTAGCGGTAAGCTATTTTTTTAATGTGAAAAGAAAATTTAGCTTTCAATATTTTTTATTTTTAAGTTGAATACACCCCTAATAGTCTGGCGCTGGTGTAATCGGATATTGACATACTATAATCACAAATTAGTAATCAAACAATTTTTGATAAATTACCATCATAATTTATTTCCAACTCTACATACTGAAACATCATCTACGAGTATTATTTTAAAACTACATACTTATTATTATCTATTATGAGTTATTCCATAGTATAAAGTACACCAGCACATTCTTGAATTCTGCAAAAATATACATATTACTTTAATTATAACATTAATTAGGTATCTCAATTAGAATAATATATTAAATAAAGAAAATCACCAAGCCTTTTACTTATTCTAGCATGATATGAATATGTACTGTAAAACCAAGGGCACCAACAGTTACAAGGCTTATTATAAGCCACTGGCTACTTAATAATTTGATTACGTTTTAACTTTCAAACTTAATAAGGCCAATTACATAACTTAATCATGATGGGGTACCAGCACAGAGTTAATGAAAACTTAATACATACTACTAGAAACAGACTCATCAAACTTAGGTTATACATGAACGATCTATTAACTAGCTACGACTAGCTAGTAATCAATTGAAACAAATACTACAACACTTAAGCTGCTCATGCGATGGCCTTAAAAGTAGGGAAAGGATTTATCACCTGATAATAGAGGATGTCTTCACTCACCACTGACCACGGGTGTGTCACTCCTAGACACCTTTGTTGGAAGCACAGTGTCATGAAATTCACCTGAATGCAGTAATCTTGAAGATGTATCAGAATCTCTTGGTGTATTTCCTTTATAAGGTGTTACAACGTCCGTTTCATCAGAGCTCTGTTTTGTTAAAGTATTTCTTACTTTATCAGATACCTCCAGAACTGGTTCTGGACTGATGGATATTTCTTCATTAAGCTTTTCTAAAGATTCTACTGTATTATTTTCAGGAGTAGTATGATTACTATCGATTTTTGATACCACATTAATATTATCCTCGGATAAAACTGCTGTAACCGTATCATGGTCTAGTGAAGTATTAGCAAGTGACCCACTATTCGAAGGCAGTTCTTTCACTGATTCTATATCATCACTTAATTTACCACTGTTATTACTAGGTGGCGACACTGACTGGATTGCATCTTCCCTCTTAAGCTGTTTCCTGCGCTCACTTTTATCATATCCCAACGGATGTAGGTTAACTGAAGAAGGTGGACTACCGTCTAAAGACAAATCCATTGATGTAATGATACTTTCGTCTCTACTTAAATAGTTATTACCTTCTGGAACGATATGAATATTAAGGATGGTTTTGTTTTTATGTTGGTCACCTTCTCCTTCAATCGATGTAGTCGACGGTCCGTCTGAATTTATCAATGAGTTAGTGCTGGATGCGGTTTTACCCGAATTTAATTTATTCCTTACTAGGAAACCTCTCACGTGAGCTTGTATAATTGTAGCGGCACTAGATAAAGAAGAATCATCAGTGGATAACGATAATGACTTTTCTTCGTTTACAGTTTGTAAAACAGTGTCCATACGACTTATTCCCAAATTTCTTCGATCTTTATTTATAGACGAAGTCTGAAACGGTCGCATGTCCTAAAAATGTTTACATTATAAAAATGTTATACTAAGTTCTAAAGTATAAATCAACTTTCGATGCTATGTTAAATTTTAACAAAGTATCGGATAGCAGATACCTCAATGCTCACCTTATTGTCGTGATCCTTATCGTCATCCGATGTATTGATATCATTATTCGAGTCCTCAAATGTTGACGCTCTACTTTTAAATAGAAATGTACGAAATACTTTCTGGATTGTCACTGCTGCTGTTTCTAAGTCCATAGTATTCACGTTATCATTTGGAGCACTTTCTTCGAAACCGTCTAATGTACCATTTTCTACAATACTGTTAATACTACTACTTTCTTCAGTTCCACAGTCATCAGGAGTAGAAGGAAAATCGATTATATTATCTGTATTATTTTCTTGAACAGTTTCGATGCTTTTGACTGTGACGTGCTCAATGTCTCGTTTCGGACGTATCGACTCTTTTACATCGCTCTGTATAATGGAGTTCACGTTTGATTGTAAATTATCATCAATAATTTTATTTTCTTGGCTGGTGTCATTTTTAGAAATATGTGTCGACTCGTTTGAAGACACAACGGTTGAATTTTTATCTAGCATAGACGTTTCTATGTAAACACCAGTTTTAGGCAAATCATCGGAACTATTATGTAAAGTTTCAATGACGATATCACCTTTGGGATCTTGCACTACCTGGGCATTGTTGAATATGTCGTCAGTTTTTTGTTTTAAATCTTTTTCCAAATGGTTTACAAGATTTTTTTTGTTGTCATTATAATTTTCAGCAGTGTTTAGATCGTCTTCTTTGTTATTGTTTTGAGGAGGGGAAGTGCTTTTTTTATTAACTAATTCCTTTAGTTGTTCTTTATCTTCTAAAACAATGTCTGGACGAATATTATGATCAGTTGTTTCAACATCAAGTGGAATATCTTCTGCACACACTTCATGTTGTAACTGGAGATTAACTACATTGACGTTCTTATTTTGATCTACCCCTGCTATCGTTGGCACTGCCATTTCTTTTATTTGGTCCACTTCAACAACACTTAATACAGGCAAGACACTCATGTCTTTCTTTAGTTCAGTTAAACTTAATGAACTTGCATCCTTTTTTTGGTCGCCTTCTAATATTTTATTTAATACAGTGACGTCCTCCTTTGGATTTTCTTCCAACGAAACGTCTTTCATGTCTGGTACTTGTTGATTTAATGTTTCTAAAGTCAATGTACTTTTAGCTTTCTTTTGGTCAACTTCTACAATTAACACAGCAGCTTCCTTATTTTGATTTTCTTCTTCAAATCTTAACGCATTCTTATTTGAGTCAGCTTTATCTAAATTTGGTGCAGGAATATTTTCATCTATACCTGACTTCTCTAAAGTTGACAAATTAACATTACTTTCTGTGTTGGTTGTATTTTGTTCATGTTGTTGTTCATTAATTGTTATGTTTGGAACCTTTAGTAAAGCACTTAAATTTGCATTTATCTCTTGTTTTTCATTTTTTTGCTCTGCCACGGTGTCTTTAGATAATGTATCAAATTTGGTAGACTGGTTTTCAAACTTCGGAACAATTTCGATTTTTTCCTCCCCACTTTCCTGCGTTTGATTCGTCATAGTTGCTTCTTTTAAGTTGTTGTCATTTTCTATATTAGTTTCAAAATTATTAGTATTATTCATAGTTTCATCGGTATTTTCTTTAAGAATTACTTTATTTTTACTTTTTGTAACAGCTTCTAAATCTCGATGTACGCTAATTTCCGTATCCTTTTCCGTGATGTTTTGAGCAACTGGCGCCTCGTGTTGTTCAATCTTTGATGGATTTTCAAAGTGATCTTGTTTAGTTTCCATTACTTCTAATATTCCATTTTCTTGTGATTGTAAGGTTTCTGTATCTTTACTATTTTCAACAAAAATAACTTTTTCATTAAAATCTGTCTTCTCGGAATTATGTTTTTCAACCTCAACAATTTTCTTGTCTTGTCCTTCTTCTGAATTTTCAGCTTGGTCATTTACGGATCTTTCTTTTTTATCGTCATCTTTTATTGGTTTTGTTTCTTGTAAATATTCAATGGCACAAATGGTGTCACCCGGTTGACAAGAAATCTCTATTTCCGAAGAATTCGTCAAATCATTGTCATGGTGCACCGGATTTAATACTTTTTGGGGGACTTTATCATTTGTATATGACAATTTCGTATCATTGTTAGCTTGCCAACGTTGTTCCGTTCGTTTTCTAATGACTTCTTGTGCTCTTTTAATTCTTTGATCTAAGGGTATTGTCTTCAGGCGTGCTAAAAGTAATAACAGATAACGAGTTAAAAGTCAATTATATTACAAGATTTACTTAGTTTGAAGGTTTCAGTTTTGATGATACTTATATGATATTTCAAAATGTTGTAGTAGAAACCTAAAGACAGTGTTGTATGGTACAAATTTCAGTATTTTTTAAGCTTTAACAGTGGTGTTGTTAAGACTGAATATATATTGGTAAAATATTGCCCTTGTTAATATAACTAGACTGTGCGCGTACGGTTATAAATCTATCAAATTTATCTTTGCTTGTGAATTGAATTTAAAATCAACTGGAGAAAATTGTCAAATTGTGGTAACCTGTCGTGCAGCCGTGTGTAAACACGTGCTCGATATAGATGGAGAGTTCGTGACCACAATGTATAAGAGCTTTCTAAAGCTTCATATTTCAGTATGTTGAAATACTTAGTAATGTATACGACATTACTCGGTACCCAGAACGAAGGTCAGGCGTTGGAACACCTGCACGCGTAGCATGACAAACTGGAGAAACACTTTGTCCACACTCATTTGTCAGTTTCTCGGGTCGAGAGAGAGATATAGTATGGGCACACCCGAGAAAAGTGACATTTGTGTGTAGAAAAAACGTTCTCGAGTTCGTCATGCTACGCGCGCTGGTAATAGATTGCTGAAGATGTTTGTTCGATTAAATGAAAGTTTATGTATATTTTAATAAATCTAGGTATAGCTTAATTTAAATCGTTATATATTTCGCCCTTAAGATAATTTATGAATGCACTGAATCTTTATATTATATATTTTAGTTTTAAAAATATCTTTGATCTGTTACAGTTTACACTTATTATTGCAACATGTAAAGTATCGTAAAAGTATTCCAAGTTTTTGGATTCCAATCAGAATAAATCGATTTTATTGGGTTTTTTAAATCTTACCTTTTGGTACTGTTTCTTATCAAAGATAATTAAAAAATCTTTTTGAATCACTTAAAACAAAACTATAATTACACCAAATTATAAACCGGCCCGTTGCGGAGACATAAAAAATAATTATTCGAAGTTGGCACTGCTATTTAATCTTAGAAACGTTATACTCTGGAAAAAGTGTCTATTTATTAATCATTCATATTTCTGCAGTCTCCAGAGTAGAATTGCCTACTTCATAAAGTTGGGTACAACTTAAAAACTAAATCGGTATTATTTTATGATGACATAGCAATATCTAAGTAAACTTACAAGGTCCATCTCTTATTTCCAACAACTTAAGGACGTGATTAGCACAAAACTCGTATACGTCTGGCGGATTGTGCTTCAGGACATCTTTAGTGAGGCCCTCCATTATTTCCACGAGTCCCGGGGGCATCTTGGGAACGGGTACTCGTCGACTGTAGGCAGCTGAGCCGCTAAGTGTCATTGTATCCTAGAAAGATTTCGTCGATCGGAATGCTTCAGTGCACTAATTTAAGGATCTCAATAAGACTGATTAATGCGGAGACATATACAGTAACGGAGCCTCCGTTACAGAGTGACTAACAGACAGACAGACAACGTACAACCGAAACTACTGAGCGTATAAAGTTAATATTTGGAATGAAGATCCCTTAATGAGTGTAGAGGAGCACAAGGAGAGGATTTTTGAAAATTCCAACTCGAAGGGGCTAAATTAGGGGATGAAATTTTGTATGAAACTTTGTTACAAGTGCTAGTTTTAAATTTGCATGCGGGTTCTTTTTAGGACGTAGATGCTCACAAAGACGGGATTTTCCGAAATTCGACCCCTAAGGGGTTAAACTAGGGGATGAAAGTTTTATGGAATTTTCTGTCTGGACTTAAAACTAGACCACGCGGGCGAAGTCGCGGGCAAAAGTTAGTATTATATAAGAGGAGAGCATAACACAACCTTAAACTATCACCTATCGTCGTTAACATTCACCAAAACGCACTGTATGCCCTTGGTATGTTATGGCCGACTCCCTTTATAATTTGTGTTCATAAGAAAGACCTATACATCGTGAGGACGTTAAAAGATTGCTTATGATGAATTTGAGACAATTTACTCACCAGTGATACACAATTATGCTTTGAGAATACAGTCACTTAACAAAGCAGCAGAAGCAGGCAGGGTGTGGTGTGACGATATCACTCTGGGTAATATGTTGTAAGTCGGTCTCCATGGCGATGCGCCAACTTGAACTTGAGCCGTGCGGTGCGTATCGATCCACCACCAGCGGTTCAACGCACTGCATGTTTACTAATGAGTTCGAGGTTGTCATGCTATTATTAAGACGTACTCTTTTCACAACCCAATGTCTAGGTTAGTGGCTCCACACATACCGGTTACATCATTTGCGTACAGCAAGACATATTTGGCACTGTATGCAGGGCTATTGCTTATCAATAGAATAAGATAATTGCTACGCTAATCAAGCCAAATAAAATAAAAAAATAATAATGTTAAGATCTGTCTCCTTTGCATTTCTTAATATTAATGTATCTATTCTCCCTTAAATATTTGGCTTATTCCATTACAGGCCCGCATGGAGGGTAAGTAAGTGGAGGCTTGCCCCAGGCGCCAGTGTCGGGGGACGCAAAAAAACATCTCTATGTTAATACCTACTTACGATTAAAAAAGAACAAACTTCACAAATCTCTTCATACACATTAAAGGCTAGGATGAGACAGTCATGCTGCAAACTCCTTAATTTAAAATAAAAGAAAAAAGACATATACTGGAAATATATGATATATAATCGTTGGCCTCGTAGAGCGCAGAGCGCAGAGCAGGTGGGGGGTAGAGGAAGGGCGCCATACGAAGTTTCTTTTACAGTTAAAAAAATCCAGCCCCCTTTGTCACCTGGAAGAGATTGCTAGCAGTAATGCTGCCCCTCGCCTATTTTTAGAGAAATCTCCATACAATCGCACAGAAAAACCTATATGTACCTACATTACAGCCTGTGTGCATAAGGTACCGGCTTGGTGAGTGCCAGCCTCGGAATTATGCTTTTTATTTCAAACCTTGAACGGTCTCAGCAGTCTTAATATAAAGTGAGGACTTAAGTTATTACATCGTTTAAACCATTAACCGCCTATAGCAAATTGACAATGACAGTAGCGGAAACGTGAAATAGAGACGTGTCGACTTATTTTGGTCGGATGATGGTTTAAGCCAGGTACCAAAGATAGACAACATTTTATATTAAGACAGTTTATTTATTGTAGAAGTTTAGTCTATTCTGATTATTGATTCTGTTTAGTAAGTGCCCGATTTAACTCGGCATTCTATTTTAAAATACAATATGCAAACTAGTATTAATCCCGATTTCTACTTTTCTTGTCTAAACTTTGAATTTCAGTTCAAAGGATATGCCTTCCATTTATAACTAGAACTTATGGTTAACCACTCCTTTAGACTCGACCACTGAAAATCAACAATGGTGCTAAACCACCCCACTCTAGTATCGGAAATCTTTTTAGCTCATGTAAAGGTCCCACTGTTTAGTCTACGAGTATTTGCTTGTAATATAGCATTTCAGATTAGATTTTGAGCATTATAACACAATACTGGATCGCTGAATTGACCTCCCTGTTACATTTTAGATGTTACAAATTGTATACTATTCTATTCCTTCACTTATTGGGTATGTGTCCTCAACCTTGGCAGCTTTGACTAATCTCCGTTGTAAGTAAATAATCTCCGTTGGAACGCATAATCACTACTGAGAGACTTTGTAAAGCACAACTAAAATACCTGAGTGCTAAAGGAAACATTAACATTATTTTTAGTCATTATATTAGAGTTAGTAAGTACAATATATGTAATGGTAATGTCGGTTTGATATAAAAAATATTATCATTAAGAAAATTTACAAGTATATTTCAGCACAGTTTATTTATTGTTTTATCGATTCCTATACAAATTATTATTTGCATTTAACTTATAATTAAAAAAAAGATATTTATTTTAGTTTTATTGTATTATAAATCATGATTAATAAACAGTTATTGAGGGTGCTGATCCGGCTCTATGGACCAAACTGTAGACGATGTTGTATAACCGTGGATGATGGTGAAAACAAAGACGAATTTCTTCTATAGACGTTTTATTTTTCTTCTTACTGGCTACTTATTACTGCTTGACTATACTGCTTGACTGACTTGACTTGACTACAAAAATTTACAAATTTGGCCCTACCCTTATTCTAAACTTAACATCTAACTTAGCTACTAGTGACGCGCGGCGGCCGACCAATCACAGCGCGTTTTACGCCCGCGCGCCGGGTGGGGGAATCGCCCCCACCGTGCGGACGGCGCATACGCAGCCAATGGGCTCCCTGAGAATTCCGCAAATGTAGGCGCTGTGATTGGTCGTTCGATCTGTACATTTTTCGGCACGTGGCTGTCGTCAACAGTCTCCCCCCGGCGAAGGATCTCCGCAGCCTCCTCCGGTTGGCAGCCCCGTGCCCGTCGCGCAGCGCGTCCTCTCTCATCGTTCCGTGGAGAGTGCAGGTTCGACGACGATCAGCTTCGATGTCGGCCGCCGAAATGTTCCTCCTCTTGTCGTTATCTCCACGTTCCGAATCACGCCGTCAGGTCCAGGGTAGGTATTGGCTACGATGCCGCGTGGCCACGTGTTTCGAGGCAGAGCGTGGTCGGCTATGATAACCACGTCTCCGGTCCGTACTTCGCTGCTTCGTGGACGTTGTGGGTCGCGGCGTGGTACGAGGGTCGGTAGGTACTCTCGTAGCCAGCGTTTCCAGAAGGCGTCGGCTAGTGCTTGCGTCGCCCTCCAAGTCCTGCGGTCGCCCTCTTCACATGGCCCGGTGTATGGAAGGCCGGTCGATGACCCCAACAAGAAGTGGTTTGGGGTTAGCGCCTCCGGATCGCTTGGGTCTACGGAGACATGCGTCAGTGGTCGCGAATTGACAGCATGTTCCGCCTCGGCCAGTAGAGTGTGCAGGACCTCCTCTTTCGGTGCTCGTTCGTTTAATGTGGCGTTGAGCGCGGTTTTCACGGAGCGAACCATGCGTGCCCAGGCTCCGCCTTGGTTAGGTGCTCCCGGCGCGATGAATTTCCATGTGGCATCGTAGTTCATCGCCTCTCTCTTCAGCTCGGGAAGCCACTCGGTGTACGCCTTCTTGAGCTCGGTGTCAGCCCCTCGGAAGTTAGTGCCGTTGTCACTATATATTACGGCGGGCCATCCTCGTCGTGCTGCCATTCTTCGCAGCGCCATGATTGCGGAGTCAGTGGTGAGTGATGCCACCAGCTCCAAGTGCACGGCGCGTATCGTTAGACAGGTGAATAACGCCACCCATCTTTTCTCTCTTCGTCGTCCAATTTTGATGGTGACTGGCCCGAAGTAATCTATCCCACAATGACTAAAGGGACGTCTGAAGGGCTGTAAACGTTCTGCGGGCAGATCCCCCGTCGGCGGGCTCCTTGGCATCGATCTTCGTAGTCGACACATAAGGCAGCCTGCTGCGACTTTCTTAACTGTTGGTCGCAGCCGCAGGATCCAGTACTGCTGCCTGACGTCGTTGACCACTCGCTCGTTGTTGCAGTGTCCCGCTCGTCTGTGCTCTCGATCAATAATTCTCTTCGCGAGTTCGTGGCGTCCGTCCAATAATACCGGCTTCTTTGCTGTTTCCGGTACGTCCGCCTTATTGATGCGTCCGTTCAGTTTCACAAGCCCGTCCTCCCAAGTGAGGTCGTAACGGTGCAGAGGGCTCGTTCGTGCTACGGGGACTCCTTTCTTCAGGCAATCGATTTCTTGGCTGAAGGAGTCTTGTTGCGCCTGCTGCAGCCATAAATTTGTCGCTCGGTTGAAATGTTCGCGGCTGAGTGTCTTCGTTCTGTCGCGACATCTTTCCACGAAGAGTAGCGCTTGTGCTGTTGCGCCGATCAGTCGCTCGAACGTCGAGAATCGTTCTATCTCCGGTAACGCCGCGTTTCTCTCTGTTGTGTGCGCGATGACGTGCGTTATTTCCGTCGTTTCCTCGTCTTCTCGATCCGTTGGTTGCTTCGGCCATTCCGATCTTGGTAATTTCAAGAAGGATGGTCCCGTGAACCACAGGTCGTTTTCGTTGGCTGGCGTATAACCGGCGCGTGTGGCGACGTCGGCTACGTTCAGATGCGTCGGTATCCATCGCCAGTCTTGCGGTCTGGATGACTCAGTTATTTCTCCCAGACGGTGTGCGACGAATGGAGTGTAGCGCTTGCTTCCATTCCGCAGCCAATGAAGCACCGTCTGAGAGTCGCTCCAGTACACGGTGTCGTCGACGTTGACACGGTGTTCTTCTTTGATTGCCTTCGCTAGTCGCGTTCCGATGAGGGCCGCTTGAAGCTCCAGGCGCGGTACGGTTTGGGTCTTCAAGGGCGCGACCTTAGCTCTAGCCGCTATCAGGACTGTCTCGATGACATGGCCGGGTCCGTAGTGCAACCTCCAATACGCCGCCGTTGCGTAGGCTTCTTCGCTGGCGTCGCAGAACACATGAAGCTCACGACGACGCACTTCTCTCCCCCCGTTGTAACTACGGGGTAGCCGTAGTTGGTCGATTGCTGGCAGGCTTGTCAACCATGCATCGAAGTCCTCGCTCAAGTCGGATGGTAGAGGGTCGTCCCAGCCGGTCTTGAGGCGCCATAGTTTTTGAAGAGTTATCTTCGCTGTGATTGTGAAGCAGCTGAGCAGTCCGAGCGGATCGTATATGCTCATCACCGTCGATAATGCTTCTCTTTTCGTCGGCGGGCGTTGTCGAGACTTCACTGGCAGTGGGACTCTAGGCAGGGCGGTATTGAAGCCCAGCCGATCGGTACTCGCATCCCAAAGCAGGTCCAATGTCTTCTCTGTGTCTCCAAACGTCGTAGTCCCGCTTTTGGCTCTACTATCCGGGCTCACGGCTTGTAGAAGCTTCCTGTTGTTGCTGTTCCATCCCCTCAGGTGGAATCCAGCCTTCTGGTGCACTGCGTCGACTTGGGTGATGACTTCGTGGGCCTCTCTCGGATCATTGAAGCTGTCGACGAAGTCATCCATGTAGTGCGCTTCGGTGATTGCGCGCAGTGCTGCAGGGTGCGTCTCAGCATGCTGTCTCGCGTTGTGGTCCCTCACGCTGTGTGCGAGGAACGGTGAGCTCGATGCGCCGAAGATCATCGATGTCATCTTCAGCTTGCGCGGTGGTTCATTCTGCCTGCAGTCGCGCCACAGGAACATCTGTGCGGGTTGGTCCTCGCGGCGTATCTTGATCCGCAGGAACATTTCCTCGATGTCAGCTGTCACCGCGTATGCGCCCTCTCGGAACCGGAACAAAATGGTCTGCAGCGATCGTAGCAGATCCGGCCCTTCGAGTAGGTGATCGTTCAGGCTGACACCTCGAATTCTTGCTGCTGCGTCGAAAACCAGTCGCAACTTCCCGGGCTTATTTGGATTCTTGACGGCGAAATGCGGCAGGTACCATGCGACGGGGCTTGCGTCCTCGGAGCCGTCGCAGGGTTCGGCGTATCCTTTTTCTACGAGGTTGTCGATCCTCCGCTGGTATTCTTCCCTATCGCGTGGATCTTTTCTCAACTTGTTCTCCAGATTTGTGAGCCGGCGGAGTGCTGAGTCGTAACTCCGTGGCAGTTTGGCGTCGTCGTTTCGCCAAGGCAGGCCCACTTCGTATCTGCCGTCCTTGTGCTTCACGGTGCGTTCGAACGTGGAGACGGCACGCTTGTCCTCTTCGCGGACGTGTGATGCGTCGAGCGACACTCCGAGTGAGTCGATCCGGAAGTGTCTCGACACGAGTTCTTCGAGTCGGTCGTCTGATGCTTCGGTCGTGACGACATGTAGGATATCCTCGGTGCGGCGAAGCGATCTCGATGGCGCCGTCCCGTGGATTACCCATTCGAGTTCGGTTTTGGAAGCAGCTGGTTCCTTAGTTTTTCCTGACCGTAGCTCGCGGGTCACTATGAGCTCCCAGTTGTCCGTCCCGATCAAAATGCGAGGCTTCGCATTCTTATATACGACTTCTCGCTCGTCGAGATCTCTCAGGTGGCGTAGCTTCATCGTCTCCGCCGGTATCGATTGCGGCGTGAGGTCCAGGCCCACCATGGTGCGAGCGTTGATTTTGAAGATCTGGTCACTGCGCGCTCCTTTTATTCCAATCTTCAGTCGACGGCTCTGCACGTGACTTTGCTTCTTATTTATTCCTCGGACGTTGAGCTGTGCGGTCGGTCCGTCGGCGCCGATCTGTCGCGCCAGGTCGTCGTCTAATAAGGTGACCGTCGAGCCTTCGTCGAAGAGCGCGTAGGTGTCGCAGCTCCCACGTTTGCCCGTGATTGTCACGGGGCAAATCTTCAATTTGACGGCGCGGCTTGTCGTCGTGGCAGCCGTCGTCGTTTCGGTGGTGGCTGGTTCCGTTGCGGCCGCGTTTGAGTCGGTCGCGCTCGTAGCCACGTCGTTCGTCGTTCCACGCTCATCTGCGTGCAACAGTCGGTGATGCGGTCGCTTGCATCCGTTGATTCCGCAGAGCTTCTGTCGGCAGTTCAATCGACGGTGTCGGCCCACGATGCATTTGAAGCAAAGGCCCTCCTTCTTCACCAGCTCCCATCGGTCATCATACGTTAGCTGCTTGAACTTTGGGCAGCTAGGTAGTGTGTGGGCTTCCTGGCATGAAAGGCATCTGCGCTGCGGTGCTTCTTCGGTGGCGACGTACACCGTCTTCTTCTTAGCCTCCGGTCTGGGGGCGGGGCGAGGCGTTTCTCGTGTTCGTTGCGATGTGGAGGGTGCGGTGAGGTTCGATACATAGTTGTATCGCATGCAGCGGTCAGCTTCCTTCATCAGGAACGATGAAAGTTTGAGTAGATCGGCGTTCGGGCCCGGCTGTGACTCGGCGAAGTTGCACCAACTCGATACAAGGTAACTTGGCATCTTGTCTAAGACTTCCCGGGTCAGCAGTGGGTTAAGCAGGTACTCTGGCTGCACGTTCCTCAGGACGGCCACGACGTTCTGTAGCTTCACCGCAAACATGTTAAGATCGTTCGCGGTAGGTCCAATCTTCGGCAGCTTCCGTAGATCGGCGAAAGCCATGTCCACTAGTCTTTCTGGCCTTCCGTAGCATTGCTCCAGTGTTCGCATGATTTCGTCGGGGTGCGTCGCGGTGCTCAACAATGATGCGACGTTTTCCCGAGCTTCTCCACGTAGGCAGTTTCTTAGTCTTGCCATATTCTCTGTAGGTGTGAATTCGTACAGCCGCGTTGTTTCTCGCATCGCAGTCGCGAACTGTAGCCATTCCAGCGGTGAACCAGAGAATATCGGTAGATCCGATGCTTGACGCGGCGGCGGTCGTGACTTCACGAGGGTTTCGAGGACAGAGGCGAGTTGATCGATGCCTCTGCCTCGCGATGACGACCGTCTTCGTTCTTCCCTATCTGGGCGTCGCGTGTCGCGTTCAGGTGGCGGTTCAGCCACGGCGGTCCTTGAGAGCTCCCCCCGTTGTTGGTCGACGTTCGCGTCGTCGAGCCACTCGAACACTCGATCTTGTAATTTATTTGCCGGTTCTTCAGCTTCGGGTTCGCTCTCTGCTCCGTCTAGCGTTTCTGACTCGATATTGAGCGTCTTTTTTATGAGGTCCGCTTCAATTTCGAGTTCTCGGCGTCTTATGGCAGCCAGTCGTTCTTCTGCTTCGATGCGTAGCTTCCGGCGTGCCGCGTTGCTCGCTGCCGAGCGGGTCGAACGCGCGACGTGCACTCTCTTCGCCGGTTGCACCGATGACGTCATCGCAGATGTCGTTATTCCAGTAGTCGCCGCTGTGTCCGTTGGGTGTGCTGCGCGTTCGTCCGCTCCGCTCGGCGGCTGCGTAGTCACTGCCAAGGCGACGCGTGCTCCGGCAACGTCTGCCCCAGCGCGGTTCGCGTTAGGCGCTATTTGCGAGACTTGCGGTGCGGTGCGTAGGCTCTCCCCGGCGTTACCCGTCTCGAGGCGTCCTCGTACGGTCGGTGTACTTGAGGGCGATCTCGGCGGCTGGTCGAAGACACGACGTTGGTTTTCTTCGTCTTGGCTTCTTGTAAGCACCATCTTGAATTGCTGTTGCTGGATCTCGAAGGTTCTATGCGTGTTTAGATCCGGCTTCTCGAAGGACCAAAACTATTGAGGGTGCTGATCCGGCTCTATGGACCAAACTGTAGACGATGTTGTATAACCGTGGATGATGGTGAAAACAAAGACGAATTTCTTCTATAGACGTTTTATTTTTCTTCTTACTGGCTACTTATTACTGCTTGACTATACTGCTTGACTGACTTGACTTGACTACAAAAATTTACAAATTTGGCCCTACCCTTATTCTAAACTTAACATCTAACTTAGCTACTAGTGACGCGCGGCGGCCGACCAATCACAGCGCGTTTTACGCCCGCGCGCCGGGTGGGGGAATCGCCCCCACCGTGCGGACGGCGCATACGCAGCCAATGGGCTCCCTGAGAATTCCGCAAATGTAGGCGCTGTGATTGGTCGTTCGATCTGTACATTTTTCGGCACGTGGCTGTCGTCAACAACAGTTTTCATATTATTTTAGTGGAAAGAAATACAAGTGGATAGTTTGGAATGACAGATGAAATAGTTCGCTATGTTTTTATTTTTGGCTATCATAGATTTCGTTAGTACTTCGCACCCAGCGAATATAAAGCTTGAATCTGTAACATTTATGATTCGCCTTCCTCACTGATATAATGCTCAATGTTATATTACATGCAAATGGTCCATGTGAGAAGACAACTTGTTGTACATACTTATTTTAAAATGTATTCTTTTTATTTCTTTTGTGTACCAGATAAAACATTTGTAAGGTTACAGTAAAGTTTTTGTTACGATTAGATCTCCAAACTTATATGTGACGGTTTTATTAGTTTTGGGTTACAATAGATGTCGCTAGTGTTCTAAATAGATATTTTTTCAATTCTTTAAACTTAATCTTGACCATAATTCTATGGTAATAAGTTTTGGGATTATAATAATGTAAAGTCTACAGCATATCAGGTTATACAAAACTTAAATTTATTTACTTGGTTTTAAACTTAATACATCTACAGTGCTATTAATAAACAAGGTTTAGCGTCAGAGAAAATTTACATTAAAAATGCAATTTTAGTATTAGTTCAAATTCATATTATATAGAGAGAATAAGCAAACCTACCACTTTCTAGGAGTAAATATTACTCCCGTAGAACCGAAGTTAACCTTTGCTATGTCCCTGTTTAATAATATGAATTTTGACTAATACTTAGTGCATTCACAGCGTAAATTTAGTCCAGCGCTAAAACTGGTAAAACACTGTTAGGGTAGAGTTCATAGAAATTTACAGAAATTTGACATATTGTGATAATTTGACGTGTTTTGAGTTTATCAAGTCTGTTTATTTACTTCGGCTGAAAATGTGGAATATGCAAACCACATCAATAGTTGGGCACATTAACATTATTGAGCT
This sequence comes from Diatraea saccharalis, assembly GCA_918026875.4. NCBI lineage: Eukaryota > Metazoa > Arthropoda > Insecta > Lepidoptera > Crambidae > Diatraea > Diatraea saccharalis. The sequence continues at coordinate 28,149,168 of OU893333.1, read as the reverse complement.
ATAAACACAAAGCATCACCATAATGGCTCATTTACATTGGTGAATAGGGCCCGCATGCGAGGTATGATCAATTTCTGTGGTTCATTTCATTGGTCTGTCATTAATTTGTGGACTATTTAAATGAGCCCACACAAATCCGTCATACGCGCATACAGGCCTTGTCGACCAATACAAATGAGTCTTAAATTAATATGGTTTTGCATAGTCACCTCCAGTGGCATGGCTTATTTACATTTGACGGGGTCAGCAAGCGGAGTGCAGGCGACCACAGCGGGGAATTTTATTAGTCAATAAACCAATGACCGTGTATGTTAATGTATGCCATAAATCACCTAAACCGACAATGCGGATTCTATCGACTAATTTAAATAAGCCTTTTGAATCGTTATGCTGTAAAGTAAGACTTCACAAATAAGCTACTTAAGCCACGGTATTTCTAAGTCAAGACCAGGTTTGGCTATCCATACATTTGACACCTTCGCTTGGCGTGGAGATCAATATTAAAGTCATGCGACTAAACGCCTAAATATGAAAACGCACCCAGCATTATATAATATTCTTCTTAAATTCTGTTGTTAATATTTATCTATATGTTTAATCATGCTAAGTGACCTGATAATGTTATATGAGCTCAAATTATACGAGTTATCTAAATAAATTTTACAAGCATTCAAAGAATTGAAAACCTATATACCTACATTATGTTAATTGCATAAAGAAGTTTACTAAATGACCAAAAAATCAATTGAAATGTACAGTAATTATTATCAATTTATAGAAGTCACATTTAAAATAAATTGAAATGTATGGTGCCGATCAAAATTCTCCAGATAATGCGACAAAACATGCTATAAAAATAGTACTTTTATTTTATCAAGATATTTAAATATTTTAGGTGTTTGTATTACGCATAGTAAAGTACGATCCCAAGTCATAATTAATTTGCGTTTAGATACACGCATATTATAAACACAATTACTACTTGGTAATGAAGTTTAGATTAAATAGAAAAATACAGCTATCTGAAGCTTATTTTTGTTGTTAATAATAGTACATTACGATATTAGTGCGTTATGATGGTTATAACACGCGAGGCGGAATTTCAGCCGGAGCCGAAGGCGAGGGCATAATTGAGCCGAGCATGTTATAACCAATACACACGTATATCGTACGACGTTTTTTAACACATTTGCGAGGAAACAGAAAAAAAAACATTAAACAAACTCAGGGTATGTTCCGATATACACTGCGACCACTGAACAGTATGACGTCAATTTAGTATACTGGAAGCCCGTTCCTTTATAGTTAGTCATACTGGTGACTTTTTAAAACGGAACGCAGTCCAGTATACTGTTAATCCTATATTTGGCGCCATTTTCAAATTTGTTAATGCAAGGTGAATTCAAATATAAAGATTCCCTCTTTTCAAAAGAACATATTATAAAATTGGAAAATTGTATAAAAAAAATATTTATCAATTAAATCCATCTTATAATAAACGTAAGTATTTTATTTTATCTGTTTCGACTGATCACGTGGTCAAAAGCACTGCGAGCACCTTACCTCTAAACCTCCAGTGCTCACAGTACAAATATGGCGGCAATTCATGACGTCATAAATTTCCCTACGGTACTGTAGCAGTGTACTGGCAGTCCATAACGGAACGGATTTTTCAGCAGTAAGTAAGTGCTCGCAGTGTATATCGGAACATACCCTATATATATGAATGTACACTGTTGCTTTCCAGCCTTTTTAACAGCGCGCTAGCGCTGCCTACTGACTGGCGCCGCGCGGCGATTATTTATTTATTTTAATTGTTACACAAGACAGAATAACAACAATATATATAATCAAGCAACAAAAAAAGTAAGCAATCAGATGTAGGTTGCAATTCCACACATATGTGTAAACAGCATGCATAATCATAGCAACAACATTAACAAACAAATGCGTTAAATTACAGTTTAAACAGCGCTCAACGTCGCTGTTTTTTTAAAAAGTACTTCCAACTACTAATAGATGAATGACAGATGTCAGGCTCACCATTAAGTCGATCCAACAACGCGTTATACTCACGGCACATTCTGTGTATAGGGTTATGGAAGGAAACATTATTATTAAGAAATGGCACTGAGAAGAGATATTCTCGTCTGGCAGATCTGTTAGGGACTCGGAAGTTTATTTCTGATAAGACACTGGTATTTATAGAGCCACAAATAATTTTATGTAGGTACATGAGGTCATGTACCTTTCGTCTATCCTCGAGAGCTTCTAACTTGAAAAAGCGGAGACGCTCATCATAATTAGTGAGCTCTCTTTTGCGGCTGAATCTTAACGTGAGAGTTCTAAGGAAACGCCTTTGTATAGATTCCAGTAAATCAACATGGACATTATATTGTGGTGACCAAATCACTGAGGCGTATTCCAGCTGACTAAGAATCAGCGACTTGTACAGCAAGAGAAGGCTATTTGGGGACTTGAACTCTCTAGACGAACGACAAATGAAACCCACCAATCTTCTACACTTCTTAGACAGCGCCTCGCAATGATGACTGAAACTCATTTTGGCATCAAATACTACGCCTAGTTCGAAATTTGAATAGCAACAGCGCGAAATGGCAAATAATACTGTTATGGAATTTGTATGGACTATAACTTAACTATTTGCTTTGGTAACACACGCGTTTTTTATGACCCGCTTTACATATTTAAAACCGGTGGAATTACATCAGCTTTACGAGCAAAGGTGTTTAAAAATAAATTATTTTAAGATTAACACAAAAAAAAGGTATTACATTTGTCGAGCTGCAAAGCTGTGCAATAAAAAACGTTTCGGGTTTAGGTGAGTGTATCCGAATATTGTAAATGACATTTTGCCAGAAGATTAGATATTCTTTATATACATATTTTGCTTTACTCTTTGATATTTTGTTTTGATATAACGTTATGACTTGATGTACCTGTGCCGCTTATTTGAGAGTATTTTTTCACCACATCTGGTATTTTACCTCATATACTTACATATAATGTAACACCTAGACATATTTTTACGTATCTAGACAAAAGAAATGTTAAAGTAAAAATTTTTGTAACACTTTTATGTTGTCTCTCGCTTCTTTTTCAGATGTATAATTTATGATATCGCGAAGACATATGTATAGAAAAGCTTTGACTGTGGGTTATCACAGTATGTCAATTTACATGAATATTTTTTTGTGGCACAGCTCTATAAAAATGCCTTTAGTTGCCAATATTTACTGATTAAAATACCTACAAAATGTGAACAACACCATCGTAAGATGTAATGTACAATATCTTGAAATACATGATATATTATGTAAGTACCTACAGATAAAAACTATCCATTGAAAGTTAAATATAGTATAGTCAAATAAGAATGGGATCGAGATTGCTAACAACTTAAGCAGAGCGACCGTCTAACTCCTCTAGCTACAACTCTAGCCATAGGATACAACTTATTAGGGACGGTATCACTATTTCGTTTCATTTTACTACTGTGACGTATACTTTAATAACGAAGAACAAATGATAAATAATGACGACGTAGTCAATTATCCCCAATAATTCACCAGAAAATATGTCAAAATAGTAAAATGAAAGGAAATTTCGAAATAATATTCGCAAAGATGTCGTCCTATAGCTAGAGTTATTACTAGAAAGTTAGCGGGCGCACCCCACGAGTTAGCTGTCATTTTAGTACTGACAGTAAAGAAAATTAAATACTGTCATTTTAGTACAAAAAATAAACATTTTGGATTCGTTTACCTTTATGCATGTTATACGTATTGCAACGTTTAAGGTCGCAATCTTAAAGGCATCACCATTTTATCATTTCGTGTCCAATTACAAATGTCAATGTCCAGTAATTAGTTATAACATAATGCGATAATCCATTGATTTATAAAATATTTTCGTTACTATTTTGCTCACCTTACACCCTGGAGTTGAAGCGCAATGCTAAACTAGATGGCCGTTTGTCATCCTATTCTTATTTGACTTCTGCATATTACTACCTGCAAAATCTGCAAACTAGGTCATGGAGGTCTTAAAACGTGAGCAAATCCCTGCCATATCTACCGCTCATCTATCTCTACGACCTCATTAGACGTTCGTGTGGTGATAAGTGACAACAAACAACACTCAAAAATTTATCCCTAAAATCCCTCCGAACTAGGATACTTTAAGACTATTCATTTATAGTTCTAGGCTAAGAATTTTTAGTCTACTTTGTGGTTTAGATACGTTATATTAAACAAAAACGCTTGAAAAGGCTTTAAAAGGTCAAGTGGCACCTCACTCGACAAACATATCAATATAGCTTTGTTAATGCAATATTGATCAAATATAATACACAATCAGACAAGTTATTTCAAAACAATGACATGTATCAAAATATAGATTCGGTTTATTTTTTTCATTTTGTTTTTTTGTGTTGTTACCTTTACCTGGTCTTAGTATTTTTATACCAAATTAGCAACAAGTAAGAATTAAATATTTCACTTCAAATGAATCTAAAATTAATTGTATAAGTTAAAATCCAAATAACTTTTAATCTTTATACACGTGATTCGCCACATTTAGGACAGGCAGACATTTATGTAGGCAATTGGTAGCAAACAAAAAAACAAAAGCCAACAGTGGTGTCGAAAAAGCATCATCAATGTAATTTTCAACTTCTACAGGCGTGTTCGATAGGTTTGTTTAGACCGATCGTCAGATGAATATTGATAATCGGGCCTCTGTTAGTGAAATGAAAAACGGAGTAATGTGAAAATCTCTTGTGTATTTCCAATGCAGTTGCGCAACTGATTGCAGACAAGGGGAACGTTAGCTCAGGACAGTAGGTGGTACAACGACGGGCGAGCGAGGCCGGCGCTTGCCACAAGCCGCCGCGGGACGCCTACGCTTACAATTAGTACTTAAAGAATTCAATTCATGTGAGTCAACTTTTTTATTTTCATACTGTGTTCTATAATAGTAATTTTATATAAGATCATATATAATTTTTGCAATGTTAATACATTTTACATAACAAACATCTCCATAGTGTACATACATACATGCGCAGCAGCGCTGGGCGGCCAGCGCAGGCCGGCCGCTCTACAAGTGATGATAGAAAAATTAATGGCTACAGTAATATCATACAAATTAATGACTATTCCCTTACAAATTATCATATCTACTTTAGCATTGTTCTACTCCGATACGATCAAGTTGACGCTTTAGTCCGCCGAGCCGTACGCGTGACGCGCGATTATCTCTCGGTTCGCTCCGACCGATCATGCCCAATAGTGTCCCACTCCCGCCGCTATGTATAAAAATCACACTGCTATAAATTTATAATAAATAAATGCCTATTTACACTATGTAACTATACAAAATGATAGGACGACGAAATACATCGTTTAATCGAGCGACTAATTTTAAACGTAAATTCATACGACGATCTACGAGGGGCCCCGCGGCGGATGCGCCGTCCGCCCGGGGCCGCCACTAAACGAGTTACATATTCAAATTCCCTATTAATCTTTTGTACAATAATATTCGGCCACGAGCCGGGCGCCCGACCGACGCGGCCACCGCCGGCGATCGCTCGACCGCATCGGACAATCCTAAAGGAGACCGGGAGCCGGACTCCCGCACGAACGGATCCTCGGAGGTGGAAAAAATTAATAACGTCGTTAACAAAAGTGTAATCGAATAGAAAACATCAATACATAACTGAAAGTAAAATGTGAGGCGCGGGCGCGGGGGGCGCGGGGCGGGCGCGAGTCGCGGGCGCGGGGGCGTGCGCGGGGGCGGCGGCGGCGGGCGCGGGGGCGGCGGCGGCGGCGGCGGCGGCGGGCGCGGGGGCGGGCCGGGGCAGTCACTTGCCCGCCGCCTGCCGCTTGTGGCTGATCTCCAGCTCGCCCAGCCGCTTCCACAGCTCGTCGCGCTCCTTCTCACGCTTCTTCTCTCTGCGGGCACGGTTATTCACATCTATGTATCGTCAGTTTTACATAGCTCCAACATAGAGTTTCGATGATACTACATACTATGTATAATAGAACATAATGCGAGCCAAACAATAATAGAATCGGCTTCGCTACCAAATTAACGGCTTAGCTGACATTTTGTACTGACAGCACAGAAAACTAAATTAGCTAAAAAAATTTTGGATTCATGTAACTTTATACATTATATTTTTTAATATTATTGGGTTTATTAAAATTGTAAACCAAGCTGAAGAATAAACATTTTTTGATGTTGATTATCAGTATTAACACGACTTTATCTAGAATTTACAAACCATATTTTGAAAATTGGTCTCTTGCTCTTCCTAATCGGCAAACATCCTAATCGCGTCGCCATTTTATGACTTCCAGTTCAATTAAAAACGTCAGTGTGCAGCCATCCGATATATCAAATTACGATGATGCGTGCGGTGGTGTTTTATAAAAAATAAAGTTTTCATTCCATAAGCTATGTGAAAGATGACATGGATAAGATAAAAGTAAATGTTGAGACGACGATTGATCGAGAAGTAGGGAAGAAAAATATGTACAATGGAAACTTAGAATTTCCTTCTAAACTACATCAAAACAGAATTCGAGGCTATAAAAAGTGAAAAAAATAATCTTCCTATAGACAAGCACTCACTTCTGTCGATCGGCTTTGTAGCTAGCGGTGAGCTCGTCGAAGAGTTTCGAGTTCATCTCCATGAATGTCTTGAGCACGTTGTAGACGAGCGCGATGATGGTCTGGTTCCAGTGCTCCTTGCTGATGCGGTACAGCGCCGGGAACATGATCGGCATGATCACGTGGTTGTTCTCCTCCATCAAAGACAATATATATTCGTTGTTCCAAAAATACAGTGCTCTCTCTGCCACCTGCAATTGAGAATTTCCACGGCATCAAACAAATGAACTTCATATCCATGTTACTTTTAAATTTATATTTGTTCTAAAATACTTCATTTTAAATTATAAAACAAATCATATTACTAAAAAAATGTATTTTTTATTTGTGTGTCATATTGTAGCTTGTGTGATAAAACATATAAGATTTTCTGTGTAATTTTATCTATTGTACCTTTGAATTCAATAATGGCTATGTAACATGAATAACAACTACCTGAAAATGTGGACTGGAAACACATTTAGCTATTTGCCTGAATAAAGGCTCTTGGATTTTCGCAAATTGAGCCGGCTCAATTACATCCAAAATCTCTTCTATCTCGCCCAAAAACATCACCTGCGAATAAATATATAAAAAAATAAAATAAAAACATTCCACAATCACACATAATATAATGGTATTTGTTTTCAACTTTTAATCTATACTGATATTATAAAGAGGGAACATTTCATTGTTTGTTTGTAATAAATAGGCTATGAAACTACTGTGGATAGATATAAAAAAATTCTTTCACCTACGGGAAGCTACATAATATGCGGCGAAGATAGGCTATTTTTATCCCATACAACAGCAAATAAAGGTATGAGAACGGAAGTGAAATCATAAAATGTTACTATAGCAACCATTGTTTACCATTCAATTTATCATTGTAATGTATCATGATATGAAGATCTGTATCATGATATGAATGTCAATCCAAGTAAACAAGTTCCCTAAGAACCACGCGAGCGCAGCCGCTGGCGGAAAGCCAGTAAAATATATGACAAGTGAGCGGTATACCTCCTTCTGTGAGCAAGTCTTGGGCCAGAACTTGAGTAGTCCGCGCACAACGGGCTCAGTGAGGGTGGCGTCCTTCTCTAGGAATTGCACGACGCAGTACGCGAGCTGCGCGTGATACAACGACAGGCACTTCACCTTGTGCAGTGGCAACAAAACCTTCACCAGGAACTGCTTGTGCTCGCTCTTCAGCGGCAGAGCGAATCCGTTTATTATACTGCAACACGATTACACATTACACAATCAATAACCCATAACGAACGAACGAGAAAAACGTGCAAACTTATAAAAAGAGTATTCAGTTAGTTGTCATTTTGAATGTTTTATATCATATAGTGATTCATTACATATGCAAAATTAGGCGTAAACTCATAATATAATATTATTTCATCAGGTCACAATTAAAAGTCAACTTTTTATACAGGTACCTAGATTCATACATTTTTGTTCTAAAATTGAAATATTTGTCTACTAGGAAAATAGAAAAATTATTTGCCAGTTGTGTTTAAAATGTTAATGCAATATAACAGTCAACAAGAGAATCACTTTATAGGTATTTGCTTAATGATAGGATGTATTATTAATTAAATAAACATTAAAAATAAAGCACATTGCAATGTCAAACCTGCTTAACCTATCCTGCCTGCTGCTATACCTACCTAGAGTGGGTCACAACGATCGGAAAAAATGATATACCACAATAAGTCAAATTCCTAAACAAAGACAATATAGAAAAAATCATCTTCACTATATGAAAACTTACTAACTCCATGAGCTACATACAGCATGCTCTCACTCAGCTACGTAACTCTTCCAGATTTTTCTTTTTTCAGAACAAAACAAACCCACAAATCATTACATCACTAAATTTCTCCCTTTAGTCATATTTCTTAGTTATTTTTAACCATAATTAGTATCTTTAATAATTACCGATTAATCAATTTGACCGTTACGTATTATAGATATCTTAGATAAGGTAATAGATAAAATTTACACAATCGATACTCACCTTCCCAATATTTCCAACAGTTCCCCCACGCCATTGAAATGTTCAGTTTCATAGACAAATCGTAGGAATATGTTATTGATTTGTTTGCGTATAAAAGCACGCAGCCCCAAGAACTTTCCATAGATGCGATGAAGCACAGTCTTCAAAAAATCGCGCTCGCGCGGATCTTCCGAATCAAACAGGTCTAAAAGCTATTGGACCAAAGACATAATTATTTCATGGTATAACCATACGTCAATAGACACATTACATACTCAGTTTAATACAATCTGTCATAATAAAAGGTAACACCGGGAAATAGCCGGTTATCAAATCTAATACCTGCCCACTTCAATCAATATTTGATAAACTGATATAATACTCAAATCTTTCTGATTATCACAGCCAGCTATCGGTTAAAAATAAAAACGATATATTGAGAATTTTATAAGTTAACGCACAAAGAGCAACAGACTCAATGACCGTTAATTAGTTCAACTTCAGATGGTACGTTATTCATTACTAAATGTATGATACTTCTGATTAGTGATATTAAATTTAATAGAATACATTAACATTCGAATATTTATAAAAAAAAAAACAATGAATATATTACCTGCAAAACGAATTTTTGGTCAATGACCTTCTTGCCAATAGTGGGCTGAAAATCAGTGGACTCCAGGAAGCGCAAAAAGAATTCGTAGACCAGCTGCAGATGAGGCCAGGAGGCCTCCAGAGTCGGGTCGTCTTCCTCGGGATCGAAATCGGGATTATCACTCGGCGGCAAAGTGCGAAATAGGTTGGCCGATATCTGTTAAGAAAAAATGATTAGTAAACTTTAAAAGAAATTCAAATTAGAGACTTATTTTAATATAAGAAATAAATTTTAAACTTAACAAACAAAATATTCAGGCGACATACAGTAGGTAGATTGATCTTATTAACTTTTAGTAAGTACCCATTAAAAAGATACAGGCGCCTCTACTTTGCGCCTGAAGGAAGTGGTATGTTAATATGAGGCCTGCACTCTATCAAAGAATATCACTGAGAATAGCTCAAAGATTTATTAATAGATAATATAAGATATTGCTAAACCGTTGCAAACTATATAACATATCAAAAGAAAGCGTTTGTGGTGAAGATCTCAAAAATATTTATTTTTATAATTTTAAAACAAATAATTTGAAGATTATTTAAAAATAACCTTTAAATATACTATATTTAATTTAATAAATAATGTATTTCAGTCACTCGAGTGAAACAGTGAAGTTAAATTAATATCAGGCACAATTATTCAAATAAAAAATACCTAAAATATATTTTTATACTCAATTACTATGATTCTAATTCACTTTAATTAATTTTCGATCTAGAAACGATGAAAATAGCTTTAGCTATTAATGAATTTACAAAATATTCATTCAAAATATAGTTTGCTATAATACAAATTATTAAATACGTACATACTTTACTTCTAAACTAAATATATATTTTTTATCATAGCATTTTGCTTATTTAATTACCCACTTTTGACTGTGAACTGTGTTGTGTGACTTAACTTGCTAAAACCAAAGATACTACTATTATCAAATGACTAGTTTTTGCCCACGACTTCGTCCGCGTGGTATAAGTAACTTAGGGCAGTTTTTCCAAAACGAATATTTATTCTTTATCTTTAAATTAACAAAAAATAAATTAAAAAGCCTGTCCTTTGACCAAAAGCGGTTAGGAACTACTGACAGATATATCTAGTAGAGTCAGAAATGCTGTTAGTCGCTTGCTATTGACATAAATTGGATAAAACTACTTGATTATAATGTCTGAAGAAGTTTCTATCAGTAAAATAGACAAGTTTCATTTTCAAGTCGCTAGGAAAAAAATAAATTAGACACAAACCGAAGTGCTGTTTTTGTGTAGGGTTTGACAAGACGTCTCTCGAGTTGGATATTAATGAGAAATAGATTTAATATGTCATTAAGTATAAATAATTATATAATGATAACGCAATAACCAGTTTTAATATCCATCTGTGTCCGGTGTTACAGTTATAAATGCTATTTGTTGACTTTTCCATAAACATTATGAGCTTAAAATATTATCTGCAGATATTGGAAACATGTTCGTAATGAAACTGACATGCTACGGTAATTAGCGTTCATCAGTTTTTAACGTCTCTTTGGTTAGGATCTAACAGAGCTTATGCTACAAGATATATAAACATTACATGCGAGTCATTAAGTGTCATATTTTATATATTGGAAAAAATTTTATATATTGGAGATACAGGACATAAAATCACACATTAATGAAGTAAAAAAAGCGTGATATGCATTTTTAGATGGTGCCGATGCTTTTTCATCTGGTGGTGATTAACACCAGATGAAGAAGCATCGGCGGACCGACACCCGACGCCTAGAACGAAATCTCTTTGCTCCAACATAGTTTTGCATTATTTAATAATGACTAGGTATAAAAGGGAGTTAAAAAATAGATGTAATATAGATACGAACTCCCTAACACGCCGCACGCCGGTTTCAAGGTGTCTCTCGCCATCTCCGTAGTCCCGGGCTCGATCCCGGTTGGGTCATGGAGAAAACGGACTTTTCTATATCGTCTCGGATCTGAGTGTAGCGTTACCTTCATTGTCTCAGATAGTCTATAATGTGGGGATTTTAGTTACTCATCTTGAAATCTGAGCAATGTATATGATTATTTGTCTAATATTTATATATCTCAAAGTTTAATCAAATCGACCTATTTTTGCAAAAGTAACGTACATCTATATCTCTTCCTTTCAGACTTAACTTTTAAAACTAAAGATACTACTATTATCAAATGACTAGCTTTTGCCCACGACTTCGTCCGCGTGGTATAAGTAACTTTGGGCATTTCCAAAACGAATATTTATTCATTATCTTTATCTTTGACAAATACGAACTTCCACACAAACTTTATTTCTTTATTTCAACCCTTTTATCACAATAAAAAACAGACTGTCCTATCTCAAGTCAACTCTGTTTAGTAGTTTAGGCGTGAGAGCGTAAAAGATATATACTCAGAACTTCTTTCGCATGTATAATATTAGTAAGGAATAATTAAACGATTCTCCTTGTCGCTCATTGCATCATATAGTAATAGATAGTTCTAGTATAGTAATAGATAGATAGATTGCATCATATAGTAGAGATAGTCTTAGTATATAGTAAGAGTTTACCAGACAGTTGTCGAAATAATAAATCACACTTGCTTAGTCGACTTTTAAACTCACAGCTATTAAAATTTAAATTCAAACTTTAAATTGGTTTTATATAATGAACATATTGTAGTCAACATCGAATTAGGCGGCTAGATCTATAATAGAATAGCGCCATAAGGTTAGCCGTGCAAATAATTCCACTGCTAAACTTCGATCAGGTGAGTAACCATCACGACGTCCTTCTACAGTGCGGCTGTAGTACAGCTGCTGTACAAAGTCTAGGGAAGTGGTTAACTGTCAAGGATAATAGAATATTAGTTTGTAGCAATAAATATAATTAATTATATGATTTTAATATTTATATTTTAAGGGTATGGTTAAATATATATATGATAATGATAATTGATTGAGTAGCTCAAGCTAATAATTTTTCGATCACCTATCCCTTGACCGACCCTTACGAAAGTTACTTATCAACAACGATCGCGGGCCGCAGGCTTATCCACTACGCCACCGAGCTACTTATCAGCATAGCAAACCTTTCTTACTATATTTATTTGAAAACTCAACCTTGACCATAACAGTGCGATGTAGAAGTATACTTCACGCCATCTAGTATAATACAAAATATATAGTTTTGTGTTTTAGTATAAAATGATTTGTTCAGGAATATTATCAAATATGTTTATTTAAAATGTTATTTTTGTTATCAATTATGTACTCAAATACGCATTTTTATCACAATATAAGTAAATCATTATAAATAATATTGTATATATTTATTACGATGCCAAATCAACTTGTAAATAATCTTAAACTACCCAAATACCATCATATAGGTATAAAAACAAAGAAGTTTCATACAAACATTTTCACCCTTTTTGACCCCCTCCGGATCCCCCCGAACGGATTTTTGATGCCAAAAATCCATTCTTAGTAAACCTCATGTAATAAGAGGAGTCTACCCTTCAAATTTCAAGTCTCTATGACCTGTTTTAGGCTTTGCGTTGTCTGAGAGTTAATACGTCAGGACATCTCGTTTTATATATGTATAGATGAGAAAGCCGTACAAACAAGTGGGTGGGATCTAACACTGATGGAGTTTGAACTACAGTATGTGAACATATGAACAAAGATTACTATTAGGTAATTGGTTACTCTGGCGGATATAAAATACATATTAAGTAATGTAGGTTTCATAAATAAAATACCTACCATTAATTTAACACACTGGTTTGATAATAAGGAAAACTAGGATCAACAAAGTAAATAGGCTTGAAGTATACTATATAAATATATTTTAATTAGTATTATGTGTTATATACCGTGTCCTACAGGCATTTATAAAAGCACTAAGTTATTCACTAGGTACATGTCATATATGTAAATACCTAATGAAGATACCGTTAAAGTTATCTTTTCTTAAAAATCTCTGTAGCAATGTCGCGTAAAGCGAGTCGTTACGTTGCCTAAAACATGGTTAAGCAATGGCTGGTTATGCGTCATGCTCGTGAATGCTCTTACTTATCTGCTGTATTCTTCTTACTTCAATCCATTTTCTTTTATTATGAATACGTCATTGGGTATGTATGATACGATTAATTATATATTCCACAAACTTTCGCATTTACATTATTAGCAGGATATAATAAATGCGAAAGTTTGTGAGAATGGATGTACGTATGATTCTTAGACTTTCAAACAAAAATTGCTGAACTGATTTTGATGAAATTTGGTTAAAAAAGTTATTTTTCGCTGTCTGTAAGCTGCTTTTTAAACTACACAACAGATTTTATTGCAGTTTTCATCACTATAAAGAGTTTATTTACATTTATTTTTACATGACCATGCGGGCGATGCTCTCCGCCAGCAGCTTCGCCCGCATCGCATGGTCATGTAAAAATAAATGCTAGTATAATATCTTTTTCCCAATTTTTATCACACTAAACGGTTTCCCAGTGATAAATGTACTGTCAAATTATTGTATAAACTAAATATTAAGTAATTATTTGGTGTAGAGAATCACTTAATAGTGTCGACATTGATATTTATTGAATGTATTATCTATTTATTTTATTTGGTAAAGTAGTGATATTATTCAAATGTCATTACTGATAAGTTTCTTGTACCTATTCTTGTCAGACAAAAGATGCCCTGCATGGTAGGTGAAAAATGTTGTACAATTCGAAAGTACTTTCATTAATAAATTTATTAACATTTATTTTATAGTTTATATCTCATATAATACCCATATTATAAAATTACAATGATGGGTATAGATTTTATTTTGTATTTTTCTTTGTAAATCTTTTCAATTACAAGGCCACTATATAAGATTGAAAATGATGTAACTCAGCTAACAATATCATTGTCATCTAAACTAAATCTTTATACAAAATTTCAGTGTAATCGGTTGCTTTAAAATCAGTTGCAATATTTGGTAAACATACACTAAAAGTTAAAGTGTAATAAAGGAGAATGTCATTTAATCCTCAAATATATTCACAAAATATCCCAATAGAAGTGGAAATGAAATCATGACCTCCATGATTTCGGAATCAATTATGAAATAAAATTGATTTATACATTACCATTTTAATTATCTCTGGGTACACCGGTTCAGTGAGCACCCCACGCCCACCAGTGATGTACTCTACGAGCTCGCTTAAAGTGGCACGTTTGATCTCTTTGCCTTTAAGGTCAGCAATAGGGTCCATGAAGTCAAAAGCTACACAGCACTGCCGCAGCTTACGAATGAACAGCTCTTCTTGTTCGCTGCTTGCAACATCTGAAAGTGACAATATTAATTATTATATATTAATAAACATATTATTTTGTAAATTTTCTGACAGTATGATTGGTAACAAATGAAGTCTATGGGTTGGCACATATCAGTGTGTGTCACATAATTGATAATTAGTGGCTGGTCTTCTGTCAGATTTGCTCCAACCCTTATTTTAATTATAATATCTTAAAAAATTAAGAACTATTGTTAAAGTAGAATGCAGAACCAAGCAACATTACAACATTACCAATACAAATTATCAAATTTAGATCTATTTTGAGGGCTTGAAGTCATCATACTTTCATCATTGGTCTTACACACATATTGAATTATAATATAAGAATATTGAGTTTAAAACTTGAATGCAAATGCCAATGAAACTGTATAAGTTATACATTGTTTTCTGTTCTTATAAATAAAGATGTATAGGCAAGTGTTAGCAATAAAAATCAATTAATTATTACAATGAATTTTATTATATGTTGCAAATGGATACAAAATGGATATTTTGTATCCATTTGGATATTGGATAAAATGGATATTTTGTATCCATTTGGATATTGGATAAAATGGATATTTTGTATCACTATTATATTTTTCATGTAATAACTTGAAATAGATAATGTCCATTACAACCTTAATCATTCAAAAGCCTCAACTGTCATGAAAAAGCCCTTTAGAATACAAGATGCCCATGATTACCAAAATGTAAAATACTTATTACATTTTGGTATTTTTTTTTTTTGTATTTTTTTTTAAAGTGACAAAATAATCTTCAATCTAAAAAACATGATCAAAAGGTATGAAAGAGAGTAAATGATACTCTAAAAGATGACAGACAATTAAGGAGCTTAAATAGAAACTTATAAGAATTTAACATCATATACAAAACTAAGTAACTAAAGTGCTGAAACCAAGAGTGTTCAAAGTACCAGAACCACAACCAGAACAGTTTACAACAACTTTAAATCTGCCACACCTCTTTTAAAGTATGGGTTGAAAGAAATTTAACTCTTAAATTCCTACTTTCTCAAAATATCATCTCAGTTTACACCTGCTTATGATACAAAGATATCTAAATAAAGGCAGTTCCTTTTTCACATTTGTTTAACATGCTGGAGAATTTTAGGTATGCCTCATATGGCATTATACTATAATAATTGAATTTTAAAAACTGCATTTACTAATTTAATTTTGTTTGTAATTTACTAAAGCCTTGGGAAGTATATATTCTGATCATTCTTTGATCAAGTTTGTCCAATCATGACCTAGATTCAATAATAATAAATATATAATTCACATAAATAGAACACAACCTTGAAGCCCAATAGAACATACCCCATAACAACTTTCTGAGTACACTACAGAAAAGTACTATAAAAATACTAGCCAATAATGTCAACTAGATTACGAACAAAGTAAATATACATGTATCTCAGAGTGCAACAAAACTGTTTATGCAGTGCACCATTCTATATGTTACACTGACTTCAAACACTAATAACTAATCATGGAGTATCTACCTGTTTTAAGGAATGTAATCTGCCAAATCACATTCACACTTAGAGCTACATCAAAAACCAAATCTCAAGCCCAAGAAAACCTCAAGCCCAAAGATTATCCTTAGATATCTGCATTGAATTTAATATGTGAATAAAATTTTATGAAAAATAAACATTCATAGACATCATATGCATACATCTAATAACATTTACCAAAATTTTCATATGTTAACATAGGAACTTATATTAATCATTATTTATCTATTGTGGCATACATAATCATAGAGCATACAACAATATAATGTGATATACAGTAGGCATGCATAGTTCAATGATCAATGACAAAGTATGACACAAAAACATGGTTAGTGTCAAAGGCTTTTCTTGGTTACTAACTCCTAACCTATTTAAATTTCTTACTTTGCAAATAATGAATGCCAATTAGGGGTCACAAAATAAAGAACCCTTATCACAAAGTTCAATGAACTGCTTAACCACTGATGTTTATCTTATTGCTTATAATAAAATGGAATTGTATTGGTGTCAAAATGACGTGAAGAAGAGGTACACTTACCTTTGAGCAGTGGCAGAGCCTGCAACTCTACATCCTGCGTGTTACGATAACGTGAAGATCCTTGGGATTTCTTCGTCTTTTTCTTCAATGACCGCTTGGCGAAAGGGTCAATCCTGTCCACAAACGTTCCCGAAGACATTTTGTGTGTGTATAAAACGCTAAGTGTCCCAAATGACTTTACGCCGACAGTGATTAATTTACTTGTTTTGATTCGAACACAGTCATGATCCAGTCCAATATACGAGACGAACGCGCACTTCCCGTAAGGTCGCAGCACAATATTAGAGCCTAAACAAACATTCCATCGTCATACATGACGGTAATGGAGTGACCACACTCAGGCCATTCTTTATACACACAAGATTCCACAATAGTTACGTAATTTATAAACGTCTATAACACTAAAATGACACAATAACAAAAAGAAATAATTTGATTCACAAATCTAACTTTATTTTCTGAGGCGTGTCACGAATAGCAGAAGGTAGAAGTCACATATACATACAAGCCTCGTGTAATATCAGCCGGTCAGTCAATGACAATATATATTTCTTCAACAATAATCGTCCGAGATAATTGAAGATTTGTTAAATAATAACACTTAAGACGTCGATAACAAACGAGTTACGGTTTTGTAAGATGTAATCGAAATCTGAGGTAACGATGACACGGATCAAATCCAACATCAAAAATCTATCACCGTATTCTCGCCATCGCTCACCATCCGTTTCGACACTATAACAGAACGCATTTTAACGCTACGCATATGATAATTTGAAGACGTAACACTTTTACAGGAATAATTAAATGTTTCCACGAGATTTTCCGCAATGGGAAACGATCAATTTACAAAATTAAAACTAAAAGATTATCATCACTGGTTTGCTGCGAAAACGCTACACTCGTAGAAAAGTACCTAAATCTGAAAATAGATGGAGATAGAAAATGTTCACTTGGCCAGATTACGGACTAATTAACTAAAATTATAAATCTTTCTTAAAATTTAGTGTTAAATATAAAAAAAATAAAATAAGTATTTTATTGAATCAAATAATTTAGCACAAAATGATCAATTTAAAGATAAAAAAAATAAAAGTATCTTCAGTTTTAACACCTTTTCCGGTTAGGTTGGAAACGTTCATCTTAGGAAAATTTCTAGTCTATGGATATTTAAAACGAAAATAAAGCCAGGCATCGACTAAAGGTCCTATCTATGTTGAAACTCGAAACATGCATGTCATAAAATACTCGTTTGGGATAATTTAAAAGTACGGTCGAGCGTTGAATTTTATAGGGATATGACTACTTTTTTGTGTGCCGGTCAGGTAGATTATTGATGAATATTAAACTCTTCTTCTTCTTAACTTTAATGGCACTTTGCGTCACCACATTACTGCCAACTTCACGTAGGATACCATTACACGATTTAAATACATTCATTCAACAATCTTTTTTGCGTAATCAATAAATTAAGACGTTACATTGAGTACTGAAAAGGTGAAGTATACGTAGTGTTGTGAACGTTTTTTAACAGGAATAGTAGCTATATTTGATTGAACTAGCTCTATTCTGCACCCCACCTGCACATATGGTGGGGACAGATATCTCATATCACCTGGGAGAAAATGCATACGGCGTTAAATCCGCCGTTGTACGTTTATGTAAAAAGTAGAAATTAATAAATAGAAGATTTTTAACAAAAAAGTTAATCGTATATTTTTGTTTCAAAATTATTTCTCTTCTAGTATTAATTTAAAAAACGGAGTAGATATACTTACAAAATGCAAAAAAAATTGTACCATTTGGCATATTTTTCTAGTTTTTTTTTTTTTTTTTTTTTCTATTGTTAATGCAATCAAATGTATTTATTATATTATTATTTGATTACCTAACTGAGAAATAAAGAAAATCAATTCATATATAAAATAAATAGAGCTTGTTTTAATAACTTAACAGCAACAGTTTATCTACACTAAACAATATATTACTGTCTCGGTACAATATGACCTAATAATATCACTTATGTGAATCGTTATTCGAAAGCCATATTATGGTGAGTACAGACTCAACCAACGAATGGCTAAAGTTCGATATTCGCTAGCATAACTGTTATTTATTATTTATTTATTTATTGATTGACACATAAAACAAATTACAGACATACATTTCACAAAAAATAATATGTATATGTATAAAACATTACACAGGACCATAATTCTGAATAATTATCTTTTTATTTGTATAATAATCAAGAAACAGATAATCTATGTGTAATGACTAAAATAGACATAATCAATAATATAATCATAATAATACAAAACAAATAACAAATTTATTTTTTTTATTTGTTTATTTATACACACAACTTAATCTATTGAAATAAGATCTAAGCCAAAGAACTTATTAATTAGAATCAATATTATTAAATATAATAGCTAGGTGTAGTAGAATAAACCTTTCTAGATTATTAAATAAACTGAGAAATTAATAGGCTTTATTCAACAAAAACTTTACACGACAATCGATGACAGAATAGTCATAGTTTCCTTTGGTCAAAGCTACTTTTTGATATAAACCAAAGAGTTTATATCACCACACTAGGGAAATTAATTTTATATTATATTATTTCTAATGATAATTTTCCTCAACGACAAAAGATCATAAAATCATAAAAAGCTAATATTTTCCAGTAATATTATTTTGAACTTTTTGATGCAGCCGCGCTCAGGCGACAAGCAACATCTTGGTTGGTAATTTCTCATTAAGTTTAGTTAAAAAATAGATTTCTAGATGAATAAATTCTGAAAAAGAAGTTCCATGTATTACAACTGCTGTCTCTTGCTAATTAATCACTAAATTTTTCAATCATTAAGTATATGGACTTGAATATTTCTTTTAATATTTTTCCTTCTGATAAATAAATTTGATATTAACATAAAACACAAATCTGATTTTCTCTTTAATGTTGGCCGGCGGAAAGCTGTTGAAATTTAACAACAATATTAGAAAGGAATCTTGAAATCTGATTTTTAATTTTAGAGAAATACGCTGTCACAGGCTGATCAATTCAATCAAAGTCAAGCTTATGTGCCGTCCACGCGGTATGTCCCACGGTGACCTTCATCGGTTCGTGCATGCGCTTGTTCAAAGTGTCAAGGTATCCACACTGGTTCTTAAGCAAGCATCCCGACCAAGGTGTTTCCATACTGGAGAAACAAAAAGAACAAAAAATATTTTACATGTTTTTATGAGGAGTATTTAAAAAAATAAAGAAACTACAAAAAATTATGTCACTAGATGGCAGCACAAATTGTTGGATCTAAATGTAGACAGAGTAAGTATTAGACGGAATAACATGTTCTATCTCATTCATCGGGGAAAGAAATGGCTTAATACAATTTCTATTAGTTAAAGCGAGATGGAAACATTTATTTTTTGTCCTTATCAATGTGACCGTGTGTGTGTTTGGCACCAAGCTTGTTTGGGACCAATATGTCAAAATTTTACTCGTATTTAGCCGTCGAATTCATAATTATTCAAAGAAGTTAGAAAAAAGTGTATTTCAAAAGTGTTTTATATGTTGTGTGAAGTTTAGACGTAAGAGACATTATTTTTAATTTAAAACAATGGTTATGTGCAGTGTTTTATCTTGTAAAAATAGACCCGAAAGATGCATTGATGGTGTATCATATCACAGGTCAGTTAGAAGTCTTTTGTTAATATATTAGTTAATAGACAGTTTACCATTATCATAACCTTAACGATGTGAAACTTATTAAATATGACCGAAATAAGCTAAAAATATCAGTAAATTATATTTACTAAAAATATAACCTGAAATTATTAATGCTGACATCTGTGTGTTTGAAATCTCCCCAAAACTGCTTTATAATCAAATTATAAAATAATAATAATAGTAATCTTTGAATATTTTTTTTTTATTTGTCTAGAGGAAAACGGAAACTAACATAATGGAAGTGAGCACAGAGGTTTTTTTTTAATTTATGGAAATCAATTGAATTAATGCTGTGATATAATTTAAAGTGACATTTAGCTACGGTATACAATAATATTACCTCCAAATAGTTTTTATAAATAAAATACTTATGCCATAGTAGGTCTAAAAATTTTTATTCTAATATTTAAAAAAAGTTCATTAGTTGTTTATTGAACTTATAACAACAAAACTCAACAAGTCTCAATAATATTTCTATATTATGTATGGTGAATGGATGAATATTAGGGTTTATTAATCAGCAAATAAAGTCATAACAACGATAATTATAATAAAAAATCCGTTTATTATTTACCCGATATGTATCAAATATACTATGTATTCTTACAAAATAACATGACTTCTGGCTAAAATGACGTTTGTGCAAAGTGTAACGTGCAAATAACTTTTGCTATCGAAATTAAGACTTTAAAAAACTATGATCAATTATTAAATTATATATTTATCATTAAATCATCTTAATAAACATTCAGCAATCAACAAGAAACGTCTGTTTTAAACGAACAGCAAGGTTATAACTTTAAATTTCAAAATCACAAAGACACGTACAGTTATTATACTATTGTTACTGATCTTGAATGTCGACGGCGGACGGCGAGCCATGTGTTAATTAAAAAGTTAATTCGTACGGTGGGTATGTGCTTTTTGGTTCTTCCAATAATATTGTTAATAATAGATTGATTTCCTACAGAACCTACTCTAGAAATCAGTTTTATTGAATTATATTATTTACTAAGTACCTAGAGTAGTAATACTCTCTTAAAATCTCTGCGGTGGTGTCGTGTGCGTTAGGTCGTTACGTTCCCTCTATTAATATTGTATAGTTGAGTTGTACAGTTGAAATTAAAAAAGCAATCCTTGTTGAGTTTCTTGCCGATTTTTGTCAGTAAGAGATCTCCTGCCTTAGTTTTGCAAACCATTGGCAAAGTTTTCGACTTTCACGAGCAATATGTAACAGCCTAGACTGAATTGATTTTGATATTTATATTAATATCATTCGTTTTGTGGATCCATAATGACACATACAAATACATGCTGAATTCTGCGCTCCGCTTTTTGTTCTAAATTCCAAACCTGAATTCGGATGAAAGTTACGAGTAACCAATAGGTTGGCTCGTCACTAATGTTGACGTATAAACCAAACATCGTTCCTTTACACGTAACATAATAAACAACTTAAACTTACGATTAAAATAAATTAAAATTAATTTTAAAGTTAGATATTATAAGAAACACAAAACGATGTCATATTTATTAATTTTCGATACTCAATTTACTTTTATTACGTCAGAAACAAAATTTGAATGAATATCATAAACAAAATCCAAACATCACGAGTGATATCTAGTATGATTTCAAGAACTAATTTTTATTTTTTAAATACTTCCTCATTAAAATTATAATCTACGGAGATTCATCGACGACGACGAACGAATTCATCGTTCAATTTTATTTATTATTAATGAAATCGTGACTACATATCATAATTTAGAGGTTTATTATTTAAAGTTATTATTGAAAAATGGGTAATAGGAAAACAATGAGAATTTAATAGAAGTTTTTTGACTTACACTACATGTTCAAATGTGATTGATCATCACTTTCGTTTCGAAAATAATAATATTTTGAAATGAAACTTTAAAAACTGATGTTACTGGACATGATATTTTTTAATACTTCCAAAGATTCAGAAATGTAATTATTATAAATTCTAAAGTAATATTTTTGAGTTTAATCTGTAAATGAAAGACTAGATTCCGGTCATAATAACGTCCTCCTCTTAAACCTAAATACCGAACGGTTCCAATGTAATTTAATAGGTAATTGAAATTTTCTTTTAACATAATATTATGACGCCAGCATTATCATTTACACTCTATAGTGCTGAATTTAACATTTAGATTGATTGGCTTGAGATGGATATCGTTACATATCGTTTTTAAATGGATTAATAAAAATACCGTTTAATACTTTTTATTTTTGTTTGTTGCATAAATGTTGCAAATATTGTCATGTGACGTTTAAAATCTAAACACATATAATAAATTTTTATCCCGTCGTGATATTTCAAATTCCGTGATTGTGCGTAATTTTTTTATGTGGCGATACTCCGATACGATACGTTTCGACCAAGGGCGTCGAAGGTCATATTGGAGTTGGTCGAACAGCCGTCCACACGGTTGGCCAACCAGCCAACAGGAGGTCGGTGGTCGGAGCTTCGACCATATTAACGCTCAATCTAGGACTAAAAAATGAATCTTGTCCGTTTATTTAATGTCAAATTATCTATGGTACATATCATAGAGAAAAAATATATATCGCGTGTGATTCGTATTCTCGGTCTGTGATATATTCTTTAGTTCATTCATAGTCTGTGATCTTCAGCTTTGAGAAAGTGGCTTTCTAAAGTTTTCTTTCCAAAATTTTGCGTACACAATTTAAAACGAGCTTTAGCCGTAGTTTCAAGATACTTGTTATTTACGGATATGTGTTGAGATTTCAGTTTAGCGTTTAATATAAGTGCGGTGGTGAAAAAATAAAATATTTTAGAAAGCAACATGGAAGCTTTGACAGTTCCGCCATGAATGCAAAATAAATAGAAATTGGGATGTGAAGGTAATGTCGATTTGTCTCCTTATCTGTTGTTGTCGTTAACTGTTGTTAAACCAATCATAGTTTATTATAATGAAAATAATACGTTTCTCTATATATTTGGTATACCCTACCTACTAAAGTACCTTCTTACGACAGCTATGTAGGGAATGTATATTTTACGCTAGGCTGGCTAGGAATATAACTCTAATTCTGATTTGTAATATAATAATATGTCGAAAATATATATGAACTTTAAATCATTTATTGAAAAAATCCATCTCAATCCAATCAATTTAAATGTTGAATTCAGCTCTATATAGCGTAAGTGATAATGCTGTCGTCATAATATTATGTTAGAAGAAAATTCCAATTACCTATTAAACTACGTTGGAACCGTTCAGTTAGGTGATGCAAAAATTTTTTTTTTTAATAACTAATTAATAGACTTCATAAGTGACTAAAATTATATACAGATTATTTTATATAATATTTCATTCTCAATACTGTAAATTGGATATGTGATCAGTAATTTCTTTTTTTATATATTTCAGAAGGTGCGAAGACAATCAAGCACTTGTAGAATTTTCATCATGTTGAGAGGTGGGCGTGGAGGCCGTCACAGTCCGGAGCTGTACCCCCACACAATAAAGTGTTCCAGCGCAAGTGACACAAGCTCCGCATACAGCGGAAGTGACACCATGACTTCTGTCCACAGCTCTCTCGATATGGATATGGAAGTTGATCTCTCTGGACTCTTGGAGTCTATTGTAGATTCGGATGAGGAAGAAGATTTGGAAGAAAGTATGGACAGTCTCACAGTACGTGATGCTGTTCGTGAATGTCTTGAGAAAGATCCAAGTGAGAGAACCGATGAAGATATTGAAATTCTATTAGAATTTACTCAACATTTAAAAGCTTTCACTAATATGACACTTACCGTACGTCGAGCTTTATGTGCTGTAATGGTTTTTGCAGTTGTTGAAAAAGCAGGTACAGTTGTCATGAATGATGGTGAAGAACACGATTCATGGTCAGTCCTTATCAATGGACATGTTGGTATTGAACATCAAAATGGAGAAATTGAATACTTGAATGTTGGTGATAGTTTTGGGATGGCTGAAGCCACTCTAGAGAAATTGTATCACAGAGGAGTTATGACCACAAGATGTGATGATTGTCAGTTCGTTTGTATTACTCAAACTGATTATTATCGCATACTACATCAAGGTGAAGAAAACATAAGGCGTCATGAGAATGAAAATGGTGTTGTTGTATTAGTTACTGAGTATAGAGGAGTAGCAGGAGAGTCAGGGCGACAACAAGGTCATGTAGTAATAAGAGGAACACCTGAACATTTGATGCTACAACTCATTGAAGACAACTCTCGTGACTCTACATATGTGGAGGATTTCCTCTTGACTCACAGAACCTTCATAGAGAGCCCTTTAGTGGTTGCCAAACAACTGCTAGCTTGGTTCTCAGAGCCAACTGTTCGTGATAAAGTTACAAGAGTTGTTTTGCTGTGGGTTAATAATCATTTTACTGATTTTGAAACTGACCCAACTATGATGGAATTTTTGGAAAGTTTTGAGACTGCTTTGGAAAATAATAAGATGGAAAGTCAATTGAGACTGCTGAATATTGCCTGCTCTGCAAAAGCTAGAACCAGAAGTGTAACACTATCTCGTCCCTCTAGAGATGAACCTTTAAATTTTACAATTCTAGGAGGATATGAAAGGGGATATGGCATATTTATATTCAAAGTTGAAAAACACTCAAAAGCAGAAGAAGTAGGGTTGAAAAGAGGGGATCAAGTCATTGAGGTTAATGGACAATCCTTTCAACATGTCAGTCATGCCAAAGCTATGGAAATTATAACTGGTTCAACACATTTGAGCATCACTGTTAAAAGCAATTTGTTAAGTTTTAAACAAATGTTATTGATGCCCGAAAATTCGCCTCGACAGCGTGGTTGTGCCAATATGGTGCGCTGGCAAACTGACCCTAGGGCTCGACTTTCTACAGCAGAGTTATTGACTGATGATCCTATTATATTGACACCTGTTTTTCAATCTCCCACCAAAAAACCACAACAGCTAAGCATTAAGAAAGAACCTCAAAAGGGCTTTATGACATTGGGTCCGAAAAGAAGATTACAAAAAGCTTTAATGAAAATGAACATTCTTCCAAAAAATACTATCACAGATGGTTTGCATAATGATGATAGCATATTGTCTAATTCTGAATCTCTCAACAAACCTAATTCAAGTACCTCATTTTATAATTCCCATAGTAATCCTGACTTGATTTCAATTTGTTATGATGAATATCAGTCATCCGATTATCCTGAACATGTACTAAAAGTATACAGAGCAGATCAAACATGCAAATATCTTCTGGTACACAAAGAAACAACAGCACGGGAAGTGGTGATGTTGACTTTACAAGAATTTGGCATCACGGATCCAAGTTCTAACTTTTCTTTGTGTGAAGTGTCTGTTGCACAAGGAGGTATAATAAAACAACATCGCTTACCTGATCAACTTCAAAATCTTGCTGAGCGAATCGGGCTCAGTTCGAGGTATTATTTAAAAACAAATGGTATTAGTGAGACTTTAGTCCCTGATGAAATGGCTCCAGAATTACTGCGAGAGAGTGTTGTCCATTTTCTACAGTTAAATGCTGTGGAAGTAGCAGTGCAGTTAACACTGCAAGATTTTTGTATCTTTCGACAAATTGAAAGTACTGAATATGTAGATGATTTGTTTGAACTAAAAAGCAGGTATGGTACTCCCATGCTATCACAATTTGCAGAGCTTGTGAATAAAGAAATGTTCTGGGTAGTGACAGAAGTTGTTAATGAACAAAATATTGTTCGTCGTTCTAAAATAATAAAGCAGTTCATAAAAGTGGCGAGACATTGCAAGGAATGCAAAAATTTCAACTCTATGTTTGCTATTATATCAGGTTTAGGACATGGTGCAGTATCTAGATTGAGAATGACTTGGGAAAAATTACCCACCAAATATTACAAACTTTTCACTGATCTCCAAATGCTAATGGACCCTTCTAGGAATATGTCTAAATATAGACAATTGGTAACAACTGAGCAAGGCAGATCTCCAGTTATTCCATTTTATCCAGTTGTAAAGAAAGACCTTACTTTTATTCACCTTGGTAATGATACCAAAGTAGAAGGAATGGTCAACTTTGAAAAACTTCGAATGATAGCTAAAGAAGTTCGAACTCTCACTAACATGTGTAGCTCCCCTTATGATTTGTTTTCATTATTGGAGCTGGGTAAACAACCACCATCAAGTGCAATGGTTGCACTAAATCAACTTACAACAGGTGGTGTCCAACAAGGTCAAGTAACTGTGAAGAGACGAAAAAAATCATCAAATGTCCCAAATCCTAAAAAGATGTTTGAAGAAGCACAAATGGTTCGAAGGGTGAAAGCATATCTGAATCGCATGCACGTCGAAACTGACGAGGAACGTTTGCATGCTTTGTCGCTTGAGTGCGAGGGAGCCGGGCCGGCCCCCGCGATGCCTCGCCGCCGACACCCATCACCTTCTCTCTCTACAACCAGTAGTGCATCATCGGCAAGCGAGAGTAAAAAGAGTTTTGCCGGTAATAAATTCGGAACTGCTTCTCCTCAAGCAGTGAAGAAGTTGTTGGCTTTATCAGAGCCAGCTAAAACGAGGCCACATCAGCCACGACCACCACCACCGCCTGGACCGTCGCCTTGTTCCCACCGCCGTGACGGTCCCGGTCCAGGCATTTGCTGTCCCCGCTCAGCTCATGAAAGATCACACTCTGATACACCGACGCCCTTACCTGTCGATTTGTCAGCGGAAAGTAGTAGTGTAACATCTCTAGTAAACTTGCCACTGCGAAAAACGGGGTCAGCAACTTCGAGTGATAGTGGGCACGGCTCTTGTACTGCTCCGAGTTGCGCTCGGCCTGTGCCTCCACCGCGCATGCCCCAGCCGTATACGCTCGCCGCCCAAGTGGCCCGCCTCGAGCGCCTCAGTCGAGCGCACTCTCACGAGGGAGTCACGAGGCCGTACGATTACTACCATGACACGCCAGATGACGATGACGACGATCAACAAGTATCAGCCGTTTAAATTTTTAAATACTCTTAAATCAATGTCTATTTATATAGTTCACTGTTCTGTAATCTCAATTGACAAATAGAAAGCACATGTTTATATAATTTTCATAATTAACATTATATTATGTACTCTTACAGCTAAGTCTAAAGACTGTATAATTAAGACAATTTCTTAGTGTTATATAGTGTAAAATTTTCATTATTTAGTAAGCCATGCCTCTAAATACTAATTAATTATTATAATTATAATGTGACCCACCATTTCCAGTTTTACCTAGAAAATGATGTTTGATGTATACCAATTAAAATGTGACCTATTGTGAATTCACCAGTTGGTATATCTACATTCCGTTATTTGTGTAATATATTAATAATGTTCATTATTTATAATTGTGAAACTTAGACCAAATAATAATTAATGTACCTTTTAACATTTATGATTGAAATTATTTTATGTTGTAGTAATGTGGTAGCTTTGTGGACCAACATTGGGTTTGAATGTTATTTTTCATGGTAGCAGCTTCTGTTCTGTTAATATCATGATACATGGTTTTAATCCTATACATAATTGTAAATAATAAATACTATTACCTACTATAAATAATTTGTTGTTAATTTCGTGTCTATCGAAACCGGAGCACTACCCTAGTTCTAGTTAATTGTCGTGATCAACAGAGCATTTTACGACGTCTACGGATGAGCGAAGACCTCCCCCATCACGGTTGCCACCCGTTCCGATTTTTCCGGGACAATTCATATAAATTAATAACGGCAACTTTTTCCAACGGCGGACTTTCCCCTCCAACACTTAAGACAACGAATACAACATCCAGACCCGGGACAACTGAGAAAAGTTCATTGTCTACATGGTGCCGACCGGGAGTCGAACCTGGGACCTCGAAGATGACACCTTGAAACCGGCGTGCGAACCACTGCTACGGATTCGTCAAATGATGTTACCCATTGCAACGGCCATCAAATCAAATCAAAATTATTTATTCAGTCTAGGCTGTTACAAGCACTTGTGAAAGTCGAGAGCTACGCCATCGGTTCGTAAATCTACGGCGGGAGACCTTGTACCTAGAAGAACCGGCAAGAAACTCGGCAAGGGCTGCTTTTTTCTCCCTGTTTTATTTCATATAGAGCGTCAAAATTGAAAAATGACTTCATTAAAATTTGAAGTCACTTTCCATTACAATATGACACAATATTAGTAACAATACTTTCGTCAAAATATCAACAGTATTTTCGTCAATCCAATCATATTTGTAGCCAAAGAAGCTCACCGATTAACAATTTAATATATCGCACACCTATATCTAAACTAAGACAACTCAAAAAAACTAATGTGGAGGTGTGACAATACATTTGTTTACGTGGCAGGAGCGCGACTACTGTTGATTCAACTAAAGAAAGCTAAAGTTATCTAGTGACTCATCCCCGAACCTTTATTGAATCTGTTATGTTGGATAGATGCGTATGATCACCTAGTATTTGAATATTGTACTTAGTCAAAACTCACTCAAATTTTTGAGTTGTCTCAGTTTAGATCTAGGTGTGCGATATATGAAAAATGAGCCATATTTAACTCCAAGCAGTTTTGTCGTTTAAATATTATCCTTTACTGAGTAGACAATTCTTAATTATGTGTTTTAAACTTAGGTAATGGTAAATTTAAAATTTCCATAGGAATTTTGTTATAGTAGTGTACACCTTGACCCATAAATGACGATAGAACTTTCTTTAGCCTGTATGACGGCAAAACAAGTTTATCTTTGTTTCTAGTATTAAAATTGTGTACATGACTATGTTTATAAATTGTTAATATTGTTTCTAACATAAAGTATACAATTGTATATGAATTGGGAGGCCACTGTTAATATCCCAATTTCTTTGAATTTATCTCTAAGTGATGTTCTTGAACCCAATTGATAAATGGCCCTTACTGCTCTTTTTTGTAGAATAAATATAGACTCTATATCTGCAGCCATAACCCACATCAGAATGCCATATGACATAACGCTATGGAAATAACTAAAGTATACTGTCCTAGCGGTATCTACATCTGTAAGTTGCCTAATTTTTTTTATTGCAAAGGCAGCTGAACTTAGTTTTCCTGCCAATAATGAAATGTGAGGATGCCATTGCAATTTAGAATCCAGCGTTACACCTAAGAAGATTGTTGAATCAACTATCTCGAGCTTCTCATCATTAAGTTTAATTTCTGTAAGTTCAGCTTTTACATTACGTAACATAAACTTTATACATTTCGTTTTTTTAGCATTTAACTGGAGATTATTTACATCGGTTTGGGTTGCACCTTGCGGACCCCCTCCACCCGCCGCCAACATCAAACGGTCAGTGCACTGCGATCGACGATGCTAAGCAACCCTCACCGGGGGTCAGTCACAAGATGGTGACCGGTATATTTGTCATATCATGCTCCATGTCCTCTGAGGGCATGAACGGCAGTGGTCCCTGCTGCATTTGCAGTTGGTGCGCACCAACTGCTGAACCCCAGCAGTAATAAAAATAGGCTGACGAGTTTGACATACTAACTTGTGTTGTTAACTATCTTGGATTATCTGGTATGCTGGTAACTGTACTATTTCTCTATAAATTCCTTGATATTCGACCATCATTTTAAAACAGCGCACTTGACCGTTAGGCAGATAAACTATCGTATTTTACTATATATCAATGTCCGAAACCGCGCGAAAGACGCTGTTCATACGCCGCCATTAGGCCATATATGACGTCACACGTAGGTAAATAAACAAAGCTCGTCAAACTACAATCGTCAACAGAAAGTCATATTTACAAGCGCGTGACGTCATCGGAGTTGCAACCATTTACAAGGCGTATTCGTCTCAGATAAAATGTTAAAAAATATTTAATTTTATTTTGTGTATCTGCAAAACTTAAAAAATATTTCGTTTAAAGTGAAATATGTGTTATTACGCTATTATCTTAAAGGATGACCAGAATGGGGTAAACTTATAATAACCATAATACTCGTAACTCTTTGGCGAGAGAATCTGCTTTTTCATTACCCTCTCTATTCGAAGTAAGAAATTATGTCATATCCATGTATTGAAATTATCTCTTTGAAATAAAGAATAAAACTGTCAAAATAAACAAACATCTTTATTTTATTTAAATTGACTTAGATAATCAGCTTCCAGCGGATGCAGTTCAGGTGCAGGAATGACTAGGCTGTGCAGTGGCGGCCCAAGATCAAAATGTTGCATCTCCTCTAACGATTTTACAACTATTCTCTGGTCACTGGCTCCCACTCTGCATAGTCCAACCGCACTACAAGTTTTACTTATTCCTGAAATTAGATACAAATGTGAAGGAACGAAAACTACTGTTGGCTACTTAGGTATATAAGTCTTACGTACATATTCATCTAGTGACATTCATTTTAGTATTTTATTTTATTTATAAGTACTTTTTTAAAGCGGGTAGCTTCCGCAGCTACTATTTTAAAAAATGGAACTGCAAGATTGCTTGGTAGCTCGCATTATTCTCAGTCAGTCGTTGAAAAATAAACACAGACAGATACACTTTCCAAAGTGATAAAATGTCCTCTCCTCCTCTAACTAAGATTAAGATACTCATAGTAAAACTTATTAAAAATAATATACTGAAGATCTCAGTATACTTTTAACGTAAATTGGATTGAACGAGCTTAGCAATTTTTAAGATATAACATGTACTTAGAGTATTATATACTCGTATTTAGCACATTTTCAAAAACATCTAAGTAAGTCATCTTAACAAACACTATGAAAAACTAAGTACCTACTGCCATATAAATAAAACAATATACAATAGACATCCACCTTTCACATCGTCGACTAGGACTTGAACTCAAGATCAATAAATGTAAGAGATTGGTTTAGTAGTAGTTGCTGCTGTTAACCGTGCAATTGTACTTACCCGAAGCTGGATTATTTTCAATAATTTCAACTAATTGTGCTGATGCTTCTTTAACCGACATAAACTTTGGATCCATGTACTGACGTACCTTTTTTGTTAGTGATTCTTCAGTAGGTTCTTTTACTTTGATATCTGAAAAATAACATATTAATGTAATAGATACCTTAATTGCTGTTAAGGCAGAAACTTTCTAGCGACCGCCCCGCTACGGCTCCACGCGTTGCTATCGAGTCGATATTTTCACTTATCAAATTCCAACTCTATATTCTACGCCACAGTATTTAATTCATCTCTATTATCGACTTGCGCGGGAGCAATTTAGTCTAATATAGGTAAAATGCTATAGCACGCGAGAACGGAATTCAACAAAGGTATCGTCCAAACGCGCCTTAAGTGTGATCTATTCTAAGGACTATAGATCAATAAATCTAAAATTCTATTAGTATTAAATCCAATAAATATAGACTGCGTGTAACATTTAAATCCGTAGTTATATTAGCTAGAAAAGGTAAACTTATATCAATTCACAATAATTAAAATCTACATAATCATTCAAATCAAAACAGGGGGCCAATTCTACTAAATAAATTTTGTTTAAATCGAATCTAAAACGGATCGAAACCGAACGAAACTACAGTTTTTAATGGTTTTTCTATTCTACTAAGTGACACACGATAAAATTCTGGCTAAAATAGAACTGGAATTGTATCGTATGTAAACAAAATTTATTTAGTAAAATTGGCCCCCAGGTCAAAAGACACGCACCACTAAAGGTATTACGAGGGGCATTTTTGATATACTTATCTTGGAATTTGAACGTAGTATGTGATGTCTAATATTTATTATTATTATACCCACTTTGAGTTTATCAAAAAAATGTTATGGTTTTACGTGTTCGTGGCGCGTGAATTTCTATGAAAAACAATGTATGGAAAATGCCACACGAATATCACGAAGTATTACCTTATGCAATCATATAAAATCTTACTTACCTACCTAATAAACATAGAGTATGCAAATTTCTCGAGTAATTATTCAGTATTTTTTCAAAAAAGCTGTCAGGTTTCCAAGTATTTGTCCAATATGGAATTGAAACAGTTTCTCCAAAGTTGTATAACTGTAATCCGCAGCAACTGACAGCATTCATAATGGAAGCGTTGTGGACTATCTAGTTGGAAAAATGTACTTATTAATAAGAAGGTAAAAATTTAAAATTTTACTTGTGAAATGTTCCTTGGTTAAGTAGCACTGGAATTGATTAAACAGTTCAATTAATTTATCAACGAAAATTAAAGGCATTTTTATGCTTTTATTTAAACGCTCTAAAAAGAAGAAGATAAATATTTCCTTTTAAATTTTAACCACCAACTTATAACCTCGGTAATTAATATAAAAATACACAATAAAGCTTATCGGGCGATTTACTTGTCTAAATAAACTAGTACCAATTCAATTATGTTAAATCTGCTAAATATAATTTTTAAATTTTCAATTTAAATTAATATTGATAGTTACTTAAACCGCGCGATAAGAGGTTTATCTATCAATATCTTTTTAAAGCCTTTTTAAGTTTTTGTTTTGCTTTTAATTTACTTATACTTTTTAGCTATCGCTGGCTAGGATCCTCAGTCTATTCATCTCATTCAACGCACCATTATTGCAAGGTGGTTTGCCGGTTAATCGCATATTTTTTTAAAGCATATTAAATTTCAATATCAATATTGGATTTAGAGTGATGCCACATTATTTTTAATTAATCTCGGCAAGCCCTTTCATTTGATACCAATGCATTGCAGAAGTGCTTTAATAATAACTATTCCACCATCTTGGATATTCCGCCATTTTGGATTTGGAATAACGTCACAATTCTTTATCATGCATTAACATCTAAACTAAATGTGTATACAAAATTTTCACTCAATAGGTTGAAGATATGTACTTCAAAATTGAGTTCAAACATTCCACCCGAATAAACATACTTACATTCCAAGTTGAATAAAAGCTTTTAAATATGAAGAAAACTTTTAATATTTTTGATTATTATAAACTTAAAAACTAACGTAGTCCATAGGCCGAATTTGTGGCATGGTAGGTTTTAAGGTGGTCGTCGACTGCCTCAGCACGCACGCACCGGCTAGGTAAGTCGTCTAAACACCAAGGGGTCATATTTCATTCGTAAGTATACATGTTTAATTGATTTGCGTTTTAATCAGAAAAATAAATAATATGTAATAGAAAGAGCAAATACTCCGGTTACAAATTGTGATAAAATTCTGTCTAAGATTATGTTAGTAACAGAACGGAAAATTCGACTTAGTGGCTACGCTCTACCTTACATTAATTTGAAAATCTATATTACAGTAACTCCGAAACTCCGGGGTTTGAAAATGGAAGATCGAATCCTAAGTCCGGAGCTAAAAAAAATACTCCGACTCCGATTTCGATCGAGGGGTGTTATTATTATACATAGTCAGTGTCAGGTTTATTTTATCGCTTGAAAAGCTTCATTATTTATAGACCGGCAAATAATATATACACTAACAACAAGGAGAAATAATAATGTTAAATATCAACATTTTTTAGTTGAACTGTTAATCGAAGTCTTTAACTCGTTTAAATAAAAGTAGGCATTAAAACGCATCATTATACGTTTGGTCTGTGACATGTTCAATTATAGTCTATAAATAAAATAAAAATGTATTTATTGGAACAAATAATTTAACAAAAGTAGTGTACGATAAAAGTCGCGGTAGTTTAAAAAATAAAACTGAAGTGCAACCATTAGCGCCCACCTATATTATTATTACTATATTATCATCATTTCTAATAATTATTTAAGTTAACAGAACAAAACTATAATTCATCATATTTAATTTTTGGGTTACATTAATATTAGGCCACCTCCAAGTAGTAAATAATATTATGTTCCTTGTTCTACTATATTATTATCAATATCATTTGTAATTAATTCATTATTTGAGTTAACAGAACAAAATTATAATTTATCATATTAAATTTTTGAGATACATTAATTTTAAATTTTATCTTAATAGTCATCAATTAATCAACTGTGTGTGTGTGTGTGTGATTTTTTTTTTTGTAATTGGTATACAAAGGAAACAGAAGGAATTCAGAAAAACCCATTCAGCAGTTCCTCGTTCTCATCATAAGTAAGGGTATGAAGCCATTTTTCAACCACGATTTACATTTTCGTAAAGTATGACAGTAATTAAAATTTACTTTATTTTGTTGTACAGTTTGGGGCTCAGGAACTGATACTGTCAACTTGCCACGCTAACGTAACAAGACTCTAATCTACAAACTCTATCGGATCTACGCACTCGCTTATTAAAATTAGGATCATAAACTAAGCCGGTATAATTACGCATCACAGTGTTCGATATGAATGAGTGTCTAGCTCTTGGTAAATTACAATAAGCATACAGCTCTTTGAGCTCTTTCCAAGCGTAAAAATGAAGACTTTCCAGCATTTCCCCAAGCGGTAATACAGTACGTCAGAATGGAGTGGGCAAGAGCAAAATATACTGTTCTGAGTGTTTTGAAGTCAGCAGAGACCCGTAGATTTCGGAAGACAAAAATGAGTTTTCTAACCCTTGAGGTAAGTGACTCAATCTGATCATGCCAAGACAATGTGCTATCCATCATCACACCAAGATATTTTAAGCTATGAGTTCTAGTAATCCTAGCACAGACGCAGAGGTCATCTGTGATATTTTTACATTTGTGGATTACTAGCTCAAATGCAGAATTTGGTTGGGAAGTGAGTCTTGGGGCAAAGGTGATATATTTGGTTTTGTCGGTGTTAAGTGTAAGTAAATTTGCTGATAGCCACTATGAATAATTGGAGAGTATCATGTCACGTGCGTGTATATACAGAGGACTATTTTGACATCATATTAATACTGACATGACGTATCTACCTTTTTTATTGTAATATCATTGGGTGCTTCTATGAAAAATTCGTTTGTCAGTTTTGACCCCCGAATTATGCCGATGAAGTCATAGGATTTTACTACAATATCCGATTCTTAAAAGTTATAGAGATCATTTTAATAGTATTTATTATATTTTTGTTTCATAATATTTGGCAGGTAGGTTATTATTATAAATGATACATGATTAAATTTAAGATAATTACGTGGTCCTGGCGGTAACACATCTGTGTGAACAGGATCGATCTCTCTTCATCATTATTAATAGGGCTAAGGGAATTATTAATATGATGTTACATTTAGCTGACGCTACTGATCACTAGATGACGCTACTGTGGTTTTAAAATGGGATTTAGCTTTTTTTGTTTGTAGTCCATATTTTTTTCCTGATTTTTAGCAAAGTTTTCAATTTTGCGATTTTTAGGGTTCCATAGTCAACTTAGGTCTTGACAGCATGTTTGATTGTACATGATGTTCAATGTATCCAACTAGGATCAGAAATAAGAATTGAAAGATGTCTGGATTTAGGCAACATCAGTTGTTGCAACTGCCTACCTGTTTGATAATAATAATTCTAAGATTAATTGTTAATTTAACAGATAATTATGGAATCTCTAAGAAGAATAAACAGACCTGTGATTTAACACCTAGTTGTTTAGCTCGTAGCAGCATATCTGTGTGTGTAGTAGCCCCTAGAGGATCACCAACCACAAGTAGTGCAATTTCTTTCTCCTTTGATTCTTCTAATATGTCATCTATACCACTCTCACATAATTCCCGATCAGCAATCACTAAGGGTCTTCCATAAAACTGTTCCTATATTTTAAAATTAATTCCTATGTTAACGCAGTAATAAAGTAACATTAATATACTTATACCTTGCAAAAACATCCATTAAGGTGTAATATGACTTTAAGACCTATTGACAGTCAGTTGCAATTCTGTCTTTAAGCTCTAATGAATGTCAATTTTGTATTGGTAATGTGGCTTAAACTAATGTCAATTTTATTAGATGTTTGTGCAACTAGCTGTGAATCTTCTACATTTGAAAATTTGTACGGGTAATGTCACAATAAATGAATGACAATTTTAATGGATGTTTGTGCAACTGGGTGATAGTATGTAGATTAGGGTTAACAGTACTATATTTCTGATTTTCATACTATATGCTGGCAGAAATATTTTCACATTGTTGAAAATATTTTATGAATAAATTATTAAAATAAATATTTTAAAACATGCATGAATATTAACTTATGATCAATGTTACAGCTCAGATAGTTTGTGTTTCAATAATTCTGTTTTGAGCTACTTAGTTTCATTCATCCATTTTTCTTGTCAGCCAAAAAACATTGTAAACAGAAAAAAATCTTAAAAATTACAAAGTAACTTCTATAAACTTATGTTTTCATTTCATAGAATATGTTTCCAGTAGAATTTGCGAGCAGATTGCTGGTACTATATTTACAAAACTTATTTTTTTAAATACTGTACCTTTTCACTGAGTAACTGTTCCAACCCAAGTGAAAATGTACATTACAGCAAAGTCATTAAGCTCATGGTCTCGTAGGAAAATAGATAATTGAAAATGTAAATCCAACAAACCTAATTGCGCACCTCTAGGTCCCTAGGTGTACGAGAACCACAGATTCAGAACTTCTGGATTAAAAGTTTTTAAGCGTAATGAACTACTGTGAGAATACACCACTATGCTTATATTTAAAATAACGTACGTAAATCAATACTAATAACCTAATACATACCAAAGCATCTTTTCCAATAGTAAGAATCGAGGTATAACCTTCTAGCAAAACTTTATCACATTTCCTTATTATTTCTAATCCTTTTACGGTTATATCCTTGGCATCACCTAATCCTAAACCAATAAGGTAAAACATTTTTAAGAACAGGGAAAAATAAAGAACGCCTTCAATATGGTCAAAAATAAATTAAATACACTATAGAAACACTACAACAAAACACTACAAACAAACGTGATTTTGTTGTTCTTTTTGTCAACAAAGAACAAATTGTCAATTTAAAAAAAAAACAATTTTCCAAAGAGTAAATGTTAAATTATTTTTCACTATGGATAAATTGTTATCAACAAGGTGAGTTTAAAAAAAAAACCTTTAATTCGAACAAATACCGATTTTTTATCAATACATAAAATCTAGCAGTTTCAAAATCTGGAATAATAATCTGGAAGTCGTAAATTAATTTATTTATAGAGATGAAAATTGCTGCGAAAGTTTCCTTTTCTGAGGAATTTTTTTTAAAACTTTCATAACTTCTCAGTATGTTATTAATTTCTTTTGATATTTTTTTAATAGAGATGAAAATTGCTGCGAAAGTTTATTTTTCTGAAGAAATTTTCCTGAAAGCTTTCAAAACCTTTCAGTAAATTATTAATTTCTTTTGTTTTTTTTTTATGACCCGTCGCGCACTGCGCGTGCACCTGTCTGATCGAAATGCTTGAGTGGGTATGCTTAAATGTTGTATTATATTCTTTATGTTTGATCTTTTATGTTGTTTACCGTTTCTTTATGTTAGATTTGTAAATGCATATGT
Source organism: Diatraea saccharalis (assembly GCA_918026875.4). Lineage (NCBI taxonomy): Eukaryota > Metazoa > Arthropoda > Insecta > Lepidoptera > Crambidae > Diatraea > Diatraea saccharalis. The sequence goes on along the minus strand of OU893333.1, from coordinate 28,111,229 downwards.
AGGTTTATATCTTTTTATGTTTTTTTTGTTGAAACTGTTTGTTCCTTAATAAAAAATAAATAAAAAAAACTTCGGGCAGTTTTGGAAAATTTGCTCATAACGCCTCTGTTCATGGTTTCTTTTGGTGGATTGGCCCATGCAATATGTTACAACAAGTAGACGTGTTTTAATAATGAACTGAGAATTTCCCTCAACGAACATCGAAGATATTACTTCGTGTTGATAAAAACAGATGGGATGAAAACTGCAAGTGTGATTTGTGATAACTACATTTGAGATCTAACGCTACAAAATTTTTAAAAATGTTTAAATGCACATAAACAGTGTCCAGAAGATGTTAAAGTGACAATTCTAGTTGAAGTTAAAGGAAAGAAGCTACTATCACTCCAACTATTTGTTTGTTACATAGTCAAGTTCTGCGTATTCAATAATTATCATCTTTTAGCTGCAGAACATATATAACAGAAGCTCAAAGATCCCACTACTATATTATTTTTAGATTTTGTATTACCATTATTTACCTATTTAAGAGAATATTTAACTAGCACTCCAATCGAAAATGTTGATTTTAAGAATCCCAGAAATTTTATAGATATTGACGCCGTATACGTGCTGCTGCGTCTAACACACTACTAAGTAGTTCAGAAAATCTAAACGTAGCAAATAAAGGATTGTGGAGTAAACGTATAAAGTATTTTATTAATAAAAATAATATAATCCTTAATGACAGAGAAAATTTTAAAACAAAGATAATAAACAAAACAATAACATAGCAACCAAAATCATTTCTCTATGACTGGACGTATCGGTATTCAACCTTCATTTTTAACACGCCCCCTGAATACCCATACGTCTTAAACAGTACTCAAACTTTGGTCTTGGCAGACCTTTTGTGAGAGCATCAGCTGGCATGGAATTAGTTTCCAAATAAGTGATGAAAATCTCTTTAGATTCCGCTAGTTCTCTCACATAATGGTATTTGATGTTAATGTGTTTCGATCTTCTACCTACAGCATTAGAATAAATCAATTTTGCAGCACTTTGACTATCACTAAACAATTCTACTGACACTTTAACACCAGTTAATTCTTCATATAAACCTTTCACAGATATAATATGTTTAGCAGCCTCGCAAGCAGCGATATACTCAGCTTCTGCTGAGCTTAATGCAACGCATCGCTGTTTACGTGCCTGCCATGCTATTACAGCGCCACCTAAAACAAGCATATATCCCGTAAACGAATGACCATCTTCATTTTTACCCCAATCTGCATCACAAAAAGCACATAACGGTTTTCCAGTTTTCTTATATATTAAAACATTATTCATTGTGCCTTTGACGTACCGTAAAACACGTTTTAATGCTGACATATGAGTTGTGTTCCAGAAGTTGTTGAATTGACTGAGATAACTTACAACAAAAGCAATATCTGGTCTTGTACCCAAAGCAAGATACATCAAGGACCCAATGATTTCTTGATAGCTGGGATCATGATTTATGTCACCCTTTTCTAACTTCAAATTCATTGCCAATGGTGTCGCAACAGGTTTGCAATCTTCCATACCAAATCGTTCTAATATCTTTTTAGCAAAATTAGTCTGATTCAAATGAATTTCTTTCAAGTTTTCTGATTTCGTGATTTGCATACCCAGACATTCTTTAGCCTCACCCAAATCCTTAATCTTGAAACCTAATCTTATGTGATCCTTAACTTGATCAACAACTTGTTGTGAACTGCCAAAAATATAAAAATCGTCTACGTACAGAGCAATAGCTGTAAAATTATTCTTACTTCTTTTAATATATACACAAGAATCATAATTTGACCTCTTGAAGCCGAACTTAACAATGTGAGCATCTACTTTGACATTCCAGCATCGAGCTGCTTGTTTCAATCCATATATGGCTTTCTTGAGCTTACATACCTTTTGCTCATTTCCCTTCTTTACAAAGGTTTCTGGTTGCTCCATGTAAAGATCTTCCTCGAGGTCACCATTTAAGAAGGCTGTAGTAACATCAATATGATGTACCTTGAGGTCTTTCTCAACAGATAAAGCAAACAACATCCTGATTGACGAAAGCTTGACTACTGGTGCAAAGGTTTCGAAATAATCTTCTCCCCATTTTTGGGAATAACCCTTGGCAACTAATCTCGCCTTATGTCGCTGAACTACACCATCCGCTCCTATTTTGAGTTTAAATAACCACTTACATTTAACCACATTAGTCCCACAAGGACGGTCAACTAAATTCCAAGTGCCATTCTCTATAAGGGAATTATATTCTTCTTCCATTGCTTTCCTCCACAGCGTCTTATCTGAGCGCTTCATTGCATCCTTTACAGAAACAGGATCTCCATTAGTTGAGACTAGAAAATTGTATTCCATATCATCATATCTCTTTGGAGTACGTATTCGTAAGGGATATCTTCTATTTGGCGAAACTTCACTAGTTTCTTCTATTTCAGAATCTTGTTGACTACTCATTTCGTCTTGAGCTTCAAAAGTATCGGACCGTATATTACTTACGCCTTGACTTTCTGTTTCTGATCTTATTACCTCTCCGACTTCATCATCACAGACGTTGGTAGCAGAAGACACTCTGTCCTCTTCGCGATAATCCCAATAAAGTCCTCCTTGGGCAACTTCTTTCTCGGCTTGAGAAACTTCTTTTGTACATTTATCAGATGTAGGCTGCTTGATAACTTCCTCAGGTTTGAGATCACTGACCGAGGGATTTTGTAACTTTTCATTAAAGACTGCATCTCGACCGATGATAATCCTTTTTGGATTATTTAAATCAATAAATCTGTAGGCTTTCTGTGCTTCACTGTATCCCGTAAAAATTAATTTGCGAGTCTTGGCATCAAACTTCTTTCTACTGCCATCCTTCACTAGGACTTGTGCAATAGATCCAAAAACTTTCAGATACGATAAATCTACTTGTTGACCTAACCACACCTCTTCAGGAACCTTGTCTTTTAAAGCCATTGTTGGGGATCGATTTTTCAAATAAACGGCTGTGTTGACAGCTTCACCCCAGAACTTTTTATTTAGACCACTGTCATGAAGCATACAACGTGCTTTCTCTGTGATCGTCCTAATAGTCCTCTCAGCTACTCCGTTTTGAGCTGGAGTATGTGGAACAGATGTCTGATGCTGAATTCCATATTTCTTTAAAAAAGATTGAAATTCCTTATTGGTATACTCTGTACCATTATCAGATCTAAATTTTTTAATTTTCTTTGAAGTTTGATTTTCCACAAAAGCTTTAAAATCACGAAAACATTTGAATACTTCTTTCTTCGATGTCAACATATAACAGAAAACTTTTCTACTGTAGTCGTCAACAAAGATCAGAAAATATTTTGCACCTCCCCATGACTCTGTTTCAATTGGACCGGCAACATCACTATGTACTAGTTCAAGCAAATCGTTTGCTCGCTTACATTTCTTTCGATGTGGAAATTTCTTTGCACACTGCTTTCCCTGGCTGCAGGCCACACAATGAACTTTGTTATCAACCTTCCCAAAATTAATATCCTTAATCATACCTTTTAGTTTGTTCATCTGAGGATAAGATAAATGACCTAACCTCCTGTGCCACAACTCATAGTCATCCTGACTACGACTGCTATCACCTAAAAGAACTGTCGCAAACTTGTTATTATCCGGACCTAATACATATAACCCGTTTTTGCGTGGTGCTGTAAAAAGAGGTTTACCTATAACATTAACAGTATCATTAAAAACTTTACAACACTTTTTATCAAAAATAATAACCTTACCACTTTCAGCAATCTTGCTTACTGAAATCAAATTAGTTAATAACTCAGGGATAAGCAATACATTACTCATTTTCACATCTGTGGTACGTCCCTCGTGATTAATCTTCAAATCAACAGTTCCTTGTTTGTTTGAAACAATTTTGTCTTTATTTGCACAGGTAATAAATTTTGCACAAGATTTTTCTGGTTTCAAAATGTGTTCATTTGATGTCATGTGGGACGTAGCACCAGAATCTATAACCCATCTATCATTACTTTCATAATTACTAGTTAAAAAGGTTACAAACTCCTCAGAGTTGTCATTCGCAAGACAAGATTTCGGCTGAACATCAATATTATTTTTCAATTTTTTACATTGAGACTTATAATGCCCTTTCTTTTTACAACAATAACAAATTATAGGTTTTTGTATTTTCTTTTTGTCATTAGAACTCGACACTAGTACCGATTCGTCCTTGTTTTCATTCATCCCACTATACGTTGGTTGACTTTGTCGCTGCCCTTCTTTAAGTATTGCGGCGATTACGGTCTCAGACGAAATTTTTGTTCCTGAATGTTCCAAAGCCATCACTAGCGGATTATACGAATCTGTCAAACCAGCTAACATTATTATACTTAGAAATTCATCATCCAAACCAGCTTTAATCGTTACGAGTGCTTGATGTGTCGCTTGGATATCTGTAACGTACGCTTCCATACTAGGGTAGCTCTCTAGTTTCACGCTGAACAATTTTCTAAGTAATGTTAATCGACGCACCAAACCTGCATCCGCATATGCTCTCTTTAATGCTAACCAAGTTTCTTTAGCATTTTTTGCTTCAGCAATTAGTGGGTAAATTTTCTCCTCAACGCTCAGGCATATTTTGGCCCGTGCTTTAGCATCACGCTTCTGATTGTCTGCTGTCAAAACAATATTTTCTTCCTCTACGCAATTCCATAAATCATGTTCCACTAGGATCATTTGCATAGCGAATGACCATGTTCCATAGTTGGAATGACCTTTTAGTTTTGTTATGACTGACTCTTTCTGCATGATTCTAACGTTTTATTCACTCCACTTTCCTGAAAAACTACATAGGGCCTGGGCCCATAACCTGTTGTTTTTGTGGAAATATACAATGTAGCAAATAAAGGATTGTGGAGTAAACGTATAAAGTATTTTATTAATAAAAATAATATAATCCTTAATGACAGAGAAAATTTTAAAACAAAGATAATAAACAAAACAATAACATAGCAACCAAAATCATTTCTCTATGACTGGACGTAGATCAAATAAATTTGTTTAAAGATACCTAGATTTTTATATCGAAGCTTGTAAGCAAATAACCACGCGGTTGCCATTGAAAAATAATCCAATAAAAGGTTTAGACATAATTGATCCAAAAAATGTTAAAAATGGCTAAACTGCTGCGTTTGTTCCTGTGAGTAGGCTCTTTTAAGAAATTGAGAACAAATCAAAACATTTCCTGATGATGTAGAATTATTTTGGGATGAAGTAAGTTTACGAAAGCATGGCGATGAAACTCAAGTGTTTCCTTTGTTGTCTAATTTCATCTTTAATATTTTATCACTACCCCATTCATCCGCTAACGTTGAACGCATATTTTCACATATTAATCTTTTGAAAACAAAACAGTGAAATAGGCTGTCTACTGAATGAATCACTGGTCTATTACATTCAAAACGACTCTATAATACAGCTAATTGTTATGATTTTGAAATTAAATCGAAGATGACAGCGGCTATGGGCAAAGAATATTGGTATAATAAATAATTATACTCAAGTGTGTTTGTTATAAATTAGTCTGTAAGATTTTTCAATAAATAAACGAATTTGATTGAATATTGTATTTTTTTTCAAATACCGATTTTAGCCGGCAACTCAACCGATCTCGCTCTATGACGTTTGAGACAATGTTCCACTGTTGACTTGACACATTGAGAAACATGTTTGACATGAAATAGCTAACTGTTGTAATTATATTATATGTTTTTTATAATTTGATATTAATAAAATGATATCACGAAAAGGGCAAAAAGCAATTAATGAGGGTGTTGTTGGAAAATACATAAAAAAGGATACACCGCCAGATTTACCTAGTGAGTTATAAATTTAAAATCTTTATCATGCTAATATTTCTAATTTTGTAATGTTTTTCGTTATGTAAATACGTTTTTAATGTTTCATAATATTTAGTTATAAATGTATGGACGACAAGCCATAATCGAAGACCACGCAGTCAGCCATTTGGCGCCAGTGATGGAACTTCACAGACTCATGAAAATAAATTTGGCAAGGCACAGACCATGAGTGGTCATGCTGGAAAATATACACCTAGTGAATCAGTTCCAAATTTGGCACACAGGTGAACTTCAGAAAAATAATATATATATTGTTATCATTTTGCCATATTGTACAAGTACCAAAATTCATTTAGTTTTGAGACAGATAACTAGATACACACCAATAAAGTATGTGTACATTTATAATAGTTGAATCAATGATCATCAGCACATAACTGTATTTTAGGTTTGCATATCTATCAACTGGAAGCAGTGATACAGCTAGTACTTCAAGCAATTATAATTCACAGTACCACTTGGAGTCATCAAACTTGGTAAGTTAATCATAAAAAATTATTAGAATTACATTATTGTTGTGTGTATTTAAAATATTATTTACTTATTGTGTTGTATAACTTTCAGGCTTCACACTCAACTCTAAATGAGATTGATGATTCATTTAGTAGACAAACTAGCTATAGATATTACAGACAACAACAGGAAGATCCCATATACCAGAATCAGCAACAGGTAGTAAATAAAATGATTTGGATCTCAATGACTTATTACTTCAATATATTAATTTCCGTCTATTTTCACCATAGGTACAACAACAAAAACAACAGCAGTATGGGTCAAGGGAGCCCAGCATGCCAAGATTGTCTTCCAACCTCAGTCTTACGCCAAGATTACACCCACCATCTCCACATTCAATTCGTTTACACACCTGCACAGATAGTAATATGATAAATTAATATGTATATATATAAGTGTGACTACGTTTTAGATGAAAATTATTTTAATGTAAATTTGTTTTAGCTTACACATCAGGCAGCCAGTCATCTCCAATTTACTCAAATTATGTCAATACCTCTGTTATTCCTTATACTAATAAAAGTCATGGAAACAATATAATCTCTACCAGCCAAGGTAATAAAATTTCTTAATATTTTTTATATGTATATATGTTTACAGTATCAATTTTAATAGTCTAAAATTATTTTTTAAGATTAAAACCCATAACTAAGTTAATTATGCAAATTAGTAGTGGTTTCACCAAATAATTGAATAATATGCCGAATACTGAATATCGACAAATATTCAGTGCATCTCTAATTTAAATGTCATTAGAATTAATAATAAATAATATTAATTGTTTATTGAATATTTATACTTGTTGAATATCATACGAATATTGATATTTGCCTTTTTAATAAAAAATTGTCTGTTAAAAAGTTACATAAAATGAATTTTGTGCAAGTACAGTATTAAAAAAAATTGACATCTCAAACTTATTAATATATTTTATAAAAGAAAGTAAGATAATAAAATAAATCTGATCATAATAATAATTTATTAAATTAATTTTGTGTTAAGAAAAACTTCACAAGAATCTGATAACAATAACTGCATACTATCACTACAGAAAGTGCATGGTGATCACCGACAGGGCGTCAAGTGAGGTAGTTTGGAGAGTATGGAGTTTGAACCGAGGATTCATCTAACTAGTAGATTTGATATTCATGTTCTTTAAAGTAGTATCCATTACATCTCTCAGCTTTTGCTATGTATATTATATTGTTACATGATTTGATTGGTATACTTTAAGTAAGTATAGTACACATTCCTCTGCAAAGGTTCTGATGAGTGTGAGTTGCCACTACCTCCGGGGTGGTCTGCGGATCGTACCCTGCGTGGACGTCGCTACTATATGGACCACAATACTCAGACTACTCATTGGACGCATCCGCTCGAAAGCGTGCCGCGACCATGGCAAAGAGTTTCCACGCCTCATCACGGTGTCTATTATTTCAAGTTAGTTATTTAAAATAAAATATTAGTTTATTATGAAAAGATCCGTGAACAATTATTAAATCTGATCTTTTACTTTATGTTATTAGGTTTTAGTCACATCAGTTAATGTGATATTTTTTTAATACTTTACATTTTTAGTGTTTATAACAAAGTAAACTTTCTGTCCGTCGCGTACGTCTTTCAGTGACATTCGCTATTATCACTTCTGTTTTTGTAGTGTTATATAGTTGTTTTATTATATGAGAATATCAACTTCCAAAAGTTCCAACTCACAACAAACGACTAGTTATACCCGCGCCTGGCTTCAGTAGGAATTTCTCTTAATTGTTTTTAATTTTAATGAGGCATTTTTGGAGTAAGTTAGTTAATCAACAGCTTTAATTTATATTTTGTTTAATTACAGTGAGATAACTCAACAAACTACATACGCACATCCATGTTTAGTAGGTGGTTGCTACTTAGTCAGTCCTTACGTGCCTACACTCGTACCACCATACCTGCTGGAGGAGATTCCCCATTGGCTCATTGTGTATTCAAAAGGTAAGTTAAGTTTTTCATTAATATAACAAGAAAACAAACATTATGCAATAAGTTACGTCACTGTGCTATACTAGATTGTTTTCACTATTCCAGATATCACAAAGCTGGCAAGTTAATATTGAGTTTTCATATAAAATGCGAAAATACTTTTCCCAAACTTATAATTTCATCAAAAATATATCTTAATGCAATAATTTTAGAAATGTAAATTGCAAAAATTATCATTTTGAGATATGCCACTATCATGTCAATGCAGTTTACATAACATAAGTATGTACTGTTTATTTTAGCGGACCAAGAACTCGACCACAAACTACGCTGGAACATGTTTCGACTGAGTGAACTAGACTGCTACTCTGATATGTTGACGCGCTTGTACAAACAAGAGCTGCAACTAATCGTCATGAAATATGAGCAGTATAGGTAAGTTTAAACGTTGGTGACTTTCATCTCGCTAAAAGAATAAGATGAAAAATATTTTGTAGGACATATTTTTTGCCTGTTAAGTGGTTGCTAAATGTAGATGTAAAGCAGGTTTGAATATTTTATATTTTTGGTTGATATTCTCTAGAATCTAGTTTCCTAATTTTATAATTGTTATTCTATATTAATCTGTTTTTATAAAAAAATGCAACTCAATATCGTAATGTAACACAGTACACACTAAATTACTCTATTGCTATATGTACGCACTTTAAGAAATGATCTTAGATGTTTACAACTATTAATTTTCGATTTCTTTGTTCTAGATCTGCTTTATTACAAGAAATAGAGAGACGACGACATTCAAACTGACTTGAAATAATCATTAATCATTTGCCTTTTAAAGCTGTGATCTTAATGATAAGTAAAAATGTGACACATTTTATATCCAAGCTATTAAATTATTACATGTCTAACATATATTCAATGGACATTATTTTGCATAACATTCTATAAATACCTTTTCTATGTCTATAAGATAGATATAGTTATTATTTCTAATGGATTATGTAACTGTGATTTGTTGTTTCTAATAACAAAATGTATGTGTTATTTTGAATTAAGAGTGCGCATGATCTTGATGGGAAAATAAAATTAAATCGCGAGGCCTGACTGAATGCGAAATGAAGAGCCAAAAATATTTTTATAAATTTACTGTTTAAATCCATTTCGATTATATTATGACGAATTGCTCATGTAACTTACTAGGCCTTGGCGCCAACTTATATATTTATCAATATTCTCCATTTAACTATTATAAAAAATTACGAGAAGACGTTTATCTGTGCCTTAGTAAATAATTATTGTTGAGAAATTTTACATTTTAGCCCAGTGTATTAACTTAGGATAATGTAGTTTCCTTATTATTAATTACAGTTTATTGCGACTTTATTTCATTTGTTAACAACCACGACTTATGTCGTAGAATGTGGAAGATTTGTATACGATTTTGGTACTGATAAGTATCACTTGTCAACAAGACTGGCCCATCCATATAGGCAAACTAAGCAACTGCCTAGGGCTCTTGGGTTTGAGGAGCGGTATGGCATGACAAACAGATTGTTTGCTCTAATTTTAACCTTAAAACAGATGTACCTTTTGAAAAATACTTTTGTCATTATGAGTCCATGTCCGCAGTATTGAAAAATACAACATTTTCAGATCAACAGTACCTAAGGAGTTTCTTTACACATAATACTTTGGGTCATTCTCGATTTTTTCGCCAGCCCTAGCAATACAGCCCAAGTACTTCTACTATACCCTATTATAGTAGAAGTACTTATTACTGTATTGCTTTCAGGTACAATAAATTTTGATTGGGAACACTTTTTGTCCTTGCCACTCCGTACTACATTCATTTTGAAACTGCTTTTCTTTTGCATCAGAAATTTTTTAATGTTCTTTCTGGTGCCCTAAGACCTTATGCTTCAGGCATTATAGTTTGTTAAACGGCTAATCCGTCACTGGTATTGACACAACAAAAAAATCATGCATTCTCTATCAAATGAACAACCCAATGTCTTCAACAATCTTCAGATAAATTGAAATAATGAAATAAAAATATTATTAATACGCAATTTGTGTATTATTTATTTTCATCCAAGTTAAATGTGAAAACAGAATGTAAGTAATTCATACATATTGAATTTTAAAGTAACATCTAAGACGAAAATCATAGCATAATGATAGAGATTGTCATAGCTATAAAACATGAGGAGCAAGGCAATCAGTATAATTTACATATTCTATACACTAGCCTGGGGCATTCTGGGAATGTGTGATATATTATGAATATATTGGCCATTACATTCAATTACTAACATGTAAGTCAAAAAATATTGATGCCCATTGTTGGAAATTATCGGTCCTCATCTGAAAAATCCAATTCGCCTTATATGCCTAGGCATTTTCACATCACCGGTTATAACTGAAATGGAATTGTTGGTTTAACATGTTCTTGTCTAAAGTAGTACTTTCCAACAAGAACCCAGTGCTCTGTGAAGCCTCATAAAATAATTACTTTGTAAAAATAATCTGTTTAATTTATTTATAGATACATTAAACTCATAATAATAGTATTTATCTGGACCCTTTCCATGAAGGTGGTCCACTGTGTCTAAGGAAGAAAGAATATTATCCTCTAGGCTTAAAAGCTTATGAACTACTGCCTAAAGTAAATACAAACAATCTGTAATAGATATATATTTTAACAATCTATAGTCTCAATTCAATATTTACACATCTAGGTATGTATAATCATTACTTTGGCAGACTAGTGCTATTAAGGATCTTAACTATCTTGTGTCAGTTGTTCTTCATTAGAATTTATTGTCACACTTTTACCATCAACAATATCATATTCGCCAACTTTAGACACCCCTGATATCCTATAAACTTTAGCATTTTTTATACCAAGAGTATTTGCCCATGCTAGTCCTGAAAGTCAATAACAAAAAAAAAAGATTACTACAATATCTTGTAAATAAAACAAAACTTGAAACATATATGGGTGCACATCATGTTACACTATAATAGGTGTAATTTCTTCAATTAATTTTAAATTCTACATTCAATGTATTTTTTGTAGTAATAAGTGGAGCAGTTTGACAGTTTTGTACAACATTACGTGCTTCTGACTGTACAAGGACAAAAAGAAGAAGAATTCTTATTGCGAAAGGATTGTATGAAACTGAAAGTTTAAAAGCACCTGGCGGCGTTGTTCGTTCTTCATCAGACTTTAAGCCATAATAATGCGCCCAATCTGCTTTGCCTTGATATATATTGTACACAAGTAAACCAAATGCATTCCATGCTATTAACCCATAGGCAATGCTCAGTCGTCGCTTCCAGATTATTGCTGTATCTTCTGGAATAGGTTTAGTTCTACGGCGTATAAATCTGTGCCACCATCTATACATTATAGTGGTTCGTAATTCTTGGTCAACAAATAAAGATTTTCTATCTACATGAATGTATTTTTAGATAGTGCTTGTGTGGTTCGTAATTATTGAGTCAGAATCATTGGAAATAAAATACAACATAGAATTCAAATGACAGCTCATGGCTCATGAGTAGTGTTGCCAGGTCCAATTTATTATTAATCGGAACAGTGCGTGTAATTAATCGGGATTTGGGGTTGTAAATCGGGACACACAAAAAAACAAGTATTAGTACTAGTTTGGTAGCTTTTTTGCTTTCAGACATAGATAAATATAGTTAAGGGCTTTCAAAAATGGATTGACAGTATGAAAAAAAAAATTTTTTTATAAAAATACTTGATTTTTCGGGACATTCAGGTACAAAACCCGATTAGGTACAAATCGGGACGCGTCCCCGGACCTCTGAAAATCGGGACATCCCGCGTAAATCGGGACACCTGGCAACACTACTCATGAGTACCACAGACCAATAAGAGATATTACATATTGCCCATGAAGAGTCAATAAATAATAACTGATATTTTGTCAATTTTTGTTTTAATTAATTATTCGTTGTAAAATAGATTACTACACAATAGTGACAAAGATTTTAGGTTCATTTCTTATGTTTTTGTAAGATAACCAATAATTGCAACGTACTGAAAAAACTAATATAATAGAATTGAAACGTTTTTTTCGTCTCCTGAAAAGTTGCATTTATTATTTATTGACTCTTCATAGACGATATATGATACTATACAAATAATTGATTTTTAATATAATCAATTACTATCGATTATTTCTTAAAACGGTAGAAATAGGAATAGTTTAAAACGTTAGTATAGTACCTACTTACGAATACTCGCACCCTAATAGTCAGTAAAATAGAATGTTCTAGGTCCTAACGTAGAACATTCTAGATGTGGTATCAGCTCCTATAAATACGCCGTGAACTTCCCGTCCCAGTATTCTTTATTGAACAAGCGATCTGAAAGTAAAAGCGATTGTAAGCGAAGCCTCCACTATACTAGAAGGTGTGAATTTTATATTTGGATTATTTTTGTTTATTTTATTGTGTTAAATAAAGTCGGATTGTGAAGTATAATTGGCGTTAATTTTTATCTCGAAGTCTAAGTCGTAACAATAACTTGAACTCAAAGGGTTTAGCCGGATACGTATGACGAGTCGGCCCCCCAAATGGGAATCGATATTGAAACTTATGTTTTAATATCGACTTGATGTTCAAACACGATTTATGTACTTTTCGCGACCGACTTCCGCTTTGACCTTGAGATAGAGGAGCAAAATATCCGTATGCTGACTATTACTGATGTGATATATCTCTGAAGCTAATTAAGATAAAGAAGTGGAAACTAACGCGAGGTGTTAGGTTACATTACAGAGTATATCACATATATTTTTTTATAATTTTTAAAATAAAAAATTACATTAAAAAAATAAAAATAAAAAAAAACATGGTCTTTTTTTCTGAGTTCTCTGTGACTTACAATCACGAAATTATTATATGTTATGCTCCTTTGTGTGCTCTATCACCCATAAAAAATTGCGTGAAAAAAAAGTTGGTGCAACACAACGAAAAAAAATTATATGTGATTCGCGCCTTGTAGTGTGGAGTGTATAAACAAACAAGTTCGAACTTGTTATCGAGCTGTTTACTGCATCGTTTGTTTAGCTAAAGTAGCAGTCATTGTATTACCACAAGAAGGCAGTTTGGGACACAAATTCTGTCATAGGTATTTTGTATCAGCATTTTGAAATTATTAACTATCGAACCAAATCATTATTAAGTAATAATGTCGAGAGTGTGTAAAAATTGTAACAAGTACCTGTGTAAGATATGTTGTAAGATTCCTGGTTATAAAAAAATTATAAAGAATGAAGAAGAAGCTAAAGTGTTTAGTGACTGTTTGAATAAAATCGTAATAGTTAATGATATTTTATGTAAGAAGTGTCGACTTATCCCATATATTAACAAAAAAGCTTCTACTTCTAAATGTGCAGCATTTAACTTGGCCGAAATAATGGACGATCAAAAATAATCTCTCAGTACAATATGTGAAATCAGCACCTAATATCATCAAAGCAGAAGTAAAATCAAGACATATAAATAGAAAAGTCTAATCGAATTTACATTCACTATATTTCCGAAGGTAATGACTACAATAGTATTCTTCGTTATTGCTGTGATTGCCCCAATGGCAAACGTACAGTGGGATGCTGTTCTCATGTAGGCAGCTATTATTTATTATCTATCATATGGATGATATTTGTCCAAAATCGTACGTCCTGCTGAGGTCCTAACTAAGTTATTTGCGACTCAAAGTGTTCCGATTGTAATTAATTACAACAGTGACGATGATTAATATTTTGTTTCTTGTATTTTGATAGACACGAAAAAGTAATAATAATAAGTATTGAACACTGGCTGGTTTTTTTTTTAATTTCTTTTTTAACTATTATCCCATCTCTTAAGACTAGTTACTTAAGTTTTAAACAAGCTGATGTGAAATTTCGAAAAAAAAAACCAATGATGTAATGTGAAAACCTTATAATACAGGGGTATACCATAAGACAGAAATCACATATAATTTTTTTTTCGTTGTGTTGCACCAACTTTTTTTTCACGCAATTTTTATGGGTAATAGAGCACACAAAGGAGCATAACATATATTAATTTCGTGATTGTAAGTCACAGAGAACTCAGAAAAAAAAACATGTTTTTTTTACTTTTTATATAATTTTTTATTCTAAAAATTATAAAAAAATATATGTGATATACTCTGTAATGTAACCTAACACCTCGCGTTAGTTTCACTTCTTTATCTTAATTAGCTTTAGAGATATATCACATTCAGTAATAGTCAAGCATACGGATATTTTGCTCTCTATCTCAAGGTCAAAGCGGAAGTCGGTCGCGAAAAGTACATAAATCGTGTTTGAACATCAAGTCGATATTAAAACATAAGTTTCAATATCGATTCCCATTTGGGGGCCGACTCGTCATACGTATCCGGCTAAACCCTTTGATATGACGTGACAGGTATAATACACACACCAACATCATCTAGGGATATTTTGTATAAAGTTCTAAATTAAAAAAAACGCTGGCTGGTTTTAAAATCTTTTGATGAAAACTTATTTTGTACCTACGCCTTTTTTGATGATTCAAAATTTGAATAAAAAAAAAAAGATTTACGCGACAAAATTCAAGCGAAGTTCGAAGTTTTCAATTTACCTACAATAGTTTTTGAAGATTTTTTGTGTTAATCGAAGTTTTAATAATAATAATAATAAGTCATTACATGGAACTGGCCAGCTTCGAGCTGAGAGATCACAACAACAAAATAATAATAATAATATACTTTATTGCACACATAAGACAAGTAACAAATTACACAGTTTGAGAAAAGAAAAGAAAACAGTATACAAAAAGGCGGCCTTATTGCTACATAGCAATATCTTCCAGGCAAGCTATGGAGGAAAACAGATAAATAATATGGGGTAATGGGTGCAACATGTAGAAGAAATATATCTTAAATAAGGAATATAAAGGAAGTATAATGGATATATAAAATAAAAAAATAAAAAATTGTAAATTATGATAACAATTCATGATCTGGAAAGGAAATGGTGTTTAACTTAATCGCAAAATGATTTCAGCGAGCGTGCTTTTCTGATGGTTTCTGGCAAAGATTTCCACAGTCGGACAGCGTGCACAGAGAAGGAATAAGAGAAGAAGTCAGTTGTGTGGTGAGGAAACTTGAGGGTAAGATTGGAAGAGGATCGCAATGAAAAATGGAATGAGGAGTGGTGAAAAGAGATGCATTGCTTGAGATAAGGTGGGGTAAATGGCAGGAAAAGTATAGAATAAAGAACCGTTAGAGTGTGCAAGTCCCTGCGCCGGCGAATAGGGAGCCAGTTGAGTTTGGAGCGAAATTGAGACACGTGGTCGAATTTACGAAGGTTAAAATAAATCCAATGCATGCATTCTGCAGACGCTCTAATTTAGTGAGATGTTCCTCAGACAAATCTGTATAACAAACATCAGCGTAATCAATAATGGACAACATAAGAGAATGCGCTAGTGACTTTGGTACTGGTCGGTAAAAAATTACGTAATCGATTCAGAGAGCCATACGCCGCAAACACCTTCTTCCTAACAGCCTCTACCTGGGGTTTCCAGGAAAGACAGCGATCAAAGACGACGCCAAGACTTTTGACAGTTTCGGTATAGGGAATAATAGTACCATCAAGAATTACAGGAGGAAGTTGGTCAAAAACGATCCTAGTGAGGACTACCTATTATTATGGCTTGAGACTTGGAAGGGTTAACGGTCAAACCGTATGATTTACTCAAACTACTAACAATCGATAGGTTTGAGTTAATAACAGATACTATTTCTGAGAGATGCAGAAACGATGCCTGAGTATATATCTGTAAATCGTCAGCATAGAGGTGATAGGAACATGAAAGCATGTGAGTGATGAAATTAATGAAAATAGAAAAGAGTAGAGGTGATAAGACGCCACCCTGCGGAACGCCGGCTGTGATGTTGCACCACGCAGAGACAGTATCGTCAATGCGGATGCGTTGCCGACGCCCTAACAGGTAACTTCGAAACCAACCAATTGCAGCCGGAGATATGTTAAGAGAAACCATGATAGCGAGCAGTATATCAAAATCAACAGAATTGAAGGCATGCTAAAATCTAGCAATGCCAGCAATGTGAGCTGCCGATCATCCATACCCCGTCGAATGTCATCAGTAATTTTAATTAGTGCAGTAGAAGTGCTATGACCTGTTCGGAAACAAGTTAAAACAAGTTAGCTGTTTAATTTGAATTTGTGTCATATGCATTATACAGCGACGCCATTTAACAAGAGAGGAAATGTTAAGGGCAGTAGGCATGCTCCAAGCTGAGGCTACTCAACAGAGTATTGCTGAGGACATCGGAACAAAACAAAACGTGATATCACGGTTATGGCCACATTATCGTGCTACTGGTGAAGTGGCCCAAAGACACCTAGGCGGGAAAAGCATAACCACCCAACGACAAGACCGATTTTTGCAAATTGCTGCGAGAATGCAACCAAATGTTATGGACATTCAGTTGGTTCAAAGGCTCCAGTCAGAGCACCAGTTGCTTTTGAGTGACCAAACTGTGAGAAGACTGCAAGAAGCTAATCTTCATTCTCGCAGACCGCTTCGTACTCCTGCTCGTGAACATTTGCGCTAAGAACGTAGCCAGTGTTCTGTAGTGCTGTTTACCGATGAGTCCCGATTCGGTTTCCATCCTGATTCGCGAAGTATGGCGTACTGGTCGTAAGTGCCGCCTGCAACACCCTCAGGAAGTCCATCCATACCATGGCGGGACGATTATGGTTTGGGCGGGAATTCGTATTAGTGGAAGAACAGGCCTCGTTTGGATCAGAAACACCATGACCGCTGTTGAATACCTCAATCAAGTGTTAGTACCAAAAGTCTATCCACATCGACTACAAATGGGTCAAGAATTCACGCTCATGCACGACAATGCTCGCCCCACGCGAGTGGTCACCAGTTGGCTGCAGGAGCACGATGTATCGGTTTTAGACTGGCCCGCGCAACCACCAGACCTAAACCCCACACGCGTGGGACATGATCCAAAGAAGGGTTTTGAGGAATTTACATTGTCACTGAAGAGCAACTTTTTTTGCATCTTTCCAGGACCTGGGACAATATCCCGCAGCAAGACTTTGATAAGTTGATTAGAAGCATGAAAAATCGTTGCAGGACCGTTGTTAACATCATGGGTAGATTTACTGACTATTGGTTTTCGCAAAATTGCAAATAACGGAATAATTTCGCTATATTTTTCACTTTTTCTTGAAAAACACATTTTTCGTTATTTTTACCATTATTCTACTTTTCGTCTTACTTAAATAATTTATATTTAGGTACAAAAAATATGTTTTATTTTATAATCTACGCTAATAAATGGGCTTTATAAAATTACTAGCTTTCAGCCAGCGGCTTCGCCCACGTGGTCCGCTGGTACCTTACTCATAGATCTAAACTCTCCTCCCACACGCGCATCCCCCGCCCGATGACGTCCACTTCGCAACGGGCCGTGCAGCAGAAATCGTAATATTTGAATATCGTCATAACTTCAAAACCAAACGTCCAATTTTAATAATTCAAAGGCCAAATATTATCTACATAAACTGTACTAAGTGATGAAATTTATTTTGATAAGGATCAATAATAGTATGAGTAAAATAAACGCGTTTAAATTAGTCCAAAAAAATTAAGATTTTTAAATAAAAAAATGGTTGTTTTGCCACACTCGACATAGATAGGTATAGTGTGTCGCGGACTTTTTTGTACATATTTGTAAGATCTTCAATTAATTAGAACATTTTATGGTTCTATCTATTATAGTTACAAAATAAGTAACTTTTCTGGTTGATTTTTTACACCTAGTGACCGAAAAACCCAAATATCTTACGATAGGTAAAGTGCCATTAAAGTTAAAAAGAAGAACCCTGAAAGGGTTCATTGGATTGAAAATAACTACAGAAATACATACACAGCCAGTTTTACAATTAACTTGAGACAACCTTAACAAATAAGAAACAAATGTGGATTCGTTATCTCATTTATTCTTATAGGCAAATTAGATTGCGTTATTATGAGAAAGCACCTATTTTCAACTCTTACTTTTATCATAGTTTCGATGCTTTACACTAACAGAACTATACAAAACCCGTTTGACAAAAGTACCTACTATACTCTTTATATACAAACTACAAAGCTGCTACAAAAAGAATTGTTGATCGAAGGAAAATATTAATACATATTTTACTCTTTCAAAGAGAATTGAAAGAATATAACCGAATAAAACAGTTTTTAACTTTTTTTATTTCACAACGTATCCATTTTTCTATATAATTTAATCATTTTAAAATATATATATTTAACAATAGCAGATATATTATGCAATGCATGCATTTTGGAAAAGCTCAGACTTATCTAAAAAAATGGGATTTCTACATTCGTAAGTTTAATCCATCGCTTTTAATAATTACGTCGAAAATAATCAATAGTCCACCTACCTGTCGATCAGAGATACATAATGTAGGTACATCAAAGAGAATGTACACACTACGTTTTGATATAAATAAAAAAATTAGGTTTCATAAGGTTGTACTTAGTATGTCTTGGCGATTCTTGCCTGTTCTCAGGGTCTAACTGAGCAGGGATAATACCTACACTGGAGGAGATTGTTTTGACTCCATTCAAAGCGCCTCTAGTCGACTAGAAGCGCACTGATGTAGGTAGATACGATTATGAGAATGGTGGTAGTATCCAGAACCATGGAAAACTAAAAAGTTGTTTACTACCTATAAATGCAAAAATGTGTAAGCGATAAAGTTGAAAAATAGCCGATTAGTTTTCACTGATCTCTACACTGTTTTCACTCGGCTCTATTGATCTGTTGAAAATAATAAATTCTTTACTAAAACTGGCAACTGGTAAATTTAAGCTAGTCAGCTAAAAGAAGATTCAACAGTGCATGTAAAGCTTATTTGAATATATATATATATTTTTTTCTATTAGCAAAAGGTTATCTACAAATTAAAAGGTTATCAAACAATTCCAAAATGTACATAAGGGTACCTATTTCTACAAAAGTTGAGTGACTTGATGTCATCAGACGATAAAAGAAATATTTTTGTTTATTCTATAAACATTCAATTTAAATTTTTTATTTGAATGTTAAGTTATTGAAATAATGTAATTAATGGGGATGGTATAGGTTAACGTTAAATTATACAAGTAGCATCCTACTTTTTAATTTTCTTTTATTGTTTTATCATTAATTTGAATAACTATCTCGATTTAAACATTACGTATTTGTAAATAAACAACTCTGAACTTAAAAAAAAATTAAAAAGGATAAAAGTATGAAAGAAAGTTCATATGTACCGTCCAGATATTTACCGGATATTTCCGGTTGTCGCGTCGACGACAACAAAGTTGTCAAAACAGTTTATTCTGAAAACCTTTCCATTAACTACGTCAACTAAACTAGTTACTTCGACACAACTTATTGTTGAGTTCAGTCCGTCTACGACAAAAACTAGTCGAAAAACAGCAGTTTTTTAATTTAGTGTAGTTTAGTTTACGGTGAACGATAAACAGTCTCGTTTCGTTGATCGAAAAACGTCGACGGTCCACCCCTATTTAATTTTCCATATTTTACATTTACCTACTCCGTTTTCACTTATTACTTTTTTGGATTCCGCTTTTTTATACTAATCTTCTTTTCGCAAACCACACGAAAAAGAGATTTATTTTCTTATTTTGTATTGTTTGTCACATCTACACTATTTTTGTAAATTCTTGTTTTGGTTTTTTTTCTGCAAATTTTATTACTTTATTCACATGGATTATGACACGTCTGTACACGCTGAATGTAAAGTTAACTGCAGCATCATTTGTTTTATTCTATTTGCTTGTCTCTGTTTTTTATGTGTTAAGATTCTCCTTCTTGCTTGTATCGCTCTTTGATTTTCAGTAGGATTTGCTCCAGCTCTGTCGATATTAACTACGAGATCGTCATTTTCATCGCTAAAGGATGGTGGTGTCTTGATTTTCAATAAGATTTATACAATAACGATATGCAGGAATCTGCTTACGAGTTGAGAGGAAGAGGGAGATATGGAAGTCACATTCTTCAAAATCTGTAATTCTATCGGTACGCTGTTTAAATTAGACAAAAATTAAGTATCAAAAGTGGCAGTAGATCAGATAAATAAAAAACTCTTCTTCTGTGCTTAAAAAAACTGTATAAAAAAAAAAGAAATTTACATAAATCCACATATCTTAAAAACCCATCGAAAAAGTGACTGGTCCATTCTAATACGGTGTTAACATTATATTACCTACATCCTAATACCAAAAACCTATTCATTTTCCACAAAAAAAAATATTAAAAACAAAATGAGGGTTAAAAGTAGCCCAACTTTTGTAAAAGTGCCAATATGTTGAAATGTCAACATAGCCATAGTTAGTGATCGATATTCAGTTATTTGTTTTTCGTTTAGTTTTCACTCTACACAAGATTCGTAGGTACTTCTACCAACATTCGATGACATTATGTATATACCTAAATATTCGCCAGAGTGAACGAATGCTAGAAAGTTTATTTGCAGTTAGTTGCATTCAAATAACAAGCTCTACCATGACCATAACAATTTTATATAATAACAAACAACATTAGAGACGAAGCTTTCGTGACTGGCTAAGTAACAAGGTCGAAGGTTATTCCATCATGGCGTCGTCGGCCTAGGTTAAAACTCGTACGGCGACTGGTACTACCAGGGAATGTTACATACTTGGTACTGTTTGCCATTAGACTAAATATTTAATATTTTTAAACTATAAGAAATCTCTCTTGTAACTGTAGAAAGTTACAATAAAGTCGATAAACTTTTAGAAAAATAAATTCACTATTGTTAATGGGTATACCTATATGATTTATACTATAAGTTAATAATAATAAGATTGATTTCCACCACAAATAAAATTATAAAAGGATGTACAATAAGATTATCCTATCAAGAGTAATTTATGGGAGTTTATAAGTCTCGCCTTGTTTGGACAATATGAAGCCACTTTTATATTTCAGCCCGCCTCGCGGGAATCGGTTTCTACATATTACACTGATTACGTCAGATTACATATGACACTGATTACGTCAGTGCCGTTCCTTATCGAGCAAATATAAATATGAAAGCAACTGGGTACCCCGAAGTGCAACTTTTTCCAACTGGGGCAGAAATTTGATTTTGCATTCATCCCCCCCCGCCCTGCTAAAACTACGAAACTAGACATAAAAAAGATAAGGCAGTACAACCCCAATTTAAGATTTTATCTAGGGCACTTTTAGCCATTTGGAGGCTCCCATTTGGTCTTCAAAAATGTGGAATTATATTTAAATGGTACCTATGTCAGTAAGATAGCCTAATATGTACGTACAGTTCCCAGTCGCGGCTTAATCGTTTTCTATTCGTGACTAAAATCCTGCGCCAACTCGCGAAACCACCGCGAAGGTCGCTACGGCCAGCATTGCTTTGTTTACGTCGGTATCATGCGAATCTTTTTTGGCTCACGTACGTTTAGTCAAAATATCAATTAAAAACGTATGGGGAAATTGGAAAAAAGGTCCTAATCATAATGGAGTGCTGCTTAAAGCTAAATAGTAGTAACTTCTACTTAAACCGTTTGTATAAATAAAATATTTCATTATAGGATCAAATCCGATCGTATTAACGCTTTGAAAAAGAAATATGATGCCTACTTGGAGGAAGACAGGAAAAGAAAGGAAAGGAATGAATATATCTTGGAGAAGCTGGACAAAATGCGATGCTGCAACGCATTGGCACAAGTTCGTAAGAAGGTACGTTTACGGGTCACGGAACACCTCATTAATAAAGTTGTATTTTTATTAAGTTTAAGTTCTATTTTACTAAATACAACATCATATACATTGATCAGATTCCAAATTGAGTAAGTTAAGTTACTTATTACAATGATATAGTTAAGGTACTCTTATTCTGGAGTATCTGAATCAACAAAAGGACTATAAAACCCAGATAATAAAGGAAAATTCATTTTCAACAATACCTTCGGCGATTGTTAATCAGCTGTCACGCCATGTCGAACAAGGATTGGACAAATTGATATTTATCTTCTAGAAAATTCTTTAACTGTTCAGCTTGACTGACGAAAATACGTAGTAGTGAAAGTAACAACCGCTTGTGTTACCTATTCGTCAATCTCGCTGTCTCGGGTATAAAAAGTTGCAACTAATATGGTGAATGATGAATCTTACGATAAAAATGTATAGTCGAAGTCTTGTTTCAATAAATAAGGTGCAAAATACAACGCTCACTCATGCTCAGTGGGGGTAAGGTGTGGATATTTGTGGATCGTTCGATGGCGTGATACTCAAATCTTTTTGATTGGTCTTTGAAATTTAGCTTCGGTGCAGATATATCAGTGAGTCACATACGTCGTACCTCAATGGTACAGCTAACAGCACGTCATGTTATGTTAATCTGTCAAATGTCCTTGATATTAAACCTTAACGTTTCAAGGGTAAAGTTTAAAAACAACTAGAATTTTGACATATTGTGGTAACCTGACGTGAAGCTATGTGTATCATGATAACCCTTTCCGAGAAATATATTGCCCAAATTACAAAAGGTTAATGGTCCTTTTTTAATTTATTTGACTAACCAATATCTGTTTACAATAATATATACTATCGATAACATTCATTCTTTTTTTCCAACTTATTGCAACAACACTTATAGGTTAGCTCCGCATGCATAATGAACTTAAAATATCGATCTATTTATTTATTACAGACTTATATGTTCAAAATATATTGATACATACGTAGCCATATAAATATTTTTTTTTCTTTCATACATGAAATATGTATGTTATTTTATGAGGTAAACAATTCTAATTTTATTTGCTCTTATAATTTAGAAAATCTAGAACATTTTTGTGGAATGTTGAGTAAGAATCAAAATTTAGATCAAGTAAATCGCTACAGGAATTAAAAGTTTTAGAAAGTCTGACAACCGGCGAATTAAACCCAATACTCTTTTTCTCAACGGATGACATAGAGGTGTGAGACGACTACGCGGGATTCTTGATGGGGCTCGAAATCGGAAATAACTCAGTAATTTAGAATTGTCTACTTTACCTCTCATTCGTTTGTAAAGAAAAAGCATGTCCAAGAGATCTCTGCGTAATAATAGGGAATCCATCCTGAAGAATTTCAATCTAGAATTATACGATCTTAGCTGTTTTGTCTTATGCGTCGAGAAAGAGAGGTGCCATAGGAACTGCTCCCAATCTATATACCTGGGACTCGTTATTTTTTTATCTATACATACTTTCGGCGGCACGGAATGTGGCCCAACTGCAATTGAGGTTTCTAATCAAAATAAAACAAAAAAAGTTGATTTTGGTAAAATTTGTCTATTTCTTATTCAAATACCAATGACTGATTTATACTAAAAAAGAAGAGAATTTAATAAAATTTACAAACAAACATAAAAATACCTAAAACCCGAAACTAAGAAAAAATTGAAAATCAAGTTAATTAAACAAAATAGTGCCGGAGCAGGTTTGGGCCACAGGCTGGTCTTCGAGCACGAAAATTTCGTTCCTTTGTTCTTCTTCTTATGCTCACTCACGTTAACCCCTCTTGCCGTTTGGACAGATATTTTACCCAGTTCACTACGACAAATACATTACTAGTGGCCGCCAGCGACTTCGTCCACGTTTTCCATTATTTCTTCGCTCCTACTAGTTGCAGCGTGATGTTATATAGCAGGGGTGGCCAACTTGTTTAGACCCAAGACCGATTTTTCACTGACGACACCCAGTACGATCTACCAATTACTTTACTTCTTAAAATCTTAAATAAAACAGCATAGTTCGTACACTATGTATTTATATTTTTTGAATTGCCACGATCCACTGGACTAATAGTCGCGATCGACTGGTTGGCCACCCATGTTATATAGCCTAAAGCCTTCCTCGATAAATGGTCCATTCAACACAAAAATATTTCGGACAAAGTCGCGGGCGAAAATTACTAGCTTTCAAAAATAAAAAATAAAATATTTTTCTCAAGTAGCAGCTTTGTTACACTCCATTGGTACAAATTCGATCAACGCATCTGTCATGTACTTGTCATAAATATTGATTTTGTTTACTGATGAAATAATTAAAGTTGTGCACACATTCATACATTAAGTTCCTATTTTTTATTTCAGTCGAGTAACATTGATGAAAGTTGCAAAGTTGCACTAAACACCGTGCCCACACAATCATTCCAAAGTACTTCCTGCCGTCCTATCGATAGTACGAGTATCAATATAAGAGATTCTCTTCCGGAAACCCATAATAATACAGACGAAACAATAATACTTCAAGAAATAAGCAAAAAATATATACTGATTCCCAAATTACGATACATGCAGAGCAACGATTACATACAATATGCAAAACCTCAAATCGACGAAAGCAATGATTGGAAAAGTAAATATGATATTTTAGCACAATTGAAGAAAAACGAAAAAGAAGATTTAGAAACCGAGCCTCATACTGCTTACATGTTAAATACATTGGTAACAAAAGACGAAGATGGAAACAAATCAAAAACAGAACAATTTGAATGTGATAAAACACGTCAACGTGTGAATGAACAAATACAAAATTACAATCACGATAATAATTATAACGAAAAAATCAACATAGAGCGTGCAGAAATAAAAGTCGACAGTCCAAATAAAAAAGCAGATGATATTGTTAATGAGAACTACCGGTATGATATTTCTCATAGTGAAGTGACGCAAAAAGAAAGTTATAACGAATTCAAGAAAAATGTTGTACCACATGAAAACTCAAATACTGGAAATTTATCAAATACCGATAACAACATTATTCAAGATGCAACTGAATTCGATACTGTAGCTGATTATGGTACTAATGATATTCCAAATGAATATTCATCAGTAGCTATATCCAATACGCAGGAATATAACACAAGTGAAGATGTAAAACAGTCATCTTCTATAAGTGATCATTATGAACTAAAAGAAGGAAATTCAACAGAAGCAATTACGTCTAATGCCTTTATGGTTGATGGAAATAGCACAAATACAATTGAACAACACGAATATCCAATTGAAATTATAAACAGTCAAGAATTTGCCCCCCGCTATGATGGCTGCGACGAAGAAAAATTATCGACTAATCCTGAAGAACAATTAATGAAAGACAGTGACTATAGTTCTAATTTCAATAATGAAGTTGTAGCGATGGCACCAGATAATACAGAAGAAACCGATAATATTTTTGATCCTGTTGTAATATCTGAAGATACGGTTCCAGTTGAAACAACTGGCATAGAGACATTTACTGAAAACAAGGACGAATATTATAACGAACAAGCAACTGATAACTATATGTATAACGAGGTTACGGATAATTACAATACGGAGTATTCCGCACCGAATGAGAACTACAGTCAACAAGAATATGACGCGTATTATGAAGGCGTACAAACAGAAGCACCTTACGCAATAGAAACAAATGAGGATGAAGCAGCTTTACAGCAGTATGATCAAAATTATCAACAACAGTATGATACTGATCACAATAACCCACAAGATTATCAACAATATGTAGAGCAAGGATATGAACAAAACGAATATACAGAACAGCCCGAGGTAGACCTTACTCAACAATACGATAACCAAGACGATACCTTACAACATGTCGAACAAGTGTTGGACAATGAACAAGGATATATTGTCGAGAAGCAAAATGAGCTTATTGAGACAAGTAATGCAGAGAAAGCAGTCGCTCTAGAACCAGCTACAGATAAAATAATAGAAAAGCACGTTAAAGCACAATAGATTCAAATTATTGCCTATAAAATTTTATCATTAATATGCATATTAAAATTGTATTTCATTGTTTATAGATGGATAATGTAGGATTTTTTTTGTGGTTCGTTAAAAATAAAATTTTGTGAAATTTATTGTATTATATTATTTAATTAAAATCTACTTACAATGTTATAATGTTATAATGATCAATATACAAGTTGAGCCCGAGTGTAACACAGTTATACAGGCAAAGACATTTCTTCTAAAACTGCAGCTTGTTCTGGTATTAGTGCTTCCATAGGTTTCTTCCAATGGAAATCAACACTCGGCAGTCTATCTAAACCTGTTGCCCAATGATGAATTCGACATCTCACATTAACTTTTTCAGTTTTGTTAATCTGAAACATAAAGTTTGTTAGTAGACAATGATAATGGCTACTTCAATAAATTTTTAAACTTAACTGAATTACATAATTTAATATTTAATACCCATAAATTCTGAAGACATAATTTAATACTTAATTCACATAAATTTTGTGGCATAGGGCATAAAGAGAGTTCATTATAGTTACATATTTTCATTAACTCTAATGAATAGATAGATTTTCCACACACTAGGCAGCCTTTATGGCCTGGCTTGAAACTTTGAGCAACCAAGCAATCGAGGACCAGTAGGGACTACTTCATAGCGATTTTTTCATATATGTATATAATAATAGGACCATTCGGTCGAGTGATATGGACGTGGATGCAACAACATAAGGGTAGAAGTTATTTTGTTTTACTTTCATACGCAGTTATATGATCGCATGGCTGACGCTGGC
Organism: Diatraea saccharalis; assembly: GCA_918026875.4. Taxonomy (NCBI): domain Eukaryota; kingdom Metazoa; phylum Arthropoda; class Insecta; order Lepidoptera; family Crambidae; genus Diatraea; species Diatraea saccharalis. The sequence goes on along the minus strand of OU893333.1, from coordinate 28,084,088 downwards.
TGCCCACTGCGCCAAGATTTTTAGGTGTAACATATTTTAAATCATAAAATTAATTTCCAGCCATAACTGTAGATTTGTTTCTGTATTTTAAATTATCAATAGGTATTCAAAGTTAAACTATTGAATTCTATCTATTTGGCGGCAACTTCCCACATGTAAATTTTTCCCTGTCACCCACTTATGATGTAGCATCCTGTAGGAGAAAGAATTTTTGTAATCGTTTCAGTAATTTCGGAGCATATTCAATGCAAATAAACAATCAAATCTGTAATTTTTATAACATTAGTATAGATTGCACAAGACACATAATACAGAATTATTTCGATTTTCCAGACAAAAATTTAGCATCCCAAAATTCTGAAAAACTAATGGAAACAATTACTTACAGTAACTGTGACATAAAACTCCTTATTTTGTAGTGAAAGATCCGGACCCCTTATGGTAATAGGTGGCATTTCAATGGCATGTTCTGGAACTACAAACCCGGCTTTTCTGAATGACACCCTAACATGCCACGGTTCGAGAGTCCATGGTACTAGCTTATTCATGGTTATTTGCAAAACCAAATGTGAGAGACCCCTCATAGTCTGTAAAACATTACAATAATGTACCATCTACCAACACGGCAGCAGTGGAGCAAGTCAGAGAGCATTTCACACTGTGCTAAAGGTAATTCAGACTTTTATAAGTACAATAGAGTTGATGGTAAATAAATAAGTTCCATTTAGTTCGACAGTCGGATAATAGTAAAATATTAGAAACATACATATTTTTGCTTATATTTAACAAGAAATGGCTTAGATTTAGTTGAGAAGGCATTAAAGTTGAGAAGTGGGGGCTCACTACGTCACGACTTTGTAGAAAATGTACGAAGATGTGACGTCATAAGACATTTCAACTAAATAAGTAATTTATTGATAACGAAAAAAATACGCGTTTAATATTCCTCAACGATCTATCTGAGGGACAAACAAAGTCATTATCCCTTTTGTTAAGGTCCGCACGATCGTGTTTCATGATACGTAGCCGTCGAGCAAATGCGACCGGTAAATACGCCCGTTCGGTAGAGATCGTATGTTAATTGATACGTAAACTATCAGTGGCGTAGATGATATCTAGACTATTTTCTGATGTTACATGGGAAAATGTATACGCTGTTATCATTGTATGAAACATTTTGATAGTTAAAAAGTTGCGGCGAGTGTAGTGTTGAGCATTCTTCACTACCAGAGCATATCCTCTTTGTAGCCGTTGAACAAAATCGAAACTAAATTAACATAAAAAAGTCTATATTATTAATAAAAATATCTTTATTTGTGAGGAAAACATTGCACAAATAATATTGGACTACAGGTAGATAGTATAATGACAAAATAAATGTAGTTGAGATTCTAGTAAAATGCGATTATATTAGCAGAATCGAGAATTCGCCAGGCTCTGACAGTTGAACGCAAGTGAATGTAACACAGCGTGATATAAAAGTGCTACATTAGCCGACTAGAACGTTTGTCGCGATGTATGCAATATCGTCCCGTACAACGATAGCTACAGAGATCTATGGATAGCGATACCTATCGTCCGTTTTTTCTTAGGAACAGACTGTAGTTATTTAAAAAGCGGCTGAGAAATAGTGTTAAAAAAGGTAAATACGCTCGCCAGGAGCGTAGCTACCCCCGTATAAACTGTATCAATGATTACGGCCCCCCTGGGATACAGGGGCCCCTAACTTAACTGTGTAAGGAAAAATTATCACACTCTATTTTGGCCCTAATTTTGATACTGGGCATCCTATGCCACTGAGCCTCGCCTTCCATTCTTCCTCACTTGGCAGGCAAGGGACCTTTTTTGTTCTCCGGGTTACCTTTGGGGACATTGGGCGGGCAAATAAAAAACGGGACGGACCCATACAAAACAGCAAGTATGGTTACGTTAGGTATAACAAAAAGAGAAAAAAAAGCTATTTTGTAGCCGACGACTGTTTGGGGCTCATTCTGTGAGTAATCAAGAAATAATTAAAAATATTGTAGTATCTGACGCATAATACAACCTCTGTCCATATCATCACATTACCGGGTGCATTGACATTACATAGGGACAGTCTCTTGTTTTTACGCCCAACTTCAAGATGTTCCATTCAGGCCCGCTTTATTAAGGTTGGTATAAAACTGATGGAAATGCCGTCAAGCATCTCACAGGAAGTATGCGTTAGTACGCGACGGAATTCAACTCTCAATGGTTCCATTGCCTATTGCTAAACACTGGACATTCACGCCCTTCGACGCCCATTAAAAAAACACTTAATAATGCAGATACACAGATTAAAGAGTGTAATTTTGCCAAAGACAAGAGAAACTCCTTAGGTACTGCTCTGGTCTGAAAATATTGTACTTTTGACTAACGCGGATATGGACTACATTCCTACAGGGCAAACATAATCTGTTTGCCATGCCGCCCTTCGCTTTATACGAGCGCCCAAGGCAGTTGCCTAGTTTGCCCATATGTCATATCCTACGATTGATCAATTCCGCTGTTCCGCGACCGACAAGACAGGACGGTCACGCACGTTCCGACTAAATTAAATGCTAACAAATGCTTAAATAGTCACAATAAAACTTACTCGTTGAACATAAGGTGAACTGAACTTTTTATCTTCATCTATAGTATCATATTCTTGCTTTTCATTCTTGGCTAAGTTTTCAGGACTTCCATACACAGCAAGACCAGGCATAAGGTACTCTTTATATGCCACATTAGGGCGTAAAGTCAATACATCCCCAGCTTTTCCAACACCTAATTTTGAAATATTAATATGAAACTTTAAGTATCACAAGAAATGCTTTTTTAAGATTTAAAAAAAGAGAAGATCCATACTCCATATAGACATAATATGATAATAAAAATGGTAAATAATATGATAGGTCGCCTGGAAGAAATTGCTGTTAAGCAATCAATTGCAAAATGATTATGTTTAATGTCGTTATTTATCTCTGTCGTATGTTGTACAATTAAGTGTTTATGTAATACATACTAGCTTTTACCCGGGACTTCACCTAATCTTAAGTCCAGAAATAAAAAAATTCTATAAAAAATTGCATCTACTAATTTACCCCCTTAAGGTTTGAATTTCGTAAAATCCCTATCACCTACGCCCTAAAAAGAAACCGCATACAAAATTTGAAACTCCTAGCATGTGTAGTAACGAAGTTTCATACAAACTTCCATTCACTAATTTAGCCCCTTTGGGTGGAATTTCAAAAATCCTCTCTGAGTGCTCCCCTACACTCCCCAAGAGAATCTTCATTCCTAATTTCAACATTCCACGCTCAGTAGTATCTCCTGTACGTTGTCTGTCAGTCAATCAATCAGTCACTCAGTAATACAAGAATTTTATAGAGATTTTAAAGTTTTGTTAATAAGGCATACTTGTACAGAATTTATTATAAATATCTATACTTTATTCATAAAAAATTTATATAAGTATAATTTTGTAAAATATATAGGTAGTTATGCAAAAATAGTAATTTTGAGTAGTTGACGAATATGACAAGGCAGTTGGACCTCGAAATATATATACCATTTTGTCTTATTGAAGGATATATTTAAAGATTTTGAAATTAAATATTAGGTTGGGGAAAACTCTTTTTAACCGATTTGACAAAAGGAGGATCTCAGTTTGACCTGTATGTATATTTGTGTATTATTTATTGTGCGCGATTATCACGCGTTTGGCTGAACCAACTGATTAACCGACAAAAAAAATGGAGGTTCGCACTCTAACACGGTTATGACGCGTTTTTCAGAAAAGTATATTTAGTGTTACCTATTATATAAAAAAATATCAATATCACTAAAAAGCATGAAATAAAAACATTAAAAAGAATAGAACCAACCTCAAAGTAAAGAATAATACTTATCTCAAAAGCGACTTATTCAAGAAAATGTTATTGAAGTTGGGCGCCTATCATTTAATTATATACAGAAAACTTTTGCCCAACTTTAATCTGGGGGCATGGAAGTGCCTCCACCAAGTTGAGCAAAAAGTAAAAAGAGGATGGCCTTACCATCCTTTTCTAGAAGTCATTCAGGGCATTTTTGACCCCTTGTTACTTCGTTGTGGAGTAAACTAGATGCCTAATTTTCAATGACCAAGAGGGCATCGCTTAATGAGGCACACTTCCAAATCACATTAAATATGAAAGAGTACTTTAAGAATTATTACAATTCCAAACACCTTAATTTTGTCACTGACTGACCCATAAATCATCAAAATTCTAAGGTTCTTCTAGCAGACCTACAAGGTCCAAATTTTGAACACAATTATAAAATATTTGTCCCATTTTTAAGTTTTTTAGATGCGGTCAAGCATTCGCAGAGTAGCTAGGTGGAGTAGTGGATAAGCTCCATGGCCACAATGTCTTATAAAAGCAACTTTCGCAAGGGTCAGTCACAGAATGGGTGACTTGACTATCCATAAGGAAGGCCCCTGCAGCAAGGATATAAAGGGCTGATGAAGATGATGAAGCATATATGGCACTTTCAAGCACAACATCCCTAACCTGTTTATATGCTCATAACTGATGCTCAAAATATAATATCTGAAAAGAAAAAAAGGAGAACTGCCTACAAAAAGAAATGAGATCCCATCAAAACCATAACATGTACAAAAATGTACAAGTCTCACAACTAAATTTTTCTGCTTCAAAAAGTTATGAAATCAACATAAACCAAGTCAATTAATTCAGAACCTTTCTGTGAGACCTTTTGAGTGCTGAGACCTTTTGAGTTGCTTTTAAGATCAGTATCATTCTTCACTTTTTTAAGTTTGAAGTTGGTTTTATTTTTTTGCACAGGTATAGTACGCATAAACTTGTAACAAAATCTTTCCGGCTATACCATTTGTATCTGGCTAGTTTTGATATCATTAAAAAGTTTAAATTTTGATGTTAAAGATCACTCAAGTGAAATAAAGCCAACTTTGCTGTGGCTGTTCAGAGCATGGTTTTATAATATATAAGTTTACACTATAACCACTGCTATCTATATCGCCAGTTCATATCTTGAATTCTTGCAATGAGACCAAGTGAGATAATAGGTACTTGTCACATTGTAAACAAACACAAGTACAAAACAACTTACCATCAACAAATTGATTCAAAATAATTTTCATGTCAGGTTTTCTCTGCACATTAGTTTCTTCAACTAAATCATAAATGAAATGCCTTGCTTTCATTTTAGGTGGTTTACCACCTTTTTTGTGAAGTGTTGGAGGAAACCTTCTTTTTAAAATAAATGTGTTCTGAAAATTTTAAAAAGTTATAAGCTGTTATGTAAAAATATTAAAGCGAAATAATAAAATAAGTACCCTCGTTTGTTGCATCACAACATTTTGTCCACTGCTAAAACTTTTTACAAAAGTAGAAAACATATTTAATATGTTTTAATTAATGAAATATAGCGGAAAGTTGGTGGAAAATAACTAATTCACAACTTCATAACATTGACAATAAATATTGAGGTTAGGATATTTAAAAAAAATAATTTTACAGTGTAGTTCTTCAAGGGCTAGTTTTGGCGCTAGGATCGCGGCACACCGCCGCCATTTTGTAAACGCCATTAAACGTTTGACATTTGACAACTGTGTGTCGTACGTCATTCTTGTGTCGGTGTTTTGTACAAGTTTTGTTGAAGTTTTGTATTTCCTCGCGTTTACGCTTGAGTTGAGATTCAAATCCTAAACACATTGTACGGAGCAATCTACAGTGCGATTTTGCTGTTCATTATCGTTATGGGTCCTTTAAAGTGTTGTGTTGGTGGTTGCAATTCTACTAGTGCTACGCACCGGCTTTTTTGTTTCCCTACGAACGATTCTTTGTTAAGCTTGTGGTTGTCCTTCTTAGTGCCATATAATTCATCCCTCATCGGCCTTTCGAAAGATACTTTACGTAAAAAACGTGTTTGTGAAATACATTTTGACAAACACCAGTTTGATGAAGAAGGTAAAAGGATTCGGTATTCCTATCCTTGCTTATTTACTGATGATGAAATTGCCCATGGTGAAGCCCTTTCTACAGCTGAAGCAAGTGAGTCCTCAAAATGTATACTTAATTTGTATTACTATATAATTTTGTATTACCTTTATTATTATAATTTTGCTACAAGTACATTGAAGTGTTGTATTTGCCAACACAGACGCGGACTGTCGGTGGCATACTTTGTGTAATAGAGCCTAAAAGTAACACACACTGCATACCTTATTATAAATGGCATAATCACAGCTATTTTCAGCATTAACCTAACAGCTAACGCCTAATATCCAGTGTGTATTGACAGAAGAAAACTGAGACTTTTTGTTGTAATTACTTGTGTGTTTGTCACTGAATTTCTTTAGAAATATTGTCTAAGTCGCAGCTAAGTGGTATAATCGGTCAACCAATTGAGTGGCCCTTTAATTGAATGGTGCCATTTTTCGATTTATGCTGTGGTCTAGGCATGAGTAACTAATAATAAAATATTATGTTTTAGGGTCAAATGTTTTGAATGAACACGATTATTTCAAAAGTTTAGACGATGAGGATGATATCTCAGATGCCTCGTTGGTAATTGAAAGAGCAGGTATATAGTTTTTCACTAGTTTTATAATCATTAAATCTGTTAAGTGTATTTTCATTTTGTATCATTCCTGTCATTACATTCTTATTAACTTAGCTACCAATGATATCTAAAATTACCACATTGGTAGTCTGGCTACAATGACCCGAGTAAAACTTTAATATGAGAGTTCTACAAAATTAAATTATTGACCTATTTTAAAAAACTACTATGAAGGAACTTGCCACTGCAAATTTTTATAATCCAGCAGCTTCAGCTATAGTCAACTGGTGAATTCATTGATGCTGGGTTAGATTTTTCAAAATTATAAAGCCATTTTAAGAAATAGTAAATTTTACAAAATGAATTTGTTTGTTTTATAGTAAATTTTTATTAACTGAAATCTATAAACAATTTTTAGGTGGTTTCCATGAACATCTGTCATATGTATGCTCTCAAGAGATTCCAGCAAGCACAGAATTGAGAGGTATATGGACTGGAGTATTTTAGATTTGAAAGAATGATTTGTTATATATTGCTAGTTATATGTATTTAATTATGTTAATTTTATTTATTTAAATATACTTTGCATGGCTTCACTGCTCATGTTTAAGAGACTTGTCTCTTAAACTCTCTATCCCTGTCTTGACAGGGATAGAGAGTTTCAAGACAGGGATAGGAAGCTATCCCTGTCTTGAAACTCTTAATATTATAATGTTTAATTAATGTGTTTATTTTTATTTTCTTTATTAATTCAGATATATCGATTTATTATTGTTATCTTGCATCCACTACCCTGTTCTTTATTTAATTATTTTTTGTGATGGGTTGCTTGACTTATTGCTACATAGCAATAAGGCAGTCCATTGAATAATTTATTTTCTTGATTCTTTTTGTGTATTGTGTGCTGTGTAGGGTGCAGTAAAGAATATATTGTTATTAATACTATTATGTTTGTATTTATTCCTTTTCAGATGAAGTAGTGCAACCATCGTGTTCATTTACCACTAATGTAAATAAACCATTAGAGATACCACATGAAAGCTGCCTCAAAGAAACACAAAAAGGTATTGTCTTTTACATCTTTAAAAGTAATAACAGATTAATTTAGTTGATATTTAATAGCATGCCTCTTATTTTATATAACTCCATATATACCTCCTCATATATACCCACATCTTGTGACTATACAGAATACAATAAAATAGTGTTGTCCTTTCTAAAATAAAGCATTATATTAATTATATTATAGTAACTATAATATAACTGCACCAGCTAATTTTGTTTCTATTTGTTAGTGTATCAATATTATTTTTCAGATCAATTAGAGCAGCCATCATGCTCATTTAACACTAACGTAAAGAGCCTGTTAGAGGTACCACATGAAAGCTGCCTCACGAAGACACAAAAAGGTATTGTTTTTATATATTTGACAGTATGCTTGTTTAATTTTCCTGCATTTTAAAAGATTATGTTCTATATAAAATGAACATGCAGCTAATGTAAGTTAACTATTAGAGTTACCACATCAAAAGAGCTACACAGAAACAAAAGTTTCCTTTTGTATTTCTTAGAAAATATTAACCACTTGATAACTTTATCATACTATAAAATAAGGAATAAATTACAAATTCTTTCAAAATATTAAACCAAGGACCTTTTTATTATAGGTTGCAGAAATATGGGTTCAAAAAAAAGAAGATTTTTCAAATATGTGAAAAACATTGCTGCTGACAGTTTGGGTAGCACAGCCTCACAACGAATAGAAATGGCTCAATCTCTGGCCAATAATGAGAGGCTTTTTAAAAATTTTCATCTTTTAAACAAACATGCACAGTCGCTCTTACTGATGCAGTTAAGGGAATGCAGACGTAATAAAATGGCAAGAAGATACACACTTGATGAAAAGTTGAGAGCTCTAGTGTTGTTCAAACAAAGTCCAAAAACATATAGACTGTTGGAAAATATGCTTGCCTTGCCAAACAAGAGGACATTGAACAGAGTGTCTGAAAAACTCTCTCTGGAACCAGGACTCAATACGAAAATTTTTCAATTTATTGAAAATAAAACACAAAATTGGCACATTAAAGAAAAACTATGCACAATTGTATTTGACGAAATGGCTTTGACACCACATTTGAACTATAATTCAAAAAATGATAAAATCCTTGGATTTGTTGATTTTGCAGAAAACAGAAAAATGAGGTTTTGTGACCATGCATTGGTTTTCATGCTGAGGGGAGTTTGTTCTTCATGGCGACAGACTGTCGCTTATTATTTCTGTGAAGGAACAATATCAGCTGCTGCATTACAGACAATTTTAAAACAGTTAGTTTCCCAAGTAGCACAAACTGGGCTAATTCCACTGGGACTTGTATGTGATCAAGGATCAACTTTTCGAACAACTATTAAAACTTTAAGGGAGGATACGTTACGTTTTCGCAATCTTCAAAATATAAAAGATGGTTAGTATACTATAAAAAATATCTGCTCACATTTGTTTTACTTATGATCACTCCTTTGATGCTAATTTCCTTCTATAATGCCAACCGTTAGCAATTAACAGTAAACATTGTTTTTTTACAGATGGTACAATCCATGTTGCTGGACATGACCTAAATGTATTTTTTGACCCACCTCACCTGCTGAAAGGATTAAGGAATAATTTTTTAAATAAAGATATTATCTGGAATGGAAAGACAGCCACATGGAAAGACATAGAGTTTATTTTTGATTTGGATAGTAAATTAGGCCATACAAGAGCTATGCCAAAATTAACAGTTCACCATGTTGATGCCAAAAGAATTAAGAAAATGAAGGTTAGCATAGCAGCACAAGTGTTAAGTACTCGAACTGCTGCTATGCTGAAATACACCAATGCACTTAGTAAGTTTTTTACTAATACTAATAAATAAGCTTAATCTACAACTATGAGAATTTAGAACTAAATGTTTTCAAGAAATATTGTAAATTTTATAAAAGTTAAAAACAAGAGGCATACAAAATTATTTACCTCTTACAAAATAAAATAAATTATCTTAAATGGATTTTGTAATTAAAATAAACTACTAATTTGTAAAAAAAACCAAAGGAAAGCTGTAATAGTTTATTTCGATTTTATTTTCAGATTATTTTCATACTGGAAATGGAAGCAGCACAATGGCTACTACAGCAGAAGTTGTCGAATTTTTTGACACTTTATTTGACAGCGTCAATGGTTATCCAGGTGGAACTGTAAGGGGTAAATTAAGAAAGGCTGTAAAGAAAACTTCGGAACACTTTACATTTTGGGCTGATGCCATAAATAAAATTAAAATGATGAAATTTGTCGATAGCAATAGTAAAATTGTAATTCAAACTGGCAAATCACGATTTGTGTCTGTGCCCTCATTAGAGGGATGGGTTACGACCCTAGAAAGTTTTATAAGAATTTCCAAATTATTATTTGAAAAATATTCAATTGATTATTATTATCCTAGAAATATCAATCAGGATCCATTGGAAAACTTTTTTGGGCGGGTAAGGGCTATCAATTATAGAAATGTTAACCCTGATGCAAACACATTTGTATACGCGTATAAATCGTTAGTTTTAACAAATTTATTAGTCCCTCACTCAAAATTTGCCAACTGTGAAATGGATGTAGGGCATACATTGATAGATGCTAGTTTTTTATTTGATGAAGAAATAAATAAAGAAAACCAATATCCTAACATTAGTATACAGCCATCCACTTCACAAGAAGAACCCCTTCAATCGTGTGGATCTATATCTAGGGATGATGTTATTATGGAGAAAGTGAAGGTCCAATGTTCGGCATACACTGCAGGATACATTTGCCGAAATTTATCAAAGGCAGTTAAATGTAAAAATTGTACAAAAACATTTACAACTAACTCCATAGAAAAAATTCACATTTATATTAAGCACAGGGAGTACAAATCTTTAAAAAACAATAATTTAGCTTATCCAACAGAAAAGTTTCTAATTTTATATAGAGACAGCAGTCAATTTATCCACGACTTTTTGAATAAAAATTGTCATAAAGGTTCTTTATGCAAAACTTTAAAATATAAATTGAAGAGGAATATAAACGTCTCCTGGTTGGGATGTAACAGACATAACTCGATTTTAGGTGAAGTATTTATAAAAAATGTTATAAGACTGCACACCTATAATTGGTGCAATATAATAAATAAGATTTTAAAAGGTGCTCTTCAAGAAAAATATGTGTTAAAAATGGAAGAACCGCAGAAACTCGCCTTATTAAAGTACAAAAGCTTTAGGCTAAGAAAGAAAGTTTTAAATAAATAATTAATAACGATTAATTGTTTTATTTATAATATTTTAAACAATTGAAAATGTGCCACCTACGTTTTATACGTTTTATCGATAAGAATTGACATCCCTAATATATCGATAAAGTCGATAACGAATTTCGACTAGCAAGCATTATTTGACCTTCACCCCGCTGTCAAACTCTGCTGTCATATAAAACGATCGCAGCGCCAAAACTGGACCAGGGAAAACTACTCTCTAAAGTCACTGTCGCATCTGTAGCTAGCTACATATTCTTAATACTACACTGAATTTTCAGGTCCGGCGGTCCGATTTTTTCCGGTCCGGAATGACATGAAAAACTCGGATGAGTAGCTTGTGCACTTGTCCGTTTTTTTCCTGATCGGAGCGGCGCAGTGTAGTGCAGCTCTCTTTGAAGCTACACGTCACTTACGCTAGGTACGATGAGATTTTTGGAACGTCGGTAATTCCGTTCGAAGACGTAGAAAGGTACCTAAATAATGATCTGATCGTTTTACATAAACCATAATAAATTATGGCAAGACGAATGCATTTTTTTTACTGCTATCGGATGACTACTATCAGATGTAAAAACTTATACCCTTACTTATTTAGGAACAGCATTATTCACATACAATAGCTAAAAATATCTGTGACATTAGAATAAAATTACTGATAATGGTCTAGTACTTGATGTTTAAATTTTTAAACGTGCTATTTTTTTTCGAAGTTTTGTAAAAACAACTTTCAGCGATTACAGAGATAGACCAATCGGTGGCGCCATTTCGTAAACAAATCGAAATTAGTGACGTGTTAGCGGAGAATTATTATGCTAAATGAACTTTACGAGATCAGTTGACTGTATTATATATAGGCATAATTTTTATACGCGTGGTGTAGTTTCTTTGAGCAGAAATATTTTTCCCTTAGAATACTTCTTTTTTAAAATTTATTAATGACACAAACAATTTTATTAAATGCGAAAAAGACATTGAGTGTCACTTAATTACTTTTGTAAATCTTCTGTTTATTCTTTATTATTACTTCTGTTGTCGAATATTTATCTATACTTATCAATTGTCTAAAAAAAAATTGATAATAACAGATTTCCAGGCAAACTTTCATCCCCTATTTTTCGCGATAAAATGTAGCCTATGTCCTTTCTTAGAGTTAAGTCTATTTACTATATTAATTTCCATTTAGATGGGTTCAGTTGTTTAGGCATCTAAGCGTAACAACACTTATTTATCTTACCTTAAGCTATCGATACTTTTAATACGATTCTAAAATCTAGCTAAGTATCGATACTAGAACCATACGCTGATCAAATTAGAACTTTACCGAGTTGTGATATATACCAACTATATTGAATCATCATATAAAATATAGCATTTTATAATCAACAATAAATATCGATTATAAGTTTATTGGAAATTAACTATATTGCCGAAATAAATATCGATTCAAATCGATTATTTTTTCCCAAGCCTATTCCTTATGAATTTTCCGGATCTCGGACACAGCAGTGCACAAGCGTAAACACGTTTTTCATTGCTGCCATCACGGAACTGAAAAAACCGGTCCGGAATAGAGAAAAGTAAAATTCCGGACGGTAAAATTCCTGACAGTGCACAAGCGCGCATTACCTACATATGGCCTGACATATCGGACCTGAAAAAATCGGACCGCCGGACATGAAAATTCCTAGCTATAGGATATGACATCTTAGCGATATTTCGTTTCATGTTAATACTTTGACATGTTGTTTAGTGGATAAATTTGAGATAAATTACTAAGTTAGTAACACTCCTATCAATTACATAATCATCGTTCTTTATCATTCGTTTATCGTTACTGAAGTATGTGCATGTTTAATTAGCAAATTGGAACGAAAAATCACCGTAAGAAATATAATCCAATAGATGGCTAAAGAGCTACGTGGTCGCACCTTAAAAGATCGAATCGTGTGGTTGAAAGTTCCTATAAAAATGGTATCAATAAAACACAAATAATTACATAAAACCATGAAATGGACTCAAGGAACAGTAAAAATAGAGTTGTTGCCTTATTGAGGCTCTGATTTGATTAAAGGTATCGGAAAATCGAGTGTGTGATCTAATAGATTTGGATATACCAACATATCTAAAGTAAAGTAGCAAACCCACTTATCACACCTACACGAAAATAAATAAAGTAGCACGGAGGCATAATGGATAAGCGCCACGACCCGCAATCGTTGTTGTTAAGCAACTTTCGTAAGGATTGTTCACTGAATGAGTGACAAAAAAAATTATCTACTCCGTGCTTTGGAAGGCACTTTAAGCCGTTGATTTCGGCTGCAGTGATTAAACGATATTCTTAAGTCTTATCCTTCTTTTTAAAAAGACATACATATGAAATTAGTATAAAACATCTTAAAATATCATAAGTCTTCAACAACGAGGAAGTATTTAAAAAAAAAATTGTTCCCGAAATCAAACTAGATGTCGCTATGGTATGTTCTTGATTCCTCCATGACAACCTTTCCGGTTACCTTTCAAGTTTAAAAATAAATTAGTTTTCAAAACTCAATAAACAACTCCTATTCTATTTGTACTTTTTCATATTTGTATTGATATCTAAGTTTCGAACTTTTCTTATTTCAGTTTTTTAATACAAGGTGGAACAAAAATCATAACGAAGCCGATAGCTGTGTATTCTATAAATAAGTAACATAAAAAAAAATTATAACGGGGAAACGAGTAAAAATTTTTGATGTTAAAAAATTATAATAAATTGCGGCACGCAATGTAACGAGCACAACAACTCTGAGAAAATCGTCGTGAACATAACGTACGTGCGTGCGGGCCGCTCACACAAACAAAGGTGTATAAACGACAGTACATGATAACACTGTCAACCGTCTATGTAGGTACCCACTTACCTATTGTTCGTCGACATCACCCAATGGCCTTTTCAAATAAACCAGGTGTGGTTCAAATTGGCAACCTTCCACATGGAGACACATGCGAGCATGGTACGAGATGTCCTGATGCACCCGCTTCAGAATTCCCTTACGCACAATCCGCTGTTTAAGATCCTCAAATACTGCGATGATTTTTCGGCGCATTTCATCAGCGGTTTCGCAAGCACGATCGAAAGCCCTATCTTTAACGTAACCCCACAAAAAGAAATTGAGTGGTGTAAGGTCAGGCGATCGTGCTGGCCATGCATAAGGTCCGTACCGCCCGATCCACTGGTCACCGAACATCTCCGTTAACCGCTCACGAACTGGCCTCACGATGTGTGGCGGCGCGCCGTCGTGTTGGTACCAAACATTGCGCCACTGGTCTAGTGGCAGTTCGGCCAATGTATCTTCTGCAAAGCCAGTCAAAAGTGATAGGTAGGCACGTCCATCCATTCTCGCTGGCAAAAAAACAGAACCTACGATTTGGTTTCCGAGTATGCCCGCCCACACATTGTGTTTCCACCGGGTTTGGAATCCCGTTTCTTGTGTCAGATACGGGTTGTGAGACGACCAGTAGTGAGCATTACGACGGTTCCACATGCCATTATTGGTAAAAGTACTCTTATCGGTGAACATGATGTTTCCGACAAAATTTCGAGTTCGTCGTAGTAACCACGTGCAATAAGCCACGCGGCGAATGGCGTCACCGGGCACAAGCACTTGCACTCGGTGAATTTTGTAGGGCCGTTGATTATCCCTTTTCAGTATCCTAAGCACGGTGTAGTGAGAAACAACGTGACGAGCGCGATTTCCAGGTCGTCTTCTGAGCACTCTAGCCACTGTGCGAATGCCCAAGCGTGAATTTTCCTCCACTACGTCCAAGATAGCACAGTCGCAGCTTCAATACGTGGTCGTGCTCTCTAGAATCTAGAAGGCGCTGTATAGCGAGAGTGATCACTCTCGGATCGCGAGAGTGATTTGCATTTGGGGAAGCATTTCCATGCGCCATACCATAGCAGTACACCATGTTTACATACTCGCGAGCACTAAACTGATGCGATGACATCTTAGATTTTCACCTAACTACACACAACACAAGACTCAATGTACTCACAGTCACACACAACACAACTGATCGCTGAAATAAATAGCGAAATTCGCGAGTACGTACGAGCAATAACACTTTTGATCACTTACACGTAAGAAACCGAACTAGCGAACTACATAAAAAAAACCGCAGTGAGCCACTGGCGCAGACGGCTTCTTTGATCACCTCTTGTTGCTGCGTGTCGACCAATAAGCGCGTGTGACTACTAAAAAGACATAAGATTCAATTTCCGCCATTGCCAATTAAAGTATCGACCATCGAGATAAGACAATAAGGTTCAACATGAATTGTCGCCGGAAATTAACAATAGGAGAGCTTGTTTCGCGCCCAAATAAACCTTAAAATCTTAGGTATTTTTATTTTGGTAGTAGTACTTTTCAGTGCAATGGCAACTTCGCAAGGTTGATAATTTTTTTGCTATGAATACCTACACGTTGCAAAACGCAAGATTAAGTGTTTTGTAGACATTAAGTACTAATCGACCTAGTATTTTTTCCAGGCTGTTTGGACAGTGTCACTCAATTAAGTCAGACAATCACGAAAAGTAATGAGGTTTTAAGTAACATACCAAATAAAGCACAATATCCGATGCAATGCAAGATGAAAGAATGACCACTTGTGTAATTCTTCTTATTTTTCGTGTGACGCATAAAAATTATAAGATTTTTGATAATCAGAAATAATAAGTAAGGCAATAAATCACTGTTACTAAAATAACATGAAAATCACTGTTTTAAAGTAAATCTTCAAGACTTAAAACATGTGAGTTCATAATGTTGTTGCTCTATTTTTTAGGCAGGCTTTTCAGCGTTATGTTAAGTAGATAAACAGCATTTAAGTGTGGAAACATGTTTGAATCGGTACTACACAAACGTTGCGATGCGATGCTCCCGAAGCAACGAAACTGCTCTGAAAGGCATGGCAATTCTTTGTTACTAAGAGATTTTAAAAATTGTTAAGTATTTATTAAAGTCACAAAAAGAAATGCTTTTTTAATGCTTTCGTTTTTTTTAATAATTTCTTAGTACCTATCATACTAAACCAAAATATCATACTGAACGATAGAATCGGTAATAATATTAGTATCGATTCTATCGTTTAGTATGATATTTTTTATTATTGCCCAGGTACATAGAGTATATTGTTGTGCGGGTGCATCCCTATCAATGTGTGAAGAGGAAGCGTCGTTCGCTGGCTGTTTGTTTCGTCATTAAAAAAATAAGAGTTATTTGCGACTAAACGAGCTGTAGATTGATGAATCTATTTAACGTAAAATAAACAATTTATCTGAATTTAAAAATTCTGGAGATATGGATGACGAAGTCAGTTCAGACTTGCAGGTGGGTACTAGAGAGGTTAAGATTTCCATCAACCAGATTTACATGGTATTTTGGACTTTTACTGATTTTTTTTATTATTATATATTTACTTTTAGAAATGTTTGTCTGACGGACCCATGGAAACGGACGAAGGACCGCTGATTAATGAAAACTCTAATGGACTTTCTCATCTACTTACTGAGGGAGAGTTCAATAGTGTAGACGCTGTGGTGGCGGATGAATCGTCGGCATCGAATCAAGGTTTCCTCAATGCGGTCGAGTTGTCAGCGGGTAGCGTGGGTGACTACTTGAATAACAAGCCGGACAGTTTCAATGCGGATTCTTTCGATGTCGGGGACAATGCGATTACTTTCCCAAGCGATTCTCTGAGTAACGTGCTCTCCGATGGCGACTCGATGCAAGGCGACATTGTGTATAAACCAACCGCCTTTGATACTGATGGTGATGTTGCAGAGAGTGAGAAGCCCAAAATGGAAACTGATTTTGATCAAGAGCCTATTAGTGAATTGTCAAATGATGTTACTTCAGAACATCTTGATGAACCATCCACAAAAATGGATGATGACAGTGCCACTGGTGATTTGAAGTTTAGTGAATCCACTAACAATAGCATGGTGGCAAATGACACTAACACAATGGACAGAGAGGTACTCTATTTAAAAAAAATTATACATAGATAGTAGAAAAAAATGACACAATCCTAAATTGAAGTTGTCAAAAGAATTATGCATTAGAGAGAAATTGAGAGAATGCATTAGAGACAAAAACCCTTTAGGTTGTTTTTGACATTTATAATGTTTTTCATTTATGACAAATATTTGTAAATAGCTACTACTATTCAGCAAATATGAATATTCACATCTTTTTGTTGCATCACTAACTACATTCTATTCTCCTTAACCATCCATAAGGAAGGCCAGAGCACCTGCATGTAAATGCCGGTGCTCTGGCCGGGGATGTAAAAAGGGGCTGATTATGATGATAATTACCTTCTATACCTTCAGTATTCAATATTGGGGCAATATCACTAAGAGAATTGTATTGGAATATTCAACATTATATTAAAATAATATTGAAGCTCTACTGTTTTTTTTTATAGGACGATGTTTTTGATATTACAAGAGACTCTGAAGAGGATTCACATAAGAATGATGTACAGGTATTTTTAAATACTTTTTTAAAACAATAATAAATGTCTCACATTCCTATTATTAGTTTCTAAGCATTGTTGAGTTACTATAAATTTCTGAAACTTTATAGGAAAGATCATTTAGTACTTTTAAATGGGTCACAATAAAAATACAAAAGAACAAGTTTGAAATGTAATGTTACTCTACTTGTATACTGAAGAGTAGTGCATATTTGTTGTATGGGGTGAGGTCAACGCCCTATAGCATCCTGAACAATAAAATGCACTTTATGGAAACAATGGAAAGTTCTATGGATATGCATTGCTTACTTTCAACACTTAGATATATAATGCTGTGGATTTTAGTTGTTTTTTTGATCTATCCAAGGTACAGACTTTGGATAATTATGGATAAATCATAAATACATTTTGGTATTGCTTAGAACTTTTTCTATGTAAAACTATTTTTATAGATAATAATTTTATATGGGTAAACCTATATCCCCAAAGAATTAGAAATGTTAGAAGTTTACATGCTTTACATTTCCTGTCATTTTTTGATTTTAGTAAGTCGGTAGTATGTATATTTTTTGATATTTGACGTTATCTATATTATTTAATAACTGAAATTTCACTTGTTATCATTATCATACTCATTAAGAGGAAAAATTGTGATGTCTACTGGATCTATATTTTTACATCTAAGTTCCCATGGGATCAGCCGACTGATATACTAGACCTTGAATTAGCTAGTGACCAATGTAAATGACTAACAATGTTAGTTTCATAATAACTAAAAATTTAACATGTTTCAAGGTATGTCTAAATTTAAATAAATACATAGCTGACAATTTTCGTTTTTATATTAAATATATAACAAATGTTTCTATTGTTTTGATACGCTATTCATGTCTAAATGTGTTTCACTTATGTTGAAAGTAGTTAGTGATAATTTAAAATGAACAATTTCTCTCCTAGGTTATAGAAGATGACAAAATTGAAAACATTGAGCATGAAACTGAAAAGAAACAGAAAAGGGTGAGTAAAAATATGTCTTATTTTACTGTAGGATCAAGATTTTACTTTATTTATTTAAATTCTTTATATTTTTTATATTTTAGGTTGTAAAAGAGGATGTTACTGAAACTACACTGAACCCCCAATCTCAAACACGACTTGAAGCTCCAGAACCATCAAAGGATGTGAAAGAATACACTACTCAAAAGAAAATGGAGGAGGTAGATATGGAATATTTTATGCTTAGTTGTTTTTAATTTAGCATCTTTATATTTTTCTAATATTCAAGGAGATCTGATATTAAAATATTTTTTTTATGTTTATATTTTGAAGACTGGTGGTGCAGAAGAGACAGAGGTGGTTTCTGAAGATGAGTTACCAGTAGTACAGAAACCTAGTGTGAAAGATGCTGAGAATGTATCTGATGATGAGTTACCAGGACCAAAGCCAGCTGAATTACCAGCTGATACTGAGGTTTGTATAAGAATTGTAAAGAGATGAAACGGATATCCGGTTGGTATCCGGCCTATACGGCTTTATTTTTACTATCCGTCCGAATACCGGATAGGGTTCCAATATCCGGCCGGTTACCGGATAATAAAATAAACATAAATCTCATCATTTTACACAATAAAAATTATACCACTTTACATACGTTTATTAATTAGTTTAATACTCAAAATTAACAAGTGGCAAATTGTGGTGAATGAACAAAAAACTTTCTGCTTTTGTTGGTAAGAGGCGACTCCGCTTTGCTTCAGATACCAGGCCAGCTTCAGGGAATTCTTATTTTATGTATTTGCCCAAGTTTATGTAGGCAATTTTATTTCTGCCACACTCAAATGTTGAATGCGAAAGAGTTTTTAGCAAAGTAAATGACATATAAACTAAAAAATTTAATTAACTCCTTACGAGATCGATTAAAGCAAAATTTATATCGCAACAGGCCATACAGAGTCACAGAATAAATTGTATTGTTTTTGTTCGCATCGATACAATGTTTCAAAAATATAAAATAAATGTGTATAAAAATACCAAAATAATTATACTGTCCGATTCTAATTAATAATAACGTGTTTATTTTCTACTCTGACCCAAAACCGTACCGTTTTACCGTATTCCAAATTAAAAATACTCCATAATTATGAAAAAAGAAAAAAGATTTCTACGGTCCGCTAGATTAGAGTTTGTAACACTGCTTATACTTGACACGCTATAGATTCAAATTAAACTGATCGGGTCATGTAACGCAATAAAGGCCGAATATCCGGTGCTCGGGCCTCGGAACTTTTCGAATATCCGGTATCCGGCCAAATAACTATCCGTTACATCTCTAATAGAAGTATAAGTTCTTAAAAAGAAAACAACGATCACCGGTAACAATAATTTAATTCTAATTTTATGTAAACAAAATCACCAATTTAATTACCTCAAAATAATTTATCACGAAATTAACAAAAACAAATCAACATACCAGAATTTTCACCATAAATAACACATTAAGTTATATACCACACAAACAGGTCACGACAAGAGCAATGTTCACAGTCCGAGCGCCAGCCAGCTAATGAGCCGTTGGTAACGTGCGCGCTTCTTATATAGGAGTTGGGGGTAGTAGCTAACTTGTAGTGGGAGAGCGTACTAATTCGGCCTCTCCTGACGTGGAGTTGTCCTCGACTCCTCGATGACCGGAGTCCAATCAAGTCACGGTAAGCTTGGCAATGTTGACCTGTAGTCTGGTGCCCACGTCGGTCCAGCAACGGGCTCGTTGTCGTCGGAGCTTTGCTACTGTGGCGATTCCAACCTTACAGTTTTTCTGTTAATAGACTTTATGACCCACACGAGTATTATTTACACAGTTAAATAGGTAATAATGATCTTTCATACATCCCTTGCACGCATAACATTTTATAGCAATTTACTATTACAGATAAGTTCGAGAGCTCTCTTTGTTTCCCTAGTTTTAGATTTGGTTTCAAATCCATACACTTATGCAATAGGCAGAGGCATTGAGTCCGCATACCTATAAATGAGACAGAGGCATTGAGTCCGCGTATCTCAACACAGAACAGAGGCATCGAGTCCGCGTGTCTGCACGTAAGACAGAGGCATCGAGTCCGCGTGTCTGCACGAAGGACAGAGGCATAGAGTCCGCATGTCCGCACGTAGGACAGAGGCATAGAGTCCGCATGTCCGCACGTAGGACAGAGGCATAGAGTCCGCATGTCCACCAACCAGCACCAAAGTACACTGATAATGACTTAACTCGCTTAATCTAACCTATCTTACTTTAACCTATCTACTTGGAACTTAAAGTATAGCAAGTTAAGTCATGACCATGCACTAGGTAGCAAGTGCCGTTTCACTTACGCTCGAAGAAAGCAGCACAGGAATCGGGGCACCACTCCCCACGCCAGGGAACCATGTATTGAGCTGCAGCTTGCGTGGTCTTCCCATAGGACCCACTCAGCAGCTTCAGCTCGTACCTGTCGCTTGGTAGACATTTCACGACCCGGTAAGGCCCGCGCATGCCGGGATCCAGCTTGCCCGTCGCCTGTGAACATTTGATAACCAATACCAAATCGTCAACATTAAACTTGCGAGGTGCACGTCGCTGTTGATTGACGCGAGTATCTTGCTGCTCTTGGTTTTTCTTAAGCAGCGCACTTGCCTTGTTCCTACAAGTTTCCCGCCAGGCCTCTCGGTTTTGAGAGTTGTCTACAGCTACGTCTCGTATAAGAGATCGGATGAGCGGAGTAGCAACATCAATACCTACCAGAAGATTGATTGGGGAAGCTTGCGTCGTCTTCTGCTTCGTCATGTTAAGGGCTAGCTGAAGTTTCCACAGTTGTTCAGACCAGGGGGCACCTTTATAATTTGCCTCGATTCTAATCATGTTTAGGACAGTCCTTACATACCTTTCGACCTGCCCGTTCGAATTATGCATTTCTGGAGTTATGTAATGGATGTCACATTCAAGTTCGGAAATGAATGATGTGAATTGGGAGGACTCGAACATTCGCCCACGGTCAGTTATAATAAGCTTAGGGACGCCAAACAAAGAAGTCGCATTAGTAAAAGTACGTTTCAATTCACTCGCGTCTTGTTTAACGATTGGGTAAAGTAGGCAGAATTTAGTGAACGAATCTACTATTAACAAAACAAACTTATAGCGTCCGGACTCTGGCAAGGGTCCTAGTGCATCCAAATGCAAAGTATTAATCGGTGAGCTTGGTTTTTCCCAAGATGATATGGGTTGATGGGGCGCTCTAGGCACTCGTTTTTTTGATATACACACAATACAGTGGTAACGGATAACGATCCCGTACAGTCAACCTATTCAGCGCACGATAGTCGACGCACATGCGGTCACTACCGTCCTTCCTTTTGACGAGGATGATAGGACTAGCGTATTCAGAGTTGGACTCACGGATAATGCCATAAGGTCCTTGATGATCTGTCTAACTTTCAGCTTTTCTTCATGAGAAAGTCTATAAGGACGGTAAGCAACCGGAACATCATCCGTGACCTTGATCGACATCTTACCCGTATTAACCGTAGTCGTTGCAGTACCACTAATAAAAAATTCTGAGAACTCGCCTATTACTTTTAACACGAACTCTTCAAGAGGGGTGTTAACTGTAATGGATTTGTCACCTGCAATTGAGTTAACTTGAAATACAGTGTTAACTAAAGTTTGAGTTAAGTATTGCCTGTCTTTAGTAAAGCACGTATCTTCGTTATGACCCGGTTTCTTACAGAAGCTACACAAGACACTATTCGTTTGACTACCGGCAGCTGCTTCGGGGCGTTTAAATGATTGAGAATTAAATTTATTCTTATTCGGACAGTTGACATGTTTATGCCCAGTTCGCCCGCAGCCAAAACATTTCATGTTACCATAAGCAGGGTCAGTCAAAGGACGAGTCTTAATTTGTATTGGTCTAAAGTCCTGTCTGCTGCGGACGGGCTTAGTATAAATAGAAAGAAAAGAAACTATATCATCCGTAGTCAAGTTCGCGTTTGCTGCTGTCGCTCGGACTTGCGGATCCGTAATACCTCTAATAACAATCAACACCATAAGCTCGGCACTAAGACCTTTCACTATTCGCAAACGTAATAAGGTGCGTCGCGCGTACTCAGAGTACGATGTAAACTTATCGGAATTAGTGTTCATAGTCTCGAAAAGAATATTAGCATAGTCCAATTTTCGTGGGCACAGTGGCTTGAACTCTCGAACGAAGTTTGTCCACGTACGATCACTAGTCACCCATTCGTTCAACCATGTACGCGCGTCGCCCTTGAGGCAATTCGACACACGAGAAAGACATTCAGAATCTTGCCAGTTATTTGTAAGCTTGGCCCTCTCGACCTCGTCACACCATGCTTCGACGTCGTGAATGGCGGGGTCAAAGTTTGATACAAAATAATCTTGTGACCTGGAAGGATTTAATGATCGAATTGCCTCAGCTAGTAAGCGAGTAGATTCGGGTATTTCAGAATTACGATCACGCCGTAAAGATGAGACATCACGACTATTTTGAGGGGTCATCGAAATCACTGACGTATTCAATCGAGAGGTATTCGACTTATTAGGCTGAACTGACTCGTTGTTACAATCCCTAACCTCAATATCATCAAAACGGCGTCTCATCAGAACCGCCCTATCAGCTGTCATTTCGGGTAGATCCTGAGCACGAGTAACCACCGATCCTGTTTGAACCACGCATTCACGGTTATGAGTATTATTCGACAAAATGTTATTATTTTCAAGTGCATTCAATTTTGTTAAAATTGAATTTAAAGTCTGCTGCATGATAAAACCTCCATCACGTGACGCTGAGGGCGTTCGAGTGCGACTGCGCGACCTACGATCATTATTCCGCCTATAAGATCTACAGCCAGGGCTCTGCCCACGCGGCTCACGATTAGAATCACGTCTACGCGGCCTACTGCGAGACCTATCGACATTGCCGTGACGCGACCTGTTATGGGGCGTCCGCAATCTATCGGACATGGTTATAGCAAACAAAAAGACGCGTAAGAGAAAGTGAACTAATCGCGCAAAGACTAAAAAATTGGTGTTTTGTTCGGTACTAAATGGCGAGCCCAATGAATGGGTATGGATGCTTTTGCTATCCCACTTCTGAATTTAGGTTCCATATATATAGATTGTGTTTAATCATGAAGAGTTTTTAGGTTGTATCGGAAGATGAATTGCCGACATCAAAAAAGGAGTCTAAAGAATCGCGGAAACGCAAACCTGATGAAGAGAGAGATGGTTATGACCCAGGATCACCTACATCAGAAAATGAATCATCTAGCAAAAAGCAAGCAGTAGCAAAGGTAAGATACATAGTTTTATATTTTCAAGAGTTTGTCTAAGGATATATTTTAATTTATTTGTGTGTGTAACTATCATAAAAAAAGATATTTTGTAATTTTGGTTTTATTTTTTTTTACCTGGAGCAGAACGGTGAGAGTAAGCCAGTGCCAGTTGAGAAAAGATCATCGATTGACGAGAAACCAAAGAAAAAAGTACTACCTGAATTGGACAAATACTGGAAAGTTGTCAACGATGATCCCACTGATTTCACTGGATGGACTTATCTGTTGCAGTATGTGGATCAAGAGGTTAGAACCCTTATTATTGATGTTCAACTGTGTCCAACATACTCATAGAAACAGTGTAATAGGGATATCATATTTCTTACAAAATTTAACAGGGTGTGTACACAAAAGAATAACATCCAAATAAGCTGTATATATAAATGAGAAACCACACGAGTTTAAAATACGCCGTCTTCTGTACTTATCTATATTTATTACTAGTTTTTTTCCCGCGACTTGTGCAAATTATAGCCTTATAGCACAGGCATATGATGTAGCTCGTAGATGAAACAATTTTCATGTTCTGATCTGTATTCCTGAAGATTACCTACAATCAATCAAAGTAGGAAAATTTAACTCTTTATAATGTTATTATAGGTTGACGGTCGTGTTTTTTTTTTAATCTCGTCGCTCAACTTTAGTGTGGCCTTCAAAAGTTGCTCACAGTCTATTGAATAACAAAAATGATGAACATAATTTGCTAATCTTATTGCTTTATGAAGCAATGAGAACCGAATATTGGTGTGGATTGGCAAGGGCCAACTGATGATACATATCCAGCGTTATCTATCACTTTGTTGTCTGTCAGAATCTGAAATTTGTGTAATTCACAGAGCGACGTGGAGGCGGCTCGCGAAGCGTACGACGCTTTCTTGTCGCATTACCCGTACTGCTACGGCTATTGGCGTAAATACGCCGATTACGAGAAACGCAAAGGAAGTAAAAAGAAGTGCCTCGAGGTAAGTGTTCAGTTGTCATGAATACTTTTTAAATTTTTATTTAAGTTATTTATGGTGAGTTTGGTAATGCTTATAATGAATACACTGATTGATGACTTTTTATATCAATGTGTCTTACTCACTTGGATTTGAATTGTTTTAGTCATAACTGGTATTTTGCAATTACTTTTTTTTCCCAGCAGTGCGTCGAGATCCACGATGTTCGTAAGGCAAAGTCGTCCGTACGCACCGGAGAGTTGTATTACCGACACATAGATTTGTTTTTAGTGGTTTTATTGTTTGTGCTGTATATTTTATAATCAAATGCATATATTTACGATACTTTGTACACGCGTGATGTATTTGTAATTCTTTATCATGTATATTATTTAAGTACGTGCATATTAAATAGTGGACATACTTAAGGAAATTATGTAAACTAATCCATGGTAGCATGGAGTGCAGCCAGTGTTTAGCCATTGATTGGCGTTAGGAACGGAAGACTTCGGGGCCGGCGTCAGCGACTGCAGCGCCGTTTGCGAACAGGTGTAATATGCCAAGACAAACATTTTATATTAAATAGATATAAGTGAGACGTTGTCTAGCGCTCGACGCTTGATAAGATCTTTCATGCCAACGTCTCGCTTTTTTCTATTGAATGAACATGAAACAATACAATGCTATTGATTATTCCCTTGCTTCATAGTATTGTCGTGCACACGGCAATGCTTGAGAGCCCGTGGCATCAGTTTGACGCTCGTGTTGGATTTCAGGTTTTGGAAAGGGGACTCAAAGCTATCCCTCTATCAGTAGACTTGTGGATACATTATCTGAATCATATAAGATCCACTAGAACTGAAGATCATGCCTATATCAGATCACAATATGAAAGGGCTATCGGTATGTATTACGATGATAACATTCTAATTTAATAGTTTTAGTGATGTTATAGTTTTGTATATTATATATTGTTGTTGTTAATTGCAGATGCATGTGGATTGGAATTTAGATCGGATCGATTGTGGGAATCTTACATTAAATGGGAAGCAGAAAACGGATCGGCCCTTAATGTAACTAATATTTATGATCGTTTATTGGCAACACCAACTCTTGGATACACATCACATTTTGACAAGTGAGTGAATACACATAGTTTTGCACCAACCGTAACGTGACATATTTAATTTTTTATTGAAACTAACTAATTGTTTGGAAACATATATGTTTTTATGTGTAATTTTGTTGTATGAATAATATCGATAGGTTTTTTTATATTTTCCTCACTCCTAGTTACCGCGTGGCACATTTTCTTGTGAGTTTTAAGTCTAATATGTCTATCCTACCATAATCAAGATGAAATCATTGCAATATTTTACTCATTCTTGCGTATTTCATTTGTGTGAACTTCATAATATGTATTGAGGCACAAGCAAATCAGTAAAAACTCTGACGTTAAAGTTTCTGTTTCGGCAGCACAGATTGTATGCTGTGAGCCTTAATAGCAACACACTGGTTGACTCTTACTGATGATAATTATTAGACGACATCATAAAACTTAGATTAACTTACGATTCACATTGCCCACATCTAATGTAAAATAGCTGGAATAGCCCTTGCGATATGAAAATCTTCATCCTTCACTGGGGCTCTACATCTGCCTATGCTATTGTTCCTTTTATTTACTTTTCTAAAGTCATAAAATATAAATATTATAGGGCAACTCAGAGATGCTAGATGGGCCCAGTGATAAGTTCAGCTTGCTATAATGGGATATGCTGAAGCAACTTTCACAATGTTGCTTCAGATACAAGTTAAGCCGTTGGTTCCAACTTGGTTGATTAAGGCCCATTCTCCTCAGTTGCTAACTTTCGAGATTCTGCGCCCCAGGTCGTTTATCCCATTTAAACCAAAGTAAAAAAAGCAAAACCTTTTGGTTATAATTAAAATACAAGGAAATTGTTTCTCGTTTATTATTATTTATTAATTATTGTCCAATTTATTGATTTTTTTTTGTATTAACATTTTGGAGTTATTATTATTATTTATTGATTAGAGATTTTTTTTTATATATTCACTTAATTATGAAAGCTAATAATTTTATTTATTTATTTTTTAATTATGCATGAAATTCGAACCCACTCAAAATTATGTTTGCCTTGATTTTGTCTCATGTTGTTGTGTACACATGTCATTGGAAGTGCAACTTGACATGCTGCATTGTTACGTGATGACTTATTTATTGATGTAATTGTACTTCTGTTTGTGTACCGAATAAATAAAAATAAAAAATAAAAATATAATTACTGAATAGGATATGCAATCTTGTTCTTATCTTGTATGAGATATTGTATGAGCATACAAATCACACTCGACCTGTTTCTCGATTCTCGAGTTTGTCATGTTACGCGTACAGGAATTGATTCATTCATAGTTTAACGATGAGATATGTGATGTTGTCCAGTTTCCAAGAGCACGTGATGTCTGAGCCGGTGACCGGCGTAGTGGGTCAGACTGAGCTGGTGCGTCTGCGCGGGGAGGTGCGCGACGCGGCCGGTGCGCAGCCGCAGCTGGACCTGCCGCCCGGCGAGGACGAGCCCGGCGACCACGTGGTCAGTACCACCCACCCACCGTACTGTATTGCAATACCTTCACTAGAGTCTGACCAACATCGCTATACCGCGCCCTGGGTCAGCAAAGATCACGGAGTTACAAGAGATTCAAACTGTCTTGATAGATCTTATGATACCAAAATACCTACAATCTTTTGACGCTGTATACATATTATATCCAATTCTTATTACGATTAAATACGGTTATAGGTATTGGTAAGCATCAAAATAAGTGAAATTAATGTGTATTCTATATTGACTGATGGATTAACGCACAGGCAAAAAAAAATGAAAGTAAAAAATGCCATTTTGATAACGACAGCCTTGACATCTCGAGATAAAGCACGATCTACCTATCTATGGACATTCCTTCTCATGTGACATAGACAGCCAGGAACTAATAACACTAAGGCCGCCGTGACTAACAGTTCGAATATCGGTTTGAATAATATTGAATATCTGTGTCATATAACCAATTATGAAAGTCTGGTTACTGTATGTGTTTCCATGTAATATTTAAAGACTCACTCGCTCTCGTGGTATTAAACGTTATATTAACGCTCGGTATCCTATTCCAGTCTTTTAATGGCATGTTTATTTAGCCGCGCACGCTATAATGAGCATTTGACGCCTCATGAATGCTAATTAAAATGAGAATAATTTTCCCATTTCAGCGAAGCGTATTACGCCTATTTTCCGTGTCAATTAATCAATCACTCGATCTGTTTCAGTTATTGTTATAAGTATATATTGTTTATAAACATTATGTTCATTCAGGCGTCTGAAGAAGAAGCCCAAGCTATAAAAGAGCGCATAATCGCAGCACGGAGAAAGATTCACAAGGCGACTGGCGAAGAAGTCACCGCACGGTGGACTTTTGAAGAGGGAGTAAGTTTACTACAGAAGCTCTACTCTGTTTATCCGAAAACGAAATTTCGTCTATTTTAGAAACACTAATATGACTTCAAAGAAATCCATTTTTTTATAATTCATGATGCAACGGAGGTAGACAATAGGGAATATGCACATTTTTGGAAAATGTTTTTATATGATAATTTACATCGATATATAACTGTAATAAAATACCCGGCACCGAAGAACTAAAATTTTGTAACATAAATAATTGATGCAAATAAGTAATAGCTACGAGCAGTTTAAACACCGGAATTTTTGGCGCGCTCGTCGTGACGTCAAAGTACACGACTAGAGACATGATATTTTAAATCAATATGGGTTTTAAGTGAGTGATAATTATTCAATTACCCAAATGAATTAACTAATCGATTCTTTAAGTATAATAGACTTTTATAATAAATCATATAATTTACCAAATTGGTGAAATAAAAATAAAAGCCTAAAACATCATTTAAATTGTAATCAGTTGTTTATTTTGCGACATAATACATTGATGTTATTGCATCGATGTTAACTTTTGTAACAACGACATCCCTATACGTGTACATTTTCGTCACATCCGCTCTGACAAGTAGCATGGCGTTTAAATATTTTGAAATAATTATTTTAATAATTATTTTAATAATTATTTTAATAATTAATAATTATTTTCAAGACGAAACAAACTAATTGTTTAGAACCGCAGGCGTTTTCTATTTTGACAAGCGGTACTACCCCCACAACTAGAAAAAAAACCACCGGGCGCGGCGAGGGCATTACGCTTACAACTGTGCACGCAACCACATCTTTAAATATTATTGTATATTACTTATATTCAAATTCTAATAAGAAAAGTAAACTTATAAACTATCAGAACAATTTTTCATTAAAAACACCAAAACGGCGTAATCACTAATATTGAAAAATATTTAGATAGACTTGTAAATAAATATTTAGATTGTAATAAAATATATTTAACCTTTTTTTTGAATCAGACGCATATTCCCTATTGACAGTGCCTCTGTTGCACAGATAATATTCGCGAATTATCTTCATGGTGTCTATTGTATGTACTCAGATAAAGCGGCCGTATTTCCACGTGAAGCCCCTGGAACGATGCCAGCTGAAGAACTGGAAATCATACTTGGAGTGGGAGAAGCAGCACGGCTCACTGAAACGGGCTTTAGTACTACACGAGAGGTGCCTTATAGCGTGCGCGCTCTACGAAGAGTTCTGGATGAGGGTCAGTTTGATTAAACACTGTAATTTTTGTTATAAGACTCTCATAGAAGACTATGATAGCATTTTCTATTAGTAATAATTAGAGGTATACCGCTTTAACTGAATATTGACGTCGACTAACTCATTGTACCATCGTTCGATGATCTCTGTTGACGATAAATCAATTAGTGTATTAGGAACTGCCGATCAATGTCGACAATCAATCGAAGACCTCCATTGATGAAGAACGATTGCAGTAGTAGAAATGATCTACGTTCACTAATCCTATCACGCCATATATCGGTGAAAGAGCAATTTGGGTCGTAAAAACCGTTGATAGACATTAACTAATCCATTCTATAACACGGTTGCCGAACAGAGAATTTCGTATGTTGACCTTTTTTTATATGGACTTGTTCCGTTATACACGGAAATTTTGCCATGTGCTTACTGATAGATTACGTAAACATTTTAGGCCCACTTTGCTATGATAAAATTGACTAGATACATATGTGTGAGCGTTATAGTAAAAAAGATATGTAATGCCGTGTCCATAGTACGATTTTTTTTCTGTTCGATGGCCGTGCTGTATCATCGAATCTATGGCATCGATCGACAGTCGATCCATTGGAATGGGAACACCAGGTTTAAAATAAGGCTATTAAACAAAAATTTATTAAAAAGCTTAGATTGCACAAAAATGCAAGGCAATTGCCTAAGTTTCATTTTAGTCACGTTTCAGCATTGTGGCTAATGTCATTTTCACTCGTCAATGTCTGTGAAAAGTTGAAAAAATGCGTCTTGACTTTCTGCGTGTTTAAATAATTACACATTGAGAAAAGCAAAAAAGATATTATTTCATGCGTATTGTACTATATGTCATTGAACGCGGCCATTTTTTAGTGCATCGTATTTTATGACTAGGGGAGATCGGGCAATGCTAGTATGTTTACCTCATTCTAACAAGAGGTATGCTGAAGATTCTGATAGGGAGATAGCTGTTTAAGATTTTTTTGCACCCTTTGTGGTTGTATTATAATGTTACGCTACCACAATAAAGTTTACGGTGTTTTTTATCTCAATAATATACGGGAATGACGTGTCTATTAATAAAATTAATTTGGGCGGTTTTGGCATCAGTTTTCATACTAGTTATATTTTTCTTACACCATGCAGTTAATAAAATTCCTCGAAGAACGTGCTGAGACGGAACCGGAGCTAATAGCAGTGGAGCGAGAGGTGTTAGAACGTGCGTGTACTGTACATCATTTGGACAAACCCGAGCTGCATCTACACTGGGCACAGTTCGAGGAGGCCCAGGGCAACCAGGCCAAGGCGGCCGAGATACTCGACCGCATCGAGAAGACATGCCCGACACTGATGCAGATACAGTACAG
This sequence comes from Diatraea saccharalis, assembly GCA_918026875.4. NCBI lineage: Eukaryota > Metazoa > Arthropoda > Insecta > Lepidoptera > Crambidae > Diatraea > Diatraea saccharalis. Next base: position 28,053,210 of record OU893333.1, on the reverse strand, counting down.
GTACCCTATATCACAATTATACAGCTAATAGCTCGGTGGCGTTAGTGGATAAGCGCCTCGGCCCGCGATTGTTGTTGTTAAGCATCTTCCGCAGAGGTCTGATCACGTGATGGGTGACCAAAATATTTGTATCTCGAGCTATTTCGTACTTCGGAAGACGCGTTAATCCGTTGATCTGTCGTATAATACCCTCCAATCTGCACTGTACCAGCGTCATGTCATGGCCCATCTTAACTATCCACAAGGAAGGCCTGAGCCCCTGCAGTGGGGATGTAAATGGGCTGATGATACCAATATCTATAATAAAACAATGCGATTTCGTTTGTATGATAGTTTAACCACATTTGATATTAATGAAGTCAAACTGTAATTATAATTTTTAAACTTTCGAGTTGCATTATATTAGGTTTTTCACCTACCTATATTTCCCGACGTTTCGACCAACCACCGGTTACACCGACCGTGGTCACGAGCTAACTGTTTCTGCGATGCTTCTGAAGTGGAATCCACTTCCTTACTATCGAAATCTATCGCGTTAATACCCTTCTTATACAATCTAATGTGTTTATACTTGCTTTAGCTAAGAATTCGTTGAATGCTACACAGAAAAGACTTTCATGCTAAAGTTATTTAACTTTTATACAAGTTTTGTAACTTAATAAAAAACTTCTTTGATTAGCCTTGCCGGTTTTATTTATATCCTTTAGATAGAAAAACCTCATAATGAGCAAGGTCAATGCCCCAACAGCGGTGACATGAATTATAATCTTTATTTGCTAATATGGTTACAGGGGGTAGTTTTACAATTTTAGAGCACGATATTTTATCGTTCAGACGATCTGCATATATTAAAGTAAATATATAATAAATTGTCTGATGTTATATGAAAAAAAAGTCAATAAATTAAATTACATAAAAAATAGTGAATGTCAAATCATAGTCATATAAGATAAAATGGGTTCATATTATAATCAAAGGATTCATACAATAATTAAGAATGAGATTTATCTTGCAAGAATTCATTAATTGTATAATATTTTTGTCCATTACATATTTAAATATATAGGATTTGAATTTAATAACATTATCAATACTTTAATATTGTTATAAGAAGATTTGCTGCTGAGTTATAAGCAGTGGTCGGAATTAGGTAGAGTTATTCATGTACTTACACTGATTTCATACAGCGAAAGAATAAAGTGGATATGCCTCAAATCCCGAGATTAATTTTAAAAAGCATAAAAAATCCCGTGATATTTTAAATAAAAAGTTATTTACTTTTTCACAATTTAAACTACTGCACGCACGACGTTGCCAAACTTACATCAATGAAAGAAAGAAAAAAGAAATAAAGAAATCCCGGGAAGGTCCACATTAATATCAACATTTCGATGCAAGTACATAAATAACTCTACCTAATTCCGACCTGTGGTTATAAGACACAAACTATTCGTATATGTGGAAACCTATAATTGGCTTATTGCTTGTTATGCCATAATCTATCTTGTTTGATTAACTGTTGGTTTTCCAAGATAAATAAATAAATATCATATTGTTTCTAGACGTGTAAATCTGGAGCGTCGACGGGGAGATTACGAGAAATGTGTACAGCTGTACGAAGGTTACATTGCCTCTGCCAAGAATAAGGCGGTCGCGTCCGCTCTCGCTATAAAATACGCTCGGTTCCTGTTCCACGTGCGGAGCGATCCGACCGCGGCGAGGAAAGTGCTCGACGACGCCGTCACCAAGGACCCGCTCAACTATAGACTACACATGCAGAGGCTGGATCTCGCACTTCATACCCCTGGTGTCGCTTATGAAGAATTGGAAGGTTAGTAAATGAACAGGGAATACTTTCAGTATTTAACCAACTATAAAATTCCTTCGTAGAGTTCTATGGTGTTCGGTGGATTGTGCAGTTTGCAATAGTGGCGGTTAATCATCTTTCGATTGGCTATCGGTCAGTTGCACAAACGTCTATTATGGTTTAATGATGCATTTAAACTCTAATGAATGTCAGATTTGTATGGATAATGGTTAAACTAATGACAATTTTAATGGACGTTTGTGCATCTGGCTATTAATCACTGAAATCAAACCTCTAAAGATTCAAACATCTATTATTTTAACGAAAATTTGAATGTTTTTATTATATGGATTGAAACCATAATGTTTTCACAATTTTTTTAAAATATATGCATATAAATAAACATCACTATAATAAAATTTTGTATTTAGCTGAGTCAGCTTCATACTGTCGATGAATAAATATACATTGACCTCAAAATCGAATATATTAGAAATGAACTCTATAATTTCAAGTTTTTGTCTATACTATTTTTTATTACCACATCACTGAAAACTTCAAATTCCAAACGTCACCGTACCCATGCTACGTGATAGACAATAACTGACGTATCAGACGTGACTGTTGTACGCGTGTGGACAGATTTGGTCGGGTCGTACGAGCGTCAGGAGGGCGCGGAGGTGGAGGTGAGCGCGGCGATGGCGTGGCGGCGGCGCGAGCTCGCCGAGGAGGTGGGGGGGGCGGCGCACGCGCGACGGGCGCACGCGCACGCGCGCGCACTCGCCAAACACCTGCGCAAGCGCGCGCGCAAGGATAAGCACGACCCGCCGCCGCCCACCAGGTATATATACAACGATTGTTTTATCCTCTACAATAATTGACCTACCCATAAATAAGTTTAAAATTCATATAAAGAACATACTTATGAGCAAAGGCTATTATAAACTTGATAAGGACCGCGATGCATGGAATTAATAGCCTTCGCTTTATTCTATAACGACTAATTATATGTACAAACTATGACCTACAGACTTTGAAAGTTGTGTTTATTATTGTGATAATACATATTATTTTGGTAATGACATGATTTTGTAAATGTCATTACTTATGATAAAGAGCTGGTAAGTTTGTTTCGCTGAAAGACTTCCTGAACAAGTGGTAGGGGAAAATTTTTTTGGACGATTCAAAAGTGCTTTCATTTCATTTCACACACAAAAGGCTAGTTGACAACTTTGTTTTATTTTATAAATAAATAGTCCATTGCTATATTTTATAAATTTTGCATTCACAATGCTATATTGAAAAATATTCGTTTGAAATGGGACTTGAACCTATGACCTTTCGCAGTCGAACGATCGCCTAAGATCATGGGTTCGAAAGCGGGACTATCTGAGAAATAAAGTAGAAGTAGTAATGCGTACGTTTAATAGTTTCGGAGATATGGTGTTGTTTGTGAAATTGCTGCTAGTCGACCGAAAATGCTCCCTACAAATTCAAGGCGTTAAGTGAAAAATCTTTGGGCTGCTAGGCAATCTTTTGTAATATGTTTGTTATTTGTGCGTTTATGCTTATAGCTGTTATAATGTTTTTTATCTTACTAATCATATTTATTTTAAGCAATTTTTTGTAGTATATTTTCCCTTTTTTTTTTCAAGTTTTCAAATCGTAATATTTTCCAAATTAGTGTCATTTATCTTGTTAAAAATGTAGAACTTAAAATTTCATATTTTCCAAACATATGACAGAAATCTGTATTTTCAATTGTAGGGCACAAGCCTATTACATTGATAAGGTTTAGAATTACAAAAAAAACAAACAAGATAACAAATACATAATGATGTATCTAAGTTACCTTTTAGAAAAGGGTCAAAGCTAACAATGGCACGTCATCATCTTCCTGCATTGTTCCTGGTCTATGTGGGGTCAGCGCAGTGTGTCCTATATCTCTTTCAACTGTCACCTCATCATTTGCTCCCTTCACTTTCATATCATGCATCAAATAGTCCATCGCCATTGTTCATTTATTTTATTTTACTTGTAGAAATGAATTTATTCATGAGCCATTAATAATAAAAAAAGTTTATTTATTATTTTCTGTGGTCGTCCTTTTGCTCTCTTATTCATTTTATAATTATACCTTGTTGTTTTGAGGTACAGTTTAAAATCAACTGCCGAAATTTGTCTTATGGAAGTAAACTGACGTGCAGCAGTGTGTACTCCACATACATACATACAACTTGTACGAATTAACAAGAGGCGTCATATTAATTCGTACAAGTAGTATATCTATATATCACTAACTAATATTAAACAAGAGGAAAGATGTGACCGTTTGTTTTCTTACGTCTTCTTCTTTGTGTTTCATTAGGCTTTGACACTACTGAACCGATTTTAAAAATTCTTTCGCCTACGCCAAGCTACATTATACACGGGTTACATAAGGAATAATTTACATAGGAAAACAAGAGTTTTTCTGCTATTATTGATCCTGCTAAACTGGTTAAAACTGGCATTCATATATTTTAATTAGAAACACACTTTTTCTAAATATTCATCTTTCGCCAATCGATTTTAAACCTTACAATATTGACAGTAAAGTTTAAAATTTATCCTTTCATTAACTCAAATGGTGCTTTGTGTAAAATGTTTGCGATATATTCTCAGTTCATCCAGTGACGCGACGAAAAAGAAAGACTGCACGAGTTCAAGCGCCGCGGCCACGACGGCGACCAGTTCGTATTATCAAACGCCGACGGCGACTGCGCAGTCTTACGAGCAATCATACGCGCAGCCCTACCAACCGCCTTGGGGATATCAGCAACCGCCCGGACCTTACCAACATCATGCGCATCCTTGGCCCCAATACCCGAACTATTACTAACTCCTCCCCTGCAACACGCTTCGCACCTAATTATAACACTAGATATTAATTGAACTAATTAAGTACAGAATTCAAGTTTAAACTCAACAATCGGCACGTTGATTTCGAAGACGAGTCGCAGACGATTAAACAACTTTTTTTATTTGCAAGTGACTCGAATGTAAAATAAAAATGAAATAAGAATGTTATTAGATTCTAATGTGTCGACAGGTAACGAAAACAATGATTTCGTAAAGAACGTTTATTAAAACTTGTAATAAATTTGAATATTACATAATAATGCTTTGGGAAATAAACATAGTTGTCACAGTACTTTCATGTTTCATTATTTTTCAATCTTCAGTCTTGAACAATAAGCACTTTTGGTGCTTATTATATTTTACTGCATTTTCCTTATTCGTTTCGTTTCGATTTTATTTTTGTATAATCTATTCAAGAGCCAGTTTTAAATTGATTACCCATATATTACATATTTTTTTACATTACTATACATTAATAATTATAATTTTATCTTAAAAACTTTACCTAAAGAAGTGGAAAATTATCAGATGCAATTCTTAAAATACTTTATGTGTAAATACTTTTGTCTAAATATAATTAAATAACTGCCTTCGCACAGTTAATATGAAAATGTAATAAAAACTAAGCAAACCACACTATTGAACATGATTTGTGTATATAAAGGAAAATTTAAAATATCTAATATATTCCAATATCGGTTGTACTTAGTCATGCTATTTATATATAAGCTATAGTCCGCGCGGAACTAGTTAGACCTGCCTTAGGTATGGGAGCTTTGGGACTGAAAAACAGGGCTGCTTGCTGCCATTGCTCAGCACTGTGCTGTACTTCGCGACAGAAACATATGTTAAAAGGTCCGGCCAGTTTCCATAAAACGCACACGAGGTCTCAATATTAAGACGAGTCTGTCGATGAATACATTATATGTAATGTTTAGAATGCAATGTTTTTTTTTCGAAAACTGAAAGGTGATCTTGATAGTTTGGAATATGAAATATTACTAAGAAAACTAAACCTAATTTACATATTGCAATATTTACATGCAATATGTAAATTAGGTTTAGTTGAGAAATGAACGATTTTGATATTCACTGATATTTTTTGTACTAAATTTTACTCTCTCACATCTTTTAAAATGTAACGTATGTTGCTGGCAACACATTGAATATGATTTTAAGTCTATAGTTTTAACATAATAAAAACTTCCTGTTTTGCTTGAATATCACAAGAAGATGCCATTTATATTGTACTCTGCAAATATTAGGTTCAAAAATAAAGTGTTTGAGTTGAAAGGGTCGTTTTTCTCTTGATTCTCAAACATCGAGGCAATTCTCTTTTAGTGAGCACATTATTATTATTATTGTATGATTGTGGGCTATTAATAATGAAATAACGTAATTTATGGATAATCCATTGGTGTATGACTTTGAAAAAGAATATAGTATATAAACAAAATTTTAAACTACCATGATTAAGATTATCGTAAATAAAAACAATGTTTCAACGGGTTTCATGGTAATGATAAAACTGATGTAGGGTTTTGTCCTACATCTATGGAAAGTTTGTTGTTCGAGGTAAACGACGTCACTGTTTTTATAGTTTATTTCACAAATGTTTAAAATAGTAAAAAGTTGTTATAAATGTTTGTTAGTTGGTGGCTTACGCTTAACTAACTCTAATAACAATTAAATTACATTATAGCGGAAAATGCTGATCCGCATAAATACGTACTTTGACTCGAGCCACTTATATTGTGCGGTTGCATAACCGTACATGCTCCCGAGGGCGAGATAAAACATTATACAATTATAATTATAAAGCAATAAAAATGATAAGCTATTATTTGAACAAATAATAAGTATTGTCTATATCTTATAAAATTAATTTTACACAATGCACAGCACTAATCACTGTCACTGAATAGTTTGTTAATAACAACCGGTGACGTCGCTTTATTCACACGAGCGTACAGGTTCGATTCTTGACTCATAGTTTCATCGAGAGTACGGATGGTACTAATCTGTCTTTTAGACACATGTGGACGTTGAGTGAGAGGAATTGGAGGCTCTGTGGATGGTTCATCTTGTCCTGTAGATGAAATTGTTGCAGAACAGCGCCTACGTCCGCGCCGCCACAAGTAGGTAGCCACTGCCAGGAGGATTCCCCCAGCCAGGACGTATAACACAACGTACTGGTGCACGTCATGTGTAGTGAGGGAGTTCAGGACTTCATCGTTCTCGTCCTTCTTCATTTGTTGGATACGTGTGTCTATTACTTCCAATTCTTGTCCATACGTTCCATACTCTGATCCATTGATACCTTTAAGTTCAATCAAAGGTATACTTGTGTTAAAGATGTTATTAATCGGATGTATGTCGACCTTGAGAACAGGTGATTGTACTGTCAGGCTATTAGTTTGTTGAGTATGCGAATATATTGTGAAGGTTTCGCCCTTGATGACGCAGCCTTCCCCGAGTGCGATAACGCCGGCCTTGCTGATGCGCTCAGATGCAACTTGATCCTCGCATATGATTCTTATTGTTCGTTGTCCGCAACAGAAAAATAAATATGTATTTATTTTATTAAGCTGTTTCCACATGTCCATACACATTAAACGTTTTGTTTCGCATTGATCTGTATATTTTATCTTGACGCAGAGATTTTCGTCTGACTTAAGGTGATAAATTGGATGTTGTAAGGGGCACATAAGAGTTTTGTAGTTATAAGGCGTACATAATCGTAAGTCAGATTCTGTAATTGGTATGTAAGCATCTTTCTTTAAGTTTATGGCAACATAATCAGAGAGCGGTTTAATTTTTGCCATAAATGTTTGTTTTTCTTGAGGAATAGCGATCAAATTGTAAATATCGTAATTATCACGAGTCACGAGAGGTATAGTAATTTCAAATATAAAATAATTCAATGTAATTCTTGCTTTAACACTCAGTAAATGATAGAGTGATCTCAAATCGGCTTGTATATCGTCAATTGGGAGGGTGAGGTCACTTGAAAGATGTCCCGAAATAAAGTTCAGTTCTTCGGCTAGTTGCTTGGGACTCAATAGATGAATGTCGAATTTTCCATAATGAATTTCTGTGATCGTATCCAGTAATGTTTCCTGAAGTCCTTTTAAGTTTTCCAAAATATTATTAGCTATAATAGACGTCAATGTGAAGTCACTTATTTTTTCTATGTCTTTCATTTCTGTGGCTATTGTGTTCACTGCCTTATCGAGTTCAATAATGTGTTGATTATACATTTTATGCTGTCGCTCTATAGACAGTTCTACTCTTTTTAATAAATTGTTTTCGGCTTCTACTATTGAAGTTTGGTTTTTCCAAAGTTGTACAAGATGTTTTTCATTATCTTTTATCAGTTTTATGTCATTCTCGTATTTTTCGGCGAATTGTTGGTCTAGTAGTCCGAACAATTTGTTTGCTGCGTATCCGATTCCATCGATAAGTCCCCTTCTTTGTCTTGAGCGTTGGGCTTGCTGAATAAGAAGCATGTCGCTGTAATAGTTTAACTCGGTGAGGCCGTGACGTAATTGTAACAGGATGACGTCACATTGGTTTCGTTGCTTTGAAGTGGCACATATATTTTCTAAGTTAGTTATGTAATGCTTGAAGGTTTGTATTCCGTGCCAATAAGGATCCATGTCATAGAATACGATTAGTTTCCAATCGTCGCGCACTAGGTGCATGTCCGTTATCTTATCGAAATACAGACTTTGGTTATAATTGAGATTTGTTAGGCTGTATTCACATTGAGCTGGTGATATTAGAATTGATAAAATAGACATGATAGTCCATACAAAATGGCATGATAATTTCTTTGTTTTCTTACTGGTTGGTTTTTCGTTTTGTTGTTTTTGTTCAGTTGTAGAATTTTGTTTTCTTAAATTAAAGTGGACTTCTTGTTTTTCTTTATTTTCCAGTTTCGACGCGGATAGTTTCGATAATTTAGTGATGGGGCGTTTCATGGTGCCATTTTTGGTTCGGATGGTGACTACTCGGACATACCCGTCTTTGCCCGGGTGTAAGTCGACGACTCTCCCGAGCGCCCATTGTCCAGGTGGTAAATTCGCGTCGTGAACGATTACTACATCGTCGATGTTCATGTTGTCTTTTGCTTGCCGCCACTTACTCCGTGGTGACAACTGAGATAAATACTCTGATTGCCACCGTTTCCAGATATCTTTGTATATTTTTTGTACAAGTTGCCACCTTGTTCGCTGATCAGTTTCAGTTTCAATTATTGTTAAAGTGGGACCACTCGCGAGAAAATGTGCCGGTGTCAAGTAGTCGAGATCGTCAGGGTCTTCGGTGAGTGGTAGCAGTGGGCGGCTGTTAAGGCAGGCTTCAAGTTGGGACAGTAGTGTGGAAAGCTCTTCAAAAGTTAGTTTTTGTTCACCTATGACTCTACGAAGGTGGTACTTTAGGCTTTTCACTGCTGCTTCCCAGAGTCCTCCTGCGCTCGGCCACGATGGAGCATTGAAATGCCATTCTATCTGCATTTCTGTGATTGTGGTAAAGAATAGTGGATCAAGTAGTTTTCTCAGGCTGAAATATTCTTGTTTTAGGATGTTGTTAGCGCCGACGAAGTTGGTACCATTATCACTGTATATGTGACACGGAGCTCCTCGGCGGGCCGCTAGTCTTCGTAAAGCAGATAGAAATGATGACGAGCTGAGATCCGACACTAGTTCTAGATGTATTGCCTTCGTCACCATACAGACGAAAACAGCCACGTAACCTTTGGTAGTTTTTATTCCTCGGCCTTTGTTTGTTTTTACATCGATGTACCCAGTGTAATCTACACCGGTATGATAAAATGGTCGCGTGGGGTTGCATCGTGCTGCAGGCAGGTCACCCATCAGCTGTTGCTGTTTCAATGAATTATGTCTTCGACATTTCACGCAGTCATGGAGTCGTTTTTTGACAGCTCTTATGCCGCCGATAATCCAGTATTGTTTTCTCAAGTTTGCTGTCGTAAGGCGTGCTCCTCCGTGAAAGGTAAGAAAGTGAGCGCGATCAATTAATAAGTCAGTGTAGTGGCCTTCATGAGGAATGATGATTGGGTGTTTTTGATCTTCATGAATGTTGGCATGGCTGATGCGGCCTCCCACTCTCAGGAGTCCATCTTGATCAAGATAAGGGTTTAATGGTAGGAGTTTGCTTTTTCTGTCTACTGGTGTTTTCTTTTCTAAATTGGAAATTTCGTCTTTAAATGTGGTAAGTTGTATGCGTTTAATAATAATATTTCTTGCGTATTTGAGTTCTTTTATAGTTAGGTAGTGCGGCCGATGTTTGTTACGTGATATAGTTCGTAGCATCCACGCGACGATGCGCGTAACACGATCCAGGCGGCTATTTCTCGTAAGTATATCATCGATGACGTCATATCTGTGACGTTCCACGGTGACGTTTGTAAGTAGTTTTTTGTTCATTTTTATCTCTTCTTTTGTATCGTATGTAATCTTGTTATTTTCTGTTTCAGGTTGAAATGTTCGCAGCCAATGGGGTCCGTACCACCAAAGTGGATGTTCTTTTAGCTGAGTAGGATTTATTCCTCGACTGGCGCAATCGGCCGGGTTTTCTGACGATTTAACATATCGCCAACAGTCGGAGGGCATCGTAGTTATTATTTTCTTCACCTTGTTTGATACAAATGTTTTCCAGCGGTTGTGTTCTCCGTGAAGCCATCCTAACACCGCAGTGGAGTCTGACCAACCGTATATAGAGATTTTGTGATTCGGTAAGCATTTTAGGACCTTTTCCATCAATTTGGCGAGCAACAGAGCGGCACAAAGTTCTAATCTTGGAAGTGAAATTATTTTCTTTCCTGGTACAAGTCTTGATTTTGCAGCTACTATGACGGGCGAATTTTGGTTTTGGTTTGTTTTACTATAAATAATGCATGCGTATGCGTTTTCCGACGAGTCACAGAATCCGTGTAATTGAATCTCATCCTTTTGTTTGACTTGTAACCATCTCGGAATTTGTAGTTCATTTATTTCAGGTAACTGACTTTTGATTTTTGTCCATTCTTTGTTTATGTTTTCAGTTACTTCGTCATCCCAGCGTAAGTTTTCTTGCCACACACGTTGAAAAATAATTTTTAGTTTTGTAGTAACAGGGCACAGCCAACCCAAGGGGTCAAATATTTTCGAAATTTCTGACAATAAATTCCTTTTAGTGATTCGTTTAGTTGAGTTAATATCGATTGTTAATTGAAAAGTAAAGTTATCTTCTTTCGGGTTCCACCTTAGACCCAATGTTTTTGTAGATTCCTGTAGTCGAAATTGGAATAATTCTTGTTCGTTATTTACAGGGTTCTTATCTAAAAGTTTTGGGTTGTTTGATGACCACTTCCGCAAGTTGAACCCACCAGACAAAAGAAGTTTCTGAAGGTCGTTTTTTATGTGAATTGCAGTTTCTATGTCATCAAATCCGTAAAGGAGGTCGTCCATGTAAAAAGATGTGTCTATGATTGCTGCGGCGTCCGGGTAGTTGTTCCTCTCGTCATTAGCTAATTGTTTTATGGTCATCATAGCTAAAAACGGAGCCGCTTTAGTTCCGTAAGTTACAGTCGTTAACGCGTACTCCTTGATTGGTTGATCAGGCGCTTCCCTCCATAATATTTTTTGATAATCTTGGTCATCTTCATTTATATAAACTTGCCGGAACATTTTTTCGATATCGGCTGTGATTGCTATTTTATAAAATCTCCATTTTAAAATTATTGATTGTAAGTCTGTTTGCAAGTTTGGGCCACGGTACATTAAATCATTTAGGCTTTCTCCTGACGTAGTTTTAGCGGACGCATTAAAAACGACTCGCAGTGCGGTTGTTGATGACTCGGCGCGTTGCACACAATGATGCGGTAAGTAATAGTTTGGTTTCTTATTACTTGTACAAAGTCGCATATGATTTAATTGTTTATATTCGTTCATAAATAGTTTATAATCTTTCTCTATCTTCTCAGATTTTCTAAATTTGTTTTCTAATTGGCGAAATTGTGCAGCAGCTTTGTTTCTTGACTCCCCCAGCTTTTCTTCGATATCAATATGTAAAGGTAGTTTTACGACGTAACGGCCGTCTTCTTGTCGTTTTGTGGTTTGTTGATACTGCTGTATACAATGAAGATCTTCCGCGGACATTAGGGAGTTTTCTGAGATGTCTTCAATTGTCCAGAATCGGCTGATTTCATCTAAATTATTAACAATGACGTTACATTGATATGATCTCATATTACCACACAAAATCCAGCCAAAATGGGATTGTTGCGCGATGGGGTCTGTTTCTTTTCTTTTAATTATTCCTCCGAGTATAATGTTTGAGTAGACATCAGCTCCGAAAAGTATATCGACAGGGCGACTTATGTTGTAGTCTGGATCAGCTAGTTGTAGACCTTCCAAATGTGTCCAATTTGATGGTTTTGTAAACGAGCGGCTGGGTAAATTGTTAATTAAGTTACGCATAACGTAAATATATGATTTAAAAGTATAACTTCCAGTCGTAGAGGTACATGTTACTGTTATAGCTCCTTTACAGTTATTTTCTCTCGCTCCGACTCCGAAAATGACTCCTTTGCATTTTTGTCTAGGTAATTCGAGCATCTGAGCGGCGTTTTCACTGATCAAGGAGACCTGTGATCCCTGGTCTATCAGCGCACGAAGAACGATCTCCGAACCATCGTTCGCCTCGACTTTGACGAGGGCAGTGGCTAGAAGTGTCTCTGATATGTCTTCCATTGAAGCATGGCTGCTTGAAGTTGATGCGTTCTGGTTACTAGTTCCTTCTATTTGGTTTTTAAATGTTGCGCTTGTATCATGATGAAGCAGTGTATGATGCTGTTCATTGCATTGGTGACATCTTTTCTCTGATTTACATTGTTTGCCCTTGTGATCGAACAAACAATTTTTACATAAATTATGTTTCGCAATTAATTTCCGTCGCTCGTACAAATGTAATTTGATAAATTCATTACAGTGAAATAATCCATGTTCATTTTTGCAAAGTGGGCATCTTACGTGACTTGGTGTGTTTTTAGACGTCGTTTTGTTCAATATAGAAAAATTATTGTTTGTTGAATTATTAAAACTTTTTGGTTTTGAGTAAAAGTTTTGGTTAGTGCTGAATGCTTTGTATGTAGGCTGGTATTTCGCATTTGTTGAATTACGTTGTTGTTCAGTCGCTAATCGTTCATGTTTTCGACGAGAAGACTCCAAAGATGTAAATTTCATTTCCAAAAATTGCAGAAATTCAGTTAGACTTGGTAGTTCTCTCGGCTGTTTGAGGCTCTCAACATAATCGTTGTAAGTGTCTGTATCCAATTTCTGAGATAAGAGATGTACCAAAATTGGATCCCAAGATGAAATATCTACACTGAGGTTTCTTATGGCATTGAGGCACTCGTTTGTTGTATCGTGAACCTTTTTGATAGATAAAGCTGTTTGGTACTGTATAGTTGGTAAGTTTAGCATAGTATTGAGGTGCGAAGTGAATATGAGCTTTTTGTTATTATATCTGTTGTTCAGTATGTCCCAACAAACATTGTAATTGTCAGAACTTATTGATAGGTGTTGAATAAGCTTTTCAGCTTCGCCTTTGACTTTCGACTTCAAGAACTGCATCTTCTGCGCTTTTGATAACGAGGGATTGGAATGAATAGTTTCAATGAATAAATCCTTGAAGGATGTCCAGTTCTGATATGCACCATTAAAGACAGGAAGTTCCATAATTGGTGTCGATTTTTCTTTGTGTGATGCCGACCACATTTTTGAGTAAAGAGCCTTCTTAATTGAGTTATACTTCTTTTCGTATTTTTCAAACATACTTTCATATTCGTTTTGTTCTATAATAACTTCACAGTCAAGCTCCCAATGCAGTGAATCAATGGTTTTCCATCTCGACTCGATGTTTCTTAAGGTATCTTCAAATTCCCACTTTTCGTTAATTTCTTCTAAATCGATGGCTGCGAGGGTCCTTGAAAAAGCCTTAAAATTTGAACTTTGTCGTCGTAACATTTCCTCTGACTTGCTAATATTACCTTGAGAATCATTTTTTGTTTTAGAATTTTCATCTTTGTATTGTTGCTGAGATGTAGATGGTTCACCGGAAGCTGCGGGTTCGGTTAGTTGAATTTTTGGATTCAAAGGTGATTTATCCCTTTTTTGTGGTTCACTCATTTTGGCTTGTTGAATAGTTGATCGCGTTTCGTTATAAAAATTTTTTGTTTGTTGATAATGATTTTCCGAAAAGTAAGTATATTTTCGGTCTTCAAAAGCACACAGTTCTACATGATTTGCTTGAAATTCCGACCAATATGAATCTAAAATTTCCAGGCGTTTCTTGATATATGTTTGAGTCTTACGATCTGCTGGATCTTTCTTGAAGTTGCGAAGATGTTGTTGCATCGCCTCGATGATTTGTTTTTGATTTTCCAGTAGATCTTCAATGTTGCTCATTTTGGTAAGTAGTTTTTATGTTTCGTTCTTTTTATGTAGATAGTTAAAGGGCTGAATGGTAGTTTTCCAAAGGTTTGTACTCGTAGAAACACTCGCGTATTGTCCGTAATTTCACACCGGAAACGCGTAAATAATCCACGTGCACAATTATTCGAAGGACCATCAAGATGTAGGGTTTTGTCCTACATCTATGGAAAGTTTGTTGTTCGAGGTAAACGACGTCACTGTTTTTATAGTTTATTTCACAAATGTTTAAAATAGTAAAAAGTTGTTATAAATGTTTGTTAGTTGGTGGCTTACGCTTAACTAACTCTAATAACAATTAAATTACATTATAGCGGAAAATGCTGATCCGCATAAATACGTACTTTGACTCGAGCCACTTATATTGTGCGGTTGCATAACCGTACAACTGAAAATGTGATTTCACCAGACCAGGATCTACAACGGTGTGGAAACTTAATATTGAGCCCCTTCACCAATACAATAATAATTATCGATATCATAAATTACTATACTTCATTTTGCAGTGCAAATTTAAACTATAGCTATTTTAAAGTGTAATTATTTGACAAAAAATAAACAAATTGACTACATACCTAAGTAAAATTTTGTTTATAAACTATATTCTTAATCAAAGTAGTGCATGAGGGGTTATCCATATATTCACCACACTTTAAAAGAGGGGAGGTTTAGGAGGGGGGCAAATTGAGGAAAAAAAATATCAGTTATTTGCAGAATCGGACATATATAGAATCGGCCATTATAGACTATGTAGTTTTTTCGCGAATCGGTCATTTGTCGATTAAACCGTAAACAAGTATCAGAAGTATTATTATTGTAAGGAGATATCAGAAGGCATAAGAACCGACGAGCATGTATGAAGACAGAAATGAACGCCAGGAGGCAAAGTATGTGTGCAAGGATCATTCCTTGTGGCGCTCGGTCCCCTCTGTCTACCCCTTAAAGGAACCGGCGTGAAGATAAAAGATAATTAGATACTATTTGTTATTATTAACTATTGTTTACTAATTAGGCATGATATATATTTATCAAGTGCAAAATCTCGAGATTGGACATTAGTCTTTGTAATCTCATGTGCGTTGCGATCACAATGCAACTCGCCGCCTCTGTCTCCACCAAAGGCTGGCGATTAATTCCGCGCGGACTGTAACTTAGGCTTATCTAGCAATTATTACACCAATCCACAAGGTAAATACACATCTAATCGTATATCGTCCATCTTAACCTAAGGGTACTAGTATCACAATGTGATGTGATGCACTACTTCATTCTAAAACGAATGAACGACTTGTTGGAGCTCTTGAGATCCGTCGTGCGCCGCTCGGTAGCGGCTTTAAAACAGCCTTCATCATGAGCAAGCCGCTTTTGCAGCTTTCACAGCTGGAAATAAAATGTGTAATCGTTTGAATTCATATTTCTCATTATAACGCCAAAAAGCTTGTATAAAGCCGAGTATTTATTTATACAAATACCAACTAAATACATACAGTTTTTTTTTCAAGACAAAAAATATTAATGAGGTATATTATGTATGCATTGTATGACATTTAAGCAAATGAGAACGTTTATAAGATTTGGTTACATTAAACTTGAAAAGACAATAATCGTTGCTTTCGCCAGAAATGATTACTTATTTTAGTTTGCAGGCATACAACCAATCTAAGAGTGATACATATTCCAACTCAATACAAATTTATAGATTCGATTGATTAGCCAATGATTTAATATAATATGTATATTGCCTTAAAACGATGATCTAAATTAGTATTCTTAGTAAAAGCATGCTAAAAAAGGAAAGCATTATAATCCAATTTAAAGCCGGCTTAATCGCTGGTGCAAACCAGATTTTATTCCTTTATCGTCAATAAAATAGCTCACCTTCTCTCTCCTTCCGGCGCAGCTTCTTGCGACGACGGTCGATCGCAGCAAGCTCTGCCTTCACAGAGTGGTAAGTCTTTCGCAGATCAGCCAAGCGCGACGTTAACACGTTGATACGCGTAGGACAGTCCCACGACGGATCTAATACCAAGTTTTATAAGTAAATATAAGTCGAATGTTTGCTAATGTGCTGGAACCTTTTCTGATAAGAATAAATAAATCATTTATAATAATTATGAATAATACCCAAAATATCGTTATAACAATTTTATAACTAGTAGTTTGTTTTGAAAACGAAAAAAGAAATACATTTACTATGTAATAACGCGATTCAATAACCACAGGAAAAGATGATTTTTAAAATATAGCATAAAGAATTTACGATGTGACAGACATTAAATATATTTATTTTTAACGAAATCAGATTTACTTATGTATTTTGGAAATAATAGCAGTTGCTATTTTAGTCACCCAAAACAAATAACAATTTTTTTTGTGATCTCAACACAACCCAAACTTAATAAATTTACTATATAATCAACCAGTGTTTATTTGTTAACGGTACTGAAATTGACGTCACACTGTTCAGTGATCGCAGTGTATATCGGAACATACTCTGTATAACATAATATCGTCACCAAAATGGCGGCCTGGCGCATTTGCAACTTGCAGGGATTATAAGTAATCTTACTAATGTTATAAAGGCGAAAGTTACTAGGTTTGGATGTTTGTTACGTCTTTACGCAACATTTTCCATTTTCCATACATTGATTGACCTGTCACAAGTGTTTTTAAAGGTCGGGTATACCGACATTTAGTAAAAATTCAAATTAGTTTTTGCACAAAATATATATCTAGGCATTTTTTATTTGGAGGCTAGGGAAATAAGTAACATGTAAATAATGTTTTGATGTTATTTATGTGTGTCAAAACGAGATAATTGTGAAGCTACATTAAAAAATAATGTATTATAATTTCAAGTTTTAATAAATTTAAGTTTTTTATAGTTTGATTCATAATTATGGAAATAAATCAAAAATGTAATGTGTGTGAATGTGCGCTTTTTGACCTTATAACGAAAGAATATTTTTCCGTAGTAGATGAAACAAAACGAAGCAAACAGTTTCCGTTCATTTCAGGGTTCGAATCGCATTCGGGTAGTTATCATAATACTATTTCAAATCAATATCAGCCTCGAAATCTTCACGTTGTTTCAAGATTTAACTTTCTTATATAAAATCAGTAAAAAATAAATTACATTTTGAGACAGATCACATCACTAAGACGTTAGTAAAATTTAAGGTTAAAATTGGTTACGATTCTTTGGTAAATGGATAAATTTCACTCTGGATTAACATATAGATTAGTTTCTATCACACTAAATGGTGCCCTACGAAGAAAAGTACCTTCAAGTCATCGTATGCGTGAACATTAGCAGTGTTATTAATAAACAAGGTTTATCGACAGAGTAAATTTACGATAAAATTACAATTTTAGTGTTAGTCCAAATTCATATTACACAGAGAATAAGCAAAACCTTCTAAATATCAATCCCGTAGAACCTCGTATTAGGGTACCCTTTGCTAGTTCCCTGTTTAATAATATCATCATCACCCCTTTTACGTCCCCACTGCAGAGTCTCAGGCCTTTCTTATGGATGGTTAAGGAGGATGGGTCATGACCCTCCACGCTGGCCCAATGTGGATTGGAGGGTATTAACGAATGCAAATACAGCCGAGACCAACAGCTTAATGTGCCTTCCGAAGCACGGAGTAGTTCGAGATAGTAATTCTTTGGTCACCCATCCCGTGACCGACCCTTGCGAAAGTTGCTTAACGACAAAGATCGCGGGCCGCGGCCCTTATCCACTACGCCACCGAGTTTAATAATAAGAATTTTGATGTTTAATAATATGAATTTTGACTAATACTAAATGCAGTCTCAGCGTAAATTGACTCCAAAGCTAAACCTTGTTTATGGTGGTCGACTAACTCACCCAGTTCGACATAGAAGTTGTACTTGTTGTGCGAGGGTTGGTGTGCGGCGAGTGAGTGCTCGTCTGTGTCGCGGCGTGCACGTCGAGCGCGCCCCCGCCCCGCGCCCCCACCCCCACCCCCGCCCACCGTGCACGCTGAACTCTCGGACGCTTTACGTGACCGAGACCCTATAGATGCGAGTACAAAACGAAATGCATCAATGACATTGACAATTAATATAGCACGAGAATTAAACTTGCGTGTGTGATGTGCCCAAAAAGCTCTAGCTCTAGAATGAGATATTGAACACACCATTAACACATTACAACAGCAAAATATAGCACGAGAATTGGACCAATGATTAGGTACAATTTTATATAGGACTTAGGCCTTCCAGGGTGGTATGTCCAAAAGTCGCAGATTAATGCAGCTTCGATTTTTAGGCGAAGCCTAGAGGTATAAGTGTCTAACAAAGAGACCAATACAAATATTATAACATTAAATAACTATATTGGTGATATAGGTACCTATACATATTTCTTAGTAATATTTAATTGAAAAATAAAGCTTACCGGCTTCCATGTACGGTGTCTTTTCTTGTTACGTGGTTTTTCTTTTGCTTTTAGTATAAATTATACTGATATGGGAATATCTGCTTAATACATACCTTGTGCTTTATCAATTTCATGTGGAGAAATATTGTTAGGACGCCCTTCGTCTTCGTCTTCTTTCCGTTCTGATGGACTATCGCGTTCTGATATTCGACGTTCCCTGTGTGATAAAAAGTTTTAATCAATGTTATATCAACAATTCAGGTATGACATGAATAGTATTGATGATCAAGAGCGAGAAGAGCGATTATTATTGACGACATCAGGGGCCGTCCATTAATCACGTGGGACTCGCATGCGAATGCGAAATCTTGTCAGTTGTATGGCAATGTTTCGCATGTGCTTTGTCTCGCTCTATTATAAACTCGATGAAATAGCTGCGTCCTTGTCAGTACGCTTTTAACTTTTTTAAAGTTTCGCATTCAGCGTTCAAGGTTGCCACCCGACCCGGTCTGTGCTGACTATCCGAGTATCAAGAATTTTGTTCCTCAAAAGGTGATTTAGAAACAAAAAGGGTGTGTGTGTATACCTATGTGGTGGTGACATATCGAGGCTGCTGTCAGGCGTGGTAGGCGGCGTGTTGTCCAAAAGCGCGTGGCGGCGCGTCCAGCCGGCCCCCGCCCCCGCTCCGCCTGCCCCTCCGCCCTCCTCCGCGCCCCCCGTGCCAGTACCCGCGACACTGCCCGCCCGCGAGCCCGACGCACCGTCCCCACGTCTATCCTCTACACGTACCCAGAAATAAAGCCTCATTTACATTAAGAAAGGAGAGCCAACCCAACTGTACTTCCGTGATGGCGTGTAATCAACGGTATCTCTGGGACAAAGGCTGCGTCCACATTGAAGCTTTACTAAATTAGTTGCGTGAACCTTCATTTAAAAAATACTGCAGGGTCGTGAAACAACATTACTAAAGTAGACAACGGTTCACACGTGCAACTGCTAATGATATTAATGCAATGAAGTTAGTTTCGCGCAACTACCTTAATAATGTAATCCGGCTTAATAGATTATATGTAAACATCATAAATAACAGTAATATTCTGTCTCCTTCTATTAAAACACATACAGTAACAACCACAGACTTATTCTACCATGCCTTTTCTGTGCTCACGTATAAATGGCGTATCGTGATATCTCTTCTTATAATCAACGGATAGTTAAGCGAAGCTTCCCTGCTATAATTGACATGAATACTGCAGGTATAGTTTACAATTTTCATTTGTTCGAAAATACGGAGTAACTACAGTTTCTTCACACAATAATTAAAAACCTTTGCTGTAAAAAATAATCATTTTTTTTACAAAGAAGGTTTTTAATTATTTATATAATTTGATTGTTTATATAATCCATATTTATATAAATTTGCATATCGTAGCACAAATATTTTTTCTTGATCAATTCTTTAAACGAAAATGTATTCGGTGATCATTAGTCAATTTTTTTATTGTTGTTGTCATAACAGTTAAACTTAACTATAATAAAATGTTGCATTTTTCCGATAGGCCTTCACCATGTTGATGAATAAAAATTATTCTTAAATCCTATTTTATATATTGAACTCAAAACGATTATATCTATATATTTTTATTACCGCACCGCTAAAAACTTCAAATTCCAATCGTCACCGTACCCACGCTACGTGAAAAGGAATACACCTTACCTTTCGTGTGGGTATGATGAGGGGGCGCGCACGCAAACGGCATGTGCAACCGTTGCCGCGGCGGCGCCGGCTCGCTGTCCGGTGCGGGCGAACCGGGTATGGTCTCCTCGCACAGCAACAGCGATATGTTGCTGTCCTCCTCCGCCGCGGACACGGGCGCCCCCCCGCCCGCCGCCACCCCCGCCGCGCCCGCGCCCCCCGCGCACGCGGCCCCACTAGTGCCGGCCCCCACGCGCCCGCTGCCCGCCACCACCACGCTGGCGCCTGGATAACACATCAATTAGGCTTAAATACGTTTATTCATTCTCTTTTTTGCATTACAAAATTATATATTTGTTTTGGATTGGATTTCCTATATCTTTGAGCCGGCGATGCGAAAGTTAAACGGGACGGATAAGCGGCTTCTTCGGGCGAGTGAATAAGGACGTAGACGACATTTATAAAAAAGTTATCATTTATTAAATAACTTAAAATCTAAAAATTAATTCAATTTTCTAAATTTCCCGCGAAAACGCCATCTTGTCAGGCGTCGCTAAACTAATATCGTTCTATGTATACATAAGTTTTAATTTTCAAAGTTCTGATATGAGTAAGAGTTTGCGGTCAAGTGACTACAGGTGTAAAATATTTAATTTTACATAATTAATTTAACCAATATTATAAATATAATAAACATAAAAGTGTAATTATAGTTATATTAAACAGAACCAGAAAAACAATAATACGTATTTATTTTCGTTTGCCATTTTCACCCGTATTGTAGCGATATTTTCGCAGTGACATCAAATATAATAAATCAATCTCCATACAACGTTTTCATACTCACTGCGCTTTAGCGAAAGCGCAGCGATCATAAAGCGATAAACATAAACATAGTGCGCTCGCTGCAAGAAGCGAAATCTAGCTGCGCAGAAAAGCATTTCTTAAACAAACTCTACGACGATAAATAGATATACTATATTGAATTCGGTTTGCTCTCACAAAATGTAATGCTTATGTGTATTATCAAGATTTCAAAAGGTTATATCTGCGTCCCGTATTTACATGAACGGTCTACTCACTGTGCTTCCTCTCGTTCTTGCACGCGTCCTCCAGCATGAGCAGCGACTCGCCCGCGCTCCACTCGCCGGGCGACTTGCCCGCGTGGAGTGCACGAGCACTGTGTAACGCTACACTCGCCACGGTACTAACACCCGTTACTGCTGCGTTACTGCGAGATGCCTCTGAGCTGCCGCCACTACCCCACTCTTCTACTGACAGCTTGTCAATTATCAACCTGATTGAAATTATGCTTTATTATAATACACATTAAATTCATATTCGGAAGGCAAGAGTGAAAAATTGAAGCTTATTTAAAAACAATGAGTCAAGATTGTATTCCATTACCTTCTGTCGGAATCATCAGAATCGCTAGATTCACTCCTGTCCTCGTGCGGGAACGGTGGCAAGGGTATAGTGGCCGCCACCGTCGCTGCAGACTGGTTGATCTGACTCGAAAGCTTCTGTATTGTATCGCTTAGCACTTTATTATTCTTCCCAGGATTGCTGAGAGGTAAATCGCAGACGCTCTTCCGCCGCTCCAATATACTTAACGGACTTTGTAATCTCGGAGGCGAGGGATCCTTTGGTTTCACTTTCTTTATATCTGTCAAGTCACGTTTGACATCCGTGATATTCGACGGCTCGCCAAATATCGATTCACCCAAATCCGTTCCACCGAACTTCTTGATTGGTTCATTTATTTTGATCGGAGCTTTAATAGGTTCCACTTTGGTTACGGTTGTTTTGATTTCAGCGTCAATGGGAGATACTTTTCCTTCTGGATTATTGGGTTTAAGTACATCTTTTTTGGGTGTAAGAGGACGATCTTCCACAGGTGGTGGGGACATTGAAAGTCTCTTGGCGCTATTGATAGCTTTGAGCAGCTTCTCTGCTATTTTAGGTCCTTCCGATTGTAACCGGAACCCTGGTGGGGGTTCAGGCAAGACGTCGATTCTAGCCGGACTATCTGGTTCTGACTTATCTTCTTCTGTGTCGATGAGTGGACTGGACGGTGGCTCCAGTTTTGAACATACACTTGGTTCTGGATCCGGCGTGGGCTCTATTTTTTCAATAATTACTTTGAGAATGTTTACGTTTGGCTCTGTTGGAGGCAATGGAATTGAAAGAAGTTTTGGGGGTTCATCTAATGGCGGTACCACATTTGATGGTTCAGGCTTTATCTCTGCCACTGTGTCAATGCAAACAATGGGTGTAATAGTTGTGTTTGGAAGTTCTATTTTCTTAGGTGGCGGAGTTTTAGGCGGTTCAGGTAAAGTTAGTTTTGCTTCTTCTTTTATCTCTTCGACTGTTTTATCTTCTGGATTATCTGGTACTGGCTCAACTATCATTTCCTCTTGTTGCACTTCTGGTTGTGGTGACTTGGGAAGATCTACCATCGGTGCGAGTGAACTAGACTTACTTTCGTCGTCTTCATCTTTCATGGTAATATCTTCGGATTCATCTTCTGATGATTGTTCGTCGTCAGCGGGACTGTCAGGGGAATCGTCTATTAACTCTCTCAATTTAGATACTTTGCTCTTTTTAGAATAGGTCTCTTGATTTTTTGCCGGAGTAAATCCTTCGAAAATAGGTCCAGAACTCCCTTCGCCAGGGAAGGAATCATCGTCTAACGAGAATAATCCATCCTTTGAATCGTCTTCTGGACTCTGTTGTCCAGGAACATCTCGAGTAGTACCAAAATCCCTAAACGGCGATAATGAAGGGGACCTAACCGTCGAAGGACGTGGCCTTAACGGATCCTCTGATATCTCTTCACTCAATGATTTGGATAGAGTGGAAGTGTATTTACTTGGAGAAATATCATCAAAAATTCTATGTGTTCGTTTCTTTTTTTCATCATGCAGTTCCAATTCAAAAGGTTCCGGCTCCTTGAATTCATAAACATCTTCAGGTTGCTTGTCGGGTTGAGGAGGTTCCGGTGGGGGAGCTGATACTTGAGACGGGGGCATGATCTCTGCATCTTGGGCCTCCTGTTTTGGTTCATCTGGTTCTTGCTTGACCGTGTGTAATCCTTTTAATTCCGATCTGATTTCATTAAGATCGTAATCGCGACCTTGGTGCACACCAGACGGAGACGGGCGCATTTTCTTCGCAGGTGTCACGTTAGTAGGAGTCGAAATATTTCTTACAGGCCTCTTGCGAGGTTTGCTCGAGCTGCTACTGTCGCTGGACTTTGCGTCTTTCGATCTAGTCGGAGCTGTAAATAAGTAACATAATGAATTACGATTAAGTAAATACTAAAGGATAAAATATATATCTTTATATAGCCTTACTTTTGGATTTACTTTTATCATCCAGTTTTTTCGGAGGCCTCTTAACACTTTCATCGCTGTCGGAATCGCTATCAGAATCGGACCGAGCTGAAGATTCTGTGGAAGTTATCATAAATATATAACATAAAGTAGATGTTAACAATCAGACCTTATTGTTTTCTTTAAATAGTCTTTATACAATCTATTTTTGCCTATAATTCGCTCTACAACTATTCTTGTATCTTTGCTTTTGCTTTCTATATTACCAGCCTCTGAATTTATATTTTTATCGTTTCCTTCTTAACATACTCTTTCGTTAGAAGTCTTACCTTCAGTCCGTTTAGGTCTGACGCGGCGACTATTACTCGTATTCTATAAGAAAAGATTATTCATTATTGAAACAATAATCCTCTAAAATATATGTACTGATGTTTTTCTTTAAATAAAATTACCTTTTTATTGCGTGCCTCGTGTTGCGTGACATTAAGTGCGATACGCTGAGGTTTTATCCACTCGTCGTAGCGGTTATTCCACCCGGTATAGTGAACTCTAAGCAAGCCCTCCGCCGATACCTCTATCACCTTCGCTTCGTACGTCACCTGCGGAATTTCCGCAAACTTAAACATATTAAATAATAATATTATACTTGTTATGTAGAGTTCTAACATGTATGTAAGATGTTACGTAGAACCAATAAAATAATAGAAGTGAGTAATGATGAATTGCAGGGAAGACAGATAGATTCAAAGTCATTATTCTTAGACACATATCATTCAATCCTTGTGATTCATAACTTACTTTTAATCTATAATAACGTTAACATAACTCTGTCACTTAGAAATGTATTATTAATAAATTAAATAACAAGAATTTAAATTTGTACTTGAACTGTACCTTTGACTCAGACTGCGTCGGCCCATAATAAACTTTTAATTTATCGCCAACTTGCGCCTTCACGTTTGCTCCTGAAGAACGTGTAGGTTCACTTGTGGATGGTCTGTATGCAATGATAAAAAAATGAATTATTTTATCTAGTTAAAAAAATAAAAATTCGGAAATTCTCATAGACAATATTCTAGCAGGTCTAGTAAAACTATAATATAAAATGATATGTGCTCACTCGGTGGTCTTCCTCTTGCGCGGACGCTTGCTACTGTTGGAGGCGATAGTATTACCGCTACTCGCAGAGTTCGCACTTTGACTGCGGCGACTTTGCAACTTCTTCGTTAGCCCGCATCTTTATTAAAAAAGAAAGACAATAAAGACGTACAGTTTGCACAAACAAGCAATACATATTTACTCTACTACTTGTGCCGCACCGCACTCTTGACTGATTCCCAACCCAAATCAAGAATTGATGACTGACCTTATAATTTGAGTAGTTTAGATTAAATTTTCTGTGCTTTGAAATTTAACCTTCTGCACAGTTATATCAGTGAGATATCTCGGTTTAATTATGCTTTGAATTAGAATTTGCTTAAATGTATAAAAAAGATACATAAAAACCGGTTAAGTGTGAGTCGGACTCGCGAACGAAGGGTTCCGTATCGGAAACAAGAAAAAAAAATTAACATTTGTTGTAGTGGAGCCCCACTAAAACATTTAATTATTAAAGTTACTATATATAATGTGTAAATATTTCAAACGTCTACCTGTTGTCGTTATCAATATTGAGCAAAAAAAAAACACATTTATTGTATGGGAGCATCTTAAATATTTATTTTATTCTGGTTTTTAGTACTACTGAAGCGGCAAAAGAAATATCTCATCTGTAAAAATTTCTACTTTCTAACTTTCAAAATAAAGAAAATCCTACATTTAAATGAATTAATGAAATAAAAAATATAAAGACTAATTAGGAACATTTGTGTCATGATAGATATGTAGCATTATTTTGCTTACCTGGACGCACGTCCAGAACTGTCGCTATCGGTGGAAGCGTGCGGGCGACGTGATGCACGAGATGTATTAGAAGTAGCGCTCTCGCCTTAAAAATGAAAAATTAAATTAATAGTCATTTACCAATTATCTAAGTATCTAACGGCTGATGAAAATTGAGAAAAATACAATATCTCGAGTGATTTTTCACAATAACTTAAGTTTTTTACGTAAACATGGCAAAAAGTCCTAGTTTATATCAAACTGATATCAATCATTTAAAAAATTAAAGACTGAAAGGAAAACCTGTTTAAGTAACAGTTGAAATGGCTTAAGTGCAGTTTGAGACGGGCTTAACTTTAAATTCTCCATTCAGAAACCAGGTGTGCGAGTCTTTTATTTTTGATGGCTATTACATTGTTACAAAATTTCATTGACTAAGGTTGGGAAGGGCTTAATACATATTTTGTTTACTTACTCTTGGATGACAATGGCCTTCTCTTTGGGGTCCGTTTATCCCGAGACTCTAGTTTAATGGGCGGCATAGAACGCGTTTTTGATTGAGAGCGCGGTTTTATCGCACTCTTCTCTTCGTTGGGTGACAAAGGTTTCTCTTTTTCTTTTTCCTTTTCTTTCTCTTTCTCCTTTTCCTTTTCTACTTCCTTATCTTTCTCCTTCTCCTTCGGAATTTCAGTCTCTTTTTCTTTTTCCTTCTCTTTCTCCACCACCTCCTTTTCTTTTTCCTTCTCCTTTTCAACTCTATTAAGAATTCAAATACAAATTTTAATGATCAAGCAAAATACTTCCTTATATCCACATCTCAAGTTAGATTCCGATTAAAAATATATGTAAATAAATTTAAATATAAGTGTATAAATTTCAAATTTACATCAATCTTTGTCATTATCAGTAAAACCACATTAAACTTTAATGCTATATAAATGTTCTTTGTAATATAATATTCAAAGAAAACTACTTATACTTGACTTACTTTGGAGCAACCGTTGTGGTGACTATAAGCGGTTGGTTGTCAGCGCTATCCTCGCCGTCACTAGCACGCTGCTTCTCCTTTTGCTTTTCAGGTTTCTCCACTTTGTCTTCTTTTTCACTCTTCTCACTCTTGTCAGTTTCACTTTTATCAGAGTCCTTGTCCTTTCCACGCTGAAAAAAAAAATTAAAGTTACTTTCAAACACATAAATGGTATTGTATTTGCATATTTTCATATTTCTTAAATATAAATATACCGTCAGTTGCACAAACATCCATTGAGGTTTAAGGACGCCTTTAAGCTCTAATGAATGTCAAATTTGTAGGAGTAATGTCGCTTTAAACTAATGAAAATTTAATGGATGTTTGTGCAACTGGCTGATAGTGTCTAAAAACTCCAAAAATATGTTCCGAATTATAAGCTTAAGAGGAGTTGTAGTGTCATCCAATGAGAATGATAAATTGAATAATTGCATGTTTGTGTAGGCGTGCAGATGTATCGGGTGTATGCTTTTTTATGTATGATGAAATCCACACCAGTTTTTGTGTATGTGTGTGTGTGTGTGTGTGTGTGTGTGTGTGTGTGTGTATGTGTGTGCGTGCGTGCGTGCGTGCGTGTGTGTTTTATAGATAGATAGGTGTTTTATAGATGGATATAATATTGATACAGACTTACATAACATGCTATGACTCATAATAAGCGAACATGTTCTTTATTTACATAATTTATTCTAAAGTGTATGTGAGGAATCGCCCGACTACAGAGCAAGTATCGATAATAATTAATCTCTCTAGTAAAATGATACCGGTTGATGAGATTACAGTTGCAATTATATTGACCATATGTTGATGCCACATTTAGTTTGTTTCGTCGGCCAGCGGAATGTATTTTTGAATTTAATCTGTATATTACGGTAATGTCTATAAGGCATGTAATTTTATTATTTCCTAATGTTAATATAATGTCGGGTCTATCGCTTGTAACCACCACAAGCTACACACAAATAGACCTGACATTATTATTATTATTATTACCTGCGTGGGCGTGCCAGTGGGTGTGGATGATGCGGACGAGGAGGTGGGCGGTTGTTTGTCCCTGTCCCGTATGAGGGACCTACCGGCGGGCGGGGTGCGGGCGCCGCGCGGGTGGGCCACCAGGGTCACGCCCAACTTGCGGTAGAAGTCCTCGAAACTGTGCAGGAACCTAAGGAACAATCGCATTGGCTTTATGTCTTATAATTGCCTTAAACATTAATATATCTTTATTATATTTGATAAATTTTGCATTCACACTGGAAAATACTCTTAATGAAAAATGCTTAAAAAAGTCGCCCGGAAGGGTAATCCCATCTCAGAGTACCAGGGACTAAGTGGATTTTTAAGCATTTTTCATTAGGAATTAATATTTCTTATTCATTACGTCTAAAACAAAAATAAAACATCGAAGCAATAATAGCAAGCGATGACGCGTTCAATTCTACAGAGTATTATGTGACCGTTGAAAGAAAATGTCGTTATTCATTCATACACGTTTGCATCGTTTCCACATAGTACTACTGTTTTATGGGCTGGTCAGTAACATCAATACCATGTGACAAAACGAGTTCTAATAACGATCAATTTTAATTAAACTTTCTTATGATGATGGTGAAAATTTTTATTTGGTTATGATTGGGCTGGCGTGAATACTAACTTCAAAAGCCCATCAAAAATAAGAATAAATAAAAAAAATATAGTACTTTAATATCGTGATATTATTTTTACATACATATTGCTTTTATATTGGAAACTCTGAACATTATTACCTAATAAATCCTAATTAACCTAAATAAAATGCTATATCTGCACTCCCTGTATATAGATACTCACTTTTTGTATGCTTGCTTGCAAAGATTAGTAATACTTGTAGTGACTGGATGGAATCCCATCTTGCCGGCGATGGTCTTCCATTGATTTTGATTAGTAACCCTATTGTAGCCTCCGAGTTTTTGTACTACCTAAAATAGAGAATAACAAAATCAGTTGTGTATTAACAGAAAGAGCTTTTAGGATAATTTATAAATGATCAGTACTTACTCTGAATAGTCTATACAAATCTATGTCCCTGTTCGCAATAGTTGGATTTCTGTTGAGTGGAGTTCCACGGTCATCCATGAACTTGTATAACTGCGCTACGAAATGATCTTTCTCTTCTCGTGGCTCATCATCTGAACTCTGTGAAAAGCAAATGGTGATATTGGAATCTATATGATTTAAAAAAAAGGAGGATTAGCTCTGAAGTACTTTAATGAGAATATAATGAGTATTTGAAAAATATATTAGCAGAATGTTTCCACTATTCTTAAGTTTTGCGCTTAGGACATTTAAAGATTAATTTTTATTATAAGAGTGCAGTGACAAATAACGATATTAATTACATTTTAGTTTTGTATTATTATTACTTGTATACTTACGTCATCAGAAGTATTTCTTGGTTCATTAAACAGAGCATCTCGATCCCAATGTGGCGGCAGTACCCCATTATTGAGGTATTGTAAGGCTGCTTCCACACCAGCCCATTCCAACGGCGCACTGCCTTTGCGGAATTCCCGTGCTTCTTTCTTAGGTACTGTGTAACTAGTAGATCACACAGTAAAAATAATGTTAATTAAAAGTTGCAATATATACGCGAGACATTGCGTATATATTGCAACTTTTGCATTGATGGGGGGATTTTGCTAGTGTTAGTTATTACACGTGATATAGGGATTTTTTTATTTATTTAGTGAATATGTGGAATTACGAAATAGTGTTTGTATTTAGTACTAACAGCTGGTATTGGTAAATATTTCTAGATTTCTGTTTCCCTGTCCTTTCCACTGATTACAAAGTGATGAAACTAACATTCTAAATTTATTTCATCGTATTATAAACTCATGTATATATTTAAATCTATTTAATATTAATTTGTTACTAATTTGACCTCTGTGTTATCTAATTTTTCATTATTTATCTTACATTACATTAATAATATTTCTATAATTACGTGTTCTGTTCTCAAATGTTATTTGTATTGTACAAGTTGTGATGTAGTTGTGTGTTGTTGTATGAATAAACTATTTATCTATCTATCTATCTATCTATCAATGGAAAGGACCCCTGCTGAACCCCTGGACTTTCCAATCATGGTAGTTGTTGGTAGTGACCAATGATGGAACTTTCTCCCGCGTTATTCACACAGACAGGAGTTTAATGTCGAAATGAAGATAAACCTGAATTGATTAACACACCTTAAAGAATAATCACAGAAGTTAGTCAGACAGACGCCACACTCTCCCGGTCTATACACCCACCCATCTATAAATGAAACTAACAAACAGTCCTACTAGAAGAAATCGCCCTACCCAAAACCCATCAGCAGTCGATATCACAGTTGCTCTCCTTTCCTAGCATCAAATATGTCTTGGACCGTATTAAGTAGCATAGATGACATCGACCGTTATTGAATTTTGTCGTCCTTCGTCGACGAATCGGCCCCCTCCCTTACTACAATGTTGACTTCACAAGACAGACTGGTCAGCTTACTTTGACACTAGACAGTAATGTAGATGGCCTTCCTACAGTAACTACTGAAAATAGTACCAAAGCTTACGATGCGTTACTGGAATGCCGAAAAAAATATACAGTCACTCCATGTGTATAGAAAATTTCGTTCCCTTCCAGCAATTTGCTGTGTAACATAATAAACTTTTCAAACAAAAAAAAGAGCAGGATTGAATAAATTCTGTGAAGCTTTGTCACCTGGTACTCCCTCAACAATATTCTGGAATCAACTCGAGAAATTTCATAGAGCTAGCAATCGTCGTAACTTGACTGCCAACGATTCCTCAAACTGACAAATTAGCTCCCCATCTGTCCTAATATTGTCTGCCTTCCCATCAACCCCAATATTTATCATAATATTTACAATATTTGAAATTCCACAAATAAAAGAAACTTTTTATTTTGAAGAACTTCAAAAAGTGCTTTCTGGTTTAAAAGATACGTCTCCAGGTCTAGATGAAATTCCATAGTTATTTTTAACTAGGGTCTCAAACAAAGTAAAGCAATGTTTCTTAAAACTAATTAACCTTTTCTATGATAATGTTTTTATCCCCAAAGAATGGACAAAACAGATCATGATACTACTACTAAAACCAGGTAAAAAACCACCCGATAACTCCTCTTATAGACCTATAGCTCTCTTGTTAGTTCTCTTTGTGGAGCATATAATAAAGAATCGCCTAGAGAGGTTTGTTGAAAAGGTATAAAAGGCTATACCTATATGCTATATAGGTATAAAAGGTATAAAAGGTATAAGAGACATAAAGGAAATCCTAGTCAGTTGTATTCCAATGTGTATCTACATATGACAATGTTCTCTGCATATGACAAAATTCTTATTCTGGTGCTTAGGTAGAAAATGCAACATCTGAACATCCCACAGAAATTAGTTTGATTCATTAGAAATCTGATAATGGCCAGGTCCATCTTGATAAAATCTTAAAATCGTTCATTGGCTAGGATGGTATTGAAAGGCCTACTACAAGGATCGGTTTTTAGCCCAATACTCTACAGTTTATACACTTCAATATAGAACTTTGCTGAATTCCTTTTGCTAGATTTTATAATACGCAGATGACATAGCACTTTATGTCAAAGTGAAATCAATACCGGTAGCTACCTCAAATCTTATATCGGTGATTGATTGTATGACCATGGACTATCCATCTCGACACCAAAATGTAGCACAGTAATCTTTACAAAGAAGCGAAACATTCCTGCTACAAACATCAAATTTTTAGGACTTCCCAGTTGACATTAAGTCTTCAGTAAAGTTCTTAGGAATGATACTGGACTCTAGAATCACGGCTATTGAGCATTTCAATAATATACATGCCAATAAAGTAGAAAAAACAAAACCTTGGTATATAAAAGAAACATATTCCCAAACAGGTTGTTTCAGTGTTATGTCGTCTCCGCATTGGTCATTCAAGCTCTCCAGATCATTTGGCCAAGATTAATGTTAGTGACAATTTCCTTTGGTCTAGATGAAAGATCTGTTGAACACATACTATTTGATTGTTCCAAACTTCAGTATTCCCTGTATAATGTACTAAGAAGAAAAGCATCACTGGGAATATGAATCCTTATTTCAATGGAATGATATGGTACATTTCACATCAAACTTCAGAGAAAGAATGAAAGATTAAAGCTTAATACCAAAAAGGCAAAGACACAATACATCCATTTCAATGATTGGTATGTGTAATAAATAGTAAGTTTAAACCAAAAATTATAAAGATAATGTAAGTAATCTAAGGAAATGCTTCCTTAGATTACATACATTATCTTTATAATTTTTCCAACCAGTAGAATCCTATGGGGGTCTGCAGCAAATGTGGACCAGTGGATATCAATTCAATAGTAACATCTACTCCAATATAACCGATTTAATTGCAAAAAAAAGGCTAATTATCCATATGAATGTGTATTATGTACAAACCTAAATTTTTAAAAGGACCATTTCTAGTGTTTTTTTTTTTGAGGTTTGGGGACCAAAAAAGGGTAAGAATATCTTTTTTTAAAGATTTGGGGACCAAAAAAGGTTACTAATCTCAAGTGTTAACTTACTATCTTCCGTCCTTGAAAGAGCGCACCAAATAATCTTCCTTGACTTTAATCTGGGCAGTGGGCGCCACGACTAGAGCAGGGAACGCCGGTTGATGCGGCCTCCTTCTCTCAGCACCACTGGCCGCTTCAACTAACACTACGCGGCCGACGTGCGGCTCTCTCTCTGCACTGTTCTCTTTTACGCGACGAGTGGGGCCTTCGCCTTCACTTTCATCCGACCTGACAAACAATAGACTGATTATAGATTCTGCCATACCAAAATAAGACCATTATCACAATACAAATCTTACGTGAAATACAAAGTTTTCCATTCTTATAGCAACTTGCTGATACAACACTTAAAATTTTAAAGTACTCACTGTGCTCTTCCTCTTCGCCCTCGGCGTCCTGCAATAACAGGCGTAGAGAAATGTTCTGGGTGTGTGAGAGGCAACTGATCTAATGTTTCACTTTCATTAAAGTGTCTGCCACTTTTCAGACACAGTGCTGATCTCCGGAGTGTTGTTATATCTCCATCATCAAACACTAAAAACAACAAAGAACAAAACCTTTTTATTACGATTACATTATTGGGAATTTCTAACATTGTTCAATTAGCAATCATGATGTCTGATATATAACAGAAATGTAATATTTTACTTTCATTTTAAACAAAAGTGCAAATGAACACTTACCAACAGTATACTGGCTGCAGTCTTGAATCTTGGTGATGATGGCTTCCATTACATCTTTCTTGGGGTCTTGTTTCACTTCAACTGTGCTTCCTACCCTTAGGGTACCTTTGATAACATCATCATTTACAGTAATGGAACCACCTCCTGCTTTTGGTGTGACCTATGCAACAAAAACAATTTAATTTTGTTGACAGAAAAAAATGTATACTCAGACTGTATATTAATATATATGCTATTATAGTATAAGTTACATTAGTTTGAAACTCACTCGGTCAGTTGCACAAACGTCCATTACGGTTTAATGACGCCTTTAAGCCCTTATGAATGTCAAATTTGTATCGGTAATGTCGCTTTAAGCTAATGAAATTTTTAATGGACGTTAGTGCAACTGGCTGATTATCTTATAGCTCAGTTTTTATGTTTCGGCTTTAATACATTTCTGTATTATGGCAAATGACTTGTAATATTTGCACGTCTTCCTGACGACAAAATATGCTGGATATTCAAAAATTGATAACAACTTATAAGACCATATTTTTGCAAATAAAGATTTTATTATTATTATTATTATTATCTGACAAACATAATCAAGAAAAAATAATATAAAGTATATATGAGGTGCTTTTGAAACTTACATCTTCATGTACACAAAAGTAAGCCTAATAAATTTTGCAGAATATGGCAATTATAAAGCACAAAAAAATAATGTACTTTCTAGTCTTACATATACTCGTATTTCAAAGTATACATTTAGCATTTATTTAAATTTTATATAAACTTAAAACTATTTTTCACTAAATATGTTGAAAATTACTTTAGCATAAATACTATTACTACTATTATTATTATTCAAGTGTCTGAATAAAGAAATAAAACGCTTCTTACCTTACATTTTATATTTCGTACTACTTTTTTGATCTTAGCTTCACAAAATGCTCCTTTGTATTTAGCACTGACATCAGTGCCAACAGGCAAAAAGGGAGGGTCATCCCCTTGCTAAAAAGAAATGAAAAATGCTGATAAATATGTAATTCTTCTTCTTAACTTTAATGGCACTTTGTGTCACCACAATACTGCCAACTTCACATAGGAGACTCTTACACAATTTAAATACATTCATTCAACCAAACAATTTTGAATTAACAATACTTTCTTCATGGATTTACCAAAAACAACACAGTAAACGATTTTAATATGTTAATTAAGGAATAATTTTATATAAACACTCATTTAATCAGAATCATTTTGAGTCTAATTCAATTATCATATTATGGTTTCATGGCTATTGTCAATGGTTTAAAATAATATGGTGACTAAAAACTTACCATCTTTTCAGAAAACTTCAATATCTTGAGTATAAATCAAGTAACCTGGAAATAATACTACAATATAAATAAGTCAAAGTAGGCTTAAAAAATGTATTACGCCCAATTTCACCAATGTCCTCTAAACTGTTACATAACTATGTGTCCTTTAAAATAAAAGTACCCCTAAATAATCCACTACATAAAAATATGTTTCACCAACTGAACAGACCCATATGTATGTGACAGATTTTTTTAATTATTAAGAATGTGATGACCATAACTTATAACCGATTATTATTTTAATTCTGTATACCATACAATTGAAGCTTGTTTCAGTGTAATAATTTTTGGTTTTTCACATGCGGGTCATAAATGAAGTAAAAATAAATAATGATAACGAGTTTTCCATAAGTTAGGGTTGGATAATTGAACTCCTTTGCGTAACATAGAATATTTTATAAAAAGTCGAAATATCTGTACTACTATTATTGTCAATAATCAATTTAGTGATATATGTTTATTTTTATTTAGTGTTAATTTTTTTGAGTATCCAAGGCGCAAATCAATATAGCTATTATAAATTTTATATAGAAAAAGAATATCAATTATCTTATGTCGGCATTCTAAGCTCAAGACTTTGAAGTGCATTAACTGTGAATTATATGATGGTAAACAATTTATCAACCCACATTGATAAGACAAGTGCCATAAAAATCTTTTTTTGCATGGATTCCAAACGGTGTTTATGCACATTGTAATATGGTGACCAAATCACACTGCAATATCCCATTGTAGATAACACCAAAGCATTAAAAATTGCAATTGTACTGTTAGCATATCAAAACTCTTTGCAATTCCTCAAAATGACACCTAACAATTTGAAGCCTTTTTTGGCAATTTTATCTACATGGAAGGGAAGTTTATCTCCAAGATGGCGGTGTCAGACGGATTTACCTATATAAACACCAAGGTCTCATACTAAATATTATTAGCAAATCTCAAATGGAGTACTAAACAATGCACGGATGTAAGCCATCTGTTCAGCTAAAAATCTTTACATTTTGTGTATTACTTTCAATACTTTTGTATTTGTCGGAACCTTTCTCTATTACAAATTTGTTAATGTGAATCTTTGTGAAGAGATTTTAGTATTTTAAGGTTTTTGTTTTAAAGCACTAAAATATTTCTTACCTATTGTAATGAAACTCCAAATCCTTTTCTATTTTCTCTAATATAAATAAATCACTATTCCTTTATATTTTATTCATCTAAATATATGATTTAAAAAAGACCATGTTGTTGTATTTATTTAAATAATCAGGTTGTTCCTGTATTATGTCTCTGTCTCCTAAATAGTGTATTTTCTGATAATAAATCGGAAATTTTAAAACCTTCTACAAAATCAAACAATTCAGTATCCATTCTTAAATCTCCATAACAAATATTTTAACTCTGCCTGACCACTATCTCATATTAAAACACTCTTATAAACTGTCACATAATGTTATGGGCTCGATATTCGATCCCCTAAACTTAGAAGTCCTTTTAGAACCGTAGGGGGCACCTAAGCGTTGGTGAAACGCAATAACGTAGTTAAAGAGCACCTAACCAGGTTTAGGGGTCCCCTTAATTTAGGGGACATTAGTAAAATCGAGCATTAGTCATGTAAAATATACAGCTTGTTAAGTCTTAAATAAAGGCTTTGGAATACAATATATTTGAGTGACAGTTATGATCAAGTCGAAGCAAAACAATAAAGACGTTTCTAGGTCTCGTGAAGTTGCTATACACACGTATTTACACCTGTATAATGAGGGTTACCTATTTTGTAATATAAAACGACGTATTAAGTAATGCCAAAGTGTGAAAAACATAACTATATGAAAAGCTATGGTTTCCAATTAAATTAATTTTTAAAAATTACCCATTGCATGGAAGCGAAAGTAGATTGCGCGGCAATTAACAAAAAATGATAGTTTAAATCATACTAGTAGAAAGATTAAAAAAACATCTGACCTTTTATGAGTTATAAATACAAGAAGCTTTTTTTAATGTTGATAGAATTTGTTAATAAACCACGAGCCATTAAAATTACAAGTATAACAACGAACAAACAAACACCATTTTCCCTTTTTTATCCACTGACACAGCAGCACAGCAGACAGAAAGCGAAGAGTAAAGTTTAAATAACACGAAATCGCATGAATAGATAAGGATTAGGGCGACCTATCCATCTCTTCTCTAATCGGTACACGAGTATCACGAGGATACAAGAAAATCGGTATACATTTTTAGATTAAACCATAAAATATATACTTAAATATAAACAGAGTAAACACAGTTTTATTTAATTTATTAATTATATAATAACTTAAAAGGAGTATGAAAAAATATTTCATTTATGTTTGATATGTTTAGACCATTTCATAAAAGAGTTTCCTTAGTATAATAACTTACTAATATATATATATATAACTAATATAATAAAGTAATAAAAGAAAACATTGTAATACAAAAGACTTCTATCGTGTAACGAACTTTAATTTTTTCTTTGCTTACGTTTTATGGTTCATTACAGAGAAATATGTTAGATTATAATGTCAATAAGCGATGGGTGATTATTACTTTAAAAAATCGAATTAGTCGATTGTTCGGCTTAGTCGATAAAAGTCGATTACAATTGATGTTATTCGATTGGAGTTAACAACTAAACCTTGCGGCGGTAGCGGGCGGCTATGACATGCTGCGTCTCCCGTCATTACTTATTCGATCATTATTTTTTTTTATAGGATAGGGGACAGACGAACAGACGGATCACCTGATGGCAAGTGATTACCGTCGCCCATGGACACCTGCAACACCAGAGTGGCTAATTGGTTATTTAGTTGTCTGTTTATTGTCAATACACCGATTTGAGGGCACATCCATTCGATCGTCGCAATGTAGTTTTTACTTATCCACACTATCGAGCGACGAATAATGTTGAAATATCATACAAACAAACCTTGAAATGTACCATCGCTAACCTACTACATTTTTTTAGAGTTCTGACCCGAAAGGGTAAAAACGGGACCCTAATACTGAGACTTCGCTGTCCGGCCGTCCATCCATCCATCCGTCCGTCTGTCACCAGGCTCTATTTCATGACGGTTCATGAACCATGATAACAAGACAGTTGAAATTTTCACAGATGGTTTATTACTGTTGTCGCTACAATATAAACATTTAATTGGGCTTCCATACAACGAACGTGTTTTTTTTTGCTCCTTTTTTTGTTCGCTTCTGGTATGGAACCTTTCGTTATGAATAATAATATAAATACCAACTAATTACTAATAAAGTAAGCAAACAATGAATGCAACATCATAATACTCCACGCAGTTAACCGACCGCACGCGCATAGCACAGAATGATCACATGGTGTGCGTACAGTTAGTAGTTAAGACGATTGTTATTCGAATAATCATGGCAGGAAACTACTAAGTCGACAATCAAATGCCCAGTAGTGTAATTTTTGATTCAGTCGATCGTTTTTTTTTGCAACAAACGCCCATCGCTAATGTCAGTGATTCAAGAGAAATGTTTTATTATTGTTATATTAATTAGTTTTATTATTGTTATATTAATAACAATAATAAAACATTGACATTATGAAACGTGTATACTGAACCTATGAATTGTCAATAAATATTAACGAATATAGGCTTTTTAAGTTCCGATATTAATAGAAATAACTAACGGAAGCAATATAGAATATTACACAAAGCTTGGCTTAGATGGCAATATTAGCATTATAGTATTTTACCTTATCCCAACTAAAGTGACGAATGATATAAACAAACAATTAACCGCAACTATTTACGGAGTTTTTGCAATGATCAAAAAACGAAATGCAATCGAAACTAATTTGTTAACTTACGAAACATATCGGTAAAAACTTTTGAGAAATAAGCAGTAAAATCTCGGTTTTCACGAAAATAATACATTCTAAACTAATAATTGACGTACCACTGACAGTTCGAAAAAAAAAAAAAGAACTAGAAATGAGAACATATGAACGAGTGATTGAAAGAACACCTCAGTCGGGCATATTGAAATAATTTATAAAAAAATGTTATTTTGTAGTAAATATATATCAAAATGTCTTTGGCGTAAAAAAGAATACTAAAAAAAAATAATAAACTAATTTACATCTTCAATGAAATACGTATAAATAAAAAAGTTTGAAAGAAATAATTTGTTAGAATTAGTTTCAACATTTTGTGTCATGCACAGTAGCAATTGTCGCTACAAAAAATCTACTGCACTGTAATATTTCTATAGTTTTGTTCAAGTTCTTGTGCGTACAGTTAATTAGAGAATGATTCCAATTAGACGTTTGTTTCTACAGGAATTGTCCCAAACGGCGTGAAGGCAAACGAATTTGTGGGGCGTGCGGCAGCAAATGCCGAATCTCATGTTGTCCGTTAGTTCGCTCAGTCTGGACTAGTGTTGCCAATTGTACTATAACATATTATTTTGTGTTATATTTGGGTAAAGTGTATTTAAAAGATAGGCTATCCCGCTTAAGAAGTTGAAGTATCATAAAGTAGTCACCGGTTAAAAAAAAATCACACTGAAAGTGAAAGGTTTGTCATGATAGTCAATTTGTGTACATAAATATGATCAGCGACTAGAAAAACCTCATTTTGTTACATTTTAAAGTCAGACAGAGAGAACTGACAATTCTGTTTCAATTTATATAAATTTCATGCAAAATTTAAATTAATCAAATTCATAATAATATGTCCCATCACTAAAACTGTCATGTCGCCACATTTGTTTACATCTTGTGCCACTTTAAATAAAACGGAGTATACTTTAATACTAGGCAAAATACCACAACGCACAGCCACTACGATTAAGCAGAAAAAAAAAGTGACACAACACAAATGAACAGTGAACACGTCAAGTCAGTTTTTTTTAATAGCGATTGAAACGAAAAGATGTTTTAGAGATGTATTTGTTGACAATTTTCATATTCTTCAGTGCTTTATAAATCTAATGAAGTGAAGTTTTGGTACACGAGTTAATATAAAAATGAAGGCAATACTAGCAACTGTAATCAGCCTGGCCCTAACAACTGTGGTTATTGGCAATGCCTATTATCAGAAAAAACAGTTTTATCCTTCAATAGTTTACCTTACAAACTCGAATCCTAGTATGGCTGTAAGTATATTTATTTAATTCTTCTATTAATTTGTTTCCAGGAATAATTTGGTTGAATCCTTTGACAAAGGACACTATATTCAAAACTTCAGTATTGGAGTAGTTTCTTTTTTAAATATTAATTTTATAATTAAAGTAGACTTTATAATATTTTATTATATACTTACTATTTCATTTAATAAATATTATAATGGTAAAAGAAATCGAAAATTTGTTTGTCATTTTTATTGTGGTGTTTTCATAATATTTCTTTTTTCAGGTAATGTATTTGCAAGCTTTCATACTAGTACTTCTTGTTGGTAAGTTATTGCGAAAAATATTCTTTGGACAACTTCGCCCTGCAGAATTTGAGGTGAGTATATAAAGTATTTTATTAAAACATTCTTATTCAGTTAAAATACTTGTGTTTCTAGAACCTTCTTCCTAATTACTACAGGTTAATTTGCTAGTTTAGTAATACTTGTAATGTTGATTGCTGTGATTAAGAATATTAATTATGTTTCATAAACTGGATTTTTGGAATTTTAATGTTATTTATAAATGTCTCAATTAGATTTCTATTTATTGGGTGTAAATTGTAATAACAAATACGCACTTAGAATAATGTTATTAATATTGACTTAGCTATTTTTTTGTAAAGGTAATGTGGTATATAGGATGTCAAAATTTTATAATTTATTTATTATATCATAAGAAGACCTACAACTAATAAACAAAAATAGTATTAAGAATAGTAAGCAGACAGCCAGTTACAGATCCTCAAAAATATGATACAAAGTTTATACATACAATACGATTGTATACAATTAAAGTTGACAATGGGAAAAATAATTGCTTAATGCATTTCTTAAATCAAATCTGAAAATATTATAAAAGTTATCAAAATCATCACTTGAGCACCAGAAAAAAGTTTTGCCTGTAGTTTGTGTGTACCAGGGGTAGATGTTTACTAAATAGTTCAGGATAGTCAATTGAGTTGGATCCGATTTTCAATAAATACATAAGGTTGTTAATATCACATAATATATAAACTTATTAGTATTTGCTTGATATTTCAGCATTTAATAGAAAGATCCTGGTATGCCATAACCGAAACATGCTTAGCATTCACTGTGTTTAGAGATGATTTCAACCCAAAGTTTATAGCATTATTCACTCTATTGCTATTCTTAAAAGCATTCCATTGGCTTGCAGAAGATAGAGTTGACTATGTAAGTATTTTATCAGTAAAAAAAGTTTTGTGAACTAAAAATATATTTTGTGGCTGCACATCAGACTATACATTCTGGATTTTGTACTGACCGAGTTCCATATAAAACTTCTCTACTTACAGAGATCTGCTTATGGTATTGGTGTATAGTGTGACATGCAGCTCTGCGTACAATCACATATCATATTAATGAATCCTTAAATATTTTAGATGGAAAGGAGTCCAGTGATAGGATGGGTGTTCCATGTGAGAATTTTGAGTCTGCTAATGTTGTTGGCTCAGGCAGATTTGTATTTCATCTTCCACGCATATCAAGTTACTGCAACCAAAGGCCCATCTGTGCAGCTTGTATTTGGCTTCGAGTACAGCATACTGATTATTATGATTGCAAACATTCTGATCAAGGTTTGTTAAAGATAAATTACTTATCAATGTGCCTGAACTATATACCAATTTGATTGTGAATACTTATTGAAACAGACAAATATTATAATAATTCTAAAGCCCAATTTATACATAACTAGCTTTCCCCCAGCGGCTACGCCCGCGCGGTCTTGTATTATATATAAAAACCTTCCTTTTGAATCACCTTATCTATGAAAAAAAAAACCGCATCAAAATCTGTTGTGTAGTTTTAAAGATTTAAGCATACATAGGGATATAAAGACAGAAAAAGTGAGTTAGTTTTATACTATGAAGTGAAAATGCAGTGGTATTAATTTGGCTCTTTGGTGAGTTAAACTCTTTTTAATATTCAAATAATAAGAACTTACTTACCAACTCATTGCCGAACACGCTACTATATTCATAAAGTGTAAATTAGGTTTAAGGAAACATAAAAAAAAAACAATTTCTAAAATTACAACTTTCTCTTTAATTGTGCCATTAATTAATAATCTAGTTATATTGTAATGAAGACATGATATTGGTAAATTCATAATAACATAATTAATTAATTGCTGTTTGAGTTATTAAATAAAAAATAATTTAGAGGCTTTATTGAAAGCTAAAGCTTGTCTTTATCTGTCTCATTTTAAAATAAAAAATGGACAGACTAATTCAGAGACAATAAAAATATTGTTTTAACAAAAGTGATAAAATTGATTTCCTATATACGTGCACTATCCATAAATGAAATAACTTTTAAATGATTTTATTGCTTCTGTATTTAGTTTCGTTGACATTTCAGACCTTATACAGGTTCGATAAAACTAAATATAAATACGATGAGACCGTTTAAAGATCATATAATTTATAAAACTGATATAAATTTTAATTTGTACAGTATGCTCTACATGCAATTGATTCACGTTGGGAGACTCCATGGGAGAGTAAAGCGGCAGTTCTCTTATATACGGAGTTGGCAATCAACTTTTTGAAAGTGCTTCTGTATATCGGCTTTGTTGCCGTTATGGTGCGCATCTACACATTGCCCCTCTTTGCTTTCCGACCTATGTATGAGACTATGAGGTGAGATTTATTTAAAATCCAGTTCTAGATACATCCTTTCTTTGGAAATAATTTAAAAAATAAACTGAGTTTCTTTAGTATCACATGTGAGACATGTTAAATGGAACTAAACTAAATGTTGTCATGGTGAGTAAATCAGTTAAATAAACTATAACAATATTTCATCTTGTAGGAGTTTCAAGAAGGCTTACAATGATGTGGTATTGTCCCGGCGTGCGATACGAAACATGAACACTCTGTATCCAGATGCAACGGCCGAAGAGCTCGCAGCCGCTGATAATGAATGTATCATTTGTCGTGAAGAAATGCACTCAGGTATGTTATTTTACGCATGTATTACTTTGTTATATATAGATTGTTTGCTATCCTTGGATATTATACTACTTCTTTCTTTCTCAATGGCTCAGTTACGACTTTAAGAACACAATATGATGGTATAGGGAGTTTATAATAATTTCACTAGCATCACAATAAGTTTATATTTAATTAAGAATCATGTCCACTTTCCATACATACATTGATTGATGGTCACATATATTTTTTTAAGGTCACCCATCCTGAATGATCATCTAAATTAGTTATTGCTTAAAATATAATAATATCTTAGCATTTTTTAATTTGGAGGTCAGGGAGATTCGTAAACCGTAAATAATGTTTTGAGGTTACAACAGCTGTCAAAATCTACCAGTAGAAGTACTACTTTAAAAATTAATGCATTAAAATCATAGCTTTTTATAGTTTGATTCGTAAATATAGAAATAAATCAATTGTAATTGTTAATGTGCATTTTTCTACTTTATGACGTAAGAATATTTTCTCCGTAGTAGATGAAACTAAACGTAGCAAACCATCATTATGTACGAATTGTATTCGGGTAGTTAACATAGTACTATTTAAAAATAATTATTAGCATCGCAATTTTTATCCTGACTTTATTTTAAGATTTAATTTCCTAATGTGCAATAAGTAAAAAATAAGTTATTTCTTGAGATCACATCACTAGTAAATTTTTAGAACAAATTGGACATGATTCTGTTTATACATATAGTGTCACAACACATTCTACAATAAGTTAAACAACAGTTATCACGAGAGGTAGATGATAATAACATTACAGCATAACAATAATTGAAATAGTGTCGAAAGTGAGTAAAAAAAAATCGTGTCTGCTCAATAATGTTGCTATTTTACATGTTATTTAATTGCTATCAGTTGTTGTTTGAAAATGTTGCCAAATATTTGAGTTAACTATCAGTGAAATCGTAAACATTTCACCTGAGTGCATTTAGACTGTGACGATAAGTCGTGGCTGCCATACGTGTCTTATGATAAGGTTTTCGTATTTATTGTTTATTAATTGGATATAATTGAAGGTCAGTGAAACTACCAAAGCGGGCTTACTTATTCATATGCGTTTTACATCGCTTTTTGCCCAAGGTCGAATGACGCATGTTTTCCGATTTCTTTCGTCGTTCAGTATAGATGCAACTAAAACAAAAAGGTGCTATAAATAAAATACGTGCTACCTTACGGTGTAGTAGTTCATTTTTTTCGGCCAAAGTTTTAATTGTATTTTCAGCTTGATAATTAAATATGTATAATAAAGTTGTAGAAAGTAAACTTTATAATCGGACCACAAATGAGCAACTACTCCTTTTTAAATTTTTTGCGTACTCATTAATTTCTGGGGATGTTATTCGGAGTTATTGATCTAGATGCATTGTTGAATGGGATTGAATAAAATATACATTTTTATTAATAAGATTCATGTATATCTTCGTGCAAGTATGAAACGTTGTCTGTCTTCTGATGTAAGGTATATCGTTTTAGGTGCCAAGAAATTGCCGTGCAACCACATATTCCACGCGGCGTGCC
Organism: Diatraea saccharalis; assembly: GCA_918026875.4. NCBI lineage: Eukaryota > Metazoa > Arthropoda > Insecta > Lepidoptera > Crambidae > Diatraea > Diatraea saccharalis. The sequence goes on along the minus strand of OU893333.1, from coordinate 28,009,304 downwards.
TCCGGCTGTGGTTCCAGCGGCAGCAGACCTGCCCCACGTGCCGCCTGAACGTGCTGAGAGCTCCCGCTCCGGCCCCCGCCCCCGAGGCGGTCCCCGCTGCCCCTCGCGCCGCCCCCGCCGCAGCCCCACCGCAACCAGGCAACGTTCCTCCACCCTTTCCCAACATGCCACCACCACGTCAGTATACATATCAACTTAAACTACATCACTTTGTTCATTATGATCTTGCTCTTTTATTTGATCGAGGAGTTATATCACAACATAGTATAAAACAAAGTCGCTTTCTCTGTCCCTATAACCCTATGTATGCTTATATCTTTAAAACTACGCATCGAATTTTGATGCAGTTTTTTTCATAGATTTTTTTTTTCATTCTTTTTGGTGATTCAAAAAGAATGTTTTTATGTATAATACAAGACCACGCTGGCGAAACTGCTGGCGGAAAGCTAGTATCGAGATATATTATACTAGCAGTTTTCATTTCATGCCGTTGTCACCCGAGAATAACGTAGCTTCTAGGTAAAATAATTTACATAATCGGATCAGAATTTCCGAAGATTACTTCTACAAATAAACAAAGTTAGAAACTTTACTTCTTTATAATATTAGTATAGATACTTTTTTTATGACTTGTCATGCTGTCAGACTGCCACTGGATTTGAAACCTAATGTAAATGATAGTAGAGTGCAAAATCCATTAGGGAAATTTGACATTTGCGGTAAACTGATGTGAAGTTAGCATACATAATTACCTCCACTGTTACAAATTGAGCTCGAAACAAACTTGACCTTAGTCTCGTGTAAAAATATCATGAACAAGTAATTTAGCATACGTGAATATTGATGACGGTATTGTTAAAAATAATAATTTTACTTATGTTAAGAAAACACGGTTTACTGGAAATTTCGCTGTACACTTCTGATTTCAATTATTTTTTATATTTTTTTTTTCATTTAAACACTTAGTATCGAAGAAGTGGTGTACTGTTACTAAAATATTTGATCTTTTAAATTAAAAGTGTAAATTAATATTTATTATACAAAATGTAATTAAAAAAATAGTATTCATGCATTCCCAGTCACATATGGGGGAAACTAACCGTACGCACTTCGCGTTTATATTACGGAGAAAACACGAAATTTCCAGTAAGTGATATTGCTACTTCGGACCAATATTGCTAGTCACATCGGATTGGTTAATTTTATAGCTGAGATTCGATACTCAAACTAACAATAAATATTATAAATATCAATCGATATATATCCGTTGATATTTATCAGCAAACCCTGGTTTAATATACTAAAACCGATATTTTATACTCGTTGTCATGTGACCGCAAACAGCGCGTGACATCCCAACCTTCTTACCAATATCAGAACTCAGAGAACTTAAACTTGCATAGAACGATATTAGTTTCAGAGGGCGTGACGTCATAGCGACCCCATTACAGAAGTTGACGACTCGCGGAAAATTATGAAAATGATTTTTTTTTCGATTTTAACTTATTTTATGAAATATTATTCATAATATGCACAACGTGTAACAGAAATAACGCACATCCTTATACACCCCAATTGGAAAATGCATTTATAATCATAATTTTTTTTTATGTCATGAATTTTTTTATGTATGGAGTTATACTAATTGCTGGGTAATAGTGTCGACATCTTACGAATCCACACTATGACGTCAAAATTTCAGCTTAGCCTGCAACTATGTACAGCGCAATACCACAATGATACCACCTATCTACCAATAAAAATTATCTACATGAAATATTATTCTGGCGTTTAGATTCAGTGTTTTTTAACTTTAGACTATTCTTATTTGTTATGAGTATCGGCTGGCAGTCTTACGATGACATATCACACGGCGAGCACAGTATCACCACATTGTGCCTAACCCTTAAGCATATCGATGTATATGCTGTACGTTAGTATAACGAAGAATCATCCATGTGAAATTGAAAACTCTATTGCGATAAAATAATCCAGCCAGCGTCATTTTCATATGCCATGTTTTTTGTGGTATATTATTTTTCTCTTTGTTTATGAATTATTTTACTCTTTGTTTATGTACTCATGCATCATAGCATTTAAAAGCATTTTAGACTCAAGGTACATTAAAAGAAAGCTCATTTTCTTTGTTATTTTCCTATGTTATATTTTATAACAAGCTAAGAATATAGTGCATCTTAAAAAGCCTTATTACATTCACTTAAGTTCATTTTTTGTTTGTGACGGCTTTAATGGTTACAGGTGACCATAATTTACATGATTCCAATTAAATTTAGCAAAAAAAAAAATTACAATTTGTTGAAATCGAATCAGTATCTGAATTTAAATAAACTACTTTCAGAATCATGTTACACATTGCATATAATTTATATATCTATATTTATTTATCTATAAAAAATATTAAAAAGTTGTCTACACCCCTATTAAGTGTATACCAATGATTTGTAATGTTATTGTGTATAGCAATAATGTCGTGGGGTATACCGCCGCCGCCACCACCTCGGCCCGCGTCTCTCGCTACACTCACCACAGCTGAGCTCCAACGTATGGAAGGCACCGAACGTAGGAATATTGAAGCGAGGTTACAGGTTAGTTTAAAATTAGAATAATATTGTAGCACTGGAAACTAAGGTATAAAATACAAAAACGATCTGACCGTTCCCGAGTTACCTTATAGTGACCGATTATTATTATCTGTTCTAATCTCTATTACATAACGATTCATGGTACAGGAAAGCGTCAGTATAGAAGTAAGGAGAACTTAACTTTCTTTTTTAATGTATACAAATTAAAATGTTTTGAACCCCTGAAAGTTAGTTTACATTTTTTATCTCTTTTTGTATGTTAGAGTGTTCATTTTTGAGACGGGTCAGTAAGGGCATGTACCAAAACCATTAAAGTTACATGAAACCATTTCAAGGACACATTAGTTTTAAAAGTAATAGTTATTTAAGATACGAGTGTGGAAAGTAAGGTTTTACGAATAAGGGCCAAATTGAAAACACGAGCGTAGCGAGGGTTTTCATTGGCACGAATTCGAAAAACCTTTTACGCTCAAGTTTCTTACAACACTTTTCAATGCTTTTTGCGAGGAAATAAAACAAATATATAGGTTAATAAAACTAAGTATTTATTAAAGGTAAAAATTATTTGTTAAAATTAAACGTGATATTTGAACATGTTTTCATGATATTTGAACATTTATTTGAAAATAATTTCAGTTGTTACGCGAAATTCAAGCTATGCTAGATGCCTCGGTGCTCCTGATGCAGCAATACTCGGCGGTGGTCACCAACCTTCCACAGAATCAGACAACAGTCGCTACTCAAACGGACGCGCCGTAAGTTGAAATACATTGATATAATGATATACAAATACAAAATTTTAATAGCGACCGATTTCTTATACGTTTTCCTGCTACGTAATAGATGAACAATGGTTTCTTTCAAATTTGGGGCTCGATGATTTTGTACATAAGGGAAGAATGATCTTGAAATATTGAGACTCGCATTACAACCGTTTTTGATATTTCATACTTATAAAAATATATTTTTTAATATTCTTATTTCTACCCCAAAAAAGTTCAAGTAGTCTTTGATTGTCTGTAACAGAAAATTAATGAGCAGAACCTTAACGGTACGTGCGGTATATTGCGTGTTGATTGTTATAATAGGGTAGTTTCGGTAGTTAAAATTAAGTCACGAAATGGCATAAAAACTAAAACTAAAATTTACATCTTAATAAACAGAGATTCTGATTTTGAGTCTTAAAATCGCACTATTATCTAAAAATTCAAAGGTATGATTTTTTTGTGTCATGTGACTTATAACACGACCCGCCATAAACATATGACTATTAATTATGAATCAAATTCCTAGATGGCACTATTCTTAGCTTATTAATATCATTTAATTTCGTGATCGATCGTAAGATGGCACTGTTCTTATTTTATTGATATCTTTAAATCTTCTTTCTACCTCTATTCATCTGTTTTGTGTACACATCATAATGGCCACAATGGAGTGTTTTCGCGGGTTAAAAAAAAGTTTAAAGTTTGATTTAATTTTAAGGCAAGAAAACGTGTTTGTCTTTCCGAAATACTTGTTTTATGACTTTAATAAATTATAATAAACACAAGTATTATCTAAAATCCAGCGTGGCGCTGTGTGTGTAAAATCCAGTATGGACACCTGTTGTCCATCACACGCGCGAAGTTTTTGATATTTTCTTGTAATCATTTTTTTTTTTTTAATCATATTTTTCTTTAATGTTAACGGTTTCCTTTATTTACTTGAACAGACCCTCTGAACCGGTTGAGGTGAGTAAAGTGAAAGTGAAAGTGGAACCGGACGTGGTGCCGTCAACCTCGAGCCACCAGCCAACGGACTCTGCCTCCGATGCACCTGCCTCTAGGTCAGTCACTCTAGTTCTTTGATTTCTCGACCTCAACCAGGTTTTAGTGTCTCCAAATTACAATTAAACCTACTAATGTTTTGATTTCTCGATCTCACGTCGGTTTTACTAACTTTTAAGTTACTAAGGTACCTACTGATTTTTGATTTCTAGACATCATGTAGGTTCTAGTGTCTGTAAGTTACCTACTAATGTTTTGATTTTACGACCTCACGCATGTTTTAGTTTCTTGAAGTTATCTATTGATTTGATTTCATAGCCAACGTCAGACATCCCAGGTTCGATTGCAGCTCAGGTTAATATTTTCTAGTCTCGGGTATGGCTGTTGTTGTACCTTAATTGTTTTAGATTTCCGTAACACAATTGTTAAAAGGCATTTCCTGTGTGAATAATCTAATAGTTATTTGTTCAACAAGGGTCGTAAAGCATTGATTATTCAACGGGTGTACAGTTAGATACAACTGATGTAGCTCATTGATGTACCCACACTGAAGGCTGAATTTCGAAGTTGCAAATTATGGCCTGTGGCATGAACTCGAGCTTAATGCTTTGCATTTTACACCTTATGGTTATTAAAGCAAGACTCACTGTCAATTTTAATCAAACGTTTGGTCATCGTCGAAATATGTAAATCTCACAAACAAAGATACAAAAAGGTTCGAAATAATTGTACATTCAACAACACAAGTAAAGTCCGCATCAGTAACAAACGTGTTTGTATTGCTTTAAGTGATAAACCATTCTAAATGGAATTCAAATTTTATTTTTAACATATACATTATAGTAGTATATAGATCTGAAGTGTTCTATATTATACTCACCAGCGTGAAAAGGGGTGTTAGTCAACCCTTACTATGCTTTAAGTATGTTTTTTTCAGAAATAAATAACTAAAAGCAATTCTTTTTTTCTTTTTCTCCCGTCCTCCTTAACCATCCATAAGGAAGGTCGGAGCCCCCCCCCTGCAGTGGGGACGCAAAAGGGCTGGTGATGATGATGATGATGAATTCTATTTCACAGAGATAAGACTGATGCTGATGCCGAAGAATTAAGGAGACGTCGACTACAGAAATTCACATTGGACAAATGAGCTTGTTGTTATAATATTTCTGTTCTAATTTCCTTACTTACTATTATTTAATGTACAAAGTGTTCCGGTATGTGTAAGCATTGTGTATTCTATTTTAAAATATATGTATTTATGTTCTTGTAAATATAATGCGATATATACATGAATACATAGCAATGTTGTATTAATTTATGACACCAGTCAACCTTTAGCCTTTAGTAATAGAGTTTCTTTTTATTATTTTGCTTCATGCTTTAAATTATACCTGGAAATTTATAAAATGACGGTAACAAATATGCATTTCTGTTAATGCTTGTTAACCTATTCTCAGTAAGGCATATATCTACTTTAGATCCATAAAAATATTTGATTTTTTCTTAGTAAAACAACAAGGCTTACTTTTACTGAGAACAGGTAATGAGAATGGAAGAAAAAAGCAAATGTCTTACAAGGCATAAAGTATATAGTCATGGAAAAACTTTTTTTTTTTAACCAAGTACTTGTATTGTCATTCCGAAAATTGTAAATAAAAATTATTGTATATATGTGGAACATTATTTTAATATACTAAACTATATAATTATTTACACTAGTGATCTTAACAATTATAAAATGCATTGATATATCCATAAATGTCTGGGTTGTAGTTCTCTAAAACTGGTATGCCACTGAGGTATCTACTTGAATCATACATTTTCATATCATTTTTGCAGTACCAAACATTTTTAGTACCTTCGTCGCCGTCGACATTTAAAGTGTTCAGTTCCAATACGCCAAAATGATATCTCTGTCCGTCAGTTTGGATGCAGTTGATGTAAACTGGTTCAGGCAGGTCTTTTACTTCTTCCTGTGAATGTAAGACAGTTGGTATAGGATTTGCCTGTATAAATAGGGGTGTAGACAACTCTTTTTATTACTTATTTTATAGATATACATGATATATTTAAAAAAAAAAATATTGTAAAATACCATTCATGTAATAAGTTGATATCTAAAAATAAATTTAATATTCAAAAATTTCTTGCAAAAATGATATTTCCGACATGCGTGACGTCCATAACTCTGTAACGAATATCGTTACATGTATAAATAAGGTTGAATTATCTAAGTTCTGATATAAGTAAGGGCGTGACGTCACTCGCTGTTTGTGGTCACGTGAGAACGACCATAAAATATTTGTTTATTTCATAATTAGTTTCAGCAATATTATAAATATAATAAGCGTAACAGTGAGAAATAATAGATATTTAATTTCGTTTACTGTCTACACCCGCCTTTAGGAATAATCTAGAATCGCAGGCATTGTTTATAAAGGTCATTATTCTAAGATTGAGATAGAAGACTTAGTAGGATTATTTGCCATTTTAGTAAGCAATAACTGTAACTGTAATTTAAAGTGTAACTAAAACCTCAGCAAAATAATTTAGTAAAAAAATGGTTTTTTCACTTTGATCGAGTTTAAAGAATTGCAAATGACTTCTATTACATAAATAATACCTCATATTTATTGTGCAGGATTGAATTGACAATTTTAATTTCAATTTAATCATCTTTCAATCATGAAGTGCTTGTAGCTGTACCTGTCTACAGTACCTAACCTGCTGAGTTGGACTTCACACACACACATATGCTTCTGTGTGTCTGTTTAATGAACATATTGTATTGAATTAATATTGGGATAACGAAAAGAACACTCACTCCATGCAACTGCTTAGCATAAGCAGTGGCAACAGCGAAGGCGTGAGTGAGAGACCTTCCCAAGATTTGCATGGGAGTAACAGCTGTCTCATATAAGTTGGATACTTCTGTATTGTTAAAATGTAACCATGTTGTGTGAGGATGTTTCATGCTCACACTTGATTTTATTGCTGCAAATGAAACACGATATAAAGTAGTTAAGAGCAAAATAATATTGGGTAAATACATTAGACATTTTATAGACCATTTAATAGAAATGGGAATTTCATCATCATCAGATTAATGAAAAAGAAAGTGATGGCATTGAAGTTGTTGTTGGGATACTGGGTGACCTTTACAGCTTATGACATTTTTTATATTTATTTGTTAAGGTCTTGACCATATATCTGTTTAAAAGTATAATAACTTTACAGTATCATACATATTTGCAATAAAGTGCAAAATGTTTGACAATGAATCCTTCACAATAATATCAATGCTTAATATCTTATACTTACGGTATTTACTATTTTCATCATAAAAATGCTCTTGTTGGAGAGTGATTGTATGTTTTAGTGGATGCATGTTAGGTATTTCAACAAATGGTATATTATTCTCAGTGTTGTGTTTCAGAGGTTTATTGGTGGTTACCAGTATGTTAGACACCTCTTGAAATTGAAAAAGTTCATCCTCCTTGTCAAATACGGCTTGGCATTCAACATCATTAACTACATATCTGGTTTGAGTAACCTCTGTTCCGCTGCTCCTTTCAATTATTTGTAAAAGCCTATTTGTAAGTATTTGGCTAAAAAAGGGGAAAATAAATTTATCAAGCTCAACAGAACAAGTATTTTCTTTTATTTCGTATTCACACAATAATTTATTATCATATTTAAAAAAAAAAAAATTCTCTTCAACTAAACAGGCAAACATTTTAAAGGGCCAATATAGATGTTGTGGCTCTCTTGTCTTAATGTGATATGCAACTATTTATTTCTTTACTTACTTTAATAAAGTAGCTATATTTGAAATGTTTCACTTACTTCCTTCTTCGGTCAGTGATTCCTAGTATACGGGGAAAATTATATGCTGGTCGTAATGGGTCTTTAATTTTAGGTAACTTTTTCTGTTCACAATCAAATACATTAGCAGATAAGATGGCTTTCTTTACATTCTCGTGAATAGCTTTAGGTGCTTCTAATTCAGCTAATTCTTCTATCTTTGGAGGTAATTTATTTTCAGCTATAACCGTTTTGGTTAATACCTGTGCTTGAGAAATTCCTTCTAATAATACAGTCGTATTTTTAAGGGTATAACATGGTTTTTCTTTATATTCAGGGTGGTTTTCATCCAATGGCAATGGTGGTTCATAAAACCCTACAATGTTAACTCTAAAACAAATTTAAATTACAAAATAAAAAAACAAATTTATAGTGCTATTTAAATAAATTTATGCTTTTAGACACTTCACCAACAATAAGTAGCTCGGTGGCGTAGTGGATAAGCGCCGCGGCCCGCAATCGTTGTCGTTAAGCAACTTTCGCAAGTCGGTCACGGGATGGGTGGCCAAAAAATTAATATCTCGAGGTACTCCGTGCTTCAGAAGGCACGTTAAGCCATTGATCCCGGCTGCATTTGCAGTCGTTAATACCCTCCAATCCGCATTCGGCCAGCGTCATGGCCCATCCTCCTTAACCATTCATAAAGAAGGCCTGAGCTCCTGCAGTGGGGACGTAAAAGGGCTGATGATGATGATGATGATGATGACCAACAATAAAGTATCTTCATAGTAGTTGAAGAGATTAATTTGTAAAAATAAACAGACGCATTTATGAACCCTCAACACATTAGCTATGATTACTACGAACTATAAATAGTATCTACTTTTGAATGTATAGTCTTACTTTTCATGAGGTTCTTCTTTCTCTTTGATAAATTCCAAAGCATCCACAACAGGAATGCCCTTATTCTTTAGGTATTCTTCAACGCCAGTATCTATTGGCACTCGTTTACCCTGTACCAACCAGTGTTTTTTGAACATAAAATCAAGATGCTGCTTTTTTAAGACCTGTGAGAGTCTCATTTTTAATTTGTAGTTATAATTGGCTTAAATAATAAATAGGCACCAGAACTTGATTGATTTCTATTACAATACAACTGTTTTTAGGTTAAGTTTCTAAGACTGTCATGACACTGACAGTGACATTTAGCGATGTGCGAACCATTAATAAGTTGTGTATTAATCGATTCCGTTCTAATCATAAGCAATTAATAATTTAAACGAAAAAATCTGAAAGTTGACAAAGTGACAGGACTTCCTATAAAAGTTAAATAGTTAGCTTCATGTATGATAAAGTCTGTTATCTTTTTAATAGGGAAGTATTTTAAGAAAAAGAAAGAGCACTAAACAAGCACCTCACTAGATGGCGACCCTAGCAAATGTTGATTTTTGCAAGAAACGAATGAACCTAAGATAGTCGTTTCCTTTCAACTAAGATATCAAAAAACTGAAATTGGAAACTTAGATATTAATACAAATAATAAAAAGTACAAATAGAATATGAGTTGCTTATTGAGTTTTGAAAATTAATTTACTTTTATACATGAAACAAAACCGGATGAATGCACTCATGGAGAAATCAAGAAAGTACCGTAGCGACATCCAGTTTGATTTCGGGAACTGATGTTTTTTTTAATACTTCCTCATTAACGACTTATTGCGTTTACACAATTCCGCCAACGTCATGTTTGTGGTCTATCAAAGCGACGCAACCGATAAATAGTGATGTTGTCCAAGGTAGTCGATATTTTTGTCTAAAAATATACTCACCAATCCCTATACTTTCTTTCTTTCGTCTTTTTAGTTTCTATAAGAGATGCGCCGAATATTCGTTTGGTATTCGTCATCTTTTTAAGTATACGTATTCAACGAATTGTTCGGTTTTGGTAACGAATATGTTTGGTTCGAGATTTCTATTTCCTTGGTAACAAGAAACGGTATAGAACTAAAAGACAAAACTTAGATAGAAAATTTATGTTACAATATAATCAAAGAAATTCTATGAAGTATGTGTTTAATAAAATAAAGCAATGTAGTTTTTAAATCATAATTTTTTTTTTTATTAGCTATAAAATCTATATATATGGTTAGTCACTATAAAACTATAGAGACCAGAAATGAAATAAAAGATAAGCGAAATAAAACGTAAACATATTTTAATATTTATGATTAATTAATGGTAAATTATGGTGCAGTAACATCAAACTGCTGTCTCCGGCCAAAAGTCTGTTAGGTTTGATTGAATTTAAAAATCGAAAAGGAGGAGGTTATAACATGTTCGATGGCGATATGTTTATTACCGAATTAAAACAAAAAACCTAAATATTTTGATGATACCATATGTTTATATCAGCGAAAAAAAAATTGCTTAATTAACATTAAAGATCGGAAAGGAGGATATTCTATGTTCAACGTATGTTATGTTATGGCAGGGGCTCAGGCCTTCCTCATGGATGGTTAAGGAGGATGGGCCATAACCCTCCACGCCAATGTAGATTGGAGGGTATCAACGACTGCAAATGCAGCCGGGACCAACGGCGTGAAAGTGCCTTCCGAAGCACGGAGTAGCTCGAGATAATAATTTTTTTTTGGTCACCCATCCCGTGTCCGACCCTTGCGAAAGTTGTTTAACGACTACGATCGCGGGACGCGGCGCTTATCCACTACGCTACCGAGCTTCCCTCTTGTATAAAAAAATATAAATATCACTGTAAAATAATAAAAATAGAACTGACTTCAATCTACAAAAAAGGGATAAATAATACCTATTTATCTCAAAAGCGATTTATTCAAGAAACTGCTAATGAAGTCGGGTGCCTATCATTTAATTGATACCTACAGAAAACCTCCACCCGAATCTTGTGCAGTTTCTTCAATAAGTCGCATTTGAGATAAGTATTATTTCATATTATATTGAAGAATAATTCAAATAGGCTGCTTTCGAAATCATCAAATTCATTTATCAACCGTATTTTTATTTACTTCTAAACAAAAAGCAAAAAGATGAAAGTTCTAATTCTTATATTCAATTGATTAAAAATGGAAATTTAACTATTATAATAATTAACTTTATTGCATGACGAAAATATTTAAGAGAACATACAAATATAGCGGAGCAAATGGCTGCAATCAATGAGTTTAATAACTAGAAAAGCAATCCCATACAACAGACGCGCCAAAAAGCGTAGCACTTTTCCGAAATCAGGACGTAGCTTTGTAAATAATATTTATACTATATAATATAAATCGATTTATTATATTTATCTCCCTCATATCTACGATTAAACTTTAAATTAAACAAAGACAGAATATGCGCGAACAACAGAATGAACGGAAAAATGGGTAATTGATATTGTATTGCCAGCTGTCGAAAATTTCACCCATTGTGATGAATGAATGAATGAACGAGTAGTGTAGATTTATGTATAAAATCAATTAGTAAAATACTGTAACTTTGAAAATATCTTTGCAAAAACTTTGAAAAAAAGAAAAACAATTACGAAAGGAGGCTCTGTGCATATATATCCCTTTGTTTTTCGATAAAGTTAGTAGTTAAGACAAAAACATTTGTCAAAGTTCATAAAACATCAAACAAACTATTTTACGTATTTTCAAAAGTTGTATCTTGACAACTAACGAATTATTCCACGCATTGAAAAAATTAAACCACATTAGCATCTGTGTGCATGAATAAAAAAATTTGCGCAGTTGCCTATACTTAAGCTGAGCTATATAATTAATTATAAAAAGATATTTAGATAAATTATAGCCACGTTAATTAAAAAGAAAAGGTTCCCATATACTTGGGAAAATTGAAAGTGAATAGCAGTGGCAACACTGACGACAAAATGTCGAAATTTTATTTGAAAAAAATTAAATATTTTTATTTTATAACCTAGCTTTAATTTTGTATTTATTGCCAAAAATGTTAATGATTTAAGTGTGAAACTTAATATCTTTCGTATTATGTGTATTTGTGAAAGAGAATCGAATTTTATCTACTGTTTTTCTTTGTTTTTACGGAGCATTTTTTTTGTACTTTCTTGGCGGGAGTTGAATGAGTAATGAAGTGCAAAACGAAAAAACTAAGACAAACGTCTTAGTTTTAGTAGCTTCAGATTTTTGGTATGTATTGCGTATCTAGACATATTAGTATCATTGATTTAAAAGCGCAGGCAACTCTTCCAGGCAACCGCATTATTTTATTTAATCAATTATGAACAAATTTTTATCTTATGCGAAAGTTTAAAACAGTTGTAAAAATATTTATTCCGTCTGTTTGGGTGGATTGCCTGAACATTAATGAAAATACGCTCACTAGAAACGGAAAGTAACAGGCACTTGAAAAATTCTTCAGTCCTGTTAGGGCTCAACAATTTTCTTCACTCTATGTTAGAACTTGAGATTCGGTAGGTTAGCTGCCCGAGCCTTTCCCGTCCCGCAGAGGGCGACTCCTCTCTACCCCCTGGAGAGGAGTCCCAGCGCGGATTGAGTCCGGGCCCTTCTTGCTGGATACCGGACTCATCCATCCGCGTGAGGTGAACCGCAGCGGGTTTTACCAGGTAGGGCTTCCACATTAACCTGCTCTTTTCAGGGCGGTGTGGAAGAGGAGCCCTGGTTTAAGGCTTAAGGTGCATTTCCCCTGCGTTAACAAAAAAAAAAAAGGTAGGCTGCCCGCAGGCAGACAGACTTACTTAACCCAGAAATTCAATTGATTTCAATTTTGTATAAAAACATAAAACAAGATTCATATGGGTCTCAGGTATTCTATTTTTATGTCATTTCGAAACTCACTTATGCCACGAAACGATATTACCAATTAAAGGTTGAGTTGATGCTGCTTTTGAAGTGTTTTCGGACCTGAGTGAAATCGAATTCGGGTTCGAATTTTTAAAGAATCGCAGGGTAGGACTTACATTCTGCTAATTTTTATATAATAGCATCGCATCTCAATAGAATCTCGACTACTCGCATTTGCAATTGTACTATCTGAAGTTCAATAATTTTAATACAATTGTCTTTTTCACAGAATATATCTGTTAACATTGGTTAACAGATATATTATGTGATCTAGTAACAAGAACTGTGTCATAAAGGTTGAATGTTGAAGCGCTATTGATTTTCCTTATTTACGCTAAATTAGCAGTCTTTTTATTTTTAACCAACTTTGAAATCTAAAAGGAGGAGGTTATATATTCGACGGCGATGTATGTTTAACGATATTTCCTCCAGTTGTTGACCGATTTTCAAAATTGTTTTTTATTTTTCACTGTTTTAAAGTTTGAAGTAGCCCAATCTATATTACTCTTCTATGGTTTGAAGTAGGTTATATTTTTGCAAAAAGTTCGACACCCCGTCAACTGAGGGGTAAGTGTAAGATTTAGGCTAACGCGTTTACTAGTGAGCGCGTTAAGAATTTGTACAGAGATTTGGAGTTTTTGGGAGTTACCGCTAGGGGCGCTGTACAGGATTCCATACTAAAATCTTAACGCGCTTACGATCGACAGTGAACGTAAACGTCAAAAAAACTTACACTAAGCGCTCAGTTTGTGCTTCGTGTGTGGGTCGTACCATTGAACCATATCATTTTCTACTAAATTATTTAAAAAAATGTAATTTACCTACCATTTAGCGTGTCCGTCACATTTGTGAAATGAATTCTGATCCCGTTAAGTCTCTTAATTATTAGCCATATACTCAAGTTACGTAGTTTCAGAGGAAAACGAGAATATGCTGCGCTGATGAGTCCGGCGACCACAGCTAGAACTCTGTATTCACGCAGAATTATTATATTTTATCATTAAAGTTATCATATCAAATAAATAACTAAAACTCATAAATAATAAATGGATTGTTAATGAACTTGTAAATTACAATTTTATCAATGATCCATGATTCCACGAATAAAAATTTCGTTCTCAAATTATGTGATTGGTTTAATCCTCCTTTAATACTAGCTTCGTTCTCAGAATGGTAGAGATAGTGAATAAAACAACGAATAATTTCGTAAATATATATATTTAAATTTATATCTTCCATCAATACATACAACGACACTTATACATTCATAAATTTGGCCGTAATTCCAATAGGTCTCACTATAAAATGGCATACGTCTGTGGCGAACAGGGACTGATACACATTGTAACTGCGACTCAACCGTACTCACATAAGTTAAATAATGCATTCTAATAGTAAATCACTTGACCTACATAAGATAACACGGGGAAGACATCGTTTTTTTAGGTAAAAACATTTCAAAACTTTAAAAGAAAAACAGCACCGTTTAAAAGAATATTTTTAAATCCACCGACCGAATTGCACATGACAAAAAAGTATGATATTGATGGAGGAGAATACCTTTACAAAATAAAACTTATCGAAATATCTTCGGTGTATGCTAGGATCTATAAAAATTGAAAATAATACAACTAATTAATTTCATAACTAGTAAGACATATAATCCCTTACCACGAGATCAGCAACAAGTGACGTCACCCGGTATTTGCTCAAAACATCATTTAGATTATTTTTGATACTATTAGACATTTGGACACTTTAAACATAAGAAACTTCGAGACGGCATACTTTGTAAGAAACCAACAAAAAAGAATTTTTAATAAATTATAAATAAAGAAGTCCCTTTGGCAATTTCGTTTTTTTTACCAATTGGTGGGTAGGCATTTTAGATTTCAAAAAATCTTTGGAGTTTCAAGTGTCAGATAATTATAAATCGTACTATTTCTGTCATTTTAACTATGCATTATTTTAACCGCATATTGCAACAATTTGCGAATCAAACATACAACACTTACTATCTATTATAATATAATACCTAATTATTTTTATAAAGTAACAAAATTAACTTATATTTACAGTTATCGTTAAAATTATAAAAGAAATTTTCTATTTTTAGAATTTAAACTTTTCAGTTTCGTCATTGACTTTTTATTTAATTTCAGAAGGTATACGAAAGTATAGTTGTACCGTTATTGGTAGGTACGTACTTGACTATAATTCTTTACATATTAATATCATTAGAAATAAACGAAGTGCCTCCATTAATACTGGCGCTACCACAGCAATAATGAAAATTAATGTATCTCTGCAAAACCGAATAATATAGTACGAATTTAAGGCACCGTTGGCTTTTGTGGTTCTCAGTTATATATTTTTTTGGTGGAAAGCGAAATAAACACGAGTTAGGCATATACCATAACATGTTATTGTACGGTACTGTGGATTTTGTCTGTCCTAAACTTGTCCATCTCGCTTTGTCACTGGCATATTATTCTCGAAATAGAACCTTCAGTACGGGGTTAGTTATTAATAATGTTTAAAATCCACTGGTGGTTGTGTATGAGATCAAATCCGACATTAGTCCCTATGTGTGTAAGATAACAATTTAAATAGAATGAAATATTTAAAAAAAGTTAATATAGTTTTTAGATTATTCGTATAAATGTATCGTCGACGATGCGCCTTTTTATTACTATATCACTGTATTCTATACTAGATCTGATATCAATGAGACGACGGGTTTTTTTTTTAAATGATGGCATTTAAAATTTTGTATTTAGAACAGCAGTTGTGTTTAGTACGTCTCCGTGTGTGAGAGGTGATGAAGGGATGACCACGCGCGAGGTGAGGCGGGTCGAGGTTGAGTGCGCGTTGAAGGCGAATTCAGTCGTCGTCTTTCTTTTCCATTTTGGGTTCATACATCGCGTGAAGTTGCTCCGGTGATATTCTATAAAAAAATAGCAATAATAAATCCAAAAATGTATACTAAGGAACAAGCTGCGTATCGCGTTTGAATTCATCACTAGAAGTACTAGTGCAGCATGTCGTTGGAAATGTCAGTTAAAAAGAATGCCCTTTTTTATTTTTTTGATTGCTATATTAAACCAATATTTGTTTAAAACAAAAAGTTATGAAAACTTATTAAAAATACATGTACATTATTAGAGGACACCGATAAAACTGGATAAAACTGACAGTGATGGCATCCTAAATGGATAGCAAAAGTCTGCCAGTTCTTAAAAAAAGGCGAATGGAATTCTTAATGTTAACGAAAATACTAATAATACTTTGTAGGTATATCGTTATATATTACCCGAGTAAACTTTGCAGGTCACATACAAAGCGGTACACGTAGCGTTTGCCAGCAGTCTTGTGGATGATGTTCTTGTCGTAATAATAGCGGAGGCCGCGCGACAGTTTCTCGTAATTCATCTTAGGTTTGTTCTTCCGTATGCCCCAGCGTCTTGCCACCTTTAGGTAATAAGAAATTAGTAATGACTTTTTTTAATGCAAGCTGTTCAGATTCCTTTGCCTTTCGTATAAAAATGACAGAAGGTCTTCTAATTTGATTTTGCATTAGTGGAGATTTAAGGATAATCTGATTGTTGCAAAACTATACGTACCTCATCGGGATCGGTGAGCTTGAATTCCCAGCCGTCGCCAGTCCAAGAAATGAACCCTTGGCAACTCTTGTCGGTGAGCAACTCCAGTAGGAACTGCCACAGCTGGATGGGGCCTGATCCTGCAAACGTGCAACACAGTTGCTTTACGATATACAATACGTTCTTATTAAATATCGTCCTTTATGTTTTATGGGACATAGTTTTTCCTAGGTGTCCTTCCTATTTCGAATTAGAAAATTTTTTGCGCGTTTTTGTTTTTATATTAATTTTCTATCAAAATAGAATTCATACTCTTGCAGCAATTCTTAATGTTTGACTGTATGAAATAAAAGAAGGTGAAAAAAGTCTAATGCCAGTTTTTTTTTAGGACAAAGTCTTCCGCCTTTGATTACGAATTGATCCCAGTCTTTCGACTTTAACGATTTAATTTATCACCTATATGAAAATGTATGTGCAATAGTAGTTATGCGTACCGGTGAAGCAGGGTCCAGAGGCAGGGTATGCGAGCTTGTCCTGGGGGATGAGGGGGTGCTGCTCGCTCGGCCATTCGGCCCACTCTGTGCACGCGCCACCGTATTCTGGCGCGTAGCTCTCGCCATAACCTTCTCCGCCGTACCTTCCACCAGTGCCTGCAACAAAGACCGCAATAAAGATAAATAACCTACCTCCATCCCTACATACTATGAATTATTATAATTATATGGCTTTAGAATTATGATTATGGGATTGACCAAATTCACATGAAATATTTCACATTATTATTTTATTATACGTTGTTAATTATCAAACATTAATGTCTATAGTAATATTAAAAAGAGGTATATAGCGTTAATATAGTCTGTTTGTTTGTAGAGGGTAATCTTCGGACATATGATACGATCATGAAAAATTCTTTCACTTACGGGAAGCTACATCATACGCAGATGCTAAAGGCTATAATTTACGTGGGCAAAGTGCTGGGAAATATATATATATATATTTCCCAGCACTTCATAGAGTTCATTTTATATTATATAAAATGAACTCTATCTATATTTAGATGGTTACGAAAAATATCTCGGGAAATTGATACACATACAAGACTCAGCGACTAAGGACGGGTCTGTGCTAAATTAATGAAGGCATTCGGTGTCAAACACAAACTCGTTAACATCTGAATCTTTCATCTGTTCCTTGATTCGGGTCATGTTACTGGACCGCTGCACGTACGGGACGGACTCTAATTGGTATCACTTAATTGTCATATTGTATTTTTAGAACGGGCCTCATTTGTAATTTACGAAGGATTTTTAGCAGTGAAACGTAAATTTTATATGTTAACATATTATTAAAATTACCAGTGTCTCTTAGTGTTTTATACCATTTCATTTAACATATGAATATAGAATAAAAAATTTATGTTAATTATTTTTAAGTAGAAAATATACGAGTAAGATCTCTTGCGGGGTAGCGCTCTTGTAGGTAGAGAGAGACAAGCGTATTTCGTTTCCTCGACTGTCGTAGCATTATTATTTCATATACGCTTGCCGATATTTGTGGCTTCTGAAAGCACCGTCTCACAGCATACATTTTTTTAATCAGCTTTAATCCGAGGAATTTTATTTTCAAAGCAAACTAAGACTACAAAATCTAGGAGCCATGCAACTGCATTAAGTACTGGATATAAAAGATTATGAATGTTCGAATACTAAAAAACTCAACTAGCATTTCTTTAATTGCAATCCTGCTGTAGACTATATGTAGTAAGAACATAGGACTGATTCAAACAGAAATAGTGGGTATTCTTTGTAGTTTCCATAGACCTAGGCAAGCTGAATCCATGACACAGGCAGATGGGATCTTTCTCTATCCATCATGCTCTGGCCTGTATAAAATGTGGATTATTTCAGGAAGCATACTTTCTGTTCTACTGTGAGGGTAAAACAGAAGGTCGTCTTTGTCATAGTCACAAAGGTCAACGTGCGAAATTCTTTTTGTTTGGCGACCGCTACGTGTTTAACTGCATAATATAGAAATAAACTTACTTCGGGGGTAAGGTTTGGAGTACGCGTGTGGCTGGTATTTGGGTTCGTGTGTTAGTAGGGGCTGCGTGTGCGCGTGCGCGTGGTGGTAGTAATCTTCGAGGTAGGGCTGCGCTGGTGGCGCGGGGGGCGGGTACTCCGGCTGGTAGTACTCGTCGAGAGGCGACGCTGCCGCCGGCGCTGCGCCTGCGCCTGTCGACGCTGCGCTCGCCTCCGTGTAGTAAGGGGTCGCGTCGCGAGGGCCACCTGTCGTGTACCCACCTGTAAACAAGATACGAGACCGTTAAAAATAATATAAATTTCCCGGAAACCCAGGGGTGACAAGCAGAAGAAAGTTTAATAGAATATTGCTGATATATCAACAATAATTATGACTATAAAATAAATATTTTACTTTTAAAATAGAAACAACAAACCTTAATATGTAACAAGTTTATATATAACCTCCTTTGCGCGAAAACTTTTTCTAGTAGAGCTATGTATGCTATTGCATGTTACGTATGTGTAAAATTTTATTAAATTTTAATAAATAAAAACATAAAAACTATTTTGGCGATTAGAACAAAATCTATTTATCATTATAACACTGATATTTATTATTACCTACATAATAATAATACCAGATTCGGTGCAATATTGAAATTTCGTTTTAGAATCTAGTTACTGATTATCACTGAGTTACTGAAAGCAATATTTCTTTGAATAATATTTATTCATAGACGAAATGATCACAGTTGACTGGCAATATTGTAGAATATAACGGAATGCTTTTTCGGGACTTTAATTCAAGGTTAGGACAATACGAATGAGCAAATACGATACTTTGGCAGTATTTCAATGTCAGAAACGATGCGGCCAGAAAGAATCAGGACAGAGGTGGCTGGCGCGCGCGCACCCGAGCATGACGGTCTCGGTTCACGGCTCGCCCTTTGTTCCGCGCGTACGATACACTGGCACCTCTAGCGTGTTCCGAATGTAGCGAAATTTCATGGTTCTTAAAAAGTTAAAAGCTTTGCTTTTTGTTTTTCTTTTTATTTATTCAAAATGAGACAAGTGTTTGAGGTTTTAATAGTTTTTACGAGTTTAAAAGGAGATTTGCATTTTAAGTTTTGTCACCCAAGTTATGGCGCATGGTTTCACTGAAATGCATAATTTAATCCTATAACAGTTATTAGAAGTAGGAATAACGTGTGTACGGTAGTTGGAGTAGGAGCTTTAAGTTAAAAAGCTTCTAGATATCAAGTTATGAATAAAAGTAAAACATTTTAGTTTTACTTAACGACATAAAAGCGAAAAGAATAACAAATTATTGTACTAATGTCCTGTAAAATAAAAAATTTGCGATTCACAAGGCATAGACACGCTGAATAAATGAAAACAAAATCGATTACTTTTTTTTTAAACTAAACTATTTGACTATTCACGTAAACAATCTCTAAAGCAAAAATATGTCGGAGCACAGTAAATACTTGAAAAAGTATTAAAGAAAGAGGCTACAATAAAAACCATCACCGACAGTAAAATAAAATATCTCAACAAATATAAATCAGTACTAAATCCGCTAACATACATATCGTTACATACTTAGTAATGCGAAAAAGAGTTACGCATGGTGTCGTGCAATAGTTGTACACAGGTCAAGCGTGAACGGTCAATTTGAAATAAACCTTATTCCTCTTACATTAAGGTTGTTTGTGAGTGGTACATAAATAGTGTACGTTATGTACTCGCATGTCATGTGCTGGGGTCAGTAATCGCTCGCTATTGTCCGCGCGCCGAGTCAGTGCCATCACTACGGATTTATTGTTGAGAACAACATGTCTACTTGGGGGAGACGATATCGTATTAAATGTACTATATACAAAATATCTTCACAGTTATAGTCAGTGCCGGTTTTAGCACTACTAGCGCCCTGGGCGAAATTTCTTCGGCGCCCCCTAACTGCAATTCAATTACTACTACATACTACAAATCAGTTACTTGCCATTTTTTCGCCGACCCGGCCTACTTACTTGTAATTTTCCCTAATTTTAGGTAAATTGTTAAGTTGGCAGCATTAGGATGGAACATAGTGTTCAATCGGTTTAATTTCTCGGGAATACCCGACTTTCCGACCATACAGAAACAATGTGTTTTTCTATAATCGGGGATTCCCGAGATCTATCTCTTTTAATTTTTGATGAAGCAGAACACAATCAACAATCATCTTCATGCTTGACATAAATGGACGCTCTTAAAACAATTATTCGATTGTTTTAAAACAAACAAACACAGTAATCAACCGTTTAACGCTACGTTACGATGCTCTTGTTCCAACTAGAGGGTGACATTAGTTTTATTTAAAAAGTAGACATATAAATAGTGCATAAGTAGCTGTTTCATTTTTGACGGATCACATAATTAAGTAAGCACAGATTTTTTTTTGCTATCTATACTACACATTCCATAAGACTTCAAGTATATAAGATGTTAAAAGAACAGGTTAATTATTGAAATTGGGTCCAGACTCTTTACCCTTGTAACACCCTAACAGGGTGTCACATAATTGTTATGTGTAACTTTGTGTAATTGTTGTAACTTTGTGACAGTGAGTTTGCAGTGGGCCATTACTTATTATATGATCAATTATTTTGCTATTTCGAATAAGTGGCCAAGTAGCTGGATCCGCTATATTCGGGACAATAGTATCAACATCATCTTGTACATGTATTTGTTGTACATCAATAACAGATTTATCCTGATCAGCATCTGTAATCGTAATACAACTTGCTCCCTCACTTCGGGATTTTTCATCCGAAATCTCTTGAGTAGCTATTTCATCTGACTTGCCAGACAGAGGCTCCACTGCCGATGCATTTGTTTGTATTGCAGCATTTTAACTTCAGCTTAACGATTTCTCCATGACAACCCTTCCAGTTTTCTTTCATGTTTAAAAGTAAATTAGTTTTCAAAACTCAATTAACAATTCATATTATATTTGTACTTCTTCGTATTTGTATTGATATCTAAATTCCGAACATTTCAAATTTCAGTTTTTTAATATGTTAGTTAAAAGGAACGAAAATGACTGTCTTTGTTCCATTCGTTTCCAGCAAAAATCAACTTTTGCTAGAGTCGCCATCTTGTAGGGGTACTTTTGTATTGCTTTCGTTTTTTTAAATATTTCCTCATTATACAGAATTAGAAAGAAGCGCCGTACGAAAAAGGGGCGCCGCGTCCTGCGGCGCCCCTTTTGGTCCAGCGCCCCTGGGCGGTCGCCCAACCGCGCCCTACCCTAACGCCGCTACTGGTTATAGTACAATAGGTATTAGCAGCAGACAAGTGAGTTTACGCTTAATTGATAACTGTAATTGAATACGAATTAGAAGATCTAAAGTATTGTATTGAAGTTGAAGTTACCATCCAATATTGTGTCTGTTTTGTTTTCGTTAACTTATGAACTTCGGCTAGTTATGCGACTGATTAAAAAAGGTTTTCAAAAGTAAATATTAACACGAAGAAATGCTAAAAATATTACCAGTCTCTGGTGCTCGCGATGGGATTCGTAATCCAGGCGACTAGAGCAGTGAGAATTGAGCTACTTGAGCATTTTTCTTTAAAATAATTATCAATAAAGCACGTGAAAGCAAACTTGTGCGAATATAATGATTAACATGAAGTTCGTTTGTGATATTATTTTGAAAGTTTGATACTGTTGGTGACTGTAGGTATTGCAATTTAGAGTTGATATTTTTTTCGTGAATTCAGTGTTGCTCCCATTGTAAAAGTTATTCAGTATATTCAACTCATCCACCCCACGAACTCCTGGCACATAATAATATAAAACCTTTTTTAAGTATTTTGGTAAGGAGTGCATAAAACTATGGAAAATAAGGCGTTTCGTCTTTCATTTTCAATTATAGAGCATCGAAAATATTTTAATCAATTACTTAAACAATTGATCATTGTAACATTGTTTATTTCAGACCCTGAACCTTAAGAAAATTGCATTAATATAAATGTTTATATAAAAATTGCTAAATTGTAGACTTATTTTTTTCTTTTCTGTCATGTTTTTGGTTTTGTTGACATTCACAATAGATCAATTATTTTGCTTTATAAATGCTTTCTTAATAAAAGAAGATTGATGAAATATATATCTCGTATACATATATCAATAGATTAAATTTGTTAAAACAGTTTTATAGTTGTCATTTTAGTAATTTGAAAAGAAATCGACTTAAAAAACAAAAACACAATAAGCTCACATTTGAATGTTATTATCTCAAAAGTCAATTAACTGTACTTTAATTGAAATCCTTGCTAATATTATATATGCTAAAGGAACTCTGTCTGTTACGCTTTCAAGTCAAAAACACTGATGCGATTTTTATGAAATTTCGTCCAGTGACAGAGTTACCTTTGCTTGGGAAAGGACATATCGACACTTTAATAAATATTTGATAAATTTGTGATTAGAATTCAATATTGGATAATATTATACCACGCGCAATAGCTCTTACGTTACCTACCTAACAACTGAACGAGATCTAAAATAAATTTATTTATGGAATTGAAATTGACCTATGCGTATTATTATTGTATTTTTTTTTGTTTAAATAACGTTCACAGTTTTATCTACTTAAAGAATATTACACACAAATACCGGAATCCTTAAGCATTTACGTCTTTTTTTTTAAAAAAAAGAACAAACATCGATAACAAATCACCCGGTGCTGTCAACTCGACAAATGGAAGTATTTTAATGAAGCAGGAATGGCTAATTACAATTCCACACTTTTCTAAAACAAGAGCAATAAATTGAGGAGGCGACGTAAAAAGCCCTGTTGGGATTCGACCTTGTGACATTAAGTCACACTCGATGTACTTTTAAGTTTGCTAGAAATAACTTTATTGTTGTCTTTGTTAGTATATAACTATTAGTGAAGGTGATGTCTTACTGATTATTTATTTTAAGTGGTATTTGGTGTCTTTCTTGTAATTTGTCTTAACCTAGGAACAAGCATCATTATCTATGGTTTCTATTCAATTCAAAGATAGTAGTTATTATATTCTCTTTGTTACTGGTTTTGTGTTAAAACTTATCCTAATTAAAAAATTTAATAGGTACCTACTATGTATGAAAATATATCTGTGTTTTGTAAGTAGTCCAATAATTATAATAAAATAAAAATAAATCTTATGTAGGTAAGTAAGATAGGTAGGCATCGAAAAAAAGTGAGGTTTTCACGGAAATACGAAAATAGACATACAGAAGAGTATTTTTTTAAGCATTTTATATTTTAATAAACTAAGAAAGAATTATTTATTTGTGAAAAGATATTCTAGTGAAAACAAAAACGGAAAATGGATAAAATTCGGAGATACCTACTGCTTTTTTTATTACTTACTAGATTTTTTAAGTTTTACGAGGGCAAGAACTGTCATCGAAAGCCTTTATTTCATCTATGCATATACAGCTTTATTTCTGAGCTAATCCAAGCGTTTCCAATAGCACAGTCAGTAATTTTAAGTTTAGGTTTTTTATAGACTATCAAATTCGAAAAGAGATTCTAATTGTGTTCGATTTTCAAACCGGTATTTCCCGAGATTTCGTTAAAAAGTTTGGTATCGGAGCTGTAAACTTGGCGGAGTAGTGCGCAAGGGGCGGGGGGCGGCGGCGCGGGGGGCGGGGCGAGCCAATCGGGCGCGGCCACGCCTCGCGCTCAGGTCGAAAGGTCGCCCGCTACGATCATCATTGGCGCGGAACGAGACTTGCTGATACACCATACTGCCTTGAATATCACTGCGATGTGGTATTCACCATAAAACTTGACAGCACCGACGAGTTGCGTAGATCTTTAATCGTTACATTTGTAGTGATGAGGCTAAGAACTCTTTGAAACATCGTATCGACGACAAACGAATCATAAAATTTTAGATACATTAGAAACAACAAAAGTACCACGACCAAACTAGGAATTATCATCAATGAAAACTTGGTTGGAATTATTTATCATTCTAGTAAAAAAATAGTTACATCGAACCAGCAACCTTGGGAATAGCGACAATGTACTCGTAGCTGGGACGAGAATGAGCTACTAACTATATAATGGGGAATTACGTAGTAGTTTTTAATTAATGACTGATATTATCATTAAAAAAAGAGTATAACTACGACAGAAATTTTAGAGTTCACTTTGTGATTGTTTTCTGTCGAGATTTTTTTTAAAATTCACTTATCGAACGTGACAAACCCTAAGAAAAATAATGCACCAAATTTTCTCATTTATTTTGGATATTTGGACGTTATTGCTCCGTAGAGAGCCAATTAACATATAGTAATTTTCGGGTGTACGGTGTACTGCAAAAATTTGAGACATTAATCTTTACATATCTCATTGATGTGTAATGATGTTATTAGCTTCATTGTTCCGTCGTCAGTGTAGCAGCACATGCGATGGTAACCTTAGACCTCGCGGCAGCTGCGCACGAGTGGCCGACTTTTTACTTTTTTGACATGTCCTCGCAAGAAACTCGAGACCCGCGCAAAAGTTTCATCGCCATGTTCTTTTTTTGGATGAGCACAAGGCGAGCACGCGCTAAGCTTGCCATATGGCGCGTTCTCGGTGACAAGGATTCTTTTTTTATGAATTTGCGTTACATTACTTTTCGAGATATTTAATAGAAAAAATTCGCAGGGACTGGCAGAAAAAATATTTAGATATCGCTTCAGAAAATTTTATATCGTTATTAATAAAAAAATCGATATAATAACTACTACTAATGAACATATATTCTAATTATCTTCGAACGAAAATAAGGATATTTTCGAATCATTCTTATAATTTTATTATAATTATATCCGTGAAGATTCTATTTATCTGTACATTAGTCATAGTGTTAGGTCCTACCACCGTTGCACCATAAACTATTGAATAATGCCTTCGTTCCTTGAATATAGACGAAACGTTATTGTAAGAAAAGAATAGGTCTTCAGATACCATAAAAGAATAGATACCATGTTAATTCGTACGGTAAGTGTTTTCTAGAATAAATAGGCAAAATAGTTTATGTATTCTCAAATCATACAAAATATCTGTAATAAAGTTATTAAAATGCTTGATGATCTGGAAGTATTCAATAATGATAATGGTCTGATGAACAGCTTCGAGTAAATTGCGCCAATTCCCATTTGAGAGCGGAAGTTGAAATATGAATTTTTAAAATTAGAAGCTATGTCGAGCGCAGGTGAGCGCTGGGTGACAGCCGATTTCGTCTGCCTCTGCGATGTTTTGACGTAAATACTCTGGCCTCATTAATTAATAAAAAGAAACCAACAATCTCAGGTACTAAAAAGACATATATAAAATCTAGTTTGTAGGCATTTAAAAGCCAAAGTCAACGAAATAAATTAAACATTTGTGTATTTAGACGAGGGTACATTATTATATCAAGCAACATACATATACTAAAATTAATTAATAAGTTACAAAAGCCAGAACAATTCAGTTTAAAAACAGGATACAGTATTAATACCATTTAAGTGTTACAAATAACGTTTAGGTTTGGTGAGCTTTCCAAGACATCTAGGACTTAATTAAGTGTTACAAATAATGTTTAGGTTTGGTGAGCTTTCCAAGACATCAAGGACATGAGTTAAGAAAACGGGACGGTTGGTAATTCCAATTTAAACGCCTGCTTACTTCAAGTGTATTGTCTATCTATAGAGTTTATGGTGGATACATACTTAGGTTTTGAACGTAAACTATTTGTGTTGAGTAATACAGCTAAATAATGGCGAAGAAACAGAAAATAATGACAATTAATTGTTTATGTATGAACATTTATCTAATAGTAATAAACTCGACAATCCTTAAGATATTTTTTCATAAATTATTTACAAAGAGTACTTACTGCCTGTTTAAATACAGATTAATATAAAAAGTAAACATGATGAGTTAAATACAGGATTATCAATTATATCCAAAATTTCACGCGGTAAATAAAATTTGTCGGATGAGATACATGATTGTGGCATACATTTGGAATAGATCGGAAAACTTGATAATTTAAAAAGAATCGTGAGAAAAGTGACAGTATAAGAAAACGAGAGGAAATGGTTGTCGGCGGCTGACGTTTAAATCAAATTCAAAATTGGAACATCTTTCGGCGGGAAGTGTTGAATATTTTAATGTCACGTTGGCTGCACTTTGCTCGGCGCTTTGTCGTTCCAATGCTATTTAATTTGTGTTTTATTACATACACACTGATGTATTATAGTCTAATATAGATGGCATTGAAAGTGTGTGTATATTTAGTAGTAGTAGCAGTAGTTTCGTCCATGGGACAGGTTGCGTATATTTAAATAAATCGTTTGGAAAAAACGAGGAAACGGTATGTACGAGTTGTTGCTATTTTTTTAATATGAAAAGGAAAGTATTTGTTGTGTTTGTCTATGAAAAGAGTTTTGGTAATTGATTTAATAAAAAAAATATAAATTACGAAAGCAAATGTGTAGAACCATAATTTCGTTTAGAAATCATAAGAACCGAGTTTTTTAGTTATGAAAATAATTCCAGCTTACAATAATATCCGGTCCAAAATTATGTTGGCGTCAATTTATAATCAAACTGTCGCGGCAGATGTTAATTCGGATTTAACAAAATAATAACAAGCTCTAGAATAGTGACAGGTCGTTTTGGTTGAGCATTTATAATTCACCGCAAATATTTCTATGAGGGAAAATAAAAAATATGTATTACATACCGATAAAGTGATTAACTACCCAGCGGTGCTTCCTTGTAAACGGTTGCACGGTTTAATAACGACGCAATAAAAGTTTATAGTTTATGACAATAAACTAGAAATATTTTCTAAGATCAACGAAGCAAAGAAACTGCAGAATATATTATATAAGGTTGGGAATAAGTTTGTAGCGTTTTTATTTCTTTTTATAGAGCTTTTTCTGCTCTATAAAATAGAGTCCATTGCTTTTTTTTTGTAATTTATTTTTTTGTTACTTTTCTTTGCTTTCGTTGAGGCCAAAAGTAAAGAGGTTTATTGGTAATATATACAGAGACCTCATTTGTGCCATATTATGCTTAAATATAAGTTCATACATATCTACAATATGAATTGGAAAAAAATATTATTATTAAGGTACACTGTAGTTTGTTAGACTAGACAGGTTCGTCATCTGTTATCAATCTTTACAATTGACATCTGTTATAAGCTGTTATGATGACAGATAGTTTCTTTTGTTGTACATATTTCATTTTGATTGTATTAATTATATGTTATTTCATTATATGTATTGAGTGTTTCTTCAGCACCTAACTTCTACACCGTTATTGCAGTTCAGCGAATAAGAGAGTGAAGATAGTGCCTACAGGTAATCTAAACCGTTCAAATCCGACTTCGCACGTTTATTTTATGAAACAAAGTATTTAAAATATACTTTAAAATCAAAAATTCTAACAACGAAATAGTAAATCTAGTGTTGTATACGCGAGTGAACGAGCAACGGCAGGTGCGGCGTCACCTGCGCACGCGCCGCGCTCGTTACAAAAACCCGCGCTTATGTGGGCCGACTTTACCCCAATACACCTATTAAAACAATGCATTGTTATATTAAAACGTTTAAAGCCGATTTGGAAAAAGTATAAGATTATTATTACCATGACATTTCTGTCGGCTTTATAAGTTATTACATTATGCAATACTTTTAAGCCGCCCGCTTTGTCGGTCGGTGTAGGATTACAAAGATAAAATTATGTAATGTCTTTTTTAAGTAAACCGTTTTGCGATTGGTTAGTAAAGACTTATAATAAAGAAATGAAGTTGAAGACATCAACCAAACAATTACTTTTATTATTATAAAATGAATTGGTGTTATCCAAAACGGAGTGCTTAGTATGGAGATGAGTAATTGTCCTCTGACATAATATGATTACAGAAAGACATGGAGGAAAGAGATATGAAACGTCAGACAGGATGTAGCGGCGTTACGACGACGGCGGAAGCGGCGCGGGCGCATCAATGGCGGTACGTGATCCACTGCTGTGACGTCACTTCACATAAGAACATGTCACCGATTTTATGTCGTCGGCATTTATTGCATTGAAAACTTTAAAGATGTAAATAGTTTTATTAGGATTTATCTAGGCGATTTGCTTTGTAAATGCTTAAGAATACATCTGTAGACTTGAATTATTTTTTTACTTAACGTTAATTAAAAAAATGAAATCGTATCTTAATGTAATATGCAATGTTTAAGTAATAAGAAAACAGTATTCAAAATTTCTGTTCTTGAGATCAATTTCATGTAATGCTCACCAATCCTTAGAAAGGGTACGATTAACGACTTTAAATGACTGCAGGCATTGGGCACGGCCGGAAGGCAGGATATGGATTTATGAATGAACGGCGCGACGTGACGTCGTCGGCTGGAGACAATCGCGCCATAGATAAAAGTATAAGATTTTCGAGCTTTTACTAGAATAGAGGAGTGGTCCTATGTGAATTTTAGCGACGGTGATCAGTTCTGTAGACTTCTTTGTGCACTTGCATCTTTCAGTTGGCACAAATAATTCTAAAGAAGCATTGAATATCAATATTTTGTTCAAAACAGAATTCTTGCCTCAGACTAGATTGTATGTGCTAAAATCCCTTTGCATTTAAGTGAACAGCACTTTATCACTCACTTCTAATTTTACGTTCGTATTCAAAATCGTAACGGCATCGTTCGTGGTTCGCAGGTCTATTAAAATATAAAAACGAAAAATAAGAACGACCGACAATGAGTACATAATATACTTAAGTATACTGCCAGGTTATATACTGTTATTTGCCTGTTAGTAGATACCCTGTGGCGGCTTGAAGAACAGTATACCATTAAGGAGGAGAGTAAATGATGCGGTTTCAAAGCTAATGAGCCAGGTAATCGACTAACTCGGATACTTCTAACGAGTGCTATCGCAAATCATCTTTTAGCTAAACTTTAAGATAAGCCGAACGAAGCCTTAGATGTCATTGGAATTGCGAACCGATTAGTATTTTATACAGAACTTAAATCTAATAACTGTGTCGAAATATGTATGAAAACTTGTAATTAAAATTCAGTTAGCTCCTTCTAACCTGCCATTTGAACTGTTAATTGTAGATACTAGTTTGTTTATTATAGAAGTTTTCCATAGAATAAATAATGTTTAGTAACAAGTTTCAATTGCCGACATTAGATGTGTATAAATAAAAATAGTAATAAAAATATACTTGCACATGTCCAATTGAACATCTGCGTTAGACAGGTGTCACTAAGCTTTGCTAACAAATGCTTAGCAGGAAAGAACAACAAGGTCAATTAAAGGTTAATTATGAACGTGTTTAATTAAGTATAGACGGCTGATTTATTTATTTAAACTTCGTTGCGGACTCAATGTCGAGGGCATTATCTACCAGTTTACCAGACAATTCGTAGAGAACAAAACGCACGGATATTAAAAATACAGAAGTGCATAAAAAGAATACAATTATACTTACCTACATCAACAATAAAACACACTATTAAAATTGTCTTTATACATAAATAAACATTTATCTACTTATTATATATTAACAAACAATACAATAATATATTTATACTATTATTAGAAAGACGAAAGATTTGTCTGTTTGCATCGAATAAGAATTTAAAAATTCTACATCATATATTTTGGTTTTAGGCTAAGAGCGAGGCATCCCAACACAAGTATAATAATTACTCTCTGGGATTGCCTCAATAAATTAAAACATGTATGTATTTGGAAAAAAAATCAATTTTTATTTTTTTATTTTATTTTATTTATATGGTGTTAGCATAGGCTATAATTTAAGCGTGCAGAGTCGAGAGAAAACAGCTTGTACTAATAACGTCAGATTAAGGGAAAACTAAGGACTATTTAAATAGTATTCACGAGCTAGTCTTTTTAATACAGTTTCTATAGTTGTCAACCGGAATCATACGTTTATTTGGCATTTATACTGATATTCATAAGAGACACATCACTTACTTTTGTTTATGTCTTAATAAAACAATAGGAAGCTCTGTTCAAGCGAGCGTAAAAGCCATAGTGATTAATAATATGATATTAGAAGGAAAACTTCTGTATAAATGCAATTGTTTACAAATTAATGCCTATTTAAATAAATACGTATAGGGGGAAGAACAAAGAAAGAGAATGTTTGTTTTTAATTGAATGCTATAATAAAGTAATTATTGCGCTAATTATAGCATGTTTATTATGACTATGGTATTGTAAGAGGTTAGTGTAAAAAGTCTATTGACGGTTATGTTTTGTTGAAAATCATAATTAAAGTACCCAAGGAATATTTTAATCTGGTTGGTGGAAAATCTATTATTATTGTTATAAGAAACTTTGAAACATTGAGTTTTGATTTAAATGTCAAATTCGAACACCCCTAGTTACAAGCCGACGTTTTTAAAATGTTTTCAAAGAATCAAACAGTCATGTTTTCTGTATAGATACAATGCAAATAGCAGTACACATCATCATAACTCATTAAAATTGTTTTATTCATAGTGCATTACTAAAAATAAAAAAAATAATGCCTCTGCTCTGTGGTCTATGGTAGGTATAGCCGAGCAGCGTTCATGGCCGCTGCGCTATGGCGGTTATCCGTGCTTGGTATTGTAATCACGTTGGATCAGAGATTCGCGACTACTGCTAAAGGAAGGAAGCGATTACCGATGTCAATGACCCGCACCGTTACCTATGGCCCGGGCTGTTCGGCGACAACTGGACACGGCCGACGTCGATTATATCTGATTCGATAACATGAATATTCATACGAACTATACGTGTTACGCGTGAGAATTTTTCGTAGCAACAATATGCATCGTTAATCATTATTATAAAACATGTAATCTTGGTATTATATTTTGATACATAATTTTAAATTCTTTGAATCATCAGCTATATCCTTTCATTGCGTTCGAACAATCCTTAAGTAATGTTAATAACCGCGATTATACAAACAAAACTAAGTAATAATATGTAAACACAGATTTAAAGGTTGATCCGTTTTTTAATTTTAATTGCGATGTTTGCGGAATTCGATACAGTTATATTGTCCAAAATACTGTCGTAAAATTTGCATACAAATCTTGTAAATTAATTTGGATATAGAGATAAAGGATGTTTGAATTATAAACAGAATCTTTGTAATAAAAATTATAATTGCAATTTAATTATATAGATGGAATAACAATTAAAGGAAGGATTTCAATAATTAGATAGCATTTATATGTCCCCACAAACAAGATTTGAACAGGTTTCAGTAGCAAAATAGTATACAGTCATCTGTATTCTATCATTATGACATACTGGTGTCTAAAGAGAGAGAGTATCTTAAGAAAAGTATATGACGCGAGTAGGTAAATATAGGTTAGGACACACGTAGCTGCACGCATACTCCTGGAGAATATACAGAAGTTTTAAATATTGCATGTAAAAAAGAGAGGACAAAAATTGTTGAAGAAAATTTACAAAACATATTATCAATTTTTAATATTTACGTACCTATATCTATTCAACGTAGATTCATTTAATTTTCTTTCTAATAGAAAACGCAATCATTTAGTATGATCCGTATATTTATTGAATGTCATTTTTATTACGTAAGATGTGTATGAAAATTTTAATTGTAAAATGAATGAATTGCAAAGCTGTATGCGCGTCACGCGGCGGAAGAAGTCGAGGTGCGCCCGCGCCCGCCGGATCCAACATGGCGGCGGCGAAAGTGCTTCCGGCCGAGCTTGAGACTTCTGAATGAACTGATGCTTATTAATACAAGTGCTTTTTTATTCATACCCCATGTCTACTACTATCTGGGAGTTTAGTTATTATGTCTTTTTGTTTTAACATAAAGAAATAGAAAAATAACAAAAACAACAATAAGAAAGAGCCACTATGAAGCATTTTTATATTTATGCTAGTTTTTATGCAGGCCTTACCCACTTTCATCTGGATAAAAATAGATATTACTAAACGTTTATTTTTTAATAATATAAGATGTTTTTTTTACTTCAAATAATATTAACTCAGTCTTAGATTTATCTATCTAATTGATCCTTTAGATAAAATATTACATATATTTTGCTCCATTTTCCAGACAATTCTTTTTATCTTCTCATTTTTATTTAAAGTATATGACTTAACACGCAAATCTCCAATGTATAACATGCAATAGTTGAAATAAGTTTTGGGAAAGTATTTGTGAAAAAATATATTATTGGTCAATGAGTCAGGTATTTGTTTAAAAAGTTACCTAACCGTTATTGAAAATATTTAATTATAGTATAACAGTTAAAGAGGTATATAACTTTCAACTATTATAAATAATGAAAATGTAGATCGTTTTATTTGAATTATAATTAACAGGCAAATATACCACATGTAGGAAAAGGCACCTACAGTTAGGTCTTATCAGAATCCATTTAAGTAGATTACGGCCTTTAATTAAATAAATTATTACACTGAAATTACCACGACAAGGATAAAATAATAAGTTATGATTAATACTTTAATATGTTGGAGAAGTTAAATTTACTAGTGTGCGTAATAATAATTAACTATCTATTTAGGTTTCGTTAACATATGAAAGTACTAACTAACCTGTAGGTAGTATATATGAGGTATCACATAAGGTCTCGAGTGTTGGATCAAACGCAAGTCGATTTTGATCATATTGCAGTTTACCGGTGCTCGTCACTGATTGTTCGAAGTTAATTCTAGCGACACTCGCGAGGGTCTGTTCGTAGTTTAACCTAGAGTCTCTCTGTTCGTTTGCGGTATCCGTGTAAGGTTTGTTCACTTTGGCACTGTAGTCCGTGAAATTGAGTTTCGTGATCGTGGACATTGGGAGGTCCAGGGGCGCCGCGCACGGCGGCACGGCGGCTTCACGCGGCGCCTCCACCAGCAGCATGGCGGACTGACCGCCGGCCTTGCCGGTATACCGCACTTTAACACTTCATTACACAATATACTTTATAGTTCCTATCATTAAATTTATTTGTAAAAGAAAATAAACTATTCCTTTAATACAAACTAAAATAACTAATTAAACTTTTTCAACTAATGTATCGCGTATCGAATCAGATGGGTAAAAATAAAATTCAGAAACTTGAAAGGCGAACGTATGTCAGCAAAGTTAGTGCGGAGCACTCGTAGCACCAATACCGCTAGCGCCTAAACACAGACTGAGCTTTCGGGCGGACCGAGAGGGCGGCCGTGGAAAACATTAGCCGAGAGGTTACGAGGGGAACCGACGCGAGCCGAGTCGCTACGGGCTCGCGACCTGCCGCGCCACCTGCCGCCACCAACTGTTGCGCGACCGTTGATTTTTTTGCTAACCCCCATGATGATGGTATCATGAAAATTAGCGCTGCTATTCCTGAATGAAGGTGTTCTTTCCAATATGCAAGATATGTGCCAAGAACTAAATAACACGCATTAATTTTATCAACAATAATATTATGTATTCTCTTTTCAGACACTTCTTACTCTTATTCGTGTAATTCCCACGTATATCATATGGTCTTAGCAAAATAAATAATTATTTTAATATCAGTTAGATATAAAATTAGAACACGAGTTTAACCAGTTTTCCCGTTACTGCATGGTTATATAGGTATAAACTAAAACAGTTCTACGACATAAAAAAAAATCTCTTTAAGAATATATACATGTAATATAATAGTGTAAAAATATATCCAATCAATTAGTATTTAAATAAATGAACTGGGTCATTGGATTTATGTAGTTAATAGTAGGTACATAATATTAGTTTCATGACTAAATTTGGGAAAAAATATGCTAATTGTTTTACTAAAACAACTTCAACGAACACTCTGTGAGTACAAGAACTTTAATGATACATGGTTTTCCTTTTAAGGTGTACAATACATTTAGTTATTTATTGGGTTAGTTTAAGTATTCATTGCTATTTAATTAGCCACAAAGACATGATAGAGACAAATACATATTTTTAAATTACATAATGTATTATTTCCTTTTTGTAATTTAAAATTTACCAATATGCTGTTAATAGTATGGAATGCTCCATACTATATAAAATTTACCTACATAGGTATATGCGGGAAAATATGAATGCAATCAAAATAATTTCTAAAATGCGAAATCGTAAAACTCGAGTTATTTTGTCTGAAAAGGGATTTTATTTTGATACTATCAAAATAATGCTGACTTATTGTACAATACGAGCGTTATGAAAGCGTGAAAAATGTGCACAAAATAAGTAGGAAGATTTGTCGAATTTTCTGCAGAGAAATATTTATATATATATATAAACAAGTGTATAATATTTGTAATTAAACCAATTTTTGAGAATATATTTCATTATTAGATAAGTACGTTTTGTCTATGGTATTATATCAACAGTTCGCCATCGCCACATACATACAAACAAGCTAAATCATGGCATTTACAATAATAATTATGACGCATGCGTGGCCTTGACGTTGATTCCTATTGTTTGATAGTGACCGCGAGACTTGGAAATAACTTGAATTTAAAATTGGAATAGTGCGGGCTCGTACCTACAACATAATGAAAGCAAACAATGTACCTATTTGACTAGTGACGATTGACTCTACTCGTTGAACAAGCAAGTTTAAAATTTTCTATTATATGTTATAGGATTGGTATGAAATGGAGCTATGGAAAAATTGAGCTTATTCAAATTAAAATGAATTTAAGACTAATTCAGAAAATCTATCTCTATAGGAAAAAGTTTGCTAAAGGTCCACGAAAACATTCTGGCCTAATCTCGTTGAATGCTGGTAACAAATGACAATCTCTGAACGCTTCGAATGAACATTCGAGCAGCAGGATGTTGACAAAGGAACAAATAAATTGAGACAGATGTATTGAGGTATCATTTTCTATCTCGAACCAGATAAGATTCGGTGGGAGGGCACGAGCTAGAGGGCGTAGTTTCGCCAAAATCGGGTCAAGTTACTTCGGGGTGGGTCACAAAGGTAGAAGGGGCCGGGGATGGGATAATAGGTACCTGAGCACGTGTGCTACCGGATACAGAGGGCCATTGTCTACCGGAGGAAGCGATTTCGACGCGTCGGAAGATGTGACGCCGATTTTTTTATGTAAGCATGATGGAGTCAAGTAATGTTCACTCGTATTTGAATACGGTATTGATTAAAAAAAAATCGTTTATCTATGGTATAAAATAAATATTCTGCATTTATAATATTATATAAATGTTAATTTAATCTAATTTCATTGAAAAGAAATAATTAGAAGACATTATGTTGTGTTGCCGCTTTTTAACTGTACAAAATTAATAAAAAAATAGGTGTAAGAGCAAATAACTCGAATGGATAAACATGACACCTGAGGGCCCATTCTACTTGTCCTGAAATTTAGGAAATTTTCGAATAGACGAAATTTTAGCTTTCAGAGAAATAGAATAGTCTATCCGGTGTCATCTTAATTCGTACGAAAAGTAGTAAGTGAGATTGCAACCATACCGTATTCAGAAATTATGTTATTTTACTATGATTTTGATATATTTTTTAAATATTACGGTTGTTCTGAAATAGAGACATGTGAGTAACGCGACATTGTGCCGACTTACGCCGTTAGTACACAACGCGCTCGCATGAGAATGTGTAACATTTGCGAAATTAGCTCGATGACATAGCTGCGTTCTTATCAGTACAGTTTCGCAGCCAACTGCGAAAAACGTTATACAGATGCACATGTTTCGCATTCAGGGTTGCGATCCGTCCCGTCCCGATATCTCATGACAGTCCGAATGTACGAATTTTGTTTCTTTAAAGGTGACAACCCTGTTTCGCAGATGTTTCGTATTCGCAAGCGAATGCATCGATGTGCTAACGGCGCTAACGTAATACCAATTAGGCGGAGCAATAACATAGAAATTCGCTATAAAACTTGAGTGTGACGGTGCTAAATGTTTCCAGCGGAACGTAATTAACGATCCAGTGTGTGGCTGCGGCGGGAAATCGAGCGGGAAATGAGTTTTCCATATTTGAATAAATGCGCTGAGGAAATAAACACGAGGTCGGGATATTGTCTACTGACAATCTCCCGATAGAAATGAACGTTTACCTGACGTCATAGTTCATTAAAATTAAAGTTATTAGAAGTCTTCATTTGTGAATAAATAAAGTTAATAAATCAAATAAAACATTTAAAAGATTATTATTTTACCAAAGTTTAATAGCCATCTTTAATTATTTACATTTATGAATTGATTTAAAAATATAAGATAATTTTGTTCCAGAACCCGAGGTGGTGAATTCAAATGCAGACAGAAGCAAATATTTTGGAGACAGTCATTGTGAATATTTGTGTCATTGTGTACACATACATACATTTATATATAAATTAATTCAATAAAATTAAGTTTATCAGTTATTTACTCGGTAAGTAGCGCGGGATGAAATTTAGTTACATTAGGTACCGAATTTTAGTTAATATTTTTTAATATATCTTAGAACAGATCAGAGTTAAAACTTGCCTGTCTGTTTTTGTCCGAACGAAAAAGAAATCGGCTGAGAATACCAAGAATCGATCAGTGAAACCTCCACAGAATTTAAACACTAGGCCGCACCTAGCCCAACGGTCGGCGCCTAAAAGGCTGCATTATGTATGGCACTAGCGTAATATCGATCGCAAAAAAGCATCGTGATCATGAAATAAGCCGAAGCAATCGATATTCACGCAGTATGCCCGACTCCAACTGACTCCGTTTAAAAATACAATTTACTGAGGAATTCCCTGCTTTGAATTGCATTAAGTGTAAACAATAAAGCGTTAGCGAGCGTATCGGCCGCGGCAGGCGACGGAAGTGCCAGATAAACAATCTTTTTTAGATAAAAACACTGAAAACAGTCCATAAATCTGTACAACATGGGGCACCTCATCCAGGACTGTCAAAGCGGCGTATAAATAACTTACACTGTAATTATTCAGGACATAAACATTTATAGAGAATATTGTATTTTTTGTTCCACTCCTAACCTTTGCACTAATTAAATGGTAGAGCATCCGGTTCTGATCATTATACGGAGTGATTGAAAGTTGATTTGAATTTCAATGTTCTATAATTCGGCCTGTGTAATTTTTATTTCCTGTGATTTGGGATTCAATATGACATTCCGTGATTTTCTTTTTTCGACACATTTAAAAACTACTTTTGTATTTTTTAGATGCAGTGCTGATGTAGCGATGCTCGCCTCGTCGTAGTGAACTGCGTAAAATTGGAGCGCGCTCGGGACGTCACTTCCGGTGCCAATAATTTATTTGCCCCGGCCTCCGCTCGTGATGAGACGGCGACGCACTATACGACATTTGTCCACAGTTAAATTTGGAACAATTTCTGGGAACATAATGATTTGAGATTTGATATGAATTATTTTTTTTTCTACAACCGTACGTTGACCTAAATCTTGTGACATTTCATAACAGCAATATTTCACTCACAATAAATGCAATATGACATACTTTTAAGGGATATTAAGGAGAAAGCTACTTAATAGTTTTAATACGCATTTATTCATAATACCTGAAGGACAACTTCATAAAATGTTATTTTTGTCGATGTGTCTTCCCCTCTTTAACGACTTATCTACATCCTTTCTCATTTTATTTTATTTATGTAAGTTCACTGATTTGTTTTGTTTGTGTTACTTATCCAAAACATGATATGATAGAAATGTAACCCTTGTCAAAAGTGCCATGTTTCGTTGTAATAACATTTTAAAAATATTTGCTATATTTACAAGTATGCCGCTTTTATATCTCTCGGCAATCGCTGTATTTAACTAGACGTGTAAGTATTTTTAAATTAAATTTACGCCCTAACTAATAAAAGCGTTCTGAGCTTTTATTTATATATTTTTAATTCACTTTATCAGAAGACCGCAGAGTAATCAGTAATGAGGTTTCATTTCAGTTTTTTAGTAGGTTTGTCTTTGCTATATTTGAAAATTATTGCTTGAAATAAATAATGTGTTTGAATTCTATTGTCGAAAAAAATATAGTCAGGTTCGCCTATTCATCTAAAATATTTGTAGTAATTTAAAAAACAATTTTATTCAAATAAGTGAACACAAATCGCTAGAAGAATCCTTCATTCCTTAATTAATCCTTATAGGCTACATTTTTTTTCATAATTTTCCACGTCTCACGAGATGTAAGTACATATGAAATTATTATCTCATGCTTCATTTGCATGAATTGTAATCTCAGGGGCAGTGTGCGAAGGACGGTGCGCCTACGCCGTCCGCCCTCGCCCCCGCCCATCTTGATAACGTATCGGGGTCGACATTTACTGCCATTATCGTCATGCTAAAAATCGTATGCTTATAATCTGCAATCACTTTGTACACCCCTATTTTAAGAACTCATTCTATTGTTCTTTTTTGATTTTAAATCGGATACAATGAGAAAAAAATTTGAATGACGAACATATTAATCAATAAAAAGGTTGTAAACTCTTTCGCACGCAATCTAAAAAATACATGCATTCTTCTTTTTAAAGTTATTTGAGACGGTACAAGACTTTTTATGAAAGCAGGTGTTTTCCAATCACGTGTAAGTAGATAACTATTTCGCGCTAACATCCTTTATCTATCTGTGAGAACTGCCTGAAAGATTTTTAGCGAGCTCTTCGGAATCCCGTCAAGTGTCGGGTTGCAGGAGGCGCCGACAAAGCCCGCCGGCGGCACCTTTGAAGTGCCGAATTCAATTAATTGCCTTATTTGCGGCTCTCTCTACGCTCATTGTAGGAATCCCTCGCAAAAAACAAATATTTGCCGAGTGTTCATTATCTGTTATTAGCCGAGTTTTAATTGTGCTGAGCTTTACTCTTGTTGATTGCGCTCGATCCGACCATGTGAATCTATAACGATGCAAGTCTGTTAGACACCGTCCGGTTTTCCCCTAAGCGAGTTTCAAGTTTATAAGAGAAACTAATGTACTGTTTGAAACATTAATTGTTAGGATACAATAGATTATTCGTTAAACTCTTAATAAATAATGAAAAACTTGAATATTGATAAGGAAAAATCATAGATCTTGTACTCTACGCTATCACTACTGCTACTAGAGAGATTCGTGTGTAATAAGTATATTAAATCACTCATTTATGTAATCTTTACTTTTGTTGAAAATCACCGACCTAAAACTATTTCTCTTAAAAGAAAAGTTTAAGTAGTGACAATAAAAATCATTGTTCTTATTCATACGGAAAAACTATGAATCAATTTGATTCATGTCTTTCCAATATGCAAGCTATACACTACGTTCGTTGGCAGTTCAGTTACCGACAGCGATTATTTATGAGTTTATTAGACTCTATTATATTACGCTTATATAGAACGTACAGTTAAACTATATTAACACATATACTAAATGTGCTTGAAATGATATTCTTGGTATCATAAAAATATTAATAAATTTGTGAGTATGCAGTATATTGATAAGTTATCAGTGTGTTCCAGCTGTAACATTCCAAGAGTTCATTTAAAACAAAGCAATTATAAATGAATAATAATGCGAGTAAACAATTAACAAGTTCAACATGGTTTTGTAATTTCAATGGGCGCATTAAAAACGTAGATAAACAATTATGTTGTCGAAAGATTTTCAGTGGGTTTCGCTTTATTACTATTCGTTTTATTACG
Source organism: Diatraea saccharalis (assembly GCA_918026875.4). NCBI lineage: Eukaryota > Metazoa > Arthropoda > Insecta > Lepidoptera > Crambidae > Diatraea > Diatraea saccharalis. The sequence goes on along the minus strand of OU893333.1, from coordinate 27,968,895 downwards.
TCATGAAAATTTATCAACTCGTCAAATGTGAAACGGACGATATTTAAAACTTTTACGAGCGTGATAGAAATCTTTTTGAATATTTAAAGGCTTATTCGATACGTCTGATCCTTGGCCTTTGTAAAAAAGCACAATGGCGCTGATAAACAAATCGGATTTACGATTCGAATCAAGGACACCTGAAAAATATTTATTCAAGGTTTTATTGTATGGGCCACTTCGCAAGGGCCCTTATTAGGGGTTTATTGAAGGACGAGAGCCCCTCGGCAGGTCTGTAAGCACCCTACAAACGTCTATACCAAAAAGCCCTTGCTCTTTTTAGCGCGGTTTACCCTGTTTCTATGCTTACCTGCCGTCACTTGTGTAAAGAGGGCATATGTTCTTTATATATGAATATATACAATGGTCATGTTTTAACGCATTATTGGACCAGAATGAATTAATTATGATTTATTTTATAGGAATCGTTTATCGATACCCACAAACAATATATTTGGCTTAATTATATCGTTCTTTTGCTAATGTCTAATATATGCAAATTAACAAACTTGCATATGTCGTGACATGGCAATGGTACGCGAAAAATACATGCATATTTTAGAAATGTTTATGCTAAATATATGGAACTAGTTTTTGTTTAGCATTTTGTGATTGAAATGAATTTAATAAACTTTTCGTTTGAAGTATAATTAAAGTATCCTTTTTAACGGAGGGAAAAAGCAATAATTTAGTTTCTTATCGAATTTCCTTCAATGAGTTCTGGTACTTTACCAAACTACCTTACAGCCCTCCATTGCCCGCCGTCATCCACTTTCAAAGTTCGAAATATGAAAAGGTTGCGCACGTGCGCAGGAGTGTGTATCGGGTTGCACCGGAAGCTCGCCAGTTGAAGCACAATGTACCGGATGTGGACGCTCACTACGACACGTATCTTTTTTATTTTCTATCGATATCATAGAAAGCCCAATATTTTTCATGTCAACACTTCAATACAATTGACAGCTATATTTAAATTTGATTAGTGATAGTGGTATTCTTTCGCTTTGTGAGGATTTAACGGTTTTTATAGTCGATAGTGATTAATTTGACTACAATAGTTTCACAGATGTTCTTCAATTTTTAGTTCGGTCTAATCTATCAATCCATTTCAACTTTTTGTCGTTGATCTTCTAAGAAAACCTATTATTCTCTTATCAAAAATCTGATGTTATATAAGATTAATTTGATCTTTCTTTGTAAGCTCATTTAAAAAGGACTATAAAAACATAGACCTAATATAATTTTTAAAATGTAACTCTAACGTTAAATGTGATATTTTGCATGTTGCAAAAATGAATTCATACTTAATAATAATATGGCAGACCTTATATCAACAATATTTTTGTCAAAGCACAGATCTGAACACATATTATGGCTTGCAAATTATGGTTAGGTTCATAGTTCTATGGTGAAATATATTATGGTGTAGCGCGTCTCGATAAATCAGAAGAACACCGTTCAGTCAAACAGACATTGGATTAACTGCTTAAGTCACTTTACAGTCATAAATTATTGCCACTGGTGGCGCGACGACTACCTTTCTTCATGAATGTTAAGGGCAGAGTACATCGTGTGGGGAATGCTAAGTGCGTTAGACACGGTCTTTAACTTTTTACGTAGTTGTTTTTGTTCATTAACGGAACTTAAGTTTGGCGTAATATAAATATAATAGATTAATAGTCGTAGTATTTTCTTAATATCATAAGAGGAAAATATTTATATTCAGTTTAATTGGTAGTGATCAATTTTTAAAACTTAAAATTTTCGAACATTGAAGACATTGATATTATTATTTTGGTATAGCATGCTGGTATCATAAAACTTCATCTTTCTTTTAGGCTTTGGTATTTTTTATAAATTTTCGTTAATTCATATTGGATGTGAGAGTAGATATTAGTGATCTATGCATATTATCTTTTTTCTCTTGTATTTCGCAACTCCTGTTCCGTACCGTACGTCCGGCGATTGGCACGTACGTAAATGCGCAACCCGAGGATGTGCGCGCCTTGCGACAGCGCGGATGCCGCGAAATTGCAGCATTAGCTTGTATACCTTATTAATACGAGTGCCGTTGCAAAATAATGAATATATACGTACATACGTTTTTGTACGGTAACCTTCAGGCGCGTCGGCCCACTTGCATTCGTTTGCAACGCTCGAGTTGACGCGAGGACGCTGAATTTCGCTCGTAAACACCGAAGTTTAAGTTATACTCTTTACTTATTACGTGTTCGTACTGATAGTGGCATCATAATGATACCTGCCACAGTTAAGTGAACGATTGTAATTTTGTATCTACTTCTTCGCAACGAAACGAAGGCAACAGGAATTTTCGTGTTAGTAGAAATATTCTTTACAGAGTCAACTATTTATTAGTTAATTAGGAACTGTTTTATGGTTTAGCTCTTTTATAAAAGTTTATTATAACCTCTATAGATAGATGTTTATTATGACGTCTTATAAAAGTGCCTATTATAATTATTTTATGTCGAAAATGTTAAATTGCTTACATCATTAAATGTATCTAAGAGTATGGAAGGTAGACAATAAAGTGTACACTAGTTTACAATAACAAGTCAACCTTAGTTATTTTGAATGCTATCTCGTTCGCCCGAAAGCCTAAAATTGCACTTTGTAATACGTACCCTCCCATATAAGCGTACGCATTAACCAACTGGAAACGGTAACTGCGAGGTTTGTAGTTTTTCGCGCGTATAAACACGGTGCGCTCTCAGCGTTAAAATTTATAATCAAATGGAGATGTGGCGGTTTTGTATAATCTGACGCGCCGTTGACTGTTCACCTAGCGAAGAATATTTTTGAATGGATAAGGTACACTCACCACGCCACACTAAAAGCGGTTCCAGCTCAGTGGTCTCCCTGCTGCGGGAGCTGGGATGCAAAAACATTGCTTATCCAGAATCCAAATCTGCCATACTGTTAAAACTCTTCAGCACTCAACACTATTAACTTTAGTTAATATTGTAGTAAAACCGGACACTTTTAAAATTCAAAGTTTAAAAACGGAATAAGATATTTGCAATAAAAAACAATTATATTTAGATTATACAATTTTAAAAAAAGGAATACTCGTCACTGATTTTAAAGGAAATTAACGTTGAAGTAAACAAAAGAATGGTGTGCACATAAGCAGTTTGCCCTATGACTGGCCACTAAGGTCGGACGCCACAACGTGCGAGGGATTGTATGGAAGGGGCGACGATTGATCAACATACCTACTCTTATGTTCGCCTTGAAATATGAAATTTGCAGACGTAATTTTAACATTTCGATGGACAGTTATATTTTTCTTACAAACGTTGTATTTTTTAGGCATTTTCAGAGAAATTAATGAACAATGGTGATTTCACAGAATCTGTCAAATTTACAAAATAAATCTGTCAAAGTTATAACAAATAACATCCAGTATTATAAATAGAAAAAAAACATTAATTCTAGAAGGTTTTCGCTTTTTTTCGTTATCAAATTTTGTGCTTAACTAACCGCAAGTGAAGCTTATTGATCATTTAATGTATAAAAAACAGAAACATTGATTTTTTCATTTCAAAGAGTGAAGTAGTTTGATTTATTAGACGTTTTTTAAGTATATTTTTAAGAAAAAGAAGATCTAAAAATTACGATTTATAAATCAAAAGCCGTGTTTGTATTAATAAAATCAATAAAATTGTATCTATCACCAAAAAATATTAGCTGTATAATTAATAGTAGATCAACAAATTGTACTCGTAGTAACAAACATATTTGCATTTAATATCAATTAGCGTATACATTTACATTAATAAATCTTCAAATTGGTAAATGTAGAAAAAAAAATTAGACCGCGTTGTGAAAATTTAATGAACATCTATTAAGGTTTATGTTTTACTTCTTTTTATTGAGTTCTTAATGAAGTTTTTTTGCATGAATTCGTTGGTTTTGGAAAAAAATCTTTCACTAGGACTCAAAATCCACTGTACAACTACGTGCGGTTGCATGACAAATAAAAAAGATCGTGTTTTGTTTCTATAGATCGCTGGATCGTCCATTCTAAATTATATCATTTAGTTTAGTTCCGTCTGCACTATCTTCTTTACTTTAACATTTGCCTGATTTTATTAGTAAATCCGTTGTACGAATAACAGAGTCAGAGCGATTTGTTCATTCTTTTTGGAGTCAAACTCTTTATTCACATCCAAAGATGCCAAAATACAGCTCAAGGTTGAAAAGCATCTTCAAGGCTTTGGCTGAAAGAGAGCGGAAAAACTACGTCAAGGTCATTGCAATGTTGCTACACCAGCCAGCCATGTGGAAAGCGTGTGCCATATGATGTTGTGATACGCGAAAAATAGACAGTGTGTGTTAGTTCTTTTTTTTAAACAGCAAAGAAAAACGTACTTTATTTTTAATTAAAGACTTAGGAGATACAATCCGAAAGGATTATCTATCAAAACAGTATTCAATGCATAATATGAAAGAAAAAACCGTTGCAGTGTACAGTTTTGTTTGAAATTGAAAATTCTCTTCATTTAAGTAACGTTACTGAGTTATATGTAGAACACTGAGTATACTTTTGGATCTACTATAATAGTAATTGGAATATTTAAATTTTTTAAACTTTTATGATGTAATAGATATTTCGTCTTATTTAATTGTTTTTGATGATTAAATATTGAGTAATTAATTTCTATTTTATTGGTGAAAAAATATAATCGGATCGGGATCAATATAAAAAAATGTACTGGCTAACCCAAGAATTCGAATCGAGTAACTAGACTAATACAAAATATAAACCCGATTCTGGTACATACTTAAGTAACGACTTAATTAAATTAAGCCTTGTAAGTTGTCTGAACTTTATGTCACCTTAAAACTAAAAAAAGTATTTAGTTAAATTACTGCAACCAGACGTAACCTATAAAACGCTTATACGACCAAATTGCAACGATAAATTGTAATTAATATTGATTGCTTGGTAGAGGTGTAAACACGCTCGTCGGTGAGGACCACCCGTGCTTACGGCTAGGACTGTCTCCCGACTAATTTATTATTTCAGTAGCTAGTCAACAGTCAAAACATACACAGAGATGATTTAAAGCGCCATAAACGCACGTTTTATAACGAATGGAAATGAACTTTTACCAATGATAGTGTGCAGTCGCGTTCGTTTTGTAAATTTATAAAATATATGATTGCTTAGATAATTACATTCATGTAAAATTATTGCGAAATATAAGTGAGATAATAGTTAAATGTTATTTCTGAAAGCATTGCACCAATTCTTAATAGCTTTTATTTGATTCAATTTGAATGTTCATAAAAAAGATAAAGAATGCAAATCTCAAATTCAAAATTACTTTTTTATGATTTATAAATTTTATTAGGTACAACTAATTTAAAAGTTCTCATAAAAGTTTCAAATAATGATTGTTAAATCTCGTAAATTTTAACATATAGGAGTAATTAGGAAACGTTATTTTTTTACGTTTTTTGGATTTAATCCTCCATCAAATTAAAATAAAATAGTGTAATGATTTATGTGACTGTTTAGCTTTGAGAGCTACTTTATTAAGTATACTCATTGTCATATCATCAAGAGTAGCTCGGTGGCGTAGTGGATAAGCGCCTCGGCCCGCGATCGTTGTCGTTAAGCAACTTTCGCAAGGGTCGGTCACGAGATGGGTGACCAAAAAAAAATATTATCTCCAGCTACTCCGTGCTTCGGACGGCACGTTAAACCGTTGGTCCCGGCTACATTTGCAGTCGTTAATACCCTCCAATCCGCATTGGCCTAGCGTGGAGTGTCATGGCCCGTCCTCCTTAACCATCCATAAGGAAGGCCTCAGCCCCTGCAGTTGAGATGTAAAAGGGCTGATGATGATGATTGTCATATCTTGTATACTTTGTAGTCGAGTTATCAAATGCAAAATAGAAATAAAAGAAACATAGTGATATTTTCCTGTTTCAAAGATACATAGATAATAATCGTAAGGTGCCGATGTGTAAAACGATTCTTGGAAGCGCTTGGAAGTATTAGTAAGGTAAGTGCATTATTTGTAAACACAGTGGGGCAGGTAATTGGTGGGTTATCGCGAGCGGTTAATGAGGCCGTCTAACTGCCCGATAAGCGCCGATTCACTTATCTTTACGAGATAATGATAACACTGAAGCTCGGATCGGTGTGAAACTTTTAAAGTTTGGAAACTTGTATAGATAAAGGGTATCGATAAAGTCGAGTATATTTTATTAGTTTCATTAGTAGTTTTATAAACAAAACTGAACGTTTACTTAACTTTTATTATTAGAATTCCCGTTAAAATGTTATCGGACCGTGAATACTAAGTTATAATTATAGAAAGTTTGTTTCCAATTAGTGTTTATTAGAAAATTAAATATAGACACAAATAACAACAGAGTATCAATGGAAGTCATTTTGTGATTTAATCAGATTAATTCATTAAAAAATTCTTTAATGAACTTTCTAAACCCAGTAATTTGACAACTAAAAAGAAGTCCCATTAACTCTACTAAGTGTTTAAATACCTTCCGATATAGTATATAAAGTAGTTTACACTGAACGGAATTGTTTTCCGTATTGTGTTAAATAATTAGGATTGTATAAAAAATATTTTGAGAACTAAAAGTAATCAACGTCTCTGGATCAATACGTTAAATAATCACCAATAAATAAATATGTCATAAAAATACTTCATTAGCGTCGCTTTGAGATAGTAATAACTATAAAAAAAGTTCGCAGTAAGTCACTCGATGCGAGCAAAGTTGGATCGATCGTGGTGGAGACCCTTTAAATCTTATACTCAACAGTGAAATTGTCCCTCTGAGATTACGATGAAGTTGATGACAGAGATCGTTGAAGACTCACCAGTGTTGTTGTTGTTGTTGTAGTGATGTCCGGGCGGGGGTAAGTAATCCGGCAGTTCCGGCAAACATACGTTGCTCTCGTACATATTGGGCGGTACGTTGGCCAATAAGGAACGCTCTTTTTCTACATCTGCGAATGTTCACTTTAGTTTAGACAAACATAATTTATTCTAATAAGGTCATTTTATTTTGATATTAATATTTGTCAGTCATATCTATACCAATCATAATAAGAACTTTCTACCTTAGTTTGTTTGTACGAGATGATCCGATCATGAAAATGCTTACGCCTGCGAGAAGTTAAATCATTTACGAGGGCGAAGTCGCGAGAAAACCACTAGTGTTTAAATTTTTCTACATTAATGTGTTTAGATGTAACTTATACACGCTTTATTTCACTTAATTACCAATTTGGTTTTTTTGAATTTGAAGTTATAGTGCTTAAACTCTTTTCCGACTTATATATAGTTTCCTTGTCTAGTTAAGTAGTTGTGACCACATCAACGTAAAGAAAAAAATTAATAAAAACAAATGAAACGTCAAGTTGACAATGTAGCTTAAATTGGCGGTATTATGACGTACCTTTTTGTAATATTTCGAGATGTTCCCATAGGATATCGCCCATAAAAGCAGGCGCGCGCGCGACGAACTCCTCGCGGCCCATGGCGCATATGTCCTTGCCCTGCGCGCGCGCAAATTGCTGCAACGCTACGCCCTCCAGTGAAAATTCGCGCGCCGCCCAACGCAGCCACGCAGCCACTGCTGCTTCGCTCCATTGTCTGGGGTCTGCGGAAGGATGAGGAATTAAGTTCCATTTACATTATCAGTTTTCTTATTTCATTATTTATTAAGTCACATCTTGCTTACAATCATTATTTTCAAGCGTAACATTTTCCATAGTTTCACTTTATAAGTTAAGATTACCTTGGACTTCTTAAAAATATGGTATAGGTAACAAGAATAAAGGTGCTTTTAAATTAAGCAAATGATCCATGGACAGCTGTTAATACTAAAAACTTTTTTCTGGATATGACTTCAAATAGATCAAGTGCTTTTGGGGTATATTAATCGAGTATTAAGTTAGACTATGTTACTATTTTAATCGAGTAGTCGCAAATAGCACACACAAATAATTAGAGTCCTCGTAGCGGACGGTGCAACAACAATTAGCAGGGCACCGAACCGAGTCGTTTCGAGAGCGGAACTTGCCCCACGCAGGATGTGCGTCGACCTTCGCGCCTGCACATGCGCTTGTTTCTTTATATTGTAATGACCAACTTAATTTAATTAAACCTTTTTTATACGATTCATTAAAATCACACAAGTATGATGTGATGATTTATAACTCATACTGTCTTTTCACTACGCAGTATGAATTAAAGACTCTGCAATTCCCTTTGTTTGTTAGGCTTTTAACGCCTTCTTTGTGACGGAACTAAATTGGATTTTAATATGGTGTTTATTGTTGGATAAAAAGATTACTTGTTTTAGGCAAGTTGGGCGAAGGTTTTCTGTAGGTTAAACGAATGATTGGCGCCCGAATTTAATATTATTTTCTTGAATAATTTGCTTTTGAGATAAGTATTATTTATTGAAAAAAGTTTTTATCTATTTCGTTTATCTATAGTGTATTTGGACTACAATTTTGACAATTTATAATGACATGTGACACGAAATATCGTACCTATAGTATAATTATATTTATTAAGATATTTATGTAAGCATGAGAAGTGATTATCTACTCAATAATTTACTCTCTATTTGAAACATATTGTACAATTACTTAAAGTCCTGAAACGAAGGCGAAGCAACTACAAACAGAAGCCTAGTTGTTAATAAAAAAAGGTCTATAAAACCGACAACAACTTCTAAGAAAAGTTTACAGTAAACGCCGCCGCCCATCAGACACTGACGGTCGTTATTAAGCACAGTGGTTGATCACCGCTGCATCAAAGATTAGATATAATCGTTGAATTGCAAAAACGGTCGCACTCGCCAGTTGCTCTAGAAGGCTTTTACAAAGGCATCGCGAAGAAATCTAAAGCGCGTCCAATTTAAATGGTAGGATCGCATCTTATCGTGTGCTGGCGCGAACACTCGTAGAACCGGACTGGCGGGGGCTACTAGAAATTATAGGTTCCATACCGGCAGAAGGAAGATTTTATGATTTGATTTGCTGTTGAATTACTTAGAATAGTTTACTGTTATTTTTAAATAGGAAATAGAGGGATTTCTTCCTTTTTATTTAAATTATTTTTGCTTAAGATGTACTATAATCTTATTTACTAATACAACTGGCGAAGGCTTTACCCGACAAAGGCGAAGTGAAAAGGAGGGTTATGATTTTGGCCGATATGTATGTAAGTGTGTTCACGTGTTCGCAACTGGACAAATGAGTTATCATTAGAAGCGTATTAGTTGTCCGCTTATGTCCGGCTTTGTGACGTTACATTAAATTGGCAACAGTGCCCTCTAGAGAGCATGAAGTAAGAAACTAATTAAAATATATTATTCAATCCTTCCATGTTCAAATGAAAGGGCTAAATTAGAACATTTCTAAATATATATATTTTGCTAGCGATTTTGCTTAAATACACTCGAAAATAAATTAAATAAAAAAGAAGTTCATAAACTAAAACACAACTATAGCTAACAAGCGCTCTAAAAAGTTTCAAATAAGAAATTTATTTTATAGCGATAGCTATAACAAATTAGCTATGACCAAAGCACAGCTTAGTATCAGTATGCTGTATCAGTGCTGTGCAGCTGTATTCGGTTTTTAGGTTTTGAACTTATTTTTAGGCAGTTTTCTTTAAGTTAAAAACCAATATGTTTTAATTAACCTTAACTTACACTTTCTCCCCAAAATTAATCTATATTTCTACAGTAACAAAATGTAAATATTAAAAAATGAAACTATACGTATGACCTTCACGTTGAAAGAGTTTGAAATCACATCAAATACAGCTCACCTAGACATCGTCTCCTGTTGGAGATCGATACAAATGAAGTTATGCAGCGCGATAGTATGATATTGCGGCTCGACGGAATCTAACTTTTTCCTAGCGGAGTTTTAATAATAAGTAATTAGTTTAATTATTGCTTTTAGTCGGTAGCCGCTTTGGGGGTGGCCCTTTAATGTTGTAACATAGACTTCGTTACTACTACGAGGGTCAAACTGAAAGTTCTTAGAAAATCAAAAACTGATTACATTAGCCAGTTATTAGTTTTATTATATCTTTTCAAAATATTGTCCATTCACGTCAATACACCGCTGCATGCGATGGAACCACTGGGAAAAGCACTTTGCCCACTCGTCCTTAGGGGTCTCTTCAATGGCATCGCGATACGCAGCCACCGCTTCTTCAGCATTCATAAACCGCTTTCCTTTAAGTTTTTCTTTAATTTTTGGAAATAAATAAAAATCACAAGGCGCGAGGTCGGGGCTATACGGCGGGTGACCCAGTAATTCAACGTTTGATGTCGCCAAATAGTCGATCGTTCGCTTGGCGGTGTGCGACGAGGCGTTGTCGTGGTGAAGGAGGATCCTACTGCGAGGTCGTTTCTCTCGAACTTTTTCCAAGACAAGTGGCAAACAATTGGTAGTGTACCATTCTGCAGAAACTGTTTTTTGATCCTCTAACACAATTGTTGCAAAATGACCTATCCTTCCAAAGAACGAGGCCACCATTTTTTTTCCCGCACTTCGATCTCTCTTCACTTTAGTTGGCAACTCCTCGAAAGGAAACCCACTGAGCAGATTGTCTTTTGGTTTTAGGATCATAACAGTAAATCCAGCTTTCGTCACCTGTTAGTATGTCGAACACAGCATTTGAGTCACCTCCGTTAAATCTTTCAATCATTTTACGACACCAATCCACAGGATGGAGTTTTTGAGCCTCAGTCAAATTATGAGGTATCCACCGGGCGCAAAGCTTCCTGACCGCTAAATGTTCGTGGAGGATTTTGTGCACTTGACTCATACCGATGCCTAAGCTTGTCCGAATCTGTTGATAGGTCACTCTTTTGTCAGTCTCTATCATACGCCGCACAACACAGATGTTATCTTCAGTCGTCGCCGTAGAAGGCCGTCCCTCACGTAAATCATCAGTGAGATTAGTGTGACCACGTTTAAACTCATTAAACCAGTTGTAAACAGTCGCACGAGATGGGGCTTCATCGTGAAAGGCCAATCGTAGTCTATCATAACTTTCTTGTTGACTTAAATGACATCGAAAGTCATAAAAAATCATTGCACGAAAATTTTCTCGTGTTAAATTCATGATGACGTGACACAGAAATATATACTCAGTAATATTGGCAAAGAGTTATATTTTCAAATTTTAGAATTATTTTTTTATTATATTGTTTATAAGTGGCCAGTTCTAAGAACTTTCAGTTTGACCCTCGTACCCTATGTCAACTTTGAAATGTAGCCTTAATATAAACGAACGACATAAAAAAATCAATGTAAAGGCGTATTTGTAACTTAGTAAAGAAAGACCGTTATTGAAAACACATTTCGCTTTTAAATGTAGCTAATTTAATTCAGGCTATTATCTACAAGGGTGGTCTGTCTTGCTAACAGTAATTTACCATATTATCGTAACCAATTAACATCGATGGTTGTCGTGTCGAATGGGAGCAGTAAATGTCTACTGTAACGGTAGCAGGTATTTTTTGGATCATACCGTTTTAGTTTTCCTGTTATTAGGGAGTCAAAGGAATCTACTTTCGATACATCTACGTATTCGGTAATCTTATTTTTATGATATCCACTTATTTTATTATTGATTATCCATACTATGAATTTAATATTCTTTTCTTTATTGTCCGTAAGAGTGCAAAATGTAGGTATGTAATACAGACATACCTACATTCCAAAGTATTTTTGTACAAAATTTTTATATTAGTATAGATTTCAAAGTAGGTTAAGTAATTAAAGTTTTCATTTGTAATGTAAAATATTTCATTGTGGCAAAACAAACAATATCATATTCACGTAGTTATATAATTTTATTTTTATTATTGTTAAAGACTTCGAGATTTTTTATTTGACATAGCGTTTTTAATTTCCAATAAGTAGATTTTTTATTGTTTATTTGCGGAGTTCGATCAATTTACTCGATAAACGATGAGGTGAAATTTGTATTAGTAGGCAGACTTATAATTAAGTATACCGATGTAATTAAATGTTACATGTAACATGTATGTATATATAAGAATAAAGCAGTATCATGTTTCTTAAAAACAGTTAATACAAAAAAAGAGCAAGTTTGCTTTTTTAAACGATCCAGAAAGAATGCTGGCACGAATGAATGGTCTGAAATAAATGAATAAAAGGGAGCGAATGTTGGTGACCTTATTCTTGAGTGGAGTTGCTCGTTACCGCAGTACCTGGACCACAGAAACAAAGTGGCCCAAGTCTGTATGGAAATGGGCTGATTTTATTAACAGTCGATCCGGAGATAACGTTGCGTATCCTGATGCGGTTGGCTGCTTAGGGTTGTCGACAAATTATAAAAACGATGTATTAGCAATAAATAATGTTTTATTTTAAATACAGTATGTTTATAAAATTCAATATGCTTATAAATTTTAATAGCTATCGTAAACAGTAGGACTGTCTAACTTTATAGTCGTTTATTCAGGAAAACAATGAATGCACATTAATTTAAAAAGTCAGGAATGCCTTTAGAGTTTCACAATTGTACCATTTGTGGGTCATTGTATTTTAGTAACCTTCGTTCAATGATAACAGATACAATTAATTACGCATTTCTTTTTCTCAGCAAAAATCACGTGTTTTTCTGATTATTTAGATAAAACATGAACCATATTATATTTTAAAATTACAATTAACTTTTATACGATCTAAAAACTTCGAAAATTTCGGCTAATAATCAAATAGGATGAGCGATATAGTTACACTATATACTATACTTAGCCTTTTATTAGTATGAAATTTATAAAAGTCGTTTCATTTACGCTTTAGCAATTTATCATTTTGTAGAAATCAAACCATTGTCTAGAGGGGACTAGTGCGATCGAAATTAATCTCATACAATATCTTTGCAATTGACAACCCTACGAACATGCGTCATTTTGTACCACCATTTTATGTTCAACGAGATCACGAGCGAGATAAAAGACAACATACACTGTCCATGTGTGTACTCCATAGAGGATTGCTCTATGTAAATTGTTTGTTTTATATTTTCTTAGTTGTTTAAAAGTGAATCCCATGCCAATTAACATTTCGCAATTTGCAAAAAAGTTGTTTTTTTTTTTTACCCCGTTTCAAGTTACATGTTAAGTCATTGTGAATTTTCTCACTTTCAATGTGTGAATAACGTGTTGTAGTGTAGCAACAGCTACCACATCATTAATTAGTGAATTAATTATAATGTTGGGTGTGCGTTGTCTTTCCTTGTTTTATCGTTACCACATTATGCATTATTGACGAAAACATTATGATGTTATATATTTGGAGTCAATTAAGAGTATATTTTACCACGGTGAACACTCTCATATCTAATTATTCATATCAAATAGTTAGTTAGGTTTTGGTAACATTAAAAAAGTATTTAGAATCATCATTGCATTTTTTTTATATTCAAGTTGCGAGTTCTTGAAGTCTTTATAATAGTATATGTTACTTTCCTTTTCCGGTTCGTGATCGACGCTGGAGGACTTTACTGACTGTACCAAAATCTATTTGTTCTACGAATTAAGTGTCATGCGCACTTTAAGCTCGCAATTTTTCTGTGCATGTCAGTCACCTCGGTTCGTCAACGAGCCTAAAATCTTTAGGCTCGCATTTTTCGGTGCATGTCAGTCACCTTGGTTCGTCTGCGAGCTTAAAAGCCCTCTTTATCGCCTTCTGAGTGACTTCGAGCCCATTTAAGAAGGCTTCATGTAGAAAGTACAGATTCAAGAAGAATCGACATTAAAATTACTTATTGGAATGATTTAACAATTCAAATGTTTGTAAATAAATAAACGTAATACACAATTTCAAACCAATAAAAAAAAAAACTATGACTGAAATTCTAAATATGTTAAGTGCACAAGCGTTAAGTTATAATTAGCTACAATGTTAGCATCTTAATGTAACTGAGCTAAATGTTGGACCCGACAAATCGATTTGTGTTTAACAGCCCCATTTATTGCTCCAAACAATTAAACCGGCCGGGCCGATATGACAACTTTAATTGCTAATTGATCCTGATGTTGGGCGATCGATTACTTTTATACGAATGTTTATAATCCTACAGATAACGTGTTCTGTTTATTGGAAACACTTTTGAAACTAATCCGCTTCAGATACTACTGTAATTGTTTATTCGTATTATTTAAAACGTGAAAATGAAAACAGAAAAAGAAATCAATATGCTACAAATAATATTAATGTTAATCTACTCGATTTATTTGACCGTAATCGACGAAACAGTCATAGAAGAGCTTTTAAATTGTATTTCATTATGTATATATGGGCAATTTTAAATTGAATTGTATTGTAACGAAAATTAATATGCATAAGAATAAGAAAGTTTAATCTTTAAATCGAAACAGCATAGGCAGCGAGCAAGCTTCTTGGGAAGATCTCGTGATCGGGAAAATTCCTAATTTGTAATGTAAGTATATGACATTTAAATTAGGAATTTTCAAATATATAAAAAATACACCTGAGCTTTATGTTATGATTAGATTTTTCTATAAAACTATTAACGACTATTTATATTTAACGACGTCCTGCGTACGGTTCCGCGTGGCATCTATGCGCAAGCGCAACGGAAGCGCGAATAGACGCCGCTCAGACGCACGCACTTCCGCCGCGGCCGACGAACTCGCCACCTGTGCCCTGTGGGCGACACCTAATGCCATCTAGTGGGAGGTTAGGGGAACTAAATAAATAAAATTTTCAGATTTATCTTATATGAAAGATTCTGAAACTTCTACTTCTAGTTAATTTTTCTAGTCTTATCGAGCTACTTCAATATTGATGGTTAATATTGTATTTGTTACAATTGGTACAAAAAAAAATGAGAACCGCTTGGAATTACTTCAGACCATTGGTGATGTTACAAAATAAATAAGCTTTTGATGACAACATAACTTTTACATGGCCATATGTTTATGTACATTTTCATATCCACGTTTTAAAAAACAATTAAGAAACTTGAAAAATATTAGACGAATCAGTAGAACTACGGAAATGAGCAGAACTAAAAAAAGGTAGTTACTATAATTAAACTATAGGTTTTGATATTCAACAAGCTCATGCTGACATAATGAATAGATGTCTATTTGGTGACCCTACCTCTCATGCTAGACGCCAAAAAAAGGTAGTCGACGTCATGGAGTCCGTACATATTCGTAGCGATCGCTCCAACAAAGGCATAGGTGCTGTCGCGACGTGCATTTACATATATGTTAATGCACTGTACGGACGGTTAACAGTTTTTGCTTGTAACTTACTTGCACCTGAAACTAACATTCGTTTGTTTGTGTCGAGTTTAATGGCCGTTAAATTGTTTGAATACGAACGCTTTGTTTTCGCGAGGGTTTTGTTAAAAAATATATTAATTTTAACTTAAAGAAAGCAGTCCTATGTCCAGATTCATTTGAAGTAAGCATTTCTCTTTAAGTATCAATATAGCATTGTGAATGATAAAATATAATAATCCTACTTAACTAATACTTTGATAAAGCTAGCGTCGAACAATTTGGTGTTTTCGCATGGCGCAAGACAGAAGCAAATTCGTAGAGCTGACTGCAAATTCCAGTATTAATAAAGAGTTATTTTTATTACCTGTTCATTAATAAATATATAGAAATAATAATAGCTTCAAAGATACGGTAGATGTCAGAACGGTGACAGTTATATGATTACATTTGACTGAATTTACGTGCATTTTCGATAGCTATAGCTGGTATTAAGGTAAGTGTCATAAGGTGACCCAAGTTTGAGCTCTCGTATACTAAAAATTAACTAAAATACGATTCAACACCTGCAGTCAACAAATGAAACCGAAATAATTATTTATTTGATTTGTTTTGCAAGATCAAAAACTAAAAAAGAATAAGGTTATCTTATGTTGTTCTTAAAAAATAGAAATAAGTATTCCGTATATAACATTACTAAGGGGCGGGAAATTCTCAATGTAGGGCATTTACCTTGTACAAGTTTAAATACGCGCGCGTGTGTGTGTGTGTGTGTGTGTGTGTGTGTGTGTGTGTGTGTGTGTGTGTGTGTGTGTGTGTGTGTGTTTGTGTGTGTGTGTGTGTGTGTGTTTTTTGGTGTTGGTTTTTAATATAAAGATCCTGCAACAGCATATATCACATATACATGCATATGTGTTGAAACTAATACACGCTACTACAAAATTATTATAATAAAACAGCTCAGCTTTGGACTTCGTTAACGTTCTGAAATCTACTTATGCCACAGTAAAAATCGCACCGAGGAACGGACTCAGGGAACGGTACAGGTTGCAAGCGAGTTTAATTAACAATATGCAGTGATGACCGAAAAGGTCTGTCATTCAGCATATATCTAGTTATAGTAGCGTATAATAATTAACGACCGCAACATGCTGATTCATTAATAGTGTTCAAACAGTAGGTAACCGTGTAAGTGTTGCACGCTACACTTGATACGACACAAGTGCTTGCGTCCGACCACAACCCGACCGCACTACGTCGTATGTCCAATGAATTATTTTTATCATTGTTACGTATTTCAGAGATCGTTTCGACGTATGTTATAAAATGTCAGCTATTTACATTAATTCAAGTTAAGCTACCTATTAGCACAACAAACAAAAGGGGATGATACATATTTAAATCAGATAGTACCAAAGACTTTATTGAAATTTCAAGTGCTGAAACTAATCGCCTTTGTAATTTCGTGTTAATATACTTCTATTCTTGTTCAAACTATACTCAGACATGCATCATCATCATTATTATCAGCCCTCTTTACATCTACATTGCAAGAGTTCAGCCCTTGCTTATGGTTGGATGGTTAAGAAGAATAACCCTCTGCGACGGGCTCAATGTGGACGGTATAAACGAGTGCAAAATGCAGCCGGTACCAACGGCTTAGCTTTGTTACAGAAACATTCCGAAATTATCGGAAGGCGTGCACGCACGAAATAATTTTTGGTCACCCATCCCGTGGCTGACCACTGCGAAAGTTGCTTAACAACAACGATCGTGGGTCGCGGTGCTTATCCACTAAGCCACCGAGCTATTCCCAACGCATGCATAAAACGACGTATCTATAGACGGGCCTTAATTGCCGCCGGTGACTTATTAATGGATATTGTTATTGAATAAAAAAAAACAAAACCGACTTTAAAGTAAAAATACGAAAAGTTAAAAATATTTGAGAATTAACTTAACAATACGTCGTAAGTACCTGGGCGATTAGTAGGTTGGTACCTGACCTATCGCCTTGGCAATAACGACATATTATTCCACATCAGGTCATCAGATTTTGAAGGTCTTCAGAGCCAATCACAATTCAGTCTCATAGTCAGAGTTAAGTAGGTATATACATCATTAAAACTTAACCGCAGAGCCTATTCTGTAGTATTTTTAAGGAGATCCCTGGAATATCTTCCACATTGATGACACAGACTTAAATCAAATTACTATGGAACCAACCAGACACTCTACTCTTTTGAGTGCAAAAAAAACATTTTTCAAATCGATAAGTATATATTACTATCCGACTATAAATACCGAAAAAAAACACGGTCGAATCGAAAAAAAAAGTGGTTCTCACCTCCTCCTTTTTTTGAAAACCGCCGAAAATATAAGATTTAATATCTTTAAACGCACTTCATTTTCAATCGTTTATTTATCTGTAAGTTCTTAGATGAAAGCGATTGGAGTGCATAAATTATTTCAGTCTTTATAGCTTTTTCTTCCTGATCGTTAAATTACATTAACGTTTTCAAATGGAACGGTTTACGATTAAAAAACAGGTAAGAGACTGCACGATACCATCATATGTATGTATTACGCTGAAATACTCGTAACAGTTACTTATTTGAAGTATATCTTTAAGGTGTAAATCGAAACTAACTAAAGGAGACACTGACAAATACAGAGAGGCATTTTTTTTATTAATGAATGAGAATTAAAATCGGTCAAGATTAAAGGCGTCTTTGGTTTATTTTTCTAATTACAACAATAATTAGTTATTCTGTATCAATATAAAACTGATTACCAAATTTCTTTCAATAATTATTGGAATCACTCTAATTTCTGTTATTAGAAACAAAGAAAGCTACACATATCATTTGACAAATTGAAAAAAAAACTATTCCACTTCTCCAGAATGTTCTAATCAATAATAATCATATATACATAATGATACATTATTTCAAATGGTTAATATTTTACAAGTTATTAAAATTGAAGATAGTAATTTAATTTATTTCACCTACTTATGATACACGTATTAATAAATTAATATAAGATCTAAAACGTTTTTTACAAAAGATAACGTTTGTAAATCTTATTGTTTTATTAAAGGAATTAAGCCCAATCAAAGCTTAAATGTAAACCAACCTTTTGGCACGCCGAGGCGCAGCTGTTCCTTCTCCCAAGAGGCGAAGGTAGCCTTCAGCGCCTCGGCCATCTTCTTGTTGGTGCCAGGCGTGAGCGGCGGCACCTGCGACGGGATGTCTGTAAAAGAAAATATAATATAGTAAAGAGTTTTCAACAATTTTCTCCTTATACTCTAGTCGGTATTAAGTACTTGACTATTAAATATTTCTTTCTTTTAAGAAATCGGTTTTATCTAATTCTAGGAAGACACAATAGATATTGTTAAGATTCCATGAACGCCATATTATTTTTCAAAATAAAATCTATGTTATAGCTTTGTATTGGTGAAAGAATTTTTAAAATCAGTCCAGTAGTTACAAAGCCAATTCAATGCAATCAAACAATGAAATCTTTAGTCTTTATAATATTAGTATAGACAAAGATTTTTCTTCTTCATAATAAACCTATTAGTAACTTTGAATTACATATCAGATTTTCACAAAGAAAAGTAACATTAATAAAAATATAATTCAACGAATTATCTAGCGGCGCCAGTAAAGAAAACCATATGAGCTTTTAACAGATGCAAGTTTAATGAAAATATAGATTACATGAACGATGATAAGCTCAGCCTCGAAGAAGACTACGAAACCATTAATTGACATTATCATAACATACGACGGTCGCTTTCACGTATTTTGTATCGTGAAATGTTAATTAAGAGATGCATCGTTTTTCGTTGACCTTTGTTTATCTGTTACACGCGTAGGCTTCGATCCAGTTTGTTAACAGATCTCGTTCGGTGTAATGACCACCGCCACGATCGTCTCATTACGGGACCTTAAGGAATTGATACAGTTAAATGAAGATATGACGTGGAACGCCATATTTACATAATAATAGTGAAAAGCTTCAAAATGTTTATTTACTTAGAGACTTCACCATTTTACACATTCAAAGTATAAACACAGTATGAATTATATTTAGAATCGATTTATTAGCGACTCGATCAGCGGCGGTGACTTTTGAAGCGAACTTTAATTTGTTAGAGGAAAGCTTTTCAATTCAGTTGCTTATTACCGAGACGGTTTTACTTACTCATCCGAGATCATTATCGGACGAATTAATTACTTTATCTACGCTATTTATACGGGGTACCGGTGAACAAATTAATAGCGGACTTTTTGAGTCTTGATGGCTTCGAATAAAATAAATCAGAGATAAACAAGCGAGTTGTTTGGTGGTTGTGTGCGTGAGGATGTTGCGACGTAGGCTTCATTCATAAGTGGTTCTGGTTTGTGGTGTGTTGGTGTGTGTGCGCGCACACCTGCCGACCTGTTCTGAGATGCGGAGATTTGTGCGGCTCTCCCACGGTCGCTGCCCGCTCTGATCTGCTCTAGCTCAGCTATACTGATATCATTTGAATTTTTCTGTTTATAAATAGTTTTTAAAACTACTAGGTTAGGTACAGAATAAGTGTTCTTAATCTGTATATGGTAAAAAATATTATTAATTTGACTTTTACGAGACTAGATTAGGACATTTATAGTTTTGTTTATTGTTAATAGATCTGGGTTATATTCATTTTTAATATTACAAATATTTCGTTTGTAATGATACTCTTGCATCTAGTTTTTCCGTATAAGTAGAGTTCACAGATAAAAATAAAGCAATATATACAACTATTATTTTTTGATTAATTTTACAAGCAGAATTAATAACTGCCAAAGAAATGTATAAGTAAAGTTCCTAGTAGATACCAGTCACGATCTGGGACAATTCTTGAAACAATTTGAGTAATTTGTTATGAAGGATATTTTTATATGGATATTGAAGCATCGATACTACCGTTTTTTACTCGGCAGAAGTCAGAATTTTGAGAATTAGACTTTCTTCGAAGAACCTTTTAGTTTGTACTGTGCTTTAACAATAACTAGTTCTATTACCAAGCATTTTTAATTATACAAGTAAATCATATTCTGAACGCAATAAAAAATAAGTTTATTTACCCTGATAGTGATTATTAAATGCTTTTAAAAGATTTTTTTTGCAGTTTTATTACGTATTAAAAAAAAACTTTTGTATTGGCAAGCACGACTTGTTTCGCCCGTGGCTTTGCCTACAGTCGCGGATCACACGACCGCTAATTGCGGAGCGAGCGGGCGTGATTTACCCGCACTACATCCGCACAGCTGCTCTTGACTCACTAAATAAAACTATATTGTTATTTATTAACATTGCAATATAGTATTTGTGTTACATATTGTAATGTATAAAAAATAAATTTACAATAAAAAGCATTGTTTAAAAAAGTTTTTATTGATATCGAAAAGTGCGCTCTTAAGTTTTTAACAATTTGAAACTTATTTAAATGATGTGTTGTTATTTTAAAGTAGTTTCTATAACTGAATGTGCAGTTGACTAAACATTAGCCTTATTTAGAGATATAAGTTAAACACCGTTGATTGACTTGATTCTTTTAATAATATAGATACGTTAATGTTCGAAAAAGGTTTCCTATGAAAAAACGCAAAGACCACAGAAACGTTTATTCTAATCTTTCTTATAATATAACTTAGTAGGATAAAGTTCAGTTTTCAGAACAGATTAGGGTTTATTTATTAAAACACTTTCTATTTTGAATTTGGACGATATTAGTTCTTGAGGTATTCAACTGTTGAAAATCAAATCCGCACGACTAAGCTACATAGTTACGTTTTAAGCATTATTTAACCGAATTCACAACAAAACGAAGAAAGTTGTAAATTTTTCTGATTTGTATTTTTTGTATAACATAAATTGTAACAGTGCGAATGCAAAATTAACTAAACAAAATATTTTCTCAATGTTCACTGTATTTGCATAATTAATAAAGCATTGTTACCCAAGGATGCAACGACTGTGAATACATTAGCCATATAAAGTTAATGTTGCCTGCAATAAAAACCTTTTGTACGTATGTTTGTATAAAGACGTTAAGTTGATATTTATTCGATCAATTGTGAGATAATCGCTTATAAATAAACACAATATAGTGATTATGCACACACCTGCACGACATACTTGCTTGCGTATGTATAGATCTGTCGTTAAAGGGCGTGTAAAGGTAATATGATTGGAATCTTTGTTCCCCAGTATTGTATTTTTCACTTAAGTTAGTTACTTTTGAGCGTTTGCGTTGCAAAACTATTAAAAGAATTAATAAAAAAAATTAGAGTGTGTAAGCTCATATCATTTTACATTATAATTAGAAAGTAATATGAAATGTTTCTTGAATTATTTGTAATAGGCGAAAATTTGTAAATTGTAACAATTCCAAAGAAATTCGCGATCGGTTTAAGGATTCATCTTGGGTTTGATTTTCTAGTGTATTAAAATTTCTATAAAGAGAGATTTAGAAAACAATTGCAGTATTCTATTATAGGTAAAAATACTATTATATATTAAGTTACTTTCTTCTACGAAAATTAACAAAGGCGGCTTCAAATTTGTCATTAATTAAATTAAACTTAACTTAAAGAGTATTCGTTATTCAAAAACGAATTCTCATTATTGAACTAAATAGTTGTTATAGAAACTGTTTTTTAATTTAGATATTTATATAATTTCTATGTACAATATTTATGTAAACATAAAACAATTTCGTATGCTTTTGCGTTAGAAGCTTTTAAATGTAAACTTGTAATTTGATATGCTTTTATCGGCACCTAACAGGTTCTCACGTTAAGGTGTTAGAGATCATTAATTCTGCTACAGAAAAAGCGATCGCGTTTGAGCTTTTGCGAATTTTCCTCATCAGAACTAATATATTTTGTCAAGAAGCTGCTTATTTATGCTATTTCAATATTCTTATTAAAATATATGCAAATAGTTTAAGAAAAAAATAGGAGGAATTTATATTAAATCGTATTAAAATTTTAACCATTTTGATCCTATAAATTTTGCGTGTTGTAATAATAAATAAGAAAGATTTATTATAGTCGTTGGAAATATTCAATTATGATTTTTTTCGTAAGAAATTCTTGTGGGACGACGGCATTCATCTGGAGCTCCATTCATCGTTTTAATCTCATGTTATTTTTAGTAGATAACGGAATGTAATTGAGTCAAGTATTAAAGTTGACATTAAGTTTCCAGTACTCGAATTCTTGCTGGGTAAAAAGCTACGGCGGGCGACTTCCGTTTCCGTAATTAAAGTAATTAATCTGATGTGATTTCGCTTAATTACACTCCAGCTTTTCCGTCGGACATCATCCGTTTGGATATGGACACCGAATCACGGGATTTCTCAATGACAGAATCCGAATGAACAATTAGACTTTTTTTTGATACATTAATGTTGCGAATTAAATGTTCTGTTACGGATCATGTGCAATTAGTGAGTGAGTAATGTAGTTTATAATAATGCCATAAATAAGATTGAGAAGAGTCAACTTTAATGTGTTAAACAAATAAAACTTAAACAAGAAGTGTAATTTTGCACAATTTAATTCATTATAATATAAGTAAAGAGGAGATGTGTGAAGATTGCCTACTTATTAGATCACATTCCATTGAATGTGATCTAATAAGTAGGCAATTCTCATTAGAATATATAAAATTGATCACATTACACTAAATTAGTGTTTAATTAAAGCAATGTTAAAATAATTTACCTCCCTATATTGGTGTGTGGTTGAATCCAACAGATGTTAATTAGAAAACTATGATATTTAGTGGTTGATCAATTGTGCATGCCATTTAAGATGTTCTGATTTCTATTTTTAAGATGTTCTGATGTCTATTTTTAAGATGTTCTGATTTCAATTATCTGATACAAAATTGTGACAGATAGTTTATCTGAGAAGTACAGTGTTATATGTAATAAAGGGAGCTCGGTCTGCCAATAAACTGTTAAGCAGTTTGGCGGAATAAAAAAAATTGATTTTTTTTTGTCAGTGTACTGCTTAAGTGAATAAAGTTTTTTATTATTATTATTATTATTATTAAATGTGGGTTTGTATGGTGTAGTATTTTCTTACCAACGACGGAATGGTTGACGAGGTGGCAGTTGTTTATATGTACAATTAATGTTCCCATTTATCTCCAACAACGTTCATCTTGGTTTTGTGCAAAATGTGAGTTCTCAAATAAAACTGTCGTATAAGATAGATAGACATAATTTATTTCTTTGTAATTATTTTAGTTGATTGTGTCGTGCAAAATGTGATATTTTTGTATGTAATAAATATATTTTATGTACATAAAATGTAGAGCTGCATCGACTTTTCATTCGGTAGTGGTTAAATTAATTCATATAGAAACTATATGCCAATATCTATGCAGATAAACTCTGGGCGAAAATAGTCTGTAATGATCACAAAGCTAACTTATATAATACGTATAGTATAAGAAATACGTTATGGTTGACAATTGCTTAAGCAGCCAAATCCATTCGTAAGCTCCTTAATAAAATGAGGTGTTAGTATTCTTACTGAGTGTGCCGAATGTTGAATGGCGTAGATAACCGCACAAACACCGGAGATGCGCCCCGCCGCCGAAAACCGAGGTCTCGAAACACTAAGGACTATACGAAGAACAATTTAAATAGCTTAAAAGCAAGCGAAGACAAGGTCTTACTTGTGATCTGTCTTATTTCGTAATTAGAATCGCGATTACTATATTCAAAACTTTAAACGAGTTGCGGGTGTCGTTCGCTGTACTCTATATCTTATTTTAAGACGTTTATTCATAGCTTATACAATAGATAAACTATAATTTTTCTGAATAAAGTACTGGCCGTTTAGTGAGTATTTTATTCAGAAAAAATATATTTATCATAAAGTTTATTTAAAAAAATTAGATTGCAAACTATGTATACATATCTATCTAATTAAAATCACAGTTATTTATATTTCCTGAAATAACTTATAACTTTCATTGTAACTAGTATCGACTTATAAATGTCTCGTTGACATTACTAACTATAAAACTTTGTCATAAACCTATTTGTAAGATTAGTATCAATGACAACTAATTACAATGGTGTAGGACTAATTACTGAGTTATTAGTTCTATACCAGCCATTGTTTTCCCTTACCACCTGTCGCTTTTACTAGCTTGTGTAATGACCATAATGCAAAATGCGTGTATCGTGTATAGAGAATTCCTGCACATGTGTTCGAAATAAAGGCCCGCAGTTAGGGGTGGATGTAACAGGTGGTTTGGGGGTACCACTTGTTGCATAGAAATGCACTTAGGAAGTTATGGGATATAACTTTACTTTGTTCGAAAGACCAATAAAATTTAAGTGTTTGTTGCTTAAATTAACATTCACCTTTAAAACAAACATAGCTCTATACCATTTTGGAAGTAACATAGTATTAAAACTTAAATAAGAACCAATTAAAAGAATAGCAGGAGACCTCTAACCATCATCATCACCAGACTATTAATGTCCTTACTACTGAAGCTTAGGTTTTTCGTATGAATGGAATCAAATAGAATCCACCACGCGGACCTAATGCGGATTAGTGGGAATTAATAACCGCAGATGCAGCCGGGACCAACGGTTAACCGTGCCTTCCGAAGCACGGAGGAGTTTGAGACAATAAATTTTTGGTCACCCATCCTATCACCGACCATTGCGAAAGTTGCATAAAAATCGTATCGTAGAAAGAGCGCGCTATTAACTGCTCCTCTAAATCATGCATAAAACCATATATATTTTGATAAAATTGAATATAAAAATAGTTCATAGCCTGCATTAGATGGGTTTTTATTGGTAACCCAAAAAAGAAGCTTGTTAACAACAGAATAGGTGACTTTTTCTACAAATTTAGATCTAAATTAGTTGTTAAAAAATTAAGTAAAAACCAATGATTCGGACAGCGTCCGATCAGATACGGCCGTTGTTCAGACAACAGTAACTAAGACCAATCACAATGGCGTATAGAACAAAAGCTCGCGCCATTTTTACCGCTTCTATTGTCTGTTTGAACTTGGAACGTCGCGTGACGCGGCCGGCGCGTGCGCTTGTTTCGCATTTAAATGATTCTTTTTAATGCCTTATAATTGCTATGGATATTATTTCTGGTAAAAGAAATAAAATTACATGATTTGTATCTAAAGAAGACGACTTCACCCCTTTTGAATTGGTATTCATTATTTTTGGATATGGTTTACTTTAATAAAAATTTTATGAAAATGTCTTCAAACCTATAACATTATTATAATTTTGCATTGACAATACTCTATTGATTTTTTTTAATAAAAATGCTTAGAAAATCCACTTTGTCCCTGGTACTCTGAGATGGGACACGAACCCATAACCTTTCGCAATCCAAGCTACTGCTCTAATCATTGAGCTACCCAGTACCTAATAGGACCGACGAATTTTTTTTCAAGCACTTGTTACTTTTCACTTTTCAACATCGTTCGATAAAGATGAAAATTTCTTGTAATTATTATATAGGTATTTGATTAATTTGCATTCATAATGCTATGCTATACTGAAAAATACTCTTAATGAACAATGTATTATATTGTATAGGTTTAAAGACATTTTACTTATATATTTCTTGGTATCGGTCCCATAAACTGTGACAATAGTGCACCAACAAGTTACTATTGTGACGTGTCGTTATTATGATGTGTAAGGAACTGTAACATCATTATTTAATTCAACTCGACTGTATTCGTACTGCCTATGCAAGAGAATATTTCATTGGTTACTTGCAAACTTCCCCGATTGTTTGATGTTGGTAAAAAATACTCGTTATCGTGTGAAACAGAATTATGTATTTTGTACGTTCCAAATTTGTGTACTCACCGGGCAGTAGTCCCCTTCAATTCAACCGTGGAGGAGGGTCTTTTCATATTGTGGTAAAAAATGTTATTTTCAAACGGTCCCTAGACCAAGTGAAGCGTTAAACGAGTGAAATGTAACGCTTTGCATAATCATGCAGAGTATCATTCGATTAATTGTTTTTTCTTTCTCACTTAAGTGTTATTAGTTAGACTTGTTATCGTATAATTTATAGTAAAAGTAGGTAATGTTTGTTGGTAACCGATTTGTGAAATTTATTTCTATGTTCTAATAAGAATATGTTGTGTAAAGTTTTCATGGTTTGTAAAGTTTACATTAGAATGATAGTTTTCTACGGGGCTGCCACCATGTACCTTGTTTTTATTGATATCCCGAAATTTCGGCACTGTTACAAGCGTCATGATCTCGGAGTAACTGGAAATTACTTTCTTTCGTACAAGGTACTGGTAGCAATCCCATAGAAAACTATCATTCTTATAAAATTATTATGAAAATTTCATTTTTCCTTGCGTGAAATACTGAAAAAGGGGTGAAACTGATAATGGCATTTGACCTATGGCTATTGAAATGGTACCCACTCTATTACGGAGTTGAAACAAGATATAATCTAGAAGTAATATTGAACAATAGTACATGTTTATCATTCAGTGATCTCTTGATCACGATGTAGGCGAGAGACCTTTGCTCAATGACAGAGGCGGCGCGGACGCATCATCTCATTGAGCGCGCACCGGATGGGCCAATCAGCAGCGTGAATGGTCGCCCCCGCGCTTGCGCCGCGCTAGCTGGCTCCCGTACTAGATGCCACCGTTTCTTTGTTATGCCCGTAAATTGATGTAACCTTTTACGGCTTTCGGAATGTGTCGAATCGTAAATCCGTTGTTTGTCTCATTGGACATTGTGAGAAAGTCCAGTACATATTGTACAATCTTTGATATAGAATGATATGTTTTATGATATGTCGACGGCTTTCATCCGAAATGTCCATTGAGACGTTAATGAATTAACTTCGTTGTCCTTGACATGCCAGCGGGTCGACCGAGTGTGTGAAGTGCATAAATAAATAAATATACATAATTTGTGACGCCGATACAAGTGTTTTGTATTTCACAGCCAATTACTATTAAAATGTCGCCGATTTCACTTTTAAAGAGTTCTCCCCGTATCTAGAATAAACAGGATGAACTATGTTTTTGCACTTGCAACTCTCTTTTTACTTTAAAGTACTCGAATATTCGTTTTCATAAATGCCTTTCATAAGAATCCTCTCTCTAACAATGTGTCGTCATCTGCTTCTGTTAGCAGCTGTATGAAAGAAACCTCGGTATATTCAGTGATGTTTGAAACTACTTAAATCAGAACATTAAGCTTCCTCTAGATTTTATTGACACTTTCTAAGACATCATGCAAGTCGAATTTTCTTCTTAAGTTGATTATCTATTTCTTCTTTCTTACTAGTCTTAATTAAAGAAGTTCTAATATCACGTGCAAGGTCGTTATGTGTATACAAGTATGATATAAACAAAGTTCAGTTCCCAGGTTATGTGGTAGTGGAGGTCTCACTTTCAAGATCAGCAAAGCATACGCGAAGAGCAGTAATTACTGTAACGGTTGCACAACGGCCCTCCGGACACGCAACGTTTCGACACGGAGGAAGCCGCAACATCTCTATCTTGATTCATGTTTTCTAGGGACGCAGCTTTGGTATCAATGACATTAATTTACAATGTTAGACAGTGACTTTGTAAAGAAAATTTAAATTTGGAAGCATTAACTACCAGTAATACTTTTATTACCTTTCGATGTTTATCATTGCTATCGATTGCACTGAATTATTCAATTAGTTCACGCTGCTCCAATAAAAATTATATGAAGTATTACTGCAGTTTAGTACATATTTCTCAAGTAACGTTGCGTTCGAGCTCCCCTACGGTTTCATCAAACGATAACGATTGAAGCGTGTAAATGAAATGTACCTGCATACAATCTTCAAAAGGACGATACCTAATAATTTCATATAATGAACGTTTTCATATTTTTGTTGCGGTCACGCAGCATTCACATTTGGCACAAGAGCACGCGAAACCGAGAGCGTTGCGTCACCGAGGATGATACATAGCCTTTTTCACAACAAACGATGTTTCGAATTTGAAACACGACTCGATTCGAGACGCGAATGTTTGGTATCGATTCAGCTGCCGTATGGTTAGCATGATGGACGTCCAAGTGTTTTTTTGCACCGCCATTGTACAGAGCTCACTGCGGTGTGATATTGCGAGAATTTAAATTGAATTCTAATGAAAAAGAATAAAAAGTATGAATGCAACTGTTGAATGCTGTTGTTGTTACTTCTGTATAAATTACGAACATATTCTAGATCAACTGTTTCAAGAATAATGTTGCGTGTTATCTAAACATAGACACTTTTAATTAGATATTTTTCAGAGCTTCATACAACATTATTAAATACCCAGAAGATGCCATTGTTAAAATAAATAATACAAACAGTAAGTTAGCGATTGTCCTGAAATATTACGATTCCAAAGAGTCTTATAAAACTCACCTTTTGGCTTATTGAAAGCTTTCATCATGACTTTGATTCCCATGCCTGCGATGTCCGCCGACGCCGTTGCTTCTCCGCCGCGGGCTACGATAGTCCGAGCAAAACCCGCCTTCAGGCAACGCAACGTTTATAGCACTTACACATTTACAAATAAAAGTCAAACGTCTCTTTTAATTAAATTAAATATATAAGAACAGATATCACAATGTTTATTTTTATTTAACACTTCCAAAGTCAGTTTAAACACTCCTCGCTGTTTTTCATTTTGTCGGTGCTTTAATGTCACGTCACGGTAGAAACTCTTGGTTTATTAGTACTGTTTGTGATCATGTCGTGTTGCTTAGCTCACTGTACCTGCGAATTAAAGTATTCGTTTTGTGCCAAGTTTTCGTCTCTTCTATCTCATGAATATCAACGGAAGTAGTGTTTTATCTTATCAGTAATAACTAAGTATTTGGCGGAAAGTATTAATTAAATACAGTTTTGATAAGTAGGTGATTTGATGGCAACCTTAGATAACACATAGATAATTAATTCTAAACAAATTGAAACGTGAGTAATAGTTGTATAAGATGTATACTCAAGGAAAAGTAATATTCAAATAACCCCCGCATTCTCACAGTTGCTTCCGGCGCGGTACCCCACATTAACCCGAGTTCCCACCCCTACCCCCCTCGCTTCAACCCTCATTCCCACACGGTCTACTGGGCCATATCGACTAATTTTGCTAACTTTTGTCATTAGTGTTGAAGTGCACTTGTGTCATTGTTTACGAGGGTAGTCTATAGCGTTGCGTTTAGACACAAATAGTACAAAGAAAGAATATTGATAGTAGATTTTTTAAAAGTCATGATGTGATTGTATCTATGCTAACAAATAGTAATTAAGGTGCGTATTAACACTTTACGGTGCATTACAGTGCACCGGGCTTTGATAAACACCTGTTGCTTCACCCCGACAACTCCACACTTAGACGCAGTAAAATTACACAGTGCGTGATCGTTGCTACATTAATTCAGTAATAATGTTTATTTAACACGCAATTTCTCTTTAAAAAATATTATTAATAACTCAAATTAAACAAAGCCTAGTAAGTAATTTAAAGTACTTTAAAAATACCAATAACCCACATGTGTTCTCGTATTTTACAAAGTAAATGCTAATAGTGTTTACATACTCAATGATCATCCCGCAGTCTATGAATAAAACATGTCAATAATGAACCATCAGAAATTGATGATATTGGTACTCGATAACCCATTGAGAGAGCAAGGGGTTAAGCGGTAAACAGCTTAATTTTTTTAATAGATTTGTGTGTTGGGGTTAAAATGTACGGTACACGGCTGAATATTAAAAAGGTGCTTAATTTTTCTGAGGTTTCTTTTTTGACCATCTGTCAGAGCTGAAGAAAAAAAATACAAAAGATTTTTGCTTTCCGACAAAAGTCGTTGATTTGTTCATCTGATGTAAAAATAATAAAGAAAAATTTTTAGTCGCGTTTAGAGGTTCTACAAATTATGGGAAATTGATGAACAATATTCATGTTACAAGATATAGGGGCGAAGAATTGCCACTAATAAAAATTACATTTGGATCCAATATTCGAGACGATGACAGGAAGATAAGACAATATGATACTATTTTAATTCTGACCCCTGCCATAACTATAATGAGCTTTTAATTCAAAGTTTACATTTATCTTTACATATGTAGAGACAAAGTAATTTCTCTTATTGGAAATATGCATTTAATTCATTAGATGCTGTTGAGGATCGTCAGCTGAACCGACCTATTTTTATACGTTGTCTTTGTTTTTATAGTTCTTTTTTATATATATTTGATTTTTATTTAATTTTTGTTTTGTATTGACATATGTTCTTTATTGATTGTCGCGTGCTTTGACGAGTATATTTGTTTTGTGGACAATATAGTTTTGAGAAGATAAGTTGTTTATTTTCGCACCTGTGCCCACACCATTCCTCGTCACCCTCTTCGTCGATAACAGATGCAATAAGGTTTTTTGTTCGTTTCTAATTATGAATTTCGTAACTTTCTTAGCAATTATCCAATCCTAAGATAAAATTAGGTTTTATGAGTTGTAAATTTTACCTGTACCCATACATTTATTTCACGTTAAAATGACTATGAATTGTTTTGGTTTTCTGTATAAAGGTGACTTTAGTCGGATACTATTACCGTGAAAAAGCCACAGTCCTATAAGAAGACAAGTTATAGTACAGTATCATTGACATTTGAGATTTAGATAAAGTTTTCGTGGTAAAATCTTTCTTTATGAGGAGAACGATACAGTACTTAAGTCTTTATGACCACGGATTTTACAGTATCGCGTTTCTAAATTTAATTATAAATATTATAGCCATTCCCACAACTTTGCCTGCGTAAATTGTAGCCCATATTACCCGCGTATAATGTAGCTTCCAGTAGTTGAAAGAATTTTTGCAATCGTTCAAGTAGTTTCGGAACGTATTAAATACAAATAAATTTTGATCTGCGTCATTAATCTTGCAAACAAATTACATTTACAATAATTGCAATCATGCTACACGTGTTTAAATAATATCAACAATATACAATCGTTGGTACATGTTACAATAATTGTAATACAAACTTTAAGGGCGTAAGAAAGCTATTCAATGAGTCGAGTGCATTACAGCCTATTGTGTTCTAAGTAGTTGATTGAATAAATCTAGCTGCCCGACCAATATTGGCGGACAATAGCTGAATAAGCGCACGCATCGCGACCAGAGAATAAAATTCATATCAAGTTAGTATCATGGGTATAACCTTTTTCGAATAATAAAAAAAACTAACATGCATACTTAGAAAGGTAATCTATGTTTTCATTGTCATTTTCTAGTTAGATAAAGTTATATAGGAAATAGAAAACGGATTTTGTTAAAGCGCAAGTAAACTGCTAAGTTGTGTCTATAATATCTATTACTCATGCCGTGACCTCTGCCTATGGGTTAATCATGTGGTGGCGGCAGAGATTGCCGGGTCTAGGGTCAACTAACTCGATTGTCGCGCCCAATTTGCCCCCATACACAAAGATGTCTTCAAATTGATCTCTCAACTGACTCTACAATTGTCTCTTTCTGTCATTTGCTTTAAGCTTATTTGAAATTAGTGCATGATATATAATGATAGTGTAAGAATACACTTTTAAATTTGTTTATGTAAATAAATTTAGTTCCTCATTCATACATCTGCTTAAAACAATATGCTAAATTTGTCAAAAATGATTATTATTTACTTGGATTATATATACATATATGTATTTTACAATAATAAGTGCTTGGTTGGCGTGGTACCGTTTAAAACTTTTTGAAATTAAATCTCTTTGTTGAATACTACGAAATTAATTTGCTCAATTTTATTATCAATCACGGAGACCAAAAGCAATATAGAAGCGCTAACTCCTGAAGCAGTCGAGTAATTAAAGTCGCGCGACAGTAATTAGAGCTCGGGGCGGAATCAGAACAAATACTCTGTGTCATGTCAATTGCACTGCGAGATCAGGGGTCGGCTAGCTCATCCTGACCCACTGGACACCCGCATAAAACTTTAAGAGGCCATACACTAATCAATTTGGGTTTTGATGGTTATTGAGTGTCTCGGATATGGTGGTAGTTTTTATGATTTGTTATAAGTATTTGTTTTGTTTCACAAAATATTTCGTATAAATGAAAATAAGTTTTATCAACAAAAAAAAAGGTTATAATACCTTTCGATATTTGAATATCTTGAATGCATCTTTTTCATACAAATGTTTCGTAATAATATAGAAAAGGTTGACTAGGTTGAAGGTTTGGGCCGTTCGTGTTTTGTTTTTGCTAGTGTTCGCAAGATATTTCCCCGGTGCCGCATGGATTGCGCGAGAATCAACAAACACCGCGACAATGGCTGCTTCTTCGAATCGTGTGACGTGGGACATTCAAATGTGGAACAATGCGGCTTGTATAACAAGAGTAACAATTCGGCGTGTTGATGTGAACATTGTGATAGATTGTGCGGTAAACACGCAAGCAAACGGAGCTTTTGAGTTTCTGTTTATTGTGCGTTCATAACGTGTACTTGACGTGCGAATTCTAGTAGGTAATAAACTGCTTTGTAATTGGGGTCGGGTATGTCACAGAAAATCAAGTAACATATAGGATTTAAAACCAGGGTACGCAAAAATCCGATATTTATAATAAATTTCAAAATATCCAATCTTTGATATTTGTCGGATATATATCATGCTTATGAAAAGCTACGATTTTTGAGCTGTCAGTGACTTTATTTAATATTTGTTTATTCATTATGAAATAATTAAAAAGTAGAATTCGAGAAAGAATTTCCAATAACGTATAGGGGAAAATCCGGTATTTCTAGTAAGTAAGATTGCTACTTCGGGCCAATGTTGCTAGCGTCACATCGGATTGCTTAATTTTCTAGCTGAGACTGAACACTCAATACTCTAACAATAAATATTATATATCATGATATAATATCCATTGACATTTATGTTTTAAACGTACATTTTAAACGAACTTTAAGTTATTTTATCTTTGTGGCATCATGTGATATCCAGCCAGCTGTTCAGAAGAGTCATGTCGCGCGGTCCAGCAAGTGATTTGACCTCCGACCATTTAATTGTAACGGTGCCACCGACTGTCGCACGCGTTCTACTGTCGCTGAATCACGCTAGTACCTACGCTAGTACCAGTCTGATTCAAATAATATTTAACGATTGTACGTGTATTTAGATGTTTATTGGGATTTTTCATGTGTTGTTTGATAAGATTATTTTCTTCGTATTCCATCCTTTTTGTTACCTTTTCAAAAGTGTTAAAAAGTAAATGTCAATTAGCCAAGTATTTTAAGTAATACGCAGGTACCTATGTAAAACTTTTTTAACGAACGCGTGTTAGGCTTATTGGTCGATAGGTACGAACTATAATGGGAAACTTACAGTAATTAATGTAAAAAAAATGCTACATACAAAGTTGCCACATTAGGTAAGATTAAGAAAAAACACTGCACTAAACTGACTAATATCAGGGACAGGCTATGCTAAGTATGAGCTGAATAGGCAACGATGAAGTTGCGTAATTTCGCAACTTAAGGTATAAAATATTTACTTGGCAGTGTATCCATTTCATTTTACAGTCTTAACTGAACTATATTATAGCCTTATTGGATTTTAATTAGGTACTACATGGTAATGGAAAAGACGAAAAGAAATAGCCGTTTGAATGATTGAAAAAAAAATTTGACCAGTTTTAAAGATGTATTTGTGTGGAAATTGCGACTATTTTTAATTCAGTATTTTTTAATTTAATACGTATTATTTACACTATTGCTGACCATCATAAAATTTAAATTAGCAGCAGAAATATAAATTTTACAACCTAACCGTTTTTCTGCGGATGACACTTGAAATGTTTTAATTTTGATATGACTTGACCAGCTATTTATTGTCGAGGCAAGAAAACGCGACGTATCTTTACACAGTATAACAATTTGGCATTTTAGCAACAGCTCTATGTGTGGGTGTGTAGAAAAATGTCAAGTGAGGCGTGTTCGAGCGAGGCGTGAGGCGCTGGGCGGGTAGCGCGGCGATTGGCAGAACTGGAGGACGCCTACGCGCACGCGCGCTCCTCCCGCGAGAAAAATCTCTGCACGGAAAATTCTGTTCCATATTCAAAATTCAGACATTTGTTTACATTAGTTGGCGCTCGTAATAGTTGTGAATGTGATCTTTGGTTATAATAACTCGACAAAATAGCGACCGCGGAACTTAAAAGCGTGGCTATAACTTTTTTAATAAAATATAAATGAAACAGAGTTGGCGCTTTATTAAAGCAGCAAACCCACACTGTTTTTAATTTAATGAATATGCCGTAAATTCTGTCTAATCTGACGCGACACCGCAGCGACACAATAAAAATTCAAATTAAACATTGCAAACTGTTCTTTTTGTAGAAATAACTATAACGAGTTAATTTCACATTCAAATTAATGCATTTTCAGTACTTTTGTATGTTAATTCGGCGTGTGTAAGGTTAAGTTCAGTGTCGTAGCCGCCATTTTATGTAACGTTTTAGTATTTTAGTTTGAGGATAAAACAATCCTTTGTATCGTAACACAAGTATCGACGCGTTTCAGTAAAGTAATTTGCGCTAGCGAATATTCAAATGTCAATGGACTTAACTATTTTTGTAAGTCTATGTTACATCTAATATAGAATTCCATTAGTGAACGAACTTTCAGAACAGATCCAATAGATTTTTTTGTAAATGAACTAAAGTATATCTCTTCCTTATCTCTAATATATCTCTTAAAGTATAGCACTTCTACTGTAGTAGATGTGCTTTTTAAAGTAGGTAGTCAATAGATATACCTATGAAGAGATATACTTTAATTTCATTTACAAAAAACTATTGGATTGGTTCTGAAAGTTCGTTGACTAAAATTAAAAGTTCTTTCACTAGTGGAATTCCGTTTAAGATGTTACATAGGCTAAAAGAGGTCTAACTACAAAAGTTGACTTTAATAGCCTCTATGACGTTAAAAGTCATATTCAAAAATATAAACTTAAGTGATATCTATGATGACACCAAATTTCCTCTGAAAATACTAACCTCTAAGCAACTAGTTTAAATCCTAATAAAAACAGACTATTATGTTGATTCGTTCATATATGTGATACAATATAATAAAGAAATAAAATTACTCATTGACCTCACTTTTCTTTTAATTATTCTCAATGCTCGTTTCAGGCATAATGTAATTCAAATTATTTGTGTAATTAAACTCGAAATGAGAGTTTCGCATTCCATTTTCGTTATATTAGGCTTTGCTCTTTTGTTTTTCGGGACACGCATAGGGGGCATGCCATTTGAATTTGAATGTAAGTGCCCAGTTTATCGCTCTTTTGTGAGTCAGTGGTGCCACGGTTCGGTGGCTGCGAAAATTCATCGCTTGCCTCACGCGGATTCCAGTCTGGGTGAATAGGCGAATACAAAAACTGTTGATGTATAAGTTATTCAGTTTTAGTAAGCGAAGAGATGTAACAACACGAAATGAGCAGGATGTTATGGGAAAACGTTTTTACTTAAAACGTGACGCATTTAGATTCGAATGCTTTATTTTAAATTCGTAATAATTCGTATTCGTAATAAATGGAAAATATTGAAAACAATAAAAGGCCGATACAATGTTAACAAATAAATGTAAGTAGCAGGGTTGGAGTGGGGACGCCTTCTTTTCTCGTGGCTCTTATAACGATATAGGTATTTAATCTAAATATTTTATATGAATTACATAACAATTTTCAAGTACAATTATAAACAATTCAATGTAATTGTATTCTTTATAAGCTGCATCAATCTATCCTTTTCCAAATCGATAAGAAATTAACAAGTTCTCCAGTTACAATTTCCGGTTGAGGTACTTTTGGGTGTATGTTATCATATCCGTAATAAAGCTTACAACGTTGATTTGCGCAAATCTGATTGATACGAATGTACCGTGTATTATTGAGCAACTGCGCGGGCGCAGGAGTGACGCGAAAATGTTTGCGTACGGCACAGCGTGTTCTGTGAACCTCTGCAAAAATAACCTATTGCTTTGAATCACGTAGCTACATGGCAACACCGCTTAAATTGTATTGTAGTTACAAACTAAGCCTGTTTTACTAATACCTACTATAAAGTATTGTTCAATTATTAAATTGATAGTTTATAATTTGTATACAAAAAAATAATAAATAAAAATACTAATTAGTGGCACTAAAAAAGCTTAAGCATTAATGTATTCAAAATCCTTTAATTTTGTCGAAAATATTAATTCAAAACTAAATTCGTAACACCTGTTTCCTATTTGGTTAAGAAGAATTATCATAAGGTTTCGCAAACACGAAAAAAGAATTTGAAGTCGAATATTGGCAACACCTGTATCCGCTGCGTTTGCGCAGGGAGATTTCGCACCTCACACGTAACTCATGGATCGGTGTTTGCTTAATATAGCTAATATTCTTAGTTCCATCCATATTATAATGTTATATAACTCTAATTTTAAATTATTTCAATTATTTCAAATTATTTCAAAAATCTCTTAATCTATTATAATAACTAGAAAGACAGTAAAAAGAATCAAATATTTTTGTTTTGTTAATGTATTTATGTGTATAATGTTTCACGCTTGAGTTCAAAACAAGTTACTTGAATTTGTTAAATATATATTATTTTCATAATATGAAATGAAGAAAAT
This sequence comes from Diatraea saccharalis, assembly GCA_918026875.4. Classification (NCBI taxonomy): domain Eukaryota; kingdom Metazoa; phylum Arthropoda; class Insecta; order Lepidoptera; family Crambidae; genus Diatraea; species Diatraea saccharalis. The sequence continues at coordinate 27,931,765 of OU893333.1, read as the reverse complement.
AATTCAATAGCCAGACCCGAGGAACAAAGAAAAAAAATCTATATTGACTCGACCCGTAATCGAACCCGAGATCTCAGAGATGGTGATATATTGAAACCGACACAAGCGTTTAACAAAAAGTAATATTAAACATTAATAGAATTCTCAAAACATCGAAAAGATACTGCTAGATTCATCGAAAAGATTCACCTCTACCAGTAATATAACAACGCGATAATAAACAAATAACGTGGAACATAACCATATAAATGTTAAGGTTAAAATTCACAAATACACAAACTTCCACTCTTCTGACTTTAGAATAAATTACTAATAAAAAATTTATTCGCCAAGTTACATATAATAAATTTTCATAATTCATAAGCATGTTCTTAAAGTAGTTATCTTGGTTGAAGGCGTCAATTTCAAATTACTATCTCAGTTTAAATTAGTAGGTTTGCGATTTAAATATGTAAATAACCAAAGGCTGCGAAAATGTAGTAGGATTAAGTTTTGCAATATAGAGCGTGAGTCACCATCATATTAATGCAAAATTAACTGTATATTATACTTTAAAAAGGTATTTTAAAGTTACTTAATTAGAATTACTTTTAGAATACATTTATCTACGAGTATATTAGATATATAAAAGGCAAACCTGACTAAATTATATATCAACGCATGGCCAACACACAGATTTTTAGAATTTCAACCCCTAAGGGGGTGAAATAGGGAGGTGAAGTTTATACGGAATATTCTCGCCGCTGGCGGAGGGCTATTAAAATATAACATCGTTTATTAATTTTAAAAAGGAATTGCAGAGGAGTCTACTCATGAAGTGTTATTGTATTAAAAGGATTACAATTTTGAATTATAGGATTAAAAGAAAAAAAGGTTATAAAGAGGAAAGATTTCATTGTTTGTTTGTTTGCATCGAATAGGCTCCGAAGTTACTGGACAGATTTTGAAAATTCTTTCACCTACGGGTAGCTCCATCGTACGGGGTACGTATAGGCTATAATTTACGTGTGCATAGTCGCGGGAAAACAGCTAGTATAACATTTTTATATATAAAACACGTTCTAATTGTATTGGAATAGAGCAGAGATTTGATACAGACACTAGAATTTGTCATTCTCTGTCTCAATTTATTACATTTACGAGCAGGTTCTTTTGTTTTATCTCATTCTGTTTTGTTTTCATTTTTCAATCATCTCTATCAGTAATAATATTATAATTGCGATATTAACTTTGCCTGTAACGTTTTCGTACGTAAAACAATGAAACGATGTTAATGAAATCCTGCACGAAAACTTATTTCTAAAACCTAATAAAAAGCTTCAAAAGATGGCTCTTTTTTCAAAGAATAATTAAGCTAATCTAACCATTTTTATAGGATTTATGCGGTAAAATAATGCCAATAATTAGATAAAGATACAAGCTGCCAAAATAAACGGACCAGACAATGAGACAAACAGAGAAAGAGAATGGAGTATTGTGATATAAAAATGAATTAAGTAGAATTTTTGACTTGGTGTATAATGTTCCAAAACTAAGCGTATTACCGACTGATATAATAGCATTCTTCTGTTAGGTTCCGCTAGGTTTTGAGTTAGGTAATCGCTCTTTCAATATTGTGTAATAATAGTGTACCTAGTAATTTTCATTTTTTTGTAGTATTTATTTCCCATCTCTCAATTTGTTAACGTAATAAAGGCATGCCAATAAAGATAAATAAGATAATTCATTGAATATTTGTGCCCGATTGCCGAGAAGACTTATTGGTACCTAGATATTTTCATATATTCAATACAACAGGATATTATCTTAGTTAAATCAATATTTGATAACCCGGTTGATAACCTATAATTATGTAAAAATTTCAGTAGAACTGAGTCCCAAGAGTTCTGCGGTTTCACTCGATGTTAAAAGTAAATGAAAAACTGTGTAATTACGTATGATACCGAATGGTGTTTGAGTGACGGTGTCCTTATCTGTTGCTATTGTTTAACGCTTTTTGCTTCCCACGGTCGCGATGCTGATAACGTTGTATCTACCTGCCGACGAACGTGCTAGGACTCCGGGGACATACAGCTGATCCCTCCTCTCTCAATGACAACTCTTTTTTTATAAATGAGACTTAAGTATATCAACATACGGCAAAAAGTCTTAGTTTGAGGTTATGAAAAACTCTTTCGTAAGCTATGTGATCATTTTAAATATGTAATTAAATTAGAAGACAATTAGGTAATGTTATGAAGTTAAATTTTTCTTATAAATTTTTAACTATGTAAATATATAACGTTGGAAATATTATTATACATTAATAGACAAGTCGCGGAGAAGCTAAACGGATGTCGCGTTTAAATCTTTTGTTTCAACAATACCTATAATAATAGCAACATTAAAAGTGAGTGTTGTTAGCTTTAGCTTTGAAATTGTTTGAAAGCTTCGTTTAGTTCATTCATGTGAGTTATTTTCAGACGAACTTAAGTCATGTTCATGAATTGCATGTTTAGTATATTTTCATTTGCATGTTCACGGGTGTCTACTTAAACAGTAAAGGGCTAACATTGTGTTGTGAGATTGTTATCGCGGTTACTATCACACCCGTACATATCGTAACCGTTTATCAATGTACACTTATCATCATGCAACATACTGCAAACATTTTAAACAATAAATACTATAAAACACAACTTTGTATTCATCTCATGGGACAGAAGAGGCATTGTTTGTGACAGATATTCAATGGTCGGTGAAACAAAGAGTCGGGGAGCCGACTTCAAAATTCACCAACGGCCCACGCTTCGTCATAAGAACGGATGAAATGTATAATAGCTATAATATGAGCTGAATCCATTATCCAATGACGTACATCAATTACCCATTTAATGCAATTTGGGCCATTGTGGAGATGGTCATAGCGAGTTCTGGTACATTCCCGGCGACACTCACTGAAAAGCACCAATTAGAGAAAACACTAGCGGACAAGCACTCTGAACACAGGTGGATCGCGATCGTTCGTCTGTGGAACCGGTCATGTCAGCCAAACGGCGTCCAGAGTGGCGTGAGAGGGCGCGCGCGTGCGTCTCTGCGGCCGGCGCACGACTACTCGCCGCTCAATGGGTCGGCGGAGGGGCGAAGCTCGGCTCACTCCCAACGAGCTTACGAAAATCACCAATTGCAACTGTCCCCTCATTAATACACCAATTTTACATAACACTGAAACACTTGCAGTTTCAATATCGACACGCGTAAGGAACGACCGCTGACTGCGCGCAGATTCGGGAAGGCATTTGATCCAAGCCGTGAAAGAGTGCTAGTTTTTTTAAGAGCTTCCGATTGAAGCTACGGTGCGTTGCTAACGCTTCGCATCCGGTGGCACCTGCTCGCACTCGAGGGAAGATTGCGCGTTAGAAGGAGATGAAGTGATCGAGCAGAACGTGGACCGGATGGCGGACTCGGTTATGAATGAATACGCTGTCCTTGTCTCGCGCACCGCTCACGTGGCGAGTCTCTCTCCGACGCAGGTTGTCGTCGTAGAGGAAGTGAAAGGGACGGGAGGCGTAGTAAATATTGCGTTCTGTAGATCCGCTGCCCAGAGTACACTAAAGCTCTGGTTTTTGTGTCATCACAAAGGATAACCGTCTATCTTCATTCATAGTTTAGCTATTTTCACATACCATAGCCCACGGCCACGAATTTCGCAATAAGGTGCTTACCTGGTTCCTTTTATGAGTCACATGTATTACGGAGGCAACAAATATTTAATATAATTAAATATTATTAAAATCGTGCAACTGCGTAAACAAAAGGTTACTTTTAAGAAAGAAAAAAAAATCAACTTGTCAATAGTGTTATTATGTAATGTTCATTTTAATGAAGCTGTTTTCTAGTAAAGTTTTAATTCATTATTGTGCTTACTTTGACTTATTCAAATTGTGGGATTTAAACTGTTTCCCTTCCCTTTTCACTCAGAAAATGTAATATTTTTAACACCATTTCTTTCATTATTTATTATGGAGTCTTTTGATGACTCATAGAAAGCGAATCTACCAGAAAGGATGAACAATCGTTTCTCAGCCATATGCTTATAGTTACGCAAACGTAAATCTAAATGTATTATAAGCAAACATATCTCATGAATTGAGATAAAAATAAATTTCCATTTTTAAAGGTTGGTTCACTTTTGCAGAAATTATGACGGATTTTAGTTAAGTGGAGGAGATACCAACAAGTTATTTTGTTGTTATTATATTTAATTTACCATAATTTGTATTTTAATTGCGATGGTTGTAAACAATATCAAACAATATAGATTGACACAAAAATCCACTGCGATGTTACAATCTATTATTTAGAGGCGCGTAGTATTTAAAAAAAAGAAAACACTAAAAAAGCACTTCCACTAGATGGCAATTCTAGCAAAAGTTGATATTCGCAGGAAACGAATGGACTAAAGATTCAGTCCCTTGTAACTAACAGATTAAAAAACTTAAATTTGCAAAGTTCAAAACATAGATATCAATACACATATGAAAAAGTATAAAATAGAATATGAGTGTATATTGAAATTTTGAAATCTAATTTACTTTTATACATGAAAGAAAACCGGAAGGGTTGTCATGGAGAATTCAAGAAAGTACCGTAGCGACATCTAGTTTGATTTCGGGAACTAATGTTGTTTTTTAAATACTTCCTCATTCCAATAAATACTTACTATTCATATTATCAAGTGGTTTGTTTAATCCAAAAATACCTTAACCTAGTTAGTCGTATTACCCAATACGAGTACTTTTTTTCATTTCGGATTAACGACAACGTTGCATCGGAATAACAATAGAATATTATTATGTATATTATTGAGTAGTATTTTAAGTCGTAACCCTATCGAGGCTGTCTAGGGCAGGGTCTATTAGTCGCATTGTTATCGGATGGGTGCGGCGACAAACGGCCCATGTCAATGTTTGCCGACCAGACGGCGACTGCGTGTCGCGCGACAAGGCTCGTGCGTCTCGCTCACCTCTTTGATGCTCACGAAGAATAGTTGCCTAAGGTCCAGCCCCAACTTATGTTTTACTTTATGACGTTGAAAATTATGGAAATTTTCAACGTAATAAAGCCTCGAAATGAACTTCGAACGCATAGACTGCATAGAGATTTTATAATATAAAACCTTTGCCTTTTGAAGTAGGTTTTATTTGATTCAACCTCTATTCTATAAAGTGTCGCACTCGACTCGAGTTGGAGTCGGTTTTTATAACAGAATAGCACTACAGGTATGGATAGATTTGTTTGTGGATTTGGAACAAAATTTTGAAAGTTTGGAAGTTTATGAAATAATTGTTGGCTATTCTGATAGCATAAACTAAGCGAAATTAATTTTGCAACTCTAAACAACTAAAATAACATAATTTAACATATTGTGTATCTATTAGAACATGTGACACTAGGATAATGTAAAATTAAACACAAATTAGAAGTTAGAGGAATATTATCATAATATAAAATTTCCAATAGTCAAAGATAACTTTCCATTGTAAAATATTTTCGTCAACTTCAAGAATTTCGGTAATATTTGACTACATTGCGAAATCTGTGTGCATTGTCTTTGGTTTATTGGTCAACAATGTAACTTGCTTTAAAGGTTTCTTTAAAACAAATACAGACGTAACAATTGCCTTGGCGACGAATGGAGGATGTGGTTTTGTCATCGACGCTCGATAGCTTTTCTGTATATTTTCCATAAAATGTAAAACAAGACATTCTATACTATATATTTAATATGACCTCCACGGCCGTGTGTTTCAACTTCTTTGTTTCAGGTTTTCATGAATCAAGCACTAAAAACTACTTTAGTTGGGGTATGAGCAATATATGTTGTACGATTACGTACAAATATTTATTGCTGACGTGCAATCTACTTTGGCGTGCGGTCAATAATCTAAGTGTATATGTATCGACTATATAATATGTATAACTTGAACTATATTCAACTTTATCCAAAATTCTATCAACCACACTCTTCAAGAAATTCGACGGCGCGATGGTAAGCGCACTCGGCTGTTCAGCCACTTTATAGGATGGTGACCAAACATTTATAACCTCGAGCTCTGCAGATGTTAATTCTTACCAAACCACACTAGTCGCCTAGTCGCATATTCGATTCTATGCATAGGGAAGGCCTGAGCCCCAGCAGCGGGGACATTAATAGACTGGTGATGATACATTTTTTATAGGAAACCTGTACACCCAACAGCGATGATGGTAATGACACTTATAAAAATTTTAACAGGCGATGAGTAATTGTATTTCTATTTGTACTTTGTCTCAAATCAAACAATGGATTTTTTTTTTCTGTTCAACAATGTTTACTTAAGTGCTTACAACTCGTAAACTTGTGACTTATGTGTGTTTCTTTAGTTTGCGGATTTTACGTATGACTTCGTTTACATATTAATTTTACTAAGAATTAGCTAGGGTTTACTTTCACCTTAATAGGATGAAAAGAACAATTACTATCACTGCCATAGCTGTTTTTTTTTTTAATATATCAATATGTAGTTGTTTGAATAATAAAAAAGTATAGAAAACAATAGAAAGCAAATTCTATATCCGTTATTGAAAAACATAAATTATGTGTTTTCCACAGCAACGGAACCCAAACCTTCAAAGAAAGCGATTTTAAATAATTAGACTTTTAATGATGATATGTATTAAATATATAACATTACGGAGCAGGAGGATTGTTGAAAATATTAAGCTTCTTAAATCTAGTAGTATTTAAAAGATTATTATGTAATGATGATTATTATATAATGATGATAATGATTATTATGAGATTTGATTATCAATAGTTAATACGAGACATCAATAGTTTAAAAGAAAAGTATCAGAAAAATACATTCCAATTTTGAAATTTGAAAATGTAACAAGTCACATTTTTTTAAGGATACTGTTTTAAATTATACTGAGTATTTAAAAAGGAGGATTACATTATCGATCGTCAGTATTCGGACTGATCGATTTGAAAGAGTACTTAAGTGCGTTCGGAGCGAGCAATATAAATAAAAAGGTAAAATCAGAACATTAAGAAACAGTGAATCGCGCGAGAGACCGATGGGATATCGAAACCTCTGAGCGCCAGGTGCTACGCGGGAAGTGAACCCCGTCCCTCCCCTCCGCGACCTCTCTCTCTCATGCACACACACACACGACCTCCTAGAGGAAGCTCCACACATAAGTCACTTCTCGCTACGTAAAATCAAAATGTTCGTGTATATTTAAATAATTTATGAATGGCTTGCATTCGCATCTCGTACGTCGTTGTGCATGAAAAATGGTGAATATAAATATTACATTGAGTGGAAGTTAATTCGAAAGTAACTTTATTTAAAATGTAAGTGTTGTCTGATGCGAGATCGGGACCGGCGCTTTAAAAAAGCTTTGAACTGCTTTGGCGTTTCGTGGTTGATTAATTAAAATTGTGTTTTGATGATGGCGCGACGCGTTCTTAAAAAACGAAAACAAACTTAGTAGTTTGTGTATTCTTTTTAAGTGTTTAACCTTTTTAGCATGTTTTGAGATTAATCTCTGGCGGTTATTTTAAAAGCGAATGTTATTTATGCGGACATCACTAATTGATGCTTCAGTTCATTGGTTAATTTCTGATTAAAATTTAACTGCCGTTACCGAAAAGCAGTATATTTTGGTTATTTGTTATTTTAATAAGCTTTCAATACATAAGTAGATAAAATTTTTGTCGGTGGTAATATTATAAATGAATACACAAATGCACATAATGTGACCTCGATAACGAAATAATTAGATTCTATAGATATATTTTTGTTAAAACAATAAAAAAGAATTTAAACAGTTCTATTTTACTCACTTAAATTAAGCGTACAAATTTAATGAAGAATATTTTATTCGAGAAATATGTCTACACAATTTAATCAATCGATATGCTTATCAAAAACATACATATATCAATATTAATTTAAAATCTATGGATTTTAATCTTCCACAGTCATCAGTCAAAGAAAAACTAGAATAACATTCGCATCGAGACGATTCTTTATGCGATCAGTAAGGATATATCATAAAATTAACAGACAAATAAAAATATATACCATGATCTAATGGGAATCTAAAAGAAAACTAACATTATGGTTACCACACAAATCATACACGTAAGCAGAAACAGATAATACTCGTATATTAGGAAATGCAAAATAATTATTAAGTATAATTTATCAAAATTATATATTATCACTGACATATTCACTTAGGCTCAATCTAACCCTCACGTGCACATATACACATTAATTGTTATTCGTTACATACTAGCTATAAAAGAGCTGGTCTTCTCCTGATACTAGTATTTATACTTTAAAGGAAAGACTCAATTAATGTAAAAAAAATTGTTACCTACATAATTTCCATGATACATATCCAAGGAATGCTTAACTTTAGACTATTGTTGACACTAACAATGAGTATTACCCACAGGTAAGTATTGTACGTTCTTCCGGTATCCCATCCTGAAGTGTAACCATAAAAGTAAATCTTAAAAATATAGAAGTAGAGTCAAAATTGAAAAAATACAATGTTTGCTTTTTAAGCGCCTGCTCTCGAACGCTAAGGGTTGTCTAAGCTTTTGAGAAAAGTAACCCTAATTAGATTGCAACATAAGGGTTGTTTTTGAATAGGCTTATAAAATGGTGAAGATCAAAATTACCCATCATCCGGTGTAGAGTGTCACTGGTGGAGTTAGTGAACAGATAATGTCGTTAAAGACCAAGATATAGGGTAATTTCAATTCCACAAAAATATTTCTAAGGAGTTACAGTATAATAAAAAATCAATGACGTCAGTTTATTTGTTGGGGCATAGGCTTTTTTTATGGGGCATTTCATATGGATAGAATTATAGAAAGATATCATTATAAATGTATAAAGAGGCTTCTGTGCACACTGATACTGCTACTGACCACAATCGTAGCTAGCTAGGACCAATAGTTTTACAAATCTTCCGACTCAAGAATAAGCTTTAGTTACTCTCTCTGTTATGATCATTAATCTGAAGACTAGCCCTTGGCAAAACTGATTCACATCCACAATCGTGAAACTCACATAATAGGTCGAACTTCTCTTAGGTAAATATTGAATAATTTCATGTAAGCATATGTTGTTTTAAATCCTATTTTGATATTTATAAAAGCTGCATTTGTCCTTCATACACTCATTTATAGGTTATTCTAATGAATGAATGTATGAAGTATTTTCCTATCACCAAAACTTCAAAATTCACAAAAATATTCGTAAGAATTTCTATTATTTTCATTATGAAAGTTAATTAACCTATGGAAATTTGTACTAAAATGTTAATTAAATTAAGAAACGCGTTTAAGTCTTTTGTATGTACACATATTTAAAATATAAATAACAGCAATTCATATAATACAACTTATTAACCAAATACTTAACTTAAGAGGTATCATCAATATAATACTCATTGTAATCTTAAAGAAAATTAACAATATCTGTAGTCAAAATGTTTGCTATTAAAACTATTGGTAAGAATATCAGGCTTATAATATCTTAGGTACGATTAATCTTTGCTAAATAATTAAAACTGTAATTGTTACAATAAATTATATTTGTATTGAGCGCTCGATTATTTCATTACACATAATTATCCATAAATCCCTTTTAGGGCAACGCTTGAAGCTACAGCTTGTGTAACTTATATAGAAAGGTCCATTAAACACTTTAACAGCGCTTCTAATACACATTTGTGAAGTTTAACTTAATTAACAATTACCCAAGAGACTATAACCATAATTCAAAGTTGAATAATTCGGTACTTAAAATTACCTACCTTTATGTTATTATGAGAAAAATTACACACGGCCGTATCTACATAAATTGTACTGGATTAATTAAATATAATGGTTCATCGATTCGTTACATCAGCCACCGATCGAAAACCAGTTCTATATATTAATTTATATCGTTCAAATTAAATTAACATTAACTTAGAACATTGTCTCTATGGAATATTTAATATGTTTAATTAGTAATCTGTGGTCACAGTTGGCGTTTTTGTTGAAACCGCGGGAGACGGATTAACATGCAATATCTCCAATCTAAATTTAGTAAAGCAGGTGGAATATAAACAAAACTCATATTAATATCACTAAGTATGTATACTAATATTATAAAACTGAAGAGTTTGTTTGTTTGTTTGAACGCGCTAATCTCAGGAACTACTGGTTCGAATTGAAAAAATATTTTTGTGTTGAATAGACCATTTATCGAGGAAGGCTTTAGGCTTAATAACATCACGCTGCAACTATTAGGAGGGAAGAAATAATGGAAAATACGGACGAAGTGACTGGCGGCCACTAGTTAGATAATAAAGGTTTGTCCATATGTTTGGAAATCTTCAACAATCTTCACTAACTTCCTTTTAATATACTGAGTATATAATAAAGAAGAATTGAATTGAAATAGAAAGTTTTCTATGAATTGTCTGCAACATAACGATAATTAAATTGTATGCAATACTTAGTCGGTTTGTTTTTATTTGTAATTCTATCACCGGCCGAAAAGTGACAAAATTTATAATATAATATATTTCCTACAAACTAAAATTTGTATATAGTGACATAAAAAAGTTATATAAAACAGTAACTGCCTACTACAATATATGCACTTGCAAAAAGCATTATAAAAAGTTAAATTACAAGAAATAATATTGTTATAAAAATGAAACTTCAGAAAATCGAAAGGTTCATTCTAAAAATATACAAAATAAATTAACGCTTATGTTTTTTTACTCAAATAAGAGTATCGGTATTGGTTTACGAAAGTAAGGAAATGATTTTGTTATTAAGAATATTTCTGTTTTATTAAAAATAGTGGGACAAAATAGTTCAAGTCTTTTGCTGGTTCTTCTCTGCACAAGGTTTCCGAACGTAGGACTTATGAAGCAATGACATATCTTTAATACTAAACTGAACTGTATAAATAAAAGGAATCGAAGCTCCCATTCTGTGCAATATAAGCGTCATTGTGCGCTCGCGGTCTAGACACGATAAAAAAGGAATCACAAACAGTGAAACGTCGAACGGAACCATAAAAAGTTGAGTAAAAGGCGTCGAAAGAAGGCAGCGAATTTTGAACCATACCAGTTTAATGAGGGTCGAATTTAAATACGAAAATAAAGCGGTTCCCACGGCGTCGCTCGCGGGAACGGAAGCCTTCGCGATGTCGCGTCGCCGCTCATATCGCGCGATCGTCGGTGACGCCTCGTGGCCCGCTGTCCGCCCACCACCCTACCATGACCCATCAGTCTGCAAAAAAGCTCCTAAATCCATCGCACAGCAAAAGCTCAACATATAACAGCCGATAACACACGTATCGGACAGGTCGCCGTGAAATTGATTCGATTAATGACTATCGAGTTTCGCGTATTTGTTTACGAGGTATGAAACGTAGTGTGAGAAATATTTAATTGTTAATGTCGATATTTAGATTAGACGTTAGATTTGGTAGCTCGAAATCCACCTATGGCTGTAATTAAGAATCGATAAACACTCCGATAAAATGTTTCTCAATGGTTATTTAATGTCGGCAATAAATCGAAAATATTTCGACAACCATAATCCAAGCACACCTCTTTACAAAAAACGTAGTGAACCAATACAGCCGCCTTAAATATATAAATAGTTAACGCCAAGGAAAATTTACGTTAAAAATTAAATATTATTATAGAAAACTTGTTTTTGTTGGATAACACTAACTTAATCTCTAATATATTTAAATTTTGCAGTCCGTTACAGATAGGCAAATTCACATTTAAGCACTTCACATAATGTTTGTATTTTGTCAAAGGAAATGTTGCAAAAAAGAGTGCTTTACGAAATAAAAAATACAGGTTATAAGCGGGCTCGATCGGTCTCCGCTTGCTTGTTTTCAATAGTGTCAACAGGCCTAAGCCGACACTAGCCCGACACCTTGTGTCTGTATGCTTTTACACAAACTATTTAAATTGTGTCTACGTGCGCTGCGTCGGCTAAGGGCAACTTTCCACATTTTAACCTTTTACCGTCTTATAATATCTTTGTAAAATACACGTCTATATTGACGACGCGTGGTTTCATAGTGTTGCCGTCTTTGAGGTTTCGGATTTGATTTTCGGGCAATGTGGTCGGGTTAGGTAATGAACATTCGTAATTTGCATCTCGTCCGTTGTGTTATATTCGTTGTTTTAGATTTCCATAATACAAGTGCTTTAACTACTAAATTTGGGATCTTGTCTAATATTCATGATATGTACCAGTTATAATATCTTTTTTAACATTTCACTGAGATTAAGAAAACTGAAGCAGAAATTAAACATGGTTTATATAGTTACTATTAAATTAATATTGGTATTTAAGCAGTCTAAGATGTATTTAATTTGTTAGTGAAATTAAAAATATTTATCATTTAGATCCATGTTGTCTATGAGTCAGAAACGTTGTAGTAGGTAGTATATAAATTCTTAGAAAATGTTGACAAAGTAAAAAGACGTAAAACACAGGTCATACACTAAAGAAAAAATAAATTGATTAAAGACAAATACCTATATTATGTACAGAATATTAAATGATTGGTAGCGGGGCATATTCAGAGGACGTCATTTATAACGCGTTTAGCAATACTCCACAGTAATTCAAATGATGTATGACTTATAAATTACGACATTTGAGAGTATAGACAATCGCAGTAGCAAATGAATGTGACCCTTATGTAACAGTACTTAAAACATAAATTAGTTCAGTAATCAGAGATTATAGTTCGGTTCATTAAACGTCGACTTGTGAATGACACGCTCCGTGAATGCAGAACGGGTGGGGCTATTTGTTTAGTTTCATTTCTATGAATGAACCGTGCCTTGACTATGGCGAAACAATTCAGTTTGTTGGTTAATTTAACAGAAAGTTGATTAACTTTAATAGTTCTCGCATAAGTACCAGTGTTTTAGTTTGGTACACCAAACTTTGTTACAATACAAACGAAATGGATTACATAGATATGTACTTTCGGTTTTCTTATCCATATAATTGCTATCCTATTTAACGTCTAATATAGGGGAAGTTTGGCACCATTCGTACACGGGGAACCTTCATACAGTCACTACTACATCTTGTAGAAAAGTCTATTTATTACGACTTTGTGTCAGTGGATAGGCGCCGGCGACTGCCAGTTATCCACGAAGTTAGCCCACACATGCAGCCACTGCGAGCGAAACTAGAGAACTTAAAGTGTTTTGGCATGCTCTTAGTAAATACTTTGTTAATGTTTTTGGATCTTTCGTGCTTAATTACACGTCAAATTTTACTGGATTATTGCTTAATCGTAAGTGAATACGATCAAGATAATAATAATATATCTATTATGTGTATTTTTCTACGTGGGTTTTGTGTTAGAAAAAATAATATTATTCTTGATCTTCGGGGCACGTTTGTACATTTCCAGCAAGGGCACATTCTTACGCGTATGTATGTACCCCCTAACCCCCTGTGTGCTAACAATTTTTATTATTATATCAGAAAATTTAGAAAAAATGATCGGAATATTAAGAAGAAAAGGCAGACATGTTCCCAATATTCATTAAATGAGTTTTTTTGTGTATGTAAAAGGTGTTTTTATATAGTAAAAAACAAATAGTTTTACTGAAAAGACTAATCAATTGAAAAAGTTCAAAAACACATTTCCGAATCACGATATTGGAAGTCAAAATACTATCAAACGATTATGATAAAGTTTTGAAATATAAATGTTTAATAAAATTGTTATGAAACTGGTTTCGCTGATATAGAATGGATGCACGGTTTTGGTAAAAAAAGATAGACTCTTAACGACATAAAGGCATATGTCGTTTAGTTTATTACATTGTTGATAAGTTTGTGATCAATGAAAACGATATTTTTTAATTAATTTGTTATTTTACTTAATATATATGAGTTACCACACTGTCTGAATGTCCGCGGCCCATGTACGATTGTACCCCCGTAATAGGGGTAGATTCGGATATTCATAAGCTTTTAGTAAAATTCAATCCTTTGGTATATTATACAAGATATCGGCTTTGAACTTTTTAAATAAGGAACAGAAAGTATGCTTTATGTTTTAATAAGTAATTGAGTAATTTACCTTTGATTATCAATATTTTAAAAATCATTGACTAAAAAGTGTACGAATGGTGCCAATCATCCCCTACTTTTACGTCACGTACATTAAGAGTTCTTGTTTATTAGTTTAACTTTGGTACCACTCAATTTTTCTGTGGTGAGCTCAATTTTGTTTCTGTAATGTCATTTGTCATCTCTTTGTATGTAACCTAATTGCCACGTATTCTAGTGCGCGCTACCGTACCGATTCTTAAGCACGGTTACAGAAGACAAAAATTCATTAGTACGCACTAATGAATTTTTGTCTTATTATTCATTAGTGCGTGCGTAGCCTAAAATGGCGTAGCATACATACTATAAGCTAATGCAGAATTTTAATATTATTGTCTTTATACATGGTCGTTATCTATCCTCCTGACCGCTCTCGTACTACTCATAGAACGCTAATTTAAAAAAGTTTTCAGCGACTTTTCATTTCTTTAACGGCGAAAATAGCACGTAGTGATATATATCATTTGTTTCCCGTAAAAAAAATTCGTTCCATGAGCTCCGGTCACCTTTTACTTTTTGTTACTATATTAGGATTAATAATAGTAATATATTTAAGTTTCATGGGGAAATTGAAAAAAACAGTACCTCAAATAGTCAAGAGGCTATAACATAAAAAATATAAAACGCTAAGTAATGTAATGACTTGGGTGCCCGACATAAAAGGCAAAATTCTTGGACTTAAACAAATCTGTGACTCAACGTATAACCTTTACTTTCAACGTTTTCATTGTAAACAGACCTCAATGTTATCTTCATGCTAAAACGACACAAAAGACCTTACAATGGATGCGCACTTAGATAATCATTGGACAATTATGGTTGTACGATTCTTACATAATTTAAGAACAAAAACCTTTATATGCCACTTTAGTTTGCCTCGAACCCGAACGTGGGAAATGAAAAAAAAAATAACACAAATTTAAATAAATATTAAAGCTAATAGGTACATTAGAATCCAACTTAATAAATATATAGTTTCATTAAGCTCAATATCTATTGGCATACCTATCTGACATTTAGATCTTGATTTCCGTCGTTCGTTCCAATCTGCTCCCAAAATGTTAACACCGTCGCCTTCTTGTCATATATTTGGGAAATTATACACCGTAAACAGCGATAAAAAGCGTGCATTACTTATTTATCTCGACGATAGAGGGCCGAACTTATAGCCTCTGTCAATAAAAAGCTGGAGGAATATTTTACTCGTCCCACCTTATTAACATAAAGCTCTTGCTTACAAACGCGAGAGTCTTAATTAAAGAATACGTATAGCAGTCAGTCGTATATTTTAATGTATCTTAATTTAGAGAGTACGTATTTTATTTGCGGCTAAGTAGTAGTGATGTGACGATAGCGGCAGTTGTGCGCCGGCCGCAACCAGCGAGCGATACGATCTCGGCGCGATACCATCGATGCCGATGCGGTGACACGTATGAAATCGGATATTGATCAGTACACCATGAATCTTTACTGCTTACTTAAAAAAAAAACTCTATGTTTTCCTTAATTCTGTAATCGATGAAATCTTGAATTATTTTGAATATTATAATAGATCTCCATCTATATATGAAAGGTATGAAACAAAATAGTTTCTCCTGATTTAGTTTCCCTAATTCTCAGTATAAGATTTATATATTTGTGAATGTTATTTATCATTAACTAGGTTTCCGCCAGCGGCTTCGACCTGGAAACCTTCGAATCATCCTATCTATGAAAAAAATCCGCATTACAATCCCTTGCGTAGTTTTAAAGATTTAAGCTATGTAGTGATGTATTAATATTTCACTCCTGAGGTAAAACTTTTGTTATGTATGGAAACAAATAAGGAGAATTACCTGATTTATTTTTCATGTTATTAAAACATAAAATTTGTATCTATTTTAATATTATCTTATCTACAGGTAGACATGTGCTATCTCAAATATTTAAAATAATATCTTTGACATAATAAACTATACATTTTATACCACGTGAGTACAAAACAGTGTTTCTGACACAATATAACTATACTATAGACATTAGACATAGTTGTCCGACACGATATTCGAGCCCAAACCCGTTTGCTAAGAGTAGTTGTCCCGTTAATTCTGAAAAAAATTTTTGTTATGTTTCTGGACCAACTATTATTATTATTTTTGTATAAGTATATTATTGTAAATGGACATATAATAAAAACAATTATTAGGTAGTAACAATAAATTGTTATTTCATTTTATCCACACAATACATATTCGTATATATTAACAAATCAGTTATCAATGAACTATAAAATACCAGTTCGCATGGGAAAATATGCTAACGATCATTCAATCGTTGAACTTCACAAGATTATAGAATATATTCAACAAAGATGTCATACCAAGTTCATTAGCTGGATATCCTGCGGTGTCGTTGACAAATTGCTTGGTAATTTCTTTATCCTTTCCATAATTATTGAGATTAGTCGAATTGAAGCTATATAATTAACAAACATATTAAAAAGGCGTTATAACAGGTCATGGACCTCATACAATGATAAATAGAGACAGCGTATACTGTTTTAAGAGGTGGAACGGCAAATGTGTGATTTGTAGTTCTTTTTCTAATCGAAAACTAAGAGGTCAGAATCGCGGCCGACCGGTCTTCGCCCAGTTGCAACATAAATGATTTTGTCGGCCGTCGCAAGCGCCATCGTGAGAACACTAACTAACCGTTATAACTTGATCTTTGTTTAGTTCACAATACAGTAATAACTATTACAGTTCATCGTGTCTCAATAAACTAATGTATTAGACCGTAGTTCATTGTAGGCTGGCGATGGTGACCGTCGATTACCATCGAAACCATCAAAAATCATGTGTAAAAACGCTCATTTGTGATAAACCTGTGTAGGTGCGGTTTCACTGTCTACTGAATAGATTAGTTCGATTGACCGAATTTTACTATTCGTTGTCTCGTGAGAAAATTGGATAATGAACAAGATAAGAGAAAGTATTTAGTATGATAGCAATTAACAGACGTATACTTATGGTTAACCAGTGAGGATAAAAGTAAACGAATGGGTACAATGTACGAAATGTCGATTGCTGCATTTAACGATACACTGAGAGTTAAATTGCGTAATTCACTAAAAGATATATGCGCAATTAGTTGAGGGGCAAAAAGCGAAGATCGAACAGGGGCCACTATAAATGCAGCAATATCTGCTATAGGTATAATCCAAGCTGAATTCTGCCTCTTCACACAGTCAGCAGTAGCGTTTATTGGGCGGGAATGATATGCTTTTGCTTTTCTCTAAACTTATCTAGATACATTATTGGTTCACTTTGTTTAATATGAAAATATTTTTTTATAGTGTTGATCAACGGTTGCTTCTGAAAAATACTTCTAAGATACTAAATAAGTAGATAGAAATAATTATTTGCTTGATTATAGTCAAAAAATGGGAGGCTGTAACTCTGTTATACATTGTAGTCAACTTAAGATTATTTACTTGAGTATTGTAAAAAAAATCGTTTGTTTTAATTCAAAGAAATATTGGCGCTTTGCAAACGCGTTCCGTCTGACTAGGTCTTAAGGCAAATTGGCACCGTCTGGAAGTTTTTGTTTGGGCACGCTGCTGGTTACCGCATTACTTTGTATTTTTATAGAGCCCATGAGTTTTTGTGATGCACACAGTTGTATAGCTATTGAGGTAACAGCCCATAAAATCAATAAGTGGATCGTCAGCGTCTAATGAAACATGTCGTAAAGTCCCCTACCGGTTTTTGAAACATCTTTTATTTTATGTACTCATGTAAGTGCACAGCTTAAGAGACCAGTTCTTTCAAAACATACATCGTAATTCATATGCCATACTGTAATGCGTGTTTTATTAGAACAAGTTGGTTCTCTTTCGCGTCGTCCACAGGTTCTTTTAGGTTGATATTTGTTTATAACTCACAGTACTGGGATTCTATATACAAAGTAATTGTATCAATAATACTATTATACGTTTCTTAATATTTAAGGTATATATTTTTTGTTATTATTACTCTTATAGTAAAACTACTCTTGTACGGTACATCCAAGTTAAAGAGATACCTAAAACTTTAAAAATATAGTTATTATTTAAAATAAGTAATAAAAATAATATCAAGCAGATAAACTCCGAAGTATGAATTAAATAATGAATTCTTTTGCGGTAGCCCAATTTGAGGTTTGATTAAGGATTACGAGGAATAGCCTAAAGATCTTAATCTTATCTTTAAATCTTTAGTCTACTATAGTTTTTTATTCATAAGTGGTACGACTTACGGCCAGTTGCACAAACGTTCATTAGGTTTTAATGACGCCCTTAAGCACTAATGAATGTCAAATTTGTATGGATAATGTCGCTTTAAACTAATGAAAATTTTAACGGACGTTTGTGCAACTGGATGTTAGTCTATCTTATTAATATTGTAAATGCGAAAGTTTGTGGGGAAGTATTTTTGTTGCTCTTTCACGTAATAAGTTCTACACGGATATTAATGAAATTGAGTATACGGATAATTCTAAGCCTGAATAAACATTTAGGCTTTTTATCCAAACAATTCCCTGGGACCACACAGGTGGTGTTAATTAGTAAGGAAATTAATTAAAGATCAAAATTAGTCTTGTCAAATATCTAGACCGAATTTCTAACTACATTCTAAAAATGTGCGATTAACGATTAAACCAATGTCTCTGTTTCACTTTGGAACATATATAGAGTATTATACTGTTTGCCGGACGACAGGAAGCTGCGTCGAAAAACCAGAAAGTCAGCAACTCCATAAGACACGGGAATCTTGCCTTCCGCTAATTATTTACGATATATTGCGTAACGGTGAAACGCCGGGAAAGAGACAAGTAAAAAAAACAAGCTCCACAGGATGCGAGTAGCTTACCTTAAGATTAATCCAATCCAAATCAAAACCTAATCCAAACCGTTAAGATCCATAATACATTCACAGGTCACACCACTTGGTCACTTTTAGAATATCTTTATTCATATTTCGAACGATCATGATAAAGTACAAATGGTCTGCGATCGATCGAACGGGTTATAAAAGGTGGCCTTTATTACGTGAGCTTTACGATCGAATTTTATTGAGTATCTGTTACAAAAACGGACCTGTTTACGCTGGCGTTGTAATTAAAGATACCATAGCAGGAACCAGGAAGAGTGTCGTACTATCTCAACAGTTAGCCGGAAGTCGGTCGATCTGTGCGTTCATTCATGAATGAGATTCTCGAGCCTACAATGTTGTATGACAGGTTGTCGCAATGATCCACTCTAGTCTCTATTCGTATACGTGATAAGTCTAGTTTGTTGTAACATGCCTCTATAATAATTAAACATGAATGAAACGAAGCATTTAATTGACTAGAAATGTGAACAAACATTTGTTAGGCGACGTGGCTCTTTTAGGTAATCAGTTTTGGTAGTTTCATGTTGGTTTTGTCGAACAAATGTTTGCACTAACATTGAGATGATTGAACGTTGTGCTACCTAAACATGTATACAAGAGAACGGCATTAACCATAGCTTGTTGACGTTTTAAAAGTGTTTTATCAACATTTTGGGTGTTCCAGTATATTTTTTCAATAGGGGAATCTTACTGATTATTCCATACGTAATATAAAGTTATTTAGATGTGAAAATGGCTGGATACAACGTTGCTAATGTACTGTAGAAAGTAAACCTATCGGTCTGATCAGTTGACTGACTCAAGATTACTCGTTTGGTACTTGTTAGTACATCCTGAGTCGTATTTTAACACGTTGCAAAAACAAAATAATAGTGACATAACTACATATTTTTCCGGAAATATAAATGTGTTTGTCTTATATGTGCAATTATCGATTCAATGGAAAGTTATTGACAAATTCGTTAGTTTTTTACACTCACAACCTGTGCTTGTAATATTCCTAAAGTTATTTAACTTAACTCTATGGAAATTATTTTAAAATATTGCAGTATGTATCTATGTATATATATTTAGCTTTAGTTAACTACACCGCGGTAGGCACTTCCTTTGTACATATTTATAGACTCTCAATATTGTTACTTTCTAATTGTAGTACGCAAGATCTAACTTCAAATGAGTACATTGTACAACTATCACAAAATAATTTAAAGTTTTCTCTGTTCAGAATATAATTTAATAATTTCACAGATAAATATCAATGTATTATACTTAAATAATTTGAAATATTTTTTATTAATTTATTGTGATTCACTAAATATTTTACAAGCATTACGAGATTAATTTATCGTCTGCTAAGTCGTCCTTTAAAGATGAGTAGTCTAAACTATTTATAGTCGGGCTGTCCTGCCTTTGAGACGTCGGGGCGTCGTGTCCGGGGCAGAGGGCAGCAACTGATTGCTATAATTAAGTTAAACAATTGGTCAGCTAAACAAAAGGAGGAAAATCAATTAAACAGCTCGTAGGCGTAGGAAGCATGCTTTTACTTACTAATCAAGATGATATAAGCAGATCACTGAGCAATAATTTTCTAGATGTTGCTAATTAAACAAAAAATAACGTGTATAGGAGTACTTTTAGAAGAAGATTTTTCGTGTTTTTTCTTTCGTTGTTTAGTACATTTCTTAACTCAGGGAAAGAAATAATCTCAAAATAAAGGGGAATTTAAAGTACACATAAAGACAGTTGCATAATGTATGGGATTCTACGTTATCATAAGCCTATGAATGTCCTCATTGTAGGGGTACAGGCTGTACCCCTGGATTTAATAAAATAGGCAGAACGAGCTAAAGTCCATCACGCGAGTCTAGTACGGGTTGGTGGGTGTTAATGATTGAAGACGCAGCCGGGAGCAGCAGCACAGAGGAGCACGTGTAAGGGGCCGTCCATTTATCACGTAAGGCTCTAAAGGGGGGGGAGGGATTCGTCAAAATCACGAAATACCACAAGAGGGGTGGTGGGGGGGTGTAGTAATATATCACGTGTATTTATTTTTTCCTCGACGCGCGATTATTAAACCGAAAAGCGACGTCAAAAATTATCATTTTTTTTGTTTTTTTTTTTAATACACGTGATTTGGTGGAAGGAGGGAGGGGGTAGTCTTAAACCTCACCTGACCACGGTAAAAAAATGTTCAACCCCAGTGCAAACAATTTCCTCACTCAGTTCATCAGTTATATCAAAATTCTGAAATTGAAATTAGAACTGGAAAAAATTTAATATATCAAATTTCAAACAGTTTGTAAAACTTGACGTGATCAAGATTCTTCATCTGATCTCTAATAATCTCTGATCTAATCTTCATCAATCTTTTGCAAAAACGAGTGTCATCCAATCAAGGAGTTAATCATGTGTTCTCGCAATCAGGAAGTTCTATTTTAAGATTATTCTTCCAAGACAATAATAGACTTTACTCATCGCTGTGTTAATTATAGAAAGCACTCATCCTGCGTGACAGTTACACTTGTATCTATAGTCGAGTAGAATTAATAACGTAAGCAGATATTATGAACCTCCACGCTGGCCCAATGCGGATTGAAGGGTATTGACGACTGCAAATGCAGCCAGGACCAACGGCTTAACGTGCCTTCCCAAGCACGGAGTAGCTCGAGATAATAATTTTTTGGTCACCCATCCCGTGACCGACCCTTGCGAAAGTTGCTTAACGACTACGATCGCGGGCCGCGGCGCTTATCCTCTACGCCACCGAGCTACTCAAAGTTACCGTAACAAAAGTCACCAGTGCGCGCCTAGCCTAATCGTGATTGCATATCTGTCAAAGCACAAGAAAACATGCAATAACAGGTAGCCTACGTTATGGCCTTTCTCAAAGGTAATTCCAACTCTACGAAATTTCATTAAAATCGGTCTAGTGGTTAAGGCGTGATAGCGTAATAGATAGATTTAATGTTACATTTATGCATTAAATCTGTGAGGAATACTGATATTGTTGGTTTCTTTACTCTAATTAAAGACACATTAATATTTAATTTAACATGATATTTAGACGAGTATATAAATTAGAATATTTAGATTTTAAAATTTACTACAAAAAATTGCAAGTCTGGGATTATATTTAGTGGTACACGGGAAAGTTTAGGTAGACTTTTGGAGCAATCTGTTTTTTAAAGAAAAATATTTAATATTAATCATTTGTATCAGAATTTCTCAGAACCAATAGTTCAACCGTCGGAATCAAACTTAGAACCCTAGAGATCGCGACACTTCTAAGGTATGACAAAGGTGTGACAAAATCTTGCGTTTTAATATAATCTAAAATCTATGAAGGTGCCCTCAGGCACATTTTATTTGACTTATCATAGTAATTTGAAATATCAATGACTGTATCAGTACATTATTTCTGATGATTTAAATTTTTTTTTAATCATAAACCAGATATGTAATTACAACAGTTATTGTACCATTCGCAACTTTCTGATAATCGTCGATAAATACGACTCTGTACCAGCGCAGGAAGTGCCCGCCGGACGCTGGTATCTAGCTACCTTATCTATCTCTCTCTTCTCATAGCGACGCCATCTCCCCTCCCGTTCTTCGAACCATCATTCTCGTCTAACGTGGACAAAACCAGTTGTTTTCTCTCATTCACTCTTTAGTCCACTTGCGTGTTGCGTAATGAGGCGGTCAAATTTTATTTTGTATGTTGACCGTTACAAATTATTGCGGCATCATCTGGGGTTAGATGAGCCGGTCACTATACGCTACTGTTTAATAATGGATATTACAAAGGAGCACCCAAATTACAGTACTTTTATTTTTAGGGTAACGACTGGTTTTTCTAAGCGTAGAATTCTAATAAGACGCCTCGAGGTGAGTGTACTGTCATGAACATTATTGTCTGCGATGATATGAAAATTTTTATGTTCACTCAAAGTAATCAATTCACAGCCCGTTGCACAAACGCCTATTAATTTTTCATTAGATAAAGCAACATTACCTATACAAGTTTGACATTCATTAGAGCTTAAAGGCGTCATTAAATATGTTTTTATATAACAAGGAGTTTTTAATGTTACATTTAGTATTTAGTTGTTTTCTTGCCAATATTATAATAACAGGTAGGTATGTATTAGTACGTCGCTGATGACATTATCTAGTTAGTACCAGATTCTGCTAGCAATGTATAGGGCGTCTGGTCATTCCGCCAGTAGTTGTGTTTTAATTATTAATGAAACTCACCGCCGCGGGAAAGCCACTACGGCCAGCTCTGCTTCCGGTCGCAACGCTGCACTTCATTCATAAAACCAATCTCCGTAACTGGCAAGACTCAAACGTCAAACGACCACATCCAAAAATCGACTTTATTTCAAAGACTGAAAAGTAAAAACTGATATAAAACAGCAGAGGCGAAAACGACGTTCCATAAAACAGCTCACTACGAACAGAAATAGCCGACAAAAAAGTCGTAATTCTACTAGCGATCGTGCGAAAGTGGTATTTCAAGCTTCAGCAGAAAGCTGTTTTCCGTTTGAAGTAACTGCCGCAATTAAACCGTTTACAGCGTTTAAGTCTCCGGTTGATTTACTCGCTTGTCTTGAATGGGATGCGTTTTGTGGTCGATGAGGTGCGAAGATCTAGTAATCGGTGAATGGAGTCAGCACTGTCCCTTTAATATTCGACTCTATATAATAACTATAGGTGTTTCAGCAAAGACTGCAAATAGAATCCAATAGGTTCTATATCATCGAAGTTTCATATTTTCCAAACTGTCATCATGACGTGTTTCTTCGACGATTTATGTATACATAAATTAAGAATCATCTTACAATGGATTCAGTCCATTTGCGGTCAGAATTAAATAAGAGAAAAAGAGTTGGATCTGAATAGGAAAAAACGATACTTATGAAGATCCATTAGGGAAAAAAAAATGGAGCCATTCTGTCTGCAGCCACAAAAGGGCTTCCTTTTAAAAGAAAAAAAAAAATGTGCGCACCTTAGAAATGCAACTCGCTTTCCTCGTCCCCTAATTTGAACTTTAAGGTAGACAAATTGAGCATAACTTGATTTGCAGGTTGTTACGCTTTAATGAATGCTGTTTTGTGTTTTCTTTCTGACAATATGGTGTTCACCGGATATAGTCGGATGGCCCCATGAATGGTGCGGGATAAAAAAGCGTATTTACGATTATGCACGAGCGATTTGTCGTCGTCATTCGATACTCGCGAAGCCGAACGATTATTATATCATATTACGAGGAAGATATTATTTATAGGAAGCGCCTTCATTGTATTTTTATTTGCATGGTCTCTTTTTTATGAATATTATTTTTTTTTCGCGCAACAAATTACTCAGTGTCGAGTATCGTTAAAGTTTAAGGATATTTTTTTTGTACTTTATTTATCACTGTGAAATTTTGTTAACAGTTAAATATGTGCGGATGTGAAGGGAAAAACAACATTTGTATAGGTGTCAATTGCAATATTTCATGAGCTTCGGTGGGTTGTACACATCGATTTATAAAAGTCTCAACAATGTCACAGCATCCTGTAAATGTCACGATATTAATAATAATTAGTTGTCATATATATATATGTCAATGTTTATAATACACTTTAATAGGAAAGTTAATCTTAAGGATGCGTGATGCAGGACTTACAGAGACTATATAACAAATTTTAAGTGGAATTTGTTTATAACATTCTGGCACACGACTTTATCCTCTCATAACGTTGTTTTCTTTATGTATAAATTATCACAAGTGTCTGAAATAAATGACTATTTGCATGAACCTGCAGTATTTGTCTTTTGGAAAAATTTTAAGGGATTCCATTCTTCAGGTAACATGATGAAATTTTAATCTTACGAAAACTGGGTTATTGTTGTTATAATTTCTAACCTGGAATTATTCAAAATCAGAGCGAATAGACACTTATTAATTTGATATTAATAGACAGCTATGTTAATGCAATGCAATAAATATTTAAATAGTATTGCAGTTTTTAAATATAAAAAACCACCACACTCAAAGCAAACTTCTCGTTACCTTTAGATATCTATTTAACTTCCATTACAGCCTCTTACATTTTCTGTTTTCAATTTTGGGCTTTCTTTCCGATCCTTTTAACTCTAGCTGTTACATGCCTTTTTATTCTGTACATGTAACGTATGCAGTTTATATCTAAGATCTTTGAATCATAAAAATAAAAAAGGAAATTGGCTTATTTATTTACGGGAGCAGTAACAAAACGGTGAGTCAAATTATCGCGATATCTCATTTTGTGGGCTTCAACTTATCAACACATTACGGTTCAAAACATCAAGCGGCAGACAGCGCTCTCCGATTTCAAGAAATGATCAATCATAAAGCGCGAAGTAATTTTTCACGAGGACGTCTCTGCGTTTTGTTTTCCCAAAACACTTTAAGACCGTACGATTGAGGTTTTAAATAGTGCCGGCGAAAATAGCTCGAGTGATGAAACGTCACTTCTCTCACCTGTTCGCGGGGAACGGTGATTTATAATATAGTTGTTCCGAAATACACGGACAGTTGGTTTGTTACTGATATATTCACGTGTTGTGCATAATATTTTAATAAGTTTCATTGAAGAGTGACTTTTGAATATTTTAATTGATATTATTTTATTAATTATAATAAATAAATAACAATTTCACTGCCTTATTAATGTTCTGTATATCCTAACCAGTTGACTATGCTTTGTTATTGTAGAGAACGTCTCCGGCAATAAATCCACCATTTACTGTAGTTATGGAATTAATTAGAACACGGTATTGAAAAGTTTAAATATGAAATGAGAAAGCACAAAATTTTGATACACATTGCTCTTAACTCTTGATATACCAGACTAGTCAGTAAAGAATATCTGATAACATTATGTAGGAAATTACATTGCTTAGATTTCAAATAGCTAAAGCCCTTGTATTGTGTAAATAGGTGAAAAAACTACAACGATGTATTACAACAACACCTAGGCCTGAGAAAATAAAGAAAAACTTCTTTTTCCTATATTGACCCTACCGAGATTGAACTCGGCACTGACTTCTAGTCTTAACCCGACTTCTTCTTCAGCATGAGATCTCTTTTGAAATAATCGCAAATAAAACTAAAATTGATTAGAATCACAAAGACGTAGATAAACAATTATATTAGCCAACTCTATGAATGAATAGGAATATGCGTTTGCGCAACCGGCGACTTCGCTAATAGGTTATTGCATTATAATAAATATAAAACATATGTATGTGTACGAGGTAGAGATCAGCGGCGGCGGGCGGCCGGAAGTTTTTTTCCCAGTTATTAGTTTCGTGAGCGCCGTTACAGAATTACCGGTTCTGATCTGGCGCTCTAATACATAACTAATACCAGTTCGTAAGATTTAAGTTACAAAATCGATATCGGTACCCTTAGCACGAAACTATCGGTACGAATCGAATTACATCGATAACAAAACGATTGAGATACAAATTTAGACAGTAGTGCTCGATACGAATTCGATAGTTTCGTGCTTAGGGGGTTTATCCCCTCTCCTATTGAGTCCGGAGCTTTTCCACCTGGTAAGGGTAATTTGACATAAAGGACTCCGTGCCCCATATATAAAATCGGGTGTTTTCTATATGAATTAATCTAATATAAAGGTTTTCTATATTCAATATTAATGAATGAATGAATCATTTATCGAACATACAAGTTAGAGTTAATATAAGTGTTGAACTACACCGTCTATTTTCATATGTACAAACAAGGCATCAACTTTGGACATCAAGCTGCATTCAAGTTTCGAACGAAGTTACATTTACGAGTATTAGAGAGTAGCCTCCCGAGTTTCGTTGGCCAGCGCTCCGTAATTCATTCATTAACCTTCGTATGTTTCGGTATGGGTAATTTAGTTTGTTTGGATGTTCATCTAATTTATTGACAGTCTTGTCTTATTTTCCTAATGTATAAATTACTCTGGAGGCAAATAGAAAAATAATCTAGCTTTTGAAGATAACAAAAATTCTTATTTATCGAGTCAACATCAAATTTATATCATAGGTTTGGTTTTTGTCCAACTAACTCAGTAAAAACATAAGTTCAAACATATCACATAACGGATTTTGCACGATTACGTTTTTCATTCCTTAACATACCACCTGTAGTTTTTATAGATATTTTAACTAAGGTATGATATCATATAATTTTTTACACGTTTTATGAAAGCATTTCATAATTAAAACAATTTCACGGTTAAAGCATATTAAAGCCATTATTTATGTATTCTTATAAATCTTTAAAATGGATGCCTTATGGTAATTTTAATTTTTACTATTTAACCAAATGCTGATTTAAAAAAAAATATTAAAGCTACTTTTTATTACTAGTATTATTTTTATTACGATATGTAGCATGACTCCATAAATATCCCTCATGACTAAAGTCAAATGTTAAGTCATTCATAAATAGTTAATTATTTATTTTGTTTCGTCCGTACGCCTGGTTGCATTAACCGATTTATTTTAGATGAGCGTGACTCAATGATATTCTGTACAGTCGATAACAAAAAAATATTATAAAAAGACTCTTTTTATCACTTCGTATTCTAAAAACACTAATAAAAAAATTGAGACTACAATGTTTTTTGATAAAAGAATAAATGTTTTAAATTAAGGAATTGCTTTTTATAGAACTTGTGTTAGGTTAGAAGTAATCTCATTATTAATTAAAAATATGTATAGGTATTGTTGTGTATTTACCTACGAATTCTTTATGGATTATTTTTGTTACCGTTTTACATAATCATCAATGAAGAAAATGAAAATGAATGAATTAATATTAATTTCTTAAATTCGTTTTCCAGTTAGCTTTTTAACACGATATCGTATTAAATATTTCTTTTAAAATGTGAACGTTGTCTGAGATTGTACGTGAAGCAAATGCGCATGGCATTGATCTATGGAAACCAGCAAGTAATACATATGTCGGATATGTAATTTACATTTATAAGGCTGTATTAAAACAAGTTGCGGGTCGATTCAAAAATGAACCAATAATTACTCCGCATTACAAGACATTAGGTACTTTGATTTAATAGTCAGCTTCTTAAGAAGTGTGTTTGGAAACTTTAAAATTAAAGTATTTAAGGGGTCACCTGAAGCTAATGAATGAGCAAATGGATTGTAAACGAAGGAAATTTCAAATAAACGGTAAAGATAACGAAAGTAAACAACATTGTATTACAAAGTTCTCGGTTTAATAAATTGAATTTAGAAAATTTCCCAGTAAAATTACAAAGTAATAGTTTTATGCAACAATATTAAATGTCTAGTGATTCTTTTTATAGTAAACTTTCATAAACATATTATAGTTTGAGGTACTTAAAAAAATAAAAATTCGCTATCTAATTTGGTCTAACTACTAAATTAACTTTCCAACTTTAGTCACTCTTTTAATGAGCTTTAATTGAAAGATTTTTATACTTTCCACTTTTGGAATGTACGCGGAAATGTTTGTTTTATCATTGTTTCTCGTCTTTCTCAAGAAATCAAAGACTGAGTGAAGTTAGTTATCATTATATTTTTGCTATATCTCATATTAACTACTTCTCCTACATTCTATTAAATTAAAAACTGGCATATGCTTTTGAATTTTATACATCATTACAAAAAGCTCATATTTTAACGCCTTTAAGTGATTAATTTAAAGTCTTTAATTAATGAAACGCATAAATTGACTCAAATGTAGACAAAATCTAATTAATAACATGTATGTTATATACTTTAACATCGATTGGTAAAAACATATTTATTCAAATGTTACTGGAATTATACTGCTTTGTTGTTCTAATGCAAGATCAAAAGAGTTGATATATACTTGAAAAAGAAAACTATTATCAGTAGAGTAACATTTAATAACTGCAGACTACGAAAAGATTTTTTATTATTTTAGACATAGACAAAATCGTGTTAACAATCAGTGTTTACCCTAAATATATCCATTGGAATATACAAAAGAAAAATATTAACCCTACCAACAGTTGTGTACTATTCCCGGTATAATGTACCAAACAAAGTGAAGATTCTCCATATTAATTTATATTACAATACATTAACCCTAACCCCCGTTCAGTTGGTCGGGTTGATTATGACGACTAACTGTCAAGTTTCAACAGGAGGAAGGGGCGTGGCAGCCTGACGAGTTCGAATCAGAATAACTGTAGTCATTGTAAGGGAATACGACACCGATGTCTTTATTTAGATCCATCCTATTATATAAACATGATCGTTATAATGCACTTTTTTATGTTATGTGACAATGATGAAGTCATGCCCTTTTGGGGTTGAAATTTTATTATGATAATTTCAAGGTAGATGCGACAGCTGGTAAAGATTGTAATGTTTACTTATTGTTATAAAAACTGTAATACAGCTATTAAGTATGTACGAGTATTATATTATTTACTGCCAATATGTTCGTAAATATTAAACGTGGGGGTTCCTTTGTGGAATGAAAGATACTTCTATTTAATATTCTTTAATTTATTTCTATCATCAATAAGTTTTAGTTATTATTATAACTTAATATATTGAATTTATTATGCCTACGGTGGAGGCGTCCTAAATCAAGAAAAAAAAATCAATCATCAAGACAGGACAACGCGAATTCGAACGTGAAGATCTAATAATTCAAAATATTAACGGCCAGCATTGACCATAAATCGTCCGGAGAGTAAACCTACCTATAGTAATGTGCACGGACGTTACAGCACCTTAATATTATAACCTAGTACAAAATATATGCCTAAGATGAATTAAGCAAAAGAAGTTTATCAATTTTAATGTATTGTCACCGTACGAAATTGTGAAATTATAAAGATCGTATATCATATATAAATAGCTTCATCACAAACTCATCTGTTTTGTTAATTAATAAAATCTAAAAGTTTATTATATTATAAGGTCCCTCTGTCAGTCCTAAGGATTAAGAACTCGATTATATTACAGAATACTAATTGTGGAAAAGTACAATGTAATAGATGTATATGTCCAGTTTATTTATCCTAATATTGTAATGAATAACAAAAATCATGAATTAAATAACGTCTTTGATATAAAACAAATTTTGTGTTAATTAACTAACTATCATACACACCGTTAATTCATAAATGTACTAGTTAAAGTGTTAAAATGTTCTCACGGTAATTTGCGTTAGTTTAACGCGTCAACAGTAACGTCGCCATAACATAAAAATTAAACTATTTCCTAATTAAAACTATTAAAAAATCGGCTTGTAAGTGTCGTCGCCCACTTCCGGACCGAGTTATTTGTGGAAGTTAACCCTTCACCGACTATTAAAGGACTGCCGGGTTAAATGAGACATTTTTCAAAGCTGACGGTCCTAATGAGATGTCGCCACGGGTTATTTTCAGTGTTGCACCCGGTAAAAAAAAATATATTATCTGAAAAATCTGTGATATAATGAACCGTTTGTTTCATGTTTGAAAAATTCAGTGACAAACTAGAAGAGAATTTTCATGAGAATTCTCGGAAAATAACAGATGCAATTAATCCTCTTTACATAATTCAGTGTAAACAAAAAAAAAAAAATCAATAACTCCGATGACTGAATACTGTCTTGCAAATTTAAGTGAAACTATAAAGTATATCTGCGTTTCACGCATGAACAAGTACACATCAGATACTTCCTCAGAAGTTGAAGGCAAAATGTAATTGGTGAACGTATTTTTCATACGTATGATTGCTTGAGTATGTGTGAGTGTGTAATTCTTGAATGGTCCGTAAGTGGAGCGTATTAGCTGGCTGGTCGGCTCACGTGTGTCGTGTCAGGCTCCATTGGTTATGCGACGGTGTCTAACAGACTGTGACTGTCGTAACCATTGCCTTCAAGGCATCTCGGCTGTATAAATCGATATTTTATCGATCCCAATCGAGCAACTGTTTTATCGATATTAATTTATCAAACAGTGAAGTGGTAAAAAGTTATATGGATTAGTACAATCAAACAACTACTGTGCGAGATTTAATCAATGGATGACGAGCGTTTCTGAGGCGGGCCGAACGCTCTGGGCTAATTACGTACAATATTAATAAACTATCCATTAACGGAGAGCAACAAAAGAAAGTGCTTCTACCTCCGAATGCCAGTCATTCATATCGGTGAAGTTTTATATACTCGTAGCTAACAGCTTACATTACTATATTTAGATTACGTTCAAATTGGATAAATATGAATTGCTCATCATGAGGCCAATAAAGCTAAACAGTTTAAGTTGCAAAAGATATAAAATATACAAGTTCATTTATAAAATACCGGTGTAGATTTACCGGTTAATTGACACAGGAAGGAACAGCGAACGGACGTAGTGAGAGGCGCAAATAGAAAATAAGCATGAATGAATTACGTACTCGTGGAGTCATCAATGAAAGCAAATAAGCGCACGACACTCTGTTTCGGTTCATATCAGAAAACCAAAAGAACAGTCCAGGAGACAGGAAACTGTCACCGAGGCACTAATTTAATCGCGTAGGTTTCAGCTTATCTCGCGAACCAGTTTCGCAGTCCGTGGGAACGACTACGACCAATGTCGGTTACTTTATTTATAGGGTCATATTCGATTAAACAACTGTCGGATAAATATAAATCTTTTTGTTATTTATATAAAACTTCATTATCTTTTCTTGGTCTATGACGAATTCTATAAAGTTTCATAAACTTTGAAATTAGAATTCCAAATGAATAAGGTAGCATTTTTTATTCCATTTTCGAACTGGAAGCCCTGACAGTAATGATCGGTGGCAGCGGCATCCCATTCATTGGCTTCATGCATGTGTGGATCTTGTTGTATCTTGTCGTGTGTTGTGCACGTTTATAATCATTTAAGCTTCAATTACAATCATGAAGAATTGTGAGCGAAACTCAGCAAATATTCGTCGTAAAATACGAGTATATTGTGGATTATTACTACACTAATATTCATGAAGGCATTCGTATAATCAGCAAATATTTCACAAAGTCCATTTATTATTAATTCTATCAGATTTTAAAGAATGATTTACAATGGACACCATTAGTAAGTGACGAAGTAGATAAATCAGTTTGATCTTTTTAAAAGGATAGCTGTACGGTGACATATACTCGGATAAAAGAACTCATCGTTCAAGATGCATGCGTCCACGTATATACTCATTTTAAAGTGGCGTCCGCCGTTGGTAAAAAGCAAATAAATTTTGAATGCATTACGGGACTTCTGGTTGATGAATAACGTCCTCCCGTCTATATGTTAACCCTTTCAGCCGCTCCTAAATTAACGAGATCAATGGATTTAGGGGCTAAAAAGATGGGAAGGATACATCAGCCGCGGTGGTGTTAAGTTTTTTTTTGTTTCATTTTAAAAAGTTACGAAGTACACAAGCGTTTATTAATTATTTAAATTATTCAATTAAAAATCATTTATTTGATTTTAATCTTTTCCGGTTTAATTTTATTTATTTTTCCGGTTCGTTTAGCGACTGAACTATCTTTGGTAATTTATTGATTATTTTGTATTATAAATTATCTTGAATTATAATTAATTTATTGCTTTAATACTAACCATATTTTAAAATACTAAATAGAGTGCAAAAGTAATCTAAGGACGTTAATATAAGCACATGAAACTATTCTTAATATTTATTTCGATTAAATCCAATTTAACATAGTATAAAATATATAATTACTTCTCATTCTAAGTATGTAAATGATAAAAAGAACATTTGGGAACCGTTGTTATAGATAAATTTATTTTAACCTTAAATAAACGTTTTATTTTTCCAAATAAGTCTTTTCATCTTACAAATATTAAAAAAAAAAAAAAAAAAAAAAAAATATACGAATTTAATAGGCATGAGAAACAAATGAAGTTACTAATTTAATGCAAAAATTGTATCCATTTTAGTCTTCACGGAATGTCAAGCAAATATCAATCGTAGTAGTTACAACACAATAAGGCTGTCATTGTTACAAATAATAATGAAGTAGCTGTTTTGTCGTAACTTCGCTCGCGTAAATAAAAACCTATCGGATAGTTAGAAATCACTTTTTAATAATATTTATTAGTAATCAAGTTTATCTATATCTGAGGCTTACAAATATGTATAAATCATCATCAACAGCTGTACGGCCTCCTCCACATGAGTACTTAACAAATTACTCAGGTCCTTATGGCCTTAAGCTTTGGATCAGACACGCCAGTATTTTAAGTGCTTCTTTAATTGGACAAAATCCAGTTATTTGTGATTACACCAGCTTTACAATTTGTTATCAATTAGAATGCACTGGACAGCCAGGACAAACATCCAATAAAATTGACATTAGTTTAACATTACCGCTACAAATTTGACATTCATTAGAACTTAAAAGCGTCATTGAACCTTAATAGACGTTTGTGCAACTCGCTGTCAAAATATAATCTGTTTTTAGTCGAAACCTTTTTTATTTTATTTTTGTGTTTATACTGTTCTCTGATCTAATATTAATACCGCATCCATTTATATCATAAACTTAAATTTGTTGGGATTATTCTTCTAGTTGGAAAGCATCACAAGCTTTTTACTGCCGACTTTTGTAATAAGAAGCAAAACAATTCACTTTATTACTCGAGACGTGTAAAAAAAAAATTAAACTCATCTTCCTAAAGACACACTGTTGGCAATTCCATTTCCACTGATCACGTTTCGATGACTATCTGTTAGGTAACCACGATCAATTACAGTTGCTTTTGCATTTTCAACTTTATAGGTATAATTATAAAGGCTGGACTTTTTCTCTAGATCAACCAGTAGCTAAGCTTCTTCACGCACGTTGGAAACGCTTATTAACGAATTATTGCCCACGATTTAATTACCCCATTAATCGAGGAGTACTGACTTTATTGAAGTCAGTAGCCGATCTTATTACTACAATTTCGGTTTTAGAAAGTAAGTATAAATGTTAGCGTTAATTAGAACCACACTCCCACGGTAACAGACTTGACTTTTTGTCGTGATAACGTGATCTTCTCTAATTATAAGTAATTAATATTTAATTTTTTTCAGTAGCTCGGTGGCGTAGTGGATAAGCGCCGCGGCCCGCGATCGTTGTCGTTAAGTAACTTTCGCAAGGGTATGTCCGTGATGGGTGATCAAAAATTATTATCTCGACCTACTCCGTGCTTCGGAAGGCACGCCGTTGTTCCCGGCTGGCTGCATTTGCAGTCGTTAATACCCTCCAATCGGCATTGGGCCAGCATGGAAGGTCATGACCCATCCTCCTTAACCATCCATAAGGAAGGCCTAAGCCCCTGCAGTGGGGACGTAAGAGGGCTGATGATGATGATGAATATTTAATTCAGTAATAATTTCTTCAATAGGGATGACCATTAATTTTTTCTCTATCTGACAAGTAGATTATAGAATATTAAACATGTCTTTTGTTATTTTTTTTGCGTAAATAATAAATTACGGTATGACGTCACGTCTTTGTACATTGTTTACAGCCTCAACTTTAATGCTTATTATCTAAGTCATTTATTGTTAATTTGAAGCAAAAAAATAGGTATCTAACATTTTTCCAACATTTTACTGTCGAACTAAATAGTTTTTTTTACCCAGACATCATCCTATAATATAACCATTTCTGAGCGTGCTTGTCTGTAAGACATTATGTGACTATTTATTAAGATTCATAATTTTCCTTTATCGCTATAGGCAGCTATAGTTAAATCCAGTCCTGACATGTACTTGGAATAAATTTATGAACCTTATCAAGTCCTTCATTTACTTCCGACATTAGACTGAAGTTACTTGAATTATATTTTGCTTTTAACTTTTTTTGGCAGTCGGTTTTATTTCCTAATCACACATTCTATATGATTTCAATATAGCTTAGTAAACATAATATTTATTAAGCTTGTCTATGATAATAAAAATCATCATATAAGATAAATAGAAGATCAAATTGTCTACTGTAATTTGGTGAAGTATAATAATTTATATAGAAGATTCTTGAAAATAAGATAATGTATATAGATAAAGTCGTGTCAAAGGCCAATTAAAATATCTGTTAAGCTTTTTTATGATGAGCTTTTTACGATTTTGCTTACGAGGTGGTCTTTGAGTGTAATAATTTTCCTTAACTTTCTCAAAACATATTCTACTAACCTGTAAATAACTCAGATAAACTAAGTTCAACTTATAAACCGTTATTAGTTATCGCATTGACTCCAGCATTGTTGATTAAGCCCCCAAGTTACTGCCACTTAGTTAAGATTTACCGCTCACCGCTTATGGTCCAGGTGCGTAATACCTAAGCAAATCTCAGCTCGATCGTTGATCTCTAGATCGGCGCCAGCGCAGTGGGAGGAGATCCGTACACCTGCCGCCCAAGAGATGCGGACCAGTGTTGAATACTTATTCGCGTACAATCGCAAAACGTGCACTCCGGCACACGAAACTAAACACTATTTATAACGTACATATAAGAGCAAATGGCATAGACTATAAAAGCTGTTACGACATTTATAGAATCAAGATGATATAGCCAACGTAGCCGGGGCACAAATCTCTAGATAATCTCTACCTACTTTTCCTATAGGCATTGAGCTAACGTTGTCTTGTTTAATAGAAATCTTATATTATATTGTGCAGGCGTATATAGTTCTAGTTTCTAGTACAGTCGATTTTGTTACAAGTTCAGTGACTTTGGATCTAGCTAACAAAGTTTATTGGCAATTTCATTAAGATGAAACTATGTATTTCACATACAAATTATAATGAATTTGAAATAACATACAAAGTATAAGTAGTCAAATTATTTATAGTTGAGGTAATAAATGCGATATACAATTTTTACACAACACTTTAAACAGTTAACATGCAGTGAAAAATATTTCTATGAACAGCTTTGATTTTATTATCACAAATATAGCGCCGAACGGTTTAATGGAATAAAACTTTTTTATTTTATTTTTAATTATCTTTTGCCTCTCTCTGAAGCTCCGAGACAACGCTGCATTTGGCGCTACGTTCAATTTTGTGTTTTAACCGAATAGCATTTCTATATGGATCAAGCGCAAAAATGTTAGTATATTGAAGTCTTAGGTTCCAATCCAACGTACATCAAAAGAAAAATAAAGCAGAAGACAACGCATGCAAAGACAAGGGTAAAATCACAGATTATGTAATAGATAAACTAAAAATACAAAATATGTATCTCTTAGAATGTGAAACAAAATTTTAAATATAATAAATAAAAACGGCAATGAAACTATTTTATATCGATTTTATATGATTTCAAATACGAAACGAATGAACTATTAATTACTTTTAGTGGCATCGTAAAAAACTATTTTCACATAATTCAATGTGTCGCCTGCTGTGTTATCGGCGAGTGTTTCAAAATCGCTACAAGTCAATTAATATTTCAACCTTTTATCTAACTGTATTACGAACTAATTAAACGATTTAGATTTTGCAGATACATGCCAGTAGTTGGATGTTTGTATCGTTATATTTTAAACTTTATTCACTTGTGTTAAAATTAAAGTGAGTTATATTGTTTCTAGGAAGATTGGTTAGAAA
This sequence comes from Diatraea saccharalis, assembly GCA_918026875.4. Taxonomy (NCBI): domain Eukaryota; kingdom Metazoa; phylum Arthropoda; class Insecta; order Lepidoptera; family Crambidae; genus Diatraea; species Diatraea saccharalis. The sequence continues at coordinate 27,895,006 of OU893333.1, read as the reverse complement.
AAAAAGTATAAGACAATAGCATAAAAAGAATCAGAAACAATTTGTCGGGACTCGGTTCGATCGTGTTGATCGAAAGGCGAGATAAGAACGATAATGGTCATTCGTTAGACCACTCAAAACGTGCCTTAGTATAGCTACTTGATACTGTATCTGTCTATGAGTCTTGGCAGCCAGTCAGATACCAATAAGACGTGGTGATGTTATCTGACAGAGAATTATGAAGCACTTATTAAATTTATTAGAATTTTCGATGTACTTGTAACAAAATAACATGAAGATGTCATATAAGTTTAGAAGATAATTTTGCCGAAAGTATCTTAATTCTCTCATTAAAGAGTTTAATAATGACAAAGATAAAATTTCTAGCTAATGCACGTGTTGCTTTACCTAGTGAGATTGGTATGAAATAATAAAACTTGTCTATCATAATGGAGGCGTCTTAGTTACATTTTGTCAGTTTGTGAACAACATCTACCTGTATTACAGTCGAAACGGTAGTCTTGTGCCAGAGATAGACATACAAATCTACATATAAAATAGGTATGTGTAAAAATATTCTCTTACAAAAATGAAACATAACATGTATAAACGACGATTACTTAATACGTCGTCGGAATCGTCGAATTTTTAAAGAGAAAAAATAGGCTTATCGGTTCCGAATATGTTTATATGATTATGTAATAAAAATGTTAATATTGGGCTGATGAATTAAATCCGTGTCGGTAGTTTTGCAGGCCGGTTTGATACCAGAAGAGTGGGTCCTCGAATACAGTTGATATAAACTTTATTTACATGTTCTTTTCTTGCTTTGATACCTTTCTACTGGTCTAATAGGTATAATTCTTTCACTGTTCCATAGCGTTTATGAAGAAACTTAAAAGAGTTTCTGGCTTATGAAGTTTCATAGTTAAAACAAGGCTAATAAATTTATAAATGGAAGCATAAGTATCACAATAAAAATTTTCGACCAAACATCGTCAAGACCAGTGTAAAAAATATTGAAATGTTAACTTCTACAGTAATAGAGTAAGTAACAAAATATGGAATACATAGCCTTATATGGAATACCGAAATTTCTTTAATTATTCTGTATAGAAAGAAAATAATTAACTTTGAAATAAGCCAAGCGAAACTTGCGAGTAGATTGCGGATTTGCTGGACCTATTGAAAATCAAAAATTTTTGTGATTGTTATAAGTGATGTTTTTTTAAATATTTTAGCTATTTTCATCATTAGCATTTACAATAATTTTCACAGAAATATTAAATTTCACAATAATATACTTATTCATCCATACAATACATCTGTTATTATTTACTTCTTTGGAATTGATATATGTCTGTCTTTTTAGTTGTATGCAATTTTATTATTGTCTGGATGAAATCGATAAGGGTGCCAATTGAATGATATATATTTTTTATTTGTCGTGCAAGAGCGCCTACTTTGAACACGACAGTTAATACATAGGTATATGTTACGCCCAGAAACTCACAAGTATTGCAACATTTGTTACCAATTTAAATTGGTCGATTCAGCATTAATACCAGGAAATATGCGACATATCGGTGTCCGATTAGTCGGTGCTGAACCTCAGACCTCTCGTTCCGCGAACGTCTAGCGCGCGACCACCTTTTGATGTGCGCCGACAAACGTGCCGCGCACGCCTTATCTGTAGTAGAACCGATTTTTGTTTCTAACTAGTGACAATAATGGTCTTTGTAGTTGATAAATATGAGCTTTTTGTACACTTCCTTGGTGTCAGGATGTCTAGAGAGGAGCCACTATTTTTAAAACGTATGATTTAAAACAGAAATTTCATTTTTTCAAAAGCCATTTGCAGACATAATTTCTAGTTATATAATATATTTCGAATCTTATCTCTATTGATATCAAATGTTAATGTTTAAAGTTCATTATGATTATTAATAATAATAATTCTTTATTTGCTATAAATAGGGTAGACAACAATAAAGTGGATTGGTTTTTTCAATAATTTAGTTAGATCTAATAAGCCATATTATATCAATAGCATGCAATTATGTAGGGTAGAGCTGTCTAATTAGGTTCAATGTTTTATTTAAATTGTAAATTCTAAATTACGAAATAGAATATGTTGGAATTACAGTTTAATGTTGACGGCAAGAATGAAATTTGTGTTCTAGTTGGTTTTGTGTTGTTCTTTCAAAAACATTAAAACTCTCCGTCCCACTGTCTTCGTGGAGAAACTTGAATGAATCACTTCCAAAAAGATATAAAGCAACGATCTGACAAAATGGCAATCAAAAAGTTGACTAAGCTGTTATTTTAACACTTTTTAGGAACTGAAATGTCTATGATGTACTTAATATATTCAATGTTATTTTAAAAGGCTGGCATTTCTATTGCTTAAAAAAAATCAAGTACAAAAGCCATTTGATTCTGTAAAAATTCAGACTCAAATTCGAATTCACTCGTGTGACCGTATTCCAAGTCATTTAATGTAGAAATTCTATTGTTTCCATTTTTTCTATAAAAAATATAAAACAAAATTGTTTGAATATACGTGTCTCAGATATTCTATTCCTAGGTAATTTCGAAACTCACTTCACTTATCCTACGAAACGTCATTACCAATTCAGCGATTGAGCGGATGCCGCTTTTTGAAGTGAATAAGGATACCCGAGTGAATTTGAATTCGGGTTTGGATTTTTATAGAATCGCACGGGCAGGGCAGGTAAACCGACAACAGACTGCGTAAGTTTATTGGCTCGATCCCATTTCGCGCACCTGAGATTGGTGAATCTTTAAGATAAGCCAAAATTAGAATACCTATTTATAATAAATACTAAATTATATTAAGAAAATGGTGTAACTACATTATGATTTTTATGACGGACTCCAAATCGGGAATATACTATTTGATTCATATCTGTACGCCGTCGGAGCGTTGACAGAGAATTTCTATTTTGACAGCAACGACAACATGGCGGGAGGCCAGCGGGATCTTGTTATTTCATTAGAGGCGCATTAATTTCGTAACAGCCACTTCCGCCGCGGGGGCGAGTCTAGACGATGTTACCAATTCATACTTAAACTACTTTTGAATACTTAAAACATGAATTGAGTGTATTCACAATGCATCCTGTACTTCGTAATTTAGTAGACACTTAATTAACCTTTTCACTTTTAGCAAAACCAAATGTAATAACTGTAATATAATTAGCTGCGTAGAAAAATAGTTAACAGCTTACGAGCTGAGATGAGAGATGTTTCAAAAACTTAACGGATGTTTGGTTACCGCATTAGAAATAATTCATGCTTCATATTAGACAGGTACTTAAAAAGTTTATAGCGCATTAGATGTAAAAAATGGCGCTGACGAAGTTTTTGCTTTTTTCTTCTCGGCACAAACTCTCTATTATCGAGTAATCATTCAATATAATATTAGTTTTGACAAATATAGCAATAGAATATGGTAACCTGTTGTTCCCTTTAAAATAAATATGTTCTTATTTAGTAATCTCCAGTTAAGCATTAGTTTATTTGCTAAAAAATTATATAGAAATTAAGCTTTGCTCTCGCGACTTCACCTGCGTCAATAATAGCCTCATTTCACACCGGGCAAGGTAGATGTAGCATCCTGTAGGTGATAGAATTTTTGAAATCGGTTTAGTACCTTTGAATTCAATGCAATCAAACAAACAAATCTCTATAATAGATGCAAAAAGGTGCCTATTCTCAATTCATGTCACAAGACCCTTGTTACCGTCTCATTTCAATGTTAGAATAATTAAGACATTTTTTAATTGGTCATATAACACTTTGATCCTGAGAACTAGTGACCAAATTACATTTTCTTAAATTATCATCAGACAAAGCTGTGGATATTAATACGCATTCAGAGCCAAATTATGTTCTAAAATAAATTATAGCTGTTTAATGTATGTGTTCTTAAAAGTCTTACACATTTGCAAGACAATTCCAATATATCATTTAAATGTTCTCTACATTGAACTCTACGAGAACGTATTAACGGCGAGGGGTTGAGACATGCTGCAAGTATTGGCAAGGTCAGAACACATGAGGCAATGAGTGTCCCTTTCCGCTCCAAAAACTGCGCAGTTATGCAACCAGCCTTACACAGACATCACCTTTGTGTATCTACTATATTGGCATATATAAAGGTATATAACGTTAGCAAATATAGATAACAAGAATTTAATTTTGTAGACAAAGACACTTATTCATCTTAGATTTGGTACAATTTAAAAAGCTATTACAATACATTAATACATTTTACTATTATTATTGAAACATAAAATACATCACATAATCCAACAACTACTCCAATAATAAAATATAATCGAAAAAAAGTATTTTTAGAAAATTATAGAAACACTGAAGTGTAAAAATGACAAGCGGAAATGCAGATCGCGCTCACGCCGGACGCCCGCGAAACTGGGTCAGTTTATTTCTGTTTTGGCGGGAACCTGGCCGGAAGCGCCGCCATTGTGAATGCCCCGGGAACCCCGGAAAAACACCGGATTTCTACCTAATGAAATCTTATACTGCAACTTCGGCAAACGGTAGCGACACCACTGTATCAACTGTGGTTTACACAAACTGATTTTTATTCTTTTCTTTTTGGATGTAAATGTAGCCGACGTTTGTCTGGGAAATAGCTTTGAGGAAATGTAGCGATTACGTGTTCGCTTTCGGCGTAAAGAGGATACGGCATGTCTCTTTCATTTTCCGTTTCTTTTGTTTTGGAAAAAATCAAAGAACTATAGACATTGTTAAATAGTCTGTAATGAAATCCATTATTTATACATATATAAAATTAAAAACGCTTCCTTAGAATTCTTTTTATTCAAAAGCCTAATGAATGTTTAAAATCTGATGAATCATTCTTTCAACTTTGTTGAAGTTAATTAATAAAATTAGTGTGTATAATTTAGGCGTAAGAAGATATTGTACAACCAGCACTGTTCTACAAAATAAACTTCGCCAATATTAGATATATACTACATGGTTTTAATATGAAGGAGTTACATGAGCATATTATCGTTACAAATTGATTAAATACAGTGTGTTATTTACCAATAAAATGGCGTACGAGCAAAACGAAAATAGTGACATGTTCCTATATAAAGACTATTATATAACCGATATAAGTGGGATGATAAATAAACAGTGAATCATATTCGTTTCATGTTCTATCTTTGCTTTTCAAAATAGTTTGAATATTTAATTAAGTAATAATTTCATAAAATAAACAATTTAAAAAAATAAGCTACTCCTGTTTGTTTTACAATTATGTATATTGAAACAGGCGAATTTTTTTGAATTTAATAAACGTTCAGAATTCGTTTGGTACACAAGACATATTTTGTATAATGTTATAACTTTACTAATTTATTATAATAAAATACTTACATGGACAAAAATAAGGATATTAATAATTAATTTCCGTTCAACCTTGTAGCTAAATATATTATATAACCGATATATAACTGTTTAACAAATTGCACACCCTAAAAATAGTTGCATAGTAATAATTCTAAATGATATTGCTACATTAAAACTTCCAGTTTTTGTCAAGCAAAGATAAAGTATCGACATTTAATTCTGCATTCAATTATTGTTAAGATCTCGTGTGAAAAATATAAACTCATGTTTGCATCATGGGGGTCAGTGATATATGCGGGCGGGGTATTTGCTGGCATTCCTCGCGAACTCCGAAAGTACTCTCAATTAGTATTAATTAAAGACAATTCGATAACCAACCGAAACAGCTACTCGACTGCGAGCGGGATTTTATTAATTACACTGATTTAATATCATTCGTTTGTACGATCGCTCCAATTTAAGTTTAGATTGTATTTTAATTAGAGCGTTTTTGAAGGGCTTTTAATGAAGATAAAGCTATATCACAGTGTATAGATCTTCTACTCTGTGTAAAAAGTAAAAAAAGCCGGTCAATAGCTGGTTGCACCCGTGTACCAAAGGTTCCGTATAAAAACAATTTTTTAAAAAGCTTTTGTTCATCGATCGCGTGCGATTGGCATTTTGGATTATTTTTTCAATTCAAACGTCTGGGCGATTTCGGCAGAGGAGCTTGGAAAATTTTTAATTTTATATACTAAATTATAAAGAGGAAAGTTTGATTGAATGTTGGTTTGTTTGTTTGCAATGAATAGGCTTCGATGTTACTGGAGCAATTTTAAAAATATTTTTTACTATGGGAAGATACATCATATACACTGCGTTCTAAGTTCTTAGATAATTTGAAAATATTGGTAAATAAATATTAAACGACATCACATACATTGCTCAGATTCCGAGATGAGTAGTGACTGAAGCCCCGTATTATGGAGTATCTGAGACAACGAAGGCACCACAACACCCAGACCCGAGACAATTTAGAAAAGTTCATTTTCTACATTGACCCGACTGACATTGAATCGAACCTGGGACCTAAGGGATGGTGACACCTTGAAATTGGCGTGCGAACCACTCGGCTACGGAGGTCGTCGTATATCAGTTTATACTTAATATAAAACATTCGCTTCCCGCAGTTTGTACACTGAGATCTTTGAAACCACTCAACGGCTTGTAATGCGTTTCATCATTAAACAGAGTGATTCAAGAGGAAGCCTCATATGTATAGTGCAGAACCTTGACGATATACCTTTTTAGATATATATATATTTATATGAGTACATTTTTTCTTTTTCATGGGTTGCCTAGAAGAGATTGCTACTTAGGAATAAGGCGATCTTTTGACTATTGTCTCATATGTAATAATAAATACTATAATATAGTTAAAATACTAGACAGCGGCTTGGAAAGGTTATTGTTTAGACATGCTCCTTTGCCGGCATTATTTCTTAAAACGTTGTATTCTAGATCTCAATGATCTCTGGAAGATATCAGGTTATACATTATTTTTAAGCGTCTTCAGAAAAGGAGAAGGTTCTCAATTTGATTGTATTTTTTTGTGGTTGTCAGCTAATTATGAATCGATTATCAAAATTATTTTTTTACTCGTAAGCTTGGTGGGCCGAGGTGATCCTATTTAAATTTTATCGAAATCGATACAATAGTTTTCTTTTTATAACAAAACAAATAGTCTCTTTTCTTTCAAGCCCTCATCAGATGTTATAAGTACCTACATATATGACTCTGGTAAAATTACACTTACGCACGCTATGTCTCAGTAACTAATTTAAGTGTTTTTGTAGTTTTCGAGTTATACTTTACTAAAGATTTTGTTATTATTTACAATATGGTACACATATCAGCACTTAATATTATTACAAAATATAGTGTAATCAATTTTTAAATAAACATTATCGGAAGGTTAAGGCTTAAAATTCTTGGAATTTGTTCTTTTATGTAGGATTATCTGTCGTGGGCTATTTCATTCATCATCACCCGATGTTGGTCCACTGCTGGACATAAATAAGCAACATGCTATTGAACTTATTTTCGGCTACTGACCGTACAATATCAACGTCTAAAAAGAAAAACCAAAATGTTTCGAATTCCGCGTTAGCGTGCTAGCGCACTTACAAACTAGAAAGAGGTTATTGGTACCGGACATGTCTTAAGACTAAAATAGTCAGACGACCATTGTACCGAAATTTGGCAAGTTTTTGCCTAAAACAATATAGTGAAAATCGTATCGAATCGTGAATGACACATTGTCTGCTGGTTGGGTCTATGGGGCCAAACCCTATGACCTGACTTCCTGTCTTTGTTCGAGCCTTCGAAAAATATATATCTGGAAATCAGACACGCCTTTAAACGCTATGAGATTACTTTGATTTTGTAGACTGATTGTCATTAATGAAAGTTACAAAACTGCGTGTATTAAAATAATTGTATTTTGCTCTTTTCGACTATTAATTACATTTTAATTTTATGAAATTTTGCATTCATGATGCTAGTCATTATTTTTTGAGAGAAAATCTTGAAAAAGAGCTTTTCAGGGGGTGCACTGTATCATCATAAATAAACATTTTAATGCCGCCACTTTTTGGAAAAGTGCTTTTCCTATGTACGGAATCGAACAGGGAAAATGGGTCATACATTATTATGTATGACCCATTTTCCCTGTTCCCTCCGAGATAGCTCAATGCTGCTTGCAGGGTATTAAAGATTACATATGCAGTCGGGACCAAGAGCTTGAGTCCTTTGCGATGCATGAAGGCCGAAATATTTTTTTTTCGGTCACCCGTCCAATAATCGGACCTTTCAAAAGTGGATTAACACGCGCTAACCACTGCGTCATCTAGTTCATCTACCGCGTAACTTCCAAGATTAAAACTACCAGTTAATTTTTGATCTTTGAACTCTTTTTCATTTGTTCATTTACATACTTTGTGATTAGCTGTATATCAAACGTTAAATGAAAACTATTTAATTACACACAATTCAATTTTAATATAAATTAAGTGCAAAGCGACGACATTGATTTGACAAAATATTTTTAAAACTGTCAGTTTCTCAAACTATTGATTCCAATTGCAAAGAGCGTTTTAAATTGATATTTGTAAAAAGAAAAAATATGGGTACATAAATAAATGGGGACAGCAATAGAAAATAAATACAAAAATACGCAAGCAGTTGCGTCATCTCTGTGAAAAAATTAACATAATATTCATTAGCAATGTTTGTTAATTGTTATTTTGAAAATCCATCATTTGCCATTATTACATAATATAAACCGAGCCAAATGGGTAACAATTCCGAACGCAATTAAGCGTATTAATGTTGGTTAACGAGCGGCGGGCGCGCGGCTGAACGCGACGCAACGGCTAACACTTTGCCCATTAACAAAATATTAATCAACTCACTCGACACGCCTTTGGGAAACTCACCGATAATATATCGTTAAACTATTTGTTATGGTTTTACTAACTAGTGTAATGGCTACTTATATTTTGCAATAAAATTAGGTAATTACGATTGTTTGAATGTTTTTCCTCGTTTTTTGTTTCTTCCGATATAATTTCGGTTGTTTTCTAAGTGACATAATTCTTAAGTGATTATTTTGTTATTATATTTGATCAATTTTACATTTACAAAGTAGTTTTTAAGCATTTATCAATACGATTATTTTATAATAAAAATATATTTAAAACTTGCTAAATATGAATATACTCATTTCTGTTATTTCTATTTAATGATTTCTATTCTGGCTTATTATTAGGTATAACGCTTTTATAGCGTATATTTTTTGAAAACTTATTTCGCTTTCAGACGTTTTGTGTCCAATACAAGTTTGTAATGAATGTGTCCAATAAGTATTGGTTTGAAAGTAGATGTAATTTTAATTTATTATAAGATTACCAACATCTCAGTTTAGGTTACACGGAAGCTGTAAATGATCCAAAACGTTTGAAATATGAAATCATCTTTCAAAAATATACGCGATAAGACCATCTAAAAGTATTGTATTGAATTGCTAAGTATAGTTTCCTTTAGACGGAAATAAAACTGTATACTTTTTGGAGTTAACATTAGGAGGCTATAACATTCAGACACGCACTACCTAGAACTTCAATAAACATATATTACAGATATTGTCACAGGTCACTATTATTTTCATAATATTTATTTGCTCAAATAAAGACAAGACGGCGAAAAGATTGCCTGTTACATCAATAGACTTTTGAATCTAGCGATATTCATAAGGATAGGTATTTATATTTTTTATCATATGTGCATAAATTTTGTTCGCTACATTTTAGAATAATTTAATTCAAATATGATTTATCTATATCGATGTCATTTCGCGATCAAGCTCCAAATATATTTATTACATACTGTATTTTAACTTCTCACAATCTTAATCTATATATTATAAAGAGGAAAGATTTGATTGGTTGTTTGCATATAAAAAGCTTCAAAACTATTGCACCGTTTTTAAAAATTCTTTTGCTTACACGACTTCATACGCGGGTGACTTAGACTATAATTTACGTAAGCGAAGTCGCGGGTTAACAGCTAGTTACGTGTAAAGGAGAAAGACATGTTACTATTACAATAATAAATAAGCCCCAGTGGCATGTTTTGTGATACTAACAAAATATTATGTTTGTAAACTACAGTAACATATTTTATTCTAAGCTAGGATTCTTTGCGGTGCTGAGAAATAACTAAAACGAGTTTTGCGCTCGACAAATATTTATTTGAACGACGCCTTATCGTCTTGTTGTTAGTTGCTAAGAATAAAACCAGGAAATACAGAATTAAATCTATCAGTTTTGTTTTTAAAACTGCCTGAACGGACAAAACTTATTAAAATTTCAGTAAAAAAAATATTATTTTCATTTCTAACGTATTTGTTTATCAATATAGATTTTCAATTAAGCTATTTATTTTATTTGATGCATCCGTTGTGTAAAGAAAATTGTTTCTTCATCAATAGCATTTATAAATCAGGAAATGACTTACGCTTTGTAATTAGATTTATCGTTTTTTGGTTTTTAATCCAAAAATCAGCGACAGTAAAATAATAATATGCGTTATTTTAAAACCAGATTTATGTAGGAAACATATGCAATGAAATATTTTAACTTTATTAAATATACTTAAATTTTATATTAAATTAAAGTTCAATAATTGGAAAAGCATAAGATTATCTTAGAAAAGCCATACAAATATCATGGTTATTATAATTAACTATCTATTCACATTATTATTAACTAGTGGCCGCCAGCGATTTCGTCCGCGTTTTCCATTATTTCTTCGCTCCTAATAGTTGCAGCGTGATGTTATTTAGCCTAAAGCCTTCCTCGATAAATGGTCTATTCAACACAAAAATAATTTTTCATTTCGAACCAGTAGTTCCTGAGATTAGCGCGTTCAAACAAACAAACAAACAAACTCTTCAGCTTTATAATATTAGTATAGATAATCCGAGAGCTGAAGACATTATTTTAAAAGTGTTAAGAGGTAGTATAAAAGCCTATTCATGTAATATCTGAATACTAGTCATCTATAGCTGCAGACCTGCAAAGCTACAGCCTAACTCCTTTAGCCTCGATTCTGGCCACGTTGCTACTTTGACATGTCATTTGGTGGATAAATTAGGAATAATTTACTTAGTTGGTAACACTGATATGAAATCCATAATCATCGTATAGTAAAATGAAACGAAATATCGGTACAGCATCGATAAGATGTCGTACGCTATAGCTATGGTTAGAGTCTCGCCCCAGGTGGGGGGTAATGGAATTAATTTTTACGAAGTCTAAAGTTACAAAAACCTTCTTTTGCGATTATCACGGATTCTGTCATCTCAAGGATAATTTATATCGTATATTGAGAAGTAATGGAGAATTAAATTTGCGGCGAAATTTGTTCACCAAAAATAGCCTCGATTTTGTGTAATAACATCTCGCAGTTTATATGTATTTATATAATAAATTAAATCATATTTATTACTTTATTTTGATGATGAAAGTGATTGGTTTTCCTAGGAGGTCTAAATTATATTGTTTTTATATTTTTTCACCGTATTCTCGGAAAAATGGAAGTGAAATTTTTACCTTTCAACCTAAACAGAAGTAGAGGTGAAGTGCATTAAGGACATCAAAGGGAATAACTCGCTTTTACCGTGCGCCCGACGAATCTAATTTTTGTAGGTATCGACTTCTATTAACCGCTGGCAACGCCGCGACTATTCGCTAACACAGTTATGCACTTAATGGACGTTTTTTTAAATTTGCTGTATAAAATTTTGTTTGTTTGCTTTTAAAATCCATTATGTTATAATTATTTGATTTGATTTTGAGAATTTAATAACCTTTTTTTTAATTAATATTAAAACATTTTTTAGTTGTTTGTAAATGAACAAAGGTTTTAACTAAACACAAAAAAGGATTTTAATATATTCTCCCATAGAAAACTTATTTTGTCGATACTGCGCTTTTACAGAGAATGGTTTGTTTTCATTGAAGAAGCTCCGAATCTACTCGACTGATTATAAAAAAAAAACACCTACGGGATATTTCATCATACAGCTAGTTTAATTTAAATTTGACATATTTTAAGGCTGATAGCATCATAGCTCCTATGCTAGAGCATTAACTGAATGGTGATAGTGTAGAGTCGGTAATCGAAAGACTTTTTCTTTTTTTCAGTTTTTATGTTTTAGGTATTATCAAAATAGGCGTCTATTGGAAAAGCGGAACTTTCTCAATAACGGCCAGGGTGGGCGCAACTGTGTGCGTGCGTGAGTGTGTGAGTTCAGGATCAGTGGCCGGCGCGCGCGCACCTGCCGCGAGGTTCTCACGCCTCCCCCGCCACCCCCCCCCTCCCGACCGCCGAGCGTCAACCAACGGTCCCAGATCTAACTCCCACTTTTTAGACTTCTTTAATGGCCTATATAACAGATTCTCTACAATTAATATGCTATTTATTTAGTCAATATTTTTACAAAATTCTCTTTTTTTTTTTTTCATAAAGTTACAGATGTTTCCGTTTGTACTCGATATTACAATTGAGTAGCATCTGTACCTGAAGGAGGTTTATATAGTAAACCTGAATTTCAGGCTACAGCGCTTCTCCCTCTTTATAAGTTCTTAGTACAAGTATACAACATTTTTGATGGTAACTAATATTTTCAAATCAATATTTAATCCATTTTAGTTTCAAAAATCACAAATTTGCTTTGAAGAAAATTATATTTAAAAACACAATTAAAACATAAATGTGTATAAATATTTATACCTTATTTACCTATGAAGGTTCATTTAAATTTACCTCATTAAAGGTAGTGGTAGAGTCATAGACGATAGAGTTCAAAAGCAATTGCAGAAATTTGACATGTGTTTGACGTGTTGTTATGTGTAGAAAAGCAAATTTAATGGTTGATACAGTAGCTGCTAGATATAGTAATCACTGGATTGTTTCGATAAACACTTCACAAGTCCAGGTGCACTTAGCTATAAAAATATAATTCAGATGTAAACAGCGCCATCTCTGTTAGTTTTCATACACCAGGAACAACTTACCTGTTAGTACCATCTAGCGGTGATACTGAGAACTACGATGCAACTCGGCATTTGTTGACGTAATAGTTTTAATTGTAACTTGTAGATGGCGCCACTAGTCATGCGTAAGCTCATATTTTGTTTACAAACTATTTAGGTTTTATCCGATGTCGATTTCTAGGTAAAGCAATCAAAGCTAACTTTATTTTATGAACTACGTTTACAATTGAATCAAGATATCATTTATATTTATCAAAATTGGAATTTGATTATTTTTCAGTCTCAAATATTTACATACTTCTGAATGAAATGGCTTGGGCTGTAATTGCTTGGGTTGATTTAAATATGTAAATATAGAAATTTCATTTTCTTTTTTCTTCTTATTTGGTATTTTTAGTTAGATTTAGATTTTTACCATCTTGGTTTATAAATAAAAGGACCATAAAACAAAAATGGCAAAAATCACTTTTTTCTTATTTCATATAAAAACACCGGTCAAAATTGCCTACCTAATGACAAACATATTAATTTTAATTTGTGGCTTTTAGTTTTTGAGCAGCAAACTATAATTTTCATCAAATTTAAAAGTACTTTCCAACTACAACATAATATGTACTTGATTACAGTGTTACATTTCAAAACCTATTGGGTTCGTAATGTCTTAACACATTTAAAATGATATATATATTTAATCGAAATTATTTTAGTTAAAGCATTGATCTTTAATAAGCGAAATAATAAGCATAATAATAAATAATAAAAATACGATAAACTATAGATACGTTTATAGTAGGTATTTGGCTTATTTCATTAAGTTTTGACTTATTTATTAAGATAGATAGCGCCTTAATTAAATACTTGTGTCCTTGAGAAATAATAAATATAGGAAACTGTGTCATAAACGATAATCAGTTTTTATGTTCTCAAATGATTTTTTAAAGGTTTATTCTTATTTATAGGTACTTACTTTTTATTCAAGGACAATGTGCGTTCAGAACTTGACGCTTATTACCTACTTATGTATAATTTAAATAGTAATTTGCCGCAAGTTGGCAAGCTTTCAAACGTCTCTGCGGATCATAACGACTCACGGGCGGATTTATGACGATACTAAATCATTCTTTAGACGTAGGCCCAAGAGTGTTGGACAAATTTAGTGGTTCGAATATGAGTCCAATCGAAATGCAACCGGGTAAGTATTTTAATTAAAGCTTAACACTCATTTTGTATTTACTAACTTATAAAAGGAGATTGAACTTTTATCTAACAACAAGTTGTTTTCCTGCGACTTCTCCCACGTATGAAATAAGCCTATGTCACTCATGTAAGATGTTGTAGGTAAAAGAGTTTCTAAAAGTTAGTCAGGAGTTAATGCAAACAAACAACAATGAAATCTTTATAATATTAGTATGTATAGATTTATCTAGAAAAAATAGTGATATTTATTCTCTGGATAGATAGGTACATATTTCGTGATTTTAAACAGACAGCAGAAAGGAGGAAGTACTGCGTATGTTTGATTCTATTTTTTAGTATCGTAATATGATAAAATTTGTAATGTTGTGAAACTATAAAAAATAATTATTTTACCCAAATGGTAGCGTGGGTGAAGTGATAACAGTCCAACTGCGTTGAGGAGTAATGTTACATAAAATATTAATCTTTTGTGTTTTTCTCTGTTGCTATGTTATTTCTAAACTTAAAACAGCATTTTTTTTACTATTTTTTAAAGCTTCCTTTGCTATTTTTCTATAAAATTCAAATTAATTAACCTTATTATTAACGACCGTTGGCGAAGTAGCTCTTAATACTTCTTAAGATTCATTTAAACCAAACGAACAAAGAGCTTGAGCAAGAACACGAGCAAAAATTGTAAAATAAAATAAAATTCTTTCAAGTTCTTCTAGTGTAAACGAAAATTAATTAAGAACTAGAATTCAGTACAACTGTTAGATCAAACAATTGCTCATGTCATCGATAGCTATATCATCAAATCACTAGAAGAGAGAAACAGCGCGTTTCCTAACATGCAAGAACGCTCTAGGCAACTGTTCGGACGCACTTGTGATTACACCAAGCATTAGAATGTCCCATAGAATATTTGCATACGCACATACAATAACGAGCGAATGCTGCTGTTCACACTAAAACAATTTAATAGAGTGGAGATAGAATGAGCATTAGCTTGTTTGGTGTAAATCGGCCTTTACATAAAGGAGACTACTTCGGATGTTATTACAATAACTGATAGAAATCTAGAAACTATATTCGTACTTTTATGTTATTCAGTTGCCATATAAACACTTAGGTGATTATAAATATTGGTGTGACAAAAAATTAAAATATAGCTATAATCATAATTTTCTTCCAAAAGATAACTCGGAACGTCAACAACCCACGGACACAGCAAGAACCGCATACGTAGATGCTATCGTTATAAAAGTAAAAAAAAAGCTTCATATCATAAACCTGCCAGACGTGTGAATGGCACTGTGACACATTAGTATGCGAACTGCACGGTAGCAGCGGGAGAGGTGACGACGACACCATTTAGATGCGTGTGCGCACCCATGGACGCGCCGCGCATGCACCATGACATCAGCCTTCAGTGAAATTATAGTCAAATTACGAAGACTCCGGCTTAAAAAAGACCCTTTGAGCCGGTTTATTGAAGGTCCAATAAAAGGTTATGTTGGTTAAGAGCGATTTAAAACGGTTCCATAATGTGTTAACTTAGTAAGTAATAATATTCTTGATTATGGTAACATTATAACGCAGAGTAGGCTAAATTTAGTACTGAGAAACTGCGTAAATTAAACTTTGATTACAATTGTGAATACAGAATAATGTTAAAACAAACCCAAATTCAAGTTAGATTATTTTTTTTATATTAGGGTGCCAGGGACCAAGTGGATATTTTAAGTATTTTTCATTAAGAATATTTTTCAGTATATATATTTTGTTGTTCAGTTTAGAGTGTTGTACAGCAAAATTATCACCATTATTCCACGCTTAAAAATAAGCAAGTCTATTCTATTTGATTATTCTTGACAGTCAATAAGACAAAATTATGCCAAATCAAAACTAGGAAGAAAAACCTCGAAATAATTGGTAAATAATTTTATCATAATTAATTTTGATTAACATAAATACGTGATTAATATATAATCAAGTAGTCCTTATTATGGTGAAATTGAATGACCATTTTCACCATAATAAGGACTACTTGAATATGTATCAGTTCCAAATTGAAAGTACCTATACATATGTATAAAAATAGTATGACCACGTTTTGGAAAATAATAATAACAGTTTTTTGAGCTTTTGCTTTGTTCAAAATCAATTTGATTGTTGTTATAAATATGTTATGTATGCATAATTTTAGTTCTATGTTAAGACAAGCACGTCTTTGTTAGTGTCGCATAAATAAAAGGGCTTCATTAGTTCTAATAAAATTGTATCTGTAACGACATTGTGTTTCTACTAAGTTATTTCTATTTTATTTCATTGGTTAGTAGAAATCGAAATTGACCTTGGCTGGTCCGATGCCTAACTTTTCTAAAGTCCAATCGGACAAATAAGTCAACATGTCCGCGGACTGGTCGGGTCGCGGTACCAGGCGAACATGACGGCATGGGAGCTTTCGTTTCGATCATTCATGAGCAATGGTCGCCGACATGAATGGGTGTTGTCTGTGTGCGTGACGAGGACCGCACTAGTGCACGTGCACGCCGTGTTTATTTGAGCATTTGAGCCTGGTACTGGTAGGCATTCATGAGAAATTTTCTTGTGTCAACATTGAACAGAAATAGTTTGCAGCTTTGTGGCCGTAAAGCAGCGGAACGTTTGTCTCTAACTTCTCCGTGTTATTTGCAAAAGCTTTTAGCTTTACGACGCAAGCTTATGTATTCTACATCATTGCAAATGGATATGATTCCATTGTGTAAACATTGTTTGAGAGACGTATCTATCAATTTTTTTTCTTTTGTAATATCAATTTATAACTGGTAAGCATAATATGAAATATAACAACACATTATTGCGGAAACTCTTGCAAACTTGCAATTGCAAACTGTATTTTTCTTTTTTACCTTGTCTTTTGGGAACTCAAAAAACTATGCAATAGTATTCACAATTTCGATGTAGATATAACACTTTAACGTAAAATATGTACAGTTCTAAGATATCTACATATGCTATGACTGTACATAAAGCGTTTCATTCTATTGATTCATCAAAATTATAACTAGATAAAGGAACCATTTAGCAGAATACATGAATATTTCGTAAATAATCACAAGTTGCGAAACCTGATCTATTGTGTGGAAATATAACTGGTCCTACAAGAATTACCTAGAGAGCTTATTTTTTATTACTCTCCTGGTAAACACATAGTCTTTGTAAATGTTATTACTTCTGCGAGAACTAGTCAGTACTTGCACGTCAGGCCTTGATCTGGGCAGTGGTGGCGCCATTATACATATAAAAAATATATGCATCGAGGGGGCAAAATCAAGTTCCTATCCTGGTTGCGTAGAAAAAGTTGCAGATCCGGGCCTGTTGCGCTTTACTATATTATTGCCTTCTACCCGAAGTCCAATATTATTAGTGCAATGTCTTCTTCATAATTCAATGGTGAAGATATATATATTGTTTTGTGATCTAGTAATGAGAAATGTCTTACGAGGGTTTATTTATTTATTTATTTATTTAATCTTTATTGCATGGAATAGCAAATGGCGGACTTAATGCCAAGGGCATTCTCTACCAGTCTACCAGACAGAAAGTAGGAAGCAAGATGTATGGCGATAAAGAAAGTAGAAGTAAGTACTAAACAAAAAATAAACAAAAAACAGTTATACATAAAATAATAAACAAATAGATTTATGCATAAATAAATATTGATATATACGTATATTATAAATATATACAATAACATATATACATATATACTACATATAACATATATACTACATAATATCGGATTCATGAAAAACTAAGGACTATTTAAATAGTGTTCATGCGCTAGTCTTTTGAACACACTTTTGCTTTTGGCCTTCCGAATGTCTTCTGGCAAAGCATTCCAGAGGCGAGTAGAAGTTACAGTAAAGGAGTTTGACATAAAGCTGGTTTGATGAACAGGGGTTTGAAGAGTAATATTACTACTAGAGCGAAGTTCTCGCTGATGACAAGCACCCAAAAACTGGAATCTTGATTTTAGATATCTCGGAGTACGTGGATCGTATAGGATGTTGTAAAGAGTGGAAACAACTCTAAGATTCCTGCGCTTACGAATAGGCAACCATTCGAGTTGGTTTCTATACTGAGAAATATGGTCGAACTTACGTAATCCAAAGATGAACCTTATACCACTGTTGAGCAAACGATCCAATTTATCAAGGAGAATCTGATTGGTGTCAGAATAGCAGACATCAGCGTAGTCCAGAATAGGAAGAACGAGAGCCTGTACAAGCGCAACTTTGGTACTGAAAGGGAGAAAAAATTTAAGTCTATAGAGAGACCTGAGCGTGTTGATCACCTTGCGACACACTTCATTAACCTGGCCGTCCCAACTAAGTGTACAGTCGATAAGCAAACCTAAGTTTTTAACCACTGGCTGAAATGGAATGATTTCACCATCGTAAATTAAGCGACTAACCGTATTGAGATCAATTAGAGCCAACTGTCTAGAACTGCCAATAATAATAGCTTGGCACTTAGCTGTGTTGACGGCAATACCATAAGCCTTGGACCACTCTAAGATATTAAGGAGATCCTGATTTATAGCAGCAACTGCGTCATTTAGCTTGCTTTTGTCAGCTTGAGTATAAAGCTGAAGATCGTCCGCGTAAAGATGGCAAGAAGAATGAAATTGAGTGGTAAGAGAATTAATAAATAGAGAAAAGAGGAGAGGAGAGAGAATACCGCCTTGAGGTACGCCAGCAGTCAAATCGCACCAGTCAGATATAATCTGATCAGCCCGAACCGCCTGCTGTCGTCCACGAAGATAAGATGAAAACCATGCCGTAGCAGAAGAAGAGAGACCCGATTGTGAAAGGATAGCAAGCAGAATATCATAATTGACCGTATTGAAAGCATTCGAAAAATCAATCAAAACCATAACCGTTAATTTTGAATTGTCCATCCCTTCGCGTATATCTTCCAAAACGTTAAGAAGGGCAGTGGTGGTACTATGACCAGGTCGAAAACCAGACTGAAAAGGACTTAAAACGTTATTACGAAAAATGAAAGTAGAAAGTTGCTTGTGAACGGCTGCTTCTAAGATTTTAGAAAGAAATGGCAATATGGAGATCGGTCGAAAGTGGTTGGGAACTGTAGGATTATGGATTTTAGGAAGTGGTATCGTGAATGCCTTTTTCCAAGACATAGGAAACACACCGGAAGAAAGAGAATAGTTTAAGATGAAGGTGAGGACAGATAGAATACAATCAAGAATGGGATTAATCATCTTTCGTCCGATATCGTCATAACCCACGGCGTTAGATTTAATAGACATAACGATTTTACGAATGTCCTCTTCAGAGAGCGGAGTGAAAGAGAATGGTTCATCAATAGAAGCAGCCTCGGACGTAAGGGTGGTGACAGTGGAAGAAGTTATAGTTTGAGATAGAGAACAAACCGAAGAAAAATGCTTGTTAAGATCATTTAACGGAAGAGATGGATTCTTCTGTACAGTAGATTTACCGAAACCCAAAGTGCGGAGAAATTTCCAAGTATTAGCAAGATTGGAATTTAATATATTGGAGTGAAAGTATTGGCGTTTGGCACTTCTTACCATACTATTACAACGATTTCTTGCAGTTTTAAATGCATTCCAGTTATCATCGGTACGACATCTTTTGAAAATATGAAAAGATTTATTGCGTCTCCTCATCGCCATACGTACACCAGTAGTGATCCAAGGAGCAGGCGGCCTCTTCAATTTGACTCGTTTTTTAGGTGCATGCTTTTCAAAAAGGTCTAGTATGAGACTGTTAAAATGATCCACCATGGCGTCCACAGATGGAGCTTCACGGATGGGTGACCAGTCAGCAGCGCATGCATCGATCCTTAGTTTCTGCACATCCAGCCTAGCAAAGTTACGCATTCGTACGAATAGAGGTTTTGGTTTAGGGGGTTTGGCTTTATAAGCAAGAAAAAGAAGATCATGTCTGGAGAAGCCAGGCGCCAAAAGTTGACCATGATTGGAAACCAGTGCAGGAGAAGAAGTAGCAATGTGATCAATCCACGAGTCAGGAGAAGTGAGATTGTGATGAGTAGCATCAAGAGGTAGTAACGAAAGATTCACAGATTCGAATATGGAACGAAACTTATTAGATTGAGCAGAATGCTTTAAAAGGTCTGTATTAAAATCGCCCATTATAATATGGTGAGAGAAATCGGTTGCTACTGAGTTGAGGAGACACTCTAAGTCAGAAAAGAAATTTATAGTTGGTGGGCAATAAATCACTCCCAAAACGATCTTGACATTCATAACATTAACCTCCAGAAATATATATTCCATGCAACCTTGGCGGGAGGCGGAAGAGGCCAAAAGTTTGAAAGGGAGAGTATTGGATAAATAGATGGCCACCCCTCCGCCACCCTTGCCAATGCGATCGTTACGAATTAGAATATAGCCAGGAAGATCATATGACGAGGTACTTAGACACGGCTTGAGCCAACTCTCCGACACCAATATGGCATGAATCAGGTTATCTGATGAAAAAGTATGAAGAAGGTCGTTATAATGACGTGGGATGCTTTGAGCGTTAATATGACAGACGTTAAAAGTATCAGGGTAGCATTTGAATTTAGCAGTAAGAGAAGCCTTAAGATCTAATGAGTCATCCACAGAAATGTCTAGAGAATGATAAGAGGAATGGTCACTAGCTGATGCATAGTCTTCCGAATCCGACATTTTATACAAATAATATATATAAAAGATAAATAGACAATAATATTTAAAAAAAAATATCAACTAAGCTAACACATAACCGACGCCTTAAAAATTACACGGACATTCACACATCCTGTCTGTTACTGGTTTACAAAAAAAAAAAAAACATAACACATTTCATAGTAAAAAGAAATGACAAAAAAATAAAAATCTAAAACTAAACTGTATGGGCTGTATCCCTTTGACTCTATTGACAACTAAGTACAATGACAACAACTGTCAAATGTCAAAACAAATCTAATAATAGTTGTGGGTGTTCGGATTAACAAAATTTAAGAAAAGAAACATTCAAAAATAGCAAGATACCTTCTAAAATTAAAATTAACAAGTGCAAAATTATGAGTAGCAGCATCAAAGCACCACTATACATTATACTTAAGTGATGGAAAGACAACCTAGTCAGTAAAGCGCAGTAATTACTTAACATTTTTGTTAACTCGCTTAGCTCTGGTCTGAACTGGCTTAAGTATCTGAGAAGGCTCCACATCTGATGCTCCGGCCACAGGCGATGTTCTGGGAAACTTTATGATTACTTTGTTCAACTCGTCCAATGAAATAAGCCGCACAACACTGTTGTCTGGAGTTGAAATACAGACTGTTCCATTAGAAGTCCATACCTTATTAACACCAAAGTGGTCCCTTGCAGTTTTGAAAGCAGCCTGCCGTTCTTTAGTTAGGAACTCATGTAACACCAATGACGATCCCTTGAATTTGGTTTTATTTTTTTGTTGTAGTTGAAGGAGCGCTATTGAGTTTCCATAATACGGATGGCTACTAATTTTTTGTATATATGAACATAAAACAATATATTCTTTATACATTTTTCGTAATCAATGATTTACAGCGATATGTTAAGTTAAAATGTTTGCCTTTGTAGTGAGCTACTCCTCGACTTTAATGCCTATTGTCTAAGTGATTTCTTGTTAAACTCAAGCTTCTTCTTCTTCTTCTTCTTCTTTTTTATCCAATCATTATCCCTATTACGCTGACATTGGTGGAATTGTTCTACCGAACGGGTGGTAAACTAAAATGGTCGGTACAAAGTACTTTTAGTTTATATGAATAATATTTTTTTTTAGCTTTGGTTTCAACTAGAGAAAGGCAAGTTTTGCAATATTTTTACTGATATTGGACAGTTTTATTTAATAAAAACATTTAACAAATTACAAGCCGTCTACATTGATTACGGTAACACCATATGACACGCAAGTGGTTTAAGTATCCACATGTGTTCGCACAATGTAAAAAAGAAAAATCACATTTTACCTTCGTGGTAACGTGAGCTCTATTTGTTTAATCATAAAGATTACTTTCCGAAAATATGAACTCAGTACCAGGTGACACACGAAACGCTATTTCTACTTGATTAAGCATAAAAAATATTTAACACGACACAGTGTACGGTTACATCGTCACGTATTTCTACGGACCTTTTAAACGGACTGGTAATTACTATCGGAATTATATTTTAAGATGAAAGTTTTTTATTTTTATTCCGTAAATTTTAAATCCCGTTGCTTCTTTATATTTTTATTAAATCAATTGTCAAGTAAACACGTTCACTTACGGTAAAGGGAATGGAATAAAAAAAAAAAAAAACAATGAATGATATTAAAAGAAATGCGATATTTTTTCTTAATAAAAACATAAACAGTTAAAACCGATATTGAAATTTATTAAATTCGCCTGACTACTTTACTACTATTGAAAATTAATAAATTCATAATACATTAACTACATAAAGCACAATTTTAGTAAAACATTTTATTACATAACTTCGTAAAACGGTTTTAAATTTCTGCATATAACTTTCGTAACGTTGACAATATAAAAAAGTTTATTCTATTTTTCCTAAATATTTTTAACATTAAGAAATATTTGTTAATTATACTTCGAACATGAGTATAATAATATCTCTAATAAAGTATGATTAAAGCGTGTTTTTTTTTACTTTAAAATATTTGACGACCTTTGTCCAATCTTATGTTTTAGATATATTTGTGTATAAGACATCTAAAGGTATGTAGCCATTCCAGCGACCATTGACTGTATAACCAATACAATTTCATATCGTCTCACATTAGAAATATACTCGAAAAACAACTTCAACTGTTTAGATTTCTGTATATACAATAAGAGTACATACATTAAATTCTTATGTATTTTAAAATGATATAGATATTCTTTTTTATTTATTTTCTTTAGGTCTTTGATAATAGCATTAAAGTGTGTTTTAATAGATCAAAAGCGTATTGAAACAATAAAACATTTTCAGTGTCATGTTGATAGTGTAAGTATCAACGAACGGCATTCATTAAACAATGTCTTATACAATAGTTTACACATTGAGTGTTAAATAATAACTGTTTACGGAGAAACGATATTAAGTTGCCGGCGGGAATAGCTAGCGTACACAACGCCACAGTTTTGGCAACATCCTGTGTAGTAACACAGTGGGGAAGTGCACACCGCAACATCCTGTACGTATCATCTACAGCAATGGGACACTCCTATATCATATACTTTAAAGTAAAACAGATTTCTTTCATTTTCAGAGATTTAGTAATAAGAAAAAAGAAAAATAAAATTTTCTTTAAATTGTTTTTGAACAAAGATAGAAAAAATTAATAGGTATTTTATATTTAACAAATATTTTTTATTTGCTCCTTTTACAAACTTTCTTTCAGGTCATATAATCGAAGCTCTAAACCTACTTTAGTGGTACTTCTTGTGTCACTTAAGTGGAAAGCTAAGTAATTAAACGAAATAATCATTGCAATTGGTTATCCAAGTCGAGAAACATAAGTGGACAAACATAAATACATTAAAGACTTTTGTTTCTTGAAATCTTTACACATGTGAATATTGCTCCATTCAAATGAACTAATATACAAGAAGGTGAAACGGGTAACCTCTTTAATAATAATATTTTAATTATTTACGAGTAATTAATTAAAATGTGTTTTTGATAACCTCCTTTATAATAATATTATAATTATTTGCGAGAGACATTTTAATTAATTAAATGTGTTTTTGATGTTCTTCTTTTATTGTGGAATCCTCTGTCCTTAGGAAATAAGTGATTTCCTATTTCGTTTTTGTGCACAGTCCTAAGGGCTCATTTATATTGGTCGATACGGTCCGTAACCGATCAATGAAAATCAATTCCAGGAATCGCTAGCACTCTGCATCCAGTTATCGATTAAACGATATCGATCAGAATTGCGCAACATTGCGTTTTAAGCAAGACGCCTACCATTATAAATTAATATGAAGATTAACATTAAAAAAAAATAGCACTCTGCCATCTCTTGACAGTCAAAACTAATGAAACCGTGGTCAAGTCACATTTGCCTTTACAACTTTTATTGATACATGATTATGGACGTCAGTTCGTCACAGATAAAAAAAGATGTGGGTTGATTAATTTTTTTATCTTTCGGTTGATTGTTTTAATCAACACAAATAGATTATCAACATATATTAGCATATTTATAATAAACTTTTATAATAACATAAATATTCAGAAAACTTAAGATTAAATATTACAATTATATTTTTTTGTAAAATTTTACAGTTGTAATTAATCTATATATATATATACTCAAAGGTGACTGACTGACATAGTGATCTATCAACGCACAGCCCAAACTACTGGACGGATCGGGCTCAAATTTGGCATGAAGATAGATGTTAGGATGCAGGCATCCGCTAAGAAAGGATTGTGATCAATTCTACTCCAAGGTGATAAAATAGGGGATGAAAGTTTGTCAATTTTAAACCGATCGGGCTGAGATTTTGCATGCGTAAAGCTACTATGACGTAGGCATCATCGTAGGTATGAAATGAATTAGATGATAAATACCATCACCAAGGGGATAAAATAGGGGATGGAACTTTATTTCAGGTATTTTACACGATATAATGAATAAATTTGTAAGAAATGCTGCTCAAAAATTATTTTAAACTAGCTTTTGCTCGCGGGCAAAAGCTAGTTTAAAATAATTTTACATAAACACAATATTTTTAAATAGAAAATTTCAGTATCTTTAGATGCGAGTATATTAAAATAAATATATCATAATATTAAGTCCGATAATAATTATAATAGAAATTACAACTCCCTCTGACAGTCTTATCATAACTAATAACCGCGTAC
This sequence comes from Diatraea saccharalis, assembly GCA_918026875.4. Lineage (NCBI taxonomy): Eukaryota > Metazoa > Arthropoda > Insecta > Lepidoptera > Crambidae > Diatraea > Diatraea saccharalis. Next base: position 27,869,901 of record OU893333.1, on the reverse strand, counting down.
TGAAATAGCTTCGGTCATATCTCAATGAGATAACAAAACGTAGGTGGTGACACTAACATAATGCATCTAATAAAGGAATTAATATCACTGTCTCATTGTACTCGTATGTAATGTTCAGAACGACAGGAGAGCAGCTGTCTCTCTTCTGCGTCAAAAAGTAAAATAGTGCTGCCTAAGAAGGCTTTTGAAAGCTCGGGCGGTAAAAAGTTCGCCACAGTATTATAATTGTAACGTATTCTAGTTAATACAAATAACTAAGCAGGAGCTTTTAAAACAGTGGGTTTTTAAGTGATACTGTCATATATCTTGCATTATCAATTACATCCTGTATATCTAATGGTCAGTCGATAGTAAAATTGGAGTTGAAACATTTATTGGTTGATTATTAGGACACGAACTTTCAAAAACCTTAAAAGACATTACTATGTATATTAAGTCATACTAGCAACTGCATTCATATGGAGCATTGGTAAAATAGTCTCCATATTGAAACTAAGACGTTGAAAAGTATGATAATTTAGTCTACAATATATAGATACTGTACTATGTGTGTCTTTCATTTTCATTTAAATTAGATTACAAACATAAAGCTATGTGGGAAAACATATTCGGGTAAGTATCGGAAAAGGTAGCTTTCAAATTTTTTTTGCCTCACGCGATAAATTTTTTAACGGGTATATTTTCAATATACCTGGTATATTTTCAATATACCCGTTAGCTATAAGTTGATAATTTCTTCGAGATCTGTTTACATATTAGATATCTGAAACTTTCTCGTGTATTATCCTATGATATATTGATTTCTCTGTTCACTCGTTTTTGTTATGCAATGATTAGTATTAGGAAAGAATTATCATCATCATCAGCCTTGTTGTGTCCCCACTACAGGGGATCTGGCTCAAAAGGAAGGTTATGGATGGTTAAGAATGGCCCATAACCGTCCCCGCAGGCAAAATGTGGATCGTCGTCATCGTCGCATTTGCAGCCTGAACTAACGGCTTGACGTTCCTTCCGAAGCAGGGATTAACTCGAGTTAATATTTTTTTGGGCACCCATCCCGTGATCGACCTTTGTGACAGTTGTTTAATAACAACGTTTGCAAGTCTTACAATTATACAACAATAGGGATGACTTTTTTTTTTAATTTCCGTTAGATAGATTATTGAGAAATATTAATCACATTTTTTTTTGCATTACGGCTATAAATTGAGTTAAATTTCACATGACGTCACACTTAAGTATATTTTCTACAAAACTGAATCCCCACTCTTCAACTTTAATGCCTGTTATCTAAGTAATTTACGTAAATATCTAATATTTTTCTATTATCTGACTGACGGACTAAGTGTAGATGTTCCTTTCTTTTACCCAGTCATCCCAATTATAGGAAGGTATAGTAACCTAGCCAAAGTCAAAATTATCTTTACATAAATTGGTATTTCTGGACTTCTTTAAGCTACGGAGAATAATGACAGCAAGAAAATCCACAATACAAGACGAATAGAAAAACTTTACACAATTAAAGTTTAAATAAATAGGTTACCTATGTGACACTAATCACATACAATGATTAAAATGTTTAAATAATGTATCAGCTACGATTCTACGGCGCATACAATACCGTGGGTAAAAGTTAATTAGCATAATAATACAGATGCGTTTGTGTGTCTGTCCCCGGATGAGTCACGACGGCAGATAGCGCCAAACAAATTAATCGTACGCTCTCGTTAGCTGGACGATATGTATGCTGCTATTTATGTGTCGAGAACTAAGCTACACTACGAGTGTTGTAATTATGACATAATTTGGTAATATTACAAATCTCTACTGATCTTTTTTAATGATAGTTCAGTCTCTTTAAGCTTGTTTGTATGATGGACTTGAGATTTTTACATAACGCACAATGTAAACGAAACTTAATTTGATGTTTAGTGACATATAATTTCGTTCTAAAATCGACTGCACTGAGCTGCGTTTCAATCAAAATCTAAGAAACGTCATTGAAATTTATTAATATCAAATAAATATTTGCGATCAACCCGAGACGATAAAGAAAAGTTCATTTTATATATTGATCCGATCGACAGTTGTACCCGGGACCTTAGATATTGAAATCAATACGTGAGCCATTCGATCACGTAGTGAGTTGGTTGTTAACAACAATAAACTTAAAACGGAATTATCATTACGAAATTAGTATCACGAAGCTAAAAACTAGTTCCACGAAACTAATTTCGACACATGTGAAACTAAGCGTACAATCAATAGTACCTATCACTGAGATACTGGCTTCGTCAACATTGAAGCACCGCAGGGGCTCAGGCCTTCCTTATAGATGGTTATAGAGGATGGGCCATAACCCTTCACGCTGGCCAATACTGATTAGAGGCTATTAACGAGTATCTCGTGATAGTAAATTTTTGGTCACCCATCCCGCGACCGACCCTTGCGAAAGTTCCTTGACAACTCCATTATATCCAGGTGAAATTAGTTACATTAAAACTAACTTACTTTTATTAAAAAACATGCGCGTCACACGACAACTACTTTAGTGTCGTGAGATTTATGCAAGCATTGCGACATTGGACGTTTACACGTGCAACTGCTATCGAAATTAATGTAAATCACCTCTACAAACTGTTCTCAGGTTGCATATAAGATTGTACGTTAGCGGGTCGACTGCATAACTACATATGTGTGTACAAGAGGTGCACATGCACGCGCGGGCGTCGAGGGTGGCTTCCATTACCGAGTGCAACGTCGCGCGACGCTCGCAACCCGCTCGGAACGTCTATCGCCATTCATAACGTTCGCTGGCGCTGCTTCCATTCAATATACACATTATTTTATCCTCTGCATGCGACTTCGGTCAGTTTTAATTATAGAACTCATCTAACAGACAAACTGGGGTGCGACCACCTAATACTCTAGCCTTAGATACTTAGGATACAACATCTTAGCGATGTTATGGTGATATTGCGTTTTATTTTACAACTTCGACATGTTTTTTGGTAGATAAATGACTAACACCTAGTTGTACAAACGTCTAATAAACATGTGTTATTAACCTTTTTATACACTCCGGTCTGCAGACTTGTTTTATAAGCCACTGTGGGTATAATATATAAAGGCGTGTTCCCACGCTACATACATACAGACAGACAAAACAATAGTCCCGTATACTTAGCCCACCCTGAAGCCTAAGCCCAGGACCCTCCCACGCGGTACATATTAAAATCAGGCGCAAAATGACTGTCCCAATAAATAATGAGCTTGAGACAAAGAAACCGCCGAGTTTTTTATTATTATATTTTGAATTTGGAACACATCGGTGACAAAATATTTCATGTATTTTTTATTGTTATAAGGTTTTCTGCGTTATTTAGCTGTGTAAAATACAAATATTAACTGATAAAAATGTTAAGCACATTTAAAAGGTTTGGAATATTTTTGGCATAGAATCTAGAGATATGTACCTTGATACCAAACTTTCCTCTAATTTCTATTTGCGGCCTGTCATAAGTTATTTTCAAAAGCCTCACTTTAATTTAAAGGTTTATTGATTCCGGAGATAATATGTCTAATAATAATATGCCACGTATGTATTATAGAATTTGATGTATCCCTATCGGTAATTCTTTAGATAAATTTTGTGACGCACCACCATTTAAAAAATTAAAATGACGCATTTGTAGGACAATAGAGAGTTAAAAAAGCTTTTGGTAAGTTAACGATGAGTTGACAATTGATAAACCGACTGGGACATCTCTGATGGTCACCTTTTATTAATATAAATAAACGTCGACAATAATACTCTTATGAATAAAACCTTTGAGTACATTTTATTATTCCATTTGGTACCACTACAGAGGATAATTTACGGGCAGAATTATTCTCTACTTTAGATAGAAATATAGAACAAAAGAAGTGATCAAATATAATAACAAAAGAATATGTTAAATTATATAATTTGAAAATAAATAATTTAGCTATAATTTAATGTAATATCTATAGTGTCCTATGTAGGGGGAGTTATAGTTATTTTTCGATGTAAAGTGGGTTATGGAAGCCGACTTGCACAGCTAACGAGGATGCGCCATATTATCCTATTCGCGGCTTCACCTATTTGTCGATCACTCGGTCTATACAAATGACGATATCGAATAACCATCATCGGCATCAATTTCGAAATTCATAAATTGCCAAAAAAAAGTTTTATCTGAGCCTTTTCCGGGTCATTTTGAAAGACATCCAAATTATGTGAGGTATTTTTTATTATTATGAGTACTAAAAAAGTAAAAATACAACAAATAAACGCCTGCATCAATTTTATTTTTGAAATTAATAGTAAATGTAAAAACCGTTAGATGGCGCTATTCTCAGTTGCATAGTATACGGCGTTAAAACCTATTATAATTAAGGTTAAAGGAATTTACCTTCAAATGATGTTAGACAGTAATTATATGACACATTACACTTCGAGATTTATGTTTTATTTGGCGATGCCATTCATATTAAAAAAATACTTACTTATTAAATAGAAAGCATTTAAATCTCGAGGATCTAACATCGAAATGTAGAGTCAGTTGACCAAACACTGCCTAGAAAAGAGTAATGACTGAACCCAACCCGTAGTGCAACTGCCTAATTCTCTAGCCATGACTCTGGAATACGACATCTTGGTGATAATATGGTGATATTTCGTTTAATTTAATACGTTGACGTGTACCTTATTAACTTGATTTATAGGTTAATGTCGGTAGACATGAAGAAGAGCTAGAGGAGCAACACACACAGAAGACAAGAGTGATTTGGTTGCATCGAGTGCTGAACTATTCCATAGATAGCATAGCCGGACGAGATCGTCGGATCAAATGAAGACTGGTGATTGCATCCTCTTTTGTTGATTTAGTAGGTGGGAGGAAGTAGATGTAGGTAACTGATTTCAGTGTGACGATAACCTTCATCTAACATGATTTGTTGTATGCAATCCGTCACAGTATATGGCATCCATAAACAAGAGGCATTAGAAGATTTTGTCTTATAATAACTCAAGTTTTCATTAATAGTAACTATTTTATTTAGACATGCTTTTTTGAGAGGGGAAAATGCAGTCTCGATATAACAGTTAGGTTCAATACAAAAATGGTTTTACCTTTAAATATTAAGAGAAAAAGATCACGCTCAAGCTCAAGCTCTCAATAAGCTCACAAGTCATTTATTCATGAAAATACCAGACTTTTCCGGAATTAAAATGATCATAAAATTCAAATTTTAGTAAAAATATTTATTTCTAAGACTCACCTAATGATGCCTCTGGATCTGACAGGTCGGAAAGTGAAGGTACTTTCTGCATCGCGCGCGGCTCCTCCTGCTCGAGGGGCTCGCTTTTGATACTCTCTCCGGCGCCACCACCTTCATCACACTGAAAACAAGCATACAATTAAATACTGGTTAATTGGAAAATATAGCTTAGTAATAAGATCATAAGCTTTATGTTCTTTTTTTCTATGGCGAACCTATAAAGTACGCATTTCTACGCCGCATCCTTTGTGGAGTAGGTAGAGAGAATCGATTGCTACAAGTCACAGTTCTCATATACATCTTTCGCCTCATCCACTTTCATTGCTCCTTTCATACATACGCCGGTTTTTATGGCTTTCGACATCACCTTCTTAGAGTACGTGATTAATTTGATTATGAAAGGTGTGTCGTAGCCTTCCTTGGCTTCTTCATCCTTTCATTTACGCATTATAACGTATATCAGTTTTGTCATTCCAACATCTGGCATCACTTCCACGGGTCCGAACCAATGGAGCGTGTTTCTGTTGATTTTTACATCGAAGTCATCTATATTTGCTCATAAATAAATTCTGTCATTTACTATCTAGGAATATATCGTGTGACGAATTCTTCCTTATAAACCATATGGAAGGTTATGGAATGGAATCCTTATACCTCCTACAGGTGTGAAAACATTAAAGAGAACGATGATGATGAATATTGGTGCTGTATTACGCCGATACTTAGTAGGAACATGAAAATAAACAATTTCGATCGATACCCAGTACAAATAACGATATATATAATCCCGAATTCTACGATGTCCTTTTCAAATGCGAAAGATACCTATTCTGATTTAAATTTAAAAAAAAAATGTTGCGTATGTCTATCTAGTAGAAGGATCGATAGCTTATTTGAATATAATTCAAAAGTTCCAAGTTAAATCTTGTCTGAACGGTCATCGAGTATTATACTATTCAATTCACATACAGGGGCTCGCTTCCGTTCGTTGTTCGGACATGCGTGGCTTGAAAAATATTCATCTTTGTATCTATTCCGTAATACCGCCTCCACCTCTATTTACGGATATTATATGTGTAGGTACAACATTAAAGTTTAGTAAAATCTTTTAAAGACTTTTTTATTTATCACTATATGTTTTTGCTACTTTACCCGCGTAAATTATAGCCTGTATTATATGCGTATAATGTAGCTTCACTGAGGTGAAAGAATTTTAAAAACGGTCCAGTAGTTCGGTCTCTTTCCTCATTATAATATTATCTTATCTGGAAAGCATAAGAAGCGGCATGCTAAATACAACAGATCCAAATTCGAAGTTGATCGGATTAATAGAATAGATATAGAGGAAGCATATGTTGCTTTGTTGACAGTTACTAGAAGCGTCGCCTCTCCTAATCACAATGTATATCAATATTACCCAATAAAAATGTCAAAATCGAATCAAGCCGGCCCCTCCGTGTACAATGAGCCAATCTGGCTTGTAAAATTTGTCCTCATTCATTTGCCAGTTCATACTTCGTAGATAGTCCTCTTAGGTTTGGAGTTCAAGTTAATGTAGTGACAGTGCTTTTCTGTATTTTAGATAATCTGTTAAGTCGGTGGAATTTTATTTGTTTTCCTTATAAGATAAAAAAGTAAGTAGAATGTGACGTTTTTTCAAAAATATCATGAGTTTGTATACTATTGTGAGCTAAGCTTTCATCAGGCAAATAATTTGTTTAGAAAGAATTGTGTACATTCATCAATTAAATTACGGTATTTACAATAATTTATTTGCACATAGATATGCTTTGGTTTTATTTAACTACTTCACATTGCTACGAGTCAAGGATACTACGTGTACATCAAATAAATTAAGTAATGTATGCGACGTTAGTTGAATTAATCAGCAACTTTTGGTGCAAAACATTATTTGAAGCTTCAGCAAAGGTAAATTTAGTAAACTCAAATGGAGTGATGTGTGATAATTGCAAACATTTTTTTCTGCCAAGCTCGAGTTAAATATATGGCATTTATAAAGTTATAATAAAGAAAAAAAGTTTCATACTTCGTATAATTCTAGAATTTGTAGAAATACTGTTCCGATAATGAAACTACTTTCATTTACGCGGGAAGTTACATCATACGCGAGTGCTAATACATATTATAATTTACGAAGGCAAAATCGCGTGAAAACAACTAGTATTCAATATATTAAATAATAAATACGAGGCTAATTGATTTAATCAGTAACTTTTTGCAAAGTGGTCAAAGAATAAGTAGATATCGTATCTATAGTCGAGACAAGCAATAATTATTTGAGCAACTGTCTTTATTTGGCAAATATTTTTAATGTCAACTTAAGCAAATACTTTTAACCAATATACACGAATTAGAAAGAAGTAAGAACTGTTAATAGCTGATAATAGTATTCTAACTATTAATAGTTCTTATTTAATTAAAATTCTTGTTTATTTAGTAAAAATATCTTATTGTCAAGTAATTACTTCTCTCGACTATAGATACGAGAGTCAGTCTACTAAATCTATGACCAATTTGCAAAGTCATTTATTAATTCAATTATCCATGCACCTGTTATTTAACACTAGCGGTTTTCCTGCTACTTCGGCCGCTTAAATTATAGTGTTACCACCTTCGTGTAATGTAGTTTCCGCGTGTAAATTACATGATCCGAACGGTTCTATAGATTTTGAACTTTAAGTGTCTTCTGTCTGCTGAAATATAATAATGACATTTACGATAAAAACCTTCGTAGACTCCACACGTTGTCAGTGCGTCGTCGAATCGCACATTCTTATACAATAAATAATGGTGCACGTGCTACACGTTCCATTCAGTGGCCCGTGAATGATTAGCCGGTAAACAACTAGGGTATTTCTGTTCGGGATCGTGAGGGTCCCACCCTATCGTATCGCCACGTGATTACCCAAATTGGGGGTCATGAACCCAATTCTTTACACCTCACAATGTTCAATCTGTTGATTGAAATGTACTATTTGTTATCTGTTTTGGTACTTCATTAACATCAGCGAAGCAAAGAAAGATGTGTAGAGATACTTAAGATTATTTAATAGTGATTTAATATAACATAATGAATTTTTGTTTACCAAAATTGAGTGTAAATTTGATAACACGATTGTTATTTTTAAATATCGTTTCGATAAATTTGTAAATGTAAAGTTTTTTGGGTGTTAACACTCGCTTATTTTATTAATACGTTTTAGTTTTAATAAAATTCTTTAAAGTGTTTTAGAAACAACTCGATTTTTATGACTTCACTGGTTATATTTGAATGATGTTTAATAGCTTGAATTACCATATAGGAATTTATTTATAATTGTTTCAAAAACTTCATTAGTTATATAGATACGGAATTTAAACAAACAAAGTTGGAGCTTAGTATCTTTTATGCTTTAAGTTATTATATGGACGATGGATCAACTTCTAACACAACTCACCAATCTACATATATAAATAATAATGAATCGCTAAACGTGTTGCCAAGCGCAAAATTGGAGGCCGAATGAACCCATTCTGTATTTTTTTGTAAATATTCCCGGAAGAATATAAAGTGAAGAAATTTGTATAAACAATAATATTCAGATACAAAGTGTGCCTAGTTATAAAAATAAAAAAAAACATAGATGTGAAAATCAAAATAAGCCTCGTGCGCTCTAACGTTTCATACCAATGAAACAAAAAAATATGTATCAATAAATATAATACTTTATACTGTGTTTCGAACTTATTGGATTGGCGACCATAACTGAAAATTAAAAATAGTAATACCTATATTATCATAAGGAAAAATATGGGTTATAGGAAACATTTCAGAAACATCTACTCATCTTTTAAAAACGTATGTAATGGGAAGTGTTCAGGAGTGGTCATAGATTCCGTTAACCCAAATGCAACGTTTATTATTAGTTCTGAAGACTACTGGCGAAATGCCTGTGCGCTTTCATTCACGCAAACGCGCCGTATGTTAGTATGTAACGTATTTACAAATGTTTACAGGTGAAAATACTTCGTCTTGAAAGGTCTCGATCACTTTTAAGTTTATTATCGACGTTTGGAAAATATCTGGCACATTATTAAATGTTAAAGTTAATATAGATGCCTTATTAGTACAGTATATATACTGAAGTTCTACGCCCTTCAACAGTTTTACGTGTTGAAGTCTATAAATTATATAATTGTAAATGTTTTTGAGACAATAGGCAGTTGTGGGTACAAGTCATCTTTCTATCTAAAAGCAGGATTCAGTGGTGTATTGATAGATTAGTTTTGATAACTTAAATCCATGCAAAACAGAACTTATAATATAATATCAAATGTCATCAAGTTCTATACAAAAATAAATGTATCCCATTTCTTCGTGTGTATTGCTAAACAAATATGTATCCTATTCTAATGTAATACGAGAGATTATAGTGTGCATTTAAGTTTATACTAATGCAATTAAAAATATATATATATTTGAAAGGCAATACCAAAAAAAAAAGCCTTTACAATTACTAAAACTTAAATACATTTATAATATTGATCAAAATGGGTCTAAAATTTACGATTTATTTGTTTCAATGCTGTGGGCTCAGCAAATAAATATTACTAAATGAGATATCAATATAAATAAAACGATTCTAAAAAATAATGTTGCCAAAGTTTCTTCGAAGTACAGTGGCCATTTTAAATTGATTCTACTCGATTTCAATAAAGTTCGGTGAAGCGAGCAATGTCTAGTTATTTTACACTATTTTATAATTTTGACTGCGGATTTCCTGTCCTAATCTTTTGAAGTGATTAGTGGTTCAGAAGTAATTCCACATTTGTCAGCTGTGAGTTGTGACGTGTGTTGATGATCTAACTTGTCGTAGTAGATCACGCCACTGTTTCAAACGTGCCCTGATTTATGTATCTGGTAATCTCCCCTTTGTCGTATGTTACACTTTAAAAAGTCATGTAGATGGATGCTTTCAATCACGAACTATCAATTCAAGTTAAAAAACGTATTTACTATTAAACTGAATAGTCTGTTTCCTATATTCTTAATATATTAGTCAAAATAATTGTTTTATAATTATTATTATTAGATTTTATTGATAATCTACAAAAAATAGTAATAGTAAAATTCTGTTGTCATTACCATACTATTTAAACTAAACTGAACTATATAAATCTAAATTTCATTTGGGTTATTTTTGAAAGTTTTATCATACTATAGTTATCCAACCAAAGATATTTAATAATACTCAAATATTACAAGATTATTTTATTTGACCAATTTAGCATTCGCAACGCTTAAAAGGCCATCTCAGGGTGCCAGGGACCAAGTGGATTTTAAGCATTTTTTATTAAGAATATTATAAGATTAATAATGTATCCACTTCGTCCCTGGCACTCTGAGATGGGACTCGAACCCATGACGACCTTTTGCAGTGGTTAGAGCAGTCGCCCGGAACACGAATGTGAAATGTCAGGTTATCAAGTCGAAAAGAGGTGAAATTTAGTTTTCGGTGAAATATAGTAGGCCGCCGGGTGTCATATAAATTCGTACGAGTAATAAAGTCTATCTAAAAAAAAAAATCCTGTCTGATTCTGAACGTCCTCTTATTACTGGTACTAGTAAAGCTGTAAAAATGAAGTTGAAATGTGTTTTCAAATTACAATTGGAATAAAGTAGTTGGCAACATTTCAGTATATTTACAAAACAAAACGGTACAACAAGCTCTCTACTTTATCGGCCCATGTAACAGCCAACGGTAATTAACGAACTAGAAATAAATGGATATTCTTTTGTAGAGAAAAATCACATCAAATTTGTCATATCCTTGGAGTATACCTTTTTAATTATGGCCGGATATCCCTTAATGAGCTACGCACCGCTGGACTGGCTAATTTTCTCCAACGAATATATGTAATAACATATTATATTTAGGGGATAACGACGACTAAAATAAGTTTAGGATTTCTTCTAAGTAACTGTAGCTTTGTATTTCGTTGTTTTATTTTATTTATTTTCTTGTACTTCAGTAAGTATAAGAAAATAAATAAAATAAACAGGAGGATACAGTTATCCTCCCGTAATTTTTACTTAATATGAAGCTCTATTATTTTTTATCTTGCATTTTTATAAGGCCTTTTGATATAATTAATTATAATTTGCATCAAGTTGTACAAATAAGTGCAATATTTAATTAAGATAGGGTTATAAAGCAATTAGTTTACGAAGATAATTTATGCATTTGTATTTATAGCTGCATTGGTACAAAGACTATTTTTTTAAACTACAGCGACTTCAAAAAGTCGAAAAAGAATTCATGATAGGTACCTATGTTTAGCTCTCTGTGCTTCCGTTTTGTGATACAATAATACTTTAAAGGAGATTTGTTGAATATGTAAACCGCCTTTCTAATTATATTGAAGATTACTTTTTTTTAAGTTTTCCAATAATTTTTATATTTTATAGTATTTGCAAACAAAAGAGATTTGTACCCAGTAGTTTTTCTGATTTAAAAGAAGCTACCGATTCAAATCTCACAGTTAAATAATGGCATAATTAATGGTATCAACTTGGACCCTTACAAACAAAAAGATAATCGAAGTCAAAAGAGGTAAAACATAAAACAAAAAATCAGTCAGCATAAGAGCCTAACGTTATTCTAGTAAAAATATAATCGTTATAAAGAAAGTCGTTTTTTATAAAAAAAAGATACGTGAAAGTTTATTTGAATTTTTATTTTTTATGATAAAATTTGATCATTTCAGGAGTACAATTCAGAAACGTAGAATATTTTCAGTACCATATTGTCTTTTTTTATTTAATATCTATCCTGTATTTATTACCTCATTAAACCTTTTTTTTTAGATTTAATCTGGCTTATTTTGTTAGCAAACACTTTAGTAATAAAACAATCTATGTAATGTTGATCGTCAACACCCACGCCAAATTGTACAAACTGTAACAAACTCATAAGATTGTTCTCTATCTACGAGTATTATTTATTGAACGATAAATTGTCTAAAGAAATTTATGTTTTACTTTGATTTATTGTAACGACAATAAACATTGATTATACCTATTTAATTTTATGAGCATTATTATATACACGGTAGCATATCAGTTAACAACAAAAAGGAAAGTCCGTCACAGAATCTGTACTTCTAGTACGAGTTTGTCTTTAAAAACTATAGTTTAGATTTGATTACAATACAGTTTACGATATTGTTTATTAGTTTACGTTAAAATTTATAAGGCATCGAACTTCTCAATAGAAAAAACTTCACAGCTTTATTGTGGTCTCATTTACATGTTTTTAAAAAGAAAAAGACAATGACGCAATGATCCTGTACGTCTAGTATTCGTTCTCAAAAACTATCTTTGTCATATTTTGTTTCCGTATATTTCACAACGGCGCCTCTAGCGGAAACCAAAATAAAATAAAAATGGTAGTTATCAAATGATTTTCGAGTAAACGGCAGTATGAGTTACAAGTTTACTGTCTTAACTGAAAGAACAAAAACTGTCTTAGTTTCGTCACTCGATTAAAATTTTTATATGTTTGATATTAAATTGATCGTTTTATTTATGATGACTAATTAAAAACACAATAACAGATTATAGCCAGTGTCGGAAGACTTTAAAAGCGAATAATTATGCTCACCCTATCCAAACTCAAAATATACTTCGTACAAATCGATTCACGCTTTCCTCGTCACATCTTTGTGATATTTTTGAGAACATAGTTATGAGTGTGAACGAATAAGATAGAGATTTAGCTCACTGATTCCACGTATGTAGATTGATAGCAGCATTTGGAATCTGAGCAATACATGTGACGTTATATATTATTTATTTATTTTTTTCATGTTAATAAACTGCGTTCATTATGTGATATTTCAATCAATAAAATCTATGTATATGAAACTCAAAAGTGACTGACTGACATAGTGAACTATCAGCGCACAGCCCAAAAAACTGGACGGATTGGGTTGAAAATTAGCATGAAGGTAGATTTTATGACGTAGGCATCAGCTAAGAAACGATTTTGATTAATTCTACCCCCAAGGGGAGAAAATAGGGGATGAAAGTTTGTATGAAACTTTGTTAATTTTAAACCGATCGGGCTGAGACTGCATGCATAAAGCTACTATGACATAGGCATCCTCTAAGAAAGAATTTTGATAAATTCTTTCAGGTATTTAACACGATATAATAAATAAATATTCGTTAGAAATACGCTCAAAGTAACTTTACCACGCGGTCGAAGTCGCGGGCAAAAGCCAGTTAAGCATAATTTAACTAAATTGTTTATAAGATATAAACAATTTAGTTACGTAATCGATTGGCAAAAATTAATTTGCCATTAGTCATGTTACGTTTTTGACTTTTATTAGCGCTTAAGTGTAAAAGTGTTAAAATTCTCTTTGAAGTGGATAATGGATCGTATCAAAATTTAATTCCATCAAGAATACCACTTAGCGAAACTAAAATGTTACATGTTTATTACCTCGTTTTGATTTTTTACACCTCCAAGGAGAACATTGACTTATTTCATAGTCTTTGGTCGCTTTCAACTCTATACATTATGTCAAGTCTTATTCTTTATGAGGAGACGTCATCGAATGAAGGTGTTAAAGTAACAGCTGAAGGGCCCTATATTGCCCGGCTATTATTAACGGTTCACTCCAATCCCCTACACTGTTATGATTTAACAGCCACAAATATGACTTATTATGTTGATATTCCATTTGGAAATGATTGCATTTTAATGGTCGGTGTGTTCTTTTATGTGTTTTAAAAGTATTTTTAGTATACGAAATATAAAAAAAAGAAATACTTTAATTTCTAATAAAGCATGTATTGTTAAATCAATTGTAGTCTCCAAACCGTTAGATTTCTTGCTTTTAAATATATAGATAGTAGGTGTGGAATCTATTTAGGGTTACTTTAATCTATAATGTGGTGTTGTTTGTACTTGACAACAGATATAAAACCTTAAATCGTTATTGTATTCTAATAGCAGCAACTGATAGGTGCCATTTTATAGAAAATACTTTCCAGTCAATTAACCCTTCATGTATCAAATAATATCCTTACAAACGTACACGTTCATTCTTAAAAAAGTCTCATATTTTTTTAGTCGTAGTTAGCTAATGTCGAAACTCATTAGAGCAGCTTAGCGTCAGTGTCACGGACAAGTTTAAAAATAAAAAAAGAAAAATAAAAGAGCGGGAACTTTGAAATAGGAACTCCGGTTTGTTTTCGATACTCTTTTGCTTCGCGATGATTGATTGTTACCGTTGCGTGCGGTAGAGAGTATATCGAATTTGACTACTTCATTAAAATACGATGTTTACTCGATTTAATTAAAAAGATTTAAAAAAAGTTTAAATATGTAGACTATACATTTATGATAATATAATTATTTTAAGTTGATATTGATCATTACGATAAATTGTAACGTATTGTTTTCGTGATAGGTACTTTTGTTATTTCGGACGAGTTCTTATATTCTGCCAACACACAATATAACGTTAATAAATGATTGATAAAGGATTGCAAGAGATTATGTATTTTAACACTCTTATCATATTGTTGAAAAGAATTTATATATATAAAATGAATCGCCAAAATTTATGATGTACGCGCATAACCAAACGCCTGCACCAAAATCGATGATACTACTAATAAGAAAATTTATAAAAAGATATAATTTATAAAAACGGGTATATGGTGGTACGAAGTTCGCCTGGTCAGCTAGTTTAATATAGATATTGCTTTATTCTTTTGAGACTGTCTAGTACGTGTGTCAGCTTTATCTATTATATACCAGTAGTCGACATTATAACACTAAGTATTCTTTATGACGTTAATAGAGCGGCAAAAAAAAAATTAATTCACATTAAAAAGTAACGTGTAAAAGAAGTTTATTTATAATGCAAAGTATTACACTTAAGTAAATCACTTTTTCTTTATAAACCATTGTGAAACTTAGACAATAAAGGGTGGTGTAAAAAAAGAGGAGTTTAATCACGCTCCGCTGGTCTGCGCGTACGCATCCGGCCTGCCGGCGCGGGCGCTATGTTCTGCCCTAACCGCACTAGGCCGAAAGGCAACACGATAGGGTTACTTCAAACTTTTGTCAGCTTTATAGTAAACTTGCTGTTTTCCGGTGACTTCGTCTGCGCAAATTATAGTCTATGTCACCCGAGTGCGATGTAAGGTTTTTAAAAACATTTTCTTTTCCTCTTAAAAATATTATGGTAAATACTCGTAAGTCTGCAGTCAATAATTTTATTGAGTCTGGTAATTTAGTTTCCTTGTGGTGTATTGCAGTCACTTGTACAGTCAACAGCACGTCAGGATATACAAAACTGTCAAATTTCTCCATTTCATTTAAAAGCTGATTACATTGATGGACGAATACAAAATCAATTGCTAAAATTTGACATATTGTGGTAGCCGTGCGTACTAACACTCGTATCTATAGTTCTCAAGTAATTACTTCTCTCGACTATAAATACGAGTGTAAGTCACTGTTAAAGGCTGTTTGTTGTCTATGAAAGAAAAAGAAACAGTAATAAAAGCTTTAAGAAGATTCCGAAGAAACTATTTATATTTTATGGGTAAAAGAAATTGATAATGTTGATAGCGCTAGAAGACATTATTATTTATTTAAAAAAAAAAATATATATATATATATATTATTTTTCCTAAGTTTGTGGATTAGAATTCTTAAAACATTCGATGTGAAAGGTCAAGTATATAAAGATTGCTCCCATGATATTCGTGAGAAAGGTATACTGTCTAAACTCTTCTAGTTACTGATTTCGAAAAGGTGAAGCGAGATGATAGAAGATGTATCATTATCGGTCCAATTACGATACATACGTACGGTAGTTTATTCGAAACTGGATATACGCAATTACACTCATTATAGATAGCTCGTAAGCTGGTCTACAATTTCTAGTACTACATTCAGTTTTGGTCCACTTATACAATCGTACATAGTAATAATATTATATAAATGACAGCAATAAAATGTCCAGAAATAAAGATAATTTGAAAGAAACAATTTGAATAATTAACATTATTCAAGTGAGAACAAAAATTATTATTTATTTTTAAATACGAAAGTACTTTTTCACGAACGTTTAAATTTCTTAAGTAAGAAAAAAACAGAAATACATCTTAAATGGGTATATTTATAACAAGGAATAGCAATAATTTTACTGGATAACTATGATTTCTTTTTCCTATATATTTTTGTTTTACCAATTGACAGACAGAACCCTTGAAATATGATGTAGTTTGCTCATGTTTAAATTACAGTTTATTTGGATGTTATTTCTTTTGTGAAAAATTAGTTAAAAGTTGGAATTACTTTAAAAACACTCTTAATGAAAGACTGAATGTTGATTTTCGTATAAACATTCTCGAACATTAAATAGGTATGTATGTGCACAGTTTAATACATAATTTATTATACTGCTTAATCAAACAAAGTTAACAGTGTCACTGTTTTAAATCTTTAATAAAATAACGACATTGTTCTTTTAAATGTTTGATATTTAAATGATAGTGAGAATGTACTCATTGATATACTTCCGAATAGATTAGAATTAGACAAGAAATATTAGCTCGTGTAGGTGTCACGATATCTATTCTGAGAATTCTACGGCCACACTTACTTACTTAAACACTTTAGGGTCAATAACAAACCTTACAGTAGGTTAATATATAATACTAGCGTCTTCGCCCGCTCTCATTAAATCTGTGCTACCCGCGTATAGCGTAGTTTCCCGTAGCTGAAAAATGTTTTAAATCATTGTATAAGTTTCGGAGTCTAATCAATGCAAACTAATAAATAATCAAATCTATCCTCTTTATAATATTAGCACAAATTAGTGACTTCGTCTACGTTTTAAGTGCTTGACTTGAATTAAATGAAAGTTGTATGAAGAAGCTTAATGGAGATAACACCATGTAACGTATGTCCACAAAAGAATAGAACTAGTTAGTTATGTGAAAAGGGGCCTTCCTTCTCACATAACTAATTAGGAGACTTCCTATTTTGCAAAGGCGATTTGAGCCAATTCAAACAATAAAACTGAATTTTACCAACATTAAATTTGGGTAAAAACTATCATTGATAAATATTCAGCAACCTTCAACAAACTAATTTGAATTGAAATAATAAAAAAAAAATTAGTACATGTTGTCGTTTATTTAATGTTATTTTATCAATTCAAAAATTTAAAACCTAATTGCCTGCTTTTCGAGTTGCTTTGTTATTACAATCGTCATACCAATCGTTCTCCAAAACATGAGAATTATCACAGAAATATTTGTTTAATGTTATCTTGATTCCTTTCTGTGAGAGAGTTTAGCACACATTCTTAAAAAAGGTTATGTCCAAATAATTTTATCCAACTTTGTTAAGTAAATTAAAGTAAACTTTTATCTATTTAACATGTAATTTAATTTACTTAACATAGTTTATAAACCTCTTCCTCTTCCTTTTGTGAAACAACAGCTGACTTTCCCAGTAAAATAACTTAATTTTTTCCTTCTACATCGAATTCTCTTAAATGATTTTATTGCGATATAAATCAGTTCATGTAATATTAAATCTTGGCAGATGTACTGCATCCATCGGTGAATAGCATATCCCAGAAAAACGAGAAATACAAGTTTTATAGGAAATTTATTCCCTTTCGCTTACTGTGTGCAAGTTTTCTAATGAAATCTGCTTATAACCATCGCGTACCCGTTTTCAATAAGACATCGGATATCCTGTTTTTGGTAGTGCAGTGTGTATTCATAAAAGTAACCATTTTGAAAGTAAAGAAAATGGGCAGGTGTGATTTCTTGTTGAGCATACAATTTTTTCTCTGCCAACTTAATAATTGACATAGAACACTGTAGTAAGACAAGATGATCTATCTAAAATTAAACGTGAACTAATAATATCATTGGAAAACAACTGTTCGTTATTTTTCTTCGAACCGAAATAAAGTTGTCGACTAGTTGAGTTAATGGTTTTTTTTTTGGAGACATGATGATATTGTAAAATAAATACATTTAGAAGCTTGCAAAACAATGATTTAACCCAATGTTTTTTGTGACTTATAGATGTTTTTTATTTTTAAATCATTATAGTTTTAGCTGATCCGGTGACTTTACTTAGTTTGCACGGAAAAGTTGTAGGTAAAAAAATTGAAAAATTTTGCTCTCAAGTTTTTCGCTTACAACAACAAAAATAAATCGCCAAATATACTCGAAATAAAAACAAGCATCCATGTTGTTGTCTTCTTCTTTCAGAATGTGAACAATGGAGAGTATAACATGTTAAAGGCAGATAAAGCGAACGCTCGCCGTATCAGCTAGTTTGCTTAATAAATTAAAGAAGTAGGTACTTACTAAATCGAGTCTGAGGCTAAATGAGACATGTTTGCGTTGAGGCACCGCTGTTGGTGGCGGGCCCTCGTAAAAGGCAGCCTCTTCCAACCCATAGTCTGTCTCAGACTCCCCCCATTCCAGCTTCATAGCGCTGGGGCTGCAATCATAAATAAATAATTAGTGAAACAACAGCTAGATAATGTAGCACGTTCAGTATACTATTGTGGAAGTTAAGCAACTTTGGAAAAGTCCAGCCTAGTAGGTGCATTTTTTTTTATTCGGCCGTACCTCATAAGGCGTGTACACTGTAAGAGTTGGTGGGTTCCTATGTTGTTCTGAATATTAGTGAAAGACTATAACTTCCTCAGAAGTGGAGGTAGTAAAGGGTTGAGAAAAGTTTTAGAAATTGATGATTTCGTTTTTGTATGTCTACAATCATACCAGTGAAGCAATATTTGCATCATATTCACCATACAGAAAAGATACCTCGAACACCTTCAGACTGTTATTACAGACTCGTTCATCTATGGCTTCGCTAACCGCAAAAGGGAACAACCACCTATTCTGATAACCAAAAAACTCTTGTTACGCTACCCATCCTGCTCATACTATAAAGTAACGTAAGAGACAATCAAAGTCGAGCGATAAGTTTCTTTTCAGGGTAAAATAACCTGTTTTCCGTCTTGCGATCCGTCAAGACGCTCTATTGAGAGCAGTGAGTTTTTTATAGATTCTTGTGAAGTCCAGTCTGGGGCTAAGTACAGTGATTTTGTTCCAGATAATAACATGATGCGATCTAACCATAAGTGTTAAGCTACTAGTGCAGTCATTCTTTTAAAGTTAATGCTGTTCGGATATAATTGTAAAACTTTTGAACAAATCCGTATTTGTAATTCTTAAAACATTTTCAGATAAATTGTTTTACAAGTACATTGAATCACGTCTAATTTTATTTATTTTATAAATTAACATACATCGGTCATAAAAATATTTCGATTATTATATTTTTTACCATTATATTGAATGGCCTTTATGAAGAAATATAATGCCATAATTATTGATCAACGTTTTTGAAGCAGGCATAAAGATTTCTGTGTAACGTCGTAAATATATTTTTATAATTACCCTCAAGTTCTTTTGGGGCACAACATCATTGGAACTTATTAATATCCCATCAAAGTGATCGGAATTAGTTAACACTTACGAATGTAACGAGTTGATCCGGCGGAAACGGTGCTCAAAGACACGTGTAGCGAAACCTATTGGATAGTTTCCCGAAATACTTTTCTGGACTTATTCCCCTGAAGTTAAGAATGAGAATGGTATGTGATAGAAAGCGTTCGCTGTTAGAACAGTTTTGTTCTTAGATAGCCAGAAGCGCTATAGTAAATGTGTCGTCGAGCAGAATTCGGAACGTCTGATGTCGGGTCGTTTCGGATAATATCCGCCGGATATGCAGGCCGACACCATCGGACATTATTGTAATTGAGACAGCGTGTCGATTTGTTC
The DNA here is from genome assembly GCA_918026875.4 of Diatraea saccharalis. Classification (NCBI taxonomy): domain Eukaryota; kingdom Metazoa; phylum Arthropoda; class Insecta; order Lepidoptera; family Crambidae; genus Diatraea; species Diatraea saccharalis. Next base: position 27,849,683 of record OU893333.1, on the reverse strand, counting down.
ATTCGATGAGCCAGTAATTAACTTGCAAGGGGAACTGATTTGGAGGTTACGCTCGAGGTGTTTTCAATGAGGTGCAAAGTCTTGCAAGGGTTGCTTTTAGGAGGGTTTGATTACAGTTTATTGCGGAAGCTACGCGTTTCCTGCTTGACTTTTGGTAATTTTTTTTATACGTAAAGTAGTTTAAATATGGTAATTATTTTTATTTCAATTTAAAGTTAGTTTTAATTTAACCAACTACCAGTGTTTATCATATGTATGTATCTACATTCTTTTTTATTTTTTTTTTCTTTTACTAATATTGCAGCTTCACATTTGTTTGGTAAAATGAAATATTTGTACACTACATTAGGAGGCAGCGTGGCCGAGTGGTCTAAGGCGCTGGTTTTAGGCACCAGTCCGAAAGGGCGTGGGTTCGAATCCCACCGCTGTCAAATGTTTTTTTTTGCATTTTGGATAATGTCACATTTATTATTGTGCTTATTAAAATACTAGTAGTTGCTTCGCCCACGTCTCAGGGAGAAATAATAAAAATATTTTTTATAGCAGCGAAAATCACTTTAGTTACATTTTCAGTCCCAACAATATCTACACAAGAAACGACACTGTTGCGACGGTAAATAAGTACATTTCGTACATATTTGTTGAAGTAAATAATAAAAATTAAAAACATATTTTTGAGATAAGATTACGAACAACCTCGATAAAATTGATAAAATCCGTCTTTATAACACGTCTATTGATTGTCATTCCTAAAACGATTTAACTTTATTCAGGTAAATATTCACATCACTCAAAGACAATACCCAGAACTTGGATTGAATAATTCAACATTGCCGTAGGGCAGTTGCTTCAATACTCGTTTGATATTTAATACCAAATAATTATTTAATTCTGATGGACACAACATTTGGCACTGTATTGGGTTTAGTTTGTAGTTTAGACCATTAGAACAGTTACTACCAACTGATAAATTATGCCTCTAGGTTATAATCTCCAAATGCTTCTCTATTTCTTGCCCTTAAAGGCTAAGATACCAAGTCAACATTGAGAATAGGGTCATTTAGGGATTGGATTCCCTGCCAACAGAACACTGACATGGTAACAGATTCTCACGCGATTTTGCATGTTGGTCCACATCGCATGATGGATACCTAATCAGCTTATTAATGCCTGAAGTGAAAGCATTGGCGTCTGTCGTGTTGCTGCAACTGATTTAGTGGAAATTTGCACTTTCAAAGTGTACTTTAAATACAAAAGTAATTAGATAAAAATTGAATAAAGGTTATAAAAACTACTGTTGGAATTAGCTATAGGTGTAGATTCTCATAGAAACTGTTATCTATTTCATAGCTTATTATAAGGAAAATGTATTATTACATTATTTTAGTATTTGCTCATTTTGGATGTACCGATAAATACTCGTAGTAATGACTGAGTTGACTGGTAAATAAAATGTGAATATAAGTAACCTTTGAATTCGGAGAGTTTTAAACTTGACATTCCAATACTGCGATAATTCCTTAAAAAACCTCGCAAACCATTACAAATAATCTGAAAACCTAAAAAAAATAACGAACCAAGTTTTTATTACACCTTATAAAAATAATGGAGATTGACATTAAATTCTCTTTGATTCACATATTGACAGTTGTAAGTTGGAAAATATATCGGTGATACAAACATTTACTCTGTGGTTTCATTCTGCAATATCAAGTATTTTCAATTGTAAAATTATATATGTTTATTTTATTAGGAAAGAAATGGCAAATAGATTCACTAAATCCGCAATAAACTGGGCAGAATTAGAGAAACGAGTTCCGAAAGAACAGAAAGCTAATTTCTTTGCTTTTAAAGGAAAGTCAGATGGTTATCTCAGACGGTAAAGTAACAATTAATTTAATCAAATAAATTGTTTTAATGCATTGTATTAACATTGCATACACGTTGAGAAACTATGTATATTACCTACCATCGTTGATTTTTAAACTTTTAGAGTGCAAGCGAATCCTCCAGAACCGCCAAAAATTAATTGGGAGGCATACAATAAAATGGTACCTGTGCCTGGCCTCGTAGACAAATTGAAGGCTGAGTATGAGAAATTCAAAGTTCCTTTCCCCGAGGACAATATGTCCGTAAAAGTAGACGAGCAATGGAAATCTTTGGAACCAGAAATAAAAAGTTTCTGCGCTGAAATGCAGAAGAATATAGACGAGTAAGTTATTAATTTAAATTATGCTTTTCCTCAAAGAGGCATGATTAGTTCTAACGAAATGCAAAATAAGAATAATTAATATTTTGTCTAATGTTGTAAGAGAACTTAGTATTCGATCATAATTTCTAAAAATTTCTGGCAGTGCATCGAAGGAACTATCTCGTGTAAGAGCCCTCCCTAAGTTCGAAGATATGACATTGGAAATGTTTGCGGATATGTATCCGAAAATAGCTTTAAATCCAGTTGAAAGACCCACATTTTGGCCACACGATGCCGAAGAACAGGTAGGTTATGAACCACCAGCACCGAAGGCGGACAAGAAGTGAAGAAATTGTTCTACTTCAATTCATTTGTATTTTAAATATAAAATAAATTGTGTGCCTTTTTAGATTTATTAATTTATTCGTAACATGCAATGTGGACGCTTTTTTTAGAAGGGAGGGGAAGTTTACGGAATCCTGCAAAGAAAGATCCGGACCCAATCCTACTTTGGGTCTTATTAAGGTCTCACAGCTACCTATACGCGATGTCGGAGCTAATGAAAAATATCAAACTAAATGCACTACCCTTGTTATTATTTAGACAACTATTGATGAAAATATCCTGCCGCCTGTCAAACGGCAGGGACAGTGCCTAAAGCCCATTACCCTACGTTAAAAACACACCACTTGCGAGGAAGACGCATATACCAATATCTCATTTTTTTGTGGTCATTACTCTTCTCAACAATTATATGAATTTTGACATTGGTATTTCTTGACATAATCTTGCTCTCACTCTTTATAATCAGAATATTAGCGCAGCGCATAAAGAATGCATTGATTATTCTTATACTTAAGTGTAGTATTCGAAATCCTAACATTATCCTAAGATACATTATAAGGAGGGTAGAAGTCATTTGGTCTATATTTAATCTTGCACCAATGTCGTGGCCCGGGGTCGTATGCGCCAACCACAGAACACGGAAAAGAGGTTAGAAAGGCGATCATGCATCCTTTGTACGAAAACCGATGTAGCCAGTCTTGCCCCACTTTTAGTCCGCCGTACATCAGACGAATAAATCAGACCAATTATACAAAAGATATGCACACACTTGTATTTTAAATATGCCAATCAGAACGCTCCAATATAACTTATAACCAATCACGCTCAACCATAACAGACTTCTATAGTGACATATCACACTAGTGATTGACATAAAGTTATTTACTATCGATATTGAAAAACAACAAGTCGATTAATTGAAAGGATACTAGATTAATGATTTCTTTATATTAAATTGGATATACATTGAATTGTATTGATTAAATGAGACATTATCTTTTTTCTTTAGATATAAATTCTTAATTAGTTGGTTGATTCAATAAGAAATATTTAAATTACTAATGAACTAACATTGAATCGGTACTAGTCGAGCTTATATATATGCATATAATTATTAATAATAATAGTTGGTTTTTTTTACGTTACGTTACTCGATTTCGTATCAAGTAGACAGATAAGATCGGGAACATCGCTTAAATGAAACTAGTAATATTAACAAACAATATAATGTAAATAAATATATACAAAATAAAAAAATACTATCAGTACAATAAATGCTATTGGAACTTATCCTGAACAGAATCCAATGATTTAAAAAGTATTGTTGTAATGGTTCAAATGGTTCAAAAAAAAAACTAGTTTTCTGTTACAATATTAAGAATATAAAAACAGACTTATTACCACACTCATTATTAAATTAATATACAAACGCATTCCAAACGAATTCAATATGGTTAATCTCTGATTAAACTTATTTTTTATTACCACTATTTTTATTGCCCATACTTTTATTTAGTTTTTACTAACTAACATACCAAGAATCGATTAAATGTTTCCAGGCACTGCACTACTTATCTACCGTAATCTATTATGTTGCTATTTAAAACGGTAATTTCGCGATATTCATTACATTACGTGCTTAGTACGACGCAATGTAATATATATGCGCACTTCTCCAGCAATGTATATTTTCTTGGAAATATTTTTTGTGATTCACACTTTTGATAACATTTCACGATTTTCGACTAAAAATACTAAATTTGAGAAGTGTTCTACTTAATAATGGAAAGAAATCTTTCCTTTAGACCTACTTGAGGATGGGCTTCTTGTTTTGCAATTAATAACTGCGAAAGTCGGCATTTTTAACACTTTTAGTGGCGTGTTTCACAGTACTTACAGCGCGCGCGTTCGTGAATGACTAAACATCGCGATTGCGTGGTGAAGTCACGATCCTGTACATTTGTCTAGGATCGTGGCTCCAGTGCCACGCCCACAAGGCCCTTCTAACGTCTTTCTGTGTTCTGTGGCGCCAACAACGCGCCGGCAAATTATGATTGATGATTGACTTACGTCTCATGTTTGTCATATTTTTCATCTATATTTGTTCACAGTAACTAGACGTGTGATTGAATTAAATAATTCAAAATATGTATATACAATCACCACAGTTAGTGTGTAAGATGCATATTTTTTTTTACAATTTTTTTTTAAACCAAGCAGTACTGATCAAGACATTTTTTTTGCGTAGGTATCTTTATTTTGATTGTCTATTTCTACAGCGTAAATCCAGAGATACAAATAAGAATAATGGTGGTTTGCACATCTTTGTCATCAGTGACTCGCTAGCAAATAAAATCGATTATGCAGGATTTGAGGCCCGGTTTATAAACGAACTTTTGTTTAATGACTCAGGTCTGGTTAGTTTTATATCTTTATATTGTTTGGGCAAGCTCAAACAAGTACTAGACATATTTGGTGCTGTGTAAAGTTTGTAATTAAACTGTTATTTTATAACCATGGTTAATATCATACTATGACAATAAACTAACATCATCGTTCTTATAAAGATTACATTTGCGATCAAGTCACTTACCTACGCGTAATTATTTGGAAAATTATAACTGCGCTATTTAATAGCTACCTAGTCGTAGGGTAAATACAACAAATATTTTATATCATCTGCAGAAAATGTAAAAAAAAATGTGTCTGTAGTCAGTAACAAATGATGACATAATGATAATATTCGTAGTAATGTCACTCCGGGGATGATTATTAAAATTTACTAAATTATCACTATACATAAAATGAAACAATTTTTATTCTTGAAGCGTTTTATTTTATTGAGTTTTGATTTTAGATGCTAACGTTCTGATTGATATATGAAAGCAATTGATCATTTTGTATTTGCATATGTGTGCATGCACATTCTGCTCATGTGTGTAGTGTAACCGACGCCGACGTCCATTATGAGGGATTGGCGCAGACGTCGGTTCCGAGAAAACTTCTGTAACCCAAGTTAGCACTTTCTTAATAACATTGGCTTGTGCATTCAAACATACGTTGCTAATTTTAACTCGGGCTATTAAACTCTGAAAGCTATACTGATTAATGTAACGATATCTATATAGAAATAGAGAAGCAAGTAAGTAATCGTTTATTACACGACGAATTATTCAAAATATGTATTGTATAATATTGTAATCTTGTCTAAGTCGGTTTGGTGTGTAATGTCTTAAGTCATCAAAAGGACATATATAGAAAAACGGGACTCAAGTTTCAATATTAATAATATTTAATATTGCTATGTTATACTGATTAAAGAAAGTACCATACATTCAATGTTTATCAAAATTTAGAAAAAAAGAACTGTCTCAAGTGCTATATCCGTTTGGTATGCAGTTAAGAGGCAAGACGATAGGATCAATCAGCAGTGCGCCACGGACGGACATATCCTATCGATGGAAATGGGACTGTGTGAGTACATTTTAAGTTTTCGGTGCGTGTTTCTGGAATTCCTAATCGAGTTTTGAGTTTTATGCACTTGACGTAGTTTTTTTTTGTTATTGTAAATGCACTCAGTCGGTCGAATTAGGCCACTTCTGTCTAATCGATATTTTGAAGGCAAATAGTATCAGTTATTTTGTTTCTTTAATCTATTTGAGTGAAATTTTCCGGCGAAAATTTTACGCGTCTAAGATGAAAACACAGGTTTGCCTTAGAGGTAACAATAATTAAAAAAAAAGAAGGTAAGGTAAAGATGCAAAAAAAAACACTGAATGAAAAATGCAAAGTGATATGATAAATATGTTTTTCCAAATAGTTTATTAAGGTGCGTTATTGAAGGCTGATAAACTTTTGCATTTGCCATTTTCCATTTTGCTGTGTCGACAAAATCTTTTCGCTGCAAACAATTAGATGACTCAAATATCGGAATCTGTCCACCTTTTAGGTCTTATTATGCTGGCCCATCATAACATAGCGACATGCGTGCGGTACTGTGGACCACCTGTTGTTACCATCTATTTTTAGAGCTGCCTCCTCGTCCCTTTCGACCATTCATGATTCCGTGACTAATGCTCGGGGCAGTAGAATTGTTTGGCTTAACGGTTTGATATAACGACGTTTGATTTTCTGACTATTTTCTCGCTCTGTATATATCTCTGAGTTGATCTTTTAAAATTTTTAGGCGTTTCAGAACATTAGATTCTTATTAATTTTATCGAATGTCGTCACCAAGAATATTTATTTGTAATGTAGCATCAATAGATACGAGATATAGAATGTAGGGTCGCTCTTATATTTTAAACACAATTAATTCTCGTGGAACACTTCGAAGGAGGCCAAAGTTGCAAATTTCAGAATTGTTTCAGTGAAAACAGGTTTGTAAATTCGATAGAAAATTTGTTTCGGTTGCCTTTTTTGGTTCGGTTTGATCTCTTAAGAGAGAGTATATTTTTAACCGCACTCAAAATTGAAAAGAACGATTCTATTGTAATTCGTTGACCAAATTTTCATAATTATTTCAAAATCGGACAGCAATTAATATCACGGCTATCATTTAATTAATAAATTACAAACAACCTCCGTCCAGCTTCAATAGTAGTATCTTGAAAGAAGTCGCTTTTCGGATAAGTAGATCCTTTTTAAAGTTTGAAGTCGGTACCATTTTTTATTTTATTTTATGTATTATGAACACAGATTTATTATGATTTACAAATGATATTAGATTTACACTTGCGCACGTAAATAAATATGCCAACTGGGAATTGTACTGTTTGTTTGTTTGCAACGAATGGGCTACGAAACTACTGGAGCCTTTTCAAAAATCTGTCACCTAAGTTAAGCTATTACGCGAACAACATAGGCTATAATTTACGTGGGAAAAAAGTTAGTATAACAACAATATAAAGTATAAAAATGTATAGAAAAGGTATAAAAATTCACTAAAAAATTATACATTGTTAAATCTACCTAATACCATTGATACTATACAAGATTATACATTCATAATCCTATATGACATCATCTTCGTTTGTCAATTCTAAGAAGTCTATGAGTTTTAGATATTATATATTCTATTTGTATCTTAATATTACGAGATAATAAATAAGTTACCTTGGCCCACAATAATGCGACGCCTAAGAATATTATCTAAAGTCAATTAACGAGATCACTGCTGGGTTTGAGAACGTTATATGTCAACTACAAGAAATAAACCAGTCTTTAGAGAACAAGCTAGATACAAATATAAGTAAAACCAATAATATCGAAAACGGGGAAGTTCTGAAGTTGACGACCAAATTTATTACCACCAAATCAGGCATTTTTTACCAACTGTTGATGTAGTTGACATAAACTTTTAATTAATTAGATAGGACGAATATGTTGCTTGTTTAAATACATTTTTGGATTTCCCAGATTTCGTGATTACTCAAAGAAATATAAAAAGGTAAAGTTTGCTTGTACGGGGTTTGATTTTCGGAAATACTGATTCAATCATTAAAATTCTTTCATCTATAGAAAGTTACAAGATACGCAGTGGACATAAGCTATATTACGCGGGCTAAGCTTCGAGAAAAGTGCTAGTAATATGTAACAAAAGAAATAGGCAGTGTAAACGAAAATTTTAAGCTATCTAGAGATAATTTATATGTATAGTTCTTACCCCTCAAGAGATCTGAATTGAAGATATAGGCAGATAGAATGTAAAGTGTAGGGTACAAAGAATTTCAAGCAAAATAATAAAGAAACATATAAATAATGTAATACACGAAATACAAAGGCAATTAATGACATAATCGATGCATTAAGGTTTAAAATCGGGTGTAGAAACGACAGTTTTGCTAATTTGATATTTTCATAATTCACCAAAGTTTTACATAATCTATCCAGTGTAATTATTAATATGGTTTTATATGATTTTTACCATTTTGTTACATTAGCTTTATTATTTGAATTGCTTTTTTGATGATTTTCCCTACTCAATTTGAGTATAAAAAGTATTGAGATTATTTATGTTAAACGAAAACGGTGTAAGTAACATTTTAACACTACGTTAACTGGACTAACTCGATGTTTGATCTTGCACTTCGCTCTGCGTAGGCATTGCTTGCGGCAAATTATTATCTAATCTGTGGTATAAGTTTCATCATTACTTAGTAAATTAAGTATATAAAATAGGTTTGTGACCTTATATTTTATTTACACTGACATAATGATCGATACATAAATAAATCAATCAGTCAAGGTTCCAGGTTTCAAATACATGTATATTTTGGATTGCCAGCAAAGATCATGAGGTCCACTGTTGTAAATGATGCCAAACGTTTGAATAATGTATTAAATTTTCAAAAACTTATATTTTTAATTAGTGTCTTAAGAGCAATATTAAAAAAATATATATATATTTATTGTAGCTTTTCAAAATCAGTACTAAATATTTGAATAATAATAATAATAATAAATTAATAATAATTCTTGACGCTGCGTGGCAGACAAGCTCGATACTAGTTGATTGACATACGGTGTGTACCTACATAAGTACACTTTGTGATGTATAGAAGCGTTTTTCAAACTTTTAGAACATGCGACCTCGTTCCAGGCTGAATATTTCTGCCTTTTTTCCCTTGCGCAATAGAAAAACATAAATATTGTACATATTTTAGTTAATTTTATTAATTTTGCATTCATAATGCTATACTGGTAAATGTACCTGTGGCTGGTGGATATTTTAGGCATTTTTCATTAAAAATTTAATTTTTATTAAGACTTTATTTTTAACTTACGTAATTATTTATTAACATTTAAAAAACACCATGTTTTGATTATTAAACAAACCCCCCCCCCCCCACAAAAATTGTATTTGTGTTGACTTTTTTATTTTACCGGCAACCCCCGAGTAAGGCTCCACGACCCCACGATGGGTCGCGACCCACAGATTGTAAAACACTGATGTATAGTAATATGCATAAAGTGTTTATCAGAGGAGTAGAACGTCGACCCTCTCGGCCCTGAGCTGCATGCAGCCCATATGAAGTAGGTTATAATACATTGTTTATTTTTATGTGATTATTTTAAGATTTTTACATCGGAATATTTTGAAGAATATGTTTTTTATTACCTAGGGTTGCTGTTATCTGTTAGATTTTTACTGTCTTTGGTAGATTCAAATTGGCAATAAAATACAACATTTCATTTTTTGTGTAATTTTTCTCTGTTAGTCTATATTGTTATTATATAGAAGATAAATTTATCTGTTTATTTTCATTGAATAGACATCGAAACTACATCATATGCGTGTGACATTACATGACTTAAGATTATACACACAGGCGAAGTCGCAGTAAAACAGCTATTTTACAGTACATAATAAAATGCTTCCTATTCTTTCTTTTTTATTAATTTATAGTCGAGTTTAAGTTTAATCTCTGAAAAGTTAATTTATTCTTCGATTAAATAAAAAATGTAGAGTCATATAAAATGTATTCTGGATTTTAATAAGTCAAATAGCTTTATTTCATATGTAATAAGGTTTCATAAACACTAGAGTAAATAATGTTCTACTTTAAAAAAAGTGGAATTCAACAATAGTTTCGTAATTATTAGAAGTAATAATTACCAACACACATGTATAAATAAATAATAGTTTAGGATTTTAAGTAGTTACCTAATTTACCTAATATTTATGTTTCCAAGGTAAAACGCGCATATTCGACTAGAAGATCAGGATTAGGCAAGTCTGTGGATGTTGATCGTCAGTAATTAATTCATAATTAAAAATTCTGGTGCGCCCGCGCTTACGACGAAACGGCGTCAACCAATTATGTTACTCTCGCATATTAAATGAGAATGAACCGTATTTCTGTATGCGTATGGTATAAAAATGATATTAAATGCATAGTTTGAATGAAGGGCAAACGACAGTTGTTTTATTTTGTACTAAATATAGTGCACGGACTGAATTGTTACTGTGCCAGCTTTGTATACGTAGCGGTGGCGATTGGCATACACGATAGCATCATTTCAATATTGTCAGGGATTATTTATATCTGTATTTATTTTTAAAAAGTATAAAACGAGTATGTGTTGAATAGCATATTAACTCATGTCTTTCGTAGTGTGTTTTTACAAGTGAATAAATGTTGATTAAACTTTTATTGCGATGATATGTAAACAAACAAAATTTGCTGAATAATCCTGTTTTAGTAGAGCTATTGCCAAAGTATGAAGTCATTAAGAATTTGGCTCACATTTCTTGTAACTATTTCATTTTATGCATAAACAACGTACCTTAATAGTGACATATTTATTTGTCTGTTGCCTAAATCACAGGGAGCAATAAACTTATATCCTAACACTCGCATGGATTCCACTGTAGTGAGAATATTTTAAAGTAGCAAACAATTTTTATGCGAAAACTCATTAAGATTCAGCAATTTATCTCTGAAAACTGAATGGACTGACGGCGTTACTTGATACTATTGTAATTTAGGTAAAGATTCTAATTTAACAGTTATTTCTAAGTATACTTTAATTTAGGTACTTGCACTGTTTTTATATTGTTTTGACCCTATCTTACTTAAAAATAACAAAAGAAGGAAAAACAAAGTCTGCAATGTACCCCTTTGTAGAACTACTACATGACAAAATCATTACTACTATCTAGGACCCTATATATATAACAAAATTAACTTGTTTCTTTCCATTTACCCATTGCAAAAATCAAAATCTAGGTATATAATAAGAAAATTAGATAGACTAGATTATGAAAAACAGAAAGGCTACTCACACACCACTAACGATTAACTTAAGCAGTTACACAATAATATCTATTTATCTAAACATTTACAAAAAAAACTTAAATATAGATATATATTAATACATAAACAATAACACGTATTACATACTCTCATAAGACCTAACATAATACGACATATTGTTTTCTTTATTAGCTTGTTTTATTCCATAAACTTAACTGATAAAAAAGTGCGATTTTTGCTAATCTTCTATCATCAATAAACTCAGATAACCATGCATTATGTGAATTCAACATATCCTTGGGATGAGACCTGATGACCTATAGGTCAGGTTTAAAAACCTCTGTTAGGCACCAGTCTCTCACAAACTGTACGATTTGGTTTCATGTTATTGTATGTACGTAGGTTAAGTTTGTAAAGGAGATAAACAAATTATTATATATTACCTATACATTTTACACGAGTTGCTAAAGTTTTAGATGAATATTATGTTTTTTTTCCCTTTGTGTAATATTGATAAGGCACTATATTATAAGATATGTTTAAAGATAAATACGCGATTTACTGTATCACTTTAGATATTGCTAGATAAATTTCTTGACGATTTCCTATCAAAAACCACGTGGGCGAACAAGATATAAATGGAAACAAAAGTTTGATAGCACTGCTTTAAAAGATGCTCGACGCAAGTAGCACATATTATAAAATACGCAATAGTATCAAAAATATTATCACGGCGTTTTTTATTAGTAATTACAAATAAGCTTGAAATGAAACCGTATGAAGTTGAACAGTGGAGGCTGCAAGCATTAGTGAGCTTCTCGATGTCTTTTGTCTCGTTCTATATCGTAAAAAAGACTGAGACACAACATTTTCCCAAGAGATTTGACTGTATTCTAATAATTTATAGTCTGTTTGAGGAACCTGCGTAGAACATCTGTTATTATGGAGTCGGTTTGTGTGTCGCAAAAAAACGTACAAAGATTTAGACAACGCTATTTATAAGTTATAGTAGTTAAAACAGATTTATAAAGCGAGTTAAAAATATTTTATTAACTCCTCCTTTAAAAGCCTAGGGTTCAAAGAATACCCTACCATTTGTGTACAGATGTGATATATTTCCATTGATTATATGCGTAAAAGACGTTATAAAAACAATAATTAAATGTCCGGTATGACACTCAGTTTATTTAAAAAAAACTAAAATTCGTCTCAGCTTAAGGTTACAACAAAATCAAATTATATCAAAGGATTTAGTGTACTTATGCATGGTCTACATATTTTCGTGCACATGGCAACATAAACATCCATCAGAAGACTTTTATAGCTTAAGAATGATGACAAGAATCAGACATTTATTCAACGTTTGTATTAGAATGGAACAAAGTTTAAGTAGCCAAAAGACTAATAAAAATACCGACGAGAGATATTCTGTCTAGCTACGTTAGACTCTACATTTCTATGTAGGCAAAAACGTGTCCAATGCCTCGACGTAGGCGCAGTCCATATTCGCACTGAGAAAGTAAGATCCGTCCCAAATCATGTCAACATTTCTACCTGCTATAGGGCCAGGATCCCGTTGCGTGCAAGGTGTATACAGCACCCTGCACACACACACACACTCCTACGGTATGGGTACACACGCGTACACACACATGCGGCCGACTCCTGCGCATCTGTTAGGTCGAACCGCCCCCGCGCGTCCGATAGTGCACCGAACCTCAGACGTTAGCTCGTCAGATGTCGATCGTCGGTTTTTTTTTGTTTACAGCCTGTCTCGTAAAATGTATAATAATGTGCTCTCATACACAGGGCAGGTATTCTGCACTTGTCGAAGAGAAACATTCAGTTTATTGGAGCGCATGGCTACAATGAAAGTTTCTTTTGTTTTATACTTCGATCAACAATACATTAAAAAATTTAAATAATTTGCCATCAAAGCAAGTCTGAGTACTAAATAATAAAAAAATGAAATAATTCAAATTTTGTTTTTAAGTCGTATTATGTTCTTATTGGCCAGTCGATCGCAGTAGAAATATTGAGTTGGTTCCTTTTATTTTTCAAAATTAAAGGAACTCAGACCCCAAATTAAGTAACTAAAGTGCTTGTTTTTTAAAAATTTGAACCAACTAAGACTGAACCAACTGGGAATCGAATCCAGATATCTCAGAGACGGCTATAGACGAAACAGGCATGCGAACCACTCTGCCAAGGTGAACACTATTCACTATGAGATTTTTTTACATCTATGACTAAGCAAAAGAAAACTTAAAGCCACGTTACCTACATAATTTTATTTTATAGCTATGTATAATTCGAGTAGATATTAATAGTTATATTTTAGTATGTTGAGGTATTAATAGTTATATTTTATATTTCGGTCTCTAAATCTGTCAAGTTTTGAATATCAATGGCTGATTGTGATGCATAACCTTCAGATAGTGAGATAAGTTGAGTAGGTGTCTGATAAGAGTGCTAGTGATTTTCGCATTTTGTCCGCGATGTAACGGTTTACAATATTATTTAGAACGCAAAATACAATTAGTCGACAGAGGTTGTATAATATTATAGTAATATAATACTTTTTATATAGCGTAGAGGATAAGCGCCGCGGCCCGCGATTGTTGTTGTTAAGCAACTTTCGCATGGGTCGGTCACGGGATAGGTGACCAAAAAATTCTTATCTCGAGCTACTTCGCACTTTGGAAGGCACGTTAAGCCGTTGGTCCCGGCTGCATTTGCAGTCGTTAATGCCCTCCAATCCGCATTGGCCCAGCGTGGAGGGTCATAGCCCAGCCTCCTTAACCATCCATAAGGAAAGCCTGAGCTCCTGCAGTGGGGACGTAAAAGGGCTGATGATGATGAATATAATACTTTTGATTATAAAAAATGTAAAAAGCAAGGTCGTAGCTGCACGACAGGCTACCACACACCTATCTCTAGTTTCCTCAATTGAAATTGATTTCCATCTGCGATACATTGAGGTTTAAAATAAAATTGAGAAATTTAATAGTTTCGTGCAGAGCTATGATATCACGAGCATAGACGTTTTAATAAAATACAACAATTATTTTATTATCATATGTCGTTCGTCAAGTTCATAGCAGATTTTTTTACAGAAAACCACTGTTAAAAAAAATCAGCCACAAACGAGAAACATCACAGCAATTAGAATCGTGGCGGTATTATCTACGTGCGCAACAAAATCTAACGTTATGTTTGATTTAGCAAATAACAAATAGATAATAACAGCCACATACGATTCGGACTGGCGCACGAAGAGTCCCGTATCGGCAAAGAAGCAAAAATATCACGTATGTTGTATGGCTGCCCCTTTAAATAAAATAAATATTCAAATATTTATTAAACAACATCACATACATTGCTCAGATTCCAGGATGAATAGCTAAAGCCCCATATTATGGAATATCTGAGACAACGGAGGTAACACAACACCTAGACCCGAGACAATATAGAAAAGTTCATTATCTAAGTTAACCCAACCGACAATCGAACTTTAGGTACAGAACCCTAAAAACAATTTATAATAATAAATTTGCGAATGTTTCATAATCAAGATAAGATAATCTAATGAGATTCATAAAATTTGATAGAATAACGAAATAAAGTGGACGAAAATTTATTTTTATATATTTTCCGTATACCTAATATCTTGAATTACATTACATATCTGATGAAAACCGTATTAAATTTCGTTAAAAGTTTAAAAGATCTCAACGTAACTGGTCTGTTTTATTGTATCGTATCGTACTACAGTCTTTTCTAAACTAAATATGTATACGAATTTTAAACACTTTACCATAGAACAAACTTACATGACAATTATATTAAAAATTGTCTGATTTTATGTCTGAACACTTTAATATAGAAAAGTTGATGGTATTTCTGACCGATTAGGCTTTTTTAACTTTAATAGCACTTTTGATTTACCTACGTATATATCGGTATTGTCTTTCATAATTTTATTGTGTTACAAAATTTCCAATATCCTATAAGTACTTTAAAAGGTTTGCACTAAACCTTTTAGTGCAAACCTTAGCTTCCATTATACAAACCTCCCTCAAAGATGGCGACGCCTCGAAACCGGCCTCCGAACCACTCGGCTTCGGAGTCATCGTAGAAACAAAACAATTGTAAGAAATTCATGTGCTTATGTTTATATCGCCAATAACCATTATCAGATTTATGGCCATGTAACCAAGACGTGAAGTAATCGAAATCTGCCCACAACGCGAACACAAGAAACTTTTAATAGCTTTAACAGTTCATGATGTTTCTCTATGTAATAAAAATATATGTTACATACAACATTAGTAAAATACATTGTTTCTTTTCGACTGTTATCACGATATGAATATGTTTTATACAGAAAAACAAATAGGAGTTATATCAAGTTAGAGCCTTCACGCTGAACGAAATAATTGTTTGTTACTAGCTTTCCGCCCACGGCTTCACTTGTATGCAATCCGTTGTGTAGTTTAAAATATTCAGCGTACAGACAGCAGGAAGAAAAAGCAGCTTAAAAAAGTAAATCCAAAGCTGGTATGAAGATATAGACAAATTACTTATTTTTCTCTTAGATTCTTGTATATGCTTATATTCTTAACTTTTCTTGATCTTACATAAGAACTATCAAGAATCTCTCTTTCTCTATAGCAACAAAAAATAAGACTTGACTTACCCCCTTCCCTCTAAATCATCTAACGTAATAATTGATTGTAGCCCGACCACTATTAAATGTATCTTATAACGGGCTCTATCTTTAGCGACACCATTTTAAACTTCTCTTTCTAAATATCAAATTTATGATTCGGACACTAATTATAAGTTTGAGTGATTATTGAATACATTTAAAATTATTCAATTGAAAATTTGAAAATGTTAGAATTTAGTTACAGTCACAAAAGTTTCACACGGATTGGTCGTCGTCACAGACAAATATACTTCAAAGACTTTAATATCGGATGTAGATAATGATGCGAATGTTATGAGTGTTCATAATAATTTAATCAGCTTGTTGAAAATTGTTTAGAACTAACTGAACAGAAACATTATCTTTAGATGCTATAAAATAATTTGGTTAATGATAATAAAAAATGGAAAGACGATATATACTTAGGGTGTTAATCAGTTTATATGCTCAGATCAAAGAAACGTTGTACTGTTGAATATGAAACTACATTTTTTATATTTTATGTAGCATATAGATTATATCATAGGACACCACGAAACCGGTTCTTATAGTCAGGTTTAGTATTAAATCTAGTACCTGCTTAGATTCTCGTAATATATAATATTAGTTATTTCTATCTTTACTACAGAGAAGTGCTCTTAAGGGAGCTAAAAAATACTAAAAGTAAATCTGAAATAAAGAGATTTACGTTTCCTGCTTATACTTATTCGTAGCCTGTCAATTGTAACTTATCTAATATTAAGTTTATATTTGTCATTGTTAAGTGTTAACAAAGATTTTTTTACATCTATTTTTACTATTCAGTATATTAGAGCTGTTATTTAATTCAGTTTTAGTTCGGAGCCCTTTTTGTAGAATTCAGAACCCTACAGAAAGGGTACCGTAGAGGGTTTTATCAAGTAAGCCAACAACATTTTGACCTTGATGCTCAGTGCAGGGGGCCAATTCTACAAAATATTTTTTTTTAAACTCACACGATTTGTATACCTTATAATTACATGTAATCGAGTCTTGTTTGTGCATTTTTTAAAACTATTAATACAACGTATATAACGTAGCCGAAACGTCGAGGTAAATTAATAGTTTTAAAAAATGCACGGACAAGACTCGATTACATATTAATAAATAAATTTTATTTAAATCCAATCGAAAACGGATCGAAACCGAACGAAACCGAACGAAACTACAGTTTTTAATGGTTTTCCTATTCTACAAAGTGACATACGATACAATTCCAGTTCTATTTTAGCAGGTTCAGAAGTCGGATAGATAGAGGTTTTGTTAGAGCAAGGTACGTATATATGCATTACCCTTGAGTTTACAAAAAAATTATTACGTACCATGTATGTATTTAATATTTTTTCTAGTATTGCCTTCTTTTTTCCTCAGTTTTCTTTTTATTTAATAACCGCAGACTTTTCCTTAATATTTATGGTTCGCTTTTATTACAAAACAATGGCAAGTCGTTTATCGTACCTATCAGACGTTGCGTCATATCTATTCTTGTATACATATTATTATATATTAACTTTATCTAGTGAGTGGATACCTACAAAGAATTACTTTTAACATGTCTAATTAACGTAGCCATGTCTGCACATCAGGTAATCACAATATGTAAAAATTTCTTCAATTGATTTTAAACTCAGTCATTGAAGTATTACGATTTAAAACTAAGCAAACAAATTTGGCCAATGCGTGGCTCGGGGCGGTTACCACGCAATTTTCTCAAGGGCTGGTCATACGATATGATCAAGATTAGGGCATAAGATGGGTGTTAAAAAAATAATTATGCCAAGCTCAAACAAAACTACCGATTCAATAAAATTTACATGGGACTACCTGGGGTCCCAAGTCAATTTTATTACATTTTTTGTCCGTTTTAAAAAGTGGTTAGATATTTGTTTCTGTAATTAACAGAATGTTACATTAATTAATATTTTTCTATAAAGATCTTATCTGTATCTATGCAGGTAAATGTATTTAGAAAAATAAAATCATCAGGTGTATTTCCAACGTAATTGGTATGGAATTCATAATATATATTATTTGATTTGAATTTTTGTTATCTTGATCGTTTCTATTTGTTCCGTCACGATATTGTCACCTTTCTCAACTCTTTGTTTGTCGGTCACACATAAACATTTAACCTTAAAGTACAGTCAAGAGCACGTTAGATCATACAATCAGTATTTTTTTCACTCAATTTTAAACTTTAATACATTGGAAGTAGAGTTGAAAATCAATTCCGATAATTTAACATGTGGACGTTCAGCAGTGTGTACAAAGGGTGTACAATAAAAAAGGAGCATGTCAATAATGTAACCTAAATTATTTCTAAAACAAAACTACCTACATAAGTAATTTTAATATTAGCCATGGTAACGTGATTTCATATTAATTCTCGGTGGTGGTCGTCATTATTCATTAATCTTAGTGATGATATAATAATCGTTATCTTCGCTTAAATCGATAAGATCGATAGGATACGAACCGATTACGTTAGGGTCAAAATTATTCAAGATAAATACAGTACTGGAAAAATCTGAGATGATACAGATTTTTTTAAGAAATTCGATATTGAACCTATACAACGTGTTATCTAATAACATTATCATTGAAAGACACAAACTTCCAGACACAAATTAGGCCTCTATGGAGATTATACTATCAGATGTTTATGAAACGTCCAGTTGCACGTGACTCATGTTAATTGACTCAAGCAATACCGCTGTTAAAAATACGTAGAAAAGATATATGAGTTCGCATTGATAAGATTTTAGGAATGTTTTTGTACCTCTATTACTAGGAACCTAATGTAGGTATTATTTTAAAGAATTAGATTTTTGTTAATTCTTTAATTTGTATCGAGAGGGGGGTTTCAGGGGAAGGTAGTTGTCGTACCCTACTTATTGTTGACGGAAAAATTTGTTAGCCTAAATGTATGTCTATACCTTGTTCAGCAGAGCGACCGTCTAACTCCTAACTATCTATATGATACGAGGAGCTCGATGATGCAGTCGTAAGCTCGGTCTACGATAGTTGTTAAGCAACTTTCATAATGGCCGGTCATAGGATGGGTGACCAAAAATTTACTGTCTCGAGCTCGAGCGCGTTAAGCCGATGGTCTCGGCTGCATCTGTTAATATCCATCACTCCGCACTGGGCCCGCGTGGCAGATCATGGACCATTCTACCTATTAGATTTGATTCGATTCCATGCATAGGGAAGGCTTGAGCCCCAGTTGGGACATCAATAAGTTGATGATTATGATGGGATACATCTTAGCGATTTTAAAGCGCTATTTCGTTTCATTTTATTACTTTGACATGGACTTTAATAACGGAGAACGAATAATAAAGAATTATGAATATAAATTTGACAGTAGTATTTTCAACTTTGTCATTTATTCCAAATTAATCCACCAAGACAATCATGTCATATAGTGAACTGAAACGAAATGTCATAATATTCGACAAGTACCATATCCTATGACTAGAGAGTAAAGAGGTCGCACCGCACCCCAAAGCATTTTCTGTTAGAGCTATCAAATTATGGAACTGCCCGTAGATAATAGACATGCGCGGTCATAGAATTATTTTATTAAACTGCAAAGAAAAATATATATTCAAGTCTGAGTCTTCCTCCAGAACTAAAACTCTATCTATTAGTTTACAATCTTTTATTTATTTTAATTATGTATTGCATTTTATGATGTAGTTATGTTTTGTTCCTCCTAGTGCACTAACACGCAGTTCAATTATTGGTGTTGTCCCCATCAGCCTAGTGTAAGCTGGTAGAGAATCCATAGCAATAAAGCTGCCTTTTATGATAATGTATCTGGATCTAAATCTAAATCTGGATGTGGGTGGATTAGTTAAGTTAACTGAATAACATTTACTATGCGAGCAACACTGAATTCACGGAAAAAATACAATTTATGAAACAGCTGATAATTCTTTCGTGAATTCAGTGTTGCTCCCATAGTAAAAATTGTTCAGTATGCTCAAATAATCCACTCCATGAAGTCCTGGTATATAATAATTTTACACCTTATTTGCTTTTTTAAATTACATATTTGTTTTTGTAAATTAAAAAAGCAAATAAGGTCAAAGCAAAATTTGTTTTGTATATGTAGGTATAATTTATTGTGTTGGTGATCTGTGCTGGCAATTAATTTTTTTTTCTAAGTCACATGTTTATAATCAATGAGTATATATGACACAGTATATAGAAAGATCAGCGAAAGAATTATCTTTTTTAATTATAGTGGAAAGTAACTTCCTGACTTCTTTGTAAGAAATAAAACAGGGAGAAACAAAGCAGTTCCTGTTGAAGGTCTGCCGTAGATTTGGGAACCGATTGCAAAGCTGTTATTAGATATCTAAAAGCTGCTATTGAGTCTTCGCAGATTTTCTTTTATTTCAGCCTAGAATCCTGGAAGTATTAACAATTTTTTCTTTTTGTTATCCGTTTGTTTTCAGAGTACTTATATGAAATGCAATTTTTCCGTCTATGTTGATTTCAATACATTAAAGCAAAGAGGTTTTTTAGATTAGATACATTTTATCTATTAAATTCCACTAACATGTAATAAGCCTTTTTGGTATATGATTTTGTTTAATAGTAATTTACAAACTTCTTTTGATCAAGGGTGACAAATCCGAGCCATATTTATTATAAAATACAGTAATGATTTTCAGGTCTTCCGTTCTAAATAGTGATCTTTAGTTTTTCTTGTAAGCGATCGGTTACATTTCAAATCTTTTCTCTCCCAACAGTTGACTCGTAGATGAAAGTAATCAAACATGGAATATAATGGAATAATCCCTTTGATAATATGAAATTACTTCCAAAATTGTTCTTATTAGGGAGAAAATTGTAAAAGTCCAGCAAATTTGGGATATACTTGTGGATTCGCTTAGCTTATTTCAGTGTCTTTTGTTTTATTCTATAAAGAATAATTTGGGAAGGAATTGAAATTCCTTATTTCATAATTTTCCATACTTGGGTACTTTCCTATACGCTTTGAACGCGTGTGATGAAGCAGCACACATTTTAGTTTTCTTTCGCTTCCAAGACAGTAAGGAAACAATGTTGCATTTGCTTTGTCACTCGTGATATAATAGCAGCCGAGGAGAGAGAATAAGAGTTACCATGGTCAAGCCGGTATACGTAGAAATGTCTATAACAGTCATATATATCTTTGTATAATATAATTTTAAAGAGAAATCAATAAGCTTTTAGTTCTTATTATAATTTTGAAAGTGCCTACGAGCGATCAATAAAAACCGAAGGAATCGCATAGTTTTAAGGACTAGTTTTGCTTACGCGATGCTATTTGACGTATCGACTTGCAAGACGGTCGAATCCACTCGCTCTCAGGTAGCAGCAGCGCCGGGATAAAAACAACACTCGAAATGGAACGCACCTCCGTTCTCATCTAGATAACGCACATCCACGACCCAAACAGCGCGATAACTTAACGTCACGATGAATCAACCGCTATCGAACCGACGCATTATAACACCGCCAAATTACCAATTCATATCTCACGTATAATAATAAAAATATGATCAAACTTTTGATGAATGAACCTAACAGCATTACTTGCAGTCGCTCACAAATCGCGACAGCGCTCGGTGCGTAGGCGTCGGGCTTGAATGAAAATAAACATTAAAGCTTACCTTTCGATTTTGATATTATCCAGATTAAACGTTATATGCACAATTCACAGTGATAAAATTAATGTAACGTGGTTTGCCGTACACAGGTTGCGGGCATAGCACTGTTTAGGCGCGGTTATTTATTACGGGACGCGGTCGCGCGGCAGTACGGTCCCGCCGGCTAGTAAGATCGACACTGGCCGTTGGGCGTTGTGTAGGTGCGCTCGCGACGCGACTCACACATGCGCGTTCATTCAAATAAACGCCGGTGGTGGGGGCGCGCTCATGAATGGACGTAGTGCCCGTATAGATACCGCTGATAAGACGCTGTGCAAGCATTATTCAATGTGATACCGAGGACAGTTTCCATCGCAAACGTTCTACTGTAAGCGAAATGTTTCGTAATGTTTTTTTATAACGCGACCATCATCAGGAATTTACTTGGATAATAATATTTTTTTACAAAATAATGTCTGAATATTACGCTTTTTATTAACGAAATTTAATTAAGATATTTTTTTTACTTGATTAGGTTTTTTTAGTTTTAACTTTGACGTGATGAGTCCACGTATTTTAAGTTTATATACCTATTGGTTCATTCATTACATATGAATATGCTGTCAACGAAATCGTTTTCTGTGAAGTGACGCTTTTGTGAGTCACAAATAGCTCGTGCATTGGACGCTGTATAAAAAAACAGCCCTTAAAAGTTGAATTAAATCGAGATTGTTCAAATAGTAGTTCCAACTATTTTCTAATGTAAGATCGAATATATGAGCATTATGGATTTTTAAGATGGGCAAGAAAGGGCAAATACCTTATCCATTTTTAGTACATGAAAAAGTTTATATATTTTTTTTTAAATTACGATGGACAGAGTGCAGTCATAAATTTTGAAAAAATGCACAGTCCGCAAAAAAATTAAAAATACCAAAAACAAATTTTTTTATATCCATCAATCATATTTCATAAGGAAATCAATAGATTCTACGTTTTCGTGTAACTACAATGGAATAACGTACCTGCTCTTGCTGCTCAATCCAACATGTATATAGTCTTCTTCGTGCTTTTTCGTGTATTTAAGGCCTTATTTTATGAGCTTATCTTATTCTTAATCAGTAACATTGACTGAGACCGTTGGGTCACTTAACATAAATACTAACTATCTATATTAAGTGTTCTGTTATCTATGATATAAATTAACAGTTGGAATTATAATTATGACAATTAAAGACACAATTTAGGTTCAGTGGAAAGATGAGTAAAGCATGATGAGTAAAATTATTTTAAATCAGTCGAGAGTCACATGAAGCTGGAACTTTTATACAGTAGCATCTATTTCATCGCGTTCGTTCGAAAATTTTGGGCACTATATTTCCTTCTACTATATCGTTTTCAATGTATAACATTGCAAATATGTTAACCGTTTGCTATGATAAATAAAAAAAGTTTCATAATTACAACAACATACGATTTTTAAGTTGGGATTAATCCCAGCATCCTCTTTAGTATTAAAATATGTTGGTAATTGTTATCTTACTTATTAGATACAAATAAATCTTTGAATTATACAAATTTAGTCCTTGTTTATTGATATTTACTTCGATCAAAAGTTGTATTGTCGATCGAAGGACATTTAATATAATGTGAACATACTAGATGGCGTTTTTATAATGTAATGATATTTACTCTGGGCGATGAGATATTCGATATGTATCTTGTATTATATAAAATTTTCCTTAAATAAATAATCCAATTCCTTGATATTTGTAAGAGCAAACACAATTATTACTGAAATAAATTAATATTTAATATTAACTTGTTCTTAGTTACATATATAAATAAAAATAATAACATATGTATTTTATATAACATAATATAATCTATTTAATTATTTATAGTAACATCTATGATAATTTAAATACAATGATGTGATTGCTTATAAAATCTCGTTGTTTATGATGTTAGTAAGAAAGTTAGTTATAGAAGGCCTACTCTGCATGCCGATGATCGTAAAATATGGAAAATTTCTAAAGGTTTTTATAATTTTAGAGGCAGTTACAGGTCCTACATTTGTGGCATAATAAATAAACGAAAAATTCATTGCTTCATGCCATCATCATTAATCCTTTGACGTTCCCACTGCTGGGGCCTATCTTATCATTGCTTAAGGAGGAGGGGCCATAACCTTCCACGCTGGCACAATGCGGATTGGAGGGTACTAACGACTGTAAAAGCAGCCGCGACCAACGGCTTAACGTATGTACACCTTCCGAAGCACGGAGTAGCTGGAGATAATATATTTTTTTGGTTAACCACCCCGTGACCGACCCTTGCGAGAGTTGCTGTACAACAACGATCACGGGCCGCGGCGCTTATTATCTGTCGCTGTTGTCATATCAGCGTTTTGAAAATATCCGAACAAAGTAGGCCTTCTGGTCGAAAACATAACAAGTCACTCGTCTAAAAGGATAGTTCAATATTTACAATACAATCACATCACAAAATTAATATATTTTAACCGGAAATTGATTATTGGTTGTCACTTAAAATTAATTTGATAATAATATATTGTTCCTAATACATACGGTTCAATATAATGTTTATACAATCTAGATATAAAATTATTTTCGATTATAATTTTTAAGAGAGACCTTTGAGGAATGTCGACAGCTTGTGACTCTTGTAATCTGAACGTAGCTGAATGAAGTTGTGCAAAATCGATTGATCCAGCTCCGCCTGTGAAGAATTGAAAAATATTATACAATGATTTATATATTATAAATAATAACTGCGTATTATTAATGTTCCCCCACACCGCCGTCTATGTTTTTTTAAAGCTGGAATATCCCGGGTACTTTGTTAGCCTTTGCTCTCAACAGACAGTGCTAGTTATTGTTGAATTGCTTATTACAGTGCTAGTGCTAGTTATCTTTGTTTTATAAAGACTAATTATATGTTCAACCTATGTCCTACAGACTTTGAAAGTTGTATTTATTATTGTGATAATACATATTATTTTGGTAATGATATGATTTATGTAAATGTCATTACTTATTTATGATAAAGAGCTGGTAAGTTTCTTTGGCTTGTTCTTCTTGTCAGCTAAAAGACGTCCTGAACAAGTGGTAGAGAAAAAAAAATATTTTGGATGATTCAAAAGTGCTTGTAATAGTCTACTTGAATAAAGATATTTTCATTTCATTACATTGTTAAAAAATGTATATGAAAAAAATTATAGATTTTTTTCCATGGAATTGTATAAATTCCAGTTTTTTTATTTTCAATTTATTGCTTATTTGACTTTATTTTTTTTGATACCAGTCAATTCAAAATCAATCCATATTAACGCCTCAAAATGGAAAAAATCATGGGCGAATTCAAAATGCTACAAGACGGGACCAACCTTTTCAATCATTTTACATTGACTGCAAAGAATAAAATTTATTATACCCATCCTTCACGCAACACTAACATAATATAAAATAAAAGCTTCAAATTACTTTTCTTTATGTGATAATGTGATTATTAATAATTTGAAATTTCTTATCTTATAAATAGATATTAGAATTTCCATTGTGAAGACCCTAAAAAGCTTCTAACGCTTTTAGATTGAGTTAGCTGGAGTAAATCAGCCAACTATTCACGTACAATGAACCGATTGAAGCGTCTAAGCGCTGGAAATTGGAGCACCCTAACCTAAACTAGATATTATAGCAGTTCAATAAAATTTTAGCTTAACCTAGCATTTGAAAAGTCATAACATTAAATAAGAAGCTCCTCTGTCATATTAATATTATTTAAGTACTACGAGAAGAATGTAACAATGACCTTGTAAATTAAAAACATTTTCATTTACAATCATATCAATTATGCACATCTTAAATCAATCCACATAATAGCCGGTTTAATTGACAAATTAAAATATTTCTTATTTGCAAACTGAAACAGAATATGCAAATACAAGTTGGAAAGAAACAGAGCCGATAACGAGTTTGACTTTAAAGTTATTTTGAGACACGATATGTAGACGTACCGTTATATAACGCTGAACCTTCGACTATTGAATATTTTACGAATGTATCCTGCACGTATACACAACAATGTTTACGATATTTTCTCTTGTCTTTATTGTACAGGAATTATTAGTAAGGGATGACATAACGAATCCATAAACGTGTTCTAAAAAATACCAAAATCGTTCTTAAAATCAAATAACTTTTTTTTCGTAAAAAAATTGAGAGTAGCATTATAATATCAGTAACCAAAGATATATATATTTTTAAATAAATAAAAAGTTTTCGCTCTACACCGCAAATTTTGGCTTTGCGGGTTAGTACGTGTTAAATACAGCAGAACAACTCGAAATTACAGATATGTAATAGTTCCGATAGTGTTTTGAAGTAATGGTATAAAATTACCTATTACATACTGTTTAAAATTCAAATATTGATATAGAGTTTGAAACAATAACTTTGTATCTCTTTTCTCCCTTACGTTTAAGTAAAGGAGAGAGAACTCGTGACACACAACGCGTACAATGCACCATAATCATTGTTTTGATTTGCAATTTTATTATAACATGTAGTTCAACGAACCTTTACTTTTAACAGACTTTAAAATAATACAGGAGCGTGTTCTATGTTCAACTGATTTTTTTTATACATGTTCATTAATTTTTAAATATTTTATACAAAAGCCTGTAACTCCTAAAGGGGTTCCAAGATAACTAATCAAATCGGATTAGCAGTAAAAAAAATGTAAAAAACTTTTCAAAAATACTCGTTGAATATAAAAATCCTCTATTTGAGATTTTGAATGAATGCAAAATACAAAATATTTTGTTTTTTTTTTAACTGAAATAAGCATATCTAAATTTTAAGGTGATATCTGATAAAAAGCGTATTCTGTTTTGTTATAAAAGGAAAACTACTGATCTGATTTCGATAAAATTTAAATGGGACCAATTCGATCTTAAGCTGTAGTATAAGAAATAGTTTTGAAAATCGGTTAAGAATTGGCGGAAATATCGATGAACGCACATAAAAACATACATCGCTTTCGAACATGACATGTATGTAACCTCGTCATTTTTGTTATACTTCAACAGCAAACCAATCCTTCAATCCTTTTTTCGGCTGTTTGGGTGGATTGCCTGAACATTGATGAATATACACTCTGTTGTATTCAGTATTGTTAGGTCCTGGGTAGCTCAGTGGTTAGTGAAAATTGATCAAATATAATAATTTCAACAAAATAAGTAATATCCTTAAAGCGATAAAAATTATGAGTATTTTTAAATAATTTCTGGAGTTGGCTACTTGACTGTTGGAAAAAGAATTTTAAAACATACTACTACCTACTACATTTATTTTTCCTCAAAAATGTTATTGATTAAAGGAAAACCATATCATCACGTGACATTTTGAATCGTGATTTCTTATAACAATAAAAGACTGAGAGCTCGTGACGGAAATGTGCAAGTTTTATAAAGGTAAGATACTTCAGTAAGTCCGGAGGTCAGGTGCTGGTACATTCAGGTGCGACGGCGCGAATCAAACTTCTAGCGACTGCTAAATGTGTGTCTTCCAATCAATGAAGGTCTGAGTAAACTAACTGCATACCAATAAAATTAACTTTCAACCATTATGAAACTCTTTCTTCCAGTTTACTTTTACACCAACTTCTGAAATCCTCTGAGCCGTGTTACATTCGCCGATCGACGTGTTTCAAGACTGCAATCTTTCGTGTAACCTAACCTCTTTAGATTAATAAATTGCACTGTCACCATTAGGTGTTCCTGCGCCTCACCTTCGCACTGGGTACTGAGTGATGTATTTGTCGCGGCCTGTAATTGATCACTTCGTGATGCAACCAGCCATTTCATAAAAATGACGTTTATCATGAAATAGTCACCTAAAACTGATTATATAGTTTAAACGTCAACGTTTAATGATATTTTGCTCCACGTTTGACCATATCATCAATGTAGAATGTCCAAAAAAGAAAGCATTACTAAACATTAGGTCTAAAAAATACTATAGTAGTATATTTATAAAAGAGTTATTGTTAGGTACAATCACGTATCACATAAATAATGCGATCTCGAACTAATGTAACAATTTTGCTATATGACCAACAATTCTTGGTCAAATTATGAAGCAGTCATACAATAAGTTGTCTATAAAAATTGGATTATTCTGACTAGGCCAACTCATTGAAACTGAAAAACGACCATTTTATGATCATATTTTATAATGATCATTTAAAACAATTGAATAATCACGAAGCAGTCATATAATTAGTCGTTAATATCGTTCAATGCAGATTATTCATTGATCTGGCCAGGTCACATCATAATGTGGACAGCAAGTTTTTTCCGTTTCATTAAATACGACCATTTTGTGAAATGACCAGCCGAACCATGAAATGATCAATTCTACGACATTATGCACTCGGTACGCCATTATATACTGAAAGGTCAATCATCAGAAACTAGTATATTTTTGTCACAAGCTCTTGTACTAATAGATGATTACTGGTTGCACTCGCAACAAAGACGTTAGTTTAATATGTGACGTCACACGATACTCCGTCATGGCCGCCCGCGTTCCGATTCTTGTAATCCACAGATACAAAATACACTACCGACTTATTAAAAAAAAAAACTACTAAGATATTCCTTATAAGATACCATTTCCAAAACATATTTCATAATTTATTGTTATAACTGTCAAGTAACCAGTTGTAGGATGTATGTGTTAGATTTATCGCGTAACGATAGAACTGACAAACATTCCAATATATGACAATCAACTTTGCACACTCAATCGGTAATCGTGCAGTAAGGACGTCGAGCGTACTGGCGCATACTTTCGTCGATAAGTTCAACGGGTCTTCTCTCAGATATGTACAGACATATTAATATTCGCTGGGTGCGTAGTAGGAGGTGGGAGAACACGAATCGATCGCAGCGCGCACCGTGGCTAAAACGGAAACTCTGTCGGACGAAGTGTCACTTTTTACTTAAGAAATTTACATATTTGTGCATTTTAAGCAAGAATTAATAAAATGCGTCACGATACCTGCTGTGTAGTTGGCTGCAAGAACAATGGCAAAAAAAGTGATAAAAATTTTATGGATTTCCTCGAGTGAGTTGGAAACAAGAATATAATTACTAAGCTGTAGCTTCACCAAATAGGAGTATGAGTACATAGAAAAGTATGTGCTCATGTTCATGATGTAAATTACATATTTTTATATTTATCAGTTACGTAAAAGTGTCATTTTAAATAATTTTTCATATTAATTTACCTTTTTTTATTGTATCTAAAATATATTTTTTTGTGCCAAATTTTGTATGAAATCTAGTTGAATAATCAAATTTTTATGTCAAAATTATAGATATATATAATCAAGCAAGATAAAATAGTTTTTAGGACAATTTATTATTATTATATTGTGAATATCTGTAGCCTTCGAGAAGTAGTGATTATATTTACAATTTTATTGTAAATGTTGTAGATAATTGTGTACTAGTAGTATGACTTTTCTATTCCATAATTGATTGTGGCATTTTAGACTGAAAATAAAAAAATCAACAGTATTAACGACACCTTAGGTTTACATAATCGAATAAAATCTCAGTAAATTACGCTATTTCAATAAAATTATTGTTTGTTTACTTACTATTCGTACTAAATGCCAACCATTTGACATTTCAAAGTCCGACATAATTGTAACCGCTAATTGGCGCTACCATCGTGCACCTAGCAAATAACCTGACGTACTGATGTGTGGACAAGCACCCTCATTTTGTCTACAGCGCATTTTACAGGTCGTACGACCTGTATCGAAACTGTGCCATTTTCTATGGCGGGCATTTGCGCTCTTCCAGTTCGCATCGATATTTGCATGAACATATTTCTTGCAGTATTTACTACGCCCCGTCCACTCACACACTACGATGACAATCCACTGTCCGTGAGTGCCATGTACAAAGATGCGTACTTGAATAAATACTTGTTTGTTTGTTTTTAGTTGTAATCTGCATTTCGCCTATTGCCAATGTATCTAATTGTGAGATATATTGTTAGTCTTTCTACTGTTTATAGAGATGAAACTATACCACCTAGGTATCGATTTTTTTACTCGATATCGTATCGGTCATGCAGTATCGATAAATACTCGGTATCGAATGAAAAGTGTAAATACTTACTCGTATCGAAGTTTTAAAATACCGCACCATAGTCGTAATATTAGCAATACTCTGTTTACGGAAGAAAGAGAAGCTGGTCCAGACATGCTCGTAGAAGGCAATGCATATCACTTAAAAATTTTGTTAGCAGGGCTTTCTCCTGATAGATCTTTACCTACATACCGAAATATAGTATCGATACCGAAATTCGATCACCTGACCCGTTAGAACGCATGCACGAGTAAGACTAAGACTAAGTTGACATAAATTGCAATTGTATTTGATTATTAATTATAATGAAAGGTGTTACGTTTTATGTAACAAGTTTTATGCCAATTATGTTTTATTTATGTATTTTATTGTTAAAATTATTGTAATATATTTTTCCTACTTTTTTTAAATATTAAAGTGGTTCATATTTTCAGAACATATAATAGAAACAGCCCTGCTATCTATATATTAACACGTGAAGCAAAAATTTAGGACACCTTACGAAAATTGCGAGGACGGAGGAGTATGAAATTTGGCACATTTATAGTTTATATGTAGGAGAAGGGCAGACGGCTAATATTTTTTAATAAAAATGCTTATAAAGTACATTAAATCGATAAATAAATCATTACACACACTACTATGCATTTGACACACACAAACAAGTAGTTGCTACATGCATACATGTACTCTGTGTTCAAATTATTTCTTTTGACATAGAGTTTCTTTGTTTCTTTTGAATATTGGCTTCGCACAGTTTGTGCATTTAGCCAGTGTCAAGTTTCATACGTTTACCATAGACATCTATTTATATGTTTGTGATGTTAACTGTGGTCTTACTGATTGTCAAAAGATTTTCGATTTCAGTAATTTTACATAATTACAGGAAAAATAAGTGATTGTGAGTGATAAGTATAATGCAATGCGATATATAAATGTGCTGTGATTCTATATTTAACAAAAGTTCTGAAGCAGTAATCTGTATGAAAAGTTTCATCCTACAGGTAAAAAAAATATAAATCTGTCTTTGCTGGTGCTTTTGTGTTTTTATTGTGGAGGTTAAACAAATCTTATTCAGCGTTGGCGAAATCTGTGGTAGTAATATAGTCTTTGAAATAGAACCTTAATGAATTTTAAACATTTAATTTTAATAAATTATGTTTAAACTTCTAATTGAAATTTATAATGGTCGAATTTCGGCCACTGGGCGACCACTAGTAAAAATTAATCCATAATGTTCCATCTTAATAATAGTAACGTATTAATCAACTAGCTCACCAGAGTTTCACCCTCACAGACTTGGTGTAGATTTTCAGGTTTGACCAGTAGAAGGTTGCATAGTGCATGCAACGCGTCGAACAGAGCGTGCGCGGGCGCCGGGGCCGCGCGTGACCCCCTACCGCATACAGCGGACCGGTACTCCTTCACGTCACATATCGCTATCATAGCACCTGTTAACAATGATGTATAAAGCTGAATTGCCACTGACTCACTTATTCAAATCTGATGAACCGACGTACTCAAATTTGACCCCAAAAGGAAACTCCACTACTATTAATGCTGGGAAGTTTGTTATAAGTCAAATTTTGCATAAGGGTTCTTTTTAGTATACAAGTTATCATATAGGCTATTTATTATCCTACGAAACGGCTCCCTAGGGTCTAAGGTGGAAAAGCTAGTCTCATAGACCCTGCGGGTGAAGTCGCATATGTAAAAAGCTAGTCACTCATACATGTATTCAGGGATATTTTAAACACAATTAACTCTGCATCGTAGATCAAGATGTTTGCTCTACGAGTTTGACTGTAACGTAATACTTTCAACAAAAATGTTTTTATTGTGTAATCGTGATATTTAATTGTCTATCAGCCAGTTGCACAACCGTCCATTAAAATTGTCATTTGTTTAAAGCGACATTACCCATACAAATTTGATTAGAGCTTAAAGAGGTCATTAAACCTTAATAGACGTTTGTGCAACTGACCATATGTCTTATTCTTAATAATGAGACTATGCTAAGTTCGCGCGATGTAAAGTTTATGCATTTTAGATGCTCGTTTCTACTAATATTCGTGTCGAATTTTTTTTTGTGTAAAGCAAAATGTAACATTAGAATGTATATTTCAAGGTTCTTAGATCAAATATTGATATTATGATCTTATATCGTCATACGATATTGTTGGTGTTTTACATCTAACCCTGTATATTTCGTCTGTCCATTAAAAATATAGACTTTAATACTATACGTTAAGGTTTTAATCAACAAAACTATACGTCATGACTGGTCAAGATATAACGCGCATCGCACAGGTCTAGCGCGCAATCATAATACGTTCTTCTTCTTTTTGCCCCTGATATAAATTGAACTTTTACGAATGTACGTCGGTGTTACTTATAAACTTGTTTTATTTTACATTTTATTGTACAGTACAATCCCACTAAGCCATAGCTCGATGAATCTTCGTTTGCGCAGAACAATCGACTTCGACGGTGACCAAACGGTTATAACTGTAGACCGGTATGGTATTTGAGAATAGCCCACGACCTATCCATTGTTTTTCACATAATATCAATTGGAACTTTGACTTAACGCTTTTCAATAATTATAACAATATAATTTTAGGGTTCAATTTATCATTGGCAACCATGAAGATCAGTACTTTAATTTCCTCCTGAATTTCGGGAGCTAGAATTAAGGGCATGTATATAAGCCCCCTTTTAAAGTTTGGAATTATTTCAATAACCATAAGGATTAAAATACAACTTATCAGGTATCTATCTCTCTTACAATAAATCGTTCGATGCCCTGCTACATTGCTACTTCTATGCTTGACCTCTCAACACCCATGTCACCTTAATATCCATTTTAACATCATAAATGAGAAAGCATATGATGTGAATCATTTATGAGATAACTGGAATGTTAGAAATTGAGCCTAATCTAATGGCTTATTTACATTGGACGATAGCACCTGCATGCGAAGTGCACATTTCATTAGTCAATAAACCAAAGCCCGACAATCCAATAAAATTGACAATCAATGTGCTTAAGTCGGTGTCTGCTTCGATGAAAGCGTTGCAGACCGATTTATTTATTTCAAAACAGTAAAGAGCGGAATTAATGCCATACAACATTCTTTACCAGTTGACCACTAAGGGTGTCTAAGAGAAAGCACTACGGGCGCAACAAAGATAAAAAAAACAAACAATAGCTTTAATAAATACCTGCTGAATTGAACTGGAAGTTTTGTAAGTGTTCATAGATGACTCGATGCAGACGAACGGCCAGTTCGAGCGTGACCGCGTTCAGGTTGTCTCCCTCTAGACCTGCGTGGATCTTCTCCATCACGGAGTTCAGATAGGACACCACCGCCAAACATGCCTTAGATAGATAGAATATTCTTTATTGTACACACATAGACAAAATACATTTATATGACGAAAAAGGAGACGTACAATTGGCGGCCTTATCACCAGTGGTCGGAATTAGGTAGAGTTATTCATGTACTTACACTGATTTCATACAGCAAAAGAATAAAGTGGATAAGCCTCAAATCCCGAGATTAATTTTAAAGAGCAGAAAAAATCCCGTGATTTTTTAAATAAAAAGTTATTTACTTTTATACAATTTAAACTACTGCGCGCACGACGTTGCCAAACTTACATCAATGACATCGGATGAAAGTTGCAAAATACCAATACGCGCGATGTTGCCACGAAGGTCCACATTAATATCAACATTTCGATGCAAGTACATAAATAACTACCTAATTCCGACCTCTGCTTATCACTAAAAGTGATCTCTTCCAGCAACCTTACACCAAATATTATCATTTATAGTCTAACCAACACTGATATGACGCGCCTTAAGTAAACGCGGGGAGGAGGGGTGTAGTCAGGAAAAATCATGGAGTAACAAGAGATTCATAGCGTATGATATATCTTAAGATTTCAAAGTACAATCTTTTGACGCTGTATTCATAGTATATCCAATTCTTATTATGATTAAATACGAAGCACAAATAAAAAAACAATATAAGTCAAATTTATGTCTAAAAATAAATTATAATAAAAAAGCTTTTTAAAAAAAATTAAAAGAGGTTTATTGTCTCGGATATCGGCGTTAGTCTGTTGTTTCGGATTTCAATAATTCGAGGATAACAGCCAGTTACATTAACGTCCATTAAAATTGTCATTAAAGCGACATTACCAAGACACACTTGACATTCATTAAAGCTTAAGGCGTCATTAAACTCTAATGGATGTTTGTGAAACTAACCGTAGAACCACTAAATTTGGAATCTGACCAAAGTAAGTGATTTTGTCTTATATTTATTAACGACTAGCTGTTTTCCCGCGACTTCGTTCGCGAAAATTATAGCCCATGCCACTCACGTGCAGTTTTTTTTTAAATCGGTCCTTATTTACATCAACAAACATAAATCTTTCTTCTTTATAATATTAGTAGATTTGCTTTTCAAAAACACGAATGAAACGAAAACATTCAGAGAGTAAATAGAAAACGCAAACGTTTGCAGTGAACGCGTCTTATGAAAAATGTTCCATACATCAAAAAGTAAATAAAGAAGGCTCAACGTAAACTAAGCTCAAAATATTGTCATTATTAGAATACGCAACTGACCGGTGATGCGATCGTATCTATATCCCCTTCAGGTTTGAAGTCGGTCTTCTTCTGTTCAGTTTGCAGATATAGCTTAACCCATCCCACTATCGCTGCTATAGCTCGCTCCAAACCGGCGTCCAGCTTACTTTCCAGCTGTTCCATTATAGATGTTTTCTTTTGTATGCATTCGCTTTGTTTAGATGTAGAACTACGTAAAAAAATACAAAATCTGTCACCTATGAAAGAAAGATGATGATTCCAAATCACTATGTATTCTTCCATACTTTTCGATCAACCGTCATCTCAACACTCACTCCTTTCTTTACTTATCTTTTCTTTGGTCTTCCCTTCCTTACATTTCGTTTCAAAGTATTACCATACATTAACACATGTCCATTATACATTATAATATACTAGTGGCCGCCAGCGACTTCGTCCGCGTTTTCCATTATTTCTTTGCTCCTAATAGTTTCAGCGTGATGATATATAGTCTTAAGCCTTCCTCGATAAATGGTCTATTCAACACAAAAATAATTTTTCAATTCGAACCAGTAGTCCCTGAGATTAGCGCGTTCAAACAAACAAACAAACTCTTCAGCTTTATAATATTAGTATAGATGGGTACAGTAAATAAATCACAACTAATATGACTAAACGATATACAGTCAACACCATGTTATACAAAGTTGCCAAATTTCGTCACTTGATTTTAACCCTTAATACATTAAGGGTAGAGTTGAAAATCAATCGCGAAAATATATAGAAATAACCTGACGATTCAAAACGATTCAAGTAGC
The DNA here is from genome assembly GCA_918026875.4 of Diatraea saccharalis. NCBI lineage: Eukaryota > Metazoa > Arthropoda > Insecta > Lepidoptera > Crambidae > Diatraea > Diatraea saccharalis. The sequence goes on along the minus strand of OU893333.1, from coordinate 27,814,402 downwards.
ACGCATCAGGCAAACCACACGTCTAATCACCACCGAATGGGATCCTATTGTCGTTATATTTTACACCTTACCGTTATTAGAACAAGACTGATTACAAAGAAGACTTGTCACATGTTTTCTTTAAAGATCGTGTCTACCTAATATTAGTGATAATTTAAAACGGTTTTAGCTTCAAATATAATAATATCTAAGCATCTTTTTATCTGGAGGCCAAGGAGATTCATAATTTCTAAATAATATTTTGCGGTTATATCAGCTACTTTAAAAATTTATGCATTAAATTAAAAGCTTTATATAGTTTGACTCGTATATGTAGAAGTAAATTAATAAATTAATATGTAATTGTTAATGTGCACTTTTTAACCAGATGACGAAAGTATATTTTTTCGAAAGTAATCTACTACGAAAATACTACGCATCGAGGTAGTGTAGTAAACTGCCATTGTCGAACCCTACAATGGCAGTCAATCGCATAGGGGTAACTTATTGAAAATATTTATCAGGCTCGCAATTATTATCCTAATTTTATTTTAAGACTTAATTACACTATATGAAATAAGTAAAATATAAGCTACATTTTGTGATATGTCGCATCACTAGACGCGTCAGTAAATTTTTAGGTCAAAATTGGACATGATTCTTTTATTGACACAATAAGTCATCGTCGGATTTGGAATGCGCAAACGCAGATTTACGGCACGGCATTTTAGTTGGATTTGATTATACTGTCAAGCTTTAGCTTAGTTTAAAGTGAATTAGATTGAAATTTATGATAGTTTTATTACAATACAATTATTGTTGTAATTGCGTTACTTAAATAAACACTATTATTTCATTTATATCTAAATCTTACCTCATACACGGTAGAACTGATTCTTGAAAGTGTTCACCAAACATCTTCACTATAGCATTAGCTTGTTTCACAATATCAAAGAAATATATCTGAAAATAAACCAATTATTATTAATTTAGATTCATGACATAATCCATCAGATTTATTGAGGAATATTAAAAACGTATTTTTGTGTAATCAACAAATAACGGAGAAACACTTGAGTTGAAATCTTGCGTGACGTCACAGCATTTTCTTCATAGTTGTGACGTAACGAGTTCATACTCCTCAACAACGTGCCTATCATCTAAGCATTTTCTTATTAAACTGAAGAAAAAAATGCATATCTAATATTTTTCTGTTATAGAACAGAAGGACTAAATCAAATTTCTCTTTTTTTTTACCCAAGCAAGATCTCTATAGGTAATAAAACCAAAAATTATAAAATCCTTTCATTACCTGAGGTGGAGATTTGCTTTCCGCAATCGGAATAGATTGAAGGCCCAGGTCTAAGGCGTAGTCCACATGTTCAATTAATAAATGTTGGATCAACACTTCCAGTAGCCCAATAGTCGTTCCAGGAAGCTCATTCGGCGTGCAAAGCTAGAAATTATAGACATCATTATTTTTATTATTATTCAGAATTATTCAATTTTTATTTATCTAAAAAGGAAGACTCGGTATTAAGAATGCCTTATGTGTTGTATACGTAGGTAAACCTAAATAATTATTATTTATGTGAGGCTGCGTCCGCGCCGAATGAAAGCAGTGCGTTGACAGCCATAGTTCGTTTCACTAGTCCTTGCTGCTCGTGAATATAACAAAATGGAAACTGCAAATTCAGTTCATCAAAACAATATCAAATAGTCTTTATTAATCATCTTACAAATAACACAAGTCGGACGAATTAATAACACACCTGACTAGAAAGACGTTAGCGCAAGGTACAGCGAGCAAAAAAAATTACGAAACGATTTTATATAAAAAAGTAAAAACTAAGAATTCTTTAAATAACCTTAATAACACAAATTAAAATAAGTCAATTTTTTTTTTTTTTTGTTGTACTTGTACCATTCTCTGTGCCAATACTAGTGCCAATTGGAATTTTAACATATTTATAGACAGTCAATAAATATCTACAGTCCAAGAAATAAATAAAGACTATTTCTTAATATTATTATACTATACTTCTATCAAAAACTTTATCATTAATAAATATTATGCATCAATTACAGATGAGAAGTTATTAAATAGAAAGATACTCACCGTTTTACAGCGCACAAACGATGTCTTGGCGTCATTGAGCATTTTCTGCACGAGAGTTTCGCTGAGGAACGTCTCACCACCGTAGTTCTCTATTTGGGCTATATTTATATTCGCACGAGTACCAATAACAGCTTGTAAGTCTCGACGGAGTTCTTGAAAACTTAAAACAAAATAGAAATCTATTAACATAACTATTCAATGGCGTATTCATCGCCATACATATTTCAATGTAAATTTAATGAACTATAATGAATATGAAACATGTTTAAACATGCTTTAGTAAATATCGATTAAATTAGACAGTATTTAAAATTTCTAGAACTGTGTTTTAATAATATTTCGCTCTCCAACCATTTTCCGCACAGAAATTATGAAATGCGTTAGTACAAGGACCCTAGTGATGTGACAGCCCGGTATCCGCTTTTCAATAAATGGTTTTTCCATCTCCAGAATTCACTCGTGATCGTGATCTCAAATGTATACAAGTGATGTGAAATCAATAAACTAGTAAACTTACCCTCCGCCCTGTATCTGCTTCTTGATATGTTGTTTTTCTGCATAATAATTATTGAGTGAGTTAGCTAGAGCTGCCTTAAGTCTCCTCGCCTCTAACGTCGGATAACCATCATTGGCGCCGGCCATAGCCCCATTGACGAGAGCTCCTCTCCTTAAATCTCCCGTCGTAGTGTTACCATCGGCAGATATTAAGCCTGCAGCAACTAATTCATCACATACTCGTTGCGTACTACAACAAGATATATCGTCAGATCATGTGAAATTAAAAGAATTGATGGTAATTATTATACACTGGTTACATGCCATCACGCATCAGTTTGCCCAGGTAAATGCGTGCCTGTAGATGGCAAGGCGTATGAAGTTTCCACAGTCTATCTTCTCAAACTTAATTACATATGTGGCCACTGAACAGTATTCACTCTTTATATAAAGTCATGATTGTTCATTATTAGACTATGCAGGCAAGGAGAGCATGTAGCCAGAACATTCATACATTAACATATTTCTCAAAATTTTCTAAACAAGTTTTTTATACAGTAAAGCAGGAGTCTACACTGTCTTGACGAGTTCAAATCAAAAGTAACTTGATTAAGTTTTTTCTTGAGCTATGTATTAATTATGTTTCAATGTTTCAACAACTTATGACAGGTATATTTCCTTACAAAATGTTACCAAAAATTTTATAAAATTAACTCACCTAGTATACATATCATAGAGATTCCTCAAATATTTATCTATATCACTTTTATCAGCCAGTTTAGTCTGAATATATTTCTGTAGTTTCAGATGGAAGATGTTTAATACAAATTTGCTCATAACTTGATCGGGATTCGGGAACACATTGCTGATGATGTTATAGTTCTTTTTGCATAATGGCAACACTGCACTGAAAATATCCTTGCCTAGCAGAGTATTCTAAAAAATAGAATTTCATTAATAATAAGATTATTATATAATTCAAAAGAACTTAAATGTTATTAATGTAACTTTTTATGTCACTGTTACATACATACCACTTGACTAGTCTCTATGAAAGCATCAACACATTGTGAATATCCCTTGAAGTTGGTCATAATTGCGGCGATTTCTTTCATCCTGGTCATATTGCCTTGATTCTGAGCCTTCACAAACTCTTCAATGAGATTTCTTTCAATTTCATCATATTTCGTTTCTATTTTCTTTTTGGCAATTTCGAATTTATCAGGTGGCAATTCTTGAGCAATTGTATGAAGTTTTTGTATGACATCAGCCGCTTCGTAGAGCTGGATAGAACATCAATTTAATGAATTAGATAGATACAACATTGATAATGTTATACTACCTTATGTGTTTATAAATAATACAGAATAAAGAATAAAAAAATAGGAGCTTAAGGAATTAGAAAATTATTGAAAGATTTCAAATTATGAAATCTGCCATTTCTTGAAGTTATTAGTGACTATATTATGGATTTTTTAAATTTGAAATACCTTTGCAGTGCTAACTTACATTTGATTGAAAACCACCAGGTTGGTGATTAAACTAAACATTAATTTCTGTACTTGAAAACAACAGTCATATCAACACTAATTTCTGGTGAATTCATAGATTTGATGCTTCAATGAGACCAGTGGCCTAATTGTCTGATTTCAAAATTTATCACAACAACTTTCAAGTATATAGGTAGCAGTTGTGATAGTGATTTATGGAATTGATTTGAATATGAATGTGGGATGGATGGTGTGTATCTGAACGTATGAAAGGTTTATGCAGACGATGTATCCGAGCGAACGATGGAAAGAAGGAGAAGGGAGGTGTGCGAGCGAGAGAAAAAAGGAAGAGAGATTGGTTGTGAGACGAATGGGACGTGTGTGCGCTCCGTGCAATTTTTGTATTCCTTTCTTAACTTATATTTTGGATTCAGTAAACGATTTAAAAACGGTCCCATCGTTTAATTCTCGATCCCACATGAATAAACATAACATAGTAAAAATGTAGTTATAGGTATAGACAATTCTTTTCGTTTGATATTTCCAATAGTTTACTATCCCGATTAACGTCAAATATCGATCTTTTTATTATATAATTTATATATGGGCCCCCGTAGTCCAAATGTCTTATTTTAAAATCTATCGCAATGCTTTTCAAATTAAAAGATATTCACGAACTTCATGCTTCAACTATTTGACATGTGCTAGCGATTGCCATCACGATGATTCTTGAAAGATAGAAACGATATCCATAAATAATTGAAAGCTATTGAGAAAAGTCAAACGAGAGAGTTGAATGCTGACTGCAATGTTTCGTTGGGTTTACACCACACCACACAACTGTACTGTTAATATTACTATATTAACAGATTTGCAAATCATGAAACCGTAAAAAGTTGTCATAATAGGTCAGACATAACTACGCTATTAGTGTTTCGGAATAATTATTTAAATTTCTATCAGCCAGTTGCACAAACATCCAATAAAATGTCATTAGTTTGAAGCAATATTAACAATACAACTTTGACATTTATTATAGCTTAAAGGCATCATTAAACCTTAATGAACATTTGTGCAACTGACTGTAAATCTTACTTTTAGAAAGTTCTGAACAAGCCACATTATACGATTTTCATTATGCATTCATCAAAGCACAACATTACAAAATATTTCATGCAAATTCCTGACTTTAATTTATTATTGAATTAATGAAGTCCTTTCAGATCTTCAACTTAAACAGTCTAACTTATTGAAATTTTAACAAGAATTATATAAGACTCACCTTATTAGAGTCATTAAACAAATCTGTGAGAACGGGCCCCGGACTGAGGAAATGAGTCAGATGCGATAGTAGGTCTCTAGCTGCTGCAGCCCGGGCCCGGGGTGCTCTTGCAGCACCAAGTTTCTCACCTACATCGAGAGCCCTGCCTCCACATCGCGACATACGCTCATCTAGTGAGCTAAATACATTTACACAGTGCTGAAATAGAAAATAAATAAATTAAAATTAATACAAAATAAAAATGCCATTCTAATAAGATTATTTCATTAGAATATAAAAATATATGATGGTGAATCCATATATTATTTCTTTTAATTGTGGCATGAGCAAGTGAGTGTAGTTCACCTGATAGAAAGTGCATTTACAAAAGGTAAATATAGAACTACTTATTTAGTTATAATATTTCATTAGGACCAATACATTATAAAGGCTGTATAATAATAAGTGGAATAAGTACTATGATGACAGAAACATAGTAATAGTTTAATATTATCACTAGTGTATATTGAGATAACTACATGAAACTGTATCGAACACATTGATCAATGTAGAATGTAGTATCAATACATTCTACGTTGTAGTATCTTTTAGAACTGCAATATGCATATATATACAAGTTGGTTCCATATTGCACACCTAGATCTATACTGAGACAACTCAAAAATTTGAGCGAGTTTTGACTTAGTACAATATTCAAATACTTGGTGATCGTATGCATCTATCCAACATAACAGATTCAATAAAGGTTCAGAGATGAGCCGCTAGATAACTTTAGCTCTTTTTTTGTTGAATCAACAGTGGTCGCGCTCCTGCCACGTAAACAAATGTATTGTCAGACCTCCAAATTAGTTTTTTGAGTTGTCTTAGTTTAGATCTAGGTGTGCGTATCATTATCTAGAACTCAAAAATATCATGTTTGTTGTATGGGAGCTCCATTTAAATATTTATTTTACTTTGTTTTTAGTATTTATTGTTATAAAGTCTATAAAGGTTCATGAGATATAACCTGGTGACAGACAGATGGACAGCAGAGTAATGGTAATAGAAAGCCGTTCTACCGTTTGAGTTAGAAAAATGTGAAAAGCTTAAATATAAACTCTAGTCTAAGCATTATATTTTTTAATGAAATAAATACTAGTCAGGAATTATAATTTTTAAACTTATACTCAGTTGCACAAACATTCATAGAGGTTTAATGACGCATTTAAGCTCTAATTAATGTCATATTTGTATTGGTAATGTTACTGTAAACTAATGATCATTTTAATGGACATTTGTGCAACTGGCTATTAGACTTAAGAAATTCAATTATTCAATAGTCCATTCTTACACATCTCTTTATAGACACTTCAACATGTGTAATTAATTAAATGTCAAGTAATTTCATATTTATGGAAAAAAAAGTCATACAGTGTGCTGGTCCATGATTTCAGAAAGCCTTGTACCATATAATTTTTCTTCTTCTTGAACTCCTTTTTCTAATCTTGCACATTTTCTTTCTTGTCGTTCTTGTAATACCTGTAATGATGTAACAATGGTGTATGATGAAAGGTTTACTCTGCTGAGTTAATTTAACCAATAATACAAAGGGTCTAAAATGGATTTTTGCTGTGTACTTTCTTTACTTATGGCTCTGCACACATTACAGATGCAACACTGTGAGTCGTATGCAGATTAAGAAATTTTATATTTATATTTATAATTTTACATGCTTGCAACAATCATGGACTGTATGGCAGCAATAGGGTTTTGTCTACTCCTACATTATCGCAATTAAGAATATTTCTTGAATTTGTTTTGCTCAGATCAACAAGATTCTACTATCAACCTGACAGAAGTGATATTTGGATTAAGACAAAACATCTCTCAAGTTTACAGTATTACACATCCAATCCAAATTTGCTTTTCACACAGTTCTCACAATTTCATAAAAATAATATTAAGTTTTGCATTAAAACAAATCAAAGATGGCAACAACTTAAAACTGGCATGTGAACCACTGCTACAGAGGTTGTTTATTGTTAGGTTCAATGTTTGTTATTATGTAGAAATTATAAGTTATATACTGAATGTTTGGAATTTGAGTTTTAAAATTTCTTACTGGGACAGAAACCACATGTAAGCCTTAAAGATGGGAAAAGAAAATTTGTAATATTAAATTACGGCTTCCAAAATTTACAGGAATTTTGTGTTAATCTCACTATCATAGTAGAAGTAGTAAGATATAGTAATAAAACGTGAAAATACCTTAAGGTCTTGAATGGCTTGAGTAAATATATCGTGAATCATTTCAGGGTCAAACTGATCGTCCTGTAGACGAGACTCGGACATTCCTCGACGTACCATTCTTTCAACAAACTCATCTGGATCAAAGGGGTCCTGAAATTCTCCAAAATAAAAAATATATATATATAAGACAATCCATTGCCGAATGAAGTTAAAATTAATACTTACTTGTTCTAGTTCTTTTAAATATTGATTCATCATTTTGAACGTTAAATTGATATATTTATAAACTGTAGAAATAAAATGCTTAAAATCACTGTTAAAAATATATGTTATTTTGGAATAATATGCCGCAAAACTTAATGAAAAATAAAAACGGAAGGTAGATAATTAAATGTCAATGTCAAATTCACAAACTTCAAATTCTTCTTTTTCTTCTAAATTAATGGCGTTGCCCTTGTAGATTTCGCTTCCAGTGTTTCGCTCAGTTTACTTCATATTTTAGTATTTTATAAACTAAATGTATTCTGAGTAAAAACAACAGCTGCTTAAAAACAGCAAAGACACCACTTTTTTTCTGAAGCTTCTGTTTTGTTCAAAATATAGTTGTGCTATTGCAGTATTACAAATATATTACAAGGATTTCTCATTAAATACTTTGATACAATTTGAAATTGAGGTTTGTTAAAATATTACCGTAGTATACACTAGCATTGATGTTTAGCCAGCTATTCGCCTAGCATTGAATCTCAGCCAGCAAAATAGCCAAAAATCAAACAAAAAGTAATTGAAAATTTTCAACTTGCTCTCCTTGAAATGTCTTATTTTCGATTTGTGGCCCTTTTGTTTATAAGCAGCGAGTTATCTATGCAAATACATTATGTATCGATTCATCTCGGACTTAGAATCTTTAATTTAAATTATTTTTATTATGTATCGATGTTTAATCTAATGATATATATATTTATCGTTAGTAATCCAATAAGGTTTTTCTATACCCTGTAAATTAAAAAAAAACTTAAATATCAAATTAAACTTTCAATATACATATACATTTTAAATAATAGCAGAACCCAACAACTTATAAACCATAGATTGTAAAATAAATAGGTTATATCTCTTTTAAAGGGGCAATAATCCCAAAAGAATATTTATTATTGTTCAAAGTGCTAACATAAAAAGGTAGAAAATGAAATTTTAAAATATCCAATATTCAAAAAATATTTTAGGAATTCAATGAGGAAGTTTAAAAAAAAAATTAGTTCCCGAAATCAAACTAGATGTCGCTACAGTCCGTTCTTGATTTCTCCATGACAACCTTTCCGGTTTTCTTTCAAATTTAAAAGTAAATTAGTTTCCAAATCATTTTTTAATTTTAGTTAAAAGGAACGGAAATGGCTGTCTTTGGTGCATTTGTTTCCTGCAAAAATCAACATTTGCTAGATTCCCCATCTAGTGGAGGAGCTTTTTTAGTGCTTTCGTTTTTTTTAAATACTTCCTCATTATATAAGAATGGGCCTATTCCTATGATTTACCAAAAAATACTTCTTTACAAGAAACTACATAAATGTGTATCACTAGATGGCAGCACAAATTATTATATTTAAATGTCAATCCATGACGTTCAACCAAAGAAAAAAAAGAATTGCCAGTGTTAGTGGTAGGCGAGTAGTAGCCCTATGTAATTTTATATGTTGTGCGACTGCGTTAGCATCCTAATAGCCTCTGCGTGCGATTCGTCTCGTCGTTTGCGCGAGAGTATATGGACTGAACTGCACAACCTTTGTTTTAGTGTTGTAATATAGGCCAATTAAATGATTCATTAATCCATTTTATGATGTGACTCATTGAGTTTTTATTCATCAAACCTCTGAAAGTGCCTTGAATATGTCATTACCTATATACTGATTTATTTATCTTTTCATTGAAAATACTTACAGTCCCGTCGAATACCCACGAGGGTACGCAAGTACGAACTTGCGTTAGAGTTTTACTTAAAATACTTAAAGTATTTCAATCAAGTAACCTTAATTTTTCATTTTGCTTGCTTAGTTTTAATGATGAAAATTAATCAAAACACTTTTTAAATGCGATATGACCCACCAAATATCAGTTGATAACGCAGTGGTGGTGAGGACATTAATAGGCTGGTGGTGATGATGATGAAATGTCAGTTTAGTCCATTTCTCATAATTTTTAAAATATGCGTCTCCCATAGCCAGCTGTACATTAAAATTTTGATTAGTTTTAAGCGATATTTCTCATACAAAAATGACATTTATTAGAGCTTAAATGCGTCATTAAACCTCAATGAACGTTTGTGCAACTGAATCCCAGCCTAGTTTAAGAAAGTGAGCTGCATACACATATTATCCAGTAGGCCTATCGCCAACTCAACTGACTGTAATAAAATAAAATCGTAATCACTTCAGTAATCACCGTAAAAAGTGAACAATTTTGGGACACAATCGTATAACCGCTTGCCCACAGAGTTCTCTGTACTGAAACATTTTTTTTATTTGCATAATTTTTGAAATGGCATAGTACCTAACTCATGCTACTCAAAAAATTAAGTTTTTGTTGCTAGTTGAGTTGCAGGAGATGTGCATCACTGCCTTCGAATAATGTCCGTTACTTTACATCCGACAACTCAATTTGCAGATAGCATGCTAAATTGGGGCAAGTTTGATTTTAAATTGCTGCGTCAAATATACGAGGCAAGTTTGTGACAATGTCGCTGCAATATTGTTATGTTAAATATGAAGTTTCAAGTTTGCGACAGTATTGTTTGAATATTGTTATGACAAAGATACTTATATGTTATACACCCATCATCTTCATAGGTGCCCGAATTGTTCTAAGTCTGCAAACTCGATGGCGCAGTTCATTTAATGCATCGCGGTATCAGTTTATATTGTTAGATTGTATAAGTAATATGCCGTTTAATGTAATCTTAATATGGGATTTGGAACCAACCATTCCAGTTAATAACTTTGGCTCTTAGGCTAGACTCTGTGCTGTGGTCTGAGTTTAAAGTCGCAATCGCTTTTGGATCAAAAGTTTTGAATGATCAAAAGATTAATAAAAACTTAGTAAACTTAAAGTAGTATTTGCCTCGAAACCTAAGTATATTCCTATAGTACCTAGGAAAATTGTTATTACTATTACTACTACGCTAGTAGTGATAATAATTTTCCTAGGTACACTTGCACTGGTAGTGCAAGTTTGTCACACTTAAACTAGAAAGTTTGATTTAAACTTGCTGCAAGTTTATTTATTTATGACACGCCAGCAGCATACACACACAACATTTACTTAAATGAATCAGTCAGTAACGTACCTTATGTGTACACCTTTAACAGGCATGTACAACATTCACATTTATATGGTACTATTATCAACTAAAGTTATTAGAAACTAATAATAATTTATTTAGTGTTACAAGTTGCTGAAGTTGTCATGGCAAACTTGAAGCAAGTCTTCTTTTTTGATGTATCAAACTTGTTGCAAGTTAGAAACAAGTTTAAATTGCTATCTAGGTTGTCAGACTTAGAAGTTAGCCAAAAATAGTTCAATTTGAGACAAAAAATCTGGTTTTCGTCCCGAACATAGTACGACTACTGCACTTGTCAAGATTGCAGATGATATACGCGTTTGTGTGCAAAATCGACAATTCACTATTTGTTAGACTTTAGTAATGAGTTCGATGATGTGGATTTTAATTGTGTTGGTTTATCTCAAAGTATCTCCACCGGAATACGCCTGCTGATTTATTTAACTAAATAGGAAATAGGTATGGCATTTATTAAAGTCATTGTCTGTTTTCTCTTTGTTACGCTCGTATTGCTTTCTATTAGACCCTGGTTGACTGGTAGAGAAAGCTGTGTAATATTAAGTCCGCCATTTGCTTTTTGCATTAAATAAAAAAATATCCATAAAGCAGATACAATATTTATTTACTAGATCATCTATTCTCAATCATAGATTGTAAATATGCAACCCCTAAGTATAACTATGAGAAAAGCATAACTCTGGATAGAATGACATGGACCGCTGGAAACCTATGAACAACATTTTGCGATTTGAATAAGATCAAAGAGAAGATGTCTAAAAAATATAATTTCTAAAACAATAAATAAGTACTCAACTCTTTATAGAATTTAACACCGGCGCAACTGTAAATGTCATTATTTTTCAATTTTAGAAACAAAAGAAAAAACCTTCATCAATGTAGTGTATATGACTTTTTGGGAGTTTTCTTACTAGTGAAAGCGTTTTTTATATCCAAATTCTTTGTGATGTCGCAATATTTTGACAAAATCTTGTGCGTGCTTTAACGATTTGTATTGTAATATCGATACACTCTCTTACATGAGAGTTGAGCGTAAAACTATCCAGACGAGGAGTAATCATTTTGACAGAAGGACGGACGAAACCTTGGACATACTGTGAATAGTGAGATGTCCAATGTATCCTAAACGGGTTAGGATAAAGTCGATAGAGCTCAATGGCTGAGCGCCTCAGCCCTCGAAGCTCCGAGGTGAACGCCTTGGAACAACGAGGCTATCTTATCGGCAAGAAAATCGGACAAGGATCGTACGCCACCGTCCATCTGGCAGAGTACTGTGATGCATCCAATCCTAAGCGAATGCACCTTGCTTGTAAAATATTTGACAAAGAGAAAGCACCTCGTGATTTTTTAGAGAAGTTTTTCCCCCGCGAACTCGATATATTAACTAAAATCGAGAATCCTCATATAATCCAAGTGCATAGTATTCTGCAAAGGGGGCCGAGAGTATTTATTTTTATGCGATATGCGGACAACGGCGACTTGTTGGATTTTATAAAACGTAACGGCGTTGTGCCGGAAAACCAAGCAAAACTGTGGTTTCGGCAGATGGCTAGTGGCTTACAGTATCTTCATAGTAAAAATATAGCTCATCGCGATCTAAAGTGCGAAAATATATTGCTTTCGAGGCGCTTCAATGTGAAACTAGCAGACTTTGGCTTCGCGAGGTTTTGCACTGATGGAGACAATCGTCGAGTACTCAGTCAAACCTATTGCGGCTCCGCCGCGTACGCCGCTCCGGAGGTGGTTAGTGGAACACCCTACAACCCTAAGCTGGCAGATGTCTGGTCTTTAGGGATAATTTTGTTTATAATGTTGAACGCTTCGATGCCATTCGACGACTCCAATCTACGCAAGTTGTTGAAGGATCAGATGTCGAGAAACTGGATATTCCGTTCGAGGATCCGCGATTCGGTGTCGACAGCGGCGAAGTCGATAGTGCGTCATATCCTGGAACCGGATATAACGTTGCGCCTGACATTAGACCGTGTATTGTCGCACGAGTGGACGCGACCGCGGAAGGATAAGAGTGCGAGCCTCATGGGTCGGTTGGTGCAGTCGGCTCCGTCCCCGCCGCACGCGCAGAGCAAACGGGAACATGAGGAGGCAGGCACATCAGCCTGCGCACGCGTCTCTGGTGACCACCGCGAGACAGAGCGCGAGCGGCATGACGACATCAACATGCGCTCGCACGACTGACTTACACAACTTACATTAATAATAAGTATAATGAACAAAAAAGTGTTAATTCTCTCTAAACGTTTGGACCCTCAAAAATCGTAAATTCTTTTTATTATTTTGATTTTTTTTACAATTGACGACTCAACTATTGTTAGTCGCCAATAGTGAAAATAAAGTTTTGATATATAATTTCATAGATTTATTGTTTAATTTATTACTACCGTTTCAGCTATTAGTAAACACTATTTAATTGATCATCCTATTCTGATTTCCCCTTTAATAATAAGTAATAACATTTTAAAGGTAGGATAAGACTTTTTAAATAGGTATAGGTATGGTATACTAAACAATTCACCTCATACATACATATATGTACGTATTATGGAATGTCTGCAATAAAGAAAGTACCATTGTCTTGACCTGTTCAGTCAGGGCCCACTCTGACCACGAATAAAGATTCAGAAATTTTCGAATCATTCTTATCACCACAAGTCTATCAATGACCAATAATGAATGCTGGGACACAGACGTTCCCTAAAGATAAAATATAATCAAATTAAAGAATATAAAATGGGCTGTGACCACCACACACGGGCGCAGTGCGGATTGATGGGTGTTCACTGAAGCTTGCGAAAGTTGGAATCGGCAAACGACCCGGTCTACTACTGAGATTACTATAAATAACATTATTTCAGGATCACAACCAAAATAATAACTAAATTTGTTATAGGTATGTATAAAGTTTATTAAAGCGTCAGGTCTATTTTAGTATATTTTTTGGAATTGCATAAGCTGTTACATTCAAAATCGTTGGTTCTATGGGCAATCTATTGTAAACAGTTAACGTCAAAAGCTTTGGGTAGTAGACTACTTCTACTTTCACCAAGTTAAAATAATGGACTTCCAAATAAGTAAGTCGCCTTTCAAATTTCTTTGGTGGCTGGAAGTGAAAAAAAAATGTTATGGCTAACCAAATGATAATTACAATCGTAAAGGCTAAATCAGCCTTTAGAAGTAAAACAGGACTTAAATTATAGCACAAAATTTTGAATAAATCCCGAATGAGTGGTAGAAAAAAGATCTTGGCGGATTCAAAAGTGTTTGTAACTTTTTTGAATAAAGGCTTTTAATTTTCATGTATTTTTTTATTTGAAAGTTTTGGTTATGTAGACACTTCAATGTGGATCCACATCTCGATGAACGGCTAGTACTCCGCTGTCCTTCTCTAAAGTAGGCGATCCGCGGAAAGTTCAAAGGAGGAGGTCCTTTGAACTTTCCGCGGATCGCCGCTGTTCACGTCCATTTCATTTCTTTTGCGGCGATACCTCCTAACAAAGTGAATAAAGGAGGTGGGAGCCACTTTAGGGGAGACCGAGGGGTTTATAAGAGAGATGCATCGAAACAACCATTATTTCTCGAAATATAAAAACCGTAAATATGTTGCCATCGTGCTGATCATTCCTCTTCAGGGAGTCAGTTGTTTTCGCAATGCAATGAGCCGAGCCCCCCACAGGGTTAACGGCTAACACCTCGATGTTACATTTCATGTAGGTAAAATGTGACGTCTGTGATTGCCCCTTCACGGCACGCAATCAACTGTCCGAGGCGGTGTTTAGTCAGTAGGAGTCTGACATAACGTCACAATTGGGAAGGTGATTCTGTATTCCTAAGGTTGAGAGCCGATAAAAAAAATAAAAGTTGCCATCGTTTCAACTAATTATCACTGCCAGCATGCCGCGTGCATAACGCGAACCCCTCGGTCTCTCCTATTTTTTGTCTATTACTACTACTACTACAGTTTATAGGTAGAAAAAAAATATATCTACAATACTTACAGTTAAATCGAAACTGGCGACTAGTACATGAGGCATTGTGGCAAATCTTTCATCGAGGCACACTTCATCCCCAGGTTGACGGTTTCCTATAACATTTTTAATAAAGGCACCTCAAATTACTCAAACTATTTCAAATATGTCGCTAACCACGATAATGCTCAAGATTCAAGATCTTATCAAGACCTTTTAGACTTAAGTGCAAAGATATTGTTTTTAGTGTAAGATTCCTAGTTTAATGAAATTCTGTCCCACCAACTAGACAAAATTTGCAAAGTTAGAAAAAATAAATCTACTTTTTTTTTGTATACACAAGAAGACGAAATCAATTTGAAACTCTATGATTGAAACAAATTAAAAATAGATAAGTACACTATAATTTAATACTTACAGCAAACACTATAAACTCATTGTGAAAGTAAAAAACTCTTCACTATAAAAGAACTATTATTGTATAAATTAAATAAATAAGTTTATGTCGTAGGTGTTTTTTTAAATTGAGTAGTATCTAAATTAAGATCCCAAAAATAAAATGATGCGGTATCTATGGCATTCTTTGCGAAAAAACTAGTCAATGTGTGGGAACAGCCCACAAGAAAATCTATATACTTACCGAATTGTAGTATGGTAGGTTTAATAAATGAATAATTTATAACATTTTCACATAGTGATATAAGTAATAAGAACGCAGTAAATGGTTTTTTATCGAGTCCCAATAGCATTTCAATAATACTGTATGCGCTTATCGAATATAATTTGCAATTGAAAATTGGAATTTAATTATTGAATAATGCTAAAACAATATTGCTGTTGATTAGGTAAATTGAATATAAGTATATTTTTGTTTGTTTTTAAATTTAAAAGCATAAAAATATTGAATATTGTACCTTATTTTTAAAATATCAAACATATTTTACTACATGTAGACATTAAGTTCTTGTATTTTATTTGGTTTAGATATTTCAATCAATGAAGCATTACATAAAATATTTATGATAAAAATACATGTTTATCCTTAGAAGACAAAATTATAAAGTAAGAAACACATTATTAAACAAGGTTCAATTCACATCTAATTTTTGAGTGTGTGTATTTCGGGTTGTAGTTTAATTCTTTTTATCCTCAATTATTTTTATGAATATAAAAAAAAAAACAAATCTTATAGATTTTATTTTCACAAATTTCTTTTACATCAATCATGTGGTTTGCTATTCTTAGGCGTGGAATATCCGTAAATTCCTATTGGCATGCTCGAAAACGGGAACTTTTGGTGTATAGTTAAGAGATGTGATTTCGGGTCAAAACTAATGACCACTTTCGATATCATGTTGAGGTATTGAACTCTTAAGTACGTGAAGTGTTTTTCCAGGTGTTTCATAGTGTGCTGAAAATAATGAATGGAACATTAACTCTTTAATCTGCAGCGTTATTCTGTAACAAGTCTAATTCAGCATAGAACTCTACGTACAGTCACATCATAAAGGTTCAATAAAATAGAATTAACTGAAAAACATAATAAAAGTTTTATATCATTGAACCTTTATGTTGTGACAACACATCGACGTCGAATTAGAGGTTGTTTTTATTCTAGAATAGTAAAACTGTATGTAAATCTATTTCTATTAAAATGAATGGGAATGTAGATATTCAACATAGGTCAGTAAAAAGCCTCTTGAGACATTTCATTTGATATAGATACTTATCACTTTGAAATAAATTTACATAACTATTTTTGATTTTTATAATTCACTATATGTACAGTTTTCATAAGCAAAAGCACTCGCCCTACAGAACACAGCAAAGAGGTCTGTGTTCTGTGACTCGCCTTAATAGCAAAAGGTCACTGGTGTGAGTCTAGCCAAAAATCAGTTTTCTTTTATATTGTAGAAACCATTCAAAATGAGAAGAAAAATGTAGAAACCATTCAAAATAAGAAATTTACTTACAGTCAAATTCTTGGTATAAATCGGCTCTAGTGGTGGTACTTCACCTGCGTACTTATATGATAGCTGTTCGCCAGTTACGTGAGTCCCTATGGTAAAATAAGTTTTTAAACGACTTAAAAAAAGGAGGAGGTTCTCAATTCGACTGTATGTTTTATATGTGTGTTTGTAACGCGATTACTCCATCAATTCACTTTGTTTATTGATATGATTGCATCGGGTGTAGGTACTAACGGCGTTAGTCCCGGATATGGTATACTAATGGATACGTTCGACTGATCGTCGCCAGATTTGTGGCGATCCTTAAAAATATGGTGTCGTTTTCTCATTTTTAATTCAGCTTATTTGGGCTTTATTTCTTAGTAGACACATAACCAATTTAAAGGTGACATAAATTTTCGTAGACATAAGTTGTACATACACACTTTAATTAAATATTGCGTGCAAAAGTAACTAATATATGTATACATATTTTTTTACTTACCATATTCAAATATTCCTTGTTCAGGCTTTTGAGAAACCGTTTCCGAATGACTGATTACTATATAGGAATATATACATAAAATAAGCGAAAATAATTCCAAAACCCACATCTTCTTTAATTTGAGAGCATTATGCTGGTACACTGATACGCAAATTGGGATTGTAATAAGGAAATTGATTATTTTCAGCAACTGATTAATTATCGGAAAATGGCATGCGAGCCGCTCTACTACGAAGGTTACCATGAAAAAGGAAAATGGCAGTCGAGTCGCTCTACTACGAAGGTTACCATAAAAAAGATTATTTCAGGATCAGAATCAACAGTAATAACAAAAATGTTATGGATAAGTTCAGAATTTATTCTATGCGTTAGGTCTATATTAGTGAAATTTTAACTAAATTCAAAAAAACAAGGAGGAGATTAGGTATATGTTCGACGGCGATGTATTTTTTTTTTTATGTATGTCCACCGATTTTTCCGCAAATCGTTGACCAATTATCAGACTTTCTTTTTTTATTTACCAGCTTAAAGGACCAAAATGGTCCCCTTTAAATTTTATCGAAATCGGTTTAATAGTTTTCCTTATTCAGCTAAAAAAAACAAAAGATGGCGTATTATGCATTCATTCAAAGAAAGATTATCTATGTTCAACGAATACGTATATATGTATGAAAGTATGTTCAACGATTTCTTCTTGAAATGTGAACCAATTTTTATCAAACTAAACTGCCTCCCTTCACCTGCGTAAATTATAGTTTATGTCCCCCGCGTATTATGCAGCTTCCCTTAGATGAAAGACTTTTATAAATCGGTCGGAGCCTATCCAATGCAAACAAACAAGCAATCAGATTTTTCCTCTTTATAATATAAAAATTATGTCGAGCAAATTAATAAAATATTTTTATTTTTAAACGACGTAATATAGAGAATGCTACTGGAGTCGGGCGCCGATTATTTGTTTAATAACTTACCACGAAAAAACTTCCGCCCGACTTTAATAGCATTATTTAATAAGTCACTTTTGAGATAAGTATTATTTATCACTTTTTTAAAGTTTAAAGTCGGTTCCATTTTTAAGAATTAGTTTTTTTTGGCATTGCGTAATCTACGAGTATTATATTTAAAATCGTTGACTCTATGGAAGTCGCCCCCGACTTCAATAGCTTTTTTTCGGCTCTCAACCTTAGGGGTTCGGAATCACCTTCCCAACGGGGGAAGGATGCGGTGAATCCTTCATTAGATATCTCACAGCCGGCTGTGAGGTAATGTCAGACTCCTACTGACTACACACCACCTTGGACAGTTGGTTGCGTGCCCTGAAGGGGCAACGAACCTTCGACCGGAGCGACCGCCCGCCCGCAAGGAGGGGACACAGACGTCACATTTCACATACATGAAATGTGGCATGGAGAAGACAGCTGACTTCCTGAAAGGAAACGATCAGTCAGATCGGTTGGAGGTTAACCTGAAGGGTCTGGTTATGGAGGGCGTGGAGGCGAGCTATCATGTACTAACAGAAGAGTGCTGCGTGATGCCCTTTAAAATTGTGTTGCTGAGGGTGTAGCGGTCAGAGTGGACGGAAATGAGGGTTAACCTGAAGGGTCGGAGGGGACAGGAGCGGGATCTGCCTGCTGGGCCTCCAGGAGTAGGACCAGGTCGGCCGAAAACTTGGATGGGGGGCTTAATAGCAGTTTCTTGAATCATTTGATTAAAACCCGCAGAAAACCTCCGACCAACTTCATTATCACTTTCTTGGATAACCCGTTTTTAAGATAAGTACTATTTCTCACGTTTATTGTATGCAGGAAATTCTAAATTATAAAATATATAGTATATAGTCCTACAGGCTGTTTTATTGATTAGGGACTGTAGTTTAAAATTCTTTATTTGCATCTACTTAAAAAAAAACATAAGTCATAAAGATTTTAATTTAATAATGTTCATGTACAACAATTACGTGGTTTGCTCTTCTTAGGCATGGAATATCCAATAATTCCTATCGGCATGCTCATAATTGGGAATTTATGGTGTATAGTTAAGATATGTGATTTCGGGTCAAAACTAATGTCCACTTGCGATATCATGTTGATGTAAATAACTTTTAAGTACGTAAAGTGTCTTTCCAGGTGGTTCATACTGTGCTGAAAAAATGAGGAATGGAACATTAACTCTTTAATCTGCAGTGTTATTCTGTACAAATCAAATTCAGCGTAGAACTCGACGTACAGTCACATTGTAGAGGTTCTATAAAAAATAATTAACTTCAAAAACAAGAAAGTTTTTATTTTTTGAACCTCTGTGCTGTACTCGAGACGTCGAGTTCGAGATTTATTTTATTTCAAGCTGTAACTAAATTTTACCAAAATACATGATATATTTTAACCACGTATCACTTTTGAGTAAGTCTGCATTATTATTAAATTTACTATATAGTCTTCGGTTGAACAAGAACTCGCCCGATTGGCGAATCGTCACGAGTCTAGTATGTAACCAGATTTTGTTGAAGTTTTTTTCTCAAATAAATATAGAGATAGCATTAGGATTCAGAGGAGATAGCTTTGTGAATGTAAAAACCACGTATATAAAAAAAATAATACTTACAGTCAAATTCATAGTATAAAACTGCTCTGCTGCTGGTACTACACCTGCGTACTTATATGATAGCTCTTCGCCAGTTACATGAGTCCCTATGTCGAAATAAGTTTTTGTTGAAATTAGTAAGTGGCTCGCAAGTCGGTCGCATTCTCCGAGGTCCCTGCTTCGATTCCTAGCCGGGTCAAAGTAGAAAATGAACTTTCCTATATTGCTTTGGGTCTAAATGTTGCGGTATCTTCATTATTTTAGATGTCCATAATACAAGTGCTTTAGTAACTTAAATTTGTTATCTCAGCAATGCATTATGTTAATATGCAATATTTATTTATTAATAATTATGTCTTCAAAATAACACTCACTGCTGGGACGCAAACCTATCGAATAATATCCTATCGATGGAATATTGGAAACCTATCTTATCGATGGTATATTGCAATCAAATATGGCGTACATGCCATGCCGTGTGATATGAGTGGGTGTTAAAAGCTTCAGAAAATAAATCATCCTATGACTGGCCATTGTGAAATTTGCTTAAGAGGGCGCCTATATACAAAAAATTACAAAGAATTGATATCATGAAAATAACATCGTACTGTAATTAAAAATGAGACAGCTTTTTTTTTGGTAGAAAAAAAAAAGAAAATTTGACATTTTTATGTTAACTACATTAGAAGAAATGATACGTGGCTAGTGTTTAATTTCACTTCCTGATTATATTTTATCAAATTGTAAGGGCCAGTCATAGGATGGGTGACTAAAAGTTTTTCATCTCGAACTTTCCAACGTGCTTTGGACTGCACGAAATACCGTTGGTTGAAGAATAAAATAGATTATATTTGATGTATGTTGTACATACTTTAATTAAATATTGCGTGCTTATCTTTAATTAGAGTAATTTTCACAGATCGAATTTTAGTATTAAAGATTTTTTTTTGATGCTCTTACCATATTCAAAATGTCTCATTTTAGGCTTTTGAGTTGTCGTTTTCGTATGACTGATCACTATATAGGAATATATGCATAATATAAGCGAGATGTATTTCAAAACCCACATTTTCTTCGACCTGAGAGCATTATGCAGGTACACTGTTACGCAAATTTGGAGTGTAATAAGGTAATTGATTAATTATCGATTAACGTATCAACACATAAGGGCATAAAAGTTAATTAACATATTTCGACACACAGATGTTCACAGAGAAATGTGGACACATTTTTAACCAATAGTGCCCGATGATATTTTATTAGACACATCATACTCGTACATTATTGCGTTTTGAAAAGGGAGTAAACTTTATTATGGTAGCGTTTCATTATAATTCAGCAAAAAGGGCGCGATAAAAACATACAGCATACCCTTGTTAGAACGAGATAACGTTAATTGCTTAGCTTTACGTGTCAACTCCAATTTCCTTTCATTCAAGTCTTTGAAATAATGCATTGTTGATTTACATTATTGTTCAATTTTATTTTATTTCAATGTTAAAAAATACTTAATGTATTTTAAGAATAAAAAAGAAAGCTCTAGAAAGCACTTCACTAGGTGGCGACTCTATCAAAAGTTGATTTTTGCAGAAAACAAATAGACCAAAGATAGTCATTTCCGTTCCTTTTAACTAACATATTTAAAAATTGAAATTTGCAAAGTTCGAAACTTGGAAATGAATAATACAAATACGAAAATGTACAAATAGAATATGAGTTGTTTATTGAGTTAATTTACTTTTATAAAAGAAAAAAACCGGAAGAGTTGTCATGGAGAAATCAAGAAAGTACCGTAGCAACATCTAGTTTGATTTCAGGAACTAATGTTTTTTTTATACTTCCTCATTTAATAGTGGCTACGTTACATAATTTAGAAGAGTATTATTGTGCCATATTTGATTTGTATGTTAATGTACTATAGCTGAATAGGAGTTACTAGAGATTTCCAACTATGTTTCATCTTGTACATTCTACCCTGTTCAAACACAAATAAATTATTCTATTGTATTCTATAAACTTTTTATTTTCCATCATTTGATATAATGACGCCGTTTACGCCGCTATTTACGCCGCCGCTGTTGAATTTTTACGTCTACGCCGCCGCCCAAGATTTCGGCATCGGCGCACATGCCTATTAAGGATTCAAGTCCCGATTGGGTGATAGTAAAAAGTATTTTTTTCTATATTGTCTCAAGCTTGGGAAATAAATTAGGTAAATGAAACCATCAAATTAAAACAAACATGTTTATGAGAAGGAGTATTGTATTCGTTGCGTACTCCGCAACCACCTCCTTTTGCGCGGATAAAGGTGACTATGCACTGTCCTTTGCGTGTCAAAGGTTTTGCACGCCCTCAAACAGATTTGCCATTTTTTTTGCATAAATTGGTATAGTACTCTGTCCACTTGACCGCAACGGTTATACCACATAATAAGAAAAAATGATTTTTGTTGTTCCGGGGAACGTACGCATTTTATATACAGAGGAAATGCCGACGACGTCTTACGAATTACCAAAATGGAGTTAGGCTGAATTGCACTATAATAGCAGGTCAAGTAAAGGTCCGACAATAACTGTAAAGCAAACTGTCAAACGGTACTGCTATAAAAAATCTGGATGCAATGGACGTACGACATCGACAAATCCGTACAATCCGTTGCGTGCGTATCGTGCGGCTGTTGCGTGCATCACAGTGGATCGTCACCCTTAGTTAGCTATCAGCCGAAGTAAGTTAGCGTTGGTGTAACTATTCCCCTTTCATATGGTTGTATATCGTGCATACAAAGCTGGATAATTTGA
This sequence comes from Diatraea saccharalis, assembly GCA_918026875.4. Classification (NCBI taxonomy): domain Eukaryota; kingdom Metazoa; phylum Arthropoda; class Insecta; order Lepidoptera; family Crambidae; genus Diatraea; species Diatraea saccharalis. The sequence goes on along the minus strand of OU893333.1, from coordinate 27,791,644 downwards.
ATGTCAACATCGCCCCTGTATGGTACACGACGATAACGTGACTGAAAATCATGATAGGCGGTGCGCACTACGTGTAGCATCTCATCTCCAGGTGTGATTCGGATCTGTAAAGTTAAGACGTGGATAAGGTAGGTAGGTTAGTTTCATTTTTATCATCATCACCAACCTATTAACGTCCCCAGTGCTGGGGCACATATTTTGGCCCCAGCACCAGCAATGGGCCATGACTCACCAGCCCAGTGCTGATTAACACCCAGATAACGCCTGCAGATGACCACTGGTTTAACGCATCTTCTAAATCATGGAGGAATACGAGATAATATTTTATTTAATTACCATCCCGACATCTCTACGAATCTCTCGGCCACGGAGATCAACAAGAAAAGTTTAAAATGAGAGGAAGTTAAGAAAAGACAATATATTGGGATCACACTAATAAATAATTAATGTATTATAACAGGATAACAGAGCCAATACTTTCAACAAAAATGTTGTGTTATAAAGTTATACCTTTACTAAAAAAATGCTCGTAAGTAAAATTGATTTCAATTTTTAAAGAAACGTCCTTTTAAATTCTATCGGGTTGGCACAAAAGTAATGAGACACTTGGTTTAAGTTTTTACTTTTTTATTATTATTACAATAAAAAAAGTTTAGTCAATGATGTAATTACCATTAGTATCTAAGACTTCTTGCCAACGATCCGGCAAAGTTTGGATGCCTTTTGCCCAGAACTCTGATGGCTGTGCCTCGAAAAAGTTGTTCAACTCCGCCTCTACGTCAGAGAAATCATTAAATTGTTTACCCCGCAAATGCTGTTTCAGGGCTCTAAACAAATGATAGTCTGATGGGGCGAGGTCTGGGGAATAAGGTGGGTGGGGTATCGTCTCCCAGCCCAAGTTCTCCAACTGCCGGCGAAACACAGATGCGACGTGAGGTCGAGCGTTATCGTGCAGTAAAACTACATTGACTCGTCTTCGTCGTTTTTTCTTGATAGCGGCAGATAATTTGGTAAGCTGGGTTGAATATTTGTCAGCGTTTATAGTTTCATTGTGTAATAGCTCATAAAACAGTATGCCTTGCGCATCCCAGAAACAGCAAAGCAGAATTTTTCGGCGGCTCTTTTGACTCGGCTTCGGTTGAGTTGGTGGCGTTTCTTCTCGAGGCAGGCAAAAAGCACGACGTGTATCGTTCTCGTTATAAATCCATGATTCATCTCCAGTAACCAGATCTGACAAAAACTCTTTACGTCGGGGTCGCAGCAAAAGTGACTGACAGATAGCGACACGGACTGCATGACTGGAGTCTGTAAGGATGTGCGGTACCCACCGAGCCAAAAATTTTCGATAACCAAGCTCATGCAGATGGTGTTCCACGGCGTGGTGACTGCATTTAAGTGCTTCCGCTAATTCACGAGTGGTAGCATCCGGATTCAACTGCAGTTCGCGGCGCAAATCGTCATCATTCACTGCGGGTGGTCGCCCTGAGCGTGGCTGACTTTCAAGGCTCCTGTCTCCTGATTTAAAACGGTCAAACCATCGGGACACCGTCGCATGGCTTGTACTTCCAGCTCCTAATGCATTGTTGATATTGTCAGCCGCAGCCCGCGCACTGTGGCCTAACAAGTACTCGTATAAGTATAGTGTTCGAACTTGCCGCTCGTCCATTTTTCTTCAAACTGACTAAACAAATCGCGAGCGCGGCTTTATATACCCTACACCAGAAGTACCTAGAATGTTCTACAACATTCTAGAATATTATCGAAAAATTGATTTTAAAAAGGTAATGTTATAGATTTTTCTAGTGTGTCTCATTACTTTTGTGCCAACCCAATATATTATATAAATTTATTATTTGCTTTATACAGAATAAACATATTGTATCATTCTAAGTGCTAAATAGTTAAAAAGATTTCAATATAAATATCCTTCTCCAAGATCAACATATTTTATTATTTGTGTTGAAAAATTTACAGATCTAACTACTTCTTTCATGCAAGCCTTTTAACTAGCTATGTAGGTAATAATGTATTAAGAGATAAGAGCCTCTGACTCGGTAAAAGTGTTTAATCACACATGTTTGAAAAATTCCTTTGATACAGACTTGATCGCTCTTAGAATCTACATGAATGGTCTGGTTGTAATTTTGCTTTACAAAAAGTTACCTTAAATGCTATATTTTAGTTAGTGAGTTTTTTCTCTTTCCCAGTATTTATATTTATTTATATATTCCATAATAATTTTATTTATGAAATTCCAATTTGAATTAAGCACTTGTAGGTACTAATGTCTGCTACATTTATTAATGTAAATTGTATATGTGAAAATAAATAAATAAATACTGTTCAAACATTACTCTTCAACCCATTTTTCGAAAACAAAATTTAAGGTAACTTTGTAATTTTGCTTCTCCTAAAAATTCATTTTGACTAAATAAATTGAAAATGGCAAACGAGATCCATATAGCAAGTGCTTAAGTTACTTAGTTTGGTATCGCTGCTATATAATTATTGTCTGATATATATTTAATTAATGGTTGAAGCTAGTTATCTTTTTACCTGTGGTGGTACATACCAGTCGCACGCTTTCACCCATGTTTCAGCAACGTACGAAGGATTTACGCAGTACAGCTAAAATATATTAAACAAATGTGAACTATACGTCTTACGTCTAGTTGTACAGTATGTCAATTTTTAACAATGCATTAAGATTTAACATCAACTGCAGAAATTTGTCAGTTTTTTATAGTTTGACGACAAGTGTTGTTGACTGTACAATGTAGATGAGGCCTGAGTAAAAAAAATATATTTTATTTCATCCGTTAGTTTGAACAAGAAATAGCTCATATAATAGACATAAAAGTTGAGGAGTGGGCGCTGCGTCACACGCACACACGCGCTACAGATATTATATATATATATATATATATTTGAATATTGTTAATTCTAAGGTAGAATTTTTGTATGTTCTCGGAGTGAACTCACAAGGGTGGCAATATATGTAATATGTTACGTGATGAGGAAGTAATGGTAAACTTATTAAAAGAATTTGCTTAGACAAAAATATATATTATCACTATTCTACTTTTTTTTTTCAAATAAGAGAATAAGAATCAAAAATATTTGTATCCATATAAATAGATCAATGATTAAAGGGTCAAATACTTAAATATCCTTAAAAATATAAATGGTAGAACTTTTTTATGTTAAGATTACTTAACTGATCGATATAGCCTTCTTTTAACAGAAAAAATTGAGATTTGCACTAGGTATTATTTCTATCATATAACTATTTATTAATTAATAAAATTTAGTATTCAAATGTAATATTAGTTTATTTTAATACTTACTACAACTATTTTCTCTTTTTGGCCATAAGGAATCGTTTGAATTGGATAATCTAATCTATAATATTGCTTATAGTACCAGTAGCGTTTTTCTGAAAATAAATATTATTGAATAAAAAAAAAGAGGTCACTACAGGTTCTTTTATAATGTGGGATTATCCTATTTTGGAAAAAGAAAAACTAATTGCAGACCGTTCTGTGTAAAATTTGTAATCTAAGGGGTCCCTCGACTTTAATGCGAATTTCGTTTAATCGAACTCTAATACAACTTCTTTATTCAATTTAAGCAGTCATTTTTTTTTATTATTTACTTTTTAATTTTTTTTTGCTTAATTGTTTGTTCGGAGGACTAATTAGCTCTAATGTGTGCAAAGTGAGCAGCACCCCCCTCCGAACGTGTCGTGATGCAGGTCGGGCGTGAGGTCGAGCGTTATCGTGCAGTAAAACTACATTGACTCGTCTTCGTCGTTTTTTCTTGATAGCGGCAGATAATTTGGTAAGCTGGGTTGAATATTTGTCAGCGTTTATAGTTTCATTGTGTAATAGCTCATAAAACAGTATGCCTCGACTTTAATGCGAATTTCGTTTAATCGAACTCTAATACAACTTCTTTATTCAATTTAAGCAGTCATTTTTTTTATTATTTACTTTTTAATTTTTTTTTGCTTAATTGTTTGTTCGGAGGACTAATTAGCTCTAATGTGTGCAAAGTGAGCAGCACCCCCCTCCGAACGTGTCGTGATGCAGGTCGGGTAGACAGCCACCAACAGTTAATGGTTCTAAGTCATACTTGTGCCATCTACGAGATGAAGACAAGCGCAGAGACTTCGACCCGGGAATAAAAAGAGATAGCACTGTACAGCGAAAAGAAAAGAAGTTTATAATAGTTTATGTGATAAGGAGTAACTTAGGCTAATTTCCACGCGGGCAAAGTCGCGGGCATAGCTATTAAAAAAATAAAATAAAAGAGGCAGACACTTACGTATTCTCAATGTAGTACAGAACTCTGCCGACGTTGGAAGTCTAGTTAGTAACCAATCAAAGTCCACAAACCAGAAGTTGCTACGTCTAGTATCATTATGTCCTAATAGGGTAGTATTTACTGTAGTTTTTACTGTAGTTATCAATACAATAAAGATCAAACACTTTATTATCATTTTAATTTATCTGTAGGATATGTAAAGTTAGAAAATGTAATACAGCGATAAGTAATGGTGCTGATTCCAATTTTTATATTACAGAAGCAGTACTCAGTAGGCACTATTCTTTCGTTTCAGATTTTTCCAATAATGCTTAATATAAAAGTAAGCGAGTTAAGACTAATTAAATCAAATTAAATATTTTATGACCTATAACCGATAGTGCAGAAACATATTATTTCAACTAGTTACTTGCTTAATCAGTCTATAGCCTGGCCGTGTCGACTTTTTATGTAAATTGTAATATGGATTGTTTGGATTGGATTTTCACACAAAAACCATGGTTTTACCTATTTTAGCGAGTTTGTTTCGACTTCACGAGATACATACACTTCGGTACGAAATAAGTGTCTTTAAAAAAATAGGTTCTCAGTTTGAATTGTACCTATGTTTGTGATTGGCTGAACCGATTTTTATTCGGTTTTCGGTATAGTATTTGTCAAACTTAGGGGAAGGTTTTAGATATATTAACAGACTATGAAATGGAGGATCGCACTTTAAAACGGTTATGACGCATTTTTCAGAAAAGTATTTTTAAGATGTACTTCAAAATACTTTATCACTTTTAAAAAGTTTTAATACTATTTTTCACTTTTAAAAAGTTTGAAGTCGATTCTAAAACGTTAATGAAAAGTTAAAGTTGAACATGGTATTGGAGCCTGTCGTGTAAGCGTGATTAATTGTTGGAATAAAAACTTATTTATTAGAATATTTTTATTATACAGTGATTTATTATTGTAATTAATATACAATATTAATAATATTCTAAGGTTGGAAACGTTTAAATTTCGGTGGAGGCTGCTGTGGAAGGTTATGTATATTCATTGTGGTGTTTCTCTGACATATCTGCATAATAGTGACCGGGGCAGTTTTGTCGTACCTTTCATAATAATCTCTGCGGGACACGTAAATATGTGTATCACCAAGTATTAAAGCAACGTGTGGAGGGTCGTTCCAATCACACACCTCCACAAATGTATACAATGGAGTCGCTGGATTTATGCAAGTCACCTGAAAGAAAGATTTTTATAATATTTAATAAATTTTGTATTCGCATTGCTATATTATTGCTGGAAAATATTCTTCATAAAAAATGCTTAAACAATCCACCAGCCCCCAGGTACTATGCGTCGGGATATGAACCCAGGACTTTTTGCAATCCGGGCGACTGCTTTAACCACTGAGCTTTCCAGGGCCTAACAGTGAAGTGAAGTGCTGCACGGATTATTTTGTAATTTTTATAAAGTAAATAAAGCGTCGAATTGTGAATTTAATTGGCGTTAATTTTTATTATGAACCTCAGTTCGTAACAATACGATTAATAAAAATATCCCCCCCATCTGTTATTTGATCGTTCACTATGATAAGACCTATTACATTGTACGGATACGAGGCGTCGAAAATAACCTGAAAGAAAGAAGACAAACTGATCTCAGCCGAGAGGAAAATCTTTCAAAAAATCGTGGGCCTAGTATTCGCAAAAATTGCGAAATTTTTTCGAAATGAAAAACCATGATTATAAGTACTACTGATGAGATCTATTTTATTTTGAAGAATAGTATAAAAAGTAAACCACTCGGTTGAAGTTGCGGGGAAAAGCTTTGCTCCTATATTGCATAAAATCTACAGATAAACGTCGGTACCAATACTTACAGGAAAATATCGTTCTTTCATTCCCGAGCCCATATATTGCGTAGGATAGACGTATCTGAAACTCTGTGTATGAACATAAGCTTTACCTGAAATTAAGAGAACGTAGAGAACTACATAAAATATGGTTCATTCATCTCTACTACATAATGTTAAAGTTGATCGCTTATGTAAACGTGCCATCAAAAATAGTTCAATAATCTAGCACAAAACAGTTATGGAAAAGTTCCCAAAAAAACTTTAAGTTCAAGTTACAAAGTTTTTGTTAAGTTCCCGATCCCTCAAATCATCATTTGTTCTGAAAGCGCCAATTACATTATTCTATCACAGCATGCATGATAAAATGCCACTACACCCAAATGCCACTTTCTTCGGTTAAGGTTAAGAGTGAGATATCGTATAGGCGCACCTGAGAAAAGTGACTTTTGGGTGTAGACAAAACATTCTCGAATTTGTCATGCTACACGTACATAAATCGCTAGCACAATCGCTATACCTTTGAAAAGCGATGCGATAGATTTTGAAATTAGAAATTAGCACACTGAACTTAAATTAACTATATTATACAGAATAGTCTGCTGACAATCGATCTATTTCAACGACAGATAATATACAATGCTTCGTTTTGACAGATAAATTAAGGCTTCATTTACGTAGTTGAGGATTTTTTTTACATGTAGATATTTAATTAATTCACTTTACATTGGCAGAATTGTGTGAAATGCGCAGATAAGCCATAAATAAAAGAAGAAGATGAAATCGTTGAGCCGAAGAACGGGATCACGGCAGGCAGGACGATGACGAGATGTGTTCATGTGTACTCGTCAATAATCATGATATTACTTAAATTTTAATCCACTAGTTAATAATACGAAATTTCTTCGAGATTTCGTTGAAATTTTAGTTCCTTTGAATCACTTGTAGATAACGCCATTTATATAAATAACACAGATAAATTATTTCGTCTCTATTCACAGAAAAAAAAACAACAGTACAGTAATTATTTACACTATTTTGTAAACAAAGCGATACTTATCACCGCAGTGTCGTAGAATGATAGAAGATAAATGAAAACCGCGCGTTTCAAATGTCACAATGTTTTAACTTTAAAACTAGTTTGCAATTGAATGGCGCCAATTAATTAAATGGCTAGTCATCCAATTGAATAATTGTGTTAACCAGTTGGATGCGACATCTATACTATCTAGTACACGCAGCAGTGTATCGGAACGGGATACTTATTTAAGCCTTTAGTTTAACTGTTGTAAGGTCAATAATCAATTATAAAACAGTTTTGTAACCTACCTACAAAGAAAGACGTGCATCTATGAGGAGAAGTGTAATAAGAATTAACCAAAGGAAAAACGAGGATTAAGTAAACTAATGCGCATGTAAACATCACTATTTTTAAAGAGAAAACTATTTAGAATAATTTTGAATTTTCTTTAGAAACAAAAATTGTCTTTAATAGTTCAAAATGATTAATGCACTGGTAGTCGTAGCTAATGGCCCCGACATACTAATTGATTTTAAAATGATTACGTGTATGTAATGAAATTAACATTACAAGATTTTTTTATGCATGTTTAATTTAAATTAGATTTTTTAACGTGATCATTGTGTATGTGCATTAAGGCTTAGCGCTAATAAGTGCAAACATAAAGCTATTGCGCTCGCACAGATGCATCTAGCCAATTTTGACATGGTAAAGTGAACCTAAAACGTTTACGATATATCAGTTGATACATACAAGGCTAGTTGATTACCTTTTTGTGTTTTATAAATAAATAATTCATTAATATCTGAGAAATAATGCAGAAGTAACAGCATGTCTGAGATAAATTAGTTTGGTGCTATGTTTGTGGAACTGTGGCTAGTCGGCCGAAAACGGTCCTTACAAATTAAAGCCATGAAAGGACGTCACGCCTTGCTACTGTAGCGAAAAACGTATAGGTGTCTTGGAAATCTTTGTTATTTGTGCGTTTATGTTTATAGTTGTTGTAATAGAATGGTATTTTATTTAACTAAATAATAACCATATGGCGGTATTTTAGCAAATTGATGTAATATATTTTCCCTACTTTTATTATTTTTAAGTTAATATAATTGCACACAACAATGAATTAAAAAAGAATAACAAGCAGTTCAATATATTTTAAGATGTTTATATGTAATAAAAATAATAATATTAAGTAAACGTAACCTTATTTTTATTCTTAACCCATTTGAAAGGCGTTTTAAAATAGTTCAACAATCATACTATAATCTAATTGAGTTTTTTCGGATTAATTTTTCCACCGGATTCCATTGAACGAGGATTCGATCCGTAAAATATATTTTTAGACTTCTGTAATGGACATTTCTGCGTGACGTTGATGACGGCATTTCCTAGATACTTCCCTCTGTTGAAATCTTGCCGGGATATCACCAAATGTGATTCTTCTACTCCTATATCCACTAGCGGAGATTCTTCATAATCACACACCGTAACACGTGTTTCATAAGAACTTGCGTCTGTACAGAACAACTGAAAATATAAAAAAGAATATTAAAAATATAAACATAAAAAATTAAATGTTATAAAACAATGGTTAACGAATTATATAAAAAGATCTGTAGCCGAGATAGTATATTACTGTACTCCGGCTTACATCGCATGATTTTGGTGGATATACTAATTGAAAATTATCTAAAAACAATTAAATTATATTAAAAAAAGAACAATTTATGTTAATTTTTATGTACTTTGAGTAAAATGTTCCTCTTTGAACGAAAAGGAATTTACTCATAGCGATCGTGTTTTAACGATATCTTTAATATTTTGCTGTAATGCGCGCACGCAGTTCGTTTGTCAAATTACCGATATTCTTCAGTTTGCTATTGTTCTAATCAAGATCCATCTTCTTGTGTTGACAGCAGCGCACTAAGTTACTACAATGGCCAGTATTCTGCAGTCAATTTTGAATTTACGTACCGACAAGTTAAGGCTTATAGTCGGTTGAGTCTGGACTTTAGTAGTACCCTGATATGCATATTCATATGTGTCAACTGTGCAAATTTTCTCTATCTGTTTGTTCACACTGTATCCCTTGCGAGGTAGGCAGAGATAGAATGGAGATGTAGTGTTCAAAATAAAATCAGCGCGGCACAGCATTCAGGGGGCCAATTCTACTAAATAAATTTTGTTTAAATCGAATCGAAAACGGATCGAAACCGAAAGAAACTACAGTTTTTATGTTTTTTCTATTCTATTAAGTGACATACGATACAATTCCAGCTAAAATAGAACTGGAATTGTATCGTATGTCACTTTGTACAGGGTGTCCGGTGGCAGATTTATATTTTCAAACTTAAATAAAAAACGTAATAATTGACACAAAGTTTTATTAAGAGTATTAAACGATAGAATACAAATGCGGATTTTATTTTTTAAAAAGTATGTCATTCAAATGTCCGCCGTCGAGTTGAACACACTGTTCAAAACGGAGCCTTGTGTTCTGCGCCACACGCTGCAGTAAACTTGGTTCAATTGAGCTGATTTCTCGTCGAATGTTTTCTTTTAAAGCCACAAGAGATTGGGAATTGTCGTTATAAACTCTCTCTTTGAGGTAGCACCATAAAAAAAAATCCATGGGAGTTAGATCGGGTGACCTCGGTGGCCATGGGATGTCCCTAAAGCGAGTGATAAATTTTTAGGGAAAATTTTCCCGAAGCAAATTCATCGAAGCGAAGAATGAGCTCATAGTTTTGGCAGAAATAATTCCGTAATCATGCGTCGATAATTTTCACCATTGACATTCGTCGCCTGGCCTCGAGAATTTTCGAAAAAGAATGATCCAATTACCTCATGTGTGGATAAGGCACGCCAAACAGTTACCCTGGTGCAATGCAATGGTTTTTGATATTTCAATCATGGGTTGCGGGTTCTTGGAGACCAATAACGGCAGTTTTGCTTCTTGACGTGGCCGTTTAAGTGAAAATGAGCCTCGTTGTTCCAAAAAATGGGATTTACAGTGCGAAAACGATCCAACATCGTTTCACTAAATTTTTTTCGTAAATCAAAGTCACTTTCTTTCAGTTCTTGAACGATTTGAATTTTATAAGGATGGAACTCAGATCTTTCTTTAAAATTTCATAAATAATCGCTCTTGGAAGTCTCAGTGAGACTGCTCTTTTCCGTATTGAAAGTCGCGGATTTTCACGTAAACTGCTTTCAACCAGTTCAATTTTTTCGGGAATTCTTGAAGATCGACTGGGCCCTGGTCGTGGGACATTCATAGTCGAAGCAGTAGCCCGGACTCTGCACCCACGAATGAATTAAATTTACACTCGGTCCATCACGTATTCGCCGAATACCGAACTTAGAACAAAATTGTCGACGAGCAATTACGTAAGAATCATTACTCTTAAAAAATGTATCCACAGCGACCGCACGATAGTCACTCGACCACTGCGACATCGTGACTGACAAATCCGCACGATCGATAATTCCAACGCCGCTACCCTCTCCCTGCACAGTTAATTACTTTTTGAAATAATCGTATTTAAAAATATAAATTTGCCACCAGACGCCCTGTAGAATAGGAAAACCATTAAAAACTGTATCGTTCGGTTTCGATCCGTTTTCGATTCGATTTAAACAAAATTTATTTATTAGAATTGGCTCTCCGGTTCATTGTACTCTTAACAAAACCATTGTTCCCATTTGAAATAGGTTTTATTCAATTAAGCCTTTATGCTGAAATTTATAATTTAGTATTGTTAATATAGATATGTAACATATAATATGCGTGAGTATATAATAGACACTTACTTTATAAATTACTTCTTTATGTCTTGGTATAAGATAGAAGGGGCCGTATTCAATAAGGTAGTAGCTTGTTATCTTCGCATCTCTTGTTTGTACTGAAATCATTTAATTGTTTAACAGAATGTTAATATAAAAATAAGGTTTTGATTTAATACATCACTCTATACGTAAATAGGTTCTGAATAATCTAATTACGAGGGCGGGATGATAAATAGTTAGCCTAGCATAGAAAACTTGAATTAGTGTGTTAAAAGTATATTTATTTTTCGACATAGTCTCCTTGAAGCGCTATGCACTTCATCCATCTATGCTATAAAGCTTTTCTGAAGTGGTTTTCTTTAAGCCCTTCAAAATAACTGTCCACGGGAGACATTTTTAAATCTTTGTCCACCTAAAAAAATTTTGAGCTTAGGGAATAGATGAAAGTCAGATGGTGCCAGATCAGGAGAATAAGCTGGGAGTGGTAGCAAATCATAATTTAATTCTTTGAATTTCGCCATCACAGTGATGCACATGTGAACGCGCGCATTATCCTGATGAAAGATTTTTTTTTTAGCCAGGCCGGGCCTTTTTTCACGAATACATACTTGTAATTTATCCAGTAGATTAGCATAATATTCGCCATTTATGTTTTGTCCTTTTGGAAGGTAATCAATCATCAATATACCCTTCGAATCCCAAAATACTGACGCCATGACTTTCCCCGCTGATTTCACGTTCCGTCCATTGTTTAAACTGAATTTTTGATTCAGGTATATAGTGGTGAACCCAAGTCTCGTCTGTAGTAACAAACCGTCGCAGAAAATAATTTGTATTGCTCTTAAAGCGGTCCAAACATTCTTATGAAATTTGCATACTAACGCGTTTTTGGTCAACTGTAAGCAATCGCGGCATCCATCTTGCTTATAATTTTTTCATACATAATTCTTGAGTCAAAATGTAATGCGCCCGTTCTTTAGAGATGCCTACAGTATCATGTATCTCGGAAAGTTTCAATCTTCGGTCAGCTAAAACTGCATCATGAATTTTGATCACAATTTCTGGAGTAGTGGCACTTTTTGGACGTTCTGGACGATGTTCATCTTGAGTGCTGGTACAGCCACGTTTAAATTCAGCCACCCATTTTTTATGGTCGCATATGAAGAAGCATTTTCTCCCTAAACATCCTTCATCTCTGAAAAAAACTCTCCACCTTTTTATCCTTTTAAATGCAAAAACTTTATCACAGCTCGTAGCTTAATTTTATCCATTTTGCAGAAAAACAAAAGAATGCTTTTTGAAATGTCAATATTTAAAAGAAAAACTATACGATTGATTTGAAATTTGGAACACTGGCAGCTAATGAACCAATGAGTAAAATACTAAGGAGATTTTATATCGTTATTATAAAAAATATGGGTTGGGCTAGCTATTTATCATCCCGCCTACGTAATACATTGTGTAGGATCAGGGTAGAAAATGGGTCGAGTATGCTCCTTTCCATCAATTCAAAGCGTTCAGTTCTTTAAATATCAAGACATGTTTTAAAAAACAACTTTTTAAATTAAAACTATTCAATTTCGATAAAAGAATTTTGAAAATCGGTTAACAATTCTTAAAAAAAATAGGTGAACATACCTACATAAAAAACATACATCCCTGTGGAACATTAATATCCTTCTCCTTTTTGATTTCGAAGTAGGTAAAATAGGTGCGTTCATCAATTTCTTCTTGAAATTATGTACGAACCTATTCAATGTCCTCCTATGTCCCCTATGTATTATGTAGCTTCTCGTAGATGTTTTTTTTTTTAAATCGGTCCAATAGTTATGGAGCCTATCCAATGCAAACAAACAAGCAATCAAATAGTAAGAATTTGATGGCTTTATAATATTTGCAATCTATGCTATGTACACATAGCTTTGTATTAGAAAAAAAAATCTCCTTTCCTAAGACTTAACCTATTTTGACATATTTTTATGGCACCTAAGTATTATTTCTCACGTTGTATAAAGCTTGAAATCCGTTCTATTTTTTGAAAATAAATGTTATAATGTTTCCTAATACCTACTATAATGGTATTAAGAAATAGAATCTATATTTATATATATCAAAGCGAAAGGTCACTCACTTATCATCAAATCTGAGAAACTACAAGTGCTAGTAGTTTCAAATTTTGCATACGGGTTTTTTTTGGCCGTAGGTGTATTCAACCCCTAAGACGGTAAAGTGGATGAAAATTTGTATGAAACTTCGTTACTACAAGTGATAGGAGTTTCAAATTTTGCTTGCGGGTTCTTTTTAGGACGTATGTAGTTGCTAATTAAGACGGGATTTTAGGCAATTCGCCCCTAAGGGGGTAAATTAAGGGATGAAATTTTTTATGGAATTTTCTCATTTCTGGACCTTATCACGTGGGCGAAGCCGCTGGCGAAAAGCTAGTTATAATATACTAGCATTTCGCCAGCGGCTTCGCCCACGTGGTGTTATATTAATACATAATCCTTTCCTAAAAAGCTTTCTTTTGAATCACCCCATCTATTTAAAAAATACTGTATCAAAATCCGTTGCGTAGTTTTAAAAGGGGACAGACAAAGGAAAGCGACTTCGGTGATCTATTAATACCAAAACCATAATCTAATACACAATCTATAGAATAATATTGCCATTAATTAAAATACTAACCTTTATGTATATCGGTGCAGTAAAGTGGTTTTCCTGTATAATCCACTTCTACCTTTTTTGGTTTTTTAGGAGGAGGCCTGTATGCTTCGGGATATTCATTTTCTCCCATTTCACCATAATACATACCATCATTGCCATCACCCGTACCGTACACGCATATGACCATGGCCAGGATAAATAATGGCCATAATAACATTCTTGTTTCTTAATGAGCTTAAAAAAATTACTTTGTCCCTCACACTCTGAGATGGAACTCGAAACCGCGAACTTTCGCAATCCGGGCGACTGCTCTAACTGTACTGAGTTACCAAAGGACCTAGATTGCAAAAAGGGTCGCGAGTTCGAGTCCCATCTCAGAGTGCCAGGGATAAAGTAGATTTTTAAGCATTTTTCATTAAGAATATTTTACAGTATAGCATTGTGAATGCAAAATTGACGAAATACTTATAATAATATACCTAAAGTAGGTTTTATTTTTTTTTTCTTATAAAGCAAATAGGTAAAATAATACCAGTAAATATGAGTGCGTTCGGATGTCGATTTTCCGAAGCGAATTTTATTGCATCTCATTATTGTTTTATGGATAATAAACGAAATACAGAAATAATAAGTTACGTTGAGCGAGCATGTATGAAAAGAATAATGAAGGTAAAGACATATGGAAAGAATTTAGTCTGAGAGGAATCTAGTGCAGCGGCCAGCATGATACCTATACGAATTAACATGACACCTTAGGGCCCATTTTATTTTTATTCTCAATAGAACATTTCTAATGAGGAAGTATTTAAAAAAAACGAAAGTACTAAAAAAGCACCTCCACTAGATGGCGACTCTAGCATAAGTTGATTTTTGCAGGAAACGAATGGACCAAAGACAGTCATTTCCGTTTCTTTCAACAAACATATTAAAAACAGAAATTTGAAAAGTTCGAAACTTAGATATCAATACAAATACGAAAAAGTACAAATAGAATATGAGTTGTTTATTGAGTTTTGAAAATTCCTTTTAAATATGAAAGAAAACCAGAAGGGTTGAAAACCAGAGGGAGAAATCAAGAATGTATCGTAGCGATATCTAGTTTGATTTCGGGAAATAATAATTCCCGAAATCAAACTAATAGTAATACTCGTGAAGTGCAAAGGAGGCAGTGTCAGGTCCTACTCGGTTGCATCATAAATTATCGAAATAAGTTTCTTTGGAATCGTATTAGCATTTTTAGAAATTGACGAATATTTGTTTTTAGTGAATATATGATATAGAGTAATGGAGTAGAGTAGAGTAGTAGATAGAAGGTTTAAGTGTTTTTTTTTTTGTACACGATGGCTATTCTCTTTCTTTCTTCGTTCAATATTATGGTCTAATTAAAGTTTTCATAGTCATCTTCGATGGAGTAGGTCTCTAACAAGAGAATGGGCCATGACCCACTCCTTATTTCATACGCAGTGTGGATTGGTGGGTATTAACGACTGCAGGTGTAACCGGAACCAACGGTTTAAAGTGCCTTCTGAAGTACGGAGAAGCTCGACATAATAAATAGGTCACCCGTTCTATGACCGACCCTTGCGAAATCGCTTAATAACTTTATCGCAGATCGACCGCGTAAAAAGTCCATTTTCTACATTATTTTTTTACCTATTGAAGTCGAGCGGTAAATTAAACAAATCCTCCTCCAAATTTAATGAACAAATATTTTTCCTTTTTTTTTCAAGGTGTTTTTTTATTTATTTTGCGTAGTCTGTAATTATGTATCGATCTTTCTTATTTCGTCTCGTTTTCTATTTAATTTTAGGTACCTATGCGTATTTAAAAAAGGATTCCATGCTCCTGGGGTTGCAGTCTCGATAGAGTTTGCGATCGTTATGTTGCTATCGCAGAATTAACTGATTTAACTGTCAAACTCGATCGTCAGGAAACTTATCGAATATCACTAATTTGAGTATTACACTCTGTACGTATGTAATAACAAATTACTTAACTGTGATGACTTGCAATAGTTAAATTACGATCGCTATACTCTGTGGGTTTCAAGGCCCACGAGAATAAACATATGAGGTGTATAATCTATATATTAATAGTTAAATTAAAATGATTATTTTATTTGAATAATATTGTTACATTGGGGTAGGACTGGTCCAAGCTCTGCTCGAACAGTTCCTGTGGGTTGTTATTGTAATGCAGGCAGGTTTGATAAATATCCAGTATGCAATTGCCGTTGTATTGTTCGTCTGGATCTCGTCGATATATATAGACATGTGTTTCTGTTAATGTTAACTCAACGTGCGGTGGTGTTTTGTAGTCGCAAGCCGTCACACGCGTGAATGTCGAATGCGCTGGATTCTGGCAAGGCAACTGAAAAAATCCGTTAGTGCTTTATCTTGTGTGTTAGAGCAGGCGAAAAACAATCAGTCCGTCAAATTGCGTTTTGTACGAAGTGCTATAGGTTTTACTTCATAAAACAATAGGGCAGATGACCCGGTTTCGGACATTTCAAATCATAACCTAGTTATGGCCATTTTAAAAGTAACGAAGTAAAACTTTTTCACATTACTGGAGACAAGGGGTTAGGTCTGTCATAAATTAATGTTATATTAAGTTAGTGGTTTTTTAAAGACACTAAGTATTCGGTTAAACGTAATATAATTTGAATTTATATTAAAGAATAAATTCAAATTATAGGTATTCTGTATCAATCGCTCATGCAGAAGACTATCTAGACCCGTATGACTTTTCAAACCTTTAATGAAAATCATTAATAAAACGAAAAATTAAGAAGACCATCGAAGCAACCTCTAAACCAGTAGTGAGAAGCATTTCTTTCGTCGATATAGTTAAAAAGAGCTCTAATTTATTTATTTAGCCCGATAATATAAGCTGTGCAGCTATCAAACCTTCAGATAAAACTAAATCGAGCGATGAAACAAAATCCATATTCAAAAATTAATAAGACCTGAACATATGAAGCTGCATGTAAGAGGATTACGAAAGACAAGAAATAGTGGAGCCATGGCCTTCTGGGCCATCGGCTGGGGATGCCTCTGATAGTTGAGATTGCATTATTGATCTTAGTTGATGATGTACCTATTGTCATCTAATGGTAAAAAATAATGTAATAAAATTACTGGGAAGTATATTCGCCGCTGTCCGGGTATGAGATATAACTTTGGGTAAGTGTAGGCAACCCTCCGGTAGTAATAGTGTTCCTTACCTGTAAATATAAACTTTGAATGTTAAAGACAAAACAATCTCGTGTCGTCATCGTGTGTCGCAGTCAACTAATGAGGTAGTATTAAAAAAAAAAAATTTGTTCCCGAAATCAAAGTAGATGTCGCTACGGTACTTTCTTGATTTCTCCTTCCGGTTTTCTTTCATGTATAAAAGTAAATTAGTTTTCAAAACTCAATTAACAACTCATATTCTATTTGTACTTTTTCGTATTTGTATTGATATCTAAGTTTTGAACAATGCAAATTTCAGTTTTTTAATATGTTAGTTAAAAGGAACAGAAATGACTATCTTTGGTCCATTCGTTTCCTGCAAAAATCTACTTTTGTTAGAGTCGCAATCTAGTGGAGGTGCTTTTTTAGTGCTTTCTTTTTTAATACTTCCTTACTGAAATAGTCGTTTAATTGTACAGCTAACTCAATGGTTGATTAGCTGAATACCAGGTTCAACATTATACTTAAGTATGTATGCAGCCAACTGGTTGAAAATTTATTTGCATTTATAGTACTTATTACCTAGTCTAACCATAATTCTGTTACTGGCTGTTTTCATACATTAAAAAAAAAACATAAATTTGAGTTTAGCTTCTACGATAAAAAATAGACTTCTTTCCCGCCATTATTGTATTTTTTTTACTTAGAAATTATTTGTTTTGAAAATGGAGTGGGGCACTAAAGCGAATAGGATTGCAGTAATTGCACTGTACAAAGTAGGTTAGGACCCAGCCGACATTTTTGATATTGGCCTTTGGCTAGTCCGGACTTAAACCCTTTGGACTATACATTGTGATCTGTGCTAGAGAACATGGCCTCTAAGCTTCACCCAAATATTGAGTCGCTCAAGAAATCTTTGGAGGCAGCAGTGACCAAGTTTCCAATAGAAACCGTTCGTAAATCCATCGATGAATGGCCAGACTGTTTAAGAGCGTGCATTAAAGCTAAGGGTGGACACTTTTAATAACTATTTTAGTTCGTTAACATATCTTTTTTACTCTACATAATCACATATAAAACATTAAAATATTTTTTTTTTTAGAAATTATTAGACATTTTCTTTGTAACAGAACTTATGACTAGACAAGGTATTTATCATTACTTATTGTAAGTATTTCTTGAATCGATATAAGTTTCACGTAATAGGCAAGTAGAAATAAAGTAAAGGAAGCAAAGTAAATAAAGTAAAGTTTAATGAGAACAAATTGTTATCATTAAACTTTTTTTTTATGGTTTAAAATTGAAGCTTTTTTCCTTTAAATTTCATATTAAATTATTAAAGTTGTTTTTGATATATTTTCATATTTAAGTAAACAAACAAAGTACTAAGTAAACAAACTGTAGGTATATTGATAAAAAACGGTCATCGACCTCTACGTATAGTAGTATATTATAAGTATTAATGGCTTAATAGTCGATCTTTTTTATTTTATATCTGTAATGTTAGCAGGTTAAGGAAAAAGAAAAAATTAAAGTGAATAGGTATGACTCATCATAATGGGCACATTATCAAACTTTTGTGAAGCGACTACAAATTATTATTTTTTTATTAATATTTAAGTTATTAAATTATAAATTAATATTTAAATATGAAATTTTTAAAAAGGAATCTTTAGGAATATGCTAATAGCACAAATATACTGTTATGCTATAAATACCTAAAATGCCAGGATAACATTTTTTTTCCAGAAAAGTAGACCTGTTACCTTTAACATACATACGTACTTGCTCTGAAATAGGTACAGACTTTTGGCTCATCGCTTTTGCATAAACTTATTAAAACAATCAAAATGAATAATAACGTTACAATATTATACATAGTGATTTTTTGTTGATCTTGCACTTGACTACATAGCGCATATTACAAATTTGATTTATCAATTTATGACTTTTTCATTGACTAGGTAATTACCTACTGTACCTTTAATTAAGACTCATGGTGATTAGCTTTGTGGAAGAATTAAAATCAGTGGCGGACTAGGGGCGGAGGAGAGGTTCGCCCCGGGCCTCTTATCCTGGGTGGCTTCCAAATGGTTGCTAGTTCCCTTGATCAAATTATAAATTGGGGTGGTAATGCCTTATCTTTCTTATCTCCAGTTTCGTAGTTTTAGTAGGCGTATTAGCAGGGGGAGTGTGTGTAAACGCAATATCAATTTTCTGCCCAACCCTGATATTCTGTAAAATACAAATCCGAATTCAAATTCACTCAGGTGTCCGAATTAACTCCAAAAAGCGGCATCCCCTCAATCTTAAATTGCTAATAACGTTTCGTGGCATATGTGAAGGGAGTTTTGAAATGACATAGGAATAGAATATCTGAAACATGTATATTCAATCAATTTTGTTTTCTATTTTTATATAAAAAATGGAATCTATAGAATTTTTATACTAAATGATGTGAATACGGACACATGAGTGAATTCGAGTTTGGGTCTGGATTTTTACAGAATCGCAGGGCAGGTTGGAAAGTTGCAGGTTCGAGCCTGATGCCGCCCCAGGCTCCCGACGACCTTAGTCCGCCACTGATTCAAATACTTATAACTTTACAATCTTGAAAAGTTTCACTATAGAAATCTTATCCCTGCTTTTAAGAAGGCGTGTGCACACTAAATCCATTACTACAAGAACATACAAAACTATTGTTCTAAATTTGAATACTTATATAAAATTATTATACTGTTAATATGCAATTAATTTATTCATTCATTTATAACATTTTATTATTTTCAATGTCCTTTTAAGGAGAATCGTTTTTGTTGGTGCAGTCCGTGGCACTAGAATCATTCAAAAGTGTTTTAAGATCTTCGATATCGCACCACAACTCTGCATGATACATCGCTGCAGTTTCCATTTCCAACTCTGCTGCTGTCACTAACAAACAGTGCATTTTAAAACAAATATATTTAAATATCATACAAAAAAAAAAAGCAAGACTGTCAAGAACGAATAAAAAATAACATGGGTTTTCCCACGAGATACTGAGATCTGCAATACTGCAAACAAACGATAAAAGAAAAGAATTGTATTATAGCTTGGTTAAGCAAATAAATTATTTTTAGTTTGATTTTCGCAGTCATGTTATTTCAAATTATTTATTTTTATTTTATTCCCTTTAGTGGTCAGTATATATTTTTGGAATTTTCTCGTCAAGACCTTTTATTTCATGCCCATATTGTTATGAATTGAAGAAATATATAACAAACACGCAATATAATATACATAAATATGTGTTAACACTCAACTTCTTTCATATAGTCCGAAGCAATAGGAACTTACTACGCAAGTTTCTGACAATTTCTATGTACTTTTTCATTCGTGCAAGATCTAAATCTGTTTCATTTTGAAGGTGACTGTAGAAAGCGGGATCATTAACATCGATAGAGTCCACTAAATCTTTTTTAGGATTATCCATTTGCTGAATTAAAATTATTGAGTTATACAAATGCAAAACTTAAAGTTAGCAATTTGGTATTTAAAATAGGCGGTACTTTTTAGGTTTCATTATTAAGAAGGCATAGGAATCTGTGCCTCAAAGGTATATCAAACTTCAATATTTTTATATGCACTTGTTTTGGATAGACTATGAATTAAAGTAATTAACGCACACTTATAACGTTTTAATTTGATATAATATAGCGTAAGTAATAGTCATAAAAATATATACTATTTTTAAAATTAGTTCTTGAAATCAATGAGGATGTATTTAAAAAAAAACATTAATTCCCGAAATCAAACTAGATGTCGCTGTGGTACGTTCTTGATTTCTCCATGGCAACCCTTTCGGTTTTCTTTCATGTTTAAAAGTAAATTAGTTTTCAAAACTCAATTTACAATTAATATTCTATTTGTATTTTTAGTTAAAAGGAAAGGAAATCACTGGCTTTTGTCCATTCGTTTCCTGTAAAAATCAACATTTGCTAAAGAGCTTTTTTAGTGCTTTCGTTTTTTAAAACACTTCCTCAATGACATTTAGATCCTACAATTTGTGCTACCATCTAATGACATAAGTTTTTCTAGCTTCTTTAATTTTTTTAAATACTTCCTCATTATTATAACATTTGTATTATTTGAATGTAAACAAATTTAGGACAAGGCTGCATGATTAATCCATCTAGGTCTAATATTAAAAATTTCAACTAGTGTTTGCCTCTTTCTAGATTTTCAAAAATCGGTACTATTTCCTAATAAATCGATATGTTTTTTTAAATGCTTGATACCTTAAAAATCTATGTTTTACAAATTGTTTTGATTTCTCGTACCATAAATATTAATCAATAATAAGGAAGTACAAAAATTGACACTATTATAAGAGATCTGATAGCACCAGATAAAATTCAGATGTGTTTGTTTAAGGAGTTATAAAAAATATTATTCGTTGAATGTTTTTTTTTAAGATATTCTATGATTTATGTTTTATATTAAAATTATATTCTTAACGTTTATGATAGGGATACATCTTATAATTTAATAATATCATTAACAGAGCACATGATATCATTCGTAAATCAATAAGTAGATAGATAATAGGACTAGTTCATTGTCTCATTGCATATAGTAATTATAAACGTTAAACGTCATTCAAATGTTTTTTAATTTATATTTAGAAAGAGTACATTTTTATCCTATAATTATAAGTGTTACGTATTTCAATGCAAGAATGAAGGGAATTATACATTTTCAAAAAAGAAAAGTTCATAACCATTGGAAGCGGTAATGCATTTTCTTTACACCAACCTAACGAATTAAAATTATTAATTGAATCCTAGCTAGCTCGGTGTAGAGTAGCTCGGTGGCGTAGTGGATAAGTGCCGCGGTCCACGATCGTTGTCGTTAAGCAACTTTCGCAAGCGTCGGTCACGGAATGGGTGAGCAAAAAATGATTATGTCAAGCTACTCCGTGTTTCGGAAGGCACGTTAAGCCGTTGGTACTGGCTGCATTTACAGTCGTTAATACCCTCCAATCCACATTGGGCTAGCGTGGAGGGTCATGGCCCATCCTCCTTAACCATCCATAAGGAAGGCCTGAACCCCTGCAGTGGGGACGTAAAAAGGCTGATGATGATGACGATGATTGAATCCTAAATTATAGGATTTAATTGAAAAGTTTTAAAACGAATCATCATTAATTAAAAAAAAAACTGAATTTTATCACTTACATAAAATAAAAATGTTTATGAAAATAACATAATTTTACATATATGTGTACATGACATTTTTTTATTACTTGTATTTTTTTAGTACAATTGCATCCTTATGCAATTTTATAAGTTTCCGATCAACTATTGACATTTTATTATTTTAATTAAAACAAATAGCACAAAAATCATCAAACTGAAGCAAAAGGGCTATTATATTAGTATCACGAATGAAATATGGGAAATGTCCCTGAGGTCAGAGGTAGTGATCGTCAAGGGACCGATTTGTCTATCATTTCACCAAGCGATATCGATTAAATAAGAAATCGATTCAAACGACACTTTAGGGCTGCCATACTAAGTGACTCAGCTTAACTTTTGGGAGTTTTAAAGCTATCCTAGAACAATGGGAGCAAGGAGGAAATACTCTGGGGGGAACTAGGAGAGAAACTGTTTTTACTTGTGCGTTTTAATTTCCAGAATTCTAAGGCAATGAAAACTAATGCAATTTATAATAGGTATTCGACAATAAATATTATTATTAACACTATTATCGTTCACTTTAAATTAGTAATTTTTTAAACGTATAAATGAACGCAAAATGGGAATATGTGTGAATACGATTTAGAAATTTGGTTAAATAATTACATTTTACCGAATTTCTAAATATGGATGCACAAGAAAAATATGGTAACAGTTTATAGGTTCAAAATCAAAAATCAAAATCGTTTATTCAGTCTAGGCTGTTACAAGCACTTGTGAAAGTCGAGAGCTACGCCAACGGTTCGTAAATCTACGGCGGGAGACCTTGTTCCGAGAAGAACCGGCAAGAAACTCGGCAAGGGCTGGGTTCATTGCTAGTATGGGCACTTTTGAAGAGAACGGCTGTTGCTATGCCTCCTCACACATATGCGCCCTTTTAAATCACAAAAAGTGGCGAAAAATTCTGACTTCTTTCATCTTGGTAAAAAGTTGAAAATAGTAACAGTGATATATTGAAAACTTTTCTGGTCATATAATCGTACTTTCTCCTCATAACATGCCCATACCAGTGCAAGCAGTTCTCCTGCATTTTATCTACTATATTGTCAGCTTTGAACGTACCCATAATATGGTTATTTCTGACCTTATCCCGTAGATTGGCTCCTCAAAATCAATGCAGCATTTTCATCTCAGTCACGTGAAGCTTTTGTTCGGTTGCTTTGTGAAACAGCCAGCGTCCAGAGCCATATGTAAAAGTCGGTCCTACTGCCCTTTTATAGACGTTCCTCTTCATCTGTATCAGCATTCTCGAATAACAGAGAATTCCGGTCAGTGCTCTCCACTTCAGTCATCCTGTTACTATTCGGCTTTCTATATCAGCATTAGTTGTACCATTTGATGTGATCACTGAACCGAGGTACTTAAACTTTTCGACCTTTTTAAGAAGAGTGCCACAAATTGACAAAGTTGATGTGCTATTATTAGAACCCAAGAAGTTACACTGCATATATTCATTTCTCTATTCGGTCTTAGCACTTCATTCTAATATTTTTCTAAATTTATATGAATGAAAAATATTAATATTTTCTATTAGTATTGAATAGACTCCGAATACACTGGTCTGATTTGAACAATTCTTTTAACAATGGATTCATAAATTAATGACATTAATAAATTTATCAAGGATTAAGGTTTAAGTTACTAATTTGATTATAATACATGTGCGAAGCAGTGGAGGGCCTCTAGTTAAAAATAGATGTGAAAGTGGAATTTCTTGGTGGTAGCGTCTTTTTTAAGAGTTTTCATTAGATTTCTTACCTATTGATGATATAAAAATTTAATGCTTTTTTGGTTTAATCATTCTATACCAATTTCGGTAAATATCTTGTGAATTTGGCAGTTGATCAATGAATATTTATGATAACATATTTGTGATTTATTCATATTTATATTTGCAATATTATAAATAAATACCAGAGATTTTATTCTATTATTTGACTTAATATTTCAGCTGTGCTTTTCTATTCGTTTTTAGTTTTCATTTGATCATAATATTTGATAAGAATTAATTTAAATTGGTGTAATAAAGAGCAGCTCATGAAAATAAGTCAAATAGATAAACTCAAAAGTATTTAAAGAGATTTAATTTGGAGAAATTCTAGTGAGATTTTCTTGGGAAAATCAAAAGGCAAATTTGGCAACACTGCGCCATTCTTAGAATCTACCTTCTCTTCTGTCACGCGTTCTTTACTGCGAACACTCGTTCAGTGTTTTTAATTTTTCATCTTTTTACTCGTTTAATTCACTCATGATTATTTATTAACACTTTTGGTACTTTTAATAAGTGTTTTTAACAATGATGAGCGACGACGATCGCGATATAGACATTGAAAGTGACGTGAGTGTCTTTATGAGTAGAAAAACTGGCATATTCGTTTCTTGTTTATTTTGATTCATAAGTTTTGTTGTATTTTCAGGCTGAAAACGATTCAGATTCAAGAACACATGCGAGAAACAGTATTGGTGGAAGCGGATATTACTCTCAGGTAATTGTTTATGTAAAGAGGGTAGATTAGTATTAAGATTTGAAATGGATTTTTAGTACCATGTGTTATTTTTCACAAATATTAGACTTTATTTGATTCATCCAACATCTAACTTTATGTAATACATTTTTTTTATAGGCAGACAAAAGGGCTCATCACAACGCACTGGAAAGAAAAAGAAGAGATCATATAAAGGATAGTTTTACTTCCTTAAGAGAATCTGTACCAGCATTGCAAAATGAAAAAGTGGTAAGTGTATTATGCAGCCTAATACCTATTGACGGCAGTTTTTTTTTTTTGAGTATTGTTTTTAAATTTATTCATAATCAGGGGTATTCATATATTTTTTTTAATACTGACTTTGTGCACAGATTCTTTATACAAAATGATGTCTACATTAAATGTCAAAATTTTTATGTTTAAGGCAAGTCGAGCCCAAATATTAAAGAAAGCAGCAGAATATATTCAATTTATGAGGCGGAAAAATAACTCACATCAACAGGACATTGAAGATTTAAAAAGGCAAAACAATTTGCTTGAAACGCAAAGTAAGTATTGTTAAAAATATAAAAAGAAAATATCTAAAGTACCTGCCACAAAATATTACTTAAAACTATTCTTAAATTGAAACTTCAGAATTGGGTCAATGTGGTAATTTGTTTTAAGTTAAAGGAAGGTTGAGAAGGTTTCATTGTTCTTTTATTAGAAGTTATTAGGTTTCTTTGTTATAATTTGTTCAAATTTTTTAGTGTCTTTGTCATAGCTAATTTAACCCCGCTGGAGTAATTATCCTCCTAGTTTAGGAATTATTGATCTAATCAAATTGACTAATAATAGGATTTAAAACAATTCTAGTTCGTGCCCTAGAGAAAGCTCGTGCAACAGGAAACTTTATGGATGCCCATGAGTTGGGTCTTGGCATCAAATCTGAGAGCAGTTCACATGATACAGATAGTTCTGATGGAGAAGGTACTACACGGCGTGTTAAGAAACTCAAGATCCACTCCACAGGGTAGACATATGTGATACTGTAGTCTGTAGGGTGGACAATAAGTAAGTGTGAGTACTGGAGTCCCATTCATGTTTCTTCTTCTCAGTAGTAACATTCTTGGCAGAGTGGTTGTGGTCATCTGGTGTAGGTGATGTAGCTTGCCTTACGACATCTCGTCATTTTCCTCTGTCACTTGACATCTTTGAGTACTTGTGTAGGGGCATGCCCACCCAGGATTTTATTTGGTCAGTCCATCCCATTGGTGAGCGCCTGGGTGGTCTGGTTCTTGCAATCCTACTTTGGATGACGATTCATGCTAAATGTCCACAAAAATTGCTGCCAATGTTACCAAATATTTTTCAGTTAATTTGAAACGTTAATAGAGATGTATAGAGACTTTAAGTCATAAGCATTGACCTTGAATGAATTCATTAATTTCTAGGTCCATTGGTCGGTGAATTACTGACAGTAGAACACCAACTGTCCTCCGATTCGCTTATTGGTCTATATCACATCAATAATTTGTATTATTTCATTCACTATAAGTCCATTCAACCCTTTTTATGCATATCCCCTCAATTTCTTTTCAGTGTCTCTAGCCCTTTTTCTTTTACTTAATATACAGCTTAATATAAAGCTTATGAAATGTCGTTGTTTGCATTACATATTAAGCATGTTTAGCACAGGGTTTCCCAAACTATTATGAGTAAGAGAACACTATTCCAAAAAGAACTCATAGTGAATTTACTTTAAAAATACTATCTCTTGTTTTTTTTCCTATTGTAAACTTCATATAACTCACCTATCAAAGGTTAACATAGTTATATAGACAAAAGCAGTCAATATCATGTATAATTAATAATATTATTAACTATAAACATTAGTCATTCTTATGACAAGTTGATAAATGCACTCAAGAAACTCATGTACTTATATTAGGCTGACAGCGCCACCCTTTCGATTTTTGAAATAAAATTCATGATCCATCTAGTATCTTATTTATCAGTCTATTATGAAATGGGGACAAATAGCCAAGTTACATAGTTTCTGAAATATGATCTTTGGCAGCGCCACGATAAATCCTTTAAAGAATTCAGTAAATTACACAAATTATCTCAACCACAAAGTATTTACTGCTCGGACTATTCTAATTGTTCTAGTCTCATATTATTGTGACGAAATACTGCTATAACGTGATCAAACCTAGAATTGTAATTATTATGAATCAAAGTTAAATGCTTAGCGTCTGCCGAATTCTATCAGCAGAAAGCAAACTTTTCCGATGGTAAAATCATAGCAAATATACACTCATAACAAACCACAATTCGACAGGCGTTACACATTTGAAATTGAACCATAATTATTACGATTCTGGGTTTGATCTCATTATTACAGTATAAGTATGTCTCAATAATATGAGACTAAAACATTAGATTGGAATAAAGCGGTAAAATACTTTGTGCTTGATGAGATAATTTGCGTAATTTACTCCACTTGATTGTATCGTTAGGTGGTGATTATTCGCAAGATGTCAAAAGTTTCAATGTTTTATGAGCTAATTTAAAAAATATAGCGTGGCGCTACCAGTCTGACGTCAGTCCAGCAGTGCTATATTATTTCTTAATTATCTCTTAAAAAGTATTCACATTCGCCATTTATCGCCGCTTTGTTCCAAACTGATAAATTAGGGACTAAAAGATGACCTGGAAAGTTTTTTTTGGAATTCATTATAACTACAGAGATCTAGCCGTGGCGCTGTCAGAGTGACGTCAGCCCCGCAGCGCCACAAAGATTTGTCTGTATTTCTTAACGATATGATAAATCAAGAATTCATTTCAAAATGGAAGAGGGTGGAGCTGCCAGCCTGATACACACTCGTGATAGTTAAACACGGGTTGATTTTTAGATCTTATCAACACCCCAAAATAAGTTTTATTGTATGACCCCTGGTAAATTTAATTAGGCACCAATTTGCCGAAACCAATCACTTTGGGAAGCCCTGGTTTAGAATATGCTGTTTAAACACCGTTTAATGATTGCAGAATCATAACGCATTGGGAATCGCTTCGGAATCGTATGATATATAGCATGTTTGGGCCCATTGTACACAATGTTGGGAGTATGTGTATTTGCCACCCTACATTAACATTTGACAATTTTATCCTCATAGGTTATAAGATGCTTCTTGAGCTCATAAACAAATGTTTCACCTTCATAGTTTTAAATACGAATTTAAAGTCATCTGTTGTTTGAAGTTGTGTTGTTTTGATGTTTTGTATAAAATACTTCAAATATAGGATGACAGCGTATATTTTGAGGGATTGTTAGAAGATTTTTGAAACATTTCTTTGAGCTAACTGTATGTCATTAAGTATTTAGTATTAAGGTATGATTAATAACCATGTTTTGATTGAATTTTCTCACATTTAGTTGCTGTTGGAACTCAGGTCTTGTATGTAGACATGTTTTTCTATCATGAATTAGTTTTTTCTTGGTCGAAACTCGAACATTGGGACTAGAACCGAATCACCACTTTTTAAATGATATTTTAATTTAAACATATACAAACGACAAATATAAAGTTTGTATGAAATCCCACACTGTTTGATTGATTGATGATCAATGATTTAAAATGAAGTTTTTATTTTCAAATATCATTAAATGTTAGTTCAAATATAAAATTAATTTTCATTAAATAATTATGTTTTTGGTTGGTTTTAGTAACTTTGTTCCGATGTGTATTATATAATAGTGTTTTTTTTTTTATATTGTTATTGATATAGTAAGCAGCTACATGTAAGAATCTTCAATGGTTAAGCAATTAGAGTTAAGGTCTCCATTTTACTTGAACATTGTTTTTTAGACGGCTAAGTTAACACTTTTTTGCTTGCATTATACAATACTGTATAAATTTTAGTTTTTATGATTTACATGGCATTGGAAAATTGAAATGTATTATGATTGAACCACTTGATATAATTATTATAAAACACCCATATATTACAATTTACGTGTATATTAACTTATACTTTCTTTAAGTCTGTGTTGTATTAGTACAAATATGTAATGAAATATTAATAACAATAAGTTATCAGTTATTTTGAAGTTGCCGGAATGGTAACGTAGCCTAAATTGACAGTTGTTACCGTGTTACCAATTTTTTATACATTGACCTTTGTCAACACGAACGTATCTTTTATACTTGACATTTTAACAGTAGCCAAATGTAATATCAATGTTGTCTTGGCCGTCCCTTAGTATCGTTTAGGATATGCGTACATTTACAGGGTGTACCATAGGAGTGTGTGAGAACTGATTGATAGTATTTTTTTTTATAATTGCATTGATAAATACAAAAACAGTTTTGCATATATGAAAATAGTTAATTTCCATGCAGTTTATATTCAAAACAAAACATTTTGATGATTTTAAGAGGTTACTTGAAGGTCACTGTTGGAAACTCGAAAATTAATGAAGATTTAACGAAACAGAAGATAGTTTTCTTCAGAATTTTAAATTAACAGGAATGTTTTAATCGCTATAAAAAGCGATTAAGTTCATTTGCTAATTCAAATGAACTACATCACGAATGGGCATCTCTCATTTATACCTATTTTTTTTTACATATAAATTGATCTGTTATTAATCCTTTTCTTTTATATCGAAAAGTAACTGAATGACAACTGACTATTATCATTCATATATGCAAAGTAGTTGTTGATTTTTAATTACTGTATTTATAAATAAATGAAAGTTGATTAGTTTTGAAACATTCTCATGTGAAGCTCCGTAATTGTTCTTTTTGTAGATTTAGAGAAAGCATTTGATAGAGTAGTGAGACAGGAACGGAATATGTGTTGAGATATGGATTGAAGGTATCCTGCTGTGCAGCACTTATGACTATAGCATGTGTGTGGGTAGATGGCAGCTTGTCGTTTTGATTTGCCGTCAATATTGGTTTGGCAGTGTAGCTGTTTGAGAGACTGTGCTCTGGAGGAGTTTTTGTGGTCTACTCCTGTGTACCGCCTTCGAGAAACCGGAGCGTTTGGTGTATAGGTTCCTGTTTAGTGACTTACTCTTCAGGATAAGTCCGCAAAGGAGACTTCCACATGCTAGGTTTAAAGGTGTATGTAGAATGTATTTATGTAAGCCAATAAAGAGGGTAGCTAGCTGGTTATCGGGAATTCTGTTTGTCACATATCTCTGCACTAGCATTCGGAGAATAAGAACTATGAATGTGGGATTGTGAATGGGTGATCTAATTGTTAACAGGCTGTTTTTTGCAGATTACGCCGTGCTGCTTGCAGAATATCCATCTGCATAGAAACGAAAGATGATGATGAACTTCAAGTGCAGAAAACCAGCATGTAATGTTGAAGAAATTGGATGAAATTGTATATATTGGATGGGATTTTAGTACGGGAATGGGTACATCGTTAATGTTGAAGGGATCAGAATAAATCTAGCTGGATAAACTTCTTGTCAATAAAAACTTAGATCGCAGGCCGCTAGACACAATGTGTACCTAAGTAGTTAGCGAAAGTAGGTTTATTATATATCAGATGTCATGGGATATCAGAGAGTATACAAGTAAAATAAAAGTCGAGATGTTATCGTCATGCAGAATGCGGAATAAAGCTAGCAGAAGCCATTTGTAACGGAATGTTGATCTGAAAGTTAGTTTCGGTGTATAAGTAAAGAGAGGAATGCTCTTGTGGTTCGGACTTGTAGAAAGAATGCTGGATGAAAGAATGATGAAAGTGACGATACAGTGCAAAAGTGGATGTATGTGGAAATCTGGGGAAGTCCAAGACGCACCTTCACGATCATGATGCGTGATGCCGAAAGTCATAAACACCGGAGCACGAAGTGCGTAAAGCTTGTGGGCTTTTGCTTCCATCTAATTACCCCGGCAATTCGGAGTGTTGCAATACATAAATAATATTGTTCTTCTAAATTCGCTGACTTCAATTTTACTATACAGCAAGCCCGGATTGACTTAGAACGTTCAATGAATATAACAATAAGTTAAATTTGAAACTTTCGGTCAGTTGCACAAACGACCATTAAGGTTTAATTACGCCTTTCAGCTCTTAGGAATGCCAAATTTGTATCGGAAATGTTGCTTTAAACTAATTTTTTATTAAATTAGACGTTTGTGCAACTGGCTGATAGTCTTGTAAATAAATTAATGTTTAAGTATTATTTAATTACTTGATATTCGAAATGCTTTGAAACGGAAATTTTAAATTCATAATGTACCTAGTTGTTTTTAACATTTAATGTTTTGAAAAATTTATTGAATTTGAATTTACGTCATGACATTTTAAGTCAAGTAATTTAATTTGAGGACTGTGACTGTGTTGCATAAGATATTTTGTAAGACAGTGCAATATTTTAGAATTGATAAAATGTATAGTAATTGTTTAAATATATTTTTCTATGTCAGTGTGTAATAGTGTTGTAATGTCTGGTTAACATAACAATGTAGCAGAAATAGCCGATTTTTGGTTCTAGAGAACTTATAGTTTTAACTAAAAAAATATATAATTAATACTCTGTTAAATTGATATGTGTTTTGTGTTTTTTTTTTATTATTTTTGCAATTAATTACTCGCAAACCTTCACGATTCTTGTAAAAGTGGTCCGTAAACTCTGAGATACAAAGTGGCCTACTCATATATTTATAAATTTACCATATAAAAGAGTATAAACTATTTGTAAATATATGATTGGCGTAAGTTTGGCGTACACATCCTTTTAAGTGTGAAAATAATCTTGTATGTGCTATGTCAGCTTACATTAATCGTGGTCATTTCATAATTTGCTCTGGTCACTCTCATTAAAATAGTTTTTATTTCTGGTTTAAATGGTCATTCGTTTAAGTATGTTTGTGTAGATAGTGTAATGATTGTCATTCATTACAAATTCAAAATTATTGTTCTTTTTTTGGTAATTCCCTATTTATCACTGCATATTATCTTGTGGTCCTTATCTTCTCTTTGTATATGGTTTGATAGTCATTCTTCCAAGTTATAGATCGTGCAATAAATGGTCAGTCTTGTGATAAGTGTTGCATACGCGAAATTAATTTAAAAAAAAAATCTTGTCTATTCATAATGATATTGTGGTCGATCGCTTCTAGAGTTGCTATTGATGAGATTGTCGGCGTTACTAGTGCCTAAGTCCATGATGTAATCCTTTACCTGCCTATATCAAATTCCTCGACATCCAGCTTTCACTTTAATTATGAAAATAAACTGATTATACCTAAATAATGTGCTACGAATCTCGAGAATATTGTTTGGTTATGCTGGTTTTTACTTTGTTTTTTTTTGTTATATTTGTTGTGTAAGCGGCACGATTTTTGCCAAATCGGTATGTTGTTTTGTGTTTTTAAAATATGAAGTTGATCGTCTGAAGGAAAAGAACTCGTTCGTTATTTTAAGTTGTGAGCGTACCGCCCTAAATCGATTGTTGGGCTCCACCACCTCTGCTTGTTTGCTTAAAAAAACTAGTTTTATTGTGTTCAGTAATCAAAAGATTGTCATAATATTTTTAAATACTTTGGTTTGAAGTGAGCGTTAGGAAAATGTCCATAATGTGGTTTAGGTATATCTTTATGTAAACAAGTATTTATTCGAAAAAAAATTACACAAATTTCTTAGAGTTGTTAATTTCGAAAACATGGTTCAAATTAAAAAGTTTCCTCTTTAATCCACCATTTAGTTCCATTTTTCTCATAAATATACTTCTATATTATAGGCGAAATTGTACCTTGGTTTTGTACCCGAAGGCATTTTACAAAAATTGTAATGGTTTGCGAGTAATATGTCATCCTGTTCCTATCTGTCCTATTGATTTCGCCTTTTTTTTTTGTATCTTAGCGCAGCCTTTAATTTTATTTTAAAAATAAAGCAAACATTGGAAGAAATATTGTTGAAAAAAAAAGAAATGTGCGAATTAACAGATGAGAAGCACAAGTATTCTTAAGTTTCATATTCTCTCGCGTCTAAAGTTGCTTGTTGTATGACGTCTCATAAAACTAATGTCCAGTCAATAAATGAAGACTACGTCCTGGCAGCAGATTCAGCCTTCAAAAAAGGTTGTAGTCATAGTCCCCTGAGAATCGACCTAGCTTGATATGGAACATGAACTCACAAATAAAACAATATAATGCGTTTCTTAAAAAGAGGATTTTCACAAAATATATGATGTCGAGATCAACTTCGTCGTGTTACTGTACTTCCACGTGAATCATAAACCTTGAGGGACTGAGAATGATGTTAAGATTGTGAGCATTCTTATCCCGTAACTTAAAGATCTTATCTGGGATTGTTTCATTTTATTGGCTTTGCTTTCGTTAAGAAATATCTTGCACAAAAATTGATTATTAAAAAAAAAACATAATTCTAAGAAATATTAGTTGTGTTATATGTAAGTCATTTGCAGCGATTAGGATAACTGAAAACATGAGTGGATGAAGGCGATATGTCGCAAAATTCTAATTTCGAGTTTACTGCAAAGTTAGGCATAAACATTTTAGGACATTTCAAAATGCTGAAAAAAAGTGAAAAAAGAAAGAAGGAATATGATGAAAAGAATATAAGTGTATTGTTCGTAATTTATTAAAAACAAAACTGATCATAACTCCTTCCGCTAAGAAAATTTTAATCGAACCGAATAAATTAAGTCTAAAAAAGCAAAAAATAAACCTAGAACGATTATTCTTCGAAGATATACTGGCTTAAATTTTATTTGGTCCTTAATATTAGATTTTTTTTTTCAATTGCAAGTCACACCTCAAAGTGTGGATTAACTGACCCCCTTTTTTAAATGTCAACCTTCTGGAACAATGTCATTTGTTCGTATGAATCTTTGTATGAATATGAACCGTAATTATCAATTTTGATCCATTTCACGTCATATCTGAAACAAATTTTTCTATTTGTATTTTTTTGTTGTTTATCAAATTTAAATTCGTCTGTTTTCCTCAAAATTGTCAGTAATATCAATTACTGTATTGTTTCGTGAAGCTTTGTTTATAATGGTTCGATATTGTTCAGGTGCATAGATTGTATAATTTTTTTTCGAAGTACGTTTCGATCCTCCAAAACTGCCCGAATCCAAATATTTGTGGTCTACGTTTTTAAAATATACTTTCAAGATCAAATATTGGTAAAGACATATTTAATTGTAATTTTAGTTCTGTCCGGCACATGATACGACCAAATTATAAAGTGAGCTTTACCCCGGCAACTTGGATCATGATCTGCTATAAATTCAGTCCATAACATTAATATTTATTAACGTTAATATAAAACCAGATTTGCCGTAGAGAGAATGCCATGGATGTAGTTCTATCTATCTATCTATCTATATCTTCACGCCAGGCAAAAAGTATAGCACCTCACAATGTACGGTCCTTACACAGATCTTTCGCTTAACCACTTTCATTATTCTTTTCATACAAACGCGTCAGTTTAAATTGGTAAAGGTATTGTTTGCTGTATATTTACTGTAATGCAAAAGACATCTTCAGCTGGTTTAGGTTTCTTTCGGTCGGCTTGCATTGCTTCTACTGGGGTATCCAAAAGATAAATTCTGTGACAAAGATTTTGTTGTATGTAGTCTATTGACTTTGTATTTTTCAGTTAAATTTTCTCACACGTTTCCAGATAAACTATGCATTTTGGTCATATTCAAAAGGGGAGAAAGATATAATTGGTGCATATTTTTTCTACGCGAATAATGAGATTGTTCGGCAGGAAAGTTCGATATACTTAAGCGCTTTAATACGGTTCACATCGTCTATCTATTTTGTGAGGACTATTCTGGTGCTTGCCTCTAGCATGAAAGAGACATGTGCAACTCGTAACACTTTCATTCGCTAATAGTAAACTTTTTGCTTTTAATCTTTTATAAAAATTTTAGCGAACACAAAAAAAAGTGTACACGACACTTTTATCAAACTGAATTTCTAAAATAATCCCAAACTTGTGTATTTAAAAATTTAAATAGTTTGTATGCGGATAACACTTTCATTCATGTATAGAACAGCTGTTTGTTTACTTTTCAATAATTCTTGTCGTCTATGGTATCTAGAGCCGCTATACTGTAGTCTTCACGAAATTGATTGGTCACTCGTTGAAGATTAGAACTTGTCGTAGTTATATCGGAAATGTAATTAAATTATTCATGAAATTTTTGACGTAAACGTTATGTCATTTAATCTGAATAATTCTGAAAAACAATCAAAATGCATTTATAATCAATCGTAGTATTATTATGATGGGATAATGTGTTTGTTCTTTTTTCACGTTTCAACACTGACATGATGGTATGATTTTTTATTGTGAAGATACGTCTGAACTTGGTCTGAACTAATTCTCTATCACCACACGAGCAAAGCTGTGGTTAACAGTTACTTTTCCATAAATGACTAACATTTACAATGACTAACGTTGGCGTCTCGTACTACTGAAAAAAAAGTATGTTGTGCACTAATTATTATTTTATTTCTTCATTTATACATTGTGTTTTTGTTTGTAAAACAGGGCTCTAAAAGAGTCGATCGAATGTCGGGTACATATGTCTGAAGTGGCTATTGATACTGTCAAGGGGGGTGAGCAACGGACATCCCAACAAAGAAAAAATAAAGGATGGTACACGCGCTAATGGTAGCGGAAGTAAAAGGTTAAAAGCTGTTGAATACACCCAAATAAATGGAGGTAGAGATCTCTATCTACCGAACCAATGAGTTCCATAAAACACAGATAAACCATAGTTCTTTTTATAATGAAGACAGGTAGAGAAATAATTCACTCCGTTCAAGTAGGTTCAATGGACATTTCATACTTATATTTCTTTATGCTAATTTTTCCGCCTAGAAAAGTAGATGAATCAATTGTATATTTCTTTAATCATGAATTCTATATTCCTTGGTAGCGTTTATTCTGATGAATGAGATATTGCAAGTTATAAAGAATGATATCTTATTAGAATTAAATTTGGTATATCATTTTCCAATATTCTCTACACTCCATGGTTCTCAGTCACGACTGCTTTGTCCATTCCTAACCAAAATTTATTTAAAACATTTTTATCCAAGCCAATATCATTTTAAATATGAAATAACAAATTAAACAATGCCAAAAACATCGCAGCCAGAAATAAAATACCACTTTTTTTTCTGAAATACCTGTTAAAAATGTCTTATTGCTGGTTCGTACTAATATCTGCTGAGTCGTCAATAATAAGACTACTTGTGCTGCCCTATATTAATTTATTAGTTCATCAGCAAAATAGGGTGCCAAAACATTTTTGATAACTTCAATAAGTTTGGTGTATCAGTCACCCGTTGCTATGGAATAGAAGAAAGATGATTTAACTAATCTTTAAACTTGCGAGATTTTGTATTTGTAGATTTTTCACCTGGCTTGAATTCTATAGTTTAATTGCCGGATATCGCTGAGTTTAATTTTTTTTAGTTGTTTTTTATTGATATTGTTCTAATTAAATTAATTAACGTCTCTAAATTGTCTGTGTATTGGTGTTGTCTTTGAGTCGAGTAAATGTATGAAGTCTAGTATCTTGCCTTTGGCAGATTGCAAAACTACCGAGTGGTTCCAAAGTGCTGTAATAAGCCTTAATGCTTTATTATCTCGCACACAAAACGGATTGCTAACCATACCTTACCTTTTTAAAACAAAATCTCTTAAGAAATATGTTTCTATTGTGTGGTGAGTTTTGCAAAATGTTAATATTAGTTGTAAAGCGAGACAAAAAAAGAAACAAAAGGATGCTTACAACAAAAGAAAAACCTTTTCTAGGTACTAAAATAAATTTGCTGCGATTTAGTGTCCGTAGAAATTTTGTTCGGCGACCTTACAAAGGATCTGGAAAGATCGAAATCAATTAAGAAATACGAAATCAATCAATGAAGATATTAAATTTTTGGTTCCTTATATAATGATGAAGATTGGTATTTCAGTACATATAATTAATAAGGTCTTTAACACAATATAAAAGGATAAATGTTTGTCTTACTGGTTTTAGAAATGCTGCCCAAAGTAACTACCACGCCGACGAAGTCGCAGGCAAAAGCTAGTATCTAAATATTTATTCGTAGATGCCGTCTTATTGAATAGATTGTACTCACGCAAGGGGGATATTGCAATGAAACGTAAGATTACTCAAAAAATGTATAAACTATATTTAAATAATATTAATTAATAGTGGTTGTCGCGAGCAAAATACCTGAAAAAATAACAAAACTCACATTATTATTGCTCCTGTAATTAGTTACATAACAAATTTATGTATAGAACAGGGAATATTTCCTGATAGACTTAAATATCAACATTTAAACCAATTTTCAAAAAGCATAGTGAGGAAGAAATGAATTCTTATAGGCCGATAGCTTTGTTACCCATTTTTTATCTATCTATAATTATAGCTATCTAGCTATCTATAATTTTCTTGAATCACATAACATTTTAGCAAACCAACAAATGGGATTCAGGAAGAGTAAAACTATAAATATGGCGATATTCAATTTTTTGCAAAAAGTAACGAAGAGTATGGATGCCAGAGTTCGTGCGACAGCGCTCTTCATGGATATGAGCAAAGCTTTTGATCACGTTAATCATAGGATCTTATTATCTAAGTTATATCAATATGGAATCCGCGGTAATATACACAAACAAATAGAGTCATATTTATCTAATCGACGACAAAAAACACAACTTAAAAAATCTGTCAAAGGACTAGAACAGAAGTTGTATATTCATCTAAAATCAGATATAATTATCCCTTTGGCGTGCCTCAAGGCAGTGTGCTGGGACCCCTATTATTTTTGATATATATTAACGACATGCCCAATATAACTAATCATGACATGACTTGTTTGCAGATGATAGTACTCTTCTGTTCATAGGTAATAGTGATGTAGGTGATCATGAAAATGAAATAAATATGACATTAAAGTTAATTATTCAGTGGTTTAATTATAACGATCTTAAAATAAATCTAGAAAAAACTCAATTTATGAATTTCCGACAAAGGACTAACAAACTCTTTGACTTAAACATTAACTATGCTGGTACACAAATAAAAGAATCAGATGTTACAAAATTTCTGGGTTTGTATATTGATAAAAGGATGACTTGGAAAACACACACTGAACATGTTTGCAAAAAGTTGTCCCAGTATTCTTGTGCACTGTACAAACTTAGTAGGATCGCGAATCAGTGCACGGTCCTTACAGCTTATCACGCGTACGTAGTTTCTACTGTTCGATACGGCATTATATTTTGGGGATATTCGACTGATTCTGTAACTGCCTTTAGAGCCCAGAAAAAATGTGTTAGGAGCATGTGTCACTTACAGAGTACGGATACCTGTAGGCCATATTTTATTAAACTAAATATTATGACCCTGCCATCAATCTATATATTCGAAGTTGGTATTTTTGTCAAACAGAATCAACAACTGTTTGAAAATAAGACGAGATTGCGTCATCGAGACAAATTGTGTACAATACCCTCTAAGACAGCACTGTTGAACAAATGTATATTTTGTATGGCTCCAAAAATTTTTATAAAAATTCCAAAAACAATACGTAATCTGGATAATTGTAATGTTTTTAAAAGAAACTTTGTAAATTGTTAGTAGCTAAAGCATATTATAGTGTAAACGAGTATCTAGCTGACAGTACTTTGTAAATGTATAAATACTTAATGATTAATTGATTTTTTTTGACATAACATGTTATTGATTAGATTAGTTGACAATTACTAACCTACTAATATTGTATGCCTTTTAGGCAGATCACGGTGTAACTATTCAGTCCTTGCATCCAATATCTTTATATAACCTGTGATCAACAATAAAGATTGATTTGATTTGATTTGATTTTGATTTATTATATATACATATTTAATGTAAACTAAAATACGAAAGGTTCTTGAGCCTATGTTTCAATTTAACAAATATGGCGTGTTGAAAATCTGTAGGTGAAGCAAGATTGGCACCCTACAGAAGATAAAGTATGTTTGATAAAAATATAATCAGCCTTATTGTAATAGCCATAAAATATAAAACAAATAGTACTGATCGTTCGATGATGGTGTATAGTATACTTTTTTAGAAATTAAAGAGTCGTATTTTGCCAATCTTAAGTAATAAGCTTTCCAAAATACCTGGTTCATACCTATCCCGTCTATCTCGAATGCTCCCCTTTTTGGGGCAAATATTGGTGAACTCGAGCTAGGCCACGATGTTATCTGTAATAAGAATTTTGATTATATCATAACATCTCAATCGGTATTATCCATAGATGTTACTATACTTTTTATATCAGTAATTTAAATCGGCTCCAAAGCACCCAGTTCTTGTGGTGAAAACAATCGTTTCCTTAGTCACTGAGAGTTCTATTTATTAGGTACTAAACTTTAGAGTACATCCTAAGTTCTCATATAGTGGCGTTTATAGATGTTAGATTAAACTTCTAAATCGTTAGTTACAATGATCTCCAGCTCTACCAGCTTTTCTGGTGATAATAGTAGCTCGCCAACTTTCTTACTCACTGCAAATTCTAGTTTCTGAAACTTATTATTAAACGTTGATTTCTATTAGAGCAAGGATTCTCATTTGATGTCATACATAAATGTCACTATATACTTCGATATTAGTAGCTAAATCTCTTTCAATTCCACCAGCTCGTTTGATGATTATTACAACTGATGTGTAATACGTTGTTACTATGCATAAATGATTATGCACGCGGCACCATACTCAAAACGTCACTGGAAATTTTGGTTTTTATTATTAAACAAGTACAAGAATCAAAGAGAAGCTTCCATAGTGGTACCTGTTGGCATCTCTTGTGACTATACCTTAAATTCCTTGTATGCCGATGTCATAGTCGTTTTAGTTGCACTGTGTTCCGCAATCAACAAGCTCGTACAAGATGCCGAACACAGAGATGGGGGTTGATCTTATCTGTAAATTCAGTTACAAAATCTGTTTATTGACGTCACTTCGCCTGCGGTTCGCTCGGTTACATCTACAAATCATATATCATGATTGATCATTTGAAATATAACATTGTGATTAAGAAAATACGAACATTACTGACAGAATATACGAACAGAATTTTAATATTCGAATGAATATACTATTTACCCAGATACTTACCTGGACGAACCTGTGTATTCTTCGTCTGGGAAGCAGTTTGTTCTAAATAAACCTAATATGGAAAATACAAGACGAAGAGACCACGAAACCAAATCAACATAGCCAATAGACGGATGATGGTATATTGCACGAACAATCAGAATAGAAATACTGTAATAAATATTCTAAGACATTAAGATTATTGCATGATTTCGGTTTCAATATTACATATTTATTAATTTTGACTTAGAAAAAAAAAACATAACTGAGAGAAGAAATAGACTATTGTTAACTTTTATGACAAAAAAAAATAGCTAATGACTAAAAAAATAGCTATTAGTGTTTTGGTTTATGCTTCCCCTTATTAATCTTGGCATCCAATTCAGAAACTGTGGACAGATAAATGTTTAATATAGATTATTTATTATTTTCACTTCATAACGAATGAAAAAAAAAGTCAATAACGTAAAATGTCACAATATAAAAATAAACTTACTTTCCTCTTTTAAAGTCTCAATTTGAGCCTTCAGCTCTCGAATGCTTTCTTGGGGCTGCTGCTGCAAGACTGCAAGTCTTGTTATGGTCATTGTGAGTAGTTCCGCTAGTTTTATCTAGAGAGGATATAATATATGTTTTATTCATAAATTTAATATCAATATCTAAAGACTAAATACTTACCTTAGCCTCACATCCCATTTCTCGTGCCAACTCAAGAATGGCCTCTGTTTGCTCGTTCCGACGCTCTCTTTCGTATTGCGCGTTGCGCGCACGTCGCTCCATCTGAAGAAAAGCAGACATTTTGTTATTTGTATGGTATTGGTATAAACAATTTATTTTAGGTATATATTTGAAACAAATTTTGGATCTCTTTTTACGAATACTTCGCTGACTTAGTATAAAAATTGACTCAGTCAAAGTGTAAAAGACACCTACTTAAAAGCAATCAAAGCCCTCTGGGCATCACTTAGTAAATATAGATAATATTAACGACTAAAGTTGTAATAATGACCTGAGTTGGTGCTTAACTATTGTAAACTGTATGCATGTCGCGTTTGCGTTCAGACTCGCCTGAACTTTATAGTTGAATTTAGTCAGCTGGGCGACATCTTGTAAATAATAGATAGCACTATCAACTAAACTTGTAATAATTACCTGCGTCAGTGCTCGCCGATTGTGGCCTGTTGGCCGGCCCCGTTTGCGTTCAGACCCGCTTGACGCCTGTTCGTTGTTCTACAACAAATGAAAAGTAATAAAACATAACACGCTATTGTGAAAGAGTATTAGTAGTAGGTACCTTGTCAAAACTAAAATGTATCCAAGTTACTTGTTCGTCAGTCAAGTTATTTGTATGTATTTACAATTCTGGTAATGATTTCTGGAACGAACTAACCACATTAACTTTGCTAGTTTATATCAACTTTACACCTATATTCATAACTGAAATTGAACGATATCGCAATGTTTCGAAAGTAGAAACAATTATCAGTAAGTGTTACTTTTTTGGTTGAACAGATGATGTTTCATTGTCAGATTCATATAATGTTTACAAAAATTATGGGAACTAATTTTTGGTTGAATAGATATTTTTTTATTGTCTTATATATGATATTTACAAAACTTATAGGGACTATCTTGTTGGCAAATTAGGAAAACGGTTAGTCAGATGACTCATAACTAATAAAAATTAATAGTTAAGAACAAATACCCATTCAAAATTAATGTTTTGTCAACTTACTTTTTCGGCCATGATGAGACACAGATTATCACACAACAATAAAATATAACAATAACACCACGTAACACAGCAAAAATGGAAGCTAAATACTAAGATTAAATACGTTTTCCCGCGTTTATATAGTGTACGTACCCTTCCCGCCCTCTTCACCCCCTCGTCTACCTACAAATCACCCTATTCAGATTAAGAAAACGAGCTGTGTACAGGTAGCTTCATATAGTTATTGTCAAAATTTTCAAACAATTAGGTACAGCCAGAGCAATGACAAACGCTGGAAAGGCAAGTTTTAAAACAGATGGTAATGTTTTGTATTAAAAGCGTAACTTAATTTAACTATTTGGTATAAAAACGATACAAAAGTATTTTTCAAATTTCGATAGGCTCAAGGAAAAAATGTCGCTGCAATATCAATACAATAATAATTAAACACCAATTCATTTTAAATATTTTTGTAATGTTTAAATACCAGATTTAATGATTAGAAAGCAGGTATACTTATTACTTAATAGGTAGATTAGAAATATCATTAGCTAAAAATCGTGTTCTTAGTTTGCAACAGTTTGCTGTTGTAACATGGCGGCACCAGGCTACCACATTGATTTTGTACTCTAATATTAATCTAATAAGGTTTAAAGCTCTAATAATAATTGAGAAATTTGACAGTGATGTAAAACCTGACGTGCTGTTGAATGTAACATTCTCTAAACTTAAAAAAGAAAACTAACTTTAATTTACATTTGTTCCATTCTATTTCGTAGTCGTATGTGATAAAAGAAATGTAATTGTACTCCTGCATACTTGTTCTTCTCTTCTTCAGCATGTCTCTACTGTATCAGTGTAGGCCTCCTTCAGCATTTTCGATTCATACTTTAGGGTTGGTAGCGGAGGAATCTTATCTAAAGATCAACGGTAGCGCCTATAGTCTGAGCAAGATGGATTACTTCTCACCTATCAAGACGCCTTAGACAAGCGGGTAGGTTAATACGATCAAACCCTTCAACATTATGGAAAGTCAGCTCCTGCACACTATAACAATAATAATACAATAAGTTTACTTATGCAACAGAATTACTACCATTAATCTCTTCTATATCTAGTTCTTTACTAATGAGGTTTATGTGCATTTTTCTGTTACTGTCCTGTTATTTGTCCAATAAATATCATGCATATGAAAAGCTGCTATTTTTAAGCTGCTTGTGGCTTTT
The DNA here is from genome assembly GCA_918026875.4 of Diatraea saccharalis. Lineage (NCBI taxonomy): Eukaryota > Metazoa > Arthropoda > Insecta > Lepidoptera > Crambidae > Diatraea > Diatraea saccharalis. The sequence goes on along the minus strand of OU893333.1, from coordinate 27,748,990 downwards.
TCATTACATATCAAGTTTTATTATTCATAGACAGAAATGATTTAAACATAAGATGTATTGATAAGTCTGTACCTTATAAATGCAACTATGAGTTCTCCAATTGATAGTTGGAGTCAATGTTCTATTCTGGCTAACTCGTGATAACACTCAGGGTAACCTGATCGAGAAGAACGCACGTTTAAAATAGTCTTAAAAAACTAGTAAATTAACTAGTCATTAATTGCGTATACATTTAAATTATCTAACAAAATAACATTTTGAATTTGAAAATCTATTTTGTCACTGGCAATCTGAGATGGGACTCGAGCCCATGAACTTTCATAATCAAGGGCGACTGCTCTAATCACTAAGCTACCTAAGACCTAACAGGACTGACAAATTTTTAAGCATTTATTACTTTTTCGCTACTACAGAGCAGAGCGTATTTGCATCAATGTTCGGGCACCCAAACAGTCAAAAGAAATATTTTTACAAATATTTAAACTTTCGATTAACATGAAATTTTATAATTGTTATATTCGATCAATTTTGCATTCACTATGCTATACTAACAATACACTTTGTCTCTGGCACTACGTTGGTCCACATCTTTATGTAAATGTAGTTTTCAATCTTCTTCTTGGTCTATCTTTGTTTCTTTTTCCGTCTCTTGGTATTTACTCTATAACTTTCCTTACCCATCTATATACAGCGTTCTGTACACATGACCTGCTCATTTCTGTTTGAGGTTTCTTATTGTAATATTTGTATTATTTACTTTAGTTTGCTTTCTAATCTAGACCAACAAGGTTATATTATGTGATAATTATTCCAAGCATGCTTCTTCATTTTTCATTGATGTAGGGACAATTTATTTTCATCTAATATTGTCCCGATAAAATTTCTGAAATGGTAAAATATTTAAGGTTTTTAAAAAATCTTTTAATTTACGATATTTCTGTTTTCCTCTGGATTTTTTGCACAACATATATGATCCAAACGCGCTGGGTTCGTCCGCCAACACGAATTCCTGCCCACCATGATTGTTTCACCTTGGTATGAGTGGGCTTCTGAGGGTGCTGTAGTTCTCCAAACCTTGTTCTACGTGAATCTGGATGAAACTCTAGCTATCACTTCATGGTAAATGCTTTCGAGTCAACGATTTCGATTTTGCAATGCTGGAACATGTAGCGATCTCCGAGAATAAAGACCAACTTAATGCAACCTCCTTCGCACAGTTTGGTTGCTCACTAATTGCTAGTGGTTCTCCTGGAGCATAAATTGTCATTAAGCCTTTGTACTGGTTGGACGCTGTGATATTGCGTCGTATTCTGGCGTTCATTTGGAGAAATCGATTCTGACTCTGCGTAGTAACGCGGTATCTACCCTTGTATCGCTCAGTCACCTCTCCAGTTCTGCGATAACGTAACCACAACCTTGATATCATATTTTGGCTAGTGTGTAGGGCTTCAGCAAAGACGGGAGGAATAGCTACATTTTATAACTTGCTCACGGCTCTTAACATTTCATATTGACTTAAATGACGACGTACCATGACTCTTAAAGCTCACCCGGCATATTAAATAAAAAAGGAAAAAATATAATTTATTTTCTTTAATTAACATCAATAAAACAATTTTAATTTTCCTTATATCCGAATCACTAACATTTTTTTAAATTACATTTTGAAAATAGATCAAAAGAGGTTTCAATCTGTGTATAAACTTTTTATGAAAACTAAAGAGATTTTCAACTATGAAATCGTATATAATTTAGCATTGCGGTATCCCTAGATTCTGTTGATATGTTTGTGTTTTCTTAATACGATTCTTCAGAAAACAATGAAATGTTTATATATTACTTATGTAATTGAAAACGATAAATAAAATATATAAATGTACTTACCCACTACATAAATACAGTAAATCCTAATCTTTTTTGGAGTTTTTCAATAAATAGAAAGATTTAGAAGGAAAAAGTAACACAGAGTGATAATCGCGTAAAAGATCTCACGCTTTCGCCCTCCCAAGACTAATTCACGGAACACATTTATTTACGACCTACAGGACGTTGTGGTAGGAGGTAGTGAAAAGAAATATTGTTCATATATATTGTCATTAAGCCAAAGACAATTCTTCACGCAGAGTAATAATCGCGTAAAAGATATGACGCTTCGCCCTCCCAAGCCTAATTCACGGAACATAAGTACTTATTTACGACCTACAGGACGTTGTGGTAGGAGGTAGTGAAATTAAAAATTTGTTCATTTTTATTGTCATTATGCCAAAGACAATTCTTCACCATTGTTCATAGAACATTTTTAATGACCTTCATTTATAGTATTTTGAAACTCACTTTCATTTTCTGCGTTCAAAATGAAAATAATTATTCATTGAATAAATAAATAATAATAATTTTTGTACAAGCCCGTATTTAGTTTTTTTATTAAATTACATCATAAAGTAAAAACATAACTAAAAATATCCCACTTAAAATATTATAATGAAGAAGTATTAAAAAAAGAAAGCACAAAAAAGCATCTCACTAGATGCTTTTTTGTGCTTTTCTAGCAAAAGTTAAATTTGCAGAAAACGAATGGACCAAGGATAGTCCTTTAAGATTTCCGTTCCTTTTAACTATAAGTTCAAAACTTAGCTATCAATACAAATCCAAAAAATTATAAATAGAATATGAGTTGTTTATTCAGTTTTAAAAATTAATTTACTTTAAGCGTTGTCATGGAGAAATAAGAAAGTCGTAGCGACATCTAGTAAGATTTCGGGAACTAATATGTTTTTTTTAAATGGGTGTTATTTATATTAAAATAATTCAAATATGAAAATAGAGAACTCTGGTTACTCAAAAGAGAATAGAAAATCAAGTCCTTAAATCTCTCTTACCTATAGTGCTGGTAATCATGTAGAGGTCCTAGAACGATTGAAATATTTTTTTTTTGTAGACCCCGAAGAAATTCCCTGTCGAATATTGCTCTTTAAGAGGATCAATCTTACGAATCCTAAGTTGCATTTCACGACGTCATGTTTCATCGTCTGTGTCTAAATCTACGGGATGGCCTCATTACTCTAGCAGTGCCAACCATTGTCATCCATTAGCCGTTGGTGGAAAGGAATTCGTTGACGTCGAGTAAAACAGTGCTTATTTTCATATAGACGTTCACCGTTCACCAACCAAGTTCTATTTGTTCCACATTCAACATAAAATTCTATCAGAGTTCCTGAAGAAATGCGCCGTATTCCGATACTGGCTTGCTCTTTTGTAGCTATCTCGGATCGTAAATCTAAAGTCGTCTGTCTTAAATTGAGAGAATGAAGGCAGATTTACACAGGGTCAGTAGCTGTCGTCAGTGCTGGCGCCGAAAACTGACTCGTACTATTTACACACAGTCGTCTGTAGTAGAGGATTTTTCTTTTGATGTACACGCAAAGAAATATTTTTCATCTCGATACGGCCAAACCTTCATTTCTCGTGCAATATTCTGTAATGGTGTTTCACGCATTTCTTTATTTCTGTAATTTATTATCCCACAGACATTCATTGTCGCGGTATAGTTGAATAAGCCTTAAGTTTTTCGTGTCGCTTAGTTTCCTCGTCATTTTGTGATGCGGTGCGACGCCGCGTGGTCCCCACACAATAGAGCAGCAGCGACTGACTTCGGCATTTACACGGCGTCAGTTGCGCTGGCGCCGGTGGCGGGGGGAGCAGACTGACGCCAAAAATATGAAACGGGGATATGGAAGTCAATGCTGACGCGACAGTACAGTACTGACTTGAAATCAATTTACACGATGGCAGTGCCAGGTCAGCACTGACTCGGCAATTGACTGACGTTAGTTACTGACTCAATGTAAAATAGCCTTTACGCGCGAAGGCGGTATGTCATATTATTCATCGTGTGTCTAGATTTACGCAATGGCCTCATGATTCTTCCAGTGTCATTCATTGGTCGTTGGTAGTGATGATGTCGTTCGCGTGAAATAAGACAGTACTAATTTTCATGTAGACGTACCTGGACAATAAGTTCTTTTAATAAACGATGGGTATAAAAAAATAAAATAAACAACAGAACCTTCACGGGCGCAATATTTGCGAACTAGGAGTCAAATCAAATCAAATCATTTATTGCATGTCACATTAAAATTATAACATAGTAATTATTTTGTTGCTCGTGTACATGTGACGCCCTGTAAGGGCATGGTAATGTTACAATACAATACAATACAATAAAATAAAATACAAATACCCAAAATTAAATAATATTAGAAATTACATGTCAAGAAACTTATAACAATATATATTAACAATAATTAAATTAAATATAAATTAGGCATTTCAAATATCACAATGTTCATCAATAACAATTTTTAATTTATTAATATTAGTATAATATTTATGTAATATTTATAATTCATCTATATTGTAATATGCTTTATTTAGTAAGAATAATTTTAATTGATTATTAAATGACATATCTGTTTCCAGATTTTTAATATAATTTGGTATATGATTATAGATTTTTATTGACATAGCATGCGGGCCTGACGAGACTATTTCTAATTTTGAGAAGTGCATTTCTAGTTTGTTTAAATATCTATTGCCTCTCCTAACACTTGTTATAGGTGTATAAAATTCTGGGTGTTTCCTTAAGAACTTACATGTTTCAAGAATATATATTGACACAAGAGTCAGTATTTTGTGTTTAACAAAATGAGGACGACATGATTCCATTTGATCGATATTAGACATTATTCTGATACACTTCTTCTGTAGTATAAATATTTGATCTACATGACATGAGTTTCCCCACAGAACAATTCCGTAGGATAGAATTGAATATGCATATGCGTAGTAAGCTGTAAGGGCAGTTTTAAAATCCGTTACAAGTTTAAGATGATGTAGTGCATATATAAAAGACGACATTTTATTTACTGTCTTTTTAATATGTGTTTTCCAATTCAAACACGTATCCAAATCCACTCCTAACAAAGTAGCAGAGTCAACGGTCTCTAATTTTGTACTCTTATAACTATATGAAATTTGTAATTTTGATTTTTGATATGGCTTAAACTGAATAATTTTGGTTTTACTAAGATTAAGATGTAAATGACGAAAGTCTAGCCAGTTTACTATTTTGTTCAATGTAGAATTAAGTTTAGTTTTTAAGTCTGTTCCGTTGGAGCATGAAAACAAGACAGAGACATCATTGGCAAAAAGCATGCATATGTTTGGAAGATCATTTATATAAATAAGGAATAAGATACATCCTAAAACGCTGCCCTGGGGAATAGAGCCTTCAATATGGATTGCATCTGATTTGGTATAGGTAATCATACCCGTTACAAAATTTGTATGTTGAATTTCTACATATTGATAACGGTTATGGAGGTATGATTTAAACCAATCATGGGCTTCTCCTCTGATTCCCGTTTGGTATAATTTATTCAAAAGGGTTTTATATGACACCCTATCATAGGCCTTACTCATATCGAGTAAAAGGCCTACCGCGTACTTTTTATTATTAATTTCGTTTAAAATATTTTTTATATATTTATAAATTGCTAAGGTAGTGGAATGGTTTTTCCGAAAGCCGTTTTGATTTTCATGCAAAATTTTGTATTTTTCAAAAAAGGAATACATACGCCTCGCGATAACTGTTTCAAATATTTTTGCTGATGTTGGTAACAAAGCGATGGGTCGGTAATTATTAACCTCGGTTTGATCTCCCTTTTTGTGGATAGGTTTGATTATGGATACTTTTAACGCGTCAGGAAATATACCTTCTGAAATGGATTGATTTACTAATTTAGTATATGGGACCGTTAGTAAATCGACACAACTTTTAATCAAAACCGGGGGAATTTCATCAATATCGTAAGATTTTTTGTTTTTTAGTTTCATTATAATTTTTTTCATCTCTGTTGTGTCCACTGGGTTCAAGAATATAGTATTTTCGATGTTTTGTGTTATTTTTATATTTTTTGAAGTTGGTGGGGCATATGAATTTCCAATTTTAGCGAAAAAGGTATTAAATGAATCCGCCACCTCCTTAGGGTCTGATAATATACATTTATTTGTTGTTTTGAGTTGGATATTCGTATTTTTACGCATATTTCTGTTTGTTTCATTATTTATGATTTGCCACATAGATTTAGTTTTATTATGCGAATTCTCAAATTTAGATTTATTACATTTTTTTTATATATTTATAGCTTTTCTCAATATTTTACAGTATTGTTTATAGTGTTTTGCGAAGTTAATAGATTTTGATTTAGATATCAATAACTTCAAGTGTCTTTTGTGACAACATGATATTTTTATTCCTTTTGTAAGATTTTTTTATTTCTTTTATTTTTATTTTTTTTATAGTGAGTTGTTGACTCTTTTTCGAACAACGAAACGCGACTTTCACCGTAAAATAGTCTAAAAAACTACTTTTTTTTACTAGTGTATGTCGAAGACGGACTGAATAGAACAAGAAATTTTGTCAAAGTAACTAGTTGAAGTAGTTCATGAAACTGTTTTCAGAATAAATTGTTTAGACATATTTGTTCACGTCGACCCGACAACTGTTCATTAAAGTAGACGGTATGTAGATAAATGAACTTCCTATCATATTTTTTCTTCATTCCTAATATTGTTGTGTATTTATAAATATCTAATCTTCAAATTGAGATAGTTATTTGCCTTTATTCATCAAATTATTCAAACTGGTGATAACACAATCGAAGAAAATTAATATGTAGAATGCTAATTGCATAATTTAACCTTGACCTACGCCATCCACTTCCATGTTAATTTAGTTACAAAGTTCAAATGTGTATTTATCTCTGAAAAGTAATGTACTAGGAACACTATATCCTTATGTTAACTTAATGTTTTCACGTAATCGAGTAAGCGAGACACGTACTATCGGTGGCGAAGAACAGAGAAAAAGGAAGAAAAAAGAATTGGACTATATTATCGGTCGTGATATCTTGCGGCTCGACTGCCTCCACTTTCTACGGTGAAAATATTGAGTCGTTACAACGATGATGACCATTTCTATATCAAATAAATGAGTTTCATTTAATTAAACCATTAGGTCGTGTGTCTGCGATATTAGTCATAAACGTATTACTGGTCTTAGTCATAAATAGGTTGTAGTTATCTTCAACATTGTTAATGCTGATATGAGACGACACTACGTTTGCCGAGGCGTGGTATCCATTCAAGAACCAGTCTGCTCTACCCTTCGTCGGTTCTACGACAGATGTGGCCAGCCCACTGCCACTTCAGATTGCTACATTTTTGGATGACCTCCATCACTTTAGTCTTCTGCCGGATGACCTCATGCCGGATTTTATCCCTTAGAGAGACTCCGAGCATAGACCTTTCCATAGCTCGCTAAGCGACATGTCGGTGGGCCAACTTCAATGTCATGTTCCACGTTTCGGCCCCATAGCTCATGACCGATAGGACGCATTAATTGAATACCCAGGTCTTCAAGCATTGTGCATCGGGACTTTGCCACGTCCACTTCTTTTGGGGCTTCTTTTTGAAGAAACTTCATACAGAACAGCCGCTCCTTATTGGGGAAGGATAGTTGATCTCCCTCTCGGAAGTAGGAAATGTGACCAGATTCCAGGGTTATCGTGTCCTCTCCCTGTCTTCGAATTTCAGACAGCCCTAGAACGTGCCAATTGACGATTTTCAATTCCTCCTCGAGATCGATGAAGCTTTCCTCCAGTCGCAAACTCCATCCGTTATACATAGCCTACGTCAAATTTTGGCAGCGATCCGTAGCCTGGAGATTCTTAGCACCCCCTACCCCACCGTAATCAAGGCCGCTGCCGTGGTCTGGAATAGCGGGGCGGCCGGGGCGGCATTGGGGTTTTGGTTGCCACCGTGTTCTTGGTTACCTTTTCACGTGGGGGGTTTATGCCCTACTCACCACGCTGGGCAGGCGGGTTGGTGAGCGCAGAGCTGAGTCTCGCAACGATGACGCTGCTGCCCGCCATCAGCCAGGAGATTTAACTCATTTTAGATGTTTATACCGCCATCTGTTCCGTCGCCAGAGTCTCGTTCGTTCATCAGCAGAGTATACCACGTGCGGGAGGGGTTGGCATTTAGAGTTTGTATATATATTTTTTCTTTTGGATGGTTTTACCCCTTATACTCAAAAAAAGTTACGTCTAATTAGTCCTTACGCCTAATTAGTACCTTTAAGGGTACCGAAAAGTGAACATGTTGGAAGTTGTTTATTTTTAATTTATTGTTTTTGATCCTAATGTTAAGAATGATTTGTAATGATTTGTAGTTGTAGCATTAGTTATAGATATTTTAAGTTCAAGAGAGGTAAGATTGGTTGCAATTGATATACGTTCTTATTTCATTGTAGTATACGTAGATAATTCTTATTTAGACTCCACTTAAAGGCATTCATTCTATGATTGTATTAGATTTTTTTACTTAATAAAACATAATAAACATATGATTATATTTGTACTGTAATTTTAAGGCAATAATTAAGATCTCCGTAAGCAAAGAAGTTACCACCAAATGAAAATTTTATTAGTTTGTAGTAAAAAGCTTAAATAATAAAATAACACCAAAAAAATACATAAAATTCCTGTATATATTTTGCTGCACCTGCGCTGGATCGAAAATGTTGCTAAATTGCAATCTCTAATCACACCGAAGACACCTATGTGCTTTAGTGATTTCCTACTAAACTTCAAGACAACTTTGCTGCATGCAGCGAATCAGGTTTCCAACGAGGAAGTGGCTGCAGTAGTAGTTTTTGCACTAGCGAAGGTTCGCCCGGAGGTGGAGTTGGGTCTGGGTTCGATTGATGACGAGGCATCCGCGAGCGAACCATACAAGTGGTTCGGTTGTCATTTTAGAATAAGGACGAAGTCTTAAAACTATTGACTTCTGTTGAATGCGATATACCTTGCGACTTTAGTTGATGCTATTTAGTCGTTTTGCTTTGCTTTTCCGATTATCTTTGCAGTGATCTTACCCATGATAATAAATATATCGTACTGAGAGTTTTATTTGCTGCTTTTAAATATTGAAATTGCAATTATGTCTTGTGCTGGATGTTTGTCATTTGCATCTAAGGAGGACTCAATAGTTTGTTCCGTGAAGGCTTGCAAGAAAACGTTTCACTTGTTATGCACCAAAACGGGCCAGCTTACTGCTTCTCAGAAAAAAAACTGGACATGCCCCGATTGTCACGCTGCTGCTAAAAAAGGAGGTGATAACTCGCAGACGCCTGTGAAACCCTATGACAATATAACGATGCGTAATAAATCAAATCGAGCTATAAACTGTTTGCAAGTTGAGACTGGGCACCAAGATATAAGAGAAGTGATAAGAGAAGAACTAGATAAAGTGAAAAAATCTATAATTACCGAATTGGAAGAAAGTATCCGTTGTATGGTGAAGTTCGAGTTCAAACAGATAGCTGAAAAAATCACTTCTTTGGAAAGATCTGTAGAATATGTAACTGAAGAATATCATAACATAAAAAAGGATCTTGCATCCAAGAACACCTCGATACAGAATCTACAAGTCGAAAATAATAGTTTGACCGAGACTGTAAAGATTATGACCGCTAAACTGGAGAGTATGGAACAATATAATAGATCGTGTAATTTGGAGATACAGTGTGTGCCTGAGCGTAATAATGAGAACATACCTACAATCATTAAGCAATTATCAAAAACTATATCATGCGATCTGAATGACGCCGATATACACCAGTATATGCGCATTGCTAAGAACAACAAGAATGACTCAAGGCCAAGATCTATTATAGTTAAACTGGCTACACCTCGAATCCGCGACAAATTCTTAGCAGGAGTAATTACTTATAATAGAAGTCATGCAGGTGATAAGCTGAACACAGGCCACATTGGGTATGGCGGAGACAAAAAGCCAATTTATGTGGTTGAACATCTCTCCCCTGCGAACAGAGCCCTTCATGCAGCAGCACGCTTAAAGGCCAGGGAAAAGGCGTATAAATTTGTATGGGTAAAGCAGGGCAGGGTTTTTATGCGTAAAAACGAGATATCAGATCATATTTATGTTAAAAATATGGAATTTCTCGAAAAAGTAGTTTAATTTTTTTTTCTTTCTTTTTTTAGTCATATTTTTGGTGATTCATTTGTAAAGTTCGTTGGTTTAAGTATCTATTACCAGAATGTAAGAGGTTTGCGCACAAAAACTCATGACTTTTATTGTAATTTATTGTGTCTTAATTATGATATTATTGTATTAACAGAGACCTGGTTAAACGATAGCGTTCACGATTCGGAATTGTTTGATAACCGTTATGTTGTTTATAGACGCGATAGGCACATTCTCAAAAAGACTGGTAAGATTAAGGATGGAGGCGGGGTGCTCATAGCTATTGCGAAAAAATATAGGAGTAGTCATTTAAGAATACACGAAAGTGGAAACGAGGACCTATGGGTCAATCTTCATGCAAATAATAAAAATTACACTTTTTGTGCAGTTTATCTGCCACCCCCACTTAAGAAAGAAAATCTTGTTTCTTTTGTTAACAATTTCAATAGTCACGGAGTCTGTGGGTAACGTAATGCTGATTGGAGATTTTAATTTAAGTTGTATAACATGGCCCATCGATCCTCTAAAAACATGCATAGTTCCTAAGCATAGCGGTTCTGGTCTTGCTCAAATTTTGATTGATTTTGCGTCTCTTAACAATTTCGCTCAATTGAATAATGTCATCAATACTAATAATAAAGTGCTCGACTTGGTCTTTTGTGACTATGGCGACTGGGTAACCGTTTCTAAGGCTGTTAATGCTCTTTCGAAGGTCGACACTCAGCATCCTCCAATTGTCATTGACATCAAATTTGCAAAGAAAAGTTATAATCTTGATAATAATGCTGAAGTGTTGAAATATAATTATTATAAGGCTGATTACGAATTAATTTTGAACGATTTGAATAAAATAGATTGGATTAACGAGTTCGACGTTTGTGCGGATGTGAATGAAATGGTAGACATTTTCTATTGTCATCTTTATACAGTTATAAATAAGTATGTTCCCAAATCTGTAAGAAGGAGTAATAAATATCCTAATTGGTTTCCAAAGACTCTGATTATATTGTTGAGTGATAAACGTAAACTTTTAAAAAAATACAGAATCCACAAGAACCCTCTGGATCGCATTTCTTTGCAATTATTAAGTCAACGCTGTGCAGCACTAACTACTCGCTGCTATAAGAAATATATAAATAATATTGAGCAGTGCATAGGAAGTAAGCGAAATTCAAACTCTCACTATCCCTCAGAAATGAGCTATAACAATGAAACTGCTATGAATGGGTCAGATATCTGTAACCTTTTTGCGAGAAATTTTAGTTCTGTATACTCTACTGATAATGATTGTGATGATTCCCTAAGAAAACCCTTGCCTAATGGCAGCATTATGCCTTGCAGTATCTCTGGTTTACATCTTACTATGAAGTCCATTCGAGTTCGGTTAAAAAGACTTGATAGTTCGAAGGGTGCTGGGCCTGATGAAATACCTCCTTACTTCATTACTCAATGTGCCGATAGTCTTGTTTTTCCCTTATACGTGATTTTTAATAAGTCTCTGAACTCTGGTCAATTTCCCAATCTCTGGAAAGTTGCTAAAGTAGTGCCCATCCATAAAAGTGGCGATAAAAACAATATTATAAATTATAGACCGATTTCTATTTTATCGATAATCCCGAAAGTTTTTGAAGCTTTAATATGCCCGCATTTTTATAACCATATAAAACACCTAATTACAGATCGGCAACATGGGTTCTTAAGGGGTAGATCAACCAATACAAATATCTTAACTTTTACCAATATGATTGTGGAAAGTATGGACGCTCAACTGCAGACTGATGCCATCTATACTGATTTCTCTAGGGCGTTTGATAAAATCAGCCACAAAATACTGTTATATAAGTTGTCGAAGTATGGATTCTGTGGATCTCTTTTGCTTTGGCTGCAGTCATATCTGTTTAAACGTTCTCAGTATGTTGTTGTAAAAGGCTATAAATCTCATTCATACTTTACTACGTCAGGTATAGCTCAGGGTTCACACATTGGGCCGTTGCTCTTCAATATTTTCATAAATGACATTGTCGATGTAGTCAAGCACAGTGAAATATTTTTGTATGCGGATGACCTTAAACTGAGTAGGGCGATACGTTGTGCGGGGGATGCCAAGCTATTGCAATTGGACTTGGATGGGTTAATGGATTGGTGCAAATACAATAATATGTCTTTTAACATTAAGAAATGTTACCATATTAAACTGACCAGAAAATCCAATATACTGGAAACAAGCTACAAAATAGATAATATAACTCTTGAGGAGGTAGATACTATTCGTGACTTAGGCGTTATAATAGATTCCAAACTAACGTTTATACCTCACATCGATGATATTGTTGCTAGGGCCTCAAGAGCTCTTGGATTTATTATAAGAAATGGCAAAGTATTCAAAAACCCAGTGACGAAGATAATTATTTATAATAGCTTTGTTAGAAGTGTGCTGGAGTACTGCTCGGTGGCTTGGTCTCCTCAGTACTGTGTTCATCAACTGCGCATTGAAAGAATTCAGAAACGCTTTACGCGACATCTTGCATTTAGAAGTGGTTTAAATGTGAATCGCGGTAGCTATAGAGAAAGACTTCGTTACTTTCAAATGGATAGTCTTATTCAAAGGAGGAATATGCTGGACCTAACTTTCCTGTACAAGATTGTTAGAAGTGTAGTGGATTGCCCTCAGCTTCTAAGTGGGATCAACATTAGGGTCCCTCGCAGACCGCCGCGCTGTCCGGTACCAGTCTTTGGCAAGCCATTCGCCCGCACTAACATATTGGCACATGCTGCGGTGTGTCGCTTGCCTGATGCTTACAATAAATTGCCGGGAGTTGTTGACATTTTTCATGATTCGTTTCATATGTTTCGAACGACGGTCTCGGAATTGTTGAGAGATGCGTAGCCTGTTGTGTTTTTAGGGATATTTTTGCTACTGTTGGGTTTTGTGTTGTAAATTGTCGATTATTTGAGTTTACTTCTGTACTGTATTTTTGAAAGCATGATGTGGCCGCCTTCAATAGAATTTTACAATTTAGTATGTTTAACTATGTGATCTTGAATGTAAGATTTATTGTAATTTTTCACTGGTGGTCCAAATAAATAAATAAATAAATAAATAAATATGACTCAGTATTTTACCTTTTGGGCTTATCTAGTCGTGCCCTCTTGGCGCTGTACTTATCCTTTTCTTTTTATGGCCTCCCACCTTCCAGCAGGTTGTTTACAGAGATTTCGGGATTTATCCCGCAACATATTTATATGCAGCATGTATGGTTAAAAATAAATTACCAATTTTCAGCATAGTTTCAGTAGTTACCTACATTCTTATGAGTTTGACCGCAAGGCCTGGTCAGGTCACGATGATCATCATTAGATGTTTGTTTGTGGTCACCGTGGACATCGAAATAAATGATTAATGATAAAATAAGTTACTTAAATTATATCCTAAGTGGCCTTCATAAAGACAGTGAGGTGTTAAAACCAAATTATAAATCAGAAATGCTTATTTGCGTTAAAGGTATCTCGGCGCCATCTCGTGACTGTTCGATGTCACTAGAAGCTTCAGTCTTGCCGTCGATTATTGTGGCGATGTTAACAAGATGAGATAGATGTCCCTACAATGTGTACGCTACTGCCTACCACTTTCATCATCAGACTCTGGCTGTTATACCATGCCATAGGCATTATAAGTAAATAGTCAAAGAAGTCGAAATTCGACGGGGTCACTATGTTTAATGGGGAAGTATTTACAAAATAGAATTAGTTCTTGAAATCATACTAGATGTCACTCGTGATGTTTGGATATTGTCTATGATATTCATTCAAATTTTATTTCTGACGTAATAAAAGCAAATTGAGTATCGAAAGTCATTAATCGTTTCGTTTTTCTTATAATATCTAACTTTGAAAATAATTTTAATTTATTTGAATCGTAAGTTTAAATTATTTATTATATTACGTGTAAAGGAACGATGTTTGTTTATACGTCAACATTAGTGATGAGCCAACTTATTGGTTATTCGTAACTATTATCCAAATTCATGTTTGGAATGAAGAACAAAAAGCGGAGCTTGCATTTGTAAGTGTCATTATGCATCCACACGTTGAATGAAATTAATATAAATATCAAAATAAATTTAGTCTGGTGTAGGCTGTTACATAGTCATGGTGAGAGTCAAAAACTATGTCAATGGTTCGCAAAACTACAGGGAGTGACATTATACTGAGAAGAACCGGACAGGAACTCAGCAAGGGCTGCTTTTTTCTCCCTGTTTTATTTCACAGAGAAAAATCTTATTGGAATGTGACTTAATTAGATAATTAATGAAGTCTATTTCCATTACAATATCAGTAATAACAAGACAAATTTTTCGATTACTGATTAATATGCCGGTTGCCAAGTCATACATACTCATTGACAAATAAATATACAATATTCATAATAAAAGAAAATCGACGAAATAAGTAGCCCAGTGCACACTCACCCCTCTGGCAGCACCCGTTGAGAAGCTTGACGCATGAGCCAGCCAACCCTTCGCTCAACTATATTTTAGGGAACGTAATGACCCGTCGCACACGACACCACCGCAGAGATTTTTAAGTTAGCGTGACTACTCTAGGTAGTTAAGAAATAATATATTTCAATAAAACTGATACTGATAGTAGCGATAGTATAATAACTGTACGTGTCTTGTGATATTGAAATATAAAGTTATAACCATTTAAAGCAATACGTTTCGAACGGACGTTCTCCTGTTGATTGTTGAATTTTTATTTAGATAATTTTATTATGACTATAAGATTTCATAACTGATCTTAGTTTAAAAAAAAACTTGATTTCAAAAGGACAACTTATTTGCACGTTGCACTTTGTACAAATGTCATTCTAACCAGAAGTCGTGTTATTTTGTACGAGTACCTTGTATATTTGATACATATCTGGTAAGTATATAGACAACAAACGGATTTTTATTATAATTATAGTTTTTTATACCTTTGTTGCTGATTAATAAACCCTATTCATTCATTCATCACACATAATACAAAAACATCATTGAGATTTGATGTAGTTTTTGTTACTGTAAATGCAACAAAACTAACATACCTATTTGTTATTGTTTTCAGAACTTTTTTTAAATATTATAATAAAAAATGCCTAGACCTGCTATGGCATAAGTATGTTTTTTACAAAAACAATTTCACGGTAATATTATTATTCTATCGATTTTCATAACTTTTAAAAACCTACTCTATGCTAAATAAATATTAGACAACATGACATGCACTGCTCAAACTCCAAGATGAGTTGCTAAAGCCCCAGTATTGAGGAGTTACTGCGAAAACGAAAGTAAAGATAAGTTCATTACATCGGCATGGCATCTCAGAGATGCGTTACCTTGAAACCGGCATTTCATTCGGTTACGGAGGTCGTCTTATCAGGAATCAGACAAAGGATATATTATTATATTATATCTGGTGGTGTGTGGACTTTATCAAAGTTCATATTTTTATTGTCCA
Source organism: Diatraea saccharalis (assembly GCA_918026875.4). Classification (NCBI taxonomy): domain Eukaryota; kingdom Metazoa; phylum Arthropoda; class Insecta; order Lepidoptera; family Crambidae; genus Diatraea; species Diatraea saccharalis. The sequence goes on along the minus strand of OU893333.1, from coordinate 27,733,378 downwards.
ATATTTTCGGTAATTAAATATTTAAAGTTTTATCAAATTCCATTGAAAGTTCAAATATTCATTTATTTATTTCAATAATTTCAATGATGTGTCTTTAATTCATAATATATAATATAATGCTGTTTTTCTCTCTCCTCGATATTGGTAATCTGTTATAGCCAATCGTTTGCTCACGCAGAGGGGGGAAACCACGCCTCTATACAAGATGGCGTCATCCTTAAAATAGATAAGTACAGTACAGTAAACAAGACAAGACAAACACTCTACAATAAGATCTAACTAATATGGCTAGTAAGTTTTCGTTGGCATGTAAACCTATTAATACCGACTATGATATAACGTGTGATTAATATTTAAAATGATTTTGTTTCAATAACTATAAGGTGTGAAATAAAACGCATTAGGATTCTGTCTCCCTCATACGCAGCCAGTGGCGTGCGGCCCAACCGAATGGCACGCTACTTGAAGCGTTCTGATTGGCCGGCATTAATGGCGACACGATGAAGTGTTTGTATCATATTGTGATCACCGGTACTTGCTTTTTTAGTCGTAACTGTAGTTTTTATTTTAAAACAGTAAAGATTAGTCTTATTGGAGCAGTATGGCTTGTATGTTATCGAATTTTTTAACAAGATACTAAAATACAATTACCTATCGATGAAAAAGAGGTCTGGGGTTGTTGTTGACTAATAGTGGTTTTGTTTCGAGTCTCACAACTCGTGTTATTAAGTACGGATTGGTCATATGTAACCTGAAGTTGGATGTTGAAGAACTCGCTGCATTTATTTCACAACGTTGGTTAATGAATTAAGTCACAGTATACAATATTAGATTAATCAGTTCATTCAAATGAATATTGGAACATTATTGCGAAACATGCCCAAGTACGAAAGTGCAACTTTTTAATTTTAAAGCAATATATGAGAAATTTTTGTAGTTATTTACATCATAAGATAATTAAAATGTGTTCCCGTATTTGGTCAACATGTGCGACCAATAACTCTTTCGTTCTCTCTGATCTTGGATCCTAACGCTGGACCATCATAGCCCATAAATGTTTATTGGAATTCAAGTCTGGAGAACGCGATGGCCAAGGCAGTACCCGAAGATTTGGCTGCTGTTCAATCCAATCTTGCACAACACGAGCGCGATGTATTGGGCAGTCATCATGCAAGATAGTAATTTCTTGTTGTTCCTGTTCCGGATACACCACTCTCACAGTCGGCAATATTGTATATTGCAGCAGCTCCAGGTACGAGGCACCAGTTGCTCTACCACGAATGTAAACAAGTTCGCCGGGTCCTGCCGCACTCATCCAAACCCACATGTTGACAACTATCCGCCCCGATTCATTATTAGGTAACACATTGTAGCGGCACCCCCACTTCCCCCTATATTTTATAAAATGTGTTTCTCAAATAATGGATAATGAAAATAAATAATAAATTCCATGTGTGGTCTAATAAGACCTTCTAATAAGATATTTGTATTGGCAGTGATCGTCTAATAGAATCTACGTTGTGTTGTGTGTAGTAACTCTGGTTATTTTTTGTAGGTGATTGTTAGCAGTAAGAGAATATGTTATTCAGGGCATGTAAAAGAATTACCTACCTGCCAAATAAATACTATTAACCTAAAACTAGTTAGTCGCTAAGTACCTTGTGAAGTACCTATAGAATTATAGGATTTTAGTAAGAGAAAGTATAACTAGAATGATTCACTATGGTAAATGATTGGGTACACATTAATTGTTCACAGTAGGATTGTAGACATCATGAAGGCCTAAGCCAAAAATGTAAAAAGCGAAACGACACACACAGCAACCGGGGAACTACACAGGAACTCAACTGGTCCTCCACCCTATGTAGATCGCTACAGGGCTTCAAGGGAGCAAGTCTACCGCCATACATAAACTCGATAAATTAGTAATTTATTATTATTATTTAAAATGTTGTATGGTAAGTTACCCATATTTTCTTTTAGTGAAGAATATATAGAATTTTTTAAATGTCACCAGTGTTATTAAAGGAGCCATCTGAAGAAACGTAGAGTAATGTATGTAGGACACACAAGTCATGACCTATATTCAACATGTATATGAGAATTATCTCAACTAATATATCTGTTCTATGCATATAGTTTATGAAATAGCCGTCGTATGTCCAGCTGAAGTCTTTCCCATAATAAGGGCTGTTATATTTATTTGCTCAGTTTGTCGTTAATTCTCATCATTTAGGTATCGTTAGCTATCCCTTAAATATAACATTAATAGCGTATACAAAATTTAAATGTATACCACTCATATTGGACATCTATAAGTCGTTAATACAGTCTTAATATATCTTTAATTTGCCTTTATTACTTTACTCTAAATATTAATTTTAATTTTTTATACTACAAAATACAATATAACACAATCCTAGCAAATCTAATTTATTCCTAACAACCTAATGAGACCCTAGCGTCCATAACACCCACTTACTTGCGGTTCAAGGCGGAAGCCTTGAACCCGAGTCCAACGAAGGATTTTAATTCCTATTTTACCCTAAATGTAGAGTTTTCAACCGCACTAACTCTACAATTGAAACATCTAATAGTGACACACTGACTCTGATTTTTATAAAGATACCACTGACTTTAATAAAGTCCGAGACCAACTGACTCACATTTAAGGTGTAATTATGATTTTTATAATCCGTGATGTAACCTAGATTCGTACCGTACTAACATATATTTAGGGATTCGCCCTCTTTCTACACAATTCAAACCTGCCTATCAAATCTCGCGACGCACTGATCTGACAGCAGAACTCTGCCGACCACTTTAATAGTAGCATCAATTCTTTCGTAAACTCATAACGCACCGTCAGAAAGCCGACTTACGATCCCGTTCCCGGCCTCCACCAGACTACCTCTCAACTTCATTTCAAACCTTTTTAAAACATTTTCTACCCCCGTAACATTTCTCCCCTCCTTTTCGTCTACTAGAATAACGCTCCACCTATGCGTAAGCGCAACGCCCACTGATATCCCAAATTTACAAATGTTTAGCGCTTACTATTGGTCGCTATACCTTATATCCCTGATATTAAGGGTCATTTTAAAACAATTAAACTTTATTATTAATTATCTAAAATACCCTTGCATCCGGAAGCAATAGTTTTGGCCTTTTGTCTTTATTGTTATTTTTGTATAAAATAGCTATATTGTTCTAAGGGACCAGGACACAATATTTGTCATCATATTTTAACTTTTTAAATGGCAAAATGATGTCTAACTTTAAATAGTTTTTGTTATCAACGAAGAGGGTGACGAGGAATGGTGTGGGCACGGTAGCGAAAATAAACAACTTATCTCCTCAATACTATTTATATTGTCCACAAAACAAATATACTCGTCAAAGCATGTGGCAATCAATCAAACAAAATTAAATAAAAATCAAATATAATAAAAAAAAAACTATAAAAACAAAGACAACGTATAAAAATAGGTCGTTTCAGCTGACGATCCTCAACAGTTTTATTTCGGTGAAGAACACATGTGCACAAATAGATACGAAATTCTACGAATATTCCTTTAAGAACAACAAGATTCATGTTACTTTATTGTCTTTTCTATTGAATTTAAGACATTGCAGCAACCAATAAAAAGAGGTATTTTAATACCTTCACTTATTTCCTCATAAAACAATCCTTTCCAGAACATACCACTGATTTAAGTTGTAAAGCGTCCCACGCCTGCACCCTCAACATGTCTCTGAACATTGTAATAATTTATGGCAATTAGTACTACCTGCCCTCGATGACCCTATTACAAACCCTGGTCTGAGCAATCACAAAAACTAAAATAATGATTTCTTCTTAGAACACATTTTGAAACCACAACCCACTTGATAATTATCACCCTTACATGTCACTTATGATCAAATTTATTGCTAATTTTGTTAGTTTAAAGTGTCCGTTTCTTCTAAAATCCCACTTTAGAATCCATAATTTACTTGACATAACAGGCTTTTTAGCCCCAAATGTTACAAATTCTAAAATGAAATTATTATATTCCTTCCTGGGTCCCACTTTTAAATCGATCTTACATGACCATTTCTTGGGTCAAAGTTATTATTAAATAATCCATGCATTTTGCTTTATTTATTGAATTATTGTGGTGTGATTATTGTGGTGTGTTCCGTCACAATCTCCCCCTAAATTATGACGTAGTTTATCGAAATTATAATTTAAACCAATAAAGATGGACCCAACACAATGAAAAGATTTAAATGGCTTCCTATACAAGAAACGAATTTTATTAATTATTGAAATTACAATATTTATTGAGTTATTGTGGTGTGTTCACAACATTCTGAGGTTCGTGTCTTGTATTATTCACACGCCATTAGTGTCGGCGTCCAACTTGGCTTGATTTAAAGCTTTTTTCGTTTGAAATATGACGTGTGAAACATCGAAATCTCTGTAATCCCGTGCGAAACGAACATTGCCGCTTTGTGAGCATCAGATAATACAATTTTTATTGCCCGTTTTCTATGCTTGACACCTATACTTTGCAGCCCATTTCTAAATATTTGCATGCTGCAATGGATCTCTTCCGCGAAAACCCTTGCGGGTGTGAAGGGTTCTCGCTCGTATGCTATCGTCATTTGTTGGATACGGTCCTCTGCCAGGACGGTTTGTCGTGAAAAATTGGGTCGTCTCCAGGACCCCCAGTGTCCATTGCCATATCGCCGAATCCGCAGACGAATCGCATTTCTCTGTAATTAACAAAAGTAATTATTTTTTATATTGATTTATAACCAAATTAACATGGTTTTCTATGCTTGATAATTTCTATGAGGTTATCCTATTTCCTTTCTGTTTCGATTGAAGTTTTTGAAGTCAGTAATATATCTTCCTAGTTGTGGTAGTAAATCAATCAGAATGGTATTTGATTTTGTTCTGTGTAATTCACGTATTTCGGTCTCCTGTAGTAGACCCGATCACTGAATGAATATGATTAATTTTTGCACTTAAGTTCTTCTTATTTTCCTTTTCACTTTTTGGTATATTACGTATTTCAATAGTAGTGCTCTTTGAATTTTTCTCAGTAATCTCAAACTTGTTTTCCATTGCTTTTATGTGACTTTTATATTTCAGATTTCCCTTTTCGAGCAAATCGATTTTATTCACTGTTTAGACATGAACTCAACAGTGTTTTGAATTTCAGAATTTTGGTTCATTAATGTGGAGATGGCATCATTGAGAGTATCAAATTTTCTCTTTGTTTATGAATTAAAAGTATTATTATTATTATTTATTTCTTGAAATGAATATAATAGCAAACAACACGACTGATCTTCTCAGCGGTCCGGGGGCGAGAGGCTCTATGATAGATATTAGGATACATTAGGCTCAAACTTTGATCAGGATCCTAATAAGTATTATATCTAAGAAGTATTATTTATTTAAGATGATTTAAAAAGGCGAAAACTTAATCATTTGGTAAAATAATTAAGGTGTCATCACACGCTTTTATATACACCCATACACACTCGCTTTATATACAAAGAGGATTACCGTTTCTTAATTATGTAGTAGTAAAATGTACTAAATATTTGCTATTACCACCTTTTCTCAATTGAACATTTATATAACATTGTTCTTGGGTTATGGCACTGTACGCCGACATACAGACTTAGATCTAGTTCGGCAACAGACGCTACATTTAACTTTGTTGTATCAATAAATATCTACGAAACATATAACGATTCTAATGAATAAATTTTATCAATTTTATTATGAACGCTTTAATTGTCAGCTTGAAGGTGGTTAGTTTCCCATAATAATGGCCCTCGTCATATTATTACAGGATTTTTATGTAATTTTTAAGTTTATATAGGTTCTTTATTGATTTCTAAGATTAACTTGGTTACTTTTCTGTAATAACTGGCACTGGCCTCTCTCTGTAGTTGGTCCCTCATTAGTCATTACTGAGGATCGTGGTCACCGGAACTCACCGGAACAAACGGACAATCCTTCTCCATTGATTCCGGTCGGAAGCAGCCCTCATCACCTCGCAGAATCTGGGTAGGGATGTAGCTCCTTTCACCTGATCAGAAAATCGTGTCGGTGATCGTTCTCGTGATATTTTTCCTTCTGTATTTCCAACAATGACCAGCTTTTAAGGCTGACATCTCCTTTTCGCATAATTTGGCCGAAGTAAGAAAGTATGCGTTGCAGACACAAGCTCGAGAGTCGGAATTTCATGCTTAGTTGGGAGAGAATAGACACTTTTGTGCGTTTGGCTGTCCACGGTATACGTAGCATACGCCTCCAGCCCCACATTTCGAATGCATCTTTTCTGTCTCTCTCTTTCTCGCATTAAGGCACTGGCCAAGTTATTCATTTTTTTAAATCTTTTCATTGTTATTATTTCGTATCCTTTATATAGCCTTAGTCGTATAAGTGATTAGCTAAATAATAATTACAATTTAACACATTACACGTCATGAAACTTAATAAGTTATTCCATTTACACATTTTTAATTTTTTATGTTTTTACAAACTGTCAATCATAAAGAGCATATTGGATTACTCAAAATGTCAAAAAGGTGAATAATAAAAAGAAATGACGTTGAATATCAAAGACAAAAGTTTGCATGCGGATACCTAGGATGAAATAAACGGTTGGTGGTATGACGCACCGTTACAGTTGGACAATTATTGATACATTTTGTTTGTCTTATAAGCTTCTTAAGGAACCAGGGTGTACTGGGTGTCGGAATAATACCTTCCCAATTGACGAGCCACGACTTTTTAAGTGTTCATGTGCTAGCAAAAGGGAAACATGATGGAAGACTCAAGTATTTAAAAGAACCATTATAATAACTTGCTTAGCCGATGCTTAGACATTGTTTTTTATCAATATTTATATAAATTTTAAAAATTAATCTTTAATTGCATCGTGCTGTCCTTCATAAATTTCGTCATTATAAATATTTTGAATTGAACAGTGTGTGTTTAAATATAAAAGCTAATAAAATACTTACTATGGCAATATTTATATTTATTTAAATCATACTATTGAACGTAGATTATACAAAAGTAAATAAAATAAAAAAAATTGAGTCTATTTTAGAGTTACTTTCTGATAAAATTGTTAAGTCCAACTAAATTAAGGCTTGAATAAACTATAATTAAGTGGGATCCTAGTTATTATTAACCGAGCCACTACTGATAACTATGCTATTTGAATACTGTAGTTAACTTCCCTAATTTATAAATTTAAGCAACAAAAATAACCAAATATAAATTATTATTATTTACTAAGGAATTATATTAAGACATAGAAAACAGACAGGACCCATGATCTATAATATTGTGGGATCCCACTTACTTTATATCAAATAGTTACTTTAACTAGATATTAAATTAAATACTAAGTATGCTATTTTAATATTTAGTTAAAGCTCCCCCTGCATATATAACGGCATCGCAATTGCTTCGCATTGAGTTTACGAGAGTCTCGCAAAGATCCGAACCTCGGAATGATTCCCATACTTGATCAACATGTGCGACCAATGCCTCTTTCGTTCTCTCTGATCTTGGATCCAACGCTGTCGGCGTCCAATTTGGCTTGATTTGAAGCTTTTTTCGTCTGAAAATATGACGTGTGAAAAATCGAAATCTCTGTAATCCCGTGTGAAGCAAACATGTACCGCTTTGTGAGCATCAGATAATACAATTTTTTTTTGCCGGTTTTCTATGCTTGACACCTATACTTCGCAGCCCATTTCTCATTGATTGCATGCTGCAATCGAATTCTTCAGCGAAAACCCTTGTGGGTGTGAAGGGTTCACTCGTACGCTGTCATAAGTTGTTGGATACGGTCCTCTGTCAGGACGATTCGTCGTGGAAAATGGAGTCGTGTCTCCAGGACGCCCTCATTGCCATATCGCCGAATCCACAGACGAACCGTATTTCTCTGTAGGTAATTATTTTTATATTAATCAATAGATAACCAAATGCACATGGTACAGGGATTTATTCCAATGTATGAAAAGAAAAATAAAGACTATCATGATATATGAAATTATTTTCAATAATTACTTACCGACACATTTAATTCTTCTACGATTTCGGCAATGCTTCGTCCTGCATTTCGCAAGTGAATTATTTCACTACGCTCCACTACGGTTAGATTTCTTGAAGAACTCATTTCTACTGTGTACTGGGTGTTTAGATGCCAAAGTTGCAACTAAACTAACAGACTGATAGTTTAACGAACAAACCTCGTAAAAGTCATAAAAAACGTAGACATTGAAAAATATTAAGGAATTCATTTGCTCATTGGTTAATAAAAAAAAGGGCGGGGCATGCTGTGGTCAACTTGTGGAAGCAGCATTTTTCTTAAACGGGGTAGGCAGAAATTTTGTTGACTGTACATACATCGCCCGTCTCGTTTCTAGGAATACCACAATGTCCCAGTATCAGAGGCGTGCACAGAGATTTAGGGTAGGGTAAGCAGTATGTACTTATATTGACAAGAAAACTTACCAGTTTTCACCATACGATGATCATTTATATGTTTTATAACATCGAAAACATCGAAATGTAACTTATTTATAAGTTACCACAAAATTATTTCATTTTATCCAAAAAGTAGGAATTACTGAACTTAATACTTAATGCCTATTATTTTAGACTTTGTTCACGTAATAAGTTTACGTGAAAATAATAAAATAATAAATTACAGTAGCCGATAAAATGTTTGGTATTAAGCTTAACAATCCCTTATTTTATATAAATTAAACCAATGTGCCTATCTTTTTTTAATACTTAGTTCAGTAAAACATCCTCGTAAAAATGAAAGTAATTGTTAGTTTTGCTAATTTGTAAATTTCAGGAAATATGGTTGTTAAATTATTTGTATGTACATTCTGAACGTAAGCCAATTATAACTATCACAATACTATTAATTAAAGAACGAGTAATTTTACTTTTTTTTAGTTAAATGTAAATCGCGCATACACATTCCCTTTACAACTACAGTCAAACCTCTATAAGTCGAACATTAAGGGAGACGCCAAAAAAATCGAGTTATAGAGTTTTTGAATTATAGAGGATTTCGACTTAGGCGGATTTTGATTTGACATAAAGAGGTTGAGATTCATTCTTATTATTTTGAGTGAGAGGTAAAATAAATAAAAATTTTAGTTGCAGAGGTGATAAACATATTATAATTTTTGTATTACAAATCAAAAAAGTTAAAATAAATTTAGCTAAAGTTCAAATGAATTAAATAATAAAATGAAACACCTGACACCAATCAAACACGTGTTAACGTGAGTCATAAGCCTATTTATTGTATACTCCTTTGTTTTCTAATAAACAATGGTGTACTTTCATTGTCGGCAAATTTTTAAAATCTTAAATTCATTTTATTTTTCTTCGAGCTATAGAGGTGATAAGTTTCAAATAGTCGAGTACAATCGAATGTAAAGGTTGTACAATCAAACATTGCTATGTTTGAGATACAGAGGTCCAATTTAATTTTTCGAGTTATAGAGGGAAAATATGTACCAAAATGGCTTACAGGGGCTCACTGATTATTTCGACTAATAGAGGGTTGAAATTTCGAGTAATGGAAGTTTTGGTGTTTGAAGGGAAGGTAACAAAACATTTTTTCGAGATTCGAGATTCGACTTATCGAGGTTCGACTTATCGAGGTCCTACTGTATTTTAATTTTTTCTTCAAACGACAACGAAAATGCATTCGTATGTAATTTATTACCAGCACAGCGCAGAAAGAGCAGCTCAAAGCTATTATTTTCCAAAAATCACGGTAAACAAATCACAACGTAATTAGATGGATTAATGATTTTACAACTTAATAATTTGCGGTCAGATCAATACAAAATGGCGAAAAAAATGTTTAAACGATACACCGACCAAATTGAGTAGTTCCTTTGCGCAAACGCTACTCTTTTGATGACTTCTTAATTTAATCTGATAAGTAGTGCCTCTCAAAACCGTAACACATGCATGAATTTTACATACACATACTAATGATTTCTGCGTACAATACGAGTTTTGAGTTATCATTTTTGTATGGCGAATAAACTTTAAGAAGTGCAGCTCACGTCCGCATCGGTGGCGGTGGCGCTAGCGTAGCGGTCTGTTGAAAATATTTCGCTCACTAGAACGTTAAAGTAGTTCTGTGAACTTTTCATAGATGGCACTTCTACTAATTTTACCGATTCGTGATCATGAGTCTGTTTGATAGATGGCACTTTTACTAATTTAACTAAATCATTATCATGAGTGTGAATACTCGTATCGAGTTAATGTTCATATGAATGTGTAAGAATTAAAGAATGTAATAAGGGTATGCAGTGCCTATTTGCATGTATGGTGTGCATGCCACTGCTCGGTATTCCATGCAAGGATACTGCGAAGCGACTTAAGATGGCACCTGTACAATGCTTGTCTTGTTTTCAGTATAATGTGAAATTTATGAAAATTATAGTTTTATTAAAGCCATGTGATTCGGCAAATAAGATGGCTTCGAGAAGAGCTATTGCTTCTCCTGTTATTACAGACGAGAGAGGAGGGACTTTGTTTGATATTTAATACCAATCTCTGCTACCAGTCAAAGCTGGGATCTTTACTGCTGATCCAACCGGATCAATAAATATGCTGTTTGGATGCATCAGCGTATATAGAAATCCAACCTTCATAGTCCTATGTTCACTTCCATTCCATTTTACGTATGGTTTATGGAGTCTTTATCAATTCCAATATCAAAAAGTACCGGTGATTCTTTTTATTTGGTAATTTAAAATTATCGTATATATGTCAAAATTATTTTTGAGTATTAATTATAACTATGCCATAGTTAACTTGCCTAATTAATACAAATTAACAATTAAAAAGAATTATATGTAAATTTCTTGATGTTCCTGTTCCGGATTCATCACTCATAGTCGGCAATATATTATCTTGCACCCGTTGCTCTACCTAGAATATAAACAAGCTCTCCGGGTCCTGCAGCACTTAATTCAGCTCTTATTCTCCCGATTCATTAGTAGGTAACACGTTCTGAGGTCCGTATCTACTGTTGTTCACACTCAGCTGCGTCGGCAGCTTTGTCCTGTCCCCGCTCGTTGCACATGACACATGAATATACCTTGTATATTATTATATAACAACCTAGTCTAGCCATACGTTCTGTTACAAAGAAAATGTCCGATAATTTCTAAAAAAAATAATTTTATTTTAAAGTTTTATATATGATTTAGAAGTTTTTTATGATGATTATAAAAGATATGTTAACGTACTAAATTAGTTATTCAAAGTGTCCACCCTTAGCTTTAACACACGCTTTTAAACGGTCGGGCCATTCGTCGATGGACTTACGAACGGTTTCCATTGGAAACTTGGTCACTGCTACCTCCAAAGATTTCTTGAGCGACTTAATATTCGGGTGACGCTTAGACCCAATTTATAATCCAAACGGTTTAAGTCCGGACTAGCCGAAGGCCAATCATCAGCCTTTATCAAGTCTGGAACATTTTGCTCAAGCCAAATTTAAGTAGGGCGCACCTTATGACCCGGGGTTGAATCCTGTTGGAATGTCCATACTTCGTTTTTGAATAAGGTGTTGTAAAGAGGTTTAACTACCTCTTCTTACACGGTATCTTGATATACTTTAGCTGAAGTTTTCACTCTTTTTTCGCAAAAATGGATTTTTGTAACCCCTTGATAGGAGACATCCTACTAAACAATGACGTATGCTGGATGATGGCCTCGCTGAATTTTGGCCACTACTTCGGAAGCTTCTTTAGAGCTGTGTGCATACACTCGATCATTTGTTTGTTGTAGTGCTCCTCGATTGTAAAAAAAAATTCATCGGTAAAGAGAATGTTTCTGTTTTTCGCCCGCGTATCGAAGTAACAGCTGTTTCGATCTTTCGACTCTCTTTTGTTTTAGTGCTTGATTTAAGGTATGTCCTGTGTATCTCCGGTAAGCCCTAGACCTAAGTCTTGTTTGATAATCCGAGTGTGCCCTCGGTGGGATTCTCATTTCTTCGGAAAGGATTTTCTGTTACCTTATGGGATTTCGACTAATACTTTGGCCTTGACTGCATTAACGGCGTGATTTGTTCGAATATACTGCGATCGGCCTTATCCATGGTTTTAGTGTACCTTTGGATGGTACGATACACAAACATTCGCCTAATCCCTAGCTTTTTCAATGTATCGAAAATTTCGGCTGGCTCCTTACCTACTTAGTACAATGCAATTACTGCAATGTTACTTCATTTTCAAAACAAATGGTTTCTAAACAAAATACATACAATAAAGGTGGAAAAGAAGTCTATTTTGTATCGTAGAAGCTTGTGTTCGAAATTCATTTTTTTTATGTATGTAAACAGCCAGTAACAGAATTTAAGGCTAGACTAGTTATAAAGGCTTTTCTTAAAAATCAAAATTATTTATTCAGTCTAGGCTGTTACAAGCACTTGTGAAAGTCGAGAGCTAGGTCATCGGTTCGTAAATCTAGGGCGGGAGATCTTGTCCCGAGAAGAACCGACAAGAAACTCGGCAAGGGCTACTTTTTTCTCGTCGTCAATATTGAACAATGACTTCATTAAAATATGAAGTCACTTTCTATTACAATATTAGAAAATATCGTATAAAAGTAAAATAGTATTTACGCCAATCGAATCACATGTCTACTCAAACAGGCTCACCGATAAATAATTTATGAAGTCAAATCAAGCAGTTTTGTCGTTTAAATATTCATTTCCAGTATGATATGCTTACTGGTAGGCATTGGATACTAAAAGTGCGCAGCCAAGACTTTTCAAAAGGTGCTCTTGATGAGACTTCCTGTTCCGTCTGCAAAGAAAAATACAGAATAAAAAAACTGGCGCAAATCTTTTCAGTGGGTTATAGCAAGATGAACTAAACATACATTCTGTGGAAGTAACTGTTAAAATGCGTTTGCTGATTGCTGTTTATTAGGAATAACAACAATAGACAAAACGGAGGGTTTCCGTTTTTATGATACACTGACAAAAAAAATGGGTTACTCAAAGCACCTACCTACTTATTTTATGCAGGGGTTTCACACACCAAAAGGATTATTAACCTTACCTGACCTTTTTTAGAACAATGTCTAAATTTCTATGAAATGGAATTCTATAGAAAAGTAGATTTGTGGATGCCCGCATTTTGCAAAATAATCATAGTAGTTGTAAATAAAGGAAATATGACAAAAAGCGATAGCAAAACCTTCTTAACGAAAAAAAAAGGGTGTTGACTAAAACAATACATAAATACGATAAGCGTATTATTGTATCTAGAACGTTTATAACTAATAGATTAGATAAAATGACTTGTGGGGTCGCTTTTATAAAATTGATAGAAGTAAGATTACCTATAGAAAAATTAGCTTTAGGTAATTCCATATGTGACAGGCTATACATTTGACACAGAATGCTCCTTATTTTGCTTCATATTGTGTAAAATACTATGATAGTATTATTAGTTTTATTATGATATGTATTTCTACTACTATCCCTCTGAAGTATAATCTGTGATTATAAAACCATGTAAAGTATGATTTATTTACCATCCCATCAATGAGTACATCCCGTATATCCCTTAATATTTCTTGTAATAGTCTGTTTGTATTAGGAATCACTGTGCCTTTGTTATGCTTAACATTGTCTGATACTATCACAGAAGCGTGCTGCAAAGATGCAGTAAACAGGAATACTTGCAGCTGAACCCAACGAAACGACTAAATTTCATTCTGAGTTTCATATTTGTAGTTCTCAGCAAAATATACTTAAAGAAGCGCAAAATTGCATTCAGAGTACATACTATCTATTCGGCAATTATTCGGTGAGATAGTGCTTGATTAGGTTTTATATATATAACTGTGTTCCATAAAAGCTAGAGTCATTATATGTCCATCAAGCTCGGCATTTTGCCCTTTACCAAAACTTTATTCAGACGTCCATTTTCCTCTTTCCATTCGTGTCAGTTTATTTCGTTAACTTTATTACAATATACAAGTTGGTACTTCGCAAAGCGGAAATTGGTAATTTTTTTTTGTCGTAATTAGTGAAACCATTAGAATTTTTAACAAACGCAGTTACATAGCTTCATATAATTTTAATCGCGTTTTGCTCTTGCACTAACTGACATTTTCAGGTGTTTCACTCCTCAACAGAACGCGTTTTGGTCGTAGTTTATTTGCCATTTTACAAAACATGGTTCAAGAATACTACAAAATAATTGATGATTTTGCATCTTAACCTTCTTGCCATTTTCGAAGCGAATTATTGTTGTTTCGTTATTACCAGGACTTTATCGAATAATCATGCTGATAAAACAATTTAGGATCTTTTTAAGTGTATCGGCGTTAATTTTTTGCTTTGATGCTCCACGTTTAGTTGTTATAATGTTGGAAATCTTTTGCATCGCCAAGGTTTGCACAACAGCATTACATTTCTTAGGATTAAATGACAGATTACGTTTTATTTTTGCGATGACTTTTACATATGAACTTTTTGAACCAAACGCTTTAGTTGTAGTATTATCTACGACAGCGATGCAGGTGGATTTTAACTTTTTCTTTATTTTATTTAATTTCTATAGCGCTCTACCGCTTTCTTTTTTTTATATTTCATGCTTATCCGTTGACAATGTTTGTTTAATGAAATAGTAAATAAAAGCAATTTTCTCTTTAATGAGAACCTTACATGTTTCGGAACCGACTCTACAGTGTCACTGACACTATGTAATAGTTTTAATCGTTTGACGAATAATACTACTATTTTTTTTGTCGACATAACATAAGTTCTGTTGTAGAATTAGAAACAAAAAAAAAAATTGTATAAACGTCCTACTAAAGTTTGGGGGAAAAGCTTGGCTAATATTGTAATCGATACTACAACCCGATATTGTATACGTTCCCGCTTGATTTCTCTTACTACAGCGATTAGGAAATCTACCTATCAAAGTCATTTAACAGTTTTTGTTTGGTTGATAAATTATTTCAAAACTTAATAAGTATTTAAAAACTTATTATTTCAAAACTTACAAAAGGAATTACAATGATCTTGGATAATTTTCAGAGTAAATATAAAATCATCCATTTTTTTTATCTTTATACAGCTAAAATTGACCACATTTCTATAATTGCAAAATCAATGATTTTATTTACCAAATATGACATTGGTATTGGTAATATCAAGTTGTAGGTACAATAACAAATATCAAAAGTAGAGGATATAAGTAGTAACGTGCCCGAACGTCACAGTACCTAAGTATCTATAGTTCATCTGTATTTTTTGTCATAAATGACATCTAGTTTAAATACCGAAAGGATTTAAAAACGCTAGCGCTGTCATAACATATCTCACAGACTAGTTGAAGCATTTGACCTTGCAATTTTTCTAATAATTCTAACAATAAAACTTCTTAGACAAAAGAATATTACACTGTTCCTTTGATGTTTTGTTACTATTGTTTTCGCAAGCATGAAAGGATTTGCTTTGAAGTTCACCGTCTTTTTGTTTCCGTTTTTCTCGTGTAACAAGATTATTTGTGCGAATGCGGCAATGCCATATACAAATTCGCTACATTCTATATTGAAACATATTTCTATAGACTAGATGTTCTTAATCAGGTGTCACTAGTCCAAATGAGGATCAACTTATTTTTACTAGCTTTTTCCCGAGATATCACCCGCGTGGTATAGTGACTTTGGGCAGCATTTTTTAAAATTAATATTTATTCATTATATCGTGTGAAATTCCAGAAATAAAGTTGTACCGTTACGCTGGCGCCGCCGCCCCTGATGCGGCCATAAGCTGCACTTACAGCTTATTCGCCATACAAACACGATAAGTCAAAACTGAGTACAACACGAGTCAGAAATCATAAGTATATGTGTGTAAAATTCATGCATGTGTTACGGTTTTGAGAGGCACTACTTATCAGATTAAATTAAGAAGTCATCAAAAGAGTAGCGTTTGCACAATGGAACTACTCAATTTGGCCGGTGTATCGTTTATTTTATTTGTTTCGCTATTTTGCTTTGATTACTTTTCTGAGTGCAAGTAATTAAGTTCAATTTAATTACATTGTGATTTATTTACCGTCATTTTTGGAAAATTATAGCTTTGAGCTGCTTTTCTGCTCTATACTGGTGATACAAATATGAATGCAATTTTGTTGTTGTTTGAAGAAAAATTTAAAGTAATAACAAATAAATGTGTAGGTCCTGGTAACTAAAAAATAAGGTATATTACCTCACTCGTTTTTTAATTAAAAGTATTATGATAGTTATAATTGGCTACCGATCAAAATTTACGTACAAATAGTTTAACAACCATATTTCCTGAATTTTACAAATTAGTAATACTAATAGTTACGATACAAGTCAATAGGGAACTATAAAAACAACTTGTCATTATTACGACGATATTTTAGTGAAGTAAGTATTAAAAAAAAAATAGGCACGTTGATAAATAAGGAATTGTTCAGATTTTAACCAAACGTTTAATCGGCCGCTTACTGTTTACATAAACAATGTCTAAAATAATAGGTGTTAACTATTTTCAGTAGTTCTTACTGTTTCGATAAAACAAAATTTTGTGGTAACTTATAAATAAATTACATTTATCGTGACCAAAAAAACATGAATTATCATCGTCCTGGACTTATAAAAAGGTACTGAAACTATGGTGAAATTGGTAAGTTTGTTTTCAATGCCGGTACACGCTGCATACCGTACCCCAAATTTTTGTGCACGCCCCTGAGAAGGATAGGCCATGAACTTTATTAACGACTGCAAATGCATCCGGGACCAACGGCTTAACGTGCCTTCCCAATCACGGAGTATGTCGAGATAATCATTTTTTGGTACACCCATTTCGTAATTCGGTCACGGATACGCGGACATTGCTTAACAACGATTATCCACTACACCATCGACCTACTCATCAGTATAGCTTAAAGTGCTTACTATATTTTATTTGAAAACTCAACCTTGACTAAAATTTTGCTATATTAAAGTATACTTAACGCCATCTATTATAGCACAAAATATAAAATTTGTGTTTTCTTTCGTATGTATATTATTTAAAATATTATTTTTATTATCAATTACGTATTCAAATACCATTTTTATCACAATATAACAAAATTTTCATAAATAATATTAGATAGGTTTAGTACAATGACAAATCAAATTGTAAACAATTGTTGTTATGGTAACATTTTGATTATCCATAAAAGCTTTCACTCCCATTTTCATCCCTTTAAGTGACAGTTTTCAAGATGAAATATAACATATTGCCTTCCTTGGGTCTTGAACTGCCCAAATACCAGTTCCATTGATAAAGGTCCAAAAACAAAGAAGTTTCATACAAACTTTTTCACCCTTTTTAGCCTCATTTGGGATGGAAAATACCAAAACACCTTAGTACACACCTGTACGTAATAAGAGGAATGTCCCCTCCAAATTTCAAGTCTCTACAACCGTTTATAACTGTTAGCGGTTAAGGCTGTGCGTTGTCTGTCAGTCAGTATATCAGGACAAGTTTAGTGTTAGTAATTGATTTATTTGAAGTTGTAATTGCTTTAAAATAAATATTCTACAATGCGCGAAAGATGTATGTAGGTATACCTTTCTAATTTGTAAAAATTAGTAGTTAGTTATGTTTTGTCATAGTTTGGTCATTATTCACAAAAGTAATAATGTTTTAGTTTCGTAATAATGAATATAAATGTTGTTAATAAAACTGGAATTCCGATATACTTAATGAGTTACAAAAAGTACTTTCAAACTCGAAATCCAATTAATTTAGCAATATAGATACACAATACATAGTCCTTTAGTGTAACTAGTTTTTATGTGTTTGGGTGAAAGTTAACATATATTTTTTTAATTTAAAATAAATAGCTATTGGGCCAATTTATGTCGATTTTTATGTCATCACGGATATTTTCCAGTTTATGACTCAGGTATCGTGTTGTCTCGTCACACGTGTCCGTGGGATTGAATTTTGGTATTCCTCGTCGTATAATTAAGACTTCTATCACGACGATAACGTCTATTGATATTTATTTAGATGATTACATTTTAATATTGTTTCAATAAATAAAATCAAGTATAGGTGCAGGGTCGAGCTTTCGTTATCATAATTGCGACTTTTGGTGTTGAGTGTCTATGTTTTCTGAGAAACGAACTAAATGTTAATTCATTATTTGTAGCAAAGTTACTCTGTTTTCAATCAGCTCAGTAAAAAATCTATCAAGGCGCTGCTGTAAGAAACATACACTAGAAAAATCCGAATGATGACGGCCATAAGCGATATAAAATGGCGCAGCTTGGACAGTGGTTTCATATTACATTTTTTACATTTTTATGCAAGACTTTAATTTTTTTTTGCATGAAATATAATGTTTTAATTAAAGTACTGATTATCTACATGTTTAAGGTTTGTATAGCGCCTAATAATTTTGACAGACTACTTAGCGTTGCATTGCTCTATATATTAATACACAAAAATATAAGAACTATAATCTTTATTACCATATTATTAATGAAAAATACTTGAAAAATCCACTTTGTCCCTGATATTCTGATATTTTTAAGCACCTTTATAAAAAAAATGTATGATATACCAATGTAAAATTGATCAAATATAATTGCTACTACCATATTATAATAATTTATTTAACGTCACCCTTCAAATTGCTTGGCCTCCCACACCGCCTCGGTATGAGAACGCATTTGACGAATTAAAAAATATGTATAACTTAGCATGGCCCAGTAGTTAGTATTGTTATCCATTTTTATTTACATAAAGCCTGCCTTGGCCTGGACACAGTAAAAGGAATCAATATATAAAATTTATCCTGAAAGATATACGTGATGACCATTGCTTACCGTTACAGTATTTAACATTTTCGTGAACAATAGTGGTATGGGAATGCGCCATATTAAAAAGATGTTATGTCAATTGTAGACCCTTTAAAATTGGAGGAAAAAATTATAAATTAAAATTAAATTAAAAATGAACAATATTAAAACAACAACGTAGAAACCTGAAATTACACAAACAAAAATTAACAGAAGTAATAATAAAAGAGTGCTTAGTTGAAAATGAAAAAAAAACTTACGAGAAGCTGCAGTAGTGGAATTATTCGATAAGACATTAGAAAAAATAAAGTTATCTACAAAAATCATATGTGTATACCTACTGCGTGCAAATGTTTGCTTTAATTCTAAATTACGAGTATTATTCAGCTGCGGCATCAAATATGTAAGTAACGCTTATAGTAATAACTTACCGCAGGAGTGTGTGGTAACTAGTTTCTTCGTGGTAGGGAGACAGTTAGTTAATATTATCATTTTTAATTTAAAGTAAATAGTTATAGCCATTAAGTCAACTTAGGTCGATTTCTCTTTTACATTACAAAAATAGATTGTCACGAGTACTTTCCAGTTAAGGTCACGCATCGTGTTGTCTCGTCATATGTGTCGTGTTGTATTATAATTTGGTATTCTTCGTTGTATGATTCCGACTTCTTTCATGATGATGACGTGTCTTGATATTTCTTTGTAATGCAGATGTTGTAGCTCGATCAATTTGGAGGAAGAAGCGTTTATAATTTTAGAACTAAAATAAAATAAATGTTTCATCGGAGAAGTCCGTTTTGAATCCATCCATGATCTTCGAATGAAGTGTTGTAAAGATATAATAAAATGAATAACTCGCTATTTCGGTGAGATTTTATTTTCTAAGCACTTTAATTCGACCCTCGTAAAATGAATTATGCTAAAAAATTAGGGCGTAAGCTGTTATAAAAAAAGAAAAGTATGCCATGTTATACTGTCTTAAAATTTCATTCAAATTTTCACTGCCAGGGTTAGAAGTTCAATTAAATTTGTGATAGATCCGTAGGTTTGAGGTCACTTCTTACATTCTTCAGTTAAAGCTACACGAGTTCTATTAATCTATATCTTTGCGCTAGATTAGATTTAAATTTACGCTAATTAAGCTTATAGGCAGCATAAGTATTGAGCCACAAAAAAAAATAAGTAAAACAATGAAGCTAATGTTTTAATAAACAAAATTGGAAATTAATCCTAAGAATGAAAGTTTATACAAATACGTTGAACTACATTTATTTTTACCAGCAATCAATATTTTGATGTCACATTTTTAACAAAACGGAAACTATATGAAAGTAATTATGCATCCGAATATTCTACTGATTTCACATTCCAGAGTCCTCATTAAACATTAACATTTAAAAATTATCACCATTAAAACACCGTTAAACATATCATTAGATTTAACTAGAAGCAAAAAACGGCATTGCTATTATTCATTGTTAATGATATTATGATGTCATGTCTTGCTTAAGGAATATGTAATTGTTTTATTTTGAAACAGTTTGGTCAAAATATACTCATTTGTTAATAGTTATCCAAATGAAAGCTATTCTCATTTATCTAATAAATAGTTTTTATTTGGTTATTATCCCTATTATATATGCTTAATAGTTTAGTACTGTCTCGCTAGTTTTCATTTAATCCTTTTATACTAAATAGCTTAGCTAGATAGAGGTGATAAGGAAAAAAACATTAATATATTGTCACGCTGAAATTTCTAAAACTACACAGCGGTTTCAATGCAGTTTTTATAAATATACAGAGTGATTCAAGAGAAAAGTTTAAATCTATAAAACAAGACAACGTGGGCGAAGCCGCTGGCGGAAAACCGTTCATACATATAGTTGTTGTATACTGCGCACTGCCAAGGAGTGGAAAGGTAGACGCCGGCAGACATGCCGGCATCTATATTCCCGAGTGAAAATAGCCCATACCTACTTAGGCAGTAGTCAATAGGGTCCTTCTGGGTTACTATAAAAACGTATTATACGTTTGAATGTAATTATCTACAGAATTGATTTTACTAATATGTGGCATTTATATCTTACCGCATCACCAATGTCTGCATCCAGGAACTCCTCAAGATGTTGCATCTCTCCTGGGGTGAGGAGTTCCAGATCATCCGTATCTAGGAAATGGGAATTCCTATATTTATAATTTATCACAGAATCGACACTAATGCAAATGAATCTCAAGGAAGGAAATAGGAATAGATTGTATTACCGTTTGCGATGTTATAGTCGACCGACCTCATCGCTGTGGGCTCTACCGACGTCGTCGCTGTGCGCTCCTCCGCTGCCGACGTGGGCTGGGCCGATTTCGATGCTAATAATGCTACGTTAGCATCTCTGTAGACCTGAAAGTTCTGAAAGAGTTGATTATTTGGTTGTGTACATTGAAAAGGCTCCTAAACTACTGGGCTGATTACAATAATTCTATCATCTACAGTAAGCTACTTCTTACGTGTCCAAACAGCTAGTATAATGAATGAATGAATGAATAAATTCTTTATTGTACACCATAAAATATAGAGGAATTACAATTGATACAGTTTAGTTGTACAATCGGCGGCCTTATCGCTAAAGAGCAATTTCTGCCAGGCAACCGTAGGTTAGACTGGACTGTTACTAAATAGACGGGTAGTAGATGGTGTCTTACATTGCGAGAGAAACATACCTACATATATACATACAAATAACATATACATACCTCTACATATATATAAAATAAATATACTATATATAATATAATATAATAAACATATATAATATAATATAATATAATACAATATACATACAAACATATAAAATAAAACAGTACCAAGATAAATATAACAGGATGATACGATAGCATTTGTTCCTAAAGTGATAAATAGTATTCCTTTAACATATTTTTAAAACACTTTAATGAAGGAGCGCGCATTATTTCTTCAGGTAAGGCATTCCACAAGCGAACAGCCTGAACTGCAAATGATTTATTAAGGAATTTTGTGGAGTGCACAGGCATCTGCAGTTTTAGGTTCTCCGATGATCTCAAAACACGACAGTGCGTATCACGAAGGAACTTGAAACGTTCCTTAAGATAAGTTGGTGAGAGAGGATTGAACAGTATACTGTAAAGCAGGGAAACAATATGTGCATTCCGACGAAGTCGAATTGGCAACCACTTGAGCTTAGTGCGAAAATCAGATACATGATCATACTTGCGTAACCCAAATATGAATCTAATACAAAAATTTTGAAGTCTCTCAAGTTTATTCAGTTGCTCCTCAGTTAAGTCTAGATAGCTGACATCGGAGTAATCCAGTATTGGAAGAAGAAGGGATTGTGCGAGCGCAATTTTAGTGGCCACTGGTAAGAAGTTACGTAGCCTCTTCAAGGAACCAGCTGCAGCAAACATTTTCCGACTCGTCTGCTCGATCTGTGGTCCCCATGTCAAGTTTTTATCTATAACTATCCCAAGATTTCGTACGCTATCACTAGGGACTAAAGCAACACCATCGAACAAAATTGCAGGTAAACATGAGCGGTTGATTTTATTTGTCATTGCGGGACTTCCAACAATAATGACTTGGGTTTTCAGTGCATTTACTTTTATGCCATAGGACTTGCTCCAGTCACAAATTGTTCCTAAGTCACGGTTCAGCGCATTAATCGCTAGAGACAGTTGATCAGGACAAGCTTGGGAATAAACTTGTAAATCATCTGCATAAAGGTGGTAAGATGAAACTAACTGGCGTGAGATGGAGTTGATAAATATAGCGAAAAGTAATGGAGATAAAACGCCACCCTGCGGTACACCAGCAGAAATATCACACCAAGTAGAAAAGGAATCCTCAATGCGTATTTGCTGTCGGCGCCCAGACAGGTAACTACGAAACCAGTCAATAACTGCCGGAGATATGTTAATAGAGCGCAATATGCCAAGCAAAATGTCAAAGTCAACGGTGTTAAATGCGTTACTGAAATCAAGTAGAGAGAGAACCGTAACTTTACCTTGTTCCATTCCTGATCTTATATCTTCAGTTACATTCACCAGTGCAGTAGTAGTACTATGACCAGCGCGGAAACCTGATTGGTAGGAATTCGTCAAATATAAACTTACCACATTATTTGCGTACACGACGTATTCTGACGAAGACGTGTAGCCAGACGTTGATGGCCGTTTCTCTCAATAAAAAAAAACTTATATAAATAGGAAAATCGAACATATTTCTGTAGGTATGAAGCAGTTAAACAAAAATTACACTTACTTTGCTCGACGTCGAAGGTAGGTCACTGGAGGTCGGCTGTTTCTTTAGCCTGGCCTGCAATTCTGCAACGGTGGAAATACAAAACGATTTTACGAGTAATATGATAAAATTGATAACGTTACCGGTCACTTTCGTTGAAATATAAAGAAAACTTACTCTCGCTGTACAAACGTTTATTTCGTGCGACGATGTCTTGAACAGGTTTGCGGTTACGCGCCTGCGTGAACGCCATGATCGTGAGCGCAAGCAGCTCCGCTAACTTACGACGATAAAGTAATTTATTTTATGTTACCTTATGACGTTTGAGATAGAGTTGACAGAATGCATGCTGCAAATATCGTCAAATAGGATGTAAAAATACTGCTCGAACTTAATGTTCCTAATAAAGACAGGACAAGGTCTGTCGGGTCAGCTAGTATATAATAAATACAATGTCAAGAAGGTAACATCTACATATGTACATCTCCGACTTAAGTATGAATATGGAACAAGTTTCAACCCCAACCAAATACACAATTCATTTGTAATTTTTTTTTACAAATTTAATCCGGTTTAAATCCCTAATAACTTAAAACTGCACTGTCGTAACTACAAACTATAATACTCTATCCATATGTTTTGTTACTTTTCGATTCACAGGAAAGCTTTTAATTTTGATGTTCGCCGTCTTTTTGTTTCTGTGTAAGTAATAACATTATTTGTGCAAACTGCGGATATATTCAAAATTGTTAAATAACTATATCTTTGTTCTAAATCCTATTAATATTATAAAGGCGAAAGTTTGTAAGTATGGATGTATGGATGTTTGTTACTCTTTCACGAAAAAACTACTGGACGGATTTGGATAAAACTTTACAGCAATATAGGTTATACATCAGAATAACACATAGGGTACTTTTTACTGGGAAAACTTCTCACTCCCACGGGATACCGACTTCCACGCGGACGAAGTCGCGGGCGTCCACTAGTAAGATATAATATGACGTGTTAGTGTGTGACATAATAATATAGGTAACTAAGGAAGCCCTGTACATCGAGTGTACCTGTGAATCGGCGAGCAATGTAGCCGAGGACCTTCTGAAACTGTGCCCTGTATATTCCAGCTCTGTATAGTGCATTTTCCATTTTGGTTATTTTGAAAAAAATTTTGGAATTAGGTTTTGTTGAACGAAGCGTTTCGTATTTCTTCACTACGTCGTAAAAAGGTCCGTGTATTGTGAACGACCGTGGAATTTTATTTTTTGTGTTTTTAACCTGGACAAGAAGAACCCTCTCATGGTTCTCGTCATCATTAGTTGTGATGTTTGCCAACTCTTGACGTCTACATGCACCATTTATACCGAATATTAATGCAACCTGAATAGATATAAAAAGAACGTATAAATACATATATTGTAAAGAAATACAAACGTGAAAGAAATTAATAACAATAATTTAGTTTCAACTGGCCTTTGTTGCTAAATATCGGCAATCAGGAGCTTCTTTTAGGAACTTTGTGATAATGTCAGCCGAAAATACTTTCGACTTTTTACTTATATGGCCATCAGAGCGTCTTTTTAGAAATGCTAGTAAGTTGGAGTATGACTTGATGTCAATACCATGGTTTGTTTGCATAGTGCTTTTTAGCATTGAATAGTAGCACCACATTGAGATTGACTCATATTTTTAAGAAAGTTCCATGAAATAGGCTAAAAACACATTTTCTGATATTGAATTTACATCTTTGCTTGTTTTCCATATGATGAAATTTTGATACGCTTGTAAGTATCTATCGGTCGATTTTTCAGCCAAGAGGCTTAGATTAGTCTTTTTCGCTGCGTTTAAGACTTGTGGCGGTGTCAAATTAAAAAAATTCATCATTACTTGACGACATTTTCAAATAAAAACAATACAGCGAAGACAAAAAGGGCGCGAAATAATTTTTACTTGTCCACAAATTAGCGATGCTTGCGCATCGACGTTTTTTTAGGCAAAGTTATGAAAAGAGCCATTATTAATATTTTTGTGTTTTTGTTACAGATAAATGGTTGTAATTTATTGTCAATTAATTAAATTAAATGTTTATTTATTATATTTTCTCACCCAAAGTTAATTTTATTCATAAAATATTGATCACTTTTATGACATAAAAACTCTTTGCTAAGATTTTAAAAAGTATCGTTCCTTTTTAGACGGTGCGTCTTGAAAAACCGTGCATGTTACCTTATTAAAAAAAAAAAACTTGGCGTTTTACATTACAAAAACGCACAAATGCGTCATGAAATACATTACGATATTGAAATTTGTATTACAGCCACTTTACAAGTAAATATATTCTAAATGATATTAGATAGATTTAGTACAATGACAAATCGAATTGTAAACAGTTGTTGTTATGGTAACATTTTGATTATCCATAAAAACCTTAACTCCCATTTTCATCCCTTTAAGTGCCAGATTTCGGAATTAAATATAACCTATTGCCTTACTTGGGTCTTGAACTGCCCAAATACCAGTTCCATTGATAGTGGTCCAAAAACAAAGAGGTTCATACGAAAGTTTTCACCCTTTTTAACCTCATTTGGCATGGAATTTACCAAATCCGTTCTTAGTACACCTGTAAGTAATAAGAGGAATGTCCCCTCCGAATTTCAAGTCTCTACGACCGTTTACAACAGTTAGCGGTTTAGGCTGTGCGTTGTCTGTCAGTCAGTATGTCAGGATAAGCTATTATCATTTAAAAATTATCACTATTAAAATACCGTTAAGCATGTCATTACATTTAACTAGAAGCAAAAACATAGCATTGCTTTTATTCATTGTTAATGATATTATATTCGTAATGTTATGTCTTGCTTAAGGAATGTGTAATTGTTTTATTTTGAAACAGCTTGGTCAAAATATACTCATTTGTTAATAGTTTGCAAAATGAAAGATATTCTCATTTAACTAATAAATGTTTTTTATTTGGTTATTTTCTCTTACATATGCTAAATAGTTAAGTACTGTCTCGCTAATTTCCATATATGTAATTATTTAATACTAAATGGCATAGCTAGATAGAGATGAAAGGGAAAAAAACATTAATATATTCTCACGCTTGTTGTCTGGGGGCGTAGTCAAGATATATCGTAAACATTATCGTCGTTGGTCCTACTCTACTGCATTACAAATAAGAAGTTAGAGCAGGTTGTCGATGGCAAATGCACAGGTACGTAAAATAGAAAAAAAACTAAACCCTCCTAAACCTCGCCTGTCCCTCTGTCATAGGTCCGACCCAAATCTATTGAATCTATTTGTAGTTTGGTATATGTGTACGTAACACAACTCTATAAAGGACACAACTGTAACCACTGGTTTAATTATAGTTGTTTAAGACTCGAAACAAATTTTTCGAACAATCAGTTACCCTGAATATGTCAATGATATATCCATAGGATAGTTTTAAATGAAGTATTTTATTACAACTCAAACTTACTTTTAAAATACCGACAAACTACTCTGTATATGCTTTTAACTGGGTTCGTTTAACTTAAAAAGCTTATTTTTAACTTTTAAGCGCACTTAAACTACACTTTGTTATTATTTTAGTTATTTTATCATTAGGTGATTGGATTTTATAGTAAATCAGTTTATTTATTACAATGTACCGACTATTATTATAATTTGACAAATATACATACTTATCTACATACAATATTGCATGTAAAGCTTCTGAACATAGTATCAACTCAGAAGCTAAAATCGTCTTTTAAACATAGCGAAAATACTTGGAAAATGCATAAAAAATAGAAGCATAACTGTTCATTATCTATTGGTAAACTTTTTAAAATTGTAGTAAGTTGTAGTTACAGGAGGATCCGGAGACAAGTCTGCAAGCACAGTTGGTTCTCATGTACAACTTAAAACGTTTTTTAAATTAAGCTATGCCTTGATTAGCATATTCTTAGTGTTCATCACTTGTGAAACCCATTTTATAGGAAAAAACTTTAAAACAAGTAAAACATTTGATTTGCAACAGTATATTTTATTTCATCCGAAATTGTGATAAATATAGGTAGCTTTTTTCCATGGAAATCCGGTGATTTATGCTTGCCTCCACAAATGCGAACCATTGATATATTCAAGTCCCTGACAAAGTTGTTTAGCACTGATTGGCTAGTCAAATGTGTGGGGATAATTTATTATTTAGTCTGGAAATACCTCTCAAGGTCTAGAATTAGATGAGCCCACTTCGCTCTCTAGTATGTTTTGGTAAATGTTGAATTGGAAAATCTCTCCCGGTGATGTCCGAAGAATACGATAGGTATGTAGGTATAGATTTGTCAACCGTCTGCATGATTTTTGTTTCACATAACTGCAATGCTACATCTAGAAAACATCTTTTTCATAGTATCCCTTACCCATGATTTGTCCTAAATTTTAATACTCGTAGAATTTTTACTTCGCCTTATAACTTTCCTCAATCAATCAATCAATTGCTCACAAACATAACACAGCAATACAAGAAAATAAATGCAAAATAATAAATTAAAAATTAATAGAAAATAAATTGACGCTGCTTTTATGACTTTTCTGCACTCTAATGGAACATTTTTATGATGGTCTTCAGATAAGTAGTGCAAGACTTAAATAGAAAAATGTAGGTAAATTTTGACTAGCTATCTTTAGAAACGTAATATGAAAATTGAATTTGTTTTTTCTTGTTAACTGGATATACTTAACACAAACTTCCATTCGGGATTTTCGTCGCAAAAAATCAAACTATATTATTACTTAATGGTTAGAATTTGCTTTGGAAATTAAACTTGGTGGAGTATGTTAGTTACATAATGAAATCATATTTATTTCAATACAACATCATGCGAAAAAAACATTTCACTGAAAAGTATATAAATACATATCGCACACCTAGATCTAAACTGAGACAACTCAAAAATTTGAGTTGTCTCAGTTTAAATCTAGGTGTGCGACACAATATTTAAATACTTGGTGATCATACGCATCTATCGAAGATAACAGATTTAATAAAGGTTCGGGGATGAGCCGCTAGATAACTTTAGCTTTCTTTTGTTGAATCAACAGTGGTCGCGCTCCTGCCACGTAAACAAATATATTGTCAAACCTCCAAATTAGTTTTTTGAGTTGTCTTAGTTTAGATCTAGGTGTGCGTTATATGTCCTGGATATAAGAAAGACGGTTAGCGAATTAAATAAACTTCATTTGAATTCATTTGATTTGATTATTTTAAGCGAATTTTAAATTAAGTCCAATGAATAAGTTACCCGCCTTAGTTTTGAGAAATTATCGTTTTATATTATATGTCGGTTTTAGTTAAAAAAAAAGATTTTTAGTGACAATCTTCCATTTTCTTCATACAAAAACAGAACTACTCATTATATTTCAACAAAATTCAGTCCCTTATGAGAATAAATATCATCAGGATCGGTCACATACTGAAGATAACGTGAAACATACAAATAACAGTCTAAACTGTAAACATCCTCCTTTAAAGACGATTAAAAATGTAAAATGTAGCTCTTTGGTTCGGTTGTACGTAATTATTTGAAGTCTAAGTATTTGACGCTACTTGTACGTATCTGTTAATGTCGCAATCTGAAGAGGGGGCCGATTTGTAAAGAAATGGTGGGAGGTAGGGGTACAGGGACGGCGGTGCGCGCACGCACTTGTATATAAGCCCGGGAAGGCTATTTCACTCACCACTGTTATTCCTTCTTTTGAAGCGAAACGTTGTGCTTGTGCCTCAGCTCTATTGTTATTTTGCGAAAACACTACATCGAAATGGCTGGAAAAGTAAGTTGGCTCAAAATTTATATTTATTTGATATTTTAGCATTACACTACATCACGTAAATTGTTAAGGTCGTAATTCAAAGAGCAAAGGCATTTTAATTCTGTGCTTAAAAATTTGGAGACAATTTTCTGAGTATCTACCTAGTTTTCGGTACATCTCTCCCGCTGTAGACGTGCGAACTGTATAGAATTTCATCTTTTACAAGAACTTATAATAGCTGAGCAAATGATTTGGATTTGATTTGAATAATTGGCAATTCTATGAATAATTTTCCAATCTGTATTTGAAATTTAAATATCTCGGTGATATTTTTAAAAACGTTTCTAACGTCTCTAGTACTTTTAGAACAATTAGCTTTTTTAATATTATGTTTTATAATTTATTTTCATTTTTTATCACTTACGTAACCATTTTAGTAATTTGGAATTGTTAGTTGATCGAGATATGTTTGAGTTTATATAAAAAAATGAATGAATCGATATATAAAGAGTTATTCTTATCGTAAAGGCGGTTAAAACATAATTTGATTTAAAAATTCGTATAAGTAAAAAAATAAAGTTAGGAAGAACTTTCTATTAATGTTGATATCGATTTTGATATTTTTATGCAAATATCAGGTTGAACATTTATTATAGATAAAAAAAAACATGAAAATAGCTCTTCAATTTGCCGTATTTATTGATCTCTAATATTAAACTAAAAAATATGGAAACCGGCGAAGTGCCGGTTTCTATATGTAGACTAATGCGTTCATGAGGAAAGGGGAAGTATCTTTAAGCTAATTCAAAATATTTTTATTATATAATGTCACCAAAAATTTACGGTTTTCCCAATTTTTATTTGTCTGTACTATTGGAAATTGCTTCGTACCAGATTTTAAGATTCTGAGTTCACGGGAAGTACCCTGTAGGTTTTAATTCGCTTGAGTTCCGTCTTTAATTATTGAAAAAGAAGTACTACTTTAATAGGTATATTCCCATATCGTTCTCAATTTAAATTTTGATGTCAAAATTTGGTCAATAGTACTACACTCTTAAAAAATTACGGCGTAATTGATGAACTAGAGTTTTGACCGATTTGAAAGAATCTGGATATCACAAAAACTATATATTTCGGTGCGACTTGAGTCACTGAAATAACGATGAACATTTTATTTGTAATTTGTAAAAAATTAATGGCCGATGAGTAAAATATCTATTTTTTATTTGTTGCAGCACATCAAACAGATTGCAAGCGTCCCAGAACGCAAGCGTGGTAGACCAACTGGTCACAACAGGGTTCCACTGACTCGGGTTAATATGCCAATTTATTTTTATTATTTTCTTCATACGGTAAATTTTAAATCCAATAGGAATTTTTATTTTTAAGTCTTTTTAAAATATTTTCTTGGCTTATATAACAGGTTATTACAGGGTTTGACCTAAATATATAACTTGCAGGATGAACGTCGCGCTCGCAACGCTCATTACGAGCGAGAGCGTCGGGGCGACCAGGCCGACGCCTCCGCTCAACTAGCGAAGGAGATGGGCTGCGAGGCCAAGGTGAGAAGATATATCCTCGAACGACATTGAGTATTTATTAATGGGAAAAATAATATTTATTTTGATAATAACAAAGAATATCTTTCCAGGTTAAGTTAGCGGAGCTGCTTGCGCTCACCGTTATGGCGTTCGCGCAGGCGCGTAACAGGGAACCCATCCAGGACATCATCGCACGAAATAGGCGCTTGCACACCGAGAGTAAGTTTTTTTTATATTTCAACGAAAGTGACCGGTAACGTTTTAAATTTTATCGTATTATAATCGTGTTTTGTTTTTCCACAGTTGCAGAATTGGAGGCCAGGTTAGAGGAACAGTCGGCCTCCAGTGACGCTCAACCCTCAACGTCGGGCAAAGTAAGTGTATTTTTGTTTATGTTTAACTGCTTCATACCTACAGAAATATGTTCGTATTTTCCTATTTATGAACAGGTATCATAGTATGCCAATCCAATTTCCAAGGGACATTTCGAGAAGTTTATACGTTATTAATTAATATAAGAAAGAGGTTCTCAATTTGACCTGTGTGTTTTTAACCGACTTTAAAAGAAATAGGTAAGTAAGACCTATATGTATGTATTTTTGATGGAATATGGCGCAATATTCATATATGTTAGTACATATGCGCTTCTAAACACAAGACCTATGTGTATAATATGATGTATGTGTGTCAATAATTTTGACCATTTATTTCTTGTAAATTAAACATTGGATTAAAATGACACTTTTTTTTTGTTTGATTAACTATTTTTCAACTTGGAAAAACATTAAAGAAAACTTACTAAATGACTTGAGAAACGAACTGTTACCAGAACAGTTGATTAGGTAAGGTTGGAACTGCGACCCCAAAAAAACGAATTGCTTCAAGTATTGTGGGTTAGGTTAGGTTGGAACTGCTACCATTACAGAAAATACTATATCCGCTAAATATGAGTACGTTTAAATACAGATAAAGGTGTCTACTCCTATTTATTACAAGTTAGAATTAAGTAATAAGGATCGGTGTTAACTTCTATTATTGAAAAAAGGACTTCATAAAATCTAATAAAGAGAGAGAAAGGGTGCCATAAATTTTTGTTTTCAATAAAATGGAAACACTGAAAAAGTGGATACACCAACTATTTTTTTGAGGTCGGTGCCAGATATATTACAAGAAAAATATCACGCATGGTAAGAGAATAATAGATTTTCTGATAGTGCTGTTTTACTTCTTGCCAATGTCACAGCTGGCAGAATTTTTGAGATTTGAAGGTTAACCTGTCAGTGGTTCATTGACATAAGTCACTTAACAAGTTCTTTTCTATGGACAGGTCAACAGGGATGCTAGCGTAGTGGAGCCGCTAGCGTCGACATCGGCCCAGCCCACGTCATCAGCTGAGGAGCAAACAGCTTCGTCGTCGGCGGAGCCCACAACATCGACGTCGACGGAGCCCACAACGTCGACGTCGACGGAGCCCACAACGTCGACGTCGACGGAGCCCACAACATCGACGTCGACGGAGCCCACAGCGACAACGTCAGCCGACACCGCAAACGGTAATACAATCTATTCCTATTTTCTTCCTTAAGATTCATTTTCATCGATGTCAATTATGTGATAAATTACAAATATTCGAATTCTTATTTTCTAGATACCGATGATCTGCAAATCCTCACCCCAGAGGAGATGAAACACCTCGAAGAGTTTTTAGACGCAGACATTGGTGATGCGGTAAGATATAAATGCCTCATATCAGTAAAATCAATTCTGTATATAATAACACACAAACGTGTAATACGTTTTTATATTAACCCAGAAGGACCCTATTCACTTAGGAATAGTCTCCCTGTCCACTTCTAGACAGTGCGCAAGTAAACAACAACTGTATGTATGAACAGTTTTTCACCAGCGGCTACGCTCGCGTAGTCCTGTTTTATACATTTAAAATTTGCTCTTGAATCACTCTGTAATTTATGAAAACTGCATTAAAATTCGCTGTGTCGTTAAAGATTTCTAGATACCGTAAATAAGCGAACCGATGATTTAATTGTAACATTTTTATTTGATGCAGAAATGGACGTCATTTCTAGACTCGGCACTTTCACCGTAGAAGGTGGAAGGAGTCGAGTCTGGGGTTTGCCGTGGTGGCTCCACAGGTGCGATCCAGATGTAGTGGGCGTGAGGGTAAGTGTCGTAAAAGTACTCAGATTTTTGCCTAATTTTTTTGCACATTGAATTTAGTTCCTCGGTTCTGTTGTTAAAATTTTATGTTATAAATTATTGGAAGAAATTTTCTACATTTTTGTTAATAATCCTTCAAGTATTTTTAATAGATCATGAATTGTACGGCGATAAGAGATACGCTGGATAAAGATTTAATGTTTCAATAAAGTATATTCATACTGCTAAATTTATTGAAATGAAAAAATCAAATATTTGTATCAGGAGGAGCGTCTTGCAACGTTCAATACGAGACGGGGTGTCAATCAGTGTGAGCAGGCCGAAGGCACCGCGAGGCTGAGGTGTAGTATATACTCACACTTGGAAGTTATTAATCAATGGGTCTAATTTTTGTCTCTTTTAAAAAAATATGTTTTTTATTTCCAGGTGAAGCTAAAGATTGAGAATGTGAATGTCAGCTTAAGAAGGCGCAACGCCAGGAAGCTGTACAAAACCTGGCTGGAATAAAGTTTTACATGTTGCCAGTAAGTTTAATAAATTGTTCAGTTAATTTTCTTTGTTTAGCAATTGAATAAAGATAAATATGTTTTATAATAGTACATTTACAGTTAATAAATTAAATAAACAATTTCAAACATCATCGTATTAATAGAAAGTATTTAAAATTTATATATTTTAAATGTAGTAAATAGATTGTAGGTATGTCGATAAAAACCGCTCGTTGACCTCCGGGTACAGCAGGGCAAAGATAATAGCTACCCTTAAAAAGTAAAAAAAAATAGTTTTTGTGACTCACAATAACAAAAACATTGTTTTTATTCTGTTTATTATGTTTGGCCATTAAAAAAAATAAAATAAAATTTGTTTGCTGTCAGCGCCTGTAAGACAGGGTAAACGACAGTATATTTTCCGTCATTTAAAGGCACCTTGCAGAGAGAATGATATTATTATGTTATCTAATAATTTATCAAATTAAATGCTCTTTTCTAATTACAGAAAACCCTTACTTATGTTCCCTCTGCCGACGATGCATGTGGACGCAGGTGGCAAATCAATCAAAGGAAATAAGGAAGTATTACCAAATAATCAAGGAAGTTTTGATGGTATCAACTTATTGGTTGGAATTTATCAGTTGCCAACATTCAGGCTATTAGTTCTTAGTTCTTGTGTTCATGTCCATATTAGTTGTTTTTTTCCTCGATAAGCGCCCTCTATGCGCTTTTTCATTCCGCCCATCTTTTTGTTGTAGATATTTAGGAATTTTGAATTTTTAAGACGTCGCGTTTAGTGAGACAAGGTTTTGTTTACATCTGTACATGTATTTTAGTTTTAATTTAAGTGTTAATTGTTATTTTATGAATTTTGTGAATATTATAGTATATTTTAAATTTAGAATTCAAGAAATAAAGCTTGTCTTTTGGTTAATAGATATATTTGTTTTACTAAAAAACGAATGACTTATCTGTAGGTATATGTTAAATATTGTGATGGAAAGTGACTTCATGTTCTAATGAAGTCATTTTTCAATGAGACTTCTCTGTATGAAAAACAGGGAGAAAAAAGCAGCCCTTGCTGAGTTTCTTGCCGGTTCTTCTCAGTACAAGGTCTCCCGACGTAGATTTGCGAACCGATGGCATAAAGGGTTGACTGTCTTAATTGCTTGTAATACTTTTGAATGAATAAATGAATTGGTAATTGCAAATCATTTAATTATTTTATTACACGTGAAAATTTCCATTATTTGAGTTTGAACAATAAATACTTGTTGTTTTAATGCGATGAAAAGTCACGCATAAGCACGTTCTTTTAGTTTGTTGTTGTAGTTGAAGACGCGTCATATGTTGGGCGCCATTTTGTTTTGGGGCGGGGCTTTTGACGTTGTGCTAACGGACGCGTGCCTTAGACTACCAATGAGAAGAGCGGGAAAATTGTTACATTGCAATTGTATTTCAGCAGTTGACTTTGAAACGAGTTCATAAACTAGATGATATTTATTGAATGCAAAACTTGAAACTTTTATTAAGAATTTCCAATTACCCTTTAACCTTTCTATTTTGCCTTTTAGTTGAAGGCGAAATGTAATTTCGAAATTTGAAAACTACCTTATGAGTAAGTTTTTTTCTCACAATTTATTAATATTTTATTGTAAGTTTCTAGCTTTGTTTATATCAGTAAATAAGCATTTTCATTCTTCAACCTATTCTCGCTCAGCTCCTCGCAAAAGATAGAAGAAAAGAAATTACAAATATGGAAATCCAAAAAAGCTTGAGAAACTATTTATAGATCATCATAGCTTCAAGTTTAATTTTCGTCATAGCGGCTTTAGAAAAATAAACATACTTGTTAATATGACTACTCTCAGATTCAATTTCACCTAAACACATAAGAGAACACGAGCACAGCAGCAATAACGCAGCTATATGATAAAATACAGAAGAGGCTGGAAAAATAAAAATCACAAAATTGAGATCTCTAAAAATTGAGACCTCGTTGATGCAACAAGTCGTGACGAAACATCGGTTCTTTCGTTTTGATGCGAGCATCTTTGGACCACAAGGCCCCAAAGATTATCTTAATCGTCAATAGAGTTTTAATTGAAAATAACAAAATTAAAATAACAATGTTGATATCAATTGTGAAAACAAACTTTTACATGAAGCAGTGCATACAGCAGTGGAGTGCTTCGTTAATTCATTAATTATACAACCAAAGAAATTAAACAACCTACAAACCTGCGTGCGGATCTTGCATTGATTCTAAATTATTATTCAGCTGTTGCATACAAATATGTAAGAAAAGTCTATAGTAATTTTTGGCTCGTTAATAATGTCTTTACTACGTAACATATTTGTTATTTTTATGTTCGCCTATTTATCACTAGCTGACCCGGTGAACTTCGTACCGCCTTATATCCGTTTAAAAAAAAAATAATAATAATTTTTTTATAATTTTTTTTTAGCTTAACTTTTTTTTTAGTTTAAACCCATAAAGCTAAGGCTAACGAAAAATCTCACTCATCTCATTAAGCGATCGTCTGTCTCGTTTACGCACGTTACATTTTTGGTATCTGTCGCATATTGTTGCGACGTTCTAGCCAGCGCGGGGTCTAGCTCGGCCGCTGCTAAATTACGAACTGTTGTGTATTGAGATTTATTTGTTGCATACGCTGCTTTGATAGCCAACTTAATTACTTTCAGAGGTATAATTATTGAGTAAATGGTCAGTTTTATTAGAAAAAGAATCAATGGTGTTAAAAATAAAGTGTGTATTTTAAATAATACGAAATTGTTTTGACAAACCCATTAATCCCATTTCAAAATACTTTTAGAATGGATTTTTTAATAATTGTCGCAGAACGACAGAGAACTAAAATTAAATGAATTAAATTATTAAATTAGCGTCTATATTCCCAAGTACATATAACCCAGACTTACTTAGGCAATAATGAATAGATTTCTTTTGGGAACATATAAAAACGTATTACACGTTTGGTTGTAATTATCTACAGAATTGTTTTTACTAGTATGAGGCATTTATATCTTACCCCATCATCAATGTCTGCGTCTAGGAACTCTTTTACATGTTGCATCTATTCTAGAGACAGAATTTACAGATCATCGGAATCTAGAAAATGAGTATTCGGATAGACATCAATGCAAATGAAGGAAGAAAAAAGGAACACTACTTATATCAATCTTATACACGCCAAGTGTTTGTAAAGGTTAAAAATCCTTCGGCGTTCCCACGATGTTATTTACCTTTAAGACAGGAGCATATACTGTCGGCACAGAGTAATCACGTTGTACGTGGCCAATCTTGTCGGTCACTTCTTTGACATAAGGCATAATTATAGGCTGGTTTTCTTTTAGCCTCAAGATGTGTACTCTTAAGTCTCGGCTGCTTATGTCATCCGTGCACTTGATATCCATTTTTCTTCAGTACTTCCTGGACATTGGCCAACTATTTATAATACCAATGGTGTAATGTTAAAACGTTAACTTTTACAGTTAACCCAGTCTTTTAAAGGACGTTCGTGACATCAAACATCACGGGAGTAAAGAAACAAACCGCTTATATATGATGATATACAGGTTCGAGGAAATATATTGAAACAGCAAAATAAATTCTGAACGTGCCGAAGCACTCTTCGAGTTATCTGTAATATATGGGGTCCAAGTCGAGTCACTGTAATTTAGTCTAGATTAAACTATATTTTGCCTCCCACCACACACAATATATAGTTTTTTACCATAGTAGTGCTCTAGATTTCCATTTTATTCCGAACAGTTTTAACTTTAACGAACTTTAACTTTTGTCATATTTTACAATCTATAAAATCGATCCGATCTATAAAATAATTTAGAGCAAAGGGCCAAATATAGATAGATGCCTAAGATCAAATTTATTAGGATGGATGCTATATGCCATTTCCAAGGACACGAAAACAAATAGTCGTGGCGAAAACATAAAAACGGATGTGATATGCCTAGGAAGGAAGTTTTTACTTATTAGCATATCAAAAGATTCCATAGAACAAAGTACCTATAAGCACAAATTGCTAAATCATTGTGGGTGGCTCGTTAATAATGTCTTTACAACATAACATATTTGTTATTTTTATGTTCGCTTATTTATCATTAACTAACTTGATTATTCATTAAATTCTTTACAGAGTCTGTAACATATTCTTATTTAGTTTACAATTTATAAAATTTCACCAAAATGTCTGATTAGATCGCTTATGTGTTGTTCTATCTAATACACCTCCGGATAGTAGAATCGATACTTAGTTATTTTTGGTTTAAAAGTCTAATATATATAAAAAAAAGTTTATTTCACAGTTTCTCGCTGACGTATCTAATAAATAATAATTCTTGAGCATGTTAAAAAGACGTATAAGAGCTCACCGCATTCATCGCAAAATTTGCATGCGTTGAGAACAGTAATTTTGGAAGAGTGAGACAACATGTTTACCAAGTTGTGAGAATAATTCTATGCCCAATCTAATGCCATTAATTAGTCTTAAATGCTCGTGGAGGCAATAGTGACTGCTATATGAAATACGTTTTATTAAATATCATATTTAGGATAACGTACTTTAAAAGTAAAGATTAAATACTAGCTTCAATACTGCATCAAGAAATTTTCTCCTTACTTACATCTTCTAAGCAATAGTGCTTCAGATATGAAATAGTAAGATGGCCTAATTCTAGAGTGTGGAAATAAAACGGTTTCCGCCGACAACTGCAATGAGATTATTACAGTGTGAAAAAATACCATAAATAAATTACAATGCTTAACTGTATATAAAAAATATAGATTAGGCTGTAAGCATACGATTTAAAAGCTCACTATGAATCATTTATGCTATAAACAATACACGTATTGTACCTACTGTTTTTGTTAAAACCCAAGTTGTGAAGCATCTTTTTGTTTTCATTCTTTACAAGTAATATTTTTATGTTGCGAGATGCGGGTAACCCTAAGTCCACTTTTCTATAGAATTCCTTTATTTAGAAATTTTGGCTTTGTTCTAACATAAGGTCAGGTAAGGTTAATAATCCTTTTGGTGTGTAAAAAATTAAGCAGGTACTTCATTTTTGTTTAATGTTACAATACACTTTGGAATGGCCGAATGCCATAAATGTTATTGGCTATTGTTTTTGTTGTTATCTTTGAGACATTTTTTTTGCATAATTTGATTCGTATAATGTTGATAGATACGAAAAGACAGGAAAGAACCGATCAATGTATTAGGTAGGGATCGATTTCAACACATAAAGCGAGCGTACCGCAATGGAAGTAAATGAAACAGATGCGCGAAGGGCGGCCTTCTACGATTGAAGACAACTAAAGAAAACATCAATGTTGTGCGATGCATAATAGAGTCAAACAAATGAGAATATTGGTCAAGTTCATAAAATCCTTCACGAGTATTTTCCCGTCACGAAGCTTTGTATTGGTTACCTCATTATTTGACCACGGCCCAAAAACTCCGTTACTGTGTAGAATATGTTAAACTAAATTAGAAAAGAAAGGTACACGAACAGTTGATTGGCATTTGTTTTGGAAAATTTTGCAAGGATGCAGTCTTGTATTGATGTAAATAGACATTATTTTGAAAAGCTATAATAAAATGAATAACTCGATATTTTGGTCTGATTTTAATTTTCTAAGAACTTTAGATTCACCCTCGTAAGATAAATTATACTTAAAAATTAATGCGTAAGCTGTTATGCGTAAATAAAGAGAGGTATGCCATGTTATAATGTCTTTAAATTTTATTCAAATGGTCACTGGCAGAGAAGTCCAATTAGTTTCGTGATGATACTTAGGCTTGAGATCACTTCTTACATTCTTAGGTTAAAGCTACACGAGCTCTTTTAATCTATACATATGCGCTAGATTAGATTTAAATTTACGCTAATTAAGCTTATAGGCTATTTAGAGGTATACAAACAAATAACCCTATCTGCAAGATACCTTTAATATTAAAATATACCTATGTAGTCGCTTACCTTATTATCAACTATCGTATCGTTGAAGTCGATCGTATCCAAAGCTGCCAGGATATTCTCTTCGCCTGACGTCGACTGTCCTACCTGTAAATAAATACAGAGCTATTAATGAATATGAAGAATCTTTTCATGGATGAAACTTACCAGCAAAAGTAAGTAGTAGGTCTGTCAAAAGTACAAAAAAATTTTCTTACTGCATCGTCGATTTTATCCAGTGCCGCCAATCTGTAGTCTCCGTCTGATGCATTGCATGTCGACGTAGACGGCTGCTGCTCCTGGTCTTGGATAGCCAAAGGGGTGGACTTGTCTTCTGTAATCCTTTTCTGCAATAGAAGTAGATAAGTGTCAATAAACGCAGATTGAATTGAATCGTAAGTGAAACATCACCTACAATATATTAATTCAATACTTATACTGAGTTTGACTCTTTTAGGCTCACGATCCATTGATGAAGCATCACGTTTACACTGTTGAATCTGTAAAAAAAATGTTATGATTAAATTTTTTTCTAGTCACTGTCTTAATCTTTAGGTAACTAAGAAATATATTGTTTAATATAAATCAAAAGCATTTTTGATTGACTTACGTCATCTCCGTCGTCTACATCAGTAGGACCTTCTGATGGCGCCAATGTCGAACTCGCTTCAGCAACTGAAAAGGAAAACTTCTATAATGACGAGGTTTTGTTTCAAATGTATTTACATCGCGATATGTAAAGACAGCTCACTCTGCTTTTCCAGTCTCTCATTTTGAGCACGCATTTCGCCTAATTCGACGTCGGGCTCTAACGCCAACCGATTGCGGAGCAATGTTATCGTGACCGCTAACACCTCCGCTTGTTTGGTCTGAAAAGACAATATATTAGTTTTAAAAAAGTAGTACACTATCAGGGATAAGTAATAATAGTCAAAAAGATAGTTTCTGACACCTAAGAACCGAGTCCGAGCAATTGCGATTTATTCTGCAAACTTAAATAAATTTATATTAGTAAACACTGAACACTTTAAAATGGAATATATATGTATTGTTTTATATTATATATTTCAAGTTACGGTAAAAACCGTAATTGACATTATAAGAAATCCAATAACGCCATTCACTCCAATCGATCAGGAAAATTGTCTTTGAAATCGAACATTCGTTGGTATATACGAAAATGATAAAGCTAAGCGTTACATGCGAAATTTCGTTTTAATTTCGTTCGTAAACGAAATTTCGTTTTCGAGAAAGCGAGTAGGCCTCCTTTTATTTTTGTTTAATTGTATTTCGAAATTACCGTTTATTAATAATAAACTTTGTTGTCTTTGTTTAAGAGTGATTTTTATATTGTTTCGTACCTCGTAAGATAAAAACATAACCCTCATAGGATCACTTTGTCGTCCGTCCGTCTGTAAAGACCGTTTTCCTGAAGAACGCGTGGAGGTGAAAAGCTGAAATTTATATCAAATATTCAGGTTTACTGTCTTTTAGAGCTGTGAAAAAATCAAATTTTGAGCCCACGCAACCAAAGATGCAGCCGTTTATGCTGAAATTCTTCAACAAATTAAATAAATTGTAAGGAACGGGTACTGGATGCGACAGTTATTTTTTTTTATTTTTTTTATCCGAAATGGGCTCACTCTTGACGTTAGGCGTAATAATATTAAGCGTAAGGCCTAAGATAGGACGATTTTGCCTAGAAAATACCTATTTACTCGTGCTTTAAATATTCCTGGGTTATAGGATACCGGGAAAATAGAGGCAGGTAGGCTATTCCACTCCTTGGCTGTGCCCATAATAAATGATGATCCAAAGCGCTTTGTTCGGATACGTGGAATGTGAACCAGGTGGGCGTGATAATTTGCTGTACGCCTGGATTCCCGGTGGTAAAAAGGTGCTGGCGGAATGAGCCGATGCAGCTCAGAAGCACACTCTCCGAAGTACAATCTGTAGAATACCGACAGTGAAGCAATTTTTCGACGATGAGACAGACTGTGGAGCTTGGAGTTATCGAGATCACAATCCCCCACAAATTTTCTTGCTCTACGGTCCACCGAATCGAGCGCGGCAAGCTGGTATTTTGGTGAGACATCCCAAAGATGTGAGCAATATTCCATACACGGACGGATTTGCGCTTTATACAAAATAAGAAGCTGTTCCGGTGTAAAGTATCGTTTAACTCTATTTAGGATGCCCAATTTTTTGGCCGCAGTTTGAGCTTTCGATTCGATGCTGTCACCGAAGTTGAGGTCTGAAGACCTCATGCCAAGAAGATCAAGATCGTCAGAGATTTCTAGAATTGTACCACGGAAAGAAAGAGCCAAGGTGAGAGGGCTCTTTTTGGCGGAGAATAAACACGCCTGTGTTTTGGTGGCGTTAAAACTGACCAAATTGTTATCCCCCCATTGGGAAACAAAACTTAAGACGAAGTTAGTCCGCTCAATCATGGCCTCTCTCTGGAAACAAGTGTCCTCACTACTGGCTTTTGCGTTAGATATGTATCTCTCCGTAACCGTGCTGTCGTCTGCGTACCCGACAATACCGGGCATAAGCAGGTCGTTAATATGCAACAGGAAAAGAGTTGCTGAAAGAACAGACCCTTGAGGAATTCCAGCGTCGATTTCCATGTGGTCCGAGGAACATCCATCTACGAAAACACTAATCGACCGCTCGCTCAAGTTAATTGGGGCTTAAATAGTTAATTGGGGCTTTTCCTCCTATCTCAATTTCCCAAAGTGTCGGCCGTGGTCATTGACTGACTAGTAGCCATGTTACGTCTCGTCGTCTGAAGTGGAATTCACTTCTGCCATGTATTTTTTTTTTCAAAACAATAGTCACACATAATCAATTCAAAATCATTTATTCTATCTGAATTGATTCAAGCAGTTGTGAAAGTCAAAACTCTATACCATCGGTTCGTAAATCTACAGTCCCACCTACCTACGAAGACTGGTACGATTCTGGTATTTAGGTAACCTCGATTTTATCACCGGATTCAATGTTGTTGATAAAATTTTAAACAATATTCTCTATTGAAACTGCTGGCATGTTTTTTATCCAATCTAGTGGT
This sequence comes from Diatraea saccharalis, assembly GCA_918026875.4. Taxonomy (NCBI): domain Eukaryota; kingdom Metazoa; phylum Arthropoda; class Insecta; order Lepidoptera; family Crambidae; genus Diatraea; species Diatraea saccharalis. Next base: position 27,691,095 of record OU893333.1, on the reverse strand, counting down.
TTCTGCCACTCAAAAAAATCGGCTATGAAAAATGCTTAAAAAATCCACTTGAAAAAATTCATAAAAAATCTAATGTTGGTATACTGATCCTAAGTATCTCTAGTTCATTTATATTTTTTTGTCATAAATAACTTCTAGTTTAAATACCGAAAGGATTTTAATACCTAGCGTTTTCATAAATTCGCTTTCATAACATATCTCACAAACTAGTTGAAGCATTTGACCTTGCAATTTTTTTAATAATTCTAATAATTCCGTGCTATTGGAGTCTTCTCAGACAAAAGAATATTACCCTATTTCTTTGATGTTTTGTTACTATTGTTTTCGCAAGCATGAAAGGATTTGCTTTTGAAGTTCACCGTCTATTTGTTTCCGTTTTTCTCGTGTAACAAGATTATTTGTGCGAATGCGGCAATGCCATATACAAATTCGCTACATTCTATATTTAAACATATTTCTATAGCCTAGATGTTCTTAATACTTTAATCGTAGTCTCTGCGGTTTGATTTTTTAGAATTTTAACCTCATAATACCTACTATAGTAGCGCACAAAAATGACTTAATAATGACCTGACCTACGTGGCTTGTAAGTGGCTTGGGCGTTTTTTACTGCAACCGCCCTCCTCAACCCGACGGTGTGTGTCTTTTTTGATTTTATTTGTGCAATAGATATTGTTCAGCACAGGTCTGAAGGATCTTTGAGTGCAGCCGTAGCTGTGCCCAGCCGTTTTTCTTTTGTCTTTTTATATGTTTGGTTGTTATTGGGTTTGGTGTGATATCGTAAGAGTCGTTGCTGGTTTGTGCCTGTATTGATGTGTGTTCCGATTTGGTGGTCTGTGTAATTGACTTTGATTGTTGTGATGCTGTGGTTGAGGTGGTCTCGACCGGCGATCTTGTTTGGGTGTGTTCTTTTGGGGGAGTTGATTTTGTGGTAGTCGTTATTGGGATGTCTTTTGTGTTTTTAGAGGAGTCTATAGCCATTTAGTCAACTTAGGTCAAGTTTTATGTCATTACAATCTCATTTACATTACAAAAAATAGATTGTCACGAGTGCTTTCCAGTTAGGGTCACGCATCGTGTTGTCTCGTCACACGTGTCGTGTTGTATTGGAATTTGGTATTCTTCGTAGTATCATTCCGACTTCTATCATGATGATAATGTATCTTGATATTTATTTGTATTGAAGTGAGTGTAGCTTGATCAATTTGGAGCCAACAGGAAGAAGCGTTTAAAGCTTTAGAACTTAGTAAATATAAAAAAATGTTTCAGCACAGAAATTCGTAGTATGTACGTTTGTATTGTGTGACGAATTGGAAATTCGGTAGTGTGAATGAGTATGTAGCGAGGCTTAAGTCAAATGAGGGAAGGAGTCGGTCACTACATTGCGCGCGCCACTATTTTCTTAATAAATTTTCGAATATTGAAAGCTATAATAATCACATAGCTATAATAAAACAAGTTATTGTAAAAATATTTCCTAGCGCAGAATGAATGCCTTTTGATTAGTAATTTCTTTCTTCATTCGATCGGTATTTTTTAACTGTTATTTCTAGTTACATTCTATTTTTTCTTTTTTTACTCACTTCGCCTTACTAAGGCTAATTAATATTATTAAACTAAACAGAGTCATTCTATCAAACTTAGAGAACTCTACTCCCTCAATCAATCGTTAATATATTCTAATTGGAAAATGCTTATAAAATCCTCTTTGTCCCTGGCATTCAATGATTGGACTCGAACCCATGACCATACGTAATCCGGGCGGCTGCTCTAACCAATAAGCTACCCAGGACGTAACAGGACTATCTCATTGTTCAAGCACTTGTTTTTTTTCAGCCGAACAACAACCGAAAGATATATTTTTAAAAATATTTAAACTTTCGACAAAGATATAAAACTTTGTTCTTATTATATATTATATTTGAACAATTTTTGAATTTGAAAGGTAATACTGAAAAATATTCTTAATGAAGCATATTTTATTGAGAATATTTTACAGTATAGTATTATGAATGCAAATATTTATCGAATATAACAATCGTTAATATGTTGATAATGTAGCGACTTAACCTTTCATTCTAAATAACTCACTTTTCTTGCTGAGTGAGGTGTATCATTCATACTTTCTGTACATTCTGTTTGCACCTCGTTCCCGAGGCCTCATAAAGTAAGTAGCTAAAAGTTGAAAAACGAGTACTCTCTCATTTTGTCGTGACAAGTAATTCAAACGAGGTTATCTCACCAGTGAGGTAATAAATGAACTTCATAGACAAATGTTAATTAGCCCGTCGATATGTTGTTACTTTTCATTTTCATTGAAATAATGTTTGATGTTCACCGTCTCTTTGTTTCTGTTTTTTCTCGTGTTACAATCGTGTTCAGGTGTCACTACTTTAGATAATGATAACGTTTTGGTGTATGAGATAATAAAATAAGTACTAAATGAAGGCAATAAATAAAATAAGTACTGCACAAAACTTTATATAGTCTATTAAATCAATTGCCCGAAATCAATCGTAACCCGGCCTAAATAAGCAATCTTTGTCAGACACAATCTTTTTTAAAATATAGTTAGCGTTGAGATAGGTATTAAAACCGCATGTTATGATGTTCCAACATTCGTTCGCTTGTTAATGGTAATGTTTATTAAGAGCAAGCTAGTTATGGGGAATTGAAAAAAACTGGATATACAAAATACATTATAACATGGTTATTACTACATTATATAACAATATTTTCCAAAAACAATAATTTATAATAAAGACAATAATCATCCCGTGATATTCGTAATTTTAGAATTTCCAAACAATGGTTCATATTGTATCGTGTTTAAAGGATTTAAAGGGTTTTTGTGAAGTAATATTTCACCGTGAGGTGAATGTCGAGCGTAAATCCATGATATATGTATTATTTCTCAGTCTTCACAAGATCAGCGGTACTTTGTCGATAGTCAAGTTAAGTATTATAAGTTGGAAGAAATATATGACATTTGGCTTACATACAATATAATAAACACTAAGTAAGATTGACATCTGAAAAACAATCTATCCTTTCTCATCAAAGAAATCACGTCGGCACCAAAATTTAAAAAGAATATGTCATAAGCATATAATGAAACACACTTATACAATTTATATAGGTCAAAAATAGCAAATGAATCATTTAAACTATTGGAGTTAAAAACATTCTAGAAACAACAATAAATAATACGCTTATCATATCTATCAACACACCTATTGTTTTCGTCAAGACTATTCATTTTCGCTGAGAAGGTTTTGCTATTGTTGTAAAAGGCGATTTCCTTTTGTTTGATTTTTGCTTTTTACAAGTAATGTGATTATTTTGCGAAATGCGGGCATTCACAAATCCATTTTCTATAGATTTTTTGTTATTTACTTTATATAGAAATTTTGACTTTGATCTAAATTAGGGTCATGCGAGGTAATAATCCTTTAAGTGTGTAAAAAAATAAGTATTTAGGTGCTTTTAGTAGTTATTTTAGACCTACTAGATCTTATAGTATTCATTTAAGAATAAAAACGGGATTCCATCTTTTTGTATAATGTTACAAATATATTTTAAAATAACCGTATGTCATAAATGTTTTTTTAAAAGTATAAAGTTTCTGTTGCTGTCTTTTAGGCAAAATTTTGCTTGATTTTATTCGTATAATATTGATAGATATACATTAAAAGACGGTGAGGACCGTTTGATGGATTAGGTAAGAATTGTGATTAAAACAAAAATTGAGCGTACTGTACGCTAATGATATAATCTTTGTAATATTTTTGAATTCGGCAAATAAAAATTATCTTGCATTTATTTATGTTGACGTAACATCAGCCCTTTCCATGGTACAGTCGCATCTTGTACCACTGTTTACTACTGGTTGAAATAAATGTGATCACACTATTCTCACCGATAATATGAGCGAGAGACGACATTCTACAGACGAAGTCGACTGAACAAAACACCAATGTTGTGCGGTGCATAATAGAGCAGCCAAAAGAGCTACCATCAGCAGATTCGAACAAGCTTAGACATCTGTATAAGTCAGCTTCATAAAATCCTGTATGGATTGATAGCTTTGTTATGGATATTACAGTCTCATGATTTGACCGAGGTCCAAACACTCCGTCATTAACGGTATAATATGTTAGATTAGACTAGAAATAAGAAAGGTATATTAACAGTTGACTAGCACTTATCTTGGAAACAGTTTGAAAGAAACGAGCTCGCAGTAGGAACCTATTTTGAATCCATCCATGATCTTCGAATGCAGTGCTGTAAAGATAAAATGAAATGAATAACTCGTTATTTTGGTGAGATTTTAATTTTCTAAGTACTTAAGTTTGACCCTCGTAAGATAAATTATGCTTAAAAATTAGGGCGTAAGCTGTTATGCGTAAATAAAGAGAAGTATGCCATGTTATACTGTCTTAAAATTTCATTCAAATAGTCACTGCCAGGGTAAGAAGTTCAATTAGTTTTGTGATAGATCCGTAGGTTTGAAGTCACTTCTTCTTACATTCTTCTTTATCTATGCACTAGATTAGATTTAAATTTACTCTAATTAAGGCAGCATAAGTATTGAGCCACAAAAAAATAAGTAAAACAATGAAGTCAATGTTTTAATAAACAAAATTGGAAATTAATCCTGTAAATGAAAGTTCATACAAATTCGCTGAACTACGTTTACTTTTATACGCAATCAATTATAATATTGAGATTTCACATTTTTAACGAAAATGCATCCGAATATTCTAGTGATTTCACATTCCAGAGTCCTCATTAAAAATTATCACTATTAAAATACTGTTAAGCTCATCATTAGATTTAACTAAAAGCAAAAACATAGCATTGCTATTATTCATTGTTAATGATATTATAATGTCATGTCTTGCGTAAGGAATGTGTAATTGTTTTATTTTGAAACAGTTTGGTCAAAATATACTCATTTGTTAATAGTTATCCAAATGAAAGCTATTCTCGTTAAACTAATAAATGGTTTCTATTTGGTAATTTGGTAATTATCTTTTTTTTTTATTTGGTATTTATGCTAAATACTTAAGTACTGTCTCGCTAGTTTCCATATAATCCTTATATACTAAATAGCATAGCTAGATAGAGGATCGGGAAAAAAAACATTAATATATTCTCACGCTTGTTGTCTGGGGACGTAGTGAAGATATATCGTAAACATTATCGTCGTTGGTCCTACTCTACTGCATTACAAAGAAGAAGTTAGAGCAGGTTGTCGATTGCAAATGCTCAGGTACCTAAAATAGAAAAAAACTAAACCCTCTTAAACCTTGCCTGTACGTCAGTCATAGGTCCGACTCAAATCTATTGAACCTATTTGTCGTTTGGTACATGTGTACCAAACAACTCAATGGGTTCAATAGTTTCAGTTTCGGTTAGGTATAGATATAAGTGACCCTATAATATAACAGAGGCTGTGGGTGCATTCACCGTCACTGAGTCATTGACCGTTTTGTCTCATTTTCTATTACTTTAGACTTAAAACTATATTAATTACGTAAAGGTATCTGAGATGAATAAATTATTTTATTATTCTTATTATAATAAAGGACACAATAGTAACCTCTGGTTTAATTATAGTTGTTTAAGACTCGAAACAAATTTTTCGAACAATAATTTGCCCTGAATATGTCAATAATATATCCATAAGATAGTTTTAAATTAAGTTGTTTTTATACAACTCAAACTTACTTCGAGCTTTTTTACTGTGTATTTGGTTTAATTTGGTTCGTTTCACTGAAAAAGCCTATTTTAAAATTTTAATTTTTTTAGCGTACCTAAACCATACTTTGTTATTTTTTTAGTTATTTTATCATTACGTGATTGGGTTCTATAGTGAATCAGTTTAAATATTACAATGTATACCTACTATTACCGAAATTTGACAAATATATATATATACTTGCCTTTTAATAAGCTTTTTAAAAGCTTCTGAACATAATATAAACTTGGAAGCTGAAATCGTCTTTGAAACGTATCAAAAATACTTTGAAAATGCATAGAAAATAGTGCTATATTAGTAAACTTTTCAAAGTTGTAGTTGTAGGAGGATCCGGAGACGCCAGTAATAAATAGTCTGCAAGTTGAGTTGGTTCTCATCTAAAACTTCACACGTATTTAAATAAACAATTCCCTGATTAACATATTCCTGATGTTCATCACTTGTGAAACCGATTTTTACGGGAAGAAAATTTAAAACAAGTAAAACATTTGATTTTCAACAGTATATTACATCCGCATTTGTGCTAAGCATACCTTTTTTTCCATGGAAATTGGTGAAATGCAAAAGCGAACAATGTATGTATTCCATGGAACTGGGTCTTGAATTTGTTTTCGTCTAATTCAAGTCCCTTACAAAGTTGTTTGGCTCTGATTGGCTAGTCAAATGTGTATGGTTCATTAATTATATGGTCTAGAAATACCTCTCCAGGTCTAGAAAGAAATTAGCCTGCTTCGCTCTCTATTTTGTGGATAAACTTGATGAATCGGAAAATCTCTCCAGATGATTAAAATTATTAGAATTTTAACTTCGCCTTATAACTATGCTTAAAAATTGGAGATATTTTTTCACTAATAAGTATCAATCGCTCATAAACATAACACATCAATGCCATAAAATAAATGCTAATACGCGGCATTTGGTGATGCTTATATGACTTTTCTTCACTCAAATGGAATAGCTTTTTCTTGTTTATTGGGTATACTTGTCACAAATTTCCGTTCGGGATATTCGTCCAAAAAATCATACTTTTGTTAGATATTATTTTGGAAATTTAACTTCAGTTCTTGGTGGAGTATGTCAGTTACATAGTAAAATCATATTTATTTCAAAACAACATCATGCTAAGTAAATATTTCACTGAAAATTATTAAAATATCTTTATATCTTGGGTATAAGAAAGACGGTTAACGAACTAAATAAACTTACGGTTTTAAGAAATTATCTTTCGATTATTATATGTCGGTTTCAGTGTAAACAAATGATTTTTTGTGACAATCTTCCATTTTCTTCATACAAAAACAGGACTAACGGATCTATTTAAACAAAATGAAGTCCCTTTTGAGAATAAATATCATCAGGATGGGTCACATACAGAAACATCCTCCTTTAAAGACGATTAAAAATGTAAAATGTAGCTCTTTGGATCGGTTGTGTATAATTATTTGAAGTTTGTCTCTAAGTATTTGACGCTACCTGTACGTATCTTTTAATGTCGCAACCTGAAGAGGGGGCGGCTGATTTGTAAAGAAATGGTGGGAGGTAGGGGTACAGGGAGGGCGGAGCGTGCACGCACTCGTATATAAACTCGGGAAGGCTATTTCACTCACCACTAGTACTCCTTCTAGTTTGAAGAGCAACGTTGTGCTTGTGCCTTAATTCTTTTAGTTCTTGTGCCTTAGTTTTTTTGCGAAAACACTACATCACAATGGCTGGAAAAGTAAGTTGGCTTATCATTAATTCTTATTTGATATTTTAGCATTTTACTACATCACGTGCATTCTTAAGGTCGTAATTTAAAGAGCAAACGCATTTTAATTCTGTGTTTATACACAATATACTATTTTCTGAGAATCTACCCAGGTTTCGATACATCTGTCCCGCTGTAAACGTGCGAACTGTATAGAGTTTCATCTTTTATAAGAACTTGTAACAGCTTCTAAAAAGATTTTGATTTGATTTGAATAATTGCCAATTCTATTTATTATTTGCCAATCTTATTATCGTAACCTTATCAGTAATTTGGAATTGTTAGATGATCGAGATATGTTTGAGTTTATATAATGAATCGATTTACAAAAGGTTAATTAAGAAGTTATTCTTATCATAAAGGCGGTTAAAACATAATTTGATTTTAAAATTTGTCTAAGTAAATAAACAAAATTTAGAAGAACTTTCTAGAAATGTTGATATTGAATTTGATAGTTTTATGCAAATGTCAGGTTGATTATTTATTATAGATAAAAAAAAAAGAAAATAGATCTTCAATTCGCTGTATTTATTGATCTTGTAAAATATACAACAAAATTGCGAGTCGGACTTTTTCTAGACCGTTATTGTGTGTTATGAAACGTTACTTTATGCCAAATTTCAAGATTCGAGGTCGGTGGAAGTAACCTTTAGGTTTTGATTCCCTTGCGAGTAGTTGCGAGTTTAAAAATATGCAGCTTAAATTGCAGTTTCTTTTGATTGTGTTGAAATAAAAGTTTGATTGTGTTACAGCTTAAAAGGTATTATAGACTAGAGTATTTGATATGAATTTAAATTTAATACATTAACGCGTTCATGAGTTAAGGTGTAGTTACTTAAAAATTATTTAAAATATTTTTATTATATAATGACAACAGAAATTTACGGTTTTCCCAATTTTTCTTTGTCTTTACTGTTGGACATTGCTTCGTACCAGATTTCAAGATTATAAACAAAAATTATATATTTCGGTGCGACTTAAAGTCCCTGAAATAACGATGAACTTTTTTAACTGGTAATTTGTAAAAAAATAATGGCTGATGAGAAAAGTATATTTATTTTATTTATTGCAGCACATCAAACAGATTTCAAGCGGTCCAGAACGCAAGCGTGGTAGACCAACTGGTCAGAACAGGGTTCCACTGACTCGGGTTAATATTTTTCATCTTATTATTTTTATTATTTTCTTCGTACGGTAAATTTTAAATCCAATTGGAATTTTTATTTTATTTCGTAAAAAAAAGAATATCAAAAAGTTTATATAATAAATAATAATATACCCAGCGAATCTTTCAGTTATATTGTATTTAAGTCTTTTTAAAATATTTTTGTATTTTTCTTGGCTTATATAACAGGTTATTACAGGGTTTGACCTAAATATATAACTTGCAGGATGAACGTCGCGCTCGCAACGCTCATTACGAGCGAGAGCGTCGGGGCGACCAGGCCGACGCCTCCGCTCAACTAGCGAAGGAGATGGGCTGCGAGGCCAAGGTGAGAAGATATATCCTCGAACGACTTTGAGTATTTATTTATGGCAAAAATAATAATGTCTATTTCGATAATAACAAAAAATATCTTTCCAGATTAAGTTAGCGGAGCTGCTTGCGCTCACAGTTATGGCTTTCGCGCAGGCGCGTAATCGGGAATCTATCCACGATATCGTCGCCCGAAATAATCGTTTGCAAGCCGAGAGTAAGTTTTTTTTTTATATTTCGACGAAAGTGACCGGTAACGTTTTAAATTTTATCGTATTAAAATCGTGTTTTGTTTTTCCACAGTTGCAGAATTGGAGGCCAGGTTAGAGGAACAGCCGGCCTCCAGTGACGCTCAACCGTCAACGTCGGGCAAAGTAAGTAAAATTTTTATTTCTGTTTAACTGCTTCATACCTACAGAAATATGTTCGTATTTTCCTATTTATGATGAGGTATCATCGTATGCCAATCCAATATCGAAGGGACACTACGAGAAGTTTAAAATAAATATTTAAATTTAAATATTTATCATTATTTCTGTAAACACGTATCGCTCGTCAACTGTAGAGTCAAACTCCACAAGATTTTCGCGATATCGCAAACTAGACGTCGGAATGCAATGAATATTTTTATTTTTATGGTTGATAGGATCACCGACCGAGTCTCCGCCATCGTCGGAGGAAATTGAGACCGAAAATTGACTTGTAATTCTAAATACATATTTGAAAGTAAATGAAGTCAGTGTTTAGTTGACAGAAGTGACTCAACAAGTTCTTTTCTATGGATAGGTCATCGAGGATGCTAGGGTAGTGGAGCCGCTAGCATCGACATCGTCAGCAGAGGCGCCCACAGCGACGTCGTCGGCGGAGCCAATAGCGACGACGTCGCCTGAGCCCACAGCGACGACATCGGCAGACCATAGCATCGCCAATGGTAATACAATCTATTCTATTTTTCTTTCTTAAGACTCATTTGCATTGATGTCATTTATATGATAAATTATAAATACACGAATTCCCATTTTCTAGATTCCGAGGATCTGGAACTCCTGTCTCCAGAGGAGATGCAGTATTTAGAGGAGTTTTTAGTCGGAGACATTGATGATGTGGTAAGATATAAATGCCTCATATCAGTAAAAACAATTCTATAGATATTACACTCAAACGTGAAACACGTTTTTATATTAACCCACAAGGACACTATTCACTATTGTCTGGGTTATTTGCACTCGCGAATCAGACAACTTTAAGCCAGCGGCTTCGCCCGAATGGTCCTCTTTTATACATTTAAATTTCCTCTTGAATCACTGTATATTGATGAAAACTGCATTAAAATTCGCCGTGTAGTTTTAAGATTTCAGCGTACAAGAACGAGAAGCGACATTGTTTTATACTATGTCTAGATACCGTAAATGAATGAATATGAATTAAAATTAAATACATTAACGCGTTCATGAGGAAAGGGGTAGTTATTTGAAAATTATTAAAAACATATTTGAAAGTTAAACAAGTCAGTGGTTAGTAGACAGAAGTGACTCAACAAGTTCTTTTCTATGGATAGGTCATCGAGGATGCTAGCATAGTGGAGCCGCTAGCATCGATATCGGCCCAGCCTACGTCGTCAGCAGAGGCGCCCACAGCGACGTCGTCGGCGGAGCCAATAGCGACGACGTCGCCGGAGCCCACAGCAACGACGTCGACCGACCATAGCATCGCCAACGGTAATTCGATCTATTCTATTTTTCCTAAGACTCATTTGCATTGATGTCAGTTATATGTATGTTAAATCATAAATATACGAATTCCCATTTTCTAGATTCCGAGGATCTGGAACTCCTGTCTCCAGAGGAGATGCAGCATTTAGAGGAGTTTCTTGACGGAGAAATTGGTGACGTGGTAAGATATAAATGCCTCATATCAGTAAAAATAAATTCTATAGATATTACACACAAACGTATATATGTTTTTTTATTAACCCGCAAGGACACTATTCTCTATTGTCTGGGTTATTTGCACTCGCGAATCAGACAGTTTTAAGCCAGCGGCTTCCCCGGAATGGTCCTGTTTCATACATTTAAAATTTCCTCTTGAATCACTCTGTATATTGATGAAAACTGCATTAAAATTCGCCGTGTAGTTTAAAGATTTCAGCGTACGAGAACGAGAAGCGACATTGTTTTATACTATGTCTAGATATCGTAAATACGCAAACCGATTTTTTAAATGTAACTCTTTTATTTGATACAGAAATGGACGTCAATTCTAGACTCGGTTCTTTCACCGTAGTAAGTGGAAGGAGTCGAGTCTGGGGTTTGCCGTGGTGGCTCCACAGGTGCGATCCAGATGTAGTGGGCGTGAGGGTAAGTGTCGTAAAAGCACTCATATTTTTTGTCTATTTTTTTGCACATTGAATTAACATTCTCGGTTCTGTTGTTTATATTTTATCTTATCAATTATTATTGGAAGAAAGTTTCTACATTTTTGTTAATAATCCTTCAAGTATTGTTAATGGATCATGAATTGTACAGCGATAAGAGATACGCTGGATAAAGTTTTAATGTTTCAATAAATTATATTCATACTGAATGAGTTTATAGAATTGAAAAAAAAAGCATCTGTATCAGGAGGAGCATCTTGCAACGTTCAATACGAAACGGGGTGTCAATCGGTGTAAGCAGGCCGACGTCACCGCGAGGCTTAGGTGTAGTATATACTCACACTTGGAGATATTGATAAATCAGTCTAATTTTGACTCTTCCAAATAATATGTTTTATATTTCCAGATGAAGCTTAATATTGAGAATGCGAATGTCAGTGAAGCTTAAGCAGGTGCAACGCCAGGAAGTTCTACAAACCTGGCTGTAATAAAGTTTTACCTGTTGCGAGTAAGTTAAATAAATTTCTTCGTTAAGTAATTAAATATAGATAATGCTTAATAGTAGTACATTTACAGTTGACAAATTACATAATCCATTTCAAACATGCAGAAAATACATCAATATTAAATAAAAAAACACCTATCAAAAGAAAGTATTTTAAATATAAAATTTGTTTGCTGTTAGCGTCTGTATGACGTGTGACTGTATGTAAACGACAGTATATTTTCCGTCATTTAAAGACACCTTGCAGCGAGAATGATATTATTATGTTATATATACATATATATATATATATATATATATATAATAAGGCAAATTAAATGCTCCTTTCTAATTACAGAAGAACTCGGCTTCATGTTCCCTCCGCCGACGATGCATGTGGTCGCAGGCGGCGGTCGTATGTGCCGTGATGACACAGCGCGCCAACCAGATCTCATTAAGTGTAGGTTAATAATAAATTAAGTCTCTCTCCTGGGGAGCTTTATGGCGTTGGCATTAGCGTGTTCGCTTTGCGATACAGTGGCCATTTCATGATGGGTGAACAATAACTGGAGCTCCCTGCTTTTGAAAACACTGTAATCTTTTGGTTCCTTCTGCATCTGCAGTCGTTAGCACACACAAATATACACTGGACCCACGTGATAAATCATGACCCGTTTCCTCTATTTTATTCTACCTATATAGAAGGCCTGTGCCCCGCAGTGGGGACATTAATTACAAATTAAGGATGATAAGGATAATTTCTTCTTTTCGCCTCGGTCGTATCATCAATCAGAGGAAATGAGGCAGTAGTACCAAGTAATTAAAGTGATGTCCATATTAGTTGATTTTTTCCTAGATAATAGATTATAGAGGGCGCTTTTTCATTCCGCCCATATTTTTGTTGTAGACGTTATTTAGGAATTTAATGGGGTAATTTGAAATTTATAAGGCATCGCGTTTAGTGAGACAAGGTTATGTTTCCTTATAACTATCTGCACATGTATTAAGTTTGTATTTAGCGTTAATTGTTATTTTATGAATGTTATAGTGTACTTTTAAGTTAGGATTTAAGCAATATAGTTTGTCATATTGTCATGTTGTAGTCTTTCGGTAACTAGATTTATTTCTTCTACTAATTAACGAATGAATTAACGAAAAACAGGGAGAAAAAAGCAGCCCTTGCTGAGTTTCTTGCCGGTTCTTCTCAGTACAAGGTCTCCCGACGTAGATTTGCGAACCGATGGCATAAAGTTTTCTCAATTGCTTGTAATACTTTTGAATGAATAAATGAATTTGTAATTGTAAATCATTTGTTTTATTTTACTTGAAAATTTGCATTATTTGAGTTTGAACAACAAACACCTACTTGTTGTATTAATGCGATGAAAAGTCATGCATAAGCATATCCTATTAGTTTGTTGTTGTAGTTGAAGACTTTTCTCAATCTATTTAGTTGGCGAGTTTTATATAAGATGAAGATGTTCTCGCTCGAACCACTTTTCGACGTCTATTTGTACTCAGGAATAGTTAAAATTTTGAATTATAATTATACTTGTAACATTACCTTTAATGTCGTATAATTTTCGGTTCAGAAAAGTTTGAAAAATTGTGTTCTTGATGTTTCAAACACCATCAATTTTTTTTTTGTATATATACTGTTTTTTGTCTATTTTGGATTATACAATTTTCTTCACAAAATTTTCTGAACGAACTGGTATATTTGAAATTTTTATGATCTTACTTGATTAAAATTATACAAACGCTCACATTTGCTTTCTCGTAATATGTTAGGCGCCATTTTGTTTTGGGGCGGGGCTTTTGACCTTGGGTTAGCGGACGCGTGCCTCAGAACACCAATGAAAAGAGCGGGAATATTTTTACATTGCAATTGTATTTCAGCAGTTGACATTGAAACGAGTTCATAAACTTGATGATATGTATTGAATGCAAAACTTAAACTTTTATTAAGAAATTCCAATTACCCTTTAACCTTTCCATTTTGCCTTTTAGTTGAAGGCGAAATGTAATTTCGAAATTTGACAACTTACTTTATAAGTTAGTATTTTCTTACAATTTATTAAAAGTTTATTGTAAATTTCTAGCTTCGTATATATCTATAAATAAGCATTTTCATTCATCAACCTATCCCCGCTCAGCTCCTCACATCAGTTATTGTATATAATAGGATAGAAGAAAAGAAATAACGGATCAATAGAGTTTTAATTGAAAATAACAAAATTAAAATAACATTGTTAATACATGAATCAACTGAAATGAAAATACTTAAATCTCAATTTCTTCTGGAAAGTTTAGTTCAAAGTGAAAACAAACTTTTACGAATACGCGAATTTTGCATAGATTCCAAATTATTATTCAGCTGTTGCATACAAAAATGTAAGAAAAGTCTATAGTAATTTTACCACACGGGTGTGTGGTTACATGTTTCTTCGTAGGGGAGAGTCTGATGTATCGTACCAGTTTTTAGGTTTTGTTAATTATATATTTTCTATGAATACTTACAAACCTATGGTATTACATATTAAGTAAATAGTCTTCTCGTTAATCATAACCCGTTTCATTTCATTCCCGAAACAGATTCATTTGCCCGAAATACGCTATTTTCTACAGGTCGTCAAATGGTACGATTTAAAGAACTAGTTGGATATATTGTACCATCATATATTGTACCATTAATTATCATGATTTAGAAGTCAACAATCATAAAAATGGCTCGGAATACAATAAATGCTATTTATTGTTTGTAAGTTACAAGTAATATAACTTTACCCTAATTCTAGTATTTGTAATGGTACTTATAACATATACTTACTAATCAACAAAATATATATTTTATATATAATTAAACAATTTTAGGAAATTAGGTTTACTTTCCAAAAATGAGTAAATAAATGAATTTCGCTTCAACTGAAACAGTTATCACAAATGTCTGGATTAGACGTACAAGTTTCATGAACCCATTTTTTACAACGAATGCACTGAATCCAATCCACTTTTGGACCAGTTTTATCATAGTAATTTCCATTACATAAGGCACAAACATCATCTGTGTTGTCAACATCAGTGTTGTCATCATCAGCTAATTATATTATTTCATCCTCCGTGTCATCGCTGCTGGATACAAAAGGTGACCTCCCTTTTTTTCTTCCCCTTGATTTTAGTCTTTTTCTCTACCAAATTTTTATTATGAACCATTTTATTGTTTGATGAGCCTGGTTTGCCTTTTTTAGCAGTTTTAGAAGTTGTATTAACATTTTTCTTCTTTTTAGCTGAGGACGTTTCTAAATCCTTTTTATACTTATTATTTTTACTAGTATGATGTTATTATAACAGCTTTCTGTACGGTGTTTTTCCACTTAATTGCATTCTTAGGAACCGGGCGTATAGATCTTAAAGTTTTCTGCAAAAATTTGCTATCTATTTTTTTGTCTACTACAGAGTAAGAGGGTTCGATAGTTTTTGGTGACGCAGTTATCAAAGATTTTAAAGAAACATTATTAGTGGGGATATTAATGATTCCAGAACTAGTAAACGGAACACACATTAGTTGACCCGAAGAAGACTGAGGGAGTATAGTTACACAGTTATTATTTTTGTTTTCTTCTTTACGTGGTATGGCCTGTCAGTTGCAACATTATTATACCGTTCGCCTTTGCTAATGTCAAAGCCTCCAAGTTTTTAGAATGTGTTGTGTGGCCGTCTAGTAAAAGTAATACTTTGTGATTGGGTGTTGGCTTGACTGTATCAATAAAATGTTGTATCCATTCCACAAATGGTTTGGTATTTATATAGCCACTCTCTGATACTGTTACTGGACTTCCAAAAGGTGCACCATTCGCAAACTTGGGATTCTGCCGCATTCTTTTAAAAATTAGCATCGGTGGTACAAATTGTCCACTTACACTGGCACAACAGACCGCAGTTGTATTGACACCTCTTTCTCCGCTTGTAATAGTACCTATTTGTTTTTTTCCTTTTAATCCTACATTTTTTTGCGGTTTCTTCTGCACAGTAGAAAAACCACTTTCATCTACATTAAATATCTGAGCAGGTGTCAAGTTATTTTCATCTATTATCCTTTCCAATAAATCAAAAAAACCATTAACAACTCTCTTATTCTATTTAAGGACTTAAGGTTGCCTTATGCTCAGCTCTGGATGTCGGTTTTTAAAAGAATAGAACCAAGTTTTGCCTGCCATTTTTCGCTCTTTATTAAATTTGTGAGAAATTTGATTTTTTTCAGCAATGTCAAAAGCTAGACTTTTAACGGCTGTTATTGTGAGACCGAACATATGGTTTTCTAACAGTAAAATATGCTCAACTAATATTTGTTCAATGCTCGAGTCAAAAGTAGAAGGACCTCCTTTTTGAATATTTAAATTATTTGCAAACTTATTTTTTTTCTTAAAGTGCCGAATAAGTGTAGGTTTTGGTATACGATACGTTTTACAAATATTATTCAGGCTCATATCCTTTTTTTCTAAGGCTAATAATGCTCTCTTAAGGTCCTCTGAAGTCCATTTATAATAAATATTTTCTTTTATCAGCCATCTATAAACAATAATACTTTCGTTAGCAATATAGCAGTTAAAATTTAAATAATGTCGTTTGTATCGTACCGGTACGATACAAAGAACTGCTAGTGGTACGATTCAGCAAACTAGATATTGTGTTTATAAATAAAAACTTCAAAAATTACCTACTACATAAATTTATATATTTGCAGTAAATTAAAACGCGGATACATATTGAAACAATGAAAATCTTCACTCACCATATATGAAGGACAGACCCTTAGACATTCACAGTAAAATTTCGATCAAACACAACCAAAACAGATTATTTTCATTGGAGTATGTAATAACCGGCGGACGCCATAACAATATGACATGCGACTTGTGGCGCTTGTAGCGCATATTTTAACATTGCCAGCACAAATAAATATTATCATTAAGTAGGAAATCTGGAGGTGGTACGATTCATCCTACGTTACAATACATCCGACTCTCCCCTAATAAGGAGAAAGTTTCTTAACATTATCATTTTTAATCTAAAGTCATAGCTATTAGTTCAACTGGGATCGATTTTTATATCGTCTCAATTTCATTTACATTCGATTGTCACGGGTACTTTTCAGTTTAAGTCACAAATCGTGTTGTCTCGATGTTACCACGATAATAACGTATCTCGATTAATGTGGAGTCAAGAGAAGAAGTATTATAAGTTTAGAACTAAAATAAAAAAATGTTTCCCCAGTAATATCCGTAGCTTGTGTTGTGTGACGCAATGTTAATTCGACAACAAAAATTATTTAAAAACACAAAGTTCATTTAGTGAATTTTGGAACAGGCTCAGAGGAAAATGGCAACGCAAGTATTAGTATTTCTGTTGGCAGCTGCCATTTTTACTGAATCTAAATTAAATTAGTCCAGAAAAAGTAACAAAATTGGTATGAGATTCGTAACCATAAAATTTGATAGAAGTAAAGCTAATTTAAGTGCTGTTGAAAACTAAGGATGCATAATTTCTGGTGTAAATAAATAATGTGAAAACTCATCTTTATACCATTAGTATCTTGCTCCTTGTTATTATAATCGATATGTTCTTTACAGTTTTCTTTATGATATAAGTCATCTTCATTAAATGTAACATCGCTTGCATTAGTGTATCCTGTAATCATAACATACATATGAGTTTTTGAATCGAATTTACCTCTATATTGTCTAAGCACATGACAATACGTTATCTATCACAAATAAATCATCTTTGTTATCCCTCTACTATTGCAAATATATATATGTCTTAGTTGAATTAGTTGAATGTTGTCATGTTATAAAATTAATTAGAAAAGCGTTTGAAAACAAGACACTATTTTTGCCAATAATTATAATAAAAAATGCCAAATAGCAATAATTGCTCGTTAATTTAAATAAATTGCAACATAATCAAGGACTTACATTCACTAATAATTATTTCACCCCGCCATTTCAATCTTTTAAATTACACAGCGACTTTTAATGCACACTGCATTAAACAGGACTACGCGGGCGAAGCCGCTGGCGGAAAGCTGTTCATTCATCCGTCGCTTTCAACTCCGGCGCCGGCAGACATGTCAGCGTCTATATTCCCGAGTACATATAACCCAGACTTACTTAGGCAATAATGAGTAGGTTCCTTTCGGGAACATATAAAAACGTCTTCCACGTTTGGTTGTAATTATCTACAGAATTATTTTTACTAGTATGAGGCATTTATATCTTACCCCATCAATGTCTGCATCTAGGAACTCCTTTAGATTTCGTATATTTATAATTTATCATATAATAGACATCAATGCAAATGAATCTTAAGGAAGAAAAAAGGAACACTATACTTATATCAATCTTATACACGCCAAGTGTTTGTAAGGGTAAAGAATCCTTTGGCGTTCCCACGGTGTTATTATTTTTTTTTTTTTAAATTCCAATTGTATTTAGTTAAATGAACCTTGATGAGTTTTGCTTTAAATCCCCCTGATGAGGGGGGATTGTACCAACTTCCCTTAAAAAATGGGAGAGGCGCTGGTGATGAGTGAGGATGAGCGGAGGGGGTGGGAATTCACCCGGGAGCTTCTCGATGGTCCACTGGCCCCCTCCTAAGGGGTAGAGAGAAAGAAAAGGGGATAGAGGGTGATGAGAAAGTGGGAACAGGGGTC
Organism: Diatraea saccharalis; assembly: GCA_918026875.4. Classification (NCBI taxonomy): domain Eukaryota; kingdom Metazoa; phylum Arthropoda; class Insecta; order Lepidoptera; family Crambidae; genus Diatraea; species Diatraea saccharalis. The sequence goes on along the minus strand of OU893333.1, from coordinate 27,672,537 downwards.
GAAGAATGGTGAAGGAAGAAAGGTGAGGGTGAGGTGAGGATAGAACCCCTGTTCCCGGATAGAAATGGGTGATTGAGATGGTTGTTGAAGGTATGAGAAAGCATGAATAATGATTGGTGATACAGAAGTAGGGTGTCCAGAATGATGAGGGCCCCGCCGCCCCGCGGCCGCCTCCACCAATGCTGGTGGCCGCGGCCGCGAAACGCCGGGGCGATCATGGAACCCTGTGTGTTGCGACTCTCGGGCGTGACAGAAGGATGGATGTTATAGTTGGTGCTGTCCAAGTTGAGATGGTCGCCCCGAGTCGCCTCCTCCTTCATTGGATCTAGGAAAGAATAGAGAGAGAAAGAGATGGTATGCTGCTGCAGCCCCTGAAGTGCTGGTAAAGTTTTCTTGCTTTGAAGCGCCCGCACCCCTCTCGGGGGGGCGCTTCTTCCTTCCCGAGGTGAGGACGGGGAGGCCCTACAATGATGTCAGGCCGGTCTCCTGTCCTGTCCTTGTAGTTAAGCTAGCTGTAGGGGGAGGAATGAGAAGAAGGAGAAACAGGAGCTGCGCTGTTGATCTTCGGGTTCTGGAGAGCATTCCAGATTCCAGCGGATCCGCCTTAGCGCTCTAATTTACAACTTGAGTTGTTCGAGCAAGAACCCGGTTCAGCGGTTGGGCCGATGGCCCCAAGGCCCCACCCTCCACACCACTGGCCTTGGGGCTACCGGCCCCCGCTGCGTTCACGAGTGTGGCTTAAGGCCTTATTCTTTCCTGCATGAGATGGTGGTGATAATATACTGTTTTTAGTTATTATGAAATTGTGAAAAAGTACCTAAGCTATTGGGATTACAGTTATTTCCTTTCCTAACCTGGATGAGTCTAATGCTGAAGTTACATTTATTGGGTATATGTTGCCTAGTGTATATTAGATTGGATCGGTGGTATCAAGTTACATTGGATGACTATGTTCTGGTAATGGCTATTCTGTTTGCCTGCTGGCTAGCTGATGATTACTTTAAATTGAATTGATTACGGCGCTTGTGAATTGATCGTACATTGGATTAGGTTTGCTGTCGGATTCCAATTGGCTGTAATTGACTTGTGATGATTAGTACTGATGAGAGGTTATACTTGTATTGGTGTATTATTATTATGGATCGATTGTTGGCTGAATCTAGTTAATCATTGGATTCCGATCAGCTTTGATTGACTAATGATGATAATAATAATGATTGTATTTACAGGTGTGTGTATGAGTTGAGTACAATTGGTTGACAATCGCCTTATGTAGAAAGTACTTATAATTATATACATGTTGTTCGTTACACCCTTTTTTCTTTTATACATGATTTGGATAGATTATACAGTTCAAATAGCTGGGTGTTCTTCTGATAGTTATCTAATTTGTAGGTTTCAATCAGTATTGATTAGCTGACTTATAATTATTGTACAGTTGGTACATTGGATTAGGTTTGCTATCGGATTCCAATTGGCTATAATTGACTTGTGATGATTAGTACTGATGAGAGGTTATACTTGTATTGGTGTATTATTATGGATCGATTGTTGGTTGGATCTAGTTAGTCATTGGATTCCGATCAGCTTTGATTGACTAGTGATGATAATAATAATAATGATTGTATTTACAGGTGTGTGTATGAGTTGAGTAAAATTGGTTGACAATCACCTTATGTAGAAAAGTACTTATAATTATATACATATTATTCGTTACACCCTTTTTTCTTTTATACATGATTTGGATAGATTATACAGTTCAAACTTTAACTTTTGATTAGTTAACTAATTTGTAGGTTTCAATCAATATTGATTAGCTGGCTTATAATTATTGTACAGTTGGTAATGTATGGTAAGATGTATATATATATATATATATATATATATATATATATATATTTTTTTTTGTGTTATTACATTATTGTTGTTATTGTTATTAATACTATAGTAACAATGTAATTACTTGAATTGAATTAAACACACTAATACAGTGAGATTGCTAACTATGATTCTGATTATTGTTGTTGAATGAAACTTATTCTATGGTGTCCGGCATGATGGGGTACAGTGTAACATTAAGGTTGTTATTACTATTGTAACGATGTAAATACTTGAATCGAATTGAACACCCTAATGCAGTGAGATTGCTAACTATGATTATGATTATTGTTGTTGAATCAAACTTATTCTACGGTGTCCGGTATGATGGGATTATTATAATCGGACAATGATGATTGTCTTAGCTATTTGGTACATTGTATTCCTATGTTAATGTCTTATTTATTTACATTGAGTATGTTACATATTTACTTATTCATTTACTTACAATTGGTGTATATACATACGGAGCTTTTGCTCCTTTACTCTTGCGCCCGTCCCCTTGAGGCGGGGCGGCGACTTGAAGGCCCCCCTAAGTGGGGAGCGGTTTCCCTGAAGGGGCTCCGGTGAATCTAAACGACGGTAGGGTGGCGGGTGGGACGGCCTGCTCTGCAATATTTAATTAATTAAGGTAAATCCCCTCCTCAGAGGTCTCCAGCATCCTTCCCACCCGCGCCCGCGTCTTATTCCCTCCCTAGTCGGGATGGGAATATGCAAAGTCTAGTCCTGTGTTTCCGGACCCTCGCCCTGTCCAGATGGCAGGGCGGGGTCCGCTGTAGGTCGATTCCGTGGTGTCAAGTCGGCCGTAAGCTGACTCTGTGAGCTCGATCAGTCAATCGATTGATCGATCGGTAGACTGATTGATTTCTTTAATTGGCCTTGTTATCCGGTGTGTTGTGTTTAATTTGAATTTGAATTGAATCTAATTCCGGGTTTCCCTGATCGTTTTACTCCGCTGTACGGGGGTCGTGCGTTTCGTTCGTCGGTTCGTTTGTTCGTTCGCTCGTTCGCTCATCCGCCCGTATGCTCGTTCGCCTATCCGTGCGTGTAGGTGTTGCTTGTTTGTGTCTATGTGTGTTTACTTATTTATTTATTTATTTGTTTATTTATTTATTTAATTATTTATTTATCGGTGTGATTGCTAATGTTTGTATTTGTTCCTTATTCATTTGTTTGTTTGTTTGTTATGTCTCAGGAAACGGGAGGAGGAGTGTCCGGTTTTCGTATGGCTACGGCACGTCGCGAGGCGAGGCGAGAGAGAGAGTGGGAGGAGAGGAAGAAGCAGGGGAAGGAGAAGAGGAGGAGAATGGCCGGGATGGATCCCGGGCGGGGTTCGAGAGAAGCCGCCGAGACGAGAGGCAGACCGAGCGAGAGAAGAAGAGAGCAGAAGAGAGGGGAGAAGGAGAAGAGGTTCCTGTGGGCGTTGTGATGTGTATTATTGTTGTTATCATTATTGTTGTCGTAGGATGAGTTGTATCGCTGAGTGCGCCCGTGTCGTCGGTCTGGATGTGTGTGTGCCTGTGTGTGTGTGCGTTTGTATATGATCGTATGAACGGGAGGCGACAGGACTAGTGACCGGTGTCCGGGGAGCCTGCGGGGTAGGGAGAGGGAGAGGAGGAGGAGGAGGAGGAGGAGAAGGGGGGTGAGGGGGGGGGGGTGGAGAGAGTGACGGGAGCTGTGGGGTTGGTTTCCTTGTCCGATTCCGTTTCCGATAGCAACTCAGGGTGACATCTTCTCCTCAGGGGACGCATGCCCCGTCCTATGTCCGAGACGGGGGAGTGTGGGGCCGGGGCCGGGACTGTGCCGCGTTCCGATGGTGCCGGTGGTGATGAAACGGTTGCTTCCGCATCAGTCGGCGTCTCACTTTCCCTGGGCGTGCTTCCGTTGAAGGCTTTTAATTTTGAGTAAATATCCCCTATCAGGTCGGTGAATTTTCTCGCGAGCTCCTTGCCCTTCTTGTGATTTGTAAAGTCTTTTAATTCTAGCGTCCCTTCGGCACCCAGGAACTTGCAGGAGAGCGTGAAGTTTCTCCTGGGCTCCTGGAAGCGGGTGCACTTTCCTATCAAGTGGTCGGGGTTTGTATGCTGATGTTATCGCAAGGACATCTATCGTTATTGGTTAGACCGAATCTGCGTAAATACTGGAGGTGGGCTCCGTGTCCGGTTATGAATTGTGTCGTGTAGAAGTCGTTGTTGTGTATGTCTCTGAAGGCGAGGAGGTCCTCTAGTTCCGGGAAAAGCTCCCTCGTTCTGGCTCCAGTGGTCGCCGTTCTGTACAGGGTTTTCCATTTTTCAAACGCTCGTTTTTTTGAGAAATTCTTAACGGCGGACATGGGAGCCTTGTCGTAGGCTATCCTCAGCCACGGTGTTATTTACCTTTAAGCTAGAAGCATACACTGTCGGCACAGAGTAATCACGTTGTACGTGGCCAATCTTATCGGTCACTTCTTTGACATAAGGCATATAGGCTGGTTGTCTTTTAGCCTCAAGATGTCTACTCTTTAGTCTCGGCTGCTTATGTCGTCCGTGCACTTGATATCCATTTTTCTTCAGTACCTCCTGGACATGGGCCAACTATGGGCTAGCGAAATATAGGTAGGTGAAAGACCTAACTATCAAAATCTTTCTCATTAATACCCGTCTTATACAATCTAATAAAACAGCACTATCAGAAAATCTATTTTTCTTTCACTATACATGATATTTTTCTTGTAACATATCTGGCATCGACCTTAATAAAATTGTTGCTGTGTCCACTATCTGTGTTTCAATTTTATCGAAGATATTACATAAATCAAATCAAATCAATATCATTTATTCAGTCTAGGCTGTTACAAGCACTAGTGAAAGTCGAGAGCTACGCCATCGGTTCGTAAATCTACAGCGGGAGACCTTGTACCGAGAAGTATCGTACATAATTTGCGTACACCGCGTATTCTGACGAAGACGTGTAGCCAGATGTCGATGGTCGTTCCTGTCAATTGAAAAAGAACTTGTTGCGTTTTACTCTTTACACTTGACGAGAGATATTGGGTTGGCACAAAAGTAATGAGACACACTAGAAAAATCTATAACATTTCCTTTTTAAAATCAATTTTTACGATAATATTCTAGATTATTGTAGAACATTTTAGGTACTTCTGGTGTAGGGTATATAAAGCCGCGCTCGCGATTTGTTTAGTCAGTTTGAAGAAAAATGGACGAGCGACAAGTTCGAACACTATACTTATACGAGTACTTGTTAGGCCACAGTGCGCAGGCTGCGGCTGACAATATCAACAATGCATTAGCCGCTGGAAGTACAAGCCATGCGACGGTGTCCCGATGGTTTGACCGTTTTAAATCAGGAGACAGGAGCCTTGAAAGTCAGCCACGCTAAGGGCGACCACCCGCAGTGAATGATGACGATTTGCGCCGCGAACTGCAGTTGAATCCGGATGCTACCACTCGTGAATTAGCGGAAGCACTTAAATGCAGTCACCACGCCGTGGAACACCATCTGCATGAGCTTGGTTATCGAAAAGTTTTGGCTCGCTGGGTACCGCACATCCTTACAGACGCCAGTCGTGCAGTCCGTGTCGCTATCTGTCAGTCACTTTTGCTGCGACCCCGACGTAAAGAGTTTTTGTCAGATCTGGTTACTGGAGATGAATCATGGATTTATTACGAGAACGATACACGTCGTGCTTTTTGGCTGCCTCGAGAAGAAACGCCACCAACTCAACCGAAGCCGAGTCAAAAGAACCGCCGAAAAATTCTGCTTTTCTGTTTCTGGGATGCGCAAGGCATACTGTTTTATGAGCTATTACACAATGAAACTATAAACGCTGACAAATATTCAACCCAGCTTACCAAATTATCTGCCGCTATCAAGAAAAAACGACGAAGACGAGTCAATGTAGTTTAACTGCACGATAACGCTCGACCTCACGTCGCATCTGTGGTTCGCCGGCAGTTGGAGAACTTGGGCTGGGAGACGATACCCCACCCATCTTATTCCCCAGACCTCGCGCCATCAGACTATCATTTGTTTAGAGCCCTGAAACAGCATTTGCGGGGTAAACAATTTAATGATTTCTCTGACGTAGAGGCGGAGTTGAAAAACTTTTTCGAGGCTCAGCCATCAGAGTTCTGGGCAAAAGGCATCCAAACTTTGCCGGATCGTTGGCAAGAAGTCTTAGATACTAATGATAATTACAACATTGACTAAACTTTTTTTATTGTAATAATAATAAAAAAGTAAAAACTTAAACCAAGTGTCTCATTACTTTTGTGCCAACCCGATATAATGATAAATATTTTATTTATTTAACATTTAAATATTTATTAAGATAAACTTCTCGTAGTGCCTCTTGAAAATTGGATTAGCATACGATGATACCTGTTCGTAAATCGGACGAATTACGTATGCAGAAGATATCATAAATAGAAAAACACGAACATATTTCTGTAGGTATGAAGCGTTAAACATAAACAAAAATTACACTTACTTTACCCGACGTTGAAGGTTGAGGTTCACCGGAGGCCGCCTATTTCTCTAGCCTGGCCTCCAATTCTGCAACTGTGGAAATCCAAAACACGATTTCAATACGATAAAATTCAGTCATTTTGATTGATTGATTGATTGAATATTCTTTATTGCACTATGAAATACAGTAAGAAAGGTACATAAAACTAGATTCAGTAACACAAAAGGCGGCCTTATTGCTAAGGTAGCAATCTCTACCAGGCGACCCTAGGCTAAAGGAAATGATACCAATAAAGAAAAATTAACTGCGGGTTAGTGCAATAGGGGAAACAACACACGAGAACGTATAAAGTGCAAATATATAAATAAAACTTACGATAGTAAAGTAATAGATTGGAAGTTCAAGAGGAATAGTCCAGATTGAGGAAATATTCTTTTATCAATTTATTGAATGAGTTCCGTGATTGCGCGCGTCTGATATCTATAGGCAGAGAGTTCCATAGTTTGATTGCTTTAACTGTAAATGACTTGGCTACGAAATCAGTATTGTGGGAAGGCATGACTAAAGATAAATTATAGGAAGACCGCAGATCTCGGGTAAGATTCGTAGAGTGAAAGACGAAGCGCTCTTTGAGGTAATGCGGTGTGTGTGGGTGAAACAGGATGGAATATAGGAGTGATAGGATATGACAGTCTCTTCTACGAGAGATAGGTAGCCACTGAAGTTGGGTACGATAATCAGAAATATGATCATACTTACGTAGACCAAAGACAAAACGGATACACAAATTCTGCAGTCGCTCAAGTTTATTTAGGAAAACGACACTTAGGTCTGTATAACATGAATCAGCGTAGTCAAGCAAAGGGAGAAGAAGTGACTGAGCAAGAGTGATTTTAGTCTTAGTCGGCAAAAGATTCCTAAGTCGCTTAAGTGAGCTATATGCACCAAATACCCTCCTACTAACCTCTCGGACATGAAGGCTCCAAGACATATTGCAATCAAATATGACACCAAGATTTTTTACAGACTGAGTGAAAGGTATACGATTGCCGTTTATTAAGATAGGTGGCAGTGTATCATAATTTAACCTAGCCTGATACCAATGACTTCCAATGATGATCGCTTGAGATTTTAGAGGATTGACTAACAGACCATGACGCCGACTCCAATCAGATATATGTTCAAGATCATTGTTAATAATGGTAATTGCAGTGGGTATTTCTTCCAACGCACATTGGCTATAAATTTGGAAATCATCTGCATACATGTGATAGGAAGAAGATAGAGGGAGGGCTATTGAATTAATGAAAATAGAGAATAGAAGCGGAGACAAAACGCCACCCTGTGGAACTCCGGCTGTTGTAACGCACCAATCTGAGAGAATATCTCCTACACATATGCGTTGCCGTCGCCCATACAGGTAACTACGAAACCAACCAATCACCTGTGGAGATACATTGAGAGAAACCAGCGTTGCTAGCAAAATTTCGAAATCAACAGTGTTGAATGCATTAGTGAAATCTAACAACGTCAGTATGGTGAGCTGCCGATTTTCCATTCCTGCGCGAATATCATCAGCAATCTTGACAAGTGCAGTAGTCGTACTATGACCGGGACGGAAACCAGATTGAAATGGATTCAGAAGGTTGTTCAAGGAAAGGAATTTACTAAACTGTTGATAAACTAGCTTTTCAAGGACTTTGGAAAGGAAAGGCAATATGGATATAGGCCGGTAATCGGAAAAGCAATCAGGCTTAGGTTTCTTAGGCACAGGCACTATATTTGCATCCTTCCATGCAGAGGGGTAAAAAGACGTCAAGATAGATTTGTTGAGGATGTTGGTAATTACAGGAGTTAGGATATCTAGAAGAGGAATTATCATATTACGACTAATGCAATCGCTACCGATCGCATTGGACAATATAGCAAGTATATTCTTCTCAATGTCACACTCGGTAAATGGTTCAATGACAAAAGGAGCAAATGACGGTGTTGGCATAGAAGAAAGAGTATTTAAAGTATGAGTTTTGATGCTTCCGTCCATAGAAGCAGACGAGGAGAAGAATGTATTCAAGGCATTAATATTAGTATTTGGTGGTAGAGTGGGATTACATTTATTTTTTCCAATACCAAGCTTATTTAGAAATCGCCAAACTTTGGCGGGATCACCGTTTTCAACGGAAGCATGAATATGGCGTCTTTGTTTATCCCTTATCAATGTATTGCAGTGATTTCTGATTTCCCTATAACGATCGCGATTTGCATCTGACGGGTTTTTTTTAAATTTAGATTTGGCACGTACCTTTCTGTCAATTATCTTGCGTACCTCCTCTGTAAGCCAAGGAGCAGGAACATGCTTAACACGTACAGGTCGAACGGGAGCATGATTATCCATGAGATGGATAAGCAACGAGTTAAATAACTCCACCTGTTCGTTAATCGTCTCAAGTCTATCAATTGCCGACCAATCGACTTTAAGAGCATCTTCTCGGAGGCGGTCAATATCCATTCCATAGAAGTTACGCAACAGTTGAATCGACGCTTTGCGTTTAGGAGGACGTATTCGATAGGACAGATAAATCAAATCATGGTAAGAAAACTGGTCGGCTGTTAATTGACCATATTTTACAACATGACCCGGCGATGACACCATGATAAGGTCAAGCAGAGAGGGAGTACAGTTTGGAAATTTATGCGTCGCCGAAAGAGGAAGAATATGCATATTGCATGAATTAACTACATTACATAACCTTACACTTCGGGAATCATTTTTTAGCAGACAGGTGTTGAAGTCGCCCATGATGATGGAATGATCATAATTAGGGATCAGATCTTCAAGAAGAAGCTCAAAAGAGTGAAAGAAATCGATTTTGGAAGAGGGGCAGTAGACAACACCAAGAAGGACTTTATTATGATTTAGATTAATCTCAATAATGAGATGTTCTGTAGCATCTTGTGGTGGAGGCTGTGACGATTGACTTAGAATCGAAAAAGAAAAGTATGTGCGGAGATAAATGGCTACCCCTCCATGAGAAGAGCTACCACGATCACTGCGGATGAGATGAAATCCCGGAAACGAGTAACAAGAAGAAGGAACAGACGGATGTAGCCAAGTCTCAGAGACTAAGATCGCATGTATATTAGTGTGATCTAAATATGTGAGCAACTCAGTATAATGCGCGGGGATGCTTTGCGCATTGATGTGAACGATGTTTAAGTTTTTAGGGATATTAGAAAAAGTATCATGTAGTAGTATATCTAAGGAGACTGACTCATTACTAAGCAAACTATCCTCAAAACTGGATTGAGAAGAACAAGAAAGAAATAACTCGGAATTTATGGAGATATTCATAATATAGTTCAGTTAAAATATATACTTATAACTAAAAAATAAAGACAATTAACTCAAATGGCATACATTTCCATTACCCACAGGTAGTCACCCTAACATATAAATTTGTTTAATACACTAGTAAGCTAATATTAGTGAAGCAAGATTGAATTACAAACATCACAAGATAACTATCAAGCGAGACTGGGCGCAGAAAAAAAAATAGTAATAATAAAAATAAAAATAAAAGCGGAAGCAATATGTATTTACTTAGGTATGGTTAATAATTATTTTGACATGGCAGTATGAGTCAGATTCCTTTGCTTCACAGTAATAATAACCATATAATATAGACAGTGTCTGTCAAAGTCAATTGTCAACAACAAAACAATATTTCAATTATTTATACTGGAGAGTAAAAAACAAAACAATTATTTAAACTACCTTGATAAGAAGTGCAAGAAATGAAAAAAACAAAATTACCTACAGTAGTTCGGAATTCTGACCGAGTTGTGAGAGATTAAATATTTATGCGCCCGCCCACTATCTCGCCTCACAAAAATCACAATGAATATAAATATATAACACTATTATTCTCCAAAACTCGAAATGTGTGTAAGTACAAGTATAATGGATACAGCTGTGACATATTAACTGGGCGTCACTTACTTTCTTCTTGGAGGAACCGCCGTTCTTTGACGCCTCGAAGTCATCTGTTTAGCACTATGGGGAGGCGAAGCATATGAGCCTGTAGTACCAGCAGGTGCATTCGCAGAAGGCACAGCCTCAGTGTTTTTGAATTGTGCCAAATGAGACTTAGCTATTCCGTCTAGATCAGCTCGACAAGTGATGGTGTGTCGCTTAGTATCTGCGCCTACGACCATGATGCGACCTCCACGCGTCCAACAACTGTGCAGACCAAACCTCTCGCGGCATTCCAAGAAAAGTTTGTGCCTGCGTTTGGTCAAGAACTCGGACACTGTTATACCAGTCCCCTTCAATCCAACTTTGGCTGACCAAGCTTCATCACGTTCTTGCAAACTTTTAAATTTGATGATAATTGGTCGAGGTCGGAGAGATGAATTTGTTCCCATGCGGTGGACCTCACTGAAATTCTCCGGCTGAATATGAGGCAAAAGGTGTTGACGAACGATATCCGCTGCTATTTTGGGAGAATCTTCATTTGGTTGCTCAGTGACACCATGTAAGAGAATCATTTTCCTTCTATACCTCATCTCCATAGAATCATGCTGCACTGCCAACATATCCACTTGCCTTTGTAGAGCAGCAATAGAGGCCAAGATAAAAGTACGAAATGTACTGAAGTCTGCAGACAAAGTTGCCACTGTTTCAGTTCTTGTTGCAGGTATTTTCCTCAGTTCATCTTCAAACAGGGTCATACGCGACTGAACCATTTCCGCCAAAGCCTCCATCGTACCTCTAATGTCCTCCATGATAGACTAAATTAGTGTTGGAGCCAGTTAATCTCAAGTGATATGGAGTGTTTCAAACGTTCCAGGAAAGTGATGTTATGATGACTACAGCAGGTAACTTGTAATATAAAAAAATTAATTTATTACAGTGTGATGGTTACTAATTGAAAATTATTACTGTGAAAATTGTGATATTAAAAATAATGTAAGTTTGCAAAGAAATTTGCCAAAAGGTAGGTCACTAACAAATTAAATAATTATAAGAAACTAGTATAAATTTTTTCAGGCGCCAGACCTACCTGGAAAACAAAGCCGGAGAGTTTGGAGTTTTAATCGCAAGGGGGGCTTGTAAATAACAAACAACAACTTTTACTTTTGGTTTGCCATATATTTGAATGAAACTTTTATATATTTTGAAATTAAAGTTAAGTTTATAATCTCTAAAGTCTTAAGAGGTGATTGGAATTTTCGAACTATTAACAAAAAGGTTTTACATCACCAAATGAGCTGCTCCTTAATGCATCGTGCTTACATAGCTGCTTCTTAATTATATAGTGTTAAGCTGGCGTGCCCAAGATTGTGATGTATCAAGTGAGTGTGGCGTGGCTCATGCGGTAAAGGTTATGATCAGTACATCAAAATTGAAGTACAAGAAAACTTGTATATAAAAAAAAAAAAACGCCAACGGCGTTTTAAAACAATAAACTAAAGCAACATGGGGCAAGGTGGACCCCTAAGTAGGTTTATGTTTCCACCATTATTAAATATAAGGTATTTTTACTTAAATACCGTTGATGCAACAAGATTAAAATATAACAAAAGAGTCACATCTTTTCGTTATTTAAAAAGGTCGTGAAGTGACAAATGTCAAAACCGACAGTGAAGTTTATATTTTTTTTTTTTTACGAAACAAATTTTCTTCGGGATTAGGCCCATTCAGCCAAGTTGTATGAAAAATTACATGTGACGTAAATTTTACGTTACATTTCACCCTTCCCCGATTAAAGCATCGAGAATCGAGGCGCCAAAAACTACAACTCAAAATTTCCAAATAAAACCAACCAATGGCAAACTCAAAAGATAACCTAAAAGGAACTGCATAAATGCAAAGGAAAACAAAACTACAGTTTAGTTTTATTGTCGGCAGTCAACAATGGCGGTGTGGTGAGCCAACATAAATATGGCGGACCACACGTCCACTGATCACAAACCAAAAACTAATCGAGGCAAAACTCGATGTTCGCAGTGGCCATCAAACAATATCGACAGCAAATGGCATTAAAATACAAAAAAAACGCTGTTTAAGAAACAAATTAAACAATAAATAAGAAATACTGTGTGTGTTTATGTGTATGTGTGTGTGTGTGTGTGTGTGTGTATGTGTATGTGTGTGTATGTGTGTGTGTGTGTATGTGTGTGTGTGTGTGTGTGTATATGTGTGTGTGTGTGTGTGTGTATGTGTGTATATGTGTGTGTGTATGTGTGTGTGTATGTGTGTGTATATGTGTGTGTGTATGTGTGTGTGTGTGTATGTATGTGTGTATGTATGTGTGTGTGTGTGTGTAGGAGTGTGTGTATACGTGTGTGGGTGTGGAGATCTGTTCGACTTAAAATGTCACAGACTCAAAAAACTTAACCCCTGAAATTACCCGTTTGAGATCTGCTGGACTATAAAGTCGCAGACTCTAAAAAAATCTAAGTCCCCTTAACCGCTGGACTATAAAGTCGCAGACTCTAAAAAAATCTAAGTCCCCTTAACCAACTGTTTGAGATCTGCTGGACTATAAAGTCGCAGACTCTAAAAAAAATCTAAGTCCCCTTAACAAACTGTTTGAGATCTGCTGGACTATAAAGTCGCAGACTCTAAAAATCTAACCCCTAAAACTTTCAATCATAAGCATGTCTTATGACAAAAGCAACAATCATGGTCGGCTCAACACCACCGGCTTTCCGAACATGATGTGCAAAACGCGTCGCAAACCAAAGGTTCGTCGACAACAAAAATGTCGTAACCAGGCCCAACAAAGTAAGCGTAGGCTCAAAAGGAATAATAATGACAAAGGTCATTAGGAAAAAAAAACGTGACAGGCACAAAGGGTGGCACTCATGGCCGACTCAACTCCATCAGCATTCCGGACATGAGGCGCACAAAAATAAATGTAACTTCATGATCGGCACAACTCCACCGAACTTCCGAGCATGAAGCACACAAAAAAAATGTTGATCACAAATGTGAACAAACATAGACCAAAGATCAAAATCAAAATTTTGTCTCCTATGGAGGACAATAAGGTCAACAAAAGGATGTCAAATCCAAGGTTTTATGAGTACTCAAAGAAAGTCAAATCCGAGTGTAACACAAATTCGAACAAAATAATAACGTAACGAAAGACAAACTACATACTATTACTGTGTATGTAAATAATGTACAAACTTATACAAAAAATAAAAATAAATTTGTACAGAAAAATAATAGGACTTAAAATCCCAACAGATAATTCTGTCCTATACAAGAATAATAAAATCTTATGATGTGTGTAAAAAGAAGGAATACTAAGTTAATTCTAAATTAATTTAACAAATTTACTAAGATCCAATACTATATGACAAAACTAATAATTTGGAAAGTATTAATATTACTTATATGAGAGCAGAATTTGTAATTGAATGATATCCTTTCTTTCATCGTCTAACATTTAGGGGTACCTTTCATTCTTCACACAAATAAAATCCTCACAACCCCAACTTTCACTCAAATCACAAGAACCGACCCAAAAGTTTATTTATTTAAACAATAAAATTACAAATGATCAAAATTTAAGTTTTCAAAATATCCTTGACATGATAACGTCCGGTAGTGCCTTTAGTTAAATCTTTCAAAATATAAACGTTATTAGAAATTTTATCAACTACTTTACATTTAATAAACTTTGGAGCTAGTTTTGCCGAAAAATAATGAGCAGCACTAGATTGAACAAAATTTCTTCTCCAAACAATATCACCCACATCATAAGAAGTGACCCCACGACCTTTGTTGTAATATTTAGCATTACGTTTGTATGCTTTAAACAAAGAATTCGTAACCTTAACAAAAATATCTTCAAGCGAAGCAAGAAAAGTTGCAAATTTAGAACGATCAACCAGATCGATCTGAGTTAAATTATCAAAAGAATTACTAAAACGGTGTAAAGATGCATCAAATATTAATTCCCTACCAAACATTAGAAAGTTTGGAGTAAATTCTGTAGCTAAATTAACACTACTATTCATAGCTAATTGAACATGAGGGAGAAATTTAGACCAAGTTCTATGATCATCACGAACAAAACATGATATACAAGTTTCAATTGTTTTATTATAACGTTCAACAGGATTGTTTTGTGCAGTATACAAAGTATTATAAAATATCTTATTAATATTAAAACTTTTAAGAAAATCCACAAAATTCTTTGAAGTGAACTGGGTACCGTTATCACATATAACTATCTTTGGACATCCAAACTTTAGGAAAATGTCTTTTTCAAGGAACTTACAAATTGAACCAGTTGTTGCATTAGCCAAGGGGAATAACCAACAATATTTTGTAAAAACGTCTACTACGGACAAAATAAATTTATGACCAGAATAAGTCTTAGGCAGAATACCAATTAAATCCATACTAATCATTATCATGGGTCTATCTACTTTTTTAGGATTAATCATAGTTCCAAGCGGTTTAGAAGTTGAATGTTTGTAAGCTTTACAAGTTTCACAAGAATTTATAAATTTATGTATATCATTAAACATACCTTTCCAAAAATAATGTAGTTTTATTTTATGTAAAGTTTTATGGCTTCCTAAATGACCAGAATTTAAATCGTCATGGTTACTTCTAATAGTGTCCAAAATATCTTCCTTCGGAATAACAATTTTCCAATCTAAATTACTATTTAAGTTATATTTCGACTTACAGAATCTATACAAAGTATCGTTTTCAACTCTAAAATTTTTATATCTGGCTGGATATTTTTGACAATCTATAAAAATCTTTCTATACCAAGAATCTACAATATCATCATGAGGAGAAACAATTTGATTTAAGTTTGCAGTTACTGCAGCTATATCATAACGTGAAAGAGTATCTGGAACTACATGTTGAGAACCTTTCTTATGAATTATATCAAAGGTAAATTGTGAAATTCTTGCAGCCCATCTAGCCAAACGACCAGAAGGATTATTCAAGTTTAAAAGCCATTTTAAACTCGCATGATCAGTGACCACAGTAAATTTCATACCTTCAACATAAGGTCTAAAATGTTCTATAGAATCCAAAATGGCTAAAAGTTCTCTTTCTGTCACACTATAATTACGTTCACATTTGTTGAGAGATCTAGAATAAAATGCAATTGGATGTTGTTCATTATTATCATCTTCTTGACTCAAAACACTACCAATACCAACAGAACTAGCATCACAATGTAAAAAGAAAGGTTTATTAAAATCTGGACATTGCAGTACAGGAGCAGTTACTAATGATTGTTTAAGATCTTGAAACGATCTTTCAGCATCGTCATTCCATTCAAGACCTGTTTTAAGTTTTTTACTACCACCAGTTAATTTAGTTAATGGGGAAGCTATGTCAGCAAATTTAGAAATGAATCTACGATAATATGAACAAAGACCAAGAAAACTACGAAGTTGTTTTACAGTTTTAGGACGAGGAAAATTTTCTATAGAATCTAATTTAGAAGGGTCAGTGTGTAAACCTTTACCATCAACTACATAACCTAAATATCTCAATCGTTCTTTACAAAATTCACACTTTTTTAAGTTAACCGTTAAACCAGCATCTTTAAGAACTTTATACACCCTCTTAAGGAGGTCTATGTGATTTGGAAAATTATCAGAAACAACGATCAAATCGTCTAAATAACAAAAGGTATTCTTATCAAATTCAGGACCAAACAATCTATCAACAAGTCTTTGAAGTTCAGCAGGTGCATTGGAAAGTCCAAAGGGCATTCTGATGAATTCAAAGAGACCTTTACCAGGAATACAAAATGCAGTTTTCTCGCGGGAAGCAGGATGTAATTTAATTTGTAAAAAGGCTTTAGACAAATCAATTGCACTAATAAATTTAGCACCTCTAAGGTTATCTAGAATATAAGAAGTATAAGGTAGTGGATAAGAATCTTTAACAGTTACAGAATTTAATTTTCTTGAATCTAAACAAAGTCTAATACCCCCGTCCTTTTTAGGAACGGTCAAAACAGGAGAACTCCAGGGAGATTTGGAAGGTTGTATAATTCCCTCTCTTAACATAATCTCAACCTCATCATACACTTCTTTCTGCTTAGCTGGGCTTAAAGGATAATAGCGTTGTTTAATCGGTTCACCAGTAGTAGTTATTTTATGTTCAGTTAAATGAGTTAAGCCCAAACCATTCTTTTCATAAGAAATATCTTGAAACAATTTAATTACTTTATCGAGTTGTTTTGTCTCAGAAGGAGAAAGATGAGCAGCAGATGTAACAGAACAAACGTTTACATCTCTGTCGTTAACAAACGTTATGTGTTTAAATAAATCTTTAGCCAAGTCAAATTTTAACCAAAAATCAAAACCTAATATTATATTTGGTTCAAAGGAGGGTATAACCATAAAGGAAACTATGTGTGTAACATCATCACAAGTCACAGGTAAATCTAAAATTCCAATTATATTTTGAGAAGATCCATCCACTGTATGAGCTTTTTTATGTATGGGTTGAAGTTTATATCCTAATTCTAAAAATTGTGTGTGACTATTCGCACCTAAAACGCAACAATTAGCACCACTGTCTAAAATTCCAGTAAATTTACTATTTCCAACATTAAATTTAAGATACGGTCTATTATCAGTGTTTTTAACAAAAAGAATTGGAGCTACTTTATAATTTTTAAAAAATACCTTCAAGTAATTTATCCAATCATCAAATTCTTTTCTATGTCCACTATTAACATTAACACTTCTATTTTCCATCGAGTCTCGACGCACTTCGCTACAAAGCGGAGCTCGATGAGGCCTAATTAGTTTTTTGGAACCGGTTCAGAAATTTCGACTTTTTTGTTACAATTTTGTGATTTATTACAGTCACAGGTGAGGGTAGTCACTCCGTGTCTGTGACAATTAAAACAAATAATGCCAGGAATGCTTGAACAATTTCTATAGTTATGACCTTGACGTTTACATTTTAAACAAGTTAAATTTTTATCACTTTTAACGTTAACTAAATGAATTTTACTACCCCTAGAACAAGATGAGCGTGACTCCGATTTAATAGAATTACTATCTGAAGCGAGTTCTTCAATTTCTCTTCCCAATCGAACAATTTGGTCAATAGAAGTTATGTTTCGGCCAACAAAATACATGGCATATGAGCGCAACATATTATGCTTAATAATGTTAATTAAATTTTGTTCCGAAAGTGGATCAGAAAGACGAAAAGACATATCCTGCAGTTCTATTATAAAATCAGACAAAGTTTCTGTGGATTTTTGTTTACGTGTGCGTAAAAGAAATTCAAGTTGGTAATCAAAATCAAGTTTATCAAAACGTTTAAGTAAATCGACTTTAAGAGAATACCAAGAACTATAATTCACTCGAACAGTGCGGAACCACTTTTTTGCAACACCAGTAAGAAAATCTGAAAACGATGTGACAATAAAGTATTCATCAATATCTCTGGAAACCATGTACTCATCAACACTAGTTATAAATTCACGAACACAAGACTTACCATCAAACAAAATTTTACTTTTGGAGACATCAGGACGTTTATAATATGTTGACTTTTTCAAATGGTCAACACCCAAATTATGACCTAAATTTGTACTATTGTGTGAAGCATTTGTGGTCGCTGGTTGCAAAGCTGGTTGCGAATCAAGCAATCTTGAATTGTGTAGTGTAATATTATCAGTCAAATTTATCAATTCAGGTGCAAGTGGGTGTGTAAAAGCAGGCGGTGAAGCTAAATCACTTGTATCTGTTGCAACAGTAATTGACTGTTCCTTAGGCTGTGAAGCAGTAGCCAGTGCAAGTTTTTCCGTTTCCATTTTTGTGGAATGCAAAAATAGCAGTGAAATTATTATTCAATTCACTCAAATAAGACACAAAAAGGTCAGCAAGATGCAGCAAGTTTAACAAATTTAATAACCTATGTCAAAATTATTTGTCTAAATTCAACTAAGTTCCAATTGTTTTATGTAAATTATTACTGCAATAATATGACTCAAATAACAAAAAAGTTTCAAGTTAATGCTAAATGTTTTAAGTTAATCTTAAATTAAGTATACACTTGTTCAATAACAAAAAATCAAAGTTAATTTTAAAACTTCAAGTTCTAAGTAAATGCAAATAATGATAATTGTTACAAGTTCAATAAATACAAAATACCACAATGATGATAAAGGTTTTCAAATTATTATTGAATTAAGTTTTAAATTACTTTAAGTGTAATATATTTTTAAGTTGTAACATAAGTTTTAATAATTTAATTTCAAATATTAAGTTTATGACAATTTTAATTAATACCTATTATTCTTCTATGTTTAATTTCAATAAAAATAATTTCTTTAACCACTCAAAATAACCTGAAGAACATAATCTTTTATAAAAGAAACCTGTTATAAAAGTTTAAGCTTAATGTAACAAACTATTTTATATAGTAGGTATAAAATGTTCGAACATAAAGTTCTTTTATAGCATAAACAAGAGAATAAATAACCTTTGTGAATTTGCATTTAGAAATGTAAATAACAAAGTATGAACCAAATGATCACATCAAATAGCTATGTTTTTATCAGTTTAAACAAAAGGACAATACAGAGTTTGTCTGTTAGTAAATTCTTTTAGTAGGTGGTTGAACAAAAAATATTTTTCACATTATCACTTGTGAAATAAATGGTGTAAACACAGCAAGTATTCACATAAATAAGCAAATGCTTAGCCGCAAGCAACAAATCCAAAGATAAATGGTAGGGAAAATAAAGTAGTACACACAAATTAGTTATTATGACATTAAAATAAAATAGGCATATTATGTTTAATTTAATTTGAACCACACTCGAATAAAATTTTAATAAAATGGCAAACCAAAAAGCTTGTAAAGTGAGCTCGCTACTTCAAAACCAAGTCCCTGTGAGCTGGCGTCAATTGTAATATAAAAAAATTAATTTATTACAGTGTGATGGTTACTAATTGAAAATTATTACTGTGAAAATTGTGATATTAAAAATAATGTAAGTTTGCAAAGAAATTTGCCAAAAGGTAGGTCACTAACAAATTAAATAATTATAAGAAACTAGTATAAATTTTTTCAGGCGCCAGACCTACCTGGAAAACAAAGCCGGAGAGTTTGGAGTTTTAATCGCAAGGGGGGCTTGTAAATAACAAACAACAACTTTTACTTTTGGTTTGCCATATATTTGAATGAAACTTTTATATATTTTGAAATTAAAGTTAAGTTTATAATCTCTAAAGTCTTAAGAGGTGATTGGAATTTTCGAACTATTAACAAAAAGGTTTTACATCACCAAATGAGCTGCTCCTTAATGCATCGTGCTTACATAGCTGCTTCTTAATTATATAGTGTTAAGCTGGCGTGCCCAAGATTGTGATGTATCAAGTGAGTGTGGCGTGGCTCATGCGGTAAAGGTTATGATCAGTACATCAAAATTGAAGTACAAGAAAACTTGTATATAAAAAAAAAAAAACGCCAACGGCGTTTTAAAACAATAAACTAAAGCAACATGGGGCAAGGTGGACCCCTAAGTAGGTTTATGTTTCCACCATTATTAAATATAAGGTATTTTTACTTAAATACCGTTGATGCAACAAGATTAAAATATAACAAAAGAGTCACATCTTTTCGTTATTTAAAAAGGTCGTGAAGTGACAAATGTCAAAACCGACAGTGAAGTTTATATTTTTTTTTTTTTACGAAACAAATTTTCTTCGGGATTAGGCCCATTCAGCCAAGTTGTATGAAAAATTACATGTGACGTAAATTTTACGTTACAAACTCATACCCTATTCTAACATTGTCTCTATAATATTTAGAGATAATAATTGAATTACTATTTTTATAATTAATTTTTAAGAGCAGTATATAAATGTGTATTAACTCTTCAAACTACCCGCCTATATAAATGTAAATTTCACGTAAAATTCATTAATTATACGTTGGAGATAGAAATTACCGAATGCGTGATGCAAATATCAACAAATAGGATGTAAAAAAAAACTGTTTGAACTCAGTGTTCTTAATAAAGACAGGACAAGATCTGTCGGGTTAGCTAGTATATTGACGCTGGAAAGCAAACACGTAGTATCCCGCAAAATCTAAATTGTTCTTTAGAGCAGAAAAACTTTTATTATTTTCGATAAATAATTCCTATAAACGTCCATGGAAAGAAATAAGGTGTTCCTTAGTCAATTTATATGGAAATAAGATATATTTTGTTGGAAAAACATAAAGATTTTCCGCTCTAAATATGTATATTGGTTTTGCAGGTTATAACGTGTTTGCTTTAAAGTAACATCTACATACACCTCTGACTTTTTAGTATGTGTATGAGACAAGTGTCAACCAACCAAAAACACAATTCATTTGTATTTTTTTTCACAAACTGTTTAAATCCCTAATAACTTAAAACTGCACTGTCATAACTACTCATGACATTTTTCACAAAGCAGTTTATTATACCTATTTCTAAGAAACCTTTACGCTATTGGAGTTATAGGTGAACTTTATAGACAAAAGATTATTACTCTATCCACATGTTTTGTTACTTTTCGTTTCGCAGGAAAGGTTTTGCTTTTGATGTTCATCGTCTTTTGTTTATGTTTTTGTTCCTGTGTTAGTAATAAGATTATTTGTGCAAAATGCGGGCATATTCAAAATTACTAAATAACTCAATCTTTGTTCTAAATCAGGTGTTTCTACTATAGATAATGATAACGTTTTAGTGTATGAGATAATAAAGTAGCTGACTAAGGAAGCCCTGCACAAAATTTTGTGTTAACTGTTAAATTAATTATCTGAAATCTGTTCTGATCCTGACTAACTAAACGATTTCCGTGCGATACAATCATTACGATCATTTTAAAACAATGTTTCAACACTTAGTCGTATGTTAACGGAAATAACTAGTAAAAGCTAAATAAAGTCTGATAAAAAATTGGCATCCATACCAATTGTGTGATTTTAAAACGTTAACTTTTCCAGTTAACCCGGACTTTTAAAGGACGTTTTTGATATCAAACATCACGGGACTAAAAAGCAAACCGCTTACATATGGTGATATACAGGTTCGAGGAAGCATATATTGAAAGAGCAAATTTAATTCTGCACGTGCTGAAGCACTCTTCGAGTTATCAATTCTAAACATTTGCCGTTAAATCAGGGGGTTCCGGAGGGGTCTATTTTATTTATTTATTTTTTTTATTTTTTTTATTAACGCTTTCCCCCACTTTGTAGCAGGCTTTTTTTATGCTATTTTTCTCATTCATTCCAGTTCTATCACTTATGCCTCTCGTACTTTCATACCTCATACGACTCTTCCATCCATCATCTTTCACACTTATGCGGGGGGATACCCGCCTTTTTCTACTATCCTATCTATTTTATTCTTTACGCTTGTACGTTATACGCTTGTACGTTATACGCTTGTAATTTGTAATTATTATATTATATATTATATTCACTGATATCCTTGTGTCAAGAAAATAAAGGTGCCAATTGAAAACTAGCGTCAGGCGTCAGTCTGACATAGCTGAATTGGTAACCTATTTTTGGTGCATTCGTGAGACGCAATTGTATATATAGGTATATATTTAATTTTTTTTGTTATTGTATTTTGTATCCTAAAACTATCTTATTTGTCTCATGCTTGTACCAGAATAAATAATTCATTCATTCATTCATTATCTGTAATATATGGGGTCCAAGTCGACTCCATGTAATTTAGTCTAGATTAAACTATATTAAAACTATATGTAGCTCGGTGGCGTAGTGGATAAGCGCCGCGGCCCGCGATCGTAGTCGTTAAGCAACTTTCGCAAGGGTCGGTCACGGGATGGGTGACCAAAAAATTATTATCTCGAGCTACTGCGTGCTTCGGAAGGCACGTTAAGCCGTTGGTCCCGGTTGCATTTGCAGTCGTCAATACCCTCCAATCCGCATTGGGCCAGCGTGGAGGGTCATGGCCCATCCTCCTTAACCATCCATAAGGAAGGCCTGAGCTCCTGCAGTGGGGACGTAAAAGGGCTGGTGGTGGTGGAGACTATATTTTGCCTCCCACTACACACAATCTATAGTTTTTTTTACCTTACTGCTGCTCTAGATTTCCAGAACAGCTTTAATTTTAACTTAGTCGCATTTCACAACAGAACTACTGCTTGATTATGAAGACAGGCGTTCAAATCTTCTAAATAATTAAGAGCAACGGGCCAAATATCGTTCCCTGAGGCGTAGAAGAACACGTCTAGATGTCCAAGATCAAATTTATTAGGATGTATGCAATATGCCATTTCCAAATACACGAAAACAAATAGTCTTGGCAAAAACAAAAAACGGATGTGATAACCCTAGGAAGGAAGTTTTTACTGTAATGTATGTATAAGTAGGTAGCCGGTACATACATACTCATAGATTAACTATTTATATTTGGGGGTACTTCGGTGCCGTTTTGTAACGCTCATGTAAATGGCTCAGTCGAATTACAATCGTGTAACTAAGAGACATAGTTTTATTATATCCCGTATATTTCAATTAGCATATCGAAAGATCCCAGAGAACAGAGTACCTATAAGCTCAAATTTATAAATCATTGTTGGTGGCTCGTTAACCCTTAACAACCCACAAGTGTATCTCGGACACATTTTTTTGTTCATTTACGCATAAAAAATTTAGTTTTTATTTTTACAAAAAAAAACTCTATTGTCTAATCTATCTGCAATATTTTAAGATTCTAAATTTGTAATTAAAAATATTTAGAATGTGCTTCATATAGCATTTATTTACAATAAACTAAAATAGTAACTTATCGACCCACAAGTGTCCGATAGACACGGTAACGCTTTGTTGCGCTCGAGTATGTAGGTAGACTGTTTGTTTACATTGTACTCAGAATTATATCGTAGTAAGTGGGTAACTATAATAAGTCACA
Organism: Diatraea saccharalis; assembly: GCA_918026875.4. NCBI lineage: Eukaryota > Metazoa > Arthropoda > Insecta > Lepidoptera > Crambidae > Diatraea > Diatraea saccharalis. The sequence continues at coordinate 27,649,242 of OU893333.1, read as the reverse complement.
AATACATAATTTGTTATTAATAGAAACAGTTGTGGTATACGCACCTCATAGTTTCGATTATTTTGTATCAGTACTTAGACGTGTGTCACGTAATAAAAGTGTAGGAATCTGTTTTAGTTTTATAAAACGGCTAAAAGAAATGTAACAGACGTTGAAATTCAATTTGCTGTTGACAAAAGTGATGAACAGTTATATGCATCAGTTCCATAGCGAAGATGAAATAAAGAAGATGCTAAAACCTTAGCTGAAAATGGACTAACAGTAGTTGGAACGTAGAATCAAATGTCTTCGGTTTTTGCAAAAATATGACGTTGGTGTCTTATGTGGCAAAAAAGAACCGTACTGTTATTTTGTTGACTACGATGCATCATAGTAATGTAGTAAACGTAAGCAATAAGAACAAATCTGAAATAAAATTGAATGATAACTCCACCAAGGGAGGTGTTGATACGCTTGATCAGATGGTCCATGAGTACACAGTTCGACGTAAAATAAACAGATGGCCTGTAGCATTTTTCCAAGATATAGAGGTGGTTGGCATCGCATCACTAATTGTAAGGAAAAATCTATATCCTACTTGGAACCAACGGAAGATGTGTGTACTAAGGAAAGTTTTTTCTTATAAGGAGCTGTAACAAGAAGGGCCTGACAGATCATGATTTAGCAGCTATTGAAGATGTAGTTCGATGCAATCAAGAAGCAGCTCAATCTTCTGAACCCGCTACAAAAAAAAAAAAGCGCTGGCACATTTGTCCTGCAGAAAAATACAGAACATCTAAACAATGCTGCGATAAATGAACCCGAAATGTATATACATGGTGTCCGTTAGACACTTCTGGTTAGTTACGTTTGCAAATCTTACTGGGTTGTTAAGGGTTAGTAATGTCTTTATTACGTAACATATTTGTTATTTTTATGTTCGCTTATTTATCACTAGCTGACCCGGCGAACTTCGTATCACCTTATATACGTTAAAAAAAAACTTATATACAAACCATTGCTCGTCTGCCACCCATTTCATCGAGTGATCGTCTGTCTCGTTTACGCACGGTACATTTTTGGTATCTGTCGCATATTGACGCGACGTTGCCAACGAGGGGGCTAGCTCAACCGCTGGTAAATTACGAATTGTTGTGTATGAATAATTCTCGAGATTTATTTGTGGCATACGCTGCTCTGATAGCCAGCTTAATCACTTTCAGAGGTATAATTATTGAGTAAATGGTGGGTTTTATTAGAAAAAGAATCTATGGTTTTAAAAATAAAGTGTGTTTTAAATTTTAAATAATACGAAATTGTTTTGACAAACCCATTAATCCCATTTCAAAATACTTTTAGAATGGTTTTTTTTTTAATCGTTTTGCGTAAATACATACTTAAATAGGTATTTATTTATTAAATTCAAAATCTACAACTATTTCTAATCTCAATAATAGGGGTACAATTTTAGAATTAAAAACTTTATAATTATAGAATTATATTCCATTTATTTTATTTACGTATTTGGTCGTGGGTTTGTTCGTGGACCGCGATATCACTTTTGTTGAGTTTCAGAACGCGACATTAAATCCTCCAACGATGAATTCTGTGCTCCAACGCACACGCACAATGTTTTGATAGATATGATTGAATTTGAACTTTGTATACCGATAATAAAGTGCAAATTGACTCTTTGACGTTAGGAACACGCTTACATTGCTAAGAAAGCAGTGAACTTTATATAATAGCAATAAAGCTCAAATTGATTCTTACGTTTTTGTTAGAAAACGTTTGTATGGGAAATAGAATAAGGCTGTTTTTAGGGTCTTCCCGGCAATTATTCGAATTTATCTTGTCGTAAAAACCATCCTTGAACTTCAACGAACATAAAAAAAAAATGATTGGTCAAATTGCTCCAGGCAATGTTGAGTTATGCGCTTACCAATACCAATTAATGAACTTGATTATTGATTACATTACATTCTTCACAGAGTCTATAAATTATTCTTAATTAGTTTACAATTTATAAAATATCACCAAAATGTCTGCCTAGATCGCTTATGTGTTGTTCAATCTAATACACCTCCGAATAGACGAAATTGATTCTTAGTTATTCTTGGTTTAAAAGTCTGATATGCAAAAAAAATGTTTATTTTATAGTGTCTCGCTGACATATCTAATAAATAATTCCGATGAGTATTCTTGAGCAAGTTAAAAAGACGTAAGAGCTCACCGCATTCTTCGCAAAACCTGCATGCGTTGAGAACAGTAATTTTGGAAGAGTGAGAGAACATGTTTACCACGTTGTGAGAAGAATAATTATATGCCCAATCGAATGGCATTGGTCTTAAATGCTCGTGAAGGCAATAGCGACTTCTATATGAATTTCTTTTTTAAATCAACATTTGAATTTTAACTGTAGGTATATCTAATTTATTAAGGTTTAAAGTCGAGTGGAGCAATTTGACATACAACTTGCTGCGCTCAGTTACCTTTACCTATCCCATAAGGGAACTGGCGTTAAATATCAATTAATAATATAGCATATTTTTAAAGATCATGTTTTTTATTTTACACATCCTTAGCTATTACATAAAAAGCGATCCCCATTAAAGATATTTTTATCCTAAAAATCATTCTAATAATTACTGTAAGTAACTTAGACATAATTGAAAAAAATATATAAAGTATATATACAATGCAATGAGATTATTATAATGTGAGAAAATACCAAAAATAAATTACAATGCTTACCTGTAAATAAAAAATATATTAGGCTATAACCATACGATTTAAAAGCCCACTATGAATCATTTATGCATTTATATAAACAATACGCGTATTATACCAATTGTTTTTATTAAAACCATTGTTGTGTAACATTCTTTTGTTTTCATTTTTTAAGTAATGTGTTTATTTTGCGAAATGCGGATATCCATAAATCAACTTTTCTATAGAATTCCTTTAGGTATTTAGAAATTTAGGCTTTGTTCTAACATAAGGTCAGGTAAGGTTAATAATCCTTTTGGTGTGTAAAAAATTAAGCAGGTTCCTTATTTTTGTTTAATGTAACAATACACTTTGCAATGACCGTATGCCATAAATGTTTTGGCTATTGTTTTTGTTGTTATCATTAAGAAATTTTTGTGTATAATTTGATTCGTATAATGTTGGTAGATACGAAAAACAAACAGATAAGAATCGATTAATGAGTTGAAACAATTCGGAATCACGTTTAAAACCAACAGCGATCGTAAAGCGCCACCGAGGTTATCTTATATTATTCTAGCTGTGCCCGCGACTTTGTCTGCGTGGGCAGTTTATCAGGATAATTGTTTCTTTCCTATGTTTGGAATCGACTAGAGTAGGCTCAATGGTCCATAACGCACTACGCGGGCCCAATGCAAATTGGTGGGTGTTAACGACTATTGATGCAGTCGGGACCAACGGCTTAACTTGAATTCCGAACAAAGAAGAGTTCCATTAATCGTTTTTAAAAATTCTTTCACCTACGTGAAGCAACGTCATACTCAGGTGACACAGGTTATAATTTACGCGGCTAGTTAACAGTTAATTAAATAGGTTTGCTTTTGGTGTACAGGCAGGTTGAAGGCAACACCGATTGGCGATAAATCAAAACTACTTTCTCGCTCTCAATACTGCAAAGACCGACCTCTTTAAGAGCTCGACCGCATTTCTCTATCAAAGGAAGTTTCAGAATCAAACAGTACTGCATATGTGTTACGATCAACAGTTAGACGTGCTAAGTTATATTCAGGAGTTGCGTATCACTGAGATCAAACACTTGATATATGAGTTCTCGAGAGCTCAACATATTTTCCCTAAAAATGAATGTTCCAGATTCAACTTGATAGTGAGCGTTGCGATGGGCATTTAAATAGGCTTTGCGCCCGTCAAGTGTCTCCTGTGACCGAGTGCATCCTTTCCGAACTTTGAGAGCTCATTCGACTTTGTTTGTATTGACAAACGTCTTAGGTTCGACAGACATGCCGCCACGTATCTTTCGTCAGACATGCGCGCCTTATTTGTCGCAGAACGACAGAGAACTAAAAAAATAAATCATATTAAATTCGACTTCGCACACTCGACGGAAATTGTGTACTGATATATACTTCCGTGAGATGCTTAACTGCTTGACCAACCACCTCCACTAGCCGCGAAGACGTAAACCAAACCTGATAAGAATTTACTATTGAAAACCTTATACTACGTGCGTTCACCGTAAACTACTAGATGCTTAATTGCAGCAGCGCAACGCTCTTTTCACTTGATCTCCTGCTAGCGGGATCGGATACTACATGTCCATTATAAGCTCCAGCTTATAATTCCTATATATTATCAATAATATTCAATATTATTGATCATAAATAATTGTAATCAACTTACATTGCAGTATCCAAAATATTGAAAACATATTTTTTTATTTATATGCATATAAATTGTAATTTTACAGACAGTATCAATACCTAGCTCGGTAGCGCAACGGATAAGTGCCACGACCCGCGATTGTTATTGTTAAGTAATTTTCGCATGGGTCGTTCACGGGATGGGTGCATGGGGATTTAAAAGAGCTGTCGATGATAAACAATATATTACGCCGGCGCAGGTCAGTTTAAGAAACGCGTATAATACCCGGTACTTTAAGTATTTAAATATATTAGAGACTAAAATTTAATAAAGCAATTAATTTTATAACAATTTTGGCGAACACAGTACTTCAAATTAATATAACTTTTTAATTTATGAATCGCTTGATATAAAACTTCACTAAGCCTTAACGTTACCACAATACAATAATAAGAACTGCGTTAAAATCGGTTCAGCCATTTCTGAGATTAGCGTGCACAAACGCACAGATAAACAGACAAAAAAATTAAAAATCGTTGTATTTTGTTTTATTTTTCCATATATCTTCAATGTATGTACATATATACATCGATGGGTTACGTTTTTTATGGTATAAATATTACATTATGCTTTAAGATGATATGCTTAAATGTTATACAACTGACCATGATAATTCAATCAATATAATATATAAATAAGTTTTGATTTTGAACGTGAAATTCTTTGCTAATATTAATAATTTCATTGGTTTTACTTTTGATGGTAAATGAAACATTCTCTTCCATTTATTCATGCTGAAATAGCGGCAGCTTTTACCAGCCGCATCTTGTACCACTGTTTACTACGGTACATAATAGAGTCAAACAAAACAGAATAATGGTCAAGTTCATAAAATCCCCCATGAACATTTTGCGGTCACGAAGCTTTGTATTGGTTACCTCATTTGACCAAGGCCCAAATACTGCGTAATTGACTGTAGACTATATTAGATAATATTAGAAAAAAAGGTACACTAACAGGTGATTGGCATTTATTTTGGAAAATTTTGCAAGAATCAACCTCGCAGTAGGATCCTCTTTGACTTAATCCATACTTTTTGGATGCAGTCTTGTATTGATCTAAATGGACACTTTTTTGAAAATATACAATAAAATGAATAATTCGCTATTTTGGTCAGGTTTTAATTTACTAAGCACTTTAGTTTGACACTCGTAAGATAAATTATGCTTAAAAATTAAGGAGTAAGCTGTTATGCGTAAATAAAGAAAGGTATGCCATGTTATACTGTCTTAAAATTTCATTCAAATATTCACCGCCAGAGTACGAAGTTCAATTATTTTGTGATAGATCCGTAGGTTCTAGGTCACTTCTTACATTCTTCAGTTAAAGCTACACAAGCTCTATTAATCTATATCTATGCGCTAGATAAGATTTAAATATACGCTAATGAAGCTTATAGGCAGCATAAGTATTAAGTGTGTCACTAAGAAAAATAAGTAAAACAATGAAGCCAATGTTTTAATAAACATAATTGGAAATTAATCCTATGAATGGAAGTTTATAGAAATCCACTGAACTACGTTTATTTTTATGAGCAATCAATATTTAGATTCAACAATCAATATTAAGACTTTTATTAACGAAAATACTTGAGCAATCAAAACAGAAACTATTTGAAAGTAATTATGCATCCGAATATTCTACTGATTTCACATTCCAGAGTCCTCATTAAACATTATCATTATTAAAATACCGTTAAGCTCATCATTACCATAGGATATTTTCGACGATCTATAAATATTTTCCCAAGCTATTTTGGTTTTCCATATTGGTAATTTCTCTTCTTCTATCCTATTATATACAATAACTGATGTGAGGAGCTGAGCGGGGATAGGTTGATGAATGAAAATCCTTATTTATAGATATATACGAAGCTAGAAATTTACAATAAAATTTTAATAAATTGTAAGAACAAAATTACTCATAAAGTAGTTTTCAAATTTCGAAATTACATTTCGGCTTCAACTAAAAGGCAAAATGGAACGGTTAAAGGGTAATTGGAATTTTTTAATAAAAGTTTAAGTTTTGCATTCAATACATATCATCTAGTTTATGAACTCGTTTCAATGTCAACTGCTGAAATACAATTGCAATGTAACAATATTCCTGCTCTTCTCATTGGTGTTCTGAGGCACTCGCCCGCTACTAACCCAACGTCAAGAGCCCCGCCCCAAAACAAAATGGCGCCTAACATATTACGAGAAAGCAAATGTGAGCGTTTGTATCATTTTAATCAAGTGAGATCATAAAAATTTCAAATATACCAGTACGTTCAGAAAATTTTGTGAAGAAAATTGTATAATCCAAAATAGACAAAACAACGGTAGATATATATAAAAAAATTGATGGTGTTTGAAACGTCATGAACACAATTTTTTAAACTTTTTTGAACCGAAAATTTTACGACATTAAAGGTAATGTTATAAGTATAACTATAATTCAAAATTTTTACTATTCCTGAGTACAAATAGACGTCGAAAAGTGGTTCGAACGAGAACGTCTTCATCTTATACAAAACTTGCCAACTAAATAGATTGAGAAAAGTCTTCAACTACAACAACAAACTAATAGGATATGCTTATGCATGACTTTGCATCGCATAAATACAACAAGAATTTGTTGTTCAAACTCAAATAATGCAAATTTTAAGTAAAATAAAACAATTAAATGATTTACAATTACATATTCATTTATTCATTCAAAAAGTATTACAAGCAATTGAGAAAGTCAAAACTTTATGCCATCGGTTCGCAAATCTACGTCGGAAGACCTTGTACTGAGAAGAACCGGCAAGAAACTCAGCAAGGGCTGCTTTTTTCTCCCTGATTTTCATACACAGAAGTCTCATTGAAAAATGACTTCCTTAGAAAATTAAGTCACTTTCCATCACAATATTTAAAAACTACCTACAGATAATTAATTCGTTAATTAGTAGAAGAAATAAATCTAGTTACCGAAAGACTACAATATGACAAACTATATTGCTTATATCCTAACTTAAAAGTAGACTATGATACTCATAAAATAACAATTAACGCTAAATACAAACTTAAATACATGTGCAGATAGTTATAAGTAAACAAAACCTTGTCTCACTAAACGCGATGCCTTATAAATTTCAAATTCCCCCATTAAATTCCTAAATAACGTCTACAACAAAAAGATGGGCGGAATGAAAAAGCGCCCTCTATAATCTATTATCGAGGGAAAAATCATCTAATGTGGCCATCGCTTTAATTATTTGGTACTACTGTCTCATTTTTCTTTTGATTGATGATACGACCGAGGCGAAAAGAAGAAATTACCCTTATCATCAGCCTTAATTTTGTAATTAATGTCCCCAATATAGAAGGCCTGCCTTCTATATAGGTAGAATAAAATAGAGGAAACGTGTCATGATTTATCACGTGGGCCCAGTGTATATTGGTGTGTACTAACGACTGCAGATATAGAAGGGATCAAAGGGTTACAGTGTCTTCAAAAAAACGGGGACCTCCAGTTATTGTTCACCCATCATGAAATGGCCACTGTATCGCAAACCAAACACGCTAATGCGCCAGAGAACTCCTCAGGAGAGAGACTTAATTTATTATTAACCTACACTTAATGAGATCTGGTTGGCGTGCTGTGTCATCACGGCACATACGACCGCCGCCTGCGTCCACATGCATCGTCGGCGGAGGGAACATGAAGTCGAGTTCTTCTGTAATTAAAAAGGAGCATTTAATATCATTCTCGCTGCAAGGTGTCTTTAAATGACTGAAAATATACTGTCGTTTACATACAGTCACACGTCATACAGGCGCTAACGGCAAACAAATTTTAAATTTTAAATACTTTCCTTTGATAGGATTTTTTTAATTTAATTTAGACGAATTTTCTGCATGTTTGAAATGGATTATCTAATTTGTTAACTGTAAATGTACTACTATTAAGCATTATCTTTATTTAATTACTAAACGAAGAAAAATTATTTAACTTACTCGTAACAGGTAAAACTTTATTACAGCCAGGTTTGTAGAGCTTCCTGGCGTTGCACCTGCTTAAGCTTCACTGACATTCGCATTCTCAATATTAAGCTTCATCTGGAAATATAAAACATATTATTTTGAAGAGTCAAAATTAGACCGGTTTATCAATATCTCCAAGTGTGAGTATATACTACACCTCATCCTCGCGATGACGTCGGCCTGCTCACACCGATTGACACCCCGTTTCGTATTAAACGTTGCAAGACGCTCCTCCTGATACAGATATTTTTTTTCAATTCAATAAACTTAGTATGAATATAATTTATTGAAACAATAAATCTTTATCCAGCGAATCTCTTATCGCCGTACAATTCATGATCTATTAAAAATACTTGAAGGATTATTAACAGAAATGTAGAAACTTTCTACCAATAATTGACGAGATAAAATATAAACAACAGAACCGAGAATGTAAATTCAACGTGCAAAAAAACAAACAAAAATCTGAGTGCTTTTACGACACTTACCCTCACGCTCACTACATCTGGATTGCACCTGTGGAGCCACCACGGCAAACCCCAGACTCGACTCCTTCTAAGGTGAAAGTACCGAGTCTAGAATTGACGTCCATTCCTGTATTTAAAAGAGTTACATTTAAATAATCGGTTCGCGTATTTACGGTATCTAGACACGCCGAAATCTTTCAACTACATGGCGAATCTTAATGAAGTTTTCATCAATATACAGAGTGATTAAAGAGGAAATTTTAAATGTATAAAACAGGACCATTCGGGTGAAGCCGCTGGCTTAAAGCTGTCTGATTCGCGAGTGCAAATAACCCAGACAATAGTGAATAGTGTCCTTGCGGGTTAATATAAAAACGTGTTACACGTTTGAGTGTAATATCTATTGAATTATTTTTACAGATATGAGGCATTTATATCTTACCACATCACCAATGTCTCCATCTAAAAACTCCTCTAAATGCTGCATCTCCTCTGGAGACAGGAGTTCCAGATCCTCGGAATCTAGAAAATGGGAATTGGTATATTTATAATTAGCGAGTAGCTCGGTGGCGTAGTGGATAAGTGCCGCGGCCCGCGATCGTTGTCATTAAGCAACTTTCGCAAGGGTCGGTCACGAGATGGGTGACCGAAAAATGACTATCTCGAGCTACTCCGTGCTTCGGAAGGCACGTTTAGCCGATGGTCCCGGCTGCATTTGCAGTCGTTAATACCTTCCAATCCGCATTGAGCCAGCGTGGAGGGTCATGGCCCCTCCTCCTTAACCATCCATAAGGAAGGCCTGAGCCCCTGCAGTGGGGACGTAAAAGGGCTGATGATGATGATATTTATAATTTATCATATAATTGACACCAATGCAAATGAGTCCTAAGAATGTTAAATAGAATGGATTGTATTACCGTTGGCGATGCTATGGTCTGCCGATGTCGTCGCTGTGGGCTCCGGCGACGTAGTCGCTATTGGCTCCGCCGACGACGTCGCTGTGGGCGCCTCTGCTGACGATATAGGCTGGGCCGATGTCGATGCTAGCGGCTCCACTACGCTAGCATCCTCGATGACCTATCCATAGAAAAGAACTTGTTGAGTCACTTCTGTCAACTACACACTGACTTCTTTTACTTTCAAATATGTTTTTAATAATTTTCTAGTAACTACCCCTTTCCTCATGAACGCGTTAATGTATTAAATTTAAATTCATATTCATTCATTTACGGTATCTAGACATAGTATAAAACAATGTCGCTTCTCGCTGTCGTATGCTGAAATCTTTAAACTACACGGTGAATTTTAATGCAGTTTTCATCAATATACTGAGTGATTTAAGAGGAAATTTTAAATGTATAAAACAGGACCATTCCGGCGAAGCCGCTGGCTTAAAGTTGTCTGATTCGCGAGTGCAAATAACCCAGACAATAGTGAATAGTGTCCTTGCGGGTTAATATAAAGACGTATTACATGTTTGAGTGTAATATCTATAGCATTGTTTTTATTGATATGAGGCATTTATATCTTACCACATCGCCAATGTCTCCGACTAAAAACTCCTCTAAATACTGCATCTCCTCTGGAGACAGGAGTTCCAGATCCTCGGAATCTAGAAATGGGAATTCGTGCATTTATAATTTATCATATAATTGACATCAATGGAAATGAGTCTTAATAAAAAAAATTGAATAGATTGTCTTACCATTGGCGATGCTATGGTCTGCCGATGTCGTCGCTGAGGGCTCCGGCGACGTCGTCGCTATTGGCTCCGCCGACGACGTCGCTGTGGGCGCCTCTGCTGACGATATAGGCTGGGCCGATGTCGATGCTAGCGGCTCCACTAGGCTAGCATCCTCGATGACCTATCCATAGAAAAGAACTTGTCGAGTCACTTCTGTCAACTAAACACTGACTTTTACTTTCAAATATGTATTTAAAATTACAAGACAATTTTCGGTCTCAATTTCCTCCGACGATGGCGGAGACTCGGTCAGTGATCCTATCAACCATAAAAATAAAAACATTCATTGCATTCAGACGTCTAGTTTGCGATATCGCGAAATCTTGTGGAGTTTGACTCTACAGTTGACGAGCGATACGTGTTTACAGATATAATGATAAATATTTAAATTTAAATATTTATTATAAACTTCTCGTAGTGTGCCTTGGAGATTGGATTGGCATACGATGACACCTCTTCATAAATAGGAAAATACGAACATATTTCGGTAGGTATGAAGCAGTTAAACTTAATAAAAATTACACTTACTTTGCCCGACGTTGAGGGCTGATCGTCACTGGAGGCCGGCTGTCCCTCTAACCTGGCCTCCAATTCTGCAACTGTGGAAAAACAAAACACGATTTTAATACGATAAAATTTAAAACGTTACCGGTCACTTTCGTTGAAATATAAAAAAAACTTACTCTCGCTGTGCAAACGCTTATTCCGGGCGACGATGTCCTGGATAGGTTCCCGGGTACGCGCCTGCGCGAACGCCATAACGGTGAGCGCAAGCAGCTCCGCTAACTTAATCTGGAAAGATATTTTTTGTTATTATCGAAATAAATATTATTATTTTTCCCATAAATAAATATTCAATGTCGTTCGAGGATATATCTTCTCACCTTGGCTTCGCAGCCCATCTCCTTCGCTAGTTGAGCGGAGGCGTCGGCCTGGTCGCCCCGACGCTCTCGCTCGTAATGAGCGTTGCGAGCGCGACGTTCATCCTGCAATTTATATATTTAGGTCAAACCCTGTAATAACCTGTTATATAAGCCAAGAAAAATACGAAAATATTTTAAAAAGACTTCAATATAACTGAAAGATTCGCTGGGTATATTATTATTTGATATATATTATAGTCGATATTTTTTTTTCACGAAATAAAATAAAATTCCAATTGGATTTAAAATTAACCGTATGAAGAAAATAATAAAAATAATTTATCATACTAACCCGAGTCAGTGGAACCCTGTTTTGACCAGTTGGTCTACCACGCTTGCGTTCTGGACCGCTTGAAATCTGTTTGATGTGCTGCAATAAATAAAATAAATATACTTTTCTCATCAGCCATTATTTTTTTACAAATTACCAATAAAAAAAAGTTCATCGTTATTTCAGGGACTTTAAGTCGCACCGAAATATATAGTTTTTGTTTATTTTCTTGAAATCTGGTACGAAGCAATGTCCAATAGTACAGACAAAGAAAAATTAGGAAAACCGTAAATTTCTGTTGACATGATTTAATAAAAATATTTTAAATAATTTTTAAGTAAATACTCCTTTCCTCATGAACGCGTTAATGTATTTAATTTAAATTCATATCAAATACTCTAGTCTATAATACCTTTTAAGCTGTAACAAAATCAAACTTTTATGTCAACACAATCAAAAGAAAGTGCAATTTAAGCTGCATATTTTTAAACTCGCAACTACTCGCAAGGGAATCAAAACCTAAAGGTTACTTCCATCGACCTCGAATCTTGAAATTTGGCATAAAGTAACGTTTCATAACACACAATAACGGTCTCGAAAAATCCGACTCGCAATTTTTTGTTTAATTTTACAAGATCAATCAATACAGCGAATTGAAGATTTATTTTCTTTTTTTTAATCTATAATAAATTATCAACCTGAGATTTGCATAAAACTATCAAATTCGATATCAACATTTCTAGAAAGTTCTTCCAAATTTTATTTATTTACTTAGACGAATTTTATGATAAGAACAGGTCTTTAATTAACTTTTTGTAAATCGATTCATTTTTTTTATATAAACTCAAACATATCTCGATCATCTAACAATTCCAAATTACTGATAAGGTTACGATAATAAGATTGGCAAATAATTAATAGAATTGGCAATTATTCAAATCAAATCAAAATCATTTTAGAAGCTGTTACAAGTTCTTGTAAAAGATGAAACTCTATACAGTTCGCACGTCTACAGCGGGACAGATGTATCGAAAACTAGGTAGATTCTCAGAAAATTGTATATTGTGTATAAATAGAGAATTAAAATGCCTTTGCTCTTTAAATTACGACCTTAACAATGTACGTGATGTAGTATAATGTTAAAATGTCAAATAAAAATAAATGGTTAGCCAACTTACTTTTCCAGCCATTGTGATGTAGTGTTTTCGCAATAAAACGAAGGCACAAGAACTAATAGAATTAAGGCACAAGCAAAACGTTGCACTTCAAACTAGAAGGAGCACTAGTGGTGAGTGAAATAGCCTTCCCGAGCTTATATACGAGTGCGTGCACGCTCCGCCTTCCCTGTACCCCTACCTCCTACCATTTCTTTACAAATCAGCCGCCCCCTCTTCAGGTTGCGACATTAAAAGATACGTACAGGTAGCGTCAAATTCTTAGAGACAAACTTCAATTAATTATACCCAACCGATCCAAAGAGTTACATTTTACATTTTTAATCGTCTTTAAAGGAGGATGTTTACAGGTTAGACTGTTATTTGTATGTTTCACGTTATCTTCAGTATGTGACCGATCCTGATGATATTTATTCTCAAAAGGAACTTCATTTTGTTGAAATAGTATCAGTAGTCCTGTTTTTGTATGAAGAAAATGGAAGATTGTTACAAAAAATCATTTTTTTTAACTGAAACCGACATATAATAATCGAAAGATAATTTCTAAAAACCATAAGGGCGGTTAACGAATTCATTGAACTTAATTTAAAATTCACTGATTAAAAGAATGTTTACCAAATCAAATGAGGTTTATTTAGTTCGCTAACCGTCTTTCTTATACCCAAGATATATATTTTGAAACTTTTCAGTGAAATATTTATTTAGCATGATGTTGTTTTGAAATAAATATGATTTTAATATGTAACTGACATACTCTACCAAGAACTGAAGTTAAATTTCCAAAATAAGATCTAACAAAAGTATGATTTTTTGGACGAATATCCCGAACGGAAATTTGTGACAAATTTACCAAATAAACAAGAAAAAGCTATTCCATTTGAGTGAAGAAAAGTCATATAAGCATCGCCAAATGCCGCGTATTAGCATTTATTTTATGGCATTGATGTGTTGTTTGTGAGCGATTGATACTTATTAGTGAAAAGATATCTCCAATTTTTAAGCATAGTTATGCTTATGGTAGGCGAAGTTAAAATTCTAATAATTTTAATCTCCCGGAGAGATTTTCCGATTCATCAAATTTATCCACAAAATAGAGAGCGAAGCAGGCTAATTTCTTTCTAGACCTGGAGAGGTATTTTTAGACCATATAATTAATGAACCATACACATTTGACTAGCCAATCAGAGCCAAACAACTTTGTAAGGGACTTCAATTAGACGAAAACAAATTCAAGACCCAGTTCCATGGAATACATACATTGTTCGCTTTTGCATTTCACCAATTTCCATGGAAAAAAAGCTATGCTTAGCACAAATGCGGATGTAATATACTGTTGAAAATCAAATGTTTTACTTGTTTTAAAGTTTCTTCCCCTAAAAATGGGTTTCACAAGTGATGAACACCAGGAATATGTTAATCAGGGAATTGTTTAATAAAAAAAAGCGTGTGAAGCTTTAGATGAGAACCAACTCTACTTGCAGACTATTACTGGCGTCTCGGGATCCTCCTGCAACTACAACTTTGAAAAGTTTACCTATAGATAATGAACAGTTAAGCCACTATTTTCTATGCATTTTCCAAGTGTTTTCGATACGTATCGATGACGATTTCTGCTTCCGAGTTGATATTATGTTCAGAAGCTTTTAAAAAGCTTATTAAAAGGTAAGTATGTATATTTGTCAAATTATGGTAATAGTAGGTACATTGTAATAAATAAACTGATTTACTATAGAACCCAATCACCTCATGATAAAATAACTAAAAAAATAACAAAGTATGGTTTAGGTACGCTAAAAAAATTAAAATAGGTTTTTTCAGTGAAACGAACCAAATTAAACCAAATACACAGTTAAAAAGCTCGTCGCTATTTTAAAAGTAAGTTTGAGTTGTAATAAAATACTTAATTTAAAACTATCTTATGGATTATTATTGACCTATTCAGGGTAAATGATTGTTCGAAAAATTTGTTTCGAGTCTTAAACAACTATAAATAAACCAGAGGTTACTATTGTGTCCTTTATAATAATAAGAATAATAAAATCATTTATTCATCTCAGATACCTTTACATAATTAATATAGTTTTAAGTCTAAAGTTATAGAAAATGAGACAAAACGGTTTATGACTCAGTGACGGTGAATGCACCCGCAGCCTCTGTTATATTATAGGGTCACTTATATCTATACCTAACCGAAACTGAAACTATTGAACCCATTGAGTTGTTTGGTACACATGTACCAAACGACAAATAGGTTCAATAGATTTGGGTCGGACCTATGACTGACGTACAGGAAAGTTTTTAGAGGGTTTAGTTTTTTTCTATTTTAGGTACCTGAGCACTTGCCATCGACAACCTGCTCTAACTTCTTCTTTGTAATGCAGTAGAGTAGGACCAACGACGATAATGTTTACGATATATCTTCACTACGCCCCCAGACAACAAGCGTGAGAATATATTTATGTTTTTTTCCCTAACACCTCTATGCTATGCTATTTTGTATAAAAGGATTATAAGGAAACTAGCGAGACAGTACTTAAGTATTTAGCATATATAAAAAAAAGATAATAACCAAATCAAAAACATTAATTAGTTTAACGTGAATAGCTTTCATTTGGATAACTATTAACAAATGAGTATATTTTGACCAAACTGTTTCAAAATAAAACAATTACACATTCCTTAAGCAAGATATGACATCATAATATCATTAACAATGAATAATAGCAATGTTATGTTTTTTGTTTTTAGTTAAATCTAATGATGTGCTTAACGGTATTTTAATAGTGATAATTTTTAAATGATAATTTTTAATGAGGACTCTGGAATGTGAAATCAGTAGAATATTCGGATGCGTAATTACTTTCATATAGTTTCCGTTTTGATTGCTCAAGAATTTTTGTTAAAAATGTGAAATCTAAATATTGTACTTGATTGCGCATAAAAATAAGCGTAGTTCAGCGGATTTGTATAAACTTTTTTCCAATTTGGTTTATTAAAACATTGGCTTCATTTTTTAACTTATTTTTTTTTTTGTTGCTCTAATTCAGTTTATAGGCAGCATAAGTATTGTTATGCTGCCTATAAGGTTAATTTGAGTAAATTTAAATCTAATCTAGCGCATAGATATAGAAAAATGTAAGAAGTGACTTCAAACCTACGGATCTATCACAAAACTAATTGAACTTCTTACCCTGGCAGTGACTATTTGAATGAAATTTTAAGACAGTATAACAAGGCATACTTTTTTTTTATTTACGCATAACAGCATACGCCCTAATTTTTAAGCATAATTTATTTTACGAGGTTCAAACTGAAGTGCTTAGAAAACTAAAATCTCACCGAAATAGCGATTAATTCATTTTATTATATCTTGACAACGCTTCATTCGAAGATCATGGATGGATTCAAAAAAGGTTCCTACTGCGAGCTCGTTTCTTCCAAACTGTTTCCAAGATAAGTGCTAATCAACTGTTAATATTACTTTCTTATTTCTAGTCTTATCTAACATATTCTACCGTTAGTGACGGAGTGTTTGGACCTCAGTCAAATCATGAGATCTTTTAATATCTATAACAAAGTTGACTTATATCGATGTCTAAGCTTGTTCGAATCTGCTGATAGTAGCTCTTTTGGCTGGCTCTATTATGCACCGCACAACATTGGTGTTTTGTTCAGTCGGCTTCGTCTGTAGAATGTTATCTCTCGCTCATATTATCGGTGTGAATAGTGTGATCACATTTGTTTCAACCAGTAGTAAACAGTGGTACAAGATGCGACTGTAGCATGGAAGGGGCTGATGCTACGTCAACATAAATAAATTCAAGATAATTTTTATTTACCGAAATGAATAATATTACAAAGATTATATCATTAGCGTACAGTACGCTCGCTTTTTATTTTAATCACAATTCTTACCTAATCCATCAAACGGTCCTGACCGTCTTTTAATGTATATCTATCAATATTATACGAATAAAATTAAGCAAAATTATGCCTTAATACAACAACATAAACTTTATACATTTAAAAAAACATTTATGACATACGGTTACTTCCAAATATATTTGTAACATTATACAAAAAATGGAATCCGGTTTTTATTCTTAAATGAATACTATTTGATCTAGTAAGACTAAAATTACTACTAAAAGTACCTAAATGCTTAATTTTTAACCCCTAAAAGGATTATTACCTCTCCTGACCCTAATTTAGATCAAAGACAAAATTTCTAAATAATGGTAAAGTAAATTAAAAAAATTCTTTACAAAATGGATTTATGAATGCCCGCATTTCGCAAAATAATCACATTACTTGTAAAAAGCAAAAATCAAACAAAAGGAAATCGCCTTTTACAACAATAGCAAAACCTTCTCAGCGAAAATGAATAGTCTTGACGAAAACAATAGGTGTATTGATAGATATGATAAGCGTATTATTTATTGTTGTTTCTAGAATGTTTTTAACTCCAATAGTTTAAATGATTCATTTGCTATTTTTGACCTATATAAATTGTATAAGTGTGTTTCATTATAGGCTTAAGACATATTCCTTTTAAATTTCGGTGCAGACGTGATTTTTTTGATGAGAAAGGATAGATTGTTTTTCAGATGTCGATCTTACTTAGTGTTTATTATATTGTATGTAAACGAAATGTCATATACTTCTTCCAACTTATAATACTTAATTTGACTATCGACAAAGTACCGCTGATCTTGTGAAGACTGAAATGAAATGAAATGAAAATATCTTTATTCAAGTAGGCTATGACAAGCACTTTTGAATCGTCCAAAAAAAACTTTTTACCCCTACCACTTGTTCAGGACGTCTTTTAGCTGACAAGAAGAACAAGCGAAAGAAACTTACCAGCTTTTTATCATAAGTAATGACATTTTCATAAACTATGTCATTACCAAAATAATATGTATTATCACAATAGTAAATACAACTTTCAAAGTCTGTAGGACATAGGTTGAACATATAATTAGTCTTTATAGAACAAAGCGAAGGCTATTAAATCCATGCATTGCGATCCTTAAAATAATCAACAACATCAACTTTATAATAGCCTTTACTCATAAGTATATTCTTTACATGAATTTGAAATTTAATTACATTTTGTGGAACTTCATTGAACATAGCAATACATTTACTCAGAAATGATCCTCTGGTTTTTTGAAGTCTGAAGCTTGGAACGGCAAGTTTATTTTTATTTCTTGTGTTAAGATTAGGAACACTACTTTTTTTTGTGAAGGAATCGTAATGTTTTCTTGTGTACATAATATTCTCATAGATGTATTGAGAGGCAACAGTCAGAATATTTATTTCTTTAAATATTTCCCTGAGAAATTCCCTAGACCGTAAATTATATATAGCACGGACAGCTCTCTTTTGTAAAATAAAAATATCCTGAATGCTAGCCACAGAACCCCATAACAATATACCATACGTCATTACACTATGAAAATAACTAAAATATACCAATCTTGCCGTTTCAACATTTGTCAAGAGTCTAATTTTCTTAACAGCAAAAGCTGCAGAACTCAGTGTACTTGACAAGCTATCAATATGAGGATCCCATTGCAGTCGGGAATCTAGTGTAATACCAAGGAACTTTGTCGATTCTACTAACTCAACTTTTTCACTATTTACATTTATAAGTGTACTGACATGCCTAACATTAGGTAATGCAAACTTTATGCATTTCGTTTTATGTGAATTGAGCTTTAAATTATTATTATCAAACCACTGTAGAACATTGTCGAGAGCATTATTTACATCGTCAAAACAATCATTACCCTCTCAACTTTAAACAGTAAAGAGGTGTCATGTGCAAATAATACTGTCTCGCACAAATTCTTCGAACTGAGAAATAATACATATATCATGGATTTACGCTCGACATTCACCTCACGGTGAAATATTACGTTCACAAAAACCCTTTAAATCCTTTAAACACGATATTATATGAACCATTGTTTGGAAATTCTGAAATTACGAATATCACGGGATGATTATTGGCTTTATTATTAATTATTGTTTTTGGAAAAATAATGTTATATCATTTAGCAATAACCATATTTAATGTATTTTGTATGTCCAGTTTTTTCAATTCCCCATAACTAGCTTGCTCTTGATAAACATTACCATTGACAAGCGAACGAATGTTGGAACATCATAACATGCGGTTTTAACACCTATCTCAACGCTAACTATATTTTTAAAAAGATTGTATCTGACAAAGATTGCTTAGTTAGGCCGAGTTACGATTGATTTCGGGCAATTAATTTAACAGACTATATAAAGTTTTGTGTAGGGCTTCATTTAGTACCTATTTCATTATCTCATACACCAAAACGTTATCATTATCTAGAGTAGTGACACCTGAACACGAGAAAAAACAGAAATAAAAAGACGGTGAACATCAACATTTTTCAATGAAAATGAAAAGTTACAAAATATCGACAGGCTAATTATCCTTTGTGTATGAAGTTCATGTATTACCTCACTGATGAGATACCTCGTTTGAATTACTTGTCGCGACAAAACGAGGGAGTACTTTTTCAACTTTTAGCTCTTCACTTTTTGAGGCCTCGGGAACGAGGTGCAAACAGAATGTGATACACCTCACTCAGCAGGAAAAGTGAGTTATTTCGAATGAAGGGTTGAGTCTCTACATAATCAACATATTAACGATTGTTATATTCGATAAATATTTGCATTCATAATACTGTACTGTAAAATATTTTCAATAAAATATGCTTCATTAAGAATATTGTTCAGTACTACATTGCTAATTCAAAAATTGCTCAAATATAATAAGAACAAAGTTTTATATCTTTGTCGAAAGTTGAAATATTTTTGAAAATATTTCTTTCGGCTGTTTGAGTGGATTGTCTGAACATTGATGAAAAAACGCTCTGTAGTAGCGGAAAAAAACAAGTGCTTGAACAATTAGATAGTCCTGTTACGTCCTGGGTAGCTCAGTGGTTAGAGCAGCCGCCCGGATTACGGATGGTCATGGGTTCGAGTCCAATCATTGAATGCCAGGGACAAAGAGGATTTTATAAGCATTTTCCAATTAGAATATATTAACGATTGACTTAGGGAGTAGAGTATATCAGTTTGATAGAATGACTCTGTTTAGTTTAATAATAATAATCGGTGAGGAGAGGTAAGTAAAAAAAGAAAAAATGGAATGTAACTAGAAATAACAGTAAAAATACCGATCGAGTGAAGAAAGAAATTACTAACCAAAAGGAATTCTTTCTGCGCTAGGAAATATTTTTACAATAACGTGTTTTATAATGATATGTGATTATTATAGCTTTCAATATTCGAACATTTATTAAGTGAATAGTGGCGCGCGCAATGTAGTGACCGACTCCCTCACTCATTTGCCTTAAGCCTCGCTACATACTCATTCACACTACAGAATTTACATTTCATCACACAATACAAGCGTACATGCTACGGCCTTCACCGCTGAAACATTTTTTTTATATTTACTAAGTTCTAAAGCTTTAAACGCTTCTTCCTCTTAGCCAAATCCAAATTGATCGAGCCACACCAACTGCATTACAAATAAATATCAAGATACGTCTTTATCATGACAGAAGTCGGAATCATACTACGAAGAATACCAAATTGCAATACAACACGACACGTGTGACGAGACAACACGATGCGTGACCTTAACTGGAAAGTATTCGTAACAATCTATTTTTGTAATGTAAATGAGATTGTAATGACATAAAACACGACCTAAGTTGACTGAATAGCTATAGACTCCCCTAAAAACACAAAAGACATGCCAAAAACGACTACCACGAAATCAACTCCCCCAAAAGAACAGACCCAAACAAGATCACCGGTCGTGACCACCTCAACCACAGCATCACAACAATCAAAGTCAATTACACAGACCACCAAATCGGAACACACATCAATACAGGCACAAACCAGCAACGACTCATACGATATCACACCAAAACCAATAATAACCAAACATATAAAAAGATAACAAAAATCTGTAAAACGGCTAGGCACAGCTACGACTGCATTCAAAGGTCCTTCAAACCTTTGCCGAACTATATCTATTGCACAAATATAATCAAAAAAGACACACACCGGCGGGTTGAGGAGGGCGGTTGCAGTAAAAAACGCCCAAGCCACTTACTTACAAGCCACGTAGGTCAGGTCATTATTAACTCATTGTTGTGGACTACTATAGTAGGTATTATGAGGTTAAAATTCAAAAAAATCAAACCGCAGAGACTACGATTAAAGTATTAAGAATATCTAGGCTATAGAAATATGTTGAAATATAGAATGTAGCGAATTTGTATATGGCATTGCCGCATTCGCACAAATAATCTTGTTACACGAGAAAAACGGAAACAAAAAGACGGTGAACTTCAAAAGCAAATCCTTTCATGCTTGCGAAAACAATAGTAACAAAACATCAAAGAAATAGGGTAATATTCTTTTGTCTGAGAAGTTTAAAACTCCAATAGCACGGAATAATTAGAATTATTAAAAAAATTGCAAGGTCAAATGCTTCAACTAGTTTGTGAGATATGTCATGAAAGCGAATTTATGAAAACGCTAGGTATTAAAATCCTTTCGGTATTTAAACTGGAAGTCATTTATGACAAAAAAATATAAATGAACTAGAGATACTTAGGTACTGTGACGTCCGTGTACATTGTTATAGGGAACGTCTACTTTTGATATTTGTAATTGTACCTATTTTGTTCTTTCTTACCAATTTCATATCTGGTAAATAAAATCTGTTCTGAAAGTGTCCAAGGTCATTGTAAATAATTTAGTAACAAGAAGCAAAAATATATTAAGATTAAATTTAGTTTCTCAAATATTATTAAGTTTTAAAATAATGTCTTTGTTAATTTTATCAACCAAACGAATATTGTTTGATAACTTTGATAGGAAGATTTCCTGATTTTTTTGTTTAATTAGGAGTAAAAAATTCTAACGGTGTTCTTTTGATTTAGAAAGAGGAACAAAAAAAATATGATGTAGTATGACGTAAATACAAAATACTATCCGAAAATTAAATTTGAAGATTTATCATTAATACAATATTACAGTTTTTTACACTTTATATATAATATAATTAATGTCGTTTTTATTTTTTAATAGTTTTTTGTGGTGGTTAATGTTGACACTACAATAGAAGAGTATACCATCATAAGATTTTTTTAAGTGGATTTTTTAAGCATTTTTCATAGCTGATTTTTTTGAGTGGCAGAAACCACTAGATTGGATAAAAAACATGCCAGCAGTTTCAATAGAGAATATTGTTTAAAATTTTATCAACAACATTGAATCCGGTGATAAAATCGAGGTTACCTAAGTACCAGAATACGTCTTCGTAGGGAGGTGGGACTGTAGATTTAAGAACCGATGGCATAGAGTTATGACTTTCACAACTGCTTGAATAATATAATAATAAATTTTTTATAATAATATAATAAATCTTTATTTGGTGCAGTAAAATAGGTACAAAATCAATTGCACGTTAATAGCTGCATTAGTTCAAGACTGTGTTGCAGATATTAGCGCCCACCTCGAACAGATGACAAATAAAAGCCACAAATAAAGGAAAATACAAAAATAAGAACGACAAAAAATATACAATGCACTTAAATAATGAGAGATTCCACGTCATTATAATCTAGTTCTAGTAACCATTCATTTAAAATTTGTTTACAAACTCGAAGTGGAAGACTATATATATTTAATTTATAATTAACCTTATTATATAAAATGGAGCTGAAATAGTAGTAATGGTATTTTATTAATTTAATTCGACACCTTTCTATGGTACAAACTCTGTCTGACCGTCTAGTGTTTAAAACAAAATTTGGATCATAGGGACAACTTCTGTGTTTACGCAGTAATAGATGAAACACAAACAATTTACGAACGGAGAGTACTTTCCATAATTCGTGTAAATCTTTGGTAGGGAATCGGACAGGTTTAAAAGCCATAACTTTTAGTACAGCCCTTTGTGCTCGTTCCAACTGCAATAAATGTGTCTTTCTAGCAGAACCCCAAAGAGTTATACAGTAGGTCAAAATCGACTGGGCTAAAGAAAAGTAAACAGTTTTTAGAGTAGCCCCGTTAGCACTACCCCTAAGTTTACAGAAAACAAAAATTAGTTTCCTAATCTTAGAGGTCACGGATTTTATATGCTCTCTCCATGACATCACACTATCAACAGTCACCCCCAAGTATTTTACAGAGGAGACTCGAGAAATTGTTTCACAATTGCATGCCTGATCAGAAGAATCTATGCATGTACGTAGGTGAGCTCGAATGTTGAAAGATTGTCCCGGCTGATACTGCAATCTTGGAGCAAATGTGACAAAGCAAGATTTTTTAGCATTAAGTGTAAGGAGGTTATTTGCTAGCCACTCCTTGACTACACTTAAAGCTAGCTCAGCACGGACACGAGTTTCCTCCCAGTCATGACCCTGCACGAGAATGGCTGTGTCATCAGCATATGTCACAATTTTACAGTTTGAAAGAGGCAGTTGGCATAAATCATTAATATATAGCAAAAATAGGGTAGGTCCAAGGACACTACCCTGAGGAACGCCAGATGTTATAAACTTATCGTTGCTTATAGTATTGCCAATGAAAACACTTTGACATCTATTACTCAGATAACTCCGGAACATTTCAAGGACCAAACCTCGTATGCCCAATCGCTGCAGTTTGTCCAACAAGAGAGGCACGGAGACAGTGTCGAAAGCTTTCGATATGTCAAGGAAAAGGCATAAAGATTTCTGATTATAGTTTAAGTTCTTGACTATTGAGCTTGTAAGTTCAAGTATTGCATCTTCTGTTGATTTTTGTGACCTAAAACCGAATTGTTTTGAAGAAATAATATTTTTAGATTCTAAATAACTAACCAGTCTTTTATTTATTATTTTTTCCAAAATTTTTGAGAAAACTGTAAGTACAGAAATGGGTCTGTAATTAGTCACACTGTCTACGTCCCCATTCTTAAATATCGGGTGAACAACGGCTTTCTTAAAAACATCCGGGAAGGTACATGACGACAGACAAAGGTTGAAAACGTAATTCAGTATCGGAACCAAAACATGTCTAGCAGCGATAACTAAAGCCGCAGGAATGCCATCCCACCCAACTGCACAGTCCCGTTTAAGTTTCAAGATAATAGAATCAATTTCAGATTCATCTGTAGGAAATAATACCATTGATTCCTTAATGATAGGTACTGCCTCTACTGCAGCCGTTAAAGATGTCTCACTCTGAGTATCAGATCTTGATCTACTCCCCACACTTACAAAATAATCGTTGACAAAATTCACAGATGTTTGCGGATCATCAGATAGATAAAGAAGGTTGTCAGGTTTTGTTTTTTTGTTAATGTTTGAGATTTTCTTTATTATATTCCATGTTTCTTTTACATCATTTTTATACTTAGTGAATTGTGCTTGTTCGTATTCACGTTTGATTTTTTTAAGAATTGTTGCAGAAATTTTTATATCGTTTATAAGTTACATTAATGATTTCATTGAAAGGATTTTGCTTATATTTACGAAAAAGTTTGTCTCTTTGCCGGATACATCGAAGCAAGCCAGGGGTAATCCAGGGCTTAAGAATACGTTTTCTGTTTGGTATAATGATAACTCTAGTATTTGCCCTGACAATGTTGGAAACTATCTCAACTAAATGATTTGCAGCACCTTCTGCCGACATATTACAGTTAACTGGAGAGAAATTAGCTTCTTCAATGTCTTTAACAGAGGTAGGGATATCAAAGTGTTTCATCGAGCAATTGCGATTTTTATAATTTACATTTCGTTTATAATCATTACAGAAGAGTACGGGATGATGATCAGTAAAAAGAGAATCGAGCACCAAAACAACAGCTGATTTGTCCGACTTTAATATCACATGGTCTAGACAATTTTCGTCTCGAGTTGGTAAAAGATGTGCCGGTAACATAGCGTGAGATGCCATTAAGTTCAAATATGCATCAGAGTTTGTATCGTTATTGTCAGCAACAATATTTATGTTTATGTCACCTACAAGTGCTATAGTTTTAAAAGAATGCAATGAAGCCAATACAGAGTCCAATGATAGGGCAAAGTTATCAATGTTCCTGTTAGACGGAGAGCGGTATATCGCTAAAATAGCAACATCAGTAGACAGTTTTAAAAGTAGGCAATTTGCATCTTTAATAACGGGTTCTTCGACTGTTGCTTTAATATAATCAATCCAGACAGAATAAATGATTACTATATTACTATGATGAACTATTTAACTGTCGCGTCCAGTACTCGTTCCTTACAATTTATTTAATTTGTTGAAGAATTTCAGCATAAACGGCTGCATCTTTGGTTGCGTGGGCTTAAAATTTGATTTTTTCACAGCTCTAAAAGACAGTAGAACTGAGATTTGATATAAATTTCAGCTTTTCACCTCCACGCGTTCTTCAGGAAAACGGTCTTCACAGACGGACGGACGACAAAGTGTTCCTATGAGGGTTATGTTTTTATCTTACGAGGTACGAAACAATATAAAAATCACTCTTAAACAAAGACGACAAAGTTTATTATTAACAAACGGTAATTTCGCTATACAATTATACAAAAATAAAAGGAGGCCTCCTCGCTTTCTCGAAAACGAAATTTCGTTTACGAACGAAATTAAAACGAAATTTCGCATGTAACGCTTAGCTTTATCATTTTCGTATATACCAACGAATGTTCGATTCCAAAGACGATTTTCCTGATCGATTGGAGTGAATGGCGTTATTGGATTTCTTATAATGTCAATTACGGTTTTTACCGTAACTTGAAATATATAATATTAAACAATACAAATATTTCTTTTAAATATAATTTAAGTGGCTAAACATTGGTGAAATATAAAATATTATAATAATATAACGAAAAACTAAGTATATTAATGAATTTTATTTTTCGATACAACTGATCAAGACACTATAAAGAACTCTTTTATCGACAGAATTAACCGACATATTTAAATACAACCTTTCATATATACAATAGCTATAATCAACTTACGGCAATCTTAAATATCCGTATAATCATCCCGCCAAAAGCTCTACAAGTTTCTCCAAACTGTTGTGTTAACTAATATAAATTTATTTAAGTAACTAATTATTGTGAGTTCCGACATTGTATCTTGACAAGTCAGTATAAAACTTTATAAGTAAGTATGAAACTAATATTTAGTTTTTCGGCACAAAAAAAAGGTTATTTGTAATAAATTTATTTTTTATCAGTCATATTTTTCAGTTATACTGACGAAGCCTATATACCTCGTAAAATCTGTAATATTAATAACATAATTCTATAGGTATTTATTCACCAATTCATACATAAAGTTAAAATACACAATAAACTATTAGGTTCTCACTGTCACATAATAAGATTCCTGTCATTTTGGTTTTGAGGGAATAATATATTTTCTTATAATACCTATCGTGCGAATGGAGGGCAGTCCTAACCTGCTAACACCGCGAAACTGTTTGTTGGGCCCATCGATGTTTTGTTAACTAACGGTAACTCCTTGGTAACTACCTCGGGCATAAAAATTCAACTCTGTAAGAATAAAAAAATATGAAATGCTTAATAGTAGTCGGCAATTTTTTTTATCAAAAACTACGATATAATATCTGCCAACTTTAATTGTGGACTCGATGGCATGAGATCTTGCCTGTGAACGCAATAAAGGTATGATCTCCTGGCATAGTTCTTGAAATAATTCACAACTGAGTCTGTAATTACTTACAAACTCAGTGTCGAGAATATTTCTTATATTAAGGCGGTTTCTTCTACGGTCTAATCGTTCTTCACTGAGAGTGGACTCGATTAATAGTAATATTCACCGCATTTCGAAAATAAAAAATTGCTAACGAAAATGAAAAGGTAACATTTTTTACTTCGTCAATTTGAGGTAAGAATACCGAGCAATTAGATGTCAAATTCAAATATTCATTTCGTTATTTCATGAAATAGTTAGTAGTTAATTTAATAGTTAATAGTTAGTAAAAATAGGTAGTAGTTAGTAGGGTAGTAGGTTTAGAAAATAAATATGTCAAACTATTTTCGTTCGTTGAATATTCGGAACGAACGTAATTGTAGTACTATACTATTATAAGTACTATACTATTATAGAGGCCGATTAAGATTCTGTAATATATTCAAGTACCAAAAATAAACCATATAATTTTCGTTATATAATCCATGTTATATGAAAATCGGAACTTTCAGCCCGGTCTCTACATATTTACAGATTGGGTGTTTTTTTTAATTAGCTCTGTATTTGGTTACAGATATATATAATAGGGTGATTTAGAAATGAAATTTTACTCGTACCAAGACGGCATAAAAATATTATCTAAGTAATACTTATGTATCTGGTTACAGATAGAACCGTTAGAAATGTCATCGGGAGACCCGACTTCAATATCTTTCCCTCCACATTGTTAGGTTCAATCGGCGGTCGTATAGCACCGTTCATGAACCTTAATGTCATGGTTAGGTAAATGATAATATTACATCTAATTTTGAGTTATAACTATGGTTGCGAATTTTTTTTCTTTTCCAGAAGGAGCATGACTTTCAATAGTAGCGCAAGAAATCTGCGGTCAAAACTGCCGCAAATGATCGCATTTGAATGAGACGACACACATTATGAAAATTCTATTTTTTCACTGATTTAAATATTATAATTGATTTCATAGGAAAAATTACTTACAGACTAATAAAGCATATTTGTTGGCAAAGATATCGTAGATTGTTGCTGCATTTTGAATTCATTAAGATGGGCTCCTTTGTATTTTAAATTTACATTCCTTTTGACCTATACTACTGTTTAGCTTTAAATATTGAATCCATTGAGTTATTTCGTACACATGTACCAAACGACAAATAGATTCAATAGATTTGGGTCGGACGTATTTTCCATTTTACGTACCCGTGCACTTGCCATCGACAACAACCTCTAACTTCTTATTTTTAATGCAGTAGTGTAGGACCAACGACGATAATGTTTACGATAAATCTTGACTACGCCCCCAGACAACAAGCGTGAGAATATATTAATGTTTTGTCCCCTATCACCTCCATCTTGCAATGCTATTTAATATAAAAAGAATTATATGGAAAATATCATTGACCATGAATAATAGCTATGTTTTTTGCTTTTAGTTAAATCTAATGATGTGCTTATCGGTATTTTAATAGTGATAATTTTTAAATAATAATGTTTTATGAGGACTCTGGAATGTGAAAGCATTTAAGAATACGAAAAGTGTGTTTCTTATCTATCATCATTACACGAACCAAATTTTGCAAAAAAAAATGTCTCAAAGATAACAACAAAAACAATAGACAAAACCATTTATGGCATACGGTCATTGCGAAATGTATTGTAACATAAAACAAAAATAAGGGACCGGCTTAATTTTTTACATACCAAAAGGATTATTAACCTTACCTGACCTTATGATAGAACAAAGCCTGCATTTCTAAATAAAGGAATTCTATAGAAAAGTGGATTTGGGGTTACCCGCATTTCGCAAAATAGACCCATTACTTGTAAAAAAATGAATAGAAAAATATTATTCACAGCGATTCTGTTATCAGGAGGTGTTCTAGAAGAACACATAAGCGATCGAGGCAGACATTTTGGTGATGTTTTATTAATTGTAAACTAAATAAGAATATTT
Source organism: Diatraea saccharalis (assembly GCA_918026875.4). Lineage (NCBI taxonomy): Eukaryota > Metazoa > Arthropoda > Insecta > Lepidoptera > Crambidae > Diatraea > Diatraea saccharalis. The sequence goes on along the minus strand of OU893333.1, from coordinate 27,620,488 downwards.
TACAGACTCTGTAAACAATTTAATGAATAATCAAGTTAGTTAGTGATAAATAAGCGAACATAAAAATAACAAATATGTTACGTAATAAAGACATTATTAACGAGCCACCCACAATGATTTAGAAATTTGTGCTTATAGGTAATTTGTCCCATGGAATCTTTCGATATGCTAATAAGTAAAAACTTCCTTCTTAGGCCCATTCAAATTTTACCAATCAAATCTTCCCAAGGGCCCCCGACTATGAGTCGTTCTGTTCTGTATTACTTAACAGAATTATAAACTTGTTTCTTGGATTGTTTCTTTCTTTTTAGTTTTTATTCAAGTTAATTCTTTAATGTATTTCCTTGAATTCGTTTTTACGCAGTCGGGATTTTTGTTTTTCTTTAAATTATTTATTTTTGTTTTTTACTTTTTAGTTACGATTCGTTGACTTCGTTATAAGATGGTTAATTTCGCAATCAAGTTATTTCATTGAGGAAGTTAATATCGTGGGGATTATCAAGTAACTTGCGGTGGTCTAAACTACTGATGATTAGTCCCTCTAGAGACCTAACTCGGCTCAAAGCTGCATAAGGTTTATTTTTTTACCAAAAATATTTGTTCTTCATGCTTTTTCACTGTTTTTTTTTTGTTTATATATCGTTTATACCTACTTTAAATAAAAACTTTAATCAATAAAAAAGAAAATTAGCGAGAATGTTTTGTTAAGCAACTTTAAATCGTTATATATCCTAAACTATTATTTAAAATGATAAAAGGAACCTACAGATGATTTTAAAATACCCATTCAACGACTCCCCACTTGACATAGTTCATCGATTTTTATTTTTTTTTATTTAGACAATATGGCGTCTGGTTGTCGCTGTGGTGAATTTTGATTACTGTCATGTCTTTAGTGACACTCGCAAGGTTAAGACGAATCGATTGACGTAAAAATCATCAAAATTGACCTACGCATTTGGTCTCTAGAACGCCACATAGATACATACATACATACATAGACTGATAAACACATTACCCTCCTTTGCGTCGCGCAGTCGGGTAAAAATACTATAGATTTTGTGTGGTGGGAGGTAAAATATAGTTTAATCTAGACTAAATTACAGTGACTCGACTTGGATCCCATATATTACAGATAACTCGAAGACTGCTTTATATTCGGCACTTCAGAATTTATTTTGCTGTTTCAATATATTTCCTCGAACCTGTATATCATCATATGTAAGCGGTATGTTTTTTTACTCCCGTGATGTTTGATGTCACGAACGTCCATTAAAAGTCCGGGTTAACTGTAAAAGTTAACGTTTTAACATTACACAATTAGTATGGTATGCCAAATTTTATATCGGATAGTTGCTTTTACTAGGTACATCCGTTAACATGCGACTAAATTTTGGAACAGCATACATCCAGTGATAAGACCTATCTCAACGCTAAGAACATTAAAAATGATTGTATCGCACAGATATCACTTAGTAAGGCAGTAAGGCAGGAAGTCTCTTATATATTATTTATCATCGACAGCTCTTTCAAATCCCCATGCACCCATCCCGTGAACAACCCATGCGAAAATTACTTAACAATAAAAATCGCGGGTCGCGGCGCTTATACGTTGCACTACCGAGCTAAATATTGATACTGTCTGTAAAATTACAATTTATATGAATACAAATAAAAAAAAATATTTCAATATTTTGGATACTGCAATGTAAGTTGATTTCAATTATTTATGATCAATCATATTGAATATTATTGATTATAAATAGGAATTATAAGCTGGAGCTTATAATGGACATGTAATATCCGATCCCGCTAGTAGGAGATCAAGTGAAAAGAGCGTTGCGCTGCTGCAATTAAGCATCTAGTAGTTTACGGTGAACACACATAGTATAAGGTTTTCGATAGTAAATTCTTATCAGGTTTGGTTTACGTCTTCGCGGCTAGTGGAGGTGGTTGGTCAAGCAGTCAAGCATCTCACGGAAGTATATATTTGTACACGATTTCCGTCGAGTGTGCAAGATCGAATTTAATTCATTAAATTTTAGTTCTCAGTCGTTCTGCGACAGTTATTAAAAACTCTATTCTAAAAGTAGTTTGAAATGGTATTAATGGGTTTGTCAAAACAATTTCGTATTATTTAAAATACACACTTTATTTTGAACACCATTGATTCTTTTTCTCATAAAACCGACGATTTACTCAATAATTATACCGCTGAAAGTGATAAAGCTGGCTATCAAAGCAGCGTATGCAACAAATAAATCTCGAGAATTATTAATTGTTTAACAATACACAACAATTCTTTAGCAGCAATAATTTAGCAGCGGCCGAGCTAGACCCCGCGCTGGCTAGAACGTCGCAACAATATGCGACAGATACCAAAAATGTGACGTGCATAAACGAGACAGACGATAGCTCAATGAGATGAGTGAGATTTTTACGTTAGCCTTAGCCTTATGGGTTGCAGACGCGCAATGGTTTGTATATAAGTTTTTTTTTTAAACGGATATAAGGCGATACGAAGTTCACCGGGTCAGCTAGTCATAAATAGGCGAACATAAAAATAACAAATATGTTACGTAGTAAAGACATTATTAAAGAGCCAAAAATTACTATAGACTTTTCTTACATATTTGTATGTAACAGCTGAATAATAATTTAGAATCAATGCAAAATTCGCACATAGGTTTGTAGGTTGTTTTAATTTCTTCGGTTGTTTAATTAATGAATTAACGAAGCACTCCACTGCTGTAGCTTCATGTAAAGTTTGTTTTAATTTTGAACTAAACTTTCCAGAAGAAATTGAGATTTAAGTTTTTTCACTTCTGTTCTTTCTTGTATTAACATTGTTATTTTAATTTTGTTATTTTCAATTAAAACTCTATTGACGATATAGATAATCATTGGGGCCTTGTGGTTCAAAGATGGTCGCATCAATACGAAAGAACCAATGTTTCGTCACGACTTGTTGCATCAACGAGGTCTCAACTTTCAGAGATCATAGAAGCCAATGGCAGTTACATCTGTCACTCAATTTTTGTGATTTTTATTTTTCCAACCTCTTCTGTATTTTATCATATGGACTGCTGCGTTATTGCTGCTGTGCTCGTGTTCTTTTATGTTTTTAGGAGAAGTTGAATCTGAGTGTAGTCAAATTAACAAGTATTTTTAATTTTCTAAAGCGTTTCGCTATGACGAATATTAAACTTAAAGCTATAAATAGTTTCTCAAGCTATTTTCGATTTCCATATTAGTGCATTTCTTTTCTTCTATCCTCATTATATACAATAACTGAGGCGAGGAGCTGAGCGGGGATAAGTTGATAAATGAAAATCCTTATTTATAGATATATACGAAGCTAGAAATTTACAATAAAATTTTAATAAATTGTAAGAAAAAAGTTACTCATAAAGTAGTTTTCAAATTTCGAAATTACATTTCGCCTTCAACTAAAAGGCAAAACGGATAGGTTAAAAGGTAATTGGAATTTTTTAATAAAAGTTTAAGTTTTGCATTCAATACATATCATCTAGTTTATGAACTTGTTTCAAAGTCAACTGCTGAAATACTATTGCAATATAACAATGCTCCCGCTCTTTTTATTGGTGTTCTGAGACACGCGTCCGCGCGCTAACCCAACGTCAAAAGCCCCGCTCCAAAACAAAATGGCGCCTAACAAATTATGAGAAAGCAAATGTGAGCGTTTGTATCATTTTAATCAAGTAAGATCATTAAAATTTCAAATATATCAGTTCGTTCAGAAAATTTTGTTTTTGAAAATTGTATTAACCATTATAGACAAAACAACGGTAGGATATATAAAAAAATTGATGGTGTTTGGAAATGTCATGAACACAATTTTGTTTAAACTTTTCTGAACCGAAAATTTTACGACATTAAAAGTAATGTTAGAAGTATAACTATAATTCAAAATTTTAACTATTCCTGAGTATTGAGCGGGAACGTCTATGTCTTATACAAAACTCGCCAACTAAATAGATTGAGAAAAATCTTCAACTACAACAACAAAGTAAAAGGTTATGCTTATGCATGACTTTTCATCGCATTAATACAACAATTATTTGTTGTTCAAACTCAAATAATGCAAATTTTCAAGTTAAATAAAACAATTAAATGATTTACAATTACATATTCATTTATTCATTCAAAAAGTATTACAAGCAATTGAGAAAGTCAAAACTTTATGCCATCGGTTCGCAAATCTACGTCGGGAGACCTTGTACTGAGAAGAACCGGCAAGAAACTCAGCATGGGCTGCTTTTTTCTCCCTATTTTTCATACAGAGAAGTCCCATTGAAAAATGACTTCATTAGAACATTAAGTCACTTTCCATCACAATATTTAACATATACCTACAGATAATTCATTCGTTAATTAGTAGAAGAAATAAATCTATTTACCGAAAAACTACAACATGACAATATGACAAACTATATTGCTTAAATCCTAACTTAAAAGTACACTATAATATTCATAAAATAAAAATTTACGTTAAATACAAACTTAAATACATGTGCAGATAGTTATAAGTAAACATAACCTTGTCTCACTAAACGCGATGACTTAAAAATTTCAAATTCCCCCATTAAATTCCTAAATAATGTCTACAACAAAAAGATGGGCGGAATGAAAAAGCGGCCTCTGTAATCTATTATCGAAGAAAAAATCATCTAATATGGACATCGCTTTAATTATTTGGTACTACTGCCTCATTTTTCTTTTGATTGATGATATGACCGCGGCGAAAAGAAGAAATTACCCTTATCATCAGCCTTAATTTTGTAATTAATGTCCCATATACGTAGAATAAAATAGAGGAAACGTGTCATGATGTGATAAATCATGACACGTTTCCTCTATTTTATTCTGGCCCAGTGTATATTGGGGTGTGCTAACGACTGTAGATATAGAAGGGATCAAAGGGTTACAGTGTCTTCAAAAAAACGGGGAGCTCCAGTTATTGTTCACCCATCATGAAATGGCCGCTGTATCGCAAACCGAACACGCTAATGCGCCATAGACCTCCCCAGGAGAGAAACTTAATTTGTTATTAACCTTCACTTAATGAGATCTGGTTGGCGCGCTGTGTCATCACGGCACATACCACCGCCGCCTGCGTCCATATGCATCGTCGGCGGAGGGAACATGAAGTCGGGTTCTTCTGTAATTAGAAAGGAGCATTTAATTTGCCTTATTAAATATATATAACATAATAATATCATTCTCGCTGCAAGGTGTCTTTAAATGAATGAAAATATACTGTCGTTTACATACAGTCACACGTCATACAGGCGCTGACAGCAAACAAATTTTATATTTCAAATTCTTTCTTTTGATAGTAGTTTTTTAATTTAATTAAGATGTATTTTCTGATGTATTTGTTTGAAATAATTTGAAATGAAAAATTATCTAATTCGTTAACTGTAAATGTACTACTATTAAGCATTATCTATATTTAATTACTTAACGAAGAAAATTTATTTAACTTACTCGCAACAGGTAAAACTTTATTACAGCCAGGTTTGAAGAGCTTCCTGGCGTTGCGCCTGCTTGAGCTTCACTGACATTTGCATTCTTAATATTTAGCTTCATCTGGAAATATAAAACATACTATTTTGAAGAGTCAAAATTAGACCGATTTATCAATAAGTCCAAATGTGAGTATATACTACACCTCAGCCTCGCGGTGACGTCGGCCTGCTCACACCGACTGACACCCCGTTTCGTATTGAACGTTGCAAGACGCTCCTGCTACAGATGTTTTTCTTTTTTCAATTCAATAAACTTAATCAGTATGAATATAATTTATTGAAACATTAAAACTTTATCCAGCGTATCTCTTATCGCCGTACAATTAATGATCTATTAAAAATACTTGAAGGATTATTAACAAAAATGTAGAAACTTTCTTCCAATAATTGATAAGATAAAATATAAACAACAGAACCGAGAATGTTAATTCAATGTGCAAAACAATAGACAAAAATATGAAGGTTTTTACGACACTTACCCTCACGCCCGCTACATCTGGATCGCACCTGTGGAGCCTGCACGGCAAACCCAAGACTCGACTCCTTCCACCTACTACGGTGAAAGTACCGAGTCTAGAATTGACGTCCATTTCTGTATCAAATAAAAGAGTTACATTTAAATAATCGGTTTGCGTATTTACGATATCTAGACATACTATAAAACAATGTCGCTTTTCGCTGTCGTACGCTGAAATCTTTAAATTACACGGCGAATTTTGATGCAGTTTCCATCAATATACAGAGTGATTCAAGAGGAAATTTAAATGTATAAAAGAGGACCATTTGGGCGAAGCCGCTGGCTTAAAGCTGTCTGATTCGCTAGTGAAAATAACCCAGACAATAGTGAATAGTGTCCTTGCGGGTTAATATAAAACATATTACACGTATAAGTGTAATATCTATAGAATTATTTGTACTGATATGAGGTATTTATATCTTACCACATCACCAATGTCTCCGTCTAAAAACTCCTCCAAATGCTGCATCTCCTCTGGAGACAGGAGTTCCAGATCCTCGGAATCTAGAAAATGGGAATTCGTATATTTATGATTTAACATATAATTGAGATCAATACAAACGAGTCTTAGGAAAAATAGAATAGATTGAATTACCGTTGGCGATGCTATGGTCGGTCGACGTCGTTGCTGTGGGCTCCGGCGACGTCGTCGCTATTGGCTCCGCCGACGACGTCGCTATTGGCTCCACCGACGACGTCGCTGTGGGTGCCTCTGCTGACGTATACTGGGCCGATGTCGATGCTAGCGGCTCCACTACGCTAGGATCCTCGATGACCTATACATAGACATGAACTTGTTGAGTCACTTCTGTCAACTAAACACCGACTTGTTTTACTTTCAAATATGTTTTTAATAATTTTTAAGTAACTACCTCTTTCCTCATGAACGCGTTAATGTATTAAATTTAAATTCATTCATTTACGGTATCTAGACATAGTATAAAACAATGTCGCTTCTCGCTGTCGTACGCTGAAATCTTTAAACTACACGGCGAATTTTAATGCAGTTTTCATCAATATACAGAGTGATTCAAGAGGAAATTTTAAATGTGTAAAACAGGACCATTCGGGCGAAGCCGCTGGCTTAAAGTTGTCTGATTCGCGAGTGCAAATAACCCAGAAAAATAGGTGTAATATCTATAGAATTGTTTTTATTGATATGAGGCATTTATATCATACCAGATCACCAATGTCTCCGTCTAAAAACTCCTCTAAATACTGCATCTCCTCTGGAGACAGGAGTTCCAGATCCTCGGAATCTAGAAAATGGGAATTCGTGTATTTATAATTTATCACATAATTGACATCAATGCAAATGAGTCTTAAGAAAGAAAAATAGAATAGATTGTATTACCATTGGCGATGCTATGGTCTGCCGATGTCGTCACTGTGGGCTCCGGCGACGTCGTCGCTATTGGCTCCGCCGACGACGTCGCTGTGGGCGCCTCTGCTGACGACGTAGGCTGGGCCGATGTCGATGCTAGCGGCTCCACCACGCTAGCATCCCCGATGACCTATTCATAGAAAAGAACTTGTTGAGTCACTTCTGTCAACTAAACACTGACTTCTTTTACTTTCAAATATGTATTTAAAATTACAAGACAATTTTCGGTCTCAATTTCCTCCGACGATGGCGAAGACTCGGTCAGTGATCCTATCAACCATAAAAATAAAAACATTCATTGCATTCAGACGTCTAGTTTGCGATATCACGAAAATCTTGTTGAGTTTGACTCTATAATTGACGAGCGATACGTGTGTACATATATTATGATAAATATTTAAATTTAAATATTTACTATAAATTTCTCGTAGTGTCCCTTGGAGATTGGATTGGCATATGATGATACCTCTTCATAAATAGGAATATACGACCATATTTCTGTAGGTATGAAGCAGTTAAACATAAATAAAAATTATACTCACTTTGCCCGACGTTGACGGTTGAGCGTCACTGGAGGCCGGCTGTCCCTCTAACCTGGCCTCCAATTCTGCAACTGTGGAAAAACAAAACACGATTTTAATACGATAACATTTAAAACGTTACCGGTCACTTTCGTCGAAATATAAAAAATACTTACTCTCGGTTTGCAAACGGGCATTTCGGGCGACGATGTCGTGGATAGATTCCCTGTTACGCGCCTGCGCGAAAGCCATAAGGGTGAGCGCAAGCAGCTCCGCTAACTTAATCTGGAAAGATATTTTTTGTTATTATCGAAATAGATATTATTATTTTTGCCGTAAATAAATACTCAATGTCGTTCGAGGATATATCTTCTCACCTTGGCCTCGCAGCCCATCTCCTTCGCTAGTTGAGCGGAGGCGTCGGCCTGGTCGCCCCGACGCTCTCGCTCGTAATGAGCGTTGCGAGCGCGACGTTCATCCTGCAAGTTATATATTTAGGTCAAACCCTGTAATAACCTGTTATATAAGCCAAGAAAAATACGAAAATATTTTAAAAAGACTTCAATACAATATAACTGAAAGATTCGCTGGGTATATTATTATTTAATATATAAACTTTTCGATATTCTTTTTTCACGAAATAAAATAAAAATTCCAATTGGATTTAAAATTTACCGTACGAAGAAAATAATAATAATAATAATATGATAAATATTAACCCGAGTCAGTGGAACCCTGTTCTGGCCAGTTGGTCTCCCACGCTTGCGTTCTGGACCGCTTGAAATCTGTTTGATGTGCTGCAATAAATAAAATAATCATATTTTTCTCATAGGCCATTATTTTTTTACAAATTACCACTTAAATAAGTTCATCGTTATTTTAGGGACTTTAAGTCGCACCGAAATATATAGTTTTTGTTTATAATCTTGGAATCTGGTACAAAGCAATGTCCAATAGTACAGACAAAAAAAAATGGGAAAACCGTATATTTCGGTTGACATCATATAATAAAAATATTTTAAATATTTTTCATTTAAATTTCTGATGTCATTATTTAATAAAAATATTTCTAATAATTTTTAAGTAACTACACCTTAACTCATGAACGCGTTAATGTATTAAATTTAAATTCATATGAAATACTCTAGTTTATAATACCTTTTAAGCTGTAACAAAATCAAACTTTTATGTCAACACAATCAAAAGAAACTGCATATTTTTAAACTCGCAACTACTCGCAAGGGAATCAAAACCTAAAGGTTACTTCCATCGACCTCGAATCTTGAATCTTTTTTATTTTCATTTTTTTTATCTATAATAAATAATCAACTTGACATTTGCATAAAACTATCGAATTCAATATCAACATTTCTAGAAAGTTCTTCCAAATTTTGTTTATTTACTTAGACAAATTTTAAAATCAAATTATGTATTAACCGCCTTTATGTTAAGAATAACTTCTTAATTAACCTTTTGTAAATCGATTCATTTTTTATATAAACTCAAACATATCTCGATCATCTAACAATTCCAAATTACTGATAAGATTACGATAATAAGATTGGCAAATAATAAATAGAATTGGCAATTATTCAAATCAAATCAAAATCTTTTTAGAAGCTGTTACAAGTTCTTATAAAAGATGAAATTCTATACAGTTCGCACGTCTACAGCGGGACAGATGTATCGAAACCTGGGTAGATTCTCAGAAAATAGTATATTGTGTATAAACACAGAATTAAAATGCCTATGCTCTTTAAATTACGACTTTAAGAATGCACGTGATGTAGTAAAATGCTAAAATATCAAATAAAAATAAATGATAAGCCAACTTACTTTTCCAGCCATTGTGATGTAGTGTTTTCGCAAAAAAACTAAGGCACAAGAACTAAAAGAATTAAGGCACAAGCACAACGTTGCACTTCAAACTAGAAGGAGTACTAATGGTGAGTGAAATAGCCTTCCCGAGCTTATATACGAGTGCGTGCACGCTCCGCCCTCCTTGTACCCCTACCTCCCACCATTTCTTTACAAATCAGCCGCCCCCTCTTCAGGTTGCGACATTAAAAGATACGTACAGGTAGCGTCAAATACTTAGAGACAAACTTCAAATAATTATACACAACCGATCCAAAGAGCTACATTTTCATTTTTAATCGTCTTTAAAGGAGGATGTTTACAGGTTAGACTGTTATTTGTATGTTTTACGTTATCTTCAGTATGTGACCGATCCTGATGATATTTATTCTCAAAAGGGACTTCATTTTGTTTAAATAGATCCGTTAGTCCTGTTTTTGTATGAAGAAGATTGTCACAAAAAATCATTTGTTTAAACTGAAACCGACATATAATAATCGAAAGCTAATTTCTTGAAACCATAAGGTCGGTTAACAAATTTATTGAACTTAATTTAAAATTCAGCGATTAAAAGCATGTTTACCAAATCAAATGAGGTTTATTTAGTTCGCTAACCGTCTCTCTTATACCCAAGATATATATTTTGATAACTGACATACCACCAAGCACTGAAGTTAAATTTCCAAAGTATTATCTAAGAAAAGTATGATTTTTTGGACGAATATCCCGAACGGAAGTCTGTGACAAGTATACCCAATAAACAAGAAAAAGCTATTCCATTTGAGTGAAGAAAAGTCATACAAGCATCGGGAAATGCCGCGTATTAGCATTTATTTTATGGCATTGATGTGTTATGTTTGTGAGCGATTGATGCTTATAAGTGAAAAAATATTTCCAATTTTGAAGCATAGTTATGAGGCGAAATTAAAATTCTAATAATTTTAATCACCCGGAGAGATTTTCCGATTCATCAAGTTTATCAACAAAAAAGAGAGCGAATCAGGCTAATTTCTTTCTAGACCTGAACAGGTATTTCTAGACCATATAATTAATGAACCATACACATTTGACTAGCTTGATTAGCTTGATTAGAGTTAAACAATTTTGTAAGGGACTTGAATTAGACGAAAACAAATTCAAGACCCAGTTCCATGGAATACATACATTGTTCGCTTTTGCATTTCACCAATTTCCATGGAAAAAAAAGCTATGTTTAGCACAAATGCGGATGTAATATAATGTTACAAATCAAATGTTTTACTTGTTTTAAATTTTCTTCCCGTAAAAATGGGTTTCACAAGTGATGAACACCTAGAATATGTTAATCAGGGAATTGTTTAATTTGAAAGTGTGAAGTTGTAGATGAACACCAACTCTACTTGCAGACTATTATTGACGTCTCCGGATCCTCCTGCAACTACAACTTTGAGAAGTTTACTAATAGACAATAAACAGTTATGCCACTATTTTCTATGCATTTTCCAAGTAGGTATTTTCGATACGTTTCAAAGACGATTTCAGCTTCCGAGTTGATATTATGTTCAGAAGCTTTTAAAAAGCTTATTAAAAGGTAAGTATGTATATTTGTCAAATTATGGTAATAGTAGGTACATTGTAATAAATAAACTGATTCACTATAGAACCCAATCACCTAATGATAAAATAACTAAAAAAATAACAAAGTATGGTTTAGGTACGCTAAAAATAATTAAAATAGGCTTTTTCAGTGAAACGAACCAAATGAAACCAAATACACAGTTAAAAAGCTCGTCGCTATTTTAAAAGTAAGTTTGAGTTGTAATAAAATACTTAATTTAAAACTATCTTATGGATTATTATTTACATATTCAGGGTAACTGATTGTTCAAAAAATTTGTTTCGAGTCCCGATTTGTACCTAATCGGGACGCTAAATGTCCCGAAAAATAAAGTATTTTTATAAAAAAGAATATATATTTTTTTTCATACTGTCAATCCATTTTTGAAAGCCCTTAACTATATTTATTTATGTCTGAAAGCAAAAAAGCTACCAAACTAGTGCTAATACTTGTTTTTTTGTGTGTCTCGATTTACAACCCCAAATCCCGATTAATTACACGCGCTGCCCCGATTAATAATAAATTGGACCTGGCAACACTACCTATGACAGAGGGACAGGCGAGGTTTAAGAGGGTTTAGTTTTTTTTCTATTTTACGTACCTGTGCATTTGCCATAGACTACCTGCTCTAACTTCTTATTTGTAATACAGTAGAGTAGGACCAACGACGATATATCTTGACTAAGCCCCCAGACAACAAGCGTGAGAATATATTAATGTTCTTTTCCCTATCACCTCTATTTAGTATCAAAGGATTATATGGAAACTAGCGAGACAGTACTTAAGTATTTAGAATAAATAAAAAAAGATAATAACCAAATAAAAAAATATTTATTAGTTAAATGACAATAGCTTTCATTTGGATAACTATTAACAAATGAATATATTTTGACCAAACTGTTTCAAAATAAAACAATTACACATTCCTTAAGCAAGACATGACATCATAATATCATTAACAATGAATAATAGCAATGCTATATTTTTTGTTTTTAGTTAAATCTAATGATGTGCTTAACGGTATTTTAATAGTGATAATGTTTAAGGAGGACTCTGGAATGTGAAATCAGTAGAATATTCGGATGCATAATTACTTTCATATAGTTTCCGTTTTGATTGCTCAAGTATTTTCGTTAAAAATGTGAAATCTAATATTGACACACTCATAAAAATAAACGTAGTTCAACGGATTTGTATAAATTTTCTTTTATACGATTGGCTTCATAGTTTTACTTATTTTTCTTAGTGATACACTTAATACTTATGCTGCCTATAAGCTATCTAGCGCATAGATATAGATTAATAGAGTTCGTGTAGCTTTAACTGAAGAATGTAAGAAGTGACCTAGAACCTACGGATCTATCACAAAATAATTGAACTTCTTACTCTGGCGGTGACTATTTGAATGATATTTTAAGACAGTATAACATGGCATACCTTTCTTTATTTACGCATAACAGCTTACGCCTTATTTTTTAAGCATAATTTATCTAACGAGTGTCAAACTAAAGTGCTTAGAAAATTAAAATCTGACCAAAATAGCGAATTATTCATTTTATTGTATATTTTCAAAATAGTGTCCATTTACATCAATACAAGACTGCATCCAAAAAGTATGGATTAAGTCAAAGAGGATCCTAATGCGAGGTTGATTCTTGCAAAAAATTCCAAAATAAATGCCAATCACCCGTTAGTGTACCTTTCTTTTCTAATATAATCTAACATAGTCTACAGTCAGTTAGTCAGTTTTGGGCCTTGGTCAAATATTGAGGTAACCAATACAAAGCTTCGTGACCGCGAAATGCTCATGGAGGATTTTATGAACTTTATTCTGTTTTGTTTGACTCTATTATGTACCGTAGTAACCAGTGGTACAAGATGCGGCTGGTAGAAGCTGCCGCGTTTGTGCACGCTAATCTCAGAAATGGCTGAACCGATTTTAACGCAGTTCTTATTATTGTATTGTGGTACTCGTTAAGTTTTATTTCAATCGATTCATAAATAAAACAAGTTATATTAATTTGAAATACTGTGTTCGTCAAAATTGTTATAAAATTAATTGTTTTATTAAATAGTCTCTAATATATTTAAATACTTATAGTACCGGGTATTATACGCGTTTCTTAAACTGACCTGCGCCGACGTAATATATTGTTTATCATCGACAGCTCTTTTAAATCCCCATGCACCCATCCCGTGAACAACCCTTGATAAAATTACTCAACGATAACAATCGCGGGTCGCGGGCCTGATCCGTTGCGCTACCGAGCTAGGTATTGATACTGTCTGTAAAATTACAATTTATATGAATATAAATAAAAAAATATGTTTTCAATATTTTGGATATTGCAATGTAAGTTGATTTCAATTATTTATGATCAATCATATTGAATATCATTGATTATATATAGGAATTATAAACTGGAGCTTATAATGGACATGTAGTATCCAATCCCGCTAGTAGGAGATCAAGTGAAAAGAGCGTTGCGCTGCTGTAATTAAGCATCTAGAAGTTTACGGTGAACGCACGTAGTACAAGGTTTTTCGATAGTTAATTCTTATCAGGTTTGGTTTACGTCTTCGCGGCTACTGGAGGTGGTTGGTCAAGCAGTCAAGCTTCTCACGGAAGTATATATCAGTACACAATTTTCGTCGAGTGTGCAAGGTCGAATTTAATATGATTAATTTTTTTAGTTCTCTGTCGTTCTGCGACAAATAAGACGCGCATGTCTGACGAAAGATACGTGGCGGCATGTCTGTCGACCCTAAGACTTTTATTGACAAACAAAGTCGCTTGAGCTCTCAAAGTTCGGACAGGGTGCACTCGGTCACAGGAGACACTTGACGGGCGCAAAGCGTATTTAAATGCCCATCGCAACGCTCACTATCAAGTTGAACCTGGAACATTCATTTTTAGAGAAAATATGTTGAGCTCTCAGAGAACTCATATAGCAAGTGTTTGATCTCAGTGATACGCAACTCCTGAATATAACTTAGCACGTCTAACTGTTGATCGTAACACATATGCAGTACTGTTTGATTCTGAAACTTCCTTTGATAGAGAAATGCGATCGAGCTCTTAAAGAGGTCGGACTTTGCAGTATAGAGAGCGAGAAAGTATTTTTGATTATCGCCAATCGGTGTTGCCTTCAACCTGCCTGTACACCAAAAGCAAACTTATTAAATTAACTGTTAACTAGCCGCGTAAATTATAACCTGTATCACCTGAGTATGACTTTGCTTCCCGTAGGTGAAATAATTTTTAAAAACGGTTAAGTGGAACTCCTCCCTGTTCGGAATGCAAGTTAAGCCGTTGGTCCCGACTGCATCAATAGTCGTTAACACCCACCAATTTGCATAGGGCCCGCGTAGTGCGTTATGGACCATTGTTCCTACTCGAGTCGATTCCAAACATAGGAAAGAAACAATTCTCCTGATAAACTTCCCACGCAGACGAAGTCGCGGGCACAGCTAGAATAATATAAGATAACTTCGGTGGCGCGGTACGATCGCTGTCGGTTTTGAACGTGCTTCCGAATTGTTTCAACTCATTAATAGATTCTTATCTGTTTGTTTTTCGTATCTATCAACATTATACGAATCAAATTATACACAAAAATTTCTTAAAGATAACAACAAAAACAATAGCCAAAATCATTTATGGCATACGGTCACTGCATTGCAAGTGTATTGTTACATTAAACAAAAATAAGGGACCTGCTTAATTTTTTACACACCAAAAGGATTATTAACCTTACCTGACCTTATGTTAGAACAAAGCCTAAATTTCTAAATAAAGGAATTCTATAGAAAAGTTGATTTATGGATATCCGCATTTCGCAAAATAAACACATTACTCAAAAAATGAAAACAAAAAAATGTTTCACAACAATGGTTTTAACAAAAACAATTGGTATATAATACGCGTATTGTTTATATTTGTATCTAGAAACTTCATAACTCCAATAGCATAAATGATTCATAGTGGGCTTTTAAATCGTATGCTTATAGCCTAATATATTTTTTATTTACAGGTAAGCATTGTAAGAAGTGATTATTGGTATTTTTGGTATTTTCTCACATTATAATAATCTCATTGCATTGTATATATACTTATATATTTTTTTCAATTGTGTCTAAGTTACTTACAGTAATTATTAGAATGATTTTCTAGAAAAAAAAAATATCTTAAATGGGGATCGCTCTTTATGTAATAGCTAAGGATGTGTAAAATAAAAAACCTGATCTTTAAAAATATGCTATATTATTAATTGATATTTAACGCCAGTTCCCTTATGGGATAGGCAAAGGGAACTGAGCGCAGCAAGGTGTATGTCAAATTGCTCCACTCGACTTTAAACCTTAATAGATTAGGAGGCCTACTCGCTTTTTCGAAAACGAAATTTCGTTTACGAACGAAATTAAAACGAAATTCGCATGGAACGCTACTCTTTATCATTTTCGTATACACCAACGAATGTTCGTTTCCAAAGACAATTTTCGTGATCGATTGGAGTGAATGGCGTTATTGGATTTAGATTTATTTAGGAGGTAGGCATGAAATTTTTTTTATCAAGAACTACGATAAAATATCTTCCAAGTTTAATTGTGGACTCGATGGCATGAGATCTTGCCTGTGGACGCAGTAAAGGTATAATCTCTTGGCATAGTTCTTGAAATAATTCACAACTGAGTCTGTAAATACTTACAAACTCAGTATCGAGAATATTTCTTATATTAAAGCTATTTCGAAGCCGCTGCCGATTTCTTCTACGGTCTAATCGTTCTTTACTGAGAGCTGACTCGATTAATAGTAATATGGACCCCATTTCGAAAATAAAAAATTGCTAACGAAAATGAAAAGGTAACATTTTTTACTTCGTCAATTTGAGGTAAGAATTCCGAACAATTAGATGTCAAAGTCAAATGTTCGTTTTGTCATTTCGTGAAATAGAGTAGGTTTAGAAAATAAATATGTCAAACATTTTCGTTCGTTGAATATTCGGAACGAATGTAATTGTGGTAGGAAACTTCCGAAGTTTCGAACGAAATTTCGTTTTTCGGTGAATTAGAGTAGGCTCCAAGATATACAGTTAAAATTCAAATGTTGATATCAAAAAAAAAATATATCATATAGCAGTCGCTATTGCCTCCACGAGCATTTAAGACCAATACCATTCGAATGGGCATATAATTATTCTTCCCACAACGTGATAAACATGTTCTCTCACTCTTCCAAAATTACAGGAGGCCTACTCGCTTTCTCGAAAACGAAATTTCGTTTACGAACGAAATTAAAACGAAATTTCGCATGGAACGCTACTCTTTATTATTTTCGTATACACCAACGAATGTTCGTTTCCAAAGACAATTTTCGTGATCGATTGGAGTGAATGGCGTTATTGGATTTCTTATAATGTCAAATTCCGGTTTTACCGTAACTTGAAATATATAATATTAAACAATACATATATTTCTTTTAAATAAAATTTTAGTGGCTAAACATTGTTTAAACATAAAATATTATAATAATATAACGAAAAACTTAGTATATTAATGAATTTTATTTTTCGTAACAACTTATCAAGACACTATAAAGAACTCTTTTATCCACAGTATTAACCGACATATTTAAAAACAACCTTTCATTTATACGATGGCTATAATCAACGTATGGCAATCTTAAATATCCGTATAATATAAACGATTCTCATCCCGCCAAAAGTTTTACAAGTTTTCACCAAACTGTTCAGTGTTTACTAATATTTTATTGAATTATTGTGAGTTCCGAAATTTATCTTGACAATTCAGTAAAAAACTTTATAAGTAAGTATGAAAGTAATATTTAGTTTTTCGGCACAAAAAAGGTTTTTAGTAATAAATTTACTTTTTATCAGTCATATTTTCAGGTATATTGGCATAGCCTATATGCCTCGTAAAATCTGTAATATTAATGACATAATTCTATAGGTAATTATTCACAATTCATACATAAAGCCAAAATAAACAATAAACTATTAGGTTCTCACTGTCTCTTAATAAGATTCCTTTCATTTTGGTTTTGAGGGAATAATAGATTTTCTTATAATACCTATCTGGTGAATTGAGGATAGTCCTAACCTCCTAACACCGTGAAACTGTTTGTTGGGCCATAGGCCCATCCATGTTTTGAGATACGAATCCTTGGTAACTACCTCGGGCATAAAAATTCAACGCTGTAAGAATCATAAAAATATGAAATGCATAATGGTAGGCATGCAATTTTTTTTATCAAGAACTACGATAAAATATCTTCCAAGTTTAATTGTGGACTCGATGGCATGAGATCTTGCCTGTGGACGCAGTAAAGGTATAATCTTTTGGCATAGTTCTTGAAATAATTCACAACTGAGTCTGTAAATACTTACAAACTCAGTATCGAGAATATTTCTTATATTAAGGCTATTTCGAAGCCGCTGCCGATTTCTTCTACGGTCTAATCGTTCTTTACTGAGAGCTGACTCGATTAATAGTAATATAGACCCCATTTCGAAAATAAAAAATTGCTAACGAAAATGAAAAGGTAACATTTTTTACTTCGTCAATTTGAGGTAAGAATTCCGAACAATTAGATGTTAAAGTCAAATGTTCGTTTTGTCATTTCGTGAAATAGAGTAGGTTTAGAAAATAAATATTTCAAACATTTTCGTTCGTTGAATATTCGGAACGAATGTAATTGTGGTAGGAAACTTCCGAAGTTTCGAACGAAATTTCGTTTTTCGGTGAATTAGAGTAGGCTTCAAGATATACAGTTAAAATTCAAATGTTGATATAAAAAAAAAATATATCATATAGCAGTCGCTATTGCCTCCACGAGCATTTAAGACCAATACCATTCGAATGGGCATATAATTATTCTTCCCACAACGTGATAAACATGTTCTCTCACTCTTCCAAAATTACAGGAGGCCTACTCGCTTTCTCGAAAACGAAATTTCGTTTACGAACGAAATTAAAACGAAATTTCGCATGGAACGCTACTCTTTATTATTTTCGTATACACCAACGAATGTTCGTTTCCAAAGACAATTTTCGTGATCGATTGGAGTGAATGGCGTTATTGGATTTCTTATAATGTCAAATTCCGGTTTTTACCGTAACTTGAAATATATAATATTGAACAATACATATATTTCTTTTAAATAAAATTTTAGTGGCTAAACATTGTTTAAACATAAAATATTATAATAATATAACGAAAAACTTAGTATATTAATGAATTTTATTTTTCGTTACAACTTATCAAGACACTATAAAGAACTCTTTTATCCATAGTATTAACCGACATATTTAAAAACAACCTTTCATTTATACGATGGCTATAATCAACGTATGGCAATCTTAAATATCCGTATAATACAAACGATTCTCATCCCGCCAAAAGTTTTACAAGTTTTCACCAAACTGTTCAGTGTTTACTAATATTTTATTTAATTATTGTGAGTTCCGAAAATGTTGACAATTCAGTAAAAAACTTTATAAGTAAGTATGAAAGTAATATTTAGTTTGTCGGCACAAAAAAGGTTTTTAGTAATAAATTTACTTTTTATCAATCATATTTTTCAGTAAAATCTGTAATATTAATGACATAATTCTATAGGTAATTATTCACAATTCATACATAAAGCCAAAATAAACAATAAACTATTAGGTACTCACTGTCTCTTATTAAAATTCCTTTCATTTTGGTTTTGAGGGAATAATATATTTTCTTATAATACCTATCTGGTGAATTGAGGACGGTCCTAACCTCCTAACACCGTGAAACTGTTTGTTGGGCCATAGGCCCATCCATGTTTTGAGGCATAAAAATTCAACGCTGTAAGAATCATAAAAAATATGAAATGCATAATGGTAGGCATGCAATTTTTTTTATCAAGAACTACGATAAAATATCTTCCAAGTTTAATTGTGGACTCGATGGCATGAGATCTTGCCTGTGGACGCAGTAAAGGTGTAATCTCTTGGCATAGTTCTTGAAATAATTCACAACTGAGTCTGTAAATACTTACAAACTCAGTATCGAGAATATTTCTTATATTAAGGCTATTTCGAAGCCGCTGCCGATTTTTTCTACGGTCTGATTAGACCGTAAAGAAATCAGCTCTCAGTAAAGAATAATCATTCTTTACTTAGAGCTGATTTCTTTACGGTGACTCGATTAATAGTAATATAGACCCCATTTCGAAAATAAAAAATTGCTAACGAAAATGAAAAGGTAACATTTTTTACTTCGTCAATTTGAGGTAAGAATTCCGAACAATTAGATGTCAAACTCAAATGTTCGTTTTGTCATTTCGTGAAATAGAGTAGGTTTCGAAAATAAATATGTCAAACATTTTCGTTCGTTGAATATTCGGAACGAATGTAATTGTGGTAGGAAACGTCCGAAGTTTCGAACGAAATTTCGTTTTTCGGTGAATTAGAGTAGGCTTCCTGTTCTCAACGCATGCAGGTCTTTTTAACTTGCTCAAGAATACTCATCGGAATCATTATTTATTAGATATGTCAGCGAGACACTATAAAATAAATTTTTTTTTTTGCATATCAGACTTTTAAACCAGGAATAACTAAGAATCAATTTCGTCTATCTGGAGGTGTATTAGATAGAACAACACATAAGCGATCTAGGCAGACATTTTGGTGACATTTTATAAATTGTAAACTAAATAAGAATAATTTATAGACTCTGTGAAGAATGTAATGAATAATCAAGATCATTAAATGGTAAGCGTATAACTCAACAATGCCTGGACCAATTTGACTAATCATTTTTTTAATATTCGTTGAAGTTCAAGGATGGTTTTTATGGCGAGATAAATTCGAACAATTGCCGGGAAGACCCTAAAAACAGCCTTATTCTATTTCCCATACAAACGTTTTCTAACAAAAACGTAAGAGTCAATTTGAGCTTTATTGCTATTATATAAAGTTCACTGCTTTCTAGCAAGGTAGGCGTGTTCCTAACGTCAAAGAGTCAATTTGCACTCTATTATCGGTATACAAAGTTCAAATTCAATCATATCTATCAAAACATTATACGTGTGTGCGTTGGAGCACAGAATTTAACGTTGGAGGATTTAATGTCGCGTTCTGAAACTCAACAAAAGTGATATCGCGAGCCACGAACAAACCCCCGACCAAATACGCAAATAAAATAAATAGAATATAATTCTATAATTATAAAGTTTTTAACTGTAAAATTGTACCCCTATTATTGAGATAAGAAATTGTTGTAGATTTTGAATTTAATAAATAAATACCTATTTAAGTATGTATTTACGCAAAACGATTTAAAAAAACTATTCTAAAAGTATTTTGAAATGGGATTAATGGGTTTGTCAAAACAATTTCGTATTATTTAAAATACACACTTTATTTTTAACACCATAGATTCTTTTTTTAATAAAACCCACCATTTACACAACATTTATACCTCTGAAAGTGATAAAGCTGGCTATCAGAGCAGCGAATGCAAGAAATAAATCTCGAGAATTATTCATTATTTAACAATACACAACAATTCGTAATTTACCAGCGGTTGAGCTAGCATATTGCTGCGACGTTGCCAACGAGGGGCGTTGGCAACGTCGCAGCAATATGCGACAGATACCAAAAATGTACCGAGCGTAAACGAGACAGACGATCACTCAATGAAATGGGTGGCAGACGCGCAATGGTTTGTATATGTTTTTTTTTTAACGTATATAAGGCGGTACGAAGTTCGCCGGGTCAGCTAGTGATAAATAAGTGAACATAAAAATAACAAATATGTTACGTAAAAAGATATTATAAACGAGCCACCAACAATGTTTTAGCAATTTGTGCTTATAGGTACTTTGTTCTCTGGGATCTATCGATATGCTAATAAGTAAAACCTTCCTTCCTGGGGTTATCACATCCGTTTTTTGTTTTTGCCAAGACTATTTGTTTTCGTGTATTTGGAAATAGCATATTGCATCCGTCCTAATAAATTTGATCTTGGACATCTAGACGTGTTCTTCTGCGCCCCATGCGATATTTGGCCCGTTGCTCTTAATTATTCAGAAGATTTGAACGCATGTCTTCATAATCAAGCAGTAGTTCTGTTGTGAAATGCGACTAAGTTAAAGTTAAAGCTGTTCGGACAGAAGGGAAATCTAGAGCAGCAGTAAGGTAAAATAACTATAGATTGTGTGTAGTGGGAGGCAAAATATAGTTTAATCTAGACTAAATTACATGGAGTCGACTTGGACCCCATATATTACAGATAATGAATGAATGAATGAATTATTTATTCTGGTACAAGCATGAGACAAGTAAGATACAGTTTTAGGATACAAAATACAATAACAAAAAACATTATGTTTCAAAATGATTGTAATGATTGTATCGCACGGAAATCGCTTAGTTAGTCAGGATCAGAACAGATTTCAGATAATTAATTTAACAGTTAACACAAAATTTTGTGCAGAGCTTCCTTAGTTAGCTACTTTATTATTTCATACACTTAAACGTTATCATAACCTAGAGTAGAAACACCTGATTTAGAATAAAGATTGAGTTATTTAGTAATTTTGAATATGCCCGCATTTTGCACAAATAATCTTATTACTAACACAGGAAAAAAAAAACATAAACAAAAGACGGTGAACATCAAAAGCAAAACCTTTCCTGCGAAACGAAAAGTAACAAAACATGTGGATAGAGTAATAATCTTTAGTCTATGAAGTTCACTCCTAACTCCAATAGCGTAAAGGTTTCTTAGAAATAGGTATAATAAACTGGTTTGTGAGAAATGTCATGAGTAGTTATGAGAGTGCAGTTTTAAGTTATTAGGGATTTAAACCGTTTGTGAAAAAAAATACAAATGAATTATGTTTTTGGTTGGTTGACACTTGTCCCATACACATACTAAAAAGTCTGTAGATCAGATATGTAGATTTTACTTTAAAGCAAACACGTTATAACCTGCAAAACCAATACAGATATTTAGAGTGGAAAATCTTTATGTTTTTCCAACAAATTATATCTTATTTCCATATAAATTGACTAAGGAACACCTTATTTGTTACCATGGACGTTTATAGGAATTATTTATCGAAAATAATAAAAGTTTTTCTGCTCTAAAGAACAATTTAGGATACTACGTGTTTGCTTTCCAGTGTCGATATACTAGCTAACCCGACAGACCTTGTCCTGTCTTTATTAAGAACATTGAGTTCGAACAGTTTTTTTTTTACATCCTATTTGCCGATATTTGCATCACGCATTCTGTAAATTCTATCTCCAACGTATAATTAATGAATTTTACGTAAATTTACATAAAATGACTGAATATTATCGTATTAAAATCGTGTTTTGGATTTCCACAGTTGCGGAATTGGAGGCCAGGCTAGAGAAACAGCCGGCCTCCGGTGAACCTCAACCTTCAACGTCGGGCAAAGTAAGTGTAATTTTTGTTTATGTTTAACTGCTTCATACCTACAGAAATATGTTCGTATTTTTCTATTTATGATATCTTCTGCACACGTAATTCGTCCGAATTATGAACAGACACTACGAGAAGTTTATCTTAATAAATATTTAAACGTTTTATTAAATTATTTATCATTATATCTCTCGTCAAGTGTAAAGAGTAAAACTCAACAAGTTCTTTTTCAATTGACAGGAACGACCATCGACATCTGGCTACACGTCTTCGTCAGAATACGTGATGTACGCAAATTATGTACGATACTTCTCGGTACAAGGTCTCCCGCTGTAGATTTACGAACCGATGGCGTAGTAATAATAATAATAATAATTCTTTATTTGCTATAAATAGGGTAGATTACAATGAAGTGGATAGTTGTCAACAATAACGTACTTAGACCTATTTAGCCATATTATTTCATTAGCATGGAAATGTCAGTTCAACTGGATTACAAAACAATGTCCATTTTAAAAATTAATTAAGATATTAAACATATTCTGATCATTTCTACCAAAACCTAACACTAAAATATCATTATTTGATAGATTTTTTGTCATAGAACGGCAATGTTCCAATATTACCTCTCTAGTAGCTCTCGACTTTCACTAGTGCTTGTTGCCTAGACGGAATAAATGATATTGATTTGATTTGATTTATGTAATATCTTCTATCTATACTATAATAAAAACGTAACCGATCGATGTCTGTACATTGAAGATATATGAAAAAAACTGTTATGAGGGACATTTATAAGCGTAATAGAACACAAAACAATGATTTTTAAAATTTTTGTCTGTTTGTCTGTTTGTCGGTTTGTCTGTTTGTCTGTGCGTTTATGCACGATAATCTCAGAAACGGCTGAACCGATTGAAATGCAGTTTTCACTATTATATTGCGGTATTCTTCCGTTAACATTTAGTGTGAGATTTATTTCAATCGGTTCACAAATAAAAAAGTTATGTCTATATGAAATGACATGGTCGCCAAAATTGCTATGAAATATTAACTGTTTTATTAAATTTTCGTCTTTGATATTTTGATCATCATCATTAACTCTTTGACAGTCGAACTGCAGGGCCTCAGGCCTTTGTTTAATAATTTTTGGTCACCCATCCCGTGAACAACTCTTGCGAAAATTGCTTAGCAATATCGATCGTGCGCAGTGGCACTTATCCGTAGCGCCACCCACCTACGAATTAATATTGTCTATAAAATGATAATTTGTATGATGAAAAATAAAAATAAAAAATCCAAAATTTTGACAACTCCAAAGTAAGTTGACCTCATTTATAAATGGCTAATGATATTAAATAGGGTTCAGGTTATAATGGACGTGTGGTATACGTTCACGCGAGTAAGAGAACAAGCAAAAAGAGCCTTCCGATGATGCAATTAAGCATCGAGTAATTTACAGTGAACGCATATTTTTATCGCATTAGGTTCATGTCGTCGTTGGGGCTAGCGGAGGTGGTTGCCAGCCCCCGCATTGCACGGTTTCGTCTGTCTGAGAGAGGCACTCGATTTACCCGAGCCTATCCAATATTCCATCTGCAAGGGGACCAATATCAAGTCCAATACTTGAGTGTTCTGGTGACGCGGCCATAGCTTGCCGGGTTTCATCTCCCATGAGACGGTGTCATCATCATCATCATCAGCCCTTTTACGTCCTCACTGCAGGTCCTCAGGCCTTCCTTATGGATGGTTAAGGAGGATGGGCCATGACCCTCCACGCTGGCCCAATGTGGATAGATAATACCCTCGTATTAACGACTGCAAATGCAGCCGAGACCAACGGCTTAACGTGCCTTCCGAAGCACGGAGTAGCTCGAGATAATAATTTTTTGGTCACCCATCCCGTGACCGGCCCTTGCGAAAGTTGCTTAACGACAACGATCGCGGGCCACGGCGCTTATCCACTACGACACCGAGGGCAATTCACTATCGGGTTCACGGAGGAGAAAGAGATTAGACGGAGTGCGTTCGGTCTAGGGAAACACCTGAATAACGCGAAGCGTATTTTACTACCCATCGAGAGGCTCATGCTCTATAAAGTTGAATCTGAAGCATTTACCTTCAGGGACATTCTCTTGAACTCTGGAAGAACTCATACAACAAGCGTTTGATCTCAGGAAACTTCTGAAGATCGCATTGCGCGTCTAACTGCTAACCGTAACATACATGCAGTATGGTATGAGTATGAAACTTCCTTTGATAGAGAAATGCGCTTGGTCTCTGAAAGAGCTCGCAGCTTACACAATAGAGATCGAGAAAGTAGTTTCGATTATCGCCAACCCGTGTTGCCTTCATACTCCACAGGCGTACCGCAGATAAGTTTTCACAAGGTATAATGAACTAGCTGTTTTCCCGCAACTTTGCCGCAAAATTATAGCCTATGTCATCTGTGATGTAGCTGTGATGTGATGTAGGTAGAATCTCTCTGAAACTATCAGTCCAGTAGTTTTGGGGCAAATTCGATGCAAACAAACAAACAACCAAATCTTTCCCCTTTATAATATAAGTATATCTTAGGTATAAGAGGTCCGATGGCATAGTGGGTTAGCGAATTCGGTTTAAATTGCAGTGAAATAAACAAGGACATACACGAATACTTATTTTACATAACTAAGTACAAACGACAAACTCATCGCTAGCAAGCGATTTCTTCCAGGCAACCTAGCATTACATGGAAAATAGAACAATAAATAGCTGATTGTGCATTCTACTAGATAAATAATAATAATTTTAAAATATCAAAAACAAAAGAATGACAGTTTCAAGGTACGAATAAAATTCTCAGACACAGGCGACAGCGCGAGAAACGAGAAAAAAGATAGAAAAATTACATTCGTAAGGACAGGATGGGTGACCAAAACATTATTATCTTGAGCACTGTGCACAGCACTGGCACAATGCACGTTAAGCTGTTAGTCCTGGCTGCATCAGCAACGTGAACACCCACCGATCCGCATTAAGCACAGTGGGTTATGGCCCATTGATTTTATTCGATTCGACTCAATTCATAGGAATAAAAGAATTCTACCAAAATACTTCCCACGCAGACGAAGTTGCGGGCACAGCTAGTCTTCAATAAAATTGAAACACAGATAGTGGACACAGCAACAATTTTATTGAGGTCGATGCCAGATATGTTACAAGAAAAATATCATGTATGGTGAAAAAAAAATTGATTTTCTGATAGTGCTGTTTTATCAGATTGTATAAGACGGGTATTAATGAGAAAGATTTTGATAGTTAGGTTTTTCACCTACCTATATTTCGTTAGCCCATAGTTGGCCCATGTCCAGGAGGTACTGAAGAAAAATGGATATCAAGTGCACGGACGACATAAGCAGCCGAGACTAAAGAGTAGACATTTTGAGGCTAAAAGACAACTAGCCTATATGCCTTATGTCAAAGCAGTGACCGACAAGATTGGCCACGTACAACGTGATTACTCTGTGCCGACAGTATATGCTTCTGGCTTGAAGGTAAATAGCATCGTGGGAACGCCAAAGGATTCTTTACCCTTACAAACACTTGGCGTGTATAAGATTGATATCAGTATAGTGTTCCTTTTTTCTTCCTTAAGATTTATTTGCATTGATGTCTATTATATGATAAATTATAAATATACGAATCATCATTTTTTAGATTCCGATGATCTGTAAATTCTATCTCTAGAATAGATGCAACATCAAAAGGAGTTCCTAGATGCAGACATTGATGATGGGGTAAGATATAAATGCCTCATACTAGTAAAAACAATTCTGTAGATAATTACAACCAAACGTGGAAGACGTTTTTATATGTTCCCAAAAGGAACCTACTCATTATTGCCTAAGTAAGTCTGGGTCATATGTACTCGGGAATATAGACGCTGACATGTCTGCTGGCGCCGGAACTGACAGCGACGGATGAATGAATAGTTTTCCGCCAGCGGCTTCGCCCGCGTAGTCCTGTTTAATGCAGTGTGCATTAAAATTCGCTGTGTACTTTAAAAGATTGAAATGGCGGGGTGAAATAATTATTAGTGAATGTAAGTCCTTGATTATGTTGCTATTTGGCATTTTTTAATTATTATTATTGGCAAAAATAGTGTCTTGTTTTCAAACGCTTTTCAAATTAATTTTATAACATGACAACATTCAACTAAGACATATATACATTTGCAAGAGTAGAGGGATAACAATGATGATTTATTTGTGATAGATAACGTATTGTCATGTGCCTAGACAATTCAGAGGTAAATTCGATTCAAAAACTCATATTACCAATGTTATGATTGGATACACTAATGCAAGCGATGTTACATTTAATGAAGATGACTTATATCATAAAGAAGTCTGTAAAGAATATATCTATTATAATAACAAGGAGCAAGATACTAATGGTATAAAGATGAGTTTGCACA
Source organism: Diatraea saccharalis (assembly GCA_918026875.4). Taxonomy (NCBI): domain Eukaryota; kingdom Metazoa; phylum Arthropoda; class Insecta; order Lepidoptera; family Crambidae; genus Diatraea; species Diatraea saccharalis. The sequence continues at coordinate 27,593,155 of OU893333.1, read as the reverse complement.
TTATTTATTTATACCAGAAATTACGCATCCTTATTTTTCAACAGCACTTAAATTAGCTTTACTTCTATCAAATTTTATGGTTACGACTCTCATACCAGTTTTGTTACTTTTTCTTGACTAATTTAACTTTAGATTCAGTAAATATGGCAGCTGCCAACAGAAATGCTAATACTTGCGTTGCCATTTTCCTCTGAGCCTGTTCCAGAATTCACTAAATGAACTTTGTGTTTTTAAATAATTTTTGTTGTCGAATTAACATTGCGTCACACAACACAAGCTACGGATATTACTGGGGAAATATTTTTTGATTTTAGTTCTAAACTTATAATACTTCTTCTCTTGGCTCCACATTAATCGAGATACGTTATTATCGTGATAGAAGACGGAATCATACGACGAAGAATACCAAAATACAAGTATGACGAGACAACACGATGCGTGGCGTAAACTGGAAAGTACCCGTGACAATCGAATGTAAATGAAATTGTGACGATATAAAAATCGATCCCAGTTGAACTAATAGCTATGACTTTGGATTAAAGAAACTTTCTCCTTATTACGAAGAAACATATAACCACACACCCGTGTGGTAAAATTACTATAGACTTTTCTTACATATTTGTATGCAACAGCTGAATAATAATTTGGAATCTATGCAAAATTCGCGTATTCGTAAAAGTTTGATTTCACTTTGAACTTTTGTTATTTTCAATTAAAACTCTATTGATCTGTAATTTATTTTCTTCTATCCTATTATATACAATAACTGATGTGAGGAGCTGAGCGGGGATAGGTTGATGAATGAAAATGCTTATTTATAGATATATACGAAGCTAGAAATTTACAATAAAATTTTAATAAATTGTAAGAAAATACTTACTTATAAAGTAAGTTGTCAAATTTCGAAATTACATTTCGCCTTCAACTAAAAGGCAAAATGGAAAGGTTAAAGGGTAATTGGAATTTCTTAATAAAAGTTTAAGTTTTGCATTCAATACATATCATCTAGTTTATGAACTCGTTTCAATGTCAACTGCTGAAATACAATTGCAATGTAAAAATATTCCCGCTCTTTTCATTGGTGTTCTGAGGCACGCGTCCGCTAACCCAACGTCAAAAGCCCCGCCCCAAAACAAAATGGCGCCTAACATATTACGAGAAAGCAAATGTGAGCGTTTGTATCATTTGAATCAAGTAAGATCATAAAAATTTCAAATATACCAGTTCGTTCAGAAAATTTTGAGAAGAAAATTGTAGTATCCAAAATAGACAAAACAACGGTAAGATATACATAAAAAAATTGATCGTGTTTGAAACGTTAAGAACACAAACTTTTCTGAACCGAAAATTTTACGACATTAAAGGAAATGTTATAAGTATAACTATAATTCAAAATTTTAACTATTCCTGAGTACAAGTAGACGTCGAAAAGTGGTTCGAGCGAGAACATCTTCATCTTATACAAAACTCGCCAACTAAATAGATTGAGAAAAGTCTTCAACTACAATAACAAACTAATAGGATATGCTTATGCATGACTTTTCATCGCATTAATCGCATTTAAGTATTTGTTATTCAAACTCAAATAATGCAAATTTTCAAGTAAAATAAAACAGTTAAATGATTTACAATTACAAATTCATTTATTCATTCAAAAGTATTACAAGCAATTGAGAAAGTCAAAACTTTATGCCATCGGTTCGCAAATCTACGTCGGGAGACCTTGTACTGAGAAGAACCGACAAGAAACTCAGCAAGGGCTGTTTTTTTCTCCCTGTTTTTCATACACAGAAGTCTAATTGAAAAATGACTTCATTAAAACATTAAGTCACTTTCCATCACAATATTTAACATATACCTACAGATAATTCATTCGTTAATTAGTAGAAGAAATAAATCTAGTTACCGAAAGACTACAACATGACAATATGACAAACTATATTGCTTAAATCCTAACTTAAAAGTACACTATAACATTCATAAAATAACAATTAACGCTAAAAACAAACTTAAATACATGTGCAGATAGTTATAAGTAAACACAACCTTGTCTCACTAAACGCGATGCCTTATAAAATCCAAATTCCCGCATTAAATCCCTAAATAACGTCTACAACAAAAAGATGGGCGGAATGAAAAAGCGCCCTCTATAATCTATTATCGAGGAAAAAATCATCTAATATGGACATCGCTTTAATTAATTTTGTAATTAATGTCCCCAATGCGGGGCACAGGCATTCTACCTATATAAGGTAGAATAAAATAGAGGAAACGGGTCATGATTTATCACATGGGCTCAGTGTATATTAGAGTGTGCTAACGACTGCAGATGCAGAAGGAACCAAAAGGTTACAGTGTTTTCAAAAGCAGGGAGCTCCAGTTATTGTTCACCCATCATGAAATGGCCACTGTATCGCAAACCGAACACGCTAATGCGCCAGAGAGCTCCTTAGGAGGGAGACTTATTTTATTATTAACCTACACTTAATGAGATCTGGTTGGCGCGCTGTGTCATCACGGCACATACGACCGCCGCCTGCGTCCACATGCATCGTCGGCGGAGGGAACATGAAGCCGAGTTCTTCTGTAATTAGAAAGGAGCATTTAATTTGCCTTATTATATATATATATATATATATATATATATATAACATAATAATATCATTCTCGCTGCAAGGTGTCTTTAAATGACGGAAAATATACTGTCGTTTACATACAGTCACACGTCATACAGACGCTTTATATTTCAAATATTTCTTTGATAGGATTTAATAATACTAATTAACGATGTTTAATAATCTTACTTAATTTAATTTAGATGAATTTTCCGCATGTTTGAAATGGATTATCTAATTTGTTAACTGTAAATGTACTACTATTAAGCATTATCTATATTTAATTACTTAACGAAGAAAATTTATTTAACTTACTCGCAACAGGTAAAACTTTATTACAGCCAGGTTTGAAGAGCTTCCTGGCGTTGCGCCTGCTTGAGCTTCACTGACATTTGCATTCTTAATATTTAGCTTCATCTGGAAATATAAAACATATTATTTTGAAGAGTCAAAATTAGACCGATTTATCAATAACTCCAAATGTGAGTATATACTACACCTCAGCCTCGCGGTGACGTCGGCCTGCTCACACCGATTGACACCCCGTTTCGTATTAAACGTTGCAAGACGCTCCTCCTGATACAGATATTTTTTTTTTCAATTCAATAAACTTAGTCAGTATGAATATAATTTATTGAAACATTAAAACTTTATCCAGCGTATCTCTTATCGCCGTACAATTCATGATCTATTAAAAATACTTGAAGGATTATTAACAAAAATGTAGAAACTTTCTTCCAATAATTGATAAGATAAAATATAAACAACAGAACCGAGAATGTTAATTCAATGTGCAAAAAAATAGACAAAAATATGAAGGCTTTTACGACACTTACCCTCACGCCCACTTCATCTGGATCGCACCTGTGGAGCCACCACGGCAAGCCCCAGACTCGACTCCTTCCACCTACTAAGGTGAAAGTACCGAGTCTAGAATTGACGTCCATTTCTGTATCAAATAAAAGAGTTACATTTAAATAATCGGTTTGCGTATTTACGATATCTAGACATAGTATAAAACAATGTCGCTTCTCGCTCTCGTGCGCTGAAATCTTTAAACTACACGGCGAATTTTAATGCAGTTTTCATCAATATACAGAGTGATTCAAGAGGAAATTTTAAATGTATAAAACAGGACCATTCGGGCGAAGCCGCTGGCTTAAAGCTGTCTGATTCGCGAGTGCAAATAACCCAGACAATAGTGAATAGTGTCCTTGCGGGTTAATATAAAAACGTATTAGACGTTTGAGTGTAATGTCTTTAGAATTTATTTTTACTGATATGAGGCATTTATATCTTACCACATCACCAATTTCTCCGTCAAGAAACTCCTCTAAATGCTGCATCTCCTCTGGAGAGAGGAGTTCCAAATCCTCGGAATCTAGAAAATGGGAATTCGTATATTTATGATTTATCATATAATTGACATCAATGCAAATGAGTCTTAGGAAAAATAGAATAGATCGTATTACCGTTGGCGATGTTACGGTCGGTCGACGTCGTTGCTGTGGACTCCGGCGACGTCGTCGCTATTGGCTCCGCCGACGACGTCGCTGTGGGCGCCTCTGCTGACGACGTAGGCTGGGCCGATGTCGATGCTAGCGGCTCCACTACGCTAGCATCCTCGATGACCTATCCATAGAAAAGAACTTGTTGAGTCACTTCTGTCAACTAAACACTGACTTGTTTTACTTTCAAATATGTTTTTAATAATTTTCAAGTAACTACCCCTTTCCTCATGAACGCGTTAATGTATTAAATTTTAATTCATATTCATTCATTTACGGTATCTAGACATAGTATAAAACAATGTCGCTTCTCGCTGTCGTACGCTGAAATCTTTAAACTACACGGCGAATTTTAATGCAGTTTTCATCAATATACAGAGTGATTCAAGAGGAAATTTTAAATGTATAAAACAGGACCATTCGGGCGAAGCCGCTGGCTTAAAGTTGTCTGATTCGCGAGTGCAAATAACCCAGACAATAGTGAATAGTGTCCTTGCGGGTTAATATAAAAACGTATTACACGTTTGAGTGTAATATCTATAGAATTGTTTTTACTGATATGAGGCATTTATATCTTACCACATCACCAATGTCTCCGACTAAAAACTCCTCTAAATACTGCATCTCCTCTGGAGACAGGAGTTCCAGATCCTCGGAATCTAGAAAATGGGAATTCGTGTATTTATAATTTATCATATAATTGACATCAATGCAAATGAGTCTTAAGAAAGAAAAATAGAATAGATTGTATTACCATTGGCGATGCTATGGTCTGCCGATGTCGTCGCTGTGGGCTCCGGCGACGTCGTCGCTATTGGCTCCGCCGACGACGTCGCTGTGGGCGCCTCTGCTGACGATGTCGATGCTAGCGGCTCCACCACGCTAGCATCCTCGATGACCTATCCATAGAAAAGAACTTGTTGAGTCACTTCTGTCAACTAAACACTGACTTCTTTTACTTTCAAATATGTATTTAAAATTACAAGACAATTTTCGGTCTCAATTTCCTCCGACGATGGCGGAGACTCGGTCAGTGATCCTATCAACCATAAAAATAAAAACATTCATTGCATTCAGACGTCTAGTTTGCGATATCGCGAAAATCTTGTCGAGTTTGACTCTATAGTTGACGAGCGATACGTGTTTACATATATAATGATAAATATTTAAATTTAAATATTTATTATAAACTTCTCGTAGTGTCCCTTGGAGATTGGATTGGCATATGATGATACCTCTTCATAAATAGGAAAATACGAACATATTTCGGTAGGTATGAAGCAGTTAAACATAAATAAAAATTATACTTACTTTGCCCGACGTTGACGGTTGATCGTCACTGGAGGCCGGCTGTCCCTCTAACCTGGCCTCCAATTCTGCAACTGTGGAAAAACAAAACACGATTTTAATACGATAAAATTTAAAACGTTACCGGTCACTTTCGTCGAAATATAAAAAAACTTACTCTCGGTTTGCAAACGGGCATTTCGGGCGACGATGTCGTGGATAGATTCCCTGTTACGCGCCTGCGCGAAAGCCATAACTGTGAGCGCAAGCAGCTCCGCTAACTTAATCTGGAAAGATATTTTTTGTTATTATCGAAATAAATATTATTATTTTTGCCGTAAATAAATACTCAATGTCGTTCGAGGATATATCTTCTCACCTTGGCCTCGCAGCCCATCTCCTTCGCTAGTTGAGCGGAGGCGTCGGCCTGGTCGCCCCGACGCTCTCGCTCGTAATGAGCGTTGCGAGCGCGACGTTCATCCTGCAAGTTATATATTTAGGTCAAACCCTGTAATAACCTGTTATATAAGCCAAGAAAAATACGAAAATATTTTAAAAAGACTTAATACAATATAACTGAAAGATTCGCTGGGTATATTATTATTTGATATATAAACTTTTCGATATTCTTTTTTCACGAAATAAAATAAAAATTCCAATTGGATTTAAAATTTACCGTACGAAGAAAATAATAAAATAATAATATGATAAATATTAACCCGAGTCAGTGGAACCCTGTTCTGACCAGTTGGTCTACCACGCTTGCGTTCTGGACCGCTTGAAATCTGTTTGATGTGCTGCAATAAATAAAATAATCATATTTTTCTCATCAGCCATTATTTTTTTACAAATTACCAGTTAAAAAAGTTCATCGTTATTTCAGGGACTTTAAGTCGCACCGAAATATATAGTTTTTGTTTATAATCTTGAATCTGGTACGAAGCAATGTCCAATAGTACAGACAAAGAAAAATTGGGAAAACCGTAAATTTCTGTTGACATCATATAATAAAAATATTTTTAATAATTTTTAAGTAACTACACCTTAACTCATGAACGCGTTAATGTATTAAATTTAAATTCATATGAAATACTCTAGTCTATAATACCTTTTAAGCTGTAACAAAATCAAACTTTTATGTCAACACAATCAAAAGAAACTGCAATTTAAGCTGCATATTTTTAAACTCGCAACTACTCGCAAGGGAATCAAAACCTAAAGGTTACTTCCACCGACCTCGAATCTTGAAATTTGGCATAAAGTAACGTTTCATAACACACAATAACGGTCTAGAAAAAGTCCGACTCGCAATTTTGTTGTATATTTTACAAGATCAATAAATACAGCGAATTGAAGATCTATTTTCATTTTTTTTTATCTATAATAAATAATCAACCTGACATTTGCATAAAACTATCGAATTCGATATCAACTATTTCTAGAAAGTTCTTCCAAATTTTGTTTATTTACTTAGACGAATTTTAAAATCAAATTATGTTTTAACCGCCTTTATGATAAGGATAACTTTTTAATTAACTTTTTGTAAATCGATTCATTTTTTTTATATAAACATATCTCGATCATCTAACAATTCTAAATTACTGATAAGGTTACGATAATAAGATTGGCAAATTATTAATAGAATTGGCAATTATTCAAATCAAATCAAAACCTTTTTAGAAGCTGTTACAAGTACTTGTAAAAGATGAAACTCTATACAGTTCGCACGTTTACAGCGGGACAGATGTATCGAAACCTGGGTAGATACTCAGAAAATAGTATATTGTGTATAAACACAGAATTAAATCGTTTGCTCTTTAAATTACGACCTTAAGAATGCACGTGATGTAGTATAATGCTAAAATATCAAATAAAAATAAATGGTTAGCCAACTTACTTTTCCAGCCATTGTGATGTAGTGTTTTCGCAAAAGAACTAAGGCACAAGAACTAATAGAATTAAGGCACAAGCACAACGTTGCACTTCAAACTAGAAGGAGTACTAGTGGTGAGTGAAATAGCCTTCCCGAGCTTATATACGAGTGCGTGCACGCTCCGCCCTCCCTGTACCCCTACCTCCCACCATTTCTTTACAAATCAGCCGCCCCCTCTTCAGGTTGCGACATTAAAAGATACGTACAGGTAGCATCAAATACTTAGAGACAAACTTCAAATAATTATACACAACCGATCCAAAGAGCTACATTTTCATTTTGAATCGTCTTTAAAGGAGGATGTTTACAGGTTAGACTGTTATTTGTATGTTTTACGTTATCTTCAGTATGTGACCGATCCTGATGATATTTATTCTCAAAAGGGCCTTCATTTTGTTTCAATAGATCCGTTAGTCCTGTTTTTGTATGAAGAAAATGGAAGATTGTCACAAAAAAACATTTTTTGAACTGAAACCGACATATAATAATCGAAAGATAATTTCTTAAAACCATAAGTTTATTTAGTTCGCTAACCGTCTTTCTTATACCCAAGATATATAGATTATTTGATATTATTCAGTGAAATATTTATTTAGCATGATGTTGTTTTGAAATAAATATGATTTTATTATGTAACTGACATACTCCACCAAGAACTGAAGTTAAATTTCCAAAGTAATATCTAACAAAAGTATGATTTTTTGAACGAATATCCCGAACGGAAATTTGTGACAAGTATATATATATATATACTTGTATAAGTAAGTAAGTAGAAAAAGCTATTCCATTTGAGTGAAGAAAAGTCATAGGTATAAATATCGCCAAATGCCGGGTATTAGCATTTATTTGATGGCATATATTATATTAAAAAAGCATATATTAAAATTCTAATAATTTTAATCACCCGGAGAGATTTTCCGATTCATCAAGCTTATCCACAAAAAAGAGAGCAAAGCAGGCTAATTTTTTTCTAGACCTGGAGAGGTATTTCTAGACCATATAATTAATGAACCATACACATTTGACTAGCCAATCAGAGCCAAACAACTTTGTATGGGACTTGAATTAGACGAAAACAAATTCAAGACCCAGTTCCATGGAATACATACATTGTTCGCTTTTGCATTTCACCAATTTATATATAAAAAGTTTACTAATATGGCACTATTTTCTATGCATTTTCCAAGTGTTTTCGATACGTATCGAAGACGATTTCTGCTTCCGAGTTGATATTATGTTCAGAAGCTTTTAAAAAGCTTATTAAAAGGTAAGTATGTATATTTGTCAAATTATGGTAATAGTAGGTACATTGTAATAAATAAACTGATTTACTATAGAACCCAATCACCTAATGATAAAATAACTAAAAAAATAACAAAGTATGGTTTAGGTTCGCTAAAAAAATTAAAATAGGTTTTTTCAGTGAAACGAACCAAATTAAACCAAATACACAGTTAAAAAGCTCGTCGCTATTTTAAAAGTAAGTTTGAGTTGTAATAAAATTCTTAATTTAAACTATCTTATGCATTATTATTGACCTATTCAGCGTAAATGATTGTTCGAAAAATTTGTTTCGAGTCTTAAACAACTATAATTAAACCAGAGGTTAATATTGTGTCCTTTATAATAATAAGAATAATAAAATCATTTTTTCATCTCAGATACCTTTACATAATTAATATAGTTTTAAGTCTAAAGCAATAGAAAATGAGACAAAACGGTTTATGACTCAGTGACGGTGAGTGCACCCACAGCCTCTGTTATATTATAGGGTCACTAATATCTATACCTAACCGAAACTGAAACTATTGAACCCATTGAGTTGTTTGGTACACATGTACCAAACGACAAATAGGTTCAATAGATTTGGGTCGGACCTATGACTGACGTACAGGCAAGGTTTAAGAGGGTTTAGTTTTTTTCTATTTTAGGTACCTGAGCACTTGCCATCGACAACCTGCTCTAACTTCTTCTTTGTAATGCAGTAGAGTGGGACCAACGACGATAATATTTACGATATGTCTCACTACGCCCCCAGACAACAAGCGTGAGAATATATTAATGTTTTTTTCCCTAACACCTCTATCTAGCAATGCTATTTTGTATAAAAGGATTATATGGAAACTAGCGAGACAGTACTTAAGTATTTAGCATATATAAAAGATAATAACCAAATCAAAAACATTTATAAGTTTAACGAGAATAGCTTTCATTTGGATAACTATTAACAAATGAGTATATTTTGACCAAACTGTTTCAAAATAAAACAATTACACATTCCTTAAGCAAGACATGACATCATAATATCATTAGCAATGAATAATAGCAATGTTATGTTTTTTGTTTTTAGTTAAATCTAATGATGTGCTTAACGGTATTTTAATAGTGATAATTTTTAAATGATAATGTTTAATGAGAACTCTGGAATGTGAAATTAGTAGAATATTCGGATGCATAATTACTTTCATATAGTTTCCGATTTGAGTGCTCAAGAATTTTTGTTAAAAATGTGAAATCTAAATATTATACTTGATTGCGCATAAAAATAAGCGTAGTTCAGCGGATTTGTATAAACTTTCAATCCCAGAATTAATTTCCAATTTGGTTTATTAAAACATTGGCATTTGGTTTATTTTTTTTTGTGGCTCTTATTCTGCTTATAGGCAGCATAAGTATTGTTATGCTGCCTATAAGCTTAATTAGAGTAAATTTAAATCTAATCTAGCGCATAGATATAGAAGAATGTAAGAAGTGACTTCAAATCTACGGATCTATCACAAAACTAATTGAACTTCTTACCCTGGCAGTGACTATTTGAATGAAATTTTAAGACAGTATAACAAGGCATACTTTTCTTTATTTACGCAAAACAGCATACGCCCTACTTTTTAAGCATGATTTATTTTACCAGGGTCAAACTGAAGTGTTTAGAAAATTAAAATCTCACCGAAATAGCGAGTAATTCATTTTATTATATCTTGACAACGCTTCATTCGAAGATCATGGATGGATTCAAAATAGGCTCCTACTGCGAGCTCGTTTCTCCCAAACTGTTTCTAAGATAAGTGCTAATCAACTGTTAATATACCTTTCTTATTTCTAGTCTTATCTAACATATTCTACCGTTAGTGACGGAGTGTTTGGACCTCAGTCAAATCATGAGACTTTTTAATATCTATAACAAAGTTGACTTATACCGATGTCTAAGCTTGTTCGAATCTACTGATAGTAGCTCTTTTGGCTGGCTCTATTATGCACCGCACAACATTGGTGTTTTGTTCAGTCGGCTTCGTCTGTAGAATGTTATCTCTCGCTCATATTATCGGTGAGAATAGTGTGATCACATTTGTTTCAACCAGTAGTAAACAGTGGTACAAGATGCGACTGTAGCATGGAAGGGGCTGATGCTACGTCAACATAAATAAATGCAAGATAATTTTTATTTACCGAAATAAATAATATTACAAAGATTATACCATTAGCGTACAGTACGCTCGCTTTTTATTTTAATCACAATTCTTACCTAATCCATCAAACGGTCCTGACCGTCTTTTAATGTATATCTATCAATATTATACGAATGAAATTAAGCAAAATTATGACTTAATACAACAACATAAACTTTATACCTTTAAAAAAACATTTATGACATACGGTTACTTCCAAATATATTTGTAACATTATACAAAAAGATGGAATCCGATTTTTATTCTTAAATGAATACTATTAGATCTAGTAGGACTAAAATTACTACTAAAAGTACCTAAATACTTAATTTTTAACCCCTAAAAGGATTATTACCTCTCCTGACCCTAATTTAGATCAAAGACAAAATTTCTAAACAATGGTAAAGTAAATAAAAAAATTCTTTACAAAATGGATTTATGAATGCCCGCATTTCGCAAAATAATCACATTACTTGTAAAAAGCAAAAATCAAACAAAAGGAAATCGCCTTTTACAACAATAGCAAAACCTTCTCAGCGAAAATGAATAGTCTTGACGAAAACAATAGGTGTATTGATAGATATGATAAGCGTATTATTTATTGTTGTTTCTAGAATGTTTTTAACTCCAATAGTTTAAATGATTCATTTGCTATTTTTGACCTATATAAATTGTATAAGTGTGTTTCATTATAGGCTTATGACATATTCCTTTTAAATTTCGGTGCAGACGTGTTTTTTTGATGAGAAAGGATAGATTGTTTTTCTGATGTCGATCTTACTTAGTGTTTATTATATTGTATGTAAACGAAATGTCATATACTTCTTCCAACTTATAATACTTAACTTGACTATCGACAAAGTACCGCTGATCTTGTGAAGACTGAAATGAAATGAAATGAAAATATCTTTATTCAAGTAGGCTATGACAAGCACTTTTGAATCGTCCAAAAAAAACTTTTTTCCCCTACCACTTGTTCAGGACGTCTTTTAGCTGACAAGAAGAACAAGCGAAAGAAACTTACCAGCTTTTTATCATAAGTAATGACATTTTCATAAACCATGTTATTACCAAAATAATATGTATTATCACAATAGTAAATACAACTTTCAAAGTCTGTAGGACATGGGTTGAACATATAATTAGTCTTTATAGAACAAAGCGAAGGCTATTAATTCGAATTTGAAATTTATTTATGGGTAGGTCAATTACATTTTGTGGAACTTTATTGAACATAGCAATACATTTACCCAGAAATGATCCTCTGGTTTTTTTAAAGTCTGAAGCTTGGAACGGCAAGTTTATTTTTATTTCTTGTGTAAAGATTATGAACACTACTTTTTTTTGTGAAGGAATCGTAATGTTTTCTTGTGTACATAATATTCTCATAGATGTATTGAGAGGCAACAGTCAGAATATTTATTTCTTTAAATATTTCTCTGATAGATTCCCTAGACGTAAATTATATATAGCACGGACAGCTCTCTTTTGTAAAATAAAAATATCCTGAATGCTAGCCGCAGAACCCCATAACAATATACCATACGTCATTACACTATGAAAATAACTAAAATATACCAATCTTGCCGTTTCAACATTTGTCAAGAGTCTAATTTTCTTAACAGCAAAAGCTGCAGAACTCAGTCTACTTGACAAGCTATCAATATGAGGATCCCATTGCAGTCGGGAATCTAGTGTAATACCAAGGAACTTTGTCGATTCTACTAACTCAACTTTTTCACTATTTACATTTATAAGTTTACTGACATGCCTCACATTAGGTAATGCAAACTTTATGCATTTCGTTTTATTTGAATTGATCTTTAAATTATTATTATAAGATCCGCTATATCCTATAATAAATGGAACAAGGAACACAAGCTGAATTCAAGCAACTTATTTATTGATGGGCCTCCAAGGCCAATTTATCTAACAGATTCTTTATCGTCTAAAAATAGGCGACTATACTTTTTATCAAGAGAATTCGCAAGGAAACATGGTTGCGTTGGTTGCTGGACGTCGTATGGGAAAGTCTACTTAAAGAAAAAAGAAGATATGCCTCCAATCCGCATAAAACATGAGGAAGATCTCGAAAAATTATTTACATGACTAGCCATGTTTTGCTTTCTGTTGTTTCCGATGTGTCCTTGTTACCATGAAAACGATTTTGCTTAAATAATTTTATTAATCTTTAACAAACTTTCTTTTACACATACACATCTTATACACCCAACTTACCCACATATTACATTTGATATTCTCCAATGCATTATTTCAGTAATATGTAAAATAAAGTTACACAGTAAATTAAATTACATTGATATATATAACCACCAATTTGTTGTGATCATGATAGTGCTGTTGAATGTATCCACATTATTATTTGCTATTAAATATCGGAATAGGAAAAGACTTTATTTATGTGTTTCCTTTTCGTGGCCTAATGCAAAATTCTTTTACATTTTCAAACTATTTTATTATAATGGAAGTGAATGGAACAGGTATAAACTCAATTTTATCAATGTCTATAGTATTTGTAGGCGTATGTTTTACTACCCTGTTTACAAACGACAACTTTATGTTTTGAACCTCATTAATGATTTTGATACTTGTAGTTTAAATATTTATTATAATCAAAAGGCGCGGTTTCTGACATCATAAATTCTGAATTAGACGACTTTTCCATTGCTACCTCATCAATCTGTGATATTGACAATTGTAAACAATTAATATCGAACACTCACATGTCTTTCAAAATTTTGCATCAAAATATAAGAAGTATAACAAAGAATATGCCGGAATTACATACAATTATAAGAAGAACTAAAATAGATTGGGATATATTTATTTTAACCGAATGTTGGCTTCCGTCTTCACATTTTATTCCTTCCATTGAGGGGTACTGTTGTGAGACTATAGTTAAAAATTATACACAAAATGAGGGTGTAGTAATTTACTATATAAATGTGTATAATTTAAGAGTGGAGGAACCTATATTGAACGATGCAAATTACATACCATACCTACACATAATAAAACTTGTCTAGATCACATTATTTTGAAAACCAGACTTAAGGCTCACTGTTACGTATCTGAAACTTCTTTGACCGACCACGATACATTAATTTTAATAATTGATAAGAACATTTATCCTAAAACACTACCCGCTCCGACTATTAAAAAAATCAACTACGAAAGAATTGACGGCGAGATTTCAAAGCTAGATCTAAATACTATATATTCTATAAAAGACGTTAATGTCGCCACCTCGTTTCTCTTATCTTCACTTAATACATTAATTTCAAAAAACACTTCATGTATTAAAACACCTAATCAGAAACGCATACTAAAACCATGGATTACTCCAGGGCTTCTTAAATGTATTAAAAATCGTGATCAATTAAATAAAAAATCCAAAAGAAATCCTAATAATGAAATAATAAAAATAACGTACAAAAGATACCGTCACTTTTGCAATCAACTTTTGAAAAACCTTAGGAGACAATACGAAAGATCCCAATTACTCTTAGCCGCCAAAAAAAGTAACAAAAAAGTCTGGGAAACAGTAAAAAATGTATCTAACTTGAACAAATCTAAAAAAGGTTCCAATAGATGTAATCTCTAATGAACCAAATATTGAAATCAATAACATAAACTCTTTTTTGTACATATTGGTAGTAAATTAGCAGAAAAAATAAATTCTTCAAAATCCTTCAATAGTACCCTTTTAAAAACATATCCTCACTCTTTTGTTCTTCTACCAACTAATAATAGTGAAATCGATAGAATAATTAAAAACTTAAAAGACAATTGTGCCAGCGGGTATGGTAATATACAATCAGCATTCTTAAAACGTTACAGAGATATTCTAGTCCCCATATTGACACACTTATGTAAGCTTTCTATGTCAACGGGGATGTTTCCCAATGATTTCAAAAAAGCTATAGTTCATCCTATATACAAGAGTGGTGACAGAAGCTGTGTCAATAACTACAGACCAATATCAATTTTACCTACAATTTCTAAAATTTTTGAAAAAGTAATAAATAAAAGACTCATTAAATATTTTGAAACTAACAGATTGTTATCTCCTTGTCAATACGGGTTTCGTTCTCAATTTTTATCTACTAATGAAGCTGTACATGTATTAACAGATTTTATAGTGGATAACCTTGATCATAACAAAAAAGTGATTGTAATATTTCTAGACCTAGCTAAAGCTTTCGATACAGTTTCTGTCCCTCTCTTGATAAAAAAGCTGGAAGCTCTAGGAATACGTCAAATGCAACAAAAATTGCTGGTTGATTATCTTACCAATCGAGTCTAACAAGTAAAAATAGGTGAATATTGCAGTGATTACCGACAAATAACCCATGGAGTTCCTCAAGGCAGCATAATCGGTCCTCCTACCCTTTTTTTTAGCATATATAAACGATTTGTTTGATCTGGAGCTCCCACATGGTAAGATTGTTTCTTTCGCAGACGATACGGCACTTCTATTTGCTGGTGAATCATGGAGTGAGGTCTTTCAGTGGGCTCAGCTTGGATTTGACAAAGTTTTTGATTAGTTAAGTACTAATAGACTATCTCTAAACATAGATAAATCTAAATTTATTCCTTTTGCAATAAAAAAATCTTCCTTGCCCCAGTATTTAGATAACTCAATTAAAGTTCATATTTGTGATAATTCTTCAAACTTCAACTGTTTGTGTCCAATATTAGAAAAAGTAAATTCCATTAAGTATTTGGGGGTAGTAATAGATAATACATTAAGCTTTCATAACCACATAGATCTCATTACCGCCAGAATTAGAAAACTAATGTATATGTAAAACTTGGTGGGTAGTCAAAAAAGAAAGTTGATAAATATAATCACTCTCAATTTTAAATATTTATTTCTTTATATTATTGCAATTAACAAGTGATATATGCTCTCTATTACTTAATAACACTATAACCCACCTGCTCTAGTGTTATCTCCTTTAAATTCCACAAGATTACAAAATGGAAGAAATTCAGCGGTCCCTTTCACAGACGATGGAACTATTCGATAACAGAATGATCCACTTTGAGGCTGAACTGAAAAAAGCACCATCCACATCAACTGCAAGCTCACCATCTGGTTTGGCAGCAGATTTTTTTAAATTTTAAGACCTTCATTACTAAAGCACTGGCTACTCTGCAGTCCCAAATCCGCTTGCTAGCCAAATCTGTAGACCATCTTTAAATACGTGGACGTAGAAAGATGTTGTTATTCCATGGCATACCAGAGAAGAAGCAGGAAGACTGCTCTCAGGCTGTGTCGAAGGTGGTTGCCGATGTCATCAAAGCTGTATTAAGAGGTGTCACAGAATGGGGCGTTCTTCTCTTTCAACCAACAAACCTCGACCTATTCTTGTCAAGTTGCAAAAGGTCACTACGCGAGACACGATATGGTTCCAAAAGTCTAGTTTAAGGGCTTCTGGAGTTACCATTTCTGAGTTTCTGACTAGAGCATGTTATAACATCTTTATGACATTGCGAGAAAAGCTCAGAATTGATAGATGCTGGACTAGGGAGGTACACGTTTTCGTTTTTGGTCAAGATAACACTCGACATCGCATCACTGACCTAGCGGATCTCCAAGTTATCGAATCAGCTATGCCTAAGACGGTTGTTACTTCGAAGATTGCACCGAAAACAAAGCGGGCTGCTATCGCGAAGAAATAGACGGTTGGGTTCGTTACTTCAGGTTCACTACTCATTTTTTACGCTTTATGCTGTTTTTGCCAATATAATCCTGCTTTTGCTAATACTTTAGGCTTTTGCTTGTTTTTATTTACACTTTTTTAGTGATATGTCAGTTGTCAATTAATTTAACACACAGTTGTCGAAGTTAAAAATCTATTAATAATATCGTTTTACGCAAAGGAATCTTAGCTTATACGTCCTAGTTTTTTTTATATTATTAGTTTTCATTTAGTGGCCTGCTTCTGCTTGTTTGTATATGTGCATGGTATCATTTTGTGGATTCATTTATTCGAATTGTAATTTCATTTTTTCTTTTCTTTGTTTTATTTTATTATTATAATTTTTTTTTTGTTGTTGTTAGTAATTGTTTTAAGAATGTATCTAATTAACTAATAGAAATTGTAATTTTCAACACTTAGCGGGTGGGCATTTGCAAAGCAAAGTTCTTATTTTGTATATTTAAGTAAGTTTATTCATATATACATACATATTGTTTATTTATAAACATTTAAATATATATATTTATTTGTTAAACTCAATATTTTATATTCATTTTGATGTCTCTTCTTAATACTAGTGTTGAATCTGAAAGTTTTGCTTCTCTAAGTTGCACTGATAATGAGGATAGCTTCGTCAGTATTCCTAACCTCGCTGATTCTCTTGTGTCTTGTTTTTCCGATGTTCCCAATAATTTCAATGTTGTCCACATAAATGCACAAAGCATTCCGGCTCATTTTTCAGATATGCTGACGAACCTGGACTGTAAGAATATTCATGCCATACTTGTCTCCGAATCATGGCTTAAACCATGTCTTCCTTCTACTTCTTATTCTTTGCCCGGTTTCAATCTCATCAGGAATGATCGGGCATCTGGTGGTGGCGGTGGTGTCGCTATTTATTTACGTTCTCATATTCCCTTTTCAGTTGTTGACGTATCACCACAGCCTCCGCAAACGAATGCCGGTGAGCACCTATTCCTAGAAGTAAAGCTGCGACACACAGTACTTCTCCTTGGTGTGTACTATTCCCCGTCATCGCGTATAAATTATTTCTCATCCTTTGAGATCAAACTCGAACAACTTGCCCCCACTTACAGTCATATCATTGTCATGGGTGATTTTAACACCTGCCTTCTAAAAGCTGATTCCCGGTCGGCATCACTTCGCAGCGTTTTACAATCTTGCAATTTATTTACTCTACCTTTAAACGCCACTCATAGATTTCCTAACTGCTCCCCTTCACTTCTAGATCTTATTATTGTCTCTTCCCCAGAACACGTTGCACGCCACGGACAATTTTCAGCTGATAATTTCTCATACCACGATTTAATTTTCCTCTCGTATAAAGTACGCCCTCCAAAATTGAAACCTAAAGTAATAATGCTGCGTAATTTTAGTGGTATAAATCTCGATGAACTCCGTGAGGATGCCGTCAAAGTGGATTGGACTCAACTATTTGACAGCGGGTCCGTGGATGAAATGGTTGATCTTCTCGCTTCGAATCTTACCCGTTTATATGATGTCCATGCACCGATTCGAGCAGTTAAAATGAGACATCATCCTTCACCGTGGCTTACTGAAGAAATCAAACATCTATCTACCAAGAAAGCTGCTGCCAAAGCCAAATATAAGCATCGTCCTTCTAACTCCAACTGGGAAAAATATGTCAACATTCGAAATCACTGCAATAAGGTGTGTAGAACTGCTCAACGCCAATTTATTCACAAATCCGTTGATAACGGTGACCCAGCCAAAGTCTGGAGATTTCTCAGATCTATGGGGATTGGTAAACAACGTCTAGAATCTTCAAATTTAGATATAAATCTGATAAATCAATATTTTTCTACTTCTTATTCCTTCGATCCGGCTATTAAGTCGAATACGTTAAATAATCTTTCATCGCTACCAAGCCCCGACTATTTGCCTTTCATCGTGCGTCGATTCTCCGATTGTGATGTTAAGAAGAGCATTATGTCCATAGGCTCCAATGCGGTGGGAAGTGACTGCATTAGTCGTAAGATGATTCTGCCCATCCTAGATGAAATTCTCCCTGTTATTACTCACATCTTTAACCATTCCGTCGATACTGGTGTATTTCCCACGGCTTGGAAAAATGCCCAGATTACTCCTCTTCCTAAAAAATCCAACCCTTCTTCCTTTTCTGAATACAGGCCCATATCCATTTTACCCTTCCTTTCTAAAGCCCTCGAACGCCTTTTGTACAACCAGCTGTCCATTTTCCTGCACAAGAATAAACTCCTAAACCCTTTTCAATCAGGTTTTCGTCCAGGTCATAGTACTACTACGGCTTTGGTTCATATCACAGACGACATTAGACTGGGCATGGAGAAAGGGAAACTAACAGTTCTCTCCCTACTAGATTTTAGCAACGCATTCAATACTGTCGACTTCGATATTCTGCTTGGCATACTGCGCTCTATTAACATATCTCCAACGGTGATTGACTGGTTTCGTAGTTACCTGATTGGCCGCCGTCAACGTGTCTGCATTGAGGATTCTTTTTCCTCCTGGTGCGACAGTTGTGCTGGTGTACCACAGGGTGGCGTCTTATCTCCTTTACTATTTGCCATATTTATTAATTCTGTCTCCAATAAACTTCTTTCATCATACCACCTTTATGCAGATGACTTACAAATTTATTCCCAAGCTTCTCTGGATAATTTGGCTTCGGCAGTTGATAATATAAACTCAGATTTAGCTTTAATCAGTGATTGGAGTGTGTCCTTTGGTTTAAAAATAAATCCTTTAAAATCCTTTAAAGGCACAGGCACAGGGTGGTCCTAGTTTGGTATCTAAAATTCAATGGTCGCAATTGCCGCCTATTACATTCGGCGGTGTGAGATTATCATATAGTGACTGTGTTAAAAATGTGGGAGTGCTTCTTGACAAAAATCTATCCTGGGTACCACATATTCAGGAAGTAAGTCGCAAACTGTTTGCTTCGGCGGCATCCTTAAGGAGACTTGAGAATTTTTTACCTATTGCTACAAAAATCACGCTAGCGCAGTCTCTCCTCTTACCAATTTTAGATTATGCCGACGTCAGCTATCTTGATCTCACTGAAGAGCAACTGAATAAACTTGAGCGACTTCAGAACTTCGCAATAATATTCATATTTGGATTACGTAAATATGATCATGTATCAAAATATCGTCAAGAGCTCAAATGGTTGCCTATTCGACTTCGCCGGAATGCTCACATAGTTTCTTTGTTATATAATGTCCTATATAATCCTGCTTCCCCTGCTTATCTTAAAAAGCGTTTCCAATTTCTTTGTAACACCCACTCCCGTCTCTTGAGATCATCGGACAACCCGAGACTCGCGATGCCTATGCATTCATCGACAGTGTTTGACAGGTCCTTTACTGTACACGCCGCTCGTCTGTGGAACGAGCTGCCGGATGCTGCGAGGCGTGCTCAGTCTTTAAATATTTTTAAAAAATTAGTTTCAGAATACTATCTTTCACGTGCTGTATATCTAAATAATATTTATTGTAGATAATATAAAATTTTTGTAAGTTAAATTTTTGTGTTTGTGTGTGTGCGTGTGTGTGCGCGTGCGTGTGTGTGTGTGTGTGTGTGTGTGTGTGTATGTGTGTGTGTGTGAATTAATTGCATTATGTGTTCATATGTATAAAGTATACTTTGCTCAAAAGCAGTGCCCTAAATTGTTTTCTGTATCTAATTTCCTTTTTGCGGTTGCCTGGAAGAGATCGCTTTTAAGCGATAAGGCCGCCATTTGCTTCGCTATCTATGTGTATCTTGTATGTTCTCCTTTGTTGTGCAATAAAGTGTATTATTATTATTATTATATTCAAAATTCTCCGTCATGTTACCGATAAGCACATCATTAGATTAATTTATTTTGCATTATGTAAATCACAAATAACGTATTGTATTACTAACTGGGGGGGTATTTCAAAATCTACACTCTTAAAACTAGAAAGAGCTCAGAGAGCTGTACTTAAGGTTGGTTTCTGTCTAGATTTTCAACATCCCACCAATGACCTTTATAAGCGATGTAACGTAATGACAGTCCGACAACTCTTTGTTATAAACACAGTTCTTAGGAAACACGGCCAGATAGAGTACAATCCAAGTCTCTTAGATAATAGAAGACGAACTCATGCTGTTTGTGTATGTACACAGACTAACACTAAATTTTCTCATAATTTCTTTATTTTTCTAGGAAGTTATTTATATAACAATATAAATAAACATTTATCTATCTATAAGCATAACAAAAGAAAAGCTAAATTGTCAATTCAGAACTGGCTACAACAACTTGATTACGATGCCACAGAGAATCTGCTA
Organism: Diatraea saccharalis; assembly: GCA_918026875.4. Lineage (NCBI taxonomy): Eukaryota > Metazoa > Arthropoda > Insecta > Lepidoptera > Crambidae > Diatraea > Diatraea saccharalis. The sequence goes on along the minus strand of OU893333.1, from coordinate 27,572,302 downwards.
CGTGTAGTCTCATGATAACGATCATTTTTTATATGTATTGGGTTTATCAAGCACAGACGTACACACACGCACACACACGCACACGCACGCACACACACACACACACACGCACACACACACACACACACACACACACACACACACACACACACACACATACACACTCGCATGCGCGCTCAAATTGTAATAATTAAGTAATATTTTCTTATAACTACATATAGGTTTATTTTTTTGATGTGGGGGCCTGGTGATCCGCAATTCAGGCCATAATCGGTTCCTTCGCAGACTCCAGTCTCTCACAAAGGTAACTCTGGTAATTGGAACTCTGTACTTCAACTTATTTACTACCTTTGTGATGAGAAAATATATAAATAAAATAAAAAATATTGTCAAACACAAAATCATAAAACTTTATTTCAGGAATTTTACACGATATAATGAATAAATATTCATTTTAGCTGCCCAAAGTAACTATACCAAGCGGAAGATATCGCGGGCAAAAGTAAAAATAAACGATAATAAAATCTTGATTCCGGTTGATCCTCATTTGGACTAGTGACACCTGATTAAGAACATCTAGTCTATAGAAATATGTTTAAATATAGAATGTAGCGAATTTGTATATGGCATTGCCGCACTTCGCACAAATAATCTTGTTACTTATAACAACAGAAAAACGGAAACAAAAAGACGGTGAACTTCAAAAGCAAATCCTTTCATGCTTGCGAAAACAATAGTAACAAAACATCAAAGAAATAGGGTAATATTCTTTTGTCTGAGAAGTTTAAAACTCCAATAGCCGGAATTGCAAGGTCAAATGCTTCAACTAGTTTGTGAGATATGCTATGACAGCGAATTTATGAAAACGCTAGGTTTTAAAATCCTTTCGGTATTTAAACTGGAAGTTATTTATGACAAAATAATATAAATGAACTAGAGATACTTAGGCACTGTGACGTCCGGGTACATTATTATAGGGAACGTCTACTTTTGATATTTGTAATTGTACCTACAACTTGATATTTTTGTTCCTTCTTCCCAATTTCATATCTGGTAAATAAAGTCTGTTCTGAAAGTATCCAAGGTCATTGTAAATAATTTAGTAACAGGAAGCAAAAATATATTAAGATTAACTTTTTAGTTTCTCAAATATTTATTATTTTTTTAAATAATGTCTGTTAATTTTATCAACCAAATGAATACTGTTTAATGACTTTAATAGGAAGATTTTTGTTTAATTAGGAGTGAAAAATTCTAACAAAAAATATGATGTAGTATGACGTAAATACTAAATACATTCATAAATTTGCAGAGATCGATTGCAATAATTTACTTTTTGCATCATCCGGCGCCGTCTTAGATAACGAGGTATGCGACAAAATATTATATTGACATTCAAAAATACCTTGCATATAGGTCAATTTATTTATTGTGCATATTTTACTTCGAGTACTTAATAGCTCTGTATTTGATTACAGGTAGAAAACAGTTGGCATCAGACGAAGATCAAACTTGCGGCTTAGCAGCGCTTGAGGCGATCGACTGCGGCCATTTATTTCTTTAAACAGCCGTCTCGAGTAATGGGGTAAGCAACAAACATTTTGTTTCATATTTACTGATTGGGTGTTTTTTTTTTTAATTAGCTCTGTATTTGGTATATAATAGGGTGATTTGTAAATGAAAATTTACTGGTACCAAGTCGACATGAAAATATTCTCTAAGTCATAACTTTGTATCTGGTTGTGGTTACGAATAGAACCGTTAAAAATGTCATCTAACGGTTCTATCTGTAATACGTCTTCAATACAGACGATACCCTACCACATAGTTCAGTTCAATCGGCGGTCATATAGTACCGTGTTCATGAACCATAATGTCATGGTTAGTAAATGATAATATTACATCTAATTTTGAGTTTTAACTATGGTTGTGTATTTTTTTTGTACAAGAAACTTAGGGCAACGTTTTTTTTTTCTTTTCCAGAAGGAGCATGACTTTTGTTCAATCGGCGGTCGTATAGTACCCCGTTCATGAACCATGATGTCATGGTTAGTAAATGATAATATTACATCTAATTTTGAGTTTTAACTATGGTTGTGTATTTTTTTGTACAAGAAACTTAGGGTAACGTTTTTTTCTTCTTTTCCAGAAGGAGCATGACTTTTGTTTAATCGGCGGTCGTATAGTACCGCGTTCATGAACCGTGATGTCATGGTTAGTAAATGATAATATTACATCTAATTTTGAGTTTTAACTATGGTTGTGTATTTTTTTGTACAAGAAACTTAGGGCAACGTTTTTTTTTCTTTTCCAGAAGGAGCATGACTTTCAATTGAAACAACTTTCAAATGGCGCAAGATATCTGTGGTTAAAACTGCCGCAAATGATGGCATTTGAATGAGACGACACATATTTTGAAAATTATAATTTCTCACTGATTTAAATATTATAATTGATTTCATAGGAAAAATTACTTACAGACTAATCAAGCATAGTTGTTGGCAAAGATATCTTAGTTTGTTGCTGCGTTTTGAATTCATTAAGATTGGCTCCTTAGTATTTAAAATTTACATTCCTTTTGACTTATACTACTGTTTGTTTCGATAGCTTGATGAACTGTTATTTGTACTTTAAATAAAAAACCAAAAGAACTTGTACTGGAACTATATTTATCAAGAAGACATATTTTTTAATAACAAGTTGATTGCCATGGTAACGACCCTACACCTTTTTAATACATTCTTTTTAAGGAGTCTAGAAAAGAGGTTGACACACTATAATGATAAGTTATAACGTGAACATACCGCCCCCCAAGGACGATATTTCAGAAATCGTCCTTTAGAAAAACAATGCTAAATAACAATAACAGGAAAGAACTTAATAGCTAGTTACAGTTTTAGAAGTAGAATAACAAATAAAAAACCTAATTATAACTTAAAAAATTAGAATAACCAATGACATAAAGTTATAAACATAAAAGAAAAACAAATTCTTCTTTTTATTTACTAATTAATTTCTAATAATATATGAACTTATATCTATTTACAAATCATTTTTATTAATTGGTAAAATACATAATTTGGAAGTAGGACGTTTTAGTAATGATCCATTAACGCGTAAAGTAACAACTCTAGTTATATTGTCTTGACCAGGATGTTTTTCAAGAACTCGACCCAGTAACCAACGACTTGGTGGCAAATCATTTTCTTTGATTAAAACGACATCTCCTACTTCCGGCTCTGGTACTTGGTGAGACCATTTATATCTCTGCAAAAGAGTAGCTAAATATTCTTGGGACCAACGCCGCCAAAAGTTTTGTAACATCTTTTGCACAAGTTGCCATCTATGCAAAGGACTAATGTGAGAATTTTCGTAATTAACCTCCGGTGCAGCGATCAATGGTTCACCCACTATAAAATGTCCTGGTGTCAATGGTAAGGGTTCGTCAGAATTATCAGTGTTAATTATTGTCATAGGTCGAGAATTGAGACAAGCTTCGACTTGACAAAGCAATGTACTCATTTCTTCGTATGTCAGGGTGGACTCACCTAAAACGCGCTTAAGGTGAAATTTTGTGGATTTCACTGCCGCCTCCCATAATCCTCCAAAATTAGGAGCATGCGGCGGTATAAAGTGCCACTCAGTGTTATTAGCTTCCAAATACTCGGCGATACTTGATTGTATCTTAGACAATTCCGATAATTCTCGTGCGGCACCAACGAAATTGGAGCCGTTGTCGCTCCATAAATGAGCGCAGTGTCCACGTCTTGAAACAAAACGTCGGAATGCAGCAATAAATGACTGGGTACTCATGTCACTTGCAATTTCAAGATGTATGGCGCGAGTTGCCATACAAATAAAGATACAAATATATCCTTTATATGCACGATGACCTCTGCCTTTTGTTGTTCTTAAATTTATTGGACCCGCGTAATCTACCCCACTGTTGGAAAACGGTCTAGAAGGAGTACATCGTACTGACGGAAGCGCACCCATTAATTGATTTTGTGTTCTGGCGTTATATCTAGTACATATAATACATTTTCTTACGTGTTTCTTGACAACATTTTTAACATTGATAATCCAATATTTAGATCTTAGACAATTAAGCATGAGTTGAGGCCCCCCATGTAGGGTCCGTTCATGAGCATCGGCTACTATTAAGTATGTAAGATGTGCGTTAGGTGATAAGATTATTGCATGTTTTGTTTGAGTTGGAAGAGATGACGCATGTAATCTCCCACCCACTCGCATTATATCTTCATCATCAATAAAGGGACATAATGATTTTAATTTACTTCCTTTAGCAGTTATACATGAACCTTTCTTTAATTGAGCATATTCTTCTTGGAACTCTCTTTTCTGACAATATCTGATACAACACTTTAAAGCTTCATTTAGTTCTATGCCCTTTAAGTAATTTGTAAAGTTTGATCTCTTTTTCCAATGTATGAAGCGTCTACAATATGCTACAACTCTTAGTAACTTTCTAAGTGATGAATATTTTGAGTATAAAGGTTCTTCTGCAGCTAACGTCACGTGACACTTGATCACTTCTTCCAAATGTGTGTTAAGATTATTTGGTCTTTTATATGTGATATTTGATTGATTCAGAAATTCTGGTCCTTTTAACCAAAGTTTATTCTCAGCAAGTAATTTTGGTTGAACTCCTCGTGATGCGCAATCTGCTGGATTTTCTTTGGAAGGTATATGAGCCCACTGATCCGCATCTAGACAAGTTAAAATTTCTGACACCCGATTGGCGACAAAGGTTTTCCATCTACTTGGATGGCTATTAAGCCAATCTAACACAACCATTGAATCAGTCCAAGCGTGCACTCGGCTCTTCGGAACTTGCATCGTCTCCATCACTTCAACTAGCATCCGAGAAAGGAGTAAAGCACCACATAATTCTAGTCTCGGTATGCTAATTTGTTTGATTGGTGCAACCTTTGTCTTTGCTACTATTAAAGATAGATTAATTTGACCTTCTTTATTGATTGTTCTTAAGTAAATACAAGCAGCATATGCTGTCTTTGATGCATCGCTAAAACCATGAAGTTCCACGTAAGCATCTGCCGATTCTATTCCAAGCCACCTCGGAATGCTTATATTGGTTAGTTGGATTAATTCACTACGGTAAATATTCCACTCATCTTTTAGATGTGTTGGTAATTCCTCATCCCATCCAATACCAGATAACCACAGTTTCTGTATGAATATCTTAGCTAACACTATACTAGGAGCTATCCAACCGAGAGGATCATATAACCGTGCTATTTCTGATATGACAGTTCTCTTAGTTTCAGGCCCTGGATCCTGTTTTAACTGTACCGAATATTTAAAGACATCTTCTCTTCGAGACCAAGTAAGTCCTAATATTTTAGTATTATCCATTAAGTCTTTCTCTTCTTTCTCCTTAACATTTTCTCCGCTCTCCCTATTTTCTTTTTCTTCTATAATTTTATCTTTATTTCTCTCTCTTTCACATTTATAAATTATACTCAACAGCTCTTTATCGTTACTATTCCATTTTTGTAACTCAAATTTACCCATTTTAAGTAGATCTCTCATTTGATTATATATTTCTACTCCTTCCTCTACGCTGAAACACCCTGTCATTAAGTCATCCATATAAAAGGATATAGGAACAAGACTAGATGCCTTTTGGTATTTATGACCTTCATCTATTGCTATTTGATGTAGAGTTTTTACCGCTAAGTAAGGAGCAGATGATGTGCCAAAAGTAACAGTCAGTAATTCATAATCCTTAATCGGTTTAGATTGACTATCTCTCCAAACAATCCTCTGAAACACAGCATCCTCTTCTGCAATTCTTATTTGGCGATACATTTTAATAATATCTGCAACTATTCCAATAGGGTATATTCTCCAGCGCATTATTATACTACGCAAATCTTGTTGTAAAGTAGGTCCTATCATTAGTTCATCGTTAAGCGATATACCATTTTCATTTTTACATGAACCATCAAACACCACTCGTACTTTAGACGTAGTTTTATCTTCTCTAATAACCGCATGATGTGGTAAATACACACCTTTATGTCTATCATGAACTTCTTCCTTTACAAGCCTCATGTGATCTAAACTAAGATATTCATTAATTACACTTTTATATCTTTCCTTTAAATTTTCATCTTTACTGAATCTCTTTTCTAATGACATTAGTCTTTTCACAGCGATGTCTCTGCTTTTGCCTCCTATACATTGAGGATTGTCGTTGCGAAAAGGAAGTTTCACAACGTATCGTCCATCAATTGTTCTCTTCGTTGTTGCTGCGTATATTTCTTCACATCGTTGTTCTTCTAGGGTAAGTATTTTATTATTTTTATTTATATGTTCTTCGATCTCCCAAAATATTTTTAAAGCATCGTTTTCATTCACATTTGCGTGCAACACAGTGATATTATTTGTAGTAATTTCATTTATTTCGATTTCAGGTAAAACAGACCCGGATAAAATCCATCCTAAGCTGGTGCACTGAGCCAAAACAGAACCGTTTGGTGACCTTTTAATACCCTCCATCATAATCTGACTGTAGACATCAGCTCCCAATAAGATGTCTATTTTATTCGGCTTATAGAACTCAGGATCTGCTAAATCTAATTGTTCTAGTTCCATCCATTGTAATGATTCCAATTTTCTTTCAGGTATATTCGTTGTAAGAGTTTTTAAAACATAAGCGTGAACATTCATTTCAACATTGGGTTTTAATGATTGCAATTTAAGAGTAACCATGTATTTTGATATAGTTACTTTATCTGCACCGAGACCAGAAACCAATCCCTTCACCGGAGTTTTCTTTAGTCTTAAGAACTGAACCATATTCTCAGTAATAAAGGTAGCTTGCGAGCCCTGGTCTACCAAGGCTCTCAGGACTTGAAATTGACCTGTATTCGACTGAGCTCTTACTAACGCTGTGGCTAATAAGACATGTCGATACTTGGCAACTGCACCCGTTGAAAGACATGAGACAATCGGTACTTTATCTTTTGAAATACTTGTCTTTTCCAAGTTATTACTGGAATTAAAATTTTGTTCTTCAATCTTACCAGAATTAGTACTATTGACATGTAGAAGAGTGTGATGGCGTTTCTTACATATGCGACAAAACGTTGTCTTTTGACAGTCACTTACTACGTGGTTCCCCCCTAAACAATTGAAACAAATTTTATTGCTTTTTACGAACTCATTTCGCTTATCGACATTTAATTTTATAAATTTCTTGCAGAAACATAATTTGTGATTTTCAGCACAAAACTCACATTTAAGATGACTGATGTTAGTACTATGATTAGCGAACATAACCTTAGGATTTGATTGGTATTTGTGTGAAATGTCGTGGTGACTGGTAAATCTTTTAGGTTCAATGAATTCTAAGGCTCTAAATCGACTTTCTAGAAAGCTCTTAAATTGACTATACGTTGGTAAATCCACAGAGTTATCGCTAGAAACTGATATTTCCCATTGTTTACGTGTTTCTGGGTCGAGTTTGTATGCAACTATATAAATTATTATTACATCCCATGTACTCACATCGATATTTAAATTTTTTAAAGCATTAATACAATCCGTAGTAGTATCTAAAATTTCTTTTATGGAGCCGGCTGACTCAATATGTACACGTTTTTGTCCAATAAATCTTTTTAATATACAATTAGCTAAGTACTTTTTATTATTATATCTATTTTCTAGTTGTTCCCAACATTGCTTATAATTATCGTCTGTTGTAGGTATATAACGAATTAACTGTTCAGCTTCGCCTGTAAGATGCCCCTTCAAATAATGCATTTTATGTACATTATCAAGCGAATCGTTTTTGTGAACTAAAGATATAAATAAGTCTCGGAACGTACTCCACTCAGAATATTTTCCCGAAAAAGTAGGTATTGCAATTTGTGGTAATCTTACAATTGAAGGAATAGGATTATCATTGCTTTCAACCTTTTTAATAACTGAACTCGAATCTTTAGGACTTAAACTTTTGTGAGAAGCTTTTAATAATGTTCTATAATCTAAATAAATGTCCTCAACACTGCCATAAACGTCATTTACTATATAGGGCAATGAGGATAATTCATCGGTTGAAGCAATTTGCATTAACTTGTTGTTATTTTCTCTAAATTGAGACCAATCCCTTTCCAAATGTTCTGTTCTAACTTCAACATATTCTAAAGTGATTCTACTTTTTGGTGATTTATTAAAGTTAATTAAACCTCTTTCAATTGCCTTTTGAAGCGACAGTTGCATCTTAACCAGTGCTTCCATTTTTATTTAAATTACAATAATAAATTCAATGAACAAAAAGAGATCAGTTACCTAACTATTCAAAAAAATCTAATGAAATCCTATATTTTATCACAATAATAAACATCAATTGAATATTATACAAAATAATTAAATATTTACAAAATTATTACACTCGCATTCCTTACACTAAACAATTCGAAAGTCTTGTTCATTATATATCCTTTATGTATATATGTTCTTCTGTAGAAGTAATTAAGTTATAAGTTGCAAATCATCAATAATACACCACTGTACTTACAGTTTATGCACTCTTACAAGCACTATTATGACGACGCGTTACTATTTTTGCTGTCGTCCACCACAAGGAGTTGTTTTGAAGGACCATTTGTTTGTTTCGATAGCTTGATGAACTGTTATTTGTACTTTAAATAAAAAACCAAAAGAACTTGTACTGGAAATATATTTATCAAGAAGACATATTTTTTAATAACAAGTTGATTGCCATGGTAACGACCCCACACCTTTTTAATACATTCTTTTTAAGGAGTCTAGAAAAGAGGTTGACACACTATAATGATAAGTTATAACTTGAACAACTACTGTTTAGCTTTAAATATTGAATCCATTGAGTTGTTTCGTACACATGTACCAAACGACAAATAGATTCAATAGATTTGGGTCGGACCTATTTTCTATTTTACGTACTTGTGCACTTGCCATCGACAACAAGCTCTAACTTCTTATTTGTAATGCAGTAGACCCAACTGTAATGAAGAGGACCAACGACGATAATGTTTACGATATATCTTGACTACGCCCCAGACAACAAGCGTGAGAATATATTAATGTTTTTGCCCTATCACCTCCATCTTGCAATGCTATTTAATATATAAAAGGATTATATGGAAAATATCATTAACAATGAACAATAGCAATGCTATGTTTTGCTTTTAGTTAAATCTAATGATATACTTATCGGTATTTTAATAGTGATAATTTTTAAATAATAATCTTTTATGAGGACTCTGGAATGTGAAAGCATTTAAGAATACGAAAAGAGTGTTTCGTATCTATCAACATCATATGAATAAAATTTTGCAAAAAAATGTCTCAAAGATAACAACAAAAACATTAGCCAATAACATTTATGGCATACGGTCATTGCAAAGTGTATTGTAACATTAAACAAAAATAAGGGACCTGCTTAATTTTTCACATACCAAAAGGATTATTAACCTTACCTGACTTTATGTTAGAACAAAGCCTACATTTCTAAATAAAGGAATTGTATAGAAAAGTGGATTTAGGGTTACCCGCATTTCGCAAAATAAACCCATTACTTGTAAAAAAAGAGAAACAAAAAGATTCTTCACAGCGATTCTGCTATCAGGAGGTGTTCTAGAACAACACATAAGCGATCGAGGCAGACATTTTGGTGAAATTTTATTAATTATAAACTAAATAAGAATATTTTACAGACTCTGTAAAGAATTTAATGAATAATCAAGTTAGTTAGTGAAAAATACGCGAACATAAAAATAAATATGTTACGTAGTAACGACATTATTAACGAGCCACCAACAATGATTTAGCAATTTGTGCTTATAGGTACTTTGTTCTATGGAATCTTTCGATATGATATAATAAGTAAAAAAAAATTCCCTTTTAATGTTTTCCCCACGACTATTTGTTTTCGTGTCCTTGGAAATGGCATATAGCATTCATCCTAATAAATTTGATCTTGGCATCTATCGATATTTGGCCCCTTGCTCTAAATTATTTTATAGATTGGAACGCCTGTCTTCATAGTCAAGCAGTAGTTCTGTTGTAAAATACGAAAAAGTTAAAGTTAAAGCTGTTCGGAACAAAATGGAAATCTAGAGCACCAGTAAGGTAATAAAAACTAAAAAGAAAGAAACAAGCCCAGTAGTTTAGAATTCTGTTAAGTAATACAGAACAGAACGACTCATAGTCGGGGCCCATTAAAATTTTACCAATCAAATCTTTCCAAGGGGCCCCGACTATGAGTCGTTCTGTTCTGTATTACTTAACAGAATTCTAAACTACTGGGCTTGTTTCTTTCTTTTTAGTTTTTATTTAAGTTAAGTAATTCTTTCATGTATTTCTTTAAATTCTTTTTTACGCTGTCGGGATTTTTGTTTTTCTTTAAATTATTTATTTTTATTTTATACTTTTTAGTTACGATTCGTTGACTTCGTTATAAGATGGTAAATTTCGCAATCAAGTTATTTCATTGAGGAAGTTAATATCGTGGGGATTATCAAGTAACTTGCGGTGGTCTAAACTACTGATGATTAGTCCCTCTAGAGACCTAACTTGGCTCAAAGCTGCATAAGGTTTATTTCTTTACCAAAAATATTTGTTCTTCATGCTTTTTCACTGTTTTTTTTTTGTTTATATATCGTACTTTAAATAAAAACTTTAATCAATAAGAAAGAAAATTAGCGAGAATGTTTTGTTAAGCAACTTTAAATCGTTATATATCCTAAACTATTATTTAAAATGAAAAATGATTAAGGAAACCTAAAGATGATTTTAAAATACCCATTCAACGACTCCCCACTTGACATAGTTCATCGATTTTTTTATTTAGACAATATGGCGTCTGGTTGTCGCTGTGGTGAATTTTGATTACTGTCATGTCTTTAGTGACACTCGCAAGGTTAAGACGAATCGATTGACATAAAAATCATCAAAATTGACCTACGCATTAGGTCTCTAGAACGCCACATAGATACATATATACATAGACTGATAAACACATTACCCTCCTTTGCGACGCGCAGTCGGGTAAAAAAACTATAGATTTTGTGTGGTGGGAGGTAAAATATAGTTTAATTTAGACTAAATTACAATGACTCGACTTGGATCCCATATATTACAGATAACTCGAAGACTGCTTTATATTCGGCACTTCAGAATTTATTTTGCTGTTTCAATATATTTCCTCGAACCTGTACATCACCATATGTAAGCGGTTTGTTTTTTTACTCCCGTGATGTTTGATGTCACGAACGTCCTTTAAAAGTCCAGGTTAACTGTAAAAGTTAACGTTTTAACATTACACAATTAGTATGGTATGCCAAATTTTATATCGGATAGTTGCTTTTACTAGGTACATCCGTTAACATGCGACTAAATGTTGGAACAGCATACATCCAGTGATAAGACCTATCTCAATGCTAAGAACATTAAAAATGATATCACTTAGTAAGGCAGTAAGGCAGGAAGTCTCTTATATATTATTTATCATCGACAACTCTTTCAAATCCCCATGCACCCATCCCGTGAACAACCCATGCGAAAATTACTTAACAATAACAATCGCGGGTCGCGGCGCTTATCCGTTGCGCTACCGAGCTAGGTATTGATACTGTCTGTAAAATTATAATTTATATGCATATAAATAAAAAAATATGTTTCAATATTTTGGATACTGCAATGTTAGTTGATTTCAATTATTTATGATCAATCATATTGAATATTATTGATTATATATAGGAATTATAAGCTGGAGCTTATAATGGACATGTAATATCTGATCCCGCTAGTAGGAAATCAAGGGTATGTTCCGATATACACTGCGACCACTGAACTGTATGACGTCAATTTAGTATACTGGAAGCCCGTTCCTTTATAGCTAGTTATACTGGTGACTTTTTAAAACGGAACGCAGTCCAGTATACTGTTAATCCTATTTTTGGCGCCATTTTCAAATTTGTTAATGCAAGGTGAATATAAATATAGATTCCCTCTTTTCAAAAGAAAATATTATAAAATTGTGTATAAAAAAAATATTTATCAATTAACCCCCGGTTTCAATAACCAAAAAACTATCCGTTTTTGCTACCATCCGTAGCATTTCCTACCGATGGTAGCAAAAAAGTGTTTCAATAACATACCATTGGTAGGTAAAGCTACCGACTGTGTGCTACTAACGGATTGATCTGATACTGATAACCGTTCGTAGGCAAAATGTATGAAAATGGCGCAAACAGGTGTTTCAATATCTTTCGGTAGAGCTGTCAAACTTACTATCCGTAGCTTATCTGTCAAATTTGCCTACCGGCCATTTTCCGTCGGTTATCTTAAAAATATTTATAAATGACACGTTTTTCCTTATTAACAAGTAGAAAAATAACAGTTTTTCATTAAAAAATTAATATTGTAGAAGAGTTTGATGTGTTTTGTGGTTCCAATTAGAAGAATTTAAGTTGTAATCATGCCAATGTTTGTTCCTTTAAGGGCTCATACTACCAATTAATCATTGCTCCAGATGCTTTCTACAATATGTTTCTGTTGAAAAACTTGATGATTTACCTCTATATAATTATGAAAAACCTTGTTCTGATGAAACTGAATTTGCCACCTACTTGTACCAAACTTATACACGTTACATTAGTTTATACCCTTTATTTTTTATTAAACACTGATATTGATTTAATTCTTAATAAAACCCAATTTGGATATAACTTATTTATTTTACAAATAAAAAACAATTCATAAAAAACTACATAATTTTTACATTATTCCATTGCATTTTTCTACGTTTGTTTTACGATTTGATACAATCATTCCATTTTATCTAATAACCATTCTTTATCATCCTATGTCAATAGATCACAATTGTTCACTGTCAAATTCATTAATGTTATCTTGCAAATTCAATATGTATAGTACAAATCACTTTATACAATTAACAATTTAAAATAAAGGTGAACTCTATATAAAATTCCCGCTAAGCTTCTACGGAACATAAATCAACTTTACTTTTTGGCATAATTAAAGACAAAGGGATATAGCACATACAACCTAAACTAGAGTGACAATATTCACATTGAGGTTCACTTGGACGTTTTAAATGCTTTTTTTGGAGCAAAAATTGAAATATATTAAAAAATGGTGAGGTATGTTAAAGTAACACGTTCGCGTTCTTGTACCTACTAAATTGACAAAACACTCATAACCATGCACCGTACCATTTCAATGAAATGTGTATTGCACACGTTTATTTTAGGGATTGCAAACATTTTCCAAAAGGTTCTAATTATAATTTTATTTTTGCAAATAATAATACGGAAATAAGATGTAAAGTCTTATTTTTTATCAACTTCAATGAAAAAGAAGGTTTCTCATTCTAGTGTAACTAATTTTGTATAACAATGTGGGGATAAAAATGTAAGATTTGTTGACATTATCCTATAAGAATTTCATTACTTTTTCAATTTTAAGTACTTTAAATTGTAAAACAAAATCGAATAAAATGCTTGTACAATAGGTGGCAAATTAAGTTTCATCAGAACTAGGTTTTTCATAATTATATAGAGTTAAATCGTTATGTTTTTCAAAAGAAACATATTGTAGAAAGCATCTGGACCAATAATTAATTTGTAGTAAGAGCCCTTTAAGGTACAAACATTGACATGATTACAACTTAAATTCTTCTAATCTGAACTACAAAACACATTAAGCTCTTCTACAGTATTATTTTATTAATGAAAAACTGTTACTTTTCTTTTAATTAACAAGGGAAAACGTGTTATTTATAAATATTTTTACGATAAATCATACTAAATAAAAAAAAGTTTAATTCAATGAGCCAAATGTTCCGAATCGCTGTTTCTTGCCTGCAGCATAAAATATTTCTATCCTATTTTTATGTAAAAGAAAGGATTTTTAGTTCAAGTAAAAAAATTACTAAAAACTTTTAAAGAGATAAATTTAAGCTATTTGTTGTAATGGTAACTCATTTGTTTACATCAGAATTCCATTTCAGACGATAATTTGTTTCACAATAACACCACTTTTAAGAACCTAACCATATAATAAATAAGTCATAATAAGTCCAAAACAAATTTCAAATTTAGTTTCGGTACGTAATTAATCAGTTCACCTCCTTCCTATTGATGTCTCTGTCTTCCTTCTTACGATTTCGATTTTGTCCAAGAAATTATTAAATGTTAAAGACCAACATTTCAGTAGAATCATAATATTACCTAAGACAAGGCTGTATGGAAAGAACCCTTTTCCTCGAATTATATGATTACAATTTAAAAAAATGAGCTACCGACAACCGTTCGTAGTTGGTAGGCGCCTACCGATGATTGTGAAACGCAAAAACGAATGTTTGTCGGTAGCTCAAAAAACGGTCGGTAGCTGCTACCGATGGTTGTCGGTATATTATTGAAACCGGGGGTTAATCCATCTTATAATAAACGTAAGTATTTTTTTTTTGTTTATTTCTGTTTCGACTGATCACGTGATCAAAAGCACTGCGAGCACCTTACCTCGAAATCTCCAGTGCTCACAGTACAAATATGGCGGCAATTTATGACGTCATAAATTTCCCTAGGGTACTGTAGCAGTGTACTGGCAGTCCATAACGGAACGGATTTTTCAGCAGTAAGACCACTGCGCAGTGCTCGCAGTGTATATCGGAACATACCCCAAGTGAAAAGAGCGTTGCGCTGCTGCAATTAAGCATCTAGTAGTTTACGGTGAACGCACGTAGTATAAGGTTTTCAATAGTAAATTCTTATCAGGTTTGGTTTACGTCTTTGCGGCTAGTGAAGGTGGTTGGTCAAGCATCTCACGGAAGTATACGTTAGTACACGATTTCCGTCGAGTGTGCAAGGTCGAATTTAATTCATATAATTTTAGTTCTCTGTTGTTCTGCGACAATTATTAAAAAATCCATACTAAAAGTATTTTGAAAAGGGATTAATGGGTTTGTCAAAACAATTTCGTATTATTTAAAATACACACTTTATTTTGAACACCATTGATTCTTTTTCTAATAAAACCGACCATTTACTCAATAATTATACCTCTGAAAGTGATAAAGTTGGCTATCAAAGCAGCGTATGCAACAAATAAATCTCGAGAATTATTCATTGTTTAACAATACACAACAATTCGTAATTTAGCAGCGGCCGAACTAGACCCCGCGCTGGCTAGAACGTCGCAACAATATGCGACAGATACCAAAAATGTAACGTGCGTAAACGAGACAGACGATCGCTCAATGAGATGAGTGAGATTTTTACGTTTTTTTTTTTTTTCCTTTAGCTGAATTGTTCTTAGTTAGGGATACCATGAAAATATTGCTTTAGATCCCCCTTGTGAGGGGGGATCGTACCAACCCCTGAAGAACAGGGGAGGCGCGGAAGAGAAGGGAGAGAGACCGGCGAACTTCTTGATGGACCCGGAACTCCCCCCCTGAGATAGGAAAGAAATAAATACGATATAATGGAGTGAGAATATATATAATGACAATATATAAGGATGAATAAAATATATATGGTGTCCCGGAAAAGGGTGTCCCCGCCGTCCGCCGATCCCAACCCAGAGAGGAGGTTGGGGTCGTCGGGCGCTAGGGGCACCGACACCGAAAAAAAGAATATAATGTAGATGACATGGAGAGTCGGGAGGTCCCGAAAACCGCCCCCCCGCCCCGCGCCCGCAACCAAAACGGCTGCGGCCGCGGCGCGGGGGGGCGATCACAGAGTCCTCCCGAAATAGAAGAGGCGGCGGGGTCACACGCAGAGTGGACGTCGCTGCGCCGCTCACAAGACGACCGCAGGAGCTAGCTAAAGATGGAAAAGCACAGTGTAAAGGCACTAACATGCCCAAGCCGGCTGGTAGTCTGCACCTAGCATCCCAGAAGGAGGGAAGGGTCAGGGGTCGTCCTGTGTATGTGATGGTAATTAATCAATTAATTAACGCCAGGCCCGCTGATGGTCGCCTCCGCGCCCCGCAACCGCCCCACCGGAGTGGGGCGATCGCCGAACGCGGAGGCGACCAGACGGTCTTGGTGAATTAACGCGACAAAAGCCGGGCCGGCGACTCAGCCCGGTGTCGATGTCTCGGCTCCCAAGAGGATGGAAATTAATTAAAGAAAGAGAAAAAGAGAAGAGAGGAGCTCGGGTGACCCCAATGGGGCTCAGTGATTAAGTTGATTTTACAAAGAGAAGGTAAATAGTCGCAATTTGCGCGAAAATATATTGTGAATGCACCAAGTGTGCGTTTGTTCAATTGTGTCGAACGAACCGCAGTATCCGTCCGCCGGAGCCCGACCTCGCCGCCCAGGGCATTCATGTGCCCCGAGGCCGGGCCCCCGGCGGAGGGATGGTCCAGTCTCACCGGATAGTAAAATTTTAAGAGCTGGATGAGCGGGTGGATGGTAACATGATAACAAACAAAAATAAAAGCAGCGTATACATAACAAAATCAGACAGTTGTGATGATGATGACAAATTAACTAAAATTAACTGCCGCATGACAGATTGGCTAGGGTAGAAAAAGAAGAAAAGAGTTGGCGTACTCCGTTGGTGATAACTATAAGATGTATGTAGGTAGGTTGAGGTTGAGGGTATTTTTATTTATTTATTTTTTTTTTTTTTTATTTTTTTTTTATTTTTTTTTTTTTTTTTTGTGGTACGCCAACTTAGGTAAGTTATGAATGTAAACATACGAATAGTGGCCGAATGTGGCCTCGATAACTGTGGATAATCAGTAATTGCAAAAAACTATGTTTTTTTTTTTTCATTCATCATCAGCCGGAAGACGTGTGTATAAAGAAAATTAACGATTAACAATTAGTTAACAATTTGTAAATAGTAACAACAATTTTTTTTTTTATCAGATAATATGATATATATAGAATTAAAAAATCACTAATATTTACATTGTTTTATAAGAAAAGTGAATAATAAGTGACTGTTTGACAGTCATTTGTTTTGATGATAGTTAAACTAAAATTAAACTTAAAATTAGACTAAAATTAGATTAAGTATACACTAAAACTGGTGTATGTTTATAAAGACGAATTATTATGTGTATGTTTAAGTCCCCACTTGCTTAATCTAATGTATTCTGACCTCGAAAGATGAACAGAATCGAAAGTATGATTGTTTGGTCGTAACAATAATGACAATTACTACCAGAATAATAATAGTGAACAACTAAATACAATCAACTAAATATTGTTATGATGCACACAACAGTCGCTCATTCGCTGACGCGCGCATATATATGTATATATAAACGAGAAAAAAGAGAATAATTATTGTTATACTAAAGAAGAGAAGACTATATTAACCTATGTAATTAAATCAAATCAAACGACGTTACGTATATGAAGCGGACTCATGCACAAATAACGCTATCCATCGATGATAATAATAATAACAATAAACTAAGATGGTGATGAATGAATCGATGCTGTGCCGTGCGATACGTTCGAGTAGTTGTCGTCGTACCCGTTTCAAGGGCCCGCGAAGCCAGGCTCGAATCCTTGGACCGTTTCCGCGACACTGGCAGGAGGGCGCAGCTCCTCGGGGCACCTCGTCACGACCGTGGCCGTATAAAAGTAGTACGGCTTCGGGAAGTGAGGGTGCCGATTGTCAAAAGTATAGTTGGGGTGTACCCGTTTAAAGTGACGGCTGACGGGGTGTGTTAGCGCGCCGCCACAGAGGACACACTGTCGCACTTTCATGTCCGGTCTGTTTTTGAGCAGAGTGTAACTCTTATGCTCTAAATCTTCCACAAATAGACGGCACTCCTCAGTGATACTGGGATATACCGGGGGAGTGATCGCACGCTGTTGTCGCTGTTGATGTTGTTGTTGTTGTTGAAGTTCTTGTTGATGTTGTTGTTGTTGTTGTCGTTCTTCACGTCTCCTGCCACCGCCGCGCACCCGCCGGCCCCCGCTGGGCGCGGGCGCGGGCGCGTCCGAACCGATCGAAGCAACGACGGCGCCGCCCCCGCGAGTCGCGAGTGTCGCTAAAGGGGTCGTCGTCGTCGTCGTCGCCGTCACCGTCGTCGTCGTCGTCGTCACCGCGAAGGGTGCAGAGGCGGGCACGGACGCGGACGCGGACGCGAGCACGGCGGCGACGGAGCGGAAAGGATCCGAAACGGAAGCATGCGCCGAGGAGGAGGAGGCGACGGCGGTGGCTGCCGCGGCGATCGCAGCAGCGGCCGCGGCTTGCTCGGTGAGATAATAGGTCGCAATCCCGTAGACGGGGAGTCCAAATATAGTGGCGAAATCGGAAAAAATGTGGAACGCTTCACGATTTTGCGTGTCATCCTTGCGCAGGGGCCATGCTAATCTTCTCTGTATCGTTCCAATTTTAGTATATGTACTGCCGAAGCAAGTACTAGATTTTTACGTTAGCCTTAGCTTTATGGGTTGCAGACGCGCAATGGTTTGTATATAAGTTTTTTTTAAAACGGATATAAGGCGCTACGAAGTTCACCGGGTCAGCTAGTGATAAATAGGCGAACATAAAAATAACAAATATGTTACGTAGTAAAGACAAAATGGAAAGACAAATGAAAGACAAAAAGGCAAAATGGAAAAAGAAAAGGGTAATTGGAAATTCTTAATAAATGTTTCAGATTTGCATTCAATATATATCATCTAGTTTATGAACTCGTTTCAAATTCAACTGCTCAAATACAATTGCAATGTAACAATGCCCCCGCTCTTTTCATTGGTGTACTGAGGCACGCGTCCGCTAACCCAACGTCAAAAGCCCCGCCCCAAAATAAAATGGCGCCTAACATATTACGAGAAAGCAAACGTGAGCGTTTGTATCATTTTAATCAAGTAAGATCATAAAAATTCTAAATATACCAGTTCGTTCAGAAAATTTTGTGAAGAAAATTGTATAATCCAAAATAGACAAAACAACGGTAAGATATAGATAAAAAAATTGATGGTGTTTGAAACGTCATGAACACAATTTTTCAAACTTTTCTGAACCGAAAATTTTACGACATTAAAGGTAATGTTATAAGTATAACTATAATTCAAAATTTTAACTATTCCTGAGTACAAGTAGACGTCGAAAAGTGGTTCGAGCGAGAACATCTTCATCTTATATAAAACTCGCCAACTAAATAGATTGAGAAAAGTCTTCAACTACAACAAGAAACTAATAAGATATGCTTATGCATGACTTTTCATCGCATTAATACAACAAGTAGGTATTTGTTGTTCAAACTCAAATAATGCAAATTTTCAAGTAAAATAAAACAATTAAATGATTTCCAATTACAAATTCATTTATTCATTCAAAAGTATTACAAACAAACGAGAAAGTCAAAACTTTATGCCATCGGTTCACAAATCTACGTCGGGAGACCTTGTACTGAGAAGAACCGGCAAGAAACTCAGCAAGGGCTGCTTTTTTCTCCCTGTTTTTCATACAGAGAAGTCTCATTGAAAAATGACTTCATTAGAACATGAAGTCACTTTCCATCACAATATTTAACATATACCTACAGATAATTCATTCGTCAATTAGTAGAACAAATAAATCTATTTACCGAAAGACTACAACATGACAATATGACAAACTATATTGCTTAAATCCTAACTTAAAAGTAGACTATAATATTCATAAAATAACAATTAACGCTAAATACAAACTTAAATACATGTGCAGATAGTTATAAGTAAACAAAACCTTGTCTCACTAAACGCGATGCCTTATAAATTTCAAATTCCCCCATTCAATTCCTAAATAACGTGTACAACAAAAAGATGGGCGGAATGAAAAAACGCCCTCTATAATCTATTATCGAGGAAAAGATCATCTAATATGGACATCGCTTTTATTATTTGGTACTACTGCCTCATTTTTCTTTTGATTGATGATACGACCGAGGCGAAAAGAAGAAATTACCCTTATCATCAGCGTTAATTTTGTAATTAATGTCCCCAATATAGAAGGCCTGCCTTCTATATAATAAGAATAAAATAAAGGAAACGTGTTATGATTTATCACGTGGGCTCAGTGTATATTGGTGTGTGCTAACGACTGCAGATATAGAAGGGATCAAAGGGTTACAGGGTCTTCAAAAACACGGGGAAGTCCAGTTATTGTTCACCCATCATGAAATAGCCACTGTATCGCAGAAGGAACACACTAATGCGCCATAAAGCTCCTCAGGAGAGAGACTTAATTTATTATAAACCTACACTTAATGAGATCTGGTTGGCGTGCTGTGTCATCACGGCACATACGACCGCCGCCTGCGTCCACATTCATCTTCGGCGGAGGGAACATGAAGCCGAGTTCTTCTGTAATTAGAAAGGAGCATATATTTGCCTTAATCTATAAATAACATAATAATATCATTCTCGCTGCAAGGTGTCTTTAAATGACGGAAAATATACTATCGTTTACATATAGTCACACGTCATACAGGCGCTAACAGCAAAAATTTTATATTTTAAATACTTTCTTTTGATAGGATTTTTTTAATTTAATTTAGACAAATTTTCTGCATGTTTGAAATAGATTATCTAATTTGTTAACTGTAAATGTACTATTTTTAAGCATTATCTATTTTTAATCACTAAACGAAGAAAATTAACTGAACAAATTATTTAACTTACTCGCAACAGGTAAAACTTTATTACAGCCAGGTTTGTAGAGCTTCCTGGCGTTGCACCTGCTTAAGCTTCACTGACATTCGCATTCTCAATCTTAAGCTTCGTCTGGAAATATAAAACATATTATTTTGAAGAGTAAAAATTAGACCGATTTATCAATATCTCCAAATGTGACTATATACTACACCTCAGCCTCGCGGTGACGTCGGCCTGCTCACATTTTCACCCCGTTTCGATATAAACGTTGCAAGACGCTCCTCCTGATACAGATATATTTTTTTTTCAATTCAATAAACTTAGTATGAATATAATTTATTGAAACATTAAATCTTTATCCAGCGTATCTCTTATCGCCGTACAATTCATGATCTATTAAAAATACTTGAAGGATTATTAACAAAAATGTAGAAACTTTCTTCCAATAAGTGATAAGATAAAATATAAACAACAGAACCGAGAATGTAAATTCAATGTGCAAAAAAATAGACAAAAATATGAGTGCTTTTATGATACTTACCCTCACGCCCACTACATCTGGATCGCACCTGTGGAGCCACCACGGCAAACCCCAGACTCGACTCCTTCCACCTACTAAGGTGAAAGTACCGAGTCTAGAATTGACGTCCATTTCTGTATCAAATAAAAAAGTTACATTTAAATAATCGGTTTGCGTATTTACGATATCTAGACATAGTACAAAACAATGTCGCTTTTCGCTGTCGTAACTACACGGCGAATTTTTATACAGTTTTCATCAATATACAGAGTGATTCAAAAGGAAATTTTAAATGTATAAAACAGGACCATTCAGGCGAAGCCGCTGGCTTAAAGCTGTCTGATCCGCGAGTGCAAATAACCCAGACAATAGTGAATAGTGTCCTTGCGGGTTAATATAAAAACGTATTACACGTTTGAGTGTAATATCTATAGAATTGTTTTTACTGATATGAGGCATTTATATCTTACCACATCACCAATGTCTCCGTCTAAAAACTCCTCCAAATGCTGCATCTCCTCTGGAGACAGGAGTTCCAGATCCTCGGAATCTAGAAAATAGGAATTCGTATATTTATAATTTATCATATAATTTACATTAATGCAAATGAGTCTTAAGAAAGAAAAATAGAATAGATCGTATTACCGTTGGCGATGCTATGGTCGGTCGACGTCGTTGCTGTGGGCTCCGGCGACGTCGTCGCTATTGGTTCCGCCGACGACGTCGCTATTGGCTCCACCGACGACGTCGCTGTGGGTGCCTCTGCTGACGTATGCTGGGCCGATGTCGATGCTAGCGGCTCCACTACGCTAGCATCCTCGATGACCTATCCATAGAAAAGAACTTGTTGAGTCACTTCTGTCAACTAAACACTGACTTGTTTTACTTTCAAATATGTTTTTAATAATTTTCAAGTAACTACCCCTTTCCTCATGAACGCGTTAATGTATTAAATTTTAATTCATATTCATTCATTTACGGTATCTAGACATAGTATAAAACAATGTCGCTTCTCGCTGTCGTACGCTGAAATCTTTAAACTACACGGCGAATTTTAATGCAGTTTTCATCAATATATAGAGTGATTCAAGAAGAAATTTTAAATGTATAAAACAGGACCATTCGGGTGAAGCCGCTGGCTTAAAGCTGTCTGATTCGCGAGTGCAAATAACCCAGACAATAGTGAATAGTGTCCTTGCGGGTTAATATAAAAACGTATTACACGTTTGAGTGTAATATCTATAGAATTGTTTTTACTGATATGAGGCATTTATATCTTACCACATCACCAATGTCTCCGACTAGAAACTCCTCTAAATACTGCATCTCCTCTGGAGACAGGAGTTCCAGATCCTCGGAATCTAGAAAATGGGAATTCGTGTATTTATAATTTATCACTTAATTGACATCAATGCAAATGAGTCTAAAGAAAGAAAAATAGAATAGATTGTATTACCATTGGCGATGCTATTGTCTGCCGATGTCGTCGCTGTGGGCTCCGGCGACGTCGTCGCTATTGGCTCCGCCGACGACGTCGCTGTGGGCGCCTCTGCTGACGATGTTGATGCTAGCGGCTCCACTACCCTAGCATCCTCCATGACCTATCCATAGAAAAGAACTTGTTGAGTCACTTCTGTCAACTAAATACTGACTTCTTTTACTTTCAAATATGTATTTAAAATTACAAGACAATTTTCGGTCTCAATTTCCTCCGACGATGGCGAAGACTCGGTCAGTGATCCTACCAACCATAAAAATAAAAACATTCATCGCATTCAGACGTCTAGTTTGCGATATCGCGAAAATCTTGTCAAGTTTGACTCTATAGTTGACGAGCGATACGTGTTTAGGTATATAATGATAAATATTTAAATTTAAATATTTATTATAAACTTCTCGTAGTGTCCCTTGGAGATTGGATTGGCATACGATGATACCTCTTCATAAATAGGAAAATACGAACATATTTCTGTAGGTATGAAGCAGTTAAACATAAATAAAAATTATACTTACTTTGCCCGACGTTGACGGTTGAGCGTAACTGGAGGCCGGCTGTTCCTCTAACCTGGCCTCCAATTCTGCAACTGTGGAAAAACAAAACACGATTTTAATACGATAAAATTTAAAACGTTACCGGTCACTTTCGTCGAAATATTAAAAAAACTTACTCTCGGTTTGCAAACGGGCATTTCGGGCGACGATGTCGTGGATAGATTCCCTGTTACGCGCCTGCGCGAAAGCCATAAGGGTGAGCGCAAGCAGCTCCGCTAACTTAATCTGGAAAGATATTTTTTGTTATTATCAAAATAGATATTATTATTTTTGCCGTAAATAAATACTCAATGTCGTTCGAGGATATATCTTCTCACCTTGGCCTCGCAGCCCATCTCCTTCGCTAGTTGAGCGGAGGCGTCGGCCTGGTCGCCCCGACGCTCTCGCTCGTAATGAGCGTTGCGAGCGCGACGTTCATCCTGCAAGTTATATATTTAGGTCAAACCCTGTAATAACCTGTTATATAAGCCAAGAAAAATACGAAAATATTTTAAAAAGACTTCAATACAATATAACTGAAAGATTCGCTGGGTATATTATTATTTAATATATAAACTTTTCGATATTCTTTTTTCACGAAATAAAATAAAAATTCCAATTGGATTTAAAATTTACCGTACGAAGAAAATATTAAAAATAATAATATGATAAATATTAACCCGAGTCAGTGGAACCCTGTTGTGACCAGTTGGTCTACCACGCTTGCGTTCTGGACCGCTTGAAATCTGTTTGATGTGCTGCAATAAATAAAATAAATATATTTTTCTCATCAGTCATTATTTTTTTACAAATTACCAATTAAAAAAGTTCATCGTTTTTTCAGGGACTTTAAGTCGCACCGCAATATATAGTTTTTGTTTATTATCTTGAAATCTGGTACGAAGCAATGTCCAATAGTACAGACAAAGAAAAATTGGGAAAACCGTAAATTTCTGTTGACATCATATAATAAAAATATTTTTAATAATTTTTAAGTAACTGCACCTTAACTCATGAACGCGTTAATGTATTAAATATAAATTCATATGAAATACTCTAGTCTATAATACCTTTTAAGCTGTAACAAAATCAAATTTTATGTCAACACAATCAAAAGAAACTGCAATTTAAGCTGCATATTTTTAAACTCGCAATTACTCGCAAGGGAATCAAAACTTTGGCATACAGTAACGTTTCATACCAGACAATAACGGTCTAGAAAAAGTTCGACTCGCAATTTTGTTGTATATTTTACAAGATCAATAAATACAGCGAATTGAAGATCTATTTTCATTTTTTTTTTATCTATAATAAATAATCAACCTGACATTTGCATAAAACTATCGAATTCGATATTAACATTTCTAGAAAGTTCTTCCAAATTTTGTTTATTTACTTAGACGAATTTTAAAATCAAATTATGTTTTAACCGCCTTTATGATAAGGATAACTTCTAAATTAACTTTTTGTAAATCGATTCATTTTTTTATATAAACTCAAACATATCTCGATCATCTAACAATTCTAAATTACTGATAAGGTTACGATAATAAGATTGGCAAATTATTAATAGAATTGGCAATTATTCAAATCAAATCAAAATCTTTTTAGAAGCTGTTACAAGTACTTGTAAAAGATGAAACTCTATACAGTTCGCACGTCTCAGCGGGACAGATGTATCGAAACCTGGGTAGATACTCAGAAAATAGTATATTGTGTATAAACACAGAATTAAATCGTTTGCTCTTTAAATTACGACTTTAAGAATGCACGTGATGTAGTATAATGCTAAAATATCAAATAAAAATAAATGGTTAGCCAACTTACTTTTCCAGCCATTGTGATGTAGTGTTTTCGCAAAAGAACTAAGGCACAAGAACTAATAGAATTAAGGCACAAGCACAACGTTGCACTTCAAACTAGAAGGAGTACTAGTGGTGAGTGAAATAGCCTTCCCGAGCTTATATACGAGTGCGTGCACGCTCCGCCCTCCCTGTACCCCTACCTCCCACCATTTCTTTACAAATCAGCCGCCCCCTTTTCAGGTTGCGACATTAAAAGATACGTACAGGTAGCGTCAAATACTTAGAGACAAACTTCAAATAATTATACACAACCGATCCAAAGAGCTACATTTTCATTTTTAATCGTCTTTAAAGGAGGATGTTTACAGGTTAGACTATTATTTGTATGTTTCACGTTATCTTCAGTATGTGACCGATCCTGATGATATTTATTCTCAAAAGGGCCTTCATTTTGTTTCAATAGATCCGTTAGTCCTGTTTTTGTATGAAGAAAATGGAAGATTGTCACAAAAAAACATTTTTTGAACTGAAACCGACATATAATAATCGAAAGATAATTTCTTAAAACCATAAGTTTATTTAGTTCGCTAACTGTCTCTCTTATACCCAAGATATATATAGATTATTTGATACTTTTCAGTGAAATATTTATTTAGCATGATGTTGTTTTGAAATAAATATGATTTAATTATGTAACTGACATACTCTACCAAGAACTGAAGTTAAATTTCCAAAGTAATATCTAACAAAAGTATGATTTTTTTAACGAATATCCCGAACGGAAATTTGTGACAAGTATACCCAATAAATAAGAAAAAGCTATTCCATTTGAGTGAAGAAAAGTCATAGGTATAAATATCGCCAAATGCCGGGTATTAGCATTTATTTTATGGCATATATTATATTAAAAAAGCATATATTAAAATTCTAATAATTTTAATCACCCGGAAAGATTTTCCGATTCATCAAGTTTATCCACAAAAAAGAGAGCGAAGCAGGCTAATTTCTTTCTAGACCTGGAGAGGTATTTCTAGACCATATAATTAATGAACCATACACATTTGACTAGCCAATCAGAGCTAAACAACTTTGTCAGGGACTTGAATTAGACGAAATCAAATTCAAAACCCAGTTCCATGGAATACATACATTGATCGCTTTTGCATTTCACCAATTTCCATGGAAAAAAAGCTACGATTAGCACAAATGCGGATGTAATATACTGTTGAAAATCAAATATTTTACTAGTTTTAAAGTTTCTTCCCGTAAAAATGGGTTTCACAAGTGATGAACACCAGGAATATGTTAATCAGGGAATTGTTTAATTAAAAAAAACGTGTGAAGTTTTAGATGAGAACCAACTCTACTTGCAGACTATTATTGGCGTCTCCGGATCCTCCTGCAACTACAACTTTGAAAAGTTTACTAATAGATAATAAACAGTTATGCCACAATTTTCTATGTATTTTCTAAGTATTTTCGATACGTTTCAAAGACGATTTCAGCTTCCAAGTTGATATTATGTTCGGAAGCTTTTAAAAAGCTTATTAAAAGGTAAGTATACATATTAAAGTAAAGGTAAGCAATGCTATTTTGTATAAAAGGATTATATGGAAACTAGCGAGACAGTACTTAAGTATTTAGCATATATAAAAAAAAAGATAATAACAAAATAAAAAACATTTATTAGTTTAACGAGAATAGCTTTCATTTGGATAACTATTAATAAATGAGTATATTTTGACCAAACTGTTTCAAAATAAAACAATTACACATTCCTTAAGCAAGACATGACATCATAATATCATTAACAATGAATAATAGCAATGTTATGTTTTTTGTTTTTAGTTAAATCTAATGATGTGCTTAACGGTATTTTAATAGTGATAATTTTAAAATGATAATGTTTAATGAGAACTTTGGAATGTGAAATTAGTAGAATATTCGGATGCATAATTACTTTCATATAGTTTCCGTTTTGAGTGCTCAAGATTTTTTGTTAAAAATGTGAAATCTAAATATTATACTTGATTGCGCATAAAAATAAGCGTAGTTCAGCGGATTTTTATAAACTTTCAATCACAGAATTAATTTCCAATTTGGTTAATTAAAACATTGGCTTCATTGTTTTACTTATTTTTTTTTTGTGGCTCTAATTCTGCTTATAGGCAGCATAAGTATTGTTATGCTGCCTATAAGCTTAATTAGAGTATATTTAAATCGAATCTAGCGCATAGATATAGAAGAATGTAAGAAGTGACTTCAAACCTACGGATCTATCACAAAACTAATTGAACTTCTTACCCTGGCAGTGACTATTTGAATGAAATTTTAGGACAGTATAACAAGGCATACTTTTTTTTATTTACGCAAAACAGCATACGCCCTACTTTTTAAGCATAATTTATTTTACGAGGGTCAAACTGAAGTGCTTAGAAAATTAAAATCTCACCGAAATAGCGATTCATTTTATTATATCTCGACAACGCTTCATTCGAAGATCATCGATGGATTCAAAATAGGCTCCTACTGCGAGCTCGTTTCTTCCAAAATGTTTCCAAGATAAGTGCTAATCAACTGTTAATATTCCTTTCTTATTTCTAGTCTTATCTAACATATTCTACAGTTAGTGACGGAGTGTTTGGACCTCAGTCAAATCATGAGACTTTTTAATATCTATAACAAAGTTGACTTATACCGATGTCTAAGCTTGTTCGAATCTGCTGATAGTAGCTCTTTTGGCTGGCTCTATTATGCACCGCACAACATTGGTGTTTCGTTCAGTCGGCTTCGTCCGTAGAATGTCATCTCTCGCTCATATTATCGGTGAGAATAGTGTGATCACATTTGTTTCAACCAGTAGTAAACAGTGGTACAAGATGCAATCGTAGCATGGAAGGGGCTAAATAAATGCAAGATAATTTTTATTTACCGAAATAAATAATATTACAAAGATTATATCATTAGCGTACAGTACGCTCGCCTTTTATTTTAATCACAATTCTTACCTAATCCATCAAACGGTCCTGACCGTCTTTAAATGAATATCTATCAATATTATACGAATAAAATTAAGCAAAATTATGCCTTAATACAACAACATAAACTTTATACCTTTAAAAAACATTTATGACATACGGTTACTTCCAAATATATTTGTAACATTATACAAAAAGATGGAATCCGGTTTTTATTCTTAAATGAATACTATTAGATCTAGTAGGTCTAAAATTACTACTAAAAGTACCTAAATACTTAATTTTTAACCCCTAAAAGGATTATTACCTCTCCTGAACCTAATTTAGATCAAAGACAAAATTTCTAAATAATGGTAAAGTAAATAAAAAAATTCTTTACAAAATGGATTTATGAATGCCCGCATTTCGCAAAATAATCACATTACTTGTAAAAAGCAAAAATCAAACAAAAGGAAATCGCCTTTTACAACAATAGCAAAACCTTCTCAGCGAAAATGAATAGTCTTGACGAAAACAATAGGTGCATTAATAGATATGATAAGCGTATTATTTATTGTTGTTTCTAGAAAGTTTTTAACTCCAATAGTTTAAATGATTCATTTGCTATTTTTGACCTATATAAATTGTAAAAGTGTGTTTCATTTTATGCTTATGACATATTCTTTTTAAATTTTGGTGCCGACGTGATTTGTTTGATGAGAAAGGATGGATTGTATTTCTGATGTCAATCTTACTTAGTGTTTATTATATTGTATGTAAACCAAATGTCATATATTTCTTCCAACTTATAATACTTAATTTGACTATCGACAAAGTACCGCTGATCTTGTGAAGACTGAAATGAAAATATTTTTATTCAAGTAGGCTATGACAAGCACTTTTGAATCGTCAAAAAAAAACTTTTTTCCCCTACCACTTGTTCAGGACGTTTTTTATCTGACAAGAAGAACAAGCGAAAGAAACTTACCAGCTTTTTATCATAAGTAATGACATTTTCATAAATCATGTTATTACCAAAATAATATGTATTATCACAATAGTAAATACAACTTTCAAAGTCTGTAGGACATAGGTTGAACATATAATTAGTCTTTATAGAACAAAGCGAAGGCTATTAAATCATTAGCCTTTACTCATAAGTATATTCTTTACATGAATTTGAAATTTATTTATAGGTAGGTCAATTACATTTTGTGGAACTTTATTGAACATAGCAATACATTTACCCAGAAATGATCCTCTGGTTTTTTGAAGTCTAAAGCTTGAAACGGCAAGTTTATTTTTATTTCTTGTGTTAAGATTATGAACACTACTTTTTTTGTGAAGGAATCGTAATGTTTATAACGTTTATTTCTCTGAGAGATTCCCTAGACCGTAAATTATATATAGCACGGACAGCTCTCTTTTGTAAAATAAAAATATCCTGAATGCTAGCCGCAGAACCCCATAACAATATACCATACTTCATTACACTATGAAAATAACTAAAATATACCAATCTTGCCGTTTCAACATTTGTCAAGAGTCTAATTTTCTTAACAGCAAAAGCTGCAGAACTCAGTCTACTTGACAAGCTATCAATATGAGGATCCCATTGCAGTCGGGAATCTAGTGTAATACCAAGGAACTTTGTCAATTCTACTAACTCAACTTTTTCACTATTTACATTTATAAGTGTACTGACATGCCTAACATTAGGTAATGCAAACTTTATGCATTTCGTTTTATGTGAATTGAGCTTTAAATTATTATTATCAAACCACTGTAGAACATTGTCGAGAGCATTATTTACATCTTCAAAACAATCATTACCCTCTCAACTTTAAACAGTAAAGAGGTGTCATGTGCAAATATTACTGTCTCGCACAAATTCTTCGAACTGAGAAATAATACATATATCATGGATTTACGCTCGACATTCACCTCACGGGGAAATATTACGTTCACAAAAACCCTTTAAATCCTTTAAACACGATACTATATGAACCATTGTTTGGAAATTCTGTAATTACGAATATCACGGGATGATTATTGTCTTTATTATTAATTATTGTTTTTGGAAAATATTGTTATATCATTTAGCAATAACCATGTTATAATATATAATGTATATCCAGTTGTTTCAATTCCCCATAACTAGCTTGCTCTTGATAAACATTACCATTAACAAGCGAACGAATGTTGGAATATCATAACATGCGGTTTTAATACCTATCTCAACGCTAACTATATTTTAAAAAAGATTGTATCTGACAAAGATTGCTTAGTTAGGCCGGGTTACGATTGATTTCGGGCAATTAATTTAACAGACTATATAAAGTTTTGTTTCGGGCTTCATTTAGTACCTATTTCATTGTCTCATATACCAAAACGTTATCATTATCTAGAGTAGTGACACCTGAACACGATTGTAATTCGAGTAAAAACAGAAACAAAGAGACGGTGAACATCAACATTTTTCAATGAAAATGAAAAGTAACAACATATCGACAGGCTAATTGTCCTTTGTCTATGAAGTTCATTTATTACCTCACTGGTGAGATAACCTCGTTTGAATTACTTGTCACGATTTTTTTTTTTTTATTTATTAGTGTTTACGGCTCTGGATACTAGTCCTTCTAAGCCTTACATAGTTTTTTGACAGAATACAAGACAAAATTCGTTCATTGTTCTTTCTTCTCACTCAGATATTTTTGACAGTGTTGACAACAAACTTGAATAACGGTTTAAAGTATTTGTAGTCTTTTAATAATTCTTCCAGCGTTGATGGTATGTTCTTGGTGATTGCTTCAAGTTCGCTAACAAGTACCAAGCGATGTAGTCCAAACCGTTTACATTTGAATATGATATGTTGCAGATCTTCATTTTCTTTACAATCAGGGCATTTTGGATCATCTGCCATCTTCAATCTATGCAGGTGAGTGCGAAACTGACCATGACCAAATCTCAATCTGTTTATAGTAGTTATGAACTTTCTACTCTGTATTGATTTATTGTACCACCAAGGTTGGGCGGGCGGGCTTCCTTGGACCTTTTTGTACCATTGACCTTTCTCTTTGCTAATTAACTCCCATTGGTTCTTCCAGAGCATCGCCAAGTTTTGATTAACAACAGCCTTAAAGTCAGTAAAAGGAATCTTCATTGATTGTGAATGGTCTTCATTGGGTGTGGATCGTGCTATTTCATCAGCCTTTACGTTTCCTGTAATGCCACTATGCGAAGGTACCCACATAAAATGTATAGTTTTATCTGAATCATTTAGGTTACTTAAGACTTGTTTGATATAAAACACTAAATAATTAACATCATATTTACAACTATTTCTAAATGAATTTAATACACTTTGTGAATCAGAAAGAATTAAAAACTTGTTAACATTTTGTAGTGCTGAGAACTTGTCACGACAAAATGAGGGAGTACTCGTTTTTGAACTTTTATCACCTCACTTTTTGAGGCCTCGGGAACGAGGTGCAAACAGAATATAATTCACCTCACTCAGCAGGAAAAGTGATTTATTTAGAATAAAAGGTTGAGTCGCTACATAATCAACATATAAACGATTGTTATATATTTGGTAAATTTAGCATTCACAATACTATACCGAAAAATATTCTCAATAAAATATGCCTCATTAAGAATATTTTTCATGATAACCTTTCAAATTCAAAAATTGCTCAAATATAATATATAATAATAACAAAATTTTGTATCTTTGTCGAAAATATTTTTTATAATATTTCTTTCGGCTGTTTGAGTGGATTGTCTGAACATTGATGAAAAGGCGCTCTGTAGTAGCGGAAAAAAACAAGTGCTTGAACAATTAGATAGTCCTGTTACGTCATGGGTGCTCAGTGGTTAGAGCAGCCGCCCGGATTCTAACTGGAAAGCACTCGTGACAATCTAGTTTTGTAATGTAAATGAGATTTTAATGACATAAAACTCGACCTAAGTTGACTTAATAGCTATAGACTCCCCTAAAAACACAAAAGACATCCCAACAACGACTACCACGAAATAAACTCCCCCAAAAGAACACACCCAAACAAGATCACCGGTCGAGACCACCTCAACCACAGCATCACAACAATCAGAGTCAACTACACAGACCACCAAATCGGAACACACATCAATACAGGTACAAACCAGCAACGACTCATACGATATCACACCAAACCCAATAACAACCAAACATATAAAAAGATAACAAAAACCTGTAAAACGGCTGGGCACAGCTACGACTGCATTCAAAGGTCCTTCAAACCTGTGCTGAACAATATCTATTGCACAAATATAATCAAAAAAGACACACACCGGCGGGTTGAGGAGGGCGGTTGCAGTAAAAAACGCCCAAGCCACTTACTTACAAGCCACGTAGGTCAGGTCATTATTAACTCATTGTTGTGGACTACTATAGTAGGTATAATGAGGTTAAAATTCTAAAAAATCAAACCGCAGAGACTACGATTAAAGTAAGAACATCTAGGCTATAGAAATATGTTGAAATATAGAATGTAGCGAATTTATATATGGCATTGCCGCATTCGCACAAATAATCTTGTTTCACGAGAAAAACGGAATCAAAAAGGCGGTGAACTTCAAAAGCAAATCCTTTCATGCTTGCGAAAACAATAGTAACTAAACATCAAAGAAATAGGGTAATAATCTTTTGTCTGAGAAGTTTAAAGCAAGAAGTTAATAGCACGGAGTTATTAGAATTATTAAAAAAATTGCAAGGTCAAATGTTTCAACTACTACTAAAATTTGTAATTGTACCTATTTTGTTCTTTTCTACCAATTTCATATCTGGTAAATAAAATCTATTCTGAAAGTGTCCAAGGTCATTGTAAATAATTTAGTAACAAGAAGCAAAAATATATTAAGATTAACTTTTTAGTTAATCGTAAACGAGACAGACGATCGCTCAATGAAATGGGTGAGATTTTTACTATAGCCTTAGTTTTAAGCTTGTTTTTTTAAAACGGTTCTAAAGCGGTACGAAGTTCACCGGGTCAGCTAGTGATAAATAGGCGAACATAAAAATAACAAATATGTTAAGTCTTAAAGACATTATTAACGAGCCAAAAATTACTATAGACTTTTCTTACATAATTGTATGCAACAGCTAAATAATAATTTAGAATCAATGCAAAATTCGCACGCAGGTTTGCAGGTTGTTTTAATTTCTTCAGTTGTTTAATTAATGAATTAACGAAGCACGTCACTGCTGTAGCTTCATGTTAAAGTATGTTTTCTTTTTGAACTAAACTTTCCAGAAGCAATTGAGATTCAAAGTTTTTCATTTCTGTTGATTCATGTAATAACATTGTTATTTTAATTTTGTTATTTTCAATTAAAACTCTATTGACGATATAGATAATTTTTGTGGCCTTGTGGTCCAAAGATGGTCGCATCAAAACGAAAGAACCGATGTTTCATTACGACTTGTTGCATCAACGAGGTCTCAACTTTAAGAGACCATAGAAGCCAATGGCAGTTACATCTGTCACTCAATTTTTATGATATTTATTTTTCCAACCTCTTCTGTATTCTATCATATAGACTGCCGCGTTATTGCTGCTGTGCTCGTGTTCTTTTAGTTTTTAGGAGAAGTTGAACCTGAGTATAGTCATATTAACAAGTATTTTTAGTTTTCTAAAGCGTACCGCTATGACGAATATTAGACTTCAAGATGTGACGAAAGTTATTACCATGGGATATTTTCCACGATCTATAAATATTTTCCCAAGCTTTTTTGGATTTCCATATTGTTAATTTCTTTTCTTCTATCCTATAATATACAATAACTGATGTGAGAAGCTGAGCGGGGATAGGTTGATAAATGAAAATCCTTATTTATAGATATATACGAAGCTAGAAATTTACAATAAAATTTTAATAAATTGTAAGAAAAAAGTTACTCATAAGGTAGTTTTCAAATTTCGAAATTACATTTCACCTTCAACTAAAAGGCAAAACGGATAGGTTAAAAGGTAATTGGAATTTTTTAATGAAAGTTTAAGTTTTGCATTCAATACGATATTTATCTAGTTTATGAACTCGTTTCAAAGTCAACTGCTGAAATACTATTGCAATATAACAATGCTCCCGCTCTTTTCATTGGTATTCTGAGACACGCGTCCGCTAACCCAACGTCAAAAGCCCCGCTCCAAAACAAAATGGCGCCTAACAAATTACGAGAAAGCAAATGTGAGCGTTTGTATCATTTTAATCAAGTCAGATCATTAAAATTTCAAATATACCAGTTCGTTCAGAAAATTTTGTTTTTGAAAATTGTATTAACCATTATAGACAAAACAACGGTAGATATATATAAAAAAATTGATGGTGTTTGAAACGTCATGAACACAATTTTTTAAACTTTTTTGAACCGAAAATTTTACGACATTAAAGGTAATGTTAGAAGTATAACTATAATTCAAAATTTTAACTATTCCTGAGTACAAATAGACGTCGAAAAGTGGTTCGAGCGGGAACGTCTTCGTCTTATACAAAACTCGCCAACTAAATAGATTGAGAAAAATCTTCAACTACAACAACAAAGTAATAGGATATGCTTATGCATGACTTTTCGTCGCATTAATACAACAATTATTTGTTGTTCAAACTCAAATAATGCAAATTTTCAAGTAAAATAAAACAGTTAAATGATTTACAATTACAAATTCATTTATTCATTCAAAAGTATTACAAGCAATTGAGAAAGTCAAAACTTTATGCCATCGGTTCGCAAATCTACGTCGGGATACCTTGTACTGAGAAGAACCGGCAAGAAACTCAGCAAGGGCTGTTTTTTTCTCCCTGTTTTTCATACACAGAAGTCTAATTGAAAAATGACTTCATTAGAACATTAAGTCACTTTCCATCACAATATTTAACATATACCTACAGATAATTCATTCGTTAATTAGTAGAAGAAATAAATCTAGTTACCGAAAGACTACAACATGACAATATGACAAACTATATTGCTTAAATCCTAACTTAAAAGTACACTATAACATTTATAAAATAACAATTAACGCTAAATACAAACTAAAATACATGTGCAGATAGTTATAAGTAAACACAACCTTGTCTCACTAAACGCGATGCCTTATAAAATCCAAATTCCCCCATTAAATCCCTAAATAACGTCTACAACAAAAAGATGGGCGGAATGAAAAAGCGCCATCTATAATCTATTATCGAGGAAAAAATCATCTAATATGGACATCGCTTTAATTAATTTTGTAATTAATGTCCCCAATGCGGGGCACAGGCATTCTACCTATATAAGGTAGAATAAAATAGAGGAAACGGGTCATGATTTATCACGTGGGTCCAGTGTATATAAGTGTGTGCTAACGACTGCAGATGCAGAAGGAATCAAAAGGTTACAGTGTTTTCAAAAGTAGGGAGCTCCAGTTATTGTTCACCCATCATGAAATGGCCACTGTATCGCAAACCGAACACGCTAATGCGCCAAAGAGCTCCTTAGGAGGGAGACTTATTTTATTATTAACCTATACTTAATGAGATCTGGTTGGCGCGCTGTGTCATCACGTCACATACGACCGCCGCCTGCGTCCACATACATCGTCGGCGGAGGGAACATGAAGCCGAGTTCTTCTGTAATTAGAAAGGAGCGTTTAATTTGCCTTATTATATATATATATAACATAATAATATCATTCTCGCTGCAAGGTGTCTATAAATGACGGAAAATATACTGTCGTTTAAACCGGCATACAGGCGCTGACAGCAAACAAACTTTATATTTTAAATATTTCTTTAGATAGGATGATAATAATACAAAATTAACGAAGTTTAATAATCATTCACTTAATTTAATTTAGATGAATTTTCCGCATGTTTGAAATGGATTATCCAATTTGTTAACTGTAAATGTACTACTATTAAGCATTATCTATATTTAATTACTTAACGAAGAAAATTTATTTAACTTACTCGCAACAGGTAAAACTTTAATTACAGCCAGGTTTGAAGAGCTTACTGGCGTTGCGCCTGCTCGAGCTTCACTGACATTTGCATTCTTAATATTTAGCTTCATCTGGAAATAAAAAAAATATTATTTTGAAGAGTCAAAATTAGACCGATTTATCAATAACTCCAAATGTGAGTATATACTACACCTCAGCCTCGCGGTGACGTCGGCCTGCTCACACCGATTGACGCCCCGTTTCGTATTAAACGTTGCAAGACGCTCCTCCTGATACAGATATTTTTTTTTTCAAGTCAATAAACTTAGTCAGTATGAATATAATTTATTGAAACATTAAAACTTTATCCAGCGTATTTCTTTTCGCCGTACAATTCATGATCTATTAAAAATACTTGAAGGATTATTAACAAAAATGTAGAAACTTTCTTCCAATAATTGATAAGATAAAATATAAACAACAGAACCGAGAATGTTAATTCAATGTGCAATGTGCTTCACAAAAAAAAAATAGACAAAAATATGAAGGCTTTTACGACACTTACCCTCACGCCCACTTCATCTGGATCGCACCTGTGGAGCCACCACGGCAAGCCCCAGACTCGACTCCTTCCACCTACTAAGGTGAAAGTACCGAGTCTAGAATTGACGTCCATTTCTGTATTAAATAAAAGAGTTACATTTAAATAATCGGTTTGCGTATTTACGATATTTAGACATAGTGTAAAACAATGTCGCTTCTCGCTCTCGTGCGATGAAATCTTTAAACTACACGGCGAATTTTAATGCAGTTTTCATCAATATACAGAGTGATTCAAGAGGAAATTTTAAATGTATAAAACAGGACCATTCGGGCGAAGCCGCTGGCTTAAAGTTGTCTGATTCGCGAGTGCAAATAACCCAGACAATAGTGAATAGCGTCCTTGCGGGTTAGACATAGTATAAAACAATGTCGCTTCTCGCTCTCGTGCGATGAAATCTTTAAACTACACGGCGAATTTTAATGCAGTTTTCATCAATATACAGAGTGATTCAAGAGGAAATTTTAAATGTATAAAACAGGACCATTCGGGCGAAGCCGCTGGCTTAAAGTTGTCTGATTCGCGAGTGCAAATAACCCAGACAATAGTGAATAGCGTCCTTGCGGGTTAATATAAAAACGTATTACACGTTTGAGTGTAATATCTATAGAATTGTTTTTACTGATATGAGGCATTTATATCTTACCACATCACCAATGTCTCCGTCTAAAAACTCCTCCAAATGCTGCATCTCCTCTGGAGACAGGAGTTCCAGATCCTCGGAATCTAGAAAATGGGAATTCGTATATTTATGATTTAACATATAATTGAGATCAATACAAACGAGTCTTAGGAAAAATAGAATAGATCGAATTACCGTTGGCGATGCTATGGTCGGTCGACGTCGTTGCTATTGGTTCCGCCGACGACGTCGCTATTGGCTCCACCGACGACGTCGCTGTGGGTGCCTCTGCTGATGTATGCTGGGCCGATGTCGATGTAGGCTGGGCCGATGTCGATGCTAGCGGCTCCACCACGCTAGCATCCTCGATGACCTATCCATAGAAAAGAACTTGTTGAGTCACTTCTGTCAACTAAACACTGACTTGTTTTACTTTCAAATATGTTTTTAATAATTTTCAAGTAACTACCCCTTTCCTCATGAACGCGTTAATGTATTAAATTTTAATTCATATTCATTCATTTACGGTATCTAGACATAGTATAAAACAATGTCGCTTCTCGCTGTCGTACGGTGAAACTTTAAACTACACGATGAATATTAATGCAGTTTTCATCAATACACGGAGTGATTTAGAGGTAAATTTTAAATGTTTAAAACAGGACCATTCGGGCGAAGCCGCTGGCTTAAAGTTGTCTGATTCGCGAGTGCAAATAACCCAGACAATAGTGAATAGTGTCCTTGCGGGTTAATATAAAAACGTATTACACTTTTGAGTGTAATATCTATAGAATTGTTTTTACTGATATGAGGCATTTATATCTTACCACATCACTAATGTCTCCGACTAAAAACTCCTCTAAATACTTCATCTCCTCTGGAGACAGGAGTTCCAGATCCTCGGAATCTAGAAAATGGGAATTCGTGTATTTATAATTTATCACTTAATTGACATCAATGCAAATGAGTCTTAAGAAAGAAAAATAGAATAGATTGTATTACCATTGGCGATGCTATTGTCTGCCGATGTCGTCGCTGTGGGCTCCGGCGACGTCGTCGCTATTGGCTCCGCCGACGACGTCGCTGTGGGCGCCTCTGCTGACGATGTTGATGCTAGCGGCTCCACTACCCTAGCATCCTCGATGACCTATCCATAGAAAAGAATTTGTTGAGTCACTTCTGTCAACTAAACACTGACTTCTTTTACTTTCAAATATGTATTTAAAATTACAAGACAATTTTCGGTCTCAATTTCCTCCGACGATGGCGGAGACTCGGTCAGTGATCCTATCAACCATAAAAATAAAAACATTCATTGCATTCCGACGTCTAGTTTGCAAT
The DNA here is from genome assembly GCA_918026875.4 of Diatraea saccharalis. NCBI lineage: Eukaryota > Metazoa > Arthropoda > Insecta > Lepidoptera > Crambidae > Diatraea > Diatraea saccharalis. The sequence continues at coordinate 27,533,793 of OU893333.1, read as the reverse complement.
ATCGCGAAAATCTTGTCGAGTTTGACTCTATAGTTGACGAGCGATACGTGTTTACAGATATAATGATAAATATTTAAATTTAAATATTTATTATAAATTTCTCGTAGTGTCCCTTGAAGATTGGATTGGCATATGATGATACCACTTCATAAATAGGAAAATACGAACATATTTCTATGAAGCAGTTAAACATAAATAAAAATTATACTTACTTTGCCCGACGTTGACGGTTGAACGTCACTGGAGGCCGGCTGTTCCTCTAACCTGGCCTCCAATTCTGCAACTATGGAAAAACAAAACACGATTTTAATACGATAAAATTTAAAACGTTACCGGTCACTTTCGTCGAAATATAAAAAAAACTTACTCTCGGCTTGCAAACGATTATTTCGGGCGACGATATCGTGGATAGATTCCCGATTACGCGCCTGCGCGAAAGCCATAACTGTGAGCGCAAGCAGCTCCGCTAACTTAATCTGGAAAGATATTTTTTGTTATTATCGAAATAAATATTATTATTTTTCCCATAAATAAATATTCAATGTCGTTCGAGGATATATCTTCTCACCTTGGCCTCGCAGCCCATCTCCTTCGCTAGTTGAGCGGAGGCGTCGGCCTGGTCGCCCCGACGCTCTCGCTCGTAATGAGCGTTGCGAGCGCGACGTTCATCCTGCAAGTAATGTATTTAGGTCAAACCCTGTAATAACCTGTTATATAAGCCAAGAAAAATAGAAAAATTTTTCAAAAAGACTTAAATACAATATAACTGAAAGATTCGCTGGGTATATTATTATTTATTATATAAACTTTTTGATATTCTTTTTTTCACGAAATAAAATAAAAATTCCAATTGGATTTAAAATTTACCGTACGAAGAAAATAATAAAAATAATAAGATGAAAAATATTAACCCGAGTCAGTGGAACCCTGTTCTGACCAGTTGGTCTACCACGCTTGCGTTCTGGACCGCTTGAAATCTGTTTGATGTGCTGCAATAAATAAAATAATCATATTTTTCTCATCACCCATTATTTTTTTTACAAATTACCAGTTAAAAAAGTTCATCGTTATTTCAGGGACTTTAAGTCGCACCGAAATATATAGTTTTTGTTTATAATCTTGAAATCTGGTACGAAGCAATGACCAATAGTACAGACTAAGAAAAATTGGGAAAACCGTAAATTTCTGTTGACATTATATAATAAAAATATTTTAAATAATTTTCAAGTAACTACCCCTTTCCTCATGAACGCGTTAATGTATTAAATTTAAATTCATATCAAATACTCTAGTCTATAATACCTTTTAAGCTGTAACAAAATCAAACTTTTATTTCAACACAATCAAAAGAAACTGCAATTTAAGCTGCATATTTTTAAACTCGCAACTACTCGCAAGGGAATCAAAACCTAAAGGTTACTTCCATCGATCTTAAATCTTGAAATTTGGCATAAAGTAACGTTTCATAACACACAATAACGGTCTAGAAAAAGTCCGACTCGCAATTTTGTTGTATATTTTACAAAATGAATAAATACAGCGAATTGAAGATCTATTTTCTTTTTTTTTTTTTGTCTATAATAAATAATTAACCTGACATTTGCATAAAACTATCAAATTCAATATCAATATTTCTAGAAAGTTCTTCCAAATTTTGTTTATTTACTTAGACAAATTTTAAAATCAAATTATGTTTTAACCGCCTTTATGATAAAAATAACTTCTTAATTAACCTTTTGTAAATCGATTCATTTTTTTATATAAACTCAAACATATCTCGATCATCTAACAATTCCAAATTACTGATAAGGTTACGATAATAAGATGGGCAAATAATTAATAGAATTGGCAATTATTCAAATCAAATCAAAATCATTTTAGAAGCTGTTACAAGTTCTTGTAAAAGATGAAACTCTATACAGTTCGCACGTCTCAGCGGGACAGATGTATCGAAACCTGGGTAGATACTCAGAAAATAGTATATTGTGTATAAACACAGAATTAAATCGTTTGCTCTTTAAATTACGACTTTAAGAATGCACGTGATGTAGTATAATGCTAAAATATCAAATAAAAATAAATGGTTAGCCAACTTACTTTTCCAGCCATTGTGATGTAGTGTTTTCGCAAAAAAACTAAGGCACAAGAACTAAAAGAATTAAGGCACAAGCACAACGTTGCACTTAAAACTAGAAGGAGTACTAGTGGTGAGTGAAATAGCCTTCCCGAGCTTATATACGAGTGCGTGCACGCTCCGCCCTCCTTGTACCCCTACCTCCCACCATTTCTTTACAAATCAGCCGTCCCCTCTTCAGGTTGGGACATTAAAAGATACGTACAGGTAGCGTCAAATACTTAGAGACAAACTTCAAATAATTATACACAACCGATCCAAAGAGCTACATTTTACATTTTTAATTGTCTTTAAAGGAGGATGTGTACAGTTTAGACTGTTATTTGTATGTTTTACGTTATCTTCAGTATGTGACCCATCCTGATGATATTTATTCTCAAAAGGGACTTCATTTTGTTTAAATAGATCCGTTAGTCCTGTTTTTGTATGAAGAAAATGGAAGATTGTCACAAAAAATCATTTGTTTAAACTGAAACCGACATATAATAATCGAAAGATAATTTCTTAAATAAGTTTATTTAGTTCGCTAACCGTCTTTCTTATACCCAAGATATATAGATATTTTGATACTTTTCAGTGAAATATTTATTTAGCATGATGTTGTTTTGAAATAAATATGATTTTACTATGTAACTGACATACTCCACCAAGAACTGAAGTTAAATTTCCAAAATAATATCTAACAAAAGTATGATTTTTTGGACGAATATCCCGAACGGAAATTTGTGACAAGTTTACCAAATAAACAAGAAAAAGGTATTCCATTTGAGTGAAGAAAAGTCATATAAGCATCGCCAAATGCCGCGTATTAGCATTTATTTTATGGCATTGATGTGTTGTTTGTGAGCGATTGATACTTATTAGTGAAAAGATATCTCCAATTTTTAAGCATAGTTATGCTTATGGTAGGCGAAGTTAAAATTCTAATAATTTTAATCACCCGGAGAGATTTTCCGATTCATCAAGTTTATCCACAAAATAGAGAGCGAAGCAGGCTTATTTCTTTCTAGACCTGGAGAGGTATTTTTAGACCATATAATTAATGAACCATACACATTTGACTAGCCAATCAGAGCCAAACAACTTTGTAAGGGACTTGAATCAGACGAAGCAAATTCAAGACCCAGTTCCATGGAATACATACATTGTTCGCTTTTGCATTTCACCAATTTCCATGGAAAAAAAGCTATGCTTAGCACAAATCGGGATGTAATATACTGTTGAAAATCAAAATGTTTTACTTGTTTTAAAGTTTCTTCCCGTAAAAATGGGTTTCACAAGTGATGAACATCAGGAATATGTTAATCAGGGAATTGTTTAATTAAAAAAAGCGTGTGAAGTTTTAAATGAGAACCAACTCTACTTGCAGTCTATTACTGGCGTCTCCGGATCCTCCTGCAACTACAACTTTGAAAAGTTTACTAATATGGCACTATTTTCTATGCATTTTCCAAGTATTTTTGATACGTTTCAAAGACGATTTCAGCTTCCAAGTTTATATTACGTTCAGAAGCTTTTAAAAAGCTTATTAAAAGGTAAGTATATATATTTGTCAAATTTCGGTAATAGTAGGTATACATTGTGATAAATTAACTGATTCACTATAGAACCCAATCACGTAATGATAAAATAACTAAAAAAATAACAAAGTATGGTTTAGGTACGCTAAAAAAATTAAAATTTTAAATTAGGCTTTTTCAGTGAAACGAACCAAATTAAACCAAATACACAGTAAAAAAGCTCTTCGCTATTTTGAAAGTAAGTTTGAGTTGTAATAAAACACTTAATTTAAAACTATCTTATGGATATATTATTGACATATTCAGGGCAAATTATTGTTCGAAAAATTTGTTTCGAGTCTTAAACAACTATAATTAAACCAGAGGTTACTATTGCGTCCTTTATAATAATAAAAATAATAAAATCAAATATTCATCTCAGATACCTTTACATAATTAATATAGTTTTAAGTCTAAAGTTATAGAAAATGAGACAAAACGGTCAATAATTCAGTGACGGTGAATGCACCCGCAGCCTCTGTTATATTATAGGGTCACTAATATCTATACCTAACCGAAACTGAAACTATTGAACCCATTGAGTTGTTTGGTACACATGTACCAAACGACAAATAGGTTCAATAGATTTGGGTCGGACCTATGACAGACGGATAGGCGAGGTTTAATATGGTTTAGTTTTTTTCTATTTTACATGTGCACATGCCATCGACAACCTGCTCTAACTTCTTCTTTGTAATGCAGTAGAGTAGGACCAACGACGATAATGTTTACGATATATCTTGACTACGCCCCCAGACAACAAGCGTGAGAATATATTGATGTTATTTTCCCTAACACCTCTATCTAGCAATGCTATTTTGTATAAAAGGATTATAAGGAAACTAGCGAGACAGTACTTAAGTATTTAGCATATATAAAAAAAAGATAATAACCAAATCAAAAACATTAATTAGTTTAACGTGAATAGCTTTCATTTGGATAACTATTAACAAATGAGTATATTTTGACCAAACTGTTTCAAAATAAAACAATTACACATTCCTTAAGCAAGACATGACATCATAATATCATTAACAATGAATAATAGCAATGTTATGTTTTTTGTTTTTAGTTAAATCTAATGATGTGCTTAACGGTATTTTAATAGTGATAATTTTTAAATGATAATGTTTAATGAGGACTCTGGAATGTGAAATCAGTAGAATATTCGGATGCGTAATTACTTTCATATAGTTTCCGTTTTGATTGCTCAAGAATTTTTGTTAAAAATGTGAAATCTAAATATTGTACTTGATTGCGCATAAAAATAAGCGTAGTTCAGCGGATTTGTATAAACTTTCAATCACAGGATTAATTTCCAATTTGGTTTATTAAAACATTGGCTTCATTGTTTAACTTATTTTTTTTTTGTTGCTCTAATTCAGTTTATAGGCAGCATAAGTATTGTTATGCTGCCTATAAGGTTAATTTGAGTAAATTTAAATCTAATCTAGCGCATAGATATAGAAGAATGTAAGAAGTGACTTCAAACCAACGGATCTATCACAAAACTAATTGAACTTCTTACCCTGGCAGTGACTATTTGAATGAAATTTTAAGACAGTATAACAAGGCATAATTTTTTTTATTTACGCATAACAGCATACGCCCTAATTTTTAAGCATAATTTATTTTACGAGGTTCAAACTGAAGTGCTTAGAAAACTTAAATCTCACCGAAATAGCGAGTAATTCATTTTATTATATCTTGACAACGCTTCATTCGAAGATCATGGATGGATTCAAAAAGGTTCCTACTGCGAGCTCGTTTCTTCCAAACTGTTTCCAAGATAAGTGCTAATCAACTGTTAATATTACTTTCTTATTTCTAGTCTTATCTAACATATTCTACCGTTAGTGACGGAGTGTTTGGACCTCAGTCAAATCATGAGACTTTTTAATATCTATAACAAAGTTGACTAATATCGATGTCTAAGCTTGTTCGAATCTGCTGATAGTAGCTCTTTTGGCTGGCTCTATTATGCACCGCACAACATTGGCGTTTTGTTCAGTCGGCTTCGTCTGTAGAATGTCATCTCTCGCTCATATTATCGGTGTGAATAGTGTGATCACATTTGTTTCAACCAGTAGTAAACAGTGGTACAAGATGCGACTGTAGCATGGAAGGGGCTGATGCTACGTCAACATAAATAAATTCAAGATAATTTTTATTTACCGAAATAAATAATATTACAAAGATTATATCATTAGCGTACAGTACGCTCGCTTTTTATTTTACTCACAATACTTACCTAATCCATCAAACGGTCCTGATCGTCTTTTAATGTATATCTATCAATATTATACGAATAAAATTAAGCAAAATTATGCCTTAATACAACAACATAAACTTTATACCTTTAAAAAAACATTTATGACATACGGTTACTTTCAAATATATTTGTAACATTATACACAAAGATGGAATCCGGTTTTTATTCTTAAATGAATACTATTAGATCTAGTAGGACTAAAATGACTACTAAAAGTACCTAAATACTTAATTTTTAACCCCTAAAAGGATTATTACCTATCCTGACCCTAATTTAGATCAAAGACAAAATTTCTAAATAATGGTAAAGTAAATAAAAAAATTCTTTACAAAATGGATTTATGAATGCCCGCATTTCCCAAATAATCACATTACTTGTAAAAAGCAAAAATCAAACAAAAGGAAATTGCCTTTTACAACAATAGCAAAACCTTCTCAGCGAAAATGAATAGTCTTGACGAAAACAATAGGTGTATTGATAGATATGATAAGCGTATTATTTATTGTTGTTTCTAGAAAGTTTTTAACTCCAAAGGTTTAAATGATTGATTTGCTATTTTTGACCAACATAAATTGTATAAGTGTGTTTCATTATATGCTTATGACATATACTTTTTAAATTCTGGTGCCGACGTGATTTCTTTGATGAGAAAGGATAGATTGTTTTTCTGATGTCAATCTTACTAAGTGTTTATTATATTGTACGTAAACCAAATGTCATATATTTCTTCCAACTTATAATACTTAACTTGACTATCGACAAAGTACCGCTGATCTTGTGAAGACTGAGAAATAATACATATATCATGGATTTACGTTTGACATTCACCTCACGGGGAAATATTACGTTCACAAAAACCCTTTAAATCCTTTAAACACGATACTATATGAACCATTGTTTGGAAATTCTAAAATTACGAATATCACGGGATGATTATTGTCTTTATTATTAATTATTGCTTTTGGAAAATATTGTTATATCATTTAGCAATAACCATGATGTAATATATTTTGTATATCCAGTTTTTTCAATTCCCCATAACTACAAGCTAGTTAACTCTTTTTTTTTATTTAAAACGAAATTTCGCATGTAACGCTTAGCTTTATCATTTTCGTATATACCAACGAATGTTCGATTCCAAAGACAATTTTCCTGATCGATTGGAGTGAATGGCGTTATTGGATTTCTTATAATGTCAATTACGGTTTTTACCGTAACTTGAAATATATAATATAAAACAATACATATATTTCTTTTAAATAAAATTTAAGCGGCTAAACATTGTTTAAATATAAAATATTATAATAATATAACGAAAAACTAAGTATATTAATGAATTTTATTTTTCGATACAACTGATCAAGACACTATAAAGAACTCTTTTATCGACAGAATTAACCGACATATTTAAAAACAACCTTTCATATATACAATAGCTATAATTATTGTGAGTTCCGACATTGTATCTTGACAAGTCAGTATAAAACTTTATAAGTAAGTATGAAACTAATATTTAGTTTTTCGGCACAAAAAAAAAGGTTTTTTGTAATAAATTTATTTTTTATCAGTCATATTTTTCAGTTATACTGACGTAGCCTATATGCTTCGTAAAATCTGTAATATTAATGACATAATTCTATAGGTATTTATTCACAATTCATACATAAAGTTAAAATATACAATAAACTATAAGGTACTCACTGTCACATAATAAGATTCCTTTCATTTTGGTTTTGAGGGAATAATATATTTTCTTATAATACCTATCGTGCGAATTGAGGGCAGTCCTAAACTGCTAACACCGCGAAACTGTTTGTTGGGCCCATCGATGTTTTGATAACTAACGGTAACTCTTTGGTAACTAACTCGGGCATAAAAATTCAACTCTAAAGAATAAAAAAATATGAAATGCATAATAGTAGTCGCCAATTTTTTGTATCAAAAACTACGATATAATATCTGCCAACTTTAATTGTAGACTCGATGGCATGAGATCTTGCCTGAGAACGCAATAAAGGTATGATCTCCTGGCATAGTTCTTGAAATAATTCACAACTGAGTCTGTAATAACTCACAAACTCAGTGTCGGGAATATTTCTTATATTAAGGCGGTTTCTTCTACGGTCTAATCGTTCTTCACTGAGAGTGGACTCGATTAATAGTAATATTCACCCCATTTCGAAAATAAAAAATTGCTAACGAAAATGAAAAGGTAACATTTTTTACTTCGTCAATTTGAGGTAAGAATTCCGAACAATTAGATGTCAAATTCAAATGTTCATTTCGTAATTTCATGAAATAGAGTAGGTTTAGAAAATAAATATGTCAAACTATTTTCGTTCGTTGAATATTCGGAACGAACGTAATTGTAGTACTATACTATTATCTAGAGGCGATTAAGATTCTGTAATATATTCAAGTACCAAAAATATACCTTACAATTTTCTTATAATTTTTATATAATTCCATGTTATATGAAAATTGGAACTTTCAGCCCAGTCTCCTCTACATATTTACAGATTGGGTATTTTTTTTAATTAGCTGTGTATTTGGTTACAGATAGAACCGTTAGAAATGTCATCGGGAGACCCAACTTCAATATCTTTCCCCCCACATTGTTAGGTTCAATCGGCGGTCGTATAGCACCGTTCATGAACCTTAATGTCATGGTTAGGTAAATGATAATATTACATCTAATTTTGTGTTGTTATACTATTGTTGTGTATTTATTCTTTTTGTACAAGAACGTTAGGGCAACGTTATTTTTTCTTTTCCAGGAGGAACATGACTTTCAAAAGTAGCGCAAGAAATCGGCGGTCAAAACTGCCGCAAATGATCGCATTTGAATGAGACGACACACATTTTGAAAATTCTAATTTTTCACTGATTTAAATATTATAATTGATTTCATAGGAAAAATTACTTGCAGACTAATCAAGCATAGTTGTTGGCAAAGATATCGTAGTTTGTTGCTGCATTTTGAATTCATTAACATGGGCTCCTTTGTATTTTAAATTTACATTCCTTTTGACTTATACTATTGTTTAGCTTTAAATATTGAATCCATTGAGTTGTTTCGTACACATGTACCAAACGACAAATAGATTCAATAGATTTGGGTCGGACCTATTTTCTATTTTAGGTACGTACCTGTGCACTTGCCATCGACAACAAGCTCTAACTTCTTATTTGTAATGCAGTAGTGTAGGACCAACGACGATAATGTTTACGATATATCCTGACTTCACCCCAGACAACAAGCGTGAGAACATATTAATATTTGTTCCCTATCACCTCCATCTTGCAATGCTATTTAATATAAAAGGATTATATGGTACATATCACTGACAATGAATAATAGCAATGCTATGTTTTTTGCTTTTAGTTAAATCTAATGATGTGCTTATCGGTATTTTAATAGTGATAATTTTTAAATAATAATGTTTTCTGAGGACTCTGGAATGTGAAAGCATTTAAGAATACGAAAAGTGTGTTTCTTATCTATCAACATAATACGAACCAAATTTTGCAAAAAAAAATGTCTCAAAGATAACAACAAAAACAATAGCCAATAACATTTATGGCATACGGTCATTGCGAAGTGTATTGTAACATAAAACAAAAATAAGGGACCGGCTTAATTTTTTACACACCAAAAGGATTATTAACCTTACCTGACCTGCCTGAAGCCTGCATTTCTAAATAAAGGAATTCTATAGAAAAGTGGATTTGGGGTTACCCGCATTTCACAATATAGACCCATTACTTGTAAAAAAATGAATAGAAAAATATTATTCACAGCGATTCTGCTATCAGGAGGTGTTCTAGAAGAACACATAAGCGATCGAGGCAGACATTTTGGTAAAATTTTATTAATTGTAAACTAAATAAGATTATACTTTGCGCTTCCGTCCTCGAGATTAGTATTCTAGATTATTAACAACATGTAGTTACGCCTAAGTGACACCGCTATACACTATAGTTGAGAGTTTTTTTTTTTTTTTTTTTTTGTGGGTAGTTGGTGATATCTATTCAGTCGCTGCTCGATCTTTGTTCGTCATTCGCATTCTAGTGCTCCACCGCTCAACACGTTTCCCGCGTATTCGCGTTCGTGTCTCCGAAAATGCCAAAACGAAAGCGTTCTGATAATTTGGAGGACGATTTAGTTAATTTAATGCGTAAAATTAAAAAACTCGAAAAGAAAATACGTCGCAGAAGGGACTCGCATAGTGATTCTCAAAGAGAAGACTCGCCAACTCCGGATCCAAGGACACAGAGCGTCGTTCATCAACCAGGTACCTACATTTTAATATCTTAATTATTTCGATATCACATAGTGTTTATCCAGACAAATGCAATCGAAATCGTCAGCGGGACTATTTCACAGCATTAAAAAATTGAAGGGTTATCGTATAATTCAGCGGGAGTTATACACAAACCCATTAAGTACATGAAATTACACTTAAATAAAATATATTTTAAATTCATATTCGTAATTTTAGAATAAGTGTATACATAAAAAATGTCTGGCCGCTTGAAACATGTACAAGCTTATACTTTTAATATGGATGTAATCAGAGCCGTCATCGGGACGAGTTCAAACTCATCCATTACAATAAATCTACCAAGGTTTATAAATATTTATAATATAAAATTACCTACATCTAATACCAAATTTTGGCGCTCATTCTAGAGACGTCCCCACCGATCTTGGATCCAGACGACTGGTTACCAAAGTCCCTTGATACATTTGAAGATGACAGCAACGTAGAAAATAAGACAATAGATTTGTCACAAGACGAGCCAGCAATAGCTCAGACATCTTACCAAAACGCTCCGACTTCGGAATCCAATGTAGAACTGCCTCATCATGCGGAGTTAGACAATGACACATTAGAGATATTGGGTGAAGACCCATCATTAGAAATTAAATTTGGAAATGAGATACGCTCAGAGTTGGCATCTCGCTTACAACATATAGCACAAGAGGGCCTGAGTAAAGAGATAAGAAAAGATCTTGTTGCCAAACACCCCTTGCCCGCTAATTGCATATACATAGGACCCCCCAAGATAAACTTAGAAATAAAAGCGGCTCTCACAGACCTAGCTATCAAGCGCGACAAGGGAATCGAAGCTAAACAAAAGCAAATGACAAGCGCTATAGCTTGTTTAAGTGAGGTTATCAATTCTCAACTAAATCTCAAGGATAGAGATAACGAATTACTGCAGAAGCTTATGGATACAACTCGTATTCTCTGTGATATACAACATGCCGATTCGGCAACTCGAAAACTATTTATTCTGTCTTCGCTGAAGAGGGATATGAAAGAACACCTTACCAACACTAAAATCGATGCATATTTATTCGGCGAAAACCTAGCCGAAACGATAAAAACCGCTAAAGCAGTTAATAAATCTGGAATGGAACTAAAAGCAGACGCCATTAATAAAAATCAACCCAAACGAGGAAGCACGTCGGTACCACGACCTTTAAACCGGAAACCTCCGGCTCCGGCGCGCAGGCCGCCGGCTGCGCCAATACGGAGTCGAGGGCCTGTCACTCAGAGATCACAGATGGCTCTCACACAGCCGCACGCGTACTCGTCGAGAGCATCGTGGCTTCCACCTCCACCTCCACCACCACCGCCACCGCCACCGCCGCTGCCAGCTCAACCGTCGACAGCCCGCCGTCGTTACTAAATACAGTTAAGTATGCTGGACGTTTAGCACATTTTCATAATCAATGGTGTCAAATAACGAACGATCATACTATACTTTCGTGGATAGAAGGTTACAAAATAAAATTCTCGACACCTGTTTTTCAATGCTCGAAACCTGTACTACCTAAGTATACAGAAACCGAAAAACAACAGTTATTTGTTGCAATAGGAAACCTCTTACAAAATGGTGCCATTTCACAATGCAAGCCATGTCGTGGACAATTCCTGTCAAGCTATTTTCTTGTACAAAAACCGAACGGGAAAATGAGATTTATTTTAAATCTTAAAAAATTAAACAAATTTATAACAAGTGACCACTTCAAACTTGAGGATTTACGTACTGCATTAAAGTTAATATTTAAAGATTCCTTTATGTCCACATTAGACTTGAAAGATGCCTATTTTTTAATTAAAATGCATGATGAATCAAAAAAGTACCTCCGGTTTGTCTTTGATGGAATAATGTTTAATGTTCTCCCGTTCGGTTTAAGTACTGCCCCATACGTCTTTACAAAATTATTAAAGCCAGTTGCAAAAACGTTGTGTTCCATTGGATTATTATCGACACTGTATTTAGATGATTGGCTTTTAATTAGTAATTCCTACCATAATGCTTTGGAAAATATTGAAATAACTAGAAAATTATTAACATTATTAGGTTTCATCATAAATGATGATAAAAGTTCTCTTGTACCTTCAAGATCATGTAAATTTCTAGGTATGATCATAGATACGCATACCATGACCCTTAGTTTACCGAATGAAAAAAGGTCACGCATTAAATTTGAATTGGAAAACCTTCTCAAATTAAAACGCTGTAAGATTAGAAAATATGCTCAAATTGTTGGTTTACTTGTGTCGGCCTGTTCTGCCGTTGATTACGGCTGGCTTTATACTAAGGAACTAGAACGCACCAAATTCCTTAATTTAAAAAATCATAATGATTACGATAGATTTATGAACATACCTAACTCTATAGAATCAGATGTTCAATGGTGGCTTGCCAATGTGGATCATTCGGTACGTCAAATTAGAGATGACCGTTATGATGCTGAAATTTATTCTGACGCTTCAACAACAGGGTGGGGCGCCTGTTGTAATAACGATAGTACAGGAGGTCAATGGTCTTACAAGGAACAAAAACAACATATAAATTATCTTGAATTGCTTGCCGCCTTTATAGCTTTAAAAATATTTGCCAAAGATTTATATGACTGTCAAATACTTTTGCGCATAGATAACACAACAGCTATCTCCTATATCAATCGTATGGGCGGCATTCAGTTCCCTCATTTGACACAAATAACCAGACACATCTGGCAATGGTGTGAGTCCCGAAAGATTTTTATCTTTGCCTCCTATATTCGGTCTCGTGACAATGAAATTGCAGATGCAGAGTCGCGAAAAATTCACCCCGACGTCGAATGGGAATTGGATGACTGGGCATTCCAAAAAATAGTTACTAAATTTAGTAAACCCGAGATCGACCTTTTTGCTAGTCGTTTGAATTTTAAATGCACGAATTATGTCTCATGGCAAAGAGACCCAGACGCAATTGCTGTCAATGCGTTTACAATAAAATGGTCTAACATATACTTTTATGCTTTTCCTCCGTTTTCCATCATACTTAAAACTTTAAAAAAGATTATTACTGACAAAGCTAATGGTATACTGGTGGTTCCATATTGGCCAACCCAGCCCTGGTACCCCTTATTCAAAAGCCTACTAACCTCAGAATTGGTAATGTTCTCACCGAAAGATAATGTTATTTTATCCCATTCCAGCCCACGGCGGATACACTCCTCCCTTACCCTGGTTGCAGGAGTGTTATCCGGGAAGCATTATCACGAAGGAGCCTACCGCGGGCATCCTTAGATATTATGGTAAACTCCCTATCTGACAATTCCATAAAACAATATGACGTCTGTCTACGCAAGTGGTGGTCGTATTGTCAAAACTACAATATTGACAATTATAAAGCTTCAATCCCCATAGTAATTTCATTCCTAACTCAGATGTTTAACAGTGGCTCTCAGTACGGTACGTTGAACACATATAGATCCGCCTTATCATTGATACTAGGTCCAATAATAAAAAACGATGACCGATTAAGTCGGTTTTTCAAGGGAGTCTTTCGAATGAGACCGCCCCTTCCCAAATATGAATTTACATGGGATACTAATTGTGTCCTTGATCATCTGAGTACATGGTTTTCAAATGAAGATCTATCTCTAGATCGGCTAACTAGAAAAACAGTAACTTTAATAGCTCTCACAACAGCACATAGAGTTCAAACTCTTTCTAAAATAATGGTTAGTAATATAAAATCTTATAATGAACAAATTATTATTTACATCCCAGATATTATAAAAACTTCTCGTCCAGGTATGAAACAACCTCTACTTCTCTTACCTTATTTCAATCATAAGCCCTCTATTTGTCCCGCAAAAACATTAGAGTGTTATTTAAATAAAACAAAGAGTATTAGGAAATCTGATCATCTTTTTATTAGTATAAAAAAGCCTCATAATGTCGTCGGCTCCCAAACACTCAGCCGCTGGATTAAGTGTACGCTCAGTGAGTGTGGAATAGATACATCCATATTTTCTGCACACAGTACACGCCATGCTGCAACATCACGCGCACACTCACTGGGTGTAAGTGTTGATATAATTAGAAATACTGCAGGCTGGAGTGGTAATTCGACTACATTTGCAAAATACTACAATAGAAACATTGTTAACATACATAATAATTTATCATTTTCCAGTGCGATCATTGATAAATGAATTAGGTGATTATAATGATTTTATGTTAATCATCCAGCCTATGATTATTAAGATTATGATGTAATAGTATAATTTGACACTTGTCGCATATTTACCTAATTAAATGAAAATTTTGAAAATTATAAGTTACCCATTATACATGCTATTAAATAAAGTTAAATGGCATATACCCAAGTATTTTATTGACAATATTTCTTGAATAACTCTCAATATCTACATGTTGTTAATAATCTAGAATACTAATCTCGAGGACGGAAGCGCAAAGTATAATTAATGATTAAACGAACTTACCTTAGTGAAGTTCTATCATAATTATACGAAGCGCTTCCGTCCGAAGAGATTAGTATAAAATCCCGCCCACCCTCAGCTTAGCTAAGCCCATACTTTAAGGGGAAATATAATATCAATAAAATAAAACATAACCAATAATTGTTGTATATACATACATATTATATAATATTTTTAGTGGAAATTCATTTTTTATTAATATATATATATATATAAAAAAATAATAATAATAATAATAATAATAAAAAAAAAAAAATGTAAAAGATCACTCCGAACTAAATGACGAACAAAGATCGAGCAGCGACTGAATAGATATCACCAACTACCCACAAAAAAAAAAAAAAAAAAACTCTCAACTATAGTGTATAGCGGTGTCACTTAGGCGTAACTACATGTTGTTAATAATCTAGAATACTAATCTCTTCGGACGGAAGCGCTTCGTATAATTATGATAGAACTTCACTAAGGTAAGTTCGTTTAATCATTAAATATTTTAAAGACTCTGTAAAGAATTTAATGAATAATCAAGTTAGATAGTGATAAATAAGCGAACATAAAAATAACAAATATGTTACGTAGTAAAGATATTATTAACAAGCCACCCACAATGATTTAGAAATTTGCGCTTATAGATAATTTGTCCCATGGAATCTTTCGATATGCTAATAAGTAAAAACTTCCTTCCTAGGCCCATTCAAATTTTACCAATCAAATCTTCCCCCGACTATGAGTCGTTCTGTTCTGTATTACTTAACAGAATTCTAAACTACTGGGTTTGTTTCTTTCTTTTTAGTTTTTATTTAAGTTAATTCTTTAATGTATTTTCTTGAATTCGTTTTTACGCAGTCGGGATTTTTGTTTTTCTTTAAATTATTTATTTTTGTTTTTTACTTTTTAGTTACGATTCGTTGACTTCGTTATAAGATGGTTAATTTCGCAATCAAGTTATTTCATTGAGGGAGTTAATATCGTGGGGATTATCAAGTAACTTGCGGTGGTCTAAACTACTGATGATTAGTCCCTCTAGAGACCTAACTCGGCTCAAAGCTGCATATGCTTTATTTCGTTACCAAAAATATTTGTTTTCATGCTTTTTCACTGTTTTTTTTTTATTTTGTTTATTTATCGTTTATACTGTAAATAAAAACTTTAATCAATAAGTAAGAAAATTAACGAGAATGTTTTGTTAAGCAACTTTAAATCGTTATATATCCTAAACTATTATTTAAAATGAAAAGTGATAAAAGGAACCTAAAGATGCTTTTAAAATACCTATTTAACGACACCCCACTTGACATAGTTCATCGATTTTTATTTATTTAAGTTAGACAATATGGTGTCTGGTTGTCGCTGTGGTGAATTTTGATTACTGTCATGTCTTTAGTGAAATTCGCAAGGTTAAGACGAATCGATTGACGTAAGAATCATCAAAATCGGCATACGCATTTGGTCTCTAGAACGCCACATAGAAACATACATACATAGACTGATAAACACATTACCCTACTTTGCGTCGCGCAGTCGGGTAAAAATACTATAGATTTTGTGTGGTGGGAGGTAAAATATAGTTTAATCTAGACTAAATTACAGTGACTCGACTTGGATCCCATATATTACAGATAACTCGAAGACTGCTTTGGACATTTCAGAATTTATTTTGCTGTTTCAATATATTTCCTCGAACCTGTATATCATCTTATGTAAGAGGTTTGTTTTTTTACTCCCGTGATGTTTGATGTCACGAACGTCCTTTAAAAGTCCGGGTTAATTGTAAAAGTTAACGTTTTAACTTTACACAATTAGTATGGTATGCCAAATTTTATATCGGATAATTGCTTTTACACATCCAGTGATAAGACTTATCTCAACACTAAGAACATTAAAAAATGATTGTATCGCACAGATATCACTTAGTAAGGCAGGAAGTCTCTAATATATTGTTTATCATCGACAGCTCTTTCAAATCCCCATGCACCCATCCCGTGAACAACCCATGCGAAAATTACTTAACAATAACAATCGCGGGTCGCGGTGCTTATCCGTTGCGCTACCGAGCTAGGTAATGATACTGTCTGTAAAATTACAATTTATATGAATATAAATAAAAAAAATATGTTTCAATATTTTGGATACTGCAATGTTAGTTGATTTCAATTATTTATGATCAATGATATTGAATATTATTGATTATATATAGGAATTATAAGCTGGAGCTTATAATGGACATGTAGTATCCGATCCCGCTAGTGGGAGATCAAGCGAAAAGAGCGTTGCGCTGCTGCAATTAAGCATCTAGTAGTTTACGGTGAACGCACGTAGTATAAGGTTTTCGATAGTAAATTCTTATCAGGTTTGGCTTACGTCTTCGCGGCTAGTGGAGGTGGTTGGTCAAGCATCTCACGGAAGTATATATTAGTATACGATTTCCGTCGAGTGTGCAAGGTCGAATTTAATTCATTTAATTTTAGTTCTCTGACGCTCTGCGACAATTATTAAAAAATCAATTCTAAAATTATTTTGAAATGGGATTAATGGGTTTGTCAAAACAATTTCGTATTATTTAAAATACACACTTTATTTCAAGCACCATTGAATCTTTTTCTAATAAAACCGACCATTTACTCAATCATTATACCTCTGAAAGTGATAAAGTTAGCTATCAAAGCAGCGTATGCAACAAATAAATCTCGAGAATTATTCATTGTTTAACAATACACAACAATTCGTAATTTAGCAGCGGCCGAGCTAGACCCCGCGCTGGCTAGAACGTCGCAACAATATGCGACAGATACCAAAAATGTAACGTGCGTAAACGAGACAGACGATCGCTCAATGAGATGAGTAAAATTTTTACGTTAGCCTTAGCCTTATGGGTTGCAGACGCGCAATGGTTTGTATATAAGTTTTTTTTTAAAACGGATATAAGGCGGTACGAAGTTCACCAGGTCAGCTAGTGATAAATAAGCGAACATAAAAATAACAAATATGTTAAGTCGTAAAGACATTATTAACGAGCCAAATATTACTATAGACTTTTCTTACATATTTGTATGCAACAGCTGTATTATAATTTAGAATCAATGCAAAATTCGCACGCAGGTTTGTAGGTTGTTTAATTTCTTTAGTTGTATAATTAATGAATTAACGAAGCACTCCACTGCTGTATGCACTGCTTCATGTAAAAGTTTGTTTTCATTTTGAACTAAACTTTCCAGAAGAAATTGAGATTTAAGTTTTTTCATTTCTGTTGATTCATGTATTAACATTGTTATTTTAATTTTGTTATTTTCAACTAAAACTCTATTGACGATATAGATAATCATTCGGGCCTTGTGGTTCAAAGATGCTCGCATCAAAACGAAAGAACCGATGTTTCGTCACGACTTGTTGCATCAACGAGGTTTCAACTTTTAGAGATCATAGAAGCCAATGGCAGTTACATCTCTCACTCAATTTATTGATTTTTATTTTTCCAACCTCTTCTGTATTTAACATATGGACTGCTACGTTATTGCTGCTGTGCTCGTGTTCTTTTAGTTTTTAGGAGAAGTTGATTCTGAGTGTAGTCGTATTAACAAGTATTTTTAGTTTTCTAAAGCGTGCCGCTATGACAAATATTAAACTTGAAGCTGTGAGAAAAATAAGAGTTATTACCACAGGATATTTTCCACGATCTATAAATATTTTCCCAAGCTATTTTGGATTTCCATATTGGTAATTTATTTTCTTCTATCCCATTATATACAATAACCGATGTGATGAGCTAAGCGGGCAAAGGCTGTTGAATGAAAATGCTAAGTTATAGATATATACGAAGCTATAAATTTATAATAAAATTTTAATAAATTGTAAGAAAAAACTTACTTATAGTTTTCAAATTTCAAAATTACATTTCGCCTTCAACTAAAAGGCAAAATGGTAAGGTCAAAGGGTAATTGGAAATTCTCAATAAAAGTTTAAGTTTTGCATTCAATACATATCATCTAGTTTATGAACTCGTTTCAAAGTCAACTGCTGAAATACAATTGCAACGTAACAATATTCCTGCTCTTCTCATTGGTGTTCTGAGGCACTCGCCCGCTACTAACCCAACGTCAAAAGCCCCGCCCCAAAACAAAATGGCGCCTAACATATAACGAGAAAGCAAATGTGAGCGTTTGTATCATTTTAATCAAGTAAGATCATAAAAATTTCAAATATACTTTCAGAAAATTTTGTGAAGAAAATTGTATAATCCAAAATAGACAAAACAACGGTAAGATATATATAAAAAAATTGATGGTGTTTGAAACGTCATGAACACAATTTTTTAAACTTTTTTGAACCGAAAATTTTACGACATTAAAGTTAATGTTATAAGTATAACTATAATTCAAAATTTTAACTATTCCTGAAGACAAATATACGTCGAAAAGTGGTTCGAGCGAGAACGTCTTCATCTTATACAAAACTCGCCAACTAAATAGATTGAGAAAAGTCTTCAACTACAACAACAAACTAATAGGATATGCTTATGCATGACTTTGCATCGCATAAATACAACAAGTATTTGTTGTTCAAACTCAAATAATGCAAATTTTCAAGTAAAATAAAACAATTAAATGATTTACAATTACATAATCATTTATTCATTCAAAAAGTATTACAAGCAATTGAGAAAGTCAAAACTTTATGCCATCGGTTCGCAAATCTACGTCGGGAGACCTTCTACTGAGAAGAACCGGCAAGAAACTTAGCAAGGGCTGCTTTTTTCTCTCTGATTTTCATACACAGAAGTCTTATTGAAAAATGACTTCCTTAGAACATTAAGTCACTTTCCATCACAATATTTAAAAACTACCTGCAGATAATTCATTCGTTAATTAGTAGAAGAAATAAATCTATTAACCGAAAGACTACAATATGACAAACTATATTGCTTATATCCTAACTTAAAAGTAGACTATAATATTCATAAAATAACAATTAACGCTAAATACAAACTAAAATACATGTGCAGATAGTTATAAGTAAACAAAACCTTGTCTCACTAAACGCGATGCCTTATAAATTTCAAATTCCCCATTAAATTGATGATACGACCGAGGCGAAAAGAAGAAATTACCCTTATCATCAGCCTTAATTTTGTAATTAATGTCCCCAATATAGAAGGCCTGCCTTCTATATAGGTAGAATAAAATAGAGGAAACGTGTCATGATTTATCACGTGGGCCCAGTGTATATTGGTGTGTACTAACGACTGCAGATATAGAAGAGATCAAAGGGTTACAGTGTCTTCAAAAAAACGGGGAGCTCCAGTTATTATTCACCCATCATGAAGTGGCCACTGTATCGCAAACCGAACACGCTAATGCGCCAGATCTTGTTGGCGCGCTGTGTCATCACGGCACATACGACCGCCGCCTGCGTCCACATGCATCGTCGGCGGAGGGAACATGAAGTCAAGTTCTTCTGTAATTAGAAAGGAGCATTTAATTTGCTTATATAAATAACATAATAGTATCATTCTCGCTGCAAGGTGTCTTTAAATTACGGAAAATATACTGTCGTTTACAATGAGTCACACGTCATACAGGCGCTAACAGCAAACAAATTTTATATTTAAAATACTTTCTTTTGATAGGTGTTTTTTAATTTAATATAGATGTATTTTCTGCATGTTTGAAATGGATTATGTAATTTGTTAACTGTAAATATACTACTATTAAGCATTATCCATATTTAATTACTTAACGAAGAAAATTTATTTAACTTACTCGCAACAGGTAAAACTTTATTACAGCCAGGTTTGTAGAGCTTCCTGGCGTTGCACCTGCTTAAGCTTCACTGACATTCGCATTCTCAATATTTGGCTTCATCTGGAAATATAAAACATATTATTTGGAAGAGTCAAAATTAGACCGATTTATCAATATCTCCAAATGTGAGTATACACCTCAGCCTCGCGGTGACGTCGGCCTGCTCACACCGATTGACACCCCGTTTCGTATTAAACGTTGCAAGGTGCTCCTCCTGATACAGATGTTATTTTTTCAATTCAATAATCTTAGTCAGTATGAATATAATTTATTGAAACATTAAAACTTTATCCAGCGTATCTCTTATCGCCGTACAATTCATGATCTATTAAAAATACTTGAAGGATTACTAACAAAAGTGTAGAAACTTTCTTCCAATAATTGACGAGATAAAATATAAACAACAGAACCGGGAATATTAATTCAATGTGCAAAAATATAGTGTTAAAGACAGCTTCCGGTGGGACATCATACTCCGTCCATGGAACTTCCGCCAACAATTACAAATATTAAATAAGGCTCCATAAATTTATTTCCGTGGTTAATATTTCATTAAACATTAAAATGTTATAGTCTGTGGAAAAGATCTTGTAAGTTGATGGTAGTTACTAATTTTTGATTGTCAATGCTTTTAACGGTGGGGGTTTTTTTTTCGAATACATGTAAAAGGTTGTGACTCGGTGAAGATTGGACATTCGACTATTCGTTTTGTTACGGGGTAATTCTACCCGAATAAACACTTGTGAAAAACCAAGACCCGCGTGATTATTTCGCCACTCTGACCCACATCTATTTACACTTCAGAAGTGGGATAAGGAATCAAAATGTCTGGCCCATACATTAATGGACTGGGGCTCCGAAAAAGAAAACACAGCGACTCGGAATCCATCAGCACTGAAGATGGAATAGAAGCTGGCAGTCAAGAACAAGAAGAAAATACAGATTTTTTTCTTTCATCCAGTCTACATAGAAGCTCTCGAACATCTTATAAAAAACGCCGCGTCACCCCAACCGACGCAGAATTAATACCTAAATACCGACCAGAAGAACAAAACAACAACGTGATTGGGTGGTTACATAAGATTGATCAACTTGGTGATATTTATGGTTGGAACAGTAAGGATCGGCAGTTTATTATGCAATTACGCCTGCGTGGATCTGCGAGGGATTGGTATGAAGATTTAGAAGATTACAATCTGACTTGGAAGCAGTGGAAAACAGCGTTGCAAACGGCGTTCCCTCGATCTACAGACTTTGTTGACAAGTTAGAACATATGTTATCCAGATCAAAAGCGGATAACGAAGCAATGACAAAATATTACCACGATAAATTGTCATTACTTAGAAAGTGCAAAATCGACGGAGTAGACGCCATTTCATGCATTATTCGAGGACTACCGGCAGAGCTACGAAATAATGCAAAGGCCTATAAGTGTGAAACGCCTGAACAACTGTATTTTGGATATCTGTCTTCGCTAGAAAATTTCAAACGGGTGGATGCAGCTTATACATCACGCAAGACTATATGGAAGAGAGGAAACGCAAATTCTTCGTCTGCAACAACGACACAGCTTGCTCCGAGGGTGTGCTTCGTGTGTCGTCGCGGCGGGCACGAGGCACGGGACTGCAGGTTCCAGCAGCGCTGTGAGACTTGTCGCCGTGTTGGACACACAACGGCATCCTGCTGGTTCGCTCCGGGTTCTTCAGGTCAACAAGTACAACAGGTTAGCGATATATTACATATCACTTATGATATTTATTTAGATATTTACAAGCGCATAGTGGTTGTAAATGGGATAAAATTAATTGCTTATATTGATACTGGCAGTAAGCTTAATATTATCACAATTAGTGCCGCGAAGAACTTACAACTTAAAATTCAGCCGTCAGCCACAGTAATGAAAGGATTTGGGGGAAGTTGTTTACGATCACTAGGCAGATGCGAAATTATGGTATTGATTGATGGTATAGGATTGAAAGGTAATGTGGAAGTAACAAATTGCAGTATAGCTGACATAGACTTAATAATTGGACAAACAATGATAAATCAGGATAACATTAGCTTAGTTACTACGGCTACCTCTGCGAATTTTGTTCCTTCTAGCAATGTTATGGAAGTGTTACCATCATTTCAGCTGACTCAAGATGAAATGATTACAAAATTTCCCGTATATTTAAAAAATAAGGTTAAAATTCCTAAGCGCAGTCACGCATTTGTTGAGACGGTAATAGAATGTAACAACAATACTGATCCAGAGCTTACGTGTCTTACTCATGCAGTGTATTTCGAATTAGGGAATATGTCATATTTTATTCCAGAGACTATTATTAAATTAAATCATCCTTTTCTAAAAATAATTAATGTAGGGGACGAAGACATTATATGGGAAGCTAATAGGCTGGTAGCAAGGGTGGAATTGATTAACAGTCAAGATTTTAAAATAAGTTCTAACATTTGTATGGTTAGTAAGGGTGAGCCTAGTAGATCAAACATTCGGCAGTCAGATATTAATGTGGGCGACATTAATGACTTTGAAATGAAAATACTACTGCAGTTGCTTAATAGATATGTTGATTCTTTTGCTAGGGATACTAAAGATTTGGGTTGCACAGATTTGATTGAAATGCATATTCAGACTAACACTAACCAGCCTGTTTACTGTAAGCCCTATAGACTATCCTATAAGGAGAACGAAATAGTAAATGAAAAAGTGAAGGATCTATTAGACGCTGGCATAATTAGGGAATCATTTTCAGAGTACGCTAGCCCAGTTGTTTTAGTCAAGAAGAAGGGGGGAGATTATAGGCTTTGTGTCGATTATAGGGCCCTAAATTCGCGAACAGTGAAAGACCGTTATCCACTACCTCACATCGAAGACCAAGTGACTCGGTTGTCTGGGAAATGTTTCTTTACAGCATTAGACCTTGCCCAAGGCTACTATCAGGTCCCGATTGGTGAAGAGTCTACTAACAAAACTGCGTTCGTTACACCGTCAGGGCAGTATGAATTTCTAAAAATGCCATTCGGTCTGGCGAACGCACCGGCTGTTTTTTCAAGACTCATCCAGATGACTCTAGGTAAAGTTCGCAATGAAATAGCCCTTTATTTGGACGATGTTATGATCCCGTCTCTAAGTGTAGAAGAGGGATTAAAATTATTAGAGCGAGTTTTGCAGTTATTAAAGGAAGCAAACTTAAAACTAAATTTAAAAAAATGTTCTTTCTTAAAGTCTACTGCTTCGTATTTAGGTCATGAAATTAGCGCAGGTACGATACAACCAGGACAAGCGAAAGTTAAATGTGTTGCTGATTATAAAAGACCCAGGAATGTCCATGAAATAAGACAGTTTATAGGTTTAACGTCCTATTTTAGAAAATTTATCAAAGGTTTCGCTGAAATAGCTCGCCCGCTCACAGAACTCACAAAAAAAGGAGTTGAGTGGCACTGGGGCCCAGATCAAGACGTCGCTTTCGAGTCATTGAAAAATCGACTGATAGAGAGGCCGGTGTTAGGGCTGTATGATAAGGATGCTAGGACAGAGCTTCATACTGACGCCAGTAAGAACGGCTTAGGAGGGATACTTTTGCAGGAGCAGAGGGACGGTAGTTTAAAACCAATTATTTACTTTAGTAGAGTCACTTCTATCGAAGAAAAGAACTATCATAGTTATGAGCTCGAAACGCTTGCAGTAGTGGAGTCACTTAAACGGTTCCGAATTTACTTAACTGGAATACCAGTAAAAGTAGTTACAGATTGTGCTGCCCTCAGAACTACCTTGGTAAAAAAGGACCTAATTCCTCGCATCGCCCGGTGGTGGCTAACAATCCAAGATTTTAATTTAGAGATAGAATATAGGCCTGGAAAACGTATGCAACACGTTGACGCTCTGAGTAGAAATCCAATTCCACCTTCAGTACTTATTATTGAGAACTCTGATTGGTTACTTACTTTGCAAATGCAGGATGAAAACATCCAAAGTATTTTGTCCCAACTGCGTAATCCAGAAACGAATCCGGATATCAGAGCTAATTACATAGAGAAAGATGGTATCTTGTTTAGAAAAACTTTGGACGGGGAGAGATTTGTAATTCCAAAATTAGCTAAGTATGGGTTGTTACAAAAGATGCATGACCAAATAGGGCACCCGGGTTTTGGAAAATGTGAAAATTCCATTAAGTTACAGTTTTGGTTTCCCAAAATGACCCGTTTCATACGCAAGTACATCAACTCTTGTTTACAATGTGCTTTTGGAAAAGGTAACCATGGTAGAATAGAAGGAGAGCTCAATCCTATTCCTAAGGTTGCCGTCCCTATGCATACATTGCATGCGGACCATCTAGGCCCATTTGTCAAGACCCGCCAAAGAAACGCCTATGTCCTGGTAGTAATAGACTCTTTTACAAAGTTTGTATTTGCGAAAGCTGCTAAAAACTGTAGTTCGATTGAAAGCATCCAAATTATGAAAGAAATTTTCTATCAATTCGGAAATCCCTCAAGAGTAGTTACTGACAGAGGAAAAGCATTCACAAGCCGTTATTTCAAACAATTTTCTGAAGAGATGCAGTTTAAACATATTTTAAATGCTATAGCGAGTCCCCGTTCGAACGGTCAAGTGGAAAGAGTCAATCGCACTTTATTGAACGGGCTAAATACAATGACAGAAAGCGAATGTACATGGGATAATAAATTGCCTGACGTTGTCTGGGGTATTAACAATACTCCCAATGCTACTACGGGCATTACTCCGTTTTCTCTTATGTTTGGTCATAATAATTCACGTTTCCCGGCCTATCCCATAGATGCTCCTCTAGATTCAGAATCCCAGAGACATAATCTAGAAGATAGAAGGCAAACTGCTAAATTGCGCATAGATAGAAATATGACTCTCATGAAAAGTAGGTTCGATAAAAGACACAAGAAATGTACGAAATATAACGTTGGACAACTTGTTTTATGGAAAGGGGGAGTATCTAGAGATACCTCTGCTAAAGTCACAAGGAAACTCGATGGTTTATATACAGGTCCTTACAAGGTATGTAAATCCGATCATTTGTTAAATCGTTACACTATAACCAGCATCAAGGGTATGAAGGGTTATAGACGATTTAGTGCAGTTGTTACAGGCGAATCCCTTCGGCCCTACAAAACTACTATTTCAGATGATGACACTTCTGGTAGTGACCACGAAGTAGATCGCGATGATTTGATTGACCTGTTAGAAAGTTAATTTGTTTTAGTGCACGATTTATAGGAACGTTAGGGACAGATAACTCACAATACTTATTATTGAAACCAAATAGTTTATTTTTATTATAATATTTTGCTTAAGTTTGTACTTACCTATATAATAAGAAATCGACAACCTAATATGTAATCATTTGTAAGTCTTTCAACATAGAAATTTATAACATCAGTTGCAGTAGTTAGTTATTAATACTGAAAGTTGAACAAACTTCATACTCATAGTTTAAAATAAAAGCATGTAATTTTGTTATGATTTAAAAGGATTGATTAATAACATCATTAAATATATTGTAATCACAAACGGAAAAGTGTACAGACCAGATGAGTGAAAAATACTATTCCCTTAGTAGGTATGATTTGAAGATGTAGATAAAGATAAAAATCGTGTAATGAATATTATATCAATAAATTGATTAGAGCGACTGAGTGTTATATTTAAAAATAGTGTACATTATTACCTATATTGAGTATGTCAGCACAAAAGTTACATAGTGGAAGTGATACCACTGCAATAAATTAAATTACTCCCAGTGAAACAAAAGACGGCTGTGTGAACAAGTCCACATCAGTATATGCTAGCTGCAGTCTAATCAGTCTGAAAAGATACAGGGTTGTTTTCGTGTGACTACATGGATTATTACTTAGAATGGCTGTGTGATCAAATTCTAATATAATTACTACATTCTGCTACTACTTAGAATGGCTGTGTGATCAAATTCTCATATAATTACTACATTCTGCTACTACTTAGAATGGCTGTGTGATCAAATTCTCTTATAATTACTACATTCTGCTACTACTTAGAATGGCTGTGTGATCAAATTCTAATATAATTACTACATTCTGCTACTACTTAGAATGGCTGTGTGATCAAATTCTAATATAATTACTACATTCTGCTACTACTTAGAATGGCTGTGTGATCAAATTCTAATATAATTACTACATTCTGCTACTACTTAGAATGGCTGTGTGATCAAATTATCATACTAAGCACAAAAGAAATATCAAACTAAGTATTTAAAAAAAAAAAAAAAAAAAAAAAGAGAACATTTAACTAAAAACACAAAAAGAATAAAAAGGGAAAGGGAGGAAATTAAACGATATCAGATAGTAGATTTTATTTAGTGTTATATCAGGAGACTACTGTGTCCTCTTTATTTTTTTTTTCAGAACTCCAATAGGAATTTTGAGATGAACGATGGTCGTGGGACACGACCAGTGCAGGATGGCCGAGTGTTAAAGACAGCTTCCGGTGGGACATCATACTCCGTCCATGGAACTTCCGCCAACAATTACAAATATTAAATAAGGCTCCATAAATTTATTTCCGTGGTTAATATTTCATTAAACATTAAAATGTTATAGTCTGTGGAAAAGATCTTGTAAGTTGATGGTAGTTACTAATTTTTGATTGTCAATGCTTTTAACGGTGGGGGTTTTTTTTTCGAATACATGTAAAAGGTTGTGACTCGGTGAAGATTGGACATTCGACTATTCGTTTTGTTACGGGGTAATTCTACCCGAATAAACACTTGTGAAAAACCAAGACCCGCGTGATTATTTCGCCACTCTGACCCACATCTATTTACAATAGACAAAAATATGAGTGCTTTTACGACACTTACCCTCACGCCCACTACATCTGGATCGCACCCGTGGAGCCACCACGGCAAACCCCAGACTCGACTGCTTCCACCTTCTAAGGTGAAAGTACCGAGTCTAGAATTGACGTCCATTTCTGTATCAAATAAAAGAGTTACATTTAAATAATCGGTTTGCGTATTTATGATATCTAGATATAGTATAAAACAATGTCGCTTCTCGCTCTCCTACGCTGAAATCTTTAAACTACACGGCGAATTTTAATGCAGTTTTCATCAATATACAGAGTGATTTAAAAGGAAATTTTAAATGTATAAAACAGTACCATTCCGGCGAAGCCGCTGGCTTAAAGTTGTCTGATTCGCGAGTGCAAATAACCCAGACAATAGTGAATAGCGTCCTTGCGGGTTAATATAAAAACGTATTACACGTTTGAGTGTAATATCTATAGAATTGTTTTTACTGATATGAGGTATTTATATCTTACCACATCACCAATGTCTCCATCTAAAAACTCCTCCAAATGCTGCATCTCCTCTGGAGACAGGAGTTCCAGATCCTCGGAATCTAGAAAATGGGAATTCGTATATTTATGATTTAACATATAATTGACATCAATGCAAATGAGTCTTAGGAAAAATAGAATAGATCAAATTACCGTTGGCGATGCTATGGTCGGTCGACGTCGTTGTTGTGGGCTCCGGCGACGTCGTCGCTATTGGCTCCGCTGACGATGTCGCTATTGGCTCCACCGACGACGTCGCTGTGGGTGCCTCTGCTGACGTGTGCTGGGCCGATGTCGATGCTAGCGGCTCCATCACGCTAGCATCCTCGATGACCTATCCATAGAAAAGAACTTGTTGAGTCACTTCTGTCAACTAAACACTGACTTGTTTTACTTTCAAATATGTTTTTAATAATTTTCAAGTAACTACCCCTTTCCTCATGAACGCGTTAATGTATTAAATTTTAATTCATATTCATTCATTTACGGTATCTAGACATAGTATAAAACAATGTCGCTTCTCGCTGTCGTACGGTGAAATCTTTAAACTACACGATGAATATTAATGCAGTTTTCATCAATATACGGAGTGATTTAAGAGTAAATTTTAAATGTTTAAAACAGGACCATTCGGGCGAAGCCGCTGGCTTAAAGTTGTCTGATTCGCGAGTGCAAATAACCCAGACAATAGTGAATAGTGTCCTTTCGGGTTAATATAAAAACGTATTACACGTTTGAGTGTAATATCTATAGAATTGTTTTTACTGATATGAGGCATTAATATCTTACCACATCACCAATGTCTCCGACTAAAAACTCCTCTAAATACTGCATCTCCTCTGGAGACAGGAGTTCCAGATCCTCGGAATCTAGAAAATGGGAATTCGTGTATTTATAATTTATCACATAATTGACATCAATGCAAATGAGTCTTAAGAAAGAAAAATAGAATAGATTGTATTACCATTGGCGATGCTATTGTCTGCCGATGTCGTCGCTGTGGGCTCCGGCGACGTCGTCGCTATTGGCTCCGCCGACGACGTCGCTGTGGACGCCTCTGCTGACGACGTAGGCTGGGCCGATATCGATGCTAGCGGCTCCACTACGCTAGCATCCTCGATGACCTATCCATAGAAAAGAACTTGTTGAGTCACTTCTGTCAACTAAACACTGACTTCTTTTACTTTCAAATATGTATTTAAAATTACAAGACAATTTTCGGTCTCAATTTCCTCCGACGATGGCGGAGACTCGGTCAGTGATCCTATCAACCATAAAAATAAAATTATTAATTGCATTCCGACGTCTAGTTTGCGATATCGCGAAAATCTTGTCGAGTTTGACTCTATAGTTGACGAGCGATACGTGTTTACAGATATAATGATAAATATTTAAATTTAAATCATCATCACCAGCCCTTTTACGTCCCCACTGCAGGGGCTTAGGCCTTCCTTATATTTAAATATTTATTATAAATTTCTCGTAGTGTCCCTTGAAGATTGGATTGGCATATGATGATACCACTTCATAAATAGGAAAATACGAACATATTTCTATGAAGCAGTTAAACATAAATAAAAATTATACTTACTTTGCCCGACGTTGACGGTTGAGCGTCACTGGAGGCCGGCTGTTCCTCTAACCTGGCCTCCAATTCTGCAACTATGGAAAAACAAAACACGATTTTAATACGATCAAATTTAAAACGTTACCGGTCACTTTCGTCGAAATATAAAAAAAAAAAACTTACTCTCGGCTTGCAAACGATTATTTCGGGCGACGATATCGTGGATAGATTCCCGATTACGCGCCTGCGCGAACGCCATAACGGTGAGCGCAAGCAGCTCCGCTAACTTAATCTGGAAAGATATTTTTTGTTATTATCGAAATAGACATTATTATTTTCCCATTAATAAATATTCAATGTCGTTCGAGGATATATCTTCTCACCTTGGCCTCGCAGCCCATCTCCTTCGCTAGTTGAGCGGAGGCGTCGGCCTGGTCGCCCCGACGCTCTCGCTCGTAATGAGCGTTGCGAGCGCGACGTTCATCCTGCAAGTTATATATTTAGGTCAAACCCTGTAATAACCTGTTATATAAGCCAAGAAAATACGAAAATATTTTAAAAAGACTTCAATACAATATAACTGAAAGATTCGCTGGGTATATTATTATTTAATATAAAAACTTTTCGATATCCTTTTTTTCACGAAATAAAATAAAAATTCCAATTGGATTTAAAATTTACCGTACGAAGAAAATAATAAAAATAATAAGATGAAAAATATTAACCCGAGTCAGTGGAACCCTGTTCTGACCAGTTGGTCTACCACGCTTGCGTTCTGGACCGCTTGAAATCTGTTTGATGTGCTGCAATAAATAAAATAATCATATTTTTCTCATCAGCCATTATTTGTTTACAAATTACCAGTTAAAAAAGTTCATCGTTATTTCAGGGACTTTAAGTCGCTTCGAAATATATAGTTTTTGTTTATAATCTTGGAATCTGGTACGAAGCAATGTCCAATAGTACAGACAAAGAAAAATTGGGAAAACCGTATATTTCTGTTGACATCATATAATAAGAATATTTTAAATAATTTTCATTTAAATTTCTGATGTCATTATTTAATAAAAATATTTTTAATAATTTTTAAGTAACTACACCTTAACTCATGAACGCGTTAATGTATTAAATTTAAATTCATATCAAATACTCTAGTCTATAATACCTTTTAAGCTGTAACAAAATAAAACTTTTATTTCAACACAATCAAAAGAAACTGCAATTTAAGCTGCATATTTTTAAACTCGCAACTACTCGCAAGGGAATCAAAACCTAAAGGTTACTTCCACCGACCTCGAATCTTGAAATTTGGCATAAAGTAACGTTTCATAACACACAATAACGGTCTAGAAAAAGTCCGACTCGCAATTTTGTTGTATATTTTACAAGATCAATAAATACAGCGAATTGAAGATCTATTTTCATTTTTTTTTATCTATAATAAATAATCAACCTGACATTTGCATAAAACTATCGAATTCGATATCAACATTTCTAGAAAGTTCTTCCAAATTTTGTTTATTTACTAAGACGAATTTTAAAATCAAATTGTTTTAACCGCCTTTATGATAAGAATAACTTTTTAATTAACTTTTTGTAAATCGATTATTTTTTTTATATAAACTCAAACATATCTCGATCATCTAACAATTCCAAATTACCGATAAGGTTACGATAATAAGATTGGCAAATTATTAGTAGAATTGGCAATTATTCAAATCAAATCAAAATCTTTTTAGAAGCTGTTACAATTTTTTGTAAAAGATGAAACTCTATACAGTTTGCACGTCTACAGCGAGACAGATCTATCAAACCTGGGTAGATTCTCAGAAAATAGTATATTGTGTATAAACACAGAATTAAAATGCCTTTGCTCTTTAAATTACGACTTAACTATGCACGTGATGTAGTATAATGCTAAAATATCAAATAAAAATAAATGGTTAACCAACTTACTTTTCCAGCCATTGTGATGTAGTGTTTTCGCAAAAAAACTAAGGCACAAGAACTAAAAGAATTAAGGCACAAGCACAACGTTGCACTTAAAACTAGAAGGAGTACTAGTGGTGAGTGAAATAGCCTTCCCGAGCTTATATACGAATGCGTGCACGCTCCGCCCTCCTTGTACCCCTACCTCCCACCATTTCTTTACAAATCAGCCGTCCCCTCTTCAGGTTGGGACATTAAAAGATACGTACAGGTAGCGTCAAATACTTAGAGACAAACTTCAAATAATTATACACAACCGATCCAAAGAGTTACATTTTACATTTTTAATTGTCTTTAAAGGAGGATGTTTACAGTTTAGACTGTTATTTGTATGTTTTACGTTATCTTCAGTATGTGACCCATCCTGATGATATTTATTCTCAAAAGGGACTTCATTTTGTTTAAATAGATCCGTTAGTCCTGTTTTTGTATGAAGAAAATGGAAGATTGTCACAAAAAATCATTTGTTTAAACTGAAACCGACATATAATAATCGAAAGATAATTTCTTAAATAAGTTTATTTAGTTCGCTAACCGTCTTTCTTATACCCAAGATATATAGATATTTTGATACTTTTCAGTGAAATATTTATTTAGCATGATGTTGTTTTGAAATAAATATGATTTCACTATGTAACTGACATACTCCACCAAGAACTGAAGTTAAATTTCCAAAATAAGATCTAACAAAAGTATGATTTTTTGGACGAATATCCCGAACGGAAATTTGTGACAAATTTACCAAATAAACAAGAAAAAGCTATTCCATTTGAGTGAAGAAAAGTCATATAAGCATCGCCAAATGCCGCGTATTAGCATTTACTTTATGGCATTGATGTGTTGTTTGTGAGCGATTGATACTTATTAGTGAAAAGATATCTCCAATTTTTAAGCATAGTTATGCTTATGGTAGGCGAAGTTAAAATTCTAATAATTTTAATCACCCGGAGAGATTTTCCGATTCATCAAGTTTATCCACAAAATAGAGAGCGAAGCAGGCTAATTTCTTTCTAGACCTGGAGAGGTATTTTTAGACCATATAATTAATGAACCATACACATTTGACTAGCCAATCAGAGCCAAACAACTTTGTAAGGGACTTGAATTAGACGAAAACAAATTCAAGACCCAGTTCCATGGAATACATACATTGTTCGCTTTTGCATTTCACCAATTTCCATGGAAAAAAAGCTATGCTTAGCACAAATGCGGATGTAATATACTGTTGAAAATCAAAATGTTTTACTTGTTTTAAAGTTTCTTCCCGTAAAAATGGGTTTCACAAGTGATGAACACCAGGAATATGTTAATCAGGGAATTGTTTAATTAAAAAAAGCGTGTGAAGTTTTAGATGAGAACCAACTCTACTTGCAGACTATTACTGGCGTCTCCGGATCCTCCTGCAACTACAACTTTGAAAATTTTACTAATATGGCACTATTTTCTATGCATTTTCCAAGTATTTTTGATACGTTTCAAAGACGATTTCAGCTTCCAAGTTTATATTACGTTCAGAAGCTTTTAAAAAGCTTATTAAAAAGTAAGTATATATATTTGTCAAATTTCGGTAATAGTAGGTATACATTGTAATAAATTAACTGATTCACTATAGAACCCAATCACGTAATGATAAAATAACTAAAAAAATAACAAAGTATGGTTTAGGTACGCTAAAAAAATTAAAATTTTAAAATAGGCTTTTTCAGTGAAACGAACCAAATTAAACCAAATACACAGTAAAAAAGCTCGTAGCTATTTTGAAAGTAAGTTTGAGTTGTAATAAAACACTTAATTTAAAACTATCTTATGGATATATTATTGACATATTCAGGGCAAATTATTGTTCGAAAAATTTGTTTCGAGTCTTAAACAACTATAATTAAACCAGAGGTTACTATTGCGTCCTTTATAATAATAAGAATAATAAAATCAAATATTCATCTCAGATACCTTTACATAATTAATATAGTTTTAAGTCTAAAGTTATAGAAAATGAGACAAAACGGTCAATAATTCAGTGACGGTGAATGCACCCGCAGCCTCTGTTATATTATAGGGTCACTTTTATCTATACCTAACCGAAACTGAAACTATTGAACCCATTGAGTTGTTTGGTACACATGTACCAAACGACAAATAGGTTCAATAGATTTGGGTCGGACCTATGACTGACGTACAGGAAAGTTTTTAGAGGGTTTAGTTTTTTTCTATTTTAGGTACCTGAGCACTTGCCATCGACAACCTGCTCTAACTTCTTCTTTGTAATGCAGTAGAGTAGGACCAACGACGATAATGTTTACGATATATTATTATCTTTACTACGCCCCCAGACAACAAGCGTGAGAATATATTGATGTTTTTTCCCTAACACCTCTATCTAGCAATGCTATTTTGTATAAAAGGATTATATGGAAACTAGCGAGACAGTACTTAAGTATTTAGCATATATAAAAAAAAGATAATAACCAAATCAAAAACATTAATTAGTTTAACGTGAATAGCTTTCATTTGGATAACTATTAACAAATGAGTATATTTTGACCAAACTGTTTCAAAATAAAACAATTACACATTCCTTAAGCAAGACATGACATCATAATATCATTAACAATGAGTAATAGCAATGTTATGTTTTTTGTTTTTAGTTAAATCTAATGATGTGCTTAACGGTATTTTAATAGTGATAATTTTTAAATGATAATGTTTAATGAGGACTCTGGAATGTGAAATCAGTAGAATATTCGGATGCGTAATTACTTTCATATAGTTTCCGTTTTGATTGCTCAAGAATTTTTGTTAAAAATGTGAAATCTAAATATTGTACTTGATTGCGCATAAAAATAAGCGTAGTTCAGCGGATTTGTATAAACTTTCAATCACAGGATTAATTTCCAATTTGGTTTATTAAAACATTGGCTTCATTGTTTTACTTTTTTTTTTTTGTGGCTCTAATTCAGCTTATAGGCAGCATAAGTATTGTTATGCTGCCTATAAGCTTAATTTGAGTAAATTTAAATCTAATCTAGCGCATAGATATAGAAGAATGTAAGAAGTGACTTCAAACCTACGGATCTATCACAAAACTAATTGAACTTCTTACCCTGGCAGTGACTATTTGAATGAAATTTTAGGACAGTATAACAAGGCATACTTTTTTTTATTTACGCATAACAGCATACGCCCTAATTTTTAAGCATAATTTATTTTACGAGGGTTCAAACTGAAGTGCTTAGAAAACTAAAATCTCACCGAAATAGCGAATAATTCATTTTATTATATCTTGACAACGCTTCATTCGAAGATCATGGATGGATTCAAAATAGGCTCCTACTGCGAGCTCGTTTCTTCCAAACTGTTTCCAAGATAAGTGCTAATCAACTGTTAATATTACCTTTCTTATTTCTAGTCTTATCTAACATATTCTACCGTTAGTGACGGAGTGTTTGGACCTCAGTCAAATCATGAGACTTTTTAATATCCATAACAAAGTTGACTTAGACCTCAGTCAAATCATGAGATCTTTTAATATCTATAACAAAGTTGACTTATATCGATGTCTAAGCTTGTTCGAATCTGCTGATAGTAGCTCTTTTGGCTGGCTCTATTATGCACCGCACAACATTGGTGTTTTGTTCAGTCGGCTTCGTCTGTAGAATGTCATCTCTCGTTCATATTATCGGTGTGAATAGTGTGATCACATTTGTTTCAACCAGTAGTAAACAGTGGTACAGGATGCGACTGTAGCATGGAAGGGGCTGATGCTACGTCAACTTAAATAAATGCAAGATAATTTTTATTTACCGAAATAAATAATATTACAAAGATTATATCATTAGCGTACAGTACGCTCGCTTTTTATTTTTCTCACAATTCTTACCTAATCCATCAAACGGTCCTAATCGTCTTTTAATGTATATCTATCAATATTATACGAATAAAATTAAGCAAAATTATGCCTTAATACAACAACATAAACTTTATACCTTTAAAAAAACATTTATGACGTACGGTTACTTTCAAATATATTTGTAACATTATACAAAAAGATGGAATCCGGTTTTTATTCTTAAATGAATACTATTAGATCTAGTAGGACTAAAATGACTACTAAAAGTACCTAAATACTTAATTTTTAACCCCTAAAAGGATTATTACCTCTCCTGACCCTAATTTAGATCAAAGACAAAATTTCTAAATAATGGTAAAGTAAATAAAAAAATTCTTTACAAAATGGATTTATGAATGCCCGCATTTCCCAAATAATCACATTACTTGTAAAAAGCAAAAATCAAACAAAAGGAAATTGCCTTTTACAACAATAGCAAAACCTTCTCAGCGAAAATGAGTGGTCTTGACGAAAACAATAGGTGTATTGATAGATATGATAAGCGTATTATTTATTGTTGTTTCTAGAAAGTTTTTAACTCCAATAGTTTAAATGATTCATTTGCTATTTTTGACCTATATAAATTGTATAAGTGTGTTTCATTATATGCTTATGACATATTCTTTTTAAATTTCGGTGCCGACGTGATTTTTTTGATGAGAAAGGATAGATTGTTTTTCTGATGTCGATCTTACTTAGTGTTTATTATATTGTATGTAAACGAAATGTCATATACTTCTTCCAACTTATAATACTTAATTTGACTATCGACAAAGTACCGCTGATCTTGTGAAGACTGAAATGAAATGAAATGAAAATATCTTTATTCAAGTAGGCTATGACAAGCACTTTTGAATCGTCCAAAAAAAACTTTTTTCCCCTACCACTTGTTCAGGACGTCTTTTAGCTGACAAGAAGAACAAGCGAAAGAAACTTACCAGCTTTTTATCATCAGCTTTTTATAATTAGTCTTTATAGAACAAAACGAAGGCTATTAATTCCATGCATTGCGATCCTTAAAATAATCAACAACATCAACTTTATAATAGCCTTTACTCATAAGTATATTCTTTACATGAATTTGAAATTTATTTATGGGTAGGTCAATTACATTTTGTGGAACTTCATTGAACATAGCAATACATTTACCCAGAAATGATCCTCTGGTTTTTTGAAGTCTGAAGCTTGGAACGGCAAGTTTATTTTTATTTCTTGTGTTAAGATTAGGAACACTACTTTTTTTTGTGAAGGAATCGTAATGTTTTCTTGTGTACATAATATTCTCATAGATGTATTGAGAGGCAACAGTCAGAATATTTATTTCTTTAAATATTTCTCTGAGAAATTCCCTAGACCGTAAATTATATATAGCACGGACAGCTCTCTTTTGTAAAATAAAAATATCCTGAATGCTAGCCGCAGAACCCCATAACAATATACCATACGTCATTACACTATGAAAATAACTAAAATATACCAATCTTGCCGTTTCAACATTTGTCAAGAGTCTAATTTTCTTAACAGCAAAAGCTGCAGAACTCAGTCTACTTGACAAGCTATCAATATGAGGATCCCATTGCAGTCGGGAATCTAGTGTAATACCAAGGAACTTTGTCGATTCTACTAACTCAACTTTTTCACTATTTACATTTATAAGTGTACTGACATGCCTAACATTAGGTAATGCAAACTTTATGCATTTCGTTTTATGTGAATTGAGCTTTAAATTATTATTATCAAACCACTGTAGAACATTGTCGAGAGCATTATTTACATCGTCAAAACAATCATTACCCTCTCAACTTTAAACAGTAAAGAGGTGTCATGTGCAAATATTACTGTCTCGCACAAATTCTTCGAACTGAGAAATAATACATATATCATGGATTTACGCTCGACATTCACCTCACGGGGAAATATTACGTTCACAAAAACCCTTTAAATCCTTTAAACACGATACTATATGAACCATTGTTTGGAAATTCTGAAATTACGAATATCACGGGATGATTATTGGCTTTATTATTAATTATTGTTTTTGGAAAAATATTGTTATATCATTTAGCAATAACCATGTTTTAATGTATTTTGTATGTCCAGTTTTTTTCAATTCCCCATAACTAGCTTGCTCTTGATAAACATTACCATTGACAAGCGAACGAATGTTGGAACATCATAACATGCGGTTTTAACACCTATCTCAACGCTAACTATATTTTTAAAAAGATTGTATCTGACAAAGATTGCTTAGTTAGGCCGGGTTACGATTGATTTCGGGCAATTAATTTAACAGACTATATAAAGTTTTGTGTAGGGCTTTATTTAGTACCTATTTCATTGTCTCATATACCAAAACGTTATCATTATCTAGAGTAGTGACACCTGAACACGATTGTAATTCGAGTAAAAACAAAAACAAAGAGACGGTGAACATCAACATTTTTCAATGAAAATGAAAAGTAACAACATATCGACAGGCTAATTGTCCTTTGTCTATGAAGTTCATTTATTACCTCACTGGTGAGATAACCTCGTTTGAATTACTTGTCACGACAAAATGAGGGAGTACTCGTTTTTGAACTTTTATCTCCTCACTTTTTCGAAAGGCCTCGGGAACGAGGTGCAAACAGAATATGATTCACCTCACTCAGCAGGAAAAGTGATTTATTTAGAATGAAAGGTTGAGTCGCTACATAATCAACATATAAACGATTGTTATATATTTGGTAAATTTAGCATTCACAATACTATACCGAAAAATATTCTCATTAAAATATGCCTCATTAAGAATATTTTTCATGATAACCTTTCAAATTCCAAAATTGCTCAAATATAATATATAATAATAACAAAATTTTGTATCTTTGTCGAAAATATTTTTTATAATATTTCTTTCGGCTGTTTGAGTGGATTGTCTGAACATTGATGAAAAGGCGCTCTGTAGTAGCGGAAAAAAACAAGTGCTTGAATAATTAGATAGTCCTGTTACGTCATGGGTGCTCAGTGGTTAGAGCAGCCGCCCGGATTCTAACTGGAAAGCACTCGTGACAATCTAGTTTTGTAATGTAAATGAGATTTTAATGGCATAAAACTCGACTTAAGTTGACTTAATAGCTATAGACTCCCCTAAAAACACAAAAGACATCCCAACAACGACTACCACGAAATAAACTCCCCCAAAAGAACACACCCAAACAAGATCACCGGTCGAGACCACCTCAACCACAGCATCACAACAATCAGAGTCCACTACACAGACCACCAAATCGGAACACACATCAATACAGGTACAAACCAGCAACGACTCATACGATATCACACCAAACCCAATAACAACCAAACATATAAAAAGATAACAAAAATCTGTAAAACGGCTGGGCACAGCTACGACTGCATTCAAAGGTCCTTCAAACCTGTGCTGAACAATATCTTTTGCACAAATATAATCAAAAAAGACACACACCGGCGGGTTGAGGAGGGCGGTTGCAGTAAAAAACGCCCAAGCCACTTACTTACAAGCCACGTAGGTCAGGTCATTATTAACTCATTGTTGTGGACTACTATAGTAGGTATAATGAGGTTAAAATTCTAAAAAATCAAACCGCAGAGACTACGATTAAAGTAAGAACATCTAGGCTATAGAAATATGTTGAAATATAGAATGTAGCGAATTTATATATGGCATTGCCGCATTCGCACAAATAATCTTGTTTCACGAGAAAAACGGAATCAAAAAGACGGTGAACTTCAAAAGCAAATCCTTTCATGCTTGCGAAAACAATAGTATCTAAACATCAAAGAAACAGGGTAATAATCTTTTGTCTGAGAAGTTTAAAGCAAGAAGTTAATAGCACGGAGTTATTAGAATTATTAAAAAAATTGCAAGGTCAAATGTTTCAACTACTTTGTGAGATATGTTATGAAAGCGAATTTATGAAAACGCTAGGTATTAAAATCCTTTCGGTATTTAAACTGGAAGTTATTTATGACAAAAAAATATAAATGAACTAGAGATACTTAGGTACTGTGACGTCCGGGTACATTATTATAGGGAACGTCTACTTTTGATATTTGTAATTGTACCTATTTTGTTCTTTTCTACCAATTTCA
Source organism: Diatraea saccharalis (assembly GCA_918026875.4). Classification (NCBI taxonomy): domain Eukaryota; kingdom Metazoa; phylum Arthropoda; class Insecta; order Lepidoptera; family Crambidae; genus Diatraea; species Diatraea saccharalis. The sequence continues at coordinate 27,494,326 of OU893333.1, read as the reverse complement.
TATCTGGTAAATAAAATCTTTTCTGAAAGTGTCCAAGGTCATTGTAAATAATTTAGTAACAAGAAGCAAAAATATATTAAGATTAACTTTTTAGTTAATCGTAAACGAGACAGACGATCGCTCAATGAAATGGGTGAGATTTTTACTATAGCCTTAGTTTTTTTAAAACGGTTCTAAAGCGGTACGAAGTTCACCGGGTCAGCTAGTGATAAATAGGCAAACTAAAAAACAAATATGTTAAGTCTTAAAGACATTATTAACGAGCCAAAAATTACTATAGACTTTTCTTACATATTTGTATGCAACAGCTGTATTATAATTTAGAATCAATGCAAAATTCGCACGCAGGTTTGCAGGTTGTTTTAATTTCTTCAGTTGTTTAATTAATGAATTAACGAAGCATACCACTGCTGTAGCTTCATGTAAAAGTTTGTTTTCATTTTGAACTAAACTTTCCAGAAGAAATTGAGATTTAAGTTTTTTCACTTCTGTTCTTTCTTGTATTAACATTGTTATTTTAATTTTGTTATTTTCAATTAAAACTCTATTGACGATATAGATAATCATTGGGGCCTTGTGGTTCAAAGATGGTCGCATCAATACGAAAGAACCAATGTTTCGTCACGACTTGTTGCATCAACGAGGTCTCAACTTTCAGAGATCATAGAAGCCAATGGCAGTTACATCTGTCACTCAATTTTTGTGATTTTTATTTTTCCAACCTCTTCTGTATTTTATCATATGGACTGCTGCGTTATTGCTGCTGTGCTCGTGTTCTTTTATGTTTTTAGGAGAAGTTGAATCTGAGTGTAGTCAAATTAACAAGTATTTTTAATTTTCTAAAGCGTTTCGCTATGACGAATATTAAACTTAAAGCTATAAATAGTTTCTCAAGCTATTTTCGATTTCCATATTAGTGATTTCTTTTTTTCTATCTCATTATATACAATAACTGATGCGAGGAGCTGAGCGGGGATAGGTTTGATAAATGAAAAAACCTGGTTTATAGATATATCCAAAGCTAGAAATTTACAATAAAATTTTAATAAATTGTAAGAAAAAAGTTACTCATAAAGTAGTTTTCAAATTTCGAAATTACATTTCGCCTTCAACTAAAAGGCAAAACGGATAGGTTAAAAGGTAATTGGAATTTTTTAATAAAAGTTTAAGTTTTGCATTCAATACATATCATCTAGTTTATGAACTTGTTTCAAAGTCAACTGCTGAAATACTATTACAATATAACAATGCTCCCGCTCTTTTCATTGGTGTTCTAAGACACGCGTCGGCGCGCTAACCCAACGTCAAAAGCCCCGCTCCAAAATAAAATGGCGCCTAACAAATTATGAGAAAGCAAATGCGAGCGTTTGTATCATTTTAATCAAGTACACTCTAAAAAATGGAGGCCAACAAAGAGCGATTTTCTCTTGGTTGACATAATATTGAATAAAACAATTACTTATTTACATAAATCAACCAAAGCTGAAACATTGAACCAACTAGTTAAAGTATGGTTAAATTAAAAATTTGGTAACCCTGATTAATTCTATCAAATATATTTATCGTATCTATCATTAGTGGATTTTTTTTGTGTGAATCGATTATTTTTAATAGTTAAATTTAACAACTAAGTATGTTGAAGCAATTTATACAAATTAATCAAAATAAATAGGTAAAGTAATAGATTAGACGATTTTTATTGTTGCAGTAATAAGTTCTCGTATTTGGTTTAACAAAGAACGTTAGTAGAACCAAAAAAACCCTTTGTTTTTCAAACAACAAAGTCTATTTAGTCAATTCAAAAACATGAATGATTAATGGTAACTCCTTGACATTATTGGACTAACTAAAATTAAGCTGTTCATGCTACTAACAATGTATTTGCTAAAATAATTATCAAATTCTGATTGATTTAAATACTGTCTTATATGAATCAACTAAGAAAAGCGAGTGCCAACAAAGAGTGACTTTGTTAACTCCACACAAACTTATCAAATTCACTTTTCTATTGCGAGAATATTGTTTGAATATTGTTATGAAAAAGATTAATTCAACCAACATGTTGGTCGATATTAATATGAAACACGCCCATCATCTTCATAGGTGCCCGAATAGTTTTAAGTCTGCAAACTAGATGGCGTTGTTCATTTAATGCATCGCGGTACCAGTTTATATCGTTAGATTGTATAAGCAATATGCCGTTTAAAGTAAACTTAATATGGGATTGGAGACCAACCGTTCCAGTTATTTACTTTGGCTCTTTGGTTAGGCTCTGAGCTGTGGTCCGAGTTTAAAATCTGACTCGCTTTGGACCAGAAGTTCAGAATTATCAAACGGCTGAAGTGGTTGGTTGTCTTGGTTGAATTGCCAATGCCATTGGTAAATCGATTAATATAATCATATCTCATGCTTAAGTTGACCAGTCTTTTGGCAGAATTAACTTCGGTAAATTGTTTGAAACAACCAAGTTTCATATTAATATCGACCAACATGTTGGTTGAATTAACTTCGGTAAATTGGTTAGTACAACGATGTTTCATGCTTATATTGACTAACCTATCGGTTGAAAGAACTACGGTAAATTGGCAAGTACATATTTCATGGTTAAATTGACCAACTCTTTGGTCAAATTAACTTTCGTAAATTGATTAGTTTAGCCACGTTTCATGTTAATTTTTACCAACCTCTTGGTTGAATCAACTGTGGTAAATTGTTCATACAGTCACATATCATAGACATATCGACTACGATCTTATTTAAATTGAAGACTAGGAGGTAGTTGCTATAGTTATTTATAATGATCAAATTGAATGAAATCTTAACTATCTTAACAAAGTAACTATAGTAAAAATAATAAAAACCATCTTATTTAATGTATCTAACATCTTGTCAGGCTCATATGGAAACAAGATGCTTGGTCACATATATCACAATATTGTTTGATTTAACAATTTTTTTTTAGAGTGTAAGATCATTAAAATTTCAAATATACCAGTTCGTTCAGAAAATTTTGTTTTTGAAAATTGTATTAACCATATATAAAAAAATTGATGGTGTTTGGAAATGTCATGAACACAATTTTTTAAAACTTTTCTGAACCGAAAATTTAACGACATTAAAGGTAATGTTAGAAGTATAACTATAATTCAAAATTTTAACTATTCCTGAGTACAAATAGACGTCGAAAAGTGGTTCGAGCGGGAACGTCCTTCGTCTTATACAAAACTCGCCAACTAAATAGATTGAGAAAAATCTTCAACTACAACAACAAAGTAATAGGTTATGCTTATGCATGACTTTTCGTCGCATTAATACAACAATTATTTGTTGTTCAAACTCAAATAACGCAAATTTTCAAGTAAAATAAAACAATTAAATGATTTACAATTACATATTCATTTATTCATTCAAAAAGTATTACAAGCAATTGAGAAAGTCAAAACTTTATGCCATCGGTTCGCAAATCTACGTCGGGAGACCTTGTACTGAGAAGAACCGGCAACAAACTCAGCATGGGCTGCTTTTTTCTCCCTATTTTTCATACAGAGAAGTCTCATTGAAAAATGACTTCATTAGAACATTAAGTCACTTTCCATCACAATATTTAAAAACTACCTTCAGATAATTCATTCGTTAATTAGTAGAAGAAATAAATCTATTTACCGAAAGACTACAATATGACAAACTATATTGCTTAAATCCTAACTTAAAAGTACACTATAATATTCATTAAATAAAAATTTACGCTAAATACAAACTTAAATACATGTGCAGATAGTTATAAGTAAACATAACCTTGTCTCACTAAACGCGATGCCTTAAAAATTTCAAAGTCCCCCCATTAAATTCCTAAATAACGTCTACAACAAAAAGATGGGCGGAATGAAAAAGCGGCCTCTATAATCTATTATCGAGGAAAAAATCATCTAATATGGACATCGCTTCAATTATTTGGTACTACTGCCTCATTTTTCTTTTGATTGAAGATATGACCGCGGCGGAAAAGAAGAAATTACCCTTATCATCAGCCTTAATTTTGTAATTAATGTCCCATATAGGGTAGAATAAAATAGAGGAAACGTGTCATGATTTATCACGTGGGCCCAGTGTATATTGGTGTGTGCTAACGACTGTAGATATAGAAGGGATTAAAGGGTTACAGTGTCTTCAAAAAAACGGGGAGCTCCAGTTATTGTTCACCCATCATGAAAATAACCACTGTATCGCAAACCGAACACGCTAATGCGCCATAGACCTCCCCAGGAGAGAGCCTTAATTTATTATTAACCTACACTTAATGAGATCTGGTTGGCGCGCTGTGTCATTACGGCACATACGACCGCCGCCTGCGTCCACATGCATCGTCGGCGGAGGGAACATGAAGTCGGGTTCTTCTGTAATTAGAAAGGAGCATTTAATTTGCCTTATTATATATATAACAAAATAATATCATTCCCGCTGCAAGATGTCTTTAAATGACGGAAAATATACTGTCGTTTAACCCGTCATACAGGCAACGACAGCAAACAAACTTTATATTTTAAATATTTCTTTTGATAGGATGATAATAATACAAAATTAACGAAGTTTAATAATTATTCACTTAATTTAATTTAGATGAATTTTCCGCATGTTTGAAATGGATCATCCAATTTGTTAACTGTAAATGTACTATTATTAAGCATTATTTATATTCAATTACTAAACGAAGAATATTTATTTAACTTACTCGCAACAGGTAAAACTTTATTACAATCAGGTTTGTAGAGCTTCCTGGCGTTGCACCTGCTTAAGCTTCACTGACATTCGCATTCTCAATATTTGACATCATCTGGAAATATAAAACATATTATTTTGAAGAGTTAAAATTAGACCGATTTATCAATATCTCCAAGTGTGAGTATATACTGCACCTCAGCCTCGCGGTGACGTCGGCCCGCTCACACAGATTGACGCCCCGTTTCGTATTGAACGTTGCAAGACGCTCCTCCTGATACAGATTTTTTTTTTTTAATTCAATAAACTTAGTCAGTATGAATATAATTTATTGAAACATTAAAACTTTATCCAGCGTATCTCTTATCGCCGTACAATTCATGATCTATGAAAAATACTTGAAGGATTATTAACAGAAATGTAGAAACTTTCTACCAATAATTGACGAGATAAAATATAAACAACAGAACCGAGAATGTTAATTCAATGTGCAAACATATAGACAAAAATCTAAGTGCTTTTACGACACTTACCCTCACGCTCACTACATCTGGATCGCACCTGTGGAGCCACCACGGCAAACCCCAGACTCGACTCCTTCTAAGGTGAAAGTACCGAGTCTAGAATTGACGTCCATTCCTGTATTTAAAAGAGTTACATTTAAATAATCGGTTCGCGTATTTACGGTATCTAGACACGCCGAAATCTTTCAACTACATGGCGAATCTTAATGAAGTTTTCATCAATATACAGAGTGATTAAAGAGGAAATTTTAAATGTATAAAACAGGACCATTCAGGGCGAAGCCGCTGGCTTAAAGTTGTCTGATTCGCGAGTGCAAATAACCCAGAAAATAGTGAATAGCGTCCTTGCGGGTTTATATAAAAACGTATTACGCGTTTGAGTGTAATATCTATAGAATTATTTTTACTGATATGAAGCATTTATATCTTACCACATCACCAATGTCTTCGTCTAAAAACTCCTCCAAATGCTGCATCTCCTCTGAAGACAGGAGTTCCAGATCCTCGGAATCTAGAAAATAGGAATTCGTTTATTTATAATTTATCATATAATTGACATCAATGCAAATGAGTCTTAAGAAAGAAAAATAGAATAGATCGTATTACCATTGGCGATACTATGGTTTGCCGACGTTGTCGCTGTGGGCTCCGGCGACGTCGTCGCTATTGGCTCCGCCGACAACGTCGCTGTGGGCGCCACTGCTGATGATGTAGGCTGGGCCGATGTCGATGCTAGCGGCTCCAATACGCTAGCATCCTCGATGACCTATCCATAGAAAAGAACTTGTTGAGTCACTTCTGTCAACTAAACACTGCTTTCTTTTACTTTCAATTGTTTTTACTGATATGAGGCATTTATATCTTACCACATCACAAATGTCTCCGTCTAAAAACTCTTCCAAATACTGCATCTCCTCTGGAGACAGGAGTTCCAGATCCTCAGATTCTAGAAAATGTGAATTCGTATATTTATAATTTAGCATATAATTGACATCAATACAAATGAGTCTTAACCCTTAACTGGTGACATGGTTTTTTTGTAACGCGACTGGTGACGAGCGGTCTGAGAAGCCGCTGCCGTTTTATGCTTTATAATTAAAATACATATTATATATAAAAGACATATTAAAGAATAAAATAAAACGACGATATAAACAATTTATGTATTTTAATTATAATAAACTTTAATCACAATTTAGGTAGTCTCTTTAATTGAAAATTTGAGGTGAGATCAACATGAGATCAACTCATAAAATCGAATAAAAATAAAAAAAAAATGTAACAAAAACAATAGTTTTCTTAAAATTAACATAATAACAAACCTAAAAAAAATAATTAAGTAATCGTGAGTACTATTTCACTAAAATGACAATGGGTAAACTTTGGTTATTTTTATTGGCAGTCTGGGCACAACTGCTTCGCACATTGCAAGCACACATGCTTTTTACATGACATACACTGATAATTCGATTTACGATTTAACTATAACTAAAACAGGTTTTCCTTGTTTTTGGTCTATTTTCGGAGGTTTGTGGTTCAGGTGGCAAATCAGACCCTAAAATAAGCACCAAGTTAATCCGTATATCACGTATAAAATATGAGTATTATAAACTCTGCGTTGCATATGCAGTAAAACCGCTTTTCTGGCTAATGTCTTAATGAATTGTCCTCTATCAATAGAATGGGCACCATCAGCTTGGTATAAAATATGTGCATTTACTGTACTTACATCCAATACTCGGAAAAATATCACCATGGGCAATGATACATCATCAGTATCACTTTCTGAAACCTCATACGCTATTGGTGAGTTCTGGATAGTGGTGTGACGTGTAGCCGGCTCATCGTCTTCAGAGGCACTTTCTTCAGAATTCGAGTTGTGATCACTTTCCTCCGGGACGAAATTTCCAGGAATATCTTCAGCTTCTGATCCGCTCGAGTCTTTCTCGGCCAGAAAGTCTTCAATTTGACGACTAGTTAAGGCCTCAGACTCCTTACGCTTCTTTTTTGGAGGTTCTAAACTATCCATAGCAATAAATAACTGTGAAAAATGAAAAAAACAATATACCAAATTAACGTTAAAAAGTTACGTAATTGGTGACAGAAGGTCTAAGAGGCCGCTTCGAAACTTTGTATCGATGTAACTTACCGATATGAGCCGGTGCAACAAAGCTTTCTCACTCCACGGCGTAGACGCAACTAAACTTGAAGCTACTCAGGCGCACAAACACAGGAAGCGCGGGGAACGGGGTGAAATGAAGTATCACTAACAACGCTCGGTCTGTGAGACCGCTTGTCACCAGTTAAGGGTTAAGAAAGAAAAATAGAATAGATCGTATTACCGTTGGCGATGCTATGGTTTGCCGACGTCGTCGCTGAGGGCTCCGGCGACGTCGTCGCTATTGGCTTCGCCGACGACGTCGCTGTGGGCGCCTCTGCTGACGATGTAGGCTGGGCAGATGTCGATGCTAGCGGCTCCACTACTCTAGCATCCTCGATGACCTATCCATAGAAAAGAACTTGTTGAGTCACTTCTGTCAACTAAACACTGACTTCTTTTACTTTCAAATATATATTTAGAATTACAAGACAATTTTCGGTCTCAATTTCCTCCGACGATGGCGGAGACTCGGTCGGTGATCCTATCTACCATAAAAATAAAAGCATTCATTGCATTCCGACGTCTTGTTTGCGATATCGCGAAAATCTTGTCGAGTTTGACTCTACAGTTGACGAGCGATACGTGTTTACAGATATAATGATAAATATTTAAATTTAAATATTTATTATAAATTTCTCGTAGTGTCCTTTGGACATTGGATTGGCATAAGATGATACCTCTTCATAAATAGGAAAATACGAACATATTTCTGTAGGTATGAAGCAGTTGAACATAAATAAAAATTATACTTACTCTGCCTGACGTTGAGGGCTGATCGTCACTGGAGGCCGGCTGTCCCTCTAACCTGGCCTCTAAATCTGCAACTGTGGAAAAACAAAACACGATTTTAATACGATAACATTTAAAACGTTACCGGTCACTTTCGTTGAAATATAAAAAAAACTTACTCTCGCTGTGCAAACGCTTATTCCGGGCGACGATGTCCTGGATAGGTTCCCGGTTACGCGCCTGCGCGAACGCCATAACGGTGAGCGCAAGCAGCTCCGCTAACTTAATCTGGAAAGATATTTTTTGTTATTATCGAAATAAATATTATTATTTTTCCTATAAATAAATATTCAATGTCGTTCGAGGATATATCTTCTCACCTTGGCCTCGCAGCCCATCTCCTTCGCTAGTTGAGCGGAGGCGTCGGCCTGGGGCTCTATTTTTGAATCATTCGTCTCGCGTCGAGCGCTCGTTTTCTACTGATTTTCGTTCGACTTAACAAATTCGCCATTTCTAAATCGCTCGACTGCAACGAATGGTATGAACCACTCGTCGCTTAGCGAACGTTGTATGCGAGTGATAGTAGAAAACGAGCGCTCGACGCGAGACGAATGATTCAAAAATAGAGCCCCTGGTCGCCCCGACGCTCTCGCTCGTAATGAGCGTTGCGAGCGCGACGTTCATCCTGCAAGTAATATATTTAGGTCAAACCCTGTAATAACCTGTTATATAAGCCAATAAAAATACGAAAATATTTTGAAAAGACTTCAATACAATATAACTGAAAGATTCGTTGCGTATATTATTATTTAATATATAAAATAAAAATTCCAATTGGATTTAAAATTTACCGTATAAAGAAAATAATAAAAATAATAATATGATAAATATTAACCCGAGTCAGTGGAACCCTGTTGTGACCCTTTGGTCTGCCACGCTTGCGTTCTGGACCGTTTGAAATCTGTTTGATGTGCTGCAATAAATAAAATAAATATATTTTTCTCATCAGCCATAATTTTTTTACAAACTTCCAATTAAAAAAGTTAATCGTCATTGCGTAACCGAAACTGCAACTATTTAACCCATTGAGTTGTTTGGTACACATATACCAAACTACAAATAGATTCAATAGATTTGGGTCGGACCTATGACAGACGGACAGGCGAGGTTTAAGAGGGTTTAGTTTTTTTTTCTATTTTACGTACCTGTGCATTTGCCATCGACGACTAGCTCTAACTTCTTATTTATAATGCAGTAGAATAGGACCAACGACGATAATGTTTACGATGTATCTTGACTATACCCCCAGACAACAAGCGTGAAAATATTATGTTCTTTTCCCTATCACCTCTATTTAGTATCAAAGGATTATATGGAAACTAGCGAGACACTACTTAAGTATTTAGCATAAATAAAAAAAGATAATAACCAAATAAAAAACATATATTAGTTAAATGAGAATAGCTTTCATTTGGATAAATATTAACAAATGAGTATATTTTGACCAAACTGTTTCAAAATAAAACAATTACACATTCCTTAAGCAAGACATAACATCATAATATTATTAACAATGAATAATAGCAATGTTATGTTTTTTGTTTTTAGTTAAATCTAATGATGAGTTTAACGGTAATTTAATAGTGATAATGTTTAATGAGGACTCTGGAATTTGAAATCAGTAGAATATTCGGATGCATAATTAGTTTCATATAGTTTCCTTTTTGATTGCTCAAGTATTTTCGTTAGAAATGTGAAATCTAAATATTATAATTGATTGCGCATAGAAATAAACGTAGTTCAGAGCTTTGTATAAACTTTCATTTATAGGATTAGTTTCCAATTTTGTTTATTATAAAACATTGGCTTCATTGTTTTACGTTTTTTTTTGTGGCTCAATACTTATGCTGCTTATAAGCTTAATAAGCGTAAATTTAAATCTAATCTAGCGCATAGATATAGAAGAATGTAAGAAGTGACTTCAAACCTACGGATCTATCACAAAACTAATTGAACTTCTTACCCTGGCAGTGACTATTTGAATGAAATTTTAAGACAGTATAACAAGACATATTTTTCTTCATAATTTATTTTACGAGGGTCAAACTGAGGGCTTAGAAAACTAAAATCTCACCGAAATAGCGAGTAATTCATTTTATTATATCTTGACATCGCTTCATTCGAAGATCATGGATGGATTCAAAATAGGCTCCTACTGCGAGCTCGTTTCTTCCAAACTGTTTCCAAGATAAGTGCTAATCAACTGTTAATATACCTTTCTTATTTCTAGTCTTATCTAACATTTTCTACCGTTAGTGACGGAGTGTTTGGACCTCGGTCAAATCATGAGACTTTTTAATATCCATAACAAAGTTGACTTATACCGATGTCTAAGCTTGTTCGAATCTGCTGATAGTAGCTCTTTTGGCTGGCTCTATTATGCACCGCACAACATTGGTGTTTTGTTCACTCGGCTTCGTCTGTAGAATGCCGTCTCTCGCTCATTTTATGGGTGAGAATAATATGATCACATTTGTTTCAACCAGTAGTAAACAGTGGTACAAGGTGCAAATGTACCAAGGAAGGAGCTGATGCTACGTCAACATAAATAAATGCAAGATAATTTTTACTAACAGAAATCAATAATATTACAAAGATTAACATTTGCAAAATTAAAACCGCAGTAATTTAAATTCACCAAAGTACGCTCGCTTTTTGTTTTAATCACAATTCTAATTTAATTTATCAAGCAGTCCTGACCGCTTTTTTATGTATATCTATCAATATTATACGAATAAAATGAAGCAAAATTATGTCTTAATACAAACACATAGACTTTATATCTTTGAAAAAACATTTATGACATACGGTTATTTCAAAACATATTTGTAACTTTATACAAAAAGATGGAATCCCGTTTTTATTCTTAAATGAATACTATAAGATCTAGTAGGTCTAAAACTTCTATTAAAACTACCCAAATACTTAATTTTTACACACTAAAAGGATTATTACCTCGTATGACCCTAATTTAGATCAAAGCCAACATTTCTAAATAAAGTAAATAAAAAAAATCTATAGAAAATGGATTTGTGAATGCCCGCATTTCGCAAAATAATCACATTACTTGCAAAAAGCAAAAATCAAACAAAAGGAAATCACCTTTTTCAACAATAGCAAAACCTTCTCAGCGAAAATGAATAGTCTTGACGAAAACAATAGGTGTATTGATAGATATGATAAGCGTATTATTTATTGTTGTTTCTAGAATGTTTTTAACTCCAATAGTTTAAATGATTCATTTGCTATTTTTGACCTATATAAATTGTATAAGTGTGTTTCATTATATGCTTATGACATATTCTTTTTAAATTTTGGTGACGACGTGATTTCTTTGATGAGAAAGGATAGATTGTTTTTCTGATGTCAATCTTACTTAGTGTTTATTATATTGTATGTAAGCCAAATGTTATATATTTCTTCCAACTTATAATACTTAACTCGACTATCGACAAAGTACCGCTGATCTTGTGAAGACTGAGTAATTATACATATATCATGGATTTACGCTCGACATTCACCTCACGGGGAAATATTACGTTCACAAAAACCCTTTAAAGCCTTTAAACACGATACTATATGAACCATTGTTTGGAAATTCTGAAATTACGAATATCACGGGATGATTATTGTCTTTATTATTAATTATGGTTTTTGGAAAAATATTGTTATACCATTTAGCAATAACCATGTTATAATATATTTTGTATATCCTGTTTTTTCAATTCCCCATAACTAGTTTGCTCTTAATAAACATTACCATTAACAAGCGAACGAATGTTGGCACATCATAACATGCGGTTTTAATACCTATCTCAACGCTAACTATATTTTAAAAAAGATTGTATCTGACAAAGATTGCTTAGTTAGGCCGGGTTACGATTGATTTCGAGGCATTAATTTAACAGACTATATAAAGTTTTGTGTCGGGCTTCATTTAGTACCTATTTTATTATCTCATACACCAAAACGTTATCATTATCTAGAGAAGGGACACCTGAACACGATTGTAACACGAGAAAAACAGAAACAAAGAGACGGTGAACATCAACATTTTTCAATGAGTACTTTTTCAACTTTTAGCTCTTCACTTTTTGAGGCCTCGGGAACGAGGTGCAAACAGAATGTGATACACCTCACCCAGCAGGAAAAGTGAGTTATTTAGAATAAAAGGTTGAGTCGCTACATAATTTTGACCGTGGGAGAGCCACGCTTCGGCATGAATGGGCCGGCTCGACCGGAGTGATACCACGGCCTCACAGAAAACCGACGTTTCGTTGTGTGAGTGAGGGTACCAGAGACCCAAACCCTCCCTATTACCTTTTCTCTACCCCTCAACCCTTCCCTCCTTCTGATCATATTCGTCCCTCAAAGGCCGGCAGCGCGCTTGTAGCCCCTCTGGTGTTTCAGGTGTCCATGGGCGACGGTAATCACTTACCATCAGGTGATCCGTCTGCCCCTATCCCATAAAAAAAAATCAACCAGTTTTTGGGCTTTGGTCAAATAATAAGGTAGCCAATACAAAGCTTCGTGACCGCGAAATGCTCATGGAGGATTTTATGAACTTGACCATTATTCTGTTTGTTTGACTCTATTATGCACCGTAGTAACCAGTGGTACAAGATGCGGCTGGAAAAAGCTGCTGCTAAATCAGTATGAAGAAATGGAAGAGAATCTTTCGTTTACCATTAAAAGTAAAACAAATGAAATCAATAATATTAGCAAAGAATTTCACGTTCAAAATCAAAACTTATTTATATATTATATTGATTGAATTATCAGGGTCAGTTATATAACATTTAAGCATATCATCTTTAAACATAATGTAATATCTATACCATATATGGAAAAATAAAACAAAATACAACGATTTTTTTTTGTCTGTTTATCTGTGCGTTTGTGCACGCTAATCTCAGAAATGGCTGAACCGATTTTAACGCAGTTCTTATTATTGTTCTATGGTACTCGTAACGTTAAGATTTAGTGTAAGTTTTATTTCAATCGATTCATAAATAAAAAAGTTATATTAATTTGAAGTACTGTGTTCGCCAAAATTGTTATAAAATTAATTGCTTTATTAAATTTTAGTCTCTAATATACAGTCGAATCCGTTTAATATGACACCGCCTATAGTGACCAACCGCTTATTATGACGTAATTACATAACGAAGTTTGGTTTTCATATAAAATTCTTGAAAAAACGTCGGATATAGACTTTGCTTATAGTGACATGTCGGTTATTATGACCCATTTTTAATAAATTATTTCCGGTTATAATGACAGCCTAGACTTTTTACACTTCCGATAATTGTCGGTGATTCTCGGCGTCGTTCGGCACGTGGCTAACTTGAAAGTGATGGAGAAGAGGAAGTCGAGGAAGAACCATTACCTACCACAAAAGAGGCATTAAGGCTGCAGAATTATTATCACGATTTGTTCATAGCAATATTGAAAATGATAATTTGACGATGGTGATTTTCTTTAGACAATACTATTAGAGACTGTTATTACAATAAAATAAAAAAAAACAAAAACAGGCAATAATTACAGATTTCTTAATAAAAAAAATGAAAAATACTAATATTACATACTTAAATGTATCGTTTATAATTTTTACTTGTAATTTTTTTATGATTTATTAAAAATATTAAAATACATACCTAATTAGAATTACATAAAAACAATTTTTATCACCAAACTCTTTGTATGACGTCCGCTTATAATGACGTGTTTGTCAATTCCCTTCTATGTCATAATAAACGGATTCGACTGTATTCAAATACTTATAGTACCGGGTATTATACGCGTTTTTTAAACTGACCTGCGCCGAAGTAATATATTGTTTATCATCGACAGCTCTTTTAAATCCCCATGCACCCATCCCGTGAACAACCCATCATAAAATTACTTAACAATAACAATCGCGGGTCGCGGCGCTTACCCGTTGCGCTACCGAGCTAGGTATTGATACTGTCTGTAAAATTACAATTTTTATGAATATAAATAAAAATATATTTTTTCAATATTTTGGATACTGCAATGTAAGTTGATTTCAATTATTAATTATTTATGATCGATCATATTGAATATCATTGAATATATAGAAATTATAAGCTGAAGCCTATAATGGATATGTAGTATCCGATCACGCTAGTAGGAGATCAAGCGAAAAGAGCGTTGCGCTGCTACAATTAACCATCTAGCAGTTTACGGTGAACGCACGTAGTATAAGGTTTTCGATAGTAAATCCTTATAAGGTTTGGTTTACGTCTTCGCGGCTAGTGGAGGTTGTTGGTCAAGCAGTCAAGCATACCAGTACACGATTTCCGTCGAGTGTGCAAGGTCGAATTTAATATAATTTATTTTTTTTGTTCTCTATCGTTCTGCGACAAATAATACGCGCATGTCTGACGAAAAATACGTGGCGGCATGTCTGTCGACCCTAAGACTTTTATTGACAAACAAAATCGCTTGAGCTCTCAAAGTTCGGACAGGATGCACTCGACCACAGAAGACACTTGACGGGCGCAAAGCGTATTTAAATGCCCATCGCAACGCTCACTATCAAGTTGAATCTGGAGCATTCATTTTTAAGAAAATATGTTGAGCTCTTAGAGAACTCATATAGCAAGTGTTTAATCTCAGTGATACGCAACTCCTGAATATAACTTAGCACGTCTAACTGTTGATCGTAACACATATGTAGTACTGTTTGATTCTGAAACTTCCTTTGATAGAGAAATGCGGTCGAGCTCTTACAGAAGTCGGACTTTGCAGTATAGAGAGCGAGAAAGTAGTTTTGATTATCGCCAATCGGTGTTGCCTTCAACCTGCCTGTACACCAAAAGCGAACCTATTTAATTATCTGTTAACTAGCCGCGTAAATTATATCCTGTGTCACCTGAGTATGACGTTGCTTCCCGTAGGTGAAAGAATTTTAAAAAACAGTTAAGTGGAACTCCTCCGTATTCGAAATGCAAGTTAAGCCGTTCGTCCCGACTGTATCAGTAGTCGTTAACACCCACCAATTCGCATTGGGCCCGCGTAGTGCGTTATGGACCATTGATCCTACTCGAGTCGATTCCAAACATAGGAAAGAAACAATTCTCCTGATAAACTTCCCACGCAGACGAAGTCGCGGGCACAGCTAGAATAATATAAAATAACCTCGGTGGCGCTTTACGATCGCTGTCGGTTTTGAACGTGCTTCCGCATTGTTTCAACTCATTAATCGATTCTTATCTGTTTGTTTTTCGTATCTATCAACATTATACGAATCAAATTATACACAAAAATTTTCTTAAAGATAACAACAAAAACAATAGCCAAAATCATTTATGGCATACGGTCATTGCGTTGCAAGTGTATTGTTACATTAAACAAAAATATCCCTTATTTTCCCTGCTTAATTTTTTACACACCAAACGGATTATTAACCTTACCTGACCTTATGTTAAAACAAAGCCTTAATTTCTAAATAAAGGAATTTTATAGAAAAGTTGATTTATGGATACCCGCATTTCGCAAAATAAACACATTACTTAAAAAATGAAAACAAAAAAATGTTTCACAACAATAGTTTTAACAAAAACAATTGGTATATAATACGCGTATTGTTTATATTTGTATCTAGAAACTTTATAACTCCAATAGCATAAATGATTCATAGTGGGCTTTTAAATCGTATGCTTAAAGCCTAATATATTTTTTATTTACAGGTAAGCATTGTAAGAAGTGATTATTGGTATTTTTGGTATTTTCTCACATTATAATAATCTCATGGCATTGTATATATACGTTATATATTTTTTTCAATTATGTCTAAGTTACTTACAGTTATTATTAGAATGATTTTCTAGAAAAAAAAATATCTTTAATGGGGTTCGCTCTTTATGTAATAGCTAAGGATGTGTAAAATAAAAAACATGATCTTTAAAAATATGCTATATTATTAATTGATATTTAACGCCAGTTCCCTTATGGGATAGGCAAAGGGAACTGAGCGCTCGACTTTAAACCTTAATTGATTAGATATACAGTTAAAATTCAAATGTTGATATCAAAAAAAATATTTCATATAGCAGTCGCTATTGCCTCCACGAGCATTTAAGACCAATGCCATTCGATTGGGCATATAATTATTCTTCCCACAACGTGATAAACATGTTCTCTCACTCTTCCAAAATTACTGTTCTCAACGCATGCAGGTTTTGCGAAGAATGCGGTGAGCTCTTATACGTCTTTTTAACTTGCTCAAGAATACTCATCGGAATCATTATTTATTAGATATGTCAGCGAGACACTGTAAAATATTTTTTTTTTGCATATCAGACTTTTAAACCAAGAATAACTAAGAATCAATTTCGTCTATCCGGAGGTGTATTAGATAGAACAACACATAAGCGATCTAGGTAGACATTTTGATGAGATTTGATAAACTGTAAACTAAATAAGAATAATTTATAGACTCTGTGAAGAATGTAATGAATAATCAAGTTCATTAATTGGTATTGGTAAGCGCATAACTCAACAATGCCTGGACCAATTTGATCAATCATTTTTTTTTATGTTCGTTGAAGTTCAAGGATGGTTTTTACGGCGAGATAAATTCGAATAATTGCCGGGAAGACCCTAAAAACAGCCATATTCTATTTCCCATACAAACGTTTTCTAACAAAAACGTAAGAGTCAATTTGAGCTTTATTGCTATTATATAAAGTTCACTGCTTTCTAGCAATGCAGGCGTGTTCCTAACGTCAAAGAGTCAATTTGCACTTTATTATCGGTATACAAAGTTCAAATTCAGTCATATCTATCAAAACATTGTGCGTTGGAGCACAGAATTCATCGTTGGAGGATTTAATGTCGCGTTCTGAAACTCAACAATAGTGATATCGCGAGCCACGAACAAACCCACGACCAAATACGCAAATAAAATAAATAGAATGTAATTATATAAAGTTCACTGCTTTCTAGCAATGCAGGCGTGTTCCTAACGTCAAAGAGTAATGGAAGAAGATAAGGAACTGGGACAGGTAATTAAAACTAGAATGAGCATGTATGAGGAGAGTATGATCCAAGAAATAAAAGAGTTAGGCATGAATGTAGAAAAAGGACAAAAGGAGATAATGCGAAAGATTGACGGAAGAAAGGAAGACGGGATGATACAAGATAACAACATAGGAACAATAGAAAGGATGGGAGAGATGGAATTGAATATCAGGAAGGAAATAAAAGAGAGTAAGGAAGGGATTAAAAGAAGGATATGTGAGACGAAGGAAGAAATTTTAGAAAAGATGAAAGGAACGGAAACAAAGGGGAAACAAGGCGGACCTCAGCTACCTAAAGGGGAAACCTATGCAAACGTCACAAAAGGACAAAACCAACAAGTGCCACAAACCTTACACTCCATTATGGTAACATCCAGAGAACCAATGGACACTGCAGAGGAAGTTATAAGTAAGACCAAGAAGGTACTGAGGCCCGAAGAAACGAAAGTACAAATAGAAAGAATAAGAAAAATTAAAGACCAGCGAATTATAATAAGTTGCAGGGAAGAAGCAGAAATCATGAGGATAAAGGAACAGATAGACATAGAAAAAGGACTCGAGGCACAAGCAGTTAAAAACAAAAACCCATTGGTGATACTAAGAGACATAAGATATAAAATGACAGACACGGAACTTAAAAGAGCAATCATAAATCAAAACCCAGGTATCACTGCTGGCCTCGAAATAAAAGAGGAGGACATAAAGATAAAATATAGGCGCAGAGCTATAAACACCGAGAAGTGCCATGTAATAGCGCAAATAACACCTACGCTATGGAGAAGGATGGTGGCCGAAGGACATCTCTACATCGAAATGGAGAGGGTGAGGGTGGAGGATCAAACCCCCCTCATACAATGTACGAGATGTCTTAAATTCGGTCACGGCAAGAAATTTTGCCCAGATAGTGTGGACAGATGCAGTCACTGCGGGGAATTACACCTGCGGGCACAATGCCCAAACAGGAAAGCAGGAATCTCCCCGCAGTGCTGCAACTGTACACACGCAGAATTACCCCAGACAGATCATAACGCATTTAGCAATGAATGCAAAATGCGCCAAAAATGGGACAGCCTTGCCCGCTCAACGACATCATACGAGTGAGGTTAAAGGCTGTCAAATAGGACTACACATGAAAACAACACAAAACATTCAAAACTACACAAAACACAAACACAACACACAAAACACACACAAACACAAAAACAGAAACAAAAAACATAAACACATGAACTCGGAGAGAATGATGATCATTCAAACCGAGTTCAAAACAACAAAACAGAAAGTATAGAAGGACATATCATGGAGATAGAAAATTCTATACAAACATTACACAAAACAAACAAGAATATATAAATGTATATATAGATTAAAACAAAAAACAGAATAAACAACACGACAAAAATAAACCCAGATCAGACACAAACTAAATATGAATAAAAATATAAGTGAAAAGGAAATAGGAACACTAAGTATATTAAAGAATATGCAAACAGTGACCTGAAACATGAATAAAAAATTAATAAATAGTAAACAAGGACGTAGAACAAATAAAACAAGATATGTAAGGAATAAGGGAAATAAAACATGTAATTGAGTAATACAATAAAGAGGACGAAAATATCTACAAATTAAGAAACAGTGTAATAGAATAAGTAAGTATTGTAACTGGAGAACATATAAAAAGTAATAGAATAGGACAAAATAGAATTAAGAGCAAAATGTAATAGCAAGTAGTAAACAAATATAGAGTAAGAAATAAAAAATGTATAAAAATGTTAGAAGTATATAATAGAAATGTAATAGAATTAGTAGAATAAAAGAATAAAGAAGTAAAATGTAAAAAAAAAAAAACATAAGAAATGTAACCCGGACTAGACATAAGAAAATTGTAATGTAGAATAAGAATAAGAAAAGAAAAATTATCTTATTACTAACACAGGAAAAAAATAAACATAAACAAAAGACGGTGAACATCAAAAGCAAAACCTTTCCTGCAAAACGAAAAGTAAAAAAACGTGTGGATAGAGTAATTATCTTTTGTCTATGAAGTTCACTTATAACTTCAATAGTGTAAAGGTTTCTTAGAAATAGGTATAATAAACTGCTTTGTGATAAATGTCATGAGTAGTTATGATAGTGCAGTTTTAAGTTATTAGGGATAAACCGTTTGTGAAAAAAAATACAAATGAATTGTGTTTTTGGTTGGTTGACACTTGTCCCATACACATACTAAAGTCAGAGGTGTATGTAGATGTTTCTTTCTCGACATTATATTTATTATATCGACGCTGGAAAGCAAACACGTTATAACCTGCAAAACAAATATAGATATTTAGAGTGGAAAATCTCTATGTTTTTCCAACAAAATATAACTTATTTCCATATAAATTAACTAAGAAACACCTTATTTTTAACCATGGACATTTATAGGAATTATATATCGAAAATAATAAAAGTTTTTCTGCCCTTAAGAACAATTTAGGTTTTGCGGGATACTACGTGTTTGCTTTCCAGGGTCGATATAGGTACTAGCTAACCCGACTGACCTTGTCCTGTCTTTATTAAGAACATTGAGTTCGAACAGTTTCTTTCCATCCTATTTGACAATATTTGCATCACGCATTCTGTCAATTCTATCTCCAACGTATAATTAATGAATTTTACGCAAATTAACATAAAATGAATGAATTTATCGTATTAAAATCGTGTTTTGGATTTCCACAGTTGCAGAATTGGAGGCCAGGCTAGAGAAACAGCCGGCCTCCGGTGACGTTCGACCTTCAACGTCGGGCAAAGTAAGTGTAATTTTTGTTTATGTTTAACTGCTTCATACCTACAGAAATATGTTCGTATTTTTCTATTTATAATATCTTCTGCACACGTAATTCGTCCGATTTATGAACAGGTATCATCGTATGCCAATCCAATTTCTAAGAGACACTACGAGAAGTTTATCTTAATAAATATTTAAATGTTTTATTAAAATATTTATCATTATATCTTTCGTCAAGTTATAATGATAAATATTTTAATAAAACATTTCTGTTGATTCATGTATTAACATTGTTATTTTAATTTTGTTATTTTCAATTAAAACTCTATTGACGATATAGATAATCTTTGTGGCCTTGTGGTCCAAAGATGCTCGCATCAAAATGAAAGTACCGATGTTTCGTCACGACTTGTTGCATCAACGAGGTCTCAACTTTAAGAGACCATAGTAGCCAATGGCAGTTACATCTATCACTCAATTTTTATGATATTTATTTTTCCAACCTCTTCTGTATTCTATCATATAGACTGCCGCGTTATTGCTGCTGTGCTAGTGTTCTTTTAGTTTTTAGGAGAAGTTGAATCTGAGTGTAGTCGTATTAACAAGTATTTTTAGTTTTCTAAAGCGTGCCGCTATGACGAGTATTAAACTTGAAGCTGTGATAAGAGTTATTACCATAGGATATTTTCCACGATCTATAAATATTTTCCCAAGCTATTTTGGATTTCCATATTGTAATATCTTTTCTTCTATCCTATAATATACAATAACTGATGTGAGAAGCTGAGCGGGGATAGGTTGATAAATGAAAATCCTTATTTATAGATATATACGAAGCTAGAAATTTACAATAAAATTTTAATAAGTTGTAAGAAAAAACTAACTTATAAAGTAAGTTTTCAAATTTCGAAATTACATTTCGCCTTCAACTAAAAGGCAAAATGGAAAGGTTAAAGGGTAATTGGAAATTCTTAATAAAAGTTTAAGTTTTGCATTCAATATATATCATCTACTTTATGAACTCGTTTCAAATTCAACTGCTCAAATACAATTGCAATGTAACAATATTCCCGCTCTTTTCATTGGTGTTCTGAGGCACGCGTCCGCTAACCCAACGTCAAAAGCCCCGCCCCAAAACAAAATGGCGCCTAACATATTACGAGAAAGCAAATGTGAGCGTTTGTATCATTTTAATCAGGTAAGATCATAAAAATTTCAAATATACCAGTTCGTTCCAAAAATTTTGTTTTTGAAAATTGTATTAACCATTATAGACAAAACAACGGTAGGATATATAAAAAAATTTATGGTGTTTGGAAATGTCATGAACACAATTTTTTTAAACTTTTCTGAACCGAAAATTTTACGACATTAAAGGTAATGTTATAAGTATAACTATAATTCAAAATTTTAACTATTCCTGAGTATAAATACACTCTAAAAAAAATTGTTAAATCAAACAATATTGTGATATATGTGACCAAGCATCTTGTTTCCATATGAGCCTGACAAGATGATAGATACATTAAATAAGATGGTTTTTATTATTTTTACTATAGTTACTTTGTTAAGATAGTTAAGGTTTCATTCAATTTGATCATTATAAATTACTATAGCAACTACCTCCTAGTCTTCAATTTAAATAAGATCGTAGTCGATATGTCTATGATATGTGATTGTATGAACAATTTACCACAGTTGATTCAACCAAGAGGTTGGTAAAAATTAACATGAAACGTGGCTAAACTAATCAATTTACGAAAGTTAATTTGACCAAAGAGTTGGTCAATTTAACCATGAAATATGTACTTGCCAATTTACCGTATTTCTTTCAACCGATAGGTTAGTCAATATAAGCATGAAACATCGTTGTACTAACCAATTTACCGAAGTTAATTCAACCAACATGTTGGTCGATTTTAATATGACACTTGGTTGTTTCAAACAATTTACCGAAGTTAATTCTACCAAAAGATTGGTCAATTTAAGCATGAGATATGATTATATTAATCGATTTACCAATGGTAATTCAACCAAGACAACCAACCACTTTAGCCGTTTGATCATTCTGAACTTTTGGTCCAAAGAGAATCAGATTTTAAACTCGGACCACAGCTCAGAGCCTAACCAAAGAAAGAGCTAAAGTAAATAACTGGAATGGTCGGTTTCGAATCCCATATTAAGTTTAGTATAAACGGAATATTACTTATACAATCTAACGATATAAACTGATACCGCGATGCATTAAATGAACAACGCCATCTAGTTTGCAGACTTAAAACAATTCGGGCACCTATGAAGATGATGGGCGTGTTTCATATTAATATCGACCAACATGTTGGTTGAATTAATCTTTTTCATAACAATATTCAAACAATATTCTCGCAATAGAAAAGTGAATTTGATAAGTTTGTGTGGATTTAACAAAGTCACTCTTTGTTGGCACTCGCTTTTCTTAGTTGATTCATATAAGACAGTATTTAAATCAATCAGAATTTGATAATTATTTTAGCAAATACATTGTTAGTAGCATGAACAGCTTAATTTTAGTTAGTCCAATAATGTCAAGTAGTTACCATTAATCATTCATGTTTTTGAATTGACTAAATAGTCTTTGTTGTTTGAAAAACAAAGGGTTTTTTTGGTTCTACTAACGTTCTTTGTTAAACCAAATACGAGAACTTATTACTGCAACAATAAAAATCGTCTAATCTATTACTTTACCTATTTATTTTGATTAATTTGTATAAATTGCTTCAACATACTTAGTTGTTAAATTTAACTATTAAAAATAATCGATTCACACAAAAAAATCCAGTAATGATAGATACGATAAATATATTTGATAGAATTAATCAGGATTACCAAATCTTTAATTTAACCATACTTTAACTAATTGGTTCAATGTTTCAGCTTTGGTTGATTTATGTAAATAAGTAATTGTTTTATTCAATATTATGTCAACCAAGAGAAAATCGCTCTTTGTTGGTCTCCATTTTTTAGAGTGTAGATGTCGAAAAGTGGTTCGAGTGAGAACGTCTTCATCTTATACAAAACTCGCCAACTAAATATATTGAGAAAAGTCTTCAACTACAACAACAAACTAATAGAATGTATGCATGACTTTTCATCGCATTAATACAACAAGTATTTATTGTTCAAACTCAAAAAATGCAAATTTTCAAGTAAAATAAAACAATTAAATGATTTACAATTACATATCCATTTATTCATTCAAAAGTATTACAAGCAATTGAGAAAGACAAAACTTTATGCCATCGGTTCGCAAATCTACGTCGGGAGACCTTGTACTGAGAAGAACCGGCAAGAAACTCAGCAAGGGCTGCTTTTTTCTCCCTATTTTTCATACACAGTAGTCTCATTGAAAAATGACTTCATTAGAACATTAAGTCACTTTCCATGACAATATTTAACATATACCTACAGATAATTCATTCGTTAATTAGTACAATAAATAAATCTATTTACCGAAAGACTACAACATGACAATATGACAAACTATATTGCTTAAATCCTAACTTAAAAGTACACTTTAATATTCATAAAATAAAAATTAACGCTAAATACAAACTTAAATACATGTGCAGATAGTTATAAGTAAACAAAACCTTGTCTCACTAAACGCGATGCCTTATAAATTTCAAATTCCCCCATTAAATTCCCCATTAAATAACGTCTACAACAAAAAGATGGGCGGAATGAAAAAGCGCCCTCTATAATCTATTATCGAGGAAAAAATCATCTAATATGGACATCGCTTTAATTATTTGGTACTACTGCCTCATTTTTCTTTTGATTGATGATACGACCGAGGCGAAAAGAAGAAATTACCCTTATCATCAGCCTTAATTTTGTAATTAATGTCCCAAAATAGAAGGCCTGCCTTCTATATAGGAAGAATAAAATATAGGAAACGTGTCATGATTTATCATGTGGGCCCAGTGTATATTGGTGTGTGCTAACGACTGCAGATATAGAAGGGATCAAAGGTTACAGTGTCTTCAAAAAAACGGGGAGCTCCAGTTATTATTCACCCATCATGAAATGGCCACTGTATCGCAAACCGAACACGCTAATGCGCCAGAGAGCTCCTCAGGAGAGAGACTTAATTTATTATTAACCTACACTTAATGAGATCTGGTTGGCGCGCTGTGTCATCACGGCACATACGACCGCCGCCTGCGTCCATATGCATCGTCGGCGGAGGGAACATGAAGTCGAGTCCTTCTGTAATTAGAAAGGAGCATTTAATTTGCCTATATATATAACATAATAGTATCATTCTCGCTGCAAGGTGTCTTTAAATGACTGAAAATATACTGTCGTTTACATAGAGTCACACGTCATACAGGCGCTAACAGCAAACAAATTTTATATTTAAAATACTTTCTTTTGATAGGTGTTTTTTAATTTAATATAGATGTATTTTCTGCATGTTTGAAATGGATTATGTAATTTGTTAACTGTAAATATACTACTATTAAGCATTATCTATATTTAATTACTTAACGAAGAAAATTTATTTAACTTACTCGCAACAGTTAAAACTTTATTACAGCCAGGTTTGTAGAGCTTCCTGGCGTTGCACCTGCTTAAGCTTCACTGACATTCGCATTCTCAATATTTGCCTTCATCTGGAAATATAAAACATATTATTTTGAAGAGTCAAAATTAGACCGATTTATCAATATCTCTAAATGTGAGTATATACTACACCTCAGCCTCGCGGTGACGTCGGCCTGCTCACACCGATTGACACCCCGTTTCGTATTAAATGTTGCAAGACGCTCCTCCTGATACAGATGTTATTTTTTCAATTCAATAAACTTAGTCAGTATGAATATAATTTATTGAAACATTAAAACTTTATCCAGCGTATCTCTTATCGCCGTACAATTCATGATCTATTAAAAATACTTGAAGCATTACTAACAAAAGTGTAGAAACTTTCTTCCAATAATTGACGAGATAAAATATAAACATCAGAACCGAGAATGTTAATTCAATGTGCAAAAATATAGACAAAATATGAGTGCTTTTACGACACTTACCCTCACGCCCACTACATCTGGATCGCACCCGTGGAGCCACCACGGCAAACCCCAGACTCGACTGCTTCCACCTTCTACGGTGAAAGTACCGAGTCTAGAATTGACGTCCATTTCTGTATCAAATAAAAGAGTTACATTTAAATAATCGGTTTACGTATTTATGATATCTAGATATAGTATAAAACAATGTTGCTTCTCGCTCTCCTACGCTGAAATCTTTTAACTACACGGCGAATTTTAATGCAGTTTTCATCAATATACAGAGTAATTTAAGAGGAAATTTTAAATGTATAAAACAGTATCATTCCGGCGAAGCCGCTGGCTTAAAGTTGTCTGATTCGCGAGTGCAAATAACCCAGACAATAGTGAATAGTGTCCTTGCGGGTTAATATAAAAACGTATTACACGTTTGAGTGTAATATCTATTGAATTGTTTTTACTGATATGAGGCATTTATATCTTACCACATCACCAATGTCTCCGTCTAAAAACTCCTCCAAATGCTGCATCTCCTCTGGAGACAGGAGTTCCAGATCCTCGGAATCTAGAAAATGGGAATTCGTGTATTTATAATTTATCATATAATTAACATCAATGCAAATGAGTCTTAGGAAAAATAGAATAGATCGAATTACCGTTGGCGATGCTATGGTCGGTCGACGTTGTTGCTGTGGGCTCCGGCGACGTCGTCGCTATAGGCTCCGCCGACGACGTCGCTATTGGCTCCACCGACGACGTCGCTGTGGGTGCCTCTGCTGACGTATGCTGGACCGATGTCGAAGTAGGCTGGGCCGATGTCGATACTAGCGGCTCCACTACGCTAGAATCCTCGATGACCTATCCATAGAAGAGAATTTGTTGAGTCACTTCTGTCAACTAAACACTGACTTGTTTTACTTTCAAATATGTTTTTAATAATTTTTAAGTAACTACCCTTTTCCTTATGAACGCGTTAATGTATTAAATTTTAATTCATATTCATTCATTTACGGTATCTAGACATAGTATAAAACAATGTCGCTTCTCGCTGTCGTACGCTGAAATCTTTAAACTACACGGTGAATTTTAATGCAGTTTTCATCAATATACTGAGTGATTCAAGAGAAAATTTTAAATGTATGAAACAGGACCATTCAGGCGAAACCGCTGGCTGAAAGTTGTCTGATTCGCGAGTGCAAATAACCCAGATAATAGTGAATAGTGTCCTTGCGGGTTAATATAAAAACGTATTACATGTTTGAGTGTAATATCTATAGCATTGTATTTATTGATATGAGGCATTTATATCTTACCACATCACCAATGTCTCCGACTAAAAACTCCTCTAAATACTGCATCTCCTCTGGAGACAGGAGTTCCAGATCCTCGGAATCTAGAAAATGGGAATTCGTGTATTTATAATTTATCATATAATTGACATCAATCCAAATGAGTCTTAATAAAGAAAAATAGAATAGATTGTATTACCATTGGCGATGCTATGGTCTGCCGATGTCGTCGCTGTGGGCTCCGGAGACGTCGTCGCTATTGGCTCCGCCGACGACGTCGCTGTGGGCGCCTCTGCTGACGATGTAGGCTGGGCCGATATCGATGCTAGCGGCGCCACTACTCTAGCATCCTCGATGACCTATCCATAGAAAAGAACTTGTTGAGTCACTTCTGTCAACTAAACACTGACTTCTTTACATTCAAAAATGTTTTTATAATTACAAGACAATTTTCGGTCTTAATTTCCTCCGACGATGGCGGAGACTCGGTCGGCGATCCCATCAACCATAAAAATAAAAACATTCATTGCATTCCGACGTCTAGTTTGCGATATCGCGAAAATCTTGTCGAGTTTAACTCTACAGTTGACGAGCGATACGTGTTCACAGACATAATGATAAATATTTAAATTTAAATATTTATTTTAGACTTCTCGTAGTGTCCCTTGGACATTGGATTGGCATACGTTGATACCTCTTCATAAATAGGAAAAAACGAACATATTTCGGTATAAACTTAATAAAAATTACACTTACTTTGCCCGACGTTGAGGGCTGATCGACACTGGAGGCCGGCTGTCCCTCTAACCTGGCCTCCAATTCTGCAACTGTGGAAAAACAAATCACGATTTTAATACGATAACATTTAAAACGTTACCGGTCACTTTCGTTGAAATATAAAAAAAACTTACTCTCGCTGTGCAAACGCTTATTCCGGGCGACGATGTCCTGGATAGGTTCCCGGTTACGCGCCTGCGCGAACGCCATAAGGGTGAGCGCAAGCAGCTCCGCTAACTTAATCTGGAAAGATATTTTTTGTTATTATCGAAATAGATATTATTATTTTTGCCATAAATAAATACTCAATGTCGTTCGAGGATATATCTTCTCACCTTGGCCTCGCAGCCCATCTCCTTCGCCAGTTGAGCGGAGGCGTCGGCCTGGTCGCCCCGACGCTCTCGCTCGTAATGAGCGTTGCGAGCGCGACGTTCATCCTGCAAGTTATATATTTAGGTCAAACCCTGTAATAACCTGTTATATAAGCCAAGAAAAATACGAAAATATTTTAAAAAGACTTTAATATAACTGAAAGATTTGCTGGGTATATTATTATTTGATATATAAACTTGTCGATATTTTTTTTTCACGAAATAAAATAAAATTCCAATTGGATTTAAAATTAACCCTATGAAGAAAAATAATAAAAATAATTTATCATATTAACCCGAGTCAGTGGAACCCTGTTCTGACCAGTTGGTCTACCACGCTTGCGTTCTGGACCGCTTGAAATCTTGATGTGCTGCAATAAATAAAATAAATATACTTTTGTCATCAGCCATTATTTTTTTACAAATTACCAATAAAATAAAGTTCATCGTTATTTCAGGGACTTTAAGTCGCACCGAAACATATAGTTTTTGTTTATAATCTTGAAATCTGGTACGGAGCAATGTCCAATAGTACAGACAAAGAAAAATTAGGAAAACCGTAAATTTCTGTTGACATTATTTAATAAAAATATTTTTAATAATTTTCTAATACTCCTTCCTCATGAACGCGTTAATGTATTTAATTTAAATTCATATCAAATACTCTAGTCTATAATGCCTTTTAAGCTGTAACAAAATCAAACTTTTATGTCAACACAATCAAAAGAAAGTGCAATTTAAGCTGCATATTTTTAAACTCGCAACTACTCGCAAGGGAATCAAAACCTAAAGGTTTCTTCTATCGACCTCGAATCTTGAAATTTGGCATAAAGTAACGTTTCATAACACACAATAACGGTCTAGAAAAAGTCCGACTCGCAATTTTTGTTTAATTTTACAAGATCAATCAATACAGCGAATTGAAGATTTATTTTCATTTTTTTTAATCTATAATAAATTATCAACCTGAGATTTGCATAAAACTATCAAATTCGATATCAACATTTCTAGAAAGTTCTTCCAAATTTTATTTATTTACTTAGACGAATTTTAATCAAATTATGTTTTAACCGCCTTTATGATAACGACAACTCTTTAATTAACTTTTTGTAAATCGATTCATTTTTTTATATAAACTCAAACATATCTCGATCATCTAACAATTCCAAATTACTGATAAGGTTACGATAATAAGATTGGCAAATTATTAATAGAATTGGCAATTATTCAAATCAAATCAAAATCTTTTTAGAAGCTGTTACAAGTTCTTGTAAAAGATGAAACTCTATACAGTTCGCACGTCTACAGCGGGACAGATGTATCGAAAACTAGGTAGATTCTCAGAAAATTGTATATTGTGTATAAATAGAGAATTAAAATGCCTTTGCTCTTTAAATTACGACCTTAACAATGTACGTGATGTAGTATAATGCTAAAATATCAAATAAAAATAAATGGTTAGCCAACTTACTTTTCCAGCCATTGTGATGTAGTGTTTTCGCAAAAAAACGAAGGCACAAGAACTAATAGAATTAAGGCACAAGCAAAACGTTGCACTTCAAACTAGAAGGAGCACTAGTGGTGAGTGAAATAGCCTTCCCGAGCTTATATACGAGTGCGTGCACGCTCCGCCTTCCCTGTACCCCTACCTCCCACCATTTCTTTACAAATCAGCCGCCCCCTCTTCAGGTTGCGACATTAAAAGATACGTACAGGTAGCGTCAAATACTTAGAGACAAACTTCAAATAATTATACACAACCGATCCAAAGAGTTACATTTTACATTTTTAATCGTCTTTAAAGGAGGATGTTTACAGGTTAGACTGTTATTTGTATGTTTCACGTTATCTTCAGTATGTGACCGATCCTGATGATATTTATTCTCAAAAGGGCCTTCATTTTGTTGAAATAGATCCGTTAGTCCTGTTTTTGTATGAAGAAAATGGAAGATTGTCACAAAAAACATTTTTTGAACTGAAACCGACATATAATAATCGAAAGATAATTTCTTAAAACCATAAGTTTATTTAGTTCGCTAACCGTCTTTCTTATACCCAAGATATATAGATTATTTGATACTTTTCAGTGAAATATTTATTTAGCATGATGTTGTTTTGAAATAAATATGATTTTATTATGTAACTGACATACTCCACCAAGAACTGAAGTTAAATTTCCAAAGTAATATCTAACAAAAGTATGATTTTTTGGACGAATATCCCGAACGGAAATTTGTGACAAGATTATACCAAATAAATAAGAAAAAGCTATTCCATTTGAGTGAAGAAAAGTCATATATAGCATCGCCAAATGCCGCGTATTAGCATTTATTTTATTGCATTGATGTATTATGTTTGTGAGCGATTGATGCCTATTAGTGAGAAATATCTCCAATTTTGAAGCATAGTTATGAAGCGAAGTTAAAATTCTAATAATTTTAATCACCCGGAGAGATTTTCCGATTCATCAAAGTTTATCCACAAAAAAGAGAGCGAAGCAGGCTAATTTCTTTCTAGACCTGGAGAGGTATTTCTAGACCATATAATTAATGAACCATACACATTTGACTAGCCAATCAGAGCCAAACAACTTTGTCAGGGACTTGAATTAGACGAAAACAAATTCAAGACCCAGTTCCATGGAATACATACATTGTTCGCTTTTGCATTTCACCAATTTCCACGAAAAGAAAGCTATGTTTATCACGAATGCGGATGTAATATACTGTTGAATATCAAATATTTTACTTGTTTTAAAGTTTTTTCCCGTAAAAATGGGTTTCACAAGTGATGAACACCAAGAATATGTTAATCAGGGAATTGTTTAATTTAAAAAAGACGTGTGAAGTTTTAGATGAGAACCAACTCTACTTGCCGACTTTGAAAAGTTTACCTATAGATAATGAACAGTTATGTCACTATTTTCTATGCATTTTCCAAGTGTTTTCGATACGTATCGAAGACGATTTCTGCTTCCGAGTTGATATTATGTTCAGAAGCTTTTAAAAAGCTTATTAAAAGGTAAGTATGTATATTTGTCAAATTATGGTAATAGTA
This sequence comes from Diatraea saccharalis, assembly GCA_918026875.4. Taxonomy (NCBI): domain Eukaryota; kingdom Metazoa; phylum Arthropoda; class Insecta; order Lepidoptera; family Crambidae; genus Diatraea; species Diatraea saccharalis. The sequence goes on along the minus strand of OU893333.1, from coordinate 27,463,768 downwards.
GGTACATTGTAATAAATAAACTGATTTACTATAGAACCCAATCACCTAATGATAAAATAACTAAAAAAATAACAAAGTATGGTTTAGGTACGCTAAAAAAATTAAAATAGGTTTTTTCAGTGAAACGAACCAAATTAAACCAAATACACAGTTAAAAAGCTCGTCGCTATTTTAAAAGTAAGTTTGAGTTGTAATAAAATACTTAATTTAAAACTATCTTATGGATTATTATTGACCTATTCAGGGTAAATGATTGTTCGAAAAATTTGTTTCGAGTCTTAAACAACTATAAATAAACCAGAGGTTACTATTGTGTCCTTTATAATAATAAGAATAATAAAATCATTTATTCATCTCAGATACCTTTACATAATTAATATAGTTTTAAGTCTAAAGTTATAGAAAATGAGACAAAACGGTTTATGACTCAGTGACGGTGAATGCACCCGCAGCCTCTGTTATATTATAGGGTCACTTATATCTATACCTAACCGAAACTGAAACTATTGAACCCATTGAGTTGTTTGGTACACATGTACCAAACGACAAATAGGTTCAATAGATTTGGGTCGGACCTATGACTGACGTACAGGCAAGGTTTAAGAGGGTTTAGTTTTTTTCTATTTTAGGTACCTGAGCACTTGCCATCGACAACCTGCTCTAACTTCTTCTTTGTAATGCAGTAGAGTGGGACCAACGACGATAATGTTTACGATATATCTTCACTACGCCCCCAGACAACAAGCGTGAGAATATATTAATGTTTTTTTCCCTAACACCTCTATCTAGCAATGCTATTTTGTATAAAAGGATTATATGGAAACTAGCGAGACAGTACTTAAGTATTTAGCATATATAAAAAAAAGATAATAACCAAATCAAAAACATTAATTAGTTTAACGAGAATAGCTTTCATTTGGATAACTATTAACAAATGAGTATATTTTGACCAAACTGTTTCAAAATAAAACAATTACACATTCCTTAAGCAAGATATGACATCATAATATCATTAACAATGAATAATAGCAATGTTATGTTTTTTGTTTTTAGTTAAATCTAATGATGTGCTTAACGGTATTTTAATAGTGATAATTTTTAAATGATAATGTTTAATGAGGACTCTGGAATGTGAAATCAGTAGAATATTCGGATGCATAATTACTTTCATATAGTTTCCGTTTTGATTGCTCAAGAATTTTTGTTAAAAATGTGAAATCTAAATATTATACTTGATTGCGCATAAAAATAAGCGTAGTTCAGCGGATTTGTATAAACTTTCAATAGATTATTTCCAATTTGGTTTATTAAAACATTGGTTCATTTGTTTTATTTTTTTTTGTGGCTCTTATTCTGCTTATAGGCAGCATAAGTATTGTTATGCTGCCTATAAGCTTAATTAGAGTAAATTTAAATCTAATCTAGCGCATAGATATAGAAGAATGTAAGAAGTGACTTCAAACCTACGGATCTATCACAAAACTAATTGAACTTCTTACCCTGGCAGTGACTATTTGAATGAAATTTTAAGACAGTATAACAAGGCATACTTTTTCTTTATTTACGCAAAACAGCATACGCCCTAATTTTTAAGCATAATTTATTTTACGAGGGTCAAACTGAAGTGCTTAGAAAACTAAAATCTCACCGAAATAGCGAGTAATTCATTTTATTATATCTTGACAACGCTTCATTCGAAGATCATGGATGGATTCAAAATAGGCTCCTACTGCGAGCTCGTTTCTTCCAAACTGTTTCCAAGATAAGTGCTAATCAACTGTTAATATACCTTTCTTATTTCTAGTCTTATCTAACATATTCTACCGTTAGTGACGGAGTGTTTGGACCTCAGTCAAATCATGAGACTTTTTAATATCTATAACAAAGTTGACTTATACCGATGTCTAAGCTTGTTCGAATCTGCTGATAGTAGCTCTTTTGGCTGGCTCTATTATGCACCGCACAACATTGGTGTTTTGTTCAGTCGGCTTCGTCTGTAGAATGTTATCTCTCGCTCATATTATCGGTGAGAATAGTGTGATCACATTTGTTTCAACCAGTAGTAAACAGTGGTACAAGATGCGACTGTAGCATGGAAGGGGCTGATGCTACGTCAACATAAATAAATGCAAGATAATTTTTATTTACCGAAATCAATAATATTACAAAGATTATATCATTAGCGTACAGTACGCTCGCTTTTTATTTTAATCACAATTCTTACCTAATCCATCAAACGGTCCTGACCGTCTTTTAATGTATATCTATCAATATTATACGAATAAAATTAAGCAAAATTATGCCTTAATACAACAACATAAACTTTATACCTTTAAAAAAACATTTATGACATACGGTTACTTCCAAATATATTTGTAACATTATACAAAAAGATGGAATCCGATTTTTATTCTTAAATGAATACTATTAGATCTAGTAGGACTAAAATTACTACTAAAAGTACCTAAATACTTAATTTTTAACCCCTAAAAGGATTATTACCTCTCCTGACCCTAATTTAGATCAAAGACAAAATTTCTAAATAATGGTAAAGTAAATAAAAAAATTCTTTACAAAATGGATTTATGAATGCCCGCATTTCGCAAAATAATCACATTACTTGTAAAAAGCAAAAATCAAACAAAAGGAAATCGCCTTTTACAACAATAGCAAAACCTTCTCAGCGAAAATGAATAGTCTTGACGAAAACAATAGGTGTATTGATAGATATGATAAGCGTATTATTTATTGTTGTTTCTAGAATGTTTTTAACTCCAATAGTTTAAATGATTCATTTGCTATTTTTGACCTATATAAATTGTATAAGTGTGTTTCATTATAGGCTTATGACATATTCCTTTTAAATTTCGGTGCAGACGTGATTTTTTTGATGAGAAAGGATAGATTGTTTTTCTGATGTCGATCTTACTTAGTGTTTATTATATTGTATGTAAACGAAATGTCATATACTTCTTCCAACTTATAATACTTAACTTGACTATCGACAAAGTACCGCTGATCTTGTGAAGACTGAGAAATAATACATATATCATGGATTTACGCTCGATAGTCACCTCACGGTGAAATATTACGTTCACAAAAACCCTTTAAATCCTTTAAACACGATATTATATGAACCATTGTTTGGAAATTCTGAAATTACGAATATCACGGGATGATTATTGTCTTTATTATTAATTATTGTTTTTGGAAAATATTGTTATATCATTTAGTAATAACCAGATAATTTTTAAATAATAATGTTTTCTGAGGACTCTGGAATGTGAAAGCATTTAAGAATACGAAAAGTGTGTTTCTTATCTATCAACATTATACGAACCAAATTTTGCAAAAAAAAATGTCTCAAAGATAACAACAAAAACAATAGCCAATAACATTTATGGCATACGGTCATTGCGAAGTGTATTGTAACATAAAACAAAAATAAGGGACCGGCTTAATTTTTTACACACCAAAAGGATTATTAACCTTACCTGACCTTATGATAGAACAAAGCCTGCATTTCTAAATAAAGGAATTCTTAGAAAAGTGGATTTGGGGTTACCCGCATTTCGCAAAATAGACCCATTACTTGTAAAAAAATGAATAGAAAAATATTATTCACAGCGATTCTGCTATCAGGAGGTGTTCTAGAAGAACACATAAGCGATCGAGGCAGACATTTTGGTAAAGTTTTATTAATTGTAAACTAAATAAGAATATTTTAAAGACTCTGTAAAGAATTTAATGAATAATCAAGTTAGATAGTGATAAATAAGCGAACATAAAAATAACAAATATGTTACGTAGTAAAGATATTATTAACAAGCCACCCACAATGATTTAGAAATTTGCGCTTATAGATAATTTGTCCCATGGAATCTTTCGATATGCTAATAAGTAAAAACTTCCTTCCTAGGCCCATTCAAATTTTACCAATCAAATCTTCCCCCGACTATGAGTCGTTCTGTTCTGTATTACTTAACAGAATTCTAAACTACTGGGTTTGTTTCTTTCTTTTTAGTTTTTATTTAAGTTAATTCTTTAATGTATTTTCTTGAATTCGTTTTTACGCAGTCGGGATTTTTGTTTTTCTTTAAATTATTTATTTTTGTTTTTTACTTTTTAGTTACGATTCGTTGACTTCGTTATAAGATGGTTAATTTCGCAATCAAGTTATTTCATTGAGGGAGTTAATATCGTGGGGATTATCAAGTAACTTGCGGTGGTCTAAACTACTGATGATTAGTCCCTCTAGAGACCTAACTCGGCTCAAAGCTGCATATGCTTTATTTCGTTACCAAAAATATTTGTTTTCATGCTTTTTCACTGTTTTTTTTTTATTTTGTTTATTTATCGTTTATACTGTAAATAAAAACTTTAATCAATAAGTAAGAAAATTAACGAGAATGTTTTGTTAAGCAACTTTAAATCGTTATATATCCTAAACTATTATTTAAAATGAAAAGTGATAAAAGGAACCTAAAGATGCTTTTAAAATACCTATTTAACGACACCCCACTTGACATAGTTCATCGATTTTTATTTATTTAAGTTAGACAATATGGTGTCTGGTTGTCGCTGTGGTGAATTTTGATTACTGTCATGTCTTTAGTGAAATTCGCAAGGTTAAGACGAATCGATTGACGTAAGAATCATCAAAATCGGCATACGCATTTGGTCTCTAGAACGCCACATAGAAACATACATACATAGACTGATAAACACATTACCCTACTTTGCGTCGCGCAGTCGGGTAAAAATACTATAGATTTTGTGTGGTGGGAGGTAAAATATAGTTTAATCTAGACTAAATTACAGTGACTCGACTTGGATCCCATATATTACAGATAACTCGAAGACTGCTTTGGACATTTCAGAATTTATTTTGCTGTTTCAATATATTTCCTCGAACCTGTATATCATCTTATGTAAGAGGTTTGTTTTTTTACTCCCGTGATGTTTGATGTCACGAACGTCCTTTAAAAGTCCGGGTTAATTGTAAAAGTTAACGTTTTAACTTTACACAATTAGTATGGTATGCCAAATTTTATATCGGATAATTGCTTTTACACATCCAGTGATAAGACTTATCTCAACACTAAGAACATTAAAAAATGATTGTATCGCACAGATATCACTTAGTAAGGCAGGAAGTCTCTAATATATTGTTTATCATCGACAGCTCTTTCAAATCCCCATGCACCCATCCCGTGAACAACCCATGCGAAAATTACTTAACAATAACAATCGCGGGTCGCGGTGCTTATCCGTTGCGCTACCGAGCTAGGTAATGATACTGTCTGTAAAATTACAATTTATATGAATATAAATAAAAAAAATATGTTTCAATATTTTGGATACTGCAATGTTAGTTGATTTCAATTATTTATGATCAATGATATTGAATATTATTGATTATATATAGGAATTATAAGCTGGAGCTTATAATGGACATGTAGTATCCGATCCCGCTAGTGGGAGATCAAGCGAAAAGAGCGTTGCGCTGCTGCAATTAAGCATCTAGTAGTTTACGGTGAACGCACGTAGTATAAGGTTTTCGATAGTAAATTCTTATCAGGTTTGGCTTACGTCTTCGCGGCTAGTGGAGGTGGTTGGTCAAGCATCTCACGGAAGTATATATTAGTATACGATTTCCGTCGAGTGTGCAAGGTCGAATTTAATTCATTTAATTTTAGTTCTCTGACGCTCTGCGACAATTATTAAAAAATCAATTCTAAAATTATTTTGAAATGGGATTAATGGGTTTGTCAAAACAATTTCGTATTATTTAAAATACACACTTTATTTCAAGCACCATTGAATCTTTTTCTAATAAAACCGACCATTTACTCAATCATTATACCTCTGAAAGTGATAAAGTTAGCTATCAAAGCAGCGTATGCAACAAATAAATCTCGAGAATTATTCATTGTTTAACAATACACAACAATTCGTAATTTAGCAGCGGCCGAGCTAGACCCCGCGCTGGCTAGAACGTCGCAACAATATGCGACAGATACCAAAAATGTAACGTGCGTAAACGAGACAGACGATCGCTCAATGAGATGAGTAAAATTTTTACGTTAGCCTTAGCCTTATGGGTTGCAGACGCGCAATGGTTTGTATATAAGTTTTTTTTTAAAACGGATATAAGGCGGTACGAAGTTCACCAGGTCAGCTAGTGATAAATAAGCGAACATAAAAATAACAAATATGTTAAGTCGTAAAGACATTATTAACGAGCCAAATATTACTATAGACTTTTCTTACATATTTGTATGCAACAGCTGTATTATAATTTAGAATCAATGCAAAATTCGCACGCAGGTTTGTAGGTTGTTTAATTTCTTTAGTTGTATAATTAATGAATTAACGAAGCATACCACTGCTGTAGCTTCATGTAAAAGTTTGTTTTCATTTTGAACTAAACTTTCCAGAAGAAATTGAGATTTAAGTTTTTTCACTTCTGTTCTTTCTTGTATTAACATTGTTATTTTAATTTTGTTATTTTCAATTAAAACTCTATTGACGATATAGATAATCATTGGGGCCTTGTGGTTCAAAGATGGTCGCATCAATACGAAAGAACCAATGTTTCGTCACGACTTGTTGCATCAACGAGGTCTCAACTTTCAGAGATCATAGAAGCCAATGGCAGTTACATCTGTCACTCAATTTTTGTGATTTTTATTTTTCCAACCTCTTCTGTATTTTATCATATGGACTGCTGCGTTATTGCTGCTGTGCTCGTGTTCTTTTATGTTTTTAGGAGAAGTTGAATCTGAGTGTAGTCAAATTAACAAGTATTTTTAATTTTCTAAAGCGTTTCGCTATGACGAATATTAAACTTAAAGCTATAAATAGTTTCTCAAGCTATTTTGGATTTCCATATTGGTAATTTATTTTCTTCTATCCCATTATATACAATAACCGATGTGATGAGCTAAGCGGGCAAAGGCTGTTGAATGAAAATGCTAAGTTATAGATATATACGAAGCTATAAATTTATAATAAAATTTTAATAAATTGTAAGAAAAAACTTACTTATAGTTTTCAAATTTCAAAATTACATTTCGCCTTCAACTAAAAGGCAAAATGGTAAGGTCAAAGGGTAATTGGAAATTCTCAATAAAAGTTTAAGTTTTGCATTCAATACATATCATCTAGTTTATGAACTCGTTTCAAAGTCAACTGCTGAAATACAATTGCAACGTAACAATATTCCTGCTCTTCTCATTGGTGTTCTGAGGCACTCGCCCGCTACTAACCCAACGTCAAAAGCCCCGCCCCAAAACAAAATGGCGCCTAACATATAACGAGAAAGCAAATGTGAGCGTTTGTATCATTTTAATCAAGTAAGATCATAAAAATTTCAAATATACTTTCAGAAAATTTTGTGAAGAAAATTGTATAATCCAAAATAGACAAAACAACGGTAAGATATATATAAAAAAATTGATGGTGTTTGAAACGTCATGAACACAATTTTTTAAACTTTTTTGAACCGAAAATTTTACGACATTAAAGTTAATGTTATAAGTATAACTATAATTCAAAATTTTAACTATTCCTGAAGACAAATATACGTCGAAAAGTGGTTCGAGCGAGAACGTCTTCATCTTATACAAAACTCGCCAACTAAATAGATTGAGAAAAGTCTTCAACTACAACAACAAACTAATAGGATATGCTTATGCATGACTTTGCATCGCATAAATACAACAAGTATTTGTTGTTCAAACTCAAATAATGCAAATTTTCAAGTAAAATAAAACAATTAAATGATTTACAATTACATAATCATTTATTCATTCAAAAAGTATTACAAGCAATTGAGAAAGTCAAAACTTTATGCCATCGGTTCGCAAATCTACGTCGGGAGACCTTCTACTGAGAAGAACCGGCAAGAAACTTAGCAAGGGCTGCTTTTTTCTCTCTGATTTTCATACACAGAAGTCTTATTGAAAAATGACTTCCTTAGAACATTAAGTCACTTTCCATCACAATATTTAAAAACTACCTGCAGATAATTCATTCGTTAATTAGTAGAAGAAATAAATCTATTAACCGAAAGACTACAATATGACAAACTATATTGCTTATATCCTAACTTAAAAGTAGACTATAATATTCATAAAATAACAATTAACGCTAAATACAAACTAAAATACATGTGCAGATAGTTATAAGTAAACAAAACCTTGTCTCACTAAACGCGATGCCTTATAAATTTCAAATTCCCCATTAAATTGATGATACGACCGAGGCGAAAAGAAGAAATTACCCTTATCATCAGCCTTAATTTTGTAATTAATGTCCCCAATATAGAAGGCCTGCCTTCTATATAGGTAGAATAAAATAGAGGAAACGTGTCATGATTTATCACGTGGGCCCAGTGTATATTGGTGTGTACTAACGACTGCAGATATAGAAGAGATCAAAGGGTTACAGTGTCTTCAAAAAAACGGGGAGCTCCAGTTATTATTCACCCATCATGAAGTGGCCACTGTATCGCAAACCGAACACGCTAATGCGCCAGATCTTGTTGGCGCGCTGTGTCATCACGGCACATACGACCGCCGCCTGCGTCCACATGCATCGTCGGCGGAGGGAACATGAAGTCAAGTTCTTCTGTAATTAGAAAGGAGCATTTAATTTGCTTATATAAATAACATAATAGTATCATTCTCGCTGCAAGGTGTCTTTAAATTACGGAAAATATACTGTCGTTTACAATGAGTCACACGTCATACAGGCGCTAACAGCAAACAAATTTTATATTTAAAATACTTTCTTTTGATAGGTGTTTTTTAATTTAATATAGATGTATTTTCTGCATGTTTGAAATGGATTATGTAATTTGTTAACTGTAAATATACTACTATTAAGCATTATCCATATTTAATTACTTAACGAAGAAAATTTATTTAACTTACTCGCAACAGGTAAAACTTTATTACAGCCAGGTTTGTAGAGCTTCCTGGCGTTGCACCTGCTTAAGCTTCACTGACATTCGCATTCTCAATATTTGGCTTCATCTGGAAATATAAAACATATTATTTGGAAGAGTCAAAATTAGACCGATTTATCAATATCTCCAAATGTGAGTATACACCTCAGCCTCGCGGTGACGTCGGCCTGCTCACACCGATTGACACCCCGTTTCGTATTAAACGTTGCAAGGTGCTCCTCCTGATACAGATGTTATTTTTTCAATTCAATAATCTTAGTCAGTATGAATATAATTTATTGAAACATTAAAACTTTATCCAGCGTATCTCTTATCGCCGTACAATTCATGATCTATTAAAAATACTTGAAGGATTACTAACAAAAGTGTAGAAACTTTCTTCCAATAATTGACGAGATAAAATATAAACAACAGAACCGGGAATATTAATTCAATGTGCAAAAATATAGACAAAAATATGAGTGCTTTTACGACACTTACCCTCACGCCCACTACATCTGGATCGCACCCGTGGAGCCACCACGGCAAACCCCAGACTCGACTGCTTCCACCTTCTAAGGTGAAAGTACCGAGTCTAGAATTGACGTCCATTTCTGTATCAAATAAAAGAGTTACATTTAAATAATCGGTTTGCGTATTTATGATATCTAGATATAGTATAAAACAATGTCGCTTCTCGCTCTCCTACGCTGAAATCTTTAAACTACACGGCGAATTTTAATGCAGTTTTCATCAATATACAGAGTGATTTAAAAGGAAATTTTAAATGTATAAAACAGTACCATTCCGGCGAAGCCGCTGGCTTAAAGTTGTCTGATTCGCGAGTGCAAATAACCCAGACAATAGTGAATAGCGTCCTTGCGGGTTAATATAAAAACGTATTACACGTTTGAGTGTAATATCTATAGAATTGTTTTTACTGATATGAGGTATTTATATCTTACCACATCACCAATGTCTCCATCTAAAAACTCCTCCAAATGCTGCATCTCCTCTGGAGACAGGAGTTCCAGATCCTCGGAATCTAGAAAATGGGAATTCGTATATTTATGATTTAACATATAATTGACATCAATGCAAATGAGTCTTAGGAAAAATAGAATAGATCAAATTACCGTTGGCGATGCTATGGTCGGTCGACGTCGTTGTTGTGGGCTCCGGCGACGTCGTCGCTATTGGCTCCGCTGACGATGTCGCTATTGGCTCCACCGACGACGTCGCTGTGGGTGCCTCTGCTGACGTGTGCTGGGCCGATGTCGATGCTAGCGGCTCCATCACGCTAGCATCCTCGATGACCTATCCATAGAAAAGAACTTGTTGAGTCACTTCTGTCAACTAAACACTGACTTGTTTTACTTTCAAATATGTTTTTAATAATTTTCAAGTAACTACCCCTTTCCTCATGAACGCGTTAATGTATTAAATTTTAATTCATATTCATTCATTTACGGTATCTAGACATAGTATAAAACAATGTCGCTTCTCGCTGTCGTACGGTGAAATCTTTAAACTACACGATGAATATTAATGCAGTTTTCATCAATATACGGAGTGATTTAAGAGTAAATTTTAAATGTTTAAAACAGGACCATTCGGGCGAAGCCGCTGGCTTAAAGTTGTCTGATTCGCGAGTGCAAATAACCCAGACAATAGTGAATAGTGTCCTTTCGGGTTAATATAAAAACGTATTACACGTTTGAGTGTAATATCTATAGAATTGTTTTTACTGATATGAGGCATTAATATCTTACCACATCACCAATGTCTCCGACTAAAAACTCCTCTAAATACTGCATCTCCTCTGGAGACAGGAGTTCCAGATCCTCGGAATCTAGAAAATGGGAATTCGTGTATTTATAATTTATCACATAATTGACATCAATGCAAATGAGTCTTAAGAAAGAAAAATAGAATAGATTGTATTACCATTGGCGATGCTATTGTCTGCCGATGTCGTCGCTGTGGGCTCCGGCGACGTCGTCGCTATTGGCTCCGCCGACGACGTCGCTGTGGACGCCTCTGCTGACGACGTAGGCTGGGCCGATATCGATGCTAGCGGCTCCACTACGCTAGCATCCTCGATGACCTATCCATAGAAAAGAACTTGTTGAGTCACTTCTGTCAACTAAACACTGACTTCTTTTACTTTCAAATATGTATTTAAAATTACAAGACAATTTTCGGTCTCAATTTCCTCCGACGATGGCGGAGACTCGGTCAGTGATCCTATCAACCATAAAAATAAAATTATTAATTGCATTCCGACGTCTAGTTTGCGATATCGCGAAAATCTTGTCGAGTTTGACTCTATAGTTGACGAGCGATACGTGTTTACAGATATAATGATAAATATTTAAATTTAAATCATCATCACCAGCCCTTTTACGTCCCCACTGCAGGGGCTTAGGCCTTCCTTATATTTAAATATTTATTATAAATTTCTCGTAGTGTCCCTTGAAGATTGGATTGGCATATGATGATACCACTTCATAAATAGGAAAATACGAACATATTTCTATGAAGCAGTTAAACATAAATAAAAATTATACTTACTTTGCCCGACGTTGACGGTTGAGCGTCACTGGAGGCCGGCTGTTCCTCTAACCTGGCCTCCAATTCTGCAACTATGGAAAAACAAAACACGATTTTAATACGATCAAATTTAAAACGTTACCGGTCACTTTCGTCGAAATATAAAAAAAAAAAACTTACTCTCGGCTTGCAAACGATTATTTCGGGCGACGATATCGTGGATAGATTCCCGATTACGCGCCTGCGCGAACGCCATAACGGTGAGCGCAAGCAGCTCCGCTAACTTAATCTGGAAAGATATTTTTTGTTATTATCGAAATAGACATTATTATTTTCCCATTAATAAATATTCAATGTCGTTCGAGGATATATCTTCTCACCTTGGCCTCGCAGCCCATCTCCTTCGCTAGTTGAGCGGAGGCGTCGGCCTGGTCGCCCCGACGCTCTCGCTCGTAATGAGCGTTGCGAGCGCGACGTTCATCCTGCAAGTTATATATTTAGGTCAAACCCTGTAATAACCTGTTATATAAGCCAAGAAAATACGAAAATATTTTAAAAAGACTTCAATACAATATAACTGAAAGATTCGCTGGGTATATTATTATTTAATATAAAAACTTTTCGATATCCTTTTTTTCACGAAATAAAATAAAAATTCCAATTGGATTTAAAATTTACCGTACGAAGAAAATAATAAAAATAATAAGATGAAAAATATTAACCCGAGTCAGTGGAACCCTGTTCTGACCAGTTGGTCTACCACGCTTGCGTTCTGGACCGCTTGAAATCTGTTTGATGTGCTGCAATAAATAAAATAATCATATTTTTCTCATCAGCCATTATTTGTTTACAAATTACCAGTTAAAAAAGTTCATCGTTATTTCAGGGACTTTAAGTCGCTTCGAAATATATAGTTTTTGTTTATAATCTTGGAATCTGGTACGAAGCAATGTCCAATAGTACAGACAAAGAAAAATTGGGAAAACCGTATATTTCTGTTGACATCATATAATAAGAATATTTTAAATAATTTTCATTTAAATTTCTGATGTCATTATTTAATAAAAATATTTTTAATAATTTTTAAGTAACTACACCTTAACTCATGAACGCGTTAATGTATTAAATTTAAATTCATATCAAATACTCTAGTCTATAATACCTTTTAAGCTGTAACAAAATAAAACTTTTATTTCAACACAATCAAAAGAAACTGCAATTTAAGCTGCATATTTTTAAACTCGCAACTACTCGCAAGGGAATCAAAACCTAAAGGTTACTTCCACCGACCTCGAATCTTGAAATTTGGCATAAAGTAACGTTTCATAACACACAATAACGGTCTAGAAAAAGTCCGACTCGCAATTTTGTTGTATATTTTACAAGATCAATAAATACAGCGAATTGAAGATCTATTTTCATTTTTTTTTATCTATAATAAATAATCAACCTGACATTTGCATAAAACTATCGAATTCGATATCAACATTTCTAGAAAGTTCTTCCAAATTTTGTTTATTTACTAAGACGAATTTTAAAATCAAATTGTTTTAACCGCCTTTATGATAAGAATAACTTTTTAATTAACTTTTTGTAAATCGATTATTTTTTTTATATAAACTCAAACATATCTCGATCATCTAACAATTCCAAATTACCGATAAGGTTACGATAATAAGATTGGCAAATTATTAGTAGAATTGGCAATTATTCAAATCAAATCAAAATCTTTTTAGAAGCTGTTACAATTTTTTGTAAAAGATGAAACTCTATACAGTTTGCACGTCTACAGCGAGACAGATCTATCAAACCTGGGTAGATTCTCAGAAAATAGTATATTGTGTATAAACACAGAATTAAAATGCCTTTGCTCTTTAAATTACGACTTAACTATGCACGTGATGTAGTATAATGCTAAAATATCAAATAAAAATAAATGGTTAACCAACTTACTTTTCCAGCCATTGTGATGTAGTGTTTTCGCAAAAAAACTAAGGCACAAGAACTAAAAGAATTAAGGCACAAGCACAACGTTGCACTTAAAACTAGAAGGAGTACTAGTGGTGAGTGAAATAGCCTTCCCGAGCTTATATACGAATGCGTGCACGCTCCGCCCTCCTTGTACCCCTACCTCCCACCATTTCTTTACAAATCAGCCGTCCCCTCTTCAGGTTGGGACATTAAAAGATACGTACAGGTAGCGTCAAATACTTAGAGACAAACTTCAAATAATTATACACAACCGATCCAAAGAGTTACATTTTACATTTTTAATTGTCTTTAAAGGAGGATGTTTACAGTTTAGACTGTTATTTGTATGTTTTACGTTATCTTCAGTATGTGACCCATCCTGATGATATTTATTCTCAAAAGGGACTTCATTTTGTTTAAATAGATCCGTTAGTCCTGTTTTTGTATGAAGAAAATGGAAGATTGTCACAAAAAATCATTTGTTTAAACTGAAACCGACATATAATAATCGAAAGATAATTTCTTAAATAAGTTTATTTAGTTCGCTAACCGTCTTTCTTATACCCAAGATATATAGATATTTTGATACTTTTCAGTGAAATATTTATTTAGCATGATGTTGTTTTGAAATAAATATGATTTCACTATGTAACTGACATACTCCACCAAGAACTGAAGTTAAATTTCCAAAATAAGATCTAACAAAAGTATGATTTTTTGGACGAATATCCCGAACGGAAATTTGTGACAAATTTACCAAATAAACAAGAAAAAGCTATTCCATTTGAGTGAAGAAAAGTCATATAAGCATCGCCAAATGCCGCGTATTAGCATTTACTTTATGGCATTGATGTGTTGTTTGTGAGCGATTGATACTTATTAGTGAAAAGATATCTCCAATTTTTAAGCATAGTTATGCTTATGGTAGGCGAAGTTAAAATTCTAATAATTTTAATCACCCGGAGAGATTTTCCGATTCATCAAGTTTATCCACAAAATAGAGAGCGAAGCAGGCTAATTTCTTTCTAGACCTGGAGAGGTATTTTTAGACCATATAATTAATGAACCATACACATTTGACTAGCCAATCAGAGCCAAACAACTTTGTAAGGGACTTGAATTAGACGAAAACAAATTCAAGACCCAGTTCCATGGAATACATACATTGTTCGCTTTTGCATTTCACCAATTTCCATGGAAAAAAAGCTATGCTTAGCACAAATGCGGATGTAATATACTGTTGAAAATCAAAATGTTTTACTTGTTTTAAAGTTTCTTCCCGTAAAAATGGGTTTCACAAGTGATGAACACCAGGAATATGTTAATCAGGGAATTGTTTAATTAAAAAAAGCGTGTGAAGTTTTAGATGAGAACCAACTCTACTTGCAGACTATTACTGGCGTCTCCGGATCCTCCTGCAACTACAACTTTGAAAATTTTACTAATATGGCACTATTTTCTATGCATTTTCCAAGTATTTTTGATACGTTTCAAAGACGATTTCAGCTTCCAAGTTTATATTACGTTCAGAAGCTTTTAAAAAGCTTATTAAAAGGTAAGTATATATATTTGTCAAATTTCGGTAATAGTAGGTATACATTGTAATAAATTAACTGATTCACTATAGAACCCAATCACGTAATGATAAAATAACTAAAAAAATAACAAAGTATGGTTTAGGTACGCTAAAAAATTAAAATTTTAAAATAGGCTTTTTCAGTGAAACGAACCAAATTAAACCAAATACACAGTAAAAAAGCTCGTCGCTATTTTGAAAGTAAGTTTGAGTTGTAATAAAACACTTAATTTAAAACTATCTTATGGATATATTATTGACATATTCAGGGCAAATTATTGTTCGAAAAATTTGTTTCGAGTCTTAAACAACTATAATTAAACCAGAGGTTACTATTGCGTCCTTTATAATAATAAGAATAATAAAATCAAATATTCATCTCAGATACCTTTACATAATTAATATAGTTTTAAGTCTAAAGTTATAGAAAATGAGACAAAACGGTCTATAATTCAGTGACGGTGAATGCACCCGCAGCCTCTGTTATATTATAGGGTCACTTATATCTATACCTAACCGAAACTGAAACTATTGAACCCATTGAGTTGTTTGGTACACATGTACCAAACGACAAATAGGTTCAATAGATTTGGGTCGGACCTATGACTGACGTACAGGAAAGTTTTTAGAGGGTTTAGTTTTTTTCTATTTTAGGTACCTGAGCACTTGCCATCGACAACCTGCTCTAACTTCTTCTTTGTAATGCAGTAGAGTAGGACCAACGACGATAATGTTTACGATATATCTTCACTACGCCCCCAGACAACAAGCGTGAGAATATATTGATGTTTTTTTCCCTAACACCTCTATCTAGCAATGCTATTTTGTATAAAAGGATTATAAGGAAACTAGCGAGACAGTACTTAAGTATTTAGCATATATAAAAAAAAGATAATAACCAAATCAAAAACATTAATTAGTTTAACGTGAATAGCTTTCATTTGGATAACTATTAACAAATGAGTATATTTTGACCAAACTGTTTCAAAATAAAACAATTACACATTCCTTAAGCAAGACATGACATCATAATATCATTAACAATGAATAATAGCAATGTTATGTTTTTTGTTTTTAGTTAAATCTAATGATGTGCTTAACGGTATTTTAATAGTGATAATTTTTAAATGATAATGTTTAATGAGGACTCTGGAATGTGAAATCAGTAGAATATTCGGATGCGTAATTACTTTCATATAGTTTCCGTTTTGATTGCTCAAGAATTTTTGTTAAAAATGTGAAATCTAAATATTGTACTTGATTGCGCATAAAAATAAGCGTAGTTCAGCGGATTTGTATAAACTTTCAATCACAGGATTAATTTCCAATTTGGTTTATTAAAACATTGGCTTCATTGTTTTAACTTATTTTTTTTTTGTTGCTCTAATTCAGTTTATAGGCAGCATAAGTATTGTTATGCTGCCTATAAGGTTAATTTGAGTAAATTTAAATCTAATCTAGCGCATAGATATAGAAGAATGTAAGAAGTGACTTCAAACCTACGGATCTATCACAAAACTAATTGAACTTCTTACCCTGGCAGTGACTATTTGAATGAAATTTTAAGACAGTATAACAAGGCATACTTTTTTTTATTTACGCATAACAGCATACGCCCTAATTTTTAAGCATAATTTATTTTACGAGGTTCAAACTGAAGTGCTTAGAAAACTAAAATCTCACCGAAATAGCGATTAATTCATTTTATTATATCTTGACAACGCTTCATTCGAAGATCATGGATGGATTCAAAATAGGTTCCTACTGCGAGCTCGTTTCTTCCAAACTGTTTCCAAGATAAGTGCTAATCAACTGTTAATATTACCTTTCTTATTTCTAGTCTTATCTAACATATTCTACCGTTAGTGACGGAGTGTTTGGACCTCAGTCAAATCATGAGATCTTTTAATATCTATAACAAAGTTGACTTATATCGATGTCTAAGCTTGTTCGAATCTGCTGATAGTAGCTCTTTTGGCTGGCTCTATTATGCACCGCACAACATTGGTGTTTTGTTCAGTCGGCTTCGTCTGTAGAATGTCATCTCTCGCTCATATTATCGGTGTGAATAGTGTGATCACATTTGTTTCAACCAGTAGTAAACAGTGGTACAAGATGCGACTGTAGCATGGAAGGGGCTGATGCTACGTCAACATAAATAAATTCAAGATAATTTTTATTTACCGAAATAAATAATATTACAAAGATTATATCATTAGCGTACAGTACGCTCGCTTTTTATTTTACTCACAATTCTTACCTAATCCATCAAACGGTCCTGATCGTCTTTTAATGTATATCTATCAATATTATACGAATAAAATTAAGCAAAATTATGCCTTAATACAACAACATAAACTTTATACCTTTAAAAAAACATTTATGACATACGGTTACTTTCAAATATATTTGTAACATTATACAAAAAGATGGAATCCGGTTTTTATTCTTAAATGAATACTATTTGATCTAGTAGGACTAAAATGACTACTAAAAGTACCTAAATGCTTAATTTTTAACCCCTAAAAGGATTATTACCTCTCCTGACCCTAATTTAGATCAAAGACAAAATTTCTAAATAATGGTAAAGTAAATTAAAAAAATTCTTTACAAAATGGATTTATGAATGCCCGCATTTCGCCAAATAATCACATTACTTGTAAAAAGCAAAAATCAAACAAAAGGAAATCGCCTTTTACAACAATAGCAAAACCTTCTCAGCGAAAATGAATAGTCTTGACGAAAACAATAGGTGTATTGATAGATATGATAAGCGTATTATTTATTGTTGTTTCTAGAATGTTTTTAACTCCAATAGTTTAAATGATTCATTTGCTATTTTTGACCTATATAAATTGTATAAGTGTGTTTCATTATAGGCTTATGACATATTCCTTTTAAATTTCGGTGCCGACGTGATTTTTTTGATGAGAAAGGATAGATTGTTTTTCTGATGTCGATCTTACTTAGTGTTTATTATATTGTATGTAAACGAAATGTCATATACTTCTTCCAACTTATAATACTTAATTTGACTATCGACAAAGTACCGCTGATCTTGTGAAGACTGAAATGAAATGAAATGAAAATATCTTTATTCAAGTAGGCTATGACAAGCACTTTTGAATCGTCCAAAAAAAACTTTTTACCCCTACCACTTGTTCAGGACGTCTTTTAGCTGACAAGAAGAACAAGCGAAAGAAACTTACCAGCTTTTTATCATAAGTAATGACATTTTCATAAACTATGTCATTACCAAAATAATATGTATTATCACAATAGTAAATACAACTTTCAAAGTCTGTAGGACATAGGTTGAACATATAATTAGTCTTTATAGAACAAAGCGAAGGCTATTAAATCCATGCATTGCGATCCTTAAAATAATCAACAACATCAACTTTATAATAGCCTTTACTCATAAGTATATTCTTTACATGAATTTGAAATTTAATTACATTTTGTGGAACTTCATTGAACATAGCAATACATTTACTCAGAAATGATCCTCTGGTTTTTTGAAGTCTGAAGCTTGGAACGGCAAGTTTATTTTTATTTCTTGTGTTAAGATTAGGAACACTACTTTTTTTTGTGAAGGAATCGTAATGTTTTCTTGTGTACATAATATTCTCATAGATGTATTGAGAGGCAACAGTCAGAATATTTATTTCTTTAAATATTTCCCTGAGAAATTCCCTAGACCGTAAATTATATATAGCACGGACAGCTCTCTTTTGTAAAATAAAAATATCCTGAATGCTAGCCACAGAACCCCATAACAATATACCATACGTCATTACACTATGAAAATAACTAAAATATACCAATCTTGCCGTTTCAACATTTGTCAAGAGTCTAATTTTCTTAACAGCAAAAGCTGCAGAACTCAGTGTACTTGACAAGCTATCAATATGAGGATCCCATTGCAGTCGGGAATCTAGTGTAATACCAAGGAACTTTGTCGATTCTACTAACTCAACTTTTTCACTATTTACATTTATAAGTGTACTGACATGCCTAACATTAGGTAATGCAAACTTTATGCATTTCGTTTTATGTGAATTGAGCTTTAAATTATTATTATCAAACCACTGTAGAACATTGTCGAGAGCATTATTTACATCGTCAAAACAATCATTACCCTCTCAACTTTAAACAGTAAAGAGGTGTCATGTGCAAATAATACTGTCTCGCACAAATTCTTCGAACTGAGAAATAATACATATATCATGGATTTACGCTCGACATTCACCTCACGGTGAAATATTACGTTCACAAAAACCCTTTAAATCCTTTAAACACGATATTATATGAACCATTGTTTGGAAATTCTGAAATTACGAATATCACGGGATGATTATTGGCTTTATTATTAATTATTGTTTTTGGAAAAATAATGTTATATCATTTAGCAATAACCATATTTAATGTATTTTGTATGTCCAGTTTTTTCAATTCCCCATAACTAGCTTGCTCTTGATAAACATTACCATTGACAAGCGAACGAATGTTGGAACATCATAACATGCGGTTTTAACACCTATCTCAACGCTAACTATATTTTTAAAAAGATTGTATCTGACAAAGATTGCTTAGTTAGGCCGAGTTACGATTGATTTCGGGCAATTAATTTAACAGACTATATAAAGTTTTGTGTAGGGCTTCATTTAGTACCTATTTCATTATCTCATACACCAAAACGTTATCATTATCTAGAGTAGTGACACCTGAACACGAGAAAAAACAGAAATAAAAAGACGGTGAACATCAACATTTTTCAATGAAAATGAAAAGTTACAAAATATCGACAGGCTAATTATCCTTTGTGTATGAAGTTCATGTATTACCTCACTGATGAGATACCTCGTTTGAATTACTTGTCGCGACAAAACGAGGGAGTACTTTTTCAACTTTTAGCTCTTCACTTTTTGAGGCCTCGGGAACGAGGTGCAAACAGAATGTGATACACCTCACTCAGCAGGAAAAGTGAGTTATTTCGAATGAAGGGTTGAGTCTCTACATAATCAACATATTAACGATTGTTATATTCGATAAATATTTGCATTCATAATACTGTACTGTAAAATATTTTCAATAAAATATGCTTCATTAAGAATATTGTTCAGTACTACATTGCTAATTCAAAAATTGCTCAAATATAATAAGAACAAAGTTTTATATCTTTGTCGAAAGTTGAAATATTTTTGAAAATATTTCTTTCGGCTGTTTGAGTGGATTGTCTGAACATTGATGAAAAAACTACTTAATACACGAAGACCTATGGGACTGCATCGTGGAGGACAAGCCTGGTGTCCCCCAAGAAAGTGATGACCGTAAGCAGCAACGGGCACTTGCAAAAATATGTTTGATGGTGCAGCCGTCATCGTTTTCACATGTACGAAATGCAACCACTGGTTTTGAAGCCTGGAACAATCTAAAAATGGCTTATGAAGATAGAGGGCTGTGTAGACGTCTGGGACTATTGCGTACTATGTTTGGATTGAAACTAGAACAATTTAATGACATGGAAGCGTATCTCTTAAAAATCTCCGACCTAGACCAACAATTACGAGACATAAACGCTCCGTTAGATGACGATTTCTTATCAGTATTAATATTAAGCGGTCTGCCTTCAGATTATGATCCTCTTATTATGGCATTAGAAAATTCGAACATTAAATTGTGCAGTGAAGTCGTAAAAAGTAAATTATTACAAGAAAAATTACGCAGAGAATCTGATATGAGCATGGAAAGTGCAATGTTGTCAAATCAATTTTCAAAAGTTACTAAACAATCTACTAAAGTGAAATGTTATATATGCAAAAAACCTAATCATTATGCTAGAAACTGTCCTACCAAAACTGATAGACAGAGTGAGAAAAGTGAGAAAGCATGGAACGGAACATTATTAACTGCCTTAGCCGTGGATATTAATTGTAATGCATGGTATGTGGATTCCGGTGCAACTTGCCACATGACAAACAACAAAACATTGTTGCAAAATTATGTTGTAGACACTCCTCGATTAGTGACAGCGGCAAACAATCAAAAGATGTGTAGTGAGGGACACGGAGATGTGGAATTGTTGTTAGAGGGACATAAACAAACTACAAAAATTTGTGATGTTATTTATGTGCCGGGTTTGTCAACTAACCTTATTTCTGTTGGAAAAATGGCAAGTAAAGGCCTTCAAGTGAACTTTGATACACAGAAATGTAATATTTATTGTGGAAAGGATATAGTTGCTAGTGCTACTAAGGTGAATAGTGTTTATCAACTGAACACAGCAAGTCAACCGTCAAGTAACAACAGTGAGCTAACTGCATCATGTCATTCAATGGATTTAGATGTTGCATTGACAGATATCCAGTGTGTGGATGATCAAAGAGCAGAAGCTGTTAACTTGTGTGAAGAGAAGCCATCGCAAGAGTTATGGCATCGCAGGCTTGGACACCTGAATAGGAGAAGTATGAATTTACTGAAACAAGTTCCAGATTTTTCTGCAAGAACATGGCATCGAGCACCACACAACTGTGCCGTACTCACCCCAGCAAAATGGTGTGGCAGAACGGGCCAATCGGACAATTATGGAGGCTGGTAGATGCATGTTACAAGATGCTGGTATGGACCGGAGGTTCTGGGCAGAGGCTGTAAATACTGCAATATTCATTAAAAATAAGTCGCCAAGTAAGGCTATAAAGGGAACTACACCCGAAGAGATATGGTATGGTAACAAAGTTGATTTATCTTGTCTAAGAACATTTGGTTGCATTGCATATTCAATGATCCCTGATGAAAAACGTAAGAAATTAGATTCAAAGAGTAAAATGTATATTTTTGTGGGATATTGTAGCGATTCAAAAGGATATAGATTGATTGATCCAGAATTTCCTTCTAAGTGTATAAAATCAAGAGATGTTCGATTTTTAGAACACAAAATGTATAAAGATTTAAAATTAAAAACAAATGGAGAAAATAGCAATACCAATTGCCGATTAGATCTCTCTAATAATGTAGTGTATGACATAAACAGTAATGAAAATAATAATGTCACCCCAATTTCAGTTGTAGAATTATCAGACTCAATAGCTTCTAGTGGAGGCTATGTCGATGACCCTAATGATGTCACTTGGAATCCTGAAATGACTATGGATGAAACATTAAGTGAATATGAAGAAACTGAAGGGACTTCGGTAGCTATGACAGTTGCATGTCACGGTGTTGAACCACAGACAATATACGAAGCACTGTCGGGATCCGATAAGGAACATTGGATGAAGGCTATTACAGAGGAATATGAGTCCTTTGAGAAGAATAAAGCTTGGCACTTGACTATGTTGCCTGAAGGTAAAAAGGCTGTGAAATCCAAATGGGTTTTTAAGAAGAAGCTGGGATCTGAAGGACAGTTACTTCGTTACAAAGCTCGACTTGTAGCCAAAGGATTTACCCAAAAATATGGCATTGATTACAAGGAAACATACTCACCTGTGGTAAGGTATTCCACAATACGTACCTTATTAGCCCTGGCTATCAATTTGGATATGTATGTTGACCACATGGATGTCAAGACAGCATTCCTGAACGGGGACTTGAAGGAGACTGTCTATATGGAACAGCCTGATGGGTATAAAATACAAGGAAAGGAAAAGTTTGTATTTAAATTAAATAAAGCAATATATGGACTCAAACAGGCATCGAAGGCCTGGTATGACAAAATTGATCAAGCCCTGTCAGATCTCCAGTTCAAAAGGTCAGTATGTGAGCCTTGTGTTTATATAAAATATGACAAAACTGACAATCTCATTATATTAGCACTGTATGTCGATGATATTTTATTGTTTAGCAAAGATACACAAGAGAAGCAAAGGTTGAAGGAACAATTAATGACAATATTTGAAATGAAAGACCTTGGCCGAGCTACACACATATTGGGCATGCGTTTGAATCAAGAAAGTAATAAAATTACTCTCGATCAGAGAAATTACACACAGAAAGTATTGGAACAATTTAACATGGCTGATTGCAAACCTGTGAATACACCCCTAGAGAATGGAATGAAGTTCGAAAAGGGTGATAAAACTAATTCAGATTCTAAATATAGAAGTCTTATTGGATGCATCATGTATATAGCAGTATGCACAAGACCTGATATTGCACATGCAGCAAGTTTATTGAGTCAATTCAATAACTGTCACTCAGACACTCATTGGAAAGCAGCAAAACGAGTTCTTCGATATTTAAAGAAAACAATACATTATTGTATAGTGTATGAAAAATCCACATTATCTGTTACAGGATATATAGATGCTGATTGGGCGTCAAATCATATAGACAGACGCTCTTATACGGGTTATGTATTCAAAATAGGAAACTCTGCAATATCATGGGAAAGCCGTAAACAAAAGACGGTGGCTCTGTCCAGCATGGAGGCGGAATACATGGCATTATGTGAAGGCGCCAAAGAAGCAGTATTCATAAGAAATTTTCTAAATGAATGTTTAGGTAAATACTTGTCTGTAACTCTGTATAACGATAATCAATCTGCACAAAAGAATTGTAATAGCGAAATTAATCATAGCCGAAGTAAACATATAGATATAAGACATCATTATGTGAGACAAATTGTTAAAAATAAAATTGTTAAGTTAGAATATTTATCAACTGAATGTATGCCTGCTGATATCTTGACTAAACCCTTAGGTAAAGAAAAACATTATAACTGTATTTCTCATCTTGGTTTAGAAATTGTTTAGTTTAAGGGCAAGTGTTAGAACAGTATTATAAACCAAACAATTTAAATGTCTAACTTAGTGTTATAAGACGCCGATTGGAGGCGTCACCATACTTGTACAACTAACTATTTGGTTGTATTATATATATCTCTCTCTGCGGTCGACATTTTGTTTAACAAGTCCTGTTTAATGCAGTGTGCATTAAAATTCGCTGTGTAATTTAAAAGATTGAAATGGCGGGGTGAAATAATTATTAGTGAATGTAAGTCCTTGATTATGTTGCTATTCGGCATTTTTTATTATTATTATTGGCAAAAATAGTGTCTTGTTTTCAAACTTTTCTAATTAATTTTATAACATGACAACATTCAACTAAGACATATTATATTTGCAATAGTAGAGGGATAACAAAGATGATTTATTTGTGATAGATAACGTATTGTCATGTGCCTAGACAATATAGAGGTAAATTCGATTCAAAAACTCATATGTATGTTATGATTGGATACACTAATGCCAGCGATGTTACATTTAATGAAGATGACTTATATCTTAAAGAAAACTGTAAAGAACATATCGATTATAATAACAAGGAGCAAGATACTAATGGAATAAAGATGAGTTTTCACATTATTTATTTACACCAGAAATTATGCATCCTTATTTTTCAACAGCACTTAAATTAGCTTTACTTCTATCAAATTTTATGGTTACGACTCTCATACCAATTTTGTTACTTTTTTGGACTAATTTAACTTTAGATTCAGTAAAAATGGCAGCTGCCAACAGAAATACTAATACTTGCGTTGCCATTTTCCTCTGAGCCTGTTCCAAAATTTACTAAATGAACTTTGTGTTTTTAAATAATTTTTGTTGTCGAATTAACATTGTGTCACACAACACAAGCTACGGATATTACTGGGGAAACATTTTTTGATTTTAGTTCTAAACTTATAATACTTCTTCTTTTGGCTGCACATTAATCGAGATACGTTATTATCGTGATACAAGACGGAATCATACGACGAAGAATACCAAAATACAAGTATGACGAGACAACACGATGCGTGGCGTAAACTGGAAAGTACCCGTGACAATCGAATGTAAATGAAATTGTGATGATATAAAAATCGATCCCAGTTGAACTAATAGCTATGACTTTGGATTAAAAATGACAATGTTAAGAAACTTTCTCCTTATTACGAAGAAACATGTAACCACACACCCGTGTGGTAAAATTACTATAGACTTTTCTTACATTTTTGTATGCAACAGCTGAATAATAATTTGGAATCTATGCAAAATTCGCGTATTCGTAAAAGTTTGTTTTCACTTTGAACTAAACTTTCCAGAAGAAATTGAGATTTAAGTATTATCATTTCAGTTGATTCATGTATTAACAATGTTATTTTAATTTTGTTATTTTCAATTAAAACTCTATTGATCTGTAATTTATTTTCTTCTATCCTATTATATACAATAACTGATGTGAGGAGCTGAGCGGGGATAGGTTGATGAATGAAAATGCTTATTTATAGATATATACGAAGCTAGAAATTTACAATAAAATTTTAATAAATTGTAAGAAAATACTTACTTATAAAGTAAGTTGTCAAATTTCGAAATTACATTTCGCCTTCAACTAAAAGGCAAAATGGAAAGGTTAAAGGGTAATTGGAATTTCTTAATAAAAGTTTAAGTTTTGCATTCAATACATATCATCTAGTTTATGAACTCGTTTCAATGTCAACTGCTGAAATACAATTGCAATGTAAAAATATTCCCGCTCTTTTCATTGGTGTTCTGAGGCACGCGTCCGCTAACCCAACGTCAAAAGCCCCGCCCCAAAACAAAATGGCGCCTAACATATTACGAGAAAGCAAATGTGAGCGTTTGTATCATTTTAATCAAGTAAGATCATAAAAATTTCAAATATACCAGTTCGTTCAGAAAATTTTGTGAAGAAAATTGTAGTATCCAAAATAGACAAAACAACGGTAAGATATACATAAAAAAATTGATCGTGTTTGAAACGTCAAGAACACAATTTTTAAACTTTTCTGAACCGAAAATTTTACGACATTAAAGGTAATGTTATAAGTATAACTATAATTCAAAATTTTAACTATTCCTGAGTACAAGTAGACGTCGAAAAGTGGTTCGAGCGAGAACATCTTCATCTTATACAAAACTCGCCAACTAAATAGATTGAGAAAAGTCTTCAACTACAACAACAAACTAATAGGATATGCTTATGCATGACTTTTCATCGCATTAATCGCATTTAAGTATTTGTTGTTCAAACTCAAATAATGCAAATTTTCAAGTAAAATAAAACAGTTAAATGATTTACAATTACAAATTCATTTATTCATTCAAAAGTATTACAAGCAATTGAGAAAGTCAAAACTTTATGCCATCGGTTCGCAAATCTACGTCGGGAGACCTTGTACTGAGAAGAACCGGCAAGAAACTCAGCAAGGGCTGTTTTTTTCTCCCTGTTTTTCATACACAGAAGTCTAATTGAAAAATGACTTCATTAAAACATTAAGTCACTTTCCATCACAATATTTAACATATACCTACAGATAATTCATTCGTTAATTAGTAGAAGAAATAAATCTAGTTACCGAAAGACTACAACATGACAATATGACAAACTATATTGCTTAAATCCTAACTTAAAAGTACACTATAACATTCATAAAATAACAATTAACGCTAAATACAAACTTAAATACATGTGCAGATAGTTATAAGTAAACACAACCTTGTCTCACTAAACGCGATGCCTTATAAAATCCAAATTCCCGCATTAAATCCCTAAATAACGTCTACAACAAAAAGATGGGCGGAATGAAAAAGCGCCCTCTATAATCTATTATCGAGGAAAAAATCATCTAATATGGACATCGCTTTAATTAATTTTGTAATTAATGTCCCCAATGCGGGGCACAGGCATTCTACCTATATAAGGTAGAATAAAATAGAGGAAACGGGTCATGATTTATCACGTGGGCTCAGTGTATATTAGTGTGTGCTAACGACTGCAGATGCAGAAGGAACCAAAAGGTTACAGTGTTTTCAAAAGCAGGGAGCTCCAGTTATTGTTCACCCATCATGAAATGGCCACTGTATCGCAAACCGAACACGCTAATGCGCCAGAGAGCTCCTTAGGAGGGAGACTTATTTTATTATTAACCTACACTTAATGAGATCTGGTTGGCGCGCTGTGTCATCACGGCACATACGACCGCCGCCTGCGTCCACATGCATCGTCGGCGGAGGGAACATGAAGCCGAGTTCTTCTGTAATTAGAAAGGAGCATTTAATTTGCCTTATTATATATATATATATATATATATATATATATAACATAATAATATCATTCTCGCTGCAAGGTGTCTTTAAATGACGGAAAATATACTGTCGTTTACATACAGCACACGCAACACTTTATATTTTAAATATTTCTTTAGATAGGATGATAATAATACAAAATTAACGAAGTTTAATAATCATTCACTTAATTTAATTTAGATGAATTTTCCGCATGTTTGAAATGGATTATCCAATTTGTTAACTGTAAATGTACTACTATTAAGCATTATCTATATTTAATTACTTAACGAAGAAAATTTATTTAACTTACTCGCAACAGGTAAAACTTTAATTACAGCCAGGTTTGAAGAGCTTCCTGGCGTTGCGCCTGCTTGAGCTTCACTGACATTTGCATTCTTAATATTTAGCTTCATCTGGAAATAAAAAAAATATTATTTTGAAGAGTCAAAATTAGACCGATTTATCAATAACTCCAAATGTGAGTATATACTACACCTCAGCCTCGCGGTGACGTCGGCCTGCTCACACCGATTGACGCCCCGTTTCGTATTAAACGTTGCAAGACGCTCCTCCTGATACAGATATATTTTTTTTCAATTCAATAAACTTAGTCAGTGTGAATATAATTTATTGAAACATTAAAACTTTATCCAGCGTATTTCTTATCGCCGTACAATTCATGATCTATTAAAAATACTTGAAGGATTATTAACAAAAATGTAGAAACTTTCTTCCAATAATTGATAAGATAAAATATAAACAACAGAACCGAGAATGTTAATTCAATGTGCAAAAAAATAGACAAAAATATGAAGGCTTTTACGACACTTACCCTCACGCCCACTTCATCTGGATCGCACCTGTGGAGCCACCACGGCAAGCCCCAGACTCGACTCCTTCCACCTACTAAGGTGAAAGTACCGAGTCTAGAATTGACGTCCATTTCTGTATTAAATAAAAGAGTTACATTTAAATAATCGGTTTGCGTATTTACGATATCTAGACATAGTATAAAACAATGTCGCTTCTCGCTCTCGTGCGTGAAATCTTTAAACTACACGGCGAATTTTAATGCAGTTTTCATCAATATACAGAGTGATTCAAGAGGAAATTTTAAATGTATAAAACAGGACCATTCGGGCGAAGCCGCTGGCTTAAAGCTGTCTGATTCGCGAGTGCAAATAACCCAGACAATAGTGAATAGTGTCCTTGCGGGTTAATATAAAAACGTATTACACGTTTGAGTGTAATATCTATAGAATTTATTTTTACTGATATGAGGCATTTATATCTTACCACATCACCAATGTCTCCGTCTAAGAAACTCCTCCAAATGCTGCATCTCCTCTGGAGACAGGAGTTCCAGATCCTCGGAATCTAGAAAATGGGAATTCGTATATTTATGATTTATCATATAATTGACATCAATGCAAATGAGTCTTAGGAAAAATAGAATAGATCGTATTACCGTTGGCGATGCTATGGTCGGTCGACGTCGTTGCTGTGGCTCCGGCGACGTCCGCCGACGACGTCGCTATTGGCTCCGCCGACGACGTCGCTGTGGGCGCCTCTGCTGACGACGTAGGCTGGGCCGATGTCGATGCTAGCGGCTCCACTACGCTAGCATCCTCGATGACCTATCCATAGAAAAGAACTTGTTGAGTCACTTCTGTCAACTAAACACTGACTTGTTTTACTTTCAAATATGTTTTTAATAATTTTCAAGTAACTACCCCTTTCCTCATGAACGCGTTAATGTATTAAATTTTAATTCATATTCATTCATTTACGGTATCTAGACATAGTATAAAACAATGTCGCTTCTCGCTGTCGTACGCGTGAAATCTTTAAACTACACGGCGAATTTTAATGCAGTTTTCATCAATATACAGAGTGATTCAAGAGGAAATTTTAAATGTATAAAACAGGACCATTCGGGCGAAGCCGCTGGCTTAAAGTTGTCTGATTCGCGAGTGCAAATAACCCAGACAATAGTGAATAGTGTCCTTGCGGGTTAATATAAAAACGTATTACACATTTGAGTGTAATATCTATAGAATTGTTTTTACTGATATGAGGCATTTATATCTTACCACATCACCAATGTCTCCGACTAAAAACTCCTCTAAATACTGCATCTCCTCTGGAGACAGGAGTTCCAGATCCTCGGAATCTAGAAAATGGGAATTCGTGTATTTATAATTTATCATATAATTGACATCAATGCAAATGAGTCTTAAGAAAGAAAAATAGAATAGATTGTATTACCATTGGCGATGCTATGGTCTGCCGATGTCGTCGCTGTGGGCTCCGGCGACGTCGTCGCTATTGGCTCCGCCGACGACGTCGCTGTGGGCGCCTCTGCTGACGATGTCGATGCTAGCGGCTCCACCACGCTAGCATCCTCGATGACCTATCCATAGAAAAGAACTTGTTGAGTCACTTCTGTCAACTAAACACTGACTTCTTTTACTTTCAAATATGTATTTAAAATTACAAGACAATTTTCGGTCTCAATTTCCTCCGACGATGGCGGAGACTCGGTCAGTGATCCTATCAACCATAAAAATAAAAACATTCATTGCATTCAGACGTCTAGTTTGCGATATCGCGAAAATCTTGTCGAGTTTGACTCTATAGTTGACGAGCGATACGTGTTTACATATATAATGATAAATATTTAAATTTAAATATTTATTATAAACTTCTCGTAGTGTCCCTTGGAGATTGGATTGGCATATGATGATACCTCTTTACAAATAGGAAAATACGAACATATTTCGGTAGGTATGAAGCAGTTAAACTTAATAAAAATTACACTTACTTTGTCCGACGTTGAGGGCTGATCGTCACTGGAGGCCGGCTGTCCCTCTAACCTGGCCTCCAATTCTGCAACTGTGGAAAAACAAAACACGATTTTAATACGATAAAATTTAAATTTACCGGTCACTTTCGTCGAAATATAAAAGAACTTACTCTCAGTTTGCAAACGGGCATTCCGGTCGACGATGTCGTGGATAGATTCCCTGTTACGCGCCTGCGCGAAAGCCATAACTGTGAGCGCAAGCAGCTCCGCTAACTTAATCTGGAAAGATATTTTTTGTTATTATCGAAATAAATATTATTATTTTTGCCGTAAATAAATACTCAATGTCGTTCGAGGATATATCTTCTCACCTTGGCCTCGCAGCCCATCTCCTTCGCTAGTTCAGCGGAGGCGTCGGCCTGGTCGCCCCGACGCTCTCTCTCGTAATGAGCGTTGCGAGCGCGACGTTCATCCTACAAGTTATATATTTAGGTCAAACCCTGTAATTACCTGTTATATAAGCCAAGAAAAATACGAAAGTATTTTAAAAAGATTTCAATATAACTGAAATATTCGCTGGGTATATTATTATTTGATATATAAACTTGTCGATATTTTTATTTCACGAAATAAAATAAAAATTCCAATTAGATTTAAAATTTACCGCACGAAGAAAATAATAAAATAATAATATGATAAATATTAACCCGAGTCAGTGGAACCCTGTTGTGACCAGTTGGTCTACCACGCTTGCGTTCTGGACCGCTTGAAATCTGTTTGATGTGCTGAAATAAATAAAATAATCATATTTTTCTCATCAGCCATTATTTTTTTACAAATTACCAGATAAAAAAGTTCATCGTTATTTCAGGGACTTTAAGTCGCACCGAAATATATAGTTTTTGTTTATTCTTGAATCTGGTACGAAGCAATGTCCAATAGTACAGACAAGAAAAATTGGGAAAACCGTAAATTTCTGTTGACATCATATAATAAAAATATTTTTAATAATTTTTAAGTAACTACACCTTAACTCATGAACGCGTTAATGTATTAAATTTAAATTCATATCAAATACTCTAGTCTATAATACCTTTTAAGCTGTAACAAAATCAAACTTTTATGTCAACACAATCAAAAGAAACTGCAATTTAAGCTGCATATTTTTAAACTCGCAACTACTCGCAAGGGAATCAAAACCTAAAGGTTACTTCCATCGACCTCGAATCTTGAAATTTGGCATAAAGTAACGTTTCATAACACACAATAACGGTCTAGAAAAAGTCCGACTCGCAATTTTGTTGTATATTTTACAAGATCAATAAATACAGCGAATTGAAGATCTATTTTCATTTTTTTTTATCTATAATAAATAATCAACCTGACATTTGCATAAAACTATCGAATTCGATATCAACATTTCTAGAAAGTTCTTCCAAATTTTGTTTATTTACTTAGACGAATTTTAAAATCAAATTATGTTTTAACCGCCTTTATGATAAGGATAACTTCTTTAATTAACTTTTTGTAAATCGATTCATTTTTTTATATAAACTCAAACATATCTCGATCATCTAACAATTCTAAATTACTGATAAGGTTACGATAATAAGATTGGCAAATTATTAATAGAATTGGCAATTATTCAAATCAAATCAAAACCTTTTTAGAAGCTGTTACAAGTACTTGTAAAAGATGAAACTCTATACAGTTCGCACGTCTACAGCGGGACAGATGTATCGAAACCTGGGTAGATACTCAGAAAATAGTATATTGTGTATAAACACAGAATTAAATCGTTTGCTCTTTAAATTACGACCTTAAGAATGCACGTGATGTAGTATAATGCTAAAATATCAAATAAAAATAAATGGTTAGCCAACTTACTTTTCCAGCCATTGTGATGTAGTGTTTTCGCAAAAGAACTAAGGCACAAGAACTAATAGAATTAAGGCACAAGCACAACGTTGCACTTCAAACTAGAAGGAGTACTAGTGGTGAGTGAAATAGCCTTCCCGAGCTTATATACGAGTGCGTGCACGCTCCGCCCTCCCTGTACCCCTACCTCCCACCATTTCTTTACAAATCAGCCGCCCCCTCTTCAGGTTGCGACATTAAAAGATACGTACAGGTAGCATCAAATACTTAGAGACAAACTTCAAATAATTATACACAACCGATCCAAAGAGCTACATTTTCATTTTGAATCGTCTTTAAAGGAGGATGTTTACAGGTTAGACTGTTATTTGTATGTTTTACGTTATCTTCAGTATGTGACCGATCCTGATGATATTTATTCTCAAAAGGGCCTTCATTTTGTTTCAATAGATCCGTTAGTCCTGTTTTTGTATGAAGAAAATGGAAGATTGTCACAAAAAAACATTTTTTGAACTGAAACCGACATATAATAATCGAAAGATAATTTCTTAAAACCATAAGTTTATTTAGTTCGCTAACCGTCTTTCTTATACCCAAGATATATAGATTATTTGATATTATTCAGTGAAATATTTATTTAGCATGATGTTGTTTTGAAATAAATATGATTTTATTATGTAACTGACATACTCCACCAAGAACTGAAGTTAAATTTCCAAAGTAATATCTAACAAAAGTATGATTTTTTGAACGAATATCCCGAACGGAAATTTGTGACAAGTATATATATATATATACTTGTATAAGTAAGTAAGTAGAAAAAGCTATTCCATTTGAGTGAAGAAAAGTCATAGGTATAAATATCGCCAAATGCCGGGTATTAGCATTTATTTGATGGCATATATTATATTAAAAAAGCATATATTAAAATTCTAATAATTTTAATCACCCGGAGAGATTTTCCGATTCATCAAGCTTATCCACAAAAAAGAGAGCAAAGCAGGCTAATTTTTTTCTAGACCTGGAGAGGTATTTCTAGACCATATAATTAATGAACCATACACATTTGACTAGCCAATCAGAGCCAAACAACTTTGTATGGGACTTGAATTAGACGAAAACAAATTCAAGACCCAGTTCCATGGAATACATACATTGTTCGCTTTTGCATTTCACCAATTTATATATAAAAAGTTTACTAATATGGCACTATTTTCTATGCATTTTCCAAGTGTTTTCGATACGTATCGAAGACGATTTCTGCTTCCGAGTTGATATTATGTTCAGAAGCTTTTAAAAAGCTTATTAAAAGGTAAGTATGTATATTTGTCAAATTATGGTAATAGTAGGTACATTGTAATAAATAAACTGATTTACTATAGAACCCAATCACCTAATGATAAAATAACTAAAAAAATAACAAAGTATGGTTTAGGTTCGCTAAAAAAATTAAAATAGGTTTTTTCAGTGAAACGAACCAAATTAAACCAAATACACAGTTAAAAAGCTCGTCGCTATTTTAAAAGTAAGTTTGAGTTGTAATAAAATTCTTAATTTAAACTATCTTATGCATTATTATTGACCTATTCAGCGTAAATGATTGTTCGAAAAATTTGTTTCGAGTCTTAAACAACTATAATTAAACCAGAGGTTAATATTGTGTCCTTTATAATAATAAGAATAATAAAATCATTTTTTCATCTCAGATACCTTTACATAATTAATATAGTTTTAAGTCTAAAGCAATAGAAAATGAGACAAAACGGTTTATGACTCAGTGACGGTGAGTGCACCCACAGCCTCTGTTATATTATAGGGTCACTAATATCTATACCTAACCGAAACTGAAACTATTGAACCCATTGAGTTGTTTGGTACACATGTACCAAACGACAAATAGGTTCAATAGATTTGGGTCGGACCTATGACTGACGTACAGGCAAGGTTTAAGAGGGTTTAGTTTTTTTCTATTTTAGGTACCTGAGCAC
The DNA here is from genome assembly GCA_918026875.4 of Diatraea saccharalis. NCBI lineage: Eukaryota > Metazoa > Arthropoda > Insecta > Lepidoptera > Crambidae > Diatraea > Diatraea saccharalis. The sequence continues at coordinate 27,429,969 of OU893333.1, read as the reverse complement.
TTGCCATCGACAACCTGCTCTAACTTCTTCTTTGTAATGCAGTAGAGTGGGACCAACGACGATAATATTTACGATATGTCTCACTACGCCCCCAGACAACAAGCGTGAGAATATATTAATGTTTTTTTCCCTAACACCTCTATCTAGCAATGCTATTTTGTATAAAAGGATTATATGGAAACTAGCGAGACAGTACTTAAGTATTTAGCATATATAAAAGATAATAACCAAATCAAAAACATTTATAAGTTTAACGAGAATAGCTTTCATTTGGATAACTATTAACAAATGAGTATATTTTGACCAAACTGTTTCAAAATAAAACAATTACACATTCCTTAAGCAAGACATGACATCATAATATCATTAGCAATGAATAATAGCAATGTTATGTTTTTTGTTTTTAGTTAAATCTAATGATGTGCTTAACGGTATTTTAATAGTGATAATTTTTAAATGATAATGTTTAATGAGAACTCTGGAATGTGAAATTAGTAGAATATTCGGATGCATAATTACTTTCATATAGTTTCCGATTTGAGTGCTCAAGAATTTTTGTTAAAAATGTGAAATCTAAATATTATACTTGATTGCGCATAAAAATAAGCGTAGTTCAGCGGATTTGTATAAACTTTCAATCCCAGAATTAATTTCCAATTTGGTTTATTAAAACATTGGCATTTGGTTTATTTTTTTTTTGTGGCTCTTATTCTGCTTATAGGCAGCATAAGTATTGTTATGCTGCCTATAAGCTTAATTAGAGTAAATTTAAATCTAATCTAGCGCATAGATATAGAAGAATGTAAGAAGTGACTTCAAATCTACGGATCTATCACAAAACTAATTGAACTTCTTACCCTGGCAGTGACTATTTGAATGAAATTTTAAGACAGTATAACAAGGCATACTTTTCTTTATTTACGCAAAACAGCATACGCCCTACTTTTTAAGCATGATTTATTTTACCAGGGTCAAACTGAAGTGTTTAGAAAATTAAAATCTCACCGAAATAGCGAGTAATTCATTTTATTATATCTTGACAACGCTTCATTCGAAGATCATGGATGGATTCAAAATAGGCTCCTACTGCGAGCTCGTTTCTCCCAAACTGTTTCTAAGATAAGTGCTAATCAACTGTTAATATACCTTTCTTATTTCTAGTCTTATCTAACATATTCTACCGTTAGTGACGGAGTGTTTGGACCTCAGTCAAATCATGAGACTTTTTAATATCTATAACAAAGTTGACTTATACCGATGTCTAAGCTTGTTCGAATCTACTGATAGTAGCTCTTTTGGCTGGCTCTATTATGCACCGCACAACATTGGTGTTTTGTTCAGTCGGCTTCGTCTGTAGAATGTTATCTCTCGCTCATATTATCGGTGAGAATAGTGTGATCACATTTGTTTCAACCAGTAGTAAACAGTGGTACAAGATGCGACTGTAGCATGGAAGGGGCTGATGCTACGTCAACATAAATAAATGCAAGATAATTTTTATTTACCGAAATAAATAATATTACAAAGATTATACCATTAGCGTACAGTACGCTCGCTTTTTATTTTAATCACAATTCTTACCTAATCCATCAAACGGTCCTGACCGTCTTTTAATGTATATCTATCAATATTATACGAATGAAATTAAGCAAAATTATGCCTTAATACAACAACATAAACTTTATACCTTTAAAAAAACATTTATGACATACGGTTACTTCCAAATATATTTGTAACATTATACAAAAAGATGGAATCCGGTTTTTATTCTTAAATGAATACTATTAGATCTAGTAGGACTAAAATTACTACTAAAAGTACCTAAATACTTAATTTTTAACCCCTAAAAGGATTATTACCTCTCCTGACCCTAATTTAGATCAAAGACAAAATTTCTAAACAATGGTAAAGTAAATAAAAAAATTCTTTACAAAATGGATTTATGAATGCCCGCATTTCGCAAAATAATCACATTACTTGTAAAAAGCAAAAATCAAACAAAAGGAAATCGCCTTTTACAACAATAGCAAAACCTTCTCAGCGAAAATGAATAGTCTTGACGAAAACAATAGGTGTATTGATAGATATGATAAGCGTATTATTTATTGTTGTTTCTAGAATGTTTTTAACTCCAATAGTTTAAATGATTCATTTGCTATTTTTGACCTATATAAATTGTATAAGTGTGTTTCATTATAGGCTTATGACATATTCCTTTTAAATTTCGGTGCAGACGTGATTTTTTTGATGAGAAAGGATAGATTGTTTTTCTGATGTCGATCTTACTTAGTGTTTATTATATTGTATGTAAACGAAATGTCATATACTTCTTCCAACTTATAATACTTAACTTGACTATCGACAAAGTACCGCTGATCTTGTGAAGACTGAAATGAAATGAAATGAAAATATCTTTATTCAAGTAGGCTATGACAAGCACTTTTGAATCGTCCAAAAAAAACTTTTTTCCCCTACCACTTGTTCAGGACGTCTTTTAGCTGACAAGAAGAACAAGCGAAAGAAACTTACCAGCTTTTTATCATAAGTAATGACATTTTCATAAACCATGTCATTACCAAAATAATATGTATTATCACAATAGTAAATACAACTTTCAAAGTCTGTAGGACATGGGTTGAACATATAATTAGTCTTTATAGAACAAAGCGAAGGCTATTAAATCCATGCATTGCGATCCTTAAAATAATCAACAACATCAACTTTATAATAGCCTTTACTCATAAGTATATTCTTTACATGAATTTGAAATTTAATTACATTTTGTGGAACTTTATTGAACATAGCAATACATTTACCCAGAAATGATCCTCTGGTTTTTTGAAGTCTGAAGCTTGGAACGGCAAGTTTATTTTTATTTCTTGTGTTAAGATTATGAACACTACTTTTTTTTGTGAAGGAATCGTAATGTTTTCTTGTGTACATAATATTCTCATAGATGTATTGAGAGGCAACAGTCAGAATATTTATTTCTTTAAATATTTCTCTGAGAGATTCCCTAGACCGTAAATTATATATAGCACGGACAGCTCTCTTTTGTAAAATAAAAATATCCTGAATGCTAGCCGCAGAACCCCATAACAATATACCATACGTCATTACACTATGAAAATAACTAAAATATACCAATCTTGCCGTTTCAACATTTGTCAAGAGTCTAATTTTCTTAACAGCAAAAGCTGCAGAACTCAGTCTACTTGACAAGCTATCAATATGAGGATCCCATTGCAGTCGGGAATCTAGTGTAATACCAAGGAACTTTGTCGATTCTACTAACTCAACTTTTTCACTATTTACATTTATAAGTTTACTGACATGCCTCACATTAGGTAATGCAAACTTTATGCATTTCGTTTTATTTGAATTGATCTTTAAATTATTATTATCAAACCACTGTAGAACATTGTCGAGAGCATTATTTACATCGTCAAAACAATCATTACCCTCTCAACTTTAAACAGTAAAGAGGTGTCATGTGCAAATAATACTGTCTCGCACAAATTCTTCGAACTGAGAAATAATACATATATCATGGATTTACGCTCGACATTCACCTCACGGTGAAATATTACGTTCACAAAAACCCTTTAAATCCTTTAAACACGATATTATATGAACCATTGTTTGGAAATTCTGAAATTACGAATATCACGGGATGATTATTGGCTTTATTATTAATTATTGTTTTTGGAAAAAATAATGTTATATCATTTAGCAATAACCATATTTAATGTATTTTGTATGTCCAGTTTTTTCAATTCCCCATAACTAGCTTGCTCTTGATAAACATTACCATTGACAAGCGAACGAATGTTGGAACATCATAACATGCGGTTTTAACACCTATCTCAACGCTAACTATATTTTTAAAAAGATTGTATCTGACAAAGATTGCTTAGTTAGGCCGAGTTACGATTGATTTCGGGCAATTAATTTAACAGACTATATAAAGTTTTGTGTAGGGCTTCATTTAGTACCTATTTCATTATCTCATACACCAAAACGTTATCATTATCTAGAGTAGTGACACCTGAACACGAGAAAAAACAGAAATAAAAAGACGGTGAACATCAACATTTTTCAATGAAAATGAAAAGTTACAAAATATCGACAGGCTAATTATCCTTTGTGTATGAAGTTCATGTATTACCTCACTGATGAGATACCTCGTTTGAATTACTTGTCGCGACAAAACGAGGGAGTACTTTTTCAACTTTTAGCTCTTCACTTTTTGAGGCCTCGGGAACGAGGTGCAAACAGAATGTGATACACCTCACTCAGCAGGAAAAGGCAGTTCTTATTATTGTACTGTGGTACTCGTAACGTTAAGATTTAGTGTTTTATTTCAATCGATTCATAAATAAAAAAGTTATATCAATATGAAGTACTGTGTTCACCTAAATTGCTATGAAATTAATTGCTTTATTAAATTTTGGTCTCTAATATATTGTTTATCATCGACAGCTCTTTCAAATCCCCATGCACCCTTCCCGTGAACGACCCATGCGAAAATGACTTAACAATAACAATCGCGGGTCGTGGCGCTTATCCGTTGCGCTACCGAGCTAGGTAATGATACTGTCTGTAAAATTACAATTTATATGAATATAAATAAAAAAATATGTTTCAATATTTGGATACTGCAATGTAAGTTGATTTCAATTATTTATGATCAATCATATTGAATATCATTGTATTAACATTGTTATTTTAATTTTGTTATTTTCAATTAAAACTCTATTGACGATATAGATAATCATTGGGGCCTTGTGGTTCAAAGATGGTCGCATCAATACGAAAGAACCAATGTTTCGTCACGACTTGTTGCATCAACGAGGTCTCAACTTTCAGAGATCATAGAAGCCAATGGCAGTTACATCTGTCACTCAATTTTTGTGATTTTTATTTTTCCAACCTCTTCTGTATTTTATCATATGGACTGCTGCGTTATTGCTGCTGTGCTCGTGTTCTTTTATGTTTTTAGGAGAAGTTGAATCTGAGTGTAGTCAAATTAACAAGTATTTTTAATTTTCTAAAGCGTTTCGCTATGACGAATATTAAACTTAAAGCTATAAATAGTTTCTCAAGCTATTTTCGATTTCCATATTAGTGATTTCTTTTTTTCTATCTCATTATATACAATAACTGATGCGAGGAGTAAGAAAAAACTAACTTATAAAGTAAGTTTTCAAATTTCGAAATTACATTTCGCCTTCAACTAAAAGGCAAAATGGAAAGGTTAAAGGGTAATTGGAAATTCTTAATAAAAGTTTAAGTTTTGCATTCAATATATATCATCTAGTTTATGAACTCGTTTCAAATTCAACTGCTCAAATACAATTGCAATGTAACAATATTCCCGCTCTTTTCATTGGTGTTCTGAGGCACGCGTCCGCTAACCCAACGTCAAAAGCCCCGCCCCAAAACAAAATGGCGCCTAACATATTACGAGAAAGCAAATGTGAGCGTTTGTATCATTTTAATCAGGTTAGATCATAAAAATTTCAAATATACCAGTTCGTTCAGAAAATTTTGTTTTTGAAAATTGTATTAACCATTATAGACAAAACAACGGTAGGATATATAAAAAAATTGATGGTGTTTGGAAATGTCATGAACACAATTTTTTTTAAACTTTTCTGAACCGAAAATTTTACGACATTAAAGGTAATGTTATAAGTATAACTATAAATCAAAATTTTAACTATTCCTGATTACAAATAGACGTCGAAAAGTGGTTCGAGCGGGAACGTCTTCATCTTTACAAAACTCGCCAACTGAATAGATTGAGAAAGGTCTTTAACTACAACAACAAACTAATAGGTTATGCTTATGCATGACTTTGCATCGCATTAATACAACAAGTATTTGTTGTTCAAACTCAAATAATGCAAATTTTCAAGTTAAATAAAACAATTAAATGATTTACAATTACATATTCATTTATTCATTCAAAAAGTATTACAAGCAATTGAGAAAGTCAAAACTTTATGCCATCGGTTCGCAAATCTACGTCGGGAGACCTTCTACTGAGAAGAACCGGCAAGAAACTCAGCATGGGCTGCTTTTTTTCTCCCTGATTTTTCATACACAGAAGTCCCATTGAAAAATGACTTCCTTAGAACATTAAGTCACTTTCCATCACAATATTTAACATACTACCTGCAGATAATTCATTCGTTAATTAGTAGAAGAAATAAATCTATTTACCGAAAGACTACAACATGACAATATGACAAACTATATTGCTTATATCCTAACTTAAAAGTACACTATAATATTCATAAAATAACAATTTACGCTAAATACAAACTTAAATACATGTGCAGATAGTTATAAGTAAACATAACCTTGTCTCACTAAACGCGATGCCTTATAAATTTCAAATTCCCCCATTAAATTCCCCATTAAATAACGTCTACAACAAAAAGATGGGCGGAATGAAAAAGCGCCCTCTATAATCTATTATCGAGGAAAAAATCATCTAATATGGACATCGCTTTAATTATTTGGTACTACTGCCTCATTTTTCTTTTGATTGATGATACGACCGCGGCGAAAAGAAGAAATTACCCTTATCATCAGCCTTAATTTTGTAATTAATGTCCCCATATACGTAGAAGAGCCTAGAGGAACCGTGTCTATGATAGGTAGAATAAAATCGAGGACACGTGTCCTCGATTTTATCTCGTGGGCCCAGTGTATATTGGGGTGTGCTAACGACTGCAGATATAGAAGGGATCAAAGGGTTACAGTGTCTTCAAAAAAACGGGGAGCTCCAGTTATTGTTCACCCATCATGAAGTGGCCGCTGTATCGCAAACCGAACACGCTAATGCGCCAGAGAGCTCCTCAGGAGAGAGACTTAATTTATTATTAACCTACACTTAATGAGATCTGGTTGGCGCGCTGTGTCATCACGGCACATACCACCGCCGCCTGCGTCCACATGCATCGTCGGCGGAGGGAACATGAAGTCGGGTTCTTCTGTAATTAGAAAGGAGCATTTAATTTGCCTTATTAAATATATATAACATAATAGTATCATTCTCGCTGCAAGGTGTCTTTAAATGACGGAAAATATACTGTCGTTTACAATGCAGTCACACGTCATACAGGCGCTGACAGCAAACAAATTTTATATTTCAAATTCTTTCTTTTGATAGGTAGTTTTTTAATTTAATTATAGATGTATTTTCTGCTGTATTTGTTTGAAATAATTTGAAATGAAAAATTATCTAATTCGTTAACTGTAAATGTACTACTATTAAGCATTATCCATATTTAATTACTTAACGAAGAAAATTTATTTAACTTACTCGCAACAGGTAAAACTTTATTACAGCCAGGTTTGTAGAGCTTCCTGGCGTTGCGCCTGCTTGAGCTTCACTGACATTCGCATTCTCAATATTTGGCTTCATCTGGAAATATAAAACATACTATTTGGAAGAGTCAAAATTAGACCGATTTATCAATATCTCCAAATGTGAGTATATACTACACCTCAGCCTCGCGGTGACGTCGGCCTGCTCACACCGATTGACACCCCGTTTCGTATTAAATGTTGCAAGACGCTCCTCCTGATACAGATGTTATTTTTTCAATTCAATAAACTTAGTCAGTATGAATATAATTTATTGAAACATTAAAACTTTATCCAGCGTATCTCTTATCGCCGTACAATTCATGATCTATTAAAAATACTTGAAGCATTACTAACAAAAGTATAGAAACTTTCTTCCAATAATTGACGAGATAAAATATAAACAACAGAACCGAGAATGTTAATTCAATGTGCAAAAATATAGACAAAATATGAGTGCTTTTACGACACTTACCCTCACGCCCACTACATCTGGATCGCACCCGTGGAGCCACCACGGCAAACCCCAGACTCGACTGCTTCCACCTTCTAAGGTGAAAGTACCGAGTCTAGAATTGACGTCCATTTCTGTATCAAATAAAAGAGTTACATTTAAATAATCGGTTTGCGTATTTATGATATCTAGATATAGTATAAAACAATGTCGCTTCTCGCTCTCCTACGCTGAAATCTTTAAACTACACGGCGAATTTTAATGCAGTTTTCATCAATATACAGAGTGATTTAAGAGGAAATTTTAAATGTATAAAACAGTATCATTCCGGCGAAGCCGCTGGCTTAAAGTTGTCTGATTCGCGAGTGCAAATAACCCAGACAATAGTGAATAGTGTCCTTGCGGGTTAATATAAAAACGTATTACACGTTTGAGTGTAATATCTATAGAATTGTTTTTACTGATATGAGGCATTTATATCTTACCACATCACCAATGTCTCCGTCTAAAAACTCCTCCAAATGCTGCATCTCCTCTGGAGACAGGAGTTCCAGATCCTCGGAATCTAGAAAATGGGAATTCGTGTATTTATAATTTATCATATAATTAACATCAATGCAAATGAGTCTTAGGAAAAAATAGATCGAATTACCGTTGGCGATGCTATGGTCGGTCGACGTCGTTGCTGTGGGCTCCGGCGACGTCGTCGCTATTGGCTCCGCCGACGACGTCGCTATTGGCTCCACCGACGACGTCGCTGTGGGTGCCTCTGCTGACGTATACTGGGCCGATGTCGATACTAGCGGCTCCACTACGCTAGAATCCTCGATGACCTATCCATAGAAGAGAATTTGTTGAGTCACTTCTGTCAACTAAACACTGACTTGTTTTACTTTCAAATATGTTTTTAATAATTTTTAAGTAACTACCCTTTTCCTCATGAACGCGTTAATGTATTAAATTTAAATTCATATTCATTCATTTACGGTATCTAGACATATGACAGACGGATAGGCGAGGTTTAATATGGTTTAGTTTTTTTCTATTTTACATGTGCACATGCCATCGACAACCTGCTCTAACTTCTTCTTTGTAATGCAGTAGAGTGAGACCAACGACGATAATGTTTACGATATAACTTCACTACGCCCCAGACAACAAGCGTGAGAATATATTAATGTTATTTTCCCTAACACCTCTATCTAGCAATGCTATTTTGTATAAAAGGATTATATGGAAACTAGCGAGACAGTACTTAATTATTTAGCATATATAAAAAAAAGATAATAACCAAATCAAAAACATTAATTAGTTTAACGAGAATAGCTTTCATTTGGATAACTATTAACAAATGAGTATATTTTGACCAAACTGTTTCAAAATAAAACAATTACACATTCCTTAAGCAAGATATGACATCATAATGTCATTAACAATGAATAATAGCAATGCTATGTTTTTTGCTTTTAGTTAAATCTAATGATGTGCTTAACTGTATTTTAATAGTGATAATTTTTAAATGATAATGTTTAATGAGGACTCTGGAATGTGAAATCAGTAGAATATTCGGATGCATAATTACTTTCATATAGTTTCCTTTTTGATTGCTCAAGTATTTTCGTTAGAAATGTGAAATCTAAATATTATAATTGATTGCGCATAAAAATAAACGTAGTTCAGCGTATTTGTATAAACTTTCATTTATAGGATTAGTTCCAATTTTGTTTATTATAAAACATTGGATTCATTGTTTTACGTTTTTTTTGTGGCTCAATACTTATGCTGCTTATAAGCTTAATAAGCGTAAATTTAAATCTAACCTTGCGCATAGATATAGAAGAATGTAAGAAGTGACTTCAAACCTACGGATCTATCACAAAACTAATTGAACTTCTAACCCTGGCAGTGACTATTTGAATAAAATTTTAAGACAGTATAACAAGACATATTTTTCTTCATTTACGCAAAACAGCATACGCCCTAATTTTTAAGCATAATTTATTTTACGAGGGTCAAACTGAAGTGCTTAGAAAACTAAAATCTCACCGAAATAGCGAGTAATTCATTTTATTATATCTTGACAACGCTTCATTCGAAGATAATGGATGGATTCAAAATAGTCTCCTACTGCGAGCTCGTTTCTTCCAAACTGTTTCCAAGTTAAGTGCTAATCAACTGTTAATATACCTTTCTTATTTCTAGTCTTATCTAACATATTCTACCGTTAGTGACGGAGTATTTGGACCTCGGTCAAATCATGAGACTTTTTAATAGCCATAACAAAGTTGACTTATACCGATGTCTAAGCTTGTTCGAATCTGCTGATAGTAGCTCTTTTGGCTGGCTCTATTATGCACCGCACGACATTGGTGTTTTGTTCAGACGGCTTCGTCTGTAGAATGCCGTCTCTCGCTCATTTTATTGGTGAGAATATGTGATCACATTTGTTTCAACCAGTAGTAAACAGTGGTACAAGATGCGACTGTACCATGGAAGGGGCTGATGCTACGTCAACATAAATAAATGCAAGATAATTTTTACTAACAGAAATCAATAATATTACAAAGATTATCATTTGCAAAATTAAAACCGCAGTAATTTAAATTCACCAAAGTACGCTCGCTTTTTGTTTTAATCACAATTCTAATCTAATTCATCAAGCAGTCCTGACCGTTTTTTTATGTATATCTATCAATATTATACGAATAAAATGAGGCAAAATTATGTTCTTAATACAAACACATAAACTTTATACCTTTGAAAAAACATTTATGACATACGGTTATTTCAAAACATATTTGTAACTTTATACAAAAAGATGGAATCCCATTTTTATTCTTAAATGAATACTATAAGATCTAGTAGGTCTAAAATTACTATTAAAACTACCCAAATACTTAATTTTTACACACTAAAAGGATTATTACCTCGCATGACCCTAATTTAGATCAAAGTCAAAATTTCTAAATAAAGTTATTAAAAAAAAATCTATAGAAAATGGATTTGTGGATGCCCGCATTTCGCAAAATAATCGCATTACTTGTAAAAAGCAAAAATCAAACAAAAGGAAATCGCCTTTTACAACAATAGCAAAACCTTCTCAGCGAAAATGAATAGTCTTGACGAAAACAATAGGTGTATTGATAGATATGATAAGCGTATTATTTATTGTTGTTTCTAGAAAGTTTTTAACTCCAATAGTTTAAATGATTCATTTGCTATTTTTGACCTATATAAATTGTATAAGTGTGTTTCATTATATGCTTATGACATATCTTTTTAAATTTTGGTGCCGACGTGATTTCTTTGATGAGAAAGGATAGATTGTTTTTCTGATGTCAATCTTACTTAGTGTTTTTATATGTATGTAAGCCAAATGTCATATATTTCTTCCAACTTATAAAACTTAACTTGACTATCGACAAAGTACCGCTGATCTTGTGAAGACTGAGAAATAATACATATATCATGGATTTACGCTCGATAGTCACCTCACGGTGAAATATTACGTTCACAAAAACCCTTTAAATCCTTTAAACACGATATTATATGAACCATTGTTTGGAAATTCTGAAATTACGAATATCACGGGATGATTGTTGTCTTTATTATTAATTATTGTTTTTGGAAAATATTGTTATATCATTTAGCAATAACCATGTTATATATATTTTGTATATCCAGTTTTTCAATTCCCATAACTAGCTTGCTCTTAATAAACATTACCATTAACAAGCGAACGAATGTTGGAACATCATAACATGCGGTTTTAATACCTATCTCAACGCTAACTATATTTTAAAAAAGATTGTATCTGACAAAGATTGCTTAGTTAGGCCGGGTTACGATTGATTTCGGGCAATTAATTTAACAGACTATATAAAGTTTTGTGTAGGGCTTCATTTAGTACCTATTTCCTTGTCTCATACACCAAAACGTTATCATTATCTAGAGTAGTGACACCTGAACCCGATTGTAATTCGAGTAAAAACAGAAACAAAGAGACGGTGAACATCAACATTTTTCAATGAAAATGAAAGGTAACAACATATCGACAGGCTAATTGTCCTTTGTCTATGAAGTTCATTTATTACCTCACTGGTGAGATAACCTCGTTTGAAAAGAATTACTTGTCACGACAAAATGAGGGAGTACTCGTTTTTCAACTTTTAGCTCCCTCACTTTTTCGAGAGGCCTCGGGAACGAGGTGCAAACAGAATGTGATTCACCTCACTCAGCAGGAAAAGTGGGTTATTTAGAATGAAAGGTTGAGGTCGCTACATTATCAACATATTAACGATTGTTCTATATTCGGTAAATACTTAGCATTCACAATACTATACCGTAAAATATTCTCATTAAAATATGCCTCATTAAGAATATTTTTCATGATTACCTTTCAAATTCCAAAATTGCTCAAATATAATTTATAATAAGAACAAAGTTTTGTATCTTTGTCGAAAGTTTAAATATTATTTATCAATATTTCTTTCGGCTGTTTGTGTGGATTGTCTGGACATTGATGTAAAGACACTACAGAGCGTCTCTGCATCAATGTCCAGCGAAGAGAAAAAACAAGTGCTGGAACAATTAGATAGTCCTGTTACGTCACTGGGTAGCTCAGTGGTTAGAGCAGCCGCCCGGATTACGGATGGTCATGGGTTCGAGTCCAATCATTGAATGCCAGGGACAAAGAGGATTTTATAAGCATTTTCCAATTAGAATATATTAACGATTGATTTAGGGAGTAGAGTTTATCAGTTTGATAGAATGACTCTGTTTAGTTTAATAATATTATTTGGCCTTAGTGAGGCGAAGTGAGTAAAAAGAGAAAAAATGGAATGTAACTAGAAATAACAGTAAAAAATACCGATCGAGTGAATAAAGAAATTAACCAAAAGGCATTCTTTCTGCGCTAGGAAATATTTTTCAATAACTCGTTTTACAATGATATGTGATTATTATAGCTTTCAATATTCGAACATTTATTAAGTGAATAGTGGCGCGCGCAATGTAGTGACCGACTCCCTCACTTATTCGCCTTAAGCCTCGCTACATACTCATTCACACTACCGAATTTACATTTCGTCACACAATACAAGCGTGCATACTACGGACTTCACCGCTGAAACATTTTTTTATATTTACTAAGTTCTAAAGCTTTAAACGCTTCTTCCTGTTGGCTCCAAATTGATCAAGCCACACCAACTCCATTACAAATATATATCAAAATACGTCGACGATGACAGAAGTTGGAATCATTCTACGAAGAATACCAAATTACAATACAACACGACACGTGTGACGAGACAACACAATACGTGACCCTAACTGGAAAGCACTCGTGACAATCTAGTTTTGTAATGTAAATGAGATTGTAATGGCATCAAACTCGACCTAAGTTGACTTAATAGCTATTGACTCCCCTAAAAACACAAAAGACATCCCAACAACGACTACCACGAAATCAACTCCCCCAAAAGAACACACCCAAACAAGATCACCGGTCGTAGAGCCACCTCAACCTACAGCATCACAACAATCAAAGTCAATTACACAGACCACCAAATCGGAACACACATCAATACAGGCACAAACCAGCAACGACTCATACGATATCACACCAAACCCAATAACAACCAAACATATAAAAAGACAACAAAAATCTGTAAAACGGCTGGGCACAGCTACGACTGCATTCAAAGGTCCTTCAAACCTGTGCTGAACAATATCTACTGCACAAATACAATCAAAAAAGACACACACCGGCGGGTTGAGGATGGCGGTTGCAGTAAAAAACGCCCAAGCCACTTACTTACAAGCCACGTAGGTCAGGTCATTATTAACTCATTGTTGTGGACTACTATAGTAGGTATTATGAGGTTAAAATTAAAAAAAATCAAACCGCAGAGACTACGATTAAAGCGAGTGCACGTCATCTAAACTACGTTTGTTATAATAAAAAATCGCAAAAATAAAATTATTCATAAAATAATAACTTACAATAATAGGAGTACATAAACTAAAGAAAGGAAGTGGTGATTCTGAAGTGTTTCGTATCGACGCAACGGACACATAGCCGGTACCATTCTGACGGAGTGAACATACAACTACAAACCTATGCAATCCTGGTACTGAACTATTGCTATTGAGGACGTACGAGTTTAAAAGTTGAATAAAAACTAGGAGAAGGGTGAGAAATTTTTATTGATACAACAGTTTACAGCGAGCATACTAACTAAATAATAAAAATATAGAAACTAATTCTGTATTTTATGCTCGCCTGGTACTTTGAATCGTATTGCATACTGGATGTACATAAGAACCGCATACAAATGAGCACCAAATGAGGCATTGAATAAATAATACCTGCATCTCTTTATACTTGCCTTGTGCTTCTCGCGATCCCTTAAAGATCACTCACTACTGGACTGAATGCGCGTTTACTACTAGACTATAAGATAAAATAAGCATCGCCTACCGTTTATGGGACCCTAGTATACAAAAACTCAAGCAAATACTTTGCCGATTGTAACAAACAGAATCACAACACTAAGGATATCTAGGTTCACTTCTTTCAATTCATGATCACCTGGTACATTAGGGGCTGGTGTTGATATATTAAATTAAATTTAATAATACTCAAAGTTGCAAAACACATAATGAGCTTATAATTTTACCTGAAACACAAAATTGGATATTGAGTATCCTGCTTTGTCTTCTAACGGCAGAAAACACCAGCACGGAATCATCCTATACTAATACTGGCTTGCATAAGCGATTTATATTGCATTAAAAGAACGTGAACTACGTTGTAGCGGTTGCAGCTATAATTTATATTTATTTAGTAACAAAGAAATCGATATGCCACTCGTTTCAAAATCGCCTCCAGCAGCATCATGCACAGTCGCCTTAAAAGATCAGTCTTTTATGACATTGACGCGTTCCGATCCAAACCTAAGCCTAACCTTGGAAGATGACACAATACACGTTTCACAACGCATCAAGAGGAAGCGTAATGATGATAATGATCCAGCTCTAACAGATAACTTTAAAGCAGAGATACTGAACATGTTTAATGAGATTAAACTAGGTCAAATAACACACGCGTCTACTTTACAATCGACAAAAGAAGATTTAATGGCACAAAATAATCAGCTACAGGAGTCAGTCGAATTCATGTCTCGACAGTACGACGAATTGTTGAATAGAATAAAAAAAGCTGAAGAGGATAGAGATAGTGATCGAAAATACATACAATTTCTAGAAGGTAAAATTGAAAACCTGGAAAGGCAAAGTCGAATTGCGTCATTAGAGATCAGGAATATTCCAAAAAAGGATAAGGAAACGAAAAAAGATCTTGTTGATACAGTTGTGGAGTTAGGTAAAATAATCAATGTAGAAATCCAACCCATGGAAATTAAAGATACCTACCGTATCCACACCAAGACTGAAAATAAAACCGTGGTTGTGGAGTTTGGCTCCGCTATAGTAAAGGAAAAAATTATGACATCTGTAAAAAAATTTAATAACGACCGCAGGAGAGAGGATAAATTAAATTCTACACACTTCAATATACAAGGACCAAAAACTCCAATCTTCATCTCTGAACACCTTACAGTGAGATCACGACGAATGTTCTATCTCGCTCGTGAATTCGCCACTGCAAACAAGTACAAATATTGTTGGACTTCTTTCGGTCACGTGTACGTAAGAAAAGATGACGGCTCACCGCGTGTTACAATTGTTACCGAAAATGACCTCGAAAAGATCAAACTTAAATGACTATTACATATAAACTTCGGTTATAACATTTGGAATCATTATATTAAACTTGCTAAAAAAACCAATGTTAACAAAAATATGCATGTTACACATTACATTAAACATAAACCAAATTTACACCAATATCCCAAACACAAAAACACATTACATATATACGGAATACTTAATACGGTATTAGTAATCTATTGCTCAAATACACATTATATCGGAAGTTCATATTCACCTATTTTATCAATGTATATTTATGTCATTTTACTATTGTCAAATCGCTCTCTTCTAATTAACAATTGATAACATCCTAGTAGCTAAAGAACTAGATCGGTCTATGGAAGCAAATTGTGTACTGTTGACCGACCCCACACATTGTAAAAAAATTTTAGATGTAGAAAAAAAAAGGACAGCATAAATCGTTATGTATTTTATGTGTCAATATTAGAAGTGTTAATAAAAATTTTGATTCATTTCTGTTCTTTGTTGAGCAATTGTGTATAGATGTTGACATAATTGTGCTCACAGAATGTTGGCTTGAAAAATACAGGACTATCCCGGATATTAATGGTTATAATTCTTTTTACACTAAAAATCTTATAAACCAAAATGATGGTGTTATAGCCTACGCAAAAACCACCCTAAATGTAACATGTAGTGAACCACCTCCCAGTGACGGGAACTTCTTAGTATTAACAGTTGATAAGCAAGTTAGTATTATATGTACCTATAGGCCACCTAGCTTCCAAAATCCTACAAACTACATAGTATCTATCGGTAATATTGTATCAACAATTTCTGACCCCAACATTATATTAACCGGAGATATTAACATAAATATAATGCCAAATTGTATTATAGGATATGCAGCTGATTATATCAATCTTTTAGCATCTTATGGACTGTGTCAAAACGTTAATATTCCCACTAGAAAGAATGCATGCTTGGATCACTTTATGGTAAAATCAAATAAAGTCACAAAAGCCATAGTTTTTCAGGAATTTACTGATCACCGCCCAATTTTACTTTATATGTACAATGCAGAAATCAATAAGAATGAAATAAAACAAAATAGAACTTTTCTAGACTACAACACACTATCCAAAGAACTTAAATATGTTAAGTGGGACGACATTTACTTGACGAATGATGTTGAAGAAGCGACAAATATGCTTGTTAACCGCCTACAGAATATAATTATTACACATACTAAACCAATCCAGACATCAAACAAGAACAAGCCACTTAAACCATGGCTCACGGTGGGAATGATCAAATCTATAAAACGACGCGATAAACTACATAAAAGGCACAAAAAACACCCAGAAAATGAGCTTCATAGGAGAGAATTTGCTACATATAGAAATATTTGTAATAAAATAATTAAAAAACTACGTAAAGAATACTATAGAAAATTGATAAGTGAAAATATGGGTAATGTGAAAGAGACATGGAAGATAATTAAAGAAATATGCAATTTAAATACAACTAAAAGCTTACCTAAAGAACTTCTTGCTATTAAAGACTCTCCTATCTCTTCATTAAATAATGTTAACGAATTCTTCACCACAATTGGTGCAAAATTAGCAAATACTATACTATCTAAAATAGATAAAACTGAAGCGCAGCTGTCCCGCACTGCTAAAATATCTGGACCTCCTTTTTCAATGCCTTTATACTTGACTGACCCCAGCGAACTATGTGCAATAATAAACAGTTTGAAGACTAAAAGTGTACCAGGCGAAGACAACATCTCGTCAAAATTCTTAAAAACTTTCAGTTGTTATTTATCCCAACCTATCACGCATATATGTAATCTTAGTTTCACTACAGGAAGATTTCCAAAATTGTTTAAAAACGCAATAGTAACCCCAATTTTTAAATCCGGAGATAAATCACAACCGTCTAACTACAGGCCGATTTCACTATTATCATCACTGTCGAAAATAATTGAAAAAGTCTTCAATAAAAGATTAATGGCATTTCTTGAAAATAATAATCTAATAGCACCCAACCAATTTGGTTTTAGGAGTAAACGTTCATGTAATGATGCCGTTTTAGAACTAACCTCTAAAATTTCCACGTACCTGGATCAGGGGGACAAATGTATTGGGGTGTTTTTAGACTTACAAAAAGCTTTTGATACGGTGTCTATCCCTGTCCTACTCACTCGTTTGGAAAATATTGGTGTTAGAGGTATCGCTCACGATTGGGTGTCCGATTATTTGGATAGTAGAACCCAAAGAGTACGCGTGGGTAACGTTTATAGTAATTCCGCTGTCTGCGCTTATGGTATTCCGCAGGGCAGTACGTTAGGTCCAACGTTATTTTTAATTTACATTAACGAACTATGTAAAACAAACCTCTGTAATGCGGATCTTATCATGTTTGCTGATGACACAGTGCTTGTGTTCCACAACCCTACCTGGAACTCTGTTGTGGAAGGAGCTGAGATGGGCTTGAATAGAGTAACGCAATGGTTGGAGAATAGTCTGCTTACACTTAATACAGAAAAAACTAAATATATTTGTTTCCATAAAACAGCCATATCACGTCCAACACCTAATACAAAATTAATAATTCACAAGTTTCCATGCAACATTAATAACAAAAATCAACAACACAATGATTGTAACTGCAACATATTAAAACAAACTGATAAAATTAAATATCTTGGGATAACGATTGATGAAAGACTTACATGGAGACATCACATCACAACATTAGCTGGAAGAATAAGAAAATTAATTATTGTGTTTAAAAATCTACGAGATATTGCTGACAAGACACTTCTACTTCGAACTTATGATGCACTCTGTCATAGTCTTATCAATTATTGTATTTGTTCATGGGGTGGCGCTGCAAAAACATACTTAATAGAAATGGAAAGGGCCCAGAGAGCTGTTCTAAAGGTTCTACACAAGCTGCCATACAGACATCCAACTACATCTCTTTATAGGCTCTCGAGAGTACTTACAGTTCGTAAAACGTTTATTTATCAATGTATAAAACGCTACCACCAATATACCATTCCTTTATTACCAGACTCGACCAAAAGAAATAAAAAGTATCCAATGCCTTTAGTTAAAAGTAGTGTTGATAACTTGGCACTTTTCTATGAAACTTTTAACCGAATTCTTGCAGAATTTACTCCATATACCGCTAAAAATGGTGTCAATTACCCAATTTGGTTCAATACAGCAATTAAAAAATGTTTATCAGAAAAACAAAAATATCATAAGCTGTACAAAAAATACTGGAACCCCCGTGATTACGATGTATTTTCGATGCTTCGAGCTAGATGTAAACGTTTGATGAATGTTTATCATAAGAAATACGTAGCATCTGTAGAAAATGAATTGCATAATAATAATTTTAAGTGTTTTTGGAGTTACGTTAACAGCAACCGCAATGTGATAGACTCCATACCTAAAACTATGAAATATAATGATCATCAATCGTCTAATCCTAAGGGTATTTGTGAATTATTCTCGCGGTATTTCAGTTCTGTCTTTGAAAAAGCCGATTCTAAAAACTTTACTCTGGATAACAATATATTTGAATCGAGCAATAGTCTATGAATAGTATCTTTATTAGAAAACGATATACTAAAAAAACTTAAAAAGTTAGACATTAATAAGGGTAGTGGACCAGACGGTATACCGCCTTATATCATTAAGAATTGCGCTGTGGCACTCTCTTTCCCATTGTCCATTATTTTCAATCAGTCTCTGCGAACGGGAGTTTTTCCGGACTTATGGAAGACTGCATATGTTGTCCCTGTTTTCAAAGCTGGCGATAGATCGAATTGTGAGAATTACAGACCCATTAGCATTCTGTCTTGTCTTGCAAAAGTACAGGAATCTTTGGTATATGATATCCTATATTCTCACATACAGCCTCTCATATCTCCGTATCAACACGGTTTCGTCAAAAATAGGTCAACAATCAGCAATCTTTTGGAATATAAAAATTATTTGTGCCAAGTCTTTGCTAAAAATATACAAGTAGATTCAATTTATACAGATTTCTCAAAGGCCTTCGACAGGGTCGACCATTATATACTATCTTTAAAATTGCAGTCGGTGGGTATACACGGTTCGTTGTTGCGATGAATGGAGTCATATCTAGCTCGCAGGACTCAGTTGGTTGCACTAAAAGCTGAAGTTTCTGCACCTATTACAATAACTTCTGGCGTCCCACAGGGCTCGCACCTTGGCCCTCTTTTATTTATTATATTCATCAATGACCTTATAAAAAGCTTAAATTGTCCCTCTTTGTTATACGCAGATGATTTGAAGGTATTCTCAGTCATTAAAAACTCAACTGATGCTCAAATTCTGCAACTTGATCTGGAGACTATCGCCTTGTGGTGCAGAAACAATAAAATGTCCTTGAATATAAACAAGTGTTTTGTACTGACATTTACTAAAAAGATCAATGTTACAAGCTTCACTTATAACATTGACGGCCTTCCGCTAAGTCGTGTCGAACAGGCAAAAGATTTAGGCATAATCTTTGACTCAGAAATGTCCTTCAAAGCACATTATAATAATATATGCAACAAAGCAACTCGCCTTTTGGGTTTCGTCTTGAGAGTCACTAAAGAATTTAGAAATCCCCGCAGCATCATTTATCTATTCAATTCTTTAATTAGAAGTAATCTTGAATATGGATCAGTCATTTGGTCACCCTTTTATGACACTCATTCTAAACTAGTGGAGGGTGTACAAAGGAAGTTCCTGCGTTGCATATCCTATCGACAAGGTCTATCTCGTAAATTAAGATCTCACAACGAGAGATTGTCTAGGTTTAATGTTGCGACCCTGGAAGATAGACGAAAGCAAAGTGATTTGATCCATTTGCATAAAATTATTCATTCATACATCGAGTCACCATCCTTATTATCCTCCATAAATTTCAACATTTCCTACAGAACGCGTAATCCAAAAACATTTTCATTGCAAGTTTTCCGCAACAACATATCCTTTTATAATCCAATCGTCCGTATGTGCCACCTTTACAATGAGATCAGTCAAACTAATCATGACATAGATATATTCGACAGTAATAGATATTCATTCAAAAAGAAAGTAATGTCACTATTTAATTCAGGAATTATGTCATCATAATCAACATTAACACACTGTTTCTTTCTTTTTTTTTTATTTTGCTAAGTTCAACTTGGACTAAAATTATTATATCATTAGCTTTAATGCTGCTCCATTTTAATCATGCTAGAGATACATATTATTGGGTATAATTGTATTTTGCAAGATAAATAACAAGTTATGCTTTGTATTAATTATATCCTTATCCGTTTTTGCTACCATCCGTAGCATTTCCTACCGATGGTAGCAAAAAAGTGTTTCAATAACATACCATTGGTAGGTAAAGCTACCGACGGTGTGCTACTAACGGATTGATCTGATACTGATAACCGTTCGTAGGCAAAATGTATGAAAATGGCGCAAACAGGTGTTTCAATATCTTTCGGTAGAGCTGTCAAACTTACTATCAGTAGCTTATTTGTCAAATTTGCCTACCGGCCATTTTCCGTCGGTTATCGTAAAAATATTTATAAATGACACGATTTTCCTTGTTAACTAATAGAAAAATAACAGTTTTTCATTAAAAAATTAATATTGTAGAAGAGTTTGATGTGTTTTGTGGTTCCAATTAGAAGAATTTAAGTTGTAATCATGCCAATGTTTGTACCTTTAAGGGCTCATACTACCAATTAATCATTGCTCCAGATGCTTTCTACAATATGTTTCTGTTGAAAAACTTGATGATTTACCTCTATATAATTATGAAAAACCTTGTTCTGATGAAACTGAATTTGCCACCTACTTGTACCAAACTTATACACGTTACATTAGTTTATACCCTTTATTTTTTATTAAACACTGATATTGATTTAATTCTTAATAAAACCCAATTTGGATATAACTTATTTATTTTACAAATAAAAAACAATTCATAAAAAACTACATAATTTTTACATTATTCCATTGCATTTTTCTACGTTTGTTTTACGATTTGATACAATCATTCCACTTTTTCTAATAACCATTCATTTATCATCCTATGTCAATAGATCACAATTGTTCACTGTCAAATTCATTAATGTTATCTTGCAAATTCAATATGTATAGTACAAATCACTTTATACAATTAACAATTTATAATAAAGGTGAACTCTATATAAAATTCCCGCTAAGCTTCTACGGAACATAAATCAACTTTACTTTTTGGCATAATTAAAGGCAAAGGGATATAGCACATACAACCTAGTCTAGAGTGACAATATTCACATTGAGGTTCACTTGGACGTTTTAAATGCTTTTTTTGGAGCAAAAATTGAAATATATTAAAAAATGGTGAGGTATGTTAAAGTAACACGTTCGCGTTCTTGTACCTACTAAATTGACAAAACACTGCTCATAACCATGCACCGTACCATTTCAATGAAATGTGTATTGCACACGTTTATTTATATTTCGAAATTTAATTCGAGATAAAAAAACTTATATAAACAAATGATGTTATTTTAGGGGTTGCAAACATTTTCCAAAAGGTTCTAATTATAATTTTATTTTTGCAAATAATAATACGGAAATAAGATGTAAAGTCTTATTTTTTATCAACTTCAATGAAAAAGAAGGTTTCTCATTCTAGTGTAACTAATTTTGTATAACAATGTGGGGATAAAAATGTAAGATTTGTTGACATTATCCTATAAGAATTTCATTACTTTTTCAATTTTAAGTACTTTAAATTGTAAATCAATATCGAATAAAATACTTGTACAGTAGGTGGCAAATTCAGTTTCATCAGAACCAGGTTTTTCATAATTATATAGAGGTAAATCATTATGTTTTTCAAAAGAAACATATTGTAGAAAGCATCTGGACCAATAATTAATTTGTAGTAAGAGCCCTTTAAGGTACAAACATTGACATGATTACAATTAAATTCTTCTAATCTGAACTACAAAACACATTAAGCTCTTCTACAATATTATTTTTTTAATGAAAAACTGTTACTTTTCTTTTAATTAACAAGGGAAAACGTGTTATTTATAAATATTTTTACGATAAATCATACTAAAAAAAAAGTATAATTCAATGAGCCAAATGTTCCGAATCGCTGTTTCTTGCCTGCAGCATAAAATATTTCTATCCTATTTTTATCTAAAAAAGGATTTTTAGTTCAAGTAAAAAAATTACTAAAAACTTTTAAAGAGATAAATTTAAGCTATTTGTTGTAATGGTAACTCTTTTGTTTACATCAGAATTCCATTTCAGACGATAATTTGTTTCACAATAACACCACTTTTAAGAACCTAACCATATAATAAATAAGTCATAATAAGTCCAAAACAAATTTCAAATTTAGTTTCGGTACGTAATTAATCAGTTCACCTCCTTCCTATTGATGTCTCTGTCTTCCTTCTTACGATTTCGATTTTGTCCAAGAAATTATTAAATGTTAAAGACCAACATTTCAGTAGAATCATAATATTACCTAAGACAAGGCTGTATGGAAAGAACCCTTTTCCTCGAATTATATGATTACAATTTAAAAAAATGAGCTACCGACAACCGTTCGTAGTTGGTAGGCGCCTACCGATGATTGTGAAACGCAAAAACGAATGTTTGTCGGTAGCTCAAAAAACGGTCGGTAGCTGCTACCGATTTTTACGTTAGCCTTAGCTTTATGGGTTGCAGACGCGCAATGGTTTGTATATAAGTTTTTTTTAAAACGGATATAAGGCGCTACGAAGTTCACCGGGTCAGCTAGTGATAAATAGGCGAACATAAAAATAACAAATATGTTACGTAGTAAAGACAAAATGGAAAGACAAATGAAAGACAAAAAGGCAAAATGGAAAAAGAAAAGGGTAATTGGAAATTCTTAATAAATGTTTCAGATTTGCATTCAATATATATCATCTAGTTTATGAACTCGTTTCAAATTCAACTGCTCAAATACAATTGCAATGTAACAATGCCCCCGCTCTTTTCATTGGTGTACTGAGGCACGCGTCCGCTAACCCAACGTCAAAAGCCCCGCCCCAAAATAAAATGGCGCCTAACATATTACGAGAAAGCAAACGTGAGCGTTTGTATCATTTTAATCAAGTAAGATCATAAAAATTCTAAATATACCAGTTCGTTCAGAAAATTTTGTGAAGAAAATTGTATAATCCAAAATAGACAAAACAACGGTAAGATATAGATAAAAAAATTGATGGTGTTTGAAACGTCATGAACACAATTTTTCAAACTTTTCTGAACCGAAAATTTTACGACATTAAAGGTAATGTTATAAGTATAACTATAATTCAAAATTTTAACTATTCCTGAGTACAAGTAGACGTCGAAAAGTGGTTCGAGCGAGAACATCTTCATCTTATATAAAACTCGCCAACTAAATAGATTGAGAAAAGTCTTCAACTACAACAAGAAACTAATAAGATATGCTTATGCATGACTTTTCATCGCATTAATACAACAAGTAGGTATTTGTTGTTCAAACTCAAATAATGCAAATTTTCAAGTAAAATAAAACAATTAAATGATTTCCAATTACAAATTCATTTATTCATTCAAAAGTATTACAAACAAACGAGAAAGTCAAAACTTTATGCCATCGGTTCACAAATCTACGTCGGGAGACCTTGTACTGAGAAGAACCGGCAAGAAACTCAGCAAGGGCTGCTTTTTTCTCCCTGTTTTTCATACAGAGAAGTCTCATTGAAAAATGACTTCATTAGAACATGAAGTCACTTTCCATCACAATATTTAACATATACCTACAGATAATTCATTCGTCAATTAGTAGAACAAATAAATCTATTTACCGAAAGACTACAACATGACAATATGACAAACTATATTGCTTAAATCCTAACTTAAAAGTAGACTATAATATTCATAAAATAACAATTAACGCTAAATACAAACTTAAATACATGTGCAGATAGTTATAAGTAAACAAAACCTTGTCTCACTAAACGCGATGCCTTATAAATTTCAAATTCCCCCATTCAATTCCTAAATAACGTGTACAACAAAAAGATGGGCGGAATGAAAAAACGCCCTCTATAATCTATTATCGAGGAAAAGATCATCTAATATGGACATCGCTTTTATTATTTGGTACTACTGCCTCATTTTTCTTTTGATTGATGATACGACCGAGGCGAAAAGAAGAAATTACCCTTATCATCAGCGTTAATTTTGTAATTAATGTCCCCAATATAGAAGGCCTGCCTTCTATATAATAAGAATAAAATAAAGGAAACGTGTTATGATTTATCACGTGGGCTCAGTGTATATTGGTGTGTGCTAACGACTGCAGATATAGAAGGGATCAAAGGGTTACAGGGTCTTCAAAAACACGGGGAAGTCCAGTTATTGTTCACCCATCATGAAATAGCCACTGTATCGCAGAAGGAACACACTAATGCGCCATAAAGCTCCTCAGGAGAGAGACTTAATTTATTATAAACCTACACTTAATGAGATCTGGTTGGCGTGCTGTGTCATCACGGCACATACGACCGCCGCCTGCGTCCACATTCATCTTCGGCGGAGGGAACATGAAGCCGAGTTCTTCTGTAATTAGAAAGGAGCATATATTTGCCTTAATCTATAAATAACATAATAATATCATTCTCGCTGCAAGGTGTCTTTAAATGACGGAAAATATACTATCGTTTACATATAGTCACACGTCATACAGGCGCTAACAGCAAAAATTTTATATTTTAAATACTTTCTTTTGATAGGATTTTTTTAATTTAATTTAGACAAATTTTCTGCATGTTTGAAATAGATTATCTAATTTGTTAACTGTAAATGTACTATTTTTAAGCATTATCTATTTTTAATCACTAAACGAAGAAAATTAACTGAACAAATTATTTAACTTACTCGCAACAGGTAAAACTTTATTACAGCCAGGTTTGTAGAGCTTCCTGGCGTTGCACCTGCTTAAGCTTCACTGACATTCGCATTCTCAATCTTAAGCTTCGTCTGGAAATATAAAACATATTATTTTGAAGAGTAAAAATTAGACCGATTTATCAATATCTCCAAATGTGACTATATACTACACCTCAGCCTCGCGGTGACGTCGGCCTGCTCACATTTTCACCCCGTTTCGATATAAACGTTGCAAGACGCTCCTCCTGATACAGATATATTTTTTTTTCAATTCAATAAACTTAGTATGAATATAATTTATTGAAACATTAAATCTTTATCCAGCGTATCTCTTATCGCCGTACAATTCATGATCTATTAAAAATACTTGAAGGATTATTAACAAAAATGTAGAAACTTTCTTCCAATAAGTGATAAGATAAAATATAAACAACAGAACCGAGAATGTAAATTCAATGTGCAAAAAAATAGACAAAAATATGAGTGCTTTTATGATACTTACCCTCACGCCCACTACATCTGGATCGCACCTGTGGAGCCACCACGGCAAACCCCAGACTCGACTCCTTCCACCTACTAAGGTGAAAGTACCGAGTCTAGAATTGACGTCCATTTCTGTATCAAATAAAAAAGTTACATTTAAATAATCGGTTTGCGTATTTACGATATCTAGACATAGTACAAAACAATGTCGCTTTTCGCTGTCGTAACTACACGGCGAATTTTTATACAGTTTTCATCAATATACAGAGTGATTCAAAAGGAAATTTTAAATGTATAAAACAGGACCATTCAGGCGAAGCCGCTGGCTTAAAGCTGTCTGATCCGCGAGTGCAAATAACCCAGACAATAGTGAATAGTGTCCTTGCGGGTTAATATAAAAACGTATTACACGTTTGAGTGTAATATCTATAGAATTGTTTTTACTGATATGAGGCATTTATATCTTACCACATCACCAATGTCTCCGTCTAAAAACTCCTCCAAATGCTGCATCTCCTCTGGAGACAGGAGTTCCAGATCCTCGGAATCTAGAAAATAGGAATTCGTATATTTATAATTTATCATATAATTTACATTAATGCAAATGAGTCTTAAGAAAGAAAAATAGAATAGATCGTATTACCGTTGGCGATGCTATGGTCGGTCGACGTCGTTGCTGTGGGCTCCGGCGACGTCGTCGCTATTGGTTCCGCCGACGACGTCGCTATTGGCTCCACCGACGACGTCGCTGTGGGTGCCTCTGCTGACGTATGCTGGGCCGATGTCGATGCTAGCGGCTCCACTACGCTAGCATCCTCGATGACCTATCCATAGAAAAGAACTTGTTGAGTCACTTCTGTCAACTAAACACTGACTTGTTTTACTTTCAAATATGTTTTTAATAATTTTCAAGTAACTACCCCTTTCCTCATGAACGCGTTAATGTATTAAATTTTAATTCATATTCATTCATTTACGGTATCTAGACATAGTATAAAACAATGTCGCTTCTCGCTGTCGTACGCTGAAATCTTTAAACTACACGGCGAATTTTAATGCAGTTTTCATCAATATATAGAGTGATTCAAGAAGAAATTTTAAATGTATAAAACAGGACCATTCGGGTGAAGCCGCTGGCTTAAAGCTGTCTGATTCGCGAGTGCAAATAACCCAGACAATAGTGAATAGTGTCCTTGCGGGTTAATATAAAAACGTATTACACGTTTGAGTGTAATATCTATAGAATTGTTTTTACTGATATGAGGCATTTATATCTTACCACATCACCAATGTCTCCGACTAGAAACTCCTCTAAATACTGCATCTCCTCTGGAGACAGGAGTTCCAGATCCTCGGAATCTAGAAAATGGGAATTCGTGTATTTATAATTTATCACTTAATTGACATCAATGCAAATGAGTCTAAAGAAAGAAAAATAGAATAGATTGTATTACCATTGGCGATGCTATTGTCTGCCGATGTCGTCGCTGTGGGCTCCGGCGACGTCGTCGCTATTGGCTCCGCCGACGACGTCGCTGTGGGCGCCTCTGCTGACGATGTTGATGCTAGCGGCTCCACTACCCTAGCATCCTCCATGACCTATCCATAGAAAAGAACTTGTTGAGTCACTTCTGTCAACTAAATACTGACTTCTTTTACTTTCAAATATGTATTTAAAATTACAAGACAATTTTCGGTCTCAATTTCCTCCGACGATGGCGAAGACTCGGTCAGTGATCCTACCAACCATAAAAATAAAAACATTCATCGCATTCAGACGTCTAGTTTGCGATATCGCGAAAATCTTGTCAAGTTTGACTCTATAGTTGACGAGCGATACGTGTTTAGGTATATAATGATAAATATTTAAATTTAAATATTTATTATAAACTTCTCGTAGTGTCCCTTGGAGATTGGATTGGCATACGATGATACCTCTTCATAAATAGGAAAATACGAACATATTTCTGTAGGTATGAAGCAGTTAAACATAAATAAAAATTATACTTACTTTGCCCGACGTTGACGGTTGAGCGTAACTGGAGGCCGGCTGTTCCTCTAACCTGGCCTCCAATTCTGCAACTGTGGAAAAACAAAACACGATTTTAATACGATAAAATTTAAAACGTTACCGGTCACTTTCGTCGAAATATTAAAAAAACTTACTCTCGGTTTGCAAACGGGCATTTCGGGCGACGATGTCGTGGATAGATTCCCTGTTACGCGCCTGCGCGAAAGCCATAAGGGTGAGCGCAAGCAGCTCCGCTAACTTAATCTGGAAAGATATTTTTTGTTATTATCAAAATAGATATTATTATTTTTGCCGTAAATAAATACTCAATGTCGTTCGAGGATATATCTTCTCACCTTGGCCTCGCAGCCCATCTCCTTCGCTAGTTGAGCGGAGGCGTCGGCCTGGTCGCCCCGACGCTCTCGCTCGTAATGAGCGTTGCGAGCGCGACGTTCATCCTGCAAGTTATATATTTAGGTCAAACCCTGTAATAACCTGTTATATAAGCCAAGAAAAATACGAAAATATTTTAAAAAGACTTCAATACAATATAACTGAAAGATTCGCTGGGTATATTATTATTTAATATATAAACTTTTCGATATTCTTTTTTCACGAAATAAAATAAAAATTCCAATTGGATTTAAAATTTACCGTACGAAGAAAATATTAAAAATAATAATATGATAAATATTAACCCGAGTCAGTGGAACCCTGTTGTGACCAGTTGGTCTACCACGCTTGCGTTCTGGACCGCTTGAAATCTGTTTGATGTGCTGCAATAAATAAAATAAATATATTTTTCTCATCAGTCATTATTTTTTTACAAATTACCAATTAAAAAAGTTCATCGTTTTTTCAGGGACTTTAAGTCGCACCGCAATATATAGTTTTTGTTTATTATCTTGAAATCTGGTACGAAGCAATGTCCAATAGTACAGACAAAGAAAAATTGGGAAAACCGTAAATTTCTGTTGACATCATATAATAAAAATATTTTTAATAATTTTTAAGTAACTGCACCTTAACTCATGAACGCGTTAATGTATTAAATATAAATTCATATGAAATACTCTAGTCTATAATACCTTTTAAGCTGTAACAAAATCAAATTTTATGTCAACACAATCAAAAGAAACTGCAATTTAAGCTGCATATTTTTAAACTCGCAATTACTCGCAAGGGAATCAAAACTTTGGCATACAGTAACGTTTCATACCAGACAATAACGGTCTAGAAAAAGTTCGACTCGCAATTTTGTTGTATATTTTACAAGATCAATAAATACAGCGAATTGAAGATCTATTTTCATTTTTTTTTTATCTATAATAAATAATCAACCTGACATTTGCATAAAACTATCGAATTCGATATTAACATTTCTAGAAAGTTCTTCCAAATTTTGTTTATTTACTTAGACGAATTTTAAAATCAAATTATGTTTTAACCGCCTTTATGATAAGGATAACTTCTAAATTAACTTTTTGTAAATCGATTCATTTTTTTATATAAACTCAAACATATCTCGATCATCTAACAATTCTAAATTACTGATAAGGTTACGATAATAAGATTGGCAAATTATTAATAGAATTGGCAATTATTCAAATCAAATCAAAATCTTTTTAGAAGCTGTTACAAGTACTTGTAAAAGATGAAACTCTATACAGTTCGCACGTCTCAGCGGGACAGATGTATCGAAACCTGGGTAGATACTCAGAAAATAGTATATTGTGTATAAACACAGAATTAAATCGTTTGCTCTTTAAATTACGACTTTAAGAATGCACGTGATGTAGTATAATGCTAAAATATCAAATAAAAATAAATGGTTAGCCAACTTACTTTTCCAGCCATTGTGATGTAGTGTTTTCGCAAAAGAACTAAGGCACAAGAACTAATAGAATTAAGGCACAAGCACAACGTTGCACTTCAAACTAGAAGGAGTACTAGTGGTGAGTGAAATAGCCTTCCCGAGCTTATATACGAGTGCGTGCACGCTCCGCCCTCCCTGTACCCCTACCTCCCACCATTTCTTTACAAATCAGCCGCCCCCTTTTCAGGTTGCGACATTAAAAGATACGTACAGGTAGCGTCAAATACTTAGAGACAAACTTCAAATAATTATACACAACCGATCCAAAGAGCTACATTTTCATTTTTAATCGTCTTTAAAGGAGGATGTTTACAGGTTAGACTATTATTTGTATGTTTCACGTTATCTTCAGTATGTGACCGATCCTGATGATATTTATTCTCAAAAGGGCCTTCATTTTGTTTCAATAGATCCGTTAGTCCTGTTTTTGTATGAAGAAAATGGAAGATTGTCACAAAAAAACATTTTTTGAACTGAAACCGACATATAATAATCGAAAGATAATTTCTTAAAACCATAAGTTTATTTAGTTCGCTAACTGTCTCTCTTATACCCAAGATATATATAGATTATTTGATACTTTTCAGTGAAATATTTATTTAGCATGATGTTGTTTTGAAATAAATATGATTTAATTATGTAACTGACATACTCTACCAAGAACTGAAGTTAAATTTCCAAAGTAATATCTAACAAAAGTATGATTTTTTTAACGAATATCCCGAACGGAAATTTGTGACAAGTATACCCAATAAATAAGAAAAAGCTATTCCATTTGAGTGAAGAAAAGTCATAGGTATAAATATCGCCAAATGCCGGGTATTAGCATTTATTTTATGGCATATATTATATTAAAAAAGCATATATTAAAATTCTAATAATTTTAATCACCCGGAAAGATTTTCCGATTCATCAAGTTTATCCACAAAAAAGAGAGCGAAGCAGGCTAATTTCTTTCTAGACCTGGAGAGGTATTTCTAGACCATATAATTAATGAACCATACACATTTGACTAGCCAATCAGAGCTAAACAACTTTGTCAGGGACTTGAATTAGACGAAATCAAATTCAAAACCCAGTTCCATGGAATACATACATTGATCGCTTTTGCATTTCACCAATTTCCATGGAAAAAAAGCTACGATTAGCACAAATGCGGATGTAATATACTGTTGAAAATCAAATATTTTACTAGTTTTAAAGTTTCTTCCCGTAAAAATGGGTTTCACAAGTGATGAACACCAGGAATATGTTAATCAGGGAATTGTTTAATTAAAAAAAACGTGTGAAGTTTTAGATGAGAACCAACTCTACTTGCAGACTATTATTGGCGTCTCCGGATCCTCCTGCAACTACAACTTTGAAAAGTTTACTAATAGATAATAAACAGTTATGCCACAATTTTCTATGTATTTTCTAAGTATTTTCGATACGTTTCAAAGACGATTTCAGCTTCCAAGTTGATATTATGTTCGGAAGCTTTTAAAAAGCTTATTAAAAGGTAAGTATACATATTAAAGTAAAGGTAAGCAATGCTATTTTGTATAAAAGGATTATATGGAAACTAGCGAGACAGTACTTAAGTATTTAGCATATATAAAAAAAAAGATAATAACAAAATAAAAAACATTTATTAGTTTAACGAGAATAGCTTTCATTTGGATAACTATTAATAAATGAGTATATTTTGACCAAACTGTTTCAAAATAAAACAATTACACATTCCTTAAGCAAGACATGACATCATAATATCATTAACAATGAATAATAGCAATGTTATGTTTTTTGTTTTTAGTTAAATCTAATGATGTGCTTAACGGTATTTTAATAGTGATAATTTTAAAATGATAATGTTTAATGAGAACTTTGGAATGTGAAATTAGTAGAATATTCGGATGCATAATTACTTTCATATAGTTTCCGTTTTGAGTGCTCAAGATTTTTTGTTAAAAATGTGAAATCTAAATATTATACTTGATTGCGCATAAAAATAAGCGTAGTTCAGCGGATTTTTATAAACTTTCAATCACAGAATTAATTTCCAATTTGGTTAATTAAAACATTGGCTTCATTGTTTTACTTATTTTTTTTTTGTGGCTCTAATTCTGCTTATAGGCAGCATAAGTATTGTTATGCTGCCTATAAGCTTAATTAGAGTATATTTAAATCGAATCTAGCGCATAGATATAGAAGAATGTAAGAAGTGACTTCAAACCTACGGATCTATCACAAAACTAATTGAACTTCTTACCCTGGCAGTGACTATTTGAATGAAATTTTAGGACAGTATAACAAGGCATACTTTTTTTTATTTACGCAAAACAGCATACGCCCTACTTTTTAAGCATAATTTATTTTACGAGGGTCAAACTGAAGTGCTTAGAAAATTAAAATCTCACCGAAATAGCGATTCATTTTATTATATCTCGACAACGCTTCATTCGAAGATCATCGATGGATTCAAAATAGGCTCCTACTGCGAGCTCGTTTCTTCCAAAATGTTTCCAAGATAAGTGCTAATCAACTGTTAATATTCCTTTCTTATTTCTAGTCTTATCTAACATATTCTACAGTTAGTGACGGAGTGTTTGGACCTCAGTCAAATCATGAGACTTTTTAATATCTATAACAAAGTTGACTTATACCGATGTCTAAGCTTGTTCGAATCTGCTGATAGTAGCTCTTTTGGCTGGCTCTATTATGCACCGCACAACATTGGTGTTTCGTTCAGTCGGCTTCGTCCGTAGAATGTCATCTCTCGCTCATATTATCGGTGAGAATAGTGTGATCACATTTGTTTCAACCAGTAGTAAACAGTGGTACAAGATGCAATCGTAGCATGGAAGGGGCTAAATAAATGCAAGATAATTTTTATTTACCGAAATAAATAATATTACAAAGATTATATCATTAGCGTACAGTACGCTCGCCTTTTATTTTAATCACAATTCTTACCTAATCCATCAAACGGTCCTGACCGTCTTTAAATGAATATCTATCAATATTATACGAATAAAATTAAGCAAAATTATGCCTTAATACAACAACATAAACTTTATACCTTTAAAAAACATTTATGACATACGGTTACTTCCAAATATATTTGTAACATTATACAAAAAGATGGAATCCGGTTTTTATTCTTAAATGAATACTATTAGATCTAGTAGGTCTAAAATTACTACTAAAAGTACCTAAATACTTAATTTTTAACCCCTAAAAGGATTATTACCTCTCCTGAACCTAATTTAGATCAAAGACAAAATTTCTAAATAATGGTAAAGTAAATAAAAAAATTCTTTACAAAATGGATTTATGAATGCCCGCATTTCGCAAAATAATCACATTACTTGTAAAAAGCAAAAATCAAACAAAAGGAAATCGCCTTTTACAACAATAGCAAAACCTTCTCAGCGAAAATGAATAGTCTTGACGAAAACAATAGGTGCATTAATAGATATGATAAGCGTATTATTTATTGTTGTTTCTAGAAAGTTTTTAACTCCAATAGTTTAAATGATTCATTTGCTATTTTTGACCTATATAAATTGTAAAAGTGTGTTTCATTTTATGCTTATGACATATTCTTTTTAAATTTTGGTGCCGACGTGATTTGTTTGATGAGAAAGGATGGATTGTATTTCTGATGTCAATCTTACTTAGTGTTTATTATATTGTATGTAAACCAAATGTCATATATTTCTTCCAACTTATAATACTTAATTTGACTATCGACAAAGTACCGCTGATCTTGTGAAGACTGAAATGAAAATATTTTTATTCAAGTAGGCTATGACAAGCACTTTTGAATCGTCAAAAAAAAACTTTTTTCCCCTACCACTTGTTCAGGACGTTTTTTATCTGACAAGAAGAACAAGCGAAAGAAACTTACCAGCTTTTTATCATAAGTAATGACATTTTCATAAATCATGTTATTACCAAAATAATATGTATTATCACAATAGTAAATACAACTTTCAAAGTCTGTAGGACATAGGTTGAACATATAATTAGTCTTTATAGAACAAAGCGAAGGCTATTAAATCATTAGCCTTTACTCATAAGTATATTCTTTACATGAATTTGAAATTTATTTATAGGTAGGTCAATTACATTTTGTGGAACTTTATTGAACATAGCAATACATTTACCCAGAAATGATCCTCTGGTTTTTTGAAGTCTAAAGCTTGAAACGGCAAGTTTATTTTTATTTCTTGTGTTAAGATTATGAACACTACTTTTTTTGTGAAGGAATCGTAATGTTTATAACGTTTATTTCTCTGAGAGATTCCCTAGACCGTAAATTATATATAGCACGGACAGCTCTCTTTTGTAAAATAAAAATATCCTGAATGCTAGCCGCAGAACCCCATAACAATATACCATACTTCATTACACTATGAAAATAACTAAAATATACCAATCTTGCCGTTTCAACATTTGTCAAGAGTCTAATTTTCTTAACAGCAAAAGCTGCAGAACTCAGTCTACTTGACAAGCTATCAATATGAGGATCCCATTGCAGTCGGGAATCTAGTGTAATACCAAGGAACTTTGTCAATTCTACTAACTCAACTTTTTCACTATTTACATTTATAAGTGTACTGACATGCCTAACATTAGGTAATGCAAACTTTATGCATTTCGTTTTATGTGAATTGAGCTTTAAATTATTATTATCAAACCACTGTAGAACATTGTCGAGAGCATTATTTACATCTTCAAAACAATCATTACCCTCTCAACTTTAAACAGTAAAGAGGTGTCATGTGCAAATATTACTGTCTCGCACAAATTCTTCGAACTGAGAAATAATACATATATCATGGATTTACGCTCGACATTCACCTCACGGGGAAATATTACGTTCACAAAAACCCTTTAAATCCTTTAAACACGATACTATATGAACCATTGTTTGGAAATTCTGTAATTACGAATATCACGGGATGATTATTGTCTTTATTATTAATTATTGTTTTTGGAAAATATTGTTATATCATTTAGCAATAACCATGTTATAATATATAATGTATATCCAGTTGTTTCAATTCCCCATAACTAGCTTGCTCTTGATAAACATTACCATTAACAAGCGAACGAATGTTGGAATATCATAACATGCGGTTTTAATACCTATCTCAACGCTAACTATATTTTAAAAAAGATTGTATCTGACAAAGATTGCTTAGTTAGGCCGGGTTACGATTGATTTCGGGCAATTAATTTAACAGACTATATAAAGTTTTGTTTCGGGCTTCATTTAGTACCTATTTCATTGTCTCATATACCAAAACGTTATCATTATCTAGAGTAGTGACACCTGAACACGATTGTAATTCGAGTAAAAACAGAAACAAAGAGACGGTGAACATCAACATTTTTCAATGAAAATGAAAAGTAACAACATATCGACAGGCTAATTGTCCTTTGTCTATGAAGTTCATTTATTACCTCACTGGTGAGATAACCTCGTTTGAATTACTTGTCACGATTTTTTTTTTTTTATTTATTAGTGTTTACGGCTCTGGATACTAGTCCTTCTAAGCCTTACATAGTTTTTTGACAGAATACAAGACAAAATTCGTTCATTGTTCTTTCTTCTCACTCAGATATTTTTGACAGTGTTGACAACAAACTTGAATAACGGTTTAAAGTATTTGTAGTCTTTTAATAATTCTTCCAGCGTTGATGGTATGTTCTTGGTGATTGCTTCAAGTTCGCTAACAAGTACCAAGCGATGTAGTCCAAACCGTTTACATTTGAATATGATATGTTGCAGATCTTCATTTTCTTTACAATCAGGGCATTTTGGATCATCTGCCATCTTCAATCTATGCAGGTGAGTGCGAAACTGACCATGACCAAATCTCAATCTGTTTATAGTAGTTATGAACTTTCTACTCTGTATTGATTTATTGTACCACCAAGGTTGGGCGGGCGGGCTTCCTTGGACCTTTTTGTACCATTGACCTTTCTCTTTGCTAATTAACTCCCATTGGTTCTTCCAGAGCATCGCCAAGTTTTGATTAACAACAGCCTTAAAGTCAGTAAAAGGAATCTTCATTGATTGTGAATGGTCTTCATTGGGTGTGGATCGTGCTATTTCATCAGCCTTTACGTTTCCTGTAATGCCACTATGCGAAGGTACCCACATAAAATGTATAGTTTTATCTGAATCATTTAGGTTACTTAAGACTTGTTTGATATAAAACACTAAATAATTAACATCATATTTACAACTATTTCTAAATGAATTTAATACACTTTGTGAATCAGAAAGAATTAAAAACTTGTTAACATTTTGTAGTGCTGAGAACTTGTCACGACAAAATGAGGGAGTACTCGTTTTTGAACTTTTATCACCTCACTTTTTGAGGCCTCGGGAACGAGGTGCAAACAGAATATAATTCACCTCACTCAGCAGGAAAAGTGATTTATTTAGAATAAAAGGTTGAGTCGCTACATAATCAACATATAAACGATTGTTATATATTTGGTAAATTTAGCATTCACAATACTATACCGAAAAATATTCTCAATAAAATATGCCTCATTAAGAATATTTTTCATGATAACCTTTCAAATTCAAAAATTGCTCAAATATAATATATAATAATAACAAAATTTTGTATCTTTGTCGAAAATATTTTTTATAATATTTCTTTCGGCTGTTTGAGTGGATTGTCTGAACATTGATGAAAAGGCGCTCTGTAGTAGCGGAAAAAAACAAGTGCTTGAACAATTAGATAGTCCTGTTACGTCATGGGTGCTCAGTGGTTAGAGCAGCCGCCCGGATTCTAACTGGAAAGCACTCGTGACAATCTAGTTTTGTAATGTAAATGAGATTTTAATGACATAAAACTCGACCTAAGTTGACTTAATAGCTATAGACTCCCCTAAAAACACAAAAGACATCCCAACAACGACTACCACGAAATAAACTCCCCCAAAAGAACACACCCAAACAAGATCACCGGTCGAGACCACCTCAACCACAGCATCACAACAATCAGAGTCAACTACACAGACCACCAAATCGGAACACACATCAATACAGGTACAAACCAGCAACGACTCATACGATATCACACCAAACCCAATAACAACCAAACATATAAAAAGATAACAAAAACCTGTAAAACGGCTGGGCACAGCTACGACTGCATTCAAAGGTCCTTCAAACCTGTGCTGAACAATATCTATTGCACAAATATAATCAAAAAAGACACACACCGGCGGGTTGAGGAGGGCGGTTGCAGTAAAAAACGCCCAAGCCACTTACTTACAAGCCACGTAGGTCAGGTCATTATTAACTCATTGTTGTGGACTACTATAGTAGGTATAATGAGGTTAAAATTCTAAAAAATCAAACCGCAGAGACTACGATTAAAGTAAGAACATCTAGGCTATAGAAATATGTTGAAATATAGAATGTAGCGAATTTATATATGGCATTGCCGCATTCGCACAAATAATCTTGTTTCACGAGAAAAACGGAATCAAAAAGGCGGTGAACTTCAAAAGCAAATCCTTTCATGCTTGCGAAAACAATAGTAACTAAACATCAAAGAAATAGGGTAATAATCTTTTGTCTGAGAAGTTTAAAGCAAGAAGTTAATAGCACGGAGTTATTAGAATTATTAAAAAAATTGCAAGGTCAAATGTTTCAACTACTACTAAAATTTGTAATTGTACCTATTTTGTTCTTTTCTACCAATTTCATATCTGGTAAATAAAATCTATTCTGAAAGTGTCCAAGGTCATTGTAAATAATTTAGTAACAAGAAGCAAAAATATATTAAGATTAACTTTTTAGTTAATCGTAAACGAGACAGACGATCGCTCAATGAAATGGGTGAGATTTTTACTATAGCCTTAGTTTTAAGCTTGTTTTTTTAAAACGGTTCTAAAGCGGTACGAAGTTCACCGGGTCAGCTAGTGATAAATAGGCGAACATAAAAATAACAAATATGTTAAGTCTTAAAGACATTATTAACGAGCCAAAAATTACTATAGACTTTTCTTACATAATTGTATGCAACAGCTAAATAATAATTTAGAATCAATGCAAAATTCGCACGCAGGTTTGCAGGTTGTTTTAATTTCTTCAGTTGTTTAATTAATGAATTAACGAAGCACGTCACTGCTGTAGCTTCATGTTAAAGTATGTTTTCTTTTTGAACTAAACTTTCCAGAAGCAATTGAGATTCAAAGTTTTTCATTTCTGTTGATTCATGTAATAACATTGTTATTTTAATTTTGTTATTTTCAATTAAAACTCTATTGACGATATAGATAATTTTTGTGGCCTTGTGGTCCAAAGATGGTCGCATCAAAACGAAAGAACCGATGTTTCATTACGACTTGTTGCATCAACGAGGTCTCAACTTTAAGAGACCATAGAAGCCAATGGCAGTTACATCTGTCACTCAATTTTTATGATATTTATTTTTCCAACCTCTTCTGTATTCTATCATATAGACTGCCGCGTTATTGCTGCTGTGCTCGTGTTCTTTTAGTTTTTAGGAGAAGTTGAACCTGAGTATAGTCATATTAACAAGTATTTTTAGTTTTCTAAAGCGTACCGCTATGACGAATATTAGACTTCAAGATGTGACGAAAGTTATTACCATGGGATATTTTCCACGATCTATAAATATTTTCCCAAGCTTTTTTGGATTTCCATATTGTTAATTTCTTTTCTTCTATCCTATAATATACAATAACTGATGTGAGAAGCTGAGCGGGGATAGGTTGATAAATGAAAATCCTTATTTATAGATATATACGAAGCTAGAAATTTACAATAAAATTTTAATAAATTGTAAGAAAAAAGTTACTCATAAGGTAGTTTTCAAATTTCGAAATTACATTTCACCTTCAACTAAAAGGCAAAACGGATAGGTTAAAAGGTAATTGGAATTTTTTAATGAAAGTTTAAGTTTTGCATTCAATACGATATTTATCTAGTTTATGAACTCGTTTCAAAGTCAACTGCTGAAATACTATTGCAATATAACAATGCTCCCGCTCTTTTCATTGGTATTCTGAGACACGCGTCCGCTAACCCAACGTCAAAAGCCCCGCTCCAAAACAAAATGGCGCCTAACAAATTACGAGAAAGCAAATGTGAGCGTTTG
The DNA here is from genome assembly GCA_918026875.4 of Diatraea saccharalis. NCBI lineage: Eukaryota > Metazoa > Arthropoda > Insecta > Lepidoptera > Crambidae > Diatraea > Diatraea saccharalis. The sequence continues at coordinate 27,390,893 of OU893333.1, read as the reverse complement.
TATCATTTTAATCAAGTCAGATCATTAAAATTTCAAATATACCAGTTCGTTCAGAAAATTTTGTTTTTGAAAATTGTATTAACCATTATAGACAAAACAACGGTAGATATATATAAAAAAATTGATGGTGTTTGAAACGTCATGAACACAATTTTTTAAACTTTTTTGAACCGAAAATTTTACGACATTAAAGGTAATGTTAGAAGTATAACTATAATTCAAAATTTTAACTATTCCTGAGTACAAATAGACGTCGAAAAGTGGTTCGAGCGGGAACGTCTTCGTCTTATACAAAACTCGCCAACTAAATAGATTGAGAAAAATCTTCAACTACAACAACAAAGTAATAGGATATGCTTATGCATGACTTTTCGTCGCATTAATACAACAATTATTTGTTGTTCAAACTCAAATAATGCAAATTTTCAAGTAAAATAAAACAGTTAAATGATTTACAATTACAAATTCATTTATTCATTCAAAAGTATTACAAGCAATTGAGAAAGTCAAAACTTTATGCCATCGGTTCGCAAATCTACGTCGGGATACCTTGTACTGAGAAGAACCGGCAAGAAACTCAGCAAGGGCTGTTTTTTTCTCCCTGTTTTTCATACACAGAAGTCTAATTGAAAAATGACTTCATTAGAACATTAAGTCACTTTCCATCACAATATTTAACATATACCTACAGATAATTCATTCGTTAATTAGTAGAAGAAATAAATCTAGTTACCGAAAGACTACAACATGACAATATGACAAACTATATTGCTTAAATCCTAACTTAAAAGTACACTATAACATTTATAAAATAACAATTAACGCTAAATACAAACTAAAATACATGTGCAGATAGTTATAAGTAAACACAACCTTGTCTCACTAAACGCGATGCCTTATAAAATCCAAATTCCCCCATTAAATCCCTAAATAACGTCTACAACAAAAAGATGGGCGGAATGAAAAAGCGCCATCTATAATCTATTATCGAGGAAAAAATCATCTAATATGGACATCGCTTTAATTAATTTTGTAATTAATGTCCCCAATGCGGGGCACAGGCATTCTACCTATATAAGGTAGAATAAAATAGAGGAAACGGGTCATGATTTATCACGTGGGTCCAGTGTATATAAGTGTGTGCTAACGACTGCAGATGCAGAAGGAATCAAAAGGTTACAGTGTTTTCAAAAGTAGGGAGCTCCAGTTATTGTTCACCCATCATGAAATGGCCACTGTATCGCAAACCGAACACGCTAATGCGCCAAAGAGCTCCTTAGGAGGGAGACTTATTTTATTATTAACCTATACTTAATGAGATCTGGTTGGCGCGCTGTGTCATCACGTCACATACGACCGCCGCCTGCGTCCACATACATCGTCGGCGGAGGGAACATGAAGCCGAGTTCTTCTGTAATTAGAAAGGAGCGTTTAATTTGCCTTATTATATATATATATAACATAATAATATCATTCTCGCTGCAAGGTGTCTATAAATGACGGAAAATATACTGTCGTTTAAACCGGCATACAGGCGCTGACAGCAAACAAACTTTATATTTTAAATATTTCTTTAGATAGGATGATAATAATACAAAATTAACGAAGTTTAATAATCATTCACTTAATTTAATTTAGATGAATTTTCCGCATGTTTGAAATGGATTATCCAATTTGTTAACTGTAAATGTACTACTATTAAGCATTATCTATATTTAATTACTTAACGAAGAAAATTTATTTAACTTACTCGCAACAGGTAAAACTTTAATTACAGCCAGGTTTGAAGAGCTTACTGGCGTTGCGCCTGCTCGAGCTTCACTGACATTTGCATTCTTAATATTTAGCTTCATCTGGAAATAAAAAAAATATTATTTTGAAGAGTCAAAATTAGACCGATTTATCAATAACTCCAAATGTGAGTATATACTACACCTCAGCCTCGCGGTGACGTCGGCCTGCTCACACCGATTGACGCCCCGTTTCGTATTAAACGTTGCAAGACGCTCCTCCTGATACAGATATTTTTTTTTTCAAGTCAATAAACTTAGTCAGTATGAATATAATTTATTGAAACATTAAAACTTTATCCAGCGTATTTCTTTTCGCCGTACAATTCATGATCTATTAAAAATACTTGAAGGATTATTAACAAAAATGTAGAAACTTTCTTCCAATAATTGATAAGATAAAATATAAACAACAGAACCGAGAATGTTAATTCAATGTGCAATGTGCTTCACAAAAAAAAAATAGACAAAAATATGAAGGCTTTTACGACACTTACCCTCACGCCCACTTCATCTGGATCGCACCTGTGGAGCCACCACGGCAAGCCCCAGACTCGACTCCTTCCACCTACTAAGGTGAAAGTACCGAGTCTAGAATTGACGTCCATTTCTGTATTAAATAAAAGAGTTACATTTAAATAATCGGTTTGCGTATTTACGATATTTAGACATAGTGTAAAACAATGTCGCTTCTCGCTCTCGTGCGATGAAATCTTTAAACTACACGGCGAATTTTAATGCAGTTTTCATCAATATACAGAGTGATTCAAGAGGAAATTTTAAATGTATAAAACAGGACCATTCGGGCGAAGCCGCTGGCTTAAAGTTGTCTGATTCGCGAGTGCAAATAACCCAGACAATAGTGAATAGCGTCCTTGCGGGTTAGACATAGTATAAAACAATGTCGCTTCTCGCTCTCGTGCGATGAAATCTTTAAACTACACGGCGAATTTTAATGCAGTTTTCATCAATATACAGAGTGATTCAAGAGGAAATTTTAAATGTATAAAACAGGACCATTCGGGCGAAGCCGCTGGCTTAAAGTTGTCTGATTCGCGAGTGCAAATAACCCAGACAATAGTGAATAGCGTCCTTGCGGGTTAATATAAAAACGTATTACACGTTTGAGTGTAATATCTATAGAATTGTTTTTACTGATATGAGGCATTTATATCTTACCACATCACCAATGTCTCCGTCTAAAAACTCCTCCAAATGCTGCATCTCCTCTGGAGACAGGAGTTCCAGATCCTCGGAATCTAGAAAATGGGAATTCGTATATTTATGATTTAACATATAATTGAGATCAATACAAACGAGTCTTAGGAAAAATAGAATAGATCGAATTACCGTTGGCGATGCTATGGTCGGTCGACGTCGTTGCTATTGGTTCCGCCGACGACGTCGCTATTGGCTCCACCGACGACGTCGCTGTGGGTGCCTCTGCTGATGTATGCTGGGCCGATGTCGATGTAGGCTGGGCCGATGTCGATGCTAGCGGCTCCACCACGCTAGCATCCTCGATGACCTATCCATAGAAAAGAACTTGTTGAGTCACTTCTGTCAACTAAACACTGACTTGTTTTACTTTCAAATATGTTTTTAATAATTTTCAAGTAACTACCCCTTTCCTCATGAACGCGTTAATGTATTAAATTTTAATTCATATTCATTCATTTACGGTATCTAGACATAGTATAAAACAATGTCGCTTCTCGCTGTCGTACGGTGAAACTTTAAACTACACGATGAATATTAATGCAGTTTTCATCAATACACGGAGTGATTTAGAGGTAAATTTTAAATGTTTAAAACAGGACCATTCGGGCGAAGCCGCTGGCTTAAAGTTGTCTGATTCGCGAGTGCAAATAACCCAGACAATAGTGAATAGTGTCCTTGCGGGTTAATATAAAAACGTATTACACTTTTGAGTGTAATATCTATAGAATTGTTTTTACTGATATGAGGCATTTATATCTTACCACATCACTAATGTCTCCGACTAAAAACTCCTCTAAATACTTCATCTCCTCTGGAGACAGGAGTTCCAGATCCTCGGAATCTAGAAAATGGGAATTCGTGTATTTATAATTTATCACTTAATTGACATCAATGCAAATGAGTCTTAAGAAAGAAAAATAGAATAGATTGTATTACCATTGGCGATGCTATTGTCTGCCGATGTCGTCGCTGTGGGCTCCGGCGACGTCGTCGCTATTGGCTCCGCCGACGACGTCGCTGTGGGCGCCTCTGCTGACGATGTTGATGCTAGCGGCTCCACTACCCTAGCATCCTCGATGACCTATCCATAGAAAAGAATTTGTTGAGTCACTTCTGTCAACTAAACACTGACTTCTTTTACTTTCAAATATGTATTTAAAATTACAAGACAATTTTCGGTCTCAATTTCCTCCGACGATGGCGGAGACTCGGTCAGTGATCCTATCAACCATAAAAATAAAAACATTCATTGCATTCCGACGTCTAGTTTGCAATATCGCGAAAATCTTGTCGAGTTTGACTCTATAGTTGACGAGCGATACGTGTTTACAGATATAATGATAAATATTTAAATTTAAATATTTATTATAAATTTCTCGTAGTGTCCCTTGAAGATTGGATTGGCATATGATGATACCACTTCATAAATAGGAAAATACGAACATATTTCTATGAAGCAGTTAAACATAAATAAAAATTATACTTACTTTGCCCGACGTTGACGGTTGAACGTCACTGGAGGCCGGCTGTTCCTCTAACCTGGCCTCCAATTCTGCAACTATGGAAAAACAAAACACGATTTTAATACGATAAAATTTAAAACGTTACCGGTCACTTTCGTCGAAATATAAAAAAAACTTACTCTCGGCTTGCAAACGATTATTTCGGGCGACGATATCGTGGATAGATTCCCGATTACGCGCCTGCGCGAAAGCCATAACTGTGAGCGCAAGCAGCTCCGCTAACTTAATCTGGAAAGATATTTTTTGTTATTATCGAAATAAATATTATTATTTTTCCCATAAATAAATATTCAATGTCGTTCGAGGATATATCTTCTCACCTTGGCCTCGCAGCCCATCTCCTTCGCTAGTTGAGCGGAGGCGTCGGCCTGGTCGCCCCGACGCTCTCGCTCGTAATGAGCGTTGCGAGCGCGACGTTCATCCTGCAAGTTATGTATTTAGGTCAAACCCTGTAATAACCTGTTATATAAGCCAAGAAAAATACGAAAATATTTTCAAAAAGACTTAAATACAATATAACTGAAAGATTCGCTGGGTATATTATTATTTATTATATAAACTTTTTGATATTCTTTTTTTCACGAAATAAAATAAAAATTCCAATTGGATTTAAAATTTACCGTACGAAGAAAATAATAAAAATAATAAGATGAAAAATATTAACCCGAGTCAGTGGAACCCTGTTCTGACCAGTTGGTCTACCACGCTTGCGTTCTGGACCGCTTGAAATCTGTTTGATGTGCTGCAATAAATAAAATAATCATATTTTTCTCATCACCCATTATTTTTTTTACAAATTACCAGTTAAAAAAGTTCATCGTTATTTCAGGGACTTTAAGTCGCACCGAAATATATAGTTTTTGTTTATAATCTTGAAATCTGGTACGAAGCAATGACCAATAGTACAGACTAAGAAAAATTGGGAAAACCGTAAATTTCTGTTGACATTATATAATAAAAATATTTTAAATAATTTTCAAGTAACTACCCCTTTCCTCATGAACGCGTTAATGTATTAAATTTAAATTCATATCAAATACTCTAGTCTATAATACCTTTTAAGCTGTAACAAAATCAAACTTTTATTTCAACACAATCAAAAGAAACTGCAATTTAAGCTGCATATTTTTAAACTCGCAACTACTCGCAAGGGAATCAAAACCTAAAGGTTACTTCCATCGATCTTAAATCTTGAAATTTGGCATAAAGTAACGTTTCATAACACACAATAACGGTCTAGAAAAAGTCCGACTCGCAATTTTGTTGTATATTTTACAAGATGAATAAATACAGCGAATTGAAGATCTATTTTCTTTTTTTTTTTTGTCTATAATAAATAATCAACCTGACATTTGCATAAAACTATCAAATTCAATATCAATATTTCTAGAAAGTTCTTCCAAATTTTGTTTATTTACTTAGACAAATTTTAAAATCAAATTATGTTTTAACCGCCTTTATGATAAGAATAACTTCTTAATTAACCTTTTGTAAATCGATTCATTTTTTTATATAAACTCAAACATATCTCGATCATCTAACAATTCCAAATTACTGATAAGGTTACGATAATAAGATTGGCAAATAATTAATAGAATTGGCAATTATTCAAATCAAATCAAAATCATTTTAGAAGCTGTTACAAGTTCTTGTAAAAGATGAAACTCTATACAGTTCGCACGTCTACAGCGGGACAGATGTATCGAAACCTGGGTAGATACTCAGAAAATAGTATATTGTGTATAAACACAGAATTAAATCGTTTGCTCTTTAAATTACGACTTTAAGAATGCACGTGATGTAGTATAATGCTAAAATATCAAATAAAAATAAATGGTTAGCCAACTTACTTTTCCAGCCATTGTGATGTAGTGTTTTCGCAAAAAAACTAAGGCACAAGAACTAAAAGAATTAAGGCACAAGCACAACGTTGCACTTAAAACTAGAAGGAGTACTAGTGGTGAGTGAAATAGCCTTCCCGAGCTTATATACGAGTGCGTGCACGCTCCGCCCTCCTTGTACCCCTACCTCCCACCATTTCTTTACAAATCAGCCGTCCCCTCTTCAGGTTGGGACATTAAAAGATACGTACAGGTAGCGTCAAATACTTAGAGACAAACTTCAAATAATTATACACAACCGATCCAAAGAGCTACATTTTACATTTTTAATTGTCTTTAAAGGAGGATGTGTACAGTTTAGACTGTTATTTGTATGTTTTACGTTATCTTCAGTATGTGACCCATCCTGATGATATTTATTCTCAAAAGGGACTTCATTTTGTTTAAATAGATCCGTTAGTCCTGTTTTTGTATGAAGAAAATGGAAGATTGTCACAAAAAATCATTTGTTTAAACTGAAACCGACATATAATAATCGAAAGATAATTTCTTAAATAAGTTTATTTAGTTCGCTAACCGTCTTTCTTATACCCAAGATATATAGATATTTTGATACTTTTCAGTGAAATATTTATTTAGCATGATGTTGTTTTGAAATAAATATGATTTTACTATGTAACTGACATACTCCACCAAGAACTGAAGTTAAATTTCCAAAATAATATCTAACAAAAGTATGATTTTTTGGACGAATATCCCGAACGGAAATTTGTGACAAGTTTACCAAATAAACAAGAAAAAGCTATTCCATTTGAGTGAAGAAAAGTCATATAAGCATCGCCAAATGCCGCGTATTAGCATTTATTTTATGGCATTGATGTGTTGTTTGTGAGCGATTGATACTTATTAGTGAAAAGATATCTCCAATTTTTAAGCATAGTTATGCTTATGGTAGGCGAAGTTAAAATTCTAATAATTTTAATCACCCGGAGAGATTTTCCGATTCATCAAGTTTATCCACAAAATAGAGAGCGAAGCAGGCTAATTTCTTTCTAGACCTGGAGAGGTATTTTTAGACCATATAATTAATGAACCATACACATTTGACTAGCCAATCAGAGCCAAACAACTTTGTAAGGGACTTGAATTAGACGAAAACAAATTCAAGACCCAGTTCCATGGAATACATACATTGTTCGCTTTTGCATTTCACCAATTTCCATGGAAAAAAAGCTATGCTTAGCACAAATGCGGATGTAATATACTGTTGAAAATCAAAATGTTTTACTTGTTTTAAAGTTTCTTCCCGTAAAAATGGGTTTCACAAGTGATGAACACCAGGAATATGTTAATCAGGGAATTGTTTAATTAAAAAAAGCGTGTGAAGTTTTAGATGAGAACCAACTCTACTTGCAGACTATTACTGGCGTCTCCGGATCCTCCTGCAACTACAACTTTGAAAAGTTTACTAATATGGCACTATTTTCTATGCATTTTCCAAGTATTTTTGATACGTTTCAAAGACGATTTCAGCTTCCAAGTTTATATTACGTTCAGAAGCTTTTAAAAAGCTTATTAAAAGGTAAGTATATATATTTGTCAAATTTCGGTAATAGTAGGTATACATTGTAATAAATTAACTGATTCACTATAGAACCCAATCACGTAATGATAAAATAACTAAAAAAATAACAAAGTATGGTTTAGGTACGCTAAAAAAATTAAAATTTTAAATAGGCTTTTTCAGTGAAACGAACCAAATTAAACCAAATACACAGTAAAAAAGCTCGTCGCTATTTTGAAAGTAAGTTTGAGTTGTAATAAAACACTTAATTTAAAACTATCTTATGGATATATTATTGACATATTCAGGGCAAATTATTGTTCGAAAAATTTGTTTCGAGTCTTAAACAACTATAATTAAACCAGAGGTTACTATTGCGTCCTTTATAATAATAAGAATAATAAAATCAAATATTCATCTCAGATACCTTTACATAATTAATATAGTTTTAAGTCTAAAGTTATAGAAAATGAGACAAAACGGTCAATAATTCAGTGACGGTGAATGCACCCGCAGCCTCTGTTATATTATAGGGTCACTTATATCTATACCTAACCGAAACTGAAACTATTGAACCCATTGAGTTGTTTGGTACACATGTACCAAACGACAAATAGGTTCAATAGATTTGGGTCGGACCTATGACTGACGTACAGGCAAGGTTTAAGAGGGTTTAGTTTTTTTCTATTTTAGGTACCTGAGCACTTGCCATCGACAACCTGCTCTAACTTCTTCTTTGTAATGCAGTAGAGTAGGACCAACGACGATAATGTTTACGATATATCTTCACTACGCCCCCAGACAACAAGCGTGAGAATATATTGATGTTTTTTCCCTAACACCTCTATCTAGCAATGCTATTTTGTATAAAAGGATTATAAGGAAACTAGCGAGACAGTACTTAAGTATTTAGCATATATAAAAAAAAGATAATAACCAAATCAAAAACATTAATTAGTTTAACGTGAATAGCTTTCATTTGGATAACTATTAACAAATGAGTATATTTTGACCAAACTGTTTCAAAATAAAACAATTACACATTCCTTAAGCAAGACATGACATCATAATATCATTAACAATGAATAATAGCAATGTTATGTTTTTTGTTTTTAGTTAAATCTAATGATGTGCTTAACGGTATTTTAATAGTGATAATTTTTAAATGATAATGTTTAATGAGGACTCTGGAATGTGAAATCAGTAGAATATTCGGATGCGTAATTACTTTCATATAGTTTCCGTTTTGATTGCTCAAGAATTTTTGTTAAAAATGTGAAATCTAAATATTGTACTTGATTGCGCATAAAAATAAGCGTAGTTCAGCGGATTTGTATAAACTTTCAATCACAGGATTAATTTCCAATTTGGTTTATTAAAACATTGGCTTCATTGTTTAACTTATTTTTTTTTGTTGCTCTAATTCAGTTTATAGGCAGCATAAGTATTGTTATGCTGCCTATAAGGTTAATTTGAGTAAATTTAAATCTAATCTAGCGCATAGATATAGAAGAATGTAAGAAGTGACTTCAAACCTACGGATCTATCACAAAACTAATTGAACTTCTTACCCTGGCAGTGACTATTTGAATGAAATTTTAAGACAGTATAACAAGGCATACTTTTTTTTATTTACGCATAACAGCATACGCCCTAATTTTTAAGCATAATTTATTTTACGAGGTTCAAACTGAAGTGCTTAGAAAACTAAAATCTCACCGAAATAGCGAGTAATTCATTTTATTATATCTTGACAACGCTTCATTCGAAGATCATGGATGGATTCAAAATAGGTTCCTACTGCGAGCTCGTTTCTTCCAAACTGTTTCCAAGATAAGTGCTAATCAACTGTTAATATTACTTTCTTATTTCTAGTCTTATCTAACATATTCTACCGTTAGTGACGGAGTGTTTGGACCTCAGTCAAATCATGAGACTTTTTAATATCTATAACAAAGTTGACTTATATCGATGTCTAAGCTTGTTCGAATCTGCTGATAGTAGCTCTTTTGGCTGGCTCTATTATGCACCGCACAACATTGGTGTTTTGTTCAGTCGGCTTCGTCTGTAGAATGTCATCTCTCGCTCATATTATCGGTGTGAATAGTGTGATCACATTTGTTTCAACCAGTAGTAAACAGTGGTACAAGATGCGACTGTAGCATGGAAGGGGCTGATGCTACGTCAACATAAATAAATTCAAGATAATTTTTATTTACCGAAATAAATAATATTACAAAGATTATATCATTAGCGTACAGTACGCTCGCTTTTTATTTTACTCACAATTCTTACCTAATCCATCAAACGGTCCTGATCGTCTTTTAATGTATATCTATCAATATTATACGAATAAAATTAAGCAAAATTATGCCTTAATACAACAACATAAACTTTATACCTTTAAAAAAACATTTATGACATACGGTTACTTTCAAATATATTTGTAACATTATACAAAAAGATGGAATCCGGTTTTTATTCTTAAATGAATACTATTAGATCTAGTAGGACTAAAATGACTACTAAAAGTACCTAAATACTTAATTTTTAACCCCTAAAAGGATTATTACCTCTCCTGACCCTAATTTAGATCAAAGACAAAATTTCTAAATAATGGTAAAGTAAATAAAAAAATTCTTTACAAAATGGATTTATGAATGCCCGCATTTCCCAAATAATCACATTACTTGTAAAAAGCAAAAATCAAACAAAAGGAAATTGCCTTTTACAACAATAGCAAAACCTTCTCAGCGAAAATGAATAGTCTTGACGAAAACAATAGGTGTATTGATAGATATGATAAGCGTATTATTTATTGTTGTTTCTAGAAAGTTTTTAACTCCAATAGTTTAAATGATTCATTTGCTATTTTTGACCTATATAAATTGTATAAGTGTGTTTCATTATATGCTTATGACATATTCTTTTTAAATTTCGGTGCCGACGTGATTTTTTTGATGAGAAAGGATAGATTGTTTTTCTGATGTCGATCTTACTTAGTGTTTATTATATTGTATGTAAACGAAATGTCATATACTTCTTCCAACTTATAATACTTAACTTGACTATCGACAAAGTACCGCTGATCTTGTGAAGACTGAAATGAAATGAAATGAAAATATCTTTATTCAAGTAGGCTATGACAAGCACTTTTGAATCGTCCAAAAAAAACTTTTTTCCCCTACCACTTGTTCAGGACGTCTTTTAGCTGACAAGAAGAACAAGCGAAAGAAACTTACCAGCTTTTTATCATAAGTAATGACATTTTCATAAACTATGTCATTACCAAAATAATATGTATTATCACAATAGTAAATACAACTTTCAAAGTCTGTAGGACATAGGTTGAACATATAATTAGTCTTTATAGAACAAAGCGAAGGCTATTAAATCCATGCATTGCGATCCTTAAAATAATCAACAACATCAACTTTATAATAGCCTTTACTCATAAGTATATTCTTTACATGAATTTGAAATTTAATTACATTTTGTGGAACTTCATTGAACATAGCAATACATTTACCCAGAAATGATCCTCTGGTTTTTTGAAGTCTGAAGCTTGGAACGGCAAGTTTATTTTTATTTCTTGTGTTAAGATTAGGAACACTACTTTTTTTTGTGAAGGAATCGTAATGTTTTCTTGTGTACATAATATTCTCATAGATGTATTGAGAGGCAACAGTCAGAATATTTATTTCTTTAAATATTTCCCTGAGAAATTCCCTAGACCGTAAATTATATATAGCACGGACAGCTCTCTTTTGTAAAATAAAAATATCCTGAATGCTAGCCGCAGAACCCCATAACAATATACCATACGTCATTACACTATGAAAATAACTAAAATATACCAATCTTGCCGTTTCAACATTTGTCAAGAGTCTAATTTTCTTAACAGCAAAAGCTGCAGAACTCAGTCTACTTGACAAGCTATCAATATGAGGATCCCATTGCAGTCGGGAATCTAGTGTAATACCAAGGAACTTTGTCGATTCTACTAACTCAACTTTTTCACTATTTACATTTATAAGTGTACTGACATGCCTCACATTAGGTAATGCAAACTTTATGCATTTCGTTTTATGTGAATTGAGCTTTAAATTATTATTATCAAACCACTGTAGAACATTGTCGGGAGCATTATTTACATCTTCAAAACAATCATCACCACTTTAAACAGTAAAGAGGTGTCATGTGCAAATAATACTGTCTCGCACAAATTCTTCGAACTGAGAAATAATACATATATCATGGATTTACGCTCGATAGTCACCTCACGGGGAAATAGTAAGTTCACAAAAACCCTTTAAATCCTTTAAACACGATACTATTTGAACCATTGTTTGGAAATTCTGAAATTACGAATATCTGGCCTTAGGCAGGCTACGCAGGGAGGGAGATCGAAATCTCCTTAAAAACGTGGGTGGACTGTAAGGCGCGGTCAAGAAAAATAAATAAATAAATTAGCGGGTTTTCGCGAGGTAAGAGCTGGTGACAAGTACGAAATAAATGGAAAATATAAGGGGAGAGGCACTGCACTTACTTGTGGTCAATATGGCGCAATGGCGGCTCTCGAGCATAAGCGGCGTCTCCTTCCTCAGTATCACGGCGCTGTAGGTGGACTCCAACAGGTGTGACAGGCCTGTTTACCTGGCCTGTCTCCTCCAAAATACTTAAACGCTGTTATGGGCGTAATAAAACGCCTCGGTAACTTCAGTGAAACGTACTGAGAAAATCGTCGGCGTGGCGGTTAAGTTTTATACACTCAAAATAGCACAGAACATCAGCACCTCTTCACTAACACTTCTCACCAGTACAATATGCGGAATTCAAGCGGAATTATATAGTTTTATGACACGGCGAAACACAGAAGAACGATTACAATGCGGACGCGGCGGGCGAATTTCTTCAACTAGCGACTCCTACTGAAGACGCCATAGATGCAGCGGGAATATGTTCTGTCTCGCTCTTTCTCTCTTATTTTTGTGCAGTGCCAAAGAGGGAGGAAGACAGGAAAAGTACTAATGTCAACCAGCGAGAAATACAAAATGGAGATACTTATTGTAAAGCGGCGCGAATAATCAAATTAATTATTAATATTAAAATATATGTATGTTGGCGTTACCATTTCCCCCGGCCCTTAAAGGGTACCTTTAAAGAAAATTTATTAAGCGAAACTTACGAGGGAAACGAAAAAAGGGTATTTTAATTTATTGTGTAGGAATAGGACATAAGCGGACCACAGGTCGCACAATTATGCCTTTAGAAGTGCGGACAGAAACGACACGTATGCGGCCGTCCTTAGACGGATGCGTTTTCTCAATAACGCCCAAAGGCCATGACAAAGGAGGTGCATTATCATTCATTACTACTACCACCGTACCCTTCTGTATCATGTTATTATCAGACGTATTCCATTTTTGACGCGTTTGTAAATTATAGAGATACTCGCATCGCCATCTTTTCCAAAATGATTGGACCATTTTGTCCATAAGCGAATGTCTTTCGAGTAGATTGACAGCGTTTGATTCTATCTCTGCGGCGGGCAGCGAATAAAGCGGTACAGTATGTAAAAAATGCGAAGGAGTTAGCGCGCTAGGCTCTGATGGATCGGCACTGAGAACCGTGAGAGGCCTAGAATTTATTAAGCACTCTATTTGCGTAAGAATAGTAATTAATTCCTCGTAAGAAAGAAGCTGTTGACCTATCGTTTTGAAAAGATGCGTTTTTACAACTTTCACCATCGACTCCCAACAACCTCCGAAGTGTGGTGAAGCGGGTGGAATAAATTTCCACTCTATACGATTTTCGGCTAGCTCCTCCTCCAAACGAGGGCGATATTCTTTGTCAATGAAATTATATAAGTCGCGTAAATATGAATAAGCTCCGCGGAAATTTGTTCCGTTGTCGGAATATAAACAATGTATCGGTCCGCGGCGCGACAGAAAACGTTTTAAAGCGGCTAAAAAACAAGCGGTAGTAAGATCGGTAGCGAATTCGATGTGAATAGCTCGAGTAGTCATACAGGTGAAAATACATAAGTAACCCTTACGACTCTTTGCCCCTCTTGTGCGTATGGGCACGTAATATATCGGTCCGGCGTAATCACAGCCCGTATGTGAAAAGGCCTTAAGCGGAACATTAACTCTATGTTCGGGAAGGTCACTCATGATCGGCGCATTCTGCGGACGCGGTTTCCATTTGTGACAAACATTACACCTATGGATTATAAATCGGATAGTTCCTCTAGCGGATAATATCCAATATCTATGACGCAATAAAGACATTACGAGTTCTGGACCTGCATGGAAATATTTTTTATGATAATAATCGATTAGAAGCTCTACTATGCGATCACGTCGCGGTAAAATAGCGGGATGTTTAACATTATAAGTCTCAACCGAACGAGATAATCGGCCACCAACTCGAATTATATCATTTTCAATGAAAGGTTGTAGTTTAACTAAAGCGGGCGAACAACCTTTGCCGTTTTTTAAGTTAGCGAAATCTTTAAAGAAATATTTATTTTGAACTTGACGTAATAAAGCGTTTTCAGCGTATTCGAGGTCGCTTACAGTTATAGATTTTATTCGACGCGGGATCTTATTAAGAAAGCGATATATAAATACGATAACACGAAGTAACTTCGTCCAAGACGACGTACGTTCGGCGAGCGCAAGTAGCGGCGAGTCACATTCTGGAGTTAAAACAACCGGGTAAGAATGATTTTTCTCTTCTGGGATCACTTCTGTGTCCAAAACAGTAATTTTGTTTATAGGCCATTCGGAAGGATCGTTCTTCACCCAAGACGGTCCATGCAACCACAAAGAGTGTGCGATGAGTTGATCGGGAGTTAGGCCCCGTGACAGACAATCAGCGGGATTTTCAGTACCAGCTACGTGGTAGAAGTGTTTCGCGGGAATGTTTTCGATGATACGAACGACGCGATTGGCGACAAACGTTTGCCAGCGATGCGGGGCGGAATTAATCCAACAAAGAGTTACCTTGGAATCAGTAAATGCGTAAATAGCGGATATATCATAACGTGAGTTATAAGTGTCATAGACACGACGAAGAAGCTTTGACAGTAACTCAGCGGCGCAAAGCTCTAATCTGGCAATAGATAATGGTTTCACTGGTGAAACTTTAGACTTTGCACAAACTAATTGAACAGTCACTTCACTGGCGCGAGTTATATGAGCGTAGATGACGGCACCATAAGCACGTTCACTAGCGTCAGAAAATCCAATTAAACGAAAAACACAATCTTCAAAGAGACCCAAATGACGCGGAATCTTAAAATTATTTAAATGCGGGAGCGTTGAGCAAAACGATTGCCATAGACATACAATGCGATGCGGGGGAACTTCGTCCCAATCGAGCTTTAAAAGCCATAATTCTTTTATAAGTAATTTCGCATACAAAACAACGGGCGCAACGAAGCCCATGATGTCCCATAGACGAGCTACGGTGGAAAGTATACCACGTTTAGTACACGTAAATGTCGGCGAGGAAATTCGGAACTCAAAATTGTCGTCAGACTTACACCAGCGCAGGCCGAGAACCTTCTGATCAGACGACTTGTCGAACTCTATAGACTCATTCAATCTATGGGATGCGGGAATGCTATCTAAAACAGTTTTAGAATTACTGCTCCACTTGACAAGGTCGAATTGACCTCGTTTGAAAAGTTGTATCAATTCGTGCGAAATTTGTATGGCGGATGACTCTGATTTTTCGCTTGTAACGATATCGTCCATATACAACGAGTTGGAGGCGACGGCGCGAGCGCGCGGATAGTCATCACCGTCTTCTTCAATCAGTTGTTGTATGGTGCGGAGCGCGTGATACGGACTAGATTTCAGACCGAAACATACTCGATTAAATTGGTACAATACCAAAGGATCGTTCGTATTGAAGCGATATAAAATGCGTTGAAAGCGGCGGTCACTTTCTCTTACCGAAATTTGTAAGAACATTTGACGACAATCAGCCGAAAGCGCGACAGCGAATAAGCGAAAATTTAAAATGATTGTAAATAAATCGCCCTGTAAATTAGGACCACTATGTAAAATATCATTAAGCGAAAGGCCGGAACTAGTTTTAGAACTGGCGTCTAAAACTGAACGTAATTTAGTCGTAGTTTTATCTAAGCGTATAACTGCATGATGCGGAATAACATAGTCCGGAAAAATATCATTCGAACTATCGAGCGGTGCGGGAGATAGATATCCTTTATCTAAATATTCACGAATAACATTATCGTAGGCGACGCGTAACTCGTTTGAAGATTCTAATTTTCTTTCGAGAGAGAAAAAACGTCTCTTTGCGATATCATAGGAATTTCCTAGAGAAAACACATCGGTGCGAAACGGTAAGGCCACGGTAAATCTACCGGTCTCTTTATCTCGGACGGTAGTAGCCGAATAGAAATTCTCACACTCGAGATCGTCGAGCGATTTAGGCGTCGGACAAGCGACGGGAGCTTCATCGACTTGCCAGAATTTTTTAAATATTATTTCTATCGAGTCTCCATCGGACGGAGGTGAAATTGGAGAAGAACAAGCGAGCGAAATTTTATTTTTAGGACGTGAAGGTAACGCGGGAACAGTTCCCATAATTATGTAACCGAGTACGGTTTGTATAGCAGGCGGCGCGGAGGAGTGGCTATTAACCACACGAGGTAGCAACAGATGCGGAAAAAGCGAAGCCCCAATCAACATATCAATGCGACCCGGGATGCTGAACGAAGAATCGGCGAGCGGTAAACCCCGTAAATGTGGTAACGCAGAAGTATCGACAGATGCGGTTGGTAGATTGTCGGTTATGTCATCGACAACTAGCGAATTAACGTTATATTTAACATGCGGATTAAAGCGAGAGTAAAATTGGAAATGTACAAGACCCTTTACAGGTTTTTCTACACCACCAATACCTTTAACTAAAGGCGTATCAGAAGCGGATTTATTCAAATTTAAGCGTTTGCAACAGTCTGCGGTGATAAAGTTTATTTGAGAGCCGTTATCTAACAAACAACGTACCTGATGTTCATTATCGAGTGCATCACGAACAATAACTACAGCGGTCGACAATAACACAGTAAAATTTGCGTTACATTGTTGCACATACGCGCGAGAATCATAAGCGCTCGAAAGCGGCGAGGCAATGGACGCGTTGCATTGCGGAGCGTTCAAATCGTTCGCACTATCCTTATCAGTGCCCAGTTGTCTAGAATGCGGCGCGAGAGGGGACGCGACTGGAGCCGACGCACGCAGACCCTGTGAGGTGCTCGACTGTGAACCGTTAGAACGAGTGATGCAATTACCACTCGAAATACGAGTTGAATTATTATTATGCGGATTATTATTAAAGTGTAAAAGTGTATGATGTTTATTAAAACAAACCTTACATTTAATATTAGAGTTACACTGACTAACGCGATGTTTTATACTCAAACAATTAATACATACGCCGTTTTCCTTGACGGACTTGAAGCGATCGCCAGGCGACATATTGGAAAATGACGGACATTTATATAAATGATCATGTGTAAAATTATTACATAAACATTTTTGAGGTTTATCTAAAACCGTGTAAGATTGCGGTTGCGGAATTTTAAAAGGTTTATTAAAATTATGCGTTTTTTTATTTATTAATTGATTAGCGGAACTTGAATTATTCAAAGTTTTAGTATTTTGCAATATACGATATTGTTCTCTAATAAAGTGTACTAAACTATCAAACTTAGGTATTTTATCCAAGCAACTCATTTCAAAAAGTCGAGCGGTTTCAGTATCAATCTTTTTTATAGCAATATGAAATAATATAAAATCTGCAAGATTATCGATTTTAAGGTTTTTTAATGCGTTTGCGGCTGAAACAAAATTATCTGTGAAAGACTCGAAATTATTGACAGATGCGTTGTTAAATGATTTATGTTCAAACATTTTGTTTATATAAGCGGAAGCTAACATACGTTTATCTTCATATTTTCCTACGAGTGAATCGAAAATAATCTTATAATTTTCTCCGTCTGGGGAAATACCTGAAAATGCGGTCTGAGCCTTATCAGATAATTTGCCGAGCAAATAATATAATTTTTCTGAATCTGTTAGTGAATTATTTTCATGAACTATACTTTTGAAATTAGCATAAAATAATGGCCAATTGCGAATGTCGCCATCGAAAGACATAATTTCAATAGGCGGTAAACGTATCTTTTGTTTAACAAGATCATTACTACACGAAGCAGACGCGGATGACAGTTTAGATTTTTGTGAATCATGATAATACTTGATGCGGCAGTATAAGTCTTCAAAGTTGGACCATGACTCAACATCAACAGTGGCTTTAGGATTCTGTTTTAGAATAAAAGTGTTATAAGTTTCTATAGCGTCGCGGAACTCAGCGCGTATTGTATCTAGATTGATACACGCACACATAAATTCTTCAAGTCGTTCATGACCCGAAGTGACCTTTTTATACAGGTCGAAAATATTTTGTAGGCGAGCGTAAATAGCATTTCGGCGAGATAATGCTAATTGAATATCTATTTCGAATTTACTATTTGAGTTGTCTTTAGACATTTTTAATAATTCAAACGGAAAAATACCTACTCGAAAGTATTATGAATAAAAATGTGTTCAACAAAACAGTGCAGCGGGGCGCGACTGAGTAGGTAGGTAGGTAGGTACCTATGGCGGTTGCGAGCGAGCGATAGGTAGATAAGTTGTGTTCTACCAGCGGCAATCGAAATAATGTTATTTAGTAAATAAAAATGACGCGGTGATAGTTTTAAGTTATGATAATGCGTATACTAATAAGAGGACAGTTTAGGTACGCAGTGACCGTAAAATACAAGTAATAAAGATGCGGGTTATGTTATTAAAGCGATGCGGATTTAAGAAAAGTACACAATGACTTTCTTTGAAACAATTATTATTTATTATAGATGCGATAAATATGAGATATCTATGTGACGCCTGTGTCTAGCGAATAGGAAGTAGATAGGTATGTTACCTACAATAATTAGCGAGAAAGTAAGGTTGTGATGAATAAGAGGAGTCCGTTTTGTATGGACTAAACTATGAGGGATAAAAGGAATCCGTCTCGTACGGACCAAACTATGAAGGCGCCCTTTATGGCCTTAGGCAGGCTACGCAGGGAGGGAGATCGAAATCTCCTTAAAAACGTGGGTGGACTGTAAGGCGCGGTCAAGAAAAATAAATAAATAAATTAGCGGGTTTTCGCGAGGTAAGAGCTGGTGACAAGTACGAAATAAATGGAAAATATAAGGGGAGAGGCACTGCACTTACTTGTGGTCAATATGGCGCAATGGCGGCTCTCGAGCATAAGCGGCGTCTCCTTCCTCAGTATCACGGCGCTGTAGGTGGACTCCAACAGGTGTGACAGGCCTGTTTACCTGGCCTGTCTCCTCCAAAATACTTAAACGCTGTTATGGGCGTAATAAAACGCCTCGGTAACTTCAGTGAAACGTACTGAGAAAATCGTCGGCGTGGCGGTTAAGTTTTATACACTCAAAATAGCACAGAACATCAGCACCTCTTCACTAACACTTCTCACCAATACTATATGCGGAATTCAAGCGGAATTATATAGTTTTATGACACGGCGAAACACAGAAGAACGATTACAATGCGGACGCGGCGGGCGAATTTCTTCAACTAGCGACTCCTACTGAAGACGCCATAGATGCAGCGGGAATATGTGTCTGTCTCGCTCTTTCTCTCTTATTTTTATGCAGTGCCAAAGAGGGAGGAAGACAGGAAAAGTACTAATGTCAACCAGCGAGAAATACAAAATGGAGATACTTATTGTAAAAGCGGCGCGAATAATCAAATTAATTATTAATATTAAAATAAATGTACTTAATACACGAAGACCTATGGGACTGCATCGTGGAGGACAAGCCTGGTGTCCCCCAAGAAAGTGATGACCGTAAGCAGCAACGGGCACTTGCAAAAATATGTTTGATGGTGCAGCCGTCATCGTTTTCACATGTACGAAATGCAACCACTGGTTTTGAAGCCTGGAACAATCTAAAAATGGCTTATGAAGATAGAGGGCTGTGTAGACGTCTGGGACTATTGCGTACTATGTTTGGATTGAAACTAGAACAATTTAATGACATGGAAGCGTATCTCTTAAAAATCTCCGACCTAGACCAACAATTACGAGACATAAACGCTCCGTTAGATGACGATTTCTTATCAGTATTAATATTAAGCGGTCTGCCTTCAGATTATGATCCTCTTATTATGGCATTAGAAAATTCGAACATTAAATTGTGCAGTGAAGTCGTAAAAAGTAAATTATTACAAGAAAAATTACGCAGAGAATCTGATATGAGCATGGAAAGTGCAATGTTGTCAAATCAATTTTCAAAAGTTACTAAACAATCTACTAAAGTGAAATGTTATATATGCAAAAAACCTAATCATTATGCTAGAAACTGTCCTACCAAAACTGATAGACAGAGTGAGAAAAGTGAGAAAGCATGGAACGGAACATTATTAACTGCCTTAGCCGTGGATATTAATTGTAATGCATGGTATGTGGATTCCGGTGCAACTTGCCACATGACAAACAACAAAACATTGTTGCAAAATTATGTTGTAGACACTCCTCGATTAGTGACAGCGGCAAACAATCAAAAGATGTGTAGTGAGGGACACGGAGATGTGGAATTGTTGTTAGAGGGACATAAACAAACTACAAAAATTTGTGATGTTATTTATGTGCCGGGTTTGTCAACTAACCTTATTTCTGTTGGAAAAATGGCAAGTAAAGGCCTTCAAGTGAACTTTGATACACAGAAATGTAATATTTATTGTGGAAAGGATATAGTTGCTAGTGCTACTAAGGTGAATAGTGTTTATCAACTGAACACAGCAAGTCAACCGTCAAGTAACAACAGTGAGCTAACTGCATCATGTCATTCAATGGATTTAGATGTTGCATTGACAGATATCCAGTGTGTGGATGATCAAAGAGCAGAAGCTGTTAACTTGTGTGAAGAGAAGCCATCGCAAGAGTTATGGCATCGCAGGCTTGGACACCTGAATAGGAGAAGTATGAATTTACTGAAACAAGTTCCAGATTTTTCTGCAAGAACATGGCATCGAGCACCACACAACTGTGCCGTACTCACCCCAGCAAAATGGTGTGGCAGAACGGGCCAATCGGACAATTATGGAGGCTGGTAGATGCATGTTACAAGATGCTGGTATGGACCGGAGGTTCTGGGCAGAGGCTGTAAATACTGCAATATTCATTAAAAATAAGTCGCCAAGTAAGGCTATAAAGGGAACTACACCCGAAGAGATATGGTATGGTAACAAAGTTGATTTATCTTGTCTAAGAACATTTGGTTGCATTGCATATTCAATGATCCCTGATGAAAAACGTAAGAAATTAGATTCAAAGAGTAAAATGTATATTTTTGTGGGATATTGTAGCGATTCAAAAGGATATAGATTGATTGATCCAGAATTTCCTTCTAAGTGTATAAAATCAAGAGATGTTCGATTTTTAGAACACAAAATGTATAAAGATTTAAAATTAAAAACAAATGGAGAAAATAGCAATACCAATTGCCGATTAGATCTCTCTAATAATGTAGTGTATGACATAAACAGTAATGAAAATAATAATGTCACCCCAATTTCAGTTGTAGAATTATCAGACTCAATAGCTTCTAGTGGAGGCTATGTCGATGACCCTAATGATGTCACTTGGAATCCTGAAATGACTATGGATGAAACATTAAGTGAATATGAAGAAACTGAAGGGACTTCGGTAGCTATGACAGTTGCATGTCACGGTGTTGAACCACAGACAATATACGAAGCACTGTCGGGATCCGATAAGGAACATTGGATGAAGGCTATTACAGAGGAATATGAGTCCTTTGAGAAGAATAAAGCTTGGCACTTGACTATGTTGCCTGAAGGTAAAAAGGCTGTGAAATCCAAATGGGTTTTTAAGAAGAAGCTGGGATCTGAAGGACAGTTACTTCGTTACAAAGCTCGACTTGTAGCCAAAGGATTTACCCAAAAATATGGCATTGATTACAAGGAAACATACTCACCTGTGGTAAGGTATTCCACAATACGTACCTTATTAGCCCTGGCTATCAATTTGGATATGTATGTTGACCACATGGATGTCAAGACAGCATTCCTGAACGGGGACTTGAAGGAGACTGTCTATATGGAACAGCCTGATGGGTATAAAATACAAGGAAAGGAAAAGTTTGTATTTAAATTAAATAAAGCAATATATGGACTCAAACAGGCATCGAAGGCCTGGTATGACAAAATTGATCAAGCCCTGTCAGATCTCCAGTTCAAAAGGTCAGTATGTGAGCCTTGTGTTTATATAAAATATGACAAAACTGACAATCTCATTATATTAGCACTGTATGTCGATGATATTTTATTGTTTAGCAAAGATACACAAGAGAAGCAAAGGTTGAAGGAACAATTAATGACAATATTTGAAATGAAAGACCTTGGCCGAGCTACACACATATTGGGCATGCGTTTGAATCAAGAAAGTAATAAAATTACTCTCGATCAGAGAAATTACACACAGAAAGTATTGGAACAATTTAACATGGCTGATTGCAAACCTGTGAATACACCCCTAGAGAATGGAATGAAGTTCGAAAAGGGTGATAAAACTAATTCAGATTCTAAATATAGAAGTCTTATTGGATGCATCATGTATATAGCAGTATGCACAAGACCTGATATTGCACATGCAGCAAGTTTATTGAGTCAATTCAATAACTGTCACTCAGACACTCATTGGAAAGCAGCAAAACGAGTTCTTCGATATTTAAAGAAAACAATACATTATTGTATAGTGTATGAAAAATCCACATTATCTGTTACAGGATATATAGATGCTGATTGGGCGTCAAATCATATAGACAGACGCTCTTATACGGGTTATGTATTCAAAATAGGAAACTCTGCAATATCATGGGAAAGCCGTAAACAAAAGACGGTGGCTCTGTCCAGCATGGAGGCGGAATACATGGCATTATGTGAAGGCGCCAAAGAAGCAGTATTCATAAGAAATTTTCTAAATGAATGTTTAGGTAAATACTTGTCTGTAACTCTGTATAACGATAATCAATCTGCACAAAAGAATTGTAATAGCGAAATTAATCATAGCCGAAGTAAACATATAGATATAAGACATCATTATGTGAGACAAATTGTTAAAAATAAAATTGTTAAGTTAGAATATTTATCAACTGAATGTATGCCTGCTGATATCTTGACTAAACCCTTAGGTAAAGAAAAACATTATAACTGTATTTCTCATCTTGGTTTAGAAATTGTTTAGTTTAAGGGCAAGTGTTAGAACAGTATTATAAACCAAACAATTTAAATGTCTAACTTAGTGTTATAAGACGCCGATTGGAAGCGTCACCATACTTGTACAACTAACTATTTGGTTGCTTTATATATATATCTCTCTCTGCGGTCGAAATTTTGTTTAACACGAAGAAACATGTAACCACACACCCGTGTGGTAAAATTACTATAGACTTTTCTTACATTTTTGTATGCAACAGCTGAATAATAATTTGGAATCTATGCAAAATTCGCGTATTCGTAAAAGTTTGTTTTCACTTTGAACTAAACTTTCCAGAAGAAATTGAGATTTAAGTATTTTCATTTCAGTTGATTCATGTATTAACAATGTTATTTTAATTTTGTTATTTTCAATTAAAACTCTATTGATCCGTTATTTCTTTTCTTTCTATCCTATTATATACAATAACTGATGTGAGGAGCTGAGCGGGGATAGGTTGATGAATGAAAATGCTTATTTATAGATATATACGAAGCTAGAAATTTACAATAAAATTTTAATAAATTGTAAGAAAAAAGTTACTCATAAAGTAGTTTTCAAATTTCGAAATTACATTTCGCCTTCAACTAAAAGGCAAAACGGATAGGTTAAAAGGTAATTGGAATTTTTTAATAAAAGTTTAAGTTTTGCATTCAATACATATCATCTAGTTTATGAACTCGTTTCAAAGTCAACTGCTGAAATACTATTGCAATATAACAATGCTCCCGCTCTTTTCATTGGTGTTCTGAGACACGCGTCCGCTAACCCAACGTCAAAAGCCCCGCTCCAAAACAAAATGGCGCCTAACAAATTACGAGAAAGCAAATGTGAGCGTTTGTATCATTTTAATCAAGTAAGATCATTAAAATTTCAAATATACCAGTTCGTTCAGAAAATTTTGTTTTTGAAAATTGTATTAACCATTATAGACAAAACAACGGTAGATATATATAAAAAAATTGATGGTGTTTGAAACGTCATGAACACAATTTTTTAAACTTTTCTGAACCGAAAATTTTACGACATTAAAGGTAATGTTAGAAGTATAACTATAATTCAAAATTTTAACTATTCCTGAGTACAAATAGACGTCGAAAAGTGGTTCGAGCGGGAACGTCTTCGTCTTATACAAAACTCGCCAACTAAATAGATTGAGAAAAATCTTCAACTACAACAACAAAGTAATAGGATATGCTTATGCATGACTTTTCATCGCATTAATACAACAATTATTTGTTGTTCAAACTCAAATAATGCAAATTTTCAAGTAAAATAAAACAGTTAAATGATTTACAATTACAAATTCATTTATTCATTCAAAAGTATTACAAGCAATTGAGAAAGTCAAAACTTTATGCCATCGGTTCGCAAATCTACGTCGGGAGACCTTGTACTGAGAAGAACCGGCAAGAAACTCAGCAAGGGCTGTTTTTTTCTCCCTGTTTTTCATACACAGAAGTCTAATTGAAAAATGACTTCATTAGAACATTAAGTCACTTTCCATCACAATATTTAACATATACCTACAGATAATTCATTCGTTAATTAGTAGAAGAAATAAATCTAGTTACCGAAAGACTACAACATGACAATATGACAAACTATATTGCTTAAATCCTAACTTAAAAGTACACTATAACATTCATAAAATAACAATTAACGCTAAATACAAACTTAAATACATGTGCAGATAGTTATAAGTAAACATAACCTTGTCTCACTAAACGCGATGCCTTATAAAATTTCAAATTCCCCCATTAAATTCCTAAATAACGTCTACAACAAAAAGATGGGCGGAATGAAAAAGCGCCCTCTATAATCTATTATCGAGGAAAAAATCAACTAATATGGACATCACTTTAATTACTTGGTACTACTGCCTCATTTCCTCTGATTGATGATACGACCGAGGCGAAAAGAAGAAATTATCCTTATCATCCTTAATTTGTAATTAATGTCCCCAATGCGGGGCACAGGCATCTACCTATATAAGGTAGAATAAAATAGAGGAAACGGGTCATGATTTATCACGTGGGTCCAGTGTATATTAGTGTGTGCTAACGACTGCAGATGCAGAAGGAATCAAAAGGTTACAGTGTTTTCAAAAGCAGGGAGCTCCAGTTATTGTTCACCCATCATGAAATGGCCACTGTATCGCAAACCGAACACGCTAATGCGCCATAAGAGCTCCCCAGGAGAGAGACTTAATTTATTATTAACCTACACTTAATGAGATCTGGTTGGCGCGCTGTGTCATCACGGCACATACGACCGCCGCCTGCGTCCACATGCATCGTCGGCGGAGGGAACATGAAGCCGAGTTCTTCTGTAATTAGAAAGGAGCATTTAATTTGCCTTATTATATATATATATAACATAATAATATCATTCTCGCTGCAAGGTGTCTTTAAATGACGGAAAATATACTGTCGTTTACATACAGTCACACGTCATACAGGCGCTGACAGCAAACAAATTTTATATTTTAAATACTTTCTTTTGATAGGTGTTAATAATTAAGAGTTTTTCATATTAATTTATTTGATGAATTTTCCGCATGTTTGAAATGGATTATCTAATTTGTTAACTGTAAATGTACTACTATTAAGCATTATCTATATTTAATTACTTAACGAAGAAAATTTATTTAACTTACTCGCAACAGGTAAAACTTTATTACAGCCAGGTTTGAAGAGCTTCCTGGCGTTGCGCCTGCTTGAGCTTCACTGACATTTGCATTCTTAATATTTAGCTTCATCTGGAAATATAAAACATATTATTTTGAAGAGTCAAAATTAGACCGATTTATCAATAACTCCAAATGTGAGTATATACTACACCTCAGCCTCGCGGTGACGTCGGCCTGCTCACACCGATTGACACCCCGTTTCGTATTGAACGTTGCAAGACGCTCCTCCTGATACAGATGATTTTTTTTTTCAATTCAATAAACTTAGTCAGTATGAATATAATTTATTGAAACATTAAAACTTTATCCAGCGTATCTCTTATCGCCGTACAATTCATGATCTATTAAAAATACTTGAAGGATTATTAACAAAAATGTAGAAACTTTCTTCCAATAATTGATAAGATAAAATATAAACAACAGAACCGAGAATGTTAATTCAATGTGCAAAAAAATAGACAAAAATATGAAGGCTTTTACGACACTTACCCTCACGCCCACTACATCTGGATCGCACCTGTGGAGCCACCACGGCAAACCCCAGACTCGACTCCTTCCACCTACTAAGGTGAAAGTACCGAGTCTAGAATTGACGTCCATTTCTGTATCAAATAAAAGAGTTACATTTAAATAATCGGTTTGCGTATTTACGATATCTAGACATAGTATAAAACAATGTCGCTTCTCGCTCTCGTGCGCTGAAATCTTTAAACTACACGGCGAATTTTAATGCAGTTTTCATCAATATACAGAGTGATTCAAGAGGAAATTTTAAATGTATAAAACAGGACCATTCGGGCGAAGCCGCTGGCTTAAAGCTGTCTGATTCGCGAGTGCAAATAACCCAGACAATAGTGAATAGTGTCCTTGCGGGTTAATATAAAAACGTATTACACGTTTGAGTGTAATATCTATAGAATTGATTTTTACTGATATGAGGCATTTATATCTTACCACATCACCAATGTCTCCGTCTAAAAACTCCTCCAAATGCTGCATCTCCTCTGGAGACAGGAGTTCCAGATCCTCGGAATCTAGAAAATGGGAATTCGTATATTTATGATTTAACATATAATTGAGATCAATACAAACGAGTCTTAGGAAAAATAGAATAGATCGAATTACCGTTGGCGATGCTATGGTCGGTCGACGTCGTTGCTGTTGGCTCCGCCGACGTCGTCGCTATTGGCTCCACCGACGACGTCGCTGTGGGTGCCTCTGCTGACGACGTAGGCTGGGCCGATGTCGATGCTAGCGGCTCCACTACGCTAGCATCCTCGATGACCTATCCATAGAAAAGAACTTGTTGAGTCACTTCTGTCAACTAAACACTGACTTGTTTTACTTTCAAATATGTTTTTAATAATTTTCAAGTAACTACCCCTTTCCTCATGAACGCGTTAATGTATTAAATTTTAATTCATATTCATTCATTTACGGTATCTAGACATAGTATAAAACAATGTCGCTTCTCGCTGTCGTACGCTGAAATCTTTAAACTACACGGCGAATTTTAATGCAGTTTTCATCAATATACGAGTGATTCAAGAGGAAATTTTAAATGTATAAAACAGGACCATTCGGGCGAAGCCGCTGGCTTAAAGTTGTCTGATTCGCGAGTGCAAATAACCCAGACAATAGTGAATAGTGTCCTTGCGGGTTAATATAAAAACGTATTACACGTTTGAGTGTAATATCTATAGAATTGTTTTTACTGATATGAGGCATTTATATCTTACCACATCACAATGTCTCCGACTAAAAACTCCTCTAAATACTGCATCTCCTCTGGAGACAGGAGTTCCAGATCCTCGGAATCTAGAAAATGGGAATTCGTGTATTTATAATTTATCACTTAATTGACATCAATGCAAATGAGTCTTAAGAAAGAAAAATAGAATAGATTGTATTACCATTGGCGATGCTATGGTCTGCCGATGTCGTCGCTGTGGGCTCCGGCGACGTCGTCGCTATTGGCTCCGCCGACGACGTCGCTGTGGGCGCCTCTGCTGACGATGTCGATGCTAGCGGCTCCACTACCCTAGCATCCTCGATGACCTATCCATAGAAAAGAACTTGTTGAGTCACTTCTGTCAACTAAACACTGACTTCT
Organism: Diatraea saccharalis; assembly: GCA_918026875.4. NCBI lineage: Eukaryota > Metazoa > Arthropoda > Insecta > Lepidoptera > Crambidae > Diatraea > Diatraea saccharalis. Next base: position 27,362,753 of record OU893333.1, on the reverse strand, counting down.
TTTACTTTCAAATATGTATTTAAAATTACAAGACAATTTTCGGTCTCAATTTCCTCCGACGATGGCGGAGACTCGGTCAGTGATCCTATCAACCATAAAAATAAAAACATTCATTGCATTCCGACGTCTAGTTTGCGATATCGCGAAAATCTTGTCGAGTTTGACTCTATAGTTGACGAGCGATACGTGTTTACAGATATAATGATAAATATTTAAATTTAAATATTTATTATAAACTTCTCGTAGTGTCCCTTGAGATTGGATTGGCATATGATGATACCTCTTCATAAATAGGAAAATACGAACATATTTCTGTAGGTATGAAGCAGTTAAACATAAATAAAAATTATACTTACTTTGCCCGACGTTGACGGTTGAGCGTCACTGGAGGCCGGCTGTTCCTCTAACCTGGCCTCCAATTCTGCAACTGTGGAAAAACAAAACACGATTTTAATACGATAAAATTTAAAACGTTACCGGTCACTTTCGTCGAAATATAAAAAAAACTTACTCTCGGCTTGCAAACGATTATTTCGGGCGACGATATCGTGGATAGATTCCCGATTACGCGCCTGCGCGAAAGCCATAACTGTGAGCGCAAGCAGCTCCGCTAACTTAATCTGGAAAGATATTTTTTGTTATTATCGAAATAGATATTATTATTTTTGCCATAAATAAATACTCAATGTCGTTCGAGGATATATCTTCTCACCTTGGCCTCGCAGCCCATCTCCTTCGCTAGTTGAGCGGAGGCGTCGGCCTGGTCGCCCCGACGCTCTCGCTCGTAATGAGCGTTGCGAGCGCGACGTTCATCCTGCAAGTTATATATTTAGGTCAAACCCTGTAATAACCTGTTATATAAGCCAAGAAAAATACGAAAAATATTTTAAAAAGACTTAAATACAATATAACTGAAAGATTCGCTGGGTATATTATTATTTATTATATAAACTTTTTGATATTCTTTTTTTCACGAAATAAAATAAAAATTCCAATTGGATTTAAAATTTACCGTACGAAGAAAATAATAAAAATAATAAGATGAAAAATATTAACCCGAGTCAGTGGAACCCTGTTCTGACCAGTTGGTCTACCACGCTTGCGTTCTGGACCGCTTGAAATCTGTTTGATGTGCTGCAATAAATAAAATAATCATATTTTTCTCATCAGCCATTATTTTTTTACAAATTACCAGTTAAAAAAGTTCATCGTTATTTCAGGGACTTTAAGTCGCACCGAAATATATAGTTTTTGTTTATAATCTTGAAATCTGGTACGAAGCAATGTCCAATAGTACAGACAAAGAAAAATTGGGAAAACCGTAAATTTCTGTTGACATTATATAATAAAAATATTTTAAATAATTTTTAAGTAACTACACCTTAACTCATGAACGCGTTAATGTATTAAATTTAAATTCATATCAAATACTCTAGTCTATAATACCTTTTAAGCTGTAACAAAATCAAACTTTTATTTCAACACAATCAAAAGAAACTGCAATTTAAGCTGCATATTTTTAAACTCGCAACTACTCGCAAGGGAATCAAAACCTAAAGGTTACTTCCACCGACCTCGAATCTTGAAATTTGGCATAAAGTAACGTTTCATAACACACAATAACGGTCTAGAAAAAGTCCGACTCGCAATTTTGTTGTATATTTTACAAGATCAATAAATACAGCGAATTGAAGATCTATTTTCTTTTTTTTTTATCTATAATAAATAATCAACCTGACATTTGCATAAAACTATCAAATTCAATATCAACATTTCTAGAAAGTTCTTCCAAATTTTGTTTATTTACTTAGACAAATTTTAAAATCAAATTATGTTTTAACCGCCTTTATGATAAGAATAACTTCTTAATTAACCTTTTGTAAATCGATTCATTTTTTTATATAAACTCAAACATATCTCGATCATCTAACAATTCCAAATTACTGATAAGGTTACGATAATAAGATTGGCAAATAATTAATAGAATTGGCAATTATTCAAATCAAATCAAAATCTTTTTAGAAGCTGTTACAAGTTCTTGTAAAAGATGAAACTCTATACAGTTCGCACGTCTCAGCGGGACAGATGTATCGAAACCTGGGTAGATACTCAGAAAATAGTATATTGTGTATAAACACAGAATTAAATCGTTTGCTCTTTAAATTACGACTTTAAGAATGCACGTGATGTAGTATAATGCTAAAATATCAAATAAAAATAAATGGTTAGCCAACTTACTTTTCCAGCCATTGTGATGTAGTGTTTTCGCAAAAAAACTAAGGCACAAGAACTAAAAGAATTAAGGCACAAGCACAACGTTGCACTTCAAACTAGAAGGAGTACTAGTGGTGAGTGAAATAGCCTTCCCGAGCTTATATACGAGTGCGTGCACGCTCCGCCCTCCCTGTACCCCTACCTCCCACCATTTCTTTACAAATCAGCCGCCCCCTCTTCAGGTTGCGACATTAAAAGATACGTACAGGTAGCGTCAAATACTTAGAGACAAACTTCAAATAATTATACACAACCGATCCAAAGAGCTACATTTTACATTTTTAATCGTCTTTAAAGGAGGATGTGTACAGTTTAGACTGTTATTTGTATGTTTTACGTTATCTTCAGTATGTGACCCATCCTGATGATATTTATTCTCAAAAGGGACTTCATTTTGTTTAAATAGATCCGTTAGTCCTGTTTTTGTATGAAGAAAATGGAAGATTGTCACAAAAAATCATTTGTTTACACTGAAACCGACATATAATAATCGAAAGATAATTTCTTAAAACCGTAAGTTTATTTAGTTCGTTAACCGTCTTTCTTATACCCAAGATATAAAGATATTTTAATAATTTTCAGTGAAATATTTACTTAGCATGATGTTGTTTTGAAATAAATATGATTTTACTATGTAACTGACATACTCCACCAAGAACTGAAGTTAAATTTCCAAAATAATATCTAACAAAAGTATGATTTTTTGGACGAATATCCCGAACGGAAATTTGTGACAAGTATACCCAATAAACAAGAAAAAGCTATTCCATTTGAGTGAAGAAAAGTCATATAAGCATCACCAAATGCCGCGTATTAGCATTTATTTTATGGCATTGATGTGTTATGTTTATGAGCGATTGATACTTATTAGTGAAAAAATATCTCCAATTTTTAAGCATAGTTATAAGGCGAAGTTAAAATTCTAATAATTTTAATCATCTGGAGAGATTTTCCGATTCATCAAGTTTATCCACAAAATAGAGAGCGAAGCAGGCTAATTTCTTTCTAGACCTGGAGAGGTATTTCTAGACCATATAATTAATGAACCATACACATTTGACTAGCCAATCAGAGCCAAACAACTTTGTAAGGGACTTGAATTAGACGAAAACAAATTCAAGACCCAGTTCCATGGAATACATACATTGTTCGCTTTTGCATTTCACCAATTTCCATGGAAAAAAAGGTATGCTTAGCACAAATGCGGATGTAATATACTGTTGAAAATCAAATGTTTTACTTGTTTTAAATTTTCTTCCCGTAAAAATCGGTTTCACAAGTGATGAACATCAGGAATATGTTAATCAGGGAATTGTTTATTTAAATACGTGTGAAGTTTTAGATGAGAACCAACTCAACTTGCAGACTATTTATTACTGGCGTCTCCGGATCCTCCTACAACTACAACTTTGAAAAGTTTACTAATATAGCACTATTTTCTATGCATTTTCAAAGTATTTTTGATACGTTTCAAAGACGATTTCAGCTTCCAAGTTTATATTATGTTCAGAAGCTTTTAAAAAGCTTATTAAAAGGCAAGTATATATATATATTTGTCAAATTTCGGTAATAGTAGGTATACATTGTAATATTTAAACTGATTCACTATAGAACCCAATCACGTAATGATAAAATAACTAAAAAAATAACAAAGTATGGTTTAGGTACGCTAAAAAAATTAAAATTTTAAAATAGGCTTTTTCAGTGAAACGAACCAAATTAAACCAAATACACAGTAAAAAAGCTCGAAGTAAGTTTGAGTTGTATAAAAACAACTTAATTTAAAACTATCTTATGGATATATTATTGACATATTCAGGGCAAATTATTGTTCGAAAAATTTGTTTCGAGTCTTAAACAACTATAATTAAACCAGAGGTTAGAAATGAAATGAAAATATCTTTATTCAAGTAGGCTATGACAAGCACTTTTGAATCGTCCAAAAAAAACTTTTTACCCCTACCACTTGTTCAGGACGTCTTTTAGCTGACAAGAAGAACAAGCGAAAGAAACTTACCAGCTTTTTATCATAAGTAATGACATTTTCATAAACATGTCATTACCAAAATAATATGTATTATCACAATAGTAAATACAACTTTCAAAGTCTGTAGGACATAGGTTGAACATATAATTAGTCTTTATAGAACAAAGCGAAGGCTATTAAATCCATGCATTGCGATCCTTAAAATAATCAACAACTCAACTTTATAATAGCCTTTACTCATAAGTATATTCTTTACATGAATTTGAAATTTATTACATTTTGTGGAACTTCATTGAACATAGCAATACATTTACCCAGAAATGATCCTCTGGTTTTTTGAAGTCTGAAGCTTGGAACGGCAAGTTTATTTTTATTTCTTGTGTTAAGATTAGGAACACTACTTTTTTTTGTGAAGGAATCGTAATGTTTTCTTGTGTACATAATATTCTCATAGATGTATTGAGAGGCAACAGTCAGAATATTTATTTCTTTAAATATTTCTCTGAGAAATTCCCTAGACCGTAAATTATATATAGCACGGACAGCTCTCTTTTGTAAAATAAAAATATCCTGAATGCTAGCCGCAGAACCCCATAACAATATACCATACGTCATTACACTATGAAAATAACTAAAATATACCAATCTTGCCGTTTCAACATTTGTCAAGTCTAATTTTCTTAACAGCAAAAGCTGCAGAACTCAGTCTACTTGACAAGCTATCAATATGAGGATCCCATTGCAGTCGGGAATCTAGTGTAATACCAAGGAACTTTGTCGATTCTACTAACTCAACTTTTTCACTATTTACATTTATAAGTGTACTGACATGCCTAACATTAGGTAATGCAAACTTTATGCATTTCGTTTTATGTGAATTGAGCTTTAAATTATTATTATCAAACCACTGTAGAACATTGTCGAGAGCATTATTTACGATTGATTTCGGGCAATTAATTTAACAGACTATATAAAGTTTTGTGTAGGGCTTCATTTAGTACCTATTTTATTATCTCATACACCAAAACGTTATCATTATCTAGAGTAGTGACACCTGAACACGATTGTAACACGAGAAAAAACAGAAACAAAAGACGGTGAACATCAACATTTTTCAATGAAAATGAAAAGTAACAACAAAATATCGGGCTAATTATCCTTTGTCTATGAAGTTCATTTATTACCTCACTGATGAGATACCTCGTTTGAATTACTTGTCGCGACAAAACGAGGGAGTACTTTTTCAACTTTTAGCTCCTTCACTTTTTGAGGCCTCGGAACGAGGTGCAAACAGAATGTGATTCACCTCACTCAGCAGGAAAAGTGATTTATTTCGAATGAAGGTTGAGTCGCTACATAATCAACATATAAACGATTGTTATATTTCGTAAATTTGCATTCACAATACTATACGTAAAATATTTTCAATAAAATATGCTTCATTAAGAATATTTTCATACTTTCAAATTCAAAAATTGCTCAAATATAATATAATAATAACAAATTTTTATATCTTTGTCGAAAGTTGAAATATTTTTAAATATTTCTTTCGGCTGTTTGAGTGAATTGTCTGAACATTGATGTAAAAGCGCTCTGTAGTAGCGGAAAAAAACAAGTGCTTGAACAATTAGATAGTCCTGTTACGTCATGGGTGCTCAGTGGTTAGAGCCGCTGCTCTATTCGCCGGATTCTAACTGGAAAGCACTCGTGACAATCTATTTTGTAATGTAAATGAAATTTTAATGACATAAAACTCGACCTAAGTTGACTTAATAGCTATAGACTCCCCTAAAAACACAAAAGACATCCCAAACGACTACCACAAATAAACTCCCCCAAAAGAACACACCCAAACAAGATCACCGGTCGAGACCACCTCAACCACAGCTATTTAACTGTCGCGTCTGGTACTCGTTCCTTACAATTTATTTAATTTGTTGAACAATTTCAGCATTTCAGGCTGCATCTTTGGTTGCGTGGGCTCAAAATTTAATTTTTCACAGCTCCAAAAGACAGTAGAACTGAGATTGATATAAATTTCAGCTTTTCACCTCCATGCGTTTCTTTAGGAAAACGTCTTCACAGACGGACGGACGACAAAGTGATCCTATGAGGGTTATGTTTTTATCTTACGAGGTACGAAACAATATAAAAATCACTCTTAAACAAAGACGACAAAGTTTATTATTAACAAACGGTAATTTCGAAATACAATTAAACAAAAATAAAAGGAGGCCGACTCGCTTTCTCGAAAACGAAATTTCGTTTACAAACGAAATTAAAACGAAATTTCGTATGTAACGCTTAGCTTTATCATTTTCGTATATCAACGAATGTTCGATTCCAAAGACAATTTTCGATTGGAGTGAATGGCGTTATTGGATTTCTTATAATGTCAATTACGGTTTTTATCGTAACTTGAAATATATAATATAAAACAATACATATATTTCTTTTAAATAAAATTTAAGTGGCTAGACATTGTTTAAATATCAAATATTATAATAATATAACGAAAAACTAAGTATTAATGAATTTTATTTTTCGATACAACTAATCGAGACACTATAAAGAACTCTTTTATCGACAGAATTAACCGACATATTTAAAAACAACCTTTCATTTATACGATAACTATAATCAACGTACGGCAATCCTTAATATCCGTATAATCATCCCACCAAAAGCTCTACAAGTTTCTCCAAGCTGTTGTGTTAACTAATATAAATTTATTTAAGTAACTAATTATTGTGAGTTCCGACATTGTATCTTGACAAGTCAGTATAAAACTTTATAAGTAAGTATGAAACTAATATTTAGTTTTTCGGCACAAAAAAAAGGTTATTTGTAATAAATTTATTTTTTATCAGTCATATTTTTCAGTTATACTGACGTAGCCTATATACCTCGTAAAATCTGTAATATTAATAACATTATTCTATAGGTATTTATTCACCAATTCATACATAAAGTTAAAATACACAATAAACTATTAGGTTCTCACTGTCACATAATAAGATTCCTGTCATTTTGGTTTTGAGGGAATAATATATTTTCTTATAATACCTATCGTGCGAATGGAGGGCAGTCCTAACCTGCTAACACCGCGAAACGAATTAACGAAGCATACCACTGCTGTAGCTTCATGTAAAAGTTTGTTTTCATTTTGAACTAAACTTTCCAGAAGAAATTGAGATTTAAGTTTTTTCACTTCTGTTCTTTCTTGTATTAACATTGTTATTTTAATTTTGTTATTTTCAATTAAAACTCTATTGACGATATAGATAATCATTGGGGCCTTGTGGTTCAAAGATGGTCGCATCAATACGAAAGAACCAATGTTTCGTCACGACTTGTTGCATCAACGAGGTCTCAACTTTCAGAGATCATAGAAGCCAATGGCAGTTACATCTGTCACTCAATTTTTGTGATTTTTATTTTTCCAACCTCTTCTGTATTTTATCATATGGACTGCTGCGTTATTGCTGCTGTGCTCGTGTTCTTTTATGTTTTTAGGAGAAGTTGAATCTGAGTGTAGTCAAATTAACAAGTATTTTTAATTTTCTAAAGCGTTTCGCTATGACGAATATTAAACTTAAAGCTATAAATAGTTTCTCAAGCTATTTTCGATTTCCATATTAGTGATTTCTTTTTTTCTATCTCATTATATACAATAACTGATGCGAGGAGCTGAGCGGGGATAGGTTTGATAAATGAAAAAACCTGGTTTATAGATATATCCAAAGCTAGAAATTTACAATAAAATTTTAATAAATTGTAAGAAAAAAGTTACTCATAAAGTAGTTTTCAAATTTCGAAATTACATTTCGCCTTCAACTAAAAGGCAAAACGGATAGGTTAAAAGGTAATTGGAATTTTTTAATAAAAGTTTAAGTTTTGCATTCAATACATATCATCTAGTTTATGAACTTGTTTCAAAGTCAACTGCTGAAATACTATTGCAATATAACAATGCTCCCGCTCTTTTTATTGGTGTTCTGAGACACGCGTCCGCGCGCTAACCCCAACGTCAAAAGCCCCGCTCCAAAACAAAATGGCGCCTAACAAATTATGAGAAAGCAAATGTGAGCGTTTGTATCATTTTAATCAAGTAAGATCATTAAAATTTCAAATATATCAGTTCGTTCAGAAAATTTTGTGTTTGAAAATTGTATTAACCATTATAGACAAAACAACGGTAGGATATAATAAAAAAATTGATGGTGTTTGGAAACGTCATGAACACAATTTTGTTTAAACTTTTCTGAACCGAAAATTTTACGACATTAAAGGTAATGTTAGAAGTATAACTATAATTCAAAATTTTAACTATTCCTGAGTACAAGTAGACGTCGAAAAGTGGTTCGAGCGAGAACGTCTATCGTCTTATACAAAACTCGCCAACTAAATAGATTGAGAAAAGTCTTCAACTACAACAACAAACTAAAAGGTTATGCTTATGCATGACTTTTCATCGCATTAATACAACAATTATTTGTTGTTCAAACTCAAATAATGCAAATTTTCAAGTTAAATAAAACAATTAAATGATTTACAATTACATATTCATTTATTCATTCAAAAAGTATTACAAGCAATTGAGAAAGTCAAAACTTTATGCCATCGGTTCGCAAATCTACGTCGGGAGACCTTGTACTGAGAAGAACCGGCAAGAAACTCAGCATGGGCTGCTTTTTTCTCCCTGTTTTTCATACAGAGAAGTCCCATTGAAAAATGACTTCATTAGAACATTAAGTCACTTTCCATCACAATATTTAACATATACCTACAGATAATTCATTCGTTAATTAGTAGAAGAAATAAATCTATTTACCGAAAGACTACAACATGACAATATGACAAACTATATTGCTTAAATCCTAACTTAAAAGTACACTATAATATTCATAAAATAACAATTAACGCTAAATACAAACTTAAATACATGTGCAGATAGTTATAAGTAAACATAACCTTGTCTCACTAAACGCGATGCCTTATAAATTTCAAATTCCCCCATTAAATTCCTAAATAACGTCTACAACAAAAAGATGGGCGGAATGAAAAAGCGCCCTCTATAATCTATTATCGAGGAAAAAATCATCTAATATGGACATCGCTTTAATTATTTGGTACTACTGCCTCATTTTTCTTTTGATTGATGATACGACCGCGGCGAAAAGAAGAAATTACCCTTATCATCAGCCTTAATTTTGTAATTAATGTCCCCATATAGCGGGCCAGCATTACTATATAAGGTAGAATAAAATAGAGGAAACGTGTCATGATTTATCACGTGGGCTCAGTGTATATTGGTGTGTGCTAACGACTGCAGATATAGAAGGGATCAAAGGGTTACAGTGTCTTCAAAAACACGGGGAGCTCCAGTTATTGTTCACCCATCATGAAATGGCCACTGTATCGCAAACCGAACACGCTAATGCGCCATAGAGCTCCTCAGGAGAGAGACTTAATTTATTATTAACCTACACTTAATGAGATCTGGTTGGCGCGCTGTGTCATCACGGCACATACGACCGCCGCCTGCGTCCACATGCATCGTCGGCGGAGGGAACATGAAGCCGAGTTCTTCTGTAATTAGAAAGGAGCATTTAATTTGCCTTAATCTAAATATATATAACATAATAATATCATTCTCGCTGCAAGGTGTCTTTAAATGACGGAAAATATACTGTCGTTTACATACAGTCACACGTCATACAGGCGCTAACAGCAAAAATTTTATATTTCAAATACTTTCTTTTGATAGGATTTTTTTAATTTAATTTAGATGAATTTTCTGCATGTTTGAAATAGGATTATCTAATTTGTTAACTGTAAATGTACTACTATTAAGCATTATCTATATTTAATTACTTAACGAAGAAAATTTATTTAACTTACTCGCAACAGGTAAAACTTTATTACAGCCAGGTTTGTAGAGCTTCCTGGCGTTGCACCTGCTTAAGCTTCACTGACATTCGCATTCTCAATATTAAGCTTCATCTGGAAATATAAAACATATTATTTTGAAGAGTCAAAATTAGACCGATTTATCAATATCTCCAAATGTGAGTATATACTACACCTCAGCCTCGCGGTGACGTCGGCCTGCTCACACCGATTGACACCCCGTTTCGTATTAAACGTTGCAAGACGCTCCTCCTGATACAGATATATTTTTTTTTCAATTCAATAAACTTTCAGTATGAATATAATTTATTGAAACATTAAAACTTTATCCAGCGTATCTCTTATCGCCGTACAATTCATGATCTATTAAAAATACTTGAAGGATTATTAACAAAAATGTAGAAACTTTCTTCCAATAATTGATAAGATAAAATATAAACAACAGAACCGAGAATGTTAATTCAATGTGCAAAAAAATAGACAAAAATATGAGTGCTTTTACGACACTTACCCTCACGCCCACTACATCTGGATCGCACCTGTGGAGCCACCACGGCAAACCCCAGACTCGACTCCTTCCACCTACTAAGGTGAAAGTACCGAGTCTAGAATTGACGTCCATTTCTGTATCAAATAAAAGAGTTACATTTAAATAATCGGTTTGCGTATTTACGATATCTAGACATAGTATAAAACAATGTCGCTTCCGTCTCGCTGAAATCTTAAACTACACGGCGAATTTTTATGCAGTTTTCATCAATATACAGAGTGATTCAAGAGGAAATTTTAAATGTATAAAACAGGACCATTCGGGCGAAGCCGCTGGCTTAAAGCTGTCTGATTCGCGAGTGCAAATAACCCAGACAATAGTGAATAGTGTCCTTGCGGGTTAATATAAAAACGTATTACACGTTTGAGTGTAATATCTATAGAATTATTTTTACTGATATGAGGCATTTATATCTTACCACATCACCAATGTCTCCGTCTAAAAACTCCTCCAAATGCTGCATCTCCTCTGGAGACAGGAGTTCCAGATCCTCGGAATCTAGAAAATGGGAATTCGTATATTTATAATTTATCATATAATTGACATCAATGCAAATGAATCTTAGGAAAAATAGAATAGATCGTATTACCGTTGGCGATGCTATGGTCGGTCGACGTCGTTGCTGTGGGCTCCGGCGACGTCGTCGCTATTGGTCCGCCGACGACGTCGCTATTGGCTCCACCGACGACGTCGCTGTGGGTGCCTCTGCTGACGTATGCTGGGCCGATGTCGATGCTAGCGGCTCCACTACGCTAGCATCCTCGATGACCTATCCATAGAAAAGAACTTGTTGAGTCACTTCTGTCAACTAAACACTGACTTGTTTTACTTTCAAATATGTTTTTAATAATTTTCAAGTAACTACCCCTTTCCTCATGAACGCGTTAATGTATTAAATTTTAATTCATATTCATTCATTTACGGTATCTAGACATAGTATAAAACAATGTCGCTTCTCGCTGTCGTACGCTGAAATCTTTAAACTACACGGCGAATTTTAATGCAGTTTTCATCAATATACAGAGTGATTCAAGAGGAAATTTTAAATGTATAAAACAGGACCATTCGGGCGAAGCCGCTGGCTTAAAGTTGTCTGATTCGCGAGTGCAAATAACCCAGACAATAGTGAATAGTGTCCTTGCGGGTTAATATAAAAACGTATTACACGTTTGAGTGTAATATCTATAGAATTGTTTTTACTGATATGAGGCATTTATATCTTACCACATCACCAATGTCTCCGACTAAAAACTCCTCTAAATACTGCATCTCCTCTGGAGACAGGAGTTCCAGATCCTCGGAATCTAGAAAATGGGAATTCGTGTATTTATAATTTATCACTATAATTGACATCAATGCAAATGAGTCTTAAGAAAGAAAAATAGAATAGATTGTATTACCATTGGCGATGCTATGGTCTGCCGATGTCGTCGCTGTGGGCTCCGGCGACGTCGTCGCTATTGGCTCCGCCGACGACGTCGCTGTGGGCGCCTCTGCTGACGATGTCGATGCTAGCGGCTCCACTACGCTAGCATCCTCGATGACCTATCCATAGAAAAGAACTTGTTGAGTCACTTCTGTCAACTAAACACTGACTTCTTTTACTTTCAAATATGTATTTAAAATTACAAGACAATTTTCGGTCTCAATTTCCTCCGACGATGGCGAAGACTCGGTCAGTGATCCTATCAACCATAAAAATAAAAACATTCATTGCATTCAGACGTCTAGTTTGCGATATCGCGAAAATCTTGTCGAGTTTGACTCTATAGTTGACGAGCGATACGTGTTTACATATATAATGATAAATATTTAAATTTAAATATTTATTATAAACTTCTCGTAGTGTCCCTTGGAGATTGGATTGGCATATGATGATACCTCTTCATAAATAGGAAAATACGAACATATTTCTGTAGGTATGAAGCAGTTAAACATAAATAAAAATTATACTTACTTTGCCCGACGTTGACGGTTGAGCGTCACTGGAGGCCGGCTGTCCCTCTAACCTGGCCTCCAATTCTGCAACTGTGGAAAAACAAAACACGATTTTAATACGATAAAATTTAAAACGTTACCGGTCACTTTCGTCGAAATATAAAAAAACTTACTCTCGGTTTGCAAACGGGCATTTCGGGCGACGATGTCGTGGATAGATTCCCTGTTACGCGCCTGCGCGAAAGCCATAACGGTGAGCGCAAGCAGCTCCGCTAACTTAATCTGGAAAGATATTTTTTGTTATTATCGAAATAGATATTATTATTTTTGCCGTAAATAAATACTCAATGTCGTTCGAGGATATATCTTCTCACCTTGGCCTCGCAGCCCATCTCCTTCGCTAGTTGAGCGGAGGCGTCGGCCTGGTCGCCCCGACGCTCTCGCTCGTAATGAGCGTTGCGAGCGCGACGTTCATCCTGCAAGTTATATATTTAGGTCAAACCCTGTAATAACCTGTTATATAAGCCAAGAAAAATACGAAAATATTTTAAAAAGACTTCAATACAATATAACTGAAAGATTCGCTGGGTATATTATTATTTAATATATAAACTTTTCGATATTCTTTTTTCACGAAATAAAATAAAAATTCCAATTGGATTTAAAATTTACCGTACGAAGAAAATAATAAAAATAATAATATGATAAATATTAACCCGAGTCAGTGGAACCCTGTTGTGACCAGTTGGTCTACCACGCTTGCGTTCTGGACCGCTTGAAATCTGTTTGATGTGCTGCAATAAATAAAATAATCATATTTTTCTCATCAGCCATTATTTTTTTACAAATTACCAATTAAAAAAGTTCATCGTTATTTCAGGGACTTTAAGTCGCACCGAAATATATAGTTTTTGTTTATTATCTTGAAATCTGGTACGAAGCAATGTCCAATAGTACAGACAAAGAAAAATTGGGAAAACCGTAAATTTCTGTTGACATCATATAATAAAAATATTTTTAATAATTTTTAAGTAACTACACCTTAACTCATGAACGCGTTAATGTATTAAATTTAAATTCATATGAAATACTCTAGTCTATAATACCTTTTAAGCTGGAACAAAATCAAACTTTTATGTCAACACAATCAAAAGAAACTGCAATTTAAGCTGCATATTTTTAAACTCGCAATTACTCGCAAGGGAATCAAAACTTTGGCATAAAGTAACGTTTCATAACAGACAATAACAGTCTAGAAAAAGTTCGACTCGCAATTTTGTTGTATATTTTACAAGATTAATAAATACAGCGAATTGAGGATCTATTTTCATTTTTTTTTATCTATAATAAATAATCAACCTGATATTTGCATAAAACTATCGAATTCGATATCAACATTTCTAGAAAGTTCTTCCAAATTTTGTTTATTTACTTAGACGAATTTTAAAATCAAATTATGTTTTAACCGCCTTTATGATAAGGATAACTTCTTAATTAACTTTTTGTAAATCGATTCATTTTTTTATATAAACTCAAACATATCTCGATCATCTAACAATTCTAAATTACTGATAAGGTTACGATAATAAGATTGGCAAATTATTAATAGAATTGGCAATTATTCAAATCAAATCAAAATCTTTTTAGAAGCTGTTACAAGTACTTGTAAAAGATGAAACTCTATACAGTTCGCACGTCTACAGCGGGACAGATGTATCGAAACCTGGGTAGATACTCAGAAAATAGTATATTGTGTATAAACACAGAATTAAATCGTTTGCTCTTTAAATTACGACCTTAAGAATGCACGTGATGTAGTATAATGCTAAAATATCAAATAAAAATAAATGGTTAGCCAACTTACTTTTCCAGCCATTGTGATGTAGTGTTTTCGCAAAAGAACTAAGGCACAAGAACTAATAGAATTAAGGCACAAGCACAACGTTGCACTTCAAACTAGAAGGAGTACTAGTGGTGAGTGAAATAGCCTTCCCGAGCTTATATACGAGTGCGTGCACGCTCCGCCCTCCCTGTACCCCTACCTCCCACCATTTCTTTACAAATCAGCCGCCCCCTCTTCAGGTTGCGACATTAAAAGATACGTACAGGTAGCGTCAAATACTTAGAGACAAACTTCAAATAATTATACACAACCGATCCAAAGAGCTACATTTTCATTTTTAATCGTCTTTAAAGGAGGATGTTTACAGGTTAGACTGTTATTTGTATGTTTCACGTTATCTTCAGTATGTGACCGATCCTGATGATATTTATTCTCAAAAGGGCCTTCATTTTGTTTCAATAGATCCGTTAGTCCTGTTTTTGTATGAAGAAAATGGAAGATTGTCACAAAAAATCATTTTTTGAACTGAAACCGACATATAATAATCGAAAGATAATTTCTTAAAACCATAAGTTTATTTAGTTCGCTAACCGTCTTTCTTATACCCAAGATATAATAGATTATTTGATACTTTTCAGTGAAATATTTATTTAGCATGATGTTGTTTTGAAATAAATATGATTTTATTATGTAACTGACATACTCCACCAAGAACTGAAGTTAAATTTCCAAAGTAATATCTAACAAAAGTATGATTTTTTGGACGAATATCCCGAACGGAAATTTGTGACAAGTATACCCAATAAACAAGAAAAAGCTATTCCATTTGAGTGAAGAAAAGTCATAGGTATAGCTATCGCCAAATGCCGCGTATTAGCATTTATTTTATGGCATTGATGTGTTATGTTTGTGAGCGATTGATACTTATTAGTGAAAAGATATCTCCAATTTTTAAGCATAGTTATGCTTATGGTAGGCGAAGTTAAAATTCTAATAATTTTAATCACCCGGAGAGATTTTCCGATTCATCAAGTTTATCCACAAAAAAGAGAGCGAAGCAGGCTAATTTCTTTCTAGACCTGGAGAGGTATTTCTAGACCATATAATTAATGAACCATACACATTTGACTAGCCAATCAGAGCCAAACAACTTTGTAAGGGACTTGAATTAGACGAAAACAAATTCAAGACCCAGTTCCATGGAATACATACATTGTTCGCTTTTGCATTTCACCAATTTCCATGGAAAAAAAGCTATGCTTAGCACAAATGCGGATGTAATATACTGTTGAAAATCAAATGTTTTACTTGTTTTAAAGTTTCTTCCCGTAAAAATGGGTTTCACAAGTGATGAACACCAGGAATATGTTAATCAGGGAATTGTTTAATTAAAAAAAACGTGTGAAGTTTTAGATGAGAACCAACTCTACTTGCAGACTATTATCTGGCGTCTCCGGATCCTCCTGCAACTACAACTTTGAAAAGTTTACTATAGATAATAACAGTTATGCCACTATTTTCTATGCATTTTCCAAGTATTTTCGATACGTTTCAAAGACGATTTCAGCTTCCGAGTTGATATTATGTTCAGAAGCTTTTAAAAAGCTTATTAAAAGGTAAGTATGTATATTTGTCAAATTATGGTAATAGTAGGTACATTGTAATAAATAAACTGATTTACTATAGAACCCAATCACCTAATGATAAAATAACTAAAAAAATAACAAAGTATGGTTTAGGTACGCTAAAAAAATTAAAATAGGTTTTTTCAGTGAAACGAACCAAATTAAACCAAATACACAGTTAAAAAGCTCGTCGCTATTTTAAAAGTAAGTTTGAGTTGTAATAAAATACTTAATTTAAAACTATCTTATGGATTATTATTGACCTATTCAGGGTAAATGATTGTTCGAAAAATTTGTTTCGAGTCTTAAACAACTATAATTAAACCAGAGGTTACTATTGTGTCCTTTATAATAATAAGAATAATAAAATCATTTATTCATCTCAGATACCTTTACATAATTAATATAGTTTTAAGTCTAAAGTAATAGAAAATGAGACAAAACGGTTTATGACTCAGTGACGGTGAATGCACCCACAGCCTCTGTTATATTATAGGGTCACTTATATCTATACCTAACCGAAACTGAAACTATTGAACCCATTGAGTTGTTTGGTACACATGTACCAAACGACAAATAGGTTCAATAGATTTGGGTCGGACCTATGACTGACGTACAGGCAAGGTTTAAGAGGGTTTAGTTTTTTTCTATTTTAGGTACCTGAGCACTTGCCATCGACAACCTGCTCTAACTTCTTCTTTGTAATGCAGTAGAGTAGGACCAACGACGATAATGTTTACGATATATCTTCACTACGCCCCCAGACAACAAGCGTGAGAATATATTAATGTTTTTTTCCCTAACACCTCTATCTAGCTATGCTATTTTGTATAAAAGGATTATATGGAAACTAGCGAGACAGTACTTAAGTATTTAGCATATATAAAAAAAAGATAATAACCAAATCAAAAACATTTATTAGTTTAACGAGAATAGCTTTCATTTGGATAACTATTAACAAATGAGTATATTTTGACCAAACTGTTTCAAAATAAAACAATTACACATTCCTTAAGCAAGACATGACATCATAATATCATTAACAATGAATAATAGCAATGTTATGTTTTTTGTTTTTAGTTAAATCTAATGATGTGCTTAACGGTATTTTAATAGTGATAATTTTTAAATGATAATGTTTAATGAGGACTCTGGAATGTGAAATCAGTAGAATATTCGGATGCGTAATTACTTTCATATAGTTTCCGTTTTGAGTGCTCAAGAATTTTTGTTAAAAATGTGAAATCTAAATATTATACTTGATTGCGCATAAAAATAAGCGTAGTTCAGCGGATTTGTATAAACTTTCAATCCCAGATTAATTTCCAATTTGGTTTATTAAAACATTGGCTTCATTGTTTTACTTTTTTTTTGTGGCTCTTATTCTGCTTATAGGCAGCATAAGTATTGTTATGCTGCCTATAAGCTTAATTAGAGTAAATTTAAATCTAATCTAGCGCATAGATATAGAAGAATGTAAGAAGTGACTTCAAACCTACGGATCTATCACAAAACTAATTGAACTTCTTACCCTGGCAGTGACTATTTGAATGAAATTTTAAGACAGTATAACAAGGCATACTTTTCTTTATTTACGCAAAACAGCATACGCCCTAATTTTTAAGCATAATTTATTTTACGAGGGTCAAACTGAAGTGCTTAGAAAATTAAAATCTCACCGAAATAGCGAGTAATTCATTTTATTATATCTTGACAACGCTTCATTCGAAGATCATGGATGGATTCAAAATAGGCTCCTACTGCGAGCTCGTTTCTTCCAAACTGTTTCCAAGATAAGTGCTAATCAACTGTTAATATACCTTTCTTATTTCTAGTCTTATCTAACATATTCTACCGTTAGTGACGGAGTGTTTGGACCTCAGTCAAATCATGAGACTTTTTAATATCTATAACAAAGTTGACTTATACCGATGTCTAAGCTTGTTCGAATCTGCTGATAGTAGCTCTTTTGGCTGGCTCTATTATGCACCGCACAACATTGGTGTTTTGTTCAGTCGGCTTCGTCTGTAGAATGTTATCTCTCGCTCATATTATCGGTGTGAATAGTGTGATCACATTTGTTTCAACCAGTAGTAAACAGTGGTACAAGATGCGACTGTAGCATGGAAGGGGCTGATGCTACGTCAACATAAATAAATGCAAGATAATTTTTATTTACCGAAATGAATAATATTACAAAGATTATATCATTAGCGTACAGTACGCTCGCTTTTTATTTTAATCACAATTCTTACCTAATCCATCAAACGGTCCTGACCGTCTTTTAATGTATATCTATCAATATTATACGAATAAAATTAAGCAAAATTATGCCTTAATACAACAACATAAACTTTATACCTTTAAAAAAACATTTATGACATACGGTTACTTCCAAATATATTTGTAACATTATACAAAAAGATGGAATCCGGTTTTTATTCTTAAATGAATACTATTTGATCTAGTAGGACTAAAATTACTACTAAAAGTACCTAAATGCTTAATTTTTAACCCCTAAAAGGATTATTACCTCTCCTGACCCTAATTTAGATCAAAGACAAAATTTCTAAATAATGGTAAAGTAAATTAAAAAAATTCTTTACAAAATGGATTTATGAATGCCCGCATTTCGCAAAATAATCACATTACTTGTAAAAAGCAAAAATCAAACAAAAGGAAATCGCCTTTTACAACAATAGCAAAACCTTCTCAGCGAAAATGAATAGTCTTGACGAAAACAATAGGTGTATTGATAGATATGATAAGCGTATTATTTATTGTTGTTTCTAGAATGTTTTTAACTCCAATAGTTTAAATGATTCATTTGCTATTTTTGACCTATATAAATTGTATAAGTGTGTTTCATTATAGGCTTATGACATATTCCTTTTAAATTTCGGTGCAGACGTGATTTTTTTGATGAGAAAGGATAGATTGTTTTTCTGATGTCGATCTTACTTAGTGTTTATTATATTGTATGTAAACGAAATGTCATATACTTCTTCCAACTTATAATACTTAATTTGACTATCGACAAAGTACCGCTGATCTTGTGAAGACTGAAATGAAATGAAATGAAAATATCTTTATTCAAGTAGGCTATGACAAGCACTTTTGAATCGTCCAAAAAAAACTTTTTTCCCCTACCACTTGTTCAGGACGTCTTTTAGCTGACAAGAAGAACAAGCGAAAGAAACTTACCAGCTTTTTATCATAAGTAATGACATTTTCATAAACATGTCATTACCAAAATAATATGTATTATCACAATAGTAAATACAACTTTCAAAGTCTGTAGGACATAGGTTGAACATATAATTAGTCTTTATAGAACAAAGCGAAGGCTATTAATTCCATGCATTGCGATCCTTAAAATAATCAACAACATCAACTTTATAATAGCCTTTACTCATAAGTATATTCTTTACATGAATTTGAAATTTATTTATGGGTAGGTCAATTACATTTTGTGGAACTTCATTGAACATAGCAATACATTTACCCAGAAATGATCCTCTGGTTTTTTGAAGTCTGAAGCTTGGAACGGCAAGTTTATTTTTATTTCTTGTGTTAAGATTAGGAACACTACTTTTTTTTGTGAAGGAATCGTAATGTTTTCTTGTGTACATAATATTCTCATAGATGTATTGAGAGGCAACAGTCAGAATATTTATTTCTTTAAATATTTCTCTGAGAAATTCCCTAGACCGTAAATTATATATAGCACGGACAGCTCTCTTTTGTAAAATAAAAATATCCTGAATGCTAGCCGCAGAACCCCATAACAATATACCATACGTCATTACACTATGAAAATAACTAAAATATACCAATCTTGCCGTTTCAACATTTGTCAAGAGTCTAATTTTCTTAACAGCAAAAGCTGCAGAACTCAGTCTACTTGACAAGCTATCAATATGAGGATCCCATTGCAGTCGGGAATCTAGTGTAATACCAAGGAACTTTGTCGATTCTACTAACTCAACTTTTTCACTATTTACATTTATAAGTGTACTGACATGCCTCACATTAGGTAATGCAAACTTTATGCATTTCGTTTTATTTGAATTGAGCTTTAAATTATTATTATCAAACCACTGTAGAACATTGTCGAGAGCATTATTTACATCGTCAAAACATTCATTACCCTCTCAACTTTAAACAGTAAAGAGGTGTCATGTGCAAATAATACTGTCTCGCACAAATTCTTCGAACTGAGAAATAATACATATATCATGGATTTACGCTCGATAGTCACCTCACGGTGAAATATTACGTTCACAAAAACCCTTTAAATCCTTTAAACACGATATTATATGAACCATTGTTTGGAACTTCTGAAATTACGAATATCACTGGATGTTCTTTCTTGTATTAACATTGTTATTTTAATTTTGTTATTTTCAATTAAAACTCTATTGACGATATAGATAATCATTGGGGCCTTGTGGTTCAAAGATGGTCGCATCAATACGAAAGAACCAATGTTTCGTCACGACTTGTTGCATCAACGAGGTCTCAACTTTCAGAGATCATAGAAGCCAATGGCAGTTACATCTGTCACTCAATTTTTGTGATTTTTATTTTTCCAACCTCTTCTGTATTTTATCATATGGACTGCTGCGTTATTGCTGCTGTGCTCGTGTTCTTTTATGTTTTTAGGAGAAGTTGAATCTGAGTGTAGTCAAATTAACAAGTATTTTTAATTTTCTAAAGCGTTTCGCTATGACGAATATTAAACTTAAAGCTATAAATAGTTTCTCAAGCTATTTTCGATTTCCATATTAGTGATTTCTTTTTTTCTATCTCATTATATACAATAACTGATGCGAGGAGCTGAGCGGGGATAGGTTTGATAAATGAAAAATCCTGGTTTATAGATATATCCGAAGCTAGAAATTTACAATAAAATTTTAATAAATTGTAAGAAAAAATTACTCATAAAGTAGTTTTCAAATTTCGAAATTACATTTCGCCTTCAACTAAAAGGCAAAATGGAAAGGTTAAAGGGTAATTGGAATTTTTTAATAAAAGTTTAAGTTTTGCATTCAATACATATCATCTAGTTTATGAACTCGTTTCAATGTCAACTGCTGAAATACAATTGCAATGTAACAATATTCCCGCTCTTTTCATTGGTGTTCTGAGGCACGCGTCCCGCCTAACCCAACGTCAAAAGCCCCGCCCCAAAACAAAATGGCGCCTAACATATTACGAGAAAGCAAATGTGAGCGTTTGTATCATTTTAATCAAGTAAGATCATAAAAATTTCAAATATACCAGTTCGTTCAGAAAATTTTGTGAAGAAAATTGTATAATCCAAAATAGACAAAACAACGGTAGTATATATAAAAAAATTGATGGTGTTTGAAACGTCATGAACACAATTTTTTAAACTTTTCTGAACCGAAAATTTTACGACATTAAAGGTAATGTTACAAGTATAACTATAATTCAAAATTTTAACTATTCCTGAGTACAAATAGACGTCGAAAAGTGGTTCGACGAGAACGTCTTCATCTTATACAAAACTCGCCAACTAAATAGATTGAGAAAAGTCTTCAACTACAACAACAAACTAATAGGATATGCTTATGCATGACTTTTCATCGCATTAATACAACAAGTATTTGTTGTTCAAACTCAAATAATGCAAATTTTCAAGTAAAATAAAACAATTAAATGATTTACAATTACATATTCATTTATTCATTCAAAAAGTATTACAAGCAATTGAGAAAGTCAAAACTTTATGCCATCGGTTCGCAAATCTACGTCGGGAGACCTTGTACTGAGAAGAACCGGCAAGAAACTCAGCAAGGGCTGCTTTTTTCTCCCTATTTTTCATACACAGAAGTCCCATTGAAAAATGACTTCATTAGAACATTAAGTCACTTTCCATCACAATATTTAACATATACCTACAGATAATTCATTCGTTAATTAGTAGAAGAAATAAATCTAGTTACCGAAAGACTACAACATGACAATATGACAAACTATATTGCTTAAATCCTAACTTAAAAGTACACTATAATATTCATAAAATAACAATTAACGCTAAATACAAACTTAAATACATGTGCAGATAGTTATAAGTAAACATAACCTTGTCTCACTAAACGCGATGCCTTATAAATTTCAAATTCCCCCATTAAATTCCTAAATAACGTCTACAACAAAAAGATGGGCGGAATGAAAAAGCGCCCTCTATAATCTATTATCGAGGAAAAAATCATCTAATATGGACATCGCTTTAATTATTTGGTACTACTGCCTCATTTTTCTTTTGATTGATGATACGACCGAGGCGAAAAGAAGAAATTACCCTTATCATCAGCCTTAATTTTGTAATTAATGTCCCCAATATAGAGGCACGCCTTCTATATAGGTAGAATAAAATAGAGGAAACGTGTCATGATTTATCACGTGGGCCCAGTGTATATTGGTGTGTGCTAACGACTGCAGATATAGAAGGGATCAAAGGGTTACAGTGTCTTCAAAAAAACGGGGAGCTCCAGTTATTGTTCACCCATCATGAAATGGCCACTGTATCGCAAACCGAACACGCTAATGCGCCATAGAGCTCCCCAGGAGAGAGACTTAATTTATTATTAACCTACACTTAATGAGATCTGGTTGGCGCGCTGTGTCATCACGGCACATACGACCGCCGCCTGCGTCCACATGCATCGTCGGCGGAGGGAACATGAAGTCGAGTTCTTCTGTAATTAGAAAGGAGCATTTAATTTGCCTTAATATATATAACATAATAATATCATTCTCGCTGCAAGGTGTCTTTAAATGACTGAAAATATACTGTCGTTTACATACAGTCACACGTCATACAGGCGCTAACAGCAAACAAATTTTATATTTAAAATACTTTCTTTTGATAGGTGTTTTTTAATTTAATTTAGATGTATTTTCTGCATGTTTGAAATGGATTATCTAATTTGTTAACTGTAAATGTACTACTATTAAGCATTATCTATATTTAATTACTTAACGAAGAAAATTTATTTAACTTACTCGCAACAGGTAAAACTTTATTACAGCCAGGTTTGTAGAGCTTCCTGGCGTTGCACCTGCTTAAGCTTCACTGACATTCGCATTCTCAATATTTAGCTTCATCTGGAAATATAAAACATATTATTTTGAAGAGTCAAAATTAGACCGATTTATCAATATCTCCAAATGTGAGTATATACTACACCTCAGCCTCGCGGTGACGTCGGCCTGCTCACACCGATTGACACCCCGTTTCGTATTGAACGTTGCAAGACGCTCCTCCTGATACAGATGTTTTTTTTTCAATTCAATAAACTTATCAGTATGAATATAATTTATTGAAACATTAAAACTTTATCCAGCGTATCTCTTATCGCCGTACAATTCATGATCTATTAAAAATACTTGAAGGATTATTAACAAAAATGTAGAAACTTTCTTCCAATAATTGATAAGATAAAATATAAACAACAGAACCGAGAATGTTAATTCAATGTGCAAAAAAATAGACAAAAATATGAGTGCTTTTACGACACTTACCCTCACGCCCACTACATCTGGATCGCACCTGTGGAGCCACCACGGCAAACCCCAGACTCGACTCCTTCCACCTACTACGGTGAAAGTACCGAGTCTAGAATTGACGTCCATTTCTGTATCAAATAAAAGAGTTACATTTAAATAATCGGTTTGCGTATTTACGATATCTAGACATAGTATAAAACAATGTCGCTTCTCGCTCTCGTACGCTGAAATCTTTAAACTACACGGCGAATTTTAATGCAGTTTTCATCAATATACAGAGTGATTCAAGAGGAAATTTTAAATGTATAAAACAGGACCATTCCGGGCGAAGCCGCTGGCTTAAAGCTGTCTGATTCGCGAGTGCAAATAACCCAGACAATAGTGAATAGTGTCCTTGCGGGTTAATATAAAAACGTATTACACGTTTGAGTGTAATATCTATAGAATTGTTTTTACTGATATGAGGCATTTATATCTTACCACATCACCAATGTCTCCGTCTAAAAACTCCTCCAAATGCTGCATCTCCTCTGGAGACAGGAGTTCCAGATCCTCGGAATCTAGAAAATGGGAATTCGTATATTTATGATTTATCATATAATTGACATCAATGCAAATGAGTCTTAGGAAAAATAGAATAGATCGAATTACCGTTGGCGATGCTATGGTCGGTCGACGTCGTTGCTGTGGGCTCCGGCGACGTCGTCGCTATTGGCTCCGCCGACGACGTCGCTATTGGCTCCACCGACGACGTCGCTGTGGGTGCCTCTGCTGACGTATAGGCTGGGCCGATGTCGATGCTAGCGGCTCCACTACGCTAGCATCCTCGATGACCTATCCATAGAAAAGAACTTGTTGAGTCACTTCTGTCAACTAAACACTGACTTGTTTTACTTTCAAATATGTTTTTAATAATTTTTAAGTAACTACCCCTTTCCTCATGAACGCGTTAATGTATTAAATTTTAATTCATATTCATTCATTTACGGTATCTAGACATAGTATAAAACAATGTCGCTTCTCGCTGTCGTACGCTGAAATCTTTAAACTACACGGCGAATTTTAATGCAGTTTTCATCAATATACTGAGTGATTCAAGAGGAAATTTTAAATGTATAAAACAGGACCATTCGGGCGAAGCCGCTGGCTTAAAGTTGTCTGATTCGCGAGTGCAAATAACCCAGACAATAGTGAATAGTGTCCTTGCGGGTTAATATAAAAACGTATTACATGTTTGAGTGTAATATCTATAGAATTGTTTTTATTGATATGAGGCATTTATATCTTACCACATCACCAATGTCTCCGACTAAAAACTCCTCTAAATACTGCATCTCCTCTGGAGACAGGAGTTCCAGATCCTCGGAATCTAGAAAATGGGAATTCGTGTATTTATAATTTATCATATAATTGACATCAATGCAAATGAGTCTTAAGAAAGAAAAATAGAATAGATTGTATTACCATTGGCGATGCTATGGTCTGCCGATGTCGTCGCTGTGGGCTCCGGCGACGTCGTCGCTATTGGCTCCGCCGACGACGTCGCTGTGGGCGCCTCTGCTGACGAGTAGGCTGGGCCGATTCGATGCTAGCGGCTCCACTACCCTAGCATCCTCGATGACCTATCCATAGAAAAGAACTTGTTGAGTCACTTCTGTCAACTAAACACTGACTTCTTTACTTTCAAATATGTATTTAAAATTACAAGACAATTTTCGGTCTCAATTTCCTCCGACGATGGCGGAGACTCGGTCGGTGATCCTATCAACCATAAAAATAAAAACATTCATTGCATTCCGACGTCTAGTTTGCGATATCGCGAAAATCTTGTCGAGTTTGACTCTACAGTTGACGAGCGATACGTGTTTACAGATATAATGATAAATATTTAAATTTAAATATTTATTTTAAACTTCTCGTAGTGTCCCTTGGAGATTGGATTGGCATACGATGATACCTCTTCATAAATAGGAAAATACGAACATATTTCGGTAGGTATGAAGCAGTTAAACATAAATAAAAATTATACTTACTTTGCCCGACGTTGACGGCTGATCGTCACTGGAGGCCGGCTGTCCCTCTAACCTGGCCTCCAATTCTGCAACTGTGGAAAAACAAAACACGATTTTAATACGATAACATTTAAAACGTTACCGGTCACTTTCGTCGAAATATAAAAAAAACTTACTCTCGCTGTGCAAACGCTTATTCCGGGCGACGATGTCCTGGATAGGTTCCCGGTTACGCGCCTGCGCGAACGCCATAAGGGTGAGCGCAAGCAGCTCCGCTAACTTAATCTGGAAAGATATTTTTTGTTATTATCGAAATAGATATTATTATTTTTGCCATAAATAAATACTCAATGTCGTTCGAGGATATATCTTCTCACCTTGGCCTCGCAGCCCATCTCCTTCGCTAGTTGAGCGGAGGCGTCGGCCTGGTCGCCCCGACGCTCTCGCTCGTAATGAGCGTTGCGAGCGCGACGTTCATCCTGCAAGTTATATATTTAGGTCAAACCCTGTAATAACCTGTTATATAAGCCAAGAAAAATACGAAAATATTTTAAAAAGACTTTCAATATAACTGAAAGATTCGCTGGGTATATTATTATTTGATATATAAACTTGTCGATATTTTTTTTTCACGAAATAAAATAAAATTCCAATTGGATTTAAAATTAACCGTATGAAGAAAATAATAAAAATAATTTGATCATATTAACCCGAGTCAGTGGAACCCTGTTCTGACCAGTTGGTCTACCACGCTTGCGTTCTGGACCGCTTGAAATCTGTTTGATGTGCTGCAATAAATAAAATAAATATACTTTTCTCATCAGCCATTATTTTTTTACAAATTACCAATAAAATAAAGTTCATCGTTATTTCAGGGACTTTAAGTCGCACCGAAATATATAGTTTTTGTTTATAATCTTGAAATCTGGTACGAAGCAATGTCCAATAGTACAGACAAAGAAAAATTAGGAAAACCGTAAATTTCTGTTGACATTATTTAATAAAAATATTTTTAATAATTTTTAAGTAACTACTCCTTTCCTCATGAACGCGTTAATGTATTTAATTTAAATTCATATCAAATACTCTAGTCTATAATACCTTTTAAGCTGTAACAAAATCAAACTTTTATGTCAACACAATCAAAAGAAAGTGCAATTTAAGCTGCATATTTTTAAACTCGCAACTACTCGCAAGGGAATCAAAACCTAAAGGTTACTTCCATCGACCTCGAATCTTGAAATTTGGCATAAAGTAACGTTTCATAACACACAATAACGGTCTAGAAAAAGTCCGACTCGCAATTTTTGTTTAATTTTACAAGATCAATCAATACAGCGAATTGAAGATTTATTTTCATTTTTTTTAATCTATAATAAATTATCAACCTGAGATTTGCATAAAACTATCAAATTCGATATCAACATTTCTAGAAAGTTCTTCCAAATTTTATTTATTTACTTAGACGAATTTTAATCAAATTATGTTTTAACCGCCTTTATGATAAGATAACTCTTAATTAACTTTTGTAAATCGATTCATTTTTTTATATAAACTCAAACATATCTCGATCATCTAACAATTCCAAATTACTGATAAGGTTACGATAATAAGATTGGCAAATAATTAATAGAATTGGCAATTATTCAAATCAAATCAAAATCTTTTTAGAAGCTGTTACAAGTTCTTGTAAAAGATGAAACTCTATACAGTTCGCACGTCTACAGCGGGACAGATGTATCGAAAACTAGGTAGATTCTCAGAAAATTGTATATTGTGTATAAATAGAGAATTAAAATGCCTTTGCTCTTTAAATTACGACCTTAACAATGTACGTGATGTAGTATAATGCTAAAATATCAAATAAAAATAAATGGTAAGCCAACTTACTTTTCCAGCCATTGTGATGTAGTGTTTTCGCAAAAAAACGAAGGCACAAGAACTAATAGAATTAAGGCACAAGCAAAACGTTGCACTTCAAACTAGAAGGAGCACTAGTGGTGAGTGAAATAGCCTTCCCGAGCTTATATACGAGTGCGTGCACGCTCCGCCTTCCCTGTACCCCTACCTCCCACCATTTCTTTACAAATCAGCCGCCCCCTCTTCAGGTTGCGACATTAAAAGATACGTACAGGTAGCGTCAAATACTTAGAGACAAACTTCAAATAATTATACACAACCGATCCAAAGAGTTACATTTTACATTTTTAATCGTCTTTAAAGGAGGATGTTTACACTTTAGACTGTTATTTGTATGTCTCACGTTATCTTCAGTATGTGACCGATCCTGATGATATTTATTCTCAAAAGGGCCTTCATTTTGTTGAAATAGATCCGTTAGTCCTGTTTTTGTATGAAGAAAATGGAAGATTGTCACAAAAAATCATTTTTTGAACTGAAACCGACATATAATAATCGAAAGATAATTTCTTAAAACCATAAGTTTATTTAGTTCGCTAACCGTCTTTCTTATACCCAAGATATATAGATTTTTGATACTTTTCAGTGAAATATTTATTTAGCATGATGTTGTTTTGAAATAAATATGATTTTATTATGTAACTGACATACTCCACCAAGAACTGAAGTTAAATTTTCAAAGCAATATTTAACAAAAGTATGATTTTTTCGGACGAATATCCCGAACGGAAGTTTGTGATAAGTATACCCAATAAATAAGAAAAAGCTATTCCATTTGAGTAAAGAAAAGTCATATTAGCATCGCCCAATGCCGCGTATTAGCATTTATTTTATGGCATTGATGTGTTATGTTTGTGAGCGATTGATACTTATTAGTGAAAAATATCTCCAATTTTTAAGCATAGTTATGAAGGCGAAGTTAAAATTCTAATAATTTTAATCACCCGGAGAGATTTTCCGATTCATCAAAGTTTATCCACAAAATAGAGAGCGAAGCAGGCTAATTTCTTTCTAGACCTGGAGAGGTATTTCTAGACCATATAATTAATGAACCATACACATTTGACTAGCCAATCAGAGCCAAACAACTTTGTAAGGGACTTGAATTAGACGAAAACAAATTCAAGACCCAGTTCCATGGAATACATACATTGTTCGCTTTTGCATTTCACCAATTTCCATGGAAAAAAAGCTATGCTTAGCACAAATGCGGATGTAATATACTGTTGAAAATCAAATGTTTTACTTGTTTTAAAGTTTTCTTCCCGTAAAAATGGGTTTCACAAGTGATGAACACCAGGAATATGTTAATCAGGGAATTGTTTAATTTAAAAAAGCGTGTGAAGTTTTAGATGAGAACCAACTCTACTTGCCGACTTTGAAAAGTTTACCTATAGATAATGAACAGTTATGTCACTATTTTCTATGCATTTTCCAAGTGTTTTCGATACGTTTCAAAGACGATTTCAGCTTCCGAGTTGATATTATGTTCAGAAGCTTTTAAAAAGCTTATTAAAAGGTAAGTATGTATATTCGTCAAATGATGGTAATAGTAGGTACATTGTAATAAATAAACTGATTCACTATAGAACACTATAGAATCACCTAATTATAAAATAATTAAAAAAATAACAAAGTATGGTTTAATTTTTTTAGCGAACCGCTAAAAAAATTAAAATAGGTTTTTTCACTGAAACTAACCAAATTAAACCAAATACACAGTTAAAAAGCTCGTCGCTATTTTAAAAGTAAGTTTGAGTTGTAATAAAATACTTAATTTAAAACTATCTTATGGATTATTATTGACCTATTCAGGGTAAATGATTGTTCGAAAAATTTGTTTCGAGTCTTAAACAACTATAAATAAACCAGAGGTTACTATTGTGCCCTTTATAATAATAAGAATAATAAAATCATTTATTCATCTCAGATACCTTTACATAATTAATATAGTTTTAAGTCTAAAGTTATAGAAAATGAGACAAAACGGTTTATGACTCAGTGACGGTGAATGCACCCGCAGCCTCTGTTATATTATAGGGTCACTTATATCTATACCTAACCGAAACTGAAACTTTGAACCCATTGAGTTGTTTGGTACACATGTACCAAACGACAAATAGGTTCAATAGATTTGGGTCGGACCTATGACAGACGGATAGGCGAGGTTTAATATGGTTTAGTTTTTTTCTATTTTACATGTGCCATCGACAACCTGCTCTAACTTCTTCTTTGTAATGCAGTAGAGTGGGACCAACGACGATAATGTTTACGATATATCTTCACTACGCCCCCAGACAACAAGCGTGAGAATATATTAATGTTATTTTCCCTAACACCTCTATCTAGCAATGCTATTTTGTATAAAAGGATTATATGGAAACTAGCGAGACAGTACTTAATTATTTAGCATATATAAAAAAAAGATAATAACCAAATCAAAAACATTAATTAGTTTAACGAGAATAGCTTTCATTTGGATAACTATTAACAAATGAGTATATTTTGACCAAACTGTTTCAAAATAAAACAATTACACATTCCTTAAGCAAGATATGACATCATAATATCATTAACAATGAATAATAGCAATGCTATGTTTTTTTGCTTTTAGTTAAATCTAATGATGTGCTTAACTGTATTTTAATAGTGATAATTTTTAAATGATAATGTTTAATGAGGACTCTGGAATGTGAAATCAGTAGAATATTCGGATGCATAATTACTTTCATATAGTTTCCTTTTTGATTGCTCAAGTATTTTCGTTAGAAATGTGAAATCTAAATATTATAATTGATTGCGCATAAAAATAAACGTAGTTCAGCGTATTTGTATAAACTTTCATTTATAGGATTAGTTCCAATTTTGTTTATTATAAAACATTGGATTCATTGTTTTACGTTTTTTTGTGGCTCAATACTTATGCTGCTTATAAGCTTAATAAGCGTAAATTTAAATCTAACCTTGCGCATAGATATAGAAGAATGTAAGAAGTGACTTCAAACCTACGGATCTATCACAAAACTAATTGAACTTCTAACCCTGGCAGTGACTATTTGAATAAAATTTTAAGACAGTATAACAAGACATATTTTTCTTCATTTACGCAAAACAGCATACGCCCTAATTTTTAAGCATAATTTATTTTACGAGGGTCAAACTGAAGTGCTTAGAAAACTAAAATCTCACCGAAATAGCGAGTAATTCATTTTATTATATCTTGACAACGCTTCATTCGAAGATAATGGATGGATTCAAAATAGTCTCCTACTGCGAGCTCGTTTCTTCCAAACTGTTTCCAAGTTAAGTGCTAATCAACTGTTAATATACCTTTCTTATTTCTAGACTTATCTAACATATTCTACCGTTAGTGACGGAGTATTTGGACCTCGGTCAAATCATGAGACTTTTTAATAGCCATAACAAAGTTGACTTATACCGATGTCTAAGCTTGTTCGAATCTGCTGATAGTAGCTCTTTTGGCTGGCTCTATTATGCACCGCACGACATTGGTGTTTTGTTCAGACGGCTTCGTCTGTAGAATGCCGTCTCTCGCTCATTTTATTGGTGAGAATAATGTGATCACATTTGTTTCAACCAGTAGTAAACAGTGGTACAAGATGCGACTGTACCATGGAAGGGGCTGATGCTACGTCAACATAAATAAATGCAAGATAATTTTTACTAACAGAAATCATTAATATTACAAAGATTATCATTTGCAAAATTAAAACCGCAGTAATTTAAATTCACCAAAGTACGCTCGCTTTTTGTTTTAATCACAATTCTAATCTAATTCATCAAGCAGTCCTGACCGTTTTTTTATGTATATCTATCAATATTATACGAATAAAATGAGGCAAAATTATGTCTTAATACAAACACATAAACTTTATACCTTTGAAAAAACATTTATGACATACGGTTATTTCAAAACATATTTGTAACTTTATACAAAAAGATGGAATCCCATTTTTATTCTTAAATGAATACTATAAGATCTAGTAGGTCTAAAATTACTATTAAAACTACCCAAATACTTAATTTTTACACACTAAAAGGATTATTACCTTGCATGACCCTAATTTAGATCAAAGTCAAAATTTCTAAATAAAGTTATTAAAAAAAAATCTATAGAAAATGGATTTGTGGATGCCCGCATTTCGCAAAATAATCGCATTACTTGTAAAAAGCAAAAATCAAACAAAAGGAAATCGCCTTTTACAACAATAGCAAAACCTTCTCAGCGAAAATGAATAGTCTTGACGAAAACAATAGGTGTATTGATAGATATGATAAGCGTATTATTTATTGTTGTTTCTAGAAAGTTTTTAACTCCAATAGTTTAAATGATTCATTTGCTATTTTTGACCTATATAAATTGTATAAGTGTGTTTCATTATATGCTTATGACATATTCTTTTTAAATTTTGGTGCCGACGTGATTTCTTTGATGAGAAAAGATAGATAGTTTTTCTGATGTCAATCTTACTTAGTGTTTATTATATTGTATGTAAGCCAAATGTCATATATTTCTTCCAACTTATAAAACTTAACTTGACTATCGACAAAGTACCGCTGATCTTGTGAAGACTGAGAAATAATACATATATCATGGATTTACGCTCGATAGTCACCTCACGGTGAAATATTACGTTCACAAAAACCCTTTAAATCCTTTAAACACGATATTATATGAACCATTGTTTGGAAATTCTGAAATTACGAATATCACGGGATGATTATTGTCTTTATTATTAATTATTGTTTTTGGAAAATATTGTTATATCATTTAGTAATAACCATGTTTTAATGTATTTTGTATATCCAGTTTTTTTCAATTCCCAATAACTAGCTTGCTCTTAATAAACATTACCATTAACAAGCGAACGAATGTTGGAACATCATAACATGCGGTTTTAATACCTATCTCAACGCTAACTATATTTTAAAAAAGATTGTATCTGACAAAGATTACTTAGTTAGGCCGGGTGACGATTGATTTCGGGCAATTAATTTAACAGACTATATAAAGTTTTGTGTAGGGCTTCATTTAGTACCTATTTCCTTATCTCATACACCAAAACGTTATCATTATCTAGAGTAGTGACACCTGAACCCGATTGTAATACGAGTAAAAACAGAAACAAAAAGACGGTGAACATCAACATTTTTCAATGAAAATGAAAGGTAACAACATATCGACAGGCTAATTATCCTTTGTCTATGAAGTTCATTTATTACCTCACTGGTGAGATAACCTCGTTTGAAAAGAAATACTTGTCACGACAAAATGAGGGAGTACTCGTTTTTCAAATTTTAGCTCCTTACTTTTTGAGACCTCGGGAACGAGGTGCAAACAGAATGTGATAGACCTCACTCAGCAGGAAAAGTGGGTTATTTAGAATGAAAGGTTAGGTCGCTACATTATTAACATATTAACGATTGCTATATTCGATAAATACTTGCATTCACAATACTATACTGTAAAATATTCTCAATAAAATATGCTTCATTAAAAATATTTTTCATGATTACCTTTCAAATTCAAAATTGCTCAAATATAATTTATAATAAGAACAAAGTTTTATATCTTTGTCGAAAGTTTAAATATTAAAAAACAATATTTCTTTCGGCTGTTTGTGTGGATTGTCTGGACATTGATGTAAAGACACTACAGAGCGTCTTTTCATCAATGTCCAGCGAAAAGAAAAAACAAGTGCTGGAACAATTAAATAGTCCTGTTACGTACTGAGTAGCTCATTGGTTAGAGCAGCCGCCCGGATTACGGATGGTCATGGGTTCGAGTCCAATCATTGAATGCCAGGGACAAAGAGGATTTTATAAGCATTTTCCAATTAGAATATATTAACGATTGATTTAGGGAGTAGAGTTTATCAGTTTGATAGAATGACTCTGTTTAGTTTAATAATATTATTTGGCCTTAGTGAGGCGAAGTGAGTAAAAAGAGAAAAAATGGAATGTAACTAGAAATAACAGTAAAAAATACCGATCGAGTGAATAAAGAAATTAACCAAAAGGCATTCTTTCTGCGCTAGGAAATATTTTTCAATAACTCGTTTTACAATGATATGTGATTATTATAGCTTTCAATATTCGAACATTTATTAAGTGAATAGTGGCGCGCGCAATGTAGTGACCGACTCCCTCACTTATTCGCCTTAAGCCTCGCTACATACTCATTCACACTACCGAATTTACATTTCGTCACACAATACAAGCGTGCATACTACGGACTTCACCGCTGAAACATTTTTTTATATTTACTAAGTTCTAAAGCTTTAAACGCTTCTTCCTGTTGGCTCCAAATTGATCAAGCCACACCAACTCCATTACAAATATATATCAAAATACGTCGACGATGACAGAAGTTGGAATCATTCTACGAAGAATACCAAATTACAATACAACACGACACGTGTGACGAGACAACACAATACGTGACCCTAACTGGAAAGCACTCGTGACAATATATTTTTGTAATGTAAATGAAATTGTAATTACATCAAACTCGACCTAAGTTGACTTAATAGCTATTGACCCCTAAAAACACAAAAGACATCCCAATAACGACTACCACAAAATCAACTCCCCCAAAAGAACACACCCAAACAAGATCACCGGCGTAGAGCAAACCAAACTACAGCATCACAACAATCAAAGTCAATCATACAGACCACCAAATCGGAACACACATCAACACAGGCACAAACCAGCAACGACTCATACAATATCACACCAAAACCAATAACAACCAAACATAAAAAGACAACAATAATCTGTTAAACGGCTGGGCACAGCCACGGCCGCATTCAAAGGTCCTTCAGACCCGTGCCGAACGATATGTATTGCACAAATAAAATCAAAAGACTCACACCGGCGGGTTGAGGAGGGCGGTTGCAGTAAAAAACGCCCAAGCCACTTACTTACAAGCCACGTAGTCAGGTCATTATTAACTCATGGTTGTTTACTACTATAGTAGGTATTATGAGGTTAAAATTCTAAAAAATCAAAGCGCCGAGACTACGATTAAAGTATTAGAAAATATTATATGTATAGAAGGTCTTATTGATGAAATTGTCTGTGACAACGGCCCAGCATTCAGAGACGAACGTTTCAAAGTATTCTTAGCATCAAACGGAATCAAACTTAGGCACACCACTCCATTATGACCTCAAGCAAATGAAGAAGTAGAAAGGCAAAACAAGAGAGTGTTGAGAAGACAAAGGATGTGATAAAATGGTTGAAATAAGGAATTAAGTTTGTACGGAAGTTCTTCATTGTCAAAGACAAAATCATAAAACTTTATTTCAGGAATTTTACACGATATAATGAAGAAATATTTATTTTAGCTGCCAAAGTAACTATACCAAGCGGAAGATATCGCGGGCAAAAGTAAAAATTAACGATAATATAATCTTGATTCTGGATGATCCTCATTTGGCCTAGAGACACTTGATTAAGAACATCTAGTCTATAGAAATATGTTTCAATATAGAATGTAGCGAATTTGTATATGGCATTGCCGCATTCGCACAAATAATCTTGTTACACGTGAAAAACGGAAACAAAAAGACGGTGAACTTCAAAAGCAAATCCTTTCATGCTTGCGAAAACAATAGTAACAAAACATCAAAGAAATAGGGTAATATTCTTTTGTCTGAGAAGTTTAAAACTCCAATAGCCGGAATTGCAAGGTCAAATGCTTCAACTAGTTTGTGAGATATGTTATGACAGCGAATTTATGAAAACGCTAGGTTTTAAAATCCTTTCGGTATTTAAACTGGGAGTTATTTATGACAAAAAAATATAAATGAACTAGAGATACTTAGGTACTGTGACGTCCAGGTACATTATTATAGGCATCGTCTACTTTTGATATTTGTAATTGTACCTACAACTTGATATTTTTGTTCTTTCTTACCAATTTCATATCTGGTAAATAAAATCTGTTCTGAAAGTATCCAAGGTCATTGTAAATAATTTAGTAACAGGAAGCAAAAAATATATTAAGATTAACTTTTCAGTTTCTTAAATATTTATTATTTTTTAAAATAATGTCTTTGTTAATTTTATCAACCAAATGAATACTGTTTAATGACTTTAATAGGAAGATTTCCTAAATTTTTTGTTTAATTAGGAGTGAAAAATTCTAACAAAAAATATGATGTAGTATGACGTAAATACTAAATACATTCCGAAATTTAAATTTGAAGATTTACCATAAATAAAATATTACCGATTTTTACACTATATCGCTCACTGAATATATATTTTGATATTAAAAGTATGTTGCAGATAGGATTTTTATTTTTTTATTTATTTTCACGGGTAAACAAACAGTGATACAATTTACATTAAACTTACAAAGTCAAACAGATGAGACATAATTGCACACCAACACCGTTCACCACATCATGATCAAAACATAACCAGCCTAAAAGCGGCCGCAAAACAAGTTTTCTCAAATCCATAGCACAGCATCTAACTATAATTAAAAATCTTACAATTTAGCAGTATAATTGACAAGACTTTATAAAGGCACAAAACAAAACAAATCAATTGGGCAAGGTATCCAGTACTTGTCTTTTGAAATTACTAGGGTTACTTACTAATATGTCAATATTATTGAAATATGAATTAAAGTTGTTAACTAATTGATATAGTGGAGATCTCTTACCAGCATTTGTTTCTCACCTACATCGTGATGTCAGAAACAAATTATGAGTATTTCGGCTATGTGTTCTAGTGGGTATTTTATAATATATATTGTTAACTATTGGGATACAATCATATTTGTTGTGACATTTATCATAAAGCAATATTGCTCCAAGTTGCATTCGCCTATTAGAAAGCTTATCAATATTATATTTATCTATATAACGAAAATAAATGACATATGTCACCTGGATTATCGGCAATGTTATCTTTATAGGTCATTTTATTAGGCAAGTAAGCTTTTTTATTCATATTATTAATGTAAGTCCAAAAATATTTAATGTTGCTATGAATACTGTCCTCTACCATACCCAAGTAATTTTTATAACATTTTTTTGACTCGACTTTAAAACGATCCCTTAAAATACTAAATGTTTTATAATCAGCAATATTTTTATATGTTTTCCATTTTATCCATGATTTATTTTTATTATTAAATATGTGAATTAAAGCTTTGGTAAACCATACTGGAAACTTGGATGATTTAATTTTTTTTGTAGACATAGGTATGACTTTTTTCACTAAATTGTATATTTCCTCGTAGAATATCATAACTGAATTCTCTGCACTTAAGTTAAGTTATAGGATTTCGTTCCATTTAATTTTACTAATCTCTTGATTTAATAATGAGTAATTAGCTTTATTGAAGTTGAAATATTTCTGTGTATTAATAAAAATTTGAGGAAGAGTTCCAATAGATAATAACGCAAAAAAATAGGGGAAGATTTGCATCCGGATTTAACATAGAAACCGGTGCTCCAGACACCACAGTCTCATCTATGTTTGTTATAAAAAAATCAAGTATGCGATTATTACAATTTCTTAATTTATTGTATTGAAAACAATTAAAACGACTGATAAAATTTATTAAATACTTATTTTCCAAGCAGTATTTTTGATTTATAATAGGTTTTACGTATGACTCATGATCATGCCACTCCATTGTGGGTAAATTATAGTCACCCATAATAATAAAGCTGCTAATGTCTGGCATTTCTAATACGCGGCTCAAGAAGTCAAATTGTGTCGAGTAGATTTGATGGTTAAGGCTAGGTGGGATATATGAGGCACTTATAACGCAACAGGTGTTTCTTTGATACGTACTTCTATAAGTACATGATCTATGAGCGCTGATGTCGATAGCACAGGCATATGAATAGATACATTTCTCAAAGTAGCTCCTAGTTCACTCAAAACCGCAATTAAAACACCGCCACCGTCGCTACGCCCACTCTTCAAACGGTCTTTGTCACATCTAAAGACCCTGTATCTATCATCGATAAAATGATTATCAATTATATGTTCATATAACCATGTTTCTGAAAATACGATTATATCATAATTATGCGCTAATATATTCATATAGATTGTGAGTAATTTTGTCCTGAGTCCTCGACAATTCTGATAAAAAATAGAAAAACTATTTTTAGCCATTGGATAACAATACATTATGAAATTTGTATATATATAATATAATAAGAACTAAGACCCATTGACTTATTTTCTTTTTGCATATCGACCACTCATAATAGTTAACAAAGACAGTACATAATTGGAGATAATTATGTAAAAATGTAAAGATTAAATTAATAATAGAAATGAAATTTTGTAGTATTTTTTGTCTAACTGTGGGTAAATAGACTTATGAAAACAATGTGTACCAAACTGCAACCTCACATAAAAGATAGTATATATTATTATAATTCTAATGTTATTACTTCTAATTTTAATGCCTATTGTAAATATAATTCTATACCATCGTTTATCATAGTAAATAAAGTATGCTCGGTTATTATATATTATTTGTTTGTATACCTCTAAGTCTATAAATAATAACTCTGCACTACATTACAGATGTGCTGTTTTGCTTCATCTGGAACTGGGGCAAAGCGCCATTTGCAGAGATCGATTGCTATAATGTATTTTTTGCATCATCCGACGCCGTCTTAGATAACGAGGTATGCGACAAAATATTATCTTAACATTCAAAAATACCTTGCATATAGGTCAATTTATTTATTGTGCATATTTTACTTCGAGTACTTAATAGCTCTGTATTTGGTTACAGGTAGAAGAACAGTTAGCATCAGACGAAGATCAAACTTGCGGCTTAGCAGCGCTTGAGGCAATCGACTGCAGCCATTTATTTCTTTAAACATCCGTCTCGAGTAATGGGGTAAGCAACAAACATTTTGTTTCATATTTACAGACTGGGTGTTTTTTTTTAATTAGCTCTGTATTTGGTATATAATAGGGTGATTTGGAAATGAAATTTTACTGGTACCAAGTCGACATGAAAATATTCTCTCAGTAATAACTTTGTATCTATCTGGTTACGGATAGAACCGTAGAAATGTCATCTAACGGTTCTATCTGTAATACGTCTTCAATACAGACGATACCCCACCACATAGTTCAGTTCAATCGGCGGTCATATAGCACCACGTTTATGGACCATAATGTCATGGTTAGTTAATGATAATATTACATGTAATTTTGTGTTGTAAATATTGTTGTGTATTTTTTTGTACAAGAAACTTAGGGAAACGTTTTTTTTTCTTTTTCAGAAGGAGCATGACTTTCAAAAGTAGCGCAAGAAATCTGCGGTCCAAACTACCGCAAATGATCGCATTTGAATGAGAAGACAGACATTTTGATAGTTATAATTTTTCACTAATTTAAATATTATAATTGATTTCATAGGAAAAATTACTTACAGACTAATCTGCATTTTGAATTCATTAAGATGGGCTGCTTTACCTATGGAATCCATTGAGTTGTTTCGTACACATATACCAAACGACAAATAGATTCAATAGATTTGGGTCGAACCTATTTTCTATTTTACGTACTTGTGCACATGCCATCGACAACCTGCTCTAACTTCTTATTTGTAATGCAGTAGTGTAGGACCAACGACGATAATGTTTATGATATAACTTGACTTCACCCCAAACAACAAGCGTGAGAACATATTAATGTTTTTGCCCTATCACCTCCATCTTGCAATGCTATTTAATATATAAAAGGATTATATGGAAAATATCATTAACAATGAACAATAGCAATGCTATGTTTTGCTTTTAGTTAAATCTAATAATGTGCTTATCGGCATTTTAATAGTGATAATTTTTACTCTGGACGCACAAGACTCTGGAATGTGAAAGTATTTAAGAATACGAAAAGTGTGTTTCATTATTCTATCAACATTATACGAATCAAATTTTGCAAAAAAAATGTCTCAAAGATAACAAAAAAAAAACAATAGCCAATAATATTTATGGCATACGGCCATTGCAAAGTGTATTCTAACATTAAACAAAAATAAGGGACCTGCTTAATTTTTTACACACCAAAAGGATTATTAACCTTACCTGACCCTATGTTAGAACAAAGCCTACATTTCTAAATAAAGGAATTCTATAGAAAAGTGGATTTAGGGTTACCCGCATTCCGCAAAATAAACCCATTACTTGTAAAAAAATGAAAATAATAAGATTCTTCACAGCGATTCTGCTATCAGGAGGTGTACTACAACAATTCATAAACGATCGAGGCAGACATTTTGGTGAAATTTTATTAATTGTAAACTAAATAAGAATATTTTACAGATTCTGTAAAGAATTTAATGACTAATCAAGCTAGTGATAAATAAGCGAACATAAAAATAGCAAATATGTTACGTAGTAAAGACATTATTAACGAGCCACCCACAATGATTTAGCAATTTGTGCTTATAGGTACTTTGTTCTATGGAATCTTTCGATATGCTTATAAGTAAAAACTTCCCTCCTAGGCTATTTGTTTTGGTGTCCTTGGAAATGGCATATAGCATCCATTCTAACTAATTTTTTCTTAGGCATCTTTCGATATTTGGCCCCTTGCTCTAAATTATTTTATAGATTGGAACGCCTGTCTTCATAGTCAAGCAGTAGTTCTGTTGTAAAATACGACAAAGTCAAAGTTAAAGCTGTTCGAAACAAATGGAAATCTAGAGCATCAGTAAGGTAAAAAAAACTATAGATTGTGTGTGGTGGGAGGCAAAATATATTTTAATCTAGACTATATTACAGATAACTTAAGAGTGCTTCGTCACGTTCAGAATTTAATTTGCTGTTTCGATATACTTCCTTGAACCTGTATATCACCATATTAAAGCGGTTTGTTTTTTTTTACTCCCGTGATGTTTGATGTCAAGAACGTCCATTAAAAGTCCGGATTAACTGGAAAAGTTAACGTTTTAACATTACACAATTGGTATGGATGCCAAAATTTTTATCAGATGTTATTTAGCTTTTACTAGTTATTTCCGTTAACATACGACTAAGTGTTGAAACATTTTGTTTCAAAATGATTGTATCGCACGGAGATCGCTTAGTTAGTCAGGTTCAGAACAGATTTCCGATAATTAATTTAAGAGTTTACACAAAATTTTGTGCAAGGCGTCCTTAGTTAGCTACTTTATTATCTCATACACTAAAACGTTATCATTATCTAGAGTAGGAACACCTGATTTAGAACAAAGATTGAGTTATTTAGTAATTTTGAATATGCCCGCATTTTGCACAAATAATCTTATTACATAAACAAAAGACGGTGAACATCAAAAGCAAAACCTTTCCTGCGAAACGAAAAGTAACAAAACACGTGGATAGAGTAATAATCTTTTGTCTATGAAGTTCACTTATAATTCCAATAGTGTAAAGGTTTCTGAGAAAAAGTTATAATAAACTGCTTTGTGAGAAATGTCATAAGTAGTTATGACAGTGCAGTTTTAAGTTATTAGGGATATAAACCGGATTTCATTTGTGAAAAAAAAAAACAAATGAATGGTGAGTTTGGTTGGTTGACACTTGTCCCATACACATACATAAGTCAGAGGTGTATGTAGATGTTTCTTGCTTGACATTATATTTATTATATACTAGCTAACCCGACAGACCTTGTCCTGTCTTTATTAAAAACACTGAGTTCGAACACTTATTTTACATCATATTTGACGATATTTGCATCACGCATTCTGTCAATTCTATCTCCAACGCATAATGAATGAATTTTACGTAAATTTACATAAATTGAATGAATTTTAATGTATTAAAATCGTGTTATGGATTTCCACAGTTGCAAAATTGGAGGCCAGGCTAAAGAAACAGCCGGCCTCCGGTAACGCTCAACCTTCAACGTCGGGCAAAGTAAGTGTAAATTTTTGTTTATGTTTAACTGCTTCATAATTACAGAAATATGTTCGTATTTTTCTATTTATGATATCTTCTATACACGCAATTCGTCAGATTTATGAACAGGTATCATCGAATGCCTATCCAATTTCTAAGAGACACTATGAGAAGTTTATCTTAATAAATATTTAAATGTTTTATTAATATATTTATCATTATATCTCTCGTCAAGTGTAAAGAGTAAAACTCAACAAGTTCATTTTCAATTAACAGGAACTACCATCAACATCTGGCTACACGTCTTCGTCACAATACGTGGTGTACGCAAATTATGTACTTCTCGGTAAAAGATCTCCCGCCGTAGATATACGAACCGATGGCGTAGTTCTCGACTTTCACAAGTGCTTGTAACAGCCTAGACTGAATAAATGATTTTGATTTGATTTGATTTATGTTATAAGTTTATAATAATACTAGCTGTTTGCCCACGTAAGAAGTAGCTTCCAATAGGTGTAATATTTTTATTGAAATCAGCCCAGTAGTTAGGAGCCTTTTCAATGCACACAACCAAAAAATCATCTCTTTATTAACTACTTAAAAAGGAGGTTATCAATTCGAGGTTTATGTATGTAATATCTTCAATAAAATTGGAACCCCAATTGTGAATACACCAACAATTTTATTGAGGTCAATGCCAGACATATCACAAGATAAATATCATGTATGGAGAAAGAAATATAGATTTTCTGATAGTGCTGTTTTATTAGATTGTATAAGACGGGTATTAATGAGAAAGATTTTGATAGTTAGGTTTTTCACCTACCTATATTTCTTTAGCCCATAGTTGACCCATGTCCAGGAGGAACTGAAGAAAAATGGATATCAAGTGCACGGACGACATAAGCAGCCAAAAGTAAAGGGTAGACATCTTGAGGCTAAAAGACAACCAGCCTATATGCCTTATGTCAAAGAAGTGACCGACAAGATTGACCACGTACAACGTGATTACTCTGTGCCGACAGTATAATGCTCCTGGCTTAAAGGTAAATAACATCGTGGGAACGCCGAAGGATGTTTTGCCCTTACAAACACTTGGCGTGTACAAGATTGATATAAGAATAGTGTATAATATAAGTTGTGGTTGTTGTTACATTGATCTGATGAAACGATCGATAACTGAAAGAGTCTACGAACACATCACAGCTGTAAAATACCGCCAGGTACATAAATCGGCGATCGCAAAACACTTACTGGAAAGAAACACAAACCATTGAATTCAATCGTACACGGGTATTTTCCGCGGATCGTCATTTCTGTTAGCGGATTGTGCGTGAGGCGATTGAAATCAAAAAACATCTCAGCAATTACAACCGCGAAGATGGTTTTAAATTATCAACAACGTGGAATCCAGTGATAAAAAACTTTTCGCGGTTGCCGGAACAGGGATTCCGTTAGTGTTGTGTACCTGTACCTGGGGAAAAAACTGGACGGTGGAAGAGGATTCCACTTCAGAAGAGGAGACGTAGCATCACAGAAACAGTCTGCCCGTGAACACGGCTGGTGTAACCTGGTCGAAACGTAGGGAAATATAGGTAGGTGAAAAACCTAACTATTGCGTTTATACCCGTCTTATATAAAATAATATAATATAATGCAACGCGAAAGTCTGTGCTGTTAGTAGTAGTAGATAGTTCATAGTGCTGTTATACTTCTTACTAATGACACGGCTGGCACACCTTTTGTGTTTCGATTTTATTGAATATAAAAATTTGTGGTATTCATTCTTCCTTTACAGTTTTTATTGTTTTTTTTTATAACGATGTTTTTGAATTACGTTTATTTTATTTTAATTGTGTTTTTTCAATATTGTTATACTTAAAGTAAAACCGACAGTATTTCGTTGATAGAAGTCCTTCAACGAGTTTTTTTTCGTGTTTGACAGGATCACCAAAAGTTAACCAACAACAGGGATGCTTGCATAGCATTAATAGCATCGACATCGGGCCAGCTCACGACAGCAACGAAGAAGCCCATAGCGACGACGGCAGCTGAGTCCACAGCGACGACGTCGTCCGAGCATAACATCGCAAACGGTAATAATACAATCTGTTCCTCTTTTCTTCCTTAAGATTCATTTGCATTGATGTCAATTATATGATAAATTATAAATATACGAATTCCCATTTTCTAGATTCCGATGATCTGTAAATTCTGTCTCTAGAAGAGATGTAACATCTTGAGGAGTTCCTGGACGCAGACATTGGTGAAG
The DNA here is from genome assembly GCA_918026875.4 of Diatraea saccharalis. Lineage (NCBI taxonomy): Eukaryota > Metazoa > Arthropoda > Insecta > Lepidoptera > Crambidae > Diatraea > Diatraea saccharalis. Next base: position 27,318,967 of record OU893333.1, on the reverse strand, counting down.
CGATAAAATATAAATATCTCATATCAGTAAAATCAATTTTGTAGATAATTACACTAAAACGTGTTAAACGTTTTTATAGTAACCCAGAAGGACCCTATTCACTATTGCCTAAGTAGGTATGGGTTATTTGCACTCGGGAATATAGAGGTCGGCATGTCTGCCGGCGTCTCCCTTTCCACTTTTTGGCAGTGCGCAGTAAAAAAACAACTATATGTGTTGTAGGGACACATATGCCTACATGTACATGTACAGTTTAGTTTACAGTTTATAAACAATTTGTTAGCGTCTGTAGAACAAAGACTTTTTAACTAGTCGCTAATATACGGAGTTAGGCTTGCCCGCGTGGTCCTGTTTTATACATTTACACTTTTCTCTTGTATCACTTTGTATATTGATAAAAAATGGGTTGAAATCCGCTGCGTAGTTTAAGAAATTTCAGCGTCTGGGTTTGCCATTGTGGCTCCACTCGTGCGATCCAGATCTAATGGGGCGTGAGGGTAAGTCGTAAAAGAATTAAAATTTGTTGTCTATGTTTTGCACATTGTTTTTTTATTTGTTATCAATAATATTTCACAATTTATAAAATACATTTCCAAGCATATTACAAACCACCAATATTTTAATCTACGTGCCATAGTTCGCTATATACATATATATATATATAAGGTATTACAATATGATTTGGTTGTTGCGATCCAGCACACAGAAATAGTGCTTTAAATTTGTTTTTTATATTTTTTTCGATAAGTAAAACTTCGGGGTAACAAGTATTTCACAGTGCACTCGCACTTTTCACCTTTCTCTATTCTATTGTTTATACTTTATCTGATCAATTATTTTTAAAAAAGCTTCTACAATTTTTCTTTATAATCCTTCAAAGTAATGTAAATACTAAATGTTTTTTAATATTGGTATAGATCTACACCTACAAGTAAAACCGACGGTAATTCGTTGACAAAAGACATTTAACAAGTTTTTTATGGTTGACAAGATCACCAGGTAGAGGTATCGTCGGAGAAAATCGAGACCGAAAATTGTGTTGTAAGTTTAAATAGACATTTGAAAGTAAACCCGTCAGTGTTTCGTTGACAGAAGTCACTCAATAAGTTCTTTTCTATTAACAGATCATCGGGGATGCTAGCGTAGCGGAACCGATGGCATCGATATCGGCCCAGCCCACGTCCTCCGCGGAAGAGCTGACAGCGACGTTGTCGACAGACCAAAACATTTTTTCGTACACAACATTCCAAAGGGTAATACAATCTATTCCTTTTTTCTACCTTTAGATTCGTTTACATTTTCTAGATTCCGATGGCCTGCAACTTCTGTCTCCAGAAGAAATGAAAAATTTGGAGGAGGTTTTAGACGCAGACATTGGTGATGGGGTAGGATATAAATGCCTCATACTAGTAAAAACAATTCTGTAGATAATTTCAACCAAACGTGTAATACGTTTTTATATGTACCCAAAAGCTACTCATTATTGCCTAAGTCTGGGTTATATGTACTCGGGAATATATAGACGCTGACATGTCTGCCGGCGCCGGAGTTGAAAGCGACGTCGTCGGAGGAGCTGACAGCGATAGATGAATGAACAGCTTTCCGCCAGCGGCTTCGCCCGCGTAGTCCTGTTTAATGCAGTGTGCATTAAATGTCGCTGAGTAATTTAAAGATTGAAATGCCGGGCTGAAATAATTATCAGTAAATGTAAGTCCTTGATTGTGTTGCAATTTATTTAAATTAACAAGCAATTATTGCTAATTGGCATTTATTATTATTATTATTGGCAAAAATAGTGTCTTGTTTTCAAACGCTTTTCTAATTAATTTTATAACATGACAACATTCAACTAAGACATGTATATATTTGCAAGAGTAGAGGGATAACAAAGATGATTTATTTGTGATAACGTATTGTAATGTGCCTAGACAATCCAGAGGTATGTTTGATTCAAAAACTCATATGTATGTTATGATTGGATACACTAATGCCAGCGATGTTACATTTAATGAAGATGACTTATATCATAAAGAAACCTGTAAAGAACATATCGACTATAATAACAAGGAGCAAGACACTAATGGTATAAAGATGAGTTTTAACATTGTGAGCTTTGTATTTTAAATAGTTTTTGTTGGCGAATTAACATTTCGTCACACAATACAAGCTACTAACTTTACTGGGGAAACATTATAAGATTTTAGTTCTAAACTTATAAATCTTCTTCTCATGGCTCCACATTGACCGAGCTCTACTAACTGCATTGCTAAGAAATATCAAGATACGTTATTATCGTGATAGAAGTCGGAATCATACGATGAAGAATACCAAAATATAAAACGTGTGACGAGACAACACAATGCGTGGCGTAAACTGGAAAGTACCCGTGACAATCGAATGTAAATGAGATTATGACGATATAAAAATCGATCCCAGTTGAACTATTAGCTATAACTTTAAATTAAAAATGACAAATTTTTATTTTTGTTACATAACCTTCGCATAGATTTATGACATCCGGACTTTTTTTTTAGATAATTTAAGGTTCTACAACTTTTCTTTAGCAAGCATTCGTATATCTATTACCGTTTAGACAGCGTTCACAAAAACAGGCACCATTGGAGGTACTTCTATGGCTAGGAAAGCTTTTAGTGGGATAAAAAGTCAGCTAATCTAAAAATCCGTTTAGTTGTTTCGGCGTGATTGACGGAAAAACATCCAAATATCCAAACAAAGAAACTTTAACATTTTTAATATTAGTAGGATTACAAACAGATTTATTTTTATCACTAAGCAGTTAGGCTTGAAAAGGCTTGCTCGGTGATAAAAATAATACGACAACTTGCGTGCATACAGTCTAGATAAAAGTGGGAGGCATTCGCCGTTCAACCCGCGGTGTGGGAGCCACCCAACTAAGAAGATCATGAGGAACAAAAAATTATATTCACCAACTATTTTATTAAATAAAAATAAACAGTTATTAAAAATAGAAACAATATTACAAAAAAAAAAAAAATATTCCTTGCAATCAGCTTCCAGTTAGCATTTAAAAATATTATATGATTAAGATTTTTTGGAAGAAGCCGATTCCTTCTCGAATTAGTAGTCATGCCAGTTTTCGAAAAAATTCTCTCGGAGGGAACAGAAGTGGCTGGTATACTTGAATATTTTAAATGCATTTGATACAAACCAGGGCTATTTGTTTTCATGCTTTTCAAATATAAGAAACGATCGCTTTTTCTGTCAAATAGTGGCAATTCTAAGAATTGTCTCAAAGTTATTATGTTCTCCGTTGTACTCGTAGTTATAGCACGATAATTGGCTTTTTTTTGCTCAAAGTAATCCCAAATTGATATTGTGTTTATTGTATTTTGATAAGATGATACTGGAGTTGGTTCTTGTTCACTTGTCGTTGGGTTGTTTTGTGAAGTCAATGACAATTCTTCTAAGCAACGTTGTTGAGCGTTTGTACCGTAGGATTCTACTCCAAATCCCAACTTTTTAAAACGTGGATCGAGAAGACATACTATAGCTACATGTTTGTTGCTTTCCAAAGTATGTAGTGAAGAAGTAAGTAGTGAAAAAAAAAAAAAAGTACCAAGATGGCGTTGCAGGACTTCTAGCAAACTTTCTTTTATTTGGGATCCAGTTGGGGTTTCTGTAATGGTCGTGTTCAAATTGTAAAAAAGCCCTCGTAGTAATGAGATTACTAATCCCATCGAAGCATATTTTTCTCCGGATAGTTGTTCCGTAATTTATTTAATGTACTTCCAAAGCGCCACACAGTCCATTAATATTTTCCAATCAGCGTTTTCAAGAGGTGCTGGAGCGCTATCAATTTCAGTTGACGCTACTGTAAGGGGTGCTTTGACTTCACATAGTCTTACGAACATTATATATTCCACCTCGTCTCTACATATTGTTTAATTTTAAAAACTGGCATACTCATCTGTTTTTGTTTCTCTGCTAGAATTTCTGTACTTTTGGCATTATGGCGGAAGTGACCAACAATTTTCTTGCATTTTTGAATTAAAATTTGAAGGTCTTGGTATCCATTAATTGTTTATTTGACACTTAAATTTAGAGTGTGTGCAATGCATAGATGATGATGTTTTTGCAATTGCTGGTCAATTGCTTTCTTCACATTTTGTGCATTATCTGACACTATTATTACAATTTTCTTCAGAATATTAAATTCTTCAAAAATATGCCGTAAATATTCTGCTATGGCAAGTAACTGTAATGTACGATTTATTAAAATCAGATATCCATATATCTGTTGTAGCAGAACAATAAACGACAACGTTTAAAATCTCTCTTAGACGTGCCATAGTTTGATTGTAGTGGTTGAGTAATATAGTTTGAGTAAGCACTTTTCTGCTTGGTGGTACATACACTGTATCACTACCACATATTTCTTTTTGTAAGGTTTTAATAAAGTGGAAGAATCCACTATTTTCAACTACGTGCAATGGTTGATAATCTACGCAAATCATTTTTACGAGTGCAGAGTCAATATATTTCCTTTGCTGCTGATTTAGTACTTTTGTTACAAAGGTGGAAGACAAAGCTGTCTGTTCAAATTTTTTTTCAGGGGCGCACTCCCCTTAAAATAACCTGCTTCTACCGTAGTTGAATTTTGCTCCAGATTGCCTTCAAAGATACAATGAATTCTTTTTAAGTGTTCGTGTAGATTCGTTGTGTTTCCACAAAGTTTGATTTTTTTATTACACAGTTTGCACGATGCCTCTTGCTTTGTTTTATCAAAATGAGATCATACTTAACTTTCCCTTAGCTTCATATTGACGAAATCTTAATATCAATCAGTACAAATAATCCGTCTCGCGCACTAATGTTTTGTACTCTAATTTGTATTTGTTGACATAAATCTATAAGATTCGTCCATCGGGAATTCCCCGACCAAAGAGTAACGTTACCTTTTTGTCCGTGCAAGTATTCCAGGATTGCCATAATAAGTAATAGAAAATCTATTAATAATATTCACACCCGCGATCCGTTATGGGTTGCTGAGCCATCGAATTAAAGTAAGTAGGTACTATAATAACGTTTTAAACAATTCCCCATTGCTAACGTTTTAAGAAATAATCGATGGTTAATCGTCGATTAGGAAACCATAATCGATAGCAATCGATTATTTGAATAATCGACTAATGGTAATCGATTCCGCACACCATTACACCTGCGTCCACATGCATCGTCGGCGGAGGGAAGTCAAGTTCTTCTGTAATTAGAAAGGAGCATTAAATTTGCCTAATTTATACATATAACATAATGTTATCATTCTCGCTGCAAGGTGTCTTAAAATGAGGGAAAATATATTAGCTGTAAATTTGCAATTATTAAGCATTATCTATATTTAATTACTAATCGAAGAAAATTAACTGAAACATTTATTTAATTTACTCGCAACAGGTAAAACTTTATTACAGCCAGGTTTGTAGAGCTTCATGGAGTTGCACCTGCTTAAGCTTCACTGACATTCGCATTCTTAATCTTTAGCTTGATCTGAAAATAAAAAAACATATTTTTTTTAAAAGAGTCATTATTAGACCAATTTATCAATAACTCCAAGTGTGAGTATATACTACACCTCAGCCTCGCGGTGACGTCGGCCTGCTCACACTGATTAACGCTCCGTTTCGTATTGAACGTTGCAAGACGCTCCTCCTGCTAAAGATGTTTTTTTTTTCAATTCAATAAACTTAATCAGTATGAATATAATTTATTGGAACATTAAAACTTTATCAAGCGTATCTCTTATCGCCGTACGATGATTCACGAGTGCAAATAACCCAGACTAGCGTCCTTGCGGGTTAATATAAAAACGTATAACACGTTTGAGTGTAATATCTATAGAAATGTTTTTACTGATATGAGGCATTTATATCTTACCACATCACCAATGTCTCCGTCTAGAAACTGCTCTAAATGCTGCATCTCCTCTGGAGACAGGAGTTCCAGATCATCGGAATCTAGAAAATGGGAATTCGTATATTTATAATTTATCATATAATAGACATCAATGCAAATGAATCTTAAGAAAGAAAATAGAATAGATCGTATTACCGTTGGCGATACTATGGTCGGCCGACGTCGTCGCTGTGGGCTCCGGCGACGTCGTCGCTATTGGCTCCGCTGACGACGTCGCTGTGGGCGCCTCTGCTGACGATGTATGCTGGGCCGATGTCGATGCTAGCGACTTCACTACGCTAGCATCCTCGATAGTCACTTCTGTCAACTAAACACTGACTTCTTTTACTTTCAAATGTGTATTTAAAATTACAAGACAATTTTCGGTCTCAATTTCCTCCGAAGATGGCGGAGACTCGTTCGGTGATCCTATCAACCATAAAAATAAAAACATTGTTTGTGATATCGCGAAAATCTTGTTGAGTTTGACTCTCTACAGTTGACGAGCGATAAGTGTTTACAGATATAATGATAAATATTTAAATTTAAATATTTAAATTATTTAAATTTAAATATTTATTATAAACTTCTCGTAGTGTCCCTTGGAGATTGGATTGGCATCCGATGATACCTCTTCATAAATAGGAAAATACGAACATATTTCGGTAGGTATGAAGCAGTTAAACATAATTAAAAGTTACACTTACTTTGCCCGACGTTGAGGGTTGAGCGTCACTGGAGGCCGGCCCTAGCCTGGCCTCCAATTCTGCAAATGTGGAAAAACAAACCGTGATTATAATACGATAAAATTTAAAACGTTACAGATCACTTTCGTTAAATTTAAAAAAAAACTTACTCCCGCTTTGCAAACGATTATTTTTAGGGCGACGATGTCTTGGATAGGTTCCCGGTTACGCGCCTGCGCGAACGCAATAACGGTGAGCGCAAGCAGCTCCCCTAACTTAATCTGGAAATATTTTTTTTGTTATTATCTAAGTAAATATTATTATTTTTGCCATAAATAAATACTTAATATCGTTCGAGGATATATCTTCTCACCTTGGCCTCGCAGCCCATCTCCTTTGCTAGTTCAGCGGAGGCGTCGGCCTGGTCGCCCCGACGCTCTCGCTCGTAATGGGCGTTGCGAGCGTGACGTTCATTCTGCAAGTAATATATTTAGGTCAAACCCTGTAAAAACCTGTTATATAAGCTAAGAAAAAATATTATTTGATATATAAACTTGTCGATATTTTTTTTCACGAAATAAAATAAAAATTCCAATTGGATTTAAAATTAAACGTTTAAAGAAAATAATAAAAATAAGTTATCATATTAACCCGAGTCAGTGGAATCCTGTTGTGACCAGTTGGTCTACCACGCTTGCGTTCTGGACCGCTTGAAATATGTTTGACGTGCTGCAATAAATAAAATATAGATATTTTTCTCGTCAGCCAATAATTTTATACAAATTACAGATAAAAAATGCATCGTTATTTTAGTGACTTTAAGTCGCACCGAAATATATAGTTTTTGTGATATCCAGATTCTTTCAAATCGGTCAAAATTCTAGTTTTTCAATTACGCTGTAATTTTTTAAAAGTGTAGTACTACTGACCAAGGGAGTTGCCTTTTTGACATCAAAATTATGAAATTGAAAACGAAATGGGCATATGCCTATTTTAATTTCTTTCTCAATAATTGATGACGGGACTCAAGCGAATCAAAACCTATAGGGTGCTTCCCGTGAACTCAGAATCTTGAAATTGGGTACGAACCAATGTAATAGCACAAATAAAGAAAAATTGGGAAAACCGTAAATTTCTCTTGACATTAATATAATAAAAATATTTTTAATAATTTTCAAGTAACTAACCCTTGCCTCATGAACGCGTTAATGTATTAAATTTAAATTCATATGAAATACTCTAGTCTATAATACCTTTTAAGCTGTAACAAAATCAAACTTTTATGTCAACACAATCAAAAGAAACTGCAATTTAAGCTGCATATTTTTAAACTCGCAACTACTCGCAAGGGAATCAAAACCTAAAGGTTACTTCAATCGACCTAGAATCTTGAAATTTGAAACCACACATATTTGACTAGCCAATCAGAGCTAAACAACTTTGTAAGGGACTTGAATTAGACGAAAACAAATTCAAGACCCAGTTCCATGGAATACATGAATTGTTCGCTTTTACTTTTCACCAATTTCCATACAAAAAAAAAGCTATGTTTATCACAAATGCGGATGTAATATATTGTTGCAAATCAAATGTTTTACGTGTTTTAAAGTTTCTTCCCGTAAAAATGGGTTTCACAAGTGATGAATTCCAAGAATATGTTAATCAGTGAATTCTTAAATTTAAAAAACGTGTGGAGTTTTAGATGAGAACCAACTCTACTTGCAGACTATTATTGGTCTCTCCGGATCCTCCTGCAACTACAACTTACTACAATTTTAAAAAGTTTAGTAATAGATAATTGACACTTATGCTATTATTTTTACGCATTTTCCAAGTATTTTCGCTACGTTTAAAAGACTGTTTAACTTCGGAGTTGATATTATGTTCAGAAGCTTTTACATGTAATGTTTGTATGGGGGTAAGTATGTATATTTGTCAAATTATGGTATGAGTAGGTACATTGCGATAAATAAACTGATTTACTATAAAACCCAGTTACCTAATGATAAAATAACCAAACATAATAACAAAGTGTGGTTTAAGTGCGCTAAAAAGTAAAAAATAAGTTTTTTAAGTTAAACGAACCCAGTAAAAACTAAATAAATACACAGTAAAAAAGTTTGTCGATATTTGAAAAGTAAGTTTGAGTTGTAATAAAATACTTAATTTAAAACTATCTTATGGATATATTATTGACATATTCAGGGTAACTGATTGTTCGAAAAATTTGTTTAGAGTCTTAAACAACTATAATTAAACCAGTGGTTACTATTGTGTCCTTTAAGGGGTCTTTAATATCTATACCTAACCGAAACTGAAACTATTGAACCCATTGAGTTGTTTTGGTACACATGTACCAAACGACAAATTGATTCAATAGATTTGGGTCGGATTTATGACAAACGGACAGGCGAGGTTTAAGAGGGTTTAGTTTTTTTCTATTTTACGTACCTGTGCACTTGCCATCGACAACCTGCTCTAACTTCTTATTTATAATGCAGTAGAGTAGGACCAACGACGATATCTTGACTACGCCCCCAGACAACAAGCGTGAGAATATATTAATATTTTTTTCCCTATCAACTCTATCTAGCTATGCTATTTAGCATAAAAGGATTATATGGAAACTAGCGAGACAGTACTTAGCTATTCAGCATATATAAAAAAAGATAACAACCACATTAAAACATTTATTAGTTAAATGAGAATTGTTTTCATTTGGATAACTATTAACAAATGAGTATATTTTGACCAAACCGTTTCAAAATAAAACAATTACACATTCCTTAAGAAGACATGACATTATAATCATTATTATTGTCATTAACAATGAATAATAGCAATGCTACGTTTTTTGCTTTTAGTTTAATTTAATGATATGCTTAACGGCATTTTAATAGTGATAATTATTAAATGATAATGTTTAATGAGGACTCTGGAATATGAAATCAGTAGAATATTCGGATGCATAATTACTTTCATGTAGTTTCCGTTTTGATTGCTCAAGAATTTTTGATAAAAATGTGAAATCTAAATATTGATTGCTCATGAAAATAAACGTAGTTCAGCGGATTTGTATAAACTTTCATTCGTAGGATTAATTTCCAATTATGTTTATTAAAACATTGGCTTTATTGTTTTACTTAATTTTCTTAGTGACACACTTAATACTAATTCTGCTTATAAGCTTCATTAGCGTAAATTTAAATCTAATCTAGCGCATAGATATAGAATAATAGAGCTCGTGTAGCTTTAACTGAAGAATGTTAGAAGTGACCTAGAACCTACGGATCTATCACAAAATTACATAATTGAACTTCGCATTCTGGCAGTGAGTATTTGAATGAAATTTTAAGACAGTACAACGTGGCATACTTTCTTTTATTTACGCATAACAGCTTAAGCCTTAAATTTTAAGCATAATTTAGCTTACGAGTGTCAAACTATTGTGCTTAGAAAATTAAAAACTGACCAAAATAGCGAATTATTCATTTTATTATATATTTTCAAAATAATGTCCATCAATACAAGACTGCATCTAAAAAGTATGGATTAAGTCAAAGAGGATCCTACTGCGAGGTTGATTCTTGCAAAATTTTCCAAAATAAATGCCAATCACCTGTTAGTGTACCTTCCTTTACTAATATAATCTAACATAGTCTACGGTCAGTTACGCAGTTTTTGGGCCTTGGTCAAATAATGAGGTAACCAATACAAAGTTCCTTGACCGGAAAATGCTCATGGAGGATTTTATGAACTTGACCATTATTCTGTTTTGTTTGACTCTATTATGTAGCATAGTAAACAGTGGTTTAAGATGCGGCTGGTAGAAGCTACCGCTAGTTCAGTATGAATAAATAGAAGAGAATGTTTCATTTACCATTAAAAGTAAAACAAATGAAATCAATAATATTAGCAAAGAATTTCATTTTCAAAATCAAAACTTATTTATATATTATATTGATTGAATTATCATGGTCACTTGTATAACATTTAAGCATAACATCCTAAAGCGAGGGTCAAACTGAAAGTTCTTAGAAAATCAAAAACTGATTACATTAGCCAGTTATTAGTTTTATTATATCTTTTCAAAATATTGTCCATTCACGTCAATACACCGCTGCATGCGATGGAACCACTGGGAAAAGCACTTTGCCCACTCGTCCTTAGGGGTCTCTTCAATGGCATCGCGATACGCAGCCACCGCTTCTTCAGCATTCATAAACCGCTTTCCTTTAAGTTTTTCTTTAATTTTTGGAAATAAATAAAAATCACAAGGCGCGAGGTCGGGGCTATACGGCGGGTGACCCAGTAATTCAACGTTTGATGTCGCCAAATAGTCGATCGTTCGCTTGGCGGTGTGCGACGAGGCGTTGTCGTGGTGAAGGAGGATCCTACTGCGAGGTCGTTTCTCTCGAACTTTTTCCAAGACAAGTGGCAAACAATTGGTAGTGTACCATTCTGCAGAAACTGTTTTTTGATCCTCTAACACAATTGTTGCAAAATGACCTATCCTTCCAAAGAACGAGGCCACCATTTTTTTTCCCGCACTTCGATCTCTCTTCACTTTAGTTGGCAACTCCTCGAAAGGAAACACCCACTGAGCAGATTGTCTTTTGGTTTTAGGATCATAACAGTAAATCCAGCTTTCGTCACCTGTTAGTATGTCGAACACAGCATTTGAGTCACCTCCGTTAAATCTTTCAATCATTTTACGACACCAATCCACACGATGGAGTTTTTGAGCCTCAGTCAAATTATGAGGTATCCACCGGGCGCAAAGCTTCCTGACCGCTAAATGTTCGTGGAGGATTTTGTGCACTTGACTCATACCGATGCCTAAGCTTGTCCGAATCTGTTGATAGGTCACTCTTTTGTCAGTCTCTATCATACGCCGCACAACACAGATGTTATCTTCAGTCGTCGCCGTAGAAGGCCGTCCCTCACGTAAATCATCAGTGAGATTAGTGCGACCACGTTTAAACTCATTAAACCAGTTGTAAACAGTCGCACGAGATGGGGCTTCATCGTGAAAGGCCAATCGTAGTCTATCATAACTTTCTTGTTGACTTAAATGACATCGAAAGTCATAAAAAATCATTGCATGAAAATTTTCTCGTGTTAAATTCATGATGACGTGACACAGACAATTTTCAATTTGCCGCCAAATCGTAAAACAAATGACAAATGAATGAAATATATACTCAGTAATATTGGCAAAGAGTTATATTTTCAAATTTTAGAATTATTTTTTTATTATATTGTTTATAAGTGGCCAGTTCTAAGAACTTTCTGTTCGACTGGGTTAAGATCGGGAGATCGAGAAGGCCAGGGCACACTCCTTATTTCCGATTGCTGGCTAAGCCACTCTTGTACTACACGCGCACGGTGTATGGGACAATTATTTGAAAAAAACAAAAACAAAGCTTGATAGTTCATCCTTCGGATACACCGTGCGTACCGAAGGCAACATAACTGGACAATCGTACAAGGAATTGCTGGAGCAATTCCTTGTACGATTGTCCAGTGGCTCTCCCGTCGATATACCTAGCCAGTCAGCACTCATCCAGCGCCACATGTTTACAACGATTCTCCGAGAATCGCTGTTGGGACGCACGTACCTGGGGTCATATTAAGTACAGTCCATATGCCATAAATTCTGACGACCATGTTCGCTGGACTTAAAACATTTTTTGTCAGAAAATATGGCATTTTCAAAATTAAAATCGCGATAATCACGTGCGAACCTAACACGGGCCTATTTCTGGGCAGTGTTAAATATATATATTTTTTGCGGGTTTTCTGTGGTGTATACCTGCTTTATGGAGTCCCCTTCTTATAGTCCTCACGCTGCAGTTTTATTTAGACGTAAAATGGGACTTTTTAGTGAACGGAAGCTCTTGATATGTATTTATCATATCAGATACTCGCCCAGGAGTTAATATAGACGGTGGATGAGCTCGGGGCTGATCTTCGATAGCATCTCGCTGTATCTAGCGGCGAACTGTCTCTCTCTGCAAAATTAAATTAGAGTTGTTGTATTTTAATAAATTATATAAAATCATGTTTTGCATAAATTATTTTTTTTAAAGACAAAATTTATTCAAGTTGAAGTCACAGAATACATCTTATTACTCATACGACGCAATTGGTGAAATTTTTACATACTGCATTAACTGCATAAAAAATAATTTGCATTGCTTATTTCAAAATAATGCGCTCTATATAAATATGAGTATTATAACAGTTTTGTTTTGATTGTAAGATAATCTTAATAATAAGCCTTTATTCAGAGAATCATTAAATTTACATGTCAAATATACTTATAATTAATACAATTCCATTCAATTACACAGTTATCTTGTTAAGTCAGATTATTTAATTTATGCTTATATATGTCGATATTGAATTTAATTATTTATTTATGGCAATGTTAGATTTGATATGTCAATATTTAATAATTAGTTTCGTTGGTTAACTCTGTTTGCCTTTTGGCATATGCCTCCCCCAATCTTTCTTATTTTTTTTAATGTCAATCTAGTCCATGTCACTCTTGCAGGTTTTGCTAGTTCGACTTTTGTTGCCAATGTCTCCCTCTCCTCCTCTTCCTATCTCTGAATATCCAATTCAGTATCGTTTTACTTCACTTTTCTGTGCCTCTTATAACATAACCTGCCCATCTCCACTTTTCTTTTATTACCTTTTCAGTAACATCTATCATTTTGGTCTTTGCTCTAATTGTGGAATGCCTTAATTTTTTGCATTTTCGAAATACTTAATATGCTTCTTTTCATCTCTCTTTGGCAAGTCCTTCTTTTTCTTAGGTGGGATCTATTAAGTGACCATATTTCGCATCCATAAGTAAGAATGGGAAGTATGCAAGTATTGAAGAGTTTTCCCTTTAAGCTTGCAGGGAATCTTTTATTTTTGATGATTTCCTTTAGTGACTAATAGCTCTTCCAGGCTCCACTTATTCTTGTTTCGAAAAATTATGTAATTTTATTTAAGTACTTATATTCTATTTTGTCGTTACTCACCAAAATTAGAAGTTTTTTTTTTATTCGTCATGACCTTGGTTTTCGACATATTCTTGGCTAACCCCACTTTTCTGCTTTGCTCATTAAGCTCTTCTACCTTTTTTTGGAGCTTGTTAGCACAGTCTGAAAATATAACGAGGTCATCAGCAAATCTTAAGTGTATCAGCTTCTGACCATTTATTTTAATGCCATATTCCTCCCAATCCAGTTCGCGGAAAATACCCTCTAAAACCGCCGAAAACAGCTTTGAAGACAACGGGTCACCCTGTCGAATTCCTCTCTTTATTGAGAACTCCGCTCCTTCCCTATCCAATCTCTCTCTTGTACTATTTTGGTATAATTTTATAATTGTGTTTTTTTATGGGATTGGGGGCAGACGAACAGACGGATCACCTGATGGTGAGTGATTACCGCCGCCCATGAACATCTGCAACACCAGAGGAGCTACAAGCGCGCTGCCAGCCTTTGAGGAACGAATATGCTCTACGCTTGAAAGTTTGTACGTCGTATCGGTCCGGAAATTCCGCTGGCGATAAACTGTTCCAGAGTTCGGCTGTGCGAGGCAGGAAACTTATAGAAAAACGCAATGTTTACATATTTCATATCCACATCTTGGTATGTTAGTGCTTTCCAGATTGTGGAGTGATCCAGCGAATCGAACGCCTTATTATAGTCCACAAAGCAGCAGTACAAGGGCATGCCATATTCTTTTGATTTTTGAAATAACTGTTTTACTACCAGAATATGATCCATTACAGAGTAGTGGCTACGGAATCCCGCTTGCTCCCGTGGTTGGTTCTCGTCAAGTACTTTTGTTATGCGATTCAGTATGACCTCTGCAAATACTTTGTAATTATTTGACAGTATACTTATGGGTCTTTAGTTGCCTATGTCATTTCTGTCGCCTTTTTTGTAGAGGAGAGTTATTGATGATGTAGTTCATTGCTGCGGTATTTCCTCGGACGTGAGTTATCAAATGGTTGGAGCACTTTGAAATAAGGGAGTCGTATTTATTCTGGATTGTGGGTCTGAAAGTATACCTTCTAGATAATTTCCCATTGATTCATTTAGTCTCTGCTGCCAGGGTGTAGCTTTATTATGTAACTTTTTTCTCGTAAAGTTTCTTGATATTTTCTGTTTCTCCATCTTTAATTTACATCTCACCATTCTGTGGTTGGTGTTAGAATTGAGGTTGTGAATAGATAATCTAACAAAATTGGAATGTTTTTCTATTTACATAATATAAAATATACATAAAACTTTATATTTTAATGACTTACCGAAAAATTTAATTCTTTCGAAATCTGCGAAATATTTCTTCCTTGTCCGCTTAAAACTCATATTTAATTCCTCTCTTCTCTTGTTAAATTACGCGCCATTATTTTTGAATTACACAATAACACAACACACGATAGTCCAGTTAAAAAAGAGGTTCCGAAGTGGCAAGAATCGAAGTCAAATAAACAAAGCCGAGGTTTCGTGGAACCAAGAATCGGAGTCCGGGTAGCATACACAGTCGAAAGATTTACAATATAATATCACAATTAGATGCGTTGACAATGAGCGAAACGCAAATTGCAACTAAAAACAAACAAACCAAAAAGTGTTCATACAAAGCTAGAAAATTACAATACAATTTTAACTTCATAAATTACAAGGAAATTTTCGACATTTCGTCAACTAAAAGGCAAAATGGAAAGGGTAATTGGAAATTCTTAATAAAAGGTCAAGTATTGCAATCTATAGGTATATATCATCTAGTTAATGAACTCATTTCTAAGTCAACTTCTGAAATATAATTGCAATTTGACAATGTTCCCGCTCTTCTCATTGGTAGACTGAGACACGCGTCCGCATACACAACGGCAATAGCCCCGCCCAAAACAAAATGGCGCCCAACATATAACGCAAAAGCAAATGTGAGCGTTTGTAGGTATCATTTTAATCAAGTAAGGTCATAGAAATTTCAAATATACCAGTTCGTTCAGAAAATTTTATTTGAAAGTTTTGTAAAGAAAACTGTATAATCCAAAATAGACAAAACAACATGGTAAAAAAAATCATGGTATTTGAAAATGTTATGAATACCTACAATTTTTTAAAATCTTTCTGAATCGAAAATTTTACGACATTGACAGTTAATGTTATATTCAAATAATTCAGGAATGGTTAAAATTATAATTCAAAATTTTAACCATTCCTGAGTATAAATAGACGTCGAAAAGTAGTTCGAGCGGGAACCTCTTCGATTTTATACAAAATTCGCCAACTAAATAGATTTATTTATTTATTTAAAGTTTACCAACGTTCGTGTTCAACATTACATACATTGTAGTTAGTTATAATAAATTTTATGTTAAATAACTAATTGTCACAAACATTTATAGGTAAACACAACATGCACTAGAATGTAGAGTAAGTAGGAAACTACTCTTTTACGATAGAATATGAGAAAAGGAGTTACACATTCATTTCTACCTATTAATTATTTTAAAAAGAAAAACATGATCAGACTATTCACTTATTTAAGTTAAAAATTTACTTCCACAATTCCATAAAAGTCCTACGGATCTTTGAGTTTGCACATTCTACATATAAGCGAATAAGAACCAAGTACAGTTCTACGCACTCAGTGGAACGCTTAGTGGAGTGACTCTTGCGAGGATATCTGAAGGTACTCGCAGTATAACTTTCTCAATCAGTTGAGGGCAATCTATTTCAAAAAAATATATCTCAATTAGATCTCTACGGTTTTGTAAGGAAGTTACATTGTAATATGATAGGCGGCTCTGGTGTGAGGGCAGTTTCTTTTTAGATATACCAGAACATTGTAAGAGAGGCCATAAAAATCATTTTTGAATTCTATTTAAACGCAAAGAATGTATTGCATAGAGTGGTCTCCAGATAATACTCCCATACTCCTCCCATATAGATTGAGAAAAGTCTCCAACTACAACAACAAACTAATAGGATGTGCTTATGCATGATTTTTCATCACATTAATACAACAAGTATTTATTGTTTAAACTCAAATAATGCAAATTTAAAAGTAAAATCAAATATGAAATGATTTACAATTACCAATACATTTACTCAGTCTAAACTATTACAAGCAATTGAGAAAGTCAAAATTTTATGCCATCGGTACGCAAATCTACGTCGGGAGACCTTGTACCTACTGAGAAAAACCGGCAAGAAACTCGGTAAGGGCTGCTTTTTTCTCTCTGTTTTTCATACAGAGAAGTAAACAAAACCTTGTCTCATTAAACGCGACGCCTTAAAAATTCTAAATTCTTAAACCACTACAATATAATGACGTGCGGAATGAAAAAGCGCCCTCTATAATCTATTATCGAGGAAAAATTGGAAAATGGTAGAACAAGAGCATATCAAAAATACTTTTTACGAATATCATAATTTGTTTGATTTGGTGATTTTATTAGGATCTCAAATAATCGAATTATAATATTCATTAAGTTTTTTTATCGAAAATGCACGAAGTTACATTTTTTTCATAGGTAGAAGTACATAGAAGACGGGAGTGCCGAACTCGAGTCTACGCATATACATGTTTCAAAACCATATTGTGCAATATATATTGGGTACATATATGCAGTATTATACATTTTTGGAAAGGTTATTTCATGCTTATTACGTTACAGCTTTTTAATTTCTAAAGCAGCGACAATTATGTCAGTAAGTAATTAAAAAGTGGCATACCTTATTTTTTACTTTTCTTTTTTTTCGTCTAAGGTTTTCAATATTACCCACGACTCCCCACGCGCAACTTTTTATGTTAATTGATAGTCTAACTATTCAGTAACAGAATACAAAAAAAAAACAGCTGCGGAAGTTTGCGGTTTTAGAAAATATAAGAAATAATGTGTGAAAAGTCGGAAAATAAAAATCAGTATCTTTGGCGGTTTACCACAGACACCGTTCACAAGGACAATAATTATATTACTTTTGGAATATTTTATTTATTTAGCGATAACAAAGGAATCTTATCAAATTTGCACTCGTTATGCGTGAGAAATTACTAGATAATAAGATAATCCTATTGGACAGCTGTCGGAAGACGCACAAGAGTCTCGCAACAAAGACTACAGAAACATGCGACTTCATCATGCCAAAAAATGTTCCCGGTCTGCAACAAATGAAGATGTCTTTAAAATGCTTTTGTGAACGTCAGATCCATATATAACAAGTTTAAGAAAACCATACTTAAGAAATGTAAAAAATCTTGAAGTGGAGGCAATAAAGTCTTTTAAAAGTGGTACCTGAAAGTGAACGCACGTTTACTGACCCTGATCCTGAAGCAATATAGGTACCTACCAAAATAAAAATAATATTGATATTTAGTTATTAGTAATGTTTGTAACGAGTTATATCAATCTCTGAAGCTACAGGCCTAATATAGTTTGTTTGTTCAGCAAAAAAAAATTTTTTTGTATTTTTTATTAATTGGGTAATTTTGTATTTAACCGTAGTTTTAGCCTTTTTAGTCATTAAAACTTGTCTTTCTTTTGGAATTATTTTTTTTACCATTTTATTTTTGTGTTTTCCCATTTTTTTTACTTCTATGACATATAACATATATATGTATATAGAAAAACACTACAAATTATACATCATTTGAATTTCCAAACCTCACTGAATATTTGTAGCAAATTTCATTGCGGTACTACAAAAAATCATGAAGTTATACATTTTTGATCCGATAACGACCGATTCTGCCCACCGTGCGTATACTGGTGTGTGCTAACGACTGCAGATGTAGAAGGAATCAAAGGGTTACAGTGTTTTCAAAAGCAGGGAGGAGCTCCAGTTATTGTTCACCCACGATGAAATGGCCACTGTATCGCAAACCGAACACGCTAATGCTCCATAGAGACTTAATTTATTTTTAACCTACACTTAAAATGATCTGATTGGCGCGCTGTGACATCACGGCACATACGACCGTCGCCTGCGTCCACATGCATCGTCGGCGGCGGGAACATGAAGTCAAGTTCTTCTGTAATTAGAAACGAGCATTTAATTTGCTTAATTATATATATATATATGTCGCATCATCTTTACGAAGATCCGGTTTCAAGGTGTCGCCATCTATGAGGTCCCGGGTTCGATTCCCGGTCGGGTCAATATAGAAAATGAACTTTTCTATATTGACTCGGGTCTGGATGTTGTGGTACCTTCGTTGTCTCAGATACTCCATAATACGGGGGCTTTAGCTACTCATCTTGGAATCTGAGCAATGTATGTGATGTTGTTCAATATTTATATATTTTATTTTAATTGATAATATTACTAATAGCCCCTTCGGACTACCCGCCGATATATATATAATATAATAATATCACTCTCGCTGCAAGGTGACTTTAAATGACGGAAAATATACTGCCTGTAACAATGTTTTTATTACTGTAAGTCACAAAAACTACTTTTTAACTTTTTAAGGGTTGCTATTATCTTTTCCCTGCTGTACCCGGAGGTCAACGAGCGGTTTTTATCGACATACCTACAATCTGTTTACTACGTTTAAAATATATATTTTAAATACTTTCTATTAATACGATGATATTTGAAATGGTTTATTTAATTTATTAACTGTAAATGTACATGCATGTGGATGCATAAAGCATATTTATCTATATTACATTGCTAAACAAAGAAAATTTACTGAACATATTATTAAACTTACTCGCAACATGTAAAACTTAATTCCAGTCAGGTTTTGTACAGCTTCCTGGCGTTGTGCCTGCTTAAGCCTCACTGACATTCACATTCCCAATATTTAGCTTCACCTAGAAATAAAAAACATATATATTTTTAAGAAGACAAAAATTAGACCAGGATATCAATAACTTCCAAGTGTGAGTATATACTACACCTCAGCCTCGCGGTGACGTGGCGTCGGCCCGCTCACACTGATTGACGCCCCGTCTCATATTGAATGTTGCAAGACGCTCCTCCTAATACAAATGTTTGATTTTTTTCATTTAACAATATGAATATACTTTATTGAAACATTAAATCTTTATCCAGCATATCTCTTATCGCCGTACAATTCATGGTTTATTTAAAATACGTGAAGGATTATAAACGAAAAATATAGAAACTTTCTTCCAATAATTGATAACATAAAATATAAATAACAGAATCGAGAAAGTAAATTCAATATGCAAAAAATAGACATTAAAATCTGAGTGCTTTTAAGACACTTTCCCTCACGCCCACTAAATCTGGATCGCACCTGTGGAGCCACCACGGCAAGCCCCAGACTCGACTCCTTCCACCTACTAAGGTGAAAGTTTCGAGTCTAGAATTGACGTCCATTTCTGTATCAAATATAAGTGTTACAATTAAATCATCGGTTCGCGTATTTACGGTATCTAGATAGTATAAAACAATGTCGCTTTTCGCTCTCGTAGGCTGAAATCTTTCAACTACACAGCGAATTTTAATGCAGTTTTCATCAATATACAGAGTGATTCAAGTGGAAATTTTAAATATATAAAAGAGAACTACGCGATCGAAGCCGCTGGTGAAAAACTGTTCATACATACAGTTGTTGTTTACTTGCGCACTGTTAAGGAGTGGACAGGAAGAATATTCCCAAGTGAATAGGGTCCTTCTGGATTAAATATAAAAACTTATTACACGTTTGAGTGTAATTATCTACAGAATTGATTTTACTGATATGAGGCATTTATATCTTACCGCATCACTAATATCTGCGTCCAGAAACTCCTCGAGATGTTTCATCTTCTCTGGGGTGAGGAGTTGTAGATCATCGGTATCTAGAAAATGGGAATTCAAATATTAATAATTTATCATAAAATTGACATCAATGCAAACGAATCTTAAGGAAGAAAAAAGGAATAGATTGTATTACCGTTTGTGGTGTCAACCGACGTCGTCGCTGTAGGCTCCTTTGCTGATGATCTAGGCTGGGCCGATGTCGATGCTAGCGGCTCCACTACGCCAGCATCCCTGTTGACCTGTCCATAGAAAAGAACTTGTTGAGTGATTTCTGTCAACGAACCACTGACAGGTCTACTTTCAAAAGTCTATTTACATTTTCAAGACAATTTTCGGTCTCGATTTCCTCCGACAATGGCGAAGACTCGATCGAGACCTCTTTCTGGTGATACTGTCAACCATAAAAAAAATTTAAGAAACTCTTGTCAACGAAATCCTATCGTCGGTTTTATTTAAAAAAAATCGTTATAAAGAGAAACAACTGGAAGGAGAGAAATAATACCACAAATTTTTATATTCAATAAAATCGAAACACAAATAGTCTGCCAGCTGTGACATTAGTAAGAAGTAAAACAGCACTATCAGAAAATTTATTTTTCTCTTACCATACGTGAAATTTTTCTTGTAATATATCTGGCACCGACCTCAAAAAATGGTTGGTGTATCTACTTTTTGTGTTTCCATTTTATTGAGAATAAATCTGTATGGCACCCTTTCTCTCTCTTTATTAGTTTTTATGAAGTCCTTTTTTCAATAATAGAAGTATCCACCGATCCCTACTACTTACTTCTAACTTGTAATATACCCCTTAAATAGACCCCTTTATCTGTATTTACACATTTGTCAATACTAAATAATAAAAAAATATATTTGTCTCTGTCTCTTCCGTCTCGGCTTTGCACGAGTATGCTTACTCTGTTCGACCAATATTTGGTTAAATTGGTTTATTATTAAATAAGCATTCAAACTTCTATAAAAGTGTTATTAACAGTGTAATCATCAAGTTGCAATATAGTGTGGTGAAAAGTTCAGCGTTTTATTTATCAATCTCTAACATTTTGTGGTCCATCTCGCCAACGCCAAGGAACGCCATTTTGGTCATCTCATCGTGTGATCGTGTGGCGGGTGGAGAACAACCAGCGCAGGAAAAACGAAACGCATCGAACGACTGCTTTACCGACGCGACGGAAGGTGCAACACGGAGCGACTCTATACGTCTAGCGCCATCTACAGGGTACAAACAACCCACAAGGTGAACACACCAATAATATTGATTCATCGACAAGGGACACACAAGCCGCCCAATAACAACAGCGAAACAAAACGCAGATATTCATCACGTGACCGACGCACATTCGATGCCTTTTTCTCTTGACTTCGCCATGTTGCTTTTGTTTTTAATAAGAAGTAAGTGATTATTTTCAACTTCTACGTGATTTTTAATACATTATTCTACTCGTACAATTACAAAGTGATAAAATTAGATTCTCAACGTGTTACATGAGTACAAACAAGTTTCTAAGAATCCCAACATGGATATCGACGTTCTAAGAGGACAAAGGAGCGCAATAAAGGGAAGGCTAACCCGCATCTATAACTTTATTATGAATTTAAACACTGATGAAGACTACAGCTTAAACGCCATTAAGGTTCGCAACATCGAGATTTCAAACATTAAGGATCGATTTGAGGAAATCCAGTTAAATATCGAGACTATTGACGGCGGTAGTACCGACCACCATGAGGCCGAGCGTGAAGCCTTCGAAGAAAAATACTTCGATGTCAAGGCCAGGATGGACGCGCTACTGCACCCCACAAGGGCTAGTGATTCGTCTGAACAGACTTTTATGACTACATTATTGGATGGAACAAGAAAACCACGCGTGAAGCTACCGCAATTAGAGCTGCCACGTTTCAACGGGGATATAAAACAGTGGCCAGCATTCAAAAACATATTCTACGCTTCAGTGGATAATGTGGACTTGCCCTTCGTCAGTAAATTTCAATATTTAAAGTCGGCTCTTACAGGAGAAGCAGCAGGTCTTATTTCATCTTTGCTAATCACAGATGAAAACTATGAAAAGGCATTGAGTATTCTCTCGAAAAGGTATGAAAACAAAACTATTGTTGTAAACTACCATCTAAAAGCAATTACTAATTTCAGTTTTATATCAAAATCAAATCTAAAACATTTTCTTGTAACTTTGCAGCAGAGTTTAGATTCTCTAAAGGCAATAAGTTTACCTGTTGACAGCTGGGATACTCTGTTAGTGTTTTTAATTTCTCAAAAATTAGATAATTCCTTGCGTGCCGCATGGGAAATTAACAGAAAGGAAAACTCTATTGCAACCCTATCTGAATTACTTGAATTCTTAAATTTAAGAAGAACTGCATTTGAATTACTAAATGATAGACAATTGAATGATAAACCTAGTGTGAAAACTAGCAATTTAAGCTCTGAACAACTTAACATTTCTTGCATTCTATGTAACAATAAGCATGCCTTGCATAAATGTCCTAGTTATTTAGAATTAACTGTACCTGATCGTATACAAGTGATCAAATCTAAGTCTTTATGTTTTAACTGTTTACAGCCTTATCAAGCTAAACACAAGTGCTCCAAATATAAGTGTCTAACATGCCGAGGTAGACATCACACAAGTATTCATATAGATAAGCAACATAATGAATCTCAACAGGTTAGTTACATCTCATCTAATTCAAGTAATATCTCACCACAACCTCAAGTGATACAACCCTCTATTACTGAATCAATGCCGATTACAGTATCCAATTCTAACCTGGACTGTACACAGTCCTTAAGTGTTTCTAAAAATAATACTGTCCCTTCAACTGTGCTAGTGTCTAATAATAATGCAAATCAAATATTGCTTTCCACAGCCATTGTTAAAATACAAGATGCTTCAGGAAGGTGGGTGAATGCACGTGCGCTTCTGGATGCTGGAAGTGAAGTGAATATTGTTACCCACAGACTTGCTTCCTTGCTACAGCTTAACTTAAGTCACAATGCCTGTCTTATACATGGTGTTGGCAACAGCCAAAAACAAACACAAGTGAGTACTAAAACTACCATTTCATCTCGCTATACTGACTACTCTGCAACGCTACAATTTGTTGTTATGGACAACATCACTGTTCCATTGCCACACACTTACTTGCCTACTCAAACTTGGCCTATACCTCGCCAACAAGCAAACTCTCTTGCTGATCCTACATTTTATATTCCAAGTTCAATTGATTTGCTTATTGGTGCTGAATTGTTTTATTCGGTTGTGCAGACAGGACATATGAAGCTAGGTCCAAACTTGCCTTATCTTATTAACACTACCTTTGGTTGGGTGATTGCCGGTCCATTGCTAATGAACAATCACACTGCTACATATAGTGCACAGCATGTCAGCATATTTGTTACATCTCATTCAACAGATCAAATACTACAATCCTTTTGGGAGCAAGAGGAATCATTGCCTAAGGTAAAAAAAAATCCTCTCACCGGAAGATGAATATTGTGAGCAACTATTTGAATCAACTACTACACACACTCAATCAGGCAAATACATAGTTAACTTACCCATTCAGTATGAACGTATCAAAGAACTAGGTAACTCTTTTAACATAGCTTATAAATATCTTCTTCAACTTGAATCTAAAATGAAAAATGACTCTGTGTTATATGATCAATATAGGGCATTCATACAAGAATTTATAAACCTTGGTCATGCTCACTATGTTGATGAATACTCACCTACAGATCAAGATGCTTATTACATGCCACATTTTGCTATTTTGAGACCAGATAGCATTTCTACTAAGTTACGAACTGTTTTTCAAGCAAGTGCAAAGACATCCTCTGACATTTCATTAAATGACTTATTAAATGAAGGTCCTAACATCTATAATGATCTATTTGAAATAATTCTTAGATTCAGACTTTACAAATATGCATTTTCTTGTGATATAGTTAAAATGTTTCGAGGAATATTTGTAAATCCTGAGCAAACTGCTTTACAAAGAATACTATGGAGAAACTCTAAGTCGGAATCACTTAAATGTATTGAATTAGACACTGTTACCTATGGTACTAAATGTGCACCCTACTTAGCATGTCGTGTTTTGTTACATTTAGCAGAAAAATACAGAGACACACATACATTAGCTGCTAGTTGCATATTTAAAAATTCATATATGGATGACTATTTGTGCGGTGAACAATCTATGGAAAAATGTATTCAGCTATGTTCAGAACTCATTGATTTGCTTAGCAAAGCAGGTCTAAAATTACATAAATGGGCATCTAACTACCCTTACCTTTGCGATTATGTCACAAAATCTAAACCTCTATCTTCTCAAGATGAGAAGCCTACTAAAGATAACTCTTATAATTTTTCACCAACTACCTCAGTCAAAACTCTTGGCTTAAAATGGTCACCTGCTACGGATACTCTTCAAGTGTCCATCCCAAGTCCTACTGAATTACCATGTACTAAAAGAAATATTTTATCAAAAATAGCTCAAATCTTTGACCCAATAGGGATATTAGGCCCCACTACTATTATACCTAAACTTTTAATGCAAGACATTTGGAAACAAAATATTGATTGGGATACATTAGTTACAGAGGAAATAAAAAACAATTGGGATAAATTTATTACTGACTTAAAATGTTTAGAAAATATTCAATTACCTAGATATTGTTTTAGTGACATTCCTAATAACATTATATTAATTGGTTTTTGTGATTCTTCAAGCAAAGCTTATGGTGCTTGTCTGTACCTCAGAGCTTCTTATCCAAATAAAAAATGTAGTTGTGTTTTAGTAGCTGCCAAGTCTAAAGTTGCCCCTATCAAAAAACAACAGTCAATCCCTCGATTAGAATTAAATGGATCTTTAGTTTTAGCTAAACTTGCGAATCGTTTTATTAATACTACTATGGACATTATAACAATAAATCAGATATTCCTATTTACAGACTCATCTATTGTACTAAGTTGGATTAAAGCTCCTTACAAAAATAAACATCCAACTTATGTGTCACATCGTCTTACACAAATCATTGACAGTACTAAAAACGAAGATTGGTATTATATTAATACAAAACAAAATCCAGCCGATCTCATTAGTCATGGAGTAATGCCTGTAGCCTTACAATCTTGTAATTTATGGTGGGAAGGCCCTTCATGGTTATCTTATGATCCTACCTCATGGCCTATTAGTATAACGCAGCCTATTGAGTCTACTCTCAGTCCCACTAATGAACCGACTTCTGCTAAACATGCACTGATCACTCACTGCAAAGAGATATTAATTAACTGTTCCTTTTTCTATGAGCATTTTTGTAAACATTACTCAAACTTTTCAAGCTTGATTAGATCAGTAGCTTACATGTTTAGATTCATACATAATTTAAAGAATAAAGATAACAAAGTTTCTTCATTTCTTTCTGTTTCTGAACTAAAAGATGCACATGATTTCATAATTAAAACTTGTCAACATCAGTTTTATTCAAAAGAAATAAGTGAATTACAGTCCATTCGAAGCAATTTAACTGAGCAACAAAATGAACATAACAATGACTCTATACAATCTCACAAAACTAACAAAAGATTATTCGTCTTTACTTCTAGTTCATTGAAAAAATTGAATCCTTTTTTAGATGAATCTAATCTTCTTAGAGTAGGAGGTCGTATAAGACATTCAGACATCCCATTTACTCAAGCACATCCTCTTATCTTACCATCAAAATGTCACATAACTAACATGATCATACGGCATTACCATTTAAAGTTATTACATGCAGGTATACAAAACACACTTTACAATATCAGACTTAAATACTGGCCTATAAACAGTAGAGGTGAGGTGAAAAAAAGTATTCACTCGTGTGTCAAATGTACTAGATACAGCGGTCGAGTCTGTGGACAACAGATGGCAGATCTTCCAGCACCCAGAGTAACGTTATCTCGCCCTTTCACTCATGTAGGTATTGATTTCAGTGGTGCCATCGCTGTTAGGAATAGCATGACTAGAAATTGCAAATATTTAAAAGGGTACATTTGTCTATTTGTGTGTCTGTCTACTCGTGCCATTCATCTTGAGTTAGTTATGGATATGTCAAGTCAATCTTTTATTTGTGCATTGAAAAGGTTCATAGCCAGGAGAGGCATACCTACTTGTTTATATACAGATAATGCTACTAACTTTAAAGCTTCAAAATCTGAATTACATGATCTGTATAAAATGTTTAAAAATGAAAAATGTTACAGTGATATAATCAACTATGTATCTTCCAACTATATAGAGTATAAGTTTACTGTACCATTAGCTAGCCACATGGGTGGTATTTATGAAGCAGGTATTAAATCTGTGAAGTCCCTACTTAAGAGACATCTCTCTAGCATTAAATTGACATATGAATTGTTATATACAACTTTATCACAAATTGAATGTGTACTTAACTCTAGATCTTTATGTCCATTAACAGATCTACCTTATGATTTAACTTGTTTAACTCCAGCACACTTTATTATCTTTGACAGACTTACCTGAACCTAATGTCTTAGATCTAAATGAGTCTAGACTTAATGTTTATCAAAAAATTATGCAAATAAAACAAAAGTTTTGGAAACAATTTTATTATAATTACTTATCAGAATTACAATCTAGGAATAAATGGCATAAAGTACATAAAAATTTAAATATTGGAGATCTTGTAATAATTAAGGATGAAAATACTCCTCCCACTTTTTGGCCTCTAGGCAGAATAATATCTACCAATATTAATAAATCTGACCATTTGGTCCGATCAGCTGTTGTTCGTACTGCTAAAGGAGAGTATACTAGACCTATACATAAGTTAATATTGTTACCTACGAAATAATAAGCTATGTACATTAAGCAAGTTAACATATTAATAAGCTACATAGGAATGATTATATTACTTTACGTTAGAATTAACTTACCTTATCCTTAGTATACTTATGAAGCAATTATAAAAGTATTATTTTTGTTTACTATTAATTAATTCGGAGGGAATGTTATTTAAGTTGTGTATAAAAAAAAACTTACCTTTGTATCTTAAACACTAAGTTTAATACTTAATTAGTAATTAGGAAATATGTTTTAAGATTTGTACTAGCTACTTACTTTACTTGATTGCAACTATGCTACTTACTTGATTCTTATAAACTAAAATAATTGTGAGCTACATACATATGTACTAGATTTATTATTACATATAAATACCTTTGTGTTGTTTTGTATCAATTTTGTTCTATTATTAAAGATAGCTTTAATAAAATAAGGCGCAAGAATGTTTAGTATTTGTCAATACTAAATAAAAAAAAAAAATATTTGTCTCTGTCTCTTCCGTCTCGGCTTTGCACGAGTATGCTTACTCTGTTCGACCAATATTTGGTTAAATTGGTTTATTATTAAATAAGCATTCAAACTTCTATAAAAGTGTTATTAACAGTGTAATCATCAAGTTGCAATATAGTGTGGTGAAAAGTTCAGTACTCATATTTAGCGGATATAGCATTTTTTGTGATGGTAGCAGTTCCAACTTATCCTAACCCACAATTCTTGAAGCAATTCGTTTTTTTTGGGGTCGCAGTTCTAACCTTACCAAATCGACTGTTTTGGTAACAGTTCGTTTCTCAAGTAATTTAGTAAGTTTTTTTAATATTTTTCCAAGTTGAAAAAATAGTGAATCAATAAAAAAAAAAAGTAATTTCAATCTAATGTCTAATTTACAAGAAATAAATGGTCAAAATTATTGACACATATACATACATATTATACATATAGGTAGTTCATGTGTTTAGAAGGGCATGTGAGCTAGAGTAAGTGAACTAACATATGTATATGAATATTGCGCCATATTACATTAAAAATAGATACATATAGATACCTATTTCTTTTTAAGTTGGTTATAAACGCACAGGTCAAATTGAGAACCTCTTTTTTTATATTGATTAATAACGTACAAACTTATTTATATATTTTTGTAAAATTCTCGTAGTGTCCCTTGGAAATTGGATTGGCATACAGTGATACCTGTTCATAAATATAAAAAATACGAACATATTAATGTTACGCATAAACAAAAATTACACTTACTTTGCCCGACGTTGAGGGTTGAGCGTCACTGGAGGCCGAGTGTTTCTCGAGCCTGGCCTCCAATTCTGCAACTGTGAAAACACAAAACACAATTTTAATACGATAAACTTTAAAACATTACCGGTCACTTTCGTTAAATATAAAGAAAACTTACTCTCTTTGTGCAAACGTTCATTTCGGGCGACTGTGTCTTCGATAGGTTTGCGGTTACGCGTCTGCGTGAACGCCATAATCGTCAGCGCAAGCAGCTCCGCTAACTTAATCTGAAAATTTTTTTTTGTTATTATCGAAGTAAATATTATTATATTTGCCATAAATGAATACTCAATGTCGTTCGAGGATATATCGTCTCACCTTGGCCTCGCATCCCATCTCCTTTGCTAGTTGAGCGGAGGCGTCAGCCTGGTCGTCTCGACGCCCTCGCTCGTAATCGGCGTTGCGAGCGCGAAGTTCATTCTGCAAGTAATATATTTAGGTCAATACCTGTAATAACCTGTTATATAAGACAAGAAAAATCTTGTGACTGTAAATCACAAACAATATTTTTTAAACTTACTAATATTTAAATTACATTTTTCTTTTTTTATTCTTACAGTTGTTGACTACGTTAAAAATAAATTATTTCAAATAAAATAAAAAGAATATAGAAAATGAGGAGTCATATATTTATAATTTATCAATGAATCAAAAGTTTTTGAACAAACTGACATCAAAGCAAATGAATCTTAAGGAAGAAAAAAGGAATAGATTGTATTACCGTTTGAGATATTTAGGTCTGTCGACGACATCGCTGTCGGTTCCTCCGCCGTCGACGTGGGCTAGGCCGATGTCGATGCTAACGGCTCCGCTACGCTAGCATTCCCGATGACCTGTCAATAGAAAATAACTTGTTCAATCACTTCTGTCAACGAACCACTGACGGGTTTACTTTCAAATATCTTTTTAAACTTAAACACAAGTTACAGTTTTAACGCTCTATGATGACAACAACGACGACGAAGACTCCGTCGATACCCAGATTGAGGTAATCAATGATATAATTAAATGAAATGATAAAATGAAAGACTTTTTTGTTATTATTGAAATAAAACATTTTGTTTTTAATCGTAATGCAAAAATAATCAATGTCGTTTGGGTATATATTGACTCACCTTGGCCCCGTAGTCCTTCTTCTATAAAAGTTCAGCGGTGGCGTCGTCGGCCTGGTCGCGTCGACGACGATCTCGCTCGTAATGAGCGCTGCGAGCGCGACTTCCTCCTGCAAAATATAGAATTAGATCTAAACCTTTTATGACATAGGAATCAAATGAAAGAGTTTGCTAAGAAAATACAAAAAAAAATTTAATGACTTTAATCTAAATTTAATAATACCATTAGATACTCGTATCTTTAAGAATTCTCTTAATATAAGCGATACGATTCTCTGAGGAGTTTATAGTTTGTTATATTACCTTGTCGATATTATTTTTCTAATAAGTAAAATAAATAAATATACTTATTTGATTTTAATTTACTGAATAAAGAAAATAATATAAATAAGTTGTCATATTAACCACAATAGTGCACCCTGTTGTGAAGAGTTGGTCTGCCGCGCTTGCGTTCTGGAGCGCTTAAAATCTGCTTGATATTCAGCAACAAATAAAAATACGTAAAAGCAAATTAAGCTATGGCTCGATTAGTCGAGATTGTGTCTTTGGCTTTCATATACAACCTCCGGTTTAATGAACTATTTTGTTGTTCTTAAGATAAAACGGTGTAGTTTTCACGAGAAATCACTTTTCGCCAATTGAACTATATTTTGCGACAGTTTGTGATGAAAGTTCTCGTCTTACGTCATAATATTTTTCTCACAAGTTACGAATTACCTTACCTGACCTTATTTTAGACCGAAACCAACATTTTTAAGAATTGTAATTCTATAGAAAATAAAATTGATAGATACCTGCATTTGCAAAATGATTATGCAAAAAGTATAATTGAAACATAAAGACCCTTTACAGTAATCGTAAAATATTCTCAGCATGTTCATGTATATTATTATGTTTTAAATTTATTAATAAAGTTTTAATGATTGTAACTTACGAGTATTTAAGGTTTTATGTCACCTTGATCAATCATGAGACATGTAGTCGTAAGCTAGATCCAGATTTTAAAAAGGTATCGTTTTAGAATTTATAATTACAAACCAAATTAATTGTAAGGGACAACAGGTACTATACGTGATAATGAAATCATTAGGCTTTTCCAAATACCTTAATTTCCCAATATTTCGGCCGCGGTCACGGGCTGACTAGTGGCGATGTTACATCTCGTCGTCTGAAGAGGAATCCACTTCTATAGTGCAATTAATGAACAAGGTTTAACGTCAGAATAAATTACCGTTGAATTTGCAATTTTAGTTTTAGTCTAAATTCATATTATTACCTTTACATAATCTTAAAATATTCTCAGCAAAAAAAGGGTATATTATTATGTTTTAAATTTATCAATAAGGTTTTAATTATTGTAACTTATTTAAGGTTTTATGGCAGCTTGATGAATCATGAAAAATATAGTCGTAAGGTAGATCCAGATTTTACAAAGGTAATTTTAGAATTTATAATTACAAATCAAATTAATTGTAAGGGACAACGGTCACTACACGTGATAATTAAATCGTTAGGTTTTTCCAAATACCTTAATTTCCCAACATTTCGGCGTAGTCACGGGCTTACTGGTGGCGATGTTACATCTCGTCGTCTGAAGAGGAATTCACTTCTACAGTGCAATTAATAAACAAGGCTTAGCGTCAGAATAAATTTCCGCGGAATTTGCAATTTTATTATTAGTCCAAATTCATATTTTGCAGAGAATAAGCAAACCTACTACTTTTTAAGAGTAAATATTACTCCCGTAGAACCACGTACTAGGTTAACCTTTGCTAAGTCTATGTTTAATAATATGCATTTTGACTAATACTAAGTGCAGTCTCAAAATCTTGTGTATGAATAACACTACTAACATTTCGTTTTTTTTTCCAGATACCGTCACACATAATACTAATAGTGTCCCTATTCTGTATCGAGGGCGTATTCTGGTAGCTAGGCAACCGAGATTTTATCACCGGATTCCATGTTTTTCATAATTTAAAACCATGTTCTGTTCATATTGAAATGTTAGTATGTTTTTAATTTCAAACACTTCGTGAAATTAAATGACGATTCTTGCATGGCGTCCGTATATGATGGAATTCAATCCAATGGGTTGTGCCACTTTAAATAAGATATTCTGCGATAGCTGATTTACTTTTCTGGTGGTTCTTTATAACCACATTTTACTTATTCATTTTATTTTTCTAAGACTGACATGAAAATGAAAATTACTGACATATACAAAACATACCTATGTATATAATATATTGACCATAATTAGTTCCGATTAACTTCTATTTGTTCTTTGTTCCTGTTTAATTTTTTGTCCCTTTTTTTACTCAATATAAATTATTTTCACTCAGCTCATCTCAGCTATGGTGACGGCTGAAAGTCAATACTTTTTGAGCTTTTTTTCTGCTGTATACAGGTACCTACATTATTCTATCCCTTGTTGTTTATTTCTGTTTCTCCTATGTAAAGGTTTTTACTGTAAAATAATGGTAAATTAAATAAAGCACATTATAACGAAAAAAAAATGTATACCAAACATATGTACCATATTTATTTATGTTAATAAATTAATCTGAATCTTAACTAGGAACACCTAACGATTAGATAGTCCAGAATACGATGACCGCTCTTTAAAAACAGTTTTTATAATAAAAATGTATATGATCAGTTAGACAGATAGATTAATTTTTATATGTGCCATGCATAAACACATACTTAATTATTGATTACATTTTAGTAATCACATACCCACTTTTAATAAAGAAACCAGCGGAGGCACTATGTGTGTTCGACTTTTTCAACCTAACTGATTAAACAAAGCAGTAACTTCTTCTAAACAAAAGAATAAACTGATTTACTTATAAGGTGTTCACCGATCATGTCCGTGGAAGCTTTTGTGTATTCATAGCCTACCGATAAGTATTAAAAGCATAAAAATAATATTTTGTAACCAAATTAGAGGTATGACGATTTTATCTATTCAAAAGACTACCCGACTCGATTCCAAAACCATTGTCCTTAAAACTACGGCGTCTATAAAAATATATTAAACTTTTTTTATTATCTAATTTCATTTTAATTTGGATAAATAATCCTAGCATATAGGTAGATATGTTGATTAATCAAAGCGAATGATTGTATAGACATAAATAACCTAATGATAAAATAAGTGGCCAAAAAACTAGTAAACTAGACTTGGACTAGTAAAATCGAATAAAACGTAACTTAATGAAACATATGTTATTTTGTTTGCCTATGCAACTAGGACAAAGAAAGACATTCAATATATTTTTTAAAAGCTGGGAGTATCGAGTAATTGTGTAATATGGTTTTGAGGTTATGTCGTATTATTTAAACTGTAGCATGTTGAGTTAGGGGTATTACAGTTGAAATATATAAAGCACACGTGAGATAATGCCTAATCGTGGTCCTAAAAGTGCATACTTTCACATAATACTCCAAACTTGCTCCATATCTGATATATTATTTTTATTGACTGTAAGAAATTAAATCATTTTTTGTGAACCAATGAACATCAAAAAAAAATAATAGGATTTTGTAAGATTGCACTCAATAACTCTACTTTTCTATCTCACACTATAACTTATATACAGTAGTAGTGAAAATACTAATTTCAAAAGGATATAGCAAAACAACCAACATGTTGATTTTTCTTTTCTTTATTACAACTCTAATGAATAGGTACATCATGACGGAATGCTGCAGGAGCAGCTACATTCTGTTCGTGTCTGGCTCATCCAAGATACCAAACTATGGTCATTATATGAGCACAGCATCCCAGTGTACATCGACCAATAAGACAATTACAGCAATGTTCTCTTATGCCATCTAACCCGTATGTGTCATTATTTCTTAAAATATACTCATAATATTGTTTTCTCCCAATGTCTCGACTTAATCATATCCCTTATAATTAGGACTTTATTTATATTTAAGTCTAATTGTAACAAATCCAGAGAATCCCGTATTTCTCTCCAAACCTCAATTCTATACTGCCCATAGAACCTAGTATGCTCCCCATAATACAGAAGATAATACAAAATCACCGTCAAAGTTACAAAACGGTCTGCGTAGAAACACGTCTACACATACTTGTCTAAAAAAGGGAGGTCGCAATCGATGGAATACTGTAATATCGATTCTTATAAATAATCATTTGTTTTTAATTTCATTATAAATAAACTATTTTCCTCTAAGTAACATCTAATTATATTCGTAATCTAATCTAAGTTTTATAATTTTCACAGATTTATACGGTTAGTAAACAATATAAGATTTATATCACATCCGATTAGTCAGAAACAAAATCGATCTTGTTCTTTGAAAAGAGACGGACTTCTCTAAGAATGACATTATTAATATATTAAGCGTTCTAAAAAATAAAGACATATTTTAGAGAGGATTATCTTTCTTTTCCCAGCTTTTAAAAATAATTTTTTGGTATACTTTTTTGTTTTACTTTTAATTTTTGGTTTACATTCAACTTATACTACATTTTGGTAATAGTTCCATTTTGGTACAAAAACTTTTTTTTCGTAATCCATTTTGACCATTGTTCTTTTCACCACAAAACATCAACTCTATAAGAATCTAAGGATTGTTTGCAAACATACAAAATGGAAAATGCTTAAAGAACGCTTCGCCTACGCCAGCCTTTCCCAAAGTGGGCAACAACGCCCCCATGTGGGCGCTGCAGGCCTAAAGGGGAGCGGCAAAAGACTTGGTTGTGTACGCTTGGGAGGTGGATGATTTGTAATTTCATTTAGCTACGAGGCCTCTTAGACATCGATTGCATGAGCTCTCGACTAACATCAACTAATATTAGTTAAGAATTTGCTCAAACTCGGTACGATAATTCTCTCCGCGTAAGTCATATATTATTTATCCTGTCCTATTGAATATATAAAATAAAAATCATTTCAATCGGTCGCTCCGTTTCAAAATGAAATTTGACACAAATAAACAAATAAAAAGGCAACAGATATTTATTAATAGTTATTAGTACTCTTAGATAGGTAATTTTCGTAGCTAGGAAACCGCGGGCAGTCATGTTTTAACAAGATTTTGTTAAATAATTTGAATTGTACATTCCTGCATCAATCAAAGTAACAGAAACAGTATATCAACTGCATTATACTTGTTCCTAATTATTAAAATAATTATACAGTATTTTTTTGAATTTGTTCTTTGGCAACCAATTTATGTCAGTTATATTACTAATACTATTGTATAATTGACTCAAACGCAAAACGGGTGAGTTATATCCCAAGTTAGTACGACTCCTTGGAAGAGAGAACAACTAGACAGACGAGCGAGGATACCTCAGCGGTATCCTGAGCCTAATTTTACTAAGCAACCTAGAGCAATCAATTTTATTCCTGATTAAGCCATTTAAAAAAGTTAGGTCAAGGACATTACGTCGGATATTTAAGGGTGTCTTTATAAATCTT
Source organism: Diatraea saccharalis (assembly GCA_918026875.4). Lineage (NCBI taxonomy): Eukaryota > Metazoa > Arthropoda > Insecta > Lepidoptera > Crambidae > Diatraea > Diatraea saccharalis. The sequence continues at coordinate 27,283,796 of OU893333.1, read as the reverse complement.
TTGAGGCTCTCCGTATATGAAATTACCACGTCGTTCAAAATATAATTTGTTTACAACAAAAATGTTTAAAAGTAATTTAGGTCATTTCTCAGCAGTTAACCGTATGCAGAAATTGTATAATAGGATTTCTAAAAGCAATGATGTTGACATATTTTCTAAACAGGGTGCTTTTATTGCCTCTATAATATAGTATAATGTAATGTAATGTAATATGTATTGTATTGTATAGTATGGTGTCGGCGCTGGGGGGCAAGCGCGTAGTGGCCTGCGGGACCGGATTGGATGTTTGGAGTGGGAAATCTTTATATTTTTCCAAGAAAAAATATCTTCTTTCCGTATTGACTAAGGAACACCTAATTTGTTACCATGGACGTTTATAGGAATTATTTATCGAAAAAATTTAAAGTTTTTCTGCTCTAGAGGACAATTTTGGTTTTGCGGGTTGCTGCGTGTTTGCTTTCCGGCGTCGATATGATATTAGTATAATGTAGTATGATATGGTATAGTAGGGATGACGACAAATTTTTGTTTCTTTGTCCGCCAGGTTGAGTATTTTCTTTTTCTTTTTTCGTAATCATAAAATTACGACAATACATGGAGTTGAAATTTCGCATGACGTCACGTTGTGGTATGTTTTCTGCCAAACTGTGACGTGGCGAGCCCCCACTCCTCAACTTTACTGCCTGTTATCTAGGCTATTTCTTGTTAAATTGAAGTAGGGGGAAGTACGTGCCTAGTATTTTTCTGTTATTTGACTGACGGACTAAATAGAATTGCATTTTTGTTTTTTTTTTTTTTTTTACCCAGTCGTCATCCCTATTAATTTAATTTAAGTCTACTGTATTTGTCTCTTAGGGCCGTTCATTTGCTGTTATTGCAGTGGATAAAGTTGTCCTTGGTCATGGCAACAGCATTAGTGAATTAGATTTGAATCCAAGACAAAATGTCGTAGAACTATGCTGTTGTCATGCATGAAATAAGCTTGCTAAGTAATTTGCATGCCCATATTCTTTTTTTTTTTTAATTCCTATTTTCTTATGAAGCTTGCCGTGGCAACCTATAATTGAGAGTTCACTTCAATATATGAACATGCAAGCAACTATTGTAACAATTTAAGTGAATGTCTTGTTGGTTGTCCAATAAATAAATAAAATAAAATAAAATAAAATGAATAATGTCTATAGGATATCCCAACCCGCCTTGCCAAACTTATCAAACGCGTTTTTGTATTCTTTCCATTCTGAGCTCATGAACAGCATTGTGTGGCCTCCAGACAACACTACAATACTCAAGTATTATTCTAATTTTGATTATTGACATGTCTTTAGTGACACTCGCAAAGTTAAGACGAATCAATTGACGTAAGAATCATCAAAATCGGCTTATGCATTTGCTCTCTAGAACGCCACATAAAAACAAACATACATACATACATAGACTGATAAACACATTACCCTCCTCTGCGTCGCGCAGTCGGGTAAAAAATCAACCTACATAACATCGGAGAAGAGTTAATTTTGCCAGCAAAGGAAGTAAAGTAAAAAAGTAAAGGAAGTATTAACTACTGTGCTTCATAAACCTCAGAGATTATCCGAAAAATTCCATAGGTCAAGGTAAGCATCGAAAATGCTTTTAGTACACAGGAAATGTTCTTTTCGGATCGATATGAAATATCACGCATGTAATGAAAAAAAATCTATTAAGGTTTATATTTGGTAGAGATACTATATATATATTTATAAAAAAAAGGTTTTTTAATAAAACAAAAATATATTTTTCAGAAGAATGAAACATAAAATATTGACATATTTAGATTACATAGATAGGTATGTAATGTATTACCAATTAAGATAAACATTCTGATATACCAATGCTATTTTTAGATAAAAAATATAAAACAAGAAAATTGAGAAAGAAAAATAAGAAAATTGACGAAGTGTGTCTCATTCGTCTCATTCAAATGTGAGCACTTGCTGTTTCTTACCTGCTACAGGTCTCTTGCAGTAGTATTTAGAAATCAAGATTCTCATGGAAAAAATGAAAACGTTGCCTAAAGTGTCTGGTACGAAAAATACGCCATCTGTTGTAACATTCAACATAATTTCTAAACATAAACCTTTCGTAATTTGAAATTTTGACTAATCCAAATTGCTCTTTATGAATGTCAGTTTGTAAAAATACAACCGGTGTCAACATGTTAATGTAATCATATAAATTTAAATATAAAATTTTATATTAATTAAGTTATTATAATTTAAATAAGAAAATTGTTAATTTAAAAAAGTATATCTACGTAAAATATCGTCCAAGTTTTATCTATTACAAGAAACCCAAAAAAGGGTTTCTCTTTACCCTTTTCTTTATTACCGTATAATAAAATCAAGTTCTCAAGCTTAGTCAGCCTTTCATTCATTCGCCCAAGAACCAAACCCGTCACACTGTTGTCTTAAATCATTAAAGCATAACAACACAAAATCAGATATAATATTAGGGGTAAGTATAAAATTTGCCAATTTGTACTGAAAATGAAAGTTGTTTAATTTTTAACAAATTTATTTAATTAAAATAGTTACCATTATTATCTATACATTGCAGCCATCTTATAGGAAGGTCATTTATGCCTTTGCGATAGAACTCTGAGGATCTAGACTTCACAAACTGAGTGAAAGCATTTTGTACTGCCTCCTGGAAAGAAAAGTTCTTGTCACGTAATAATTGTCCAAATCACGAAAAAAGTGGTAGTCCATTGAAGCAAGGTCTGGCGAATACGGAGGATAACGAATTGTTTCTAACTGCAGTTCCTGAAGGGTCAAAACGTTTCTCGTGCTGTATTAGGTCTCGCGTAGTCATGGAGCAATAATGGTGAAGATCGATTCAAGAGTCGGGGCTGTTTTACTGCTAGTTTTACAAACATTGTTCGGAGTTCGGAGTAGACCCCTTCTCCAAACGCAACATTAATACTGCGGGCTGTTTCTGCCGCGTTACTTCCACGTCGAAATTCGTATTAAAAAATCACTCTAATTTTCATAGTATCCATCTGTCTAAGTTGAATAACAAAAAACAATTGAAAGACGATATTCAAATGTTTCACATTTTTTAAAAGAAGAAGAAGAAAGTAAGAAGAATTGTCATCATAGAAACCACGTGAAAAATGTTTCTTACGAAAACCAAAACACAAAACCTTTTTTTTTCAAAAAGATTTTGTGTTTTAAAACTGACAAATATTGTTATTCGTTAAAAATGTAACGAAAAAATAATAAGAATTATAGGTATTATGTATCAGATAAAATAAAATAAATAAATAAACATATGGTTTGTTCTTTGTAGTATATGTATTACATTTTTGATAAATAAACTTTAAAATAGGAAACTTTGATGCATGAAATCAAATAACAAATAAAATAATATTTATTTTATTTGTCTGTTAAACCAGTATGTTAAACCAGTCTTCTTATCTAATACATAACATAAGTCTTTTTATAATAATAAAAACAGTCTTTTATTACAAAACAATAGAAGTCTAAAACTAAAATGAAACTAATGCATGTATGAATTTTCTATTTTTTTTAAATAAACTTTTAAATTGGTAACTTTGACGTATGTTATTAAATAAGAAATAAAATAAACAACCCGTCTTTTTTTAACAAAGAAACAAAAACTTTAAAAAATATTACAATAATCTTTTTAATCAAAACAATATAAGTCCTAAACTATTTTTTTAAATAAACTTTTACGTACCTATCTAATCAAACAAGAAATGAAATATTTAAGCAATCTTCTTTTCTGATATCAAATAAGTCTTAACAATAACATAGTTTTTTTTTTACAAAACAATAGTAGTCAAAAACTAAAAGAAATATTTAATATAATATTTTTAAATAAACTTTTAAGTAATAAACTTTGGTGTCTTCTTTTCTAATATCAAATAAAAACATTTTAACAACAAAATAATTCTTTTTTAACCAAACGGTAGTAATATAAAGCTAAAACATTAATATATATTTAAATAAACTTTTAAGTCGTGGAGTTTGACTTATCTAATCAACTTTAAAATGAAATAAACAATCAGTCTTCTTTTGTAATATTAAATAAAAGTCTTATAACAAAAAAAACAGTTATTTTTTAACAATACAATATAAGTCTAAAACCAAATTGAAACTTTTAAATCTAATTTCTATATGCTCGAGAGCAATCTCGTTCTTGCGAGATCTCGGCCTTTTTCCGCATTGGGGGCGCGGAGGTTCATGTCCTATCCTCCTTAACAATCCATAAAGATAGCATGAGCACCTGCAGTGGGGACGTAATAGAGCTGATGATGAACCATGATATTAAGGTACAGGTATATCTAAATGTAAGAAAATGTGCATGGATGAAATCTACCAGCAAAAGTAGTAGGTCTGCCAGGTACATTGAAAAGTAAAAAAATGTGCTTACTGCATCGATCAAGGAGGCGGTTACAAAGAATAAATCGTCGGTCGATTTAGGGTGTTTCTTTTTTTTTTTCGTGCATATTACGCGTCCAGCCTTAAAATCTAAACTTATCCATAAAATATCTACATTATTTAAAATGGAAATCAAAAGTTATAAAGTTAAGCTGGCATGCATATAACATTTACTGATCAAAGTAGCGTAATTTATAATCTTTATAAATTTTCATTACCATCGGTGTCCATTTACTATTATAGTCCTCTTTATATTTGTATATTACTCAAAAACTAGATTAAAAACTAGAAACAAAGTTAACATACTAAAAATCTATATTAAAATTACAATGTTTTAAAATAAAATAAATGCCGCTATCTAAAATAAAAATATAGTTTTTTACGTTATAAATATTTATCATATTTTTTTTCTGATTATCATCGGCTTGGGAGAAAATCTAAATTATACTCTGTGTATCATCTTTTACACTGCTACACCCCACGTATATCACTCAGTCGGCCAGCAAACGTTGTAGAAGGCGTATTGATTATTCTGGAATTGTTCTGTTTTTTATCGCCCATATAACTAAGTGAGTATTTATAATTTTATAAGCATATTGCAAATTACCATTTCTTTGAATTACCTGTATTGTTTGGAATGTACAGTAGTTTCGTCATTTTGATAACCTATAAAAAATCTTGAATTAGGTAACTAGCGCGACAAAAAATAACTAAGCATTATCTGAGCATTTAAGAGCGCTAGAACATGTTTAGTTATCATAAGCGATTAAAATATCACATCATTGACGAAAATACCCAAGCAATTAACGAAAATGGCAATTATGTGAAAGCTATATAGAGTCATGCATCTGAATATTTAACTGTTTGACATTCCAGAGTCTTCTCTCATCCTCATAAATAATGTTAGGGACTTTATTATAGCTAATTAAGAGCAATAAAACATAGTGTAACTTTTATTCATGGGTGAATGCGTTAATGATATCATGCCCCATCTAGGTTAGTTGACACAGTTACGTGTCCACTAGACGGCTACTAAGCGTAGACTTTCAAAGACGTACTCATTATGAAATTACAACTCCCGCGCAGTGAAAACTGCGACGAGAGTTGCGAGATGCATGCAGCTAACTGCATGACGGCGGCAACACGATCGATGAGCGAAGATGGAGAAGCAGAGCGGAGTGTAGACACGTGTGCACGGTGCGAAGGCGAGCCGAAGAGTGACCTGTCGCGTCGATATCAATACTGTATATACAAATCGCGCGTGCTGCACCTAGCAGAAAGGGTGAGGGTTTGAGGGTGGGGCTGCGCCGTAGATGGAGAGTGGGGGCGAGGTCGGTGCGTACGCGTTGCGAAACTACGTTCAATATAACATTTGTTTTTTAATAATATTCATATTCATAAACTAAAAGCAGGTAGGGTCAATAATCCTTGCGATGTTTTAATTTTTTTTAAATAGAAAATCTATATCAGTGGTTTTTTGATGAAAAAAGTTATTGCTAGAAGTATACCTAGATTTTAATTCGTATTGCGGTAGCCAGGAGTGTCTGTGACCACCTGTTACATACATTATTAGGTGGAAGCTATACTCAAGCTTTTCTAGATCTAGACGTTAACATTAGATTTAGATATACGCTAAGCATATAAAAAGCATAAATATTAAATAGACAACTAGCGCGACAAAAAATAACTAAGCATTCTCTGAGCACTTTTATTTAATAGCGCTAGAACCTGTTTAGTTATCATAAGCGATTAAAATATCACATCATTGACGTAAATACCCAAGCAATCAACGAAAATGGCAATTTTGTGACAGCTATATATAGTCATGCATCTGAATATTCAACTGTTTGACATTCCAGAGTCTTCTCTCATCCTCTGAATTGATTTTAGTTATGGATACACTGAAAATAATGCTTTAGATCCCCCTTGTGAGGGGGGATCGTACCAACCCCTGAAGAACAGGGGAGGCGCGGAAGAGAAGGGAGAGAGATCGGCGAACTTCTTGATGGACCCAGACCTCCACTCCCCGAGATAGGAAAGAATATATAATTATATAGATGATATGAGAAATATATATGATAATAAATATGTATGAGTAAAATATATATGGTGCCGCAAGAGGGGTCCCCCCGCCGTCCGACATCCCCAACCCAGAGAGGAGGTTAAGGTCACCGGGCGCCGGGAGCACCGACACCGCAAGAATATAAAGATGAAATGATAAGTCGGGAGGTCCCGAAAACCGCCCCCCCGCCCCGCGCCCGCCACCGAGAAAGGCGGCGGCCGCGGCACGGGGGGGCGATCACGAAGTCCTCCCAAATGAAAGCGGCGGAGTCAATAGATAGTTGGAGCTGCCACGCCGTGCCAGGGCGACTCTAATTGGATATGAAAATACGCAGAATTACTAATAACAATGGTCCATATGACCTGGAATTTAAGATGGCAAAAATGTAAAAAGTATAATTAGCAAGAAAATAATCAACTTAATGATCCAAGATGTTACCGACTTCCCCAGATAGGGGGTCGGTGGTCGCCCTGGGTAAAGTGTGCGCGGACGGTGATAAGCCGTCTCCCTTTCCCGCACCGGCCGCACCAAAGTGCGGCAATGCGGGGAGCGGAGTCGGCCGAACCGTCTTGATGTTAACACGCGATAATAGTTGGTGTAGGCATTTCGCCTTCGCGGAACCAACTCCCGTATTATACGGTGCAAAAACCTCGGCTCCGACGAGATGTTATTTGGAGTCCGAGGGGGCCCCCGTGGGGGCTTAGTGATTTTAATTTACGAGAATTCCAACACATAAAGATGGTTAATTATACTCATGTAATGTAGCGTTGGATGCAATCGGTGTAGGCAGTTCGCCTTCGCGGAACCGAACTCCCGTATTTATACGGTGCACAAAGCCTCGGCTCCGACAAGATGTTATTTGGAGTCCGAGGAGGCCGTAGGGGCTTAGCCCTACGTGTCGTCCAAAGAAGTACCTTTGTGGCGTGGATTGTCATCTCCCATAAGGGCGCTCCGTCTCTTGCATTGGGGCCTCCATATCGGTCCCAGCACTTACTCCAAATCGCTGTCTTGGTGTTTATGATGAACCGTCCGCGCCGCACACGCTGGTTGTTACATGAAGCGGGAACCAGACTATCCCAACCGAGCAACGCTCCCACTCGTAAAGGCGTCATAGCTCAGGTTCCATCCGGTTCTACATCGCTCCATCTTCACAAAAGATCACTCCTATGCACTGTTGAGGTCTTTAAATAACACAGTCACTATAGGGTATCACAGTTTATAAGCCCCAGCCAACTAACACAACTCGAAGGGGCCGCGTCCGACAAGATGGCGGCAGCGAAGAACAGTTTTTCGCGAATAACTTTTACGAAAATTGTCGGAATCACGTAAGCGATACGTCCCCGTGTAGGTCTTGTGGTTACGAGTCTATTGGTGTACAATTCAATGGGGGTCCACGCGAAAAACCCACTCTTTCGAATTTATTTCCACGGAGCACGCACAAAAAGATGTTCACCCTTCCTTTATTATAGCTAATTAAAAACAATAAAAAATAAAACATAGCGTAGCTTTTTATTCATGCGTGAATGCGTGAATGATATCATGCCCCATCTAGGTTAGTTGACACAGTTACGTGTCCACTAGACGGCTTCTAAGCGTAGACTTTCAAAGACGTACTCATTATGAAATTACAACTCCCGTGCAGTGAAAACTGCGACGAGAGTTGCGAGATGCATGCAGCTAGCTGCATGACGGCGGCAACACGATCGATGAGCGAAGATGATGAAGCGGAGCGGAGTGTAGACATGTGTGCACGGTGCGAAGGCGAGCCGAAGAGTGACCTGTCGCGTCGATATCAGTACTGTATATACAAATCGCGCGTGCTGCACCTAGCAGAAAGGGTGAGGGTTTGAGGGTGGGGCTGCGCCGTAGATGGAGAGTGGGGGCGAGGTCGGCGCGTACGCGTTGCGAAACTATGTTCAATATAACATTTGTTTTTTAACAATATTCATATTCATAAAATAAAAGCAGGTGAGGTTTTAATTTTTTTTTAAATAGAAAATCTATATCTGTGGTGTTCAGTAATTGAAACATAAATATGACTTTACAAATTTACTCCTCTTTTTTATAATTATTACAAAAGTGATTGTATATAATAAGGAATGATGTGGTGCGCGCGCCCTCTTACGCCGGCGTCTCGTTGTGCAAGAAGGTATTGTTCGGCTCTCGTCCTCCGGCTGGCAGTAGTGGTGAGGCAGACAGGTTTCCTCCCCCCGCGCCTCCTCGGCCCGCGCTGAGAGACGGGAACGGCGCGAACATACTCCAGGCCGTTGAAAGCTGAGCTTTCAACTATCTTGAGGTGACAAAAGCGGACAGATCCTGTTTAGAGCCCGCCTGATTGTCCCTTTGGCTGTTTGAATGTCTGCTACGCGGGGTATTCCATCGGGACCCGGAAACAATTTAGACACCCGCCATGAGCCAATGTAGTGGTTTTAAGCCATCCTCTTTAATGAGTACTAGTTCTCCCAAAGTTAGGTCTTGACAGCGCTCCTTCCATTTGCGACGTTGTTGTAATTCTGACATGTACTCTAATGACCATCGGCGCCAGAAGTGTTGTCGTATGTGCTCTAGTCTTCGGTAGCGATCTAGGCGGCTGGGCTTGCAGTCTTCTAGTGGAGGAACTGGTGTCGACGTCAGTGGCCTGCCAATAAGAAAATGTCCTGGTGTGAGCGGGGAAAAATCATTAGGAGAGGGAGAGAGGGGACAGAGTGGTCTACTATTTAAAATAGCTTCAACTTGACTAAAAACTGAGGATAGCTCCTCGAATGTGAGATGCGTGTCACCCAGTATGCGTTTAAGATGAAATTTAGCTGACTTTATGCCTGCCTCTACATAGCCATTAAAGTTAGGAGCGTAAGCCGGAGTGAATACAAAACGGATTTCTTGATCAGCCGCAAACTCGGTTACGCTATTAGCGTTACGTTTTACAAATTGACTTATCTCTTTTGCAGCTGCAACAAAGTTACGACCGTTATCACATAACAATACCGCAGGTTTACCGCGTCTTGCGATACCTACGGAGAGTCAATATGAATGCATCTTTAGATAATTCACTTACGGCCTCCGAGTGAACACATTTATATTTTAAACATATGAAAAGACACAGGTAGCATTTCGTAATTTTATAGCCGCGCCCGCGGCGGTCCGTAATCAGGTATGGGCCTGCAAAGTCTACTGCTGTCGTTATAAACGGAAAGTCTGCGTTCAAGCGTTGTGGAGGTAAGTTACCCATTAAATTTTTTATTGTTAACCCCTTTGTGCGTTTGCATATGATGCAATGACAGACAGTGGCTCGAGCCAGATGCCGTCCCCCAACAGGCCATACGATCTGTCTAAGTGAAACTAATAAAAGCTGCGGTCCTGCGTGGAAGAGACGTAAGTGTTCACGTTCAAAGAGTAATTTAGTAAGTGTGTGTTTTGAGTCAAGTAACATAGGATGTTTCTTATCATATGTATAAACAGAAGCATCTAGCCTTCCCCCTACTCTCAGGATACCCTGAGAGTCTATAAATGGTGTCAAGGAAGATAAATTAGACTTTGGATTTAAATAAGTGTTGTGTTGTAAACATTTAAGCTCATCGTTGAATGTTTCGTGTTGTGACAGCTTGATTAATAAGGTAAGTGCGTTATGAAGTTCTTGTAGTGTGAAGACGCCTGTTAGTTTTGATTGTTTGGGTTTACAATTGTTTATGAATCTAAGTATATAGGCAGTTGAATATTGTAGTTTTTTAAATTTTGAAAATCTTTTGAAATCAATATTAAGTAGATTGGCGTGTAGAGAAGTGGTCATAGTGGTAACCTTTAATTCTGGTAAGCACTCGTGTGCATCGCTATGTTCCAAAGAAGGCCATTTTGATTCACGTTCTCTAAGGAATTCAGGGCCCTGCCACCATAATGAAGATTTACCTACGTGCTGGGGATCCATGCCGCGTGTGGCCAAGTCTACAGGGTTCTGTGTGGAAGGGACATATTTCCATGTACAGTTTTGTGTAAGGTCGGCTATGGCAACGACTCTGTTAGCTACATACATTTTGAGATTAGATACATTGGTTTTTAACCAAGCCAGCACAACAGTAGAGTCGGTCCAAAATAAAGTGCGAGATATTGTTTTTCTTAGAGCTTTAATGACATTGGAGTAAGCCTTTGCGGCTAAAAGAGCTCCACAAAGCTCCAAACGGGGAATACTTGTCGGTTTTATTGGGGCTACTCTATTTTTGGCGCACAATAGATGCACAGACCGCTCACCAGAGCTCGAAGTTGATTTTACATAAATACAAACAGCAAAGGCAGCTTGGAAAGCGTCACAGAAACAATGAAGCTCAATGCTTGCACACTGTGAGTCTATAAGTGTATATCTAGGTATGGTTAATTCTTTGATGTGATGTAGATTATTATAAAACCGTAACCAAGAGCTCTGATTTCAAGTGGTACGGGGTCATCCCACTCCAGCTTGGCTGCCCAAAGTTTTTGTATAAGTATTTTAGGTTTTATTGTGCATAAGCACAATAAGCCTAATGGATCAAATATTCCAAATGTAATTGAAAGGATACTTCTTTTGGTGACAGTTTTATCGGTAGAGTCTTTAATAGTATAATGTAACATGTCAAGCTGGGGATTCCAACCTAACCCTAGTGTTTTACAAGATTGGCTTATGGCGAGATTGCTTGTAGTGCTTATATTATCTGACTGTAAAAGATTGACAGAGTTACATCTATATTTACGTAAATTAAAGCAACCGGACAGTAAAACTTTAGATACTTGTGATTGTATATATAATAAATCAGATTCACTATCTACGCCAGTCAGTAAATCGTCACAGTACATATCCTCTTGCAAAATAGTTTTAATTTTAGGGTCGGTACAATCTTCTCCTAACTGCCATAAACATCTGGCAGCCAGGAAACTGGCGCTAGAAAAACCATATGTCACAGTTTTTAATTCTAAGGTACGTATGGGAAGATGTTCACTTTCTCGCCATAATATAACCTGTAAATGTGTGTCTAAGTCGTTAACACGAATCTGTCGAAACTGCTTTTCAATATCACCAGATATCACATATTTGAAGTGGCGGAATCTGAGCAGAATGTTAAATAATGAGTCTTGAATATTGGGACCGACGATTTGTATATCATTAATAGAATAACCAGAAGAGGCTGGGCAAGATGCGTCAAATACTACGCGAAGCTTAGTGGACTCACTATGCTCCTTTAGAACAGCATGGTGAGGAAGAAAATTAGCTCCCGAAAGAGAGTGCGCTTCGTAAAGATGTCCTTGGCTTCTATATTCATTAATAAAATCTGTATATGTTTGTTTAAGTTCTGGTTGTTTTTTGAATCGCCTTTCAAAGCTAATCAAACGTCTCCTTGCCATATTGTAGGAGTTGCCTAAGCAGTTTGGAGAATCAGTGAGGGGTAGTCTTACCACAAAGCGTCCGTCGCTTTGTCGATAAGTATTTTTGATAAAGTGTTGCTCTATTGGGTCATGAATCAATAAGTCACCACGAGAAATTTGCGGTGGAAGTTCTTCTGTTTCCCAGAGGTCAGTAAGAGAAATATTAGTACTAAAAGTGCCTGATTATTGAATAGGGTTTTATGTTCGGTACCTAATATATTCCAAAAAATATCAGCACCTAACAAAATATCTATCCTTGACGGAATGTTAAATGTAGGGTCAGCTAATTTTAAATGGTTAGGTATATTTAATTGACTTGTGTCAAAATATTGCTTAGGTAAACAATCAGTTATTTCTTTTAAGACTAGAAAATTCACCTTAACGGTAAAATTACTAAGCTTAGATTTTATTTGAGCTGTGCACCAGTCTGGTATACAGTTTAGAGGGATATTGCCTATACCTACGACGGTTGTGGCAAGGTTAGGTTGACTGGGTAGATTTAAACGACAACGTAAGTTTTCACTTATATAAGAGGATTGACTACCACAGTCAAGAAGAGCTTTTATAGTTTCTTTTTTATTGTTAGAAGGGTTTATTATTTCAATCAAAGCCGTAGACAGTAGAATTTCACTTCTCGATAGAGAAGAGCTTGCAAATGAGATGCGGGATGCTTCCGCATTAGGATCAGTTACTGCCATAGTAGTGGAGGGCGCGGGGGGTCGTGAGAATTGTTTATTATTAGAAGCGACACCCTGGTCCATACTTGCACTACTAGGTGAGGGGTAAGAAGGTGTTTGCGAGGTGTTTGTGTGTCTATGTAAATATGTGTTGTGACGTCTATTACACACACGACAGCCGTTCAGCTTGCAGCGGTGAGACTCGTGACCTGGCCGCAGACAGACGCGACACAGCTGGAGGGCGGCCGCCTGCGTCCACCTTTCGTCGACAGACATACGCTTGAACGCAGAGCAGTCGTAGATTCGATGATTGTTCTGGCAGATGATGCACGGCCCGCTCCTGTTTACAGTTTGTTTAGCTGAGGTCACAAAAGTCTTTACATTTTTATAAAAATGTTTATTATTTGACATTTCTACTTTATTTTTAAAAGATTTATCTGTTTTAGCTCTGTACAGAGTTTCTAAAACGTCAGCGCGATTTTTCAAAAATGTTTTGAAGTCGCTTAAAGTGGGTGAATCAGAAAGTTTACTAAGATACTCTTCCCACTTTACAGATGAGTTAGAATCTAATTTTGTAGAAATTAGATGTATGATTATAGTATCCCATTGTTCAGTAGGCTGGCCGAGAGTTTTGAGCGCTCTTAAATTTTTAGTTACGTGATCACTTAGAAACCGTAAGGATTTATCAGATTCGCGTTGAATGGGATCTATATTGAACAGAGAGTTTAAATGGTTAGATGACATCAATTTAGAATATGATGGCATCATCGGTAGTGATTTTTTAGGTTATTTTAAAGCCGATATAAACTATGATTCTAATTTAATATTTATTTGCGGACAAAGACTGGAGATTAACTATGTTCAGCCAACTTATATTATTCCTGCACGCGCCGAAGCAGTTATCGAGTGCGCGGTATCAAATTTCTCGCCTGAGCATTATCCGAATAATGAAGGACTACTATTAGATCACACCTTTAGTGACGGTGTGTATTTCGCTAACAGCATTGTAACAATAAAACCTAACAAGAGAATTAATATCACTATCTTAAATACTACTAATTCCGATATTGAGATAAAAAATCATTGCGTGAAATTAACGCCTATTGAGAAAAACAATACAATCAGCGAATCATCTCAATTTATTAATTCCATTTCATATTCTAGTTCGAATCGAGTACAAAAGGTACTTAATCTTATTCGCTGTTCCCATTTAAACACTGAAGAAAAAAGGTCCATTTTAGAATGTTGCTCTCAGTACACAGATATTTTTCATTTGAAAAATGAGCCTCTAACCTATACAAACGCGATCGAGCATACTATAAATACAGGAGATGCACCTCCCATCTATGTAAAATCTTATCGTTTTCCGGAATGCCATAAGGAAGAGGTCGATTCTCAAATACGGAAAATGCTCGACCAAAATATCATTCGTCCCTCTGTTTCGCCATGGAGCGCCCCAGTATGGGTAGTCCCGAAGAAAATAGACGCTTCAGGTAAGAAAAAGTGGCGAATCGTAATAGATTATCGCCGTCTCAACGATGTCACTGTTTCCGAAAGTTACCCTTTGCCTCTTATTACTGACATCCTAGATCAACTAGGTCATTCGAAATATTTTAGTACCCTAGATTTATCTAGTGGTTTCCACCAGTTGAAAATGAACCCTGAAGACGCTCTTAAGACAGGTTTCACAGTAAACACTAATTCTGATGCTTCTGGTCATTATGAGTTCACTAAAATGCCCTTCGGCTTAAAAAATGCGCCCTCAACCTTCCAAAGACTCATGAATACCGTTCTTTCTGGTCTTCAAGGCCTCCATTCCTATGTTTATCTCGATGATTGCATTGTATACTCTCCGGATTTAAATTCACATATTACCAAACTTAAACTTATTTTCGATAGACTTCGCAAATTTAATTTAAAATTACAGCCGGACAAGTGCGAATTTTTACGTCACGAAGTTGCTTATTTAGGCCACATAATTACCGATAAAGGTGTTTCTCCTAACCCAGAGAAGGTCAAGGCTGTCTCCGAATTTCCATCTTCTAAAAATCAAAAACAAATTAAATCCTTTTTAGGTCTTGTCGGTTATTATCGACGTTTCATTGATAACTTCTCTAAGCTTACTAAACCTCTCACGTCTTTGTTAAAAAAGGATATTCCATTCAATTGGTCCTCAGAACAGGACATCGCTTTCAACGTCCTCAAGGATAAACTCATCACTGCCCCTTTACTTCAATACCCAGATTTCTCCGCTCCGTTCATAATAACGACGGATGCCTCCAACTATGCCGTAGGTGCAGTATTATCACAATGTGATATAGGTAAAGATAAACCTATAGCCTATGCCTCTCGAACACTTAACAAAGCTGAAGGTAACTATTCCACTACGGAGAAAGAACTCCTTGCCATTATCTTTGCTGTCAAGACGTTCCGTCCTTATATCTATGGTAGAAAATTTAAGATCGTAACAGATCATCGACCCCTAGTTTGGTTATTTAATATTAAAGATCCTGGTAGTAGACTTATTAATTAGGTGGCGCCTCAAATTAGAGGAATATGACTACGAAATCGTTTATAAGCAAGGTCGTTTGAATTCAAATGCTGACGCACTATCACGTTGTCCTATTAATGTTATAGATATAAAAAAATTAAATAATGCCACTTACGAAAAGTATTTTAAAGATCAATTTCTAAATAAATCAATTACATCTAATACCATTATCGAAGAATGTACTCAAGCGCTACACTTATCTAAATCAAAATCAATCGCCTGTCCAGTCTCTTTAGACTTTGATTATTCTATACCCCATTGTGAAGAAATATTGTCACAACTTGAAAATTCTACTAACTTACTAAATTGCGAGCAAGAACAAGTCATTACAGATAACAATAAAACCTACTACTTTTTATATACAAAAGTACATCATTACGAAGAAACAAAGTATAGGGATATTTATAACCTACTAATTAAACTTAAAGATAAAATTTTAATCGAAAATCCTCATGTCACTGAGATTGCATTACCAGATTTTTTTGATCCTTTTTCTAAGATAACTTATACAGAATTATATAATATGATAAGCTATATATTTCATGATACTAATATAAAAATTGACATCTACACAAATAAACTAATCTATCCCACACCTATTTAAGTCCCAAAAATATTAAAAGAAAACCATGACTGGACAATCGCGGGTCACCCCGGAACAAAACGCACGTATAATTTCTATTATACATGCGTTTTTTCCAATTCAACGCATTCCTTTCCAATTATTTAAATTTAATAAATATTTTAGAGATCTCATCTTTAGCGATCTCTAATTTTTTAGATTCTATTTTAAACTCTATTTTATTTGCTAAGGCGAATATCTTACATCCTATTGTAATCACACCTACTAATTTGTTAAATTAGTAGGTATTTAGTAGGTAGGTTTAAATTAGTAGGTAAATATTCTACTTACAAGCTCATCCCTTTACCAACCCCTTCAGATAAAAATGTTCCAGAGACATTTGCTCTGATACATCCTAGTAAATCATATATCGCTATCTCAGATGATAGGCAAAATTATGCACTATTAGATAATATAAAAGAATGTTCTAAAATTAATAATGAATTTAGTATATGTCAATCTGTAACTATTTTATCTTCTAATACGAATCCTTGTTGTGAGTCTAAATTGCTTACAGAAGTCATTCTATCATTGCCTCGTGAATGTAATTATAAATTGCTGCATGGACAAATAGATATTTGGCAGAAATTACTTGGAGATAAATGGATTTTTGTACAGTCAAAAACTAATAAACTCACTATTAAATGTAAGGATAATATTAAAGACTATCCTATAAAAGGCACTGGTCTATTAGAATTGTCTCCCGATTGCATCGGATTCTGCAAAACATTGCAATTTTTCCCATCTACTGAAATTAAATCAAATTATAAAAATAATAAAATCATTGACTTCGACATCACCCAAGATGATTGTTGTAAGAAAGATATTGTCAATAAGACAATTCCATTACTTTCGCCTATCTCTTTAAATAATATCGACTTAGAATCGTTAACTCATGCATCTCGTCATTTGGACGATCTTGAGAATAATCTTAACAGATTCCAAAGTGAATCTCATTTTTATAAATACGGTAGCTATTATTCTGCCTTTACTTACTTTCTTATAGTTATTATGTTTTCATATATAGGCTACAAATTGTATACACTGGACCGCAAAGAAAACGGGTCGGTTAGAAAATCTTCAATAACTTGAAAACTACCTCACCTAGCTTTATGAAATAAAAACTCAATTAAAGAATATTTAATGTTATTTAACATAGTATATAAAACCTTTTTATTTACTTTAGATAATTGTGTAAGAAAACTGGCAATGAAGATAATGGTTGTTTTTCAATTTAGTTCTAAAAAAATCAAAGCATTTGTTTCGCATTTGTTTTAGTTTTGACATAAAAACTACAATAAATATCGTGTGTTTGTCATACAAAAATTGTATTCTGAAGTCATCATGTCGTTAACCCCTGAAGAATGCACCAGGATCCTGACAATGCTTGAAGATGGGCGCAGTCAGCGCAATACAGCGAGAACTGTTGGTGTGAGTCTTTCCACAGTTCAGCGGGTACTCCAGCGTTTCCATGAAACTGGATCCAACCTAAGAAGACCAGGAACAGGCCGAACGAGGTGCACGACTGCGCGGGAGGATCGCTATATGGTGTCAACAATTTTGAGAAATCGATTTCTTACGGCCGTTGAGGTAAAAAATCACCATTTACGAGCTGGAGGAAACTATCTGAGTACAGATACAGTAAGGCGACGTCTGGCTGAAGCAAATTTGAGACCATTAAGGCCTGCAAATGGCCCAAAATTAGAAAGACACCACTTAAACTCAAGGCTGAGTTATAGCAGAGAACACGAAACTTGGACTCTGGATGACTGGTCAAGAGTTATGTTTTCAGACGAGTCTAGATTCTGTTTATACAAGCACGATGGGAGGAAAAGAGTGTACCGAAGACCGGGAGAGCGCTATAACCAAGCTTGTATAGAAGAAAAAGTACCATATGGCGGTGGCTCTATACACGTGTGGGCTGGGATTTCTTCCGAAAGCCGTACTGAGCTAGTAGTGATAGAAAATGGCAGTTTAACAGCAGAACGATATGTGAATGAAATTCTTAATGACTATGTTGGTCCATTTTTAGTAGATATGGGCGAAAATGCTGTTTTTATGCAAGACAACGCCCGCCCGCATACAGCTCAGATAGTGTTCGACTATTTTCACGAAGTAGGTATCACATGCATGGAGTGGCCAGCACGAAGCCCCGACTTAAACCCCATCGAACATGCATGGGACGAACTGGGACGACGTGTACGTCAACGGAATCCGCCGCCTGCTCACGCTGCGTGAATTGAAAGGAGCTTTGATCGAGGAATGGCAGAACATTCCGCAGCATCGCCTTAAAAACCTTGTGGAAGGTATGCCGAATCGCATAGCCGCAGTTTTGCAAGCTCGTGGAGGCAACACGAAATACTAACATGCGTAAAAACGTCACATCTTTATACAATTCATATTTACGAAAATGTCAGAAAAACTACCTTTTTCATTCGTTTGACATTTATTGAAAATAGACAACTTTTAATTTGTATTTTTTTATATTCAATAAATTACAATTAAATAATCTTTAATTTAGTTTCTATTTCATAAAAATAAGTTAAGTAGTTTTCAAGATATTGACGATTTTCTAACCGACCCGTTTTCTTTGCGGTCCAGTGTAGTTGCATAAGTAAGAAACGGAATCATACAAGTTGTTGTATTCAAATATTTAATCAGTGCAATACTAAGAAAAAAAGTTAAAACCGATGTAACAAATTCGATTGAGATGTCCCAGATGTCATCTCATTCTGATGATGAAGATGTCATTAAATCATATCCATCCAATAGAAATTTAAACAATTGATTTATAACTTAAAATAAAAAAATTGTGTCTCATTCTAGTAAGTACTTACCTACTTTAAAAAAAAAATACTTTTAATATTTTAGTTGATTCTCATGTTCTTAGTAGTATGTTAGATTTATCTTATTTCAAATGTTATCATAAAACGATATTTTGTAACTAGCATAGATGAAATAAGTATTGTACTTAATCTTTTAATTTTAAACTGATGATCATGTATCTGATTTTCGCACTAAGCTCAAGTGGTTGCCGATTCGTCTTCGTCGGAATGCCCATATTGTTTCCTTGCTTTACAGTATACTGTTTAATCCTTTCTCTCCAACGTATCTCAGGGAACGTTTTAATTACCTTCACGATACGCACTCCCGTGTCTTGCGATCATCAGAGAACCTCAAACTGCAGACATCAATCCATTCAACAAAGTTTCTCGACAAGTCTTTTGCAGTTCAGGCTGTCCGCCTTTGGAATAAATTACCAGATGATATAAAGCGTGCACCATCATTGAATGTCTTTAAAAATAAGGTAAAAGACCATTACCTATCTGTCACTTACTGAATATTTAATTAGGCTATTGTATATTTATTATTATACAATTATATATTTATATGTCGGCGAGAAGGCGCTTCGATTGTGCGAAACGCCATCTGTCACCTGCAGCTGTCATCTGTCAAGATCTATGGTGCTTTGCGAAACGTCAAGTTATGACATTGACGGCTGTCATCGCTTGGGAGTGGTCTATGCTTGTTTGAAGAGGGCACTTTTACGTTGTGCGGCCATATTGAGCGGACGCAAGCGCAGAACTCTCCGCGTATCGTATCGCAATCCGTTTGCATCGAGTTATTATTAATGTACTCCGATTAGATTATTAAGTAATTCAGCTAAATAACTGATTTGTGATCTATATGCGATCTTATTTCGAAGGAATATCTCGACCACTAGTCAGATTGCGAATGTTGACTAACCTAACTTTCCGCCGGCCCCGCATGACTTTCTGACATCAGAAGTGGGATGTAACCGACCAAGTAGATACACAGATGTCATGGATATGGAGAATCTTATTGCAGTAACAAAATCAAAACTTTCTCGCCCACATCACGTCATGACTGGGCCGTCGTCGAGTCATATGTGCATCTGCCCGAATTCGATCCTGACAAAATACAAGAAGAATCACTTAAAGCCTTCGTAAGAAGAACCAAGCGTTCCTAATATGAAAAATGGTAACCTGAACGCTGCTGTCACGTTCTTCAATTGGTTCAATTCAACTGGAGCAGATGGTCACTACTCTCAAGATGCTTGTAGCTGAAGAAGATGCAACGGTGGTAAGCTAGATGGCTCGCCTGCTGGTATTGCTAGTGAGCGACGTGTGGTCGTCTGCACCATTGCTACCCTTGCTAGTATTTTGCAGCATTTTGGTGAGTCGTTTTCATTTTGTTTTGATACTGAAGTCGAGTGCTCCCTTATAACGTAAGTAATATCGTGAAGAATTCATGGCAATCGAATTAGTAACACTGTTAAAATTACTGGTATTGGTGATAGGAGTGTTTATAGTATCGTGCAGATTTTAGTTATGGTTCAGATTGACGATATTGCTTTTTAATTTCTTTTTCATGTTCTCCTGGACCTTTAACTAGTTATAATTAGGTAGTTCAACAAAACTTATTCTTTGTAACTGTTTTTTCTCTCCTATTTTGTGTAAAGCAGTAGTATGTTAGTCGCTCAGGTTGTTTACATCTTCCGGGCCTTCGTAGTCGTAGGCGTAAATCGGGCTAGATTTCCCGTCGCATTGCGGCCACGTTTGTGAGTGGCGTGCGTTGGCTAGGAGATGTAAACGATCGCTGTTGGCTCGTCGCATAGAGACGACGATTGTGTATGGGTACCGGATGGAGGTCACCCGTGGATGCGTTGTGTTGTGGGAGGGTACCGGATGGAGGTCACCCAACCACGTGATTGTTTTGTGATGACCGGATGGAGGTTGTCACAAGGTGCTGGATGGAAGCATCTGAAATTATAGAGTATTGCATACGACACTGTTTTACTATGTAATCCACGATTACCAATTTGATTTAGAAAGCTAATTTGTCTGATGAGTTTCGTTGAACTGCTTAGTGATCGTTTACGTAAGATGCCAGAGGGACATGTACCAGTCGAAGTCGAAGTGGAGTTTAATGAAATGTCTGATGATAATAAATTAGTTTAATTGGTAATGTGAATGCGAATAAGAACTCTGCCGGTCGTAGAAAGTCGACCGTACTAGTAACTAATACGTAGCGGTAGCCCGTTGTAAGTCGGTGTCTCTTGTGGCAACTCAAGTAGTCCGTGGGTGGGCGTGTAGTACTAGCGGAGGTCGTGGTCTGTATAGACCGTCTCGTGTATAGTCTAAGAGAGATGCACATGTGCGATTTACAATGGTAAATGCGCGTCTGTGTGAGAGAGTTGGTGATGACTCATCGGCTATGGAGGCCGTGGCGGTAGAGATATTTACTCGGGTATTTTGGAAGTTAATATGTTAGTGTTTTAAGTTGATTTATTGCTAGATTGTTTTGAATTATTGTGAGATAACGATGGTACATGACTCTTCACAGTTTCAAATTTAATTTTAATGTAATTTAATGAAAGTGTAAATTGATCAGCTAACAATCTAAAGAAACTTAAAGTAAAAACGGTCTCTAATTATTAACGGTTGGATTGGTTTCAAAATCTTGGTCTAGTTGAAATCAGGACTGACCGAGTAAAGAATCTACTGCGCTGCATATTTTCCCTTTCAGATTGAACCCCCAAACGAGGATGCGTGAGGCTATCAGAATAGCCGTTTCGCAGAACATCTCCATCACCTTCAAAAAGATCGTTTGATTTAGTTTCCTTTTTTTAATTTTTATTTACTTGATTACTTAATTACTCGATTGTAAAGAGGGTGTGATCATCGATACTTTTAATTTCATTAGAATGATAACTCTGACTTATAGCGTAAAGCAAGTTGCCGCCATTTTGGCACACATGAGTCTCTTATGCATTTGGGCTGAGAGAAAACTCTGGAAAAGCTCTGAACTCTAAGTGTATTTACAAGTACATGCATGGACGGTTGAGGAAAATGCCGGACCATGAAATACCTGTAGAGTTAGAAACTAGCGAATCTAGCGATGTAGAGGATTGTGTGTATTAACCACTATTCACTGATTCTACCATTTAATTTAATTGTGTGTTCGCATTATATCACTCGTATTAGGTGATGTGACGACTGTTTGTGAGGTATCGTCACTTGGAGGTGGCATGAGTTACATCACTCGTATTAGGTGATGTGACGACTGTTTCTGGGGTATCGTCACTTGAAGGTGACATGAGTTACATCGCTCGAATTAGGTGATGCGACGATTGTGATTAATAGAGTTGATGATGTGCAGAGTACAGATAATGATTAAATTTGACTGACTGACTGAAGTGACTTAGTTTTGTTACAAAATGAGGAGCGTTATCAGACTTAACTAGATCCGAAATACAAGGGACCGTTTAAGGTCATGGAATTATTACATGGTTATCGTTATTTGTTAAAAGCGTTAAATTCTAAGAGGACGTACAAGTATGCTCATGATAGACTAAGAAGGATGCCTGAAGGTCAGTTGGTTGTAGAAGAATTGTGGATCAAAGTGATGATCTTGTGTTCGAAGTTCCTGGCACATCGCGTGATTAAGTTGGGTAAAACTCGATGGAGGTGTTACTTGAGCGATCAATGGAGTTGCTCATGTCTTATATATAAAATGCACCATAAGTTATATTTATTTATTTACCACAACAATCCTTTTACATTTAATATATATTTAAGTTTTACTTATTAGTGAATACATGCTGACATGGACATACATACGCGACTATGACCAAAGACACAAGAGAGACATAAGATCATAGACTAATTAATAGTACACACAGAGTAAGTTAATACTATCATAACATGTTCCTTTTTTTTTTGAAAAACAAAATAAATGTTTTTATCTTAAATTTAGTTACATATATTATTCTTACTTTAACATTTTAAAATTATAGACTATAATATTATTATAATATAATGTAATATATATGAACAAATATATATTGTGTAAATTTATAAATTGTACCTTTTTGGTGGTCTGACTTGACGTCCACATCTGGTATATTTATATTCATTATTATAACTTGTTTCTCCTGAATTTACATTACTATTATGGCTTTCTTCTCTTTCTTTTTCTTGTGTTTCCTTTACTAATGATTTTCTTTTTTCAGTTTGACTACTTGAAGGTTTCAATAAGTGTTGTCGATTTCTACGATACTTAGTGCCATCTAAGGATTCTATAACAAATGATCTTGGCTCTTCAAACTTTCTCAGAACTATCCCTGGAGACCATTTAGAATTTGGATTCTTCTTATACAAAATAGTATCACCTTTATGAATTGCAGGCAAAATTCTCACACGCTTATTAAAATAATGTTGCTGTTTTTCTTGATTTTCTTTCTTGTTTTTAATAAATTTTTTAAATCTTACTATCTTTGGTTTTAAATTGTTCTTAGTACTAGGAAGTTGTGTTCTCAAAGAACGTGACATTAGAAGTTGTGCAGGTGAAGGAATATTACCTCTCGGAGTTGTCCTGTACTGCAGTAATGCTAAATTTGGATCATCACCTGATTCATCACATTTTGATAGTATGCGTTTAATTATTTTGACTCCTGACTCAACAAGTCCATTTGAACGAGGAACATAAGGACTAGACGTGACATGTTCAATAGTCCAATCACTGACAAACTTCTGAAACTCAGCAGAATTAAATGGTGGTCCATTATCACTCATGATAGTGACTGGTATGCCATGACGACTGAATATGCATTTTAGCACATTTATTAGAGATCTCGCATTTGTACTTGGCACCTCGGCTATTTCTATATAGTTGGAATAATAATCTTCAACCACGACAATAGTTTTCTTTTTGTAATCTAAAAAATCAATACCAACTTTCTCCCATGGTAGAGTAGTTAATTGATGTGACAACAATGGTTCTGCTGGGTTAGCAGACCTATGTGACATGCATGTGGTACAACTTTGGACTATATTTTCAATATCATGTGACATTAGTGGCCAAAAAACTATACCTCTTGCAAAACCTTTTGTCTTTTGTATGCCTTGATGACCATTATGAATAATTTTAAGTATTTCAGCTCTTAATTTAGTAGGTATAATTAAACTGTTACCTTTTAGGACAATATTATCAATGACATGTATTTCATGACGGTAATTCCAATATGGTTTGACTAACTGACTGACATTTAATTTATTATTCGGCCATCCTTCTTTGTAGTACTTCTTAAGTAATTGCATAGTTTCATCATTATTAGTAGCTTCTGTTAACCATGTTAGACGTTCTTTAGAAATTGGTAGACTATTTTTTAAAAGATTTATGTGTATAATTACTTCTTTATCTAGCTCATCCTCTTGACTTTCTGGTAAAGCTGCTCGTGACAATGAATCAGCTATGTACATTTTAGATCCAGGTTTGTACATAACTCTTAAATCATATGATTGAATTCTTAACATGAGACGTTGTAGACGTGTCGGAACTTCTGCCAAAGGTTTCTTGAATAATGTTATAAGTGGACGATGATCAGTTTCTACGGTAACAATTTGGCCATAAATATATTGATGAAAATAGAGACAACCATAGACAATAGCATAAAGTTCTTTTTCTATTTGTGCCATTCTTTGTTGATTAACTGTTAAAGTTTTAGATGCATAACTAATAGGATGTTCATTTTGTAATAAAACTGCACCAACAGCTGATTGACTTGCATCGACTGACAACACAACTGACTGTTTGACATCAAAGTGAGTTAAAACAGGAGCTTGACAAATTAATTCTTTTAGACGGTTAAATGTTGCTTCATGGCTAGCATTCCACTGCCAATCACTTGACTTTTTAAGAAGATTTCTAAGAGGTTCAGTTTCAGATGCCAAATTCTTAATAAAATGTCCTAAATAGTTTAATAAACCTAAGAAACGTTGCAAATCTTTCAGACAAGTTGGTGAAGGCATATCTTTGATAGCTCTTATCTTTTCTGGATCAGGGGTCACACCTTGTTTTGAAAAAATATGTCCTAAATATTTCACTTGCTGACAGCCAAAAATACACTTATTTTTATTTAATTTTAAATTAACTTCTTTTGCTTTCTGTAGAACCCTTATTAAATTTTCATTATGTTCCAGTTCTGTAGATCCGTATACCAAAATATCATCAGCGTAAACTATAACACCATTTAATTCACCAAATGTTTCTGTCATCACTCTATGAAATAATTCAGGAGCACAATTTATACCATATGGTAATCTCTTGAAGCGATAACGTCCAAAGGGTGTATTAAATGTACAAAGCAGTGAACTCTCATAATCAAGAACCAAATTCCAGAAACCACTAGAAGCATCCAGAGTAGAAAAGTAGGCTGCTCCTAACAACTTTGATCTGACATTATCAATAGTAGGTATTGGATAGTGTGAACGGCATATTGCTTGATTAAGATTCCTTGGATCTAGACAAATTCTAAGCTGTCCGTTTTTCTTTTGTACTAATATTAATGAACTTACCCATGCTGTTGGTTCTGTGACCTTTATTATGACATCTTGTTGTTCCATTGCATCTAGTTCTGCCTTAAGCCTTTTGTGAAGTGCAAATGGTACTTTTCTTGGAGCATCAATTTTAGGTTTGACATCAGGATTTATTGTGATATGGAATTCACCAGGAAGACAACCCAGACCAGCAAAAAGAGATTTATAATTTTGTAATAATTGATTAATATTTTGATATGAAAAACTACTTGTGTTATGTGCTTTAAAAGTAACTTTCTTCTTACATTGTTGATTAACATTATTATGCATCTGAAAAGAATCATTATTATTCTCACTGTCCGACTGACAAGTATCAGTTATATTAAAAACTCGTTTTACTAAGCCCAATTCTGAACAAGTAAATTTACCAAGAATAGTTGGCGATGACACATTTGCGATAATAAAGTTAATGTTTTTTGTCATTAAAGTATTTTGCACTTTATAATTACATAAAATATACTGTTGACCTAATATTTTAATTTGATCACCACTATAAGATGTTACTTTAGCTGTACATGGGGTAAAATTCTTACATAAATTTAATGATTCAAAAGTACTAATTGACATTACATTAGTGTCACTTCCTGTATCTAAAACACAATCAATAGTTACATTGTTAATTGTACACTTTATAATCCAAACATTTTTATTTTTATTTAATTTTAAATGTCCAATAAATAAAGAATTTGAAATGCTACCTTTTGTTTCTTCCACCTGTATCATATTAATTCTAGAACGACAACAAATTTGATAATGTCCTATTTTATTGCATCTTCGACATTTAACATTGATGGCTGGGCATTTGTGACGATGGATTTGGTTACACCTTCCACATTTGTTTATTTGATGACACGATGATGACCTATATGTAGATTTTGACTGTGATCTTGACTGTGACCTTGACTTGGATCTTGATTTACGCTGGCTATTATTAGAATTATTGTTGTAATGAAGTTTGTTTTCTTTGTTGCTTGAATAATAAACATTTGAAGAATTTTCTGACTTATTCTTTAATTCAGTAGCTTGATTTTGAGTTATTACTAATGTTTTAGCCATGGATAATGCTTTTTCTAATGTTAATTTTTCTTCCAGTAATAATTTTTCTTTGATGCAATGATATTTATCATGCAGGTTACAGACGAATATATCTTTCACTAATCTTTCCTCTAGTGTACCAAAATTACAATTTTTGCTTAGCTTTTTCAATTCAGTTACAAATTCGTCAATCGATTCATGTTCACTTTGTTTCCTTGTGAAAAATTTATGCGACTCGTATGTTATATTCGCCTTGGGTACAAAATATTCTTCAAATTTATGGACAACTGTGTCATATTCTACAATTTCTTCGTTTAAGTTGAAAGTGTTAAAAATTTCGATACATTTTTCACCAATAAAGTGTAAGAAAATGGCGACCTTTCTATCATGGTCCACGTGCAAACCACTAGCTTTCATAAAAATATTGAAACTTTGTAACCATTTTTTCCAGTTAGCTGCTAAATTTCCTTCTAAACTCATAGGACTTATGTTTCCAGATATGTTTAATCGGTTTGATTTCATACCTTCTTTGGATTGACTTGCAGACAAAGGCGTTGTTGGCGGCGACGACATGGCGGCTTTTACTTACGACTTTTACGTATTTCTTTCTTCGATTTATTCTGACACCATATATAAAAGGTTGTTTTGTCTTATATATAAAATGCACCATAAGTTATATTTATTTATTTACCACAACAATCCTTTTACATTTAATATATATTTAAGTTTTACTTATTAGTGAATACATGCTGACATGGACATACATACGCGACTATGACCAAAGACACAAGAGAGACATAAGATCATAGACTAATTAATAGTACACACAGAGTAAGTTAATACTATCATAACAGGAACAATGTTCGATGGAGGCATTGGTTGTTTATGTGCTCGATGGAGATACTGGTAGCATAACGCTCGAAGGAGGCGTTTTGCTTGTGTTGTTGGAGGCACGAAGGGAACATAATGCTCGATGGAGGCGTTATGTGTCTTGATGTGTGCGTTCTATCACTGTATAGAATCGCGATATGTGTTCAGTTGTGTACTGATGAGTGTAAGACTTGATTTAAAGTTTGAACTTCAGATATCCTTCGAAGTTGTACTAAGGCAGTATTTGATCATTGTACGTACATAGTTGTAATCAGTAAACATAGTTAGTGATCGGTGTGCTAATGTGACCGTATTTTTACTGGTCAGAGATGACCGAGTGATGGCAAAGGCTACTGGTAGT
Organism: Diatraea saccharalis; assembly: GCA_918026875.4. Classification (NCBI taxonomy): domain Eukaryota; kingdom Metazoa; phylum Arthropoda; class Insecta; order Lepidoptera; family Crambidae; genus Diatraea; species Diatraea saccharalis. Next base: position 27,256,387 of record OU893333.1, on the reverse strand, counting down.
GTTTTCATTTTTAGACTCACACGAGGACGTGTGATGCAGCAGGATGGCCGTGTCGGCGAGAAGGCGCTTCGATTGTGCGAAACGCCATCTGTCACCTGCAGCTGTCATCTGTCAAGATCTATGGTGCTTTGCGAAACGTCAAGTTATGACATTGACGGCTGTCATCGCTTGGGAGTGGTCTATGCTTGTTCGAAGAGGGCACTTTTACGTTGTGCGGCCATATTGAGCGGACGCAAGCGCAGAACTCTCCGCGTTTCGTATCGCAATCCGTTTGCATCGAGTTATTATTAATGTACTCCGATTAGATAATTAAGTAATTCAACTAAATAACTGATTTGTGATCTATATGCGATCTTATTTCGAAGGAATATCTCGACCACTAGTCAGATTGCGGATGTTGACTAACCTAACTTTCCGCCGGCCCCACATGACTTTCAGACATATATATGTATGTGTGTATATATTAGTATGGAAAATTGTTATTTCAACTGTGTAGGACACCATTTACTACCCATCTTTTTTATGTAACTGTCCAGTCTAACTTTTGGTTGCCTGGAAGATATTGCTTTTTAGCGATAAGGCCGCCAATTGTACTGCTTATTGTTATTAATTTGTTATGTTGATTTTATTTTCAAGTACAATAAAGTGTTCATTCATTCATTCATTCATTCATCTATATCAGTGGTTTTTTGATGAAAAAGGTTATTGCCAGAATTATACCTGTTGGCAACTTAATGAAATCAACATTAATCGACCGGAAGTTGACGCCGGTGACGCCATCTTGCGGCGCACAATGACGTTCACGTGCAAGATGGCGACTATATAAGCAAGCAACCGACCTAAGCATGGCAGTCTTAGTTCCGCTCGCGCTGTGACAACTAGTGTAAATTATAAAATAAAGTGTTGTGATTATTGATAGCTATGTGTGATGTATGCAAATTAGTGAATAAATAGTTTGATGATTGAAAGTGAGGTTTTAGTTAACATCAGAAGTGGGATATTAGGCGCCAATGGGCTCTCGCAGGAAGCGCTCTAAACGTCGCGAAAGACGCTCGAGTTCGACGTCGAGTAGCTCGAGTAGCGCTCGAACACCGTCGCCCTCACCGAGACAAAGGAAAAAGGTAGCACACAAAACTGACACCGCGACTGTAAGTACAAACAACAGCTTAATATTGTGCAATATCATACCAGAATTTGACCCGTTAATAGACGACGTAAATGCATGGCTTAATATTATCGAATCTTACTCTCAAACGTTTGCCTGGTCGGATGAAGTGATTCGCTATCAAGCTTTGAACAAATTGAAAGGTTCCGCTAAAACATGGTACGACTCCTTATTACATACTGAATATCAGTGGCCATCTTGGAAATGGAAAGATTGGCGAATAAAGCTATCGGCTTGTTTTCAAAGTAGGAGAAATATTTTTGATCTTCTAAAAGAAATACTCGATAAAAAACCCATAGAAAATCAATCTTTATACGATTTTTACTTTGATCAAAAATGTAAAATCGATCGTTTGTCACTAAACTTTACACAACAAGATATTATATCTATTATTTTAGGGAACATAGGAGAGGCAAATTTATTAGCATCAATAGACGCTAATCAGTTTACAACATGTGATAATCTAGCAAGTTTTTTGCATGGTCGAATATACAAATCCAAATTTCCTAAATCTTCAAATGTTCCTTGTGAAAACCAACCACGACAAACCGTCGCACAACCAACTACTTCCTCCACAAATGGAGGTAGTATAACCATAATAGATCAAACTGTTCCATCTGGTTCACTAGCGACCATGCAGAACATACAACGTAAATCGTTAAAATGCTTCATTTGTGGTGGGAATCATAAACGAAATCAATGTGATAAAAATAAATGCGACTTCTGTGGGAAAAGGGGACATTTAGAAGCTGTATGCTTTCACAAAAAACTGACGAAAACCGAAACGCACGAAACTAAATTTATTTCTACCCCCAACCCTCGTAACAAATTCGTTAAAAATATAATACTAAATCACGTGAAGTGTGAAGCTTTTATAGATACTGGAAGTAGTTGTTCGTTAGTGTCAGAGTCATTCGCAAAGAATAATTGCTTTGAAATTAGTCCTTTATCCTCTCCGATTTTATTGCAAGGATTTTCTAAACAATCCTCAAAATTTGTGAGTCATAAGATAACCGTTGATTTAGAAATGGACTCTATAGCTTTAACGCAAATTGACATTTATGTGCTTGATGATTTGATGGATTATGATATTTTGATAGGTAGGAATGTAACTGAGCGATCAGATTTGATGTACATACGTGTAGGAAATACCTTTAGGTTTCATTATGCAATAGGGTACAGCGAATCCTGTAAAAGTATTAATGAACTAGATTTAGACACCGACTCTCATCATAACGAGTTAAAATGTATTTTCAGTATATATAGAGATTGTGTAGCACTCAATACTAAAGAGTTAGGGAAAGTTAATCATCACGAAATGGAAATTAACGTTAACAATATACAACCGATTCAGTGCAGACCTTTTAGGACTTCTAATAACGATAGAAAAATAATACGTGATATAGTAAATGAACTTTTAGAAAATAACATCATACGCGAAAGTAGATCGTCTTATGCGAGCCCCGCACTTCTTGTAACAAAAAAAAAATGGAGAAAAAAGACTTTGTATAGACTATCGGTTATTAAACAAAATAACTATTAAGGATAAGTACCCTATGCCACGTATTGATGACCTTATTGATAGACTTTCTGGTCACAAATGTTTTTCAAGTCTTGATTTAAAAAGTGGTTATAATATTAATGAACGAGAATTCAATACCCAAAACTGCATTCATCACGGAAGATGGCCATTATGAGTTTCTCAGACTCCTCTTTGGTTTAGTTAATGCACCATCTTGTTTTCAATATATGATGAATAAAGTTTTAGGTAATTTAAGGTTTAACAATGTAATAGTTATTTAGATGATATTTATCTTGTAACAAATACGGTGGAAGAAAATTTGAAGTTATTAGAACAGATATTGCAAATTTTTAGGATGAATGGTTTGACTCTGAATCTAAAAAAAGTGTCATTTCTTCAAAAGTGAAATAGAGTTCTTAGGTTATCGAGTAAAGTCTGGGAAAATTATGCCAAATGAAGCGAAATTAGAATCAGTTAGGCAGTTTCCAAGACCCAAAACAGTACACCAACTTCGACAGTTCATTGGTCTAATAAGCTATTTTCGGAAATTTATTAAAAATTGCGCAATGATTTTGGTGCCTTTGACAAAACTGTTAAAGAAGGATACTACCTGGGCTTGGGAAGACAAACAAGAAGAGACATTTCAATCGTTAAAAAATAAATTAACATCAGATAATTTCCTGTCTATTTTTGATCCCAATAGAGATAGTGTTTTATACACTGATGCTAGTCGAGAGGGTATTGCAGGAATACTTATGCAAATTACAAATGAGGGAGAAAAACCAGTCCATTATTATAGTAGGCAAACTACCGAAAATGAAAAATTATACCATTCATTTGAATTAGAACTGTTGGCAATTATTTGTTCGCTCCAAAAATTCCGCCTATATCTGTTAGGTTCAAATTTTAAAATCATAACTGACTGCAGTGCTGTACGATATGCGCTCACTAAAAAAAGATATTGTCCCACGCATAGCTCGATGGGTATTAGCTACACAAGAATTTTCATTTGAAATTGTCCATAGAGCAGGTACACGTATGCTGCATGTTGATGCATTAAGTCGAAATCCTGTAGTTTCGGGGGAAAAGTCTGAAGTTGAAATCATTATGTCCATTACTGAAGCAGATTGGTTGCTGTTAGTGCAAACACAAGACTCTAAAATTCAACAATTAAAATCAATTTTAGAATCGGGAGAGGCCGACCAAAATAGAGATGTTTTTGACAAATACGAATTGCTTGGGTCAAAAGTTTACAGAAGAACAGCAAAGGGTCGTCGATGGTCGGTACCAAAAAAATGTATTTGGCAAATAATTAAATACAACCATGATGACATTGGACATTTTTCTGTAGACAAAACTGTAGAAAGAATATCAAAGTTTTACTGGTTTCCCCACATGCGTCGTATTATAAAAAAGTACATAAAAAATTGTTTAAATTGTATATACTTCAAAAACAAAGGGGGTGCCAAGGAAGGCGAATTATTTCCAATGCCAAAATATGCTCAACCTTTTCATACACTTCATTTAGACCACTTGGGTCCATTCAAAGTCAAAAAACTTGTGGGAAATGACAGATATGAGGTAACGGATCTTAAAGGAAGTGAAAGATCCTTTAAAAAGTATACTGGCGTGATAGCGGCTGAAAATATGAAGCCGTGGATTAAAATAGACAACTGGAATGAATCTGAATAATTACGTGATTATATTATGTATATAATAGATATTCGTGTTGGCAAGGTAAACACCTTAATATACTGTTTTTGGTATCTTACCTAATTCATAGTTTATTAAAAATAGAACACATAAAAAAAAAATTATGTATACAAGTAAAATATTACATCAGGCATAACAATTTGGTTTATAAAGTAATACGAGTATACACGTAAGGTTTGCGAGTCAAGATAAAATGCTTTAACTTATATTTATGTCACACATTAATAATTGTTGTAAACATATTGAAAGGTACATAGGCATAATTGTGAGTGAACTTGGTACGCTCAAGTGGGTATATATCCCTTTGAGTGCAAGTGGCTCTATTGTGCAGGGTGGAAGACTAACTTGGTCTCTTAAGTGCGGCAGAGTCCCTTTAAGTGCAAGTAGTTTTCTAACAGACAAACAAATGTGGAAACAGTTACTTATGTGTGATATTAGTAACAATATGACCGCATTACCTTACACCTTTATTAAGTATATGTTAAACTACTAATAATAACATATAACTTTTAAATATTTCCTGTAACTGACTTGTTATTTTAATAAATAGAAATTAAAAATACCTAAAACCGTCGGTATTCCAAGGTAAATAAATAAGTTACCTAAATATAGTTCATGCGTGTAAACATACTGACTCGTATATAAGTGAGGTAGGACGTGTTGAACCAACTCGGTATGCTTAAGTGAGGTTATTGCCCTTTGAGTGCGAGTGGTTGCAAAAACTAAGACTAACTTGGTCCCTTAAGTGTGGTAAATTCCCTTTAAGTGCAAGTGGTCTTCAGTTTAGTCGTCACGGAAACAAAGACGAACTTGGTCTCTTAAGTGTGGTAAATTCCCTTTAAGTGCAAGTGGTCTTCAGTTTAGTCGTCATGGAAACAAAGACGAACTTGGTCTCTTAAGTGTGGTAAATTCCCTTTAAGTGCAAGTGGTCTTCAGTTTAGTCGTCATGGAAACAAAGACGAACTTGGTCTCTTAAGTGAGGAAAAGTCCCTTTAAGTGCGAGTGGTCTTCAGTTTCAAAATATTCTGTTTGCGATCAGTATGTGAACATGTTAAGAAGACTGAACATTATACGTGTGACATTTACATTATTTCATATTTAATTTCATATTATCAGTTTCAGTATATTCCATAAAATTGTGGCGTCTGGGGCAAACGCCTTGCAGAATGGCCGTGTTGGCAACTTAATGAAATCAACATTAATCGACCGGAAGTTGACGCCGGTGACGCCATCTTGCGGCGCACAATGACGTTCACGTGCAAGATGGCGACTATATAAGCAAGCAACCGACCTAAGCATGGCAGTCTTAGTTCCGCTCGCGCTGTGACAACTAGTGTAAATTATAAAATAAAGTGTTGTGATTATTGATGGCTATGTGTGATGTATGCAAATTAGTGAATAAATAGTTTGATGATTTAAAGTGAGGTTTTAGTTAACATACCTAAATTTTAATTCGTTTTGCGGTAGCCAGGAGTGTCTGTGACCACCTGTTTCATACATTATTAGGTGGAAGCTATACTCGACCTTTTCTAGATCTAGACGTTAACATTAGATTTGCAAATAATACTGTCTCGCACAAATTCTTCGTAAAGTGAGGAAGATCATTTATATAAATTAGAAAAAGCAATGGTCCTAATATCGATCCCTGAGGTACGCCCATAGTAACTGGTGCCCCTGCAGATTTCGCTTCATTGATTACTACCTTTTGAATTCTAGCAGAAAGATATGATCTTATTAGATGAAGTGAATTTTTCGTCACACCATAATGTTCTAATTTCCCCAACAGTGTTTCATGACTAACGCAGTCGAATGCTTTTGATAGATCACAAAAAATACCAATAGCATCTTGTTTATTCTCCCAAGCATCATAGATATGCCTCAGAAGTGCAATTCCAGCGTCTGTTGTACATTTAACTCTGCTAAAGCCAAACTGATTTTGGTGAAGTAATTTATTTAATGAAAAGTGTGCAAGCAGTTGATTGTAAATCATTTTCTCAAATACTTTACTTAACGCTGGTAGAATAGAAATTGGTCTGAAATTACTGGGACCAGACTTGTCGCCTGCCTTGAAAAGTGGGATTATTTTACCATATTTCATTAAATCAGGAAAAGTTCCTTCATCAATGCACTTATTAAAAATAAAAGTTAATTGAGGTGCTATAGCTGGGATTATAGATTTGATAACATAAGTTGAAACGCCCCAAAGATCTTCGGTTTTTTTGACATTAATACAATTAAATGTTTTAATAATTGAGCAGACGTTAACATGTCTAAAATAAAATTCAGTATTGCACTTATCAACAACTGACTCTAGATGCGTAACCGCAAGTTTAGAACATGAACTAAGATTTCTTGTGATTTCTATTGGTGTCTTAGAAAAGAATTTCTCAAATGTCTCGGCAACCGCTTCATCTGTTTTAATAATTTTATTGTCAACCTCTAATGAGTATGTGCGTATATTACTTTTATTTTTACCCGTTTCTTTATTTATGATAGTCCAGATTGTTTTTATTTTATTTTCTGAATTGTAAATTTTTTCAGATATATATTTTGCTTTTGCTGAAACACATACTTTCCTAAAAATGTTTGAATAATTTCTGACATATTCAATAAACTTTGGATCGGTCGAGGTACACTTTAGCTCATTATAAACGTACTAAACAAATATACGGAGGAGGAGTATTGAAAGCGGTCCGCCGTGAACTATCAGCCATCTCACAGCCTAGTTTCTTCTCCTCCGCCGAAGATTTATGGATAACTTTAACATTTAATTCCAAAAATAATTTAATAAAAAAATGTCATATTTGTGTTATTTACCTATGCAATGAAAATATTGGTTTGTAAGTTTTAATTTCTCTCAACAGTTAAACAACTTCCTTGATACACTTAATAACTTAATGCATGTCTATTCTAATGACTATTTCATTATAGCAGGCGATTTTAATTTAAGCACCTTAACATGGACTCCCAGTCATCTAAAAGATGGAACTATGCAACCATCTATACCTACAAGACCAGACGAGATTCGCTTGGTGGATGAATTGAATACAATTAATTTGAGTCAGTTCAATTGGATAAAAAATGCTAATGGCGTTATACTTGACTTAGTCTTAGCTAATTTTAAAGTATTGGTATCGGACTGTCGTGATAACTCTCTTGTTCCCATCGACTCCCACCATGGCGCGCTGTTATTGGAGTTAAATTGTATTGAATCTCCTCCACTCGTTAGTGCACCCCGTACTAAGTACTTGTTTCGGCGGGGCGACTATGATAAAATTAATGAAGAAATTGCTCTCATCGACTGGAATTCTAAGTTAAACCATTTAAAATTTGATGACGCTATGAATGAATTTTATAATTTTTATACGTCTATAAGAGACAAATATATACCAAAAAAAAATATCACAAGTGGTTCCTACCCGAAATGGTATACTACGTCACTAATAAAAGTGATAAAGGAAAAAGCAAAATATCTTCGAAAATACAAAATCTACGGAAATCAAGCAGATTTTCAAAGTTACAGTTTGTTACGTGATCGAGTCAAATTCTTAGAAAAACTATGCTATAATAATTATGCAATGTTAATAGAAAACTCAATTGAACAACACCCAAAAAATTTTTGGAGTTTTGTATCTTCTAAAAAAAATCTAATGGTATGCCTTTAGTCTTAACTATAACGGTTCGACTTATAATACTGGCGACTCGATTTGTGAAGCATTTTCTAATTACTTCCTTTCCACTTTTGCCGTGAGCTCGCGTTCACTAACTCAGAATGTTCTAAATACTGATTCTACCTCTGAAATATTTTCTATAGAAATAGATTATAATAGAGTTGTGAAGGTGCTCCAAAAACTAGATGCCTCTAAATCTGCCGGTCCGGATGAGTTACCTTCATATTTTCTGATACAGTGCGCCAAATCAATCGCAATACCTCTATGCGTCCTTTTTCGAATGTCCCTGACGCAAGGATACATGCCTGCCCACTGGAAGCGGGCATTTATAACACCAATCCACAAAAAAGGATTAAAATACGAGGTAGTAAACTATAGACCGATTTCTAAACTGTGTATAGTCGCAAAGGTTTTGGAACGTTTAATTTACGATCAGTTATATCCTTGTATTAGACATTCAATAAGTCCTCAGCAACATGGATTTCTGAAAGGCCGCTAAACAGTGTCCAACCTTGTTCTTTTGAATGAGACCATCGCTGATACAATGGATAATGGAGGGTAAGTGGACGTTACATACACAGACTATAGCAAAGCCTTTGACAGAATTCCACACCATTTATTAGTTTTTAAGCTATCTGCGATTGGAATTAAGGGAGATCTTTTTAGGTGGTTTTCATCCTACCTCAACAACCGGTCTCAAGCTGTAGTTATTAATAATTACATTTCCAGTTGGGTTGACATACCTAGCGGAATTCCGCAGGGTTCATTGCTTGGACCTTTGCTGTTTTTAGTTTTCGTGAATGATATTGAGAAATGCTTCAGTTTCTCTAGTCTTTTATCATTCGCCGATGACATGAAGATCTTCGCTAGGATATCGTCTATCATGGACGCTCAATCCCTCCAGGACGACCTCTTTAAATTTGAAGCATACTGTGACGTTAATTGTTTAGACCTGAACCCTGCAAAGTATTGTCTCGTAAGCTATAGTAGGAAACGAAACCCTATAATCTTCAACTATGCCATAAGAGGCGAACAGCTCGGAAGAGAGACTAGCATACGCGATCTTGGTGTATTTCATGACTCGCGAATGATATTCGATGTCCATATCAACAGTAGTATTATCGCTAAAGCATACAAGGCATTAGGCTTTATCAAACGCGCATCTCGTGATTTTAAGCAGGCTAAGACTTTGAAAATCCTTTATTGCTCACATGTACGCAGTCATCTAGAAAACGCATCGCAGGTTTGGAACCCTAGATACTCGACCTACATTTCTAGATTGGAAAATATTCAGATTAAATTTTTACGCTATCTATGTTTCCGACTGTCCGAGCCATTTTCCTCCTCTGATTACCTGCTCCATTGCAAGAAGCATCATCTCATACCACTAGAGCAAAGACGTTTAATTGCTGACCTCTACTTCCTGCTTAAGATCACATCCAATGTCTTCGATTGTCCTCAATTGTTAGGTTCGATTTCCATTATACCGACTCGTAAAATCTTAAGATCAAATGCGCTTATTTATCTTCCACAAGTTAATACTGATTATAGGCAAAATTCCTTTATATGGCGTGCATGTAAGAACTTTAATAAAATATGTGTCGAATTCGATTTCCACCTATTTAATACTGGTTTTGAGAAAGCAAGACGTGCATTGGTGGATGGCTTTTTTTACATCGATAATGATCGATGGAAGGATTAATTAAGTGTGATCCCTAATTTGGAACAAATTTATTAAGAATGAGTATATATTGTGATTCGATTGTTTGTTTACCAGTTTGTAAACCATCGGTATGGACCTGTAAATGGCTTCCTATAGTTTATTTAATCGCTATGTATTTGTTATAGCTGTTGGTCTTCCCAAAATAAATAAAAAAATAAAAAAAAAAATGACGGCAGCAACACGATCGATGAGCGAAGGTGATGAAGCGGAGCGGAGTGTAGACGTGTGCACGGTGCGAAGGCGAGCCGAAGAGTGACCTGTCATCGATGCGACAGGTCACTCTTCGGCTCGCCTTAAAGTTATTGCCAGAAGTATACCTAAACTTTAATTCGTATTGCGGTAGCCAGGAGTGTCTGTGACCACCTGTTACATACATTATTAGGTGGAAGCTTTACTCAAGCTTTTATAAATCTAGACGCTAACATTTAATTTAGCTATACGCTAAGCATATAAAAAGCATCAATACGCGTTGCGAAACTACGTTCAATATAATATTTGTTTTTAATAATATTCATATTCATAAAATAAGGTCAGGTAGGGTCGATAATCCTTACGATGTTTTAAATTTTATTAAAATATAAAATCTATAAAATGTTTATTAGTGGTTTTTTGATGAAAAAATTATTGCCAGTAGTATACCTTAACTTTAATTGGTATTGCGGTAGCCAGGAGTGTCTGTGACCACCTGTTACATACATTATTAGGTGGAAGCTATACTAAAGCTTTTCTAGATCTAGAAGCTAACATTAAATTTAGCTTTACGCTAAGCATATAAAAAGCATAAATACGCGTTGCGAAACTTCGTTCAATATAATATTTCACGCATGAATAAAAAAGCTACGCTATGTTTTATTTTTTATTGCTTTTAATTAGCTATAATAAAGTCCCTAACAGTATTTATGAGAATGAGAGAAGACTCTGGAATGTCAAACAGTTAAATATTCAGATGCATGACTCTATATAGCTTTCACATAATTTCCATTATCGTTAATTGCTTGGGTATTTTCATTAATGATGTGATATTTTAATCGCTCATGATAAGTAAATTGGTTCTAGCGCTCTTAAATAAAAGTGCTCAGACAATGCTTAGTTATTTTTTGTCGAGCTTGTTGTCTATTTAATATTTATGCTTTTTATATGCTTAGCGTATATCTAAATCTAATGTTAACGTCTAGATCTAGAAAAGGTCGAGTATAGCTTCCACCTAATAATGTATGTAACAGGTGGTCACAGACATTCCTAGCTACCGCAATACGAATAAAAGTTTAGGTATACTTCAGGTAATAACTTTTTTCATCAAAAAACCACTGATATAGATTTTCTATTTTAATAAAATTCAAAACATTGAAAGGATTGTTGAGCCTACCTGATTTTATTTTAAGAATATGAATATTATTAAAAAACAAACGTTATATTGAACGTAGTTTGGCAACGCGTACGCACCGACCTCGCCCCCACTCTCCATCTACGGCGCAGCACCACCCTCATACCCTCACCCTTTCTGCTAGGTGCAGCACACGCGATTTGTATATAAGGTATTTATATCGACGCCACAGGTCACTCTTCGGCTCGCCTACGCACCGTGCACACATGTCTACACTCCGCTCCGCTTCATCACCATCGCTCATCGATCGTGTTGCTGCCGTCATGCAGTTAGCTGCTTGCATCTCGTAACTCTCGTCGCAGTTTTCACTGCGCGGGAGTTGTAATTTCATTATGAGTACGTCTTTGAAAGTCTACGCTTAGTAGCCGTCTAGTGGACGCGTAACTGTGTCAACTAACTTAGATGGGGCATGACATCATTAACGCATTCAGGCATGAATGATAAGCTACGCTATGTTTTATTTTTTTTTGCTCTTAAGAAGCTATAATAAAGTCCTTATCAGTATTTATGAGGATGAGAGAAGACTCTGGAATGTCAGACAGTTAATTATTCAGATGCATGACTATATAAGCTTTCACATAATTGCCATTTTCGTTAAATGCATGGGTATTTTCGTCAATGATGTGATATTTATTCGCTTATAATAACTAAACGTGTTCTAGCGTTCATAAATAAAAGTGCTCAGATAATATTTATTTATTCGGCGCGCTAGTTATCTATTTAATATTTATGCTTTTTATATGCTTAGCGTATAGCTAAATTTAATGTTAGCGTCTAGATCTAGAAAAGCTTGAGTAAAGCTTCCACCTAATAATGTATGTAACAGGTGGTCACAGACACTCCTGGCTACCGCAATACAAAATAAAGTTTAGGTTTACTTTTGGCAATAACTTTTTTCATCAAAAACCGACTGATATAGATTTTCTATTTTTGTAAAATTTAAAACATCGAAAGGATATTTGACCCTACCTGCCCTTATTTTATGAATATGAATATTATTAAAAACAAATGTTATATCGTACGTAGTTTCGCAACGCGTACGCACCGACCTCGCCCCCACTCTCCATCTACGGTGCAGCCCCACCCTCATACCCTCACCCTTTCTGCTAGGTGCAGCACACGCGATTTGTGTATAAGGTATTGATATCGACGCCACAGGTCACTTCTCGGCTCGTCTACGCACCGTGCACACATGTCTACACTCCGCTCCTCTTCATCACCTTCGCTCATCGATCGTGTTGCTGCCGTCATGCAGTTAGCTGCATGCATCTCGCAACTCTCGTCGCAGTTTTCACTGCGCGGGAGTTGTAATTTCATTATGAGTATGTCTTTGAAAGTCTACGCTTAGTAGCCGTCTAGTGGACGCGTAACTGTGTCAACTAACCTAGATGGGGCATGATATCATTAACGCATTCAGGCATGAATGATAAGCTACGCTAGTTTGTTTTTTATTGCTCTTAAGTAGCTATAATAAAGTACTTATCAGTATTTATGAGGATGAGAGAGGACTCTGGAATGTCAGACAGTTAATTATTCAGATGCATGACTATATATAGCTTTCACATAATTGCCATTTTCGTTAAATGCATGGGTATTTTCGTCAATGATGTGATATTTAATCGCTTATAATATAGATAATATAGACTAAATGTGTTCTAGCGCTCTTAAATAAGAGTGCTCAGATAATATTTATTTATTTTTCGGCGCGCTAGTTATCAATTTAATATTTATGCTTTTTAAATGCTAAGCGTCTAGCTAAATTTAATGTTAACGTCTAGATCTAGAAAAGCTTGAGTATAGCTTCCACGTAATAATGAATGTAACAGGTGTTCACAGACACTCCTGGCTACCGCAATACGAATTAAAGTTTAGGTATACTACTGGCAATAACTTTTTTCATCTAAAAACCACTGATAAACATTTAATGGATTTTATATTTTAATAAAATTTACAACATCGAAAGGATTATTGACCCTACCTGCCCTTATTTTATGAATATGAATATTATTTAAAGCAAATATTATATTGAACGTAGTTTCGCAACGCGTATTTATGCATTTTATATGCTTAGCGTAAAGCTAAATTTAATGTCAGCGTCTAGATCTAGAAAAGCTTGAGTATAGCTTCCACCTAATAATGTATGTAACAGGTGGTCACAGACACTCCTGGCTACCGCAATACGAATTAAAGTTTAGGTATACTTCTGGCAATAACTTTTTTCATCAAAAACCACTGATATAGATTTTATATTTTGATAAAATTTTCAACATCGAAAGGATTATTGACCATACCTGCCCTTATTTTATGAATATGAATATTATTAAAAACAAATATTATATTGAACGTAGTTTCGCATCGCGTATTGATGCTTTTTATATGCTTAGCATATAGCTAAATTTAATGTTAGCGTCTAGATCTAGAAAAGCTTGAGTATAGCTTCCACCTAATAATGTATGTAACAGGTGGTCACAGACACTCCTGGCTACCGCAATACCAATTAAAGTTAAGGTATACTTCTGGCAATAACTATTTTCATCAAAAAACCACTGATAATCATTTTGAAGATTTTATATTTTAATAAAATTTACAACATCGAAAGGATTATTGACCATACCTACCCTTATTTTATGAATATGAATATTATTAAAAACAAATATTATATTGAACGTAGTTTCGCATCGCGTATTTATGCTTTTTATATGCTTAGCGTATAGCTAAATTTAATGTTACCGTTTAGATCTAGAAAAGCTTGAGTATAGCTTCCACCTAATAGTGTATGTAACAGGTGGTCACAGACACTCCTGGCTACCGCAATACCAATAAAAGTTAAGGTATACTTCTGGCAATAACTTTTTTCATCAAAAAACCACTAATAAACATTTTATAGATTTTATATTTTAATAAAATTTACAACATCGAAAGGATTATTGACACTACCTGCCATTATTTTATGAATATGAATATTATTAAAAACAAATATTATATTGAACGTAGTTTCGAAACGCGTATTTATGCTTTTTATATGCTTAGCGTAAAGCTAAATATAATGTTAGCGTCTAGATTTATAAAAGCTTGAGTAAAGCTTCCACCTAATAATGTATGTAACAGGTGGTCACAGACACTCCTGGCTACCGCAATACGAATTAAAGTTTAGGTATACTTCTGGCAATAACTTTTTTCATCAAAAAACCACTGATAAACATTTTATGGATTTTATATTTTAATAAAATTTACAACATCGAAAGGATTATTGACCCTACCTGCCCTTATTTTATGAATATGAATATTATTTAAAACGAATATTATATTGAACGTAGTTTCGCAACGCGTATTTATGCTTTTTATATGCTTAGCGTAAAGCTAAATTTAATGTTAGCGTCTAGATCTAGAAAAGCTTGAGTAAAGCTTCCACCTAATAATGTATGTAACAGGTGGTCACAGACACTCCTGGCTACCGCAATACGAATTAAAGTTTAGGTATACTTCTGGCAATAACTTTTTTCATCAAAAAACCACTGATAAACATTTTATGGATTTTATATTTTAATAAAATTTACAACATCGAAAGGATTATTGACCCTACCTGCCCTTATTTTATGAATATGAATATTATTTAAAACGAATATTATATTGAACGTAGTTTCGCAACGCGTATTTATGCTTTTTATATGCTTAGCGTATAGCTAAATTTAATGTTACCGTTTAGATCTAGAAAAGCTTGAGTATAGCTTCCACCTAATACTGTATGTAACAGGTGGTCACAGACATTCCTAGCTACCGCAATACGAAATAAAGTTTAGGTTTACTTTTGGCAATAACTTTTTTCATCAAAAACCCACTGATATAGATTTTCTTTTTTAGTAAAATTTAAAACATCGAAAGGATATTTGACCCTACCTGCCCTTATTTTATGAATATGAATATTATTAAAAACAAATGTTATATCGTACGTAGTTTCGCAACGCGTACGCACCGACCTCGCCCCCACTCTCCATCTACGGTGCAGCCCCACCCTCATACCCTCACCCTTTCTGCTAGGTGCAGCACACGCGATTTGTATATAAGGTATTGATATCGACGCCACAGGTCACTTCTCGGCTCGTCTACGCACCGTGCACACATGTCTACACTCCGCTCCTCTTCATCACCTTCGCTCATCGATCGTGTTGCTGCCGTCATGCAGTTAGCTGCATGCTTCTCGCAACTCTCGTCGCAGTTTTCACTGCGCGGGAGTTGTAATTTCATTATGAGTATGTCTTTGAAAGTCTACGCTTAGTAGCCATCTAGTGGACGCGTAACTGTGTCAACTAACCTAGATGGGGCATGATATCATTAACGCATTCAGGCATGAATGATAAGCTACGCTATGTTTTTTTTTATTGCTCTTAAGTAGCTATAATAAAGTCCTTATCAGTATTTATGAGGATGAGAGAGGACTCTGGAATGTCAGACAGTTAATTATTCAGATGCATGACTATATATAGCTTTCACATAATTGCCATTTTCGTTAAATGCATGGGTATTTTCGTCAATGATGTGATATTTAATCGCTTATAATAACTAAATGTGTTCAAGCGCTCTTAAATAAGAGTGCTCAGATAATATTTATTTATTTTTCGGCGCGCTAGTTATCAATTTAATATTTATGCTTTTTAAATGCTAAGCGTCTAGCTAAATTTAATGTTAACGTCTAGATCTAGAAAAGCTTGAGTATAGCTTCCACGTAATAATGTATGTAACAGGTGGTCACAGACACTCCTGGCTACCGCAATACGAATTAAAGTTTAGGCATACTAATGGCAATAACTTTTTTCATCTAAAAACCACTGATAAACATTTTATGGATTTTATATTTTAATAAAATTTACAACATCGAAAGGATTATTGACCCTACCTGCCCTTATTTTATAAATATGAATATTATTAAAAACAAATATTATATTGAACGTAGTTTCGAAACGCGTATTTATGCTTTTTATATGCTTAGCGTAAAGCTAAATTTAATGTTAGCGTCTAGATCTAGAAAAGCTTGAGTATAGCTTCCACCTAATAATGTATGTAACAGGTGGTCACAGACACTCCTGGCTACCGCAATACGAATTAAAGTTTAGGTATACTTCTGGCAATAACTTTTTTCATCAAAAAACCACTGATAAACATTTTATGGATTTTATATTTTAATAAAATTTACAACATCGAAAGGATTATTGACCCTACCTGCCCTTATTTTATTAATATGAATATTATTTAAAACGAATATTATATTGAACGTAGTTTCGCAACGCGTATTTATGCTTTTTATATGCTTAGCGTAAAGCTAAATTTAATGTTAGCGTCTAGATCTAGATAAGCTTGAGTAAAGCTTCCACCTAATAATGTATGTAACAGGTGGTCACAGACACTCCTGGCTACCGCAATACGAATTAATGTTTAGGTATACTTCTGGCAATAACTATTTTCATCAAAAAACCACTGATAATCATTTTGAAGATTTTATATTTTAATAAAATTTACAACATCGAAAGGATTATTGACCATACCTACCCTTATTTTATGAATATTATTAAAAACAAATATTATATTGAATGTAGTTTCGCATCGCGTATTTATGCTTTTATATGCTTAGCGTATAGCTAAATTTAATGTTAGCGTCTAGATTAGCGTAAAGCTAATCTATAAATCTAATCTAATCTATAAAAGCTTGAGTAAAGCTTACACCTAATAATGTATGTAACAGGTGGTCACAGACACTCCTGGCTACCGCAATACGAAATAAAGTTTAGGTTTACTTTTGGCAATAACTTTTTTCATCAAAAACCCACTGATATAGATTTTCTTTTTTAGTAAAATTTAAAACATCGAAAGGATATTTGACCCTACCTGCCCTTATTTTATGAATATGAATATTATTAAAAACAAATGTTATATCGTACGTAGTTTCGCAACGCGTACGCACCGACCTCGCCCCCACTCTCCATCTACGGTGCAGCCCCACCCTCATACCCTCACCCTTTCTGCTAGGTGCAGCACACGCGATTTGTATATAAGGTATTGATATCGACGCCACAGGTCACTTCTCGGCTCGTCTACGCACCGTGCACACATGTCTACACTCCGCTCCTCTTCATCACCTTCGTTCATCGATCGTGTTGCTGCCGTCATGCAGTTAGCTGCATGCTTCTCGCAACTCTCGTCGCAGTTTTCACTGCGCGGGAGTTGTAATTTCATTATGAGTACGTCTTTGAAAGTCTACGCTTAGTAGCCATCTAGTGGACGCGTAACTGTGTCAACTAACCTAGATGGGGCATGATATCATTAACGCATTCAGGCATGAATGATAAGCTACGCTATGTTTTTTTTTATTGCTCTTAAGTAGCTATAATAAAGTCCTTATCAGTATTTATGAGGATGAGAGAGGACTCTGGAATGTCAGACAGTTAATTATTCAGATGCATGACTATATATAGCTTTCACATAATTGCCATTTTCGTTAAATGCATGGGTATTTTCGTCAATGATGTGATATTTAATCGCTTATAATAACTAAATGTGTTCTAGCGCTCTTAAATAAGAGTGCTCAGATAATATTTATTTATTTTTCGGCGCGCTAGTTATCAATTTAATATTTATGCTTTTTAAATGCTAAGCGTCTAGCTAAATTTAATGTTAACGTCTAGATCTAGAAAAGCTTGAGTATAGCTTCATAATCATATCATAATCATTTATTGCATGTCACATAGTATAAAGTTATTCAATAATCAGTACAGTTCATGTGACACCCTGTAAGGGTGTAGCAAATTCAAATTTAATTTCAATTTCAAATAATTTAAATTAAAATACTAATAATAAACATATTAACAAAAAAAAAAAAACAGTTCCTTTTTTTACAGTTTCAGTCCTAAATTAATTAATAAAGTTTTACATTTCCCTAAAACATATATTTTCGTTCGTAATGCCTATTTATCATTAAAAAAAATCGTCAATATTATAATAGCATTTGTCAATGAGGTATGTTTTCAATCAATTAATTAATTTATTTATTTCGAATTTCGTACAAATGAGGTTATTATAAGATGTAAGTATAAGGCATACAAAGTATCTGGCATACAAAATATAGTTAAATTTATATAATTATTAAAAAATAAAATAAAAAATCATGCGAATTCATTAAAATTAAAGACAATTAATACAAGATAGATAAGTAGTCAATTATTAAAAATACAATACATTATTCATTAATACATTACTCATATTTAATAAAATGTCAAGCAATTCACTAAAATTAAAATTAAAATTAAAATTAAATGTACAATTGAATATAAAATAAAAGTATTATTTAAGTTTTTTTTTAAGATAATCAGAGACCGAATAATAACATTTGTCGACTAACCACTGAAACAATTTAAGTTTAAACTGTCTTAAAGGCAGTTCAGCAATTTCTTTGGGTAGATTATTATAAATTCTAACTACCATGGCATAGCTATTCCTGCTATATATTTCCTTTCTTAGATTAGGCATAACTAGCTTAAATGGATATCTAGTTTTAAAGACACAAAACTCATTTTTCTTATGGAATAATTCAGGATGTAATCTAGCAAATTTACAAGCTTCAAAAATATATATACAAGGAAGAGTCAATAGATTTAATTCTTTAAATAAAGGCCTGCAACTAGTTCTGGGTGAAACATCCTTCATTGCTCGAATGCACTGTTTCTGCGCTATAAGCGCTCTGTTTATTCCTACTGAATTGCCCCATAGCAAAACTCCGTATCTTAAGTTAGATGCTACATAGCCGTGATAAGCTTTCTAAGAAGTTTGTAAGTTTGTTAATTTTGTCAGTCTCCAAAGTGCGTATCTAAAGCGATTTATTTTTCCACAAACGTGTTCAATATGATATTTCCAGGAACAGTTTTTATCGATTTTTATGCCCAAGAAAGTAACCTCATCTGATTCAGTCAATTGTAAATTATTGTATGTCAAATCTAAATTAATTTTATTGGCATTTTTATTAAAAAATTGAATATATTTTGTTTTTACTTATGTTAAATCTTAAATTATTTGCTTCCAGCCAGTTCATTACATTAGAGATGCATGCATTTATTTCACTGTTGTAATCTAAATCATTTCTTCTTGAAATAACGATCGACAAATCATCCGCGAATAAGTAACATTTATATTTACAGGATAAAGGAAGGTCATTGATGTAAAGAATGAACAGTAACTGACCCAAAATACTGCCTTGTGGAACACCCACTTCTTTAGGCTTTGATACGTCTGATCTATAAAAGACTTGCTGCATATTGCAGTCAAGTGCAGGTATTTCCACATATTGAGTGCGGTTGCATAAGTAACTTGAAAGCCACTTAAGAGCTATTCCACGGAAGCCATATTTTTCACACTTATTAAGTAGAATATTATGGCACACAAAATCGAACGCTCTTGTCATGTCAAAGAATATAGCTGTGGTATTGTCTTTTCGATTTAGATTTTCTAATAAATTATTCACCAATTTAAATGCTGTTAGTGTAGTGGATTTCCCTTTTTGGAAACCATTCTGTTCAGCGCATAAAATATTATGTTTTTCTATGAAATTTGTCATTCTACTGTGCATGTTTTTTTCAAATATTTTTGACAAAATGGGAATTAAAGCTATTGGCCTATAATTTATTGGATTATTTTTGTCCCCTTTTTTATATAAAGGTTTTATGACAGTTCTTTTAAGATTTTCAGGAAAGATACCTTGAGAAAGAGAAAGATTTATAATATATCTTAATGATGGTGCCAAAACACGAGAGCAATACTTAATGACTTGTGTAGAGATGTTGTCATAACCAGTAGAAGAAGTATCTTTAAGAGACCTAATTATCCGCCGTATTTCATCGTTATCTGTTGGAAGCAAAAAAATGTTTTTGTCGTTTTGTTTTATGTCATGTCTATATGTTTTATTTTTTGTCTCAATATTTGTCATGTCATTAAAATAGCGATCAAATATATTAGCAATGTCAACAGGATTATTAAATTCAATGTCGTTATATATGATTTTAAATTCATTATTATTCAATTTGGTTTCGGATGTGTAATTTTTTATAATTTTCCACGAAGCTGAACAAATATTTTTAGCCTCATTGATGAAACCTACATTTGAAATCCTTTGAGCAGTAAAGATACATTTTTTTAAAATTTTATTGTACCTATTATATTTAATTTTATCCGAAGGACATTTTGTTTTGTGAAATTTAAATCTTAAATTACGCTTTATTTTCGATGATATTTTTAACCCTTTCGATATCCATTTACATTGCTTTGATTTATTATTTAGTTTGATTAGTTTAAAAGGGAAGCATAAATCGTAATACAGTGTAAGATTTTTATGGAAGTTATCAAAAGCCCTATTAACATCTTGTTCACTATAAACATCAAACCACGAAAAACTGTTTATGCAGTTTGTGAATTTTTCCATATTTTCTATATTATAGTCTCTTTTCCGTATGAAATATGGTTTTATTGGAGCTTCTTTATGTGTAGTCGGAAGATGTAACAATTGGCCAGTTTCGTGATCTGATAGACCTAATGGTAAAATTTCTCCAGTGGCATCCTTGACGTTACTTATTATTTGATCAAGACACGCCTTTCGTCTTGTCGGCTTTGTAATATGAATTTCAAATTTATAATTCTGAATTATTCGCCTGTATTCTTCCAATGCTGGCGATTCTTTTAACAGATCAATATTAAAATCACCTGCAATTACTACTTTCTTTTTTACTTTTGTTTGCAGTTTATTTAATACTAATTCAAGCTTATCTAGAAAAACAAAGGGATCACTGGTTGGTATTCTGTACACGCATAGAATAACACAATTATGTTTCAGAATCTCTATGCCACAACATTCAAATTTAAAGTCTGTACTTATTTCTTTTAAAAATGGTAACTTTTTAAATTGTAATTTTTCCCTACAAAGTATACATACACCTCCTCGACTTTCATTCGATCGCGAATACCAATCCGCAATGATTAAGCCACGTATCTTTAAATTTGGTTCATTTCCCAATGAAATAAATGTTTCAGAAAGACACAAAACGTCAATCCTTAACATCTTATAGTTTAAAGAATTTAAGGTAATTTGTATTATGTCTTGTTTATCTAATACACCCGCAATATTTTGGTGTAATATTAATAAGTAAGTATCTTTCTTATTATATAAAAAACTTATTATGGTTCTGTTTATTTTTACTTACTGGAAAATAGTCTAAAATAGTCCTTTTCTTTAAACTCGAAGCGGAATTTGTTATGGAAGCAGAACAGGAACTAGTGCTTTCTATCCCAGTATATTTATGTTTATTCAGGCTTTTATCGCTTATAAATTTCGAATAATTACACATTTTTATGAGTGAAGGAGTTTTTTCTGTTAATTTACTTAATTCGTGTAACATAAGGTTAAATCCTCTACTATTGACTTTTCCAGTAAATGATGAAAACATTCCAAAATCAAGATTTCGGTTGCTATCGTATAATATGCCATAGTAATTTTTTTGCATGTCTCTATAAAGCAAGTTATTGAAATTTTCCACGCGACAATTATATAAAACACTACCACATATGTATGTCGGTACACCAATAATAATGTTTGTTAATAATGAAAGCTTCTCTAATACATTTCTAATATAGCTTACTAGTGAAACATTGCTTTGTGAAACTTTAAAATCTGCATCACCTAAAAGAATAATACAGCAATCCGCTTTTGTGAAGTTCTTTAATTTCGCCTCAATGTTATGGAGTAATTCCAGGACAGTTGCCCCTGGTTTACTATAGTGACAGTACTTAAAACGGTGACGAAAATTTCGATCTAATGGTTCCAAAAATTCATTAGATCTGTGTGATCTGGTGCTCAGAACAATGACATTTCTTTGTCCGGAATCTTGTTGACTGTTTATAATTCCATAACTTGCATCAGTGCTATTATCTTTGTCTTTTATTTTCGAGTGTAGTGTTATCTTCTCAGATTGTTCCATTTTGTTACCTGATTTTTCAATTACGTAGCCTTTTTGAAAACAAACACTTTCGTTTAGTGCTCCTGATTTGTTTAGTTTTGACAATGAAATGTCGTGTTTATTTTTTTTTTATTTTTTTGTACTAGAACATATAGTCAGCAGCTGTTGTTATTTTATTGTCCTTTTCATATATTTCCTTCTTCATCTTATTATTTTCTAAATGTAGATTTTCAATCTCTGAATGAGCTGTTTCAAGTTGTGAGTTTAAGTTCGAAATCGATTCCTTTAATAATATGATTTCGTCATAGTCTCTTGTGGAGAGATCTGGAAGGCTTCTAGCGGCGGTTTGAGAATCCAATGACAAAAATGAGTTGTCATGATCAGATAGCGTTTTAGAGCCAACGTTTGTTGAGGAATCCGAAGCAATCTCTGAATCATTTCGTTTTAAGCAAGTTTTATTTTTGTTTTGTTTCTTTCTTTTAGTTATGTTAGTTTGTGACGTCAAATTTACCACTTCGTTAGATATCTTGTCTGTTTTCTGTTGTATAATTGGTGTACTTGTTGAGCTTTTTTGAGATAGAGTTGTTTTTTTCTGTATACACTTATCACATCTCCATTTTTGTCTCGCATCTACTGTCATTAAATAATAAATCTTTTCAGAAACGTTTCCACAGTATAAGTCAAATACTTTTTTAAAAATTGTGCATTTTAGGTACTCTTTCTTTGTATCTTTCTTGCAAGTTGTACAGTAATTCGTATTTGTGTTTTTTTTACATTTATCTTAGAAACCGATGCATGTGACATTCTGGTATGTATAATGTCGTAATGTTCTGTTAAAGATAATATTAAAATCTAAATTTATTTTCCTTCTTAAAAAATAAATTATCGACAATTACTACAATTTATGTGCCCTAGCGAGATTCGAACCTGGTGCGCTTGATAACACATGCGACGTACACAACACCGCGCCACGCAGTTAACGTCAAAGGTGCTCAATTTTTGATACGTATGGAAATACAATACGACTAAAGTTACTTCTATTCTGTTTTACCGACACAATAAATGACTTGGCTCACTTGCTCTGCTTATACCAATTGTTACCGCTGATGGGTAGATGTCGCTGCTCTGTTCTTCTTGATGTAAGTAAAACAGTGCCAAAATTTAAAAATGAACTGTTGTAATTGATAATTATAGGATTTTATTTTTTATTAACCGCTTTAATAGTTTGTCCAAACCTTTTTTGTGTAGTCAGAACATGTAATACATGTTTTCTTGATTCTTTTTCTAAACAGTGCACCCATGAATCCTTAAATTTGCAAGAAGTAACTTTCACTATTTTCTTCAAATAGGCATTGATTTAAGGCAGATATTCTTAGATAACGTTATCACTAGATTATTAGCACTCACTTAACATTTTCTCACGTATGTATATGAATCTATGCATTAATTATAATTTTAATAACAAAAACAATAATCAGCTGATGTTGACGCCGGCACACTAGCGCCAATTTCCACATAATAATGTATGTAACAGGTGGTCACAGACACTCCTGGCTACCGCAATACGAATTAAAGTTTAGGCATACTACTGGCAATAACTTTTTTCATCTAAAAACCACTGATAAACATTTTATGGATTTTATATTTTAATAAAATTTACAACATCGAAAGGATTATTGACCCCACCTGCCATTATTTTATGAATATGAATATTATTAAAAACAAATATTATATTGAACGTAGTTTCGAAACGCGTATTTATGCTTTTTATATGCTTAGCGTAAAGCTAAATTTAATGTTAGCGTCTACCTGACCTACCTGTAAAACCACTGATAAACATTTTATGGATTTTATATATTTTAATAAAATTTACAACATCGAAAGGATTATTGACCCTACCTGCCCTTATTTTATGAATATGAATATTATTTAAAACAAATATTATATTGAACGTAGTTTCGCAACGCGTATTTATGCTTTTTATATGCTCAGCGTAGAGCTAAATTTAATGTTAGCGTCTAGATCTAGAAAAGCTTGAGTATAGCTTCCACCTAATACTGTATGTAACAGGTGGTCACAGACACTCCTGGCTACCGCAATACGAATTAAAGTGTAGGTATACTTCTGGCGATAACTTTTTTCATCAAAAAACCACTGATATAGATTTTATATTTTGATAAAATTCACAACATCGAAAGGATTATTGACCCTACCTGCCCTTATTTTATGAATATGAATATTATTAAAAACATATATTTTATTGAACGTAATTTCGCAACGCGTATTTATGCTTTTTATATACTTAGCGTATAGCTAAATTTAATGTTACCGTTTAGATCTAGAAAAGCTTGAGTATAGCTTCCACCTAATACTGTATGTAACAGGTGGTCACAGACATTCCTGGCTACCGCAATACGAAATAAAGTTTAGGTTTACTTTTGGCAATAACTTTTTTCATCAAAAACCCACTGATATAGATTTTCTTTTTTAGTAAAATTTAAAACATCGAAAGGATATTTGACCCTACCTGCCCTTATTTTATGAATATGAATATTATTAAAAACAAATGTTATATCGTACGTAGTTTCGCAACGCGTACGCACCGACCTCGCCCCCACTCTCCATCTACGGTGCAGCCCCACCCTCATACCCTCACCCTTTCTGCTAGGTGCAGCACACGCGATTTGTATATAAGATATTGATATCGACACCACAGGTCACTTCTCGGCTCGTCTACGCACCGTGCACACATGTCTACACTCCGCTCCTCTTCATCACCTTCGCTCATCGATCGTGTTGCTGCCGTCATGCAGTTAGCTGCATGCTTCTCGCAACTCTCGTCGCAGTTTTCACTGCGCGGGAGTTGTAATTTCATTATGAGTATGTCTTTGAAAGTCTACGCTTAGTAGCCATCTAGTGGACGCGTAACTGTGTCAACTAACCTAGATGGGGCATGATATCATTAACGCATTCAGGCATGAATGATAAGCTACGCTATGTTTTTTTTTATTGCTCTTAAGTAGCTATAATAAAGTTCTTATCAGTATTTATGAGGATGAGAGAGGACTCTGGAATGTCAGACAGTTAATTATTCAGATGCATGACTATATATAGCTTTCACATAATTGCCATTTTCGTTAAATGCATGGGTATTTTCGTCAATGATGTGATATTTAATCGCTTATAATAACTAAATGTGTTCAAGCACTCTTGAATAAGAGTGCTCAGATAATATTTATTTATTTTTCGGCGCGCTAGTTATCAATTTAATATTTATGCTTTTTAAATGCTAAGCGTCTAGCTAAATTTAATGTTAACGTCTAGATCTAGAAAAGCTTGAGTATAGCTTCCACGTAATAATGTATGTAACAGGTGGTCACAGACACTCCTGGCTACCGCAATACGAATTAAAGTTTAGGCATACTAATGGCAATAACTTTTTTCATCTAAAAACCACTGATAAACATTTTATGGATTTTATATTTTAATAAAATTTACAACATCGAAAGGATTATTGACCCTACCTGCCCTTATTTTATAAATATGAATATTATTAAAAACAAATATTATATTGAACGTAGTTTCGAAACGCGTATTTATGCTTTTTATATGCTTAGCGTAAAGCTAAATTTAATGTTAGCGTCTAGATCTAGAAAAGCTTGAGTATAGCTTCCACCTAATAATGTATGTAACAGGTGGTCACAGACACTCCTGGCTACCGCAATACGAATTAAAGTTTAGGTATACTTCTGGCAATAACTTTTTTCATCAAAAAACCACTGATAAACATTTTATGGATTTTATATTTTAATAAAATTTACAACATCGAAAGGATTATTGACCCTACCTGCCCTTATTTTATTAATATGAATATTATTTAAAACGAATATTATATTGAACGTAGTTTCGCAACGCGTATTTATGCTTTTTATATGCTTAGCGTAAAGCTAAATTTAATGTTAGCGTCTAGATCTAGAAAAGCTTGAGTAAAGCTTCCACCTAATAATGTATGTAACAGGTGGTCACAGACACTCCTGGCTACCGCAATACGAATTAATGTTTAGGTATACTTCTGGCAATAACTATTTTCATCAAAAAACCACTGATAATCATTTTGAAGATTTTATATTTTAATAAAATTTACAACATCGAAAGGATTATTGACCATACCTACCCTTATTTTATGAATATTATTAAAAACAAATATTATATTGAATGTAGTTTCGCATCGCGTATTTATGCTTTTATATGCTTAGCGTATAGCTAAATTTAATGTTAGCGTCTAGATTAGCGTAAAGCTAATCTATAAATCTAATCTAATCTATAAAAGCTTGAGTAAAGCTTACACCTAATAATGTATGTAACAGGTGGTCACAGACACTCCTGGCTACCGCAATACGAAATAAAGTTTAGGTTTGCTTTTGGCAATAACTTTTTTCATCAAAAACCCACTGATATAGATTTTCTTTTTTAGTAAAATTTAAAACATCGAAAGGATATTTGACCCTACCTGCCCTTATTTTATGAATATGAATATTATTAAAAACAAATGTTATATCGTACGTAGTTTCGCAACGCGTACGCACCGACCTCGCCCCCACTCTCCATCTACGGTGCAGCCCCACCCTCATACCCTCACCCTTTCTGCTAGGTGCAGCACACGCGATTTGTATATAAGGTATTGATATCGACGCCACAGGTCACTTCTCGGCTCGTCTACGCACCGTGCACACATGTCTACACTCCGCTCCTCTTCATCACCTTCGTTCATCGATCGTGTTGCTGCCGTCATGCAGTTAGCTGCATGCTTCTCGCAACTCTCGTCGCAGTTTTCACTGCGCGGGAGTTGTAATTTCATTATTAGTACGTCTTTGAAAGTCTACGCTTAGTAGCCATCTAGTGGACGCGTAACTGTGTCAACTAACCTAGATGGGGCATGATATCATTAACGCATTCAGGCATGAATGATAAGCTACGCTATGTTTTTTTTTATTGCTCTTAAGTAGCTATAATAAAGTCCTTATCAGTATTTATGAGGATGAGAGAGGACTCTGGAATGTCAGACAGTTAATTATTCAGATGCATGACTATATATAGCTTTCACATAATTGCCATTTTCGTTAAATGCATGGGTATTTTCGTCAATGATGTGATATTTAATCGCTTATAATAACTAAATGTGTTCTAGCGCTCTTAAATAAGAGTGCTCAGATAATATTTATTTATTTTTCGGCGCGCTAGTTATCAATTTAATATTTATGCTTTTTAAATGCTAAGCGTCTAGCTAAATTTAATGTTAACGTCTAGATCTAGAAAAGCTTGAGTATAGCTTCATAATCATATCATAATCATTTATTGCATGTCACATAGTATAAAGTTATTCAATAATCAGTACAGTTCATGTGACACCCTGTAAGGGTGTAGCAAATTCAAATTTAATTTCAATTTCAAATAATTTAAATTAAAATACTAATAATAAACATATTAACAAAAAAAAAAAAAAAAACAGTTCCTTTTTTTACAGTTTCAGTCCTAAATTAATTAATAAAGTTTTACATTTCCCTAAAACATATATTTTCGTTCGTAATGCCTATTTATCATTAAAAAAAATCGTCAATATTATAATAGCATTTGTCAATGAGGTATGTTTTCAATCAATTAATTAATTTATTTATTTCGAATTTCGTACAAATGAGGTTATTATAAGATGTAAGTATAAGGCATACAAAGTATCTGGCATACAAAATATAGTTAAATTTATATAATTATTAAAAAATAAAATAATAAATCATGCGAATTCATTAAAATTAAAGACAATTGATACAAGATAGATAAGTAGTCAATTATTAAAAATACAATACATTATTCATTAATACATTACTCATATTTAATAAAATGTCAAGCAATTCACTAAAATTAAAATTAAAATTAAATGTACAATTGAATATAAAATAAAAGTATTATTTAAGTTTTTTTTAAGATAATCAGAGACCGAATAATAACATTTGTCGACTAACCACTGAAACAATTTAAGTTTAAACTGTCTTAAAGGCAGTTCAGCAATTTCTTTGGGTAGATTATTATAAATTCTAACTACCATGGCATAGCTATTCCTGCTATATATTTCCTTTCTTAGATTAGGCATAACTAGCTTAAATGGATATCTAGTTTTAAAGACACAAAACTCATTTTTCTTATGGAATAATTCAGGATGTAATCTAGCAAATTTACAAGCTTCAAAAATATATATACAAGGAAGAGTCAATAGATTTAATTCTTTAAATAAAGGCCTGCAACTAGTTCTGGGTGAAACATCCTTCATTGCTCGAATGCACTGTTTCTGCGCTATAAGCGCTCTGTTTATTCCTACTGAATTGCCCCATAGCAAAACTCCGTATCTTAAGTTAGATGCTACATAGCCGTGATAAGCTTTCTAAGAAGTTTGTAAGTTTGTTAATTTTGTCAGTCTCCAAAGTGCGTATCTAAAGCGATTTATTTTTCCACAAACGTGTTCAATATGATATTTCCAGGAACAGTTTTTATCGATTTTTATGCCCAAGAAAGTAACCTCATCTGATTCAGTCAATTGTAAATTATTGTATGTCAAATCTAAATTAATTTTATTGGCATTTTTATTAAAAAATTGAATATATTTTGTTTTTACTTATGTTAAATCTTAAATTATTTGCTTCCAGCCAGTTCATTACATTAGAGATGCATGCATTTATTTCACTGTTGTAATCTAAATCATTTCTTCTTGAAATAACGATCGACAAATCATCCGCGAATAAGTAACATTTATATTTACAGGATAAAGGAAGGTCATTGATGTAAAGAATGAACAGTAACTGACCCAAAATACTGCCTTGTGGAACACCCACTTCTTTAGGCTTTGATACGTCTGATCTATAAAAGACTTGCTGCATATTGCAGTCAAGTGCAGGTATTTCCACATATTGAGTGCGGTTGCATAAGTAACTTGAAAGCCACTTAAGAGCTATTCCACGGAAGCCATATTTTTCACACTTATTAAGTAGAATATTATGGCACACAAAATCGAACGCTCTTGTCATGTCAAAGAATATAGCTGTGGTATTGTCTTTTCGATTTAGATTTTCTAATAAATTATTCACCAATTTAAATGCTGTTAGTGTAGTGGATTTCCCTTTTTGGAAACCATTCTGTTCAGCGCATAAAATATTATGTTTTTCTATGAAATTTGTCATTCTACTGTGCATGTTTTTTTCAAATATTTTTGACAAAATGGGAATTAAAGCTATTGGCCTATAATTTATTGGATTATTTTTGTCCCCTTTTTTATATAAAGGTTTTATGACAGTTCTTTTAAGATTTTCAGGAAAGATACCTTGAGAAAGAGAAAGATTTATAATATATCTTAATGATGGTGCCAAAACACGAGAGCAATACTTAATGACTTGTGTAGAGATGTTGTCATAACCAGTAGAAGAAGTATCTTTAAGAGACCTAATTATCCGCCGTATTTCATCGTTATCTGTTGGAAGCAAAAAAATGTTTTTGTCGTTTTGTTTTATGTCATGTCTATATGTTTTATTTTTTGTCTCAATATTTGTCATGTCATTAAAATAGCGATCAAATATATTAGCAATGTCAACAGGATTATTAAATTCAATGTCGTTATATATGATTTTAAATTCATTATTATTCAATTTGGTTTCGGATGTGTAATTTTTTATAATTTTCCACGAAGCTGAACAAATATTTTTAGCCTCATTGATGAAACCTACATTTGAAATCCTTTGAGCAGTAAAGATACATTTTTTTAAAATTTTATTGTACCTATTATATTTAATTTTATCCGAAGGACATTTTGTTTTGTGAAATTTAAATCTTAAATTACGCTTTATTTTCGATGATATTTTTAACCCTTTCGATATCCATTTACATTGCTTTGATTTATTATTTAGTTTGATTAGTTTAAAAGGGAAGCATAAATCGTAATACAGTGTAAGATTTTTATGGAAGTTATCAAAAGCCCTATTAACATCTTGTTCACTATAAACATCAAACCACGAAAAACTGTTTATGCAGTTTGTGAATTTTTCCATATTTTCTATATTATAGTCTCTTTTCCGTATGAAATATGGTTTTATTGGAGCTTCTTTATGTGTAGTCGGAAGATGTAACAATTGGCCAGTTTCGTGATCTGATAGACCTAATGGTAAAATTTCTCCAGTGGCATCCTTGACGTTACTTATTATTTGATCAAGACACGCCTTTCGTCTTGTCGGCTTTGTAATATGAATTTCAAATTTATAATTCTGAATTATTCGCCTGTATTCTTCCAATGCTGGCGATTCTTTTAACAGATCAATATTAAAATCACCTGCAATTACTACTTTCTTTTTTACTTTTGTTTGCAGTTTATTTAATACTAATTCAAGCTTATCTAGAAAAACAAAGGGATCACTGGTTGGTATTCTGTACACGCATAGAATAACACAATTATGTTTCAGAATCTCTATGCCACAACATTCAAATTTAAAGTCTGTACTTATTTCTTTTAAAAATGGTAACTTTTTAAATTGTAATTTTTCCCTACAAAGTATACATACACCTCCTCGACTTTCATTCGATCGCGAATACCAATCCGCAATGATTAAGCCACGTATCTTTAAATTTGGTTCATTTCCCAATGAAATAAATGTTTCAGAAAGACACAAAACGTCAATCCTTAACATCTTATAGTTTAAAGAATTTAAGGTAATTTGTATTATGTCTTGTTTATCTAATACACCCGCAATATTTTGGTGTAATATTAATAAGTAAGTATCTTTCTTATTATATAAAAAACTTATTATGGTTCTGTTTATTTTTACTTACTGGAAAATAGTCTAAAATAGTCCTTTTCTTTAAACTCGAAGCGGAATTTGTTATGGAAGCAGAACAGGAACTAGTGCTTTCTATCCCAGTATATTTATGTTTATTCAGGCTTTTATCGCTTATAAATTTCGAATAATTACACATTTTTATGAGTGAAGGAGTTTTTTCTGTTAATTTACTTAATTCGTGTAACATAAGGTTAAATCCTCTACTATTGACTTTTCCAGTAAATGATGAAAACATTCCAAAATCAAGATTTCGGTTGCTATCGTATAATATGCCATAGTAATTTTTTTGCATGTCTCTATAAAGCAAGTTATTGAAATTTTCCACGCGACAATTATATAAAACACTACCACATATGTATGTCGGTACACCAATAATAATGTTTGTTAATAATGAAAGCTTCTCTAATACATTTCTAATATAGCTTACTAGTGAAACATTGCTTTGTGAAACTTTAAAATCTGCATCACCTAAAAGAATAATACAGCAATCCGCTTTTGTGAAGTTCTTTAATTTCGCCTCAATGTTATGGAGTAATTCCAGGACAGTTGCCCCTGGTTTACTATAGTGACAGTACTTAAAACGGTGACGAAAATTTCGATCTAATGGTTCCAAAAATTCATTAGATCTGTGTGATCTGGTGCTCAGAACAATGACATTTCTTTGTCCGGAATCTTGTTGACTGTTTATAATTCCATAACTTGCATCAGTGCTATTATCTTTGTCTTTTATTTTCGAGTGTAGTGTTATCTTCTCAGATTGTTCCATTTTGTTACCTGATTTTTCAATTACGTAGCCTTTTTGAAAACAAACACTTTCGTTTAGTGCTCCTGATTTGTTTAGTTTTGACAATGAAATGTCGTGTTTATTTTTTTTTTATTTTTTTGTACTAGAACATATAGTCAGCAGCTGTTGTTATTTTATTGTCCTTTTCATATATTTCCTTCTTCATCTTATTATTTTCTAAATGTAGATTTTCAATCTCTGAATGAGCTGTTTCAAGTTGTGAGTTTAAGTTCGAAATCGATTCCTTTAATAATATGATTTCGTCATAGTCTCTTGTGGAGAGATCTGGAAGGCTTCTAGCGGCGGTTTGAGAATCCAATGACAAAAATGAGTTGTCATGATCAGATAGCGTTTTAGAGCCAACGTTTGTTGAGGAATCCGAAGCAATCTCTGAATCATTTCGTTTTAAGCAAGTTTTATTTTTGTTTTGTTTCTTTCTTTTAGTTATGTTAGTTTGTGACGTCAAATTTACCACTTCGTTAGATATCTTGTCTGTTTTCTGTTGTATAATTGGTGTACTTGTTGAGCTTTTTTGAGATAGAGTTGTTTTTTTCTGTATACACTTATCACATCTCCATTTTTGTCTCGCATCTACTGTCATTAAATAATAAATCTTTTCAGAAACGTTTCCACAGTATAAGTCAAATACTTTTTTAAAAATTGTGCATTTTAGGTACTCTTTCTTTGTATCTTTCTTGCAAGTTGTACAGTAATTCGTATTTGTGTTTTTTTTACATTTATCTTAGAAACCGATGCATGTGACATTCTGGTATGTATAATGTCGTAATGTTCTGTTAAAGATAATATTAAAATCTAAATTTATTTTCCTTCTTAAAAAATAAATTATCGACAATTACTACAATTTATGTGCCCTAGCGAGATTCGAACCTGGTGCGCTTGATAACACATGCGACGTACACAACACCGCGCCACGCAGTTAACGTCAAAGGTGCTCAATTTTTGATACGTATGGAAATACAATACGACTAAAGTTACTTCTATTCTGTTTTACCGACACAATAAATGACTTGGCTCACTTGCTCTGCTTATACCAATTGTTACCGCTGATGGGTAGATGTCGCTGCTCTGTTCTTCTTGATGTAAGTAAAACAGTGCCAAAATTTAAAAATGAACTGTTGTAATTGATAATTATAGGATTTTATTTTTTATTAACCGCTTTAATAGTTTGTCCAAACCTTTTTTGTGTAGTCAGAACATGTAATACATGTTTTCTTGATTCTTTTTCTAAACAGTGCACCCATGAATCCTTAAATTTGCAAGAAGTAACTTTCACTATTTTCTTCAAATAGGCATTGATTTAAGGCAGATATTCTTAGATAACGTTATCACTAGATTATTAGCACTCACTTAACATTTTCTCACGTATGTATATGAATCTATGCATTAATTATAATTTTAATAACAAAAACAATAATCAGCTGATGTTGACGCCGGCACACTAGCGCCAATTTCCACATAATAATGTATGTAACAGGTGGTCACAGACACTCCTGGCTACCGCAATACGAATTAAAGTTTAGGCATACTACTGGCAATAACTTTTTTCATCTAAAAACCACTGATAAACATTTTATGGATTTTATATTTTAATAAAATTTACAACATCGAAAGGATTATTGACCCCACCTGCCATTATTTTATGAATATGAATATTATTAAAAACAAATATTATATTGAACGTAGTTTCGAAACGCGTATTTATGCTTTTTATATGCTTAGCGTAAAGCTAAATTTAATGTTAGCGTCTACCTGACCTACCTGTAAAACCACTGATAAACATTTTATGGATTTTATATATTTTAATAAAATTTACAACATCGAAAGGATTATTGACCCTACCTGCCCTTATTTTATGAATATGAATATTATTTAAAACAAATATTATATTGAACGTAGTTTCGCAACGCGTATTTATGCTTTTTATATGCTCAGCGTAGAGCTAAATTTAATGTTAGCGTCTAGATCTAGAAAAGCTTGAGTATAGCTTCCACCTAATACTGTATGTAACAGGTGGTCACAGACACTCCTGGCTACCGCAATACGAATTAAAGTGTAGGTATACTTCTGGCGATAACTTTTTTCATCAAAAAACCACTGATATAGATTTTATATTTTGATAAAATTCACAACATCGAAAGGATTATTGACCCTACCTGCCCTTATTTTATGAATATGAATATTATTAAAAACATATATTTTATTGAACGTAATTTCGCAACGCGTATTTATGCTTTTTATATACTTAGCGTATAGCTAAATTTAATGTTACCGTTTAGATCTAGAAAAGCTTGAGTATAGCTTCCACCTAATACTGTATGTAACAGGTGGTCACAGACATTCCTGGCTACCGCAATACGAAATAAAGTTTAGGTTTACTTTTGGCAATAACTTTTTTCATCAAAAACCCACTGATATAGATTTTCTTTTTTAGTAAAATTTAAAACATCGAAAGGATATTTGACCCTACCTGCCCTTATTTTATGAATATGAATATTATTAAAAACAAATGTTATATCGTACGTAGTTTCGCAACGCGTACGCACCGACCTCGCCCCCACTCTCCATCTACGGTGCAGCCCCACCCTCATACCCTCACCCTTTCTGCTAGGTGCAGCACACGCGATTTGTATATAAGATATTGATATCGACACCACAGGTCACTTCTCGGCTCGTCTACGCACCGTGCACACATGTCTACACTCCGCTCCTCTTCATCACCTTCGCTCATCGATCGTGTTGCTGCCGTCATGCAGTTAGCTGCATGCTTCTCGCAACTCTCGTCGCAGTTTTCACTGCGCGGGAGTTGTAATTTCATTATGAGTATGTCTTTGAAAGTCTACGCTTAGTAGCCATCTAGTGGACGCGTAACTGTGTCAACTAACCTAGATGGGGCATGATATCATTAACGCATTCAGGCATGAATGATAAGCTACGCTATGTTTTTTTTTATTGCTCTTAAGTAGCTATAATAAAGTTCTTATCAGTATTTATGAGGATGAGAGAGGACTCTGGAATGTCAGACAGTTAATTATTCAGATGCATGACTATATATAGCTTTCACATAATTGCCATTTTCGTTAAATGCATGGGTATTTTCGTCAATGATGTGATATTTAATCGCTTATAATAACTAAATGTGTTCAAGCACTCTTGAATAAGAGTGCTCAGATAATATTTATTTATTTTTCGGCGCGCTAGTTATCAATTTAATATTTATGCTTTTTAAATGCTAAGCGTCTAGCTAAATTTAATGTTAACGTCTAGATCTAGAAAAGCTTGAGTATAGCTTCCACGTAATAATGTATGTAACAGGTGGTCACAGACACTCCTGGCTACCGCAATACGAATTAAAGTTTAGGCATACTAATGGCAATAACTTTTTTCATCTAAAAACCACTGATAAACATTTTATGGATTTTATATTTTAATAAAATTTACAACATCGAAAGGATTATTGACCCTACCTGCCCTTATTTTATAAATATGAATATTATTAAAAACAAATATTATATTGAACGTAGTTTCGAAACGCGTATTTATGCTTTTTATATGCTTAGCGTAAAGCTAAATTTAATGTTAGCGTCTAGATCTAGAAAAGCTTGAGTATAGCTTCCACCTAATAATGTATGTAACAGGTGGTCACAGACACTCCTGGCTACCGCAATACGAATTAAAGTTTAGGTATACTTCTGGCAATAACTTTTTTCATCAAAAAACCACTGATAAACATTTTATGGATTTTATATTTTAATAAAATTTACAACATCGAAAGGATTATTGACCCTACCTGCCCTTATTTTATTAATATGAATATTATTTAAAACGAATATTATATTGAACGTAGTTTCGCAACGCGTATTTATGCTTTTTATATGCTTAGCGTAAAGCTAAATTTAATGTTAGCGTCTAGATCTAGAAAAGCTTGAGTAAAGCTTCCACCTAATAATGTATGTAACAGGTGGTCACAGACACTCCTGGCTACCGCAATACGAATTAATGTTTAGGTATACTTCTGGCAATAACTATTTTCATCAAAAAACCACTGATAATCATTTTGAAGATTTTATATTTTAATAAAATTTACAACATCGAAAGGATTATTGACCATACCTACCCTTATTTTATGAATATTATTAAAAACAAATATTATATTGAATGTAGTTTCGCATCGCGTATTTATGCTTTTATATGCTTAGCGTATAGCTAAATTTAATGTTAGCGTCTAGATTAGCGTAAAGCTAATCTATAAATCTAATCTAATCTATAAAAGCTTGAGTAAAGCTTACACCTAATAATGTATGTAACAGGTGGTCACAGACACTCCTGGCTACCGCAATACGAAATAAAGTTTAGGTTTGCTTTTGGCAATAACTTTTTTCATCAAAAACCCACTGATATAGATTTTCTTTTTTAGTAAAATTTAAAACATCGAAAGGATATTTGACCCTACCTGCCCTTATTTTATGAATATGAATATTATTAAAAACAAATGTTATATCGTACGTAGTTTCGCAACGCGTACGCACCGACCTCGCCCCCACTCTCCATCTACGGTGCAGCCCCACCCTCATACCCTCACCCTTTCTGCTAGGTGCAGCACACGCGATTTGTATATAAGGTATTGATATCGACGCCACAGGTCACTTCTCGGCTCGTCTACGCACCGTGCACACATGTCTACACTCCGCTCCTCTTCATCACCTTCGTTCATCGATCGTGTTGCTGCCGTCATGCAGTTAGCTGCATGCTTCTCGCAACTCTCGTCGCAGTTTTCACTGCGCGGGAGTTGTAATTTCATTATGAGTACGTCTTTGAAAGTCTACGCTTAGTAGCCATCTAGTGGACGCGTAACTGTGTCAACTAACCTAGATGGGGCATGATATCATTAACGCATTCAGGCATGAATGATAAGCTACGCTATGTTTTTTTTTATTGCTCTTAAGTAGCTATAATAAAGTCCTTATCAGTATTTATGAGGATGAGAGAGAACTCTGGAATGTCAGACAGTTAATTATTCAGATGCATGACTATATATAGCTTTCACATAATTGCCATTTTCGTTAAATGCATGGGTATTTTCGTCAATGATGTGATATTTAATCGCTTATAATAACTAAATGTGTTCTAGCGCTCTTAAATAAGAGTGCTCAGATAATATTTATTTATTTTTCGGCGCGCTAGTTATCAATTTAATATTTATGCTTTTTAAATGCTAAGCGTCTAGCTAAATTTAATGTTAACGTCTAGATCTAGAAAAGCTTGAGTATAGCTTCATAATCATATCATAATCATTTATTGCATGTCACATAGTATAAAGTTATTCAATAATCAGTACAGTTCATGTGACACCCTGTAAGGGTGTAGCAAATTCAAATTTAATTTCAATTTCAAATAATTTAAATTAAAATACTAATAATAAACATATTAACAAAAAAAAAAAAACAGTTCCTTTTTTTACAGTTTCAGTCCTAAATTAATTAATAAAGTTTTACATTTCCCTAAAACATATATTTTCGTTCGTAATGCCTATTTATCATTAAAAAAAATCGTCAATATTATAAT
Organism: Diatraea saccharalis; assembly: GCA_918026875.4. NCBI lineage: Eukaryota > Metazoa > Arthropoda > Insecta > Lepidoptera > Crambidae > Diatraea > Diatraea saccharalis. The sequence continues at coordinate 27,218,984 of OU893333.1, read as the reverse complement.
AGCATTTGTCAATGAGGTATGTTTTCAATCAATTAATTAATTTATTTATTTCGAATTTCGTACAAATGAGGTTATTATAAGATGTAAGTATAAGGCATACAAAGTATCTGGCATACAAAATATAGTTAAATTTATATAATTATTAAAAAATAAAATAAAAAATCATGCGAATTCATTAAAATTAAAGACAATTGATACAAGATAGATAAGTAGTCAATTATTAAAAATACAATACATTATTCATTAATACATTACTCATATTTAATAAAATGTCAAGCAATTCACTAAAATTAAAATTAAAATTAAATGTACAATTGAATATAAAATAAAAGTATTATTTAAGATAATCAGAGACCGAATAATAACATTTGTCGACTAACCACTGAAACAATTTAAGTTTAAGCTGTCTTAAAGGCAGTTCAGCAATTTCTTTGGGTAGATTATTATAAATTCTAACTACCATGGCATAGCTATTCCTGCTATATATTTCCTTTCTTAGATTAGGCATAACTAGCTTAAATGGATATCTAGTTTTAAAGACACAAAACTCATTTTTCTTATGGAATAATTCAGGATGTAATCTAGCAAATTTACAAGCTTCAAAAATATATATACAAGGAAGAGTCAATAGATTTAATTCTTTAAATAAAGGCCTGCAACTAGTTCTGGGTGAAACATCCTTCATTGCTCGAATGCACTGTTTCTGCGCTATAAGCGCTCTGTTTATTCCTACTGAATTGCCCCATAGCAAAACTCCGTATCTTAAGTTAGATGCTACATAGCCGTGATAAGCTTTCTAAGAAGTTTGTAAGTTTGTTAATTTTGTCAGTCTCCAAAGTGCGTATCTAAAGCGATTTATTTTTCCACAAACGTGTTCAATATGATATTTCCAGGAACAGTTTTTATCGATTTTTATGCCCAAGAAAGTAACCTCATCTGATTCAGTCAATTGTAAATTATTGTATGTCAAATCTAAATTAATTTTATTGGCATTTTTATTAAAAAATTGAATATATTTTGTTTTTACTTATGTTAAATCTTAAATTATTTGCTTCCAGCCAGTTCATTACATTAGAGATGCATGCATTTATTTCACTGTTGTAATCTAAATCATTTCTTCTTGAAATAACGATCGACAAATCATCCGCGAATAAGTAACATTTATATTTACAGGATAAAGGAAGGTCATTGATGTAAAGAATGAACAGTAACTGACCCAAAATACTGCCTTGTGGAACACCCACTTCTTTAGGCTTTGATACGTCTGATCTATAAAAGACTTGCTGCATATTGCAGTCAAGTGCAGGTATTTCCACATATTGAGTGCGGTTGCATAAGTAACTTGAAAGCCACTTAAGAGCTATTCCACGGAAGCCATATTTTTCACACTTATTAAGTAGAATATTATGGCACACAAAATCGAACGCTCTTGTCATGTCAAAGAATATAGCTGTGGTATTGTCTTTTCGATTTAGATTTTCTAATAAATTATTCACCAATTTAAATGCTGTTAGTGTAGTGGATTTCCCTTTTTGGAAACCATTCTGTTCAGCGCATAAAATATTATGTTTTTCTATGAAATTTGTCATTCTACTGTGCATGATTTTTTCAAATATTTTTGACAAGATGGGAATTAAAGCTATTGGCCTATAATTTATTGGATTATTTTTGTCCCCTTTTTTATATAAAGGTTTTATGACAGTTCTTTTAAGATTTTCAGGAAAGATACCTTGAGAAAGAGAAAGATTTATAATATATCTTAATGATGGTGCCAAAACACGAGAGCAATACTTAATGACTTGTGTAGAGATGTTGTCATAACCAGTAGAAGAAGTATCTTTAAGAGACCTAATTATCCGCCGTATTTCATCGTTATCTGTTGGAAGCAAAAAAATGTTTTTGTCGTTTTGTTTTATGTCATGTCTATATGTTTTATTTTTTGTCTCAATATTTGTCATGTCATTAAAATAGCGATCAAATATATTAGCAATGTCAACAGGATTATTAAATTCAATGTCGTTATATATGATTTTAAATTCATTATTATTCAATTTGGTTTCGGATGTGTAATTTTTTATAATTTTCCACGAAGCTGAACAAATATTTTTAGCCTCATTGATGAAACCTACATTTGAAATCCTTTGAGCAGTAAAGATACATTTTTTTAAAATTTTATTGTACCTATTATATTTAATTTTATCCGAAGGACATTTTGTTTTGTGAAATTTAAATCTTAAATTACGCTTTATTTTCGATGATATTTTTAACCCTTTCGATATCCATTTGCATTGCTTTGATTTATTATTTAGTTTGATTAGTTTAAAAGGGAAGCATAAATCGTAATACAGTGTAAGATTTTTATGGAAGTTATCAAAAGCCCTATTAACATCTTGTTCACTATAAACATCAAACCACGAAAAACTGTTTATGCAGTTTGTGAATTTTTCCATATTTTCTATATTATAGTCTCTTTTCCGTATGAAATATGGTTTTATTGGAGCTTCTTTATGTGTAGTCGGAAGATGTAACAATTGGCCAGTTTCGTGATCTGATAGACCTAATGGTAAAATTTCTCCAGTGGCATCCTTGACGTTACTTTTTATTTGATCAAGACACGCCTTTCGTCTTGTCGGCTTTGTAATATGAATTTCAAATTTATAATTCTGAATTATTCGCCTGTATTCTTCCAATGCTGGCGATTCTTTTAACAGATCAATATTAAAATCACCTTCAATTACTACTTTCTTTTTTACTTTTGTTTGCAGTTTATTTAATACTAATTCAAGCTTATCTAGAAAAACAAAGGGATCACTGGTTGGTATTCTGTACACGCATAGAATAACACAATTATGTTTCAGAATCTCTATGCCACAACATTCAAATTTAAAGTCTGTACTTATTTCTTTTAAAAATGGTAACTTTTTAAATTGTAATTTTTCCCTACAAAGTAAACATACACCTCCTCGACTTTCATTCGATCGCGAATACCAATCCGCAATGATTAAGCCACGTATCTTTAAATTTGGTTCATTTCCCAATGAAATAAATGTTTCAGAAAGACACAAAACGTCAATCCTTAACATCTTATCGTTTAAAGAATTTATATTTTGGTGTAATATTAATAAGTAAGTATCTTTCTTATTATAGAAAAAACTTATTATGGTTCTGTTTATTTTTGCTTACTGGAAAATAGTCTAAAATAGTCCTTTTCTTTAAACTCGAAGCGGAATTTGTTATGGAAGCAGAACAGAAACTAGTGCTTTCTATCCCAATATATTTATGTTTATTCAGGCTTTTATCGCTTATAAATTTCGAATAATTACACATTTTTATGAGTGAAGGAGTTTTTTCTGTTAATTTACTTAATTCGTGTAACATAAGGTTAAATCCTCTACTATTGACTTTTCCAGTAAATGATGAAAACATTCCAAAATCAAGATTTCGGTTGCTATCGTATAATATGCCATAGTAATTTTTTTGCATGTCTCTATAAAGCAAGTTATTGAAATTTTCCACGCGACAATTATATAAAACACTACCACATATGTATGTCGGTACACCAATAATAATGTTTGTTAATAATGAAAGCTTCTCTAATACATTTCTAATATAGCTTACTAGTGAAACATTGCTTTGTGAAACTTTAAAATCTGCATCACCTAAAAGAATAATACAGCAATCCGCTTTTGTGAAGTTCTTCAATTTCGCCTCAATGTTATGGAGTAATTCCAGGACAGTTGCCCCTGGTTTACTATAGTGACAGTACCTACCTGCCCTTATTTTATGAATATGAATATTATTAAAAACAAATGTTATATCGTACGTAGTTTCGCAACGCGTACGCACCGACCTCGCCCCCACTCTCCATCTACGGTGCAGCCCCACCCTCATACCCTCACCCTTTCTGCTAGGTGCAGCACACGCGATTTGTATATAAGATATTGATATCGACACCACAGGTCAATTCTCGGCTCGTCTACGCACCGTGCACACATGTCTACACTCCGCTCCTCTTCATCACCTTCGCTCATCGATCGTGTTGCTGCCGTCATGCAGTTAGCTGCATGCTTCTCGCAACTCTCGTCGCAGTTTTCACTGCGCGGGAGTTGTAATTTCATTATGAGTATGTCTTTGAAAGTCTACGCTTAGTAGCCATCTAGTGGACGCGTAACTGTGTCAACTAACCTAGATGGGGCATGATATCATTAACGCATTCAGGCATGAATGATAAGCTACGCTATGTTTTTTTTTATTGCTCTTAAGTAGCTATAATAAAGTTCTTATCAGTATTTATGAGGATGAGAGAGGACTCTGGAATGTCAGACAGTTAATTATTCAGATGCATGACTATATATAGCTTTCACATAATTGCCATTTTCGTTAAATGCATGGGTATTTTCGTCAATGATGTGATATTTAATCGCTTATAATAACTAAATGTGTTCAAGCGCTCTTAAATAAGAGTGCTCAGATAATATTTATTTATTTTTCGGCGCGCTAGTTATCAATTTAATATTTATGCTTTTTAAATGCTAAGCGTCTAGCTAAATTTAATGTTAACGTCTAGATCTAGAAAAGCTTGAGTATAGCTTCCACGTAATAATGTATGTAACAGGTGGTCACAGACACTCCTGGCTACCGCAATACGAATTAAAGTTTAGGCATACTAATGGCAATAACTTTTTTCATCTAAAAACCACTGATAAACATTTTATGGATTTTATATTTTAATAAAATTTACAACATCGAAAGGATTATTGACCCTACCTGCCCTTATTTTATAAATATGAATATTATTAAAAACAAATATTATATTGAACGTAGTTTCGAAACGCGTATTTATGCTTTTTATATGCTTAGCGTAAAGCTAAATTTAATGTTAGCGTCTAGATCTAGAAAAGCTTGAGTATAGCTTCCACCTAATAATGTATGTAACAGGTGGTCACAGACACTCCTGGCTACCGCAATACGAATTAAAGTTTAGGTATACTTCTGGCAATAACTTTTTTCATCAAAAAACCACTGATAAACATTTTATGGATTTTATATTTTAATAAAATTTACAACATCGAAAGGATTATTGACCCTACCTGCCCTTATTTTATTAATATGAATATTATTTAAAACGAATATTATATTGAACGTAGTTTCGCAACGCGTATTTATGCTTTTTATATGCTTAGCGTAAAGCTAAATTTAATGTTAGCGTCTAGATCTAGAAAAGCTTGAGTAAAGCTTCCACCTAATAATGTATGTAACAGGTGGTCACAGACACTCCTGGCTACCGCAATACGAATTAATGTTTAGGTATACTTCTGGCAATAACTATTTTCATCAAAAAACCACTGATAATCATTTTGAAGATTTTATATTTTAATAAAATTTACAACATCGAAAGGATTATTGACCATACCTACCCTTATTTTATGAATATTATTAAAAACAAATATTATATTGAATGTAGTTTCGCATCGCGTATTTATGCTTTTATATGCTTAGCGTATAGCTAAATTTAATGTTAGCGTCTAGATTAGCGTAAAGCTAATCTATAAATCTAATCTAATCTATAAAAGCTTGAGTAAAGCTTACACCTAATAATGTATGTAACAGGTGGTCACAGACACTCCTGGCTACCGCAATACGAAATAAAGTTTAGGTTTGCTTTTGGCAATAACTTTTTTCATCAAAAACCCACTGATATAGATTTTCTTTTTTAGTAAAATTTAAAACATCGAAAGGATATTTGACCCTACCTGCCCTTATTTTATGAATATGAATATTATTAAAAACAAATGTTATATCGTACGTAGTTTCGCAACGCGTACGCACCGACCTCGCCCCCACTCTCCATCTACGGTGCAGCCCCACCCTCATACCCTCACCCTTTCTGCTAGGTGCAGCACACGCGATTTGTATATAAGGTATTGATATCGACGCCACAGGTCACTTCTCGGCTCGTCTACGCACCGTGCACACATGTCTACACTCCGCTCCTCTTCATCACCTTCGTTCATCGATCGTGTTGCTGCCGTCATGCAGTTAGCTGCATGCTTCTCGCAACTCTCGTCGCAGTTTTCACTGCGCGGGAGTTGTAATTTCATTATGAGTACGTCTTTGAAAGTCTACGCTTAGTAGCCATCTAGTGGACGCGTAACTGTGTCAACTAACCTAGATGGGGCATGATATCATTAACGCATTCAGGCATGAATGATAAGCTACGCTATGTTTTTTTTTATTGCTCTTAAGTAGCTATAATAAAGTCCTTATCAGTATTTATGAGGATGAGAGAGAACTCTGGAATGTCAGACAGTTAATTATTCAGATGCATGACTATATATAGCTTTCACATAATTGCCATTTTCGTTAAATGCATGGGTATTTTCGTCAATGATGTGATATTTAATCGCTTATAATAACTAAATGTGTTCTAGCGCTCTTAAATAAGAGTGCTCAGATAATATTTATTTATTTTTCGGCGCGCTAGTTATCAATTTAATATTTATGCTTTTTAAATGCTAAGCGTCTAGCTAAATTTAATGTTAACGTCTAGATCTAGAAAAGCTTGAGTATAGCTTCATAATCATATCATAATCATTTATTGCATGTCACATAGTATAAAGTTATTCAATAATCAGTACAGTTCATGTGACACCCTGTAAGGGTGTAGCAAATTCAAATTTAATTTCAATTTCAAATAATTTAAATTAAAATACTAATAATAAACATATTAACAAAAAAAAAAAAACAGTTCCTTTTTTTACAGTTTCAGTCCTAAATTAATTAATAAAGTTTTACATTTCCCTAAAACATATATTTTCGTTCGTAATGCCTATTTATCATTAAAAAAAATCGTCAATATTATAATAGCATTTGTCAATGAGGTATGTTTTCAATCAATTAATTAATTTATTTATTTCGAATTTCGTACAAATGAGGTTATTATAAGATGTAAGTATAAGGCATACAAAGTATCTGGCATACAAAATATAGTTAAATTTATATAATTATTAAAAAATAAAATAAAAAATCATGCGAATTCATTAAAATTAAAGACAATTGATACAAGATAGATAAGTAGTCAATTATTAAAAATACAATACATTATTCATTAATACATTACTCATATTTAATAAAATGTCAAGCAATTCACTAAAATTAAAATTAAAATTAAATGTACAATTGAATATAAAATAAAAGTATTATTTAAGATAATCAGAGACCGAATAATAACATTTGTCGACTAACCACTGAAACAATTTAAGTTTAAGCTGTCTTAAAGGCAGTTCAGCAATTTCTTTGGGTAGATTATTATAAATTCTAACTACCATGGCATAGCTATTCCTGCTATATATTTCCTTTCTTAGATTAGGCATAACTAGCTTAAATGGATATCTAGTTTTAAAGACACAAAACTCATTTTTCTTATGGAATAATTCAGGATGTAATCTAGCAAATTTACAAGCTTCAAAAATATATATACAAGGAAGAGTCAATAGATTTAATTCTTTAAATAAAGGCCTGCAACTAGTTCTGGGTGAAACATCCTTCATTGCTCGAATGCACTGTTTCTGCGCTATAAGCGCTCTGTTTATTCCTACTGAATTGCCCCATAGCAAAACTCCGTATCTTAAGTTAGATGCTACATAGCCGTGATAAGCTTTCTAAGAAGTTTGTAAGTTTGTTAATTTTGTCAGTCTCCAAAGTGCGTATCTAAAGCGATTTATTTTTCCACAAACGTGTTCAATATGATATTTCCAGGAACAGTTTTTATCGATTTTTATGCCCAAGAAAGTAACCTCATCTGATTCAGTCAATTGTAAATTATTGTATGTCAAATCTAAATTAATTTTATTGGCATTTTTATTAAAAAATTGAATATATTTTGTTTTTACTTATGTTAAATCTTAAATTATTTGCTTCCAGCCAGTTCATTACATTAGAGATGCATGCATTTATTTCACTGTTGTAATCTAAATCATTTCTTCTTGAAATAACGATCGACAAATCATCCGCGAATAAGTAACATTTATATTTACAGGATAAAGGAAGGTCATTGATGTAAAGAATGAACAGTAACTGACCCAAAATACTGCCTTGTGGAACACCCACTTCTTTAGGCTTTGATACGTCTGATCTATAAAAGACTTGCTGCATATTGCAGTCAAGTGCAGGTATTTCCACATATTGAGTGCGGTTGCATAAGTAACTTGAAAGCCACTTAAGAGCTATTCCACGGAAGCCATATTTTTCACACTTATTAAGTAGAATATTATGGCACACAAAATCGAACGCTCTTGTCATGTCAAAGAATATAGCTGTGGTATTGTCTTTTCGATTTAGATTTTCTAATAAATTATTCACCAATTTAAATGCTGTTAGTGTAGTGGATTTCCCTTTTTGGAAACCATTCTGTTCAGCGCATAAAATATTATGTTTTTCTATGAAATTTGTCATTCTACTGTGCATGATTTTTTCAAATATTTTTGACAAGATGGGAATTAAAGCTATTGGCCTATAATTTATTGGATTATTTTTGTCCCCTTTTTTATATAAAGGTTTTATGACAGTTCTTTTAAGATTTTCAGGAAAGATACCTTGAGAAAGAGAAAGATTTATAATATATCTTAATGATGGTGCCAAAACACGAGAGCAATACTTAATGACTTGTGTAGAGATGTTGTCATAACCAGTAGAAGAAGTATCTTTAAGAGACCTAATTATCCGCCGTATTTCATCGTTATCTGTTGGAAGCAAAAAAATGTTTTTGTCGTTTTGTTTTATGTCATGTCTATATGTTTTATTTTTTGTCTCAATATTTGTCATGTCATTAAAATAGCGATCAAATATATTAGCAATGTCAACAGGATTATTAAATTCAATGTCGTTATATATGATTTTAAATTCATTATTATTCAATTTGGTTTCGGATGTGTAATTTTTTATAATTTTCCACGAAGCTGAACAAATATTTTTAGCCTCATTGATGAAACCTACATTTGAAATCCTTTGAGCAGTAAAGATACATTTTTTTAAAATTTTATTGTACCTATTATATTTAATTTTATCCGAAGGACATTTTGTTTTGTGAAATTTAAATCTTAAATTACGCTTTATTTTCGATGATATTTTTAACCCTTTCGATATCCATTTGCATTGCTTTGATTTATTATTTAGTTTGATTAGTTTAAAAGGGAAGCATAAATCGTAATACAGTGTAAGATTTTTATGGAAGTTATCAAAAGCCCTATTAACATCTTGTTCACTATAAACATCAAACCACGAAAAACTGTTTATGCAGTTTGTGAATTTTTCCATATTTTCTATATTATAGTCTCTTTTCCGTATGAAATATGGTTTTATTGGAGCTTCTTTATGTGTAGTCGGAAGATGTAACAATTGGCCAGTTTCGTGATCTGATAGACCTAATGGTAAAATTTCTCCAGTGGCATCCTTGACGTTACTTTTTATTTGATCAAGACACGCCTTTCGTCTTGTCGGCTTTGTAATATGAATTTCAAATTTATAATTCTGAATTATTCGCCTGTATTCTTCCAATGCTGGCGATTCTTTTAACAGATCAATATTAAAATCACCTTCAATTACTACTTTCTTTTTTACTTTTGTTTGCAGTTTATTTAATACTAATTCAAGCTTATCTAGAAAAACAAAGGGATCACTGGTTGGTATTCTGTACACGCATAGAATAACACAATTATGTTTCAGAATCTCTATGCCACAACATTCAAATTTAAAGTCTGTACTTATTTCTTTTAAAAATGGTAACTTTTTAAATTGTAATTTTTCCCTACAAAGTAAACATACACCTCCTCGACTTTCATTCGATCGCGAATACCAATCCGCAATGATTAAGCCACGTATCTTTAAATTTGGTTCATTTCCCAATGAAATAAATGTTTCAGAAAGACACAAAACGTCAATCCTTAACATCTTATCGTTTAAAGAATTTATATTTTGGTGTAATATTAATAAGTAAGTATCTTTCTTATTATAGAAAAAACTTATTATGGTTCTGTTTATTTTTGCTTACTGGAAAATAGTCTAAAATAGTCCTTTTCTTTAAACTCGAAGCGGAATTTGTTATGGAAGCAGAACAGAAACTAGTGCTTTCTATCCCAATATATTTATGTTTATTCAGGCTTTTATCGCTTATAAATTTCGAATAATTACACATTTTTATGAGTGAAGGAGTTTTTTCTGTTAATTTACTTAATTCGTGTAACATAAGGTTAAATCCTCTACTATTGACTTTTCCAGTAAATGATGAAAACATTCCAAAATCAAGATTTCGGTTGCTATCGTATAATATGCCATAGTAATTTTTTTGCATGTCTCTATAAAGCAAGTTATTGAAATTTTCCACGCGACAATTATATAAAACACTACCACATATGTATGTCGGTACACCAATAATAATGTTTGTTAATAATGAAAGCTTCTCTAATACATTTCTAATATAGCTTACTAGTGAAACATTGCTTTGTGAAACTTTAAAATCTGCATCACCTAAAAGAATAATACAGCAATCCGCTTTTGTGAAGTTCTTCAATTTCGCCTCAATGTTATGGAGTAATTCCAGGACAGTTGCCCCTGGTTTACTATAGTGACAGTACCTACCTGCCCTTATTTTATGAATATGAATATTATTAAAAACAAATGTTATATCGTACGTAGTTTCGCAACGCGTACGCACCGACCTCGCCCCCACTCTCCATCTACGGTGCAGCCCCACCCTCATACCCTCACCCTTTCTGCTAGGTGCAGCACACGCGATTTGTATATAAGATATTGATATCGACACCACAGGTCAATTCTCGGCTCGTCTACGCACCGTGCACACATGTCTACACTCCGCTCCTCTTCATCACCTTCGCTCATCGATCGTGTTGCTGCCGTCATGCAGTTAGCTGCATGCTTCTCGCAACTCTCGTCGCAGTTTTCACTGCGCGGGAGTTGTAATTTCATTATGAGTATGTCTTTGAAAGTCTACGCTTAGTAGCCATCTAGTGGACGCGTAACTGTGTCAACTAACCTAGATGGGGCATGATATCATTAACGCATTCAGGCATGAATGATAAGCTACGCTATGTTTTTTTTTATTGCTCTTAAGTAGCTATAATAAAGTTCTTATCAGTATTTATGAGGATGAGAGAGGACTCTGGAATGTCAGACAGTTAATTATTCAGATGCATGACTATATATAGCTTTCACATAATTGCCATTTTCGTTAAATGCATGGGTATTTTCGTCAATGATGTGATATTTAATCGCTTATAATAACTAAATGTGTTCAAGCGCTCTTAAATAAGAGTGCTCAGATAATATTTATTTATTTTTCGGCGCGCTAGTTATCAATTTAATATTTATGCTTTTTAAATGCTAAGCGTCTAGCTAAATTTAATGTTAACGTCTAGATCTAGAAAAGCTTGAGTATAGCTTCCACGTAATAATGTATGTAACAGGTGGTCACAGACACTCCTGGCTACCGCAATACGAATTAAAGTTTAGGCATACTAATGGCAATAACTTTTTTCATCTAAAAACCACTGATAAACATTTTATGGATTTTATATTTTAATAAAATTTACAACATCGAAAGGATTATTGACCCTACCTGCCCTTATTTTATAAATATGAATATTATTAAAAACAAATATTATATTGAACGTAGTTTCGAAACGCGTATTTATGCTTTTTATATGCTTAGCGTAAAGCTAAATTTAATGTTAGCGTCTAGATCTAGAAAAGCTTGAGTATAGCTTCCACCTAATAATGTATGTAACAGGTGGTCACAGACACTCCTGGCTACCGCAATACGAATTAAAGTTTAGGTATACTTCTGGCAATAACTTTTTTCATCAAAAAACCACTGATAAACATTTTATGGATTTTATATTTTAATAAAATTTACAACATCGAAAGGATTATTGACCCTACCTGCCCTTATTTTATTAATATGAATATTATTTAAAACGAATATTATATTGAACGTAGTTTCGCAACGCGTATTTATGCTTTTTATATGCTTAGCGTAAAGCTAAATTTAATGTTAGCGTCTAGATCTAGAAAAGCTTGAGTAAAGCTTCCACCTAATAATGTATGTAACAGGTGGTCACAGACACTCCTGGCTACCGCAATACGAATTAATGTTTAGGTATACTTCTGGCAATAACTATTTTCATCAAAAAACCACTGATAATCATTTTGAAGATTTTATATTTTAATAAAATTTACAACATCGAAAGGATTATTGACCATACCTACCCTTATTTTATGAATATTATTAAAAACAAATATTATATTGAATGTAGTTTCGCATCGCGTATTTATGCTTTTATATGCTTAGCGTATAGCTAAATTTAATGTTAGCGTCTAGATTAGCGTAAAGCTAATCTATAAATCTAATCTAATCTATAAAAGCTTGAGTAAAGCTTACACCTAATAATGTATGTAACAGGTGGTCACAGACACTCCTGGCTACCGCAATACGAAATAAAGTTTAGGTTTGCTTTTGGCAATAACTTTTTTCATCAAAAACCCACTGATATAGATTTTCTTTTTTAGTAAAATTTAAAACATCGAAAGGATATTTGACCCTACCTGCCCTTATTTTATGAATATGAATATTATTAAAAACAAATGTTATATCGTACGTAGTTTCGCAACGCGTACGCACCGACCTCGCCCCCACTCTCCATCTACGGTGCAGCCCCACCCTCATACCCTCACCCTTTCTGCTAGGTGCAGCACACGCGATTTGTATATAAGGTATTGATATCGACGCCACAGGTCACTTCTCGGCTCGTCTACGCACCGTGCACACATGTCTACACTCCGCTCCTCTTCATCACCTTCGTTCATCGATCGTGTTGCTGCCGTCATGCAGTTAGCTGCATGCTTCTCGCAACTCTCGTCGCAGTTTTCACTGCGCGGGAGTTGTAATTTCATTATGAGTACGTCTTTGAAAGTCTACGCTTAGTAGCCATCTAGTGGACGCGTAACTGTGTCAACTAACCTAGATGGGGCATGATATCATTAACGCATTCAGGCATGAATGATAAGCTACGCTATGTTTTTTTTTATTGCTCTTAAGTAGCTATAATAAAGTCCTTATCAGTATTTATGAGGATGAGAGAGAACTCTGGAATGTCAGACAGTTAATTATTCAGATGCATGACTATATATAGCTTTCACATAATTGCCATTTTCGTTAAATGCATGGGTATTTTCGTCAATGATGTGATATTTAATCGCTTATAATAACTAAATGTGTTCTAGCGCTCTTAAATAAGAGTGCTCAGATAATATTTATTTATTTTTCGGCGCGCTAGTTATCAATTTAATATTTATGCTTTTTAAATGCTAAGCGTCTAGCTAAATTTAATGTTAACGTCTAGATCTAGAAAAGCTTGAGTATAGCTTCATAATCATATCATAATCATTTATTGCATGTCACATAGTATAAAGTTATTCAATAATCAGTACAGTTCATGTGACACCCTGTAAGGGTGTAGCAAATTCAAATTTAATTTCAATTTCAAATAATTTAAATTAAAATACTAATAATAAACATATTAACAAAAAAAAAAAAACAGTTCCTTTTTTTACAGTTTCAGTCCTAAATTAATTAATAAAGTTTTACATTTCCCTAAAACATATATTTTCGTTCGTAATGCCTATTTATCATTAAAAAAAATCGTCAATATTATAATAGCATTTGTCAATGAGGTATGTTTTCAATCAATTAATTAATTTATTTATTTCGAATTTCGTACAAATGAGGTTATTATAAGATGTAAGTATAAGGCATACAAAGTATCTGGCATACAAAATATAGTTAAATTTATATAATTATTAAAAAATAAAATAAAAAATCATGCGAATTCATTAAAATTAAAGACAATTGATACAAGATAGATAAGTAGTCAATTATTAAAAATACAATACATTATTCATTAATACATTACTCATATTTAATAAAATGTCAAGCAATTCACTAAAATTAAAATTAAAATTAAATGTACAATTGAATATAAAATAAAAGTATTATTTAAGATAATCAGAGACCGAATAATAACATTTGTCGACTAACCACTGAAACAATTTAAGTTTAAGCTGTCTTAAAGGCAGTTCAGCAATTTCTTTGGGTAGATTATTATAAATTCTAACTACCATGGCATAGCTATTCCTGCTATATATTTCCTTTCTTAGATTAGGCATAACTAGCTTAAATGGATATCTAGTTTTAAAGACACAAAACTCATTTTTCTTATGGAATAATTCAGGATGTAATCTAGCAAATTTACAAGCTTCAAAAATATATATACAAGGAAGAGTCAATAGATTTAATTCTTTAAATAAAGGCCTGCAACTAGTTCTGGGTGAAACATCCTTCATTGCTCGAATGCACTGTTTCTGCGCTATAAGCGCTCTGTTTATTCCTACTGAATTGCCCCATAGCAAAACTCCGTATCTTAAGTTAGATGCTACATAGCCGTGATAAGCTTTCTAAGAAGTTTGTAAGTTTGTTAATTTTGTCAGTCTCCAAAGTGCGTATCTAAAGCGATTTATTTTTCCACAAACGTGTTCAATATGATATTTCCAGGAACAGTTTTTATCGATTTTTATGCCCAAGAAAGTAACCTCATCTGATTCAGTCAATTGTAAATTATTGTATGTCAAATCTAAATTAATTTTATTGGCATTTTTATTAAAAAATTGAATATATTTTGTTTTTACTTATGTTAAATCTTAAATTATTTGCTTCCAGCCAGTTCATTACATTAGAGATGCATGCATTTATTTCACTGTTGTAATCTAAATCATTTCTTCTTGAAATAACGATCGACAAATCATCCGCGAATAAGTAACATTTATATTTACAGGATAAAGGAAGGTCATTGATGTAAAGAATGAACAGTAACTGACCCAAAATACTGCCTTGTGGAACACCCACTTCTTTAGGCTTTGATACGTCTGATCTATAAAAGACTTGCTGCATATTGCAGTCAAGTGCAGGTATTTCCACATATTGAGTGCGGTTGCATAAGTAACTTGAAAGCCACTTAAGAGCTATTCCACGGAAGCCATATTTTTCACACTTATTAAGTAGAATATTATGGCACACAAAATCGAACGCTCTTGTCATGTCAAAGAATATAGCTGTGGTATTGTCTTTTCGATTTAGATTTTCTAATAAATTATTCACCAATTTAAATGCTGTTAGTGTAGTGGATTTCCCTTTTTGGAAACCATTCTGTTCAGCGCATAAAATATTATGTTTTTCTATGAAATTTGTCATTCTACTGTGCATGATTTTTTCAAATATTTTTGACAAGATGGGAATTAAAGCTATTGGCCTATAATTTATTGGATTATTTTTGTCCCCTTTTTTATATAAAGGTTTTATGACAGTTCTTTTAAGATTTTCAGGAAAGATACCTTGAGAAAGAGAAAGATTTATAATATATCTTAATGATGGTGCCAAAACACGAGAGCAATACTTAATGACTTGTGTAGAGATGTTGTCATAACCAGTAGAAGAAGTATCTTTAAGAGACCTAATTATCCGCCGTATTTCATCGTTATCTGTTGGAAGCAAAAAAATGTTTTTGTCGTTTTGTTTTATGTCATGTCTATATGTTTTATTTTTTGTCTCAATATTTGTCATGTCATTAAAATAGCGATCAAATATATTAGCAATGTCAACAGGATTATTAAATTCAATGTCGTTATATATGATTTTAAATTCATTATTATTCAATTTGGTTTCGGATGTGTAATTTTTTATAATTTTCCACGAAGCTGAACAAATATTTTTAGCCTCATTGATGAAACCTACATTTGAAATCCTTTGAGCAGTAAAGATACATTTTTTTAAAATTTTATTGTACCTATTATATTTAATTTTATCCGAAGGACATTTTGTTTTGTGAAATTTAAATCTTAAATTACGCTTTATTTTCGATGATATTTTTAACCCTTTCGATATCCATTTGCATTGCTTTGATTTATTATTTAGTTTGATTAGTTTAAAAGGGAAGCATAAATCGTAATACAGTGTAAGATTTTTATGGAAGTTATCAAAAGCCCTATTAACATCTTGTTCACTATAAACATCAAACCACGAAAAACTGTTTATGCAGTTTGTGAATTTTTCCATATTTTCTATATTATAGTCTCTTTTCCGTATGAAATATGGTTTTATTGGAGCTTCTTTATGTGTAGTCGGAAGATGTAACAATTGGCCAGTTTCGTGATCTGATAGACCTAATGGTAAAATTTCTCCAGTGGCATCCTTGACGTTACTTTTTATTTGATCAAGACACGCCTTTCGTCTTGTCGGCTTTGTAATATGAATTTCAAATTTATAATTCTGAATTATTCGCCTGTATTCTTCCAATGCTGGCGATTCTTTTAACAGATCAATATTAAAATCACCTTCAATTACTACTTTCTTTTTTACTTTTGTTTGCAGTTTATTTAATACTAATTCAAGCTTATCTAGAAAAACAAAGGGATCACTGGTTGGTATTCTGTACACGCATAGAATAACACAATTATGTTTCAGAATCTCTATGCCACAACATTCAAATTTAAAGTCTGTACTTATTTCTTTTAAAAATGGTAACTTTTTAAATTGTAATTTTTCCCTACAAAGTAAACATACACCTCCTCGACTTTCATTCGATCGCGAATACCAATCCGCAATGATTAAGCCACGTATCTTTAAATTTGGTTCATTTCCCAATGAAATAAATGTTTCAGAAAGACACAAAACGTCAATCCTTAACATCTTATCGTTTAAAGAATTTATATTTTGGTGTAATATTAATAAGTAAGTATCTTTCTTATTATAGAAAAAACTTATTATGGTTCTGTTTATTTTTGCTTACTGGAAAATAGTCTAAAATAGTCCTTTTCTTTAAACTCGAAGCGGAATTTGTTATGGAAGCAGAACAGAAACTAGTGCTTTCTATCCCAATATATTTATGTTTATTCAGGCTTTTATCGCTTATAAATTTCGAATAATTACACATTTTTATGAGTGAAGGAGTTTTTTCTGTTAATTTACTTAATTCGTGTAACATAAGGTTAAATCCTCTACTATTGACTTTTCCAGTAAATGATGAAAACATTCCAAAATCAAGATTTCGGTTGCTATCGTATAATATGCCATAGTAATTTTTTTGCATGTCTCTATAAAGCAAGTTATTGAAATTTTCCACGCGACAATTATATAAAACACTACCACATATGTATGTCGGTACACCAATAATAATGTTTGTTAATAATGAAAGCTTCTCTAATACATTTCTAATATAGCTTACTAGTGAAACATTGCTTTGTGAAACTTTAAAATCTGCATCACCTAAAAGAATAATACAGCAATCCGCTTTTGTGAAGTTCTTCAATTTCGCCTCAATGTTATGGAGTAATTCCAGGACAGTTGCCCCTGGTTTACTATAGTGACAGTACTTAAAACGGTGACGAAAATTTCGATCTAATGGTTCCAAAAATTCATTAGATCTGTGTGATCTGGTGCTCAGAACAATGAGATTTCTTTGTCCGGAATCTTGTTGACTGTTTATAATTCCATAACTTGCATCAGTGCTGTTATCTTTGTCTTTTATTTTCGAGTGTAGTGTTATCTTCTCAGATTGTTCCATTTTGTTACCTGATTTTTCAATTACGTAGCCTTTTTGAAAACAAACACTTTCGTTTAGTGCTCCTGATTTGTTTTGTTTTGACAATGAAATGTCGTGTTTATTTTTTCTTAATTTTTTTTGTACTAGAACATATAGTCAGCAGCTGTTTTATTTTATTGTCCTTTTCATATATTTCCTTCTTCATCTTATTATTTTCTAAATGTAGATTTTCAATCTCTGAATGAGCTGTTTCAAGTTGTGAGTTTAAGTTCGAAATCGATTCCTTTAATAATATGATTTCGTCATAGTCTCTTGTGGAGAGATCTGGAAGGCTTCTAGCGGCGGTTTGAGAATCCAATGACAAAAATGAGTTGTCATGATCAGATAGCGTTTTAGAGCCAACGTTTGTTGAGGAATCCGAAGCAATCTCTGAATCATTTCGTTTTAAGCATTTATTTTTGTTTTGTTTCTTTCTTTTAGTTATGTTAGTTTGTGACGTCAAATTAACCACTTCGTTAGATATCTTGTCTGTTTTCTGTTGTATAATTGGTGTACTTGTTGAGCTTTCTTGAGATAGAGTTGTTTTTTTCTGTATACACTTATCACATCTCCATTTTTGTCTCGCATCTACTGTCATTAAATAATAAATCTTTTCAGAAACGTTTCCACAGTATAAGTCAAATACTTTTTTACAAATTGTGCATTTTAGGTACTCTTTCTTTGTATCTTTCTTGCAAGTTGTACACAGTAATTCGTATTTGTGTTTTTTTTTACATTTATCTTAGAAACCGATGCATGTGACATTCTGGTATGTATAATGTCGTAATGTTCTGTTAAAGATAATATTAAAATCTAAATTTATTTTCCTTCTTAAAAGATAAATTATCGACAATTACTACAATTTATGTGCCCTAGCGAGATTCGAACCTGGTGCGCTTGATAACACATGCGACGTACACAACACCGCGCCACGCAGTTAACGTCAAAGGTGCTCAATTTTTGATACGTATGGAAATACAATACGACTAAAGTTACTTCTATTCTGTTTTACCGACACAATAAATGACTTGGCTCACTTGCTCTGCTTATACCAATTGTTACCGCTGATGGGTAGATGTCGCTGCTCTGTTCTTCTTGATGTAAGTAAAACAGTGCCAAAATTTAAAAATGAACTGTTGTAATTGATAATTATAGGATTTTATTTTTTATTAACCGCTTTAATAGTTTGTCCAAACCTTTTTTGTGTAGTCAGAACATGTAATACATGTTTTCTTGATTCTTTTTCTAAACAGTGCACCCATGAATCCTTAAATTTGCAAGAAGTAACTTTCACTATTTTCTTCAAATAGGCATTGATTTAAGGCAGATATTCTTAGATAACGTTATCACTAGATTATTAGCACTCACTTAACATTTTCTCACGTATGTATATGAATCTATGCATTAATTATAATTTTAATAACAAAAACAATAATCAGCTGATGTTGACACCGGCACACTAGCGCCAATTTCCACGTAATAATGTATGTAACAGGTGGTCACAGACACTCCTGACTACCGCAATACGAATTAAAGTTTAGGCATACTACTGGCAATAACTTTTTTCATCTAAAAACCACTGATAAACATTTTATGGATTTTATATTTTAATAAAATTTACAAGATCGAAAGGATTATTGACCCTACCTGCCATTATTTTATGAATATGAATATTATTAAAAACAAATATTATATTGAACGTAGTTTCGAAACGCGTATTTATGCTTTTTATTATGCTTAGCGTAAAGCTAAATTTAATGTAAGCGTCTAGATCTAGAAAAGCTTGAGTATAGCTTCCACCTAATAATGTATGTAACAGGTGGTCACAGACACTCCTGGCTACCGCAATACCAATTAAAGTTAAGGTATACTTCTGGCAATAACTTTTTTCATCAAAAAACCACTAATAAACATTTTATAGATTTTATATTTTAATAAAATTTAAAACATCGTAAGGATTATTGACCCTACCTGACCTTATTTTATGAATATGAATATTATTAAAAACAAATATTATATTGAACGTAGTTTCGCAACGCGTATTGATGCTTTTTATATGCTTAGCGTATAGCTAAATTAAATGTTAGCGTCTAGATTTATAAAAGCTTGAGTAAAGCTTCCACCTAATAATGTATGTAAAAGGTGGTCACAGACACTCCTGGCTACCGCAATACGAATTAAAATTTAGGTATACTTCTGGCAATAACTTTTTTCATCAAAAAACCACTGATAAATATTTTATGGATTTTATATTTTAATAAAATTTACAACATCGAAAGGATTATTGACCCTACCTGCCCTTATTTTATGAATATGAATATTATTTAAAACAAATATTATATTGAACGTAGTTTCGCAACGCGTATTTATGCTTTTTATATGCTCAGCGTAAAGCTAAATTTAATGTTAGCGTCTAGATCTAGAAAAGCTTGAGTATAGCTTCCACATAATAATGTATGTAACAGGTGGTCACAGACACTCCTGGCTACCGCAATACGAATTAAAGTTTAGGTATACTTCTGGCAATAACTTTTTTCATCAAAAAACCACTGATATAGATTTTATATTTTGATAAAATTTTCAACATCGAAAGGATTATTGACCCTACCTGCCCTTATTTTATGAATATGAATATTATTAAAAACAAATATTTTATTGAACGTAATTTCGCAACGCGTATTTATGCTTTTTATATGCTTAGCGTATAGCTAAATTTAATGTTACCGTTTAGATCTAGAAAAGCTTGAGTATAGCTTCCACCTAATAATGTATGTAACAGGTGGTCACAGACATTCCTAGCTACCGCAAAACGAATTAAAGTTTAGGTATACTTCAGGCAATAACTTTTTTCATCAAAAACCCACTGATATAGATTTTCTTTTTTAGTAAAATTTAAAACATCGAAAGGATATTTGACCCTACCTGCCCTTATTTTATGAATATGAATATTATTAAAAACAAATGTTATATCGTACGTAGTTTCGCAACGCGTACGCACCGACCTCGTCCCCACTCTCCATCTACGGTGCAGCCCCACCCTCATACCCTCATTCTTTCTGCTAGGTGCAGCACACGCGATTTGTATATAAGGTATTGATATCGACGCCACAGGTCACTCTTCGGCTCGCCTACGCACCGTGCACACATGTCTACACTCCGCTCCGTTTCATCACCTTCGCTCATCGATCGTGTTGCTGCCGTCATGCAGTTAGCTGCATGCATCTCGCAACTCTCGTCGCAGTTGTCACTGCGCAGGAGTTGTAATTTCATTATGAGTACGTCTTTGAAAGTCTACGCTTAGTAGCCGCCTAGTGGACGCGTAACTGTGTCAACTAACCTAGATGGAGCATGATATCATTAACGCATTCAGGCATGAATGATAAGCTACGCTATGTTTTTTTTTTATTGCTCTTAAGTAGCTATAATAAAGTCCTTATCAGTATTTATGAGGATGAGAGAAGACTCTGGAATTTCAGACAGTTAATTATTCAGATGCATGACTATATATAGCTTTCACATAATTGCCATTTTCGTTAAATGCATGGGTATTTTTGTCAATGGTGTGATATTTAATCGCTTATAATAACTAAACGTGTTCTAGCGTTCTTAAATAAAAGTGCTCAGATATTATTTATATATTTTTCGGCGCGCTAGTTATCTATTTAATATTTATGCTTTTTAAATGCTAAGCGTCTAGCTAAATTTAATGTTAACGTCTAGATCTAGAAAAGCTAGGCATTTTAGCAAGTTAAAATCATTTTTAAGACAAAATTTTGGTGAAAGTAAACATTATAATCATTTATTGCTGGATCTACAGTCTTGTAAGCAACAGTTAAATGAAACAGTTGCCCAATTTGCTCTCCGCGTCGAAAGCTGTCTTACTGATTTGCAATCTGAGATTTATAATTCTGATACATCGAAAAGAGATTTACCCGGTCGAATCTCCATGACCGAAGATTTAGCGTTATTTACATTTTCGTTAGGCCTACATCCGCGTATAAGCAACAATGTAAGGTGTAGAAACTCTAAACGCCGCAGTCAATATTGCTCTCGAAGAAGAGAAAATTCAGAATCTTTTATATAAAACTACGGCCAAACCGAAATGTAAAATCTGTGGAAAATTAGGACACACAGAATCCGAATGTTATAACAAGCAAAAACGTACGGGTCCGCCTCGTGTTTTTTCTGATTTTCAAAAGTCATCTTATAATAATTTTGTTAGTAACCAATCTAATTCCCACATTTTCTGCAGGTATTGCAAAAACAAAGTCATGACATTTCGCAATGTCGCAAAAGAAAATATAATATTGAAAGTCGTAATTCGCAAAATAATTTCCATAACAATTATACAAAGTCACCGAACGTAAATCATATTACACACGAGTCGCCACAGTTATCGACTTCAAAGGCGACACCGTCTCATATTCCGTGCGAAAATATCGGCGAGTCTTTTAGCGATTTAAACTAAATCGTCGGATTACGAATAGGTGCCGTCGTTTTCCGCGTAATCTAGGCACGTATATTTTTACTAACTCTAATTTTAATAATACATCTCAGCAGCCACAGCCTCTGAGTCCTTTTACATCTCGGTCAAAGATGCCGAGTCCTACGCAAAGTAGAAATAACTTAGTTTCAATTTCATCTCAACACGCTCCTAAGAGAGTGTCTGAATCGTTGAGTCATAATAATAAAAATGCTTCTCGTCACTGTCCTTTAGGACCCTCTATTTCGTCGAGTCTTATAAAAAATAAACCTCAACATGCTCCACAGCGAGTTCCTATTTCGTTGAGTCTTCCTAAATCGTCAGAGTCTATAATAATTCAAGCGAAATCTTTATCGCCTCCCTCTGAGAATAAAATCGATATAAACGACAATATCCCTATTTACGAGATAAAATCGTCTTCTAAGAAAATATCTTTACCACATATCTTTCTTAAAACTAACTTTGCTATTAAGCCTTTGAAATTCCTTATAGATACGGGTGCAAGTATAAGCCTCGTTAAACAATCTAGTTTAAATAAAACTCCCGAACTATCTCGTGAAAGATCTAGGATAAAGGGTATAAACAATACGGAAGTTTGTTCCGAAACATTAGGAACAGCTCAGATCGATTTTTTTTTATCTAATGATACTACTCATAATTACAAATTTCACATAATTAACGATGATGTTAATTTAGAATATGACGGTATCATTGGTAGCGATTTTCTAGGTTATTTTCAAGCTAATATAAATTATAATTCAAAGAAGAATGGCGAAATCAGACCCCATAATTTACAAAACCGTACATGGATGGCAATATGACAAATAAATAATATATGATTAATAGATTTTATTTCTACAAAATGGTGAATTTTATTGTCGGGGAACCAAACTAAAATATTAAGGGCCGGTTTCACCGGTTGCTGATAAAGTCCCTGATAGCCTATTAGGAACTTATCTGCCAGATAAACTACAACTTTTGGTTTCACCGGTCTCGGATAACTATATCTGGCAGATAAAGTATTAGATATGTTATCAGCCGGTTCAAGTGGCTGATATAGACGTTATCTGATAGATAAAAAAAAGTTTCAAGTGACGGGAACGAAAATAGTTTTAGTTTTAGACCATTATTGTGTGCTTTGCGTTGATTACAGTCACAAGTGTCACAAATATTCTAAAATGGATTTATTTGTGTTTTTAGAAGACGAATTAGATGAATATTTCGAACATATTACGCGACCCCATAGGAATCGAATAATTAACCCTAGACCTAATTATTTAGAATCACTTGACGTTCAAGATTTTAGGAATCGATTTCGGCTGTTGTTTATATTCTATCGTTAATAGAAAGTGATATAAAAACTACAACGGGCTACTAAGTAAAAAATCTCCGTTAACTAGTAAATAAAGAAGCTCCGTTTCTTCTTAATTAAAATTCACACTTCTTTCACGTTTTTGTTTTTTCATTATTAATTAACAGATCTAAAAAGAATACACAAAGAAAAGTTTAAAAATTGAAAAGCGTCTTAAGCACAAAATATCAACAAAGCAAAACAAATGATAGTTGCGTTTCGTTTCTGTAAACACGTAGCTAAGTATACGAATATCGTATTATTTTCATTCTAGAATCATAAAATTATAATTCAAAATATATGAAAAAAGTTTACTTAAATAATATTGAACACAAAAAAAATTTTAATTAAGTTTTAAAAATGATTTTTGATTGACGATAATTTGGGTCGTAGTATTGAAACGCAAAAAAGCGACGTTGCCGTTCCGTCAACTAATAAGTGGCCGATAACTTATCTGCCAGATAAATTATCTAGCAGTTTGATGGTGAAACAGAAAAAAGTTAACAGCAACCTTTATCCAGTAGATAGCGTTAACTATCAGATAACTATCTGAAACTTTATCAGTAACCGGTGAAACTGGCCCTAAATGTTGCTAATAATTATCAAGATAACAAAACGTTTGATGATAGTGCAATAACAAAACGCGAAAATCTTCTTAATAAACGTTCTGGTCTACGCAGAAATACTTTAATAACTATATCTTGGAAGTATTTCATGAATTTTGCGCCGGGCAATAAAAGGGTCATCTATTTTAATGGATATTGTCGTTTCCTGTACATTGTAATTAATTCTATTGCCTTTAAAGTACCATTAATACGCTTCATAATCGAATATAAATTCAAAATAAGATTGTGTAGAATAGATTCCGATCTCTTTAATTGAACACCACACAATATGTCAAAGGGTTGTAGTTTAGATGGTTTTTGAAAAATCGATCTCATACATCAACGATGTCAGAAGCGATTCTCAATTAATCGCGAGTTTTTCAAACATGTTCTATAGAATATTATCTGTCGTCATTTACTGCTATTAATAAGTGAGATATGTGATGTAATGATGCGAACAGACTGAGCGAATGAACGTCAAATATATATTCAATATAAAATCTATATATAATATATTATATGAAATACGGTCTTTGGATACTTTCATAAATATTTATTTTCTTCGTTCAAATTACGTATTGAATACTTGAGAAATAACAAAATTGAAAACTAAGGAACCACAACCGATTTTAGAAGATTATTACCAGTTCTGCAGTTGATCCGATGAAAGGTTAACGTATTCATTATTTTGTTCTAAATAATCGATTGGTTGATTTTATTTTGACATGCTTGTTTTCATCTATGAATGTTCTATGATGATGATGGTGGAATGATAACGGATGATTGGTTTGGTTTGTTTGTTGTGTATTCGTTCGTGGAGTTTGATATTTATGTTAATATTCAACTTGACAATTAAGCATGTTTCTTCGACTATGTAACGTTGATATTTGCATTACTTTTGGATTCCGAATGGCAATCGATTCGGTTATAACAATGACAGGTCAATGTATAAATTGCCCTTATTTGTCAATTTCAGTTGTAATGATTTAATTAAAGGCAAAGGGATCTACTCCACACAGTCTAATCATATGTTATAAATGTTTCTTCTGTTATAAGTGTCTGGATCTTGTTAAATATGTAATTATTTTAATCTAGTGTATAAAACGGAGTAACCTGGTTACCATTTTTATTTATTATAACGTCCATTCAACGAAAAATCAAAGATGAAATATATAACCCTACAAAGTATTTTATGCCATATCTTTTTAATCCCAACTTTTAAAGGAGAAAGACAATTAGGATTTTGTTAGTTTAGCTTATACCTTCAAGTACACGTTTATTTCATTCATGAACGGGACTTTAAAAATTCAGGTCTAAAGCTATATGGGAGTTCGCCATTGTTCCTTAATAAGTATTTGCGGGCAAAGCCTAGACATTAACTATGTCCAGCCGACTTATATCATTCCTGCACGCGCCGAAGCAGTTATCGAGTGCGCCGTATCAAATTTCTCGTCCGAGCATTATCCAAACAATGAAGGATTACTATTAGATCACACCTTCTGTGACGGTGTATATTTAGCTAATAGTATTGTCACTATAAAACCAAATAAGAGAATAAATGTAACGATTTTAAACACTACAAACTCTGATATTGTTATAAAAAATTACTGTGTAAAATTAACGCCTATTGAGTCTAACGAAACAATCAATGTATCATCTCAATTAGTTAATTCTATTTCGCATTCTAATCCGAATCGAGTACAAAAGGTACTAAATCTTATTCGCTGTTCTCATTTAAACTCTGAAGAAAAAAAGTCCCTTTTAGAATGCTGCTCACAGTACACCGATATTTTTCATTTGGAAGACGAACCCCTTACTTTTACAAATGCAATTGAGCACACTATAGATACGGGAGATGCACCTCCCATTCACGTCAAATCCTATCGGTTTCCTGAATGCCACAAGGAAGAGGTCGATTCGCAAATACGCAAAATGCTCGATCAAAATATTATACGTCCCTCTGTTTCGCCATGGAGCGTCCCAGTATGGGTAGTCCCAACGAAAATGGACGCTTCAGGTAAAAAGAAGTGGCGAATCGTTATCGATTACCGCCGCCTCAATGATGTTACTGTCTCAGAAAGTTATCCTTTGCCTCTCATTACTGACATCTTAGATCAGTTAGGCCATTCAAAATATTTCAGTACCCTAGATCTCTCCAGTGGCTTCCATCAGACTAAAATGAATCCCAAAGATGCACAAAAAACGGGTTTTACGGTTAACACTAATTCTTCTAGTTCTGGGCACTACGAATTCACCAGAATGCCCTTTGGGTTGAAAAATGCCCCTTCCACGTTCCAAAGGCTGATGAACACAGTCCTTTCTGGTCTCCAAGGTCTTCACGCATACGTGTATCTTGACGATGTTATCTGTTACTCAACCAATTTATCATCTCACATTGTTAAACTCAAACTTATATTTGATCGCTTACGAAAATTTAATTTAAAGTTACAGCCCGATAAATGTGAGTTCTTAAGGCGCGAAGTCGCTTATCTAGGTCACATAATAACAGACAAAGGTGTCTGTCCTAACCCCGAGAAAATTAAGGCTGTATCTCAGTATCCTACTCCAAAAAATCCAAAGGATATTAAATCCTTTTTGGGTCTGATCGGCTATTATCGTCGTTTTATAAATAACTTTTCACAAATTACTAAGCCATTGACCTCTCTTCTTAAAAAGGATGCCAAATTTCAATGGTCACATGATCAAGAACTAGCTTTTACAACCCTTAAAGAAAAATTAACTTCAGCTCCCTTACTTCAGTATCCCGATTTCAATCAACCCTTTCTCTTAACTATTGACGCGTCAAACTATGCAGTAGGCGCTATTTTATCTCAAGGTGAAATCGGAAAAGATAAGCCAGTCTCATACGCATCCCGAAATTTAAATAAAGCCGAAGGCAATTACTCGACTATAGAAAAAGAGCTTTTAGCTATTTTATTTGGTGTCAAAACTTTCCGTCCTTACCTATACGGACGCAAATTTAAAATCATAACAGACCACAAACCGCTCGTGTGGCTGTTCAATGTCAAAGATCCCGGCTCCAGGTTAATCAGGTGGCGCCTGAAGCTCGAAGAATATGATTATGAAATTATATATAAAAAGGGTAAACTCAACGCGAACGCTGATGCATTATCTCGTTTCCCTGTTAATGTTCTTGATAGTAATGATAATGCAAATTCAATGTTAAATAATCCTTCACTATCTCCTGACAACGATATCGAGTCTAATAGTCTGCCTTCTATATCTGAAACCTATGAACAGTTTCTACAAATTATTAAACAACCTAGTGTCTCATTCGACACCATTATACAAGAGCACAATGAGTCTTTATTGAAAACAAAAATAAAATTAATTGCATATCCTACCTCGATTGATTTAGACGAGTCCGTGCCGTATTGTCATGACGTCATAAACGCTTCAACAAGCGAACCAAACATTCGTGACGTAGAACGCGAACTTAATACTTACTATTCTACATCTAACGATAAGCATGTCTATACACATTTATTTTTAAAGGTCAATCACTTCGATGAGATGACTTATAGAGACATATTTAACCTCCTCCGAGATTATCGCGACATGGTAAAATATTGGTACCTGGAGGAGAAAGAAATCGCCTTATCAGATTTTACAGATCCTTTTACTAAATTATCATTTACAAAAATATATAACATAATCGCATTCCTATTTCACAATAGTAACATCAAGGTGAATATTTACCATAACTGCATCCAATATCCAACACCAGATGAGATAAAACGTATTCTTAAAGATAATCATGACTCACCTCTCGCTGGTCATCCCGGTATCTCGCGTATGATTGAAAGAATCAAATCCCAATTTTGGTGGAAGAATATGCGCCAAGATATTGAAGATTATGTAAAAAATTGTCGATCTTGCCAAATTAATAAGCCCTTACGACAAACCAATCGAGCTCCTATGATAATCACCTCCACAGCATCTCGACCTAATGAAAAAATCTTCTTAGATCTTGTTGGTCCGCTTCCCGAAACACATGAATATAAATATAAGTTTATACTTACCTTGCAAGACGATCTTACCAAATTTTCACAAGCGTATCCAATGCAATCCTGTTCCGCCGAAGAAACGGCCAAATCATTAGTCTTATATATCTCCCATATGGGTATACCTAAAATGATTATTTCAGATCAAGGCACAAATTTTTGCTCTGACGTATTCAAACAACTTGAAAAATTATTTAGTATTAAACATATATTTGCATCTCCTTATCATCCCCAAACATGTGGAGCTCTCGAGAGGAGCCATTCCACTCTTAAAGAATATATCAGATCATTATCGGAGAAAATCAACATACTTGGGATCTATACTTACCTAGCGCAATGATTGCATACAACTCCAATGTGCATAGTACAACGGGTTATTCACCCTTAAAATTATTATTTGGCTATAAACCTTACTTACCTTCAAGCATCGATTCTCTCGACAATAACACTTATACTGATTATATTCGAGCCCTTAACCATAGACTTAATTACAGTCGTCAGAAGGCTTTTCAAAATATTTAATCATCTAAAGAAAAATCTAAGACATATTATGATTCGCATTCCAAACCTATTTCTTATAAAGCAGGTGATATGGTATATGTCCGTTGCCATCACAAGCAAAATAAGGCCTTATCCCCTGTGTGGAAAGGACCATTTCAAATAATTAAACTAAATGGCAATCATACGGTGACGTTACTCATAAATCGTAAACACGTACGTCATCATTATGACGAAATCAAACTCGCTCATGACGCGATGTCTACTTAAGTCTCTACGTCATTACTACTTCTATGTAAGCGTTTGTTTATATTATATTTCAGATCGGCGTTGCCGTCGACCGAGTGCGAATACGTATCAAATATCGTAAGCAGTCCTGGTCTTTATTTTGATAAGCTCTTAGATGTTAAATTCTCCAATAATTATTGGAATATTATAGCCTACGTAGATATAAGTCATATACAGCCTAATTTAGATAAAGTAGAATTTTTATTTGAAAAATTAAATGTATTTTGTAGTTCGTTCTCATCTTCTAAGATACAGTCCGATTGTCTTAATTCGCTATCCACGCTGCGAAATCAACATATGATGAATATCAATAAATACTCTTCTATATCGTATTTGTTAGTTGATGAAAGACCTAATAAACGTTTTAAAAGAGGCCTCATCGACTTAGGTGGTTTTTTGTTAAAAACTATTTTTGGTACGCTTGATTCTGAAGACGCAGTCAAGTTTTCTAAAGCCATTGAAGATGTTCAGACGGATGAAAAACATCTCGCTCATCTAATGAAAGATAACATTCATGTAATTAAATCTACTATAACTTCTTTCAATAATTCTATATCTAAAGTGGACGAAAATGAGAAACATCTCATGAAAAATATGGAAACGATCCACAAAATCTTAGATAATTTATCTAATTCAAATGATAAATTAGAAATAAAAACTCAAAGGAGTTCTTTATTAAATTCATTAGAATCAATAATTTTAACGTTATCTTTTGATATTGATGATATTAATAATAGTATTTTATTTGCGAAACTAAACGTTTTGCATCCGACTGTACTTAGTCCACATCAGTTGTATAACGAGTTAGATAAACATAGAAATAATCTGCCTAGCCATTATGAGCTCCCTGTGTCGTTAACATTACATAATATTCATGAACTCATTGATATTTCTAAACTTGCATGCTTTTATCATTTAAATAAAATTATTATCGTAGTTAAGATACCATTAGTTATACCACAAGTATATAATTTATATAATATAATTCCCTTACCTGTACCGTATGATATAACGAAGCCAGATACTTATGCGCTCATCTCTCCGTCAAGTTCACATTTAACGATAACAGCTGATCGTATGTTTTACTCACCCATTCAAGACTTGAACCAGTGCAAGGTCATAAGTGAAAAGTGCTATATATGTGTTTTAGTGAATGTGTACTCGGTTATCGCGAATCCAACGTGTGAAACGACTCTATTGAGTGACGTAGTAAATAAGCTTTCTGACTTTTGTCAAATACATTTAATTCGTGGTTCTATAGATGTATTTCATAAGATAAGTTTTAACAGATGGATATTCGTACAATCAGAGCCAGGTAAATGTCATATCACATGTAATAACAATATAGATAATACAGATTTAATATTATTTGGTACTGGCATCTTAACATTGCCGAAAAATTGTAAGGCATTCTATAAAAACCTACAATTCACTGCCGTCGGTGAAACTTTTATGGGTAATATTAGTAATAAAATATCAAATTTTAATATATTATTAGATGACTGCTGTGAACGGTCTAAAGTTAATAAAACATTAGATAAATTACCTTATAGTAAACTTAATAATATCGATAACTTCGATTCCTTACTTCACGCTAGTAAACACTTGAGTTCCTTCGAAAAGGAATTAAACAAATTAGAGAATCCATCTCATTTTGAAACTTATGGAATGCATTACTTATCGCTGAGCTACATAACTAGCATCTTAGTGATACTGTATCTTTTATATAAATATAGAAATGTTTTTGCAAGAAACCAGCATCTTGCTGTATTCAAATTTATAATCAATGTAATAATACGAAAAATATAAGAAATGCTAATCCTAAAATGGTCATCTGTCAAACTGAAGATGAACCTCAAGACTACAATTCAGAGATTGAGACAAATGATTTGCCCACTCCTTTAAAAAGAAATATTATGATTAGTAAATCTCATGATTTGTAATTCAATTTTCTATATTTTAATATATTCTAATTGTAATATTAATTTACTATTCTTATTAATAAATATGTTCTATGGGCAGTTTTATGATATTAATAAATGTTAAAACACTTAAAATATAGATTTAAATATTGTAGTAAATACCCATGATGAATTTTTAATTAAGACAAGATAACGTATGTAGATGTTTTATTATTTTGATTGTCAATTTTATATTTAAGATTAATCTTTTTTATTTTTATCTTTGGCGTTATTATATTTCAGTTGAGGTCAAACGAGAATCCAATCAATCCTTCCGGTCAGTTTTATCTTATTTAAATCTCTCATCACTTTAAATGGTGATGATCGATCTTAACGGGGGGGTTGTTATAATATAATTTCTATTAGTTCTTATTAAAATGAAAAACGCAACATAGACGTTTCCTATCGCATTGTCGTCATGCAATAGGAAACCGAGTCTTGAACGTAATAATGATATTTAATAAAATCAGTTTTGGATTGGACTCCCGTCGGACAACATATTGATCTTATATAATAATAATATAGTGTAATAAATCGTGTTCTTCATATACAAATAAACTAAGTGTTAATTAAAATAAGTTTTTTTTAAAAAGCCATTCCTGACCGCCCCCGTAACAGTTCCTAATATGAAGAACAGTAACTTGAACGCTGCTGTCACGTTCTTCAATTGTGGAGCAGATGGTCACTACTCTCAAGATGCCTGTAGCCGAAGAAGATGCAATGGTGGCAAGCTTGATGGCTCGTCTGCTGGTATTGCTAGTAAGCGACATGTGGACGTCTGCACTATTGATACCCTTGCTAGTATTTTGCAGCATTTTGGTGAGTCGTTTTCATTTTGTTTTGATACTGGAGTCGAGTGCTCCCTTATAACGTAATTAATATCGTGAATAATTCATGGCATCGAATTAGTAACACTGTTAAAATTACTGGTATTGGTGAAAGGAGTGTTTATAGTATCGTGCAGATTTTAGTTATGGTTCAGATTGACGATATTGCTTTTTAATTTCTTTTTCATGTTCTCCTGGACCTTCAACTAGTTTTAATTAGGTAGTTCAACAAAACTTATTCTTTGTAACTGTTTTTTCTCTCCTATTTTTTTGTAAAGCAGTAGTATGTAAGTCGCTCAGGTTGTTTACATCTTCCGGGCCTTCGTAGTCGTAGGCGTAAATCGGGCTAGATTTCCCATCGCATTGCGGCCACGTTTGTGAGTGGCGTGCGTTGGCTAGGAGATGTAAACGATCGCTGTTGATTCGTCACATAGAGACGACGATGAGTATTGTGTATGGGTACCGGATGGAGGTCACCCGTGGATGTGTTGTGTTGTGGAAGGGTACCGGATGGAGGTAACCCGTGGATGAGTTGTGTTGTGGAAAGGTACCGGATGGAGGTCACCCAACCACGTGATTGTTTTGTGATGACCGGATGGAGGTTGTCACAAGGTGCTGGATGGAAGCATCTGAAATTATAGAGTATTGCATACGTCACTGTTTTACTATGTTATCCACGATTACCAATTTAATTTAGAAAGCTAATTTGTCTGATGAGTTTCGTTGAACTGTTAGTGATCGTTTACGTAAGATGCCAGAGGGACAAGTACCAGTCGAAGTCGAAGTGGAGTTTAATGAAATGTCTGATGATAATAAATTAGTTTAATTGGTAATGTGAATGCGAGTAAGAACTCTACCGTCCGTAGAAAGTCGACCGTACTAGTGACTAATACGTAGCCGTAGCCCGTTGGAAGTCGGTGTCTCTTGTGGCAACTCAAGTAGTCCGTGGGTGTGCGGTGGGCGTGTAGTACTAGCGGAGGTCGTGGTCTATATAGACCGTCTCGTGTGTAGTCTAAGAGAGATGCGATTTACAATGGTAAATGCGCGTCTGTGTGAGAGAGTTGGTGATGACTCATCGGCTATGGAGGCTTTGGCGGTAGAGATATTTACTCGGGTATTTTGGAAGTTAATATTTTAGTGTTTTAAGTTGATTTATTGCTAGATTGTTTTGAATTATTGTGAGATAACGATGGTACATGACTCTTCAAAGTTTCAAATTTAATTTTAATGTAATTTAATGAAAGTGTAAATTGATCAGCTAACAATCTAAAGAAACTTAAAGTAAAAACGGTCTCTAATTATTAAAGTTTCTATTGGTTTCAAAATCTTGCTCTAGTTGAAGTCAGGACTGACCGAGTAAAGAATCTACTGCGGTGCATAATTCCCTTTCAGATTGAACCCCCACGCGAGGATGCGTGAGGCTATCAGAATAGCCGTTTCGCAGAACATCTTCATCACCTTTACGAAGATCGTTTGGTTCAGTTTTCTTTTTTTTAATTTTTTTAATTTTTAATTACTCGATTACTTAATTACTTGATTGTAAAGAGGGCCTGATCATCGATACTTTTAATTTTATTAGAATGGTAACACTAACTTTGACAGTTCGATAGCGTAAAGCAAGTTGCCGCCATTTTGGCACACATGAGTCTCTTATGCATTTTGGCTGGGAGAAAACTACGGAAAAGCATTAACCATTATTCAATAGTCAACCATTTAATTTAATTGTGTGTTCGCATTACATCACTCGTATTAGGTGATGTGACGACTGTTTGTGAGGTATCGTCACTTGGAGGTGGCATGAGTAACATCACTCGTATTAGGTGATGTGACGACTGTTTCTGGGGTATCGTCACTTGAAGGTGACATGAGTTACATCGCTCGAATTAGGTGATGCGACGATTGTGATTAATAGAGTTGATGATATGCAGAGTACAGATAATGATTAAATTTGACTGACTGACTGAAGTGACTTAGTTTTGTTACAAAATGAGGAGTGTTATCAGACCTAACTAGATCCGAAATACAAGGGACCGTTTAAGGTCATGGAATTATTACATGGTTATCGTTATTTGTTAAAGGCGTTAAATTCTAAAAGAATGTACAACTATATTAATGATAGACTGAGAAGAATGCCTGAAGGTCAGTTGGTTGTAGAAGAATTGGTGGATCAAAGTGATGATTCCGTGTCCGAAGTTCCTGGCACATCGCGTGATTAAGTTGGGTAACATTCGATAGAGGTATTACTTGAGCGATCAATGGGGTTGCTCATGGGAACAATGCTCGATGGAGGCATTTTTTGTTTATGTGCTCGATGGAGGCACTGGTAGCATAACGCTCGAAGGAGGCGTTTTGCGTGTGTTGTTAGATGCACGAAGGGAATATAATGCTCGATGGAGGCATTATGTGTCTTGATGTGTGCGTTCTATCACTGTATAGAATCGCGATATGTGTTCAGTTGTGTACTGATGAGAGTAAGACTTGATTTAAAATTTGAACTTCAGATATTCTTCGAAGTCGTACTAAGGCAGTATTTGATCATTGTACATTGTTGTAATCAGTAAACATAGTTTGTGATCGGTGTGCTTATGTGACGGTATTTTTACAGGTCAGAGATGACAGAGTGATGGCAAAGGCTACTGTTAGTGTTTTCATTTTTAGACTCACACGAGGACGTGTGATGCAGCAGGATGGCCGTGTCGGCGAGAAGGCGCTTCGATTGTGCGAAACGCCATCTGTCACCTGCAGCTGTCATCTGTCAAGATCTATGATGCTTTGCGAAACGTCAAGTTATGACATTGAAGGCTGTCATCGCTTGGGAGTGGTCTATACTTGTTCGAAGATGGCACTTTACGTTGTGCGGCCATATTGAGCGAACGCAAGCGCAGAACTCTCCGCGTTTCGTATCGCAATCCGTTTGCATCGAGTTATTATTAATGTACTCCGATTAGATAATTAAGTAATTCAACAAAATAACTGATTTGTGATCTATATGCGATCTTATTTCGAAGGAATATCTCGACCACTAGTCAGATTGCGGATGTTGACTAACCTAACTTTCCGCCGGCCCCGCATGACTTTCCGACATATAAATGTTCAACTATGATAAAAACACTATATGAAACAGCAATCCTTCCAACGTAAACGGGTAAATGGAGTGACTAAGTCAATAACAGTGAGTCAGGTCACGGTTTAAGTGTTTTAATTTAAAAACAAACTGTAATAGTGCGCCTATATAAACTACATGTCAAAGTGCTGTAATATTTCAACGGCATGTCGTTTAAACGCAGCTATAGATGTTTCAAATATATCCAAATCCTTAAAATATTTTGAATTTTTTACCACTATACGCTGAAATTAACTGATTAGGACATGCAGGATAGACAAGTATTCATGAAAAATAATTAAAAAGTTAAATGCCCAGAGTACTAGTATTCATAAAAAAACGTCAAAAATGACCATATAAATTAAATGCACACAAAGACATAAATAGATTAAAGTAGCCTCTCCTCATAGAATGTGCCAACGCCACAATGACAGCGTTTTTCCTGAAATAAAACGCTTATTAAATACTTACCTTATTTGAAACTTTATGGTTTGAGATAGGCTCTATGGTTTCCTGCCTGCCTATTTGCCTCTCTTTCTACATATTTTGCCTTTCACTCGCACATGTGTAGTCGCTCAACTCAACTACCAGGCAGGCTTTGCGCGCTTGTTTCATTGAGTCGAAAAACCAACCAGGCAGCATTTAAATTAAAGTTTCAAATAAGGTAAGTATTTAATAAGCGTTTTATTTCAGGAAAAATTCTGTCATTAAACACTTCTCCGTTATTTGAAACTTTATGGTTTGAGACGTGTTTGTTATCGCCTGGTGGAGATGAACGACGCCAATGTGATAGTAAGATACATGAGACATGAAAATGAATTTGAAAGAAAATTACACAATTGTTTGTTTCATATTATAGAGTTCGATATATGAGGTACATAATCTTTGTATCAAATTAAATAAGCTTGATATTTTGTAGCAAAGACTTACTTAGTTATAAAGTCAATGCAAATTGTAATAATGACTAAACTGAAAGTAGTACAAAATTAGTGATGTTGCTTAAATTTATATAATTAATCAATTTTTAATCGTTACAAAAGTATTTATAATATTTTGATTCGTACTAGCTGAAGTTGGAGACGTTCACGTTTATAAAATTTTCTAAAAGTATTTTCAGATCTCCATTTACTACGAGATAAGATTTCGTCGACTGGAAGATTATTTGTTGATCTTGTAATAGGTTCATTCATTTATTTACCCAATAAACGGGATCGAGATTTTTATTGCTTGTATCTGTCATTATTTTCCAATCCGATTGCCTATAAATATTTTGTCAGAATACCGAGCAAACGGGTCTCCTTACTAATGAAAGCAGTGCTGCCATAACTAATATAAATGACACGGCGCGAAATTTAAGCTTAGCAAATGACCGAAAATATTTTGTTCTAGTATTAGCACAATGGGTCTTAAGATCAAGTCGCTTCTTTAAAACTTGGCCTTTACCGTCACTGCAAAGCCCTTTTGTTCTAGTATTAGTAGTTTGAACCTCAGAAGGCTAAAGAAAACTGCAAATCATCGAATCGATCAATTGATATTTGACAAATTTTATGTTTTAATAATTGTCTTTGATTACTGTCTAGTTTGTTTAACCTAAAAATGAATTATCAAAGTTACTCATTTAGTTGAGTCGCTGAAAGTTATGGTTTGCTGTATATCAAACTAAGTTCGGTAATGTTTATTAAAGCAGATAAGATGAATCTTCCATTTATACAATAGTATCTTAATTATAGTAGTCCTTAGAAAAGCAGTGTTTTAAATGATTACATACATCATCTTGACCTTCCAGATTTCGCAGGACTCTCTATTCGAACCGTTGTTATATTAGTAGATAACATAACTAATGTATCGCTTTGTTCAAGTTTTATGAGGACTACACGAAAACCTTTGAGGAAACTATTCATAATAACACTTATGTGTTCTGGTCTTATATGTAAAGTAAGCGTCAATGCGCTAATCAGACCGCAAATATAACTATGACAGTCGGTAGCATCGGTATCAGCGACCTCTTTTCTATTTAATTCCGATTGAACTTTTCGAATTCGAATTTATTACCTCACTCTCTAAATTATGTTGAGTAGCCAAAATTATAGAGCGCTTCGTTTATAATCAGCTGTACTGCTGTATCTAGTATAATCTTATAGAAAAACAAGATAGGGTTTTGAAGGGTAATCTTGCAGTTTTTAACGATTTCCTGTCAGATTATATGAATGCTGGCAAGGTTGAGACCATTATTCCAGATTACAGTAAAGCCATTATCAAATTGAAAATATCATGTTGATTGCCAAACTGCAATCACTTGGTGTCCACGATTAACTCTCGCAGGAAAATTTCAATAGTTTATTTGATTATTGTCATTTGAATAATCTTGATCTCAATTTCAATAAATGTCTCTTAGACAATTCTAGTGTGAATTCAATAAAATTACTTACGTTTATACGAACTTACATTCGCTTATATTTAGCTACATATAGTGGCGTAGTGGATAAGCACCGCAAAGGTCGGTTACGGAATGGGTGAAAATTGTTATCTCGAGCTACTTCATGTTTCGGAAGGCACATTTAGCCGTTGGTCACGGCAGAATTTGCAGAGGTTAATACCCTCCGCATTGGACCAGTGTCACGGACCAACCTTTTTAACAATCCATAAGGAAAGCCTGAGCCCTTGCAGTGGGGACGTAAAAGGGCTGATGTTGAGCTTAAGGCTTGAAGTGATCTCGAGTATGCTTCTCAGATTTGGAACCCAAGATATATATAACCTACGAACGGCGATGCACACGTTTGCATCTCCTTGCCCAGTCCATACGTATAAAAATCATTTACGTTTTTTCCTACTTAACATTGCTTAAGGAAAGATATTCCGAAACTCTTGAGAAAAATTTGGACTGGAATCCCGAATTTTAATTTTAGTTAAAAAAATATTTACTTTCTATTCCCTTTGTAGATACGAGACTGAGGAGTAGCAGTTTATTAATTACAATTTTTAGTAATTTGTTTTATGAACTTTACAACTGTCTAACTTAATTAATCATAAATGAGTCAATTGACGGTATGCAACTACATACAGAAAAGCGTCAGGTGAATAATAAAACACAGTATTATACCGGGTGTTACAAAAATACCCGTTATAGCTGAAGGGTGTTGAAGTATATCATATAAACAGTACTCTGCCAAATTTTCAAAACCTTTGCATTAACTTTTAACTTTCAGTAAAAAGGCTAATTTTTAATAATTAATAAAAACATCGAGTGTGCTATGTCACATCACTATTTTAGGTTATTGACCTTACCAGGAGTAATGGCACACTACCTACCTCCTGTTTTCAATTATTTTTTTTCTATTCTCCTAGTACACACCCACACATACACACTAAGAGTGTGAGAGGAAATATACTTAAAAACATGTCTGCCTTTGCCAGTTTACACAGTAAATACTTAACCTATTACGATCGAAAATAAAAAGAAATAAAATGAAAAGAAAATAAATAGGAATCAAATCATTGGCAAAATGGTATGGTAACCGACGCTGTTCAGCCGGTAGTCTCATTTCAGTAATATTTTCATAATACATATTATTATCAACACGCACATCATTTCATAGCATCGTTTCCGACTCAGCTGTTTCTGAATTACAGATCAAACACCATTTTAGTACCTATTTATGATAGATAGGTAAAATTTAATTAAACACTGATATACGAGTCTAACTTTTAGTTCATACTTTAATGGTCCGACAAATCTGATTGATATTACGATAATAAAACAAATATGATATGCGACATAATTCACAAACGATTTTGGCGTATTTAAAAAGAAATATTTGCGAATTACTATTTGTACTTCACCTTTTCACTTCCTTATTCACTGTTTAAGCATTACTTGTGATGTTCACTCAACAATTTATTAGGCTTAATTTTATTACACAAGAAAAAACTAAAGATCGCGGCCAACCACTGACGTTTCAGTTTAATTACATCTTTTCAAAATAGTGTCAATTTATATCAATACAACACTGCATCCGATGTAACACTGATAAAAGCACTTTTCATAGTACTCGGAATTAGAGAACACGGATATTTTCGAAACCTGATCACATCGACGACGTATGAACTACTGAATAAAGAAAAAGTGATAAAAAGGGAAAGCCGCCAATTGAGTCCTTTATTATAAGCCGCTGCCTAGTGTGCGGCATGTCAAAGGCGCACAGAAAGGTACCTATAGTTCCGCAATTAAATCTGAGAAGTAGCGGGATAGGGTTGCCATCTTCTCGTATTAGATCGGAAATTTTGTCCTAAAAGCCGGACTAAGTCAAATCTCTCGCGAAGCCGTAAAACAATATTACCGTAGTAGACAGTAATATTAGTTCACAGCTTCGCGAGGGTTACTGCCTTAAGCACTCGTCACTGTCTAGTTATTCAGAGGGTGCGTTAAGCAAAAATCACTAACTTTCAATTGATTTTGTAGTAAGACGTAACATACAAATAAGCGGTAATTAAAGATAAGATAACTACATCATAATTTTAACACTTTTATCACAGCCAAAACTTGAATTCATAAAATAAGGCTTGATCGTAACATCAAAAATGCACAACCTATTTTGAAAAAGGTTTTTTTTTATAAAGTAATTTCGGAGACTATACAATGCAAACAAACTAATGATTTGTATTCAAATTTCGCAAATGCCCGTGCAAATCTGCGTCTTTTTAGGTATTTGACGTTTTTCGAATTTGTGTGTATTCATAGTTTGTTTGATATAGCTTAGGCACAGGAATACCGAAAAACCTATGAAAACCATACCGCCGGACATGTGACATTAACATTATGCTGCACACAATCTAAAAAGTTAAACATGTCCCGCTAAAGACGGATAGATGGCAACCCTAGACAGGCGGCAATGTTAAAGTTTGAGCCTAAACTTCTAGTTGCCTAGTACCGAGGTGATCAACATTTTATTTGTCTAAAAAAATAATTGTCGCTATTATTTTTTTTACATACGTACTTAAGTACATAATACGTAACGTACATAACGTGAATCAGTTTGAGCGACACTACCGGAGTTCAGAGTGGTAAATGTAAGTTTTACGCTAACGTGATTACTAGAGAGCGCGTTAAGAATTTGTATGGATATTTGTACTTCTTGGTAGTAACCGCTAGGGGCGCTCTTATGGATTCAATACTAAAATCTTAACGCGCTCACGATCGACAGTGAACGTAAATGTCAAAAAAAGTACACTAAGCGTTCTGAAGAGTACTTTTTGTCAATTAAATATCGCTGTAGAAAATGTTGTCTAGGTAAAATAGTTACGGAATTGTTAATTGACCAAGATTTTGTAAATTTTTATTGTTGTTGATAAGATAGTACATGGTGTATTTTAAGTGTTTACAAACTTAAACGTTGTTAATGTTTAGTAAAGACTAGTTTAAGTGAGAAATGTGATATACTTTCACGCTGCACCGGCACACCGTGGAAAATGGTAGAACAAGAGCATATCAAAAATACTTTTACGAATGTCATAATTTGTTTGATTTGGTGATTTTATTAGGATCTCAAATAATCGAATTATAATATTCATTAAGTTTTTTTATCGAAAATGCACGAAGTTACATTTTTTTCATAGGTAGAAATACATAGAAGACGGGAGTGCCGAACTCGAGTCTACGCATATACATGTTTCAAAACCATATTGTGCAATATATATTGGGTACATATATGCAGTATTATACATTTTTGGAAAGGTTATTTCATGCTTATTACGTTTCAGCTTTTTAATTTCTAAAGCAGCGACAATTATGTCAGTAAGTAATTAAAAAGTGGCATACCTTATTTTTTACTTTTCTTTTTTTTCGTCTAAGGTTTTCAATATTACCCACGGCTCCCCACGCGCAACTTTTTATGTTAATTGATAGTCTAACTATTCAGTAACAGAATACAAAAAAAAAAACAGCTGCGGAAGTTTGCGGTTTTAAAAAATATATGAAATAATGTGTGAAAAGTCGGAAAATAAAAATCAGTATCTTTGGCGGTTTACCACAGACACCGTTCACAAGGACAATAATTATATTACTTTTGGAATATTTTATTTATTTAGCGATAACAAAGGAATCTTATCAAATTTGCACTCGTTATGCGTGAGATATTACTAGATAATAATTATGTGGGTAGCAATTTGATATTGGAAACAATTTGATATGGTAATACCGCACGAATTTTTTTTTTAAATTACACTTGCTCAGCGGAAATTACGGGTGTAGACGAAACATTCGATCAACATCGAAAATGCACGAAGTTACATTTTTTTCATAGGTAGAAGTACATAGAAGACGGTAGTGCCGAACTCGAGTCTACGCATATACATGTTTCAAAACCATATTGTGCAATATATATTGGGTACATATATGCAGTATTATACATTTTTGGAAAGGTTATTTCATGCTTATTACGTTACAGCTTTTTAATTCCTAAAGCAGCGACAATTATGTCAGTAAGTAATTAAAAAGTGGCATACCTTATTTTTTTACTTTTCTTTCTTTTCGTCTAAGGTTTTCAATATTACCCACGGCTCCCCACGCGCAACTTTTTATGTTAATTGATAGTCTAACTATTCAGTAACAGAATACAAAAAAAAAACAGCTGCGGAAGTTTGCGGTTTTAGAAAATATAAGAAATAATGTGTGAAAAGTCGGAAAATAAAAATCAGTATCTTTGGCGGTTTACCACAGACACCGTTCACAAGGACAATAATTATATTACTTTTGGAATATTTTATTTATTTAGCGATAACAAAGGAATCTTATCAAATTTGCACTCGTTATGCGTGAGAAATTACTAGATAATAAGATAATCCTATTGGACAGCTGTCGGAAGACGCACAAGAGTCTCGCAACAAAGACTACAGAAACATGCGACTTCATCATGCCAAAAAATGTTCCCGGTCTGCAACAAATGAAGATGTCTTTAAAATGATTTTGTGAACGTCAGATCCATATATAACAAGTTTAAGAAAACCATACTTAAGAAATGTAAAAAATCTTGAAGTAGAGGCAATAAAGTCTTTTAAAAGTGGTACCTGAAAGTGAACGCACGTTTACTGACCCTGATCCTGAAGCAATATTGGTCCTATCAAAATAAAAATAATATTGATATTTAGTTATTAGTAATGTTTGTAATGAGTTAAATCAATCTCTGAAGCTACAGGCCTAATATAGTTTGTTTGTTCAGCAAAAAAAATTTTTTTGTATTTTTTATTAATTGGGTAATTTTGTATTTAACCGTAGTTTTAGCCTTTTTAGTCATTAAAACTTGTCTTTCTTTTGGAATTATTTTTTTTACCATTTTATTTTTGTGTTTTCCCATTTTTTTTACTTCTATGACATATAACATATATATGTATATAGAAAAACACTACAAATTATACATCATTTGAATTTCCAAACCTCACTGAATATTTGTAGCAAATTTCATTGCGGTACTACAAAAAATCATGAAGTTATACATTTTTGATCCGATAACGACCGATTCTGCCCACCGTGCGGCATGCAAAAAAGCATGCTTTGCTCAGTCTGTAGAGAGAAAGTAGCATCGACTATCATAAGACATCGCTAAATAAATAAATTAATGTATTTCGTGGGCCGTAATAATTTGCACACAATCGACATACCTGTTTAAAATTTTAACTCATACACCTTCTCTATTTTAAACTATTTTTCAAATAAATGACGATTTGATTGTTAGCTGTGTCGGTCGTTTTATGGCTTTTTCTATTTAAGGAAATAGGTAAACAGTACATAATAAAACGTCTCATTCATTTTCATTTCTTACAGCATTAAAATAGTGAATCCTATACTCTGATTCTAAAATTCAGTTGAATAGCCCACAGTAATAAAATAGATAATAAATTAAAATCCGTACCAAATGTTTACTACTACTGTATCTAGCGTCAAGTCGTCACTCGCGTGCGACATCACACAAACACGAACGATAATGTTTTGTTTCTTTCTCTCTCTCTCTTTCCCTCCCTCTCTATCTCTATCTTACGTCAATGTACACTCGGGGGAATAAGTGAATTTGTTTTAGGCTCGATTTTACCGATTATGTATTGATTTCTCTTACGTATTTAAATACCTAAACAATAAAAAATATTTTTAGGAGTTAAGCTAATGATTAAAGTTATTTCTTAGCACCCGATACAACCCTTCCTGCGCGAGTCCAACTGTCACGTGGCCGGTTTTTTTTTTAATAATTAATAATTGTTAGCAGTTTGATAAAACTAGGGCTTTTAACTAGTGAAATACAAAAAAACTTCAGTTATTGAGAATATTCAGTTGAGATTTTGTACTTTTCTTAATTCAGAAAGCGGCTCTTTAGCGACATTTTTCTTGACAGACGCTTTTAAGATACCTAAGTGTAGTGCATATCATTTACTGTAAGGTAGCAATCCAATTTACTTGACACAATTTACATGTAGTAAGAGTAAGTGGTTGAAACCATAATCGGGAATGATCATATTCCCGATTAAGGTTCAAATTCCATTTTAAGTCTGATCTTTTTATTGTAAAAATATTAGAAAAGAAATAAATTGACATTAAACGTGTACACAATTGAAATGTGTACACGAATATTGATCAATGTTTCAATTTATTCCCCGACTGTATCTGCGCTGACGTCATATTAGGTTTACTTCCGTTACAGAAAATTGTAGGTACGAGTACCAGGTTATCATGATTTAAAGACACGATATGTAAAAATTCTGTTTCAAAGATGAAGCAGCTACAGATAGACAAAGTTACCTGGAAGAGACTGAGTGATATACGTCGCCTACTTTCATAATATTGTAATTATTTTCATACAAATGAAACTACCTATTATGAAATAAAAATTGTTCGTGCAAAAACGAATATTCTACTTATGTAGAGGTCGCGATATTTCTTCTTCCTCTGCTTCTGTATTTGTTTAGATTAGATGAAATTGATTTTATGAGTACATTATTGAGTGACGTGTCGTTGCATTAATTATAAAGAT
Source organism: Diatraea saccharalis (assembly GCA_918026875.4). Taxonomy (NCBI): domain Eukaryota; kingdom Metazoa; phylum Arthropoda; class Insecta; order Lepidoptera; family Crambidae; genus Diatraea; species Diatraea saccharalis. The sequence goes on along the minus strand of OU893333.1, from coordinate 27,175,124 downwards.
TATTATTTTGGAGGGGCCGTCTACAGTTCGTAAAGAGATATTGTACGAGCATTTCAGGCGAAAGTATTTAATCCAGTGCAGTGAACATAGTGTACTGTTTATTGTTTGTTTCAGTGTCTGATATGTGCGTAGCACGGTCATAGTAATATGGCAAGGTATAATGGAAAGGGAGCTCTAATCTGAATGAAAACGAATTTTGGAAAAAGTTATAAAATAATGTTTTCGTGTAATATTTTACATGTTCGAATATTTGCGTATGTACACATAACTAGATAAATTATTTCGCTGTACTGTGACGTAGGCACTAAATACTAGTAGATATAAACAGTCTGGCAAAGTAATAGTCTTTGATTTAGAAGTCAATGAACTGAAACAGCTGATCATAATGTCGGTGTGCTTCGATAATTGGTATCGAAAATTTTGCTAAACTTCGATATTGTTTTTTTTAGTAAATACAATGGCTACGATATAAAGGACAGCGTCCATTATCTCAGTTTTATGTATACTCAATGCCATTTTCGGGGTAACGGGTTTTTTTGTAACACGCGGTATATGTCGCTTACTAACGCTTGCTCTGCTTACAAATCTAGCAAAAATATCCTGATACAATTGAACATACCTTGTTTTACAATGGAACAATATAATAGTCTAAATGTTTTCAAGACTCTCTGTACACTTGTAGTACCGTTTTAAGATAAAACTTACTAAAAACTTTTAGTTTTTATCTTTAAAAAACGTTAAAATAAACTAGGTATGTAAGAATTTCATTAGTTGTAAATAACTTAGTGCCATCTAGTTGGAAAATTCCCTAGATTTCGTTACTTTTTCCTAAGCTTCATTGCTCTTCAAAGCGTTTTCAGTCTGCGTCTTTGTCTGTATAGTGTAGAACACTAAGGATAGATGGCGCTGAAATATTTGCTACATAATTTCCTCCGGTATTGAGAGATTTACTAGTTCCTTGTAAGCTTGCGATGCTTTTTCCTAAGCTTTCGTTTCTTCTTCATGCGCTTTCAGCCTGAGTTTGATCTGCATACTGTAGAGTACTAACGATAGATGGCGCTAATATTTTTTACATACGTCACTTCGATATTTGTGAAACGCCAAAAATTAGATTAGACTTATTTCTATTCTATCAATAACAAACAGGATTAGGCAAGATTTCTATTATGTTAAATAGAAACTGTATCTTACAAACGATAATTTCAATTTCTCACTCATAATATATATCACAACAATCAAATCCAGCGCGAAGCATAAATAAATGCCTTAATATGAGAAAACATCAACAGCTCGTCAGGGGAGCCTTTCTTAACATTTTATTGGTTTTATCAATAAATATGTTAAAATTCGTTTATAATGTTTTTATTTTCTTATTTACATATCATCAATTAATATTAAGTTTAATTTAAAATAAAATAAAAGAAACTAGACTAAATAGCCTGATACAATTACCAACTTCCAGTATGGAGATCAAACATTAAAACATAACAGCTGTTTTTTTTTATTATGAGGCTATCATATATTTCCTTTTTAATATATGAATTAATCCAACGATATTTTCTTTCGGATTATTAGTAAAAAAAATAAAATTCCTTTAATTTCTCAATGGCATGATAAGCAAAATACATATAAAGTGACTTCTACGTATTTTCACACTGTTACTTCTATAAAATACATAAATCTTCCTAATATTGGAATTATTTGGAAACTCATATTTTTATATAACACGGACAATAAATATTTAAAAAATATTTGTAAAAATACCAATAATATTAACAATGAAATACGACTTCAATCGATATTACTATATTGCGTTAAGTATATTTTGTTTTGAATTCAATGAAAATTTCCATGGGAATATTGTATACCAATATTCCCGTGGAATATTGGTATATAACACGCAATATATGCAGCAGACTTTTGAGTGAAACACATATTCTACTAAATATAATTAAAATCCAATCATAAATATTTAAATAAAAGTTTTATTATATTAAAATACAACAAAAAAAATAAGTAAAAAATAAAGTTTTTTTAGTTGGATTTCAGTAATTTTCATTGTCGCTATGATAAATAAAACCAAAATTTGTGAAAAAAATCGTGTTAGTAATTTTGCGTGAATAAATGAAGGTTTTTTGACCTGATGTTTTTTTTATACCTTCCGTAGCTAAAATGAAATGGATTCTTAAATATAGTCTCTTGTAATTGGCTCACAAACTCGATAAAAAATATTCCAGGCTTATATCGAATTATTTCCGTTTTTCTTGTATTTGTATCAGGCTAAAAGCTAAGTATTACGAAAACTGAAAACGATTAACAAATTTCTTAATGCAGTCGTGGTCCCTTAATAATTTAAGGGGTCTCCGATTACAATTTCAATTTTATATTATCAGTATGCGTGTGACCTACACTACTAATTTGCTTTTATTTTTATTTAAAGGTATATATGTTAGTTCTGCTAATGAAAATCGATATAGTTGTTTTATTACTTCATTAATATAAGTTAAGAAATGAATAAATAAATCATATATAATGTAATAAAAGTTAAGTAAAGAAGATTTACAACCTCTGGAGAGGTATAAATAGTTTTCAAATTCAAACAGAAATTGTTATATCCAATTATGATTAGTCTAAACCAATACGATTTAACTGCAATAACATGTCTGTATATTTCTGGTAATTTCTATCTATACAACTGATTTCGATCATTTTTATCGATCTCTGTAAACCTTCAGTAAACTTTTGCAGAATGGATGTTTGTTGAGTATTCTGTAATAGAAAAAAAGTAAATTAAATTAAAACTAAAGTAAATTAAAACTTATGACATTTAAAAGTATCAGTAATTCAAATGGGTATTCATTATTTTTTAAATCTAACTGTTTTATTAAGAGGTATTTTAGCGTTTTTTAAGCATTTATGCGATAGTATAAAGATTCTTAATCAAAGTATTATCGCATAGTAAAGCTTCATGTTTTTGGCCGCTGAATTGCTACAAATCGAACAAATTAAAATATATCAGAATTACAGTATCGCATCTACAAATCAGTAAGGACTGTAGTATGTAAATATTAAGAAACACGTTATAAACGTGATTGGGATGGAATGCACTAGTATGCAAATAATCCACGTTCGATAAATATGTTTCCTTAGCAGTTACTTATCACGTACCCTTATATCCCTCTCTTAGATTTAAGTAGTAAATAAGACGAAGATTGTTTAGTTAAATAAAGATCTACAACCTGGAAGTTGATATCATTTCTCCCTAGCGCGCTGACGCTATTGCAGGCCAATGTAATTAAGACTTATTTCAGTTTGGATTTTAGCACTCCAGCAGACAAAATCAGTCAGCCTTATTAGGCATAGGTGCCTTAAAACTCACATTGTAGGTTGTAATCGCAGAAACTGCAACCTTCCGTAACATATCTATCTCGCATCGACTTACATGTGCATATATATCTTCTAAAAGGGTATCTAACGTTTTACCTTCTCCGGGATTCAGAAAAACCTTATTGACATTACTTTTCGAGCATGCACCAAAGGAATCGCAGACTTCTACCCATATGTCTACACCGTTTGCTGTAAAAATAATCTGTTTTGTTAACTTTCCCCCGGTAATAAAAGTAGCCTGCTTAGAATTATCAATCCGTATACCAAGTTTCATCAAAAAAAGTTCAGTAGGTACTTTTTGCATGAACTCAACAATCATAGATCAATACATACATCCTCACAAACATTCGCATTTATAATATAATTATTCAATAGCTCTTTTCTATGATTTCTTAAAGCCGGGGAGAAATTTGAGTAGTGGAAACTATCAATTATATTTTCCCAATCTCCAGAGTTAAGGACACTGTTGGCACAATTTCTTTTTAATAAACTAGTAGAACAATAAATAATTGGGACAACAACCGGTTCAGATAACCAAAGCTTCAAATAGAGCGTAATGCCTTGATTTTTACGTGTGAATCTCTTTAAATGTAAAGGGAGATATGGCATATACAATTAATAAAGGAAAGGTGTAACAATATAGATGGAATGCAAGAAAGACGAAATTTGACGAACTTTTAAGTATCATTTGGCATGTGAAGTTTAAGAACTCATACCTTTTAGAATAATAAACTCAATCTCCAGATAATAAAACTCCACCCACTCAAACGAGATTTCAAAACAATATCATCATGATATTTTGATTATTATATTCGATCAATCTTTTCACAATGCTATACTGCAGAGTTCCAAGGACAAAATTTTCATTAAGAAATTGGTAATTTTTCTGTATGTAAGTACTGTTTTTTGTCTGCAGTTTGTAGTTCTTTGAATTACGTAGATAATAATGGATGTTGAAAGATATGTAAGATACAGACTTACTTGTGTCGCTATTTTGTACGTACCATTGTATGGTAAAATAGTAACATCGGAAAGATGCTCCAAATGAGAGGCTAATAATATACTTTCATCTGCTCCAATCGAACAATAGAAAGAATATGTTAGTGGTGCATCAGGATCTGACGCTGCGAGAGTACTTATGCGGAATGTTGTCTCTAAAGCAGTTCCTGATTCTGGTGAGATCTGAAAAACGAATTTAAAAACTTTTAATTGATTACAAATAAATAGATCTTTTAAAATATCTATTCGTTATTATATAATATTTATTTTGTATCAGTTTTATTGCAAATTGATAACATACCACGCGAACTCGATTACTTATCCTAATCTGTTCCTTTTATACGTTAATAAAAATAAATTTGTGAGACACTATCCAGGTGAGATTTAACGTACTGATGAAAGTCTGCGACTAACATCTTGGTAATGACTATATAATGCACACACATACCTTGGTACTGCACTAGCTAAACTTTAGTCAAATTTCTATCTTTTCACATCTTGCGATAAATCACAGCCTATTAATAACAACTCATTAATAAGCAAATAAATAATAGGGTGTGTTATGCGCAATCAAGTCATACAGAATACATTTTTATGCATATAAATACTCTTACATTTCTCGAGTTCCCGATATATCGATAAAATAAATTAAAATATTGTAGGCATTAATTACAACAGTAGATTATGTCGATAAAAAAATATATGCACCAATTATTGCATGTGCTTTGAATTGATGCATATTTTTTTTTTACAAAGGCATTAGACAATGTCTCTATTATCCTACACTATCTTTTTTATTTATACGGCTTGCATGACTGAACATAAATATTGAAAATAAACTAATTTGAGCAAATGATTTTTCATCGTAGTACATCTTGTCTAGCAGTGTACTGCTAAACAAGATGTACTACATAGAAGAATTTCTCCAGCTCTATTCATTTGATAAAAATGGTGTCATTTTTGGTGTCACAGGTGTCTTAAGGAAAATTCGTTCCTTTGATGCTACTACTTAGATTACATACTGTTATTATCATAGCTCCTACCATTACTTTGCTTGTAACAGGGCTATTATTCAGTTCGAACCAAACGTCTGCGTACACTTCTCCTTCCGTCTCACAGTTGAATGCAAGGGAACAGCCACACTGTGCCAACAATCGTGCTCGGCCAGCTTTAGCCGTCATGGTGGTCGTTATTTGCCTCCATTCCGTCTCGTTCGTAAAATCAGACAGTTCATAGAGAAATTGCTCTTCTAGTGAATATATTGTAACAGTATCTGAGAGAGCTTCTCCATGCTGCAAGAAATTGATTGCAGCTAAAATTCTGTGTTTTGCTTCTCGAACAAAAATATAACTGAACTATAAACATTTTGTATCGCTGCAACATACTTTATAGAATAATCTAGGCTTTAGTCATGTTAATATTATAGTTTTCATTGTTTTTTTTATATAAACAACTAGGAACAGTGACGCCAATTATATTATACTACTCTCTAAAATTAACTTAAAAGAATAATAAATTTAAATTGGGTTAACTTCAACTTTTAGATTAAAACAAAATAGCGGAATTTATGCGTACAGAAAATCTTAAAAAATCGTCAACTGAAAACGGACATGATCCACAACTACATGCAACATAAACTCACAATAATGTAATTATTTAACGTTGCCCAATATTGAAATATATATAGACAAGTGAATTTTTTTTAACGATAATGTGAGCAAGACTGACAATGCTACTGACGTGCATCGTCATCTAGTTTAAGTTGAGCATGGTCGAACACAGAAACAAATTTGGATAGAGTCGAGTATTAGCGGACTGCTACTGAGTGAAATTAGGTGACGGGCCCCTTCGTCTTATTCTTGAACACGACTGCAATCGCTCGACACTGCATTTAGGATGCTTTTGTCCTCTTGATTTGGTACACTATCGCCAATTGACTCTATACTGCATGGCTATTGTATGAACTAACGGACATTGAAAAAGAATTGAGACTATGTTTCAAGGTGGTGTGTTGCAATTAACTTGAAATTTACTTCTGTTATCTTAGTTGAAGATTGGATACACAATTTGTCAAGATTAAACCTAAATTTACTGAGAGTGATTAATGAGACATTGTCAATATTAGTGATATGTAGCATCTATTTATTGCTGCCATACTAATAAAGAGTACCTAAATTTGAGCACCCAATTAGTGACAAAAGTGACGCTCAGTGCGGGATTGAATCATCTCACACCAAAAAGATTACGTAAAACATAATTATTTAGACACTTCATTTAGTTACTCAATTAGTAAGGCTGCAATCTCCAACGAGTGTCAATTTAAAAATAAAATAAACCCTCGGTGTGCGAGCGAGAGGTCTGAGGGCCTCCTTTTCTCGCAAGTGGTTCTAGAGCCGCTACTTGACGATTGATAATTGGAAATCGTGATGTGTACATACTACAGACTAAATACCGTTATTTTTTGTTAAATTTCATATGCTATTGTAACGTTGTAACATAAAATTCATTTGTATCGATCGAATTCACCTCAGTATTTTGAATTACTCCAACATTTGTAGCCTTTCTTTAATTTATTTTTACCTAAGGTGTTCCTCACACAGGTTGACCTTTGTTTTTAAACTTGAATATATTCTTTAGTCCTACCATTAAAAATATTTTTTTGGCAATAATATTTTAGAATAGGGTGTTTACAACTGCATTCGATAATTTATGATTTTCTTTAGATTCCATATTTCACCTGATTCTTATTGAAAGTTCCATTGTCATTAATTTGATTTAGAGATCCCAAATACTCATCTGTGGCGAAATACCAGGAAAGTGAACAAGTGGGTACTACATTACTGCAATTAGCTGTCAGATTCACTAGACTGCCCTCATTCAATGATCTTCGTAGCGGTGTTACCTGTAGAATATAACAAATCACAATGACATTTTCTGACGTCTCATCGTTTAAAATATGAGTTAAAGACTATTAGTTCTAGAGAGTTGTAATTTAGCATGGCAAGGAGTAAAGAAAAATTTAGAAAAAAAAGTTTGAGAATACTTCCCCCATATGTAAAGTGGGGATGATATTTTTTTACTCTTTTTCAGAGTGTGGGTCATCGATGGCTAGGTCTTTTAAATTCACTGATGGTATGGGAAGGCAGTTTTTAGATTTAGTAAACCGTTTGTGACTTATAAAGCTTTAAAGAACTAATTTTCGTTAGAGTCAAGTGTCCCCCCTCTCTACGAACTAAACGGTCGTTGGTAACATAACACTAGAAAATACACACGAGTAATAGTCGACCACTTGTATTTATCTCGAAAATTTCGAAAAACTCCATTGAAAATAACAAATGTGACTTTATTTTAATGGATAATGGTACGGATTCATTCTTGCGCGAGTCCAAAGCGCACTTAACCGGCTTTTTAAATTTAAAAATTTTAATTTAATTTCAGTATACAAAATAAGTAGGTAGTATTTTTTTACAGTAGTAATCATTTGTTTCTTTGTAAGCTCCTCGTCGAAAAGTGTTAGCATTGTCATGTATTACATAACCTGAACGATTGGCAGAATATGCTTTACAGTAACAATAGTAGTGTTCCTTATACATTCCTGATCTAAAACTGTTACTTTTAATGTCACCAGATATCTGGAAAAGATACATTTTCATAAAATAAATTGTAAACGACACCGTTTTCCGAGAAATGTTTCTTATACTAATCTAACGAGGAAAAGTTCGGGTCACTTACAAAAATCTTACAGTTTTCTAAAATATCGAACATAGCCCATTGATATCAGATATAGATAAAAGAGAATCAATAATGTAGTAAATTAAAACTATTTTCATTATTTGTTATTCTTCTTACTATTCTTAAAAAAATATATACTTCAATAGTATAAGGAAATTTCCTTTATGACTCCTAATTTTTGATCATTATGTATAACTACTTTTTCTTTGAATTATTTGTCATCACATTCAATTTAAATTCACTCGTTTTGAATACAGTATTGAACGATGAATGAACTTTGATTGCAATCGGTGCCTAACCAAATCGGATTGTTAAGAACAACAGGGTTATTAAGGGCTGTTTGCATTACGGCAAATAATACAACTGCTAGAAAATAATTTGTATTTAGTACAGCATATGTGTCGGTAAAATAATTCGTAATAAATTGTGTTGATCAAATATTTTTGCTAAGGTTGCATCTCCATATTATTTATTCAAAGAAATATTTTAATACTTTTTTCTTCATATGTTTCGAATAGCTTACGGTAGACTTGTACCGGCAATTTTAAATCTAACTATCTGGCAATCTAAGTGCCTACATCAACATATACACTGCAGTTATATTTATAAAAATTAAAAATATCACAACCGAATATTTATACACACCACAAAAGAATTTCTCGAGATTGAATCCATCCAAATATGACTCCATTGTACCAATGCGGTCGAACACCGAGTTTCTTGTGCCTATTTTTCTTGTTTATATAACTTAATTCAAAAATGCTATCAATAAGCTTATTCGAAAAATAACATTTTTATTTCATTTTATATAAGTCGATCGCTTTATATTATTAATAAGAAAACTTACTCTCCGAGAAAAGGTAATCCAAGTGGAAAAATTAACGTCTCGTTTTCAATGGATTCAACAAAATTATTACAGTCTTTGTCTTCATACAAACATTGCCATTCGTACTGAAATATATAACATTTTATTTAATTTTATTACATGAAAAAATGTTTACATAATGCAGCTTTTTATCTATACCTATATAAGAAAAAGTTTAATTACATGAAAAAATGTTTACATAATGTAGCTTTTTATCTATATAAGAGAAAGGTGTCTAAAAATTTTATATATTGTTATTTTATCAGTCTTTTCCTAATATCGAATGTTTTTCCTACTGACCAGTTCCGGGACGCATATTTTGCGTGTACTGCCCCCTTCCAACGAAGATTACATGTAAACCGTTCATATTCCATCTCTCTCTCGAATCTTAGTCTTAGCGAGCGCCTCTTGCTTGTCAGTGTTATTCTGATTCTTAAACTATTCTAACGGACTACATTGGGCATCTTTTCCACTATACTAACCATAAGTACATTGATTTAAGTTGCAATATATCCTTCTAGGATAAAGGAGCTCGATAGCGCAGTGAGTCATAAGATGGTTGGCTAAAAATTTATAACTCGAGCTCCTTCGTACGTTGGATGGCATGTTGAACCGTTGGTCCCGGAACATTCACTATGTAGACACAGAAGTAAAGCAAGGTAATCAGGCCATTGGACGAGGCCTAGATTAGATAGATATCAGATTGATCTTTTAAGGTGTTAAATTAGAGACAATTCATAATTGGAACAGGCGAAGGTGTAACGGTGCCCCCCTTCTCCTAGCTTTCCTTATTTTTATTTTAAATAATGGATAATGAAATAAATAATATTCCCTACTATCAATAATTAATTTTCTTTAATAAAATATAAAATTTAAATGATCAATTAAATGCGCAGTCTAATAAGACCTTCTAATAAAAATATTTGTATTGGCAGTGATCGTCTAATAGGACCTACGTTGTGTTGTGTGTAGTAACTCTGGTTCTTTTTTGTAGGCGATTGTTAGCAGTAAGAGAATATGTTATTGAGGGCATGTAAAAGAATTACCTACCTACTAAATAAATTCGATTAACCTAACACTAATAAGTCCCTAAGTACCTTGTGAAGTATAGAACCATAAGATTTTAGTAAGAGAAAGTAATGACACTTGAGCATAATAATACTGGTTACATTACATTATAATAGAAATGTTGTATTTAACATAGAAATGAAATATTTAATAAAGGTAAATGAAAGGATGGAAGGAATAAGGTATTAGGACTAAGATTAGAAAGTAAAAGTATAATTAAATCCAATGAGAAGGATGTTGTGAAAATATATACACATTATTTGTGTTGAAGGTGCTTTCAGGCCCCGACCACGCCCTCAGCTTGAGACCCACCATCACGGCCCCTTAACCAAAGAAAGAAATGGTAAGGAGTTAGGAGGAGTCAACCCAGCACTAAACTCATAATAAAATTAATTATAGACGTTACATTTACATCCAATGTAACTAGCATGATTCATAATGGTGTATGATCGGGCACACATTCATTGTTCACAGTAGGGTTGTAGACACCATGAAGGCCTTGGCCAAACATAGTAAAAAGGCGAAACGACACACACAGCAACCGGGGAACTACACAGGAACTCAACTGGTCCTCCACCCAATGTAGATCGCTACAGGGCTTCAAGGGAGCAAGTCTACCGCCATGCATAGACGCCGATATACTGAGTGGAAATAAGTCCCTAATGGCATAATGGTAAGCCAGTATAACTGACGACCGCCATCCTAACAATATATGAGCCGACTGTCGACCAACAAACGGAGCCGACCATAACCCACATGTATCAGCAGCCAAACTGGAGGCATTTGTTATTTCAATATAAATCATAATTATAAGAATTACCAATGTTATCGAACTAGGCAACTCAGGAAAGGTAGTGGTATGTTGTAGGGTGACATATGTCATGACCTACGATGAATATTTGTAGAGTTTGCAGTATTTAGCTCGCCAGCTGAAGTACTTGTAAATATTTATGCATTGCGCATATAATTTATTAAGTATGCTGTTATATGTTCAGCAGAAGTCTCTCATATAATGAAGAGATTATTATTATTTGTAATATATTGTTTGGTTATTTAACCAAAATATAGAAATGTATGTTAGCGTTACCAGCATTATTAAGCTAGGCAACACAATAAGGTAGCGTAATAGTGTAGGACAGACATGCGTCATGGCCTATGTTGGACATTTATAAGATTGCAGTATTTTGCTCGCCAGCATGATGAATCTTGAAGATTTATGCATTGCGCATATAATTTATTTATTAAACTGTATATAGATTCAGCTGTTATAAGTCTCTCATAAAATGAGGAATTTATTGTTATTATTATTTATTTAAATGTTGTATGGTAAAATAACCATATTTCTTTTAGTGAAGAATATATATAATTTCTGAATGTCACCAGTGTTATTAAAGTAGTCAACTGAAGAAACGTAGAGTAATGTATATAGGACAGACACAAGTCATGACCTATATTCAACATGTATTTGAGAATTATCTCAACTAATATATCTGTTCTATGCATATAGTTTATGAAATAAGCCGTCGTATGTTCGGCTAAAGTCTCTCCCATAATAAGGGCTGTTATATTTATTTAGATATAAAATCTTGTATAATGTGTACGTAAACTATTCACTGCATAATAATAATATTATAAGACCTACGCCGCTTTACCCTGTTTGTCGTTAATTCTCACCATTTAGGTATCGTTAGCTATCCCTTAAATATAACATTAATATCGTATACAATATTTAAATGTATACCACTCATATTGGCCATCTATAATAAGTTAATACAGTCTAATATATCTTTAACTTGCCTTTATTACTTTACTCTGAACATTAATGTTACTTTTTAATATTACAAAATACAATATAACACAATCCTAGCAAACCTAATTTATTCCTAACAACCTAATGAGACCCTAGCGTACCTAACACCCACTTACTTGCGGTTCAAGACGGAGGCCTTGAACCCGAGTCCAACGGAGGATTATAATTTCTATTTTACCCTAAATGTAGAGTTTTCAACCGCACTAACTCTACCATTGACAAGTTCTAATAGACCCACTGACTCTAATTATTATAAAACACTGACTTTAATAAGCCCGCGTCGAACTGACTCATACTTAAGGTTTAATAAGGATTTTTATAATTCGTAATGTAACCTACGTATATATTCGTACCGCACTAACATATATATAGAGATTCGCCTTCCTTCTAAGCAATTCAGACCTGCCTATCAAATCTCGCGACGCACTGATCTGATAGCAAGACTACGACAACTCTCAGAATCGCATCAACTATTTCGTAAAGCTCGTGACGAACCCTCAGAAAGCCCGAGTTCTGATCCCGCTCTCGGTCTCCACCAGACTCCCTTAAATTCACGAAAACTCGCAACGAACCGACAGAATCCCGAGTTACGATCCTGTTCCCGGCCTCCACCGGACTCCCTTAGACTGTCCCAGACTGTCCCCCCATCTTCTTTTAAAACATTTGCTAGCCCCGTAACATTTCTCACACCACGCCTATTTCTATTATCTTATGGTAACTATCCTAATTGACATACAAAATTATTTCTTAAGACTAAACCAATATGAACAATAATACGAATTGCTTCCTTGTTCATCCCTTTTGCGTCTACTAGAATAAGGCTCCACCCATGCGTAAGCGCAACGCCCACTAATATCCCAAATTCACAAATGTTTAGCGCTTAATATTGGTCATTATACCTTATCTCCCTGCTATTAGGGGTCATTTTGAAACAATTATACTTTATTATTAATTATCTAAAATACCCTAGCATCTGGAAGCAATAGTTTTGACCTTTTGTCTTTATTGTTATTTTTTGTATAAAAGAGCTATATTGTCCTAAGGGACCAAGACACAATATCTGTCATCATATTTTAACCTTTTAAATGGCAAAATGATGTCCAACTTTAAATAGTTTTATTTTGGTCAAGAGCACACAAATTTCTACGAATATTTCTTTAAGAACAGCAAGATTAATGTTACTTTATTGTCTTTCGGCCTTCCTGTTGAATTTAAGACATTGCAGGCAACCAATAAATCAAAGAGGTAATTTTAATACCTCCACTTATTTCTTCATAATACCAATTCTTTACAGAACATTTCATTGATTTAAGTTGTCAAGCATCCCACGCCTGCACCCTCAACATGTGTCTCGACATTGTAGTAATTTAAGGCAATCAGTACTACCTGCCCTCGATGACCCTATGTCAAACCCTGGCCCGAGCAATCACAAAAACTAAAATAATGATTTCTTCTAAGAACACATTTTGAAACACCATAACCCACTTGATAATTCTCACCCTTACATGTCACTTATAATCAAATATATTGCTAATTTTGTTAGTTTCTAAGTGTCCGTTTCTTCTAAAACCCCACTTTAAAATCCATAATTTACTTGACATGACAGGCTTTTCAGCCCCAAATGGGACCTATTCTAAAATGTGTTGTTTATCCAAGTCAATTTCTACATGTAACGAAATATTTGAAGTGGTGATTCTTTCCAGGAATCCACCTTTAAAATCCCATCCAGCACGACAATTTCTAAGGCTAAAATTATTAATAAATAATCGATGCATTTTGCTTTATTTATTGAATTATTGTGTTGTGTTCCGTCACAATCGCCCCCTAAATTATGACGTAGTTTATCGAAGTTATAATTTAAACCAATAAAGATGGAACCAACAAAATTAATAGATTTAAACGGCTTAACCTAGACAAGAATCGTATTTTCCTTTCAGTATCACTATACTATTTCAACTAATTCTAATACTTTGTACTCGCCCCCTGATCTGGTAAATATCTTTTATTTTACATTACTATACCTACATTTGAAATTCCACTAAATCAATGGCGTTATTTTTAGTGGTGGTATAATTAGTTTGATAACCTATTATACTATTGCCTAATTAAGAAATGTATAGACTCCCATAGACATCGGTTACGGTCTAAGTCTCAGCCTAAATCTCCTTATTAAAGTAACCTATAACAGTTAAGGCACAACAACATGACTAAACTGAATTCGTTAATTTTTCAAGGTTGTTTGCAAGTTCTTACAAAATTATATACTTTCTTACAAACTTATAACTAGAAGATGTGAAATGTCGCCTTGCAAGTAATATTCCTTTCTTAGTTAATTGCAATATTATTCAGGCTTTCCCTTTTCTAAGTATAAAATTTACTAGATAGAATTACTTTATTTATAAGGTGATTGTATTCGGAAACATACTGACTGATTATGAATTATGAACATTACAACCATTACGTAGTTGTGTTATTTTTTTCTTTGATCGTCATAAGTCAGTAAATAAGTCACAAGTAAGTAACACTTTTCTTTCATTTCCATTCATCAATTTACCATTCAAGAATTTTTCTCATTCATCATTTATCAATTTCACTTTCCTTTCAATTCATTCAATTATTCTCTCATAAATAAGATTCATACATAGTGTTTTGTAGATACATTTCAAAGTCATTTTTAATTGTGTCGAATTAAGTCGATACGAAGTAATCCTTATTTCACGGTAACTAAGTGTAATCGTCTGTGTTACAAGAATATAGGTATCTTAAGGTGCCAACGATATTCTAGAAAATTTTTAACAAAAGCCCATTATGGATTAGGTTCGAGAGATATAAGTATGCTCGGCACACTTTGACATAATAAGTTAAATAGAGCACGATATTGCACATGTTCTGTTAGTGTGTGTTTACCAGTATAATATTGTAATCTTTGGTGTGTGTGATGTCCCCCAGTCATCGCAACTTATCGCTCTTGGAGTAATGTGCAATATAGTACTTATATGATTATCCTGCTTAATAAATGTGGTTGGCTTCAATCATTGGCCCACAAGGCTTGTCAAGTAATGCACGATATCGCACATGTTCTGTTAGTGTGTGTGAATGTCCCCCAGTCATCGCAGTCTTATCGCTCTTGGAGTAATGTGCGATATAGTACAGTAAGGTATTATTTGCCGGTAACGAAGAATGATAATTGACTTTTTTTTTTCATAAATATTAAAACTTTTAAAAGGTAATTGAGATAAAATATAGCCAACAACACTATCGAAGTAAGAATGTATGTAACAGAAATGAAGACACCTTTATTCACACTACTCAATTTAGGAGTTGTATAAATTAGAATTTGATAGCCTTTATTTGATAATAGCAGTCAGTATATTTAGGAAATACACGGTTAAATATTACGAATATTCATTAACTATGTTAATACTAAACATTTAATCGTTTTTGAAATTGAAATAGATAAAGTCTACGTGACAATTGTGAATAAATTCATAATTTCACCCCTATGCCAAAAGCTAGTAAAAGAAAGCCAATCATAAGAACAAAACCTTCTGGTCGTCCTAACATAAGAACAAATAAATCCTTAGATATATTTTTTTTCTGACTACAAAGCTTAACACTATCACAATCGATAACCGTATATTTAGTTAAGATAATGTCCTTGCCTTTATAGTTATGTTATTAAACTATTATTAACTTGCATAGTTTTCTCAGAGAATAGATTATATTATAACTAAGTGTAACTAACGTTCAACATAGATAAACGATTTCTCTGTTAAGTATTTTTGCTATAAATGATTTAATTTAATTAGAATTTCGATAATTTGTCAATAATTTGTACTATTCCATTTTTCTAGCTGTTATCACTAATCTGTTATTAACACAATAATGTTCATTTATTATAATTTTAATACATCTACGATTATCCTTCAGTGATTACTCGTCCTAATTTATTTTTAACTCACAGCATCTACGTAAATTCCGAGTCCGTTAATATTAGGAAACCATGACACGATGAAAAAAGGATTCATACATCCTAACACAGGCTATAACCACCCGTTTGTCGGAATTAATAGAATTCGCTAAATCGCTCTTGGAAAGAAAGTACAACCTTTTATATTCACAATTCTAATATTACTCATAATTAATATTTTGCTTACAGAACTGAAATACATAAACATATATATATATATATATATTTTTTTTTTTTCAAACTATATCAAGGTCAACTTCGACACAGGATAGGAATCGAACCCACCTTTTATTAAAATTGAATATCCTTTAAATGATTTCCCGTGACAGCATCTTTAGAATCATTTCGTGCTGGAATCGAACCACGCACTCTCTATGAATTAAAACTACAATTGTTCAATGTGGAATCGAACCACAATTCTTGCATGTAAACATCATCCGTGCGAGAGTCAAATCTAGGACCAGAGACGTCGACACCACGATACCTGCTTGAACTACCCAGCTACTTAGTCTATATTTGATAAAAAGTAAAATAGACAAATTTGAGAAGGTAATCAATTGTTATATCAGTTGCCCATTTAAATGATACCCAATAGATAATATCCTATACAATATTTGATTTTACCCGCGACATCGCCCGTGACTCGCTTTATGACTATTATGTAGAATACATTTATTTGCTAATTTGGATCTTATTTTATCCCATTACTGTATTAGAATCACAACCACCAGACCAACACTAATAATACCAGACACGCTTATTATTGGTGAATCAATAATTAACCTATAAACTATCTAATATAAATAATGATTATTAGAAGAACCTAAACAATTTTACTCTGCTATTAATTACTACATTGCTTACGAATATATTTTCAAACTCGAACATATATTATGAATATATAAATGTAGTATGTTTCGATATTTATATATTTCCCCACACAGGCTTATGTAATCGTGATTAGAGGATTTTATGTTTCTTTTCCGTAATAATAGGACACCGAAAATATACACAATAAATTTAAATTTAAAGTCATGCACATGAATAATAACTACCATATAAGGTATTCACACATTATTAAATAATAAAACATAAACATGAAACCTGAAAGCGTAGTCTATCACCATAACCCTAGCCATATCTAAAACGAATAGATAATATGTAAATACGTATGGATATGTGTTACCATGAGACCTAAGGCAACAACGAATGATAGAAGGAAAAGAGTTAAGGATGGATTTTCTTAACACCGATCACACAGACTCATATGATCTTTATTTAGGCTAAGGTGTCTTAGCATGATGAGAGGAACCTGAAATATCACACAGAAAATAACTGTAAATTAAATTTCATGCACACATTTTGAAGCATAACACATAACTAATCAATGCTAAATGAACTAACTTATACGATTTATACAAACATGAATTTGATCACTTCTTTGGCCTATATATATTTACTGCATGTAAATGACATGATTCAAATAATATATGAATTCTAATATATTCGGCTATAGAGAATCGAACTCGTGCGCCGAGAATGATTTCAATTATTTCTGAATTTGGATATGGAAACTGGCTCTAGAGAGTCGAACTCATGCGCCTAGTATTTCACACAAGTATCAAAATTTCATACACGTTTGCCTATAATTTATAAGTTAAGAACCACCGATAGAGTTTTTTTTTACAAAACTTTAACAAGAATAATTTACAACGTATCTTCTGAAAGACGGACCTAGACGAACGGACGAACCTACAGTTTGACGGATAGACGGACTAACATACAAACATACTACCGACAGAACCTGTAAGGATTCCATTGCTTTCCTTTAAGATACCGAATACTAAAATGCGATTAAATCTATAGCAATTCCTAATTTTTAGAACCTATTATAAAACCTAAATATTGCATGGTTTTAAAATTCACTTTCTATAAATTAAATAATGGTTTAAACATAATGTTTTTGGATGTAGCCTTCATAATATAAAATAGTTGTTTCCCCACGACCTCGCTCACGCATACACTGCCCACTTTGACAATGAAATTTTAAAATCGGTTCATTAGTTTCGCCTAACATATCCATAATATTAATGTAATTATACTCTTTATTGCACTAAACATTTTACATAACGTAACTAGATATAGAAGACTTTACGCACCCAAGTAGACCCTATGTTAGAAAATATTTACAATTTATTTAAAAGCTAATATAATCAATTTCACGCCCCCAAGAAACTCCACAAGCTAACAATACTTGAAACCTCATATCCTGGTCACGGCACCATTTGTAACGGTGCCCCCCTTCTCCTAGCTTTCCTTATTTTTATTTTAAATAATGGATAATGAAATAAATAATATTCCCTACTATCAATAATTAATTTTCTTTAATAAAATATAAAATTTAAATGATCAATTAAATGCGCAGTCTAATAAGACCTTCTAATAAAAATATTTGTATTGGCAGTGATCGTCTAATAGGACCTACGTTGTGTTGTGTGTAGTAACTCTGGTTCTTTTTTGTAGGCGATTGTTAGCAGTAAGAGAATATGTTATTGAGGGCATGTAAAAGAATTACCTACCTACTAAATAAATTCGATTAACCTAACACTAATAAGTCCCTAAGTACCTTGTGAAGTATAGAACCATAAGATTTTAGTAAGAGAAAGTAATGACACTTGAGCATAATAACACTGGTTACATTACATTATAATAGAAATGTTGTATTTAACATAGAAATGAAATATTTAATAAAGGTAAATGAAAGGATGGAAGGAATAAGGTATTAGGACTAAGATTAGAAAGTAAAAGTATAATTAAATCCAATGAGAAGGATGTTGTGAAAATATATACACATTATTTGTGTTGAAGGTGCTTTCAGGCCCCGACCACGCCCTCAGCTTGAGACCCACCATCACGGCCCCTTAACCAAAGAAAGAAATGGTAAGGAGTTAGGAGGAGTCAACCCAGCACTAAACTCATAATAAAATTAATTATAGACGTTACATTTACATCCAATGTAACTAGCATGATTCATAATGGTGTATGATCGGGCACACATTCATTGTTCACAGTAGGGTTGTAGACACCATGAAGGCCTTGGCCAAACATAGTAAAAAGGCGAAACGACACACACAGCAACCGGGGAACTACACAGGAACTCAACTGGTCCTCCACCCAATGTAGATCGCTACAGGGCTTCAAGGGAGCAAGTCTACCGCCATGCATAGACGCCGATATACTGAGTGGAAATAAGTCCCTAATGGCATAATGGTAAGCCAGTATAACTGACGACCGCCATCCTAACAATATATGAGCCGACTGTCGACCAACAAACGGAGCCGACCATAACCCACATGTATCAGCAGCCAAACTGGAGGCATTTGTTATTTCAATATAAATCATAATTATAAGAATTACCAATGTTATCGAACTAGGCAACTCAGGAAAGGTAGTGGTATGTTGTAGGGTGACATATGTCATGACCTACGATGAATATTTGTAGAGTTTGCAGTATTTAGCTCGCCAGCTGAAGTACTTGTAAATATTTATGCATTGCGCATATAATTTATTAAGTATGCTGTTATATGTTCAGCAGAAGTCTCTCATATAATGAAGAGATTATTATTATTTGTAATATATTGTTTGGTTATTTAACCAAAATATAGAAATGTATGTTAGCGTTACCAGCATTATTAAGCTAGGCAACACAATAAGGTAGCGTAATAGTGTAGGACAGACATGCGTCATGGCCTATGTTGGACATTTATAAGATTGCAGTATTTTGCTCGCCAGCATGATGAATCTTGAAGATTTATGCATTGCGCATATAATTTATTTATTAAACTGTATATAGATTCAGCTGTTATAAGTCTCTCATAAAATGAGGAATTTATTGTTATTATTATTTATTTAAATGTTGTATGGTAAAATAACCATATTTCTTTTAGTGAAGAATATATATAATTTCTGAATGTCACCAGTGTTATTAAAGTAGTCAACTGAAGAAACGTAGAGTAATGTATATAGGACAGACACAAGTCATGACCTATATTCAACATGTATTTGAGAATTATCTCAACTAATATATCTGTTCTATGCATATAGTTTATGAAATAAGCCGTCGTATGTTCGGCTAAAGTCTCTCCCATAATAAGGGCTGTTATATTTATTTAGATATAAAATCTTGTATAATGTGTACGTAAACTATTCACTGCATAATAATAATATTATAAGACCTACGCCGCTTTACCCTGTTTGTCGTTAATTCTCACCATTTAGGTATCGTTAGCTATCCCTTAAATATAACATTAATATCGTATACAATATTTAAATGTATACCACTCATATTGGCCATCTATAATAAGTTAATACAGTCTAATATATCTTTAACTTGCCTTTATTACTTTACTCTGAACATTAATGTTACTTTTTAATATTACAAAATACAATATAACACAATCCTAGCAAACCTAATTTATTCCTAACAACCTAATGAGACCCTAGCGTACCTAACACCCACTTACTTGCGGTTCAAGACGGAGGCCTTGAACCCGAGTCCAACGGAGGATTATAATTTCTATTTTACCCTAAATGTAGAGTTTTCAACCGCACTAACTCTACCATTGACAAGTTCTAATAGACCCACTGACTCTAATTATTATAAAACACTGACTTTAATAAGCCCGCGTCGAACTGACTCATACTTAAGGTTTAATAAGGATTTTTATAATTCGTAATGTAACCTACGTATATATTCGTACCGCACTAACATATATATAGAGATTCGCCTTCCTTCTAAGCAATTCAGACCTGCCTATCAAATCTCGCGACGCACTGATCTGATAGCAAGACTACGACAACTCTCAGAATCGCATCAACTATTTCGTAAAGCTCGTGACGAACCCTCAGAAAGCCCGAGTTCTGATCCCGCTCTCGGTCTCCACCAGACTCCCTTAAATTCACGAAAACTCGCAACGAACCGACAGAATCCCGAGTTACGATCCTGTTCCCGGCCTCCACCGGACTCCCTTAGACTGTCCCAGACTGTCTCCCGCATCTTCTTTTAAAACATTTGCTAGCCCCGTAACATTTCTCACACCACGCCTATTTCTATTATCTTATGGTAACTATCCTAATTGACATACAAAATTATTTCTTAAGACTAAACCAATATGAACAATAATACGAATTGCTTCCTTGTTCATCCCTTTTGCGTCTACTAGAATAAGGCTCCACCCATGCGTAAGCGCAACGCCCACTAATATCCCAAATTCACAAATGTTTAGCGCTTAATATTGGTCATTATAC
This sequence comes from Diatraea saccharalis, assembly GCA_918026875.4. NCBI lineage: Eukaryota > Metazoa > Arthropoda > Insecta > Lepidoptera > Crambidae > Diatraea > Diatraea saccharalis. Next base: position 27,153,986 of record OU893333.1, on the reverse strand, counting down.
CTTATCTCCCTGCTATTAGGGGTCATTTTGAAACAATTATACTTTATTATTAATTATCTAAAATACCCTAGCATCTGGAAGCAATAGTTTTGACCTTTTGTCTTTATTGTTATTTTTTGTATAAAAGAGCTATATTGTCCTAAGGGACCAAGACACAATATCTGTCATCATATTTTAACCTTTTAAATGGCAAAATGATGTCCAACTTTAAATAGTTTTATTTTGGTCAAGAGCACACAAATTTCTACGAATATTTCTTTAAGAACAGCAAGATTAATGTTACTTTATTGTCTTTCGGCCTTCCTGTTGAATTTAAGACATTGCAGGCAACCAATAAATCAAAGAGGTAATTTTAATACCTCCACTTATTTCTTCATAATACCAATTCTTTACAGAACATTTCATTGATTTAAGTTGTCAAGCATCCCACGCCTGCACCCTCAACATGTGTCTCGACATTGTAGTAATTTAAGGCAATCAGTACTACCTGCCCTCGATGACCCTATGTCAAACCCTGGCCCGAGCAATCACAAAAACTAAAATAATGATTTCTTCTAAGAACACATTTTGAAACACCATAACCCACTTGATAATTCTCACCCTTACATGTCACTTATAATCAAATATATTGCTAATTTTGTTAGTTTCTAAGTGTCCGTTTCTTCTAAAACCCCACTTTAAAATCCATAATTTACTTGACATGACAGGCTTTTCAGCCCCAAATGGGACCTATTCTAAAATGTGTTGTTTATCCAAGTCAATTTCTACATGTAACGAAATATTTGAAGTGGTGATTCTTTCCAGGAATCCACCTTTAAAATCCCATCCAGCACGACAATTTCTAAGGCTAAAATTATTAATAAATAATCGATGCATTTTGCTTTATTTATTGAATTATTGTGTTGTGTTCCGTCACAATCGCCCCCTAAATTATGACGTAGTTTATCGAAGTTATAATTTAAACCAATAAAGATGGAACCAACAAAATTAATAGATTTAAACGGCTTAACCTAGACAAGAATCGTATTTTCCTTTCAGTATCACTATACTATTTCAACTAATTCTAATACTTTGTACTCGCCCCCTGATCTGGTAAATATCTTTTATTTTACATTACTATACCTACATTTGAAATTCCACTAAATCAATGGCGTTATTTTTAGTGGTGGTATAATTAGTTTGATAACCTATTATACTATTGCCTAATTAAGAAATGTATAGACTCCCATAGACATCGGTTACGGTCTAAGTCTCAGCCTAAATCTCCTTATTAAAGTAACCTATAACAGTTAAGGCACAACAACATGACTAAACTGAATTCGTTAATTTTTCAAGGTTGTTTGCAAGTTCTTACAAAATTATATACTTTCTTACAAACTTATAACTAGAAGATGTGAAATGTCGCCTTGCAAGTAATATTCCTTTCTTAGTTAATTGCAATATTATTCAGGCTTTCCCTTTTCTAAGTATAAAATTTACTAGATAGAATTACTTTATTTATAAGGTGATTGTATTCGGAAACATACTGACTGATTATGAATTATGAACATTACAACCATTACGTAGTTGTGTTATTTTTTTCTTTGATCGTCATAAGTCAGTAAATAAGTCACAAGTAAGTAACACTTTTCTTTCATTTCCATTCATCAATTTACCATTCAAGAATTTTTCTCATTCATCATTTATCAATTTCACTTTCCTTTCAATTCATTCAATTATTCTCTCATAAATAAGATTCATACATAGTGTTTTGTAGATACATTTCAAAGTCATTTTTAATTGTGTCGAATTAAGTCGATACGAAGTAATCCTTATTTCACGGTAACTAAGTGTAATCGTCTGTGTTACAAGAATATAGGTATCTTAAGGTGCCAACGATATTCTAGAAAATTTTTAACAAAAGCCCATTATGGATTAGGTTCGAGAGATATAAGTATGCTCGGCACACTTTGACATAATAAGTTAAATAGAGCACGATATTGCACATGTTCTGTTAGTGTGTGTTTACCAGTATAATATTGTAATCTTTGGTGTGTGTGATGTCCCCCAGTCATCGCAACTTATCGCTCTTGGAGTAATGTGCAATATAGTACTTATATGATTATCCTGCTTAATAAATGTGGTTGGCTTCAATCATTGGCCCACAAGGCTTGTCAAGTAATGCACGATATCGCACATGTTCTGTTAGTGTGTGTGAATGTCCCCCAGTCATCGCAGTCTTATCGCTCTTGGAGTAATGTGCGATATAGTACAGTAAGGTATTATTTGCCGGTAACGAAGAATGATAATTGACTTTTTTTTTTTCATAAATATTAAAACTTTTAAAAGGTAATTGAGATAAAATATAGCCAACAACACTATCGAAGTAAGAATGTATGTAACAGAAATGAAGACACCTTTATTCACACTACTCAATTTAGGAGTTGTATAAATTAGAATTTGATAGCCTTTATTTGATAATAGCAGTCAGTATATTTAGGAAATACACGGTTAAATATTACGAATATTCATTAACTATGTTAATACTAAACATTTAATCGTTTTTGAAATTGAAATAGATAAAGTCTACGTGACAATTGTGAATAAATTCATAATTTCACCCCTATGCCAAAAGCTAGTAAAAGAAAGCCAATCATAAGAACAAAACCTTCTGGTCGTCCTAACATAAGAACAAATAAATCCTTAGATATATTTTTTTTCTGACTACAAAGCTTAACACTATCACAATCGATAACCGTATATTTAGTTAAGATAATGTCCTTGCCTTTATAGTTATGTTATTAAACTATTATTAACTTGCATAGTTTTCTCAGAGAATAGATTATATTATAACTAAGTGTAACTAACGTTCAACATAGATAAACGATTTCTCTGTTAAGTATTTTTGCTATAAATGATTTAATTTAATTAGAATTTCGATAATTTGTCAATAATTTGTACTATTCCATTTTTCTAGCTGTTATCACTAATCTGTTATTAACACAATAATGTTCATTTATTATAATTTTAATACATCTACGATTATCCTTCAGTGATTACTCGTCCTAATTTATTTTTAACTCACAGCATCTACGTAAATTCCGAGTCCGTTAATATTAGGAAACCATGACACGATGAAAAAAGGATTCATACATCCTAACACAGGCTATAACCACCCGTTTGTCGGAATTAATAGAATTCGCTAAATCGCTCTTGGAAAGAAAGTACAACCTTTTATATTCACAATTCTAATATTACTCATAATTAATATTTTGCTTACAGAACTGAAATACATAAACATATATATATATATATATATTTTTTTTTTTTCAAACTATATCAAGGTCAACTTCGACACAGGATAGGAATCGAACCCACCTTTTATTAAAATTGAATATCCTTTAAATGATTTCCCGTGACAGCATCTTTAGAATCATTTCGTGCTGGAATCGAACCACGCACTCTCTATGAATTAAAACTACAATTGTTCAATGTGGAATCGAACCACAATTCTTGCATGTAAACATCATCCGTGCGAGAGTCAAATCTAGGACCAGAGACGTCGACACCACGATACCTGCTTGAACTACCCAGCTACTTAGTCTATATTTGATAAAAAGTAAAATAGACAAATTTGAGAAGGTAATCAATTGTTATATCAGTTGCCCATTTAAATGATACCCAATAGATAATATCCTATACAATATTTGATTTTACCCGCGACATCGCCCGTGACTCGCTTTATGACTATTATGTAGAATACATTTATTTGCTAATTTGGATCTTATTTTATCCCATTACTGTATTAGAATCACAACCACCAGACCAACACTAATAATACCAGACACGCTTATTATTGGTGAATCAATAATTAACCTATAAACTATCTAATATAAATAATGATTATTAGAAGAACCTAAACAATTTTACTCTGCTATTAATTACTACATTGCTTACGAATATATTTTCAAACTCGAACATATATTATGAATATATAAATGTAGTATGTTTCGATATTTATATATTTCCCCACACAGGCTTATGTAATCGTGATTAGAGGATTTTATGTTTCTTTTCCGTAATAATAGGACACCGAAAATATACACAATAAATTTAAATTTAAAGTCATGCACATGAATAATAACTACCATATAAGGTATTCACACATTATTAAATAATAAAACATAAACATGAAACCTGAAAGCGTAGTCTATCACCATAACCCTAGCCATATCTAAAACGAATAGATAATATGTAAATACGTATGGATATGTGTTACCATGAGACCTAAGGCAACAACGAATGATAGAAGGAAAAGAGTTAAGGATGGATTTTCTTAACACCGATCACACAGACTCATATGATCTTTATTTAGGCTAAGGTGTCTTAGCATGATGAGAGGAACCTGAAATATCACACAGAAAATAACTGTAAATTAAATTTCATGCACACATTTTGAAGCATAACACATAACTAATCAATGCTAAATGAACTAACTTATACGATTTATACAAACATGAATTTGATCACTTCTTTGGCCTATATATATTTACTGCATGTAAATGACATGATTCAAATAATATATGAATTCTAATATATTCGGCTATAGAGAATCGAACTCGTGCGCCGAGAATGATTTCAATTATTTCTGAATTTGGATATGGAAACTGGCTCTAGAGAGTCGAACTCATGCGCCTAGTATTTCACACAAGTATCAAAATTTCATACACGTTTGCCTATAATTTATAAGTTAAGAACCACCGATAGAGTTTTTTTTTACAAAACTTTAACAAGAATAATTTACAACGTATCTTCTGAAAGACGGACCTAGACGAACGGACGAACCTACAGTTTGACGGATAGACGGACTAACATACAAACATACTACCGACAGAACCTGTAAGGATTCCATTGCTTTCCTTTAAGATACCGAATACTAAAATGCGATTAAATCTATAGCAATTCCTAATTTTTAGAACCTATTATAAAACCTAAATATTGCATGGTTTTAAAATTCACTTTCTATAAATTAAATAATGGTTTAAACATAATGTTTTTGGATGTAGCCTTCATAATATAAAATAGTTGTTTCCCCACGACCTCGCTCACGCATACACTGCCCACTTTGACAATGAAATTTTAAAATCGGTTCATTAGTTTCGCCTAACATATCCATAATATTAATGTAATTATACTCTTTATTGCACTAAACATTTTACATAACGTAACTAGATATAGAAGACTTTACGCACCCAAGTAGACCCTATGTTAGAAAATATTTACAATTTATTTAAAAGCTAATATAATCAATTTCACGCCCCCAAGAAACTCCACAAGCTAACAATACTTGAAACCTCATATCCTGGTCACGGCACCATTTGTAACGGTGCCCCCCTTCTCCTAGCTTTCCTTATTTTTATTTTAAATAATGGATAATGAAATAAATAATATTCCCTACTATCAATAATTAATTTTCTTTAATAAAATATAAAATTTAAATGATCAATTAAATGCGCAGTCTAATAAGACCTTCTAATAAAAATATTTGTATTGGCAGTGATCGTCTAATAGGACCTACGTTGTGTTGTGTGTAGTAACTCTGGTTCTTTTTTGTAGGCGATTGTTAGCAGTAAGAGAATATGTTATTGAGGGCATGTAAAAGAATTACCTACCTACTAAATAAATTCGATTAACCTAACACTAATAAGTCCCTAAGTACCTTGTGAAGTATAGAACCATAAGATTTTAGTAAGAGAAAGTAATGACACTTGAGCATAATAACACTGGTTACATTACATTATAATAGAAATGTTGTATTTAACATAGAAATGAAATATTTAATAAAGGTAAATGAAAGGATGGAAGGAATAAGGTATTAGGACTAAGATTAGAAAGTAAAAGTATAATTAAATCCAATGAGAAGGATGTTGTGAAAATATATACACATTATTTGTGTTGAAGGTGCTTTCAGGCCCCGACCACGCCCTCAGCTTGAGACCCACCATCACGGCCCCTTAACCAAAGAAAGAAATGGTAAGGAGTTAGGAGGAGTCAACCCAGCACTAAACTCATAATAAAATTAATTATAGACGTTACATTTACATCCAATGTAACTAGCATGATTCATAATGGTGTATGATCGGGCACACATTCATTGTTCACAGTAGGGTTGTAGACACCATGAAGGCCTTGGCCAAACATAGTAAAAAGGCGAAACGACACACACAGCAACCGGGGAACTACACAGGAACTCAACTGGTCCTCCACCCAATGTAGATCGCTACAGGGCTTCAAGGGAGCAAGTCTACCGCCATGCATAGACGCCGATATACTGAGTGGAAATAAGTCCCTAATGGCATAATGGTAAGCCAGTATAACTGACGACCGCCATCCTAACAATATATGAGCCGACTGTCGACCAACAAACGGAGCCGACCATAACCCACATGTATCAGCAGCCAAACTGGAGGCATTTGTTATTTCAATATAAATCATAATTATAAGAATTACCAATGTTATCGAACTAGGCAACTCAGGAAAGGTAGTGGTATGTTGTAGGGTGACATATGTCATGACCTACGATGAATATTTGTAGAGTTTGCAGTATTTAGCTCGCCAGCTGAAGTACTTGTAAATATTTATGCATTGCGCATATAATTTATTAAGTATGCTGTTATATGTTCAGCAGAAGTCTCTCATATAATGAAGAGATTATTATTATTTGTAATATATTGTTTGGTTATTTAACCAAAATATAGAAATGTATGTTAGCGTTACCAGCATTATTAAGCTAGGCAACACAATAAGGTAGCGTAATAGTGTAGGACAGACATGCGTCATGGCCTATGTTGGACATTTATAAGATTGCAGTATTTTGCTCGCCAGCATGATGAATCTTGAAGATTTATGCATTGCGCATATAATTTATTTATTAAACTGTATATAGATTCAGCTGTTATAAGTCTCTCATAAAATGAGGAATTTATTGTTATTATTATTTATTTAAATGTTGTATGGTAAAATAACCATATTTCTTTTAGTGAAGAATATATATAATTTCTGAATGTCACCAGTGTTATTAAAGTAGTCAACTGAAGAAACGTAGAGTAATGTATATAGGACAGACACAAGTCATGACCTATATTCAACATGTATTTGAGAATTATCTCAACTAATATATCTGTTCTATGCATATAGTTTATGAAATAAGCCGTCGTATGTTCGGCTAAAGTCTCTCCCATAATAAGGGCTGTTATATTTATTTAGATATAAAATCTTGTATAATGTGTACGTAAACTATTCACTGCATAATAATAATATTATAAGACCTACGCCGCTTTACCCTGTTTGTCGTTAATTCTCACCATTTAGGTATCGTTAGCTATCCCTTAAATATAACATTAATATCGTATACAATATTTAAATGTATACCACTCATATTGGCCATCTATAATAAGTTAATACAGTCTAATATATCTTTAACTTGCCTTTATTACTTTACTCTGAACATTAATGTTACTTTTTAATATTACAAAATACAATATAACACAATCCTAGCAAACCTAATTTATTCCTAACAACCTAATGAGACCCTAGCGTACCTAACACCCACTTACTTGCGGTTCAAGACGGAGGCCTTGAACCCGAGTCCAACGGAGGATTATAATTTCTATTTTACCCTAAATGTAGAGTTTTCAACCGCACTAACTCTACCATTGACAAGTTCTAATAGACCCACTGACTCTAATTATTATAAAACACTGACTTTAATAAGCCCGCGTCGAACTGACTCATACTTAAGGTTTAATAAGGATTTTTATAATTCGTAATGTAACCTACGTATATATTCGTACCGCACTAACATATATATAGAGATTCGCCTTCCTTCTAAGCAATTCAGACCTGCCTATCAAATCTCGCGACGCACTGATCTGATAGCAAGACTACGACAACTCTCAGAATCGCATCAACTATTTCGTAAAGCTCGTGACGAACCCTCAGAAAGCCCGAGTTCTGATCCCGCTCTCGGTCTCCACCAGACTCCCTTAAATTCACGAAAACTCGCAACGAACCGACAGAATCCCGAGTTACGATCCTGTTCCCGGCCTCCACCGGACTCCCTTAGACTGTCCCAGACTGTCTCCCGCATCTTCTTTTAAAACATTTGCTAGCCCCGTAACATTTCTCACACCACGCCTATTTCTATTATCTTATGGTAACTATCCTAATTGACATACAAAATTATTTCTTAAGACTAAACCAATATGAACAATAATACGAATTGCTTCCTTGTTCATCCCTTTTGCGTCTACTAGAATAAGGCTCCACCCATGCGTAAGCGCAACGCCCACTAATATCCCAAATTCACAAATGTTTAGCGCTTAATATTGGTCATTATACCTTATCTCCCTGCTATTAGGGGTCATTTTGAAACAATTATACTTTATTATTAATTATCTAAAATACCCTAGCATCTGGAAGCAATAGTTTTGACCTTTTGTCTTTATTGTTATTTTTTGTATAAAATAGCTATATTGTCCTAAGGGACCAAGACACAATATCTGTCATCATATTTTAACCTTTTAAATGGCAAAATGATGTCCAACTTTAAATAGTTTTATTTTGGTCAAGAGCACACAAATTTCTACGAATATTTCTTTAAGAACAGCAAGATTAATGTTACTTTATTGTCTTTCGGCCTTTCTGTTGAATTTAAGACATTGCAGGCAACCAATAAATCAAAGAGGTAATTTTAATACCTCCACTTATTTCTTCATAATACCAATTCTTTACAGAACATTTCACTGATTTAAGTTGTCAAGCGTCCCACGCCTGCACCCTCAACATGTGTCTCGACATTGTAGTAATTTAAGGCAATCAGTACTACCTGCCCTCGATGACCCTATGTCAAACCCTGGCCCGAGCAATCACAAAAACTAAAATAATGATTTCTTCTAAGAACACATTTTGAAACACCATAACCCACTTGATAATTCTCACCCTTACATGTCACTTATAATCAAATATATTGCTAATTTTGTTAGTTTCTAAGTGTCCGTTTCTTCTAAAACCCCACTTTAAAATCCATAATTTACTTGACATGACAGGCTTTTCAGCCCCAAATGGGACCTATTCTAAAATGTGTTGTTTATCCAAGTCAATTTCTACATGTAACGAAATATTTGAAGTGGTGATTCTTTCCAGGAATCCACCTTTAAAATCCCATCCAGCACGACAATTTCTAAGGCTAAAATTATTAATAAATAATCGATGCATTTTGCTTTATTTATTGAATTATTGTGTTGTGTTCCGTCACAATCGCCCCCTAAATTATGACGTAGTTTATCGAAGTTATAATTTAAACCAATAAAGATGGAACCAACAAAATTAATAGATTTAAACGGCTTAACCTAGACAAGAATCGTATTTTCCTTTCAGTATCACTATACTATTTCAACTAATTCTAATACTTTGTACTCGCCCCCTGATCTGGTAAATATCTTTTATTTTACATTACTATACCTACATTTGAAATTCCACTAAATCAATGGCGTTATTTTTAGTGGTGGTATAATTAGTTTGATAACCTATTATACTATTGCCTAATTAAGAAATGTATAGACTCCCATAGACATCGGTTACGGTCTAAGTCTCAGCCTAAATCTCCTTATTAAAGTAACCTATAACAGTTAAGGCACAACAACATGACTAAACTGAATTCGTTAATTTTTCAAGGTTGTTTGCAAGTTCTTACAAAATTATATACTTTCTTACAAACTTATAACTAGAAGATGTGAAATGTCGCCTTGCAAGTAATATTCCTTTCTTAGTTAATTGCAATATTATTCAGGCTTTCCCTTTTCTAAGTATAAAATTTACTAGATAGAATTACTTTATTTATAAGGTGATTGTATTCGGAAACATACTGACTGATTATGAATTATGAACATTACAACCATTACGTAGTTGTGTTATTTTTTTCTTTGATCGTCATAAGTCAGTAAATAAGTCACAAGTAAGTAACACTTTTCTTTCATTTCCATTCATCAATTTACCATTCAAGAATTTTTCTCATTCATCATTTATCAATTTCACTTTCCTTTCAATTCATTCAATTATTCTCTCATAAATAAGATTCATACATAGTGTTTTGTAGATACATTTCAAAGTCATTTTTAATTGTGTCGAATTAAGTCGATACGAAGTAATCCTTATTTCACGGTAACTAAGTGTAATCGTCTGTGTTACAAGAATATAGGTATCTTAAGGTGCCAACGATATTCTAGAAAATTTTTAACAAAAGCCCATTATGGATTAGGTTCGAGAGATATAAGTATGCTCGGCACACTTTGACATAATAAGTTAAATAGAGCACGATATTGCACATGTTCTGTTAGTGTGTGTTTACCAGTATAATATTGTAATCTTTGGTGTGTGTGATGTCCCCCAGTCATCGCAACTTATCGCTCTTGGAGTAATGTGCAATATAGTACTTATATGATTATCCTGCTTAATAAATGTGGTTGGCTTCAATCATTGGCCCACAAGGCTTGTCAAGTAATGCACGATATCGCACATGTTCTGTTAGTGTGTGTGAATGTCCCCCAGTCATCGCAGTCTTATCGCTCTTGGAGTAATGTGCGATATAGTACAGTAAGGTATTATTTGCCGGTAACGAAGAATGATAATTGACTTTTTTTTTTTCATAAATATTAAAACTTTTAAAAGGTAATTGAGATAAAATATAGCCAACAACACTATCGAAGTAAGAATGTATGTAACAGAAATGAAGACACCTTTATTCACACTACTCAATTTAGGAGTTGTATAAATTAGAATTTGATAGCCTTTATTTGATAATAGCAGTCAGTATATTTAGGAAATACACGGTTAAATATTACGAATATTCATTAACTATGTTAATACTAAACATTTAATCGTTTTTGAAATTGAAATAGATAAAGTCTACGTGACAATTGTGAATAAATTCATAATTTCACCCCTATGCCAAAAGCTAGTAAAAGAAAGCCAATCATAAGAACAAAACCTTCTGGTCGTCCTAACATAAGAACAAATAAATCCTTAGATATATTTTTTTTCTGACTACAAAGCTTAACACTATCACAATCGATAACCGTATATTTAGTTAAGATAATGTCCTTGCCTTTATAGTTATGTTATTAAACTATTATTAACTTGCATAGTTTTCTCAGAGAATAGATTATATTATAACTAAGTGTAACTAACGTTCAACATAGATAAACGATTTCTCTGTTAAGTATTTTTGCTATAAATGATTTAATTTAATTAGAATTTCGATAATTTGTCAATAATTTGTACTATTCCATTTTTCTAGCTGTTATCACTAATCTGTTATTAACACAATAATGTTCATTTATTATAATTTTAATACATCTACGATTATCCTTCAGTGATTACTCGTCCTAATTTATTTTTAACTCACAGCATCTACGTAAATTCCGAGTCCGTTAATATTAGGAAACCATGACACGATGAAAAAAGGATTCATACATCCTAACACAGGCTATAACCACCCGTTTGTCGGAATTAATAGAATTCGCTAAATCGCTCTTGGAAAGAAAGTACAACCTTTTATATTCACAATTCTAATATTACTCATAATTAATATTTTGCTTACAGAACTGAAATACATAAACATATATATATATATATATATTTTTTTTTTTTCAAACTATATCAAGGTCAACTTCGACACAGGATAGGAATCGAACCCACCTTTTATTAAAATTGAATATCCTTTAAATGATTTCCCGTGACAGCATCTTTAGAATCATTTCGTGCTGGAATCGAACCACGCACTCTCTATGAATTAAAACTACAATTGTTCAATGTGGAATCGAACCACAATTCTTGCATGTAAACATCATCCGTGCGAGAGTCAAATCTAGGACCAGAGACGTCGACACCACGATACCTGCTTGAACTACCCAGCTACTTAGTCTATATTTGATAAAAAGTAAAATAGACAAATTTGAGAAGGTAATCAATTGTTATATCAGTTGCCCATTTAAATGATACCCAATAGATAATATCCTATACAATATTTGATTTTACCCGCGACATCGCCCGTGACTCGCTTTATGACTATTATGTAGAATACATTTATTTGCTAATTTGGATCTTATTTTATCCCATTACTGTATTAGAATCACAACCACCAGACCAACACTAATAATACCAGACACGCTTATTATTGGTGAATCAATAATTAACCTATAAACTATCTAATATAAATAATGATTATTAGAAGAACCTAAACAATTTTACTCTGCTATTAATTACTACATTGCTTACGAATATATTTTCAAACTCGAACATATATTATGAATATATAAATGTAGTATGTTTCGATATTTATATATTTCCCCACACAGGCTTATGTAATCGTGATTAGAGGATTTTATGTTTCTTTTCCGTAATAATAGGACACCGAAAATATACACAATAAATTTAAATTTAAAGTCATGCACATGAATAATAACTACCATATAAGGTATTCACACATTATTAAATAATAAAACATAAACATGAAACCTGAAAGCGTAGTCTATCACCATAACCCTAGCCATATCTAAAACGAATAGATAATATGTAAATACGTATGGATATGTGTTACCATGAGACCTAAGGCAACAACGAATGATAGAAGGAAAAGAGTTAAGGATGGATTTTCTTAACACCGATCACACAGACTCATATGATCTTTATTTAGGCTAAGGTGTCTTAGCATGATGAGAGGAACCTGAAATATCACACAGAAAATAACTGTAAATTAAATTTCATGCACACATTTTGAAGCATAACACATAACTAATCAATGCTAAATGAACTAACTTATACGATTTATACAAACATGAATTTGATCACTTCTTTGGCCTATATATATTTACTGCATGTAAATGACATGATTCAAATAATATATGAATTCTAATATATTCGGCTATAGAGAATCGAACTCGTGCGCCGAGAATGATTTCAATTATTTCTGAATTTGGATATGGAAACTGGCTCTAGAGAGTCGAACTCATGCGCCTAGTATTTCACACAAGTATCAAAATTTCATACACGTTTGCCTATAATTTATAAGTTAAGAACCACCGATAGAGTTTTTTTTTACAAAACTTTAACAAGAATAATTTACAACGTATCTTCTGAAAGACGGACCTAGACGAACGGACGAACCTACAGTTTGACGGATAGACGGACTAACATACAAACATACTACCGACAGAACCTGTAAGGATTCCATTGCTTTCCTTTAAGATACCGAATACTAAAATGCGATTAAATCTATAGCAATTCCTAATTTTTAGAACCTATTATAAAACCTAAATATTGCATGGTTTTAAAATTCACTTTCTATAAATTAAATAATGGTTTAAACATAATGTTTTTGGATGTAGCCTTCATAATATAAAATAGTTGTTTCCCCACGACCTCGCTCACGCATACACTGCCCACTTTGACAATGAAATTTTAAAATCGGTTCATTAGTTTCGCCTAACATATCCATAATATTAATGTAATTATACTCTTTATTGCACTAAACATTTTACATAACGTAACTAGATATAGAAGACTTTACGCACCCAAGTAGACCCTATGTTAGAAAATATTTACAATTTATTTAAAAGCTAATATAATCAATTTCACGCCCCCAAGAAACTCCACAAGCTAACAATACTTGAAACCTCATATCCTGGTCACGGCACCATTTGTAACGGTGCCCCCCTTCTCCTAGCTTTCCTTATTTTTATTTTAAATAATGGATAATGAAATAAATAATATTCCCTACTATCAATAATTAATTTTCTTTAATAAAATATAAAATTTAAATGATCAATTAAATGCGCAGTCTAATAAGACCTTCTAATAAAAATATTTGTATTGGCAGTGATCGTCTAATAGGACCTACGTTGTGTTGTGTGTAGTAACTCTGGTTCTTTTTTGTAGGCGATTGTTAGCAGTAAGAGAATATGTTATTGAGGGCATGTAAAAGAATTACCTACCTACTAAATAAATTCGATTAACCTAACACTAATAAGTCCCTAAGTACCTTGTGAAGTATAGAACCATAAGATTTTAGTAAGAGAAAGTAATGACACTTGAGCATAATAACACTGGTTACATTACATTATAATAGAAATGTTGTATTTAACATAGAAATGAAATATTTAATAAAGGTAAATGAAAGGATGGAAGGAATAAGGTATTAGGACTAAGATTAGAAAGTAAAAGTATAATTAAATCCAATGAGAAGGATGTTGTGAAAATATATACACATTATTTGTGTTGAAGGTGCTTTCAGGCCCCGACCACGCCCTCAGCTTGAGACCCACCATCACGGCCCCTTAACCAAAGAAAGAAATGGTAAGGAGTTAGGAGGAGTCAACCCAGCACTAAACTCATAATAAAATTAATTATAGACGTTACATTTACATCCAATGTAACTAGCATGATTCATAATGGTGTATGATCGGGCACACATTCATTGTTCACAGTAGGGTTGTAGACACCATGAAGGCCTTGGCCAAACATAGTAAAAAGGCGAAACGACACACACAGCAACCGGGGAACTACACAGGAACTCAACTGGTCCTCCACCCAATGTAGATCGCTACAGGGCTTCAAGGGAGCAAGTCTACCGCCATGCATAGACGCCGATATACTGAGTGGAAATAAGTCCCTAATGGCATAATGGTAAGCCAGTATAACTGACGACCGCCATCCTAACAATATATGAGCCGACTGTCGACCAACAAACGGAGCCGACCATAACCCACATGTATCAGCAGCCAAACTGGAGGCATTTGTTATTTCAATATAAATCATAATTATAAGAATTACCAATGTTATCGAACTAGGCAACTCAGGAAAGGTAGTGGTATGTTGTAGGGTGACATATGTCATGACCTACGATGAATATTTGTAGAGTTTGCAGTATTTAGCTCGCCAGCTGAAGTACTTGTAAATATTTATGCATTGCGCATATAATTTATTAAGTATGCTGTTATATGTTCAGCAGAAGTCTCTCATATAATGAAGAGATTATTATTATTTGTAATATATTGTTTGGTTATTTAACCAAAATATAGAAATGTATGTTAGCGTTACCAGCATTATTAAGCTAGGCAACACAATAAGGTAGCGTAATAGTGTAGGACAGACATGCGTCATGGCCTATGTTGGACATTTATAAGATTGCAGTATTTTGCTCGCCAGCATGATGAATCTTGAAGATTTATGCATTGCGCATATAATTTATTTATTAAACTGTATATAGATTCAGCTGTTATAAGTCTCTCATAAAATGAGGAATTTATTGTTATTATTATTTATTTAAATGTTGTATGGTAAAATAACCATATTTCTTTTAGTGAAGAATATATATAATTTCTGAATGTCACCAGTGTTATTAAAGTAGTCAACTGAAGAAACGTAGAGTAATGTATATAGGACAGACACAAGTCATGACCTATATTCAACATGTATTTGAGAATTATCTCAACTAATATATCTGTTCTATGCATATAGTTTATGAAATAAGCCGTCGTATGTTCGGCTAAAGTCTCTCCCATAATAAGGGCTGTTATATTTATTTAGATATAAAATCTTGTATAATGTGTACGTAAACTATTCACTGCATAATAATAATATTATAAGACCTACGCCGCTTTACCCTGTTTGTCGTTAATTCTCACCATTTAGGTATCGTTAGCTATCCCTTAAATATAACATTAATATCGTATACAATATTTAAATGTATACCACTCATATTGGCCATCTATAATAAGTTAATACAGTCTAATATATCTTTAACTTGCCTTTATTACTTTACTCTGAACATTAATGTTACTTTTTAATATTACAAAATACAATATAACACAATCCTAGCAAACCTAATTTATTCCTAACAACCTAATGAGACCCTAGCGTACCTAACACCCACTTACTTGCGGTTCAAGACGGAGGCCTTGAACCCGAGTCCAACGGAGGATTATAATTTCTATTTTACCCTAAATGTAGAGTTTTCAACCGCACTAACTCTACCATTGACAAGTTCTAATAGACCCACTGACTCTAATTATTATAAAACACTGACTTTAATAAGCCCGCGTCGAACTGACTCATACTTAAGGTTTAATAAGGATTTTTATAATTCGTAATGTAACCTACGTATATATTCGTACCGCACTAACATATATATAGAGATTCGCCTTCCTTCTAAGCAATTCAGACCTGCCTATCAAATCTCGCGACGCACTGATCTGATAGCAAGACTACGACAACTCTCAGAATCGCATCAACTATTTCGTAAAGCTCGTGACGAACCCTCAGAAAGCCCGAGTTCTGATCCCGCTCTCGGTCTCCACCAGACTCCCTTAAATTCACGAAAACTCGCAACGAACCGACAGAATCCCGAGTTACGATCCTGTTCCCGGCCTCCACCGGACTCCCTTAGACTGTCCCAGACTGTCTCCCGCATCTTCTTTTAAAACATTTGCTAGCCCCGTAACATTTCTCACACCACGCCTATTTCTATTATCTTATGGTAACTATCCTAATTGACATACAAAATTATTTCTTAAGACTAAACCAATATGAACAATAATACGAATTGCTTCCTTGTTCATCCCTTTTGCGTCTACTAGAATAAGGCTCCACCCATGCGTAAGCGCAACGCCCACTAATATCCCAAATTCACAAATGTTTAGCGCTTAATATTGGTCATTATACCTTATCTCCCTGCTATTAGGGGTCATTTTGAAACAATTATACTTTATTATTAATTATCTAAAATACCCTAGCATCTGGAAGCAATAGTTTTGACCTTTTGTCTTTATTGTTATTTTTTGTATAAAAGAGCTATATTGTCCTAAGGGACCAAGACACAATATCTGTCATCATATTTTAACCTTTTAAATGGCAAAATGATGTCCAACTTTAAATAGTTTTATTTTGGTCAAGAGCACACAAATTTCTACGAATATTTCTTTAAGAACAGCAAGATTAATGTTACTTTATTGTCTTTCGGCCTTCCTGTTGAATTTAAGACATTGCAGGCAACCAATAAATCAAAGAGGTAATTTTAATACCTCCACTTATTTCTTCATAATACCAATTCTTTACAGAACATTTCATTGATTTAAGTTGTCAAGCATCCCACGCCTGCACCCTCAACATGTGTCTCGACATTGTAGTAATTTAAGGCAATCAGTACTACCTGCCCTCGATGACCCTATGTCAAACCCTGGCCCGAGCAATCACAAAAACTAAAATAATGATTTCTTCTAAGAACACATTTTGAAACACCATAACCCACTTGATAATTCTCACCCTTACATGTCACTTATAATCAAATATATTGCTAATTTTGTTAGTTTCTAAGTGTCCGTTTCTTCTAAAACCCCACTTTAAAATCCATAATTTACTTGACATGACAGGCTTTTCAGCCCCAAATGGGACCTATTCTAAAATGTGTTGTTTATCCAAGTCAATTTCTACATGTAACGAAATATTTGAAGTGGTGATTCTTTCCAGGAATCCACCTTTAAAATCCCATCCAGCACGACAATTTCTAAGGCTAAAATTATTAATAAATAATCGATGCATTTTGCTTTATTTATTGAATTATTGTGTTGTGTTCCGTCACAATCGCCCCCTAAATTATGACGTAGTTTATCGAAGTTATAATTTAAACCAATAAAGATGGAACCAACAAAATTAATAGATTTAAACGGCTTAACCTAGACAAGAATCGTATTTTCCTTTCAGTATCACTATACTATTTCAACTAATTCTAATACTTTGTACTCGCCCCCTGATCTGGTAAATATCTTTTATTTTACATTACTATACCTACATTTGAAATTCCACTAAATCAATGGCGTTATTTTTAGTGGTGGTATAATTAGTTTGATAACCTATTATACTATTGCCTAATTAAGAAATGTATAGACTCCCATAGACATCGGTTACGGTCTAAGTCTCAGCCTAAATCTCCTTATTAAAGTAACCTATAACAGTTAAGGCACAACAACATGACTAAACTGAATTCGTTAATTTTTCAAGGTTGTTTGCAAGTTCTTACAAAATTATATACTTTCTTACAAACTTATAACTAGAAGATGTGAAATGTCGCCTTGCAAGTAATATTCCTTTCTTAGTTAATTGCAATATTATTCAGGCTTTCCCTTTTCTAAGTATAAAATTTACTAGATAGAATTACTTTATTTATAAGGTGATTGTATTCGGAAACATACTGACTGATTATGAATTATGAACATTACAACCATTACGTAGTTGTGTTATTTTTTTCTTTGATCGTCATAAGTCAGTAAATAAGTCACAAGTAAGTAACACTTTTCTTTCATTTCCATTCATCAATTTACCATTCAAGAATTTTTCTCATTCATCATTTATCAATTTCACTTTCCTTTCAATTCATTCAATTATTCTCTCATAAATAAGATTCATACATAGTGTTTTGTAGATACATTTCAAAGTCATTTTTAATTGTGTCGAATTAAGTCGATACGAAGTAATCCTTATTTCACGGTAACTAAGTGTAATCGTCTGTGTTACAAGAATATAGGTATCTTAAGGTGCCAACGATATTCTAGAAAATTTTTAACAAAAGCCCATTATGGATTAGGTTCGAGAGATATAAGTATGCTCGGCACACTTTGACATAATAAGTTAAATAGAGCACGATATTGCACATGTTCTGTTAGTGTGTGTTTACCAGTATAATATTGTAATCTTTGGTGTGTGTGATGTCCCCCAGTCATCGCAACTTATCGCTCTTGGAGTAATGTGCAATATAGTACTTATATGATTATCCTGCTTAATAAATGTGGTTGGCTTCAATCATTGGCCCACAAGGCTTGTCAAGTAATGCACGATATCGCACATGTTCTGTTAGTGTGTGTGAATGTCCCCCAGTCATCGCAGTCTTATCGCTCTTGGAGTAATGTGCGATATAGTACAGTAAGGTATTATTTGCCGGTAACGAAGAATGATAATTGACTTTTTTTTTTTCATAAATATTAAAACTTTTAAAAGGTAATTGAGATAAAATATAGCCAACAACACTATCGAAGTAAGAATGTATGTAACAGAAATGAAGACACCTTTATTCACACTACTCAATTTAGGAGTTGTATAAATTAGAATTTGATAGCCTTTATTTGATAATAGCAGTCAGTATATTTAGGAAATACACGGTTAAATATTACGAATATTCATTAACTATGTTAATACTAAACATTTAATCGTTTTTGAAATTGAAATAGATAAAGTCTACGTGACAATTGTGAATAAATTCATAATTTCACCCCTATGCCAAAAGCTAGTAAAAGAAAGCCAATCATAAGAACAAAACCTTCTGGTCGTCCTAACATAAGAACAAATAAATCCTTAGATATATTTTTTTTCTGACTACAAAGCTTAACACTATCACAATCGATAACCGTATATTTAGTTAAGATAATGTCCTTGCCTTTATAGTTATGTTATTAAACTATTATTAACTTGCATAGTTTTCTCAGAGAATAGATTATATTATAACTAAGTGTAACTAACGTTCAACATAGATAAACGATTTCTCTGTTAAGTATTTTTGCTATAAATGATTTAATTTAATTAGAATTTCGATAATTTGTCAATAATTTGTACTATTCCATTTTTCTAGCTGTTATCACTAATCTGTTATTAACACAATAATGTTCATTTATTATAATTTTAATACATCTACGATTATCCTTCAGTGATTACTCGTCCTAATTTATTTTTAACTCACAGCATCTACGTAAATTCCGAGTCCGTTAATATTAGGAAACCATGACACGATGAAAAAAGGATTCATACATCCTAACACAGGCTATAACCACCCGTTTGTCGGAATTAATAGAATTCGCTAAATCGCTCTTGGAAAGAAAGTACAACCTTTTATATTCACAATTCTAATATTACTCATAATTAATATTTTGCTTACAGAACTGAAATACATAAACATATATATATATATATATTTTTTTTTTTTCAAACTATATCAAGGTCAACTTCGACACAGGATAGGAATCGAACCCACCTTTTATTAAAATTGAATATCCTTTAAATGATTTCCCGTGACAGCATCTTTAGAATCATTTCGTGCTGGAATCGAACCACGCACTCTCTATGAATTAAAACTACAATTGTTCAATGTGGAATCGAACCACAATTCTTGCATGTAAACATCATCCGTGCGAGAGTCAAATCTAGGACCAGAGACGTCGACACCACGATACCTGCTTGAACTACCCAGCTACTTAGTCTATATTTGATAAAAAGTAAAATAGACAAATTTGAGAAGGTAATCAATTGTTATATCAGTTGCCCATTTAAATGATACCCAATAGATAATATCCTATACAATATTTGATTTTACCCGCGACATCGCCCGTGACTCGCTTTATGACTATTATGTAGAATACATTTATTTGCTAATTTGGATCTTATTTTATCCCATTACTGTATTAGAATCACAACCACCAGACCAACACTAATAATACCAGACACGCTTATTATTGGTGAATCAATAATTAACCTATAAACTATCTAATATAAATAATGATTATTAGAAGAACCTAAACAATTTTACTCTGCTATTAATTACTACATTGCTTACGAATATATTTTCAAACTCGAACATATATTATGAATATATAAATGTAGTATGTTTCGATATTTATATATTTCCCCACACAGGCTTATGTAATCGTGATTAGAGGATTTTATGTTTCTTTTCCGTAATAATAGGACACCGAAAATATACACAATAAATTTAAATTTAAAGTCATGCACATGAATAATAACTACCATATAAGGTATTCACACATTATTAAATAATAAAACATAAACATGAAACCTGAAAGCGTAGTCTATCACCATAACCCTAGCCATATCTAAAACGAATAGATAATATGTAAATACGTATGGATATGTGTTACCATGAGACCTAAGGCAACAACGAATGATAGAAGGAAAAGAGTTAAGGATGGATTTTCTTAACACCGATCACACAGACTCATATGATCTTTATTTAGGCTAAGGTGTCTTAGCATGATGAGAGGAACCTGAAATATCACACAGAAAATAACTGTAAATTAAATTTCATGCACACATTTTGAAGCATAACACATAACTAATCAATGCTAAATGAACTAACTTATACGATTTATACAAACATGAATTTGATCACTTCTTTGGCCTATATATATTTACTGCATGTAAATGACATGATTCAAATAATATATGAATTCTAATATATTCGGCTATAGAGAATCGAACTCGTGCGCCGAGAATGATTTCAATTATTTCTGAATTTGGATATGGAAACTGGCTCTAGAGAGTCGAACTCATGCGCCTAGTATTTCACACAAGTATCAAAATTTCATACACGTTTGCCTATAATTTATAAGTTAAGAACCACCGATAGAGTTTTTTTTTACAAAACTTTAACAAGAATAATTTACAACGTATCTTCTGAAAGACGGACCTAGACGAACGGACGAACCTACAGTTTGACGGATAGACGGACTAACATACAAACATACTACCGACAGAACCTGTAAGGATTCCATTGCTTTCCTTTAAGATACCGAATACTAAAATGCGATTAAATCTATAGCAATTCCTAATTTTTAGAACCTATTATAAAACCTAAATATTGCATGGTTTTAAAATTCACTTTCTATAAATTAAATAATGGTTTAAACATAATGTTTTTGGATGTAGCCTTCATAATATAAAATAGTTGTTTCCCCACGACCTCGCTCACGCATACACTGCCCACTTTGACAATGAAATTTTAAAATCGGTTCATTAGTTTCGCCTAACATATCCATAATATTAATGTAATTATACTCTTTATTGCACTAAACATTTTACATAACGTAACTAGATATAGAAGACTTTACGCACCCAAGTAGACCCTATGTTAGAAAATATTTACAATTTATTTAAAAGCTAATATAATCAATTTCACGCCCCCAAGAAACTCCACAAGCTAACAATACTTGAAACCTCATATCCTGGTCACGGCACCATTTGTAACGGTGCCCCCCTTCTCCTAGCTTTCCTTATTTTTATTTTAAATAATGGATAATGAAATAAATAATATTCCCTACTATCAATAATTAATTTTCTTTAATAAAATATAAAATTTAAATGATCAATTAAATGCGCAGTCTAATAAGACCTTCTAATAAAAATATTTGTATTGGCAGTGATCGTCTAATAGGACCTACGTTGTGTTGTGTGTAGTAACTCTGGTTCTTTTTTGTAGGCGATTGTTAGCAGTAAGAGAATATGTTATTGAGGGCATGTAAAAGAATTACCTACCTACTAAATAAATTCGATTAACCTAACACTAATAAGTCCCTAAGTACCTTGTGAAGTATAGAACCATAAGATTTTAGTAAGAGAAAGTAATGACACTTGAGCATAATAACACTGGTTACATTACATTATAATAGAAATGTTGTATTTAACATAGAAATGAAATATTTAATAAAGGTAAATGAAAGGATGGAAGGAATAAGGTATTAGGACTAAGATTAGAAAGTAAAAGTATAATTAAATCCAATGAGAAGGATGTTGTGAAAATATATACACATTATTTGTGTTGAAGGTGCTTTCAGGCCCCGACCACGCCCTCAGCTTGAGACCCACCATCACGGCCCCTTAACCAAAGAAAGAAATGGTAAGGAGTTAGGAGGAGTCAACCCAGCACTAAACTCATAATAAAATTAATTATAGACGTTACATTTACATCCAATGTAACTAGCATGATTCATAATGGTGTATGATCGGGCACACATTCATTGTTCACAGTAGGGTTGTAGACACCATGAAGGCCTTGGCCAAACATAGTAAAAAGGCGAAACGACACACACAGCAACCGGGGAACTACACAGGAACTCAACTGGTCCTCCACCCAATGTAGATCGCTACAGGGCTTCAAGGGAGCAAGTCTACCGCCATGCATAGACGCCGATATACTGAGTGGAAATAAGTCCCTAATGGCATAATGGTAAGCCAGTATAACTGACGACCGCCATCCTAACAATATATGAGCCGACTGTCGACCAACAAACGGAGCCGACCATAACCCACATGTATCAGCAGCCAAACTGGAGGCATTTGTTATTTCAATATAAATCATAATTATAAGAATTACCAATGTTATCGAACTAGGCAACTCAGGAAAGGTAGTGGTATGTTGTAGGGTGACATATGTCATGACCTACGATGAATATTTGTAGAGTTTGCAGTATTTAGCTCGCCAGCTGAAGTACTTGTAAATATTTATGCATTGCGCATATAATTTATTAAGTATGCTGTTATATGTTCAGCAGAAGTCTCTCATATAATGAAGAGATTATTATTATTTGTAATATATTGTTTGGTTATTTAACCAAAATATAGAAATGTATGTTAGCGTTACCAGCATTATTAAGCTAGGCAACACAATAAGGTAGCGTAATAGTGTAGGACAGACATGCGTCATGGCCTATGTTGGACATTTATAAGATTGCAGTATTTTGCTCGCCAGCATGATGAATCTTGAAGATTTATGCATTGCGCATATAATTTATTTATTAAACTGTATATAGATTCAGCTGTTATAAGTCTCTCATAAAATGAGGAATTTATTGTTATTATTATTTATTTAAATGTTGTATGGTAAAATAACCATATTTCTTTTAGTGAAGAATATATATAATTTCTGAATGTCACCAGTGTTATTAAAGTAGTCAACTGAAGAAACGTAGAGTAATGTATATAGGACAGACACAAGTCATGACCTATATTCAACATGTATTTGAGAATTATCTCAACTAATATATCTGTTCTATGCATATAGTTTATGAAATAAGCCGTCGTATGTTCGGCTAAAGTCTCTCCCATAATAAGGGCTGTTATATTTATTTAGATATAAAATCTTGTATAATGTGTACGTAAACTATTCACTGCATAATAATAATATTATAAGACCTACGCCGCTTTACCCTGTTTGTCGTTAATTCTCACCATTTAGGTATCGTTAGCTATCCCTTAAATATAACATTAATATCGTATACAATATTTAAATGTATACCACTCATATTGGCCATCTATAATAAGTTAATACAGTCTAATATATCTTTAACTTGCCTTTATTACTTTACTCTGAACATTAATGTTACTTTTTAATATTACAAAATACAATATAACACAATCCTAGCAAACCTAATTTATTCCTAACAACCTAATGAGACCCTAGCGTACCTAACACCCACTTACTTGCGGTTCAAGACGGAGGCCTTGAACCCGAGTCCAACGGAGGATTATAATTTCTATTTTACCCTAAATGTAGAGTTTTCAACCGCACTAACTCTACCATTGACAAGTTCTAATAGACCCACTGACTCTAATTATTATAAAACACTGACTTTAATAAGCCCGCGTCGAACTGACTCATACTTAAGGTTTAATAAGGATTTTTATAATTCGTAATGTAACCTACGTATATATTCGTACCGCACTAACATATATATAGAGATTCGCCTTCCTTCTAAGCAATTCAGACCTGCCTATCAAATCTCGCGACGCACTGATCTGATAGCAAGACTACGACAACTCTCAGAATCGCATCAACTATTTCGTAAAGCTCGTGACGAACCCTCAGAAAGCCCGAGTTCTGATCCCGCTCTCGGTCTCCACCAGACTCCCTTAAATTCACGAAAACTCGCAACGAACCGACAGAATCCCGAGTTACGATCCTGTTCCCGGCCTCCACCGGACTCCCTTAGACTGTCCCAGACTGTCTCCCGCATCTTCTTTTAAAACATTTGCTACCCCCGTAACATTTCTCACACCACGCCTATTTCTATTATCTTATGGTAACTATCCTAATTGACATACAAAATTATTTCTTAAGACTAAACCAATATGAACAATAATACGAATTGCTTCCTTGTTCATCCCTTTTGCGTCTACTAGAATAAGGCTCCACCCATGCGTAAGCGCAACGCCCACTAATATCCCAAATTCACAAATGTTTAGCGCTTAATATTGGTCATTATACCTTATCTCCCTGCTATTAGGGGTCATTTTGAAACAATTATACTTTATTATTAATTATCTAAAATACCCTAGCATCTGGAAGCAATAGTTTTGACCTTTTGTCTTTATTGTTATTTTTTGTATAAAAGAGCTATATTGTCCTAAGGGACCAAGACACAATATCTGTCATCATATTTTAACCTTTTAAATGGCAAAATGATGTCCAACTTTAAATAGTTTTATTTTGGTCAAGAGCACACAAATTTCTACGAATATTTCTTTAAGAACAGCAAGATTAATGTTACTTTATTGTCTTTCGGCCTTCCTGTTGAATTTAAGACATTGCAGGCAACCAATAAATCAAAGAGGTAATTTTAATACCTCCACTTATTTCTTCATAATACCAATTCTTTACAGAACATTTCATTGATTTAAGTTGTCAAGCATCCCACGCCTGCACCCTCAACATGTGTCTCGACATTGTAGTAATTTAAGGCAATCAGTACTACCTGCCCTCGATGACCCTATGTCAAACCCTGGCCCGAGCAATCACAAAAACTAAAATAATGATTTCTTCTAAGAACACATTTTGAAACACCATAACCCACTTGATAATTCTCACCCTTACATGTCACTTATAATCAAATATATTGCTAATTTTGTTAGTTTCTAAGTGTCCGTTTCTTCTAAAACCCCACTTTAAAATCCATAATTTACTTGACATGACAGGCTTTTCAGCCCCAAATGGGACCTATTCTAAAATGTGTTGTTTATCCAAGTCAATTTCTACATGTAACGAAATATTTGAAGTGGTGATTCTTTCCAGGAATCCACCTTTAAAATCCCATCCAGCACGACAATTTCTAAGGCTAAAATTATTAATAAATAATCGATGCATTTTGCTTTATTTATTGAATTATTGTGTTGTGTTCCGTCACAAAGGTAATAAGTGATACTGACAAATTTTATACTATTCAACATCACATTTACTTACAGTTAATGGTGCTTCATAATAATCATGATTGATGACAAAAGATTCTATTGAAAATTCGTAATTAGTAGAAACCATTAAATAATCAGCGCTGAGATATACCACAAGACCTCGATAAGCTACTTTAAAAGGTAAATTCGTCTGAAAGAAGTTTAATGCATTTTAAATACATTGTCATTCCACAGAAATTGAATGAGGTTACACAGAACACTACATTTAATAAATATTTCAGTCAAGGTAAGATTGTAATAGACTTGACTCTGCTTTTCTTTGAATGGGTTGTATTATACGTGTTAACATCTTTCAAACAACATTTTGTATATGTTTTTTTTTAGATTCAATTACGATTTATAGAAGTCGGAATTCAAAACGGACAAAAAGTTGCTTCGGATACTTTAAATAATAAATAATTTAAGGAATGTTCAAATTTATTAAAATAAGAATCACTTACCTGTGTTATGAGGTCTTCATTGCTTTGTCGTATAACTTTACAATTAATATTGTATGTCAAACCAGGTTTCAAAGAAAACATCGGTAATTCTAGTCTTGAGCTAATAACGTTAGATATATTTAAAATGTGTGTATATTCAACAGCTCTAACTGTCCAAGAAAACTGAAAAGATGGATAAATAAGGGAGAACTAAATAATTACTTACCTAATTAAAACCATTAGAATCTACGGCTTTTACTAAGCAGGGACAGATATGGATCACTAGGATAATAATTAAAATATGTATAAGATTTAAAATTAAATAAATCGAACACATATCATTTAATTTTTGCGATTCTATTAACGAAAATATCTAGACTAGAACATTTATGCTTACATAATAATCTTGTGTATAATAACAAGTAGTGACCTCGGCGTTTATAATGAAAGTATTATCAGCGTACGCCATTTGAGCTCCAACCAGGATAACTGATATCATATCATTTCTGCCTTCGATCATAAGTTTGTTGTCCCCTTGGGTATTGTCTATGTTGAAGGTCTTCGGTTGTTCGACTGTACCATCTTTGTTAACTGCGGTGACGTTGAACATGTAGTTGACGCCAAGTAACATCTGATTTGTCAATTAGATTATATTGAGAAACTTATAAACTTAATAAATAATTGTGCTGCTACCTTTACTACAGTTAACTAATATGTAGCATTTAACTGTTTTTTCCTCAAAGATGGTTTGAAAGTATTAACAATTTATCACGGTGATTGACACCGTTGTGCTTTTGTCGGAGGTTATTCTTTGATCCACCTACTACCTAACCTACCTAAAGAAGATGATGGGATACTCGTAACGATACGATAGTTTATTAAAATATACAATACTGAAAATAGAAGCGCAAAGAGGGGAATGATTATTTCAAAATAATATAAATAAATAGTATTTTAACATCTTGTCAATATAACTACTGTGAATAAAACATATAAATTACCATACAGGTTTTCCAACTAGGTATACAGAAACTGTCAATTTTAAATAAAAAGGCCATGTCGATTGTGTATAACAGAGAACACAATATGCTCCATTGACAAGAGATATTATGATGAATAAGTGATAATCCATGATATTCTCAAACTATGGCAAGTCATAAAGGTATAGATTTAAACATTGCTAATACAGGTTATTAAATTATTGAAACAGGTAAAGAATCCTTATCGGCTAATTCACCTCTCTATTTTCAATCACGTAAACATTTGGCTCCGGTTGGAGTCTATTCAGATGCTTCTCCAGCGTACGTGTCGTTCTCCACAGCATTAGAGTGAAACGTTGCGTGGGCGCAACTAGTGGTACCCATCGTACTAACCATTCTATTCGAAGTTCTGGATCAGTTGTCTGTAAACTAATAAAAAAAAAATATTGAAATAATTAAACTGACTTTAAGATCCTGAAAAATAACATTCATTACATCGTCTGGTTTTACCATTAGATGGAGTTTGAAAATTTCTGTGGGATGGTGTATTTAACTGATTTTTGTAAAGAATCACATTTAACAGGTTTTACCAGGATCAGTGCCATAAGTTCTTAAAACTTCCATTAATGTCCAGCTAAGATTTTCTTTAGGTTGTTAATATTAACCTTCAATATAATGTCGTTATTTTTAAAAATGTTGATTTTACATATTAATTAAATTATCAAATCAGAAAGCAAAATACGCGATCTTTTGATTATGTAGATTTAGTATAGTTTTTGAATAAAAACTTTTAATTTCGATCTACAATTTTCGTAAAAAATATATACTTATTTTAAAGTCGTCTAGTAGGCTAGAATTGTGGAAGTTTTGGTACTCTCATAAATGAGGATTATCTATATGCGCTTGTACAGTTGGTTCAAGCCTGATGGCTTTTTCGTTTTTACTTTCGTTAAAAACCACGGAGGAGCTAGAGAGAATAATTTTTTGGTAATTTATCCTATGATCGTCTTATAAAACTTTCTCAAATTCCGCATCTGCGTTATATATGGCCTCTGCGCTATTGAACAGTAGGCTAATAGTGAAATTTCAAAACCTTTCTCGAAGCCTTTCGATAGTGATAGCTGTTTAAAATTATGTAACGTTTAGAGTCACAATCGCTGTTGGGACCAATGATGGTTTGGACGATAAAGAAACATTATTAAAACTTAGTTAAACTTGTCGAAAGATTGCAATTAACATTCAATACTTTCGTTTGATATTTCTCAATAGCTTTCAAAGACTTTTAAAGACTTTTTGACTCTAACTTTTGCCATGGACAAATCCAATTAAGGTCTAATAAAATCGTCGCTATCACTATCGTATCTCAAATAGTTGAAACGTGAAGTTGAATGAAGTGAATATCGTTCAGATGTCAAATTGAAAAGGTTGGCGTTAGATTTTAAAATTAAAATTGTGAAAATTTTTTCACGTCCATAATAACATACGTACGTTATAATTGTATTATCTGGCTTATCCAAGACTGCGTTTTCATCCTTGGGACAAACGAATTGAGGCGCCAGTATACGAAATCTTGACAATGTATCTGCGAACTAAATATTAAACTTTACTGACAAGCGCTACATGAGTTATTATGTGATAAAATCTTAAGTTTATTTATATTAATATTTAGTATTGATTTCCCGATGATCTCAAGAGGTCTATTGTAATTCCAATTTATAAAAACGGTGATAGGAAACGTGTCACAAACTACAGACCTATTTCACTATTGACCGGCTTTTCCAAAATTCTGGAAAAGTTTGTAAATAATTGTTTGGTTAGATATTAGGAATATTGCAAGTTGTTATTACCCAATCATTTCGGTTTTTGTCATACTTCCGATGTAGTACATGCTGTGACGGACTATATCGTTACTAACATAGACGATCAAAAAAGTGCTTAGTTGTTTTTTTAGATTTGGCAAAGGCCTTTGACATGATATCAAATCTGGGATTTAACAACTGAGATGTTAAATAAGTTGGAAGCCATTGGCAATGGGGAAATCAATTAAATCTCTTTCAAAATTACCTACAAAACTGTTTCCAAGCAAATATTAGCAGTGACTGTCAGGACAGCATTTGTGGACCCACGTTGTTTCATATTTATAAAAACGAATTTTGTTTCATTAAACCGCTTAACGGTAAATTAATTTACTATATAAATGATACGGTTCTTTTAATTTATGGGTACACTGGGCTTGTACAGTGATATGCAAAACACACTTAATGATCTTTGTGGATGGCTGTTGGACAATTGTTTGACCTTAAACATCGATAAAACAAAATATATAACGTTTTCTATACGTAAAAGAAAATTGGACTAAATAATTCACACATATCTGTGAGTATTGAACAAATAAAATATCTAGAAATTAATATAGACACTCATCTCAATTTCAAAAGTCATGTGCAGTTGCTATGTAGTAAGATCCGAAAATTGATTGTAGTATTTAAAACTATTAGATACATCTTGGAGCCTAAGATTGTTGAGCAAATCTACCTAGCTTTGTGTTAGTCTTTAATAAGTTATTGTATACTTTTTATCCTTTTTAAAAATTGTGTAATTTCCTTACTTGACCTTATATGAAAACTGTGAAGTACTTAAACTCAGACAAATATTAATTTCATGTTCACTCCTTAGAAAACACTATGAAATAACATTTGATAATAAGATAAACCAGAATCTGTCATATGCAGTTGCTATGACAATATCGGTCAACTTTAGGTCATACATTGTTTTTTGGATGAAGTTCCTATACAATATCTCTTACACACACACACACAGACACAAACACACATACACACACACACACACACACACACACAGAGAGAGAGAGAGAGAGAGAGAGATCTCCATCACACAGAGAAAGATGAACACACATACATACATATAAAAATAAGCCGTCTTTTGTTAAATAAGAGTGGTAGTACCGTTTGCTGAAGTACAGGGTTATCCTAGCTCGGAATCCGCAGCTATTAGGTATATATATTTTTAAATAAAATATCCGTATAATTATAATGAATGTATGTCAATATAGATACTTGAAAAAAATTATTATTATAAATTATGCGGATGAGGTTATGAGAAACAACTAGTTAACAATAAAAAACTATTGCATTGATTTTGCAGAAATGGATTTTTCATTACTGTACAATTTTAATTTTATTAGAAGCTTTACTGAAACGAAGGTACTTTGTGGAATTTATTAAAAATCCCTCTGGCAGACAGAGGGTTTGATTGGTAGGATGTATATTCTATCTTGTTCTGAACTTTTACTTATAACTTTTCTATAGTATTCCTCATTGAAAGGGTCTCAACTTTCAATGCGGAATACTATAGAAAAGTTATTATAATCTAAAGCTTTTGTCTTACATTTTAAACGTAAAAAAAGAAAACGTGAATATGGCTAAGATATTATGATAATGTTAGGTTTTAAATCAAAATTGATTCTTTGAATTAAAACAAAAACTCACAGTTTCCAAAGTCAACTTCGATATTAATATTATAAAAAATAGTATTTTTGAATTATTCATTTGTTTTTATTTCTTAAGCGCCTCCGAATATCGAAATAGGTTTAAGGATGTATTTTTTTTTCGCTCTATAGCTCACTGTCGATGTTTTAGCTGTAAGGACTAAATAATCTAGCTGAAAAAGCTTATTATGAATGCATACTTTTAATAAAGAAGTAATAAATCGCGTGTGAAACGCTTTATGATTAAATCAGCAAAATCTAAATTGGATATGATTCTATTGTAAATTAAATGTATGTACAGATAAAGTTGAAAATGAGTGCTCTACAACAATACACCATATATTAAGATAAGAGAAGTTTGTGTGCCTGCAGGATAATTTTAGTAATCATAAAGTGAATTTATTTTATAAAATGTTACATTGTTATTAATAAACAATGCTAAAGTTGGAGTAAATTTACCCTGAGACTGCACTTACTATTAGTCAAAATTCATATTATTAAACAGATACTTAGCCAAGGTTAGCCTAGTACAACGTTCTACGGGAGTAATAATTACTTCTAGAAGTTAGTCGGTTTTCTTCATTCTTTGTATAATATGAATATGGACTAATGATAAATTGCAATTTTAGCGTAAATTTACTCTGTCGCTAAACCTTGTTTATTAATAGCACTCAAACAGTATTATTAATAAACAGGGTATAGCGTTGGAGTAAATTTACGCTGAGACTGTGCTTAGTATTAGACAAAAAATAATATTATTATACAGAGACTTAGTAAAGGTAACCTAGTACAAGGTTCTACGAGAGCTATATTTATTTATATTTTGGGTTCGCTTATTCTCTATATAATATGAATTAGGACTGATACTAAAATTGCAATTTAAGCGTTAATTTACTTTGACGCTAAACCTTGTTTATTATTAGCACATTTAGAATTTGACGACCGATATTTGTCGATATACTTACCTACGTTTTGTTTATTTAATAATAAAACAAAAATTTACACTGTATCAAATTGTAATATCAATTTAACATTTTTGTGATATTTAAAATCCGAGTTATTTGTAATATTCAAATAACTTCGATAAATCAAAGAGCTCATCTTAATTAATAAAAAATGATCGATTCTTTTTACGTTATATCCATCAAAGTTCAGAATCAGCTGTGTGATTAGATTCAGCCAATTTCTCGAGTCAGCATATTCCCATCAATTTTTAAGCAGTTTGCTGAAAAACCGGCCGTTAATTGTCCAGTACTAATATCCAACGTTAACCTCGTTGTAACGGACCCATTAATATGTATTATAGCTATTTAAATTTTAATTTCCCCACAAATGAGCGGCTTTTGCTTCGAATAGGTGCTTGTAACATTTAATTACCTTACTTTAATATTTTAACAACACGCTAAATGTAAAAATAATGATTCGATGAGTATTCCAGTATATTTTGTATAACTTGGATAACCTCATGTAAAATATCGAAAAAAAACATTTTTCAATTTATCTAAAAAGGCAGAAAAGAACTGGCCAATACAATATACTAAATAATGAGTAATATGCTAAAGGTTAACGTCCGTATAACAGCATGCACACCCCGACCGCATGTCACGTAACGGATTATATCAAAAATTCCTATGACGTCAAAACATAAATGCCATGAAAAATGCGACTGTGAAATTAAAAATGCGAAAGTGCCGAGGCAGTGAATGAGCTCCGAGAACACAGGCAATTTGAAAAGCAGATTTTTTTTTTGGTACCAGATTTACACTTAGGTCAATGAAGTGTATATACGTATCGCGTATTAACGCATTCCTCCCTTCTGCGGATCGGCGGACGAGGGCTGTCACCCCACCCGCACCCCCCTGGGATTAGCTCACGGGACGACCCACCATCTGGGAAAAGGCTGTTGTTCACCCAAGTATTTTCCTTCCCGCAGAGGACGACACCTCTCCCCCCGAGAGGAGTCCCAGCGCGGCGGAAGAAATCGGGCCCTCCTTGCAGGACACCGGGTTCTTCCTATGCGTGTGGGATGAACCGCAGCGGGTTTTACCATTTAGGCCTTCG
Source organism: Diatraea saccharalis (assembly GCA_918026875.4). NCBI lineage: Eukaryota > Metazoa > Arthropoda > Insecta > Lepidoptera > Crambidae > Diatraea > Diatraea saccharalis. Next base: position 27,120,903 of record OU893333.1, on the reverse strand, counting down.
ACACCGACCTGCTCTTTATAGGGCGGGGTAGAAGGAGAGTCCTGGTTTGAGGCTTAAGGTGCATTTGCCCTGCGTTAAAAAAAAAATTACTCTTAGGTGTAAGTGCGTCAGTGTACTTCCAGATGTATAAAAGTACATTAAAATTTACATTATTTGAAATTGCTTATAATTACCGATATACATTTCAGATTAGAACATTCATTAGAGCTTAAACTCGTCATTCAATATCAATGGTCGTTTGTGCAGCTGGATAAGGAAGTGTGGCAGGTGAATTAATCAAAAACTTCAATTGTGTTAGTAATATATTTATACCATACCGGTTAGAATAATATAATATATAAAACAAGAAAAGACATATAAATTCAGCACAAGAGAGGAGCTAAGAAAAATATTTGGGCTGGCACAAAGTAAATTTGGTGGTCGATTGATGTTGTTACGTGACTCGCCTCGATGTCTATAATGAACACATTCATTTTTGTACGTCTTTTTTCTGCCTCCACTGAACCCTGCTACAGTTGATTGTTAGAAATGAATATTGCCTTTATAAAAGTAACGTACATCTACCTGTTTTAAGCAAAATGATCTTCAATTTATTGTATTAGAACAAAATTATTCTTGTAAATAGTAACACTTTAGACATGTTCTTTCTCAAATAGGTATAGTAGAAAATTTACAATAAAACAATAACATTTATATAACAAGTATATATTTATATTTCATGTAGTTCACAACATATTCAACTGGCAATACTGGCCTGTGATATTAGTGCATTTAAGTATTATTCTGTTGTAAATTTAAAAACACGAATTCGGCTAAAAATAAAGGAAACAAGTTGTGTTATAGCTTGGCTTAACGAAAGTCTCTTTGCAGTCCGTTCTATGAAACTTTGTAATCTAAGAGGTCAATGACAGTTTTATTTCGCCAAACTATAAACTTTATTTTTAAGTTCGATTTTGACAGTCCTGTTTTTTTTTAATATTTATTTTTATTTTATTCCTTGTGACCAGTAAACGTATACTAAGTTTTTATAATATACTCATAAATATTTTTAATTTAGTATTCATTTTGTTCCAATTGAAGAAATGTTGCTTTTTCATGTTTTTTGAATGACGTTAGACATCCGCCTTAAATATATATAACGCTAGCTATTTAGCTATATATTTTTTAACAATATCCTTTACATTCATATCCGTTATGTCATACAAAAGTTAGGGTGGAATAAAGAAACTCACATATATACATTAATCTTAAACAAAATACACTCCTTTTTTGGGCAGTCGTGTAAAAATAACCTCTAATTTTTCGTCGAGTGCAGTACTGTCGGGGCGTAAATAAAATTTAAGTATATGACATGGCGGCGCCGGCGTGACGTTGAAGTTTGTATAACAGAAAAGCAGTAGAACGAAAAATAAACTTTTTAAATTTGAAACAAAATTATTGAAGACTGACGCGGGCACAGGACTACAAAATTATAAAACATGTGCTCCAAATTAAAGTTAGGCGAAACAACGTTAGTTCGGTTAATAGTTTTACCATTAATAAATCATTCAATTAATCGATTACAGATATATGACGACATTTCAACCAATAAATAATTCTCACTTTATTCTTAAAACTAATTTTCGGTATCAGAGCATCGCAAAGTTCATGGTACTCCTTTCTACTGTTTTGACAGATACGTGAGTTAGCGCTCGACAGACAACGGTACAGTCCGCGATATATCATTAATATATTTATATAATTTGGTCGTGAGTCCTGTTTCAATGAATCGTACTAAAAAAAAAACTATTATTAAGCAATTCTGAGCACAAACTAAGTTACAACCGTGTCGTGACGTTTTCAGTTCTGTAAATAACTCAGACAATACAATATAATTTAATATGTTATACAATAGGTACAGATGTATAAATAGGTAGTTTTTCAATATTATATTCAATAGTCTAGATATAGGTTCTGGTAACAATTTTTATAATTAAAGATATTTGTTTTCAACGTCCAAATTGGAACTACTCTTATTTGCATTTTTATAATAATAATAAATTTATTTTCAAAATTACAGTAGGTACTGTTTAGAGGAAAAATACAAGAAACAAAAGCCCATCATTAGAGGAACTGATGCATGATAAAGATATATAGAACCCGTAGTACAAATCACCATTTCTCCGTATTCATGGGTTAGGATAATAGGTTTACATAAAATTTTAAATTACAAAATAAATATGTATCCACAGTGTGTTAATGAGTGTGTAGTAGTGCGTGTGTGTGTGTATGTCTGTATTATATGTATATTACGCGAAATATTTGCTTCTGCTGATATTAAGCGTAAGCATATTATCTATAAGCCACACACTTACAGATCTCAACTTCATATTGTAGAGGTTTTTTATATAAATGAGAAAGAGAGTTGGCCCGTATATGCTTCCCTGTGGCATGCCATACGTCAATATTTTCTCATCACTAAACCATCCGTTAATCGCAACCATATGACTTCTGTCATAGAGGTAGCTTTGGAAAAGCTTTAGTAGGAGACCTCTCACTCCCATACTCTTGAGTTTTCCCAATGTTCCTTGGAACAATTACGTAAGATTGTGTGCCTGGTATTGATTCGACGTATGAATTGCAGTTAATGAAGCGATATGGCCAATTGATAAAAGAATCAACATAAACCTCAAAAGTAATCTAAATTACATATCAAGGTAAAATTAATATCATCAACGACCGAACTAGTTCCATCGTGGCAAAGAACTTTAGCGCAAATGAAAAATATCTCTATTTCGTTACTTCGTAACCACAATTACACCCGTTTTCAATAAACGCATGATATTAAAAATCGCCTGAGCAGTTTACTTTATTTCCAAATGAACTCCCTTTATTTCCTTGACTTATTTTACGCAAATGCCTATTGCAAGACGATGCATAACTTTATAGTCAATGGTAAAATGCATTTTCACCTCAGGCGAATTCTATATATTTAGGCGACAGATTTGGGTGACTTCTAAGTTAAAAGTACCTAAATCTCGCTCTAATGGCGTTTCTTATATTAGCATTGGTATAAATCTGAAGAGTTAGAGCCAATATTGTTTCTCAAACTATTGATCTTCTTGGATCTATAGTAAAAGTATTTCTAAATACATTGCAATATAATTGAGGAATAAATAAAACAGTAAAAGCAATTTCTTCGTAATCAATTGTTACGGTTTAGGGTGTAAATTTTTGTCTCCAATATGTCAAGTTATCTTTCGTTTACTTGATCTAGGAGAGTGAGGTGATTACGGGGATATCTAAAAAAACCTTTGATAAAAGTAGAAATATAAATGCTAATCAGTCTATGATTATTAATAATTAACCTTTGGTTGTTACTTTACACATATTTTTTCTTTAAAAAAATCTTTTTTATAAAAACTCAAAACCTACGGACGTCATGTGGAGTAATTCCGAACATCCTGAGGTAATTGCGATTGGTCTATTTTTCCCCACAAAGATCGCAAATATATAACATCATCATCCAATATATCCGCAATCACCCTTATTGCTTTTCAACAATTCATAACATAAAAAATAGGTTAGGTATGACTCGATTTAAGTTATAATTTTATTTTTAACAGATGATTGACATCCTAATACGTCATTAATAACATTTTTAGTAAAAGAAAAATTGTAAGAATTGATCCAAAATAGTTGATCCTGAAACATGTACGCGAGTTCCGACAGTGACGACTGTTTGGGCACTAAAGATGGCGGATTCATCGCGGCAAACGTGACTTGGAAACGCGGAGGGGGTTATTTTAAGCCGGTAGGATGATGTCTGCGTTTATCCAGTATCCGTAATCCCACACTGTCCCTTACTCTCGTGAATCACTTCGCCTGAGATATTATTTCATTCATTCCACGGTCATTCAACATCTCTGATATGAATGAGTATTTTTTATTTAAAGTTAAAAACGGGATATAAAATAAATTAAATAATTTCTTTTAATTGTCTGAACAATATTTTGTACCGACTGAATGTTGGTGATAGAAATATGAATTATTTCGAAAACTGAAGGCTCCGCTTATACATTTTTATTATTATAATTACAATTAAATATTTCGACGCTATTTATTAATAGACATGTTATGGATCACATTTGAATTTAATAACTGTCATTACCATATGTTAAAACAAATAAAGCTTTGATTTGATTTTATAATGTTGACTTTTAAAATATTTCATTAGAAATATATCGGTATTTATTTTGTACCATTATGTTTAATTATTATCATCAAAATATTCACAAAAAAAAATATAATTTTAGTTCTACATTTATCGAAAAAATGTAGTTCTTTGCCATGTTCGTGTAAGTAAACGTAATTTATTTCAAGGTCAGTTCCTTTCCTACTTTTACTCAATAATAATTTCACTAAATGGTAATATGCAAATAGCCCTTGTAATACGGCATAATCAAAGTGAGGACTTTGTTAGCTATAAGATTCTAGTTTGTGGACCGAAGGACTATAATTCACTGTCATAAAAATCGACGCACGGTTCACGCATGTGCGCCCGGTACAGAACGAAGTTCGTGCAAGAGCGTTCAGTATTGCGGGCCCGAGTTTAACCGGCGGCACCCGAACAGTGCCGAGTCGGTCGCTTTGTGGGACTCACGCTCGCTCGAACTATTCATTATTGACCATTTCCTACGACATTCCCACAAAAACACGTTGCCTGCCGTAAAACTGCCCCAAAACATTAACAATAAGTGACAATATAGTGATTCAGTGACAAAAAATATAGTTAACGTAATGTTAAGTAACTAGTTATACGAAAAGTTGTGTAATGGAAATAAAAGAGATCACGACTTCGCTTACACCCGCTAATAGATTATGTTAATTAACCAAGGGAAGTAAGATAATTCAAGAGGTCGGTTGGTTTGTTATCGAAAATAAGCCGGTAAGGAACAACATACGTAATAGACCATAGTGGCCCTACAATAAAAGGAGAAACAGTTATAAGAAAATGCCTTCATCGATACAAGAGAATATTGCTTTGTTGAATATGATGTCTTCGGACAATTTGGAGGATGATTTGAAAAGCGTCCAATTACATTTTCCTTCGGACAGGCGATTGCAAAGCGACGGCGCATGCGTGGAAGAGAGGGTGAGGACATCCCGCGGGGACATCCTGGTAGCGGTCCGTGGAGATCGCAACAAACACGCCATCATCACCTACCATGACCTTGGCCTTAATTATGCCGCCAATTTTCAAGCATTCTTTAACTTCGTCGAAATGAGAGCTATTTTAGATAAATTTTGCATTTACCACATCAATGCACCAGGGCAAGAGGAAGGCGCCCACTCGTTGCCTGAGGATTTCACCTATCCCAGTATGGACGGTTTGGCTTCTCAAATCGACTTCGTTCTCGGTCATTTTGGCATTCGATCGTTCATAGGTTTCGGAGTGGGAGCTGGTGCTAATATTTTGGCGCGCTACGCCCTCACAAACCCTCAGAAAGTTGACGCTTTAGTGCTGGTCAATTGTACGTCTACCCAGGCTGGTTGGACGGAGTGGCTTTACCAAAAGATTAATACTAGACAGCTCCGTTCAAGTGGCATGACACAAGGAGCACTCGATTATCTAATGTGGCATCACTTCGGTCGTAGCACCGAAGACAGGAATCACGACCTCTCCCAAGTTTACAAAGAATGTTTCTCCCACGTGAATCCGATTAACCTATCAATGTTTATTGATTCTTATTTGAGGCGTAATGATCTAGCAATAGCTAGAGACAGTAACACTATAAAGGTGCCTATTTTGAATGTGACTGGAGCACTTTCGCCTCATGTTGACGATACGGTGACATTCAATGGACGATTAGATCCTGCGAAAACGTCCTGGTTCAGCATTTCAGACTGCGGTATGGTGCTGGAGGAGCAGCCGAGTAAAATAGCTGAGGCCTTTAAGTTATTCCTGCAAGGAGAAGGTTACTTCAGGTAGTTATGTTGCAGGAGATAAACGAACGCAAAGCTGCTATTCGTAGTACACAGATGCTTACACGCGAGCTTTAAAACACTATGTTGTAGTCACATGATGGATGTAGACACAAAATGTTGTTCCTTGTTTTAGATATTTATCTGAATAAATTTTATTTTATGGCTTAATTGGTCTTTTCTTTTAATCTATCTTATTAGTGTATCTATTCGTCGTCCTTTCTTGTCTTTTCACTTAAATATTCAATTCTTTATTCAAAATCAGAATTTTATTTAAAATAATTCAGCATATTGAAATTAGATTGCATGAGATAAAATTGTAACATATTTCCTTTAGTAGTTTTTTAAGGTAAGATTTCTAACAATGTTTTATCAGTTCCTTTGTCTATTTACGAATCAATTTATTTGTTTACTGATAAATATCTATGTTATTAGATATTAATTTAACTATAATACATATTATTTTTATAAGAAGAAATGTATCGCAATACAAAAGTAATTTATATCACGGTAACAGAATATTCTATAAAATGATTTAAAGACACATTATATCTCATTTTTACTGTAAAAAATATTTTATTGTATCTAATTTTGTGGATACACTTTTTCTATACACGAGTCTGTCCAATGAAAGCAAAAGTAGTGATTTAACATTTTATTTCAAAAGCTAATGATATAGTCAACACCGTAAGTCTACTTGATTTTCTAACGATTTTATTAAGTCCGTGCTAATACATATTACTAGGGTTAGTACTGTACTATAACTTGAGGGTCGATCGAAATATATAGTCAAATATGATTTATTCGTAGAATAAAATGAATTATAATTATTGTGATATTACGATATTAAAAATTTGACACACTTCATATTAAGTCTAGCGCTAATTGAAACTGTGTTGACTTTATTTCAATATTCAATTAAGTCGAATTTTAAAGCGGCATTAATCCAAATTGAATTTCGCAGGGAAAATTATGAAAGTCTCTCGATTACAGTAAATTTAAAGGGTCCTGAAAATTCTCGCTAATGTTCTACAAATTTCGTACTGTTATTGAAACAAAGATTTATGCTAAATCCAATCGAGTGAAATGAACCCCACCCTAACCTTGAACGTTTACAGTATAAATTTCTGCTTATTAATGTTTGTAATGAAAGAAAATTATTCAATTATAACTGTTAATAGTTCTACTAAGAAATTAATTCCATTCCACTTTCATCTGAGCTATCCTGATATTTCTCTGAAAATGTGTAAAAAAACATTCAAATCATATTATTATATTTCATCAATTTTGCTTTCATTTTCATTGAATATTATTTTTATGAAAAATGCTTAAAAGTCCGCCTTATCCCGGATTACGAAAAGTGCGAAAAGTGTTCTAACCACTGAGCTACCCAGGACCTAACAGGACTGACGATTTTTCAAGCACTTGTTACTTTTTGCTACTACAGCACGTTTGAAATACTTTTACAAATTCTTTAAACATTCGATAAAGATGAAAATTTGTTCTAATTACTATACTTGACCCATTTTGCATTCATAATGCTCTACTGAAAAATATTTGTAATGAAAATTGAACTAAAAATATTCACATCATAGGTTGGTACTCGAATATTAAGGACGTATATTGCCTATTTAAATGTTAGAAATCACGCGACAGTTGGTAAAATGTAACTAAGCTTGTCGAATCACGGGAAATCCTCTGTAATATATGCATTTATTTATTTTTTGTTTATTATGGTATACAATAAAATACCTATCTATTCATATATTCGTATCAGTTATGCCAACGCCATTATAAGAATTTTAAAATATTCAATGAAATTGCTTACAATATTTCCTTCTTTTACGAGATTATCCTTATGAAGTTAGGAAGTTATTTATTTAAATTTGTATCTTAAAATAAATAATTTTATATCCACGAACAACAATTCACGGCTTCCAGATATTATTAGCAGCGTGATCCTGAATTCTTGTCCAGGCGTGCCAGGCATCCCAATATCGGAATTTCAAAGGAATTTCCGTTACAACGTTTTCTTTTAGATAGATCAGCAGTAAGCACGTTGAAATAACGAGTTGAGGTCAAAAGTAATTCCTCTCGAAAGCAATTTAAGTTATTTTCCCTAGATTTCGCAAGGGTGATGTGTTTATCGGCCTATATTTCTTCTTTCGTGTCACTTTTAAGATCAAGGTAATGGTTACATCGGCTTTAATGATTCGTACTTAGATTGATGTAATTTTTTATTATACAAGTATCACAAAAACTTTCAATATGGCTGCAACCAGACGCCATATTGTGAAAAAGAAGATAAATGTAAGTCGATTTTATGACATCATCTTATGAATGTTAATAGTAATTTATTTATTACTCCCATAAGTGAAAGAATTTATATCTAATAGTGGTTTAGTTGTTGCAAAGCGTATTCAACCCAACAATAAAAAATACTCTTTATAAATTTTGATATAGTCATTATTATATCCTTAGTAAGGAATTTCTTAAGAACTGACTCTTTCACAAACAAACAAAAGTGCGTGCTTTCCTTATAACTTACAACGAGGACAATGTCTACGGAAATGGAATAGACAAATAAGACAGTACCTATAACATGACCAAGAATTGCAAAGGTTAAGTTCAAAGAAGAGCGTAGCACTTTTAACATTGGCAAATATGTAAACATGCACTGCTGCATAACAAAATCCTTGATGATCTTTATTAGATGTGTTTATACGCCACCTACATATAATTAAGTAATGATTGTAAAAAAAACGAAATATTCCACTGTCACGAAAACTTCCAAGTCACTGTTGCGTGTCCACGTATAATAAGAACCTTTTATTCACCTTTACCACTCTGTGTTGGGCCCTTATCAATTGTGCCTTTTTCAGGGAAACTTACTTAGTTTAGGGCAGTATATTATGTAGGAACAGTGACTTTTTTAACTTAGCTAAGGCGAATAGTTAATAAGGTAGTTTATTCTCTTTTATACTTATACCATTAATACCGATTCGAGCAGGTTCCTTAATAAAGATTTTGACTGAGTCCAAACCTGAGAACTCTATTAAACCTAAAAAAAAGTCTATTAAAAATTGCATTGGTATAATGTTTGACCACCTCCGTAGCAGAGTGGTTCGCACGCCGGTTTCAAGGTGTCGCGTCTCTGAGGTCCTGGATTCGATTCCTGGGCGGGTCAATGTAGAAAATACAAAAGTTTTCTATATTGTATCGGGTCTGAGTGTTGTGGTACCTTCGTTGTCTCAGATACTCCATATTTATATGTATTATTATACTATATTTTATTATATTATATACTATTATTAGTGAAAATAAAATTCAAAATTTATTGATAATTTTAACAAACATTAGCAATTTGAGTACCTATAATTTGTTTATGTGATCAATTTAACTAATGATACTATTATTAGTGAACATAGAATAAGTCTCGAAACCATCTAAAATATAGGAGATAGATATTGAAACTTGATTAATGCCAGCAACAATAATGTTAGATAATCATAATTCTTCCAGAATTTCAACAGTGACATTTTTAAAATCACTAGAAATGTAACAGGATTTTTATTAAAGAAATTTTAAAGGTTCTAATTAAAACAAAATAAATTGCCGTGGCGAATATATTTATTTTACATCAACCTGACTTTGACACATAAGTATATGACTTAAATTTTACTATGTACAAGTTACAATCATATTGTCATAGAAACATTCAATAAAAATTGACTAGAGTTCTGATTGATGATTATCTACAAACGTCTTATTTACAAATTAAGCTCCGAATTAGATAAGATATTAAATATCAGTCTAACTAATTTATTTACATTGTTAATTGTTATTTTTCATATATGAAGTCTCCTACTTCTTCAATCATCACTACCAAGACATCACGACAAGAACTTGACATACTCAAACATTTTTAATCCTTGTTGCAATTGTTATTAGATTCCTATTACTTTGATATAGAAACGAAATTTTTCGTTTCTTTCACATACTTATCAACTAAATATGTACTTTTGTATACAAAAATTACATATGTAAAAATTTTATCGATAAACAACAAGAACCGAAAGTTTTACGCCATAAAACCTATTTTGCCGTACCGTCCCGTTCATTAGTGAAGTTACAAAACATACTTATAATGGGCCGATTGTCTGTCTTTGGGTAAAGTATCTTAAAACTTATATATGATTGTATTAAATCACAATGAGATTTCTCTGAAAAATATTTTTATTCATTAATTGAGATTGTCCCACAATAACAATCGGTCACGTGAGATTTTGAGCCGTGACGTCACATTTCAATAAACATATATTTAGTTAAGGTGCACTTGCAACAATGTTGATGTCTAATTTATTAAAATGTGACGTCGCACCACAGAACACAGAAAAGAGGTTTGTGCGTTGCACGATACTCCGGCATCTGGTTCCTATAATCCATAGAATTTTGCAAAATTGAAATATACCGACAAATTCTTATAAAATAAAATACTACGTAGTTATTGTTTACGTATAGGTGACTACTTCCAACATTTTTCACAATAAATTGTTATAATTGTCAAGTAGTCAATTATCCCATGAAATAGTGTAGAAGATTCCTTCCTAATAGTAACATTCTAAACAGAGATTATAGTATAATTATGTTATGTATACGGAGAAGCTTATTATTATTTATTACTATTATTTGGCAGTCGATTTTTAAGGAATAAATACATATCAAAAGTTTAACATTTAACCAGTTTTAAGTGTGAAAAATTCAATACCTAATCGTCATTATTTTTATAATAGGCAGTGTCATTTGTTTTAATTATTGTTTTCTTTAATTACTGCTATTGGAAACAATGTGGTATTATAGAATGGAAGGCATTATCCATGAGAGTTGTATAGTTTAAAATTACAGTTTATTTTTGTAACTGTAAATCGATTGTAGGCATTCGTCTTTTTAAGTCAAGGTGGCGTGCTTCTGTTCTAACTACCATCTAAATTGCGAAAATGAAAGGTACACTTAGGTGATACCACCAATGATTTTTCCTATTGCTAAGAATAAATTAAAAGAACTATTCAGGGTAATTTAAAAGTAAATTCCTATTGGCGCGACTGTTACAATCCACCCCCGATATTTGCCAGCTGAAAAAAAAAACCATTAAAAACGTGGTTGCGGTTTGAAATCCCGTATGAATAATTAAGTATATCCGACTGAAGCCGCCGCCCGGCGCACACGGTAAAAATTTAAATATTTTCTGCTGTATAATCCGGAGATAGGTACCTTTCATTGAAAAGTAAATTTTTTGGTGTAATATTTTATAGTTAGGTATAGTTACAAATTTGGCACTACTTTCCCAATTAGTTATATCTAATTTAAAAGTGTTTCAAAAAAGTGTTATTGCAATGACATATTAAAATTAAAAATATATGATAGTATCGCTATATCAATGTATCTTTTAGAATTTGTCGAACTATAGACTTGTGTATAGTATTATCATACAGTTATTGACCAATGTAGATTGTTGTACAATTTCAAATATTGACGTTTTTAATAATATTTATAAGTAATATATTTTTCAATACATACTCATAAACATCTTTAATACGTGTGACGCAGTCATGGACAATAGTATCATTGTCACCGTCATCGATCAATACTAACACCAATTTTCATTAAGATAAATTCGAAGGATACTGTCAACATTGTAACTATTTTTCAAAACTACTTCTCGATAGCGCTATTGTAATGGTTAGGAAACATCCTTTCTTATTAATATTTAATTATTTTTTTGTCATTTGTTAACACTCTCGGAAATCATTGGTTAAGCCGCGAGGGGCGTAATTACTTATACATTATCTAATTTCAAAAAATAAATATCTACCCATTATATACTGCTTGAAGGACCGTGAAATGAATTTACAAAAGAGTTTTCAATTACTGCTTTGGAGTTATCATCATTATTGTTAAATAGATATTATGTGGCTAATATTGCTCAGGTATGTGTGCCAAACTCTTATGTGTAAATAAATGTACAACCTAAGTCAAAATTTTGGTCGACAAGGATTTGATCAGACGTCACATTGCAGTTGGGTTAGGTTTATTCTCACTCATATCAATATATCATCAAAAGATCTCGTATCACAAAAAGTTTGGCAAAATTACAGAAATAAAGAAATGACTATAATTGCCGGTAAAATGACGTTTTTTCACATTTGGGTCTTGCAACGCCACCAAGTATTACACGACATAATTGATGAGTGTACCACAGATTTAGTCCCAGTTAATCTTTACATGTCTTCGGACGACGTCCGACTGTGGTTGCGTCGCTAGCTGTGGTCGTGATGTGTTCGCGGCGATAAAGAACCAGGGCCGGACTCGGCGCTGGAGTCGCCAGCATACACTTCAGAGAAACCTCCCCCGCTTCCGCCCCCACCAGCACTGCCGCTGCCACCCCCTAAGAAAGCATGTTGATTAATAGTTATGCCTTCCCATTGCATAAAAAGTAATAGAGTGTTAGTCGAATTCGTATCGAACACAACAATTTTTAGACGATGGTAAGCAAATACTAATTCTGAAATTAGATTTTTACGGGGTTGTTCCGTATTCATCCTATGATATCTTAATTTTAATAAACACCTGAGACTACAGTGCTTCAGAATATATTATTATACATTCATATATAAATGTTTACTGATATATGGATATAAATATTTGTTTTCATTATTATTACACTCAATAGTAAGGAACTATTGAGTGTCACCCATATGTCACTCAAATCAGCATTCAAATGCAGTAATTATTATTTACAAAACCTGAAACGCATACTTTTTAATGGCAAATAGCTAAAAACTTGTCGTTTACTACATGACAGCAGAAAGCCTATTCTGTTTCTCCAAAAAATAAATTTCATTTATTTTCAAAATACAACTTTTAAGAAATGCATTTTTCGATTATTTATGATGCAACTAAATAAGGATATGACAGATGAAATAACATGAAATGCTTTTAAGAAAGTAATATGGACGATTTGAAATTTTCGCAACTTTCATTCCTCAGACCCTTAGGTGTCATGTTAATTCGTACGAGCTATGAAATACATTACCGTGATGGGAGAGGGGTACGCAGTAGGAGGTGGCAGCACAATGACGCGGGCGAACCTTCTCATACCGACTCAGTTGCTGCAACTCGCAGTCGGAATGATGCTTCTCGACTGTATAATTAAAATTATTCTTATATCGATTTGTCTTGTTATTTCTGATATTGTAATGGAAAGTGACTTTATAGTCTAATGAAGTGACTTTCCAATAAGATTTCTCTGAGTGAAATTAAACAGGGAAAAAAAAGCAGCCCTTGCTGAGCTTTTTGCCGGTTCTTCTCAGTACAAGGTCTCCCGCCGTAGTTTTGCGAACCGTTGGCGTAGTTTTCGACTTTCATTATTGTTTCTATGAAACAATTACGATGAAATTTAAAATGTTTAAGATTTCTATAATATTTCAATATTTTGTTGTTACAGGTTCTCTTAATCATATCAAATACCTAAAATGTTGCTCTGATTTGTACTTTTGGAAAAAATACCGAGTGCCAATTGGCACCGCTAGGCTTGTCTAATGGTGTTAAGTACTGAGCGTAAGATTTTATTGTTATCAAATAACTATTTATTTAATTTTATTGTTATTTTATGATACTAAAATAATGTATATTGAATAAAACAATTTTTAAACATTTATATTTAATTATAATTTTAACTTAAACGTCTTTTACATATGAAATTCTAAGTTGCATATTGCACAAAGGTCCTCGTTCCATTTATTGCACTGTAATCTAGTCTGACTCTTACATGTCTATAAAGCACATTTGCGACAAGATTCACTGAGAACCAGAAAATGGTTAAAACCATCATTACATAGGCTGTAATTTACGCGTGCGAAGTCGCGGGAAAATAGCTAGTTATAAAATAGAGTTTAAAGAAATTTTCGAAATACCATCAGTCCTGTCTCGATGCCTCTGTGGATGTTTTCTGCAGGGCCTATGCGGCGGAGCGTCGTTATCACGATGGCCGAAAGTTCTAAATTGCAGTGTATGATCGAGTGTCGCGGCTGTTGCTTCTCCGCCAACAGCAAAAGTCGCGTAAGGGCTAATCTCGTATACATCTATGTGACAAATGAAGAAAATGTTTAAGTTCCTCTATTATGCGCGAGACAGACATCACTACTTTTAGTAACTGGTATGATTTACGTGGCTCATTTAGAAGATTTGCAGACATACGCGTAACTACATTGGATACAATTTAGTTTGCATCGGTTTCAATCTTTCATTAAAATATTTGTTGTTCAGTGCAGTTTTACTGAAACTAATTCAAACTAAATTGAATGCCAATGTAGTGACTGTGTTGCCGACTTTGTACTCTACCGATAATAAATATATCAGCTGCGACATTGTGTTTTGTCTGACGATGAAACAGTATATTGGGGTTAGATAGCACGATTTTATATGAAAATAAAGGAACTGCAGAGCGATTCTGTAAAAATCGAAGCCAGAATTCACGTCATTTATCGAATTTCACAGTGTAGATATTCTGTTGATTCAAAAATACAAAACAATATTAATTGATTCATACATGTCTTAGATATTCTATTTATATGTCATTTCGAAACTCAATTTTCTTATGCCATGAAACGTTATTACAAATTCAAGCTTGAATTAATGCCGCATCTGCAGTAAATTAGGACACCTGAGTTAATTCGAATTCGCTTTCAAATTTTTACAGAGTCGCGAGGCTAGATATCAATTTATAGCTTTCTTAGTGGACATAGTTTATCTAGTGTCCGATATTGAATACATTAATGCCTTATTATGCAAATAAATAAAAAGTGTCTTGTTTATGATTAAATAATGCAACTAATATAACGTTAAGACAATATTAAATAGTTATGTAATAATATCTGATAGTTTTTTTTTTTATTAGAACTCCTGTAACAACAGATAATTAAAGTTTAATATTTATACACACAATATTCTTTAATTATGTATTATTATTTTAATTACTTACCCGACGCTGGCGACAGTTTGTCATGTTTATAATCATGTTGACAGTTTCTAATATTCTGTTGCTCCGGACACACTGACTTGTCCGTGCTGGCTACGGAGTGACTGCAACGGCGAGTCTCCTCATCCGACTGACCAGTACACGGCCATAATGTACTGATAACAATAGTATTAAATTGTTCACTTATTTATAATCTTCTCCGTATGTAGGAGAGCGGTTTGCATGCCCATTTTCTACATTGTCTAAGGTCTGGATATTGTGGTACTTACCTTCGTTGTCTCAGATACTCTATAATACGGGAGCTTTAGCTACTCATCTTTGAATCTGAGTAATATATGTGATGTTATATAATATTTATATATTCATTTATAATAGAAATGTAGCGAATATTATAATAAAAAATTCGGATACCGATCCTCTGCTTGAGTTAGGTTCAGATTCAGATAAACGCAATTTCGAGATGCGAACCTGTGTGTAATTCTGATTAGATGTTACAAACGAACATAACTTATTAATCGTATTTTTATTGTTAATGAAAAAAAAAAAACAAATTGATATAAATCTTCGTGACCGATGGTCTTAGAGACCGCGTGGCCACAATACCGGTTTCACAGCGGCGTCACCCCTGAGATCCCGGGTTCAGTGAAGTGTAGAAAACGAACTTTACTGTGTTGTCTCAGGTTTCGATGTTCTGTGGCTTCCGTTGTTTCAAATTTTCATAACATAAGCGCTTAGCGCTTAATTTGGAATCGGAGCAATGTATGTGATATTTTCCAAAAATTATATCTCCCTTTCTAATTTTAGTTAGTTATCTTTAAGACCAACATACCTTCTTTTAGCTATCAGTACTAGTAGCAGTGCAGTGACAGCTAAAGTCGCCAGTCCGGCGAAAGCGAGTGACACAGCGCCCAGAACCCTTTCAGCGTCTGCGTTGCCATTCACCGTGGTGCTGGGACTACCCTCCGATTGAAATGCCACTGGGCGTCGAAGGCGTTCTGGTTCCAAGGTCCATTATGTTAAAAAATATTTAAACTCAAATACAATATACGTATGCAATTAAACTTAGTGGACAATATTGATTAAATAAATCGATAATATACCTCATTCAATCTATTCTAAAGTATTTATTCATATTTGATTGATATCACAACTTTGATTATGACCTAAACACAGAATGGTCTCATCATCACCAGCCCTTTTACGTCCCCACTGCAGGGGCTCAGGCCTTCCTTATGGATGGTTAAGGTCTATTAAATCATACCTAATCCATATTAATAAAACAGTAGCTGATCAAGAAAATATCTGAGGACAAATTTATCAAGCTGTTTTTTTTTTTTGTTAAAGAAACCTCACTAAAGCTTGAACAGAAAGAATTTCGTACAATGACCCAGCATTACATATATATATTTCACTCGTGCGCAAACATAGTGCTATTACGCTCACACAGATGCATCTAGCCACTTGTAAAATGGCCCTAAAATGTTTGCGATATCTATCAGTATATAGACAAGTCAACGAACGATATTCTCTGTCTTCCGCAACCAAACCATGTTATACCTCCAGAATGTGTTGTAGTGGCAGCATACAAGACAGCTTGGTGTCGTGCTGACTCTGTAGCTGTCCACAGACGGAGACCGTACCATGCGCCGGCGGCTAATCCCCCAATCACTACCTAATAAACGCATAGAATAGATGTAATTAGGTGGCCATTCATAAGGGGTCTCTTAAGAAGGCTCAACCTCACCTACTGGGAAATGGAGAGAGCAATGCTTGGTGTTACTCAGCTTGATCATTTGATTAGAAATGAAGAGGAGGGCCAACGTTATTGACATTGCTCGAAGAAATGCTCAGCTGAAATGGCAGTGGGCAGGCCACATGGTTAGAATTCATGGCCACTGGGGTGGAAAGGTTCTGGAATGGCGACCACGTAGCTAATGACGCAGTGTCTCTAATGGTTCACGTAATATCGGATTACCGTGGTACAGTTTTGCAGCAATGTCGAATTTGTTTTTATTAGTAATTATTTATTTATAAAAGGACACTTTTAAATTTGATATCCTTACCTTCCAAACTTCGACAGAGTTTCCTTTTGTGCTTGTTGATTATTTACAAATGTAAACACACGTTGCGACGCCTCAAGCGGGGTTCGTGTGGATTTGTAATAAAGGTTCTAATTTGTAACTTGTTACTGTTTGTTTAGAATTTCGAAGTGCGCTTATGCTTTGGGTGTGGCATTTATTTCTTTTCAATGTGGAAGTGAATAATGTATTATAAATTACGAGAGTATGACTGTTAACCAAGCAATCAAAGAAGCAATCAAGTAAATTTATGAATATTCATTAAGAATATTTTTTTGGTATAGCATTGTAAGTGCAATATTGATTAAATATAATAATAATACATTATTACAAATTACAGGGTCTTCTTAAAGCACCATAGTCTACCCAATTTTTAAGCATATTCTGTATGTCATGTTTAGGTTATCAGGAGGAAATTGCTTTTTAGGAATAAGATCGCTAATAATACTGTCTGTTAATTTATCATGTTTTGTTCCTTTACTTGTGATGTATGTATAAAATAGATTATTTCATTTATTCATTCATTTAAGTTTTCGAAAAAATAAGCATTAAATAAACTTTTAAATAAATGTCTAAAAGTAAAATATGGTATAAATTTTTGAACAAAACCTTCCCTATAACTTCGTAGTGACTTATTATACGTCCTAGCTCCAAACTAACCCATTTAGTTAATATAAAGATATAGTAAGCTTATGTGACACACTTGCTTTATTATTTAAGGAAAATTGGTAGCAATTATATTACTTTTAAATCAGACAAACGATGTTTTGAATTCTGTAAATAACTACGATAACACTAGTATAATTACACCTATTTCTTTAATAACGTGTAACTACGGAACAAGTTAAAAGAAAATCAATATCTGTTTTTTTCTTTTTAATTTAGAGAAAAATTATGCATTTTTTTTCGTTAAACGTATAGTATTAAGAATCGTTTTCTAATAGCGATAGTGTAATACTATCAAGAAAAAGACTGGATATAGAATATACAGAAATCTCTAAATTGTCAAAAAGTCCAGGATTTACTTGACTTATTTCAAAGTATGTTAAAAATTTCAAAAAAATAATTTCAGTATTCAAATTCAGGTGTACAATTATGGTTACTATTATCTGTAACTAACCTCACGATGGTGGTGTAGTGACGTCAGATCCGCATCTCTCCAAGAAGCAGTACCACCAGCATCCGCTCGTCTCCACTGCAGCCTTACGAGGCGTGCGCCACATCGCACCGCTCGTCTAGCATCTATAGCTAACGCACTACTGTTGCTCCACACAGCTGATTCAGCGCCATCTTCGTAACTTTCTGGTTCTCCTCCCCCCTCCCACACTAGCACTGTTTACAGATATTATTAACTTAAAAAGAAAGGATGTAGTCGGGAAGCTAAGAGACTTTTAATGATTAGATTGGTCGCGTATTTTCATGGCTTCTGGTATCAGAGGATGACATCAAAAATCATAAAAACCAGAGAGCATGATTGAAAAATGTAGAGGAATCAAAAGATATTTTTTTTTTGCCTGTGACAGAAAGTACTCGATAAGAATACTTTGTAAAATCCAAGATATCGATCTGCCAAACATGTGAAGTTAATATGAAGAACATTTATAAAAAACTGGATACCTATAGTAAGATGTAATTTGTTGACACAAATGAAATAGTGATATAAAAAAAATATAATTTTCTAGAAAATTATACAATAATGTAATGAAAGTATATCACTAAAACTGGTTACTTACCTGGTGGTTTTGTTCGGACCAGAAGAGGCATGGAGATAGATGAGGGCCCTGCACGTGAATGTGCTACAGCTTTCACCGAGTAAGTAGCCCCACAAGCCAATGCTCTCAAAACCACGCTTACTGCTTCACCACCTGCCTCTAATCTCCTTTCTTCATCTCGCAGATTTGCCGGCTCTACTCCTTCACCAGTATCGTCACGGATGCGAACCCACCAAATGGTAAAACCTAGTTTGTGATTGTCAAATTAGACTTGAACTACTGGAAGAATCCAAAGACTTCCATGTCAAAGACATTCTGAAAATATTCTGGATTTATGGCATTATGCTTTTTGACAAGACAAGTTATAGCATTGCAAGATATTTTCAGTGTAGCATTGTGAACGCAAAATTTTTCAAATATATAATAAAGACAAGATAAGTTTATAAAGTTTTTGATTTTATATAATTTGCGTACACGAAATTTAGTAACCTTTATTTTACAGCTTCGTTGTCTTGTCTGAATGTTATCTTGCTGTCTTATCTGAAAGATTTAATTATTTGTTTGTGTTTTTTGCATTAAATAACCTCCGAAATAACTGTACCGATTCTTAAAAAAATCTTTCAATTAAGGGGAGGTGGATATGCGGGTGATATAAAAACTACACTACTCAGGCAAAGTCGCGGAAAATCTAATAAATTGAATTCACTGTGAAATAAAATAGAGTTACTGTAATTACGACTTTAAAAACAACTGGTACTGCAACATGCTAAGATAAAAATTAACCATGTGGCGGAGCAGCAGGATGATGCGTTGTCTTCCAAGTAAGTCTTGCTTCCTTATGAGCGGCGTGGTCTAAGTTGAGAGTTGGAGCGGACGGTGGCGCCGCACATTCCACTCTGTATGTTACTTCTTCTGAGCCAAATGCGTTGCGCGCTGAACACGTATAGTTGCCGCTAGTTGTTCCATCTACTTCTGTTTAAGTCACGCAAGTTTCAGTTTCGTGTGTAAAATATAAAGTATTGTTATTGTTTGTTAGTCAAAAGATGGGGTTTTCGATGACCAGCCTAGGCTTCTGCTATTGCAGGGGAGAAGGATTTTGCTTATTTTCTCTAACAGGGAAGAGAGGGATAAAAATTATCACGTTCTGCCTACGCGAAACTTAAATTAACCATTATGTACTAATAGGACTCATTTAAAATATAAACGTAATTTAAATCAAAATGGGAAATACACTTGACCATTTATTACAAGTTTGTAAATTCAATAACATGTCGTGATGGATATGATTCAAGTATGTAAATAAACTAATTCTTCAACTCACCATGAATAGACAAATGGCCATGTGGTGTAAGGTGGGTACGGGGGTCATGGGTGACTGGTCTATCTCCGCGAAGCCACCGCGCTCTAGGGGTTGGTTCACCACGCCACGCACATACTAGTCTAAGCGGATGTCCACATTGTACCCTCGCCCAGACTCCGAAAGAGAGTAACCGTGCTCCCGCTAAGGTTCAAAATATTTATAAATATTTCATAAGATTTCCTTAAAAAATGGTCGTAAGTAAGTTGACATTGGAGCATCTAAAAAGTATGTTACCAAATACTCAGCATAACTTACTATCAAATGTTACTATTATGAGCCCTTGAAAAGTAACATTAATATAGTTATTTCTAAAATATTTTTATTCATTTGTATAAATAAAAAAAAAACTTTGGAATAATAACTACGTTAATATGAAAAAACAAAACCAAACTGAATAACAAATCTAAAAATAGATTTCAAGTGTTTCAATAAACAGTTAAGAAATTCGATTGTACCTCTGGAAGTCGTGGTTGCCGGTTGTGGCGCAGAAAGCTCCCCTTCTCCTGCAGCTGAGTGAGCAGCTACCCAAGCTTCGTATGTAGAACCTTCAGATAGTGAACGAAGTTCTGTAGATCCGCCTAAACCAACTGCTTGGTCGCTGTCTTCCGGTTGAACAGTTGTCGTTTGTGGTGGTCGATCCCTATTGAATTTATTTCTTTGCCAGGATATTCTGAATGATTATTTGATGTAAAGTTTAAACTATTTGTAAATTAAATCGAAACACAGCATGAACACCAGAAATCATTGTCTTTTGTTTTCTCTCATAAGATTTCCCTAAATAAACCTACCAAATTTAACTTTATAAATTTTAAAAAAGATACAATAAATAGACCAATTTTATAGATAAACAGATTTTGTTTATATTTTGTAATAACTGACCTTCCAAGTTCCCGGTAGAAGACAGTATAATACAAAATAGGTCCGTTGGGCCTAGTCGGTGGCAACCAGCTCACAGCCAATGAAGTAACCGATGTGGCAACTACTTTAACAGCTGCCGGAGGACCAGGTGCTGTGTAAGAAAAACGTAAGTATTTTAATTCCATAGATTCTCCGAGATTTTATTACTTAAAATGTTGTTGGAAGCAATAATATAACTTATTTAAGCAAAACATATACTAATACAATTGTAAATAATAAAATATAGACAATTGGACTGCTATGATGCCATCTATTCATTAAAATGCATAATTTTAGTAAAGTATGAATTGTGTTAATTAAATAACAAACCATCCTGTTGTGTAGTGCAATGTATAGGGTTAGCGGGCACACCGTCCCCCGCAGCTGTATACGCTAGCGCTTGTATTGTGTAATTGGTGTGAGGCTTTAATGCTAGAAGAAGCGTTTCGACGCCCGCTACCCGCTTGACCTCTGCGCCAACGCCCGTATTCGTGCCACCCACGGTTCGCAGTTCCCATTCCAGCCAGTCCGCCGCTGCCAACAAACGACTGCCATCACTCAGTTTGGAATTGGTAATCTACTTTGTAGCAATTCAGGTAGGTATACTAATTTGTATTTTTTTAAATAAAGATGAGGAATTGGACAGAATACGGTTATTTTCGACTTTTGTAAAAATGTCTTTATATACTAGTAGCTTGAAGTAGACAACTTAAATCTCTCATTCCATTAAATTGTCTGTCTACCGTCATCGCTGTTTTGAATGTACGCCTAATCATCATTACTTTTACTAAATATTTGTTTTTATAAATGGATTTATTATTGTTTTATTTTTATTACACCATAATGTATATATTTGTTTATTATTAAATTTACTGTCATCTGTAGAGACTTGTAATTTACACTTCATAAAATAGTTTTTATCCAAATATGTAATATATATTTTCTTTTTTTTTTTGTCCAATAAAAAGCAATGGCATAAGTAAGTTTAGATTAGTAAAAAACATGTTTCGCACTCACTATATTCTGGTCGGTAAAGCAATTTGTACCCGAGCAGTGCTCCGCGGTGCACGTGGGCGGGCGGCGGTGACCACTCCACTTTCAAACTCTGTGGAGAAACAGCCCTGCAACGTACGGCTCGAGGACCTTCCGAGGGCACTGATTAAAAAAATAACTTTGCTGAAACACGGTGTTCACCAAAAATCACATTTCAATTACCCATTTATATATGTATAAGGGTGATGTTCATTATACGAGTTTAGGAATTACAAGGAAGAGAACTTTAACATATCACACCTGCTAACGGTATTAGTTCTGTATTAATGAAGCACTTTAAAATACGTTCACTGTAAAATACGTAATATATTTGCCATTTTGTAACCAAGGGCTTTACAGACCGCCTTTACAATAATAGTAGATTATAGTAATTGTATTCGTCCCCCTATTTATCTTGTTGGATGCGTAGATTTCGTTTCGTTTTCTTTATTATCTTCACGTCCAGACTTAAGACCAAAGTTATAAAAATATATATATTTGTGCCTGTATATAAAAATAAATAAACAACGCTATGAAACCGCGAGGCCATTCAATGAGAAAGAGAAAATTACCCATCCGTCGAAGTAAACGCAAACATTAGTTTGAAATGAAATATTGCTATATCAACTTCGGAAATAAAGTGTTTTACTGAAAAAAATCTCCGTTCATTACTTTTAATATCGAGTTTAATAGCTACAAACTTAGAGGCTTATTGTAACAACCAATAATATTTTTAATTAACAGTGTTTTTTCTTAGCCGTAGCCTAAATGTTGTTATAATATTTAAAAAAAATATATAATTTAATATTCCTTAAAAAATGGATATAATAGGTTAAGGAAAAAGGTTTCCTCTCATTTTATATGAAAATTCAAAACATTTTTCAATAAAGTTTATTTTGGTTACATTTAACTAAAGTATGTTTGTTTGATAACTTTTTGCCATCTTGTAGGTAGAGACATGATCCCATTGCTATAGAAATTTTGGAGCTCCTGATCAAAATTCCGCGACAAGTAGTTTTGGCAGTCCTCGGGTGATGTTAACCTAACACTGCCTAAAGAATTCTGAAGAGACCGAAACAGATGGAAATCTGAAGGTCAAACTATACGGCGAATGCATTATCACTTCCTAGTCAAACTCTCTTAATTTTTGCTAAGCAGCAAAAGATGTGTGAGGTCTAGCGTTATCGTGATGAAAATCCACACCCCTTCTATTGATTAATCCTGGCCATTTTTTCTCAACTTCTTGATTTAATCTCATCAGTTGTTCGCAGTAGAGTCCAGAATCGATGTTCCTGCCTGGTCGTAACAGCTCATAATGAATAATGCTCTTCCAATCCCATCATAAACAAAGCATCACCTTGTTGCAAGTTAGCCCAAAATTTGCCACAGTCTGTGAAGCTTAACCAACCTTTGACCATGTCCTTTTTCACACGTTCTCATCACCATTTATCAGCCTTTTCAAAAAATGGTTCGGTTTCATTACGCCGTAATAAAGAATCACAAATGAGTTCTTTCAGTGAGCTCGTGAGGTACCCAAATGTCCAACGTTATTGTGTACCCAGCATTTTTTCAAATGCGCCACAACTTTTTTGTGATCAATCCCCAATTCTACAACTACTACTAGATATGTCGTAACTATTAATATATTTTATCCGCAACAGGGCGACCGGAGCGACGTGCATTTTTGACATCTAAATTTTCGGACCGAAAACGCTTAAACTAGATTTGTACTACTCTCACTGCAACTGCACTAAGTTTTTTTTTATTTTTTTATGGGATACGGGGCAGACGAGCAGATGGATCACCTAATGGTAAGTGATTACCGTCGCCCATGGACACCTGCAACACCAGAGGGGCTTCAAGTGCGCTGCCGACCTTTGAGAGACGAATATGATCGTAGGGAGGGAAGGGTTGAGGAGTAGAGGGAAGGGAATAGGGAGGGGTTGGGCCTCCGGTACCCTCACTCACACGACGAAACACAACGCAAACGTTGCTTCACGTCGGTAACCAATTTTTTTTTTCGTAGCTTACATTACTTTTTACCTTTTTTGTAATAAAATTTAAAAATTATCGAATTTCTTAATAAGAGTCACTCATTTTGACAGTACGAAAAAACAAATAAAAATCACACATTTTCCTGATTGAAAACAGCTTGACACAAATGGTATAGCCAGAAAGATTTTATTACAAGTTTATGCATAGTATATGCAAAAAGACCTTTTCTTGGGGAAAATTTTCAACCATAGAAAAACAAAATTATCAACTTACCGCTTTCTTGAGTGAGTGTATTGACAGGGGTAGTAGCTGGTCCTGCTCCAGCGCTATTGAAAGCTCTGACACACACAGAATACCTAAGAAGCAACCGAAACATACACGTTAGGACTTGGTCACATATTAAACGCTGGTAAACAAATAACAATATAAAGAAATAACAAGGCTACTAGTATATATTTTCATATTACTGATCCAATTTTGATATAATATCAAACACAGAAATAATCGTCACAATCGCACTGACGAAGAGATTCTGGAACATAAAAAATAATATCAGTCGAATTGAGAACCTCCTCTTTTATCGAAATCATATAAGATTAGTCTAGTGGAAACACTGATATAACAAAGATGAAATTGCGAGGAAAAGCTAGTTTTTCATAAAAAAGAAATAAGTTCTATAACAAAAGGTGGTAGATTATTAACGTCATCATGCTGCCCTTTTCACAGTCTATGTGTGGTTGACGCGGTGTGTCCCGTCCTTCCGCTCTTCTCCGGCAACCGTCAACTCATCACTTAATCCCTTCACTTTCATGTCATGCCTCCCACAGCAACATTTTCTGAAGCTGTACTATTGCACTTCATCAATCGATATTTATTCACTTTTATCGCATCCCTTCTCATAATAGTATGTCTTTCGTATTAGTATGATTTTCTAACTAACTCGATAAATTATGTAGGTACTAAATATTATAGTAAATACCCACACTTACAACCGCAATAATACAAAACATAAATCTTGCTACCAGGTAATTTACAATGAAATATAATTATTTCACATCACAGATTGAACACATTAACAACGTCATTAAATTCGCCAAAAATGAAGTGTAGTATATTATCTGACAGATGCGATTCATAGCAAGATCTTTACCGTGTGTAATGCTCCAAACTTTCTATGGTGTACTTAGTAACTTGGCCTCGTACAGTCGCAAACTCCATGCCTACGGTTGATCCGCCAGCTAGTGTACCATCGGCTGATGGCCACCACCACACCGTGTATCCTAATAGCTCGCCGTTCCAAGACGATGGCGGCGGTGCCTATGATATTACAAAAATAACATAACAATACAATTTTTACTTAAATAATTTCGATCGCATTAAATTTAAAATTGTGTATTGTTTATTACGGTGAGTATATTCAATATTATATTGAATTGAGTGCATTTCGATTGATGCCATGTCAATGAACTTGAAGTCAATTTCGAGTTACGCGGTAGGCCTGCTGAGCAAAAGATACGTCTCTAAGAATATAAAATAGGATTTGAAAATTACGTATATAAAATAGGATTAAAAAATATTACGTTACATTCCAAAAAATTGCTAAACATTTACATTGAATTCGTAATACTCAATATTAATTAAAGGTAATACGTATTTGGTTTCAGCAAGCATCAAAAATATTTTTACGTCCATATATACAGGCCTTAACTACAAGATACGAATTTCATTTCATGAATTTACTATGGTTGATTGTAGTTGTAGGTAGGTCTTAATTCCAAAAAATCGTTACTTGTATAGTTTTTTATGCCTAGCTCAGTCATCTGAAGTGGAGTGTGATAACTGTAATCGATGGACACAGTACTGGTAGTGCTGACGAATATTTGGCAGTAAGGCTTCCTAACCCCACAGTTCAATATGAATGTGTATTTGTAGCAAAGTGTACTCTTTTAAGTAATACCTGCCACACCAGTTCAATAGTCGATGGTCTCGGCGCAGATGCTCGAAGACTAAGAGGTGAGCGCGCTGGTGGCTCGTGTAACGTCACAGCGAGCAACGCTCGAGTGTGGGCAGACGCAAATTGTGCCGTCAACGTACGCGCACGGACTAAATAAGCTGTTGCTGGTTCTAATCCTGATATTGTAGCACCTTCAGTTCTGCGAGAAAGGAGGTATTTATTAAGTTGTAACAATATACTAAGGAGATTTAAAATTTCGCTCATTCATATTATGTCAATGATTATTATAAAAACGGCTCATTCAATGTCACAGCAAGCAATGATCGAGTACGTAAATGCATCTGTGCTAGCAGCGTACACGCACAGACTAAACAAGCTGTAGCTGGTTTTGATATTGTAGCGCCTTCAGTTTTATGTGAAAGGGTTTTAATTAAAAAAAATCAAAATGTTCATATATGTAAACAATTATTGTAAAAGAAGAAAATTTCTACTAAATGGCACGTGTACCATACCGTGTACGTAAATGTAACCTCTACTATTAGTACATCTACGGATTAAATTATTTAGTTCTATGAGAAAGGAAGGACTTATTTCGTTGTAATAAGGAGTACCAATATGTCGTTCCAATATGATAATAAGCATTGTGAATGAAGAAGGTCCCTACTGAATGGCTTGTGTTACATTGTTTGTTTGAGTGCGAGTATACGCAGCCGCAAACTGTGCTGTCAATATACACATACGGACTTAATGAGCATTTGCTGGCTGTGACATGGTGAAAAATAAGTAAGTTTTATTAAAACGTTTAAAATTACTTTCAAAGATGACAGTAAACGAAGATGCATTTATAGAATTGTTTGCAATACAAATAACTTAGATTGTAATAAATAAGAAGAAATAAACATTATTCGAACTTGTGTCTTTCATTTTCAAATAATGGTTCATTAGCTAGGTCAATCTAAGTCATCATAGCACTTGCACAAAATTTCGTTAGTAATTTTTTTATGAATTGGAGTATAAAATTTTACCTAAAATATTTATTTATTTATTCATTTTGGGAAACAACAGCATTGAGTTACACATGAATATATACATAATTCTTATTTACACAACCAGCTATTACAAATAATAATATCATGTAAATTTTACCCTTCGAGCTAATTCACTAATTTACATAAAGCTAATTTACTATGGTCAGAAATAAAATACACTCAAAGTTACAAAAATACCTGTACAACAATAAGAATTATGAACTACCCAAAAGTAAATTGGAATAAATGCTTTGTTCGTTGTGTCGAAGTTAAAGAAATTCATTAAGATTTTGTAAACGGCTGATGGTAATTCGAAAATTTTCTTAATATTATTAGTAAGGTTTGATATTGTTTCTTTTTTCCGAAGCGTATGGCTAGAACATAAAAATATACACAAATGCTCACTATATTAGTATTGTTTTAAGATTTATATATATTGATCTAAAAAAATTATAAAATCAGACTTGATAAAAAATACATACTCAGCGTAAGCATCGACTTGGTGCATCGCAACAGACACGTTTTGCGTGAATGCGTCCCGCCAAGAATCCGCTGTATTTGAATCATGCTTTCTATACTGCACCACGTAACCAAGAACTGGGGAGTTCCCATCGTAAGGCCGTCGCCACTGCAACACCACTGAACGTGAAGAAGTTTCCTTCACTCTGAAACCCGATGGTGGCTCCGGTGGTTCTGTTTAAAACAAATTAAAACAATAAAAACATCAACGCTTCTTTTAAAATATTTAATAGGACAGGTGCAATTTTGTGCACTTTTGCTTATATATTGTTATTATGATATATAAAAAAATATGTTATCTTGGTCGTGATACTTCAGTTTATGTTCATCTAGTGAATTTTTAACAGAGTTTCCAACTAAATCGATTATATTTCGGCTTGTTTGCTTAAAACTGATCCTCAACAAGGATTTGGTAAAACTTTAAGGGTTTGTGTACGTATAATAAATTTAAACAACTCTTGTAATCTCATGTTTACTTAATACTTTCTGAAATGTAAAACAAACATTTACCTTGTACTGCTAGATGTACAAAGTGATCGGATCGGCCGTACGGATTAGTTGCTTGGCATCTGTAAACACCGGAATCTCTCCTATCTGCTCGCTCTATGACTAATTCACTCCTCAATCCTTCTGCACTTCGAGTCTCTGATATGCTCATTCTATAACAAATTTTGTTCACACCCTAGTTAAATTCTTAAACGGGTTCTAAAGTTAAAGTCAGAATTGGGCGTTTTGAATCCATGGCAGGGTTCGTGGTCATCTGCAGGCGCTTGATCGTTTTCAATCTAATTTAATTGTATTTGACTGCAAAGTGGAAGACCAGCAACTTTGTAGACATTACATATTATGGTTTTTTAATGTGATTGCGTACCAATATTGCGATTGAAATAATATTGTGTTACGTTCCATATTTGGTTGGTTAAAGGAATTTCTTCATGAGACTATATTTCTTTGGAGTATCATTTGAAAATTGTTTTCGAAAGAAATAGAAATTGTAAACATTTTCGTCTCAATCAGTTCAATCAACATAACAATGTAGAGAAGTTTATACAATCAATTTCAACTGTATCTTCTCTAAATTATTAACACTTAGGTAGAAGAAATAATAATTTGGTTAAGCCATTAACTTTTTATCAATTAATATTGAAAAGAAAAATACGATAAACTACACCTACTAGTTAATTAAAAACTTTTTGTTGTAAAGATTCATTCGAAAACTACTCGCCTGTAATCGGAATTAGGTAATGCTCGTCCTGAATGACTCCACGTCGTAGACAACGGACTATCACCTCTAGCCACACACGCCAGTCGGACAGAGTCACCCAGCTTCGCTGTTACGTTCACCGATGGGGATTCAAATCTTGCAGGTTCTAAATAGAAAATTGAAATGTATATAAAATTGTTCTCGAAATCATTGCACAGTTTATGGTTTCTAACAAATCTTGCAGGTTCTCCATAGAAGATGTTACAGAGAATATTTGAATACTGGAGAATATTTATTTACAGAGAAATATATTGCAAAACCGGATACTTTATATTAAGCGGAAACTAAATTTGCTAAATGCCTTGTATGAAATTTAATTAAAGTTGTATAATTGTCTAAGTGTTCAAAGATTTTCAGCCAAGAACGTATTTTAGCAACAAGATTTAGTTTTTTTTTATAGTCTCCGTGACCTCGTTACTTGCACGCTGATTTCAAAATGTCGCCATCTCAGAGGTCCCGGGTTTTAATTCTTGATCGGATGAATGTAGAAAATTAACTTTTTTATATTGTCAAGAGTCTGCGTAACATCTTACCTTCTTTATTCCAATGTTTATTCCAATTTAATATTTATGTAGTTTACGACTAATACAAATCGATATCAAAATATACTGTTCATACAATAAATAATATAAGCATTGCATATCTGCGTATTTAATGATAATTTCAACTAGATACATTTGTAAATGCAGATGGACAGATTGGTGGACAAAAACCTTTTGAAATATGGAACCTAAAATAGTACATTTCAAATAAACCTTCATTAGAGATTTACTTCCAAGAATTATTTAAGACATTGGACACATATATATCAACCAATACCACACGATTAGAATTAATTACCTTGCCCCTGTTTGCTCTTTAAACAAAGTTCAATAGATATATTTACCATTGACGTGTATATTGAGAGTTTTGGACAAAGGTGGAGTCACGCCGTTGTCAGCCCTACAGCGATATTTCCCAGAATGTTCGGCTTTCGCAGAGTCTAATCTTAGAGATCCATTTGTTAATACCACCGGGTCTGAAACTCCACCTAATGTACTTTCCGTATTGCCTACAAATATTAAAGCTGTATTAGAAACCAACACAATGAAATTCAAGTATTAACATACATAGTCTGTATACCTATATAAAATTTAAATGGCTGACTCTCTAACAATAAGCTATTTCAGCAAATTATTAGTATTAAGAAATTATTTTGTCATCATTTTTATATTTAGCTATTTACAAAAGTAGCAGCATATAGATACCTTTTTTATCATAAACCTAAAAAAGTTTACCCGGATCTTGACAAAACATAATTTCGTTAATAAATTGACCAGTTTTAGAAATTGGAACCCTAAATAGTGAGCTGACTTGTGCTAGCAAGCTAGTATCTAATAGAAAATTGGCACGTACAAAGAGGATAAATATAAAGTAAAAAACGAAAATAGATGTATTAGTATAGGTTTGCTATCCTAGATTGAGAATCCAGTCTCTCCCCGACATAAACTGTTAAAATAAATATTCCCAAGTTAATGAAATAAAAGATGAATTGAAAGTTGATACTCTGAAATTCTACGTTCTTTTCTCGTTCTACTGTCCTCATACTGAA
This sequence comes from Diatraea saccharalis, assembly GCA_918026875.4. NCBI lineage: Eukaryota > Metazoa > Arthropoda > Insecta > Lepidoptera > Crambidae > Diatraea > Diatraea saccharalis. The sequence continues at coordinate 27,090,472 of OU893333.1, read as the reverse complement.
CAATTTTCCTCTGTGGTCCTGAGTGACTCTTCGACGTAGACATATTAATGAAAACTATAAAAATTATCTAAACTCACCAGAAAATTTGGTCCAGTATATAGCCGGTGTAGGATGTCCTCTCGCCTCACAGCTCACAGTAAGAGATCCATTTAGAAGCACAGACGCATCAGTGGGTTCGATTTGCCAAAATGGAGGCACTAAAATTATATTTAATATTAGATACAAAAACACATGCCATTCACTTGGAATATTTTATATGACATAAGTTCTTTATGAAATTCGTAAGTTTTTATTGTTTGAAATAATCCAACCAGTACTTAATGGTGATAAGCTATTGAGAAGTATTCAATAATTGATTCATGCTTGAACCTAATATGTAAAATCTAAGGGGTCAGTGCATATCTGACGGAAGATGCGTCGCGTATCGTCTGTCGCAAAACGTCATAACTAGCAAATATCTATATTAATATTATAAAATAGTTATTTAAGATACGACTGCGGAAAGTAAGGTTTTACGAATAAGGGCCAAATTGAAAATACGAGCGTAGCGAGGGTTTTCATTGGCACGAATTCGAAAAACCTTTTACGCTCAAGTTTCTTACGACATTTTTCAATGCTTTTTGCGAGGAAATAAAACAAATATATAGGTTAATAAAACTAAGTATGTATTAAAGGTAAAAATTATTTGTTAAAATTAAACGTGATATTTGAACATGTTTTCGTATCATACATTTTTATTTGAAAATATTCGTTCTAGGCTCCTTGAAATACTTTTGCCTCTAAAGTTTGACATATTTTCATCATTTTTTTTTAATTTCTATGGTGCTCGGCCAAAAAAAAAATTAAAAAAATACTTTTAAGAACGTGTGCAGTAAAGGATTTCAGTATATTTTTATTTAACACGTGTTTAAATACTCACTTTCGGTGTTTACAATGGATTAAAAAAATAGCGCTTTATGAGCAACTGCATTGAAAAAGATATTATAATGCATATGAAAATTTACCTTCGCTAAGCTACATCATATGCCGGTGATATAGGCTACAATTTCGGGCGAAGTAGCGGGAAATATCTAGTATGACTATGAGACATTAATTAACCATGCTCACATTGACGGATCGCATAATAACGCCTATTTGCGTGAGACGCTTGAAGGTTCTTCCGTAAGATTTGCTTCGACCCTAACACGGCTTTCACCCTAACATAGCTTTTAAAAAAGGGAATCAGAAAGACGAGTAAATAATTTTGATTAGAACATAATGATTAACTATAGTCTTAAAACAATATCACGTGTAATGTATATGGCAAATATTTTAGAGAACTAACCTTTGATAGCTAATTCAGCGGAAGTATTGGCCTTGCCAGCAGTATTGGTGACTACACAAGTATACACACCACTATGAGCTGCAGTCAATGTTTTGAATATGAGCATACTATAAAATTCAGCACCTCGCTCTTCTACCTAAAATGTAACAATACTTTATTTTATAAATAAAAAAATGTTGAAAATTGAAACGACAATCTCATTCATTAACGAGACGATAGCTCTACCGATTATATTACCAGAGATTTTTATTGAACTGACTATTTTTGAGGTATTTAGTTGTTTTTGTGCGCGTACCACCATTAATTACACAATTCATCTAAAAAAAACTATTGATATATAACTTAAACTATAATATATATAACTAAATGTGTGAACTCTGGTTTAAGAGCATATTTTAACGATATTTAGGTAATGATTATGTAAATATGAGTCTTTTTTTCTACTTTTGATTGAGGTAAAAATGTGTTAATATTATAAAATTTGTATTCTTTATTTTACTTCTTCTTTTTTTAATATTTATCTTATACCCATAACAAAATTAAACATGTTCTCATTTCACTTCACATTTACCACTCATCTTCCATCACATTTTTTGTATATACTTTCGTGTATATCAGCAATATAGCTTTTCGAATGTATATTTGTAACATTATAATTATAACATTATTTATAATTATAACAATACTGTTTCGATTAATTTAACTTCGGTTGTTCCTAATTTTATAAGGATTTAGAAGGAGATATTTACCTGAAGTATGCTGGATATTGGCATTTGATCCTTAAGCCAAGAGAAATACACAGGCATGTCGCCTGACGTCACACTACATGTAAGTTGTGCTCTGTCTCCAGCCCTTAGACCAGGCGGAAACACAACTGGGGAGAGAACTGGTGGCGACACAACAGTGATCAGCACCTAGTGGATTTGATCTCGATTAAATGATAGGAATTTTGATCGTTTTTATAAAAACATTGCATTTTCGATATCTCATTAAATTGATCCAACTGGAAATCGAGTGCGACATGTCTCGAATCGAGAGAGTCACTTATAGAGGTCGTTGAATAAACATCGATATTTCTAAAGAATCTTCTGATAAATTTATATTTTGTACTAAAATGTGCCCAGAATGCACATTTTAGTAGTTAAAATTATCATACAAAATACATTATTACGACCTTATCCCTCGAGAGATAAGGCCAAATATAAGAGAGCTTCACATGACATACAAAATTATAATTAAGAATATTGACACAGAGTTATGCCTACATGGAACTACATTTATCAGATTCCATACCCAACGTTTTCACGGAATTATTAAGCTTCTGCCACCTATTAAGCTCCTGTTACTAACAACTCAGGTTACTACTAACATATACCCATTCTGTTTAGCTTCAATTGAATATATCCTTATATAAAATAGTAGACCTTTCCAGAATATTTTATTCAGTGATTCTGTTACACATACATGCTCCCAAGACAAGACCAAGCTGATCCAATATGTAATTTCGTATAGTTGACCAAAACTTATTTCTCGCTTCATTTGTTACAAAACTGGTGGACGCCAAGGGACTATATAGCTGCGCTCAGTGAACTGATATGATATAGATTCTTATTATACTCGTATGCCTAAATAAATAAAAATGTTTGGTGTATAATAGGAGACAGAATAGGATCTAAGTGCCTTTATTCAAATAAACCCAACTTGATGTTTGTATTTTAAGATATATACCTTTAATGAAAATAAATCTGTATTATTAATAATTTTAATATCGCACTTTCAAAGCCGAACTGTTGGGTAAATTTTAAGTATTTCATTTTAACGCCATAACCTATTAATTTCATCTAATCCTTCATTAGGATAATAAGATAAATTAATGTATAAGTAGTTACCACAAATAAGATCAAATTGGTTGAAGTAACATAAACTCTTCATAAAGTTTAAGTGTTAAACACAAATTTCAGCTCAAATTAAAATTGAATAACAAGACCCACTCTAAAACATTGTCCAAATCATAGAAGAACCCCAAGTAAAAAATAAATTGCATTATAGTAAAGAGGTCACTATTTATGACCCTCTAGTTATATAGTTCGTAATCGTACCTCCCTTTTAGCCAGTTCTCCACCAGGTGTGAGCACAGAACAGGTCCAAGTTCCTCTATCTCTGTTCTTATCCACGTTGGTGATGACGAGCTGGCCGTCCGCTTGCTGGTATCGTGGGTCGTTGCCTGCCCCACCTTCCCATTTTACTGATCTGACATAAGGCACATCAAAAAAAAACATAAGCAAGACGTAACCAGATAAATTATTGAACCTTGCAATGAATGTTATCTGCATTTACTCGTAAAATAACATAGTTTCACTAACTAGAATTTAATTGAGTATCCTATCGCAATCAATTTTTTACTTAAAATGACATTCCATACACTCACTTTCAATTTGATGTACTATTTTGTTATCATAATAAACATTTTTGTTAAAATAAAATATACTCAAAGTTACAATAATCACAAGAAAAGTGTAAAGACAAAGCTGAGAAAACAATGAAAATGTATTAGTGATTACAAAAAACTCTTAAAAGAAGTACATACAAATTACATTTATAATAAAAAGGGATCAACATTACCAAAAACCTCAAGATATGTTATACTTTAATCCAATAAAGATAAAACATCAATAAAAGCTTTATTTGCCATCAACTTTCAAGAAGTTATAAGAATTTAACATAAAAAATTACGATGTTAGGAAAGTTGCGGGCATTACACAACTTTGTATACGTGCCACGAAAACTTCCAAAGTAATGTTATTTTCATGTTGCCGGTGAAAAATTAATGAACGAAAAAGTCGAGTTGATGGAAAACAAAAGCGAATGATTTACGCTTCTATCAAAACTGTCGTCCACTCTGATATATGGCACAAAAAACTTTGGACCAATCAATTGTTCGTTTTCCTCTGATTTGTTTTGTTCGAATTTCTATTTGTTCGCAGACTGAGCTCTATAAATAAATGAAAGATAGGTTTTCCGATAAGCTTTTGTATTGTACTCACTCAATGGGAAATCCGTAATAAGGACACCAGATTGTGACGTCAGAACCAGCTACGGCTTTCACAGGTACCATAGACCGAATATAAGGTGGGCCTATAAATAATTGGTTTTGTAGTTGACGCTGTTGAATCTTATTGCCTACTGGTTAGTTATCAAAAGATACAATCTGAGAACTCACATTTAAAGGTATAAATTTTAGAGAAACAAATTTTATACAAATGAACGTCTAAATATCGTTTTTAATCTTGATTTAATAGATATTAATAATCTTAATAGATAATTATTTTATATATAATTAAAACATCTATTATATTTTCACTATATAGATAATATGATGTATAGTTTGAGATATAAATTTTTGCAAACGCTGATTAGAATAATCACTAAGATGTAGAAAACTAAAACTCTATTTAATTTCTATTCTTTATGATTTTTCAAAATTATACCAAATGTAAAACAATAATAACCAAGTAAGCATGGTCTTATAGGCCTTTTCTATTACGAACAGCATGGAATAAATGGGAAATATGCTAGTATACTAACCCAGTGCAGATTTTTGGAACTGCAAATGTAATCGAGACATTGATGTGCCTGACGAATAACGGAGGAGCTCGAGATAACTAATTTTGGTAAACAATTTGATGGCTCTTATTGCACTGCCTACACCACCGTATAGTAGCAGCAGGGAGAGGACAGTACCTCAGTGAAAACAGTATCACGAATATGCTGTGCTAGAAAGAGTAAGAGTTTTATCAACCACCGAAAGCTTTCCATTGATGTAGACAGACTATCTCTAGTCTTGTAAGGGTTTGCCGTACAACCGTTTATTTTGTCCTAGGTTTCAGCATGCAAACTTTTTGTCTCTGATCTTCAACAACATCATTTCTTTTTACTATTCACTTTTCGTAACTTGAAATTTTGACTAATCCAATAAGCTCTTTATGAATGTCAGTTCATACAAATTCATTGGGTGTTTACATGTTATTGTAATCGTATAAATTTAAATATAAAATTGTATAATAATGAAGTTATTATTAAAATAGAAAATTTTCATCTAAAAGTATATCTTGAAATAACGTCCAAGATTTTATATTACAGGAACCCCAAAAAGGGGTATGTATTTGTTCTACTTAGCAATTGTAATTTTATATTTAGGTTAACATACGAACTGTTTTTATATTCATTTTTGTTTGTTACAGTATTTTCTTTGCCGTTACTTCATCACCATAAAATAAAATCAATTCTCAAGCTTAGTCAGCCTTTTTGTTAATTCGCCCAAGCATCGTCACAGTCTGTATAACTTAATAAAGCTTTCTTTCTAGTACAACACAAATGAGCCACTTTTCCCTTCTTAGCCTGACTAGTCTGTGGATATGTTTTCTTCAAACTTTTGTTACGTAAATAAAAATAAAAAGAATCTGTTATACAAAAAATTTGCCGTTGCCACATATTGGCATCATTTTCCATACAATAAATTTCGATGCTGGAATATTGAACCATCGCCAAATCTGAACGGTATCGTCATTATTGTTAATGTATCGGATAACATCTGTACATTATCAGAAGATATAATGTCGAACAACTTGTTTATAATTCAACATTTTATATGCATTTAGTGCATGTAATGTATACTATATTATATTTGTGGTCTTACTAACATTTCTGAATTGATTTAAGTAATACAGATCAAACTGACTAATATTACTAAACTATTTTCAGTGTACCTTAATATACCATGTACAAGCACGAAATAAATTATCTACTATGGGCATAACATCAGTTTGAACGGGTGCTATGCCTACAATACCCGCTTACAAATGTTCCATGCTTGTTCGTGCTCGGCACGCTCCTGTGTTGATCGGTAGGTCTTATCTTTCACATTATTTCAAGATTTATATGATTGTTAGTATTATCCGTCTATTGTTCTATATTTTCATTAGTCAATAAAGTTCCGTAAGTGTGTGGAAGTCATATTACTATCTTCGTGTTTACCTAAGTATGTCGTTCATTTTCGTGACAATGCTAAATAAAACAACTAGATTTAAGAAGATCTTACTTCTCTAAACACAAATCTAAACTAAACCTGTATTTAAAAAATTCACCTATTTAAAATTCAGTTCCAAATTTCACGAACATCTATAGCAAGATAAAAAAAGTTCATAAAAGAGCTCAATAGTGGTGAGGGCGTTTTTGCTACGATTGTGTCCAAAATTTATTATCTCGAGTTCTTTCAGAAGGCTTCATCTGTCTGACAATCTTTACTGGGTCTGTAGAGTTATATTAAGGATGGTAAATACACTACTTATTTAATTACATTTTCCAGGTTTTCGCTTACCGTAAACATTAAGTCTTGCAGCATGAGCGACAGTGCCGTGGGCGTTGCTCGCACGACATTCGTAGCGACCTCCTTGCTCCACGCGGGCACTGCTCAGGGATAAAGTCGACAGTACGTAGATGCTGCTAGTACCTATACCAGCTGGACTGTTCTCCCGGCCCTCTGTTATAGTGGCTCTGTTGACGTAATAACGTAGCTTAGATCTTAAGTACTGCCTTCAAAATAACTCCAAAAAGGTTTGTGTGTGTTTTAGAATACTTCTCGTTTCGCTTCTGATTTATATTTCATCAAATAAACTCAGATCCTGATTCAAATAGAGTCCAGTAGCTTTGAATTTGTGTTCGTCCAACTCAAATTTCTATCATGGCGAATTTTAGAATTATTGGTAGTCAACACTTACCTCAATTGTCAACTACGAACTTCTATATGAAAAATGAACTATCTAATATTATTTTCTTTACTTTATCAAATGTGCTTTATATTTACGGCTTCATATTAGATCCCTTGCTGGGTAGACAGTTTCTGTATTTTATCAAATATGCAGGCAAAATCAAAGTCACCTGGATCAATATCTATTGTTAGGCTAACTTATTGAGACAGATATAAATAGGTTCGCGATGAGACGTCCTACATTTTGCTGGCGGCGTTTAGATCTGCGATGCCAAGTGCATTCGAGTAGAAATTCGCGAAGTGTTAAATGATAGAGTGAATGGAGAGCTTTAACGAATCCCGAATCTCAGTAGAGCTTTAAAGTTCCTACATTATGAAAAAAATATACTTTATTTAAATATTATGTTAACATTGCCAAATATATTTAAAGGGTTAAGGGTTTTGTTTATTTGAATTAACACATAAATAAAAGAAAAATTAATACATACCGAATGCGGATCAATAAGAGATGTTTTTTGTTTTATTTAAAGAACCCTTTTATATGTTACAAAGTTACGCAATGATAGCCTTGTAGTGCAAGCGATTGGTATTTTTTTCTTAAATTTATATAATGTTTGTATTTGACAAACCATATTTTGCTTACTAGACAAGAAAAAAAATATATATCCCGTGCCATTTTAGATTTACGTCTAAAATGCATGTAAAGGCGCACCCTTGCCAACTGCAGTGCCGGTTTGAACAATTGCGCCAAAACAGAGTTTTAGTGCCAAATCAAGATGTATTATTGTGTACACGGCACACAATAACATATCTTGAATGTACAAGAAATGGTATTTGTGATGGCAATATTATTTTAAGCGATGTTTCAATAGTAGGTTGTTGTACAATGTGCTAAAATTATCAATTATTGCGAGGTAGTTTGATTTCCGAGTTAGGGAGTAAAGAGAAACTCCCTAGCTCGGAAGCCCAAGCACTTTCAATTATATTTGAACAGCACTTTTTTCAGATAAAATGCCTTTTTAACTTCGTTTTAATACGCTATAATGACGTACTTTTTAAGCAACTATTATATTTTCGTTCCAAAAATGTAATTTTCGGAGAGGTTGACATCGGGATCAAGTTTTTATATGAAGTTTGTGATTTTCCAAGTTAGAACACGCTCATGGCAAAACGAATCAGAAGATGAAAGTTGAAACTGTTCATATATACAGGGTTAGTTCTCGAATAGTACACATTTTTTAATACGTTTAGTATATATCATTAACACATTTTATTTACATTTTTTTCGTAATTACTTATTACAATTTAATATGTATTAAACAAATGTTTCCCGGTTAAAGAATAATAATAAGTAACATTCCAATAACTTACCTAAAATACAAATTTAATGAGTAACGAATACAAAATCAAAATTAAGTTCCGGTATTGATTACCTGGAACTTAATTAAATAAATTTCTTGAAAATATATTTAGCCATGGTGAAACGTGGTCGGACTAAAACAGGATTGCCGTCTGTTGCTTCAGAATCGAACGCGATACGTTCACATTGAAGTATTTGGTATCACCCGATACACATTCAAGTATTTGTTACCACCCGATGGAGTATTTGTTATCATATGACTCACCCGTGGTGACTAGGTATTGGTAGATCATCCAGGAGCCACCTCAGTCTTGGCGGTGGTTCTCCCACTGCTGAGCACTTAAGCGCAACTTGGGCACCGGGCTGCACAGCTTGCTCAATAAATGTGTACACCAGTTCGGGTCTTGAATCTGTTCAAAAATATGTCTTGTTTTAAATTCACATTTTGCGTAGTTTGAGCAAAATTGAAATAAGTTTTTATTTTATTCAAAATATTATAGCGCCATGCTTATAAAGTTGGATTCGATTTACGTTCAACTGTGTATATATACTTTCAGTACATACAAGCAAAAGCTTAAATATTTTTACTTTTTTTATTATATCATGAAAGTGTTTAAAACACAACTATCATGCTATCTTGGGTAATCTCCCATACTAGTTTTAGAATGAAATCATTATTTAATGTGGTAAAAACATAATCTTATTTAAATCTTATTTTTTGATACTCATTTCATGACAGAGTCAAAATACTAAGCCGCCATCTTGGGAGTACCCTCATATTAGATTCAAAATCATGTAATATAATTTATGTATAGCCGTAACACTAGACCTTTATACAAAATTTCAGTTTGCTTAAAAATTCAGTTGCAAGATTTGGCAAACATAAACCAGAATAAATTTAAGCTTTTTAAAGTTTTAAAATTATTAAGATATTTTATACTAATAATAATATTCATTTAGATATACACTAAGAAATGGGTATCCATGAAATAACACACTACTCGAAATCATAGTTGTTTGTAATGTCCACTATATTAAAATGTCAACACTAATTAATGTAGTTAATAAATACTAAATTGTACTTCGTACATTAAAACTGCGTAAAATGAATGTACCACGTGTCTGACGAGCCAAAGATCTGAATAAACATGCATTCACCAAGGCCGTACACTGACTGAGCTTATGTGATGCCATTCCATAATAATTTAAATTTACACGCAACACCCAAAAATCAACAAGTCATTCATATTAGATACATTTAAGAAAAATAGCATTTACACAAGGATATTTTAAAAAGAGGTACGGTACATATAAATTAAAGTATAAAATATATACTCGTTTTGTCGCAAATAAACTATTACAGTGTTATTACAAAAAAGATAAACATGCGTTGAACACGTGTTTAAAAATTGTTCTATTTGAGCATTGGTTAAGGCAAAACAATCCTTAAACATTGTTTAAAATTTAAACACATGTCATGTTGACACATGATATGTTGTTTATGGAGTATCTTACCTTTCACAATATTTCACTATAGTTTTGACTTTGATAAGTCTTTGAATTTAAATTAAAAATGATAATTTTAGATTAAATATTTTCATTTACAAAAATGATTAACTAGTGTTTAAAAAGTTTCTTTTTACGTCTAAAATTTATTATAAGTTTGTATACAGCGTGCATAGAATTGAACGTGTATGAACGAATGAAAGCCAGTAGTACGAATGTTTCTTTACTTAGACAATGTTTAAAAATGAATTTGTAATAGGGAAAATTAGACATCATTTTAAACAGAGTTTATATTCATAAACACAGTTTAGATAAACACACGGTAAAATACTGTTTAACGTCTCTTTTGTAATAACACTGTTAGTATTTTGATATAAATAATTCTTAACTTCAATATATTATACGTTAACGTTATGTTACGTTTTCTTTCGCGAGTCACGTGATTCGGTTACGTATAAGTATGGTAAATAATAAATGTAATATTTCTTACAGTGGTTTTCAAACTTTGTGGCGATGGAGCGCTTTTGATTATTAAATTAATTTGATTATTAAATTACATAAATACGAAAAAAATCTGTTGCAAAATTATAATTCTACAATGATATTTATTACACGAAAGGTGATTTCTCAACACAAAAGTGGCATGGCATAATATAAGTCCGGTCTGTTTGCCCCCTTATTTACATGGAAACTATAAGAAACACTCACCTGCCAACCGCTTTAACCGTATTCGTTTGAACGGACGGTACCCGCTGCTTTTCTCTCCTAATGAGCACCACATAACTAAAAATATAAAAGGGTTTAAAATACTCAGTAACAAGCAAAGTTCAACAAACGATAAACAAATCATAAGATGAAAATACCTTTTTTATACTTTTGAAATTTAATATATTTCGAATATTCGTTTCTAATTTACTTAGATTATTACATAAAAGATTTTTTTAAGATATATTATTTTAATTTTGTTTCGTAATAAACAGTAATAATTAATATATGGTGTGAATAGAAAAATCAACATAAATTATGAAGCCTTTAAATAAAAATTATTTATTGGATTTTGGAATATAATTTTTATATTTTGGTTGCTGGGAAAAGTTGTTCTACTCTAATAGAATATATAGCTATGTAAAGAAAGGGTGCAAAGGTCACTGACCCAGCTAATTGATTTGTATATATAATTTTCTTTCTGCTATGTTTATATTGTGTCGTGTTCGTTCGTTCCAGATTTATTATATACTATTTTTAACTGTAAATTGTTAAAATGTTAATATAATTGGTCTTATATTAAAACGAGTACTAAAATTAATAGTACTTCGTTTAAACAATTGACAATGGCAAATGAGAAAACATCAAATCAATATGTGTTAACTTATTCTGGTCGAATTATAATTTAAACTTCGTGCTAAAGTTAGTCATCGTTTTATAATAAGACGGTATAGGTAGATAGAAAAATAAATAACACTTTATTTTTAACACCAAACACAAAAAAATTCGTAGAACAAAAAAAAAATTACTTAAGTTATATGTCACAATTGGCGATCTTATCACTATACAGCGATCTCTTCCAGCAACCATTGGATATAATATATATTAAAATACATATTATCCAAATTAATAAAGCAAACATATTTAAAGTATTATTTGAATGATTAATTTACTGTTTTAATTTTTAAGTTGCTTTTAAATAATTGTTATATTTTAACGGTTTGGCGAATGTTTTTATGTGCGTACGCGTATTAATTCATATGCTGCTATTTATTATGCGACTTATTTCATTATATTTTGTAATTACGTATTTTAATTTCCAATTTAATTTATTTGTTTAATCTAATTTTATTCATTATAAGCTTATGATTGTGTATATGAGTGTCTTCTTCTTCTTTTTAATTAATAGCTTGCCCTTGTAGATTCCGCCAGAATCCAGTGTTTCTCTTAGTTTAATTAACGCTTGAAATGAATGACTTATTATTATTATCGTCTGTCAAAGAAAAAACGAATAAACTAATGTGGTAGGCACATTCCTTTACGCGCATTTTAAACGAGTCTAATGTCTGCAAGATATATTTACTGGGAGAGAATTCCAAGAAACACAGCCCAAACAAAAAGATAGGATATTACGAATACACTATAAAACTGATCATTGCCCGTTTCAGTATACAGTGGATGTACTAGTATATAAAAGTACATAGTTATTGTACATTTACCAGTGACGGTGGCACGTTGAAAAATTCACCCAGGTTCACGTTTTACTGTTCGTGTTCGTACCGAATTTATAAGGCAGTAAATTGTACAAAAAAGGAAAAAAAAATTTTTACAGCCACGTGAACTGACGCGATAAACAAGAGCGCGTCGACTTATCTTTATGTGAAAACAAAGTTATGTCCTTTTTAGATATTTTATATTACCTATTGGACACATTTTATAGCAAAATTAACAAAGCCTTTAATATAAGAAACTATTACAGTTCTATTAATAAACAAGGTTTAGCATTAGAGTCAATTTAGGCTAAAATTGCAATTTTAATATTAGTCCAAATTCATATTATACAGAGAATAAGCAAACCTACTGCCTTCTAGGAGTAAATATTAGTCCCGTAGAACCCCTTACTAGGTTAAACTTTGCTAAGCCTAGTTTAATAATATGAATTTTGACAAATATTAAGTGCAGACTCCAACGTTACATAGTATTTCAGGTTTTGTTAGATAAAAATAACGGAAAGTATTTCAACGGCCTCCAAAAAAGGTGAAGCTCCTCTATTTGATTATTTGTTTAAGTTCTGTAGACCAATTCTTAAAATTCAACTAGTGCAAATAGTGTAGATTTATGTCAATAGAATCTACACTATTTGCATTTTGCCCTTGTACTATCTGCCTAGTCGAATATAATTATATATCTGTCATCATTGATTTGTGAGGAAGACATAGCACTAATAATATTAGACTTTAAATACAGAGTGCAATGGCAAAATGTAGGCACTTGAGATTCTATTGAGATGCGAATGTTATGTAAACATTAGGAGAACCGGTCTACTGGTATCGACATTAAAGTTGTTTCACACAAAATTAAAATTGTAAAAATGTTATACCTAAAAATTTTGGAATTCAGACGACCATAGCCGAATGATCCACGCGCTGGATTTTGGTTTTTCGAGATCCCGGATTCGATCCTGGTCGGGTCAGTATAGAAAATTGACTTTTCTATATTGTCCTTTGTCTCGGGTCTACTCGGGTATTGTAGTATCATCTCAGATACTCCATAATACGGGGGCTTTAGTTGCTACTCATCTTGGAATCTGAGTAATGTATGTGATATTATTTAATAATAATTTTGTTAGCAGCATATTAGAATTAGTCATTTATTTAACAAAAGTTGAAGTTAATAGTCAACCTTTTGAATAGTACAAGACATATTATAAATGTATTAAGTTACTACCTTGAACCGTATTATACTGAAATCGTCGCTGAACATGTCTTTATAATATTATAAGAATATCTAAGTGTGTTTTACAGTGGACTCCCATCTGCGCACAAATTTTATTAGTTATTTTTTAATTTTACTAATTTCAACAGATTGTATACATGTTTTATATTATCTTTGTAACGTGTTATATTGATTAACCATGATGTGAATAATGCTGTAAGCCCCTCAAAAAGAGTATAATTAAATCATTAACCTCCTTGCTCCTTTTTTGGGCAGTAGGGTAACAAAATAATAAAAAGGTAAAAATTGAAGAAATTGCTTTAACAGACGAAAATTTCAATAAACCTCTTTCGACGGAGTCCATTTGTGAATATTATTATAAACCGCAAGCCTGTTTCGATTTTTAAAGTCGATTATGGTTTTAAACTTGATGAAAAAAATGAATTATTTTTATGAATATGAATCTTTGATAATAATAAAACAAAAGTTATATTTAATAATAGGAAAATCAAACAACGTTACAAAAGAAATGCCTATGAAGCTAACTTCCTTATTGTCTCCTTTGACAATGTGATAAATTTTTGTGGAAATGTTTTGAAGCTAAATTTTATAACATTGATTTAATTGCCGCAGTACAAAATACAAAAATAGTTTTGTGAGTCAATACGGACGACGATTGGATAAAAAAAAATGAAATTCTAATTAGTCCATCAGTCAGATAGTAGAATAATATTAGACACATATTTTTTTACTTCCATATAACAAGATACAGCTTAGATAGTAGCCATTAAAGTTGAGGGGGGGCTCACTACGTCACAGTATTGTAAAAAATGTACAAAAGCGTGATCTCATGTGACATTTTAAGTCGATGTATCGCAGTTATGTAATTTTATAACATTGATTTAATTGCCGCAGTACAAAATACAAAAATAGTTTTGTGCGTCAATACGGACGACGATTGGATAAAAAAAAAAGAAATTCTAATTAGTCCATCATTCAGATAGTAGAATAATATTAGACACATATTTTTTTACTTCCATATAACAAGATACAGCTTAGATAGTAGCCATTAAAGTTGAGGGGGGGCTCACTACGTCACAGTATTGTAAAAAATGTACAAAAGCGTGACCTCATGTGACATTAGTCGACGATGTATCGCAGTTATGTAATAATTACGAAAAAATAAAAACACGTGTTTTATAATTTTTAACAATTTACGTGAAGGATTTTATATTATCATAAAACAAAAATTAGTCTAAATAAATTTTTAGGTAGAACATTGTACGTAATATGCCAGAGGATAAATAAAACATCCGACTCGACGTGAAAGTGATTCAATCCAGTTCTTGGAGCACATCCTACAAACAATTACACACTTTATCAGATAACAAAACATCGACATGGAGGGGAGGCGGATGTAGAAATAAGCAAGGCGTCCCCCCATCCACCCCCAACCCAACGAGATGGATGCTAGAGAGTAGTGCGAAACTATTCCAATTTGTAAAGTTCCATCTACCGAGGTCGGCGCTCTTCGTTTCCCAAAATGGACACGAAAAATCTATCAGCAATCTACAAAATTCAAAATGTCCACTTCGTTCACAACTTTAGCATGGACAGCTCTAATTAATCATAAGGTAAACGAAAATTCGACGAATTTTCACGAAGAGTGATTATAAATATAATAATGATAAATATAAGAAAACATCACATACCTACATTTCACAGATTCCAAGGGCCAAAGCCCACTTACACGAATTATGGAGTATAGTCATGATATATGATACAATGAACGTACCACAATACTCAGAATGGCGAAAATGAACCTCAGAGAAGGCGAAAATGCGACGAATCATCTGCCGAGTGTGAGAATAAATTTCATAAAATTCTCTGATCTGTGGCCTTAAGAGTGATAATATAGAAGTACCTACTCCATAGACTGTAATATCTACACATAAATTGGGTAAATTACTTTATAAACTTAACATAATTTAAAACTGACTAAGTATGCGTTAGCTCAGCATTTTGTTTAACAGTTTGAACAACTAAAATTTAGCAAATACATAACTAATTTATTGACTTTTATATGATTGGTCAAATCGTAGTAAGTTAATTCAATTAAAAATTAACATTATTCGTATTTAAACTTTTAATGCTAAGAATATATAAGTTAATCGATAAATTTATTCAATTTAATTTTTCTTGTGTTTTCATATCTAAACTATAAATTTATAAAGCAATATTTAAACTAATCCAATTCATCAGTGGAATGAAAAAACAGGCAGTGGGTCCATTACAATTGTCCATAGCGACCAAAAAACTAAAATTTTATAAATTGACTTTTGTCACAATTAAAAATGCATTAAAGTAAGTAATATTAACAAATACCAAATCAAAGCGTATATATTGTTTTCCGTGGTTATTTAAATTTATTATAATTGACCATTAGTCTCAGCAAATTAATTCTGCACACTGTGTTTTTGAGTCTCAGAAATAAAACCAATGGAAAGTGATATATGATCTTATTTATTAAAAATTATTAGACTAGCTGTTTTGCATGCGTATATTATAGCCTATGTCAATACAGTAGTAATCGATCCAGTAGTAGCCTATTCTATGCAAACAAGCAAACAATAAAGTCTTTCCTCTTCATAATATTAGTATAGACTAGCGACTTCTGACTTTGCAAAGATGTAATTTAAAAGATAAACTTCCATTTACATCTTTTTCCGAATTCTTAATGATCACTGTTGTTGTTTTGTTTCACATGTTACTTATACCCGGATTATGAATTGAGAATTTCAAGTTGAGCACGTTTCAAACCGTTTCAAGTTGAGCACTTTTCAAACCGTGGTTTAGCCATTTTAAAGGTCAATTAAACGGTTTTAATTACTGATAATTTTTTAATGATCAGTTGATAGCAATTTGATAAAACTACACACCGTAATATTACTCCAGCAGAGCGATTCTGTTAAAAAACTGAACTCGATTTTTAAATTCACTCATGTATCCGAATTCCCTTCGTATAGTGAAGAAATTCTATTGATTCCATTTTTTGTATTAAAACACAAAACCAAATTGATTGAATATACGTGTCTCGGATATATTATTACTATGTCATTTCGAAACTCACTTCACTTATGCCACGAAACGTTATTACCAATTCAAGGTTAAGCGGATGCTGCTTTTTGAAGTGAATTCGGTAATCATGAATTGGCCGTCAATATTTCGTTAATTAGTTCTTGAGTTATTGCATTCAGACAGACAAATGAGTGTGGAGGAGGATTGCATTTATAATAATATAAATAAAAAAAAAAATGTACATTCTTAGTTATTTGGAGCTTTTCTCGTGAATTAAGACAAAATGTATTTTCCATTTGTCTCGTTGTGATGCCTTATTTATTTTAATAAAAACATTTTATCTTCTTATTTTTTAAATCTAAGCAAATCCAACCTGGATTTGCACTCATCACATGTAATTTACTTACTGAAAAATAACTGCGCAGAATTTAAACTACAACAAACAAAGTTGTGCACTTAGTCATCTTAAAATATCAGACAAATGCTACTAAAACCGAAGAATCCGTAAAAATGTGTATTATTATATAATAAAAAGCACAATTTATTCTTCTTATTAAAAAAATATAAAACATTCAAAGCAAATAAGTTTAAATAGAAGGGCGGACGGCAAAACGCAAAAAATCACTCAGAAGGATGGACAGTGAAGGTTTAGTATTAGGGTCCGTTTCTATTTGATTCCGTACTCAACTTAAACATGATTTATTACAAATACTATAGAATCCAAATAATATAAAATAGATAAATGCAACGTAATCATTGATTGTGTTCCGTTTCAGCGAACGTAGACGTGCATCACCATCAAAACGGTTACATCAAACATTCAACGAACCGATCGATGAGTACGTGAGAGGCTGAAAAGATATCTCCTTGTACATTTTTACTATAAAATCTATCTCGACGAATACTCACCTATCTTTACATATAATTTTAGCAAATTGACGCGATCAAAATGAATGTTTTAAATCATAATTATTTATTTTTAGAAATTAACCTATTATCTTTTGTTAAAAAATATATATATTTCGCAGTGGCCGCAATCACTATACAGCCTTTACTTCTGTTTACTGTATTGTATTATAATCTGAAACGACGCAATAAATAATTCAAAACAAAAGTAGACCCTCCTAAGACCCTTTTCTTTACTTATTTTTGTTCGGCACTATTTGTGTCGCTGGGAAAGTTATAGACTTATTTCAACGCATTTTACACGATGATCGAATTCGAATTTATATCATTTATAAGTTTTAAAATTCTTCTCGTTCCTAACCCAGATATATCATCAACTCTATACTAAATATAATTATTTTATATTATTTTTGGTGTAATGTTAAATAATTATATTAAAGTAGGTGTGCCTCCTATTAGTTTGAGCTGATAGAAATATTTCCCGTCTAACACTCGCCATACTCAAAACAGGCGCCTTATGGACTTAACTCGACTCTACTAGTCGACGACACCATTGTTTTTGACTATTCCAAAAAAATATTTTGAAGTTTATGAATGCAATAAGCTTTATTTGATCGCCCCTAAAATGTCGTATCCTATAGATATAACTAAATCACAGAAATAAAAAAAAAAAATAGCGCTGACAGCGATATCTAATATAAAAAATGGACATCGTTATACGGGCAGCTAATATAATAACGAAATAGAAAAAGAAACAGACGACACCACTGTTGCTGACTATTCAAAAAAAAATACTTTGAAGTTTATGAATGCAATAAGCTTTATTTGATGCCCCTAAAATGTCGTATCCTATAGATATAACTAAATCACAGAAATATAAAAAAAAATGCGCTGACAGCGATATCTAATATAAAAAACGGACATCGTTATACGGGCAGCTAATATAATAACGAAAGAGAAAAAGAAACAATTTATTCTGCCAAATATAGAAGAACAACTACATTGAACCGTCTACCATACATAAAAGATACGCTGATATTTCTCGCTTTCTAGGTCAACGAATGTGAGATTGGACATTGTAGGTCGCAAATCATATATTTTGTGAGGGCAACTCTGCTATTTGTGAGCATGATATTCCACATGCCAAACTGAATTTTCTTTGCACAAGAAAATTATTTTGCTATTTTACCTTGCAAATCTTTCGCGTTATTCTTTTTAAAAAATACGTAACTAATTTATGCTATGTATAAAACTAACAGATTTCCTGAAATAATTTATTTAATACTTTAATTATACTATGGCGAGTGGCTCGCTTGCCGGCTTCAAGCGTCGCCACCTATGAGGTCTTGGGTTCGATTTCCGAACGGATCAATGTACAAAATGATTATTCTATTTTGTCTCGAATCTGAGTATTGTGTTGCAGATTTTCATAATATATGATGTTTTTTTTTATTTAAAGGAAAAAGGGTAAACATTTTAGAAACTGACATTTCAATTTACATACCATAGAGCTTCGCGTATCTATCCAAGCCTTTTGTACGAATGACGCGTGACGGAATTGAATTCTCGCAATAAAAATTTCAATTTTTACGCATTGCTCGCCTGCCCTGGTGTGAAATCACTTTGATACCATTCTAATTATACAGTTACTGCGTCCAAAACTTTCATATCGTATAAATACTTGATTTGGCGAAAATAATCAGGAGTAATACTTGGTATTCTATTGCTTTGAATAATCTATTTTTGGTGAATAGCTTAGACACGTGAATTAAGATAATACGGGCATTTAGCCGTTTGTAACGGTTTTTATCATAATCATTATCACCATCACCGGCCTAATAAATTCCCCACTGCTGGAGTTAATCCTTTCCTTATGGATGGAAGCGATTAGGGAGAATGGGCCATCACCCATCACGCGGCTTTTCCTTTGGATAGAATCACTAAGAGAAAAAAGTGCCATAAACCAATCCAGTGAAGATTGGCGATTATTAAAGACTGCAAACCCAGCTAAGTAACGCCTTAATGTGTCTTTCAAAGGACGAAGAGCTCGTGATAATAAGTTCATGGTTACCATCCGATGACCAGCCTTGCCTTTTTTAACATCTTTTGAAGCCTCTTAGGTTCCTTTAATATAAGTTGACCTCAATTATAAATTAATAATCATATTAAATTATATTCAGCTTATAATGGGCATGGATTATACGGTCACGCGAGTAGGTCAAATGAAAAGAGCATTGCGCTGCTACAATTCAGCATCGAGTTACAGGCGACCTAGCATTGAATAGAAAAACATAACAATAAATAACAGATTGTGTATACAACTACACAAATAAAGAAATAACAATTTAAAAAGATCAGAAACAGAAGAAGAACACAACGTATCACTAACACGAGTAAAGCTGATCTACGACGGAAATGCTCAGACCCAACCCAAGCGACAACCAGTAGGCCAATTCCCTCTTCAGAAACTCAATTACTTGTATTTTACCATTGTACTGTCTACCTGAAATCCAATATTATTATTTATCTGTCATCAATTCATTGATTTGTGAGGAAGACTTAGCACGTTAAGTCGTTGAAAACGGCTGCATCAGCAGTTAAAGTCCATTGATCCTATTTGATTTCATCCATAGGAAAGAAATAATTCTTTTAATAATCTTGTCGGCACGTTCCCAACAATAGTAACATAAGCGATTAGCTCGGTAGCGTAGTGGCGCCGTGGCCCGCGAAAGTTGTTAAACGAACTTTCGCAAACGTCGGTCACGGGATGGGTGACCAAAAAATCATTATTTCCGTGCTTAGGAAGGCACGTTAAGCCGTTGGTCCCGGCTGCATTTGTAGTCGTTAATACCCACCAATCCGCATTGGGCCAGCGTGGAGGGTCATGGCCCATACTCCTTAACCATTCATAGGGAAGGCCTGAGCCCCTGCAGTGGGGACGAAATAAAGGGCTGATGATGATGATAGTAACATAAGCAATAAATAGCTGCGTAATGTTCCGCACGCTCTCTCTCTTTCGCTGTACACCTTGCTAGACGCACGCGTCTCAGTTATAAATAAACCTCTGCATTATAAACCAGCGTTTAATTATAAGTTCACCAACGGCTACACAATTCTTTCCCACGCAGACGTAGTCGCGGGCACAGTCATAAAATAAAAAGGTAAAAAAATATTCACAGTAATAAAGACATTATTAAAATTTGTAGGTACACTGATTAAAATTCATTCATGAATAACAGTTACATAATCTATGCTACATTGGTTTCAATGTTTTGCACAAATCACCTTAAACGTATTTACAATATACTTAACAACACGTGCAAATGATAAAAAGTTTTGCTCAGAATGTGTGTCCTGTTAACTTTTATTCAGAAAATATTCTTCGCTTCGCTATAATCGACCTAGCGATATAATCGACCTATTATACACTGGGTTCTTTATTTCATCGCCTTTTAATAGACGAAATCTCGAACAACTTTATAAAACGAAAAAAACTCTCTATTATTATCTATAAAAATATGAATGGGATAACAAAAAATAAAATATATTAGACGATTTTTATCCTATCTCATTTCAAATGTAACAAATTTAGCAACAATTTCCGTTATAGAATCTAACATTTTGACACTCGAACGCCTCTTCTCCTATGGGAAATCATGTACCCTTTGAACTTCGAATTTAATCAAGGTAGAAGCATAAAACCTTATTTGTCGATGTTAAACCGCAATTCTCGTAAAGTTGACAAATAGATATAAGAGTGCTTTATAATATGATGAGATTTATTTTTCATATAGCTACTTTTTTCAACTAAAAGTAACTTCGAAAGATAGTACACTATAACAAAGATGGTTAAGAAATAAACAATAAAGCGCACGAATTAACAAGTCAACTGAAGGACATATTCTTATGTACTTGAATCAAAATTCGGAAAATTTCGAATCGTTCTTATAATTTTGTTATAAGCATACGCGTGAAGGTTATCTGGTTATCTGTGCATCAGATGCAGTATTAGACCCTAGCTCCTTTGGATCATAAATTATCGAAAAATACGTTTCTTTGGAATCGTATAAGAATTTTGAAAAAAGACAACATTTCGTTTTTGGAGAAAAAGAATAAGCCTTCAGGTATCGTGTTAATTGAAACGAATAATACATTTGAAGTCGGAACACGATTTACTCATAATACTTTCAAGTTAGATTTTCAGCCTCATAAAAATGTACTTATCCAATTTTATGGGACCACTGAGGAATATACTTAATCAAATAAAAATAAATATTAAAATCGATCTAGTATTGACGACGATCCTACAAAAATAATCAATCGTTTTTTATTTACTTAATAAAAAGGTTTTTTAAAAAATAGAACCTACTTTAAACTTGGTGGAGGTCTTCTGTAGGTTTATTAATTAAACGATAGGCCCCAACTTCAATTGCATTTTCTTGAATAAGTCGCTTTTGAAATAAGTATTACTTATCACTTTTTTAAATTTGTAGACGGTTCTATTTAAAAAAAAAAAAGATTTTTTGATGATTTTTGTAGGTTTTAAGGTTGTAAAATGTAACACTAAAAATATTAAATACTAGCTTTCTGGCAGATGTTTCGCCCGTGTGGTCCCTAGGGAACTGTTTATTTGGACTTTGATTTATATCATAACACCATGAGACGGATATAATTATGTACAATGACAACTGAACTTTTTATTCTCTATAGAAACTTTATGTAAAACGACAACTAAAATTTTTACAAAAAAATACAAACTTCCTCTCCCATTATTATTTCTTTATTTGCTATTTTCAGGATAAAATAAAGCCTATGTTCAGTGTATGTTTACCGCACATGATGTAGTTTCCCGTAGGTGAGAATTCTCTCTTTATAATTTTAGTATAGATAAGTGTATTCAACATAGTGAAAGTCTTATCAAAGAAGATTTTGTTTATTTGCTCGACATAATTTTAACCAATAATTCTATACAAATATTATAAAGAGGAAAGACTTACGCTTGTTTGTTAATTTGGATAGGCTCCGAAACTATTATTTCGAGGAAGGTACATAATACGCGTTGGAATAGGCTATAATTTACGCAGGCATAGTCACGGGGAAACAGCTCGTTTGATAGAAATTGGTTCATGATTCAAGAAGAAATCAATTGACATTTAATAACAATATACATATTCCTTGAACATAGAAAATCCTCCTTTCGGATTTTAAATAAATTCAAAATACACATTCTTTTGGTATTTTAACTGAAATATATGAAATACAAAACATATCTAAATATTTAGTTGTTACATGGTGAACAATGCATTTTATTTTGTTATAAAAAGAAAACGACTGATTTGATTTCGATAAAATTTAAATGGAACTACCTCGGTTTATCCAGCTGTCGAATAAAAATAAATTTTAAAAATCGGTCAACAATTGGCGGAATTATTGGTCAACATACGTAAAAAAAAACATACATCGCCGGTTTTGAAGTAGGAGACTGTTTTGAAAAGAAAATAACTCTGAATTTATCCGAATATTTTCAAAGGTCAGGCGTCATAATGATAAAATGACCCCAAAGGTCAGTTATGTGATAAGAATACGCTAATAAAAATCTTTCGCTCCAATTTCATCTGAACTTGCTAGACCTTATTTTTCTCTTTGAGTGAGTACGGAATTTATGAGGGACCCCAAAGCAATAAAATACCTTGCGAGAAAATGAAGGAGCAAATCGCAATATATTTGTTTCTCCGCGGCTAGAGGAAAACCATTTCAGCCATCTGCGGATAAAAAGCAATTTATGGTAAGAATGTTCTTTTTATGAAGTCCATTCATTATTATAAATCAAATGGGATACTCTGGGGTCAGCGGATAATTGAGTGTTATGAAATTCATGATTGTAATATATAAATATTTAGTTATTTTTAATTATAGACTGGCACATAGCTAAAAGTAATCAAATTTCCTTTTACCCATACGTTTGCAGTTATGTATTCATTATATTTATAATTTTGTTTTTTTCTTAAATAATCCTATATTTCGTAGAGTTATAACTGTTTGTGATAAACCGAATCGTAAAAATCTACTTTGATAATAGAACTGAACTCATAAAAACTGAATAAGGGTAAAATACAGTTATTAATACTATCACTATTATAATTAATTTATTATTAATACTATCACTATAATAAATTAATTAATACTATTATCCATCAGATTGGTAAAACATAAAAAAAAAACAAAACAAAAATCACGAGACTCAAACGTGAAGCAATCTTTGTATGCCTTTTGATAAAGAAATTACCTAGTCAATACAAGAAAATCGTCGCATTTTATTCTAGAAGTATCTTTCTAATAATATATCAATCAAGCCCCTTACCTAACATGTCAAAAAGGAATACCCTCACCATCGTCATCCTTTTTTGTGTAACACGTTATGAAATCCAGGTAAGAAATATATAACGTAAATACGAATAATATAGGTAAGTTAAAGGAGAAAACCTATAAATAACTCCTTCGATAAATAGTACGTCTAGACAATGTGGATACGTAATTAGAACAGATTGACTTATCATAAGATATTGATACCTTAGATTATATTATATCATTGACACATTGAATGACGTTGACAGGGGACATTAGAATTCTAACAATTCAGTAGTTACAATGTGTGAGGTTTATATGTTTTCGTACTATAATATTCTATTCTATCCTACTGTTCTATTACACTTTAGAATTATACTAGCTTTCAATGACTTCTCTCGCGTTGTTGCTAAGAAACGTTTTATTTGTATGTAAATAAACATGTTTCTTTTTTTGTGGTAACATTTTAATTACCTGTACAAATTTTCACTCCCACTTCCCTTTATTTGTTTGTTTTTCGGGATAAATTATAGCCTAAGTTCGCCGATTATGTATGCTATGCTATCTATATATGTAGCCATAGGTGAACAAATTTTAAAAAATCAGTCCAAAGTTTTGAGGCCTATTCGTTGCAAACAAACAAACAATGATATCTATACATATACATATATAATATACATAAATATTAGACATCACATACATTTTAAGATGAGTAAGCCCCGTATTATGGGGTTTTTGAGACAAGGAAGGTACCACAATATCGTCCTCATTTTTTACTTCCTCAAAACTATTATAACTTCGAATTAAATTAATGATTGTAAGCTGTATTAGCGGAGACTAAACGTTCATTCTGAACGAGACTTTAACGCACAAGAGTTAACCTGAGAGCAGTATATAGTACACAAATTTCCTCTAAAATCTTCCTAAGCCTCTACACAATGCTCCCATTTATTTTTAGGTCTCTTACCGCCCCCAAATAGGCTTGCATTCTGCTGGTCTATTGTAAATGGTAGCAAAGCAACACTAATCCAAATATGTATATAGATGTACCTTTACTAAAATTACCTAACTGATATGATATTTGTGACATTTCATAACACTAACAAAAAAGAACTATGGCGTGTGATTTTATTCTTATTTACTGTTCACATAAATGTAAATCCCCCGTGTATAGAATAAGGAAGAAGTTTCGGTTGTTATTTCCCTGAGTACGCAATACTTCACACACTGAAGTAGTCTCGGTCTAGCCCCAAAATTTATAGCCTGTCTTATTATGAATCCTTTGCCATATTTCTGTCTCGGCTTATTGCATAGAACCTACATGCTCTATTTTATAGTTTAATACTGAGATGAATACCTACCTATCTCATGGTAATCCTCTATTTCGCACGCCGGTCTATGGATGTCGCCTCTCTAGGTCACAGGTTCTATTATTACGGGTTACGTTAATGTAGATTATTTTCTATATTATCTCGGTGTTGTTGTGATTTTTTGGAATACCTTAATACAACTGCTAAAAGCTATCTAAATTGTGGTTCTAACAATATATACGGTGTTGTTTAATATTTCAATTTTTATTTATCTCACCGTCACTCTTTTATATAAAAAAATGGAATTAAAGTAAATTTACATAACACAAAATGATAAAATTCCATTGAGCAATGGAAGGTCTTAGTTTTGAATCTTGTTTGGGACAATTAGTTTTTTGTATTTATAAAGAAGATATACTTTGAGATCTATTTTTTTAAATTCGCTGTATTTAATTCAAAGTCAAGTATTTCTTTATCATTCGCCATCATCTCTTTATGTTCAGAATGATTTGTTAGAAAAATAGCGTCAGGTTCTTTTTTATAAGAACACGTGCCTACTTTGTTAAACGATGCTAACGGCTTGAGAAGCTTTATTCTTAAGAACTTTATATTTAAGAAGACTACTAACAATGAAAGAAGTTTTG
This sequence comes from Diatraea saccharalis, assembly GCA_918026875.4. Classification (NCBI taxonomy): domain Eukaryota; kingdom Metazoa; phylum Arthropoda; class Insecta; order Lepidoptera; family Crambidae; genus Diatraea; species Diatraea saccharalis. The sequence goes on along the minus strand of OU893333.1, from coordinate 27,064,812 downwards.
CTTGTTATAAAATAAATATTCGAAATTTATCCGCTATTTTTACAAGGAATAAGTTTGCTTTCGCAATACATTTATTTTTCTAATACAAATAAAATTGTTGAGAAACTACACGAGAATAGAAAGGTCAAGTTATTCATTACATGTTGAGTAAAAATTGTGTTAACAATAGATAAAACGTTTACAGTATTAAAATTAAAATCATCTAAATTCGCTCACTACGGGTTAGAAAAAAAACGGTTTGAAGTCAGTCTGAGTCCATATATTTTCAGGCGGATAAGTTTCAAACTTTTTCGACGCACATACGTCAGCAAAACGGCAATGATATAAGAACATTTTAGTTAATTTTTCACTACATTAAGTCTTTAAGGTTTCGATTAGGCAAGATTACGATATTGAGAAAGAATGTGTTCCCTTTTGAATGAACTGTAATGCTATGTCATAATGCTATGTCATGATATCAATACTAATATCATAAAGAATAAGCTTCGAAAGTACTGGAACGATTTTAAAAATTCTTTCAGATCATATGCGGTGGATATAGGGTTTATTTTATAAAGGAAGGAAAAGGGGACTTTATTTTATAAATTTGTAAAGGAAATTAAAACGTTACCATACTAACCATTGTTTACTATTCATTTTGTCATTGTAATTATATTGGTACAATAATATGAATTGATTTCCAAATGAATTATTATTGTTTACTCAGGAGTTAATAATCTTATCACACTAATATTATAAAAGCGAAAGTTTATAAGTTAGGATGTTTGTTACTTCTTCGTGTAAAAACTACAGAACAGACATTGTTGTAATTTAATTTACAGATAATTAAGCTTGGATTAACATACAGGCTTTTAATACCGCCAAATAGCTTACTGCCCACGTGGGCTAAGCCGCTGCCGGAAAGCTAGTATGAAATAAAACCTTCATTATCTTTTGAAGTAAACTTTATTCAACCTCAGTGCTGTGCTCGTCGTCATGCTAGAGGCCGTTTTTACAGAAAAGTACTTTTGGAATGTTCTATCAAGGTGTACTGTATAAATAACACAATCGCACACTAACGTAGAGAGTATTTACCCTTTGAATAATGCACCAAGCCTTTCTACCGTGTAGACGCGAATCTACCAAATGTTTGACTTATAACCACGATGGTTATAAGTTTTGTGTGAATATGAAGCAGAATTATGGATCATACTTGATTGTAGAAAGTAAATGATTATTTGATTTTCGAAAAAAAAATCAATAATACGTGATGCCCAAAATGGGATTTTTTTAATTTGAATTTCCGAGGATATTTTCTTTTGAGATTTTAAGCAATGGTAATGATTTTTTATATTCATATAAAGCTTTGGTGGTACGACTTTGTTATGAATTTATATTTTTTTTTTTTTGCAACGATAACTATATCTAACTAATCATTCTATTTAATTAAGCTTCTTTTTATTTTAGATTGTATAGACGTTTTAATTCAGGGCAAATTGAATAAAAAAATTATAAATACATCAATTCTTAAAAGTTTATTATTCCAAGCTGTGAATCCGAGCGACATCTTTCGATGATAAGTTCCTATTTCTTTTAAAACCATACAACCTAATTTTTTGCAAATAAAAAAAAAAAAATTATTTCATTAGAATAAGATTGATAACTTACTGTATCGCGTGATGGGCATATATGTCTCAACAACATCGCAGCCGTACTTTCGATTCAGTCGATCGTTGCGAAACACAGCGCTGAAATTGTTCCTGCAAAATAAAACAATTGTTTAATCTTTACACGGCAGAAAACAAAAAAATTGTCATCACCCCTACTCTTTCCGCGGGTGTCGTAAGAGCCGACGACGGAAGAAAAAGAGGACTGAAAAGGAATGGGCAGCAGCGGTCTATGTTATATCATATTTTCGATACTGCGATCTAGAACCCGCCTGCCAAGCGTGGAGATAAAATAAATAAATAAATATGAAATATTATACAACATCACATACATTGCTCAGACTCCAAGATGTATAGCTAAAGCCCCTGTATTATGAAGTATCAGAGAGAACGAAGGTAATAACACCTAGACCTGAGACAATATAGAAAAGTCCTTTTTCTTCGTTGACCTGACCGGGACTTCATCGCGGGACCTCAGAGATGGCGACACCTTGACCCCGGCGTGCGAACCACTCGGCTATGGAGAGCAAAGTCTTCACTAATGTTTAGGAGGAATTGGACTACGACGGGCTGTTATGATGATGGTAATGATGAAATTTTTGAAAGCTTTCTGCTGCTTGTGACAAATCTTAATAAATAACAAATTCAATTTGTGCGAAAATATCCCGTTAAAAATATAGATATTTCAATGTCGAGAAAAGTGAGTTCTAAGGCTTCAGTTGTTTACCCTTTGCGAGAACATAAAAAATATGAATCTACATTGCCGTCCCGACAAGTATTTGTGGCTATTAAATGTTAAATGAGGTGAAATCGGTGAAAAAGACAAAAGTAACAACAGTTTATTACATAATAAGCCGTCAAAATACATAATAAATTAATTACTCCAAACCATTTACCATTGTTCTAACTTAAAGTCACAACTCGAGCACATAGTGATTCAAACATTAACCAATTTTTTACTAAAAATAAAACTGTTAAAAAATAGTTAATACAAATTATAAAAGAATAAATTGAATATTGATTATTTTTTTATATAATTTTGTACTTTACAATTACTCATCGGTGTAGTTAATTTGTCTTACAAATTGATAAAATAATAATAATCTACCATAATAGCGAATCCTTTTAGCATAACGCTAGGCCGGTTACAATGCTCGACCGACCGTTGGTGTAACGACAGTAGCGCTCGTAATTTATATGAAAATTCATAAATGGATAAAAAAAAACATAAAGCTTTTACAGTGCTTCGAACGATTTCGATATATTCGAAACTGTAGAAATAAAATCCACTGTTAATTCTTCAAAGTAAATTTTATTCGAATCCAATTAAGTGCCACTTCAAGACCCGAATACACGTATTTCTGTTTAATCGGCTCGTAGCCTACACAAACGTCACAAACGGTCCAACGACAAGCGTTTATTTGGACTAATTAATAAATGGGTTCGAATTCACGGGAGAGATTTTTATAAAAAAAATCCTGGCCGAGTTTTGTAGCGATAATTTGAATCAAAGCAAACATTCATTATTGCACTCGATTTTGTAAATGAGCATGTTGAGTCAAGTGTTTGAATGTTTTTAAGTTTCAAATATTTTTTAATTATCCATTCAGCTTCTCAGGTCCTCTTAAGTACCTACTCATTTTCTAACGTACTATCATTGTGTATATGTGGTTTGGGTAATCTATTACCAAATTTAAAAGTGCTTATGCAAATAATAGGATGTTCTAAACAAAATAGTATAACTTTATCTATCATAAAGCAATCTATAATTCAAGTGATTGTAAGAAAAAATGAAGTATATTAATAAATAAGGTGTAATATTATTATATTATAGCCAGTACTTCGTGGAGTGTATTAGTTAAGTATACTGAACAAGTTTTACTATGGGAGCAACACTGGATCATAATCAGCTATTTCAGTCTGTCAATGATTGTAGGTATTACAATTTTGTATGAAACATTTATTTATGCTTATTTTTTCTCCCAACTTGTTCATGATGTTTAACTGATCCACTTCATGAAGTCCTGGCATATAATAATATAAGACTTTATATTTAACTGGTACGTTAGTTTTCACCTTTAATTACAAAAATCTTAACTTTTTGTTACTACAATGTAAGCAAAATCAATCAATTCATTAATTTACTCCATCCGTAAATAAATTAGTATCGGGTATATCTGTAGAAAAATTATTTTAGAGTAAAAACGCAGAAAAATTATATTAAAATGTTTTAATAGATTTTACATAGATTTAAAATCGATTTATAATTTTGATACTTAAAACATTATATGAATCTATATTTAGAACTTAGGCTAGTTTAAGAAACATTCGAACAATATAATGCAATACGTATTTATAGGAGATTGTTTAATAGATTTACAGTTGAAAATGTCTGAAACAAAGCCTCTTCAACTGAATACTTAGGCATTTAGAACAGTAACTGGAATGATTGAAAGCCTACCAGATTAATCCTACCAACTGACAACCAAACCTTTTGAATGAACGGCAACGGGATGGGAAATGTTGCGATATACTCTCAATTTAATATGTGCACATGGAAGATCACGATAAACATAACAATATACATAAAAAACACCCCGATGTGTTACAACACGATATCAACTTTGATCTTTACATAATATGGTTTAAAGTCGTTTGCAAAAACTGTAATCTGTCTATCTCGTTGCGTACAGGAAAACGATTGCGGTTTTTGCTTATGTTTTACTTGCAAACTATTACGATTATTTAAAAAAGAGCTGCGGATTTACTTCAACCATATACTAACTAGAATGTCTATCAAGTTTCCCATAAAAAGAGTATAATTACAACAAAAATGGAAAATAAATGTATTTTAGGGGTAACTTTGTAATTTTATTTTATCCACGCTTGGACTGTGACAGAAACCTTAGAAATAAGTTGTAATATTCTCATTTTTAATTTAATCTAATTTGAAACTTATTTCTTTGTATAAAACCCTTTGAAATTTAGCTATTTTGGATGCCCACACCCTCTTAAACTTAATTGTGTTAGACCGCACAGAAATATTTGCTTAATACTTATCTTTAACTAGCTGTATTCTCGCGATTACGTCCACGTAAATTATAAGTTAGATATCACCCACATATGATATACCTTGTACATCGTACTTGATTTATAAAGTTTCCTGTAGCTGAAAGATTTTTTTAAATCGTTATAGAATTTATGAGTCTATCTAATTCAACATTCAAATGTTCATTTCTGATGTTATGTAGAAATACTCTTTAATCTAAATCAATTTAAACTAAGAACATGATTCTTAATCACGTGTAACACTTCAGGGATCTGAAAATCAATTATCGACATAACTTCAAATGTCATTATGTTCCATCCTACTCCATGATATTAAAAAAATATAAATTAGAGCAGGCCAGATATAAAATATTCAACGATATATCGCTTCCTATTCTACGCTATCTATCAATTGAAAAAGTCTCTTGTGGACTTATAATAAATGTTAAATAATTTCCCAATTATTTTTAAAATTAAAACATGAAATTTACCAACGTACCAGTAAATGAATACAACATGACCTTTGTAATTGATGTAAACATACGTACGTTGAAGCACTAGCAATTCGCAAAGTATTATATTGCAGTACTTTACCACAAAAGGGTGTTTTTATTCAAAAAATATGTATAATATGTTAAGTCGAGTCAGAGTCAGAAATGCCTATATTTTTTTAAAACAAACTTTTTAGTTTTCTGTATTCCATATATAAAAAATACTTTTCTGAAGACAAAAGGGCGAGGGGGAATAATTTAACTGACTTCAAAAACGAAAGTGACTGTATCTTATAATACCTGCGTATGAGTAAATAAAATAATTTTAAAATCTAAAATCGATCAGGAAGTTTCACAGCCCATTGCAAACAGACAAACAACCTAATCTTTGCACTTTATTATAAGTACGCCTAGATATTATTCAGATAAACATTTTAAAGTATTTTGCGAGCAGTTGTATATATCCTAGGGGCAAAACATTTTAAATGTCGCTGTGAGTATGAGCGTGAGTGCATCATTACTCATATTATAGAAGTAACTTATATTTACCAATGATTATATGAGCGATTAAGGTCTTTGTTTAAGGATAATCATTTTTCACTTTTCTATTATTCATTAACACTTCTTATTCTTTTACACTTCACTTCACTCAATAATTAACACTGTCAAGAAAGTATAGGGAATCGGTTAATGAAACAAAATACAAGTATTATTCATTCTAGTTTATTGTATCGCCTTCAAATAGGCATTTTTAAAAATAATTACTATGGCAACGATCAATTTCATCACCAAAACATTTTTTCAAATAAAACTGATGCACATATTACAAACAAAAATGAGTAATGAATAAGAGACATTTTCGGTGTATCGGCACATAAAATTCTATTAGAAACGCTAAAGACAGATTTCGTGTCCGATATTGTTATCCATTTAAAAAAATCACAAACATGTAGTCCAATGTGAACAAACCAAGTAAAAAATAATGCAAACTCCTCGTGAATGAATGTAGAGGACAGTTTTGTGCAGCTACAAAAATAATTTCTGCAAACCCCTTTAGGTGAGCTTCTCGATACTTTCTTGACATAATGTATAGTATCAGTAAAATATTCTCTCTCTATTTACACGAGTCATCAATGGAATAGTAGTAATCGCAAATAAATTGATGTTGCTTACTTGAATCCGCGCTTAAACCTGTAAAGCATTCACATGTCTCATTCTAAATGTGTAGCCACATCGTAGCTATTTCTACGGCGTAGCATCGCTACGTTATGTAGAAGAACGACGCGCGATACTCTTATTACAAATTGTAAATCAACATTATATCCAACTTTTGTGAAATATTAATAAGGAAATTTTAATTTATATAATGTTTAAACTCGAAATGTTCACATTTCGCTCTTAAAATTATCTTTAATTTCTGTCAATTATTCAACAGAAATGAAGTAAGATCATATACTTCGAAATATTGTTCGTCAATAACTGTCCTTCAAATGTGTTCCTATGATTTTTTTAACCAATAATAATGTTTAGTTACATGATTATTAATACTGTTAGTCCAAAGAAACAAACCGTACACCGCTCAATCTGTATAGATGAATACTACATAATAAAAAATTGAAATGATAATCTATCTTCTATATTTCTTAACAAAGCAAACGAATGGCATCTATATTAATAAAAATATGATCTTAACCTGTTTATGATCAATTTAAAAAGTAGATATTGTATCTAAAGACATCCCGTTATATATCAAAAAGTAGATGTCAATCTAAAGACATCTAAAGAGATCCCGTTCAGTACATACTATCAATTAAATGCACCCCTTTTGAAAGAAAACGTTAATATTCTTTTAAAGTTTTATTCTAATTCTTTTCTCTTTATCGCTTTGTTCAAGTACAAAATCTATTCAGTACGAAACCAATATCCACTAAAAATTCCAATCACAAAATCCATTCCCGGAATAAAATCGCTACTTGTAGACTGCACTCCAGCAACTCAACTAAAGCGAAAGGCTAGTTACTTAAAAGCACTTGAAACTCCACCGCGAGCAATAGAAATTAATGGTTTAAGTTTCTACTGTATCCATTATGTTGATATAACCATTATACATACGTATAATATTTGTACATATATGACGACCTCCTTGACTGAAATACGAGCGTAGAGAAGTTGTACGAAATCACCTTTTTTATTCTAAGACTATACTAATATTTATCTAATAAAAATCATTTTATAAAAATTAAACATTCTGATCGATAGCTAACTAAAAATAGAAACATTAATTTCATTAAATAGCTCTATAGAAAAAAAATGCAAAGATTCCTATAAATAGGTCTTTTTGATGGATATTACGACAAATATATTTTATCTTAATTAGATGGATGCGGGAGGCGCAGGACCGATCGCTTTGGAAATCTTTGGGGGAGGCCTATGCCCAGCAGTGGGCGTCTCTCGGCTGAAGTGATGATGATGATGATGAGATAAAAAATATATACAAAAATAGGTTTTGATACATATATTTGTGTAATCATATTTTTTTTATAAATGCTTTAGTTTTTTGTGGTTAAAAATGTATGAAATCATACTCTCGATGTGTATTTTTGTATGTAAATGTAAACAAATACTTGTACTACGTAAAAGAGGGTCAGAAACTGTTTGAAACAGTTTTACTGTTCGGTTTTGCTTGTTTTATGTTCTAATGACTACCTAGTTTATTATAGTAACACCTTTTTATTTTAATAGTAACTAAATATAGTTATTTTTCTGTATTTAGAAGTTTGTTATAAACAACAAAACTTAGTTAACAGTCTTCCAAGTAACAAAACTTAGTTTTTGTTACCTATTTAACAAACTTATATGGAGAACTATTTAGTTTTATCGCTAGTTAGATTTAATTTATATTACTACTAATTAAACTTAGTTTTACATATAAATATAATAGTTTGTTAATATTTCATTTAGTCACTAATAAGATCTAGTTTGTGTTACTAGTGACTGAACTAATTAGTTATTATCGGTCATAGAGACAGTTCTGTAGTAGATTTTGTAGTTACAAGATATACAGAGATAGATATAATAATAGGGGTTTAATGGCTTAATTTAACTCACAGGAATATATGTGATATATAATATTAATTTATTTAACTTTCAAATCATCGTGTAAGTTCATATTCATAGCTTATTTACACATCACAAGAAATATATGAACGTCTCAAAAACTCACAAAAAAAGTAATCATATCTCGGGAATGGGCTATTATGAAAATAGAACCTTTTCCCTTCTGGCCGAGTAATGTTATTTTATTCAACCTATCCTTTGAAACACCCCAATCGTATACAATGGAAAGAAAACATTACACAGTACGAAACTTTCATTATAGATTTACGTTAGAAATGTAAATATTTTAGAAATTTAAATCCGGTATAATATTATTTATGTTATACTTACCTTATATTAAATTATAATAAGACAACATCACTTTAATAAAAAATAATATAACATAGAGGTAATATATATAAGACCTTTGCTATTCAGATATTAAGTGATAAATATAGGTAATATTGCTGAATTCATATTAAGTATTTTATATAGGTAGATATATATATTTACAGGTGTGCGCAATATTCCTAATGTTTTCCTAATGTTTCCTTGATCATTCAGACAGCTATTTACGAATAAAGTTGCTTTCGGCGTGAGACACGAAAATTAGAGTAAGAAGTGGGTCAAAGTCGGCAGGGGTCGTCGGCCCGCCGCCAGCGTCTAAAGTAATTACGTAACGAGAATGTCGCGACGTCGAACAAGGGTAAGGTTGTTTTGCGAGTTATATTATGACACTTTAGACACAAAATGGCGTGGCAGTGCGACCGGGTCCCTTGATAAATACCTTGTTGCGACTGTCTGAGCTTCTCTCACGACAGAATGCAAAGTTAGAAAGGATTAAACTTTATCTTGACTCAAAACAAATTTTGTTTAGAGTTAGCTGTCAGATTTTTTTAAAATTTATACGTATACTTACTTCTGTAATTTATATGTATACTTACTTTTGTTGCAAGTGAATGATGCGACACTTCAGTAGAATTTCACATGTGCGTCCCATCAATAACACGAACCCTGTGAAACATAAAACAGTTCCAATCAGACAAGATGGCCGATCGAACTCCATCTAATTAAACGATAAAACAGAAGTACAATACGTTTCGAATTATACTAATTCAATTGAGGTACGTCATACCCCCTAGATAGGTTTACATGAGTGTTTGAAAAGGACGCGACCCTACAGTAATTGAATGTGGGGGTGTAGTCGCGTAAATCAGTCGACTATCCGCGCGGGATGAAGGCAGTTTCCGTTTATATTTTCGGGCGCGCGCAATAAAATCAATACTGTGAACTTTCAGAGTACAGTGACCCAGTGATGCGACTCAATCGAATAAGGTCACGCGGTGCATAAAATATTTGTTGCAGAGCGAAATATAAAATACACGCGGCGGGGCGTGTAAAATGCTATATACGAAACCATTCTTTCGCACAAGTACTATTATAAACAACTGTTTCAGATAAAATGACCCCGTAAACGTGGTGCAATAATAACATAACCCGCCAAAAACAGATGCTACAAATAATCGAACTTCATTCTATTTTGTACTAATTGTTTAACTAACAATTGTTTTTTGAAATCCCGCTAATTACGTAGGCTTAGAATCTGGAAGAAATACAACGAAATAGATTTTCTACATTTCAATTTTAAAATTTTAATTGAAAACAAACAACTTCTATTTAAAAAAAAACGAGCGCCAACAAAAGTGTCAGAGAAAAATAAGCTTTAAAATAGGCCAGTACGCAACTAAAGCCCACTTGAAAAACGATAAAAATCCATTTTGAATGCGCATATTTTTCTGTAAGCCGCCGACTGGCGAGACAAAGGCCTGTGAAATTACTGTCTTGCTTTTAAACGCGAGAATGAATCGCAATGTCTCATCCCCTCAAAGCTTTGCAAATCGCAATGGAACGGTACGCTCATTGTCCTTGGATACACATTCACTGCGTATTTTTAAAAAGGTAGCTTTATCATACGGTTGGCATTGTAAATAAAGGCGGAAACTTTTTGATCCTAAAGAATCAATGTACAATTCCAAGAAAAAAATACTAATTACATTTAAAGAAAAAATCAATCAATTGTATACTGACTGTATTCAATTGTACATCAAACTTGACATCAAATATTACTACAGATGGGACTCCAAAATCAGAGAACTTTAAAAATGAAAATATTTTTGGTGAACTATTTTCAGTTGTACTTAAATAAATTTAAATTTATCTTTATCCCACGCATAATTGTCAGAAATTCTTTTAATAATTCAAAACAGTAGCATTAACATGATATGTGTATATCGTACAAATAAATCGCAATTTTTATTTCATTAAGCAACTTTCGCAAAAGATAGTTATAGGAAAGTTATGCTGTGGTTATCATTAACATCCAGCAATCTACTAATTACACTGCACATCAATCTGGTGGATTATGACGCATTCTATCTATTTGATTCCATCCATAGAAAAAGTTCATAGAAAATGGTCCAGAAGTGGTGACGTTAATAGACTAAAAATGAAATATAACGAGGAATAAGTAAAAGATTGAAATCTGTGGGTTCCTTAATTTGAATAGAATTCCACTGTCTGTACGCTGAGATCTTTAAAAATATACAACAGATTTTAATACAGTTTTCAACAACAGATAGAATGATTCAAGAGAAAGATTTAAAGTATAATACTGGATAAGGAGTATGCGGATGACGCCGGCGGAAAGCTAGTTTAATATGAAAAGAAAAATACTAAAAGATCTTTTAATCTGAAAAGAAATTCAGTTATTATTTGCTTTTTAGGTAATCTGGTTGAGTAGTAAATTACTAATTTCTGAAAAACTTATAACTTTGCCTGAATTTGGTATTCTAAAATCGTCTCTCTGAAATATAAATAAATAAACGTTAGGGAATATTTATATCGCAAATAAAAAACACTTACAGGCGCAAAACTTTAAAACAAAGGTCATAAACAGGGACGTATAAAATAAGTCCGCCAGTGGGAAAAGTTTTCCAATAAATCTCCACGGATAACCTACGCGGGCAAAGTCTAATACAAAATAGTTTTAGTGTCCCACGAGCGAAATGAAAATTAATTGTAAAAGAACCCGTCGAGAGAGACGCGGAGTTGTTCGCGTGATCAGAATACTACCGTGCGACCTCAAATGTTAATGTAGGCACGGAAAAAATGCTTTTTAAAAAAAGAACATTAGTTTTGCTGCCCCACACGAGTTTTTACTGCGGACCGGCCAGTGTAGGGGGGAATTTAAAAATGCAACAGACCGCTTTGAATGTCGGCGTCTTTCCATTTGTAGGATGTGTTGCCGCAAGACAAAACCTCCGGGAATTACACTTCTGTTTCATCAAATACGAGCGCAGAGCGCAATAACTTTCCTTTGAGAACTGGGGAAACTCTTAAACAGACAAAACTGGGATGCTACGTTGTTTTGCACAAAATTTCGAAAGGAAAATATATATGATGATATCTACATTAATAAAACTTACAAAGATAAAATATTTGTTTGTTTTGCATAGAATAGATTCCGAAACTACTGGGCTTATTTTGAAAAAAATTTGCTCAAAAAGCGATGTCATTCGCGGGTAACATAGGCTAATATTTACGCGGTCAAATTTCAGTATATTTGGTATTTATTATCTTCATAATAATCAGCCTTTTAACAATATTTGACAGTCAACATCTCAAAGGCCATTCAACAAATTTTATTTACATTTTTTTCACAAGCCTCTCATTTAACACTTGAGCGGTTTTAATCTCGTTTACTTTGATATATTCATATTTTTGATCTTTTGCAGACTCCGTGATCACTAGACTAAAATTTTGATCGCTTTAATGTTACAGAGTGAAATTAATTTAGAGAATTTTAATATGTCCTTTTAATATTTCATCTAGCTCCATTTTAGGGCTCCGTGCCCAAAGGGTAAAACGGGAACTCTATTTACTAAGACATCTGTCTGCTGTCTCTAACCGGGCTGTATCTCATGAATCGTGAAAGTTAGACAGTTAGAATTTAAACAGATGATGTATTTCTGTTGCCACTTTAAAAACAAATACTTAAAACCAGAATAAAATAAATATTTAAGGGGGCACCCATACAACAAACGTTCTTATTTTATTCGATATGAATAACAACAGGTATACACTTGAAATATTTACTAAATATGTAGTTATAAAATGATTTTAAAAATAAATAATTAAATCAATATATAATATCGAAGGTTGCATCCATACAACTAACGTGATTTTTTTGCTTAATTTTTATCGATATTGATAAAGTTGTATGGAACCCTTCGTGCGCTAGTCCGACTCGCTTTTGTCGGATTTTTGTAATATTTTGGTCTCGACCTTAAAAGTATCAAAAATAATGAGTTTGAAATCAATAATTTGCGCTAAGTCCTTATCTTCCAAATGTACACATGCTAAATAGCTGTATTTATTTTGCAAGCATAATTTTATCTATTAATAAAATAATAATAATTGGATTTTATTGTTTTTTTTTTCTTACTCTTAACTACTACAAACTATCACGAGTTTACATTTACATTATTATTATTAAATAGTACCTGTATTACTATTCATTCATAGTTTTCAAACAACCAATATCTATTGACCTACAAAGGATCCAAAACGAAACTTATCAAAATGTAAAATGTAAACAATTCTGAAGGATATAAAAGAAAAAGAGCGTCTAAAACTTTTATATATTACGAAATAATGTCTGAAAAAATTGCTGCTTTAATGTAATCCTACCTCATCATAACCATTGTTCTCTTAAGATGTTCATTTGAAATGTGTTCCCTGAAAACGTCAAAGTAAATAATGAAAAAGTGGCATCTTATTCTCTTATTTGTCCCGAGACAAGCGGGGAAGACAAAGTAGGTAGGAATTGCGGATTCCGTGGTGCGGGCGAGCCGGGTCTGTCCATTGTACTTGATGCCGCAGTAACAAGATGTTTTATGAACCCACATTACGGGCAATGGATCGAATTAGGCCTGTAATTTGTCGTATTGTAGAACCTACTAAGCAGTTTGAGCTCCGTACTCGGTTTCCTAAAAAGAATATATTGTTTTGTATCAAGTAACTAATAGTGATTTATTGGAAAGACACATTTAAAGTGATCGGTGATTAATTGACAATTTGTATGGGATTTGATAAGATTTTACTTGAGTAATTGTTGACAATAGATTAAACGATCATTGAGACATGGCTTCGCTTGATTTTATTTTTAACAGACTTCGAAATCAAAAAGGAGAGGTTTCTTTGTTTTTATTAACTTTTTGTATGTTTATCCACCGATTTCTCCACGAATGGAAGACCGATTTTCGAGATTTTTTTTTATTCAAAAGCTTATGCACCCAAGGTAGTTTGCCGGAGATTTTGTGTAGATCTTCGCCTGATATCAGTGAATTTTCTTAAAGATGAATTTTTTTTCATTCTTAAAGTCTACTTTATTTTTCCTAATTTTATTTTAATCACTGGTTACTGCTTCTCTAGATTAATAAATAGATACATTGCACCAAAAATCATCTTTAAATATTCATTACACAAATATCTGCTCTCAAGTTTAGAAAGAGAGAAACGAGAGGAAATTTTAGTTCCGCATTCCTTAAACTCAGAATAAATAATAACTGTTACATACGGATTGTTAGAACTAAAAAGAAAACCCTTAATATCCACTGAAAATTCTATTTAAATTTATTACATTTACTTAAATGAAATGTTTATTCTTTTTACGAATAATTTGTAACGGTAAGAAACTGGGGAATCCGAAGTGATTAATTCCGCCGGAGAAGACATTTAAGCTACTCATTTATAAATTTGTATTTTTGCTCCAACTGAAGAATTTGCAAATAAATTAAGTACTTCGTTTCATCTGGATCACTGCGCTTGCATTGTATTATATATCATTTAAACGTTTCCAGTTTCAAGTGCTTCTAATTTTATAGTAGTGATATGTGTGCTTTAATTATAAACAACAAACACAAAGAACGTTCTATTTATCTAGGAATCTGAGAAATGTTTGTGTTATTGTCTAATATTTATGAAAGTTTGCAACGTTTTTGGTTTGCGCGATTCAGAACTTGCTTATGAGTTTTACGTTGATTTATAGAAGTTTCACAATTGTTGCATAAGTGACACGGTGTGATTTTGATATATCGAAAGATACTCTTAAATAAAAGACGGTTTGGCGCCGATTTACTTAAAAATGTAACATAAAATTAAACTTGTTTTGTGATTTTATATTTTTCCCCGTGAGCGTAGTATAAAGTTTTATAAGTATCTCTCTCCAGGGCAAAAACTCGTGTAAGTAGATTACTCAAGTCATATGGTTTAAGTTATATTCAAAGGGGATCATCCAAAATTGCCCTAGAGTCTTTCCATGTTTGAATTTGAAAAACACGCAAGATACTTTTCAAGATAATATGACAAAACATAGAAATAACTTACATTTCGAAAGTATAATATAGAATCTTAGTATCTAGCAGGGTTGTATACTCGAATCCATAGTTGATTAGAAGTAATTACTTGAGTCTAAGTAACCACTTGAACACATATTTTTATCCATCATCATCATCAGTCCTTTTACGTCCCCACCTCTTAAGTAGGAACTTAAGCCTTCCTTGTGGATGGTTTAGAAGCATAGGCCATGACCCTCCACGAAGGCAAAATGCCGATTAAAAGGGATTAACGACTGTAAATGCAGCCACGACAAATGGCTTAACGTAACTTCCGAAGCACGGAGTAGCTCGAGATAATATTTTTTGGTCACCCATCCTGTGACTAACCCTTGTGAAAGTTGCTTAACAACAATGAACAACTACGCTACCGAGCTACTCAATATCTCGCCTTTTAGATATTTATATCCCAAAGACGAGAATTTTAATGAAGTAAGAAGCGTTTGTAACAGCTAGTATTAATAGTATTGTAACTAATAACATTTATTATTTCATTAAAATTCTTGTTTCTTTGGTAAAAATATCTGCTTAAGTTATGATTAATTAGTTCTCTCGACTATAGGAGTGTAAAAATAAGATTAATAAAGGAAACCAATTAGATTCCTACAAACAATAGAGTACAGAGTAGTTCATGTTTGAACATGAAAAAACACGCTAGTATCTTAATAAAACTATAATGAAAAAAAAACGACCTAATGAAAGTACATAAAACCAAAAATATGATATTTTAATCCAAATTATGTTCAAAAACGTATATAAAAAATTCTGTCTCTGCTATTTTACAACATCCCATACAATCGCATATAGGTATTTACACACGATCACATAATAATGAATCAGTGAACTTAATGAACCATATTTATTCAATCGCTTTCCGATCAAACAATATTCTCACCTAACTATAAGTTTTCGTGGAAGTAATCCGTTAATGTAATTTGCATCTTGTTGTCAATTTGAAACATAGAAATATTATAATACCGCTGTACCGATTATAGTTTAAATGCCTATGTTGCAGTACGATAGAGAAGTTTCAATATAGTTTTATATTGAAGCTTTATCTATTCATAACATAATTTTACGAAAGCGATTTATTACTATCTTTCTAGGGATATAATTATAATGGTTCAAGTTTAGTCAAATAATTTTTGCAACATTGTTTTATCATAAATCTTAAAGTGATCTATGGTCAATAAACATAGGGATATAACTATTTTACGACACTATCTGTCTTACTACGATATACCCACATATAGTGTCGGCACATATCCGACTGAAGACCCGTTACGTCACGGAAGAATGCATTCATACGCAACGAATCATATGTCCAATATGCAAGGTTGAAAGTCACATAAAATATCCATCTGTTCTGATGTCTCTTAACGCATGTTCGACCAAATATGTGCGGAACGTTAGCTTAGTTCTAATATCAACTTACCTACGCTATCGGTTGATGCATTCCCAATGACGTTAGCAGTTGAAATTTTGCTGTAAATAAATATTGGTGTTATAAAGATATATTCGAACTAACCAATCTAATAATAAACAATAATTTTCCATCAGACATCATTTTCAATTGCATATCAAAATTTTAATAGTTTCTTAATTATTATTGACAATAACAAATAAAGTAGATGACACGGGTTTTGGCCATTTCTAGATCACAACCTGGTTTTGGTCATTTACGGAAGAGTTATAAGAAAGTTAACTTTGATATTTGATTTATTTGCCATAGTGCAACATTTTAGAAAACGTTCTCCGTAAAGTAATATATATGAGTTAGAACGTCATGAAGTGCCAAATGGCCAAAACGTGGGACAGTGACCAAAACTTCGTCTTCTGCCCTATGAAATAGAACATATTTTTTCCACTAAATAATCCTAATCAAGCAAAACATTAAACAAAGCAAGCTCGTGAATACTAGTTCATTTAACAACCTGTCCGACTTCTGTCTCTACATCTGAGTGATTGTACTCGATAATCATGCGGTTGATCGAGCGTCCTGCTAATATAAATGGCTCTCGTATATATATATAAACTTACACTAATGATCTTTCTTGTTGCTCCAAGGTCGAAATATACTGGTAGCATTTATAAGGTCTATAAATCTTCTTACTGGTATGTGATAATGTCCACGAACTGTGGTTCTTTTCCCCTGCGAAAGTAAAAAATAAAATATTAGACAAAAACATATATTCCTAAATTAAGGTACCAAAATGATACTTTAATAATCAGTCCTCTAACGTCTCCACTGCAGGGGCTCAGACATTCCGCATGGATGGATGAAGGAAGACGGGCCATGACCCTCTAAGCTATGTAGTCTAATGCGGATTGTAGGGTATTAACGACTGCAAATGAAGCCGGAACCAACGGCTTAACGGGCCTTTTGAAGCACGAAACAATTCATTACAAATTATAATTTTTTACTACCCATCCCATGACCTACCTCTACGAAAGATGCTTAACAAAAACTATCACGGGCTGCGGTGCTTATCTACTACGCCACTTAGCTAATCAAAAGAAATTTAATCTATACTAGTATTAAAGAGAAACGATTAAATTTTTTTGTTTGCATTGAATAGTCTCCGAAATCCCTTTACCGGTTTTAAAAATACTTTCACCTATGGGAAGCTACTTTTAATTACGCGGACATAGTCGCAAGAAAACAGTTACTATTAAATATAAACTGAACTGAGGTGATAAAATTGAAAAATATACTAACAAAATTCCACAACCTTAATTTAAATTTTAATTTAAGTAAAGCTTCCAAACTATGGTAACTAGGTGTGCCTGCTCGTATAATTGGATTAATCAATCAAACTTTACGAAAAAGCATTGTTTTAACATTCTCTCTTTTTCTCATAATCGAGCATGCAAATAAATAAACATATATAAATTCTTTTTTATAATGTATAGATAAATATTAAAATAACCTATAATTATAATATCTAAGGTTACCAATTCCTATTAATTCTTAAATCATATTTGCTAGATTTGATATCATATAATTTCAGACACCCAGGCGTTATATTTGTTGACTTACTAGCACCTCTACTAGAAACTAAGCAATATAGACGTTATGGGTCCATGACTATATTCTCTATGTTTATATTATATTAGAAAGAAGATATGTAATAACAGTTTTTAAGGATCACATATTAGATCATTAATATTCCTTCTAGAAAACGTCGGGTTATCTCAACTGTCAAATTTTCACATTCGATTCCGAACACTACTTAAAAAAAACTTAAAATTTATTTGAAAAATTGTTTATGACTATTGGCTATACCCAACAATGACTCACTACGTACTCACTAAATAAAGATATAACGTGATTAATAAATAAAGGTTTCTATAAGAAAAAATCATGTTAGTGTCCGAATAACGGAGCCCCTGAATCCGTGATATAAAAACGGACCGCCATAAATAAAATCGTATCGACGCGCCGATAATTCAGCTGTCAGCCGCGATCGACTCACATTGGTCATATCTGCCCACGACGCGACTCACACCCTCATCACACCGCGACAGAAGCTATCACTCCCCAATATCGCACGAGGGATGGATTAAAGTTTTCCAACTGTCGATATATCGAAGTATATCGATGAAGTCATTAGAGACCATTCGGTACCTCATCACATTGATTTTATCGGAACTGTGTTAGAATTGCATTTAAACCAAACGCACAAAGAGCTAGAGAAAAAACATGAGCATTATTTCTTGTTCTTCTGGTGTAAACGGAAATTCGTTTCAAGTGTTTACATCAAAAGAATGAGAACGAATTCTCATTCTTCTCGAACCAAGAACTAGAAATCTGCACAACGTTCTAACCAAACGAACGCTCATGTAATTGATATCTATATGTACTCAAATCTCTAAAACACTCAAGAGACCGCTCTAATGAGCGAGAGTGACCGAACACAGAAGAACGTTCTAAACAACTATTCGCACGCACTAGTGCCATTTACACCAAGCGAATGAGCATTCTTAGAATGTTCCATAGAGTCTTAGCAAACGCAGATAGAACAACGAGAGAATGCTCAAACAGCCAGATCACAAACGTCCATTAAAATTCTCAATATCTCAAAGCGACATTACCAATACAAATTTAACATTGATTAGAGCTTAAAGGCGTCATTTAACCTTAATGGACGTTTGTGCATTTGACCGAAAGTCTGCTTACACTAAAAGAACTTGATAGAGTGAGGATAGAATGAGCATTCGTTCGTTGGGTGTAAATCGCCCTTAACATCCTTATGTTAACATTATGCTATATTTTAGTGTGAGCCCTTGCTCACACTAAAATATAGCATAATGTTCAATTCAAAACAATTTTTGTCTTTGACTTTCGTAACTCTGCACAGGTTTCTGCAGTTAATAAATATTAGATCATAAAAAAATACAACAGCCCGTGATTAAGGGCTATGAAATATTTCTCAAGCACAAAAACCATAGACCCACTTGGTTTAATATAGTTTTAAGCTATAATTAAGTTTAGATAAATAAAAGACATTATTTTCATATAATAATAATTTGATGAGGCTATGAACTTAGATTATATAATATGCTACGTACAACTAAATTGTATTTAGAGAAAGGTATTAACTTGAATAAGCAGTGTTATTTTTTATATAAACAATAATAATAAATACATTTACCTCTATTCTTTTTTTTGTGACGCGTAACAAATAAATTAATCTAAAAGCTTGGCAATTATAAGCACTTTACCAAATTGAAAGCCGGGGACGGTCGTTTTGTGTTTACCCTAACGTTCAAAACCTGATCGAATCTCATTTGACATGGGTGTTGAACGTGATTTGATACATAGACAACTCATATAAAAACCCTCATCAAAATATGTCCATAAAGAAATATCATTTATATACGAAATGCTAATACGACTCCAAAGCATTTTGCAATAATGTTATGACACGGCTTCTGATGCAGCAATTATTTTCAAGAATATGATTTTAGCATTATCTAGCTATTTAGGAGTAGCTCGGTGGCGTAGAGGATAAGCGCCGAAGCCCGCGTTCGTTGTAGTTAAGCAACTTTCGAAAGGGTCGGTCAAGCGATGGGTGACCGAAAAAATATTATCTCGAGCTACTCTGTGCTTCGGAAGGCACGTTAAGGCGTTGGTCCCGGCTGCGTCTGCAGTCTTTAATACCCTCCAATCCTCATTGGACTCGTGGCCCATCGTCCTTAACCAGCCATTAGGAAGACCTGAGCCCCTGCAGTGCGTACGTAATTTTTAGCAAAATTATGAGAACGATGCGAAAATTTCTTAATTTTAAACAGAATACTACGTTGAGTTTAGTTTTTTATATGTTAGTAGCTTTCCACCAGCGGTATCGCCCGCGTGTTCCCTAGGGAATTATTTATCAATTTATATTATGACATAACTACAATCATAAATTGAATAATAAACAATGGTTACTATGGTTACGTTTTAATTCCCTACACAAACTTCCACGACCATTTTCATCCCTTTTTTGCGTTTCACGGGATAATATCAGTTCAATAGTTTCGGAGTCTATTCAATGCAAACAATCAATTAAATATTTTGTCTTTATAATATTACTAGCTTTCCGCCAGTAGCGGCTTTTACCCGCGTGGTCCCTAGGGATCTGTTTATTTAGATATCGAATCATATCGGATATAATTACAATAACAATTTGAAGAGAAAACAATGGTTACTATGGTAACATTTTAATTCCCTATACAAACTTTCTCTCCTTTTTTCATCCGTTTATTTGCTGTTTTTCGGGATAAGATATAGACTATGTCCACCGCATATGATATAGTTTCTTGTAGGCAAAAGAATTTTTAAAATCAGTCCAATAGTTTCGGAGTCTATTCGATGTTTACATAAACAAACAATCAAATCTTTCTTCTTTATAATAACTGAAGAAAACTCGTAGATAAAGTAGACAATTGGAAATACTAATACCACGCAGACGAAATGTTGAGTAAGTACGTCTGATTTCTTTTAGGATTAAATAACATTAAACAATTTCATTTGCCTAAATTAATCTCAATTTGTATCCATAGGTTTTAAAAGTTTCGCTTTTACAACAAAACAAATATAAGTAGGTACTTAATTTGACAAGTTAAATTAATTTGGTTTTTTTATAAACCTTTTATCTGTTCTCATAACTTATTCAACTCACTGTCGGTCCATTGGTGCCCAGAAAAAGGATTTAGAATATAACACATTATTGGTACGAGTATCGACAGAATTAATTGGGCATTAAACCTTTTTCGCAATACGGATAATCTCCACAAAGCGTTTTCGTTTCGCCCAACCAATTCGATTGCAATTAAATTTGGGCCAAATCGTATCGACGAGAGTCGGAACGTTCTCAGTGAAGTGTTCAACAAATAGTCTGTTCCAATTTATTTCAATCACACGTATATAATGATATACGTTTCAAACGAATACTTTCCAAATGAAATGTTCCAACACTTTGCTTATCGAGTGGACGCGCCTCACAAACCAATTGGGAAATAATCACATTTGCGTTATTCTTTGATACAAATTAATTCAGTTTGTGTCATTCATTTCACTAGGTATTTTACGTTTTATTGCTTTTCAAATAAATGACTTAGTTACTTAAAGATACTACTGACCTTTCACGCAAAAAGAGGGTTAACAATATTAATTATAATATTAATTTATAATTATTACATGAATAAAGGAAGCTAAAGGTTATAATACAAAAACGCAGCTGGTGCTTATCTGTGTATTAACCACCAGTAAATTTAATAGTATTTCAAAGGCAACTTGGTTAGAAGTATACTGATATATATTTTGCGCTATTTTGACAAGATTGTCTTTTTTATTTATTGATTTTTTTGTAATTTACAGACAAAGCAGGTCAGTGGACGTGAAAAAAGCCGGAGACGTGAAGAGAAAACAAAAGGAAATCGTGAGGTCAGTCAATGAGACAGATAATGGGGTAATGACAATGAAATAAAGCATAAAAAGTTTTTGTCATGTATATACTTTGATGTATGTTTACTTCACAAATTTCTTTGCGATTTGTAGAAAAAAAAAACATTTTTTTTTTCTAAATCTTGTCGTCCTAAGGAGGTCCCATAAAATTTAATAAAAAAAGCACGTATGACAAGTAATTTTTTTATTTTTAATCTGATACTTGTACGAAAACCATTATGAATATTTTGGTCTCTTAATATCATTAACATTGACCCGAACGGTAAGCGAACTTCAGACATGAAACCAGCACACGAGGCATTTCGCTACCTAGATCGTCAAAATATTTAAGGTAAGTTCTATGGTATTCTTAATCAAACAAAACTACTATACTTACATTTTCCTTCAACATCATCGATACTCCCTATAGAATTGGACTGTCGGCGACATCTGAAAAAGAATACAAATGTTAAAATTATATTAACAACTGCAATGATTTAATCGAAAGGAATATATCACAAACCTATCACTTCTTCATGGACTTCGCCCGCTTTAATTATAAGTTATTGTTACGTCCGTAATAATATAAAATTGCTGATAAGTACCCGCTGATACTTATCCATTATACATCACAGTTATATAATGACAACAAAATCTTAATTGAAATTTTAAAATATCGTTTCGGCTGTTTGGGTGGATTGCCTGAACATAACATGTTCTTCAATCGTGGGGTAAGTTGTAACACTCGTCAGTTTTTCTTCGAAGTCGTTACAGGTTAGATTAAAATTTTATTAAAATCAATAGTTGAATATTTGTTAATGGGAATAGTAATACCAGATTTACTAAATACCAAACAAGTAAGTTTTTATAGTCCTCTGCTCTCCTAATTAGCAATATGTTACATGCCTACTTATATCTAGAACTAGCCTCTTATTTCTTTTAACCTCAATCTTGAAATAACAACTAAATCTATAGATGTAATGAAATTTTGACATTCATTAGAGCTTAAAGGCGTGATTAAACCTTAGTGAACGTTTATGCAACTGACCGTGAATGATGTGAATTCCGACATATGAGTGGAATTCGTATTCGGGTCTGGATTTTTACAGAATCGCAGGGCAGCTCAGCAAATGCTGATCTTGTGACCAAAAATAATTACATTTTATTAAAGTCACTCTCTGCCTATACCATTAAATTAATTTTGATGCATTATCACTATTACCTACATAGAGAAATCATGACGAAATTGTAGCACGCACGCTTGGGTGTGATCCCTAGTACGTTATGTAAATAACTCAATGACTCCCGTTCCACCGGTGGGTGTTTGTCTGAACATCCATTAAAATCAAATATCCAATTATCTTGATATATTAGCTATTTACCACAAATACGAGTTTCAAGTAGACCGTTACATTCCATGCCAGTGGATTTCCATTAATCAAATTAACATCTGAAATGTTTCATCACTTATTAAAAGTTTGAAGCTTGCTGTTTCAATGTAATATCAAAGATTAGGAGAGCTGGGTAACGCAGTAGTAAGACCGTTCGGTCTGCGATACGGTTGTTAAGTATTTTCGCTAGGACCAGTCATAAGATGGATAGCAAAAAAAAAATTATCTCTAGTTCCACCGTGCTTCAGAAGGCATAACGTGCGTTGTCATTGTTCCTGGCTGCATTTACCGTCGTTTACACCCATTCTCTCTATTCGATTGGATTCGATTCAATCCATAGGAGCTTGTGCTCTAATAGTGGCGACGTTAATAGGCTGGTGATGGCAACTTAATTTTCCTGATATAACTGAAAAAGAATACCCCATGCTAATAAAAAAAAAAGCAATTAAGAGAGTGTCTGCACCAAAATTGTCTTGATTTTGTAGAAGGAATGACGTCGAAATGGGCTGTGATTAGAAATAACAAAACTAAATCATACTTATATTTTGTCTCAACCACAGTATTATTTGACAAATGTATTTCTCTTTCTTTTTTAAATACTAAAAACAGTTCTCAAAAGCAATCTCTCACGCGTCCGTATAATAGTAAAAATATACAAGAAAATCGCATGTGACTGCTTTAGTCACAAAAACTGCTCAAAGGGTTAACATACGACCAAAAAACTGTTAATTATCTCCTTTACGTATGGTCTTTATTCTTGTTTTATGTAAATTCATTTCACTGACCAATCCAATATGTGTTATTCTTAAATGCATACATAGGAGCTAAATATTATTAACGATAATTCCTATAGCTTTTCGCATAAGGATCGATTTTAGATTAACTTCCATTGAAAGAGTTCTGAGATAGCAAAAACACACGAACCACATTAAAAACCTTCACCTTTTTGAAGGCGATTAATAAAATGGGTACTGTACGGAATATAAAATCATATGGATTTTAAGGTTAATTATGCATCTAGTTGCGAAGCATCTAGTCTTCAAATAAAGTAAAGAGTATTAGTATACTCTTCTAGTCTATTCGTATAATGGTATAGTTACCATTCACGTGTACTCGCAACTGAAAACCACGAAGTGCTCTCTTAGAACACAATACATTGTCACCCTCTGACAATGCATGTTTCAAGTCTCCTTGATCCCGACACGGCTCTCCTTAGTCCTAGCTTGGTCAACTCAAACTACACAAGTGCTTATTACACCTACAAAATATTGGCTGGTTTACACTTTATTAAGTAGATAAATAGTAAGTAGATTTTGACTTAATTTTAAGTGATTAAGTACATATAAATACAAATAAGATGCGATTTTTTTTATTTTAATAGTTTAAACGATTTTAAAAAAGAAAGAGATGGTGGTGCTGCCAGTGGGGATAAGTCTGCTCTAGGTTATTTATTTTTTGACATTTGTTATTATGCATAACATATATTAATTTATTAATGAGTACGTATGGTGTGCTGATGACACCACGCTTTTTGCAGCTAGTGAATGCGAAATGTAAGAGCTGCTGCGAAGATTGGAACACTCAAGCAGGGCTCGAATCTTCTCAGCTGGGCTGTACGTAAATAAAAAAAAAACGAAAGTTATAGTAGTAGATCGCGGCGGTCCCCTTGCCTTGACCAACATCTAAACTTGGAGGTTGTGACAGAATTCGTCTATCTGGGTTCCGTTATACCGATAGGTCGTGTGAAATAGACATTGTCATACCGGCTAAGAGCTCCATGTCTCAGTTGGGAAAAGTATGAGCTAACAGAAACATCTCTCGAAAAACAAAGAAAAGGCTCGTGAACACTCTTGTCTTCTCCATTTTTTTGTATGGAGCTGATACCTGGACCCTCAAGAACGACGACCGTGTATGAATTGACGCATTTGCGATGTGATGTTCGATGCTCGGAATTCACTGGACAAAGCATCGGACCAACGCATCTGTTCTGGCTGAAGTAAAGATAAAAACGAGATTGACCACCATTTGTCTGCGGAGAAGTTTCGAATTTTTTGGACACATCGCTAGAAGGAGTGATATTATCGAAAAAACTCAGCATTGATCACGACCCTCAGCATTGAAGATGAATGACGCAAAGACGATGTATGGCACAGCATATTTATTTATTAATGAATGAAATATCTGCTTTGTTATTTCACCTTTTATTCCTTTCAAAACCTCACCAATAACAAATCTTAGCACACAAATTGCGACTTCTTTACATTGTTGATTGTCCATCTTGAATTAACTTAAGAATGTCTTAACTAATTAACTACGACTGGGCATATACTTAAAATTAAGTAAAAAGTTTACTTATTACTTGATTACGTGTATACCAGCCATAAGGAGTTTTTGGCGGGAAATGTCTTGAGGTGTCCGTCTAACTTATTGTAGTGATAAGTGATTTTTGTGCGGGACAAAGAAACATTTAAGTGTACAATATTTAATATAAATTACTCTTAATAATAATACACATGTGAATCGGACACAAAAAAGTGTTTCGTAAATTTAGCATGGGGCTAAGTCGCTTATTTCTAGTCGACTTATCTGCATTTCTTTTTCTTTTCGATTGGCTCAAATACTCCAAAGAAGTATTTAGTGTAACCTAGAAAATATTAATAGTGGGAAAGACAAGGCTGTATTCTAAGATGTCTTTGCTTTATGTACATAAACGTAATTTCATTTTTTATATGACTTAATCGGAATGAAATTGATTGCTCCGGATTGCTTACTAGGCTCAGGATACCGCTGAGGTACCCTCGCTCGTCTGTCAAGTTGTTCTCTCTTCCAAGTCGTCGTACTAACTTGGGATTTAACTCACCCGTTTTACGTTTGAGTCGATTATACAACAGTATAAAGAATATAACTGACAAATAGGTTGTCGAAGAATAAATAAAAATATATTATATAATTATTTTAATAATTAGGTATAAGTATAATGTAGTTGATATACTGTTTCTGTTACTTTATAGATAGATATTAAGCTGTTGGATTGCATGCAGTGTTTACCTATAATTGTCTTTGCATTACTATGTTATTTTATAAGATTCACTATTTCTGTACACTGTATAAATGTATAAGACGTTTGTAAATAAATTAAAAATAAATGAAATATGACTTCATACTCGTATTTTTGCGTGAATCGATCTGAAATGTATTGTACCTTATGATCAAAGAGAATTTAAACACTACGTTTTACATATAATATCTGCATGCATATATGGTATGGTTTGTTTATCAAATCTTATTCATCTTTAAAACCACTCTAAGCAAAAATTAAAAAATTAAACTATCATATTGACAAAATCCCTTATTCATCTTTAAATAAACTTTCATAATTAATTAACTTTTAATAACAAAACCCGAACATAAAATCAAAACTAAAGAAATACATAAAAAATCTATTTCTGACAATTTAGAAGCATTGGTTACACCTTAATAATATTGTGTTCTACAATCCGTAGTGCTTATTAACTTAACAAACCAACACAAACACTTAATTGCTCAGTAACTGAATTTGCGTCGAGCTTACGAAACTTCGCGAGAATGATATGAACTAATTTTCGATTACATGATACCAGCTAATGTTTGTTTATTATGATATTGAGAACTGCATTTGGTCTGCCATGCCGAGGTTAAGCAACTTTAACAACGGTCGGTCATAGGATGGGAGATCCAAAATTTATTACCATGAAGCGATTCTTTGAATTCGTATTAGCATTT
Source organism: Diatraea saccharalis (assembly GCA_918026875.4). Taxonomy (NCBI): domain Eukaryota; kingdom Metazoa; phylum Arthropoda; class Insecta; order Lepidoptera; family Crambidae; genus Diatraea; species Diatraea saccharalis. Next base: position 27,037,992 of record OU893333.1, on the reverse strand, counting down.
CCGAAATAGATAACTTTTCGTTTTCTAAGAAAAATGAAGCGTGGATTTTTAATGGTTCTGTGTGTCACGCAAGACGAAATTCTTTTAGTATTTGTCATGTTTTTCTGTCTACCCATCTCTCCGTCTGTCTGTCACTGTTAATTTACGTCGTAACTGCTAGAACCATTCAATTACAATGTACACATACGTATCTTGGACCGGGAATGGTCTAAGTTTAAAATATATTTTTTCGCAAATATCCAATTTTATAATAAACATCATAATACCGATATTTGATAACTATCCGAATATATATCGTGTATTGAAAAGAAACGATTTTGAAGATACTAGTGACTTTATTTAATGTTCGATATTTTTAAATTTCTAGTAAATAAGATTGTTACTTCAGGCCAATGTTGCCAGCATCATATCGGGTTGTTTATTTTTCTAGCCGAGACTCAATACTCAAAATAACAATATATATTATAAATTTATTTATTTATTTATAACAAGGTACACCAACAGCAAAACACATACAACATTCACAACATCAACATCGAAAATATCAATTGATAATCCCACTCGCACTCGGTTGGTTTTTATCATTCATGCTATTTCATTTTCATTATTCACATTCAAAGGTCAGCCATTAATTAAAACATTTTCTATAAGGAAATATGAAGCACTTATCAAATCATTAGAGTTCGTGCTTGAATAACGATTACTTGTATGGACCCATAATTTTATTCACTTTGAGAATCCCAAAAGTTCGGTAATTGGTAGCTCTTTAGTACCTATTCCAAATATAATTATTTTCTAAAACATTCTACGAATCTGAAGCCATTCAAATAGAGGCTTTGAATAATATGGCTGGGACGCAATAATTTTTGGCCTTAAAGAAATTCATTTCTATGGGTTTTCTGGTATAAAAGATTTGTAATTTGTTTTTAAAGAAAATTTAATACGACTTGTACCTACATCTACACCTACTTTTACATACAGAAACTGATGGAATGACATTTTGGTATACACCTGTATATATGGTAAACGTACAATACCACCAAAAAAATAAATCATGTTATATGTTGCCAAGACTAGACCATACGACTCGCGCTATCTTGGAAGAGTCAAATTTCTTACTCTACGTGCCTCAATTCTGCCTTACTGACTTAATGTAATTCAACTCTCTCATATAGGCGTAAGCTTACTACTGTACTATTCTGTACTGAGATGTCAATCTTTGTTAAAAAGTAAAATAAACAGTTGTTGTAATGGAAACTTTTTAAACTTTTGACTCAAACTTGGGTCTACATTAGGACCCCCATAAAATATATTTTTTTAAATGACACTACATACCAAATTAGGTAATCTAGGTCTTCAAAAACGTACTTGATGATTATCAGTGAGTGACTGAATGAGTTAGTAACGAATTCGTTTCTTAAGATATCAATAAAATCTAAAAACTAATTTGTTATGGAATTGGAAATTTAAATATCTTGGTGGCTACTTCTGTGGCAGATTTAGTAGAAATCAGCAAAATAAATGTTAGATAATATAGATATTGAAACCTTATTGTAGTGTATAAACACTTAATAGAACATACATACTAATCAATATATCAATTTATACTTAAAAATCCATTACCTATAATAATAAATTGCATGAAGATCTATGTATCTCATTTTTTAAGTAAAAGTATTGTGTTTATGATAAAAATCAATATAGCGACAATTGTATCGGTACCGCAGTCGATGGAATCCTCATATATGGCGATAACAAAAGGCGGGACAACTCATTCATCAAGCAAAGATTTTAGAAGCCACACCATAAAAACACGAGCTCAACGAAAGCAATATTGTTGATAAATTGGTTTAACTAATTTGTATATAAACACTCACGAAATTCAAATTTTTATTAGACAAATATTAAAAGAAAATGTATAATATTTCTCCGGCAAACACAGAAATACTTTTATTACCTTTTGAAGTAGGTTTTATTTAATTGAATAAGACGTCTATTTGTGATTCTTAAGGATGTGACTTCAAATGATCGATACTTTGACAGCTATTATTGATGTTATACTTAAAGGCAAACCCCGCGTATTTCAAATTGCCATAATTGACAATTTATCACACATACTAAGAAAGCTCAATGTTTTAGAAAGACAGAGGTAAAAAAACGTCATTCGTTCGAAAGTCTGTAATTAAAACTTACATAATCTAGTAACTCGCTTTCCTCATTTCAGATTAATGCATCTGACTCATATTAGTAATTCCCGATTTCCCTAACAACATTCCAAATGTTTCTTTGATTAACAATCTTATTCGGATATTTTTGTCATAGCGGTTCAGCGAAGACTAGATGGCATTCTATTTCATCTAGAATAGAAATTTAACAGTTAAGTGTGTGTTTCTTGTGAGATATACATATGTAATCAAAATGATAAATGTAACATAGAATCGGAACATTTTATTGAATTGAGATTCCCCCTTCGCATTATAGATGGCATGGATAAGCCACAGCATCGATGTATCGACATTATTTGATTGATGACGCTGCCGGTTTCGATGTAGCACTATTCATCATTCTGTCGCCTCTAAAAACAAAAAGAACCTATTTTAATTCTATTTAACAGTGAATTCTCGAATAACAATTGTTCGATTGTGTAAGACCTCTTTGGAATTATGATTTTGATTCTCCATCCCCGGTGAGTTTAGTAGTTTAATAGTCAGAATTAAAGTATAACTAACGAAGCACAATCGATACGAATAATTTATGAGACCCCATGTTGTTTTTCACTGTATGATTTTCAACTTCATATGAATCGAGTTAGGTAAAATGTCACGTTTTTGAAGTGAATTCCGAGCAGTGTCTGTAATATTCAATTTTGGATATATCGTTAACTTCAGCTAGCTCTACCCTAATTCACGGCATTAAACAGTATCGAATATATTGATCTATCGAGATAGTTCCATAATATTATCATCAAAAGGTTCCTTTTTGTTAAGAATAGAGGTGGAGAAAATAATAATCACAAAAATTTGTAATATATAAATATTAAATAAGTATAATAAAATAGCTTTTGAAGTAATACAAGACTTCTTTGATTAGTTTGGGTACTAAAATATATATTAAAAAAATCTCATTATAATAACGTTTCCACCTTTACCGTACGTTTATAACAATTATATAAAAGTAAATTCTAAACGATATATCGTAATTGATGTATCATTTTATTCAGTCTTATTAAATTAAAAAATAATTTAAATTCATTTAATATTTATTAAAGAAATATAGTGGGATAAGCATCGGGCTGGTTGTATTAACAGTTGTGATGGATTGATCATTGCTATCGTAGAATTCGCAGACTATGAATCTGCAGTGTGTGTGTATTTGTCTAGTTATATAACCTATCGCCGTCCCTTTTAATGGTAAAGAAATTGTGATAGCGATTAATGTAATTATGTTGCTTTTGGAGCAAATGATGATTTGAATGATCAAGATGATTTGAATAATAAAAACTTAGCTAATCCCGTCGAAAGATTACAGGTATTTGCGTCTATCGCTTAGCTTAGTTATAATTAACGATATATTTAATTAAATATCTTTTGAACAACTTAAGGTTAATCGATATTACATGTAATATAGTTATAGCTATATTCACGAACTTCATATAGTTATATGAAGTTCGTGAATATTTTTATATGTCCAATCGAATGGTATTGCGGTAGATTTTGAAATCAGACAAGTGGCCCTCTAGTTCTTCATGACACAACAATGACCCAGCCATGTTTAATTTGTTACTTCGAATTAAAATTCTTATTAAATAGATATCATTAAAATTTACAAAGCCAAATCACGAAATTAATATGAATATGAAAGAAATAAATTGTAAGTAAATATGTACTTCTGCCGATCTATTTAATTTGTGTGTTTTGTTGATTCTAATTAGACAACTGAATAAAGTCTCTCGTCGTTTTGTTAAACAATTATTCAGCTTATTCTATTAATGTTAACGTTATCTCAAGGACGTTACAATTGATAGTATTTAGCCACAGTATTGTCTACCTAGGGCTTAATATTATTAATATTATCTTCACACCGGCGTACCCTTCGCTAGATAATATAATGGCATCAGAGATGTTTTCTCAAGATGTCATTTAAAGCCTATGTTACTCGCGTATGATGTAGCTTGTGTGTAGGTAAAGGAAATTTAAAATCAGTCCAGTAGTTTGAGAGCCTACTCAATGCAAAACTAAGAGATTTTTCTTCTTTTTAATCGATTACAAAAAAGGAAGTTCTCAATTCGACGGTATTTAATAAACTATAAAATATTCAAATGTAAATCAGCAATAATTATCATTGTAAATGAACGTATATTGTCATTTGATTTCTTTTTAAACAGGAATACCGACTCCATTTGATGGTTTTCAAAAATAATGTGAACGTAACATCATTTAAATTACAATAATACATTGAATTGTTGAAAGATTAATGTAATATTTTCGTTATCTTTACCAGTATTGTACTATACCGTTTAGAATATTTATAATCTAATAGCATTTTCTTTGCAATAGATAGTGCTTTTATTTTTACCAAAAATAATTGTGAGAAATTGCGAACTGTGCTCGTAATGTAAGACAAAAAAAAATACACCTAGAGATTAAAAACTCTTTTAAATTTTAGAGTCCTGCGCCTCAAAAGAAATAAACCGAACCCTTAAAGGTTTACTCGATTTTCTCCATAACTACTGGAGTGTTGAACTGATTTTGTACACATATTAAATCTTTATTAAAAACGAAAAATCATTCCAAAAACAGAAAATAACAGAACCAGCGACTTTAATACCATTGACTTAATTTACTATTTGTTGAAGATACTTTACTTATAAGTAGCTCGATGGCGTAGTGGATAAGCGCCGCGTCACGCGATCGTTGTTGTTAAACAACTTTCGCAAGAGTCAGTCACGGGATGGGTGACCAAAAACTAATATCTCGAGCCACTCCGTGCTTCGGAAGGAACGTCAAGCCGTTAGTACCGGCTGCATTTGCAGTCGTTAATACCCTCCCATCCGCATCCGGCCAGCGTAGACGGTCATGGTCCATTCTCCTTAACCATTCAAAAGATAGGCCTAAGCCCTTGCAGTGGGGACGTAAAAGACCTAACGATGTTGATGATGAAGATACTTTATAGGGTAAAACCATATGGTGTTGCTACTATGGAAATAGGTTTGTAGACTGATTATTATGTCTCAAAGTAGTACATGTTCGTATTAACGGCATTAAGCACTCATTACAGTCGATAGCGGGTAGCGATGATAGATGAGCGGGCGCGAATAATGGTTGAGCTCGAATTTATCACGGTCGTTGGACTCGTATACATATTTATTCAACCGCCGCTGTACGGAACCCAGCTGCCGCTCGTGCGAGTAAATTACTACCGTTACCGGTTACCAGATATTTATTGGGTCTAGCTGGTGTCATTAATTTGGACTTTATTTATTTTGCGAACGCATCCGCTTACATCCGTTGTGCAGGTAATGTTGTTCAAACAGATTTTGTTGGGCTTATGGTTATTTATTGGAGAATCAGATGCTGAACACAAGCCTTTAAATATATTGAGTAACTGATAGAGCCTGTGTTCCCAAATGAAGTCCCAAATCAGAAATTCAGCTTGATCAAAAGCGACCCTTTTAAGAGAAACAAACTTTAACAACTAAAACTTCTACTACTAAAGTTATCAATAGAATATAACATTCATTCTGTTGCTGGTAAAAAAATATAAAAATAATAACCTTAAAGCAGAAAGTAAAATAACGGAGAAAGCCTTGTTCTCAGTTTGCTTGAATAATCTTAAATTATTTTATAGAATTCAATTACAAAACTTCACACATCTTACCTTAAAAAAAACATTTCCTATTCATAGACTTATCATCGCTGACCGTAAACTATTAAACAGTTTGTTTGCAAGAAAATCGTGTCAAAAAAATCAAGCCGTGGAATGTTAGCTTTTATATAAAAATATATTTTAAAGGTACACTAAATCTCGTTAAAAATCTTTGCGCTAGACTTCAAGAACATTACAGGCTAAGCTTGCCTACTTCAATCAATGAAAAAGCTATTCGATTAATCTTGAGTAAACATACGCCGTTCGATAGCCTTTTCAACATTTACTGCAACACCAGAAAACTGTTTGTTCGCCAAGCATCCAATTTACTAGATTTAATGAGAGTCCACGAAAAGTGGAAAATTAAAATGCTTTTCAGAAATTTAAACCACGCAGGAAAAATATACTTGGACGTTATTCAAATGTTCGGATTGTTAAATGCTGACATAACAAGCCAACGAAACATTATGTAGGTATTCTTTAAACGTTAATAACTACAAAATTTGTGTCGCCCTCTGTGTCCGTAACAGCTTTCAAGTGAAGAATTAAACTTTTCACTTAATAGGAAAATAAAGTCCAAAACTGTCACTATTCGAGATAACAAATTATGACAAACTTACCGTTGATTGGAGTAACTACAGATTAACCCGCCACTACTATTATTGATAATATAGTTGCTACTATTTGGTATAATAAGTGTCAAATTTGAAACTATTAGGGGTAATATGTGATAATGATCAGTTTCTGATGCGATTCTGTAAAAACCCAGACCCGAATTCGAATTCACTCATATGTCCAGATTGTATCTTATATCTCTTCATTTTTTATCACTCGTTATCTGAGAACATTAAATACGCCGCTAATATATTTTTAAGAAATAGCACTCAGTTGTCATGTCGCCATAAAACTCGGGACACTCAACCTCAATATATGTCATTGATCAGTACGATAGTGGTTTCTTCTAATAAATCTTAACTCAAAGAGTATGGTAAAATTAACGAGGAAGTATTTAAAAAATAAATTAGATCCCGAAATCATACTAGATGTCGCTACAGTACGTTCTTGATTTCTCCATGACAACCTTTCCGGTTTTCTTGCAAGTTTAAAAGTTAATTAGTTGTCAACACTCAATAAACAACTCATATTCTATTTGTACTTTTTCGTATTTGTATTGATATCTAAGTTTCAGACTTTTCAAATTTCAGTTTTTAATATGAAGGAACGGAAATGACTGTCTTTGGTCCATACGTTTCTTGCAAAAATCAACTTTTGCTGGAGTCGTCATCTAGTGGAGGTGCTTTTTTAGTGCTTTCCTTTTTTTAAATACTTCCTTATTGATACACAATTAATTTTACCATACTCTTTGAGTTAAGATTTATTCGTATAAGCATACGAACACATTTTCAAACCGAACAGTGGATTCTTGTTTATTCAAACGCGGATATGACGGCGGCAAAGATAACAGAGTACCAAACAGGGACCGGAACTGCGTCCGTCATGAGCCACGACGGGTGCTCACTTCCGGTGGACAATTTACTTTGCTCCTGCCTTTTTACGGTCTAGCTATTACCGGAGATAGATACCACGAGACAACCATTCCATATGCGAGGCAACTAAAACATTAAAAGATGCATGAAATACCATTTGCTCTACTGACTGGTATTACTGACAAAAAAGTGTGGCATTCTGTGGCACATCCATGAAAACGCAATAATTACGTTTGTATTTTTTTTTCATGTAATTTTTCGACATTCTCGAGTTACATAGAATTGGTCCTCTATTGCCCGCAAATTTGTGAAGCCTACTGAAGTGTGACGTTTGAATTTCTTACAACGACCGTTTAGTTGGTAGAGGGACTTGACTAACGAAAATTGTCATTTTAAGCTTAATAAGTCACGAACGGTCCTGCAATTAACTCTGCCTTTTAAACTCTTCCCTCCGCGTAATATTCGCAAAAAAAAAACGAAATTTCTTTTTTTACATATTTATCTAATGATTACAATACTAGGCTCTTATTTATAAGTCTATAGATTTCCAAATTGAATATACATGACGATGATTGATACGACCTCCAGATGTCTGTCTGTCCTCATTTGTTATCCCCAAGATACATTTATTTACATTGTGCCAACATACAATTTGTATCACAATGCGTACCATAAACCATTACTTTGTCGTCCACTTTCTTTTGTCAGTCCCTACGCGCGATTAGGAGGGCGAGACAGGATTCTAATAGTGTAATAATTAATCGAATATGTTTATTTTTCATATTATTCAAGAAGTTTCACAAGGTCTTTTACTTATAATGGGTCTTAAAATCTCTTTATTTCAATTAATAAGTATGAATATAACAATAAGAAAAAGATAATATGAATTTTCGGAAAGTACGTACATACATACGAGCAAAATATATCTTAAAAAATTGTCTTTTTTTTATTTAATTATTAAATAAATTCATCAATAATAACCAGCTTATATTAAAGTAAAAATATGTTTATTGATCATTTTATTTATTACCAATGAAATGAGCTCAGTTGAAAAGCCTGCGCTTTACATGCTCACATAATACATTATTTTGATAGTATATGGAGTATATATTTGAGCAAAAAGTTGCTTACCTGATACTCCGCTTTTCTACGTTGCATTTTAGATAACGGTTTCATCAATAAATAGAATAAAACGTTAAATTAATAATCATAAATTCATTGAAAATAAAATTAATAAAAGTGTGTGCTTCTCTCTCTTGGTGTGTGTAGGTCTAGAAATAAATCAGAAAAACTATAGGGTCAAGGTTCCTATACGCTCCAGCACCGCATCGCATTAAGCGGACTGTATAGGAAACATATTTTACCGTCCGCTACGGACATCCGCCTAGGTCATCCATGCCGCACTGAACCAGGCAATGTTATTCTGTAATAAAACCTGCCTTGTACACGTCGATGAATGTAGCGCTGTCATAACATCTAGGTTCAATCAAATGAAACCTCCTTCAAAAGATAATAAAGGTAACATTTAAGATTTTTCTTTAATTAACAGTGCCACGCTCGACATTTGGCTCTTTTATAACAGAATAGCATTGCAAATAACGAAACGTGTTATAATGCTGCTTCAAAATTATTTAACTCATCCAAAAAGATACTCATCTACAATAGAATCAAGCAAAAACAGAACATCGCCACACAAGTATTTATTTTCTACTGCGAGTTATAAAGGGCATAAATAAAGCAAAACCTATAAGGCTTTAAAGCAACAATGAAAAATACGAACCGTTTTACGTGGGGTGAGAGTGGGGTGGGTACGCTCTCGGAGCTCGAACAATGGGGTCCAGGCGAGAGCACTGCTGGAAAATAAAAAAAAAAGAATACATGAACAACCGCTCCAATTATTGACGTGCCACGAGAACAGTTCCGTGTATGCTGCTAGGGTTCTGCTGTTGGCATTGACAAATTGTAACTTACATTTCAAGTGAATGATCTACTTTCAAAACATTTTTTGTAAAATATCGAACAGCTGAATTATATTATTCATATTATTGAACAAAGTTTGCAACATACATTCAATTTTGTATATCAGTTTATAGAGTAATTAAAGAGTTTTAATGCAAACTGATTGGTGAATTTAATAAAAAAAATTAAGGTCTGACACTAGTTTTCTAGCGGGTTTTGAAAGTGAACCTCTCATATGTAATTCTGATAGACTTCAAAAGCTATTCCGAGTTTTGAGAAAATAGATTTTTTATTTTTATATACTTTCTCTAATTTTAACCAATCACTTTCGTGAACTAATTTTAGATATCAAACTTTTTGTTTTTTATTTAATTATAATTATTAATCATATTTTGTTTGTGCATTGAATTCAAAATAATAACAATAAAATACTTTATTGCACTCAATATGATACATAGTTTACAAAAAAGCTTATTATCTAAGAGATTGAGTAAACATATGAGAAAAAAGACTCGGCAAAAATCGCAAGCAACAGAATTATTATAGGTATATTATTATATTATAGGTATACCTATAATAGTACGTTGTTACTAATTGTACACTAGTCATTATTTTCAAAATAAATTAATAACTAACAATAAATAGCATATTTAAGTGCTTTAGTCATTCTTATATATAAATTTAAAATCATTTTATCCCTTTCGTCCGTACAAAACAATAGTAAAAATACTCTTTAAAATGAAACAAAAATATTGAAAGTCCATTATCGAAAACATGTAGTAATAACTAGACTATAATAATATACACAAAATAAAAATTGATTATTTTTTTAAAATTAATTTAAGCTTAGAGAGTGTACAACAAAATCCGCACCATTACTTCAAAGATCGATATATATGCTAAATACGCATCTAAATACGTACTCAAATGATTTCATGCGCTTTTATTAGTTTTTGATGGGCATTTAGTAAAGTTAGAATAATACTGATTAGTGGGATTGCAACTAAGTACCCTTATATTTATCGAGCCAATATTTGAATATTATATTTCATCGCTTTGTTCTTCGACATAATAAACTATGCAGTCCCTTTAACCTACGAGGCAAATATTTCACATTGCCTTAGGAATAGATAAAAAAAATTCACCGTCAACCTACTCGCATCTATAGTGCACATCGTCATTCGTATTTCGTGCGTCAATGCGCGCACGCTTCTCTTTAGTGGAACAGCGTAACGTATACCTACCCTCATTATAATTATTTTTCCATTTTTGGTGTGAAAACTGCAGAAACGCAGTGCACAAGGTAAAATAAATTATTACAGTGTAAAGTTAAAAAGGTAACAAGAAATGGAATTAAAGGATCGGCGTTGAGGGTAGGAACATTCGTAATGGTGCCTATGAATAAATTACGTGAGTAAGTGAAAGCAGGACTATGCAGTTACGGCCTAGGGGTTGGCCGTGAGTTAACACGAAGGTACAATCAATATAAGTTTGGAAGTTAACCGTGAGTTAACACGAAGGCATTCATACTCGTAAAGAACCCACACAAATTTTTCTCAATGTCTTTTATAGATATTTTTCATTTGCACAAGTTATTTTGACTTAATACCGACAGTTACATTTGGCTGTCAGAAAGTTTAATATGTTAGTTTACAACAAATACAATTATTTGTTTTATTTCATGCTTCACACACGGGAATAGAAAATGTCTCGACCCAGTCGAGTGACATCTTTTGTGATCCCGTCACAGAAATCTTGTCCACTCACATAGAAGAAACGTTATTTTCCCAATTGATCCATCTTGTGGAAAATATAGCAGAATTACAGCCTGTTGCACAAACATCACTTAAAATTACTTTAAAGCGACATTACCCATACAAATTTGACTTTCATTATAGCTTAAAGGCGTCATTAAACCTTAATGAACGTTTGAGCTGCTGACCGTTAGACTCTGAGTTACTAATGGCCTGATTCTTACCAATGACAACAAAACAGGGAAAGGATCATGTGATAAAACTATTATCTGACACTTATCGTATATTGACGGATTTACATTCGTCCGAAACACAAAGTAGTATAAAAGCTTCAACTCTTTTTTAGAAAAAACATTTCTTAGCATGATTCAATGTGTCGAAAGGGACGAATAACTCTTTGGGACAAAGCTGGCTGAAAAAAAATCAAAGAATCAAAAACCATATAAATACAAGGATTACAAATAAAGAAGACCGGATTAATCACAAACGGACCCACTTCTCCTTCTACATCACAAATCAGTCGGCAACTATTCGCTCACATTTTCGGGAAACTGGACGGCCCCTCTTCGTTTTCAGTCGTCGAGCAGGGGGGGTCTGCAAATTACAAGCAGTATCGTACCCCAACGTGACATTAACACAGGCACATACTGGCAATTATACCATCATTATTCTTGTTGGGCTAAGATTTAAAAAAATCCTGTTATCTTAAAAGGGGTCAAATTAGGTTTTCTAATCCCATTAGACAAACAGGTTAAGCAGACCCATATACCCAATAATATTTGTCTCATTCAGACACCCTCTATATGACAACATTCATTCAAAATTTATTAAACCTAGAAGCCATAGTTGTATATCAACCAGACCCTTAGTATCAAATATTTTTCTAGCTCCAAAATAAGCTGGTGATTTTAGATTCATACTTAATTTAAAATCTTTCAACAATTTTGTTGAAAAGTTGCATTTTATAATGTAAGATTACCGCACAGCTTACAAATTAAACCGAAATATGGCTACATGGCTACCATCGATTTAAAAGAATCTTATTTATCCTATATTACCATCACATTATAAATGTTTACGGTTCCAATTCGATAATTTTACAACCAAATTTACTGCAGTACCTTATAGTCTGAGTGCGGCACCTCGAATGTTTACAAAATTGTTGAAAGAGGTTATATCTAATTTATTGTATAGAGGATTTCCTTCGGTAATATATATAGATGATATTTTATGTATAGGGAAAACATACACAGAATGCCAATTAAATGTGAACGAAATATTAAAAATATTAGAATGTCGTGGATTGGTAGTTAACTATAACAAGAGTTATATTGGACCACGACAGCTATGTATTTTCTTTTTGTTTCATATACGATTCCGTTAATACTAATAATTATCCACAAAAAAGCGCAATAATAAGTCCTCTGGGGTCTTTAAAATTGGTATTTAAATTTTTACTGACGCTTAACGTACAGGATGGGGTACTTGCGCAAATGGTAAATAGAAAACACATGAAGATAATTTACATATCTATAAAAATATCTAGAATTGCTAGCAGCTTTTCTCAGATTGAAATGTTACGTTCATAATAAAACTAATTGTACTATTTTATTGCGCATCGATAACGCATGGAAGTTGTAAAAATTCCACATTTAAATAAATTAACAAGAAATATTTGGAAGGCAAGAGAAAAAAATATGGTTGGTCGCTTCTTATATCAACACTAAAGATAATTCAGAAAAATATAACTGTATAACTCTACCTTGTTAAGGAAAATGTTATATCGAAGAACCAATAAGAAAACTCGACTATGAGTGCCAAAATTCAACGGCAGGTATATCAAGAATCGTTTTCTACGGGAAATTGAAAACTCTGTGAGATAACTACCGAGGGAGTTTCTATAAAGGAACCTTATATCTACTAACAAGCACTCTCCTAACAGACGAGCAAGACGTAACAGTAATAATAATATTTTACCAACTTCAAATCTGTGAAGTTTATAATTACACAAGTTTTTTCTTAGGCAAAGTTATGCAAAATTTATAAATTTCTGCCATTGAGTTCAAAATCATCATTATCAAAAAGTTTTGTCTGATACCTTGTAGCAAGGAGACGTGCGCACGCTTTTCATCTTCATCGATTAATCTAAGTACATTATAAAGCGATCCCATATTGTAACTGCAACAAAGTGCGTATGGCTTGTATCAGTAAAAGCGCTTTATGACAGAAGACAGTATTGGAGAACTAAACATTCATTCTAAGCTGAGTGTCCTTCAATAACAATTAAGTACTTAAAAAGAATCAAAAAAATTTTTGAGTGGCCGATTCGACAGCTTCATAGTCTATGTATTGTCCTGTATGAAGGATAACAAAAAATGAAAATCGGAAAATGGACGTTTGCGCTCGGAAGTTAACAGCCTCAAAAATTGCTTATCTAACCTCGACCAGATGTCATGAGCTTGAGATACAATGTGTCACTGAAAATCGGTCAGAAAATGTGCTTTCTATTGTAAAACAATTGGGCAATGTAGTTAAATTCCCTGTGATTAAGAAGAACGTAGCGTTTTGCTCACGGGTTGTTAAAATGATAACAATAGTACAAGTACATGCTCTATATTGTTAAAAATTACTACACCCCCATAAAGGATTGTCTATTAGCTGCCGTATTGTAATATAATAAGGAACATAAACAGAAAAAACTTATAGCAGTGACCTTGGAATTGACGATAAGACAACTCTAATATAACTTATCGAAAATCTTTCACCTGAGAACAAACATTTACACGCGGCGGCCCGCACAAAAGAACTAAACTATAAAACTAAATGAGTAATTATACGACCAGGTAGCTCGGTGGCGTAGGTAGCTCGGTGGCGTAGAGGATAAGCGCCGCGGCCCGAGATCATTGTCGTTAAGCAACTTTCGCAAGGGTCGGTCACAGGATGGATGACCAAAAAAATTATTATCTCGAGCTACTCCGTGCTTCGGAAGGCATATTAAGCCGTTGGTCCCGGCTGCATTTGCAGTCGTTAATACTCTCCAATCCGCATTGGGCCAGCGTGGGAGGGTCACGGCCCATCCTCCTTAACCATCCATAAGGAAGGCCTGAGCCCCTGCAGTGGGGACGTAAAAGGGCTGATGATGAATTATGCGACCGCCGGTATTTTGTATATAGACGATAGAGAAACGAGTGGCTTTCATGGTGGCAAGTCAGGTGGTGGAGTTTTGATTGCAGTTTCCTAGCGTTTAATTTCTTATAGATTAAATAAAATGGAAGCAATAGCTGTGAAGATGTTTAGGATTTGATATCAAATTAAAAAATATATTTACCGTCTACGTTGAAAACACATATTTAAGATCAGTTTCTAACAATCACTAATTGTATTGTAGAAAAAAAACATTCATTCACTTGTATTAGGTGACTTCAATCAAAGTGGCATCAGTTGGTCTGGTACTCCAGATTTGCGTCTATCCGCTACCTGTGATAAAAGCGACTCAATTTTATACCCTATGTTGGTTTAGGTCAATACAGTAATGTTTAAAACTATCAGGATAAGATACTAGACTTAATTTTATCAAGTGTACCTATCACCAATGTCTAGCATTGCTTATCACCAATGGTTGTTGCAGAAAAATATCATCCTCCCTTAGAATTTAATTTAAAATATTATACTGCACCAAAATGCTCATAATCGTGTTAATAAGTTTTATAAGGATGATTACAAAAATATTATTAAACACTTGATTGCATTGTCTGGGACTAGGAGTTACGTGACTGTCCATCAGTGGAGGCCATGGTTAATAGGTTTTATGAAATTATCTATAATACTATAAAGCAACATGTTCCTCAGTCTACGCCAAAGTAGTCTGGTCATTATCTGATTTGATAATAAGGCAACTATTAGTGTTTTATGAGAAAAAATAAAATTAAGGAAATTATATTCCAAATTTAAAAACTCACTTCATCGAATATTATTTCCCTTCTTAAAAAGAGGTTGAAATCTATGATAAATACTATCTACAAAAAATTCTTATCAGCCATTGATTGCTTATCAACAATAAAAGCAATCCAAGAATATGTTGGTCGTTTCGTTTTCTTATATTTTCACGCGTAATATCCATTTATGAAACAATTTTAAAACGGTTTCATCGCGTTTGTATTTTGCTTTTATTGACGTTTCGGACAATTTCCAGGTTCCGTGTTCACATAAAACTAAGCTATTGAATGTCTTTTTAATTAAGAGTATAGCTACCTTCAAGACAATACTAATAGTGTGTCCTATATAATTTTTTTTTTGTATTTTATGGAAACGTTTACATTTATTAAATTAAATAACTTCCAAAATACATTTGAATTATTAATTTACGCCTGGCTACCGTAAGCTATCACAAGTTCCCAATTTGGGAGTCTTGTCTGAGAAGAACAGGCGAAATAAACTCCGTCAAGATAAGTGAATTTTTCCCTTTGATTTAAAATTTACAAACTGAACTAACTGTATATTTTGGTTTTGCAATTTGTGATCTGGATTGAGATTTTATTTCACTATATACTGGTTTCGAAACCTATATCAAAAGTCATGCTTGGGTCCTAACACATGTTCACACACTGCAGATTTATTTTCGCGCCTGTGTTTAACGTCAGCTACATATTCCCTAACGCGAATGAAAGAAAAATACAAACGCGATGAAACCTTTTAAAAGTTGTTTCATTTATGTAGGTGATTCATAAAACAAATAAATAGAAATAGTATTGGTTATCCCACTAGAATGTATTATAATAACCGTTCTACCACCGACGCTTCAGAGATATGTAACTTGTTCGCTCAATTGTACATACGTCTAACACGTCAAACGTCTAATTCTAACCTGGGTGCGAATGTTGCAACATCTGACTACACATCAAATTATTTCAAAAGAATTGTATTTACCACTGACGAAATAAAAAGAGCTCTTAAAAAACTAAACTTTAAAAATGGAGCTGCGTCCAATGGTCCCCATCTTTGTTTATGTTAAAATGTGCTGATGTTCTAGCTTCAGCTGTTACGAAAATCTTTAAAAGGTCAGTTTCTCTTGGAGTTTTTCCGTCTCTTTGGAAAGATATACGCATTGTACCAGTCCATAAATCAGGTCATAAATCTGATTTTGAAAATTTTAGACCTATATAATACATCTCTCACTTCTCAACAGTTATATCTAAGAATTATATAATAAGATCTCTAAAGACAATGATGTCGGCATATTCCTTAACCCAGTTGCTTTTATTACTTATACAATAACATTACGTCAGTGAGAGCGAATTACTGTCTCGATCCCAAGATGCTGTATCGTAGGGCTGTGTAGTTGCTGTGTTGCAGTGGATAAAGTCGTCCTTGGTCATGGCAACAGCATCAATGAATTAGAATAGAATCCAAGACAAAATGTCGTAGGACTATACTGTTGTTATCCTTGAAACATGCTTGCTAATTTATTTACATTTTTTAAATCTTAATTTTCTTATTAATCTTGCCATGGCAGCCTTTAAAAGAGTTCAGTTCCATATATGTTGGTTGTCCAATAAGTACATAAAATAAAAAATCTATCAAATATCATTTGCGGATGTTTCATAGTTATATGTGGTTGGATGATAATACTTTTTCCTAGAGGTATACCGATTTGCTACTGTGTATTTTAGGTAGGTATTAATACATATAATACATATATTGTTCAGATACGAAATAAGGATGATATGATAATACAACACCTAGACTCGAAACAATATAGAAAAGTACGTTTTCCAAATTGATTCGACCAGGACCCGAACCCGGGATACTTTATACTTTTAATACTTTGACTTAGTTGTATAAAAAGTATAAATTATACAGAACACATAACTTATTTTATTAATTCGTTGATTTTATTATAAATCTGTAAAACCGCTCTTGATTTAATTATAAATAATGACGCAATTACAAGGAGTTTCTACTGCCCACTAAAATGGAAAGAAGAGCAACTGGAATATTCTATAAAGACATGCGCGTAATTCACAGAAATATTCTTTAGTTCAAAGATAACGTTTTGATCGAATTATCACACCTCACGTTTCAAACATATTCTATCCATAGATTATCACATTAGAATAGGGAAGAAGATATATGGTTGACTCTAAATGGAAATATAACGCGGTTAAAAGGAGAGGGAAAATCGTGGTTTTTCTCGTTACATGCACAGTAGAAGACAATATGTTTTTGAATAATAATTGAATCATAATTTCTATATGTATCGGAAGTTATTTAAAGTAATTAAATATTATAATCTGACTTCTATGTGATACCGTGATCGGTCTATTCTATTATCTTTACTAATCGAGTAATATCTCGAAGCTTGGCTTACGTTATGAAAACTCATTGTTCTCATTCCCGAACAAAATACGTGAAATTCTTGTTAATCGAAGGTAAAATTACTTAATCAAATATCATCAGTTCAATATTGAATTATCAATATATAGTACAAAACAAAATCGCTTTTCGTCTGTCTGTCCATATGTATACCACGCAACGGATTTTGATGTGTTTTTTTATGTATAATACAAGACTACGCTGGCGAAGCCGATGACGGAAAGCTAGTTCTATATAATATATATATATATATATATATATAACCGCTTCAAATTAAATGGAATATATATAGATTAGATATTTGTTTAAAGAAGCCTTCGGCATTTCTGAATTGTTCGGCAAATGTATATGTTGAATCTACAACATGAAACTGGTTAGCAAATATTAACCAAGTCTAAAAGCAGAATTCAGTTTCTGAATATTATACAAAATTTAATATTAATATAATATGAAAATACTTTTCGCCTTGATTAAATTTGTTACCTTAATTAATTTATTTTATATTCATGTAAAATTTCATTTCCACAAAAACTTTTATGTAAAACCTGAAACTCCATTTTATTTGGTTTGGTTATGTAACTTATATGAAACTTAACGGAAGTTATCTAAATTTCATAGGAATCGGATTTAATTCCTTCAAGAAAATACACTGTTTATTTGAAATTCACTGTGTCTATTTGTGTAATAGAAGAGGAAAACATTTAATCTTGAAACACAAAAATTATATAAAATGTGCGAATCGAACTCGCGCAACGAAGGACTCCGTACCACTAAAAACGAAAAACGAAAAAAAATCACATTTATTGACGGGAGCTCCTCATTTTAGCGGCAACAGAAATACATCATCTGTGAAAATTTCAACTGTCCTACTATTACAGTTCATGAGATATGGCCTGGTAACAAACAGACGGACGGGCAGCGGTATCATATTAATAGTATTCACTTATAAACTATCGCACTGCATTATCAAATACTTATAATACCGGGCTCCATTATTGTCGTGACCAAGGCCGGTGAAACCCGGCCGAAACATCGGCGTTCTCTGTGTAGAATCGCGTCTAATACCCGGTATTATAAGTATTTCATAACAATAGTGTCCCATTTTACCCTTTGGGTACTAAACTTAGATTTTCTGAGAATCGTTTTACCCAATTAATAAAACTTTTTAGATTCAAGAAAAGAAAATAAATCAAACCTAGCAAACAAACGTAATATTGGATTTGTCATTCGCATTTGGGACATTTATACTAAGAATTAAGGATAAAATTTAATGTATGTAAACATCGTCCAATTATCGCAATCCTATCTTTCCACGTAGTAGATAGTAAGAGTTTATCTAAATTATCTTTCTCCTCTTCAGATGTTGGAATTACTATTTCGTATCAGAACAAATGAATCATAATATTATTTGAATCAGTGAATATAAATCAGTTGCCTGATAAAATTGATAATTTTTTTTCACTTTTCATTCTCCATTGGCGGAATCGTCGAAGAATCTGCATACTGATGAGTTCAGATTACTAAGGCAAATAACGGCGATCTATAAACCATTTCATTATTCTGATGAGAATGGACCTGGTGATTTACTTTGTATCGATATTGATATTTCGTAGCCACGAATAGCGCAATACAAGTTTTATTTAAATATGTCTCTATTAAAAGATCAATTTCTTATATTATTTATAACATGGACAATGCTGTTAATAAAACCGCTTATGATACTGACACCGATATAGATGTTAAATACAGGGATGTATTTGACATAAAGCCAATAGAGTTTAAAGGGGGGCGGCGAAAAGTTATTTTTATGATACTCTTATTTTCAGTTATCTGATGATAAATAGGTCTGGATAATAAACTGAGGAGCTCAGTGGCGTTGTGATTAGGGTTCAGTCTGTGATGGGAATGCCAAGCAAACTTCGTAAACGTTGGTCATAGAATGGGTAAACAAAATTTTGGGTGTCTTACGTACCCACCAATTTGCGGTCACTCTAAGCAGTGCCAGCTTGATAAAGCTTAGCGCCCTAGACAAAATAATGATCTACGCCCATAGAAAATCACGTAAAAGAAAAGTCTAATGTATAGATACACCATAGAAAGGTTGTAGTTTCGCCAATGACAAAAAAAGACTCCTTAGGTACTGGTCTAAAAATTTTGTACTTTTGAATACCGCCGAAAAGACCGTGGACATGGCCTCATATTCAAATGCAAAGAACAAAATTATTTCAAGGTTCTGCATTTTAAAGATTCAAATAATTAAAGCAAACAATGCCGAGCACCATAGGCAGTTGCCTAGTTCGCTTATATAGGCCGGCCGTGACCGCAAAATTGTAAACAGCTTCAGTAAACTTGGATTTTAAAAAAACTGTCTTATTTAATACTAAACTCTCGAAGATTTAGGTTACAAGCTGACAATGTTTAAAATTTTTATTAAAGGCTACATTTTGTTTTTGTTATATATTTTATAACCAGTAAGAAGTCTTGTATTTCTTTTAATTGATTTATGGGGCGACAAAAGGCCTAGGTAGTGAATTTCTATACTTCACTGTTACAGTAGCAGTAGCAGTCCTATGTCAGAAAGAATAGGGCGGAACCTGGAGGCCTACTCGCTTTCTTGAAAACGAAATTTTGTTTACGAACGAAATTTCGCATGTAACGCTACTCTTTATCATTTTCGTATATACCAACGAATGTTCGATTCCAAAGACAATTTTCGTGATCGATTGGAGTGAATGGCGTTATTGGATTTCTTATAATGTCAATTACGGTTTTTACCATAACTTGAAATATATAATATTAAACAATACATATATTTCTTTGAAATAAAATTTTAGTGGCTAAACATTGTTTAAATATAAAATATTATAATAATAAAACAAAAAACTAAGTATATCAATGAATTTTATTTTTCGATACAACTGATCAAGACTCTATAAAGAACTCTTTTATTGACAGTATTAACTGACATATTTAAAAACAACCTTTCATATATACGATGGCTATAATCAACGTACGGCAATCTTAAATATCCGTATAATACAATCGATTCTCATCCCGCCACAAGTTTTACAAGTTTTTATTTAAGTAACTTATTACTGTGAGTTCCGACATTTTATCTTGACAAGTCAGTAAAAAACTTTATAAGTAAGTATGAAACTAATATTTAGTTTATCGGCACAAAAAAAGGTTTTTTGTAATAAATTTATTTTTATCAGTCATAATTTTCAGTTATAATGGCATAGCCTATATGCCTCGTAAAATCTGTAATATTAATGACATAGTTATATAGGTATTTATTCACAATTCATACATAAAGCCAAAATAAACAATAAACTATTAGGTACTCACTGTCTCTTAATAAGATTCCTTTCATTTTGGTTTTGAGGGAATAATATATTTTCTTATAATACCTATCTGGTGAATTGAGGGCAGTCCTAACCTCCTAACACCGCGAAACTGTTTGTTGGGGCATAGGCCCATCCATGTTTTGAGATACGGATCCTTGGTAACTACCTCGGGCATAAAAATTCAACTTTGTAAGAATCAAAAAAATATGAAATGCATTATAGTAGTCATGCATTTTTTTTTATCAAGAACTATGATAAAATATATGCAAACTTTAATTGTGGACTCGATAGCATGAGATCTTGCCTGTGACCGCAGTAAAGGTATGATCTCCTGGCATAGTTCTTGAAATTATTCACAACTGAGTCTGTAATTACTTACAAACTCAGTCTGTAATTACTTACAAACTCAGTGTCGGGAATATTTCTTATATTAAGGCTATTTCGAAGCCGCCGCCGGTTTCTTCTACAGTCTAATCGTTCTTCACTGAGAGCGGACTCGTTTAATAGACCCCATTTCGAAAATAAAAAATTGTAAACGAAAATGAAAAGGTAACATTTTTTACTTCGTCAATTTGAGGTAAGAATTCCGAACAATTATGTAGATGTCAAATTCAAATGTTCATTTCGTTATTTGTTGAAATAGAGTAGGTTTAGAAAATAAATATGTCAAACTATTTTTGTTCGTTGAATATTCGGAACGAACGTAATTGTAGTAAGAAACGTCCGAAATTTCGAACGATATTTCGTTTTTCGGTGAATTAGAGTAGGCTTCCTGGTGAAACAAATGATATGCATAGCTATTCGCAGAATATAAAAAATATTTTCGTTTAGTGATTTATAAAGGTATATTTTTTACATTGTGATCAAATTCACTTTTTTTGGCTTCATAACTTCATGTTATAAATATTATCAATATTATCAATAACGATACCACCTAGGTATAAATAGTTACAAATAATTTTAAAATGCCTCACTTTCGTTGATTTTTATAGCTTATTTTTATATTATTTTTGCAGACTAATAATCAATAGCAATACTCTGTTTATGGAAGAAAGAGAAACAGGTCCAGATCTAAAAAGTGATGCATATAGTTATTCAATATTCTTTGGCAGTGACCTAGATAAATCTCTTATAATATAAAATTAGTAATAGAGGTTAGCAATGCTTCATAATACGATAGGGAACCCATTGCCTTTGATACTTTTTCATGAAACAGGCTTCAGACACCATACCATAGAGTACCTAAACAGTCATGAACGAGAACTTTTTGATTTTTCCTCAGTGAGTGACCGACCAAGTAAGTACCGATACAAATACTTACTTCACGATTCTAATTGTTACTCGGTGCCAAAGTAACGATACCAAAGAACTTGGTATCGAAAGAAAAGTATCGAGTAAATACTTATATTCACTCGACTTGTTCCATCCCTAATTATCAAGGTGTAAATAGCGCACTTAAGAAACAAGAATAGGTGTTATAGATTATAAAGTAATTGAACTTTAAAATTTTCCTTTCCTTATTTTTAATATCAATATTAAAACATAAAAATTTAAATTTAAAATCCGTCTACCATAATCAAACTCCACTTTGAACATAAAACGTTTCGGCAAACGTAATGCAAAATCACTCGTGACTCAATCCCCCGGATTTACTCGGTAATATCATTCAACGATCCAACAAAGTATTTATAAAACAAATTGTATTACAAGTACATGATGTGTTATTATGCGTGAGTGGGGCGGAAAAAAAACCCATTGGAAATCGGGGGGTGGGGGGAGGGTAGTGTGGAGGCGGGCGTTACGTATATCCGTCGACTATACCACAGATACACTCGTCACGACGCGACTCCGAATACAATCCGCAATAACTTTGAAATAAGATGAAAATTATGTGTGATTTGATAGTTACTACAAAGTATGCTGGATTTGTAGCTCGGTTACGTAGGGATATGTTATTATTCAACTTTCGCAACGGTCGGTCACAGGATGGGTGACCAAAAAATTTTATATCGAGTTACTTCGTACTTCGCAAGGCACGTTGAGGCGTTGGTCGCCGTCGTTAATACCATCTATTAGATAAGATAAGAAAGATAATTAATATAATTATTTGTTAATAATAATATTTAAAAGTCAATCTGATTAAAAGAAATGAAATTCTATTAAACAAACTTTTGAGTGAGTCATTTGAACTACTCATATGTTTCCAAATAACAGATAATCAAAACCCTCATTTTACTTATTAAATGAATTCTTTCATATTTCTTACTCAATAGGATATTTAGTTTCATCGAAGACTATTTTAGTTTTATTCGAAGTATGCAATATTAAGTACTTTAGTTTTTTTACTTTCAATATTAAATGTGTAAGAGACACAACACTTGATTTCACGACGAAATACGTAAACATTGGAAATTTTCTCTGTAAACGACATTCCCAATTGATAGGGGAAAGTCTATTGAAGCCATTACGTGCTTAAAAGCGATCATAACACGCTTTCACGTTGCACAGAGAAACAATACGTGACTCGTCTGTCTGACGTGAAACATGACGCCAAACTGAAAGCGTCTACAAAGGCGTTGTTAATTTCCAAACTCAATGTATCGTCGTATAAATTAACACATCTACTCATATAGGGAGCTAAGTTTGCTTTGAAGGAAAAACTAACACATCTACTCATATAGAAAATAGAATAAGGAAATCAAGAAGTTATTACAACAATTTGAAATGAAATACCGTATA
Source organism: Diatraea saccharalis (assembly GCA_918026875.4). NCBI lineage: Eukaryota > Metazoa > Arthropoda > Insecta > Lepidoptera > Crambidae > Diatraea > Diatraea saccharalis. The sequence continues at coordinate 27,014,469 of OU893333.1, read as the reverse complement.
TTTTTTTTTCGATTAGCTCGGTGGCGTAGTGGATAAGCGCTGTGGCCCGCGATCGTAGTCGTTAAGCAACTTTCACAAGTGTCAGTCACGGGATGGGAGACCAAAAAATTAATATCTCAAGCTACTCCGTGCTTTGGAACGCACGTTAAGCCGTTGATCCCGGCCGCAATCCGCATTGGACAGCGTGGAGGGTGATGCCCATCCTCCATAAGGAAGGCCTCAGCCCCTACAGTGAGGACGTAAAAGGGCTGGTGTTGATGATGATGACGATATTTTTATTAAGATGCTGCTCCACAAAAGAAAAATATTAAATCCTTATATCATACTTGTATCTGTCTTCTCATGTATATGTGACAGCTAATTTACCCTGAAACTACGGCACCGATTGAGTTGGGTATACATAGATAGTGGCCCAGTGAATCCTTTATTGGAAATGTAAAATGGTTCTTCAAACTATGTATATTGTACATACTTAATGAAAGAACTTATTGTTATCTCGAATATATATTTAAAATAATTCTGAAAATAATATCTAAGAAAATAGACGAGGACTACTACCTATTTTCGCAAACTAATATTTTGCGAGTATAAAATTTTGAAAGAATACAGAATATTTCTTTAATACGGATGTAATTCGTAGAGTAAAGCCACAGGACCTATATGAATATAGTTTCAATAATTAAATATTTGTGCGAAATGTTCCGACTCGCAATAATACTTATTTAAAAACTATCAAGTCTACGGTTTAAAAACATATATAGTACTAGCCTTTAGCCCGCAACTGTGTTTACGTGACATTAGAATTTACGACTGTTTTGCGATTTTTAACCAACTTCAAAAAATATTAATAAGTGTTCAATTTGACTATATTCTTGTTCACTTATATATTGAACGTTTTTTGTTAAAGTAGGTATATTTTCGAAATAGTCCCATTAAAACTAACGAAATTAGACAAGTAGTTTTGTTTTTATATGAAAAAACTGGGAGAACTACATCATCTAAATTAGCTTGAAATGGTGGTTGTCACAAAGGAACTCTAAAATAAAAATTTATTTTCATAAATAAAGAAATAATTCTTATTATGACTAATTCAATTTACGTTCGAAGTCAATCGTGTAAAAACTTAGCTATCCAACCTTCGCTCAAAATATCTATAACCTTCGCTATAAATATAAATCAAAATTAAATAGATTGAAGTTATAAAAATAAGAATTATTATCCGATTGTAATGAAGTCATCGAAGCAGGTTACATTCTTTTTAAATCGAAATAAAAACTTATTATTGGTTTTAAAGAAAAGTAGAAGCATGTATAAGAATTCAAATTAATAAATTATTTCCCATACAAAATTCTAACTGTCTTTTTATTCCTTTCATAGGATACATATGAAATCTATTCTATATCTTTTTTAGTGTAGTTTAATGTTGACCGAATTTCGAGTACTTACGCATTTATATTATTAGTAAGGATAGTAAAAAAGTAGTACTCTGGTAAAACAGGTAACGTTACAAAAATATCAAAAGAAACCTTCTAAACTTGATGCCAAAGCGAAGATTTATTCCTAAAATTAATTAGTTAAAATAAATAGTATTTCGAAAGGATGGTTTCCTGGTATTCAGCAAAAAATTATCTATTAATTGTACATTTTCTCACTGTAATAAAATTATCATGTATAATGTCCCTTTTTTAATAACAATACATAAAATGGAGAGTTTAAGCTTGTTTATTTCCGTAGGTTTCAGCATGTAAACTTTTTGTCTTTTAATATTCAAAATCATTTCATTTCATTATTCATCTTTCGTAATTTAAAATTCTGAGTAATCAAATATACTCTATATGGATGTCAGTTCGTAAAAAAATCATCTGTGAATAACATCTAAATCAACATATTATCGTATTAAATAGTATAAATTTTAATATAAAGTTGATGATTTTAATGTTGACAACGATTAAGAATGAGACATTGTGATACAAATTATATAAAATAGTGAATTGTAATCTGTAACTTTGACGATTAAAGTTTTTAACAAGAAACCCAAAAAGGGGTATATATTCGTTAATTTGGTAATTTTTAATTTTATATTTAGGTAAGATACGAACTGTTTTTATATTCATTTTTTGTTTGTTACAGTTTCTTTATTTTATCCTTTATACAATTAATAAATCCATACACAAGCTAGTCACTCAAGCACCGAACCCATCACAAGCTTTCCGTAGGATCAGGACTATAGAAAAGAAAATGAAATGTAGTATACTGCATCCTCGATATTATTAACCTTATCTACGGAATGGTAATAGTATGATTTAGCGAAGATCTATTAATTCTACATTATAGAACTTTTGATCTTCAAGTTCCATTATAGGATAGGCCGGTTGTTTTCGTTATATACTTTATTCATCAATGTGCTGCTGTAAGTTGGTTGTTGCTTCTAATTTTTGAGATATCCGTGGTTACTTGAATAAAAGCTTCGCTACTTAGCAAATGGAATGGGATGAGGCGTCCGCCATTTTCATGTCACACAGAAGCATCAAATAGTGATAGATTGCTATTTGATCGCAAACTCATAAATTATAGCGATAATAAAACAGAAAAGCATTTTTTTTTCATCTCAGCTGTGTCTGGATTTAAAAGAAAGTGGCTGTTTACTAGATGTTGACGATATCTATTTAATATATTTCTATGCCTATCTAATCCATATTTTATCCGTTTATACCTCAGTTAAATACTGATAATATTTAACTACTTTTATTTGAACATAATCAAAACGATAAAGCTCTACTAACCATTTAAGTTTAACTTAATATCACAGTTTCAGAAGTTTTCTGCCTATTAAAACTAAGGTCACTCTTGCTGCCTCCCTTATTCTACCACTCATTGATTATGCGGATGTCTGTTACTCTGACTTAAATGAGGATCTACTGAATAAGTTGGACCGTCTTATCAACAATGCCATCCGCTTCGTCTTCTGCCTTCGGAAATATGATCATGTTTCTTGCTATCGGTCGCAGCTTAAATGGCTCCCCGTACGTCAGCGGAGACAGCTACGTCTGCTCTGCACACTCTTTTCTGTTCTCTCCAATCCACATTCTCCTGATTATTTAAAATGTAAATTCCAGTATCTTTGCGATTCGCATGATCGACAACTCCGTTCTTCTAACACACTCTCACTTTCTACTCCTCTTTTTCATTCCGGCTTTATGTTCGACTCTTTTACCCTCCAAGCCATACGACTGTGGAATAGTCTCCCTGACCCCATCAGAAGATCTCCCAATAAATTTATTTTTAAACGTAAAGCTCATGCCTTTCTTATGAAAAATATGTGAAATTCATCATCAGTATTATGTATCTATATTTGTGCTATTGTGTGTATATATGTAGTTGTATGTATATATATATATATATATATATATATTTTTAGTCAGTTTCTATTTCTATATTCTATGCATAGTTAATCTTTTATTAATGCCGCCATCGCGTTTATCGTTTTTCCTAAAGGTTGACTGGGAGAGAATGCCATTAGCATTAAGTCCGCCTTTTGTACCTTTTTTTTTATTACGGGTCAATAAAGTTTAATAAATAAATAAAATATCACCCTACCATCAAAACCGTGTGTGGGCTGACATTTATTTAAATAAATGTTCATGTAAGAAAACTCTTTATATTTTTGAATTCATGGAAAATTATAGAGAAGGGAAATTCAAAAGATCTCTTTGTTTGCTACTCTTATTTGGTTTATAAAAGGCATACGCACATATATCCTATTCATTACATTGTCTATAAACAGGTAAATAACATATAAGTATCGACAATGATTTGGAATAGATATTGATTAAGTAAGATAAAAATGGTTAGTGGCGTATAATGTTGAATAAGACAAAATTTAATCAATTTTAAATAGATACTCAAATTTTAATTAAATACTCACCAACTGTTTACGGTTATTGTTAAGCACTATTATCCGGTTCTCTTTGATCATGTTCTATCCTTGATTTTGTTATTGGGTTTTATATATGCAATCAGTTTTCGTTTATGAATTTTACCATATTCATTAATGTAATTTTAGGGTTCCGTAGTAAGCAACCTTATAGTTTAGCCATGTCTGTCTATCCGTCCGTCCGCGGTTAAGCTCAAAAACTATTGGTCCAAGAAAAGTTGTAATTTGCTATGAGTATACACGTTATTATGCCGACAAAGCGGTAAAGTAAAATTTCAAAAAAAAATTATATTTTTAAGATGCACATGTAAAGTAGTTGGAATCATTTGATAGGTATTTCAAAAAACATTAGGGGTGTGGAAAAGCCGTTTTTCGATTTAGTAAACCGCTTTTTGACCGATTGTTTTAATTTCTTATATTAAAACTATTTTTTTTTATGGGATAGGGGGCAGACGAGCAGACGGATCACCTGATGGTGAGTGATTATCGCCCCCATGGACACTTGCAGCACCAGAGGAGCTACAAGCGCGCTGCCGGCCTTTGAGGGACGAATATACTCTACGCTTGAAAGTTTGAAGGTCGTATCGGTCCGGAAATACCGCTGGCGACAAACTGTTCCAGAGTTTGACTGTGCGAGGCAATATGCATTAGACCTCTTTATAGGTATAACCAATACCAATTCTGATATGCTTATCTATTCTAATTATCAGAATTACGCCTTCTTTCACGTTTTCGTTACTTTTGCAGTTTAAATTAAGCTAATATAATGAATTACACAAAATAAGTTTTTTTTCCTTGGATTTATAACCGTTACCCTAACGTAATACGAAATGTAATACAAACACACTCTTTCATTAATATGACATTGTGTCAGCATATTCATATAGACGAAGAGCTCGTGTCTTAAATGTGCAAGAATTCGAAAACTTGATTTTTCAGTATATTGAAGTACTAAGTGTATACCGTAAGGTCGGGGTACATTAGCCCAAGGGTGCTACTTTGGCCCAAACTGTCAACAAGTTTAAATTTGCCACCGTACCGTCCCAGCGCGCGTTATCTTAATAGTTAGCGTAGTAATCGATAGATGGATGTACAGTGATGTCGTTAAAACAGTATCGAGGGCATTTAATGCATGCATCTATTTGACATCAGGCCAATAAGTAGCTACCTTCAAAACACGTGAATCTGTTGTGTGCAAACTTTCCTATTATACCAAAGTAAAAGGTAAGTTAAAGTTTTTTTTAAGTTACTTAACACATCAGATATATATCTGCAATGATTGTGGCATAAAAACTAAAGGTTTGAGATATTGTATGTCGAAATTAAAAATAAAATAAAATCCCAGTATACTTTGACCGACGTTTTCGGGGATCTTTGGCCCATGGGCCAAAGTAACCTTATGTTGTTTTTTATTTGTATTTTATTAATTATTGTGAAAGTTGAAAATTTTCAGTCAAAAACAATTGGAGTTATGCCTAAATGACGTAAGATCCAAGATTTCAACTCAACGGGACGCTGCATTAAAATACAACATTCCTCATAGCACAATAAAGAACAAACTCAAAAATAAGCACTGCAAAATAACCCGGTACCAACGTCAAGTGATTGTTGAACTTTTTGTACCACCAAATCAAAGTCTGAGTACTTTTTATAAAATATCTACTATAAATCTAGTTATAAATTAACTGTCAACCTTTACAAAATTATTTTTCAGGTCTGATTATCACAACAGCTTTTGAGATCTGCTAAGTTGCCGCATTTCACGATTGTGCAATCTGAGCAATTTATTCTCCTTTTTGTCGCTAATTTTAAAGCTCCTTTAATATGTATTACAATTTTTCCTACTTAACATTACCCCGCCGCCACTAGGTGTTCCAAACTAGCAGCTGTCCTATATACACTGAGTACTAATTTATTCAACATCTTATATTGATATATCAAGCTTTCGAAAGCTCTTGCATATTTTTGTCACGATCTCTTAGACTAATATCGAATATCCCGCCACACCCTGCGTGCATTGTGATAACGTGCCAAAACATTCGCTCGCATCGGCATTCGCACTCTCGCACAGCACTTTTCATGTGAATGAGTCCTAAGCGTTTAAGAACCCTATGCTCATTGTATGTTGAGTGAACACATTTATCACTCGACTCTTTATAAAGCTAAAAAGCGACTCATGGTTGCGTGTACACGACTTTTACATAGCATTTATGTTCCATTTATGATAAAAAGAGACGAATGTATTAATTGTGGAGGATGTACTTGTGGTTCGTTTGTATCTGTAGACATTGAGCGTTTCGAATACGTACCTCCTATTCTGATAATGTTTATTTAAAATCGCATCTTCATAGAATCTCATCGACTTTCATTTTTACTATTGTACTTTCTATCTAAAGTCCAATATTACTAGTGCAATGTCTTACTCACATATTAATGCTGACATAAATGATTGGACTTAAGGTAGATAGTCAAATGTCATAGTTGAGATTCTATTCAAATGATTTGTTATGTAAACAGCATATTCGACCAGCGACACATACACTGACATAAAGTTACAGACAATGTAAGTACATAGATACTTAAACCGCGTAGATAACAAGCATATATACCTATGTTTTTATAATTATTTTACATTTACTATAGGTATTTTATTTTATATTCTATCCCACAATTAGCTATAATTATCGTGTTTTATAATTATATATCATTTATGCTTCTGTGGTTACCAGTTATGTACTATCAAAATAAGTTAAAAGTTTTTAAATGCATATAAAGATTTCTATCAAGTGTATCAATTCTACTATCTGTGTTTATTGATTGTAAGTCTCCAAGCCAAAGCCATCTCATTAATGATTATCTAAGACGACGAAGGTACCACAACACCCAAACCCGAGACAATGTAGAAAAATTTATGTTCTATATTGACCCGACCGTCAATCAAACTCGGGACCTCAGAGATGGCATCACCTTGAATCCGACGTGCGAACCACTAATCTACAGAGGTCGTCATAATTGAGTCTGGATACAATAAAACTCATGCGATTCCAATTTCAAAAATTGACACATTTTGAGCAAATGTTCCAAAATTACTTGAGTTACATAAAGCAACCAAGCCAAAGATAATTCAACGATAAACTGACAATAAAAAAGTTACCAAAATCGATAGTTCTGAAAGAAGGAAAACAAGGAAACAAACTTATACAACCATTAACAATATTAGAAATTATGGACGTTCCTTGGAACTCTTTCGAGAGTTCTTCCGCTTTGAAACTTTTCTAGAGTTATGTTATTTCTTTTGGTAACATTACACACTTTTCTTTATCTTTCCAATCAGTATAACCACAACAATTTTCGAATAGGACGACGGATAATAACAAAAAAATAATGTCTGCCAAATACATATAGAAGATTGTACTTACTTGATACTTTGAATAGGTACCGATGGAAATAACCTGTGCAAGTACAGGTTAGTATTTGAATAGTTGAAGTCACAGAACAAAAAAGAGGTTGTAGTTGACATGCGTATTTCTGTCCCAGAGAATAGTTAGAGTAGGGTTGATGAGGTAAGTAAAGAGTGTGTAGTTAGCAAATAACCGCAGAACGAGTAATTTCTTAAATTTTTGAAAACAAATAACACTAACTCCTCTCAGTATCCTAAATACTTTACCAATCTGATTGTTATTTTTTTTCAGAGATTTTAACGCCTCACTCGCACGACTCTATAAGTTTTATTAAATTTCATGGAGATTCTCGCACCCATTAATTTTGACTGCTAAAACAATTTCGGAATGAGTAATAGGGAGAAATATAAACTATCAAAAATGCTTATATCAATACTATACCGATTTGAATAAAAATATTTTGATTTCGATATTGAGTATCTTTAAGATGAAAAATGTAATATTGTTAGAAACAAGCTCTTGTTTAATTATGCTAACGTTAAAAAAATATACTCAGAAGCTTTCTTTACTTGGAAGTACTAGAATGTAACTCGTAATTTTGCTACATTAAAGTGTAACGTATCAAATGTTGGAACAATTATTTTTCTAAAAATAAAAAACTTATTTTCATATCAATTTTCGTTAGGCATTAAACAGTCGTTACAAAACCTTCAGAAACATGGCACGAATGACATAATTTTATAAGGAAAAACAGACGAAATACACGTCGAGGAGGCGAAGTAGGGGGAATCATATCTACCTGTTGTGTCTCCACAGGTGCTATTAGAGTATGTGCGTTGCAATGGACGCTATTGATTTTCCATTATTTAATAACTATTACATTTGATCTATTTTACTTTTTAATGGTATATTTATAAATATAAATGTCATTGAAAATGATATTCGTCAGTCAGAACAAATTTTCGTCTTAATCGAAAATTTAAAATATTAGAAAGATATAGTGGATGGCCTGGACATAATGAGTAGCGAAAGTAACTGCTCGAGGAATTTTCAATCCTATTGTCTCAATCGTAGCTCAATGATTAGAACAGTCGCTCGAAGTCGTCGTATGAAAGGTTGTAAGAGCAAGTCAGTATTTTTCTATTAATTAATAATAATTTTAACATTTACTTTTAATATTTTTCAATTTGTTTTCCAAAAAATAAGAATTCGACAAATACAAGTACCTAGTACATGTTAATTAGTATATGTATTCATTTATCATTTATAATGTTCCAAATTCATGATAAGAGACAAAATAAGAGATACAATCCAAATGTCAACATTTAAACGTCTTGAAAATAGATTTATGTAATAATAGTATAACTATGGTAAAAGTGTAAATCAATTATTTGCAGGCAGGTATTCGTAACCAATGAAATCCCCGGGCGCATTGCATTCAAAACAAGTTTGATTTCGCTGGAGTGGTCAAAGAAGCTTGCCGGGGTAAAGGAAAATGGGGGGGTTGAGAAAGAAAGAAATAAAAAAATACGCAGAAACATGGAGGTCGGAGTTTTTCCCGTCACCGGCCACAAACAATGCCTCTATTGTGAAGGTACCTCCCCGCCCTTCACTTCGGAACAGGCGAGGAAACGAGCATCTTTTGTTTCCATACCCCCCCTCATCGTGCTCAGGAAACGGGAGCTTTGAACTCGCGGTCATCTGTTTACATGGCACCGGCTGAAAAAAAGACATCGATTGTGCCACTAAGACTTACGCTTATAGCGTCATGACTGTCGATGAACGAGACATAAGATAATATACTTATCGATTTCTAGATTAGAATAGAATTTATAATTTCTAGATTATAAAGACACATTATTCATACCATCGATATAGATATTTGTCTAAATATCTTTATACCTTTTGTCTAAAATAAAAAAAAATACCTTTCGAAATTTAAGGGCCTATTGTACCTCTGCTAACACAAGCAGATACGCAAACAAATATGCATCGAGAGTATAGTAGCAGTTATATTTTTTGTAATCAAAGGAATATATCAAAACCTAATTTTTATATTTTTCATATAGTTGAGATGAAGTATACTAGTCGTAAATAAAATAATAATAAATATATAAGAATAATAAATCCATTCAAAAAACCTATTTAGAGTAATGGATCCTTTTGCGATTTTTTTCTATCGAGCCAATTATTGAAATTTATGTTTTTGTTTTAGTAAGTAATCGATCATATGTTTAATTTTCCTAAATTGATATTTATTTCGCAAATATTAGCACAGCCTTAGACTAAAATTGGTTTAAAAAGTGTCAATTTCGTACAATCTCACCTTAAGAAAACGAAAGTATCTATTCTAAAAACTACTATACGAGCAAATGAAATTCATGACGTATAATTTAAGCAGTGAATATATAAAAATTGAGGAGCCTAATGGCGCAGAGATATATAGATATAGAAGTTAGGCGACTTTCGTAAGGGCCTGTTACTCGTATTGGTTGAGTGATCAAAATTTTACGATCTCAAGTTCTTTCGAGTTTCGGTAGGCACGTTGTACAACTGATCCCGGCAGCATCTGCAGTTGTTAACACCCACCAATCCTCACTGGGCTAGCAAGCCGATAACGGCCCGTTCTCCCTATTCAATTCGATTCTACCCTTCTTTATAGATTTTTATTGATAATAAGTGTACAATATTATCTATTTATGTTAATGCCAGGCTGAGAATTATTCATATACCAAATTTCATGAAAATCCTCAGGTACTGCCTGTTATTTGCGTTACGAAAAAAAGACCTGGATATATTAATAACCACACATGTTATTCAAACTCACCATTTATCTTCTCTCATTGTCACTTTGCTTTAGATGACCAATGATTTCGACCGGGCACTCATTTAATAATACACAAACATTGCAACAGTTTGACGTTTATTTTTAATCACCATGTTTTTATTGAGTACTTAACGAGTCCATAAAGGATCTTATGTTAAAACGAATAAAAATAACAATCTCAAGTTCCACCTTCCAAACAAGCTTGTTAGTATGGATGATAACATGAAATATGTTCAGAAGACGCAGTTCCGTTATTGCGAACTTATTAAGAAGATAAATATCTACGTCAAAAGATTTTTTGTGAGAATTAAAAGCAGATGAGTCATTAACATACATAAATATATTCGACTCATTCGACTAATTCAAAGAATTCAGAATAAAATTTTATTAAATCTTATGTTACTCCAGAAAACATTTTTGTATTATTTTTAATGAAAAATGTTAATAAAGACCACTTTGATCCTGGTACTCTGTTTGAGATGGGACTCGAATCCATCACCTTTCGAAATCCGGGCGATTGCCCTAACCACTGAGCTACCCATTACGTAACAGGATTGACGAATTTTTCAAGAACTTGTTACTTTTTCGCTAATGCAGAGCGTATTTTCATCAATGTTCAGGCATCCATCCAAACAGCCGAAAGACATATTTTTACAAATATTTGAACTTTAGAATCGAAGCATTTTTCATTGAGAATAGTTTTCGGTATAGCATCTTGAATGCAAAATTGGTCAAATATAATGGTTGTTTTAGTTATATAAATCTCGAAATGAGATGGAAGCATAGGGACTATGTACTTTGCCTACATAATATATAGTAGGTACATAATTATCTACTTGAATATTGATTATCCGGAATAATTGCAGCTATTTAAAAAATTCTTTTCACTCTTATTATTTTAGGGCGAGCTGTTAATAACTGGAGATGGGCAGACTGCTCTCTTTGCCCCGTCCCGCTTTTATCTTTTACCCTATTTTGCTCTACTCTACTCCATTACGCCTCAAAGTCATCGTCATTATAACGAATCAATAATTGTCACTGTTTTAGAAATTTTGATGAAGATTTTCTTCAATGAAATCGTGTTAGATATTTTTTTTATATTCTTGTTTTTACGTTTGATTGAAATCCATATCTACACCGTATAATTGGAATATTTCAAAACACAACATCTCAACAAATTGTAAATTAAGATTGAAAAGCTTTTTAAATATTGCAAAATAATATATATCCAACCCACCTCCCTTAGTTTGTATAACCTTTGAAAACTTTTAAAGCTTTAGGGCCTCATTTTAAAACGAGGATTTAAATTAGTACTTGGCTTTAAGCATTGTCTGCCCTAAAACAAATTGACAATAACAGAATAAAAAACGTCAAACGGAGATATTATTTTATTCGGATAATGATTGAAATCTGGTTCCAAACATAGTCAACGTGTTAAAATAAGTTTAAGTTAGACCCTATTCACCTATAAGTGTTGTAAAACAACAGTTATTTTATTTCTTTAAATAATTGAAAAGAAACGAGAAAATTTGAGCAAGAAAGCTCTCTACTCCCAAAAGCACTTCCACCAATTGTATCATGAACAACGAAAGTCAGTTTAAATTTGTTGTGAAGTCTTACGTAAGTAAAGTTTAGTTGCTATAGTTTCATAGATGAAACACGTATCTTGAAAAGAGCAATACCGCACATGTAACACATCGAACGACGCCCGGAGGTGACGAGATCGTGAAGATACGCCAACGTCAAGGCGAATTTCCGCCGGCAACTTGCTCTTTTATTGCGAAACCAAATTGAATTCCCGCGACTCCATAATACACAAGTATGTATCTAACGCCGAATGTGTGCGCCACGTTAATATTATTCGCAACTAGGCGTCAGCCCGCAACTTGGTGTATTGTAGAACTGCTGTCCCTAGACGAAATTTGAATGAAATAAAAACTGAGCAACACTTTTTCTTGCTTAACTGTTCAAATCAAAGAAACTAAAATTGATAAAAGCAACAAAGATTCTATTTCAACCATCAATTAAACCTCCATTGCGAAATTCCGCCCCAGCAATGAGAGATAATTGAAACCCATATTATTATTACTTTTCAAAACGATAACTATTGATTATGCGATATTTATAAGTACGAAATGTATCACAGCTTTATAACTAACATATTGGCGACCAAACGTACTTAATATGAATATACCTAAATCTTAAACGATCATTCGAATTCTAAAATGAAAACAATAGAAGAAATCATCGAAATCGAACCCTCGTTTGATCTTTAGAGCGAAAGACTGGTATACGTTGATTGATGGACACAAATGGACATACCTTTTTGCGTCGCTGAAAATATCACAGATAGGTTATATTCAATTCGATATTTAATGGTTTCATGTAAATTTTTATTTTCATGTTTATAAGAACAAAATATTTCTTAAGAGTTGGTTTATGTAAAAAGAATGTAAACAAAATTCGGACTTGGCATTAGAATTTAACTGTACCATCATAAAATTTAAAATATTATAATTAAAACTAATATTGAACTTAGTACTTGGTCTAAACAATTTGCCGCCTAAAGCAAATTAACAATGACATAAAAGAAAATGTTCTCTTACACCACTAGCCTACAATTTTCTAGGTTAATGGTGAAAGAGGATCTCGATAGACGCAGTGGACAGCGCGCTCATACTTCTATGTACCAAATTGTTTTATTGATAGTTCAATATTCAACTATACATTAATGCTATTTTACTACTTCTATAAAAAGTAAACAGCATAAATAACTAGTGGAATAGTTTATTTCTTTTCAGTGACTTTCTCTGTGTACCGCCTGTGAAGGGCCAATAAAAAAGTTCGTCTATACATTATTTTATGACAAATCTAACCTATCACATTTAATGTGAACCAAAATCAAAGACTACTACTATATCTACCAAATCACATCTACTTTAGCGATCGCCACCCAAAATTGTTTCCAGGAAAATGTCCAATATTGTTATTGGCATCATTTTCTCGGTCGAAAAAACAAAACAATTTGTATCTAAGAAAGAAAGGCCAGCTATGTTAATGTAAGCAACCAGCCATAGGACGAAACATTCAACGTAGTCGATCCCAAAGCTCTGCGAGTACTTTGCTGTACAATAAAAGTTAATGAAGATATCCAGGAGCAGGCGAGCTCATAAAAACCAATTCACGAAAGATAAAACGGTAGTCCCAAACCCCGACTTCTTATATAAATTGTGGGATTAATTATAAAATAGAATTTAAGAGAAATTTTTCGACAACAATCTGATGGCCGCTAAGTGATGATAAATAGGCTGTAATTCTTTGGGCACTGTTGATTTTATTTTACTAATGGTTGTTAAATGTCGAGACATTTTTTGTAATATTCAGTTTAAATAATACTTAAAAGGTCAACATTTTTGGGAAATAGATCAATGCACACGTTTCACTTAACTCTGCTCGTTAGTTAACTCGTTAGTATTCTTATTTATGTTTTTTGAAGAATTACTGAAGAACTATAGGTTTTTCAGTATAGTATTGTGAATGCAAAATGGATCACATATTAAAACTGTAGGTACTTCAATAGTTCGGTAGCTTAGTAGTTAAGCGCCGCGGCCCGCGATCATTGTTGTTAAGCAACTTTCGCAATGGTCGGTCACGGGAGGGGTGACCAAAAAATTGTTATCTCAAGTCATTCCGTACTTCGGTAGGCGTGTTAAACCGTTGGTCCCGGCTATATTTGTTGTCTTTAATAACCTCCAACGTGTCATGGCCCATCCTTCTTAATCATCCATAAAGAAGGCCTAAGCGCCTACATTGATTATCTAAAGGGGCTGATGATAATGGATGTTTGATGGTGTATGGGCACGAGATAAGTATTAACACTGAAGATGGCAATTCGTTTGAAAACCGTGGTTCTGTGATTTTGATTTCGTTACCCGCTCGGTTTTAACAATTTATTATAGTTAATTACATATGATCGAGTTTCACTTGTGAAGTTCGTTTAATCATTTATTGTATTTATTATTTATATATTTATTCTTTTAAGACATAATTTATTATTATAAATTTTTATTTTATCATTGTATTTATTTATCTATGTAGTATACGGGACATCTTATATTTCTTCGCCTCATTCTTCGATATAATAAACTATGTAGATGTTTAGAGCTTGACGTTTTGGTATGATAAATAAAAAGATATTGTGTTCACAACCAGATTTTATTTTCCTTTAAACCGTTACGATTACAGTATTAATCATTAATGAGTCTTATTATTATTTGTAAGGCAAACAGATTTTGCAAGACTTCATTCATCTGATATCTGATGATGGTAAAATTTGGCGAAAGCTGTCGATGAATTAGTCCAGCCAGCTAATTTTCGAATTGTATCGACAGATAGTTCTACAGTCTTGGCGGTAGATGTGGAGGTGTGCCGTGTACTAAGCGCAGTGAATATAGAAAAGTCCACACAACTGTTTGCTAGAACTTGCTTAATCCATCGACTAATGGATTGCGATGACGCTGGCTTGTGAGGAGATTAAAGCACCAGCAAAAGGTTAAGCGATCCATCGACTCTTAACTCTTTAGTAACATCTAAGTTATCTATAAATGTAGTCGTAAAACATATATTACGAGGACGGGATGATAAAAAGCTAGCCTAGCATAGAAAAACTTGAATTAGTGTGTTAAAAGTATATTTATTTTTCGACATAGACTCCTTGAAGCGCTATACACTTCATCCATCTATGCTCTAAAGCCTTGATGCCATCCCTGAAGTGGTTTTCTTCAAGCCCTTCAAAATATCTGTCCACGGCAGACATCACCTCGCTATTATTTTCAAATCTTTGTCCACCTAAAAAAAATTTGAGCTTAGGGAATAGATGAAAGTCAGATGGTGCCAGATCAGGAGAATAAGCTGGGTGTGGTAGCAAATCATAATTTAATTCTTTGAATTTCGCCATCGCAGTGATGCACATGCGAACGCGCGCATTATCCTGATGATAGATTATTTTTTTTTAGCCAGGCCGAGTCCTTTTTTACGAATTCACACTTATAATTTATCCAGTAGATCAGTATAATATTCGCCATTTATGTTTTATCCTTTTGTAAGGTTATCAATCATCAATATACCCTTCGAATCCCAAAATACTGACACCATGACTTTCCCCGCTGATTTCACGGCTTTTGCTTTCTTTGGAGCCGGGGATCCCTTTTCCGTCCATTGTTTCGACTGAATTTTTGATTCAGGTATATAGTGGTGAACCTTAGTCTCGTCTGTAGTAACAAACAGTCGCAGAAAATCAGTTGTATTGCTCTTAAAGCGGTCCAAACATGAAATTTGCATACGAACGCGTTTTTGGTCAACTGTAAGCAATCGCGGCATCCACCTTGCGGATAATTTTTTCATACATAATTCTTGAGTCAAAATGTAGTGCGCCCATTCTTTAGAGATGCCTACAGTATCAGCTATCTTGGAAAGTTTCGATCTTCGGTCAGCTAAAACTGCATCATGAATTTTGATCACAATTTCTGGAGTAGTGGCACTTTTTGGACGTCCTGGACGATGTTCATCTTGGATGGTGGTACGGCCACGTTTAAATTCAGCCACCCAATTTTTATGGTCGAATATGAAGGAGCATTTTCTCCAAAAACATCCTTCATCTCCGAAAAAATCTCTCCACCTTTTAATCCTTTTAAATGCAAAAACTTTATCAAAGCTCGTAGCTCAATTTTATCCATTTTGCAGAAAAAACAAAAGAATGCTTTTTGAAATGTCAATATTTAAAAGAAAAACTATACGATCAACTTGAAATTTGGAACACTGGCAGCTAATGAACCAATAAGTAAAATACTAAGGAGATTTTATATCGTTATTATACAAAATATGGGTTGGGCTAGCTATTTATCATCCCGCCTACGTATTATTTTTTTAAAAGAAGGTAAAAACAAAATAAGTTGGTCATGTCCTAGTGCTAACGTTTTATTCTATACTTTATTGTACACAAAGTTTCACAGACAACAAACATTATCAAGCAGTTCTATACGAAAGGCGAGCTTAACTCAAACATGAGTTTTCTTCCAACAAACCTTCGAGTAATCGTGAGACAATAATAAGGGTAAAGTCTAAAAGTCTACTAACAAAATAAGAAGGAGAGAAAATAAACACGAAAAAGAAAAACAAATTTTAATTAGGTCTGAATTAACAATTTTGATGTATTAAACTTGCTTTTCTTTTTCGTGTTTTGTTACTTATCATAATGTTATTTATTTTGATGAGAGAGAACGTTTGTACTCGGTATCCTGTACACTTGGGGATAAAAAAAATCACCATTTTCTTATTTAAGTATTCTATAGAAGGTGCTTATTAGGGTACCAATCTGTTGTGTAATTGAGTACTATTTGGGAGTCCCAAGTATAACTATACTTGGATGATACAGGCTGCTGTCTATGAGTAATAAGATAATTGTTTATTAAATTGTTCGATTAAAAACAATGAAAATGCGGTTACTGTAGCACGATATGGGTCAAAATTATTGTTTTTACAAAATATCCACCACAGTTTGTAAGTGCTGTTATATAATAACCTCATAATAACCTCATAATATGTAATAGCCTCACTGCCGCTAGAACATATTGATTGATCTGTTATTTGCTCCTGGAAGAGGACACAACAGTTTCTCTATTCGAATTAAGATATATTACGTCAGAAACAATAAGGCTTTGTAACAGCGGGAACCATCGTTGGGAGGGCCATAAAGGGTAAACCAATATGCCTACTGCTTGGTCACTGATTATTATAAAATAGCATTTTAATATGCATAATAGAAAGTGGTAGAAACGCGTATAAAAATCAGGGTTTCCAATTAAGCGTGAATGCGTCTACGGCAAATGACTCGGGGTCGCGCTTCCACGACAGTATCCATTGCATTTTGCATTAGAAAAAAAAATATATTCGGCTGTCTAAGCTTTCGTGCGATCTTAAGAAAACTTATTCGTTTCAATTCTATTTCAGTGTGTGGATTAATATGCCGCGATTTCTGATCAGCTTCTACATTATATCTTTAGTTTTGATATAAGAAGCTAACGGCCATATTTTTCTCTCTTCACACCACTGCCAAATATTCCTTGTTAAATTATTAAATATGGAAATTTTACACCTCCCATACGATTAATATAGCTTATTACGGTTATGTTAACGATGCGCGATTAATCAGTAAAATTAGTTACAAATAGAAAAAAACTGCTAGCAATTCTAGATAGTTTATATAAAAATTATAACCCATCCTATACGAGATGCATCAGTAAAAATCTCAATATTACACTTCAAAGACTTCACAGGATAGTAAACGGTTTTTACGTTATTTGCCCGCAAATTTAAATCATATTGACTTTGATTAGAAAATTTTATTTTTATGTCATAAAAATAACCATTTTGTAGTGCTTGAAGTTTCTCTCGTTCTAGTTGCTTAGTGTAAAGCGGCCCGTAACTGGTCACAAGGCAAGCTGCTGTGAGAATTCCTATTAGATGCACATAGTCTCTAAGGGGACGCTTGGGAATAAGGAAATAACAAAAATTGGTTAACTAATATTATTGCGCTTTTCTGTGGGTAATAACATAGACAGACATATTAATGGAATCGTATATAAAACCTTGAAATTTACATTGCTATTGCAGTTCAATACAACTCTTGTTGTAGTTAACTACGAATTCAGGACATTCTAATATTTTTAATATTTTCTTCACATCTAATAGACATTCTGTGTATGTTTTCCCTATACATAAAATATCATCTATATGTATTACCGAAAATCCTCTATACCTTAGATGAGAAACAACCTCTTTCAATAATTTTGTAAACATTCGAGATGCCAAATCAAAAGGTATTGCAGTAAATTCGTATGTAATATTATCAAATTGGAACAGTAAATATTACGGTTATATAGGAACGGATAATTAAGATTCTTTAAAATCGATGGTGGCTATGTAGCCATATTTCGGTAATAATTGGAAGCGGTGCGGTAGTCCTCCATTTTAAAATTAAACTTTTTAACAAAATTGTTGAAAGATTATAAATTTATTATGAATCTAAAATCACCAGCTGATTTAGGAGCTAGAAAAATGTTTGATATTAACTGCTTAGGAGCCGGTTGACAATCAACTATAGCTCCTAGGTTTAATAAATTTGGAATGATTCTTATTCTATTTTCCTAATGAAATTGAAAACCTAATTTGACCCTATTTAAGATAACTGGATTTTTATAATCTTAGCCCAACAAGGATAATGATAGTATAATTGCCAGCATGTGCCTGTGTTAATGTCGCGTTGGGGTACGATACTGCTTGTAATCAGTAGACCTCATCTGGTTGAAGGCAGATTCAGTTCTGCGCGTTATCCTTTTCCCCTCTGCTCGACGACTGAATGCAAGGAGCAGCCGTCCAGTTTCCCCGAAAATGTAAGCTGATTTTGTTACGTAGAAAGAGTAAGCCCCTTCGTGATTAATCCAGTCTTCTTTATTTGTAATCCTTGTTTTTCTATAGCTCTTGATGCCTTGATATTTTCAGCCAGCTTTGTTCCTAAGAGTTATACGTCACTTTTGACACCTTGAATCATACTTAAAAAATATTTATCTAGTAAAGGAGTTATCGCGTTTATCCTAATTTGTGTTTCGGATGAATGTAAATTGATCAATATACGACAAGCTTCAGAAAATATTTTCATTACTTAAACTTTTCCCTGATTTTCATCATTGGTGAGAAGCAGGCTTAAAGTTCTGCTGGCTGCTGTGATTCCCAATCCAAGTTTATGTTGTCCACTGTCAATTTTCTTATCTCTCGCTTTTGCACCATCATTTACCGCTGTCATTATTTCCGTAGCTGGTTGCAGTTTTTGGTACCACATACTCCTTTAAAAGTTTTTCTTTTACTTCAATAGTCAAACCTTTACGGAAGATCAGTAGCCACATTTGTGCCAGATCTGGATGTATAGTTTCTTCATATACAGGGGCATCTTCGCCAGCATGGCTCAAGGCTATTAGTAACTCACGAGTCTTATTCTGGTATTATTTCCATAGGATGGATCAATTCGGAAGATAATGTTTCGTTTATGAGAGTGGTCGACATTTCTGTGACGGAATCACAAACGACTTCATTTGGCTGGGTCCAGACATGGTCTATTCGTATGGGTAAAGCATGAACTAAAACAAATAATTGTATATTGATTTCTTATATTTCAGGCGCTCTATCCATGTAAACACGGAACCTGTAAAGGTGCCGAAACCTCAATAAAACAAAATAAATCGCGATGAAACTGTTTGAAAGTTGTTTCATTTACAAATAATTGTATTAGTTATAAACTAACAGATGAAACTTTCTGACAGCTTTATGTAACTGTCGGTATTAAGTAAAAATAACTTGTGTAAAAGTAAATTGTCTATAGAAGACATTGAGAAAAATTCATGTGGGTTCTTTATGAGTATGAATGACTTCGTGTTAACCCACGGTTAACCCCCAGGCAAATAATAATTGTACCTTCATGTTAACTCACGGTTAACCTCCCGGATAATAATTGCACCTTCGTCCTGCTTTCACTTACTCACTTAATTTATTAGGTACCATTACGTATGGATGTACATTATTTATCTTCATAATCTGACGAAGAATAAACAATTCCTTTTCTTGCAACCTTTTTAACTTTACACTGTAATAATTTATTTAATCTTGTTCACTGCATTTCGGCCTGCGTTGCGTTCACTGCCGCACTGGAGGAAGTGTTTAAGCTTTCCAACTGGAGTCGAAATGGCATCAATATAAATGGCGAGTACATGACTGAGACCATGGAAGATCTAGGCACAATGCTCGAAGATCTCTGTAGAGTTTCCCAACAAAATGAACACGGAGAAGACGAAAATAATATCAAACTCCCATGTCGTACCCACTCCAGTGAATGTTGAAGGCTCTACACTGGAAGCTGTCGACGAGTACGTTTACCTGGGACAAATATTCCGATTAGGTAAGTCCAACTTTCAGAGAGAGGTAAATCGATGGATCCAACTCGGCTGGGCAACGTTCGGGAAGCTACGCAGTGTATTCTCGGAACATCTCCCGCAATGTCTCAAGACGAAAGTCTTCAATTCGTGCGTGTTGCCAGTGATGACATACAGAACTGAGACGTGGCCGCTTACGATGGGCCTCATAAGGAAGCTCAAGGTCGCTCAGAGGGCAATGGAAAGGGCTATGCTCGGGGTTTCTTTGCGAGATCGAATCCGAAATGATGAGCTCCGCAGAAGAACGAAAGTCACCGACATAGCCCAAAGAATTGCGAACCTCAAGTGGCAGTGGGCAGGACTGACGACCGTTGGGGCGGTAAGGTCTTGGAGTGGCGACCGCGTACCGGGAGACGCAGTGTTGGTAGGCCCCCCACAAGGTGGACCGATGATCTGGTGAAGGGGGCGGGAAGCCGCTGGATGCGGGAGGCGCAGGACTGATCACGTTGGAAGTCTTTGGGGGAGGCCTATGCCCAGCAATGGGCGTCTCTCGGTTGATATAATGATGATGATGATGAATGCGTTTCGGGATTTGTCATACCAAAAATGATATAATAATTATGATGAGGGTAGGTATACGTGACGCTGTTCAACTGGAGAGAAGCGTGCGCGCATTGCCTCGTACGAAAAAAGAAATGACGATGTGCACTACGGTTGCGAGTAGGTTGACAGCGATTTTTTTTTATTTTTCCATAGATAATCTCTGAAATACGAACGACATTGCCTTATAGGTTAAAGGGACTACATAGATTATTATATCGTAGAATGAAGCGCTGAAATATATTGCAGTATTAAAAGCTATTCGCAAATAACATTCGCTTACCATAGCATACAAAGATTTATAATAATAGTTGACAAAAGAAATCTTCATAATACGGTCCATATAAGGTCATAATACCGAGTGTAATTGTATAAATAGAGATCTTTTATGTAGAGGAGTGTTTGTTGATGTTTGAGAACGCAGCCTACATTGTTATGTTGGTTAAATTGATATACATATTTCAAAGTGTTAGGTTGGCTACATTTTTTTCTTTTTCTCTTCCGTTTTTTGTCGCGCTGCCATACTACTGTAAAAGTTTTTACTCAATATACATTATAATTTTACCGAACTCTAAACAGTTTTATTTAATAAACCACCTCAATATATCAACAATGTTATATGTCTTATTAAAAAAAATGCTACACTTAGAGACGTTAAATATATACATTAAATTAAAAAAAAGCATTTTAAGATCTTCATTTTTATTTTTCAATCATTAACTAAGCTTTTGTTTTATTAATAAATACGAATAGATACTTTGTAACGTTCCCTTCGATAAAATGCTGAGTTGAGTAGACAGTAACTAATAGAATATGACTTTTGAAAATTGAATTTCAATATTATACTACATATTATAAAATCAATTACTTAATATGAATCATTAATCAAATAGAGAAAATATTAGGGTCCACATATTATAAAAAATATAACTTGGATTTCAAGTATCGTAGTTGAAAACGAATGAGTTAGAACATATTCAAAGCAGAGTAACAAAGAGTTGTAATTATTATATTTGATTAGTTTCGCACTCATAAAATATCATATATAAAATATTCTTATTGAAAAATCCTTTTCATTTCAGAGTGGATTTTTAAGTATTTCTCATCGAGAATAAAGAGGTGTGATTGAAGGAGTTTATTTTATTTATCAATCTAAATATCCTCATTTTTTTATAACAGTAATCTCCAACTTTTTTGGTTTGAGACTTCTTTTATATTTGTTAGCAGGGACTATGATATAGGTACAATAAATATATCTAAAAAATCCGTAGTATCTATACTAATACCACAAAGCGGAAAGTCTGGATTACTTGTTTATATGTAAAAGGCCGCTAATTGTTATAGTACGATTTTAAAAATTCTTTCACTTACGGAAAGCTACATCTTACGCGGATGAGTTATAATTTACGCGGACAAACTCGCGGGGCAATACTAGTCGTACATAAAAGAAACAATAAGATTCATAGCACGAACTTGATTGTACCCTCCACGATCTTCTTACTGCATGACATTGTTTTTCAAATAACTTGTTCTGCGGCTTAAACTTGTTAACTCGCCTAATATTCTACTGAATATGAGTATGGCTTTGGTTAGCTTTCGTTTTACAAAGTACCTTATGAAATTTAAAGATTAATGCTTAATAAAATTCGCTAGTATTAAAATGTACGTATATACCGTACAAATTTTATGAGATATGGTTCTGTTCTGTTTTTACTGTTCTGTTTTACTACACAAGCTTGATTGTTATACTATAATCATACTATTTATAAATCTACATAAAACACTCAGTACCTATAGGTGCAACAAAACGTATATAACGTCTATCGCTAAACATCTATTATCTTTCCATTAAAGCGCTCTCAGATCCCATCAATTTAAATGGACTAGATAACTACACTGTACAACCTCTTCAAATAATAATTCTGAACTAACTGAGCACATTTTCCCATTATAACTTTAAGCACTATTTTAGTAAAAATAACTTTCAAAACGGTTTTAAAGCGCAAATGAAACCTCTAAGCTGCAATATTATGTTTAAATTTTTTATTTCCTCATATTTTATAGAACTTTTAGCCGCTTTAGATTGGTTATGTCCTAAATAAATTTTTATAATGTTGAAAAGTTAGTTGGAATGGAGTATACACAGATTTTTTGAAATCCATGCTTATACCTACGATCATATTAGTAGCGTAATTACCATAGGAAATTATCGGGCACAAATGTAAATTTTGTATTGACCAAAGGTTTATATTGACATTGTAAAGCGCTTTCTGCCTCCCCGTATAAAACTTAAGACTCTCTTGTACTTCCGCATACGTTCCCATACAAATACTCATTGAGATTAAAGACGCGCTCGCTTAATTTCATATATTTTTAATCAAAGAATAAACGCAACCAATAAAAAAAATGGTTTATATTCTTTTGAATTCTTCTTTTCAAAATCGATGCAAAAAATCTATTTAGATACATCTTAACGATTTTTTTCTATAGAGCCAATTATTGAAATGTAAGTTTCTATTTTTTGCTAGCAATCGATAATGTGTTTAATGATCAAGAAATTATTTTATTTGGCTAATATTAAAATAGCTCTTTAATACAATTAGATTGAAAAGTGGTAATTTCGTATAATCACGCCTTAAGTTTTCGATCAACACGAATTCGATTCCCACTTGATAATTGTGCGGTATTGTTCTCTGTTATTACTTATTCTTCTTAATCGTGTACTCTTAAGGAGTGGTCGTAGTCATTTCACAAAGCAAGTAATGTGGAAGATATTTTCTTTTTACGATATAATTATATTTTCTACAATAATCCACAATTTGATCACAAATTTTCTACTTACTTAAGTAAAATAAATTTGCCAGAAGCTTAACGTTAAGGCTGAACGAAAAATGTCTTGTCTAACTGTAATATCTCTGAAAAGGATGTCGCAAATGTAAAAATAATTTTAATAGAAGTGTAGACTACAATTTATTTTATCTCAGAAATGACAGTGGCTACTGTTGCAGTCTAATATCCGAAATTTGCTAAACTAAAAAATATATAAATAATATACGGAGAAATTAAATGTTATAATCCCAGTTAGACTATGATAAGAAAGGGAATTACCCAATTATGACATCATAATCAAGCAAACCATAGAAGCGACAAAGAAATAAACACCACCTTTACCGTCGCTTTATTTTAAAAGCAAAAATACTAAATTCTTTATTAAATGAAATAATATTTCCTTCTTTTCGCTATTACAATTTATTTTATTTTCGCTATTATCGTATAGGTGTATAAATTAAAAGACCACAAAATGTTATAATGCTTAATTTTATAAAATCTTGAAATTAAATAATTTGTTTTATTTTTTGTATTATTAGAAATAATAATATGTTTATTATTGAAATTGAAACATATTCTAGTTGGATTTCAGCACTTGGTCCTTCGAAAACAATTTGTTTCCTTAGGCCAGTGTAACTATGTACCTTATAAGTTTAAATTAAATTGTGCGTTATGTGTTTTCTGGTAAATATTACATTTAGAATCAAACCCCACATTATTCACAGTACAATATTATCTAATAAATAACACCCTTTATCGTATTTTACGGTTTGCACGGGAAAGTAACTGACCCATTATTCTTAATTAAGTCTGTAATAAATTAAATTGTAGTTGATCTGATAACTCTGTATGAAACTGTCAGTGAGATTTTTGCCGACCCTTAAGATTATAAAAAGGTGTTTGTTTATTATATTTGATTAATTTTGCAATTACAATACTATAATGAAAATTATTATTAATACAAAATGCTTAAAAAGTCCACTTGGACCTTGGCACCCTGAGATGGGATTTGGAGTGAATTTTTTAAGCATTTTGTATTAAGAATTAGTGTTTGTTTGTTTGTAGGGGAAAGGCTAGTGGTAATGAATGAAGTACTAGTTCAATTATTCAGTTCAAGTATGCAAGCTTACAGACCTATTTGAATAGCTGAATTGAGGTGCTTCTACATATCCAATTCATAATTTCAGCATATAGTCTACATTTGAAATATGTTATTCTGATGATAGTAAAATTTGCGAATAATATCGTATAACTCGTAAAAATCCAAACGCTAATTCGAATTCAATCATGTGTCTTAATTCACGTCATTTATTGTAGAAATTCTATTTATTCCATTTTTGTATTAAAAATTCAAAACAAGATCGATTGTTTTATACGTGTCTCGACATTCTATTCCAATGTCATTACGAAACTCATTTCACTTATGCCACGAAACTTTATTATCAATTCAAGGTTGAGGGGATGCTTTTTAAGTGAATTCGAACGCCTGAGTGAATTCGAATTCGGGTTCGGATTTTTACAGAATCGCAGGGCTGACAGATTAAATATAAGAGTTAATCATCATCATCATCATCAGCCCTTTATTTCGTCCCCACTGCAGGGGCTCAGGCCTTCCTTATGGATGGTTAAAGAGCATGGGCTATGACCCTCCACGCTGGCCCAATGCGGATTGGCGGGTATTAACGACTGCAAATGCAGCCGGGACCGACGGCTTAATGTGCCTTCCGAAGCACGGAGTAGCTTGAAATAATAATTTTTTGGTCACCCATCCCGTGACCGACCCTTGCGAAAGTTGCTTAACGACAACGATCGCGTGACGCGGCGCTTATTCACTACGCCACCGAGCTACTCAAATATATAAGAGTTAAATATAAAAGTTCGGTATGAAATTATTTTGACCCCACTAGAGATTTCAATAGCACACAATACACACAGACAAGTTACGTGGGGCAAGGGAGGCGGGAGGTGGATTTAAATAGAAGTCTTGGTATAGGTACAGAAATATGCTTTAAATACTTTTTTAATTCTTTAATTTTGTTTGGGGTTTTTATCCATATAGATATGTCAACCCTAGTTTTAATTTTGAGAAACGATAGCAACATAACATGCCTTTCGATAGAAGTCGACTGACCCGTTTATGTTTAAGTTGTACAGTCGCGAAAAGATGAATTATTTGTCTACAATCACGATGTTTCTCTGAATTTATATTTTGCAATACCAAGGAAACCATTATCTTTATTCTCATTCTCTATGTACATAATTATACAACCTTTTTAATTTTTAATGTTTCTGTTTACTAAGATGTTCGTTTACGATTTCTTTATAATCAGGAAGTATTTAAAAAAAAAACTCTCAGGATCAAACTAGATATTGTACGTAGTTAAGTACATTTATAATGTTGTTGCACCAAATTCAACAATAATAAACATGTTAAAGAACCGGTTAGGTAAATAATAAAATGAGTTATCATTTGGCAATGGTTGGATGACGTCATAACTTCACATATATATACATTATAATTCCACAGCCGATATTAAAGTCAGCGTGATAAATATTCTCAAATTTGACATAAACCTTAACTTTAACTACAATTATGATGCAACCGAGACATAGTGTTCAATCAGATTGACTATGACACAGATATTTGCAATTTTTTTATTAGTAGCCCAATAATAAAGTTTCGTTTCGTGAATATCAAATTTGCCGACTTATATTTCTCTATGTATACATATATATGTATTAATATAATTACAGCCCTATTTCAACCCTTTAGAAGTTGAATAACCGCAAAGCTGAAACAGGTATTACAATCAGTAGGTACTTTAAAATATAAAGTTTTATTTTTAAAACTTCGTAACTGATGGACCTTTATAGAATACCGCAATTTGTCGCTCGGTTAATATTTAATTAACTACAGAAAACCTCAGCCCGACTTCAATGTTTCTTAAAAAATTAACCGCTTTTAAGATAAATGTTATTATAAAAATTATATAAAAATTTTAGTGATATTTTGAATTTTGGGGCAACAAATGTCACGTTTACTTAATGCAAATTTAAGACTTATATGGTTTTACTCATGGATGCCATTGCCAGCTCTGGACCAAATTAAAATGGGACCACACGACAAGAAAAAGTTTTGGGGTAACAAACATCACGCATACGCATAATGCAAATTTAAGACTTATATGGTTGTCTCATATATGCCCATACCAGATCTGGACCAAATTGAGTGGAATCACACGTCAAGCACTAGCACTTTCTTAAGGAAAACTATTATTAATTCTCATTTTGTATAGCGTCTTTTATAATAAAAATCGGATGCATTTATTTAATAGAGTTCTAGCGGAAATCCATTGTAAACTGTGAATACGGTATTTCGTCTCCGATATTGTAGTTTCATAGTTATAAAACAAAGTTTTCTTAAGTATGATTAACTTACAGTTTCTTTATTTTATAATAAATTTGATTTTTGTATACCAAATCTTTTTCTTTAAACCACCCACTTCATACTAAAAGTCAAGAAATTGGTATGGTAAATAGCGCTCAAAGAAAGAGGTCTAAATGACTTTCAAAAGTATATTGGCTTGAAGCAAATAACATTAAAATAAACTACACAAAACATAGCCAATTATTTTTTTTTTTCGAAAATACGGAATCAAACTCACGATGGGCACGAAAATACACGTTTCAACTTTACCGACAGTTATTGGACCCCATCCTTTTTACCTTTTAATTTCGGCGACAGGTCAGACGCGACAGTGGAAATTGCAAAAGCCTTCAAATACGAATATTCTTTGTATTTTTTCGTGATATGTTTGAATATAAACACGTTGGCAACAATCCTTTTTAATTAAATTGGAAGATTAAAACCTCTTTGCTTTTACAAAGGTTTTTTCTAAAAGACGAAATTGTCGGAATATCTTTTTTCTACATTAATCGACCCGTATTGATATATCAGCATACCAGTATATAGGCCTTTTGATTTCAAGTTTAGCGATTTTATTATATAATACCTTTCAACTATACCTCTAACCACACATGAATCGGTTGTGTTTAGAGACACAGTATCAACAGATACAATAAACTCACCTAAGTTTCACGACCATTGTTATATGATAACCTTTGACTTTAAAAGCCTGTGTTAATTTATGTACCTATGGTATATGAACTTTGTGATTTCTTTATGAAATTGAAATATTTACCTATAGACAAAAACCAATAAGCAGTTTTAGAATTTATAAAATTATTTAAAAAATTAAATAATTAATCATACAATTCTTGAAACGTCTAAATTCTTCAAAACTCTCGTTATACACAGTAATAATTGATTTCAAGAGATTTTTTAGATAAATTAAAGTACCTACATGTACAAATCCTTTTTACATTAGAATATTGGATTTCATATTCGCGGTTTCTGTATCTACAGTATATTTACAGGATAAGAAGCTTTTACTGTTTCCTAGAATCAACCATTCCTTTTTTTACGCAGGGGAAATACAACCTTAATCCTTAAACCAGGGCTCACCGATCCCGCACCCGTACTGAAAAGGACAGACTTAAGCGAGGCCGGCCTACCTGGTAAACTCACTGCAAATACCCTCCGAGGAGAAGGGCAAGAATCCGGGATCCGGGGGTAAGGAGCCCGCCAGGTCCAAACCATAAAAGCTCACTCAAATATGTTAGCTGCCCAACGCTGATCTTATGATAAACCCTTCTATTTTTGAGAGCATTACTATGCCAAACTACAAACTACTGACGAGAGACTGAAAGGTTTTAAAACCTTGAATTCTTAAAATTTGAAAACCGTTACCAATTAATTGCTTACCCCCGTAAGCATGTCAAATGCATGATGATAACTTGCTAACGGCTTTAAGCTTGAAAATGGTTTTTAAGGTTCCATAATTTCTTGTTTCATAATTAAAGAGAAAACAATCTCGCACAAAGTGTTCTTGAAGAGATATATTAAAAATTTCCGGCCATTCCTATTCGAAACAATGCTCGCTCAAGAACGGAAATAAAGGACACGACCTCATCGTCGCATTCAAGCGATACGGCAAGGTTAATTTGTTGGCGGCAAATTCTGTTTAATATTTTAATAAACACTTTTTTGTTCGAGTAATATTTTTATAGATATATTGCTACAGCGAATTGGTGAGCAGCTGCATTGTGAAAATGGTGAGACTTGAGAATTTTCGAGTAGAAAAACTCGAATTTTACATGAAGAAATGGCGATGTCTCAGAATAGAATCGGAATGAAACAGATAACGCATATTTAATATGCTTTATATCTGTTGAGGCTTTACGAAATTTATCATACCGACGTAAATGTAGATTAGTTGAAAAATAAATTACAAAATATTTAAAACAAGTCCATTAGTTACTGGTTAGGATAATGTAAAATTGTCAACAATCATCATAGATTATATTTGATCATTTTTACATTCACAATGCTATTCTGATAAATAGCTTTCTTAATTAGTCCATAATTGTTAGTGTATATAACCTAGATGTCTCCACTGCTGGAACATAGGCCTCCCCTATGGAATCACATTGGGAGAAACGGTCTTATAATCCATCAAGAACCATTGCGGATCAGTGAGTATTAAAACTCATCGATGGGTATCAAATGAATGGGTTTGTTGAGAAGATTAAAATAAAATAAAGATTTTTTAATAGCAAGATTCCAAAATTAAAGTAACCTTTGTAGTTAAACTAGCTTATTATTTTACTACATTAATATACAAACACTTATATAACAATTGGTCTTTAATAATTTTTCTAAAAATAAAAATACTTATTTGAATTTCGAATGCTGGCTTCAAATAATTTTTATCATATAATTTTCGAAAAAAAACGTAAATGTAATTCGATTATCATCTATACTATTATTATTAGAAAATTTTTATTATTAGTTTGCACCGAATAAACTCCGAAATTACTGGTCCGACTTTAGACATTTTTTCTCATATGGGAAGTTGCATCATATGTGAGATAAGTTTTGCTTTACGTTAGTAAATATAAAAATCATTAAAATAGTTTCCAGACACTATTATTAACTGACAGTCAAAATTAATGAAATCATGACATTGCTAACTAAATTACAACTATATTCTGCATCAATTTCCTAAAATAATTGCTTTAAAATCGAGTGAGGGAATTTGACAAAGAATATATTATCGAACAATTTTCTACGTGTTATATCTTAAATAAATGATTGCCTACATTTTTCCTGACACGATCTTAACCATTAATACTTCAACAAATTAGGTAGTGAGAGGCCGTCAGGCTCACTGAGGTCGGAAAAATAATTGGACCAGTCGTTAAGCGACCTCTGTCATCGACAGCCCTCACGTGTCAGTGATCACCCTCGCAAATTGCTTTACATTACACATACACACGTAATAAACTAAATTTTTCTCTTATGATGGCAAATATATGAACCAATGCAAGTATGTCTCCGATATTTTTACAGTTCGGGATTTTCGTAGTAACTTCTAATATTGCATACAATATTGGTAATAAAAAATCGACCAAATACGAGCGTAATATTACCTTTGTTGTATGGGAACCCATTTACATTATTATATTTTTCAGTACCTATTTGTTATTATTGTGGCCATATAAATAATTTATTTATGAAAGTTTCAAGTATCTAACAATCACGGTTCATGAGCGAGACAGAGGGATGGATGGGTTGTGCCGTATTCATCCTATGACGTCTCATCCTATTTCTTCACTCATCCCAAACTCTGTATTCCTAACTCAACCTATGAATATTTTTCTTAAGTCATCCTAAACGCGTATTCCTTACTCATCCTGAAGCAAATATTACTAAAAAGTATGGATAGCAAGACAACGTTTAATATTTTTACGGAAAATTATTATGTATACGATAAATATCCTTATCTAGTACATATTAGAAATAAAAACTATTATTATGAAATATGTACTTACTCCATCATCGTCAGCCTTTTAATGTCCCCACAACTGGGGCACAGATGGATGGAAAAGAATCAATGTATAAGGATTATATAGTGATGAATATTTATCACTATATAGTAAATTACTATATAGTAATTCAAAATTTTGTTAGCAGTACCCTCTGTAGATAAATCTCTAACTACATAAAATTAGTTGGGGTTAACAATACTTCATCATACGACAGCAATTTCGCACCTTTGGTACTTTTTTATGAGACAGACTTTAGACACATTACCACAGAGTAAACAGTCTTATGCACGTGAGTTTTTTGGCTCTCCTTAGTGAGTGACCGACCAAGTACCGACAAAAATACTTTTTTTTTATATAAAATGGAGGACAAATGACTGCGCTCCACCTGATGGTAAGCGGAGGCGTAGTCCAAACGCAAGGACAGCTAGTGAAAACAGTACGTAGGTACTGCACTAGCCAACCTCACCTTGCCGACCTGCAAGGTGCTTCTTCACGCCCCGCTTGAAGGACCCTATGTCATAGGAAGGAGGGAATACATGGGCCGGGAGACAATTCCATTTTTTGGAAGTACGACAAAGAAATGAGTCGCCAAATTTCTTTGTACGCGATGGAATCGTTGCCACAGTTAGTTGGTGGCAACGCATACCAGCACGTGTGGTCCTGAGGAGGAAGGGAGATGGGGGGATAAGGGAAAAGAGTTCTTCAGAGCATTCACCATGGTAGAGACGGTAGAAAGCGCTGAGCGAAGCAACGTCTCGGCGCAGTTGCAGGCTTTCTAGGTTCTTGGTGACTTCACCATTGCCAATAATGCGTACTGCGCGGCGCTGCAATCTATCTAAAGCATCGAGTAAGTACCTAGCGGAGCCATCCCAAAGGTGCGAGCAATACTCCACGCATGACCGGACCTGCGTTTTGTATACGAGGGTCAAACTGAAAGTTCTTAGAAAATCAAAAACTGATTACATTAGCCAGTTATTAGTTTTATTATATCTTTTCAAAATATTGTCCATTCACGTCAATACACCGCTGCATGCGATGGAATCACTGGGAAAAGCACTTTGCCCACTCGTCCTTAGGGGTCTCTTCAATGGCATCGCGATACGCAGCCACCGCTTCTTCAGCATTCATAAACCGCTTTCCTTTAAGTTTTTCTTTAATTTTTGGAAATAAATAAAAATCACAAGGCGCGAGGTCGGGGCTATACGGCGGGTGACCCAGTAATTCAACGTTTGATGTCGCCAAATAGTCGATCGTTCGCTTGGCGGTGTGCGACGAGGCGTTGTCGTGGTGAAGGAGGATCCTACTGCGAGATCGTTTCTCTCGAACTTTTTCCAAGACAAGTGGCAAACAATTGGTAGTGTACCATTCTGCAGAAACTGTTTTTTGATCCTCTAACACAATTGTTGCAAAATGACCTATCCTTCCAAAGAACGAGGCCACCATTTTTTTCCCGCACTTCGATCTCTCTTCACTTTAGTTGGCAACTCCTCGAAAGGAAACACCCACTGAGCAGATTGTCTTTTGGTTTTAGGATCATAACAGTAAATCCAGCTTTCGTCACCTGTTAGTATGTCGAACACAGCATTTGAGTCACCTCCGTTAAATCTTTCAATCATTTTACGACACCAATCCACACGATGGAGTTTTTGAGCCTCAGTCAAATTATGAGGTATCCACCGGGCGCAAAGCTTCCTGGCCGCTAAATGTTCGTGGAGGATTTTGTGCACTTGACTCATACCGATGCCTAAGCTTGTCCGAATCTGTTGATAGGTCACTCTTTTGTCAGTCTCTATCATACGCCGCACAACACAGATGTTATCTTCAGTCGTCGCCGTAGAAGGCCGTCCCTCACGTAAATCATCAGTGAGATTAGTGCGACCACGTTTAAACTCATTAAACCAGTTGTAAACAGTCGCACGAGATGGGGCTTCATCGTGAAAGGCCAATCGTAGTCTATCATAACTTTCTTGTTGACTTAAATGACATCGAAAGTCATAAAAAATCATTGCACGAAAATTTTCTCGTGTTAAATTCATGATGACGTGACACAGACAATTTTCAATTTGCCGCCAAATCGTAAAACAAATGACAAATGAATGAAATATATACTCAGTAATATTGGCAAAGAGTTATATTTTCAAATTTTAGAATTATTTTTTTATTATATTGTTTATAAGTGGCCAGTTCTAAGAACTTTCAGTTTGACCCTCGTAGAAGGCACAGTTGTTCGGGCGTGAAAAAATGCCGCACCTTGTTCAAAAGTAGTACTTTAGTTCACAAGTAGTACTTTGTTAATCGGTTCTAGAGTATCAATATCAAAATTACTTGGTATCGAAAGAAGCGTATCGAAGAAGTATTTGTATTTATTCGTATCGTTTCATCCCTAACAATCGCATATGGTTTTGTACTAGTATTATTTGAGTTAATGGTCCTTCTTTAATTTGTGATTTTATAAAAAAAAAATAATTATAGTTAATTTTTCTTTTTATTAATTATATTAATAGTTTATAATTGTGTTGTTAATTGTATCAATATTTTATATAGTTTTTATTTCTACGTGAAGAACATTCTAAACCATTTTATAATCCAAATCTTTGGCGAGGCGATGTAGTACTAGTCTAACTAGTTAATAGTTCTTTAATCTGTGATTTTTGTAGATGATTTTTAAAATGCAGTTGATTTTGTCTAGTCAGTTATAGAAACGACAAAATCAATCATAACTATTATGATTGATTTTATTTTGCCTATTACTCTTTGTTCTTGCTATTAAACATATGGGTTCCTTAATGTTATGTGAATTCTTAATAATTTTATATAATTTGTATTCTTTTCCATTAAAACTTACGATTTTTAAAGACATTGTTTGAAAGAAAATTTTAAATAAAGCATTGTGAATGCAAAATTTATATATTATTATATCTTTCAGAATTCCTGCTGTTTTATTTTAAATAGAGCAACAATTAACTCGGATTATATTAAAAGATAATATTTTTATTCAGACCGTAGACAAAATTCTTACATTTTTTGCGTGATTTAAAATTGGGATGAGCTAAGAACACCGATAGGAGGAGTAAGGAATTCAAAATTAAAATTAATTAAAATAAATTGTTGTGGGTTGAGTGAAGAACAAAAATAGGATGAGTAAGGAAAAAATAATGCATAGGATGAGACGTCATAGGATGAATACGGAACAACCCGGATGGATAGTTGGTTCCCGTTTTTTACCCTTTGGGTATGGAACTCATTAAATTATTTTTATTTCTAGCTGTTATGTAGCGCTAATATTGATTGGAGCACGGTTTCCCGAAATTGACTTGAGCTCGTTTCGTGGTGGAATAAGATTGGTAAGAAGAATCCAGCGCACTTTGTATTCTATTTTGGATTTACGAGTAATTTAATTAACCCTTTCTAGCCTGATATAGAAGAATCCAGTGCACTTCTATTTTGGATTTACAAATAACTTAATTGACCCTTTTTTGTCTGACATTAAAAGCACAAATTTTAAATAATGCCAAATTATTGGTATGGAATAAAAATATTAAAAAAAAATTCAATTGAAAAGCATTATTTTATCAAACGTTTGAATAAAATCCAGTATTTCAAAAAATTAAGACCCTACTTTTTTATGATCTCATACTTAGTTCGATCCGATGCCGATACCACATTACACACATTTATAAAGCAGTAGCTACACTTAGCTACATGTTATTTTTTATTTTATTCTATCCCTTGTTGTGTATGTAATGTTTGTTAAATAAACAACAACTTTTCTATTTAAAAACTCTATAAGATAAAATCAAATGACAGAAATATTTTATTTATGAAAATAAATTAAGTGTCGTAAGTACTACTTACTTATTTAGAACTAACTTTCAGTCAGTGGTTTCGCTTGCGTAGTTTTTCCGTTTTTGTAACATTTTTCATTGCTACTCTACACTTTTTAGTGATAACATGATCTTATATAGTCTATAGCCTTCCTCAATAAATGAACGAATCGATCCAAAAATACTTTTCCAGTACCACACAAACAAACTCTTCAGATTTTTTATATTATTATCAATTATAGATTTTATTAATATCCATCTTATGTATATACACACCAGTATATCAGATGTAATCAATTTTAAACTTAACCATCAACAGATTTAGGCTTATAATTCTTCTTTAAGGAAATGTTACGCCAATATTAAATAAATTTCACGCAACTTAATAACTAAAAACTTACCCAATATTACAAGGAAGATGACCGTCACCATTTTGTATAAAACCTGTAAAGAAACAAAAACTATATTATGGATTTTGATTTATATAACTCCTAAACTATTATTGACAGAATATACTTTCATCACTCTTATATCCCCAACGCTGAATCATAGGCGTTACCAACGGTTGGATTCTAATAGGAAGAAAGGGTCAGAATCCATCACGCGAGTCCAGTTTTGTATCGGTATTAAAGTTTTAAATCAAGCGCAATCCCTTTCAAACGTATAACGAATGTAATAGCCATTAATAGAATTACGCTATGTTTAAAATCTTAATGATAAATTGTAGTTAAACTCGTCGAAAAACTGCAGTTAACAGTCAACACTTTCGTTTAACATTTGCTAAGCATTTATCGCTTTTATCTAATAATCAAAACTGACAATATCGTTTCTACTCGATAAATAAGTCGCGATTGCAATCATTCTCATATGTCCTGATTTTCTTCCAAATATCAAATTGAATGGGATTGTAATGTGATAGACTTTAAAATTAGATAAGACTTCGGAATCTAGAGCTTAATATACTTTTTGTAGGATGGAGGAGCATGAGATTAGAAAACTAAAATGATGTATAAAAATATACATAATAAGTAAAGCAAATATTTGTTATTTAAAACAGGATATAAAAAAATATTTTATACCTTACAACACAGACAATTAGTTGATTTCCAAAATTAATTTATTTTCACGTGTCACCTTTTCATTGCAGTAATTAATTTTCTATTCACACAAATATTGCGTGGCAGTTTTTAATTTCAGCCACATTTTCATTAAAGACATTTCTGTTTTCCATTTGTGGTTGTCGTAATAAACAATGACAAAAGCATTTTAGAGAGTGTAATGAGATATTTTATACGAGAAATGGTAGAATTTACATTAAGTATCATGTTACATTTTAAATTACGTCTGTTTTAGCAACGGAATATATTTCCGACGATTTTCCCATTATTTGCTACTCTTTTTCTAATCAAAATAGACATAGCATATACATTTATTGTTGCTTTTTATAACTTGAGAGGAAAAAGAAAAACACAATTGCGTTTTTGGTAAAGAAACGCATAACTGACATACAAGAACGCGTATTTTCCTGTATTATTCGATTGGTTTCCAAAACTCTAAAGAAGTATTGAAACTCGAAATATCAATGCTTCTTTAAAGTTTTAATAGTACCCCAACAGCATAAATTTCTGTCAACCTTCTTTGGCGCGGTTATAGTTATTATTATTAAAGGATTTTCAACCTTCAAAAAATGTTAAATAGGGGTTGAAAATCAAGTCAACTATGCGGGCGTGACCGTAGAGGAAAGGTGGTTTTATGTCACCAAATCTAAAACGAATATTCTTTGTTTCCATTACGAATTAAATCAAAATAACATCTGCTGTAGTAACAGAATAGATTACAAACATATATCCACCGTACTGAAAGTAAATGTGTGCCAATCTTATTGTTGTCAACTTTGTCTTTCGTTATAAGATCCCTGACACAGCATCTGGATCGTATTCTGAAACGATCGTTTCGTTTCGAGCACTTGATCTGTACCAATTTTTTATCAACATAGTAAGAGCTTATTCTATATTCGTTTTATTGGAAAGAGTTAGCGACTCGTTATAGTGAGTGATAAACGGCGAAACAACATCTTCAGATAAGACATTTGATATATGTTGGATTTAGTATGTGGCGGTTAATTTATTTTTAGCAGAATGTAACTTTACACACTTGCAAATACCTTAAAGCTATGTATCTCCCATCTTTATCACACATGCGTACTGCAACTATAGCCATCTTAACTCAATGACATGCTAAAACCGGACGTTGAGTTTTTTAATATGTTTTTATGGTTTGCGATCGCTTTATAACTTTATATAATTATAGTATTAAAACCTGTTCAAAGTGTGCTTATGCCCCTGCTGGAGGACTAAGAAGGAGAGGAGTGCGTACGCATGTTCCAATCAATTTTCCGGTTTTTCGGCCAATATTCTTCATCCAAATTTTAAGTGTTTTGCAGGGCACATTTTGATTATAATTGTCTTAGATAAATATTACGTATTAAGTTTTCTTTTTGCTAATAACCCTTAAAATACAGTCCATTTTTTATAACCCACGCCTAGGGTGCCTCTAATTATCACAAGTTTCTAGAATAGATTTTTATTTATTCAGTCCCCGCTCCAGGAATGCTGGTATAGACGCTGTATTTTATTGTATCTTATCTAAAAAACTCATTGCTCAATAATATATGTGCAACATAAAATTGTCAGATGTGAAAATGGTAATCATAATCAACATAATTTACCTTAATAATTGATTTCTCAGTATATTTTTATTGATAAATTCAAATCTAAAATTTCATACGTGATATCATGTCCAAAATTCTAAAATTCTAAAGTCATATCAATATCTCACTATTAACAAAACTTATAGTATTGAACACCACCAACAGGCAAAGTCATATTAATCATACAGCTAAACGTATCAAAAACTTATCTGGGCCTTTAAGCGACATGCTGCAGATTTCAACCTATTACGAAGTTTATATTATACTCTAGCGCAATCTATTATTGATTTCTATATTTCTATAAGAACTCAAAGATCTATTCTTAAGCTCATAACCTTCAGTCCATTTAGATTCTCGAATAAATTAATCTACGAGAAATGTAAAGTTTAAACAACTAGGCAATTGTACATTTTACAAATACTTCTAAAAACACAAAGTTACCACTTTTGATGCTAAAGTACAAATATAAAAATAAGCGTATCATAGTTAATGCCTGCAGTCTCCCAAAACATCGAATAACTTTTGCGTGTCGCTAACACAAACACCTATCTAGGCTCCTTTACAATAGAATTAACAAAAAAAAGAAATGTTTTCTACCCACTATCTCTAAACAAAGCCAAAACAAAAATAATGAAATGGGTGCTCGCCATGAGTTATGATCAAACGGAATCCATATTCAACAGTCAAAGTATTTTAACCCTTCCCTCCATGGACCAATGGCAATGGTTCACACACAAACGGTAATACTTCGTACTACTCACCTCACATGAGCTACTCTGTATGTCTATTATTGTATTTTGGTTTAGATTAAGTACCTATAATATAATTGTATCTTATTGTTAATATAAATTATTAGTTTCTAGTAATATGGAAGAGGGCGCTGACTTCTGTCATTCAGGTTATACCTAGCACAGAGGTCAAAGACTTCACATTACCTTGTTGCATATTAAGATGACAATAAAAGTTATATTATGATTGATGTTTACATACAATAAAGAATTATAAATTCATTAAAGAAAACCGTCAATAAACTATTGAATACCAGAGCAATTAAACATTTTAATTTTTGTCTTTAAAGAATTGATAAAACGTCAATATTTATATTTTTAAGAATAAAAATACTGGCACCACCCATCTTCAAAGTCATCTAAAACTTACGTCAAAGGTTACATGTAATTCACGCTATCGGTTCAGAAATAAAGTTCCAGGTGTGTACGAGACTGCTGAACAGCAGCTGATAATACACGCCGTCGATAGCGGGTCCACTGGGAAATCTTGACCGAACATTCACTTCCCTATTGAGAGTTCATGTGTACTGTATATTGCTCTCGAATTCCTTCAACTAAACACATTTACAGAGCAGCACGGAAAAATGTTACATGCTACTTATAAAAATATCTGTTCTAATATTAGAAAGAGGAAACATTTGATTGTTTATTTCTATGCATTAAATAAGCTTCGAAATTTAAAAAAATCACCTACGGGAAGCTACATCTTGCGCAGATAACATAAGCTATAATTTACGTGGGCGAAATCGCGGGCTAACAGCTATTGTGATATTTATGAGGCATAAGCGATTTCGCTTTGTAGACTTCTAAACGAAGATACTGTCATCATTGTAGTACATTGTGGCACATTGTATAGAAAATCGATATTGTATAAAAAATCTAAACAGTACAATCAATAGGTACCGTTTGTAATTGTACTGGTGGAATAATGTAGATATTGCTATGGTTGAAGTACTTAATTGTTGAATATTATTCAAAAAATGTTTCGTACACTTTAATTAAGAAAATAATAATAATCTGTTTGTACCAAGCATGTAGTGTTTACCTGTTTGTTACATACACGCATGTGATGTATCTTTTAACTTTAGTAAAAATAAAAAAGTTAGTTTAGTGTCTAAAAATAAAAAAGGTGAATCTCGTCAGAGGTTAGAATATCGTGCATAAGAAAAACTGCAATTTTAATCTACTTAAAATAAGGATTGTGTTTGATTTATTTAATACTAGCTTTCGCCAGCGGCTCCGCCCGCGTGGACCCTAGGGAAATGTTTAGTGGGATAAAAAGTATCCTATTATCTAATTGTAAGTCAGCTAATACCCTATCGGTATACCAAATTTCATCAAAATCCGTTCAGTAGTTTCGGCGTGATTGACGGACAAACATCCAAACAAAGAAACTTTCACATTTATAATATTAATAGGATTTCTTTATCTATTATAAAATAATATTCATGCCTCAAGCATGCATACTTCTCAGTAACATATAGGGGAAAATATGAAATTTATAGTAAGTAAGATTGCTATTTCGGGTCAATGTTGCCAGCGTCACATCGGGTTGGTTAATTTTCTAGCTGATATTCGATACTCGACATTCAAACTAACAATAAATACTACCAATAAATATCAATTGATATGTATCAATGTATATGAATCGATATATATCCGTTGATATTCATCAGCGAACCCTAGTTTATATGCGTTCAAGTTAAACAATAATTCTTATTTGAAGTTGAATTTTATTAGCACCATTTTGTTCGAATCAATTATAATAACTCCGGCAAACTTTGAATACCATCGTTAAATGAACATTTGAACTCGATTATTTCGGATTTAATTAAACACTTTACGAACTTTTAGGTGGTTCATGCAAGAGGAAGTTGCGCGGGCGATAGCCGTCTCCGCTTGTACTTTTGATAGCGACGAACGAGGTTCTTATTTCAAAAAAGTGGAACGATTGTAAACTTTTTGTATGGCCTTTTTTCATGCAACTTCTTTGAGTAGCTTTTTTATTTTCAGTAAGGTGTATTGGATAAGGTGTAAGATAAATCGGTACGGAGTAGAAGAGACAAAGCAGATCATAAAGTCTACAGTTAACTAACTCCATCTTACTCGATTAGATCGTAATGGAGAGATTTTTTAAAGTACGATGCTTACTGGATTTTCTTCGTATTAAGAAGGCATAATCACTAGTGGCCCAGTCTAAGCGTTACACTGCGGAATGAGAGATAATAAGCTGAAAACTACAATTTCAGTTTGCTGTTACGAAAATTGACTTAAAAATCATATTAAATCCCATTTCTACGTTGTAAATTATTGGTGGTATGTCACAAACCTTTTTACTATTATCTCGATTTCTATCTCTAGATAATTAAATTTACGACAAATTTTGTTTTAAACATTATAAGAAGATGAGGACACGTAATGCCACAAGTATATTGTATATTGAAAGTTCAACGTCTCGATACATTTTATCTTATGACAACCTATTATAATATCAAAATTAGGTAAAAGTTAATAATTTGAAAACAATATTATAACTCTAGCACAATCTTGACAAAACCATGACTACTTCCCCACATGAGTTTAGATTTAAATTAATGAACTTGTTCGGACAGAGAGTAGAAAATTCAAACTATGACTAACTTAACAAAAGCCAAATATCCAGACGACCTACATAGTATGCGCGACGTAATAGCATGCAATTTAAACAGAGATTAGAAGCGTTTCAAACGAGCCAACCACATTCAATTATGCTAAGCAGTGTAGTAACTATCCAAAATGGTCAGTCTATTTGTTTGTAACTAAATATGGCTATACTGAAAATTCTTTAACCCAAACGCCTGAAGATAGTCTCAAAAGTTTGACCTCCTTGTCGGTGACATCATAGCTCCAGAATAAGTAAATCGATTTGAATGCTGCTTATTTTAATCGAAAACCTAGTTCATCGTGGTTCAACCACTGTGCCGAGGCGGCGTAAATATTTTTTTATTGTTTGTACTTACAGTATCATAGCTTGTAAACAAATAGGCTGATTTGATTAAAGTTTTTTTAATCGATAGCCTCTTTCTTCAAAATAATTTGTTCGGAAATAATGAAATAAAAAATATAATAAAAAGCAAATAAAAACACTGTTAAAGATATAAAAATAATCTTTTTATAAACAATTTACAATAAGTGTAAAACTTGGGTAAACAAAAATTTTATTGCAGTCCGGGGATCTTTTAGAAAATATAATAAATTACCTACTTAAGTATAATAAATTATCAATAATAAATTTAGATTATAAAAAATACAAAGAAAGATTAAAATGTTCTTTGAAAGAAATGCATGTTATACACATAAAGAATTTATCAATAAACCATTGAAGGAACCCTCATTATTATTTTAACAATGAAATGCTATTAAAATTATGGGTATAGAATATAATAATAATGACATAGGAATAATTTAATAATAGTTTGTTTGAAAAATGTGTGATGTTTTAACATTAATATTTAAATTGTAATTTTATTTTCGAAAATATAATTTATTTTATGTTAAATAATAATGAAATAATAGTTATAATGTTGTGTTTGTAAACGATAATGAATGTATATGACTAACCTAGTGAAAAATTCTCTTACTAGGTCTTCTTCTTCTTTTTTTTATTAATGCCTTATCTGCGTATTTACCACAATTCTGCCAATTTCGAGTGAATTAATTAATTTTTACATGCAGAATGAAAATGAAATGAATGAAAGATGGCAAAGGAATCTCCTCTTACAAAGTCAATAAAGAATTTGATTAGATTTGATATGTTCCACAGAACGAACACCACTGATTGTATTGAAGAGTATTTTATTTTCATAGACAGAAACGAAAGAGTTTCTATCTTTGAAAATTTTCACAGTTACTATATTTGTCGATAGAAAAAGTTTTACATATACATATTGTTGAT
Organism: Diatraea saccharalis; assembly: GCA_918026875.4. NCBI lineage: Eukaryota > Metazoa > Arthropoda > Insecta > Lepidoptera > Crambidae > Diatraea > Diatraea saccharalis. The sequence goes on along the minus strand of OU893333.1, from coordinate 26,972,691 downwards.
ATTAATTCGTAAATATACAAATCATTATTAAAGCTGTAATTTACTTTTCGAATCTACATAATCTCGTTATGAGTTAACATTTTTGTGTCTATTTTTTTAGATACTACTTTAATATTATTAAAAAAGAGTTTGTATTATACCTATTCAAAATATCTTTTAGTATCTAAAAGGTATAATATTCTAGATGATTATCTCTTGCCTAAACTCTTTTTATACCTGGAAAAAATATTAAGTATTAATAAAAGAAATCGTGTTCTTTCATCAAGTAAATAAAGAGTACCTACACAAAAAAATATTGGTGATATAATCAATGTCAATTTTATGAAAGCAAGTAAGATTCCATGACAAAAATAGATAGACGTTCTCCGATAAAATATTTATGTTATTACTTTTAACATATAAATACTTGCTACGAAACCCTTAATTATGTGAATGTGATTGATTGTCGAAAATCAAATCTAAAGCCTATTTATATCAAAAGAAGTTATAAGGTACGCCAGCCCCGCAACCGGTTTATAAACAGTAATAATTACATGTACACAAACAATTTGCAAATGAAACTGTATATAAATTACCTCCTTGCGTTTTACTCAGGCATACAAATGCTGGTTATAATTGAAACATAAGCTCTCAAAAACAGCCTTTTAAATTTAATTGCATGCGTTGCGACATTCTCGACACCGACTGATACTATACAACAACCAAATTCGAATGTTTACAAACAAAGCGTTAGTTAGCAACCAGTAACAGGCAGATATCAATAACCTTTCTGAACTAGACAACTTTTTTTTCGATTTTGAGATACTACTTTATGAAATATTCTAAGCAATTTAGATGGAATTCAGCAATTGAATTATATAGTAGTGTTTTGAAAATTACCTTATTTAATATGCAATGTCTTAACATTACACGGAACATGTCATGTGTAAACAAAAACCAGTGAAAAAACAATTGTTTTATTTATAAATGTACCAATACTTCATTAACTTGTTTTTTATAAATAATGCAATCAATTCGCAATCCTATAATTGCTACAGACACATTATTATATGAAATTAAAAAAAATACTTATCGTTTTAAACAGTAGAAAGGATTACAGAACTTTCATCCGGGGTCGGCTTACAATTTGCTATCGATTTCAAATGTAGTCAATATAAAGGAACATGTTTTATAATAATTGACAACATTATTTGGAAAGTTAGTTTAAAACTGCAAACGAGTTTCTAATATCTGAACTGTATAAGTTATAGGGCTGTCAAGTAAAAATAATTACTTCTTTATTACTATTTTCTATTTCTTTTTTTGGAAAAATATTCAAGTTTTATGAGTGTTCTTGGTTTTTATGGCAGCAAAAAATATGAGTCATAAAATTACGAAGTAATGCGCCTGGCGAGAAATACGAGTTTCATATAATTTTTATGTCATCTAAGTTGTGATGACCCTAATTTGCTTTGTTTACATTTATTATTCATCGAATTTGGCTGGAGTATAATTAGAAGTTTTATGAGACATGATTTTCTAAAGCATCACGATTCCAAAATATAACCCGTCAAAATTTGGCAGTTCTCGCTATAATTTTGAAACTATTTATATTATAAATAAATAAAATATTCTTAATGATTTTTTAATCATTTTTATTTTTAAGTGTAGCATTGCGAATGCTAAATTGATCAAAATATAATGACTAAATATCAATCGGTCAGTTGCACAAACGTCCATTAAGGTTTAATGGCGCCTTTAGGCTCTAATGAATGTCATATTTGTCAGGATAATGTCGCTTTAAACTAATGACAGTTTTAATGGATGTTTGTGCAACTGGCTATAAGTCAGCTAATCATAAAGTTTATGGTTGATCGAATAAAATACAATCAGTAACAAAAATACTGTAATCCCTTAAAATGTAAAGAAAATACATAAATCAAAAATAGAATTGCAATATTTTCAATTTAAATGTATTACATCATGGCAAATATTATAGTTACATTTTTGGTTCCCGGTATTAAAATTTTAATAACAGTGTCGTCGTCGCATCTCATGTAACGCTACCTTTATCACGCACTCGCTGTAGGTTCAACATTGCGGCCTGAACGGACATTTCATTTGTTTGCGAGCCGAGGACTAATTTTAACTGTCAGCTGAAAATTGCCTGCGCGCAAAACAAATTGTTTTAATATCGCTTACGAGTGAAATGGAGTTTTCTATACAAAAATATTGTTTTGTCTTTTCTTGAGTATACCTATCCATTCCCCGATTAATTAGCATATTTAGCATATTAATATGCATATCGACAGTTATCCCTTGTAACAATTCCCAAGCTAATATTAATAACTAATAACAAGAAAAAATTTAAACAGAAGTAACAAATACCTACCTGAGGTAAGAGCTTTAGCTGGTCGAAGAAATATAATCGACGCCGGAGATTGCATGTTATTTTTTGCATTATATTTTTAACAATAAAAATTAAATGATTATTGAAGAAATTAATGAATACAAGAAACACGTAAATATAACCTCTGAATTAGGATAAGAACATCCAGAAGTACAGGAAAGACAGGTCAGGTACGACATTTGTGACAAGGTTTTCCGAAACGGGTGCATTGAAACCAACAACGAACCATATGTGCTGTATGTTGGTTCCGAATATTTCGTTAATTTATTCATGCGGTTTGCGAAGTTTTTAGGTCCCAGCACACACACAGAGGGCTTTAACCCATGATTGGCGTTAATCGTGCATGATCGCTAATTTGTCGGTTTCCTGGACAATTATCAAAAGAAGTTTGGCCATTATCGTGTGCTCGTCCACACTATCACCGATTATGCGGTGCGGGGCGGTGCGGATTAGGTGCGGACGCGTGCTGTTGTCCTAAAATGTCGTAACCGAAGAAGAACTATAATGAACCATTTATGTTTATAGAAATATACCGAAAGGACGCTTCGTAAGGACAATTTGGATTCTTGTTTAGACGTCCGTGTAGTTCAGATGGCAATTAATAAATGTGGGATGGCCAATCGTATCGACAGCGGCGCAATCATGGTGAAAATCATGGTGGCATTCAGTGAGAGGACCCATAATATGTCTTTAGGCAGGCCTTCCCTACGGACGCGGACCCTGTGCGGATTGATGGGTGTTGGCAAATGCAAACGCAGGCGGGAGTAACGGGATCAACGTGCCTTTTGTAGTACGGACGATCTAAAATCAGTAAATTTTTGGTCACCCATCTCACGGCCAACCCTTGTGAATGTTGCTGAAATTCTACATCGCAGACCGAACGAACTATTATGTCATCGAACTGTTCAAAAATGATATAATATCGTTTATTTATAGAAGAAAAATCCTTGGCAATGTATACATGACACAAAAGTCTGGAATCAAATAGATATTCCCTGTATTTGCACAGTACAAACTAATTTCAACTGTCAGCTGAAAGTTATTTTCACACGTGAACCATTTTAATGTACATAGTTGCCAGGTGCTTCGTTTTTTTACTCTCCCTATGAAACTCACACTTTTAACCCGCGACGTAAAAAAGGGTGTTATAACTTTAACCTGTCTGTCTGTCTGTGGCAGCGTAGCTCCTGAATTAATATACTAGAAGTTTAGGATATTCTTTTAATAGAAAGCCTCGTTCAATGCAGTAGTTCTTAGCTATGTACCATGAAAATCGGATTAGCAGTGTAAGATCTACAAGCACTGCGAAAATGAGGTAGTTTTTTTTTCAAATATTTGCACTTAAAATATCATAGCTTGTTAACGAATTCGATTTGATTTGATTTTTTTAACCGATAGCCTTTTGTTAAGCTTAAAAAAAAATACTTATCAAATATAGAGATGAATGTAATGTGTATTTATAATGTTATTATTACAATAAAAAAAAGTCCTATTACGTGCTTACCGGCTAACTATAGGTATTTTTAGATATTAATACGCCATTTGAGGTTAGAATGACTAAATAGAATGAATGTGACCTTTTCAACCGGCAAGATCTCTAGGGTATAATAACAAATCTGACCTGCAACGCTACAAAATTAACTTAAAATATTGTATTGTTAGTATCTTCTAAGTTGCCTGTCATTCATATCTATAGTCGAGAGAAGTAATTAGTTGCGAAAATGTCATAATAACATATACGTTTTAACCAATAAATTGGAATGAATTAAGAATTGTAAATGGCTAATAATAATACTCGTAGTACCTATTCTAATTGTTACTTCATTCAAATTCTTATTTATTTGGTAATAGGAATTCGCAAGTACTTACTTCTCTCGACTAAAAATACAAGTAAACGTTATTTTTGAATAGCCCGCTGTATGAAGTACAATTAACAATAAATATATGAAATAACTTAAGAAATTTATGAATTCAACTGACCCAAGTTTTTCTAAATTATGTTTTATAAGTATTATATATGTAACATCTGCTTTTCGATATGATCAGTCGACTTTCTGATTTTAGTATGTTTTCATATATATTGTGTTCAATTTTGATAAAATATTTTTTTTAGAATAAAACTTGAAAAAGTAAAATTTATTATGACTTTAGCTTAAGAAGGCAACACGCGCATTATTTTCAAGCTATAAAAAAGTCACAATGCTAATATTCACGTTTTTATAATTCTTTTTTTATGAGAAAAATTAATACGAGTGTGAATACAGATATATCTGTATCGTGATATATATAACACTTCTATATATAGTATAAAACAAAAGTTTCCCACTGTCTGTATGTTGAATTTTACACTACACAACGTTTTCCATCAATATTCAGATTCAACAGGATGGTCCACGCAGGATAAGCCGTTAACGGAAAGCTATAAACTATAATCGTAAAATTTAAGCAAGTAATTAATTAATTAACACACGGAGTGAGATGAACAGGAAGTATTTTGGCTTTACGCCTCCTTTTAAACGAAATGTGCTGTGCTGAAAGCATACAAAACTACATTCGAAACATAAATTTTCTCTGTGTAAAAGGATAATTGCTTGAGATAGCACAAAAAAATAACACCCGATGAATTATATCTTATTGAATTGTAGAGAGGAAAAAAATCTTATTGGATTCTCTAGACGTATAGACGACCGATTCATTTGATGATTGATGTTCTTATTTGATCTAATGATTGTCCGTTACTGATGGGCACTCAAACGAAATACTATAATATTTACGTATTATATACGAAGAGCGAAGGAAATGTAGCTATCAGAAAAATACTCTATTACTTTCATAAAAACTTATACCACAACAAAGAACATTCGTTTGAACACATTTCATAAATCAATCAATCAACTATGAAATTACGATATTAAGCAACTTTCACACTTAGTATTGTAAGATCTTTTGTGCAACACCTACTAATCGAAATGTACAAGCAGCAATAAATATTTAAATAACCTTATACCACTTTACACGTGTTTCGACCTTCCACGTAGCATCCTTAGATCTTACACTCGTCCACCGAGTCTTAACTCCTTTAGTAGGTTCCGCGAAAAGGTGAAACACGAGTAGAGTGTTGCCAGATAAATAATCAATTAAATTACTTTTTTTTACGCCTGCTTTATCTTCGTATATATTCTGTATTGAATGATAAACCATAGTAGAACTAGCACTTCAAGACTTCGTGTTAGCTTAAAATTTCAAATATTTAAAATCGGTTTTCCACTCAATTTACTAAATCTACGAAATAAGATTCAAAATTAATTGTAGAGACAATTTTGTTAAAAACTGTGTTTGAATTAAAGTCAACTGAATTATTATATAAACACTTTTGAGACAACGAAAATTTTTCTATCGGTTGGTATTCAAAAATCTAATCCAAAACTCTTTTGCAACTATTATCTTAGTCAATCTCAACCATCTTTAACGTATAATAACTAATTCGTATAAAAAATTATCCAATTATTCGATCTATAGCTCCCCAAAAATACAAGCATAAAAAATACAAAGCATATTACAAAACGCGGCCATTTCATTTGTTCGAGACCGACCGGCGGTCATAATGTTCGGCCGAAAATGGCGTCAGCGAAAAATAAAGGTATATTAAGGCTGTTATTGTACCACCAGCCTGTTTTATTATTGTCTGTTTTCCAATATTTCTTTGTACGAATTTCATTAATATATTATTTATATTATACATCCATACTAATATTATTGTATTATATTATTATATCATTTAATAACATCATATACATTGTTTTGATTCCAACATGCCCCGGCATTATAGAGTATCTGAGCATCGAAGGTACCACAACACCAGGCAATATACTATTTTTTACATTGAGCCGACCGGGAATCGTACCCGCGACTCCAGAAATGGCGACGTCGACGACGACTCCAGAAAACCAGCATGCCGTTTGTTATGTGTTATCGACTGCAGATACAGTAGACACCAACGATTGAACATGCCCAAGCGAGGGATATATTTTTGGTCACCCATCCTATGCCCGGCCCATGCGAAAGTTGCTTAACTCCCGCATCAACCAAGAAATCATTGAGCTAGAAAGATAAATATGTTATTCTTGTTTAAGTGTAACTAAACTCTCAAGAATCTTAACAAGTAAGTTTAAAAAAGCTTAACTTCTACCAGCGACTTTGTCCACATCAATTTCGGAATCATAATCCCTTGAGAACTCTTAGGTGGAACAAAATATATCTTTATAGTATACTCTTGTTTCGCAACAAATTTAATGTAAGTCCCCTTAGTTTAACCTTTATTGAACCTTAAATTCTGCTAAACGGAACGACACACATTCTTTTGCATATTATTTAAGTAGAATAAATGCAATGTGCCATGGAACTTTGCAGTTAAAATAAAATATCTACACCGATAGATATTATAAAAAGAAAAAATATAATCGATTGTCGGTTTGTTTGAATTGAATAAGCTCCGAAACTGCTGGACCGATAACAAAACATTTTACACCTCCGAGAAGACGTCATATGCGCATTTACGCAGGCGAAGTTGCAGGAAGACAGCTAGTATTTTATAAAGTCAACGTTTTGATGATGGTACTTTTTGGTTGTGTATTTTTCGTGTCAACATTTCTTATATTCAAATAAATGCAACTTTTTTAATTATACTACGTTTATAGTGCATTAAATCAAAAAACATAAATCCTTCATTCACTTACTAAACCGAAATCAAAAGTTTAAGGTCATTAAATTGTGTTAATTACTAGTTAAACTCCAGACTTCGCTGTTTTTGAGTCAGATAATATATTTAATATATTATGTTACAGTAAGAACTTTGGCATATATAATATGATATCTCATAAGAACTTTAGAATATATAATATATTGGAAATTGTGTGCCAATGTTTTGAAAGTATTTGAGACCTTGAAGATTTTTGAACAAAAGTTTTTTAATTCAAAAATTTATAAGTTTTTCATCAAAATATTATATACTAACAGTTTTCCCGCAACTTCGCCCACATAAATTTTTGCCTTTGTCACACGAGTATGGTGAAGTTTCCCATAGGTGAAAGGTTTTTTAATCGGTCCATTATTTTCGGAGCATATCCAATGCAATTAAACAATCAAAACTTTCCTGTTTATAATATTAGTATAGATTATTAAATACAAATTTTATAATTCTGCTGATTAGGTTTTTGTCTCCTTTGTTTAATTGTAATGTAATGCAACTTTCCGAACTCATACACTGAAGTAAAAATAAGTAAATATAAAAACCTATATATGTTTAAAAAACTTTTAAATTTGTACATCACAAAAATATAGATTTATTCAAGTTTTATATGAATCTTTCGAAATTTAAAAAACAATCTATAACCCTTTTAAGCCGCAAAATACAGTCTTCATGTAAATGAAGATTTAGGGTTAAATAAATTGGTTTTCCAGGTAAAGGTTACATAATAAGGATCAGATGGTAAGAGTTTTTATTGTTGATTATATTAACTATGAAATTAAGTTTAAAATATTCAAATAAATAAGATGTAACAAATAATCCCACGAGAAATACAAAACGAAATTTTCATCGAATGAACAAATGTATTCAATTTCCCGACAGGAGATTACAAATATCGTATTCCGTTTCCTTAAACAATGTTGTTTTTCCTCAAAACGTCGCTAATGCTTATTGCAAACAGAAAAGTTTCCAAACAGCCATACTTCGTACTTAGCTTAGGTAGGATTTTTTGCCGAATCCCATTAAAATTTTGTATTACTTCTAAAAAGTTTATACAACTTACCAAGTTCGAGTGCAACTTCAATCGAAGTGTATCGTCCCGATTTCAAAGTCACGTAAAGTCAGAGTCATGACACAATTCACTTGTTAGCGACGGGAGGCAAAGTTTCGAAGTGATTTTTCTTTTCGTAACTTTACGACAACATAATTGCGGAATGTGAAACAATAGACACGCCGGGGAGCCGACCGTCCCCGAACGACACCAACTCGCGACTGAGCGAGCGAACGCCTCGCTCTCTCCAACTTTATATAAACGGCTTTATATACCGATTTATATATTTACCCCTCACTCATACATATTTAACTTTTTTCCCATTTCACATCGTTTATTCGCCGTATGTGAGAGAGCCGCGCGTGTGTGCTACCAACATCCGAACGGTACGAGCTTCTATTTACGTGTTTTCAGGAAAGGGTGATGGCTTTTATACCTTTCATTTCTACTATTCCCCTGTATAGTTGAGCGGGAGTCTCTATACCGTACCGCGAAATATTTTGCCTCGATTTATGAGTCTGGTTTTTGTCGGTAATATATTTTTCTGTTGGGATATTTTATCAATTTCCAAGTAATGTTAAGCTGGTACAGACACGGGGAACATTTCAGCGTTTATATTGGCAATGGTTTTTTAAAAGTGCGGCGTATTTTTATTTGTTTAGGAACGTCCGTTCGTTCGGCTACGGTCGACTAATTTTTTTGGAAAGAAAAACAGAAAGCTTTCACCGACTTATGTTATCGAAACGGAAAAGTTAGGTAACTAAACAAAAAGGTTTATTAATCTTCCTGAATATTTACTTTTTCCGTGTTTTTGGGAGATGTAAATTTTAATAGATACTTTACGGAACCAAACCTTTATTATTAAACTTTAATTGAAGCTATCTAATAAAAATATTTTATTTTTCTTATTACAGGTACTTTACAGGTAAGGTACACAGTTATTTTAAAATTTATTTTATGGTATATTACAATAAAAAATAATATATTCATTGAATCAGTTATTCACAGTTGAGCAGAGCCTCTTAAAAGAGCTTATTAAATGTGTCATCACAAACAAAATTATCAATCTTTTAACATGCATCGCTTACATAAATACATAAAATCCATTCTCCCATTAAGCGGATCTCTATGCGCTGCCAAAGCTTATTTTTGGGTATAATTGGCAACCGTTTGCAAAAGCGACCAATACAGTTTAGCGTGTTTCCCGAAGTACGGAGGACTTAATATTACAAAGTGGTCACCCAATCCGATGTCCAACCTCCGTAAATTTGGTTAACCTCCATAATCGCTACCGAACGTATCAAGCACCGAACTGAGCTCTTGAGAACATGACTCATTGTCGACCATTTCTTCTAAGAAAAAATACTCGTACTTTTCAACTACTTTTTAAACATAACGTATTATTGTTTTCTGAACTGTACTTTCTATTTATTAAAGCTTATATACAATTTGACTAGTCAAAGGTTCGAATGTTCCGCTTAATGAATCACCTGTTGAACGAATCTTCTTTCAAATGACTTTGGTAGTTGACTTGGAAAATTGTCAATCGTATTGTAAAATAACGATATAATATACTCGTGAGGTAGGTACAATACATATCGATACCTTTTTTACTTTTATTGCTCAAAAAGTCCGTCATTATAGCATTTCATGCCACGATTATTTATATTTATATTATTTATACTCATGAATGAGTAAACACTCGACTTATTACTAATTCATAAAAAATAATACTTTGTTTTTGAAAATGAAAACTCTTATGCTTTCTCTTTCTCTCTCTTTCTACTTTTGAATCCTCCTAATCCGAACCTCCTCTACACCGTGTACTCTACGCTCTCCTTTTAACTTAACCCTTATTATTGTCAATACTGGTGATCCTTTTTGGTTTGAAAGTATTCTATAGTGATATATTAAATTTTATTCGACATCGATTAACTATTTATGGCATATAAAAAACTGCAATAATAATATTGCCACCAAAAATTCCAAAGGTGACCGAGCAACAGTCATGTTGCCATGACGTTACCAGAAAAAGAGCTCCTGTAGCATAACCATAGATACGCAAGGGTCTGCCCTACACTTCTTGAGAAAGACAACAACTTGTATTCTGTTTTTCGTTATCATTACTTAACCCTTTTTTCCTTCTTCCTAACTTAATCATCCACTGCTTCAGTACGCACGCACCGGTCGCACGACACGCAATGCATTGCATGGATTTGTCAATGTCATACGTCCACTCCAGTCATAGTAATTTTCTATATAATTCATTGCATGTCGTGCGGCCGTTGCGTGCGTGTTGACATATGGACGTTTACCTTTAACATTTCATTGACTTGGGCGGGAGGCCGACTAAACCGGGACTCCCCAACTGTAAGAGACAATGGTCCAGTGCAGTTGGTTTACCAGACAATAACCTTCGTATCACCCTCTCCGGTAGTCCGGGCTTCGGTGTTTACCAAAGAATGCCCAGGACAATCTGGACCATATATTACTTAACCTAAATTTTACTGACTAATCTTACCTTTTTTATTTATTTATTTATTTTGGCATCTTGTTTATCTTGAATCCTACGCGTACCAGTTATATAACATTATATACTTATCAAAATCTAAAAATCAATGAGACTTAAATTGTATTTTCCGAATTTCTAAGCTAGTTTCTTTAACTGAATATGGCGAAGATCTTTTTCATGATAAATTAATAATTTCTGTGAAACTTCTAATCTGTTTTACACAGAATTTATACGAAACTAAATTACGCCGTTTTAAGTTTATGTTTCCATCGACGTATTACATGAAACTCCCGAAACTCGCTCGGTAATAAAATTTGTATGTAACAGCGGCATCCCAATACTGTCATCGGCGTCATTCCGAAATTTACGACAGCCGTGCTTGTGTCGTGTGGGTCGCTCTTTTTACCCCCACCATAAATTTACATCTAGATTTGTACAACATTCGAAAAAAAATGCAATAAAGTAAAAATGTTAACTGACTGACGTTAAAGCTGAAACTGCTGGATCTAAGAATTTGGAAATTTGTACAAAGATCCGTCATAAATCAAATCAAATCAAAATCATTTATTCAGTCTAAGCTGTTACAAATAAAAAACATAAGTCTATGGTGGGAGTACCTTGTACGACTAATATAGGAGAACTATGAAGAGTCATAGTACCCTTTATGGATATTTAATCCCCATTTCGACTTAAAATTGAGATTGAAAGTATGTATCAAAATTACATTCTATTTGTAAAATAGATTTAGGCATTTTTAAAGTTGAAGTCGGTTTATTTAAATAAAAGCTTATTATATTTATTTCATGCTTTTTATTGATATTAATATTTTATATATGAGGTAACACAAAAAATAATTAATATCTATATAAATTAAAATATTCAACAAAGTGAAGTTTTTAGAAAAAGAGATTTTATTTAGTTCCTCGACATGTTTTTTCCGAAATATAATAATACTGATATCTATGAGGAATGATATCTATGACTATTAGGAATTTTCTTACTACATTGATATTGTAATACAGTTGATAAATTGATTATTTTTTTCTTTAATGCAATAGCTTGTACGATACAGAAAATAATTACATGTCACATTAAAATATTTCTTATAACTACCTTAATATTTTTTATAGAAACACGTAAACGTATGCTTAATACTTCTGAAACATTTAATTTGGAATTCTGCGCAAAGATTTCTGAAGTTGTTTAGTAACTTATTTGATAGAGTTTTGTATATGTTACGATAGCTATATCACTCGACTTAACTTACCAAAAACTTTATTGTGGTATTTACTTATTATTAAACTTACTTCCCCCTGAATTATAACTATATACCTGAATTATAACTAAATATGAATTAGTGAAAATCGCATTTTTTTCAATTCATTTTTTTTTTATTATATAACATATTAATTCAATTTACAATTCATATTTTATACAAAGTCGTTTATGTAAACTGTGTATTATATCAGATTTAACGTATTAATTCCTCAAAATTGTTATTTATATATTTTTGTGTAGGTAACGTGTATTGCCAATTAAATAAATAGTGATTTGAAGACTAAATTAAATCTATACTTCAAAACAATATACATGTAATTATAAAAAGGCAAGGAGTTTGAAAAAAAAATTAAGGAAAAAGTCAGTTAATTAAAATGATGCGTTCCTTTTTAATCAGAACTAATGGAACCAAGACGTCTACCTTAAACTCTAAAATGTTTATCTAATTAGACAGAAAGAAATTATTTTGATGCACGGTCTTGCCCAACCCTAGGAGGTTATTCTGACACACAGTCATATTATTATCGATTACTCTTCATTATATACAACCGTATCACGTAAACAACATCTAACACGTCAGAAGGACTACTCTGCTTGTCTGCAAACGAAAATTATAAAAAATTCTTAAGTTCTTCCATTTTTTTTTAATCAGATGCGTCATCATATTATCTGTGCATCAGAAGCAGTGTCAGGGCCCTACCTCCGTTTCATTGTAAATTATCGAATAATGTGTTTCTTTAGAGTCGCATTAGGGTTTCGAAATAGACGAATTTTCGTTTTCGGAGAAACAGAGCAGGCCTTCAGGTTATGAAAACCTGACAAATTTCTTCAATTCATTTTTAAATTAAAGTTTTGGGGGTAGAATTTAAAATCAACTGGAAAAATGTGACATATTATATAATACTACGTAATATACAACCTGATGTGCAGCCGTGTGTACATTTTTATTGATTCGTGATATTTATAAATACGTTATGAAAAATACTTCACAGTTTTTAACCGACATCAAATGAAGGAGAATTATAAATGAAACAACTTTTAAACGCTTACATCGCGTTTGTATTTAGTTTTATTGACTATAACCCTAGAATCATAAGCGAGGTAATTGAAATTAAAAAACATCCGAATTTTAATAGAGATGGCATAAACCACCGGCTTGGGTTCCAGTAATCAGTCAAATAAAATCTCAATCCAGATCACACATTGCAAAACCAAAAGATAGAGTATAGTTCATTTTTTAAATATTAAATCGAAGGGAGCAAGTCACTTTCCTTGTCGGAGTTTGTTTCACCAGGTCTTCTTTGACAAGAGTTCCAAATTTGAAACTGGTGGTAGATTACGGTAGCCAGGGGTAAATAAACCAGTCAAACAATTTAATTTAATAAATGTAAACGTTCCATATATATATTTTTTTGTACTGTGAATGTATCTATTAGTATTGTTTTGAAGGTTTGAATTGTTTTAATACTCTTATTTAGAAATACAATCAACACTTTAGTTTTATGTGAACACGGAATCTGTAAGGGTTCAAAACGTCAATAAAAATAAATACAAGCGCGATGAAACCGTTTAAAAGTTGTTTCATTTAAGAAATAAATAAAGAGGATTATTTTCGACAATATGATTTTTTTAAAGTATGTTCATCAGTTTCTCCGCTTATTAACTTTTAAAATTATTTATTTTGGTGGGGGTTTTATGTAGTTAGGAAGATCTGACAGTACACTAAATAGTAACTTAAATATTAATAAAAGAGAAAGCTACTGTGGTCATAACTTTTTCATAGGTACGTATACAAACAACTCAACTCGAATTATTTTCAATCTAAAATTAAAACTCTCAATTACTCTGGAGTATAACATTTAACTACGTAATCATTCTTGTTATATTTGTTGGAAAGTGAATGTACATAATATCGTCAAGTTGCTCTACGAACTACGCTCTGCTACGAAATTGCTACGGCATTACTACGGCATTCTAGGAATCTCTGTCGAGTTTCGGAGTGATTTTTGTTGGATAGTATTTGCATAGTTGCACTGCATGTGCACGTGCACGTGCAGAGGTTGTATTTTGAAAAACAATTATCAATATATCGTCAATTTCATTGTGTTCTGTCGTTATCTGTGACATTAAAATACATAAGTTAGATCAGGACAGACGACGAGTCAATCCAATTATAAACATACACAAATTAAATCTATGAGCCATATGGAAATATTGTTTAATTGATATTTATTGGACAGAAGACCATGTTTGGACCACTGCCCCCTTTTGGCCCTTTCTAACAATTCAAACCGTTCTGACTTAAGCAAAGACAGATTTTCTTAAACCTCAAAATAGGCATTAAAGAGGAAAAGAGTCCATATAAGCAAGATAAATGTAAACATAAATATATAACAGAAATAAAGAACAAGTCGTGTAATATAAAGATAAATAGAGAATAAATATTGAGTAGGAAATAGATGCGTTGAAACCGGCCGATCGAGGAATGAAAGGTAAGAAATACAAAGTTTGCGGAAGGAAAGCAATGTATGACTCATAGAACTGGAACGTAAGAGAATCTAATACTTACAAAGACCTGCTACTGAGGAATAGTATAGGAACTCGGCCAATATTGTAGGACCAGGCAATTAAAAACACAAAATAGCTTATAAATTCACTTTTAAACTATCGCGCTGCATTTCAAATATAAATTGATGGCGTAGCAATGGGAAGTCCAGTGGCCCCAGTACTTGCCAATATTTGGATGGAGCATTTTGAGGAAAAGGCACTACAATCTGTCTCTAATACAATGAAGATTTGAAAGAGGTATGCAGATGACATGTTAAGCGTGGTCAGGGGTGGCCAACAGGAAGTAGATCAACTCCTTAACCATCTAAATGGAGTTTATTCACCCGAATATTCGGTTTACATACGAAATGGAAGCGAAAAGGTCGTAGCCGTTTTTAGTTGTTAGATTAACCGCGAGATCTGATGGGTCCTTAACACACTGTGTATACCGAAAACCAACGCACACGGATAGATACCTAAACGCAAAATCTCATCATCACCCCCGTCACCTGCAATCTGTAGTAAATTCGTTGCAGAACAGGGCATACGACCTCTGTGACCCTGAGCATTTAGAGCAGGAGCTACAGCACGTTCAGGAGGTTCTACATAGAAACGGATACCAGGTGATGGGACGACAAAAGCAGCCAGTGAAGAGGTACAGGCATCCTATGGTGAATAGACAGCCTTATATATAGCTTATGTCAAAGGAGTGACGGACAAGATCGGCCACGTATTACGTGAGTACTCCATTCCGACAGGTTATACTTCAGGAATAACCTGTCGGAATGGAGTAGAGGGTGGAAGAAGATTCATCCTCGGATGCAGAGGCGTAAACTTGCTATTTCAGTCTCGTCGTGGCACGGCCGGTGCAACCCGGCCGAAACGTCGGCGCAGGTCAGTTTAAAAAACGCGTATAATACCCGCACTATAAGCTTATAAATTAACATTTATTTAACCCCATCTACCGACTTTTGTCAACACAAAACAAACATTACTGTCTAACAAAATGAAAGCAACTGTTGAATAATAACAGATCGAATACATTCAAAATAATCAATGAGGCGTCCTTGACACCATCAATCGTTCAAGACCTCTAATCCCTTCCGAAAAACAGGCTTTCCTAATGGTACGATTTGACGCAAATCATTTAGGGGAAACGCGGCCTCCGCTCCTTTCCTTTATCGGAGTGTACAAAAATATATATAAGTTTACACCCTCGTTATTCTCTCCGCGATAGCAGGCTTTTAGATGTCAATCGAATTGATTTTCCCCGATATTAGAAATAAAGATACGATAAAAGTGATGTAAGAAACGTTTGTTGGGTATGATATGCCGTATTACCAATTAGATTTCCAGTCCCAGAGATCCCGGTCGGGTCAATGTTCTAGTCTGGGTGTTATGGTACCTTTGTTGTTTCAGATACACCGAAATAGTCTTTAGTTTCTCATCTTGAAATCTGAGCATGTAATGTTGTCTATTATTTATTTCAATTTTATTCAAAACTTATTGTAATTCTATATTATTATTGGATTAACATTGTAACATCATAGTTTTTATGGTTTTTTTAAATTTGTTATAAGAAATGACGTCATAGTTTCACAAAAACCTTTTCCAGCTCTCAATTGGGATAAAAAAGCAATCTTTGCCTGGTTTCTTGCCGGTTCTTCTCAGTACACTAATATTAATACTTTTATACTATTAGCAAATTTAAGTCTCGCGCCGTAAATTTGCTAATATTAGTATTTCGACGTACACAAGAGCTTGTTACACAAAGCCTAAACTGTATAAATAACTCTGAGTTCAAGTACTCCTTAATTACAGGTTATATTCAATATATTTTATACAGACCACTTGATGTAAAATCAATGTCAATAGCATTTTTAAGCGAAAAGCAGGCAGAATAAGCATACTTTCTCAGATGGTTGCATAAAAATATACTTAGGTGACGTCATTCAACCGTGACGCCGCGTGGGAGCAGAAAAAAGTATTGATACCATTCAAGATGCCCTTGAGTTTGTAGCTTTCAGACTATTGGATCTGTTTGGGAAGGCAATTCCAATTCCAGAAAATTGGGACAATTTGGAGAACGATTCAAACGTTCCCTTCGAATTTCTTCGTGGAAATTGTTTTTTAACTTTTTGAAATAGAATAATTATAATAATAATAAGGGATATAATATAATATTAAGCTTATAATAATAAGCTTTATATTTTGAACCGTTTATTTTATTTATATTTGATAATAAATACTTTCCGATAGCTAAAAACTATCAAACCTTAACTCCACTCTGGATATAGTATAAAACAAGTTAACATACATAATATTCGTTTCCTAAAAATTTTGTCAACCAACAAAATAACATCAAATAAACTTCATTAATGATGTCTCTCGAATCTTCAATGCTATATTTATACATATATATATATATTTAAAAATGTGCCCGATACAGATAATGACTGAATTTCATAATCATCACCAAATTACCCATTATAATCTATTAGGTACATGTAACTTGTAGTGTGCATAGCAATACTGTGTGCAATTCTGTTGCACAAACTACATAAAATTTAGATTCAATCCTACTAATCTGCGTTTTCAGTTCTCTAAATAAATAATAGCAGTAATTTATGTCAAATTATGGGATATAAGAGTAATTATATTTTTTGACTATGTAAGTATATGTGACTCCGTAATAAACTCAGAAAAAGAACCCAAAAAAATACCCAGATTAATTCAGATTTTTTAAAAGTTTAGATTAGAAACTTCCTCAGCAGAACTAAATTTAAAAGTCCAAATAATTGACTCTACGAATATTATAAATTTATTACATCGAAATATTGTGATTCTTTTTTTTGAATTAGCCTACTGCTACGCTTACGTTAATATTACCTTTATACATATTTTTATAACCTTTTATCGGGACCTTTGATGGACAGGGGTATCGACAAAGCCCGATATAAAAGTACCAAAGTACCTATCCATATATTAACAATACATAATACATCTTGTATCAGATCTTTCGCTCACTGAAACACAATTTAGAGACATGGTAAATAAATTTGGTATTATTAAACTAGCACTTAGATGACGTAACAAATTCAATTACGTATCTCGATGACAAGTGACAGGGGCATTTAATCGTACGCCCTGGGGGCCAATTCTACTATATGAATTTTGTTTAAATCGAATCGAAAACGGATCGCAACCGAACGAAACTACAGTTTTTAATGGTTTTTCTATTCTAATAAGCGACATACGATACAATCCACCTAAAATAGAACTAGAATAGTATCGTATGTCACTTTGTAGAATAGGAAAACCATTAATAACTGTAGTTCCGTTCGGTTCGATCCGTTTTCGATTTGATTTAAACAAAATTTATTTAGTAGAATTGGCCCCCTGATTTATGTTAAACATTTGTTATGGAGGAGTCGATGGCTCTCGGAATCTTTTTGTATCTCCTTATCACGAAGACGGATAAACCTGACGTGATAAAGTGAAAAAACGAAATCGATTTGAATGAATTTGATAGCTTAAACTTAGATAATACAGTGCATACTTGTAAATATGGTAGACATTAGATATATATTAGATTTATATCTAATGTCAGTTATATAACATGCTTTAATTAGTTGTTTACCAATAATAGAACTCAAATAAAATTAAAATAAATTAAATCTTTGCGTTGTTATCGCAGGCCCATTTTTTAATAAATAATTACGTTTTGATTGAACCGTTTAAAAACATCTTTATATTATCTTCAAATACTACATTGTTTTACAATCACAATGTAACACGCTTTTGTTTATATAAAATGGGTTCTGTGATAATTTTAGTTCTTTTATTTATTAAAAAAATATAATACCTTGATTTTAATGTTTATATTTCTTTTTTTATTTAATTTTAAATTTTTAGTTTGTTCAAACTTTACGTTATATCCATGTTTAGCTACGGACAAAATTTTACTTCTTGACAATATTACTAAATAGATTAAAATTGTAATTCAGTCCGCAACTTTAATATAGATCTTAAAAACTCTAGCACATCATTTATTAATTAGTATAAATATTTAATCACATGAAAAGAGCAACGTTCATGTTAAGTTACCTTCTCCACTCAGATATGTCTTCCCGAGGGGTTCGAACAAACAATACACATTGTTTCAAGAGAATTCGTTGAAAAAATCGCTTAGGTACACAAAAATATGTAAATAAGCAAATGAGTTATGTTTCTCACATCCTTACATAATAATATTTCTAAAGGAAAATAAAAATAGTAACCAGAATTCTGATATTAAATAGGACAATTCGGTTTTCACTGATCTACACAGATCATCAGTTCTATAATGTTATAAGAACAGCCACAAATTCGTCGTCGAATGCAGAACATCTAATGTCTAATATGACGACATTTGTTAAATATCTATAAAGAGTTAAGAGAGAATATCACATATAAAAAATATCCTTTCATATCGCTATGGCTATAATAGCATATAAATAGCATATATGTTAGTAGATGGGTCGGTCCAAATCTGGTCAGTAATACAAGTACAGTAATCCGCTTTCGAAAGGAAAAGGGAAAAAACTAATCCTTCAGTAAGTATTTATAAGAGGATCAATACGAGAACGGCTCCGAGATAAACTCAGAAGGTAATCAGTGTAAACCAATTGTCCAACTATAAATAAGTAGGCGAAAGTACTTCTGATAATTTTAGGCTGATTATTTTATAAGTATGTAGCATTGGTAAAATTCGTTTCCGCAGATTCCGCAAACTAAAGATATAAAACAGAGTACCGTAATCCAAAAAAAAATAAGGTTAATTTACACTAGTGGTATAATTGTTGATTGTCGAGATGTGTTATGATGCAGCGGACATCAAATTAGGCTTGCACCCATCAACCAATAGCATTAGACATAACTAATAATATAAATTTTTAAATTCTATTTGAGCTGTTGAATAATATGAGTGTTTGAGCCGTTGTTGCTAAAATACTATTTACTACTAGCTTGTGCCCGCGACTTCGCACGCGTGGTAAAGTTACTTTGAGCTGCATTTCTAACGAATATTTAATAAAGTTTTATCCCCTATTTTATCCCCTTAGGGGTGAAATTTATCAAAATCCTTTCTTAGGGGATGCCTACGTCATAGTAGCTTTATTCATGCAAAGACTCAGCCCGATAGGTTTGAAATTGACAAAATTTCATACAAACTTTCATCCCCTATTTTATCCCCTTGGGGGTAGGATTGATCAAAATCCTTTCTTAGCGGATGCCTAAGTCATAACATCTACCTGAATACCAAATTTCAGCCCGATCCGTTCAGTGGTTTGGGCTGTGCGTTGATAGATCACTATGTCAGTCAGTCACCTTTGAGTTTTATATATTTAGACTAGCCTTCGCTTGGTTGCCCCGGGCTGCGAGCAGCCCGGGGAGGTAACGAGTAGCTGGTGGAATCGGAGCGGTGGGGTTTCAAGTCCGCCTTCGTTGTGAAATTTGTGTTTTTCGATTTTTATTTGTTAAGTTTGTTTTCTAGTTTGAAATTGCCTACAAAAAGTTAGTAAGGTCTATCTTCAAATGAAAGGTGTTTAGGCACCATACATTAAAGAAAAAGGGTTACCAGTATATACTTAATAAAAAAAGAAATATTCAGTTGAAAAACGCAAGCACAATTAAAAAATAAATTTCCTATAGATCGCCTTGTAGTCTTTTATTCTTATTCAATAATAAATTCCTAAAAATGACGGTATCAAAAAAATTTTTTTTTCCATCTGGCAACACTTCAGCTGAATACATATTTTTTGTTAAAAGTATTCGGAAAAATGTTATCAAAAACGCTAAAATCAGCTCTATAAAATGAAAATCGTGAAAAATGAACAGTTTTCTAGATAAAACGGTCGCTGTTTAAGCCGCCATCTTGAATTTTGAAATTTCAACCTCAGAACTATGTAGACCATCTATTGGCGCATCCTACGCAGTATTTATTATTTTCCTAGCGGCTATAGTGACTGCGCTAGAGTCCAAAACGTGAATAGTGGGCATTAAATCTTCATACCACCGTAGCTGCCAGGGTTGCCAGGTGTAGACAATGAAAATAGTCAAATGTAATTTCGGGACGCGCCCTCCATCGACGGATACTAATTTTCAAGTTGCAAAATTGTTCCTTTGACAGTTACAGTTTTTGGGGTAAATCTCAAAAACTACCCTAAAATCGGGTAATTTTTTTCCACCATGCGAAAGAGTCTATAGAGATGCACAATCGCTCCATACATGCCGAATACCTTCGGGGCTGCCAAGTCGGTCAAAATCGAGGTTGAATTTCAAACGTTGTTTGCTCTCAGTGTTGCCAGTCGATCGTTCTATTTTTCCCATCGGGTATCTCGAAAAGTTAAAATTAAAATATTTGCATCAAAAAAGTTCAAAAATTCGACAAAAATTGTTTCCTCAAAAATCTCACAAAGTATCAAAAATTTTCAAGATTTTTTTTCACCTGGCAACACTTTAGCTACTTGCCTGAAAAATGTTTCCCCGGAAGTCCTCTGACAAATGTCGGCGAGTGCGTCAAAATCGGCTCGACGTGGTGACGATACCCATTTTTCTGATAAAATGGCCGCTGGTTTGGCCGCCATCTTGAATTTTGAAAATCCGGCTCCGTACCGGTGTGGCTAACTCGATAGCGCTTCCCATGCAGTTTTAACCATTTTTCTAGTGGCAATACCGACTGCGCTAGAGTCGACAAAGTAAAAAATGGGCAGAATTTTTCAAATCGCCGCAACCACCACGGTTGCCAGGTGATGACGATAAAAATGGTCAAATGTCATTTCGGGGAGTGCCCTCCGTCGAGGAAATTCATTTTTGAAATTCCAAAATGGCTCCTTCTACTTTTCACCTTTTTGGGGTAAATCTCCAAAATTACCCTGAAATCGGAGAAAATTTTCACCTCATAGGAAAGAGCCGGCGGAGACTCACGACCGGTCCATACAAGGCAAAGAGTTCCGATTTTGCCATGAGAGCTAAAAGTGCGTTTGAATTTTTCGAAAAAGTGAAATAATCACAAAATGGCCGCTGCCGGCGCCGCCATATTGATTTTCCCGAGTTTCATAATTTTCCCATAGTCACGACTATATCAGGCAAGGGACCTCATTCACAGATTTTCTCCGCTGGCCACCCAGGTTCCCAAACAATTCGGGTTATGAGGGCATGTCGAAAAAAATGTTTTCTACCCTGGAGCCCAGGGTTGTCAGCTCGCGGAAACGAAAACTACCAAAAGTCATAGGGCTCCCCCGGCGCCACACCGCATCGAGTCTGTTTTCCGCGAAAAGTGCGTATTTCGAAATTCCACTTTTCTCCCAAAATCTCATAAACTACCACGAAAATGGTAGAAATCGGTAGAGAAGTAGAAAGATCCTACCGAGCCCCACGACCGGCCCATAGAACGCGAATCCGTCCGACGCCGCCATCTTGGAGAAAATCTCACCGGAAAATGGCGATTTTTCATTGCCGAAACAAAATGGCCGCCCCCGCCGCCGCCATGTTGACGCGCAAATGAAAACTCCCCGTACGTGAAAATCGACTATATTTCCGAGTCGCCGGCGTAAAAATCCCCCCTCCGAACCACACCACAAAACAATTGACGATCGCCCGAACAGAGGTCTAAAAATGCCAATTTTTCGGGTGAAATATCTCGGCCGCCATTTTGTTTTTTGAATCAAACCTTTTTTCAGTGTCATTTTTTTAGCCAAATCTACGACCATTTTGAATATCGTAACCGTAGAGTGAATACTTTAGAAATTAAAAAAATTATCTCGCCGCCATTTTGTTTTTTGGCTGTACCGATATGCCATTTCAACTCGATTTAAAAAAATATTATCAGTCTCCATACATGAAAATGTCATTTTCCCACTCCTTCTACCCGAAAAAAGCATGGAGTGAGTGAGTGAGTCAGTCAGTGGTAATTGAGCTTTATATATTATAGACTAGCCTTCGCTTGGTTGCCCCGGGCTGCGAGCAGCCCGGGGAGGTAACGAGTAGCTGGTGGAATCGGAGCGGTGGGGTTTTAAGTCCGCCTCGGAAGCGGATTTTAATATTTTTCGTTTTTTTATCATGTTGGGTTTACAGTATGAAATTCTACAAAAAGTTAGTAAGTTCTATCTTCAAATGAAAGGTGTTTAAGCACCATACATCAAATAAAAAGGGTTGCCAGTTTACGCTTAGTAGAAAAAGAAATATTCAGTCAAAAAATGCAAGCAAAACTCTAAATAAATTATAGTCTCTTATTCTTATTCAATAGTAAGTTTATATTTAGTATAAAAAAGGATCGAGTAGATATTTCGCCCAGTGTTACCTTAAATAATACACCAAATAAAAAAATGTCAAATTTCAAACTCATACCTACGTAGAACACTTTCATTTTGAATATCAAAAGAACATGTTTTCTCAATAATCTAAAAGTACAGAAAAATATATTTTACGCATTAAATATCGTTGGTACCTACACAAATGGTCCATATATACACGCTATAAAGATCCCGAATTGTCAAGTCAAACATTATAAACCAAATGTTACCATCAAAAAAAGCGATTCGTTTCTGGCACTTCGCCGGCCGCTGCCGCGGCACGCTCGCTACGCTCGCTCGGCTCGTGCGCTGTTTTTCATACACTAACCTAACCTAACCCATATGTCATAATAAACCTATAGAAGTTTTTGTTGCTTTACTTATTGTAAAGTTCTTGAGCATAAACGAGTCGCTTGTGGAATCGGAGCGGTGGGATTTTAGGTCCGCCTCTTGTTATGTTTACAGTTGGAAATTGCCTAGAAAAAGTTAGTGAGTTCTATCTTCAAATGAAATATGTTAAGTATACAAAGCTCCATACGTCAAAGAAAAAGGGTTGCCAGTTTACACTAAATAGAAAAAGAAACATTCAGTTGAAAAACGCAAGCAAAACAAAAATAAAATTTGGAATAGATCGGCTTGTAGTCATTTATTCTCTTATTCTTATTCAAAAGTAAGTTAATATTTAGTTAATACAGATATTGGAGTTTTAAGACCGCCTCTTGTTATGTTGGGTTTACAGTAAAAAAATTGCCTAGAAAAAGTTAATAAGGTCTATCTTCAAATAAAAGATCTTTAATTACGCAAAACATCATACATAAAAAAAAGATTGCTAGTTTACACGCAATATAAAAAGAAGTATTCAGTTGGAAAACGTAAGAAAACTTAAAATAAAGGTTGTATACATCGCCTTGTGGTCTTTTATTCTTATTCAATAGAAAATTTCCTAAAAATCACAATATAAAAAAAACTGTTTTTATCATCCGGCAATACTTCAACTGAATACATTTTTTTTCTGTAAGTAATCTGAAAAATGTTATCAATAACGCCAAAATCTGCTCTATAAAGTAAAAACCGTGAAAAATGATACATTTTCTAGCACACTTATAAGCACATTTGGTCACAGTTCCTTAACCGATTGACCAGGTCTCCATTTATTATGGCTCGCTTCGCTCGCTTTTTCCTTTTGTTTTTTTCGCAGATCTAATCTAACCGATTGACCAGGTCTCTATTGATGGTGTCCTTTATGGCTCGCTTCGCTCGCATTTTATTTTAGTCATAGTTCTAACCCTACCAATTAACCATATCTCTCTTAACAGTTACTCCTTATGGCTCGCTTCGCTCGCTTTTTGTTTTAGACACGTTGCTAACATAATCGATGGTCTCTCTTAATGGTCTAGCATTATGGCTCGCTTCGCTCGCTCTTTATTTTGGTCACAGCACTTTAAGCAATTGACCAGGTCTCCATTTTTGATGGCTCGCTTCGCTCGCTTTTTGTTTTAGACACGCTGCTAACATAATCGATTGATCAGGTCTCTCTTAATGGTCTAGCATTATGGCTCGCTTCGCTCGCTCTTTATTTTGGTCACAGCACTTTAAGCAATTGACCAGGTCTCCATTTTTTATGGCTCGCTTCGCTCGCTTTTTGTTTTATTCATAGTTCTAATCTAACTGATTGACCAGGCCTCTATTGATGGTGTTCTTTATGGCTCGCTTCGCTCGCATTTTATTTTAGTCACAGTTTTAACCTTGCCAATTAACCAAATCTCTCTTAATAGTTAACCTTTATGGCTCGCTTCGCTCGCTTTTTGTTTGAGTCACAGTGCTAACATAACCGATTGATCAGATTTCTATTGGTGGTGTTCTTTATGGCTCGCTTCGCTCGCATTTTATTTTAGTCACAATTTTTACCTTACCAATTAATCAAATCTCTCTAATTGGTCACTTTTTATGGCTCGCTTCGCTCGCTTTTTGTTTTAGTCGCAGTTCTAATCTAACCGAATGACAATTTCTCGCTCACTTTATTTTTCTGGTGAAAATATTGGATTTTTTTTTCTCACCACGTAAAGATTGAGTAAAGATACAGAAACGGTTTATATATGCAAAGCTTCCGAGTCACCAACTCAGTCAGAATCATTTTGAAATTAATATGGTGACTACTATCAGTGTTGCTAGAACTCAAATTACTCCATCAATTATGTTATAAATGCAACAGTAAAAAATTTATTAAACAGTAAAATCATTGTAAAAAAATATTTTAATATTTTTCATCAATGACATGTTTACCGTTTTTTTTTCATCTGGCAACACTTCAGCTGAATAAATATTTTTGTTAAAAGTATTCCGAAAAATGTTATCGAAAACGCCAAAATCAGCTCTATAAAGTGAAAGTCGTGAAAAATGATCAATTTTCTAGATAAAATGGTCGCTGTTTAAGTCGCCATCTTGAATTTTAAAATTTCAACCTCAGATCTATGTAGCCCATCTATTGGCGCATCCAACGCAGTTTTTATTATTTTCCTAGCGGCTATAATGACTGCGCTAGAGTCCAAAACGTGAATAGTGGGCATTGAACTTTCAAACCGCCGTAGGTGCCGGGGTTGCCAGATGTAGGCGATGAAAACAGTCAAATGTGATTTCGGGACGCGCCCTCCATCGTCGGATACCAATTTTCAAGTTCTAAAATTGTTCCTTTGACATTTACAGTTTTTGGGGTAAATCTCAAAAACTACCCTAAAATCGGGTAATTTTTTTCCACCACATGAAAGTGTCTATAGAGATACACAATAGCTCCATATATGCCAAATACCTGCGGGGTTGCCAAGTCGGTCAAAATCGAGGTTGAATTTCAAAGGTTGTTTGCTCTCAGTGTTGCCAGTCGATCGTTCTATTTTTTCCATCGGGTATCTTGAAAGTTAAAATTAAAATATTTGCATCAAAAAAGTTCAAAAATTCGACAAAAATTGTTTCCTCAAAAATCTCATAAAGTATCAAAAATTTTCGAGATTTTTTTTCACCTGGCAACACTTTAGTTACTTGCCTAAAAATTATTTCCCCGGAAGTACTCTGACAAATGTCGCCAAGTGCGTCAAAATCGGCTCGACGTGGTGACGATACCCAATTTTTCGGATAAAATGGCCGCTGGTTTGGCCGCCATCTTGAATTTTGAAAATCCGGCTCCGTACCGGTGTGGCCAACTCGATAGCGCATCCGATGCACTTTTTACCATTTTCCTAGTGGCAATACTGACTGCGCTAAAGTCGACAAAGTAAAAAATGGGCGAAATTTTTCAAATCGCCGCTCCTACCAGGGTTGCCAGGTGACGACGTTCAAAATGGCCAAATGTCATTTCTGAGAGTGCCCTCCGTCGAGGAAAAGCATTTTTAAAATTCCCAAACACCTCCTTCTACTTTTCACCTTTTTGGGGTAAATCTCCGAAATTACCCTAAAATCGGGGAAAAATTTCACCTCATAAGAAAGAGCCGGCGGAGACTAATAACCGGTCCATACAAGGCAAAGAGCTCCGATGTTGCCATGTGAGCTAAAAGTGCGTTTGAATTTTTCGGAAAAGTGAAAAAATCACAAAATGGCCGCTGCCGGCGCCGCCATATTGATTTTGCCGAGTTTCATAATTTTCCCATAGTCACGACTATATTTGGCGCAACGCTTCATTCACAGATTTTCTCCGCTGGCCACCCAGGTTCCCAAACAATTCGGGTTATGAGGGCATGTCGAAAAACACGTTTTCTACCGTGGAGCCCAGGGTTGTCAGCTCGCAGAAACGAAAACTACCAAAAGTCATAGGGCTCCCCCGGCAGCCACACCGCATCGAGTCTGTTTTCCGCGAAAAGTGCGTATTTCGAAATTTCACTTTTCTCCCAAAATCTCCTAAACTACCACGAAAATGGTAGAAATTATTACCAACTTAAAAAGTTAGCTGCGAGCCCCACGACCGCCCCATACGACGCGAACCCGTCCGATGCCGCCATCTTGGAGAAAATCTCACTGGAAAATGGCGATTTTTCAATGCCGAAACAAAATGGCCGCCCCCGCCGCCGCCATGTTGAAGCACAAATGAAAACTCCCCCTACGTTAAAATCGACTATATTTCCGAGTCGCCAGCGTAAAAATGCCCCCTCCGAACTCACAAAAAAAGAATTGACGATCGCCCGAACAGAGGTCGAAAAATGCCAAATTTCCAGGTGAAATATCTCGGCCGCCATTTTGTTTTTTTAATCAAACCTTTTTGCAGTGCTCATTTTTTTAGCCAAATCTACGACCATTTCGAATATCGTAATCGTAGAGTGTATAATGTAGAAATTAAAAAAATTATCTCGCCGCCATTTTGTTTTTTGGCTGCACAGCAATGCCATTTCAACTCATTTAAAAAAAATATTATCACTCTCCATACATGAAAATGTCATTTTCCCCCTCTTTCTACCCGAAAAAAGCATGGAGTGAGTCAGTGAGTCAGTCAGTGGTAATTGAGCTTTATATATTATAGATTGAAACACCGGTTGAGACTTTATTCGTATAATCAAAATTCTTAAACGCATCAAAGTAGATGAAAACATGAATTTTAGAAATGTGTATTTATTGTATATGTACTCTCGTACGAGCCCAATCGATCCAATCGTTAGAAGAATTCAAAGCATCAAATCCGCCAAAATTTTTAATGAGTTCATCAAAATTTGTGGGATGATTCGGATGAGGACTAAATGGATAGATAGAATATTCCCCTTTATTTTGGGTGTAATAATATATAAGACGGTAAGATTTGCATATTAAATCGAAATACTGCTTAATAACTAAAAGCATAGTTAAAAAAATTAAGATTTTTTATATTTAAGAAAATAAGATTTTTTTTTATATCCTGGCCAGGATTAGCTTCGCAATTCTTTCATATTGAACTCTTGACTTGAAAGTTCTTCGAACTTACAAAAAAAGTAACTAAACTACACCTCATAATTTTCTATAGGACTAACTCGATAGCTAGGTGTCGTAGTGGGTAAGGTCCGCAACACGCGATCATCATTGTTAAGCAACTTTCGCAAGGGATCTAAAAAAAATATCTGGATCTACTCCGTCTTTGGAAGGTACGTTAAACCGTTGGTCCCGTGGCTCATCTTCATTAATCATCCATATGGAGGGCCTGAGTCCCTGTAATGGGGACGTAAAAGGGCTGATTATGATGATAATGAACTTTATAACAAAAAAAAGATTTGTATCTATATAATATGTGATACTTAAATCAAATACACAGATTTTCAAAATATGTCCATAACAATTGCATTAGCTTGCTACCTTAACTCAAAATCAGAATATTGTACCTTGAGATACATCTCATATAAATTGTAGCAGTACAATCTAAACTCACTACATATATGTGGTTATGGGGCCACCCCTTCGGGTGCGAAATGCTTATTTCCTTTTCAGATTGCTATTACGCATTCCCTGAAAATAATACATAAATATGGTACCGCACTGACATAGTTCCGACGCAAATAGTTGACGTGTTTTTCTCTCTGTATGTATATAGGTACGTTGATTAAGAAATACATTCCATAATATTTTAAAAAGATTCCAATTTGCTGTTCAATTTATTTGTAATGTTCTTTTTTTTTTGAGAAATCACATAGAGAAGGAAGTTCGTCTTACCTTTCCTTAGACTTCAAACTTGTTATTCATAATGAATATTTGTCGGAATAAAATAAAGATTTTATTTATATAAAGTTCATTAATATGAGTATTCTTATCTATGAACTGGCTGGTGAAAGTGGCTCATAGTTTTTACAAGCTACTCTAATGCACCAAGAAGGTCGTTTAAAATATCGTTCGATTTTTAAATTGGAAGGCATAGAGAACTCGCTCCTATTACAATTATTAAAGAAAAACAAAACACTAAAGCAATACTAAAATTTCCATAAAATGTTTATAGCAACACATGAGTGAAATTAAAAATGAAACACATTACTTTCAGAATAGCTAGAGAGATTTATACGCAAGCCGGCGGGTGGCTCGCCTCCTGGATATTTATTAACTCGCCAAGACACCGTGAACTCAACTTTATCACCGCTCTATAAACTAAAATAAGAAATAGAGAGCACTTTTATTACCCAAACGTGCCCTTTTAAACCAACGTGTGGATTTTCACTTAAGGGTTGTTTGATTCAAGATAGCGTAATCCTTATACAACATTAACCAAATGAATTATTAAATAATATATAACTTTGATGAATGTTTTATATCTAAAAGATATATTGCAGGATCGGAAGCATCTAAGTCTAGCCTCACATCCTCAAAGTTGAAGCTTTGGAAGTTTTTAAACAGGCAAATTTGAAATATAGTATTGTGTACATAATGAGGGTAATTTATATAAAATAATCTTTTTTATGAGAATTAGTATTAATAGGGATAATGAGTAGATAAAAAAAAGAAATCCTCTTTAGTCCGTCAGCCAGATAATAGAAAAATGTTAGACTAGATATTAAGCATTAAAGTTACGATGTAGAAAATGTACCAAGGTATGACGTCATGCAATTCCATTTCCTTAATTTATTGATTAAGCAAAAAATAAAAAAATATTTAATATTCTTCAATAATCTACCGGACGGATAGATAGATAATAATTTATCGTTATCCCTTTTAAAATTATTATTATTATTTATCATTAATTCAAACATTATAAATTTCAGATAACAGATAATGCGTCATAATTGAGCATCTAAACATCACTAGAAAATATCTGTAATGTAAAATGCTAAAAAAATTCACAAGTCCTAGGTAAGTACCAGTCCACGAGATGCGACTCAAATCCACAACCTTTCGTATCCGAACGACTGCTCTTACTATTGACTCCAAAATGAGTATGTTTGTGTGTCGTCTAAGAAAAGAAACTCACAGAGGAAATGAGATTCATGTGGACGAAGTAACGGACAACCGCTATCTAGTTATATAATACTTTCGTCGTGCTGGGAATAAATCTCGTTTCCTTTGTTGACCTTTACAACATGCAAGTGATGACAAGTACATAAATTAAATAATATTAGACTCAGAACATGAAGACCTTATATTATGGAAATCTTAAGCAGCGAAGGTATCACAAAATCCAGATTTTAGACAGAATAGAAAAGTACAGTTCTTACAATAAGTCAACCAGAGATGGCTATTACTCGTATAAAAGTGAGAAATTTATTACATGGAAATCTTAAGCAGCGTAGGTAATACAAAATCCAGATTTTAGACAGTATAGAAAAGTACAGTTCTTACAATAAGTCAACCAAAGATGGCTATTACTCGTATATAAGTGAGAAATTTATTACATGGAAATCTTAAGCAGCGTAGGTAATACAAAATCCAGATTTTAGACAGTATAGAAAAGTACAGTTTTTACAATAAGTCAACCAAAGATGGCTATTACTCGTATAAAAGTGAGAAATTTATTACATGGAAATCTTAAGCAGCGAAGGTATCACAAAATCCAGATTTTAGACAGAATAGAAAAGTACAGTTCTTACAATAAGTCAACCAGAGATGGCTATTATGAAAATGAGAAATTTAGTACGAGTTTAAAGTTAAGGCCTTTTTATTTTATTAATGATTAGTCAATTATTTGAAGAAAATTGTCTTAATGGCTCATATGAAGTGAGTAGATATTAAGTGCGTGGATTAAGACACTATCTGTCTTATTGCTCGGTCCCGACCGCACATTGAACTGTAATAAGTAGGTAACGCGCGTCAGCAATATTCACCTGCTACTTAATTCATAATTATTTTAAATTATGTTTCGCAATGTCTCTAATAATGAAGTAAAAGTTAATGTTTTACCGATCGCTATACCAATCGCGCGTACTCACTCATACAATTTAACCATATTTTCTACAACCAGTATTTCACCATAGTTTTACTTTCTTTTTCTTTAATTTTATTACTATATAGAGACTCAGAGTTAAAATAAGTTTAAGAACTTTGTTACTGCAGTGATTAAATAAAATATATTCATTTTTTTATTGTGTTTTTTACAAGTGATTTTTTTATAACTCTCTCATCAATAAAGTACACCACTTATTGTAAAACTAGGACTAACTTGAGTAGCAGGTTAAACGTCTCACTTTGACGTGTTCTCTTCTGTAATTAAGAATTTGTTATTATGCGGCCAATGGTTTAAACTTGGTACAAACTTTAGTACCATAGAGCATAGGAGAGCATTATTATTCAAGTTTAATGTTGCCAACAATCCGTACCTTCAGTCCTCGTCGACATTGACTTAGGCACTGCCTTCCACGAACAGTTACATTCTACTAACATGTTGCAGCGAAGATTTATCCGAACGTGTTACCTTACCTCCTTCATCCCGTATAAACGGGTCGGCAAACAAAAGCACAAGATTTTTGGTCTCCCATCCTATGACCGGCTTTGCTAAAGTTGCTTAATTTACGCATCATAGCTCCAACACGTTAACTATTACTACACTTTACACGACCCCGTTGTAACAATTTTATTTAAACAAAAATTTACACCAGTTTTATAAAGAAACATGTGGCATATTTTTATAACAATATCAAAGCAATAATAACATGTAGCATAAACCTTTTACCTATGAACTTTGTAAAGCCGTAGCGAGGATATTACAAAAATCCATTCCACCCGACTCATAAAGCTGTTTGTACATACACGGTTAAGTTCGGAAAGTAACGCCAGCCTGTTGAAATATCGCCTCTAGCAGCTTGCCTTAAACTAGAAATAATAGTTTTTCAAATAAATTATTTCTTTTCAATTTCAACATGGCAAAATATGAAAGCGCACTTTTCAAACTGTATAATTAATCTTACTATAAAAACCTTCGGTCAATCTTAGTTCTAACTAGTAAATCTTAGCATATTTATAAACATGATAGGTAATTAGAACAAATTTTCATCTTTATCGAAAGTTTAAATATTTGTAAAAATATTTCCTGCTGCTGTTTAGGTGGATTGCCTAAACAATGATGAGAATACGCTTTTTAATGGCAAAAAAGTAATAAGTACTTGAAAAGTTATCCGTCCTGTTAGGTCCTGGGTAGCTCAGTGATTAGAGCTGTCGCCCAGATTGCGAAAGGTCACGATATTAATAAATAGGTTTTTAAAGTTACCATTAAAGCTTCTTTTTGAAGAACAATACTACTGTTCTTCACTTCGCGGTTTGTAGCTCGTTGTTTGTATGAGCAATTATACTATTGCTAGCAATACTGCTATTGCTTATAGGACAAACCGCTCTTACGGCAATCCTACAATTAATACATCGAGCAGTTTTAAACATAATCAATCTATCTTTACTTTATATTTATCTGGACGGTGTTAAAAATACATGACTAATAATAAATTTAAATCGAGTTATTTAGAGTTTTGATTTGAATTTTTCCTATAAAATATATTTTATAGGTAATAAATATGAAATTGATTTAGATAGAGCAGCGGCCAGTGGGTGCTAATACTAAGATATTTACATTAGGTTCCGTTAAAAAGGTTGTTTGATACGAGTCGAGCTAGCAAAATTATTAATATCAGTAAAAAAATGGTATATTTTGTTGCTAAAACTGCAGATTGCACACGAGTATAAGGATGATACACCGAATTCGTTCCAGACATCTATTTTTCAACATTCACCTCGTCTCTAGAGTAAAACCTAAGTTCTACCAATTGCATCGGAGTACAAGTTTGTATTAAAAAATCACCACAGATTATTTAAACTTTCACCATGAATAATCTTAGATTTGACTGCCATATATTTTTAGGATGAAGATAGCACGTAACACAATTGTTTCTATGTTTTACATACAAACAATATAGAGCTTCTTTTGTTTTCAATATTTTCGCGGTAATAAAACAAGTAGGGATATAGCTCTGTATAATTTTTTTATTTACCATTAATACAAATTTATAATACTATTTATATTAGTAGCATATACCAAAAACCACGAAGGTTTGTCCAGTGCGCACTTTGGGTGTACAATCGCGTTAAAAAAAATCTGAAATATTATTAAATCTAATTTTAGTTCTAGTTAGATTAAATTTTAGTAAATTACATCTCAACCCACAATCCTAAAAAATTAACTTCATAAATGCATTGCACCGACAGTCTGAATTTATAAATAAATCAAAATTGCAAGCCAAATAAATCATATTTATGATATTTTATTATTATTTACAAACATTTGCAAACTTTGATGTTCTTAATGTCCGAAACTTATTCTAAAGTTACCCTTTGTAGTCACAGATTTAATTGAAGATAAAATAAATAAACAAGTGTCGCCACTGAAAAAGTTATAAGATCTTATTGTGCTTCTTCAAAAGGGAATGACGTAATGTTTTTCCTTTGCTCACAAAAACTCCTTTGCTAGTCAAACGAAGAAAATCCTACAAACTAGATCAGGTTTTAAATTAAATACAGGATTCAGTATTATTACCAGGTGTACTGAATATTCTCGGTCTTACAGTTTTTGTTTGTATTATTGTATCAGAGTCATAACAAGTAGTATGCTGAACACTGTTGATTTTTAAAAGCGTATATTTATATTGCAATTTATGTAATAAATAATTTTGAAACCACGAAATCTAGCAACTTCCACAGTAAGTATCTGCAAGACCTGCTGTATATAGCCCTCAAACAAATTCATATGCACAAGCGGCTACAAGTCTTACAACCACCACTCGACACGTGTTTCACATCTTCAGAACATATTAAGGAGTTATTAGACCGCGGTTCGGCAAAGGTAGTATAGGATGCCCTCAGACTAAATGGGAAGACGATCTTCGCAAGGTAGCTGGCAAAAACTGGAAAAAAGTAGCCGAAGCTCGATTTCGATGGCGTGCGGTTAGAGAGGCTTACGTCCAGCAGTGGACGAACATAGGCTAATGATGACCTTAGATAGACCTATTAGTGCCAACCGTCGTTGTAGTCAAGAGAAGGTTATACAAATCTGTCAAATTTCTACTCAATTTTAAGCTTTAATATTTTTTGGTAACTTGACGTTAAACCATGTATACATAGATAGATGTTCGTCACGACCGACTGAACCACCGAAATTTTGCATTAAGGGTTAGTTTAAATGACGATGCATGGTTAGCTAAAAAGAACGCTACTCCAGGAAGATAATGTAGAAGTAATAAACAGTGCATCGCGCTGTAATCGAGAGGGAAGGGTTGTAAAAACATCACAGGATATTACGGCACGCCATAAAACATCCGCGTCGGTTCGGATACGATTATATGTTATTTCTCAAATAGAAAGCTTTACCTGCCTAAAACATCTCTGAAATAATAAAACATGATTTATTTGACGTTACCAGACTAAAGAAGATATCAAGTCCTTGTTACAAATGAAATTATCGTTCAACAAAAACATCGTCGGCCTTTTTAATGTAAAATTATATTATTATTATTGGCAAATTGTACTAGGTTGCTTTTTATTTTATTTTTAACCTACTTTTAGTTTTATACAAAGTAAAATAGAGACGAAAGTCTCATATTTTCAGTCATTAAGATTTTAATTTTGAACAACAGGCGACCGACAAGGCTGTTTCATTGCGTCCTTTGTTACAACAATTTTATAACTCGCTTTTTATCCACTGCAGAACGAACCTGAAACAAAGAAATCTTTTCAATGGGAAACTTTAAAGTTAAATATAATGTGAGTACAAACTGTTTCATTCTGTAATTTAAATCTGTTTCTATAATAGTTTAGTTACTTAAACTAGTAAATTTTTATATAATATGAGCTATTTTCCCAAGATTTCGCTCACGTAAATTATAGCTTAAGTGGGGATGCAACGATATATCGGAAAACCAATATATATCGCTGTATCGATGCCCAAAAATATAGATATTGAAGAAACAGCGATGTCGATATATCAACATCGAAAAATACCAAAATGTCGTAACCTTATATCGAATAAATCCAAAGAGTAAATTTATATTTAAACACCACCGGCATTTTCACATGTGTGAAAATATTTTATGACCTGATTTTTGTAATTTATAGGACTTGTTTATTATTATAATTTGTTTGTGATTTATTTCATAACTAGCTTTTGCCCGCGACTTCGTCCACGTGGTAAAGTTACTTTAAGCAGCATTTCTAACGAATACTTATTCATTATATCGTGTAAAATACCTGAAGAAAAGTTTCATACCCTATTTTATCCCCTCGGGGTGGAATTTATCAAAATCCTTTCTTAGCGGATGCCTACTTCATAACATCTACCTGCATGCCAAATTTCAGCCCGATCCGTCCAGTGGTTTAGGCTGTGCGTTAATCACTATGTCAGTCAGTCACCTTTGAGTTATATATATTTAGATAACGTGTTATTCCCGATCCGATTGCAATCTATTTAAAGTAACATTAAGACATTTTCCCTTGTCAGTATTTTTTTCAAAAGCAGCACGCATAGAATGACATGCTCGAGTAACGTTTTGTCACTTTTCTTGGGCCGAGAGTGAGATATCGTATAGACGCACCTGCAAAAATGGCATTTGGTTGTAGACAAAACGCTCTCGAGTTCGTCATGCTACGCATATAGAAACCATCATTACACGAACTAGGAACAAGCTTCGCGGAAGTAAACTGTCCAAGGTACTGTTCCTAAATAATGTGGCCTCAATAATAGTACGTGGCGTCCCATGGGTGAAAGAATTTTTGAAATCGATCCAGTAGTTATGGAGCCTATTCCATTCAGACAAACAACTATTACCTATTTATAATATTATTAGCTGTTTTCCAGCGACTACGGCAACATAAATTATATCCTCTGTTGCATATGATCCAGTATATTTAAATTTTTTATTATTAAAACATCTCCAAAGTTAGCTTCATTAATATAAACATGGAGCCTATCTTTTGATATTAAAATACTAGCTATATTCAAATTATTATAAATATTTCCGACATTGTTCAATGTACTGAATAAACAACTATCAAAAAGAGAAACCATCATAGGCCGCGTATTGTGTATATTTTATTCAAAGGACGCCTTTAGGATTACAAAACAACAAACTTCGGAACAAAAACCAACAAAACTCTGATTTAGTACGAAGCACTTTAGTTAAACGACTTACATAATTCATTTGTGACTTCTTCCATTTTCCTACTGTAATATTTGATCATAAACTTAATGTCATAGTTTCTTGATGTTTTCTGAAAGTCTCTTTCAGCAGTTATGCTATTAAATAAAGAAATGCCACTAATATTAGAAAACACCACATACATTGTCGTAACTAACCTTTCGTATCTTTATCATTCTTTGGATGCTTATTAGTAATGGTGTTCATATCGGTTAGCTTTTGGTTTTATTTCAAATCGTTCGCTTTCAAATTTGACCTTTTCAAGTCTTCGAATATACCGGGTATAAAGCCTAGCCCGTGTATTTCTTGGAGGACTTCAACGGCAACAGTTGCCTAAGCTAGCATTGAGCTCGCTATAAAGTACCTAAATTCATAAGAAAACTTTGAGACCGTAACTTTGAAGAGTTCCCGGGGCAGTCGGCCCCGGGTCTCAAAGTCGTAAGACACCTTTCTGGCTTTGACTAAAAGACAACGATAACACAATTACACTACTGTAACATGCTTCGGTACTACACCACCTGTAAATTTATCCCAAATCCTCCTCTCCTGGAGGCTATCTTCGTGCGTACACCTGAAAGCTTGAGCTGCTGCTCAGTTCTAGGCTATCGAGGGACCTCCTGCTCGACACTCCGGGAAACTTCGCCTCATCCAGTCTACGCTCCAAATCCCGATCCCCCGAAGAGTGCCCCTTTGAGCCAACTACAGCTAATTCTCAGCACTTCAACGACATCAACAGAACTTCTCCGCTGCATATCCTTCACACCCATTACTCACCTCACGCACCTCTCTTTGTTTAGTCAATAAAATATTTAATTGGAGTTATCCTCATTATATTCTGTAGTTAGTTTACCTCGTTTCACAATAACATTGCTCAACTTCCTAACTATTATACATTATCAGCACCAGCCTATTAATGCCCCCCCCCCTCCTCGGCTGGGGTTTAAGCATTCCCTATGCCTGAAATAGTTAGAACAGGTCACACACTTAACCACGCGGGCGGGGATTCTCATAAATAACATATGAGGAAAATTGAAATAAAATACGCAAAATGAACACTATTTCACATTGATGGCCTCGGATTTAGCTGTGTAACCCGATTCTAAATGATTAATTTTTATGTTATCTAATAACTTATAAACGCTCCCACAGTCAAATATCAGACGAGCTGATAATACTCGAAACGTATCTTAGACTAAAACAGTTTATTTTATACATAAACTCTACCAGGAAATTAACTTTTTTTGTTAACGCAAGTCAAAAGATCCAAAATAGTGGGGCAGCCACGAGGATGTATACCTCAGGGTTTGGCTACCTGATCTGCTAAGATAGATATTTACTAATGTTACCAACCGGACTCTGTGCGTAGCACTTCAAAAGCATCTTGAAATTGTTAGGCAGTGGTGTCAATCCAATATGTATCTTAACGTGGACAAGTGTTGTGTCATTTCATTTACTCGGAGGAGGAATAGAGTAGACCAGTCGTATCACTTAAATAATATCATCTTATCAAGAAAAACGAGTGTTGGGGATCTGGGTGTTGTTTTTGAGGAGCAGTTGTCTGTCCGTCCACATTATGAAGATATCATAAAGAGGAGCCATAGACAGGCTTTATAATAAGGTCTACAAAATCTTTTAAAAGTTCTGAGTCTGTTTTTCGGTTTAGTGAGAAGTATTTTAGAGTATTGTTCTCCTGTGTGGTCTCCTTATTACAAGGTTCACATGGATAGTCTGGAGAGAGTTCAGAGGAGGTGCCTGAAATATATTTCATGGAAGCATAACCTGGGTCGAACTCTGGTTAATTACTCTCAAAGGTTATCCAAGTTCGATGTAATCCTTGGAGACCCGGCGTAGAAGATACGACCTACTCTACCTTCATAAGTTATTACATGCTTCCATTGATGCACCGGATTTCCTCGCATTAATAAATATTAATACGAGACACAAATCGCGCCATCCGAATATATTTGCAATGCAGGTATACAAAAATAATACATCCTTTTACAGCCCTCTAGTTAGAATGTGTCGCACATTTAATGAGATTTCCCGTAGCAGCAAAGACTCTGCAATCGACATCTTTGACCATAAATTCTCCAGATATAAAAAGATTATAACTGATTTCTTTAAATACCAGGTATCTTCACCTACAAAATAATCCCTTTTTATAGGTCATTGGATAGAATAAGTTAGTTTTTATCGCTAGGACTGTAAAGCCTGTCCTCTGTCGTTAATCATGCTGTGTACCACTGTGTACACTATTTTTGGATTATTGTCTAGACTAAGTTATCTAATATATTTGTCGAAGTCATGTGTTGACGGTTATCTGTAAGTGTATCTAATTTAAATAAATAAAAAGTTACTAATTTTAAAGAATAAATTATATATGAGTAACCATATATTTTACTGACGGCAGTTTCAATACAATCTATTATACTAACGGCAGTTTCAATACATATATAAACAATATAAAATATACTTTGTACATATTTACAACCAGTTTCAACTTGAAAATTCCTGCAGTATTTTTCTAGTGAACTTAAACATACAAATGTACACGCTTGCTGGACTAATTACATCCGTCCGTAGTTGAAGAGAAGCAAAAAATTGCTAACGAAGGCTTCAAAAGGCAAAGCTAGCATATCCGACTGGCCATCATTCAACCGTGACTGTGATGTACACAAAATAAACGAAGAGATCCAGACAGCATTTTAATTGAATTTACATTGACAGGGAAAATACAAATCATAAAAATATTTCTACATTATTCGATAGCGGAAAATAAGCATGAATTAGTATGTATGATTTCTTATATTTTCACGCGCACTACTCATTAATAAAACTATTTAATAAGTTCAATACGTTTATATTATAACTTTTTCTATCCGAATAACCTTCCATTGCTACGTCGATTCTA
The DNA here is from genome assembly GCA_918026875.4 of Diatraea saccharalis. Classification (NCBI taxonomy): domain Eukaryota; kingdom Metazoa; phylum Arthropoda; class Insecta; order Lepidoptera; family Crambidae; genus Diatraea; species Diatraea saccharalis. The sequence continues at coordinate 26,933,829 of OU893333.1, read as the reverse complement.
CTATTTACTTACTAACCAATAAAAAGCATCTGAACATCCAAAATTAAGAAAAGAAGAAAATTCCATATCTTCTAACATTGGTAAAATTTTATCCTGACGTGCTGTTACTTTAAAAGATACCTTATAAAGAACCTAGCAAAAGAATAAGTACAAAACTGTACAAAATCTCTTCTAAGTTTTTACTACCTTAGGTATTTTTAATGCACTCTTTCTGCTTTCAGTTTTAATTAAACCCCAACGTTTTCAATGTTCACTCAGACCAGTGATTGTTTGTATAAATATTTTATTTTTAAATAATTTGTGTACATAAAAATCTACTTTATGTTTTGTTCTTTTTAGATAGCTTTTTTATTTAAGCATATATTTTCTTATTTTATTATACATATTTCATTAACTTCTATTTGTTGCGGGGAACAAAAATATTTTTTTGTCTATGATTTTTTTAAATTATTTTTTAATAATATTTCTTTGTTAATTACATTACATTATATGTGTCTATAAACTAACGGCCATACGATTCTATAATTTTTACTACAATATAAATCCAATAAATATTTATGTTACAATACAAAAGCGTCTTTATGTAATAACCCAACCAGCCGTCAGTTTACTAGGATCCATCAACGCTATTAAAATTGCGATCACGAAATATCTTCATTTTATTCTCAAGTTACTTGTAAATTAAAATATTTTTTCAGCTGTTCATGGAAACTTCTTTACTGGTACCAAAAGTACTCGATAAAGAGTCTCGTGTATGTATCAGGTAGCTCAATAGGGCATCAGGCGTTATTTGTTCTAGTGGCACTTTTAACTCCACTATCTCTAACAGTACCTGTCTACCTATTTGGGTAACACCATTAATTTCTAATATACAAACGATTTCCTCTGATATAGAAGAATGTAACTGAATATGGAAAATAATTCCTAATATAGAAAAATCCAATTACTTCTTTAACTAGTCCTAATAGAGGAAATTTTGTAAATTCTCAATAAGGACTGGAAGTACGTGATCGGTTTACGGATTCGCTTGGTTTATTTCGAAGTATATTATTTTATTATAAATAAAAATTTAGAAATTAATTTCACTGTTACATTTTCGGTTTACTATTTCGTATTTAATTACTTTATTCTACATCAAGACATCTGTTTCCTAATTTTTTTTTCTCAATTGTTAGTTTTTTAAAAATCTACCTAATGTCTGCATGAAAACAATATGAAACACCAAGCAAATTCATAATCCATTTTAACCGACAACCACGCAAATGAAACAATGGCACATTCACTTTGCAGATAACAATCGTATGAGCTGGTGTGGAGTAACGTACCGGGCCCGCGATACCTCCTTGTGGAACACAATCGCAAAAGGACAGCCATTCACGCACAGCTCACCAGATAAACACATTTGCTAGGGCTGCCGGGCTATTAAGAATATTTTTCAGTATAGCATTATGAATGCAAAATTGATCATATCTAATAAAAAGTGATTCTAATCTTGACTTAGGATCACATATTTTACACATTGGTAAATAGCCCGATCCTGCTCCGCGTTAATTACCTCGCTCTATCCAAGGTGTTGATGAATCTCAACTACTTGCATTTAGCCGTTGTATTATCTAATCTTAGGTAGATTCCAATAATATGTGCAATGTCTTCCTCACAATGCAATGGTGACAGATATATCTATTATTTTGTGATCTAGTAGCAAGAACTGAATCTTAAAGGATTGCAGTTAAAGAGCTGTTGACTTTCCATTTGCAGTCCATATCCACATAAGCAGTCGATACGGACATTTTCTCGCGCGATCCAATGTGCGAATTTATATGAAACTAGCTGTAACCTGCGGCTTCACCCGAGGCTACTGTGCGCACATTTTCCTGCCATACTGGACTCTTAAGCCAATCTTAATTAAAAATTTGCCAGTAAGCATCCCTTATATCACCTTTATATAATCATCATTAGCTTATTAGCGTTCTCACTCGGGAGGCCTATGTCCAGCAGTGAACGAATACGGGCTGATGATGATTATGATGATGTTCTCACTGCTCATAATGAAACCAAATAAGAATAATCTGCCGCTGTTTCTGTGGATAACACGCATGTCTTCATAGGATAGTCCAGTTCCTCTACTTTTCATTTTAATGCACAGTAGAATCAACAAACTTTGCAAAAAATACAATCTAATGTTTTCTTTGAAATAGTAGTTCTTTTATTCTTAAAGTAATTTTGTCTTGATCTTGATATTATTCTACTCTACTAATTCTGAATTTTCAGAAAAGACTTCCATTTTAAGGGTTCAAAACAGTCTGATGTTTTGCTTGTGCAAGATTCTACGCCTGATCCTCATAGCAACTTAACGGTCAGCCTGTTTTTGCTTTCCCAATTCAGCATTTTCAGAGATTTTAATGCGTGATGGAATATTACATTTTGCTAACGGAGACTCTGGCATCTATTTAATTTATAGATATTGAAAGAATATAGTTTAATCCCCACTGTATTTTTTGTCCAATTTATTTTTGATTGGATGGTGTTTTATTTAGACCTAATAAGAATTCCTCTCATATTTTTCTGCTTTATCATTCAACTGTATTTCTTTAAAACATTTTTTTTTACTTTATTTAAATTATATAGCGCCAACCCTAGAGCTGTATAAGCGTGTGATGTCAGCATACGGGACTGTTATCCGATGAGCCCGTTTGGAGCTTACGGCTGATTAACGCGCTAATTAACAACTACCAATACTTGTAAATATTTATCAAAATACCCTTTAATATATGATTTCTTACATTCTGAGACTTCCTGTGGAACATGATGGATACTAATTGTTGACTACATCTGATAGATGTAAAAGTAAATCATTCTTGCTAATGTCTGCTTTATTAAAAGTAAGTAACAATCCACGCGCCTGCTGCGATAACACTGTTCATTGGAAATATATTATACTCTTATGTATTCATTTACATTAAAGCACTTCTCAGAACGAACGAGAGGTCATTGTTACAGGATTACCTGGGGCAAAGTGGATTTTTTAAGCATTTTTCATTGATATATTTTTCAGTGTAGCATTGCGAATGCAAAATTAATCAAATATAATTTTAAAAAAAATCTTTTTACTGCAACAAATGTTGGCTTGTTGTCTAGATCGGTTAATTAAACAAGCTTACAGTGTTCACGTGAACACTGACCAGGACAAATGTTAACCAGATTTAAACCTTAACACGTATTGATAAACTACAAATCGTATTTCATTAGTAAATCGATCCGCTTAAAGCCCTTTGTGGTCTATAATGATTTTATGAACTGTATGCCAAAGATTTAAAGGTTATTTTTAAATGGACTTTAGAAAGATCATGACTCTTGCTTACTAAGAGGCGATTATCCCTGTCACGTGATTACTGCAAATGAAGCAGAGGACATGCAATTTAATCTAGCTGATAGTTGACTGGTTTAAGGGCAGGCTTGTTTAAGAAACGCCCACATCTCCGCATATGCATGGATGACTGACGTAACTGACGCAATAGAAGCTAACTGATCTAACAAAAGAGATTGATTTAATTCTAATGAATTTAAAAAGTTCCGTTTTCGAATTTTTCAAATTTTCAGCAAAATTTACTGATGGTTCTCTTTTTTACAAACCTTATTCATTGTAGTAAGGTTGAAATCATACCGGCCGTTTTAAATTTTATGAACAAAAAGTTTTTATTCAGAAAGGTCATTCATTGTTTCGGACAATCAACTTGGTATTTTTTTTGTCACAGTAGTAATGCCCTTTATACGAGAACATATACAGACAAAACAATTACCGAAAAATCTACTTTATTTATTATACCTATTTGATGGCGCTAATAAAAGATTTTCTGTAAATTATTTTGCAATATTTTCGTTTTTATATGCACATAAATGTAACTGTTACCCTCTGTTACTAGTGATATGGTAAAAGGAGATGCAAAATAGTATGATTAATTTATTCATTGAAACAGCAACGTTTCACTTTAGAGTGAAATTATTGATCGCAATTATCATTCAGACTTGGCGTAATTAGTTATCTGGGTCAAATATGATTTGAAATCGACCACAAATCTAATGGCTAGAATAACATTATTTAAACATGTGGTTAACTCGACAGTTAACCAAACTTATGTGAATTATAGTTTTTAGAGGAATAAGTATCATTCTAAGTTTACTTCAGTATTTGTGGACCATAACTAAAATATCTATTTTTTTTTATTTCTGTTACAGATCATTAAACATAAATCTATGTTATTCAAAATCGAATGTAACCTGTCTGAATTAACGTAACGTCACGTCACGATAATCCATCGAGCCTTTAAAGTGCAGCAATGTAATCGCAAGATCGACTACGCTAAGAAAATAGGCCTAACAATAATCATCTCATAAGCTAGATAAGATGCATTGCGCAACAAGAGTGAAGATAAAGATACAGTGTTGGTTTTGAATAAGTATGATCGAATCAACCTCTATAAGAATAAACATCGAGATGAAGTAATAAATTAAGATAGTAAACCGTGTGAAAATATCGGAAAGTTCCAACGCTGACAATTTTAAAATGATTATTATTTCAAGCGGAAATTTATTTATATCTAAAACTTGGCATATGAACATGTATTTGTCCAAATTAAATAATATAATGTCAAGTTTATAGCCAGGAGATTTATCTGGAGATTTTGGTATAAAGTAACACCTCATTATTCCAGGGACAGTGTATTCACATTTGAAGATCACAATTTTATATGTTTAAAGATTATCAAGAAGTAGATATATATAAAAATCACTTCGGGTAAATAAGTCGAACTGACGGTTAGTACGCTACAGAACATATAAAAGGTTTTACCGCCAATTTCATTTATAGACTCTGGCCCGAGACTAAACTAAATACATAAGTCGTAAAACTCTCCGCAAAGTCGACTCTCGAACGAATAAAATAGTTGGAACGCTCACCCCCTGTTTTTCCTTTTGCAAACTATTTACGGTTCTTGTTTAAGTCGTAATCTTAAATATTGGACTATGTAGTGGATGTATTGTTGTATTAAAATATCATAAAAAAAGTTATTTGTTATTGTTAGAGAAAATTTTGATTATAAGTACTTTATATGTTTAGAATTTATTTATTTACATTTTAGTGCGCACAAATAAAAGCTTGTTTTAATATTTTTTCCCCTTTTTAGTTTTGTCTCATTCTAATCATTTCTAACATAGCATCTGTGTTACAAGGCGTTTTAAATATATTTAAGCCGTGGCTCATGTTTAAAGGCATGTTTAAATCATTTGATGAATACACTCTGCAGTAGCGAAAAAGTAACAAGTGCTTGAAAGATTCGTCAGTCCTGTTAGGTCCTGGGTAGCTCAGTGGTTAGAGCAGTCGCGCGGATTGCGAAAGGTCATGGGTTAGAATTCCATCTCAGGGTGACAGGGACCAACTGGATTTATTAAGCATTTTTCATTAAGAATATTTTCCAGTATAGCATTGCGAATACGAAATTGATACTGAATTGATTAACATAATTTTAATAATATTTTGGAACTTGGATTACGGACAAAGGTAGTTTCAAAACAGACCAGACCAGGGTAAAAATTAGACTTGACAAATTCATAAAACAGAAAAAAGTCATAACCTTAGTATGTATGCACATTAATCAAGTTAGGGTGCAGCGGAAGAGGTATACTAGGTACGACAAACGTTTTGATTAGCTTTCTGGCGGATCCGTATAAATGCGATTTTGATAATGATCTTTAGCTGTCCCCCTCCCAGCACTAGCCAGCTGTAGACAATGAGCTGGCAGTGGAAGCAGGGAGCTGAATCGAGGCAGACCTCGAGGTACTGCTTCGACTCCTCATGAATAGAATCAAATTAAGAAGAACAGACCATCCACGGTGGCCCAGTACGGATTGGTGGATGTTAACTACTGTTAATACAAGCGAGACCAACCGAAACATGAATTTTAATTAATCCTAATAATAGAAATGCACGTGAAAACAAAACATTTGAACATCAAGATTCTCATTCAGATCAAACCGATAGCATCTCTACTAAAGTGGCTGCGAAGATTTATTTACGCTTAGAATCTCATTTGCCGGCACGCCATGAAATAAAAAGCAACTCAACAGCTTGAAAAATATTATTTCGGTAAACGGTGGCGCTGGGGGGTGGGGGAGGACATCCCCTGTAATGTCCCCTAATGTGTTCACATAAAAAACCCCCTCGCCGGCCGCGAATTCTCCTCGAATGAACTAAATATTATGTAAATTTCATTTATGATCTTACGGCATTTGTCGCGTATAATCTCGACGGAGTTCACATTTTTTCTTTTATTAAAAAGTCTTTATTTTCAAAAACAATTCTAAAAGACTGCTTATCGGATAGACGACCGTTACTTTAATTATCTTTTGTTTCTATGTGATTCCAAATGCACTTTAAACTATTGACCCCGTTACATGTGTAGACATTAACTCAAACAATCCGCGTGATAATTTCTGTCGATACACTGCTCGATGAACGCATACGGAACGCGGGCGACCTTTGCGGGTTCATCTCATTGGTTAATAAGCCAATAACCAACCAATGAAAGCGAGCCACGGAAATCGCCGGCATCTCGCACGCGAACTTCATCAACCAGTGTAAATGAGTCTGTACGAATATTGACAAGATGATAATGATGAATTACAAAGTGTCACATTCACCATTAGTTAAAAAAAAAACAATTGAAAAAGTAACTACACAACGGATTATAATGCAATTGATGATCAATAGATATACAGAGTGATTCAAGATTTATGTATAATACAAGACCAAGCGGGTGAAGCCGCAGGCGGAAAGCTAGTTCCAATTAAATTTTGAAATACAAAATCTAAATCGTAACTAACTTTCTAAGAAATATACATAACACGAAACGAAATATATTTGAACACTTATGTCTTTAATAAAACGAAGATCACAGAATATAAAAAAAATACATATAATCATGCTATTACAAGATAAAGTTTGAACGGAGCTTTACTAAATTCAACATAGCAATAAAAATAAACGTTTTAATACAAAAATATATTAATCAATTACACAGTTGCTTCATCGTCCTTTAAATTTATTTAGACAAATCGGTAACTATCTAATAAAAATACTTATAATATCGCCATTCTCTGCTACGTAAACTTCCCGCTCTAGTTTATTTTCCAATCTCTTAATACTCTTATGCTTGTTACCGTTCTACGAGTATAATTCAAAATCGTCCTCTTCACTTTCTCTTCTGGGACTTGTCTCTGTCGTCGCTTTAATAAGAAATCAATCTAAATTCAGCACCCAAAACACTATACCTCTAAAATTAACTCCCAATTTATAACTAACTAGCTGTTTTTCTGCGACTTCGCTTGCGTCTCTCTCTTTGTCACTTACATTTGATGTAGCTTCCCTTAGGTGAAAGAATTTTAAAAATCGGTCCAGTACTTTTGGAGCCTATTCACTGGACAAAAACAATCAAATCTTTCTCCTTTATAATATTAAATATGTAAGCAAGGAATATACATTTTCACAAAGGCAAGAAATATATAAAGTAGAGGTAAGATAAAAGGAACAAAAAAGTAATGACCAGAGCATATAAATCTAAAGAAAATAAAAGAAACATAACAAACAAAACAAAATCACTATAATGACCTGCTCACTAAGAAAAAATCTGTTACACAGCGATTTAATAAAAAAGGTATAGTTAGTATTTTGCTACCCAGGATTTAAAAAACAGAGGTCTTATTAGGCAGTCGTATTCTATTTCATTGAATATTTTATTACCTTTCGACTTCGTAACGATAAGTAAATATCGAGGTCAGACTACCAGGGAGTTTTATAAAGGAAACCAACTGAAGTTTTACATAGTTTTTATATTCTAAACTGGCTTTTACCCGCGACTTCATAAAAACTGGAAAACTCAAGGACTATACATTCACGGTAAATACTTAAGCCACTTAAGGTTTGCAGACGACCTGGTTTTGTTATCAGAATCCACCAAACAACTACAATACATGTTAAATTTTCTACATGTAACAAGTAGACAAGTGGCAATTTAAAAGTGAAATGCCTATCATTCTGAAGAAGAAGGTAATGGACTCTTGCCTGATCCCCTGCCTGACGTACGCGTGCCAAACCTGGAAATTCACCAATAAAATAAAATAATTACATGCCAGCGAGGAATGGAGCTCAGTATGTTAAGTATTAAGAAAATACAAAAAATAAATCACATTAAAATAAGATCTAAAACAAAAGCAATAGATGCTCTTAACCATAGTCTAAAGCTAAAGTGGAAATGGGCGGGTCATATAGCACGTCTTGAAGATCAGAGATGGACTAAAATGGTTACTTCATGGAAAGGCCCACCTGGCAAACGCTGTAGAGGCAGACCACTCGTTAGATGGGATGATGATCTGAAAAAAATAGCTGGTCCAAAATAGCAACAAATAGCCCAAGATCGAGAAAAATGGAAAACTTTGGAGGAGGCCTTTACCTGAGAGGGGTTCCAGTAATAATAAGAAAATAGAATAAATAATAATAACATTAGTACATAGATATAATTAGATATAAGTACCAACTCATTCTAGTAAAATATATAAATACAAGTACCTATAACAGCAAATAATCTTTACTCTTAATGTAAATCTGGAAATAAAAGCCTTTTTTATTTTTATTTATTTTATACACAGGCCTTGCTTATGGATGATTAAGGAGAATGGGCCACGACTCTCCACGCTTTGGAGGGTATTAAAGGCTATAAATGTAGCCAGGACAAACAACTTAACATGCCTCCCGAAGCATGGAATAGCTCGAGAAAATATTTTTTGGTCACCCATCCCGTGATCGTCCCTAGTGAAAGTTCCTTAATAACGCGTACCACGGCGCTTATCCACCACATCACCGATTATTATACGAAACACAATGATTAATTTTATTGAATTTTGTTAATAGCAAAATATCCGCGATATTTCAATAAAATTACCTTGATATTTAAATTAATAAAATTAACTTTTGATATTCACCGAATAACATCGAATATATTTAAGCACTTTGAAAACTTTAAACTATTAAATATCTAATTTGAAATATAGACGGAAAGAGAAAACATGAATCAAATTAGGTACACAAAACTGACTCGGCTACTAAAATCTACGCAAAATTCTTTGAACCAAACGATAGCGCAGTTTAGTTAAAAATAAACGCCAACTAGTATAGCAAAACTTAAAGTGCTAATTATTTTTTTTAGACTTAATTTTGACCAAAACAGTGCGATGTATAATATACTTAACGTCGTCTAGCTAAACTAGAAGAAGTGAACTCAAAATACATAAGAAGTGTATTCGTATATAAAATAATTTTTACTTAAATATAAAAATATATATATAAAAAATGTTATTAAATACCAGTTTCCATCACTATATATAGAAATCTTTATAAATAATATGTGCTAGATACTCGTAGATTAATTAAAATGACATGTCAAATTGTAAATAATAGTTGCTATGGTAATTTTCTGATTCCCCATAAATTTCCGCATAAGGTACACACACATCCACTCCACAAGGCCCTTTGGAGGATGTTGAGATATTTTGAAATTTCACTCCATATAATTTCTACCTCACCCAGTACTTAACTGGACACAGCTCAAATAAGCTGCCTTCATTGATTCGGCAACAGAAGCCTGTCCATGTGACAATCATTCTCCTTAGAATCCTAAACATCTGGCGGAAGCGTAAGACAGGTTCCTGATGGCGAGACAACAACATGTCGGATTATGTGGCCACCTGGGTGTTGCTCCATTTGAACATCAGCGTTTGAAAGCCAAGCACTCCTGAATTTTAAATCTTTAACCGAGTTCTTTGTCGAAATATATTCACTGGGATCACATAAAAACACAAAGGCATTGTTAGAAATAAATTTGAGTATTTCAATATAGGTATATATTTATTTTTTATTTTCATTTTTCGATTTCTCCTTTTCTTTCTCTTCTTTTTCTTACTTTTCGTCTATATTCCCTCTTTATTTGTTGTATCACAAGCGGTCTTAAAGTGGATTGAGTTTCACAATATTTACCAAAATGCCTATTTACTTCAAAACCGCCAAGAGCTAAAATCACTTTTTACAACAAAACCCTATAAAAATTAACAACATGCACAAAAAAGCATCCTTTCGAATTGGGTGGCATTTACAAAAAGAAAAATGTCCCCTCCAAATTTCAAGTCTCTACGACCAGCGGTTTAGGCTGTGCGTTGTCTGTCAGTCAGTATATCAGGACATCTGTTTTTTTATGCATATAGATTAGCTTTCTAATAGCGGCTTCGCTCGCGTGATCCTATATTAAACATAAAACCTTACTTTTGAATCAACCTATCTATTTAAAAAAACCGCATCAAAATCCATTGCGTAGTTTTAAAGATCTAAGCATACATAGGGACAGACAGACGGAAAACGACTTTGTTTTATACTATTTATTGATTTGTGAATGATATTTCTTATTTTTAAACTGATAATTTTGAATATAAATTGCCAAAAATATGTTAGCAAAAATTTGGCATTGATTTATTTTTAAAGTCTGTTTCGAATATTCGAGCAATTCGTATGGTTCGCAACGAATTCAAGAGTTTGGTTGGGACTCCTCTGAAGAGTAATTCAAATATTTCGAGCACGCTGAAAAATGTAAAACATTGTTGAGATTTAGCGGTTACGGCACATAAGAGTTTCAACGGCGTCCATTGAACAACCATTGTTTTATATACAAAACAACACTATACACAGGTTGCTAATGAATCTGAAAACCTATTTGACTATATTAGGTTTCAGCATCAGTTAAAAATTTCACTAATAATAATCATATTGAGTTTTTACTTCTTAATTAGTAACGAATGTAGGCGTATCAAAATGAAATAACATTTTATTCATAAAGTACTCCATCAATATTGGTTACGAGAGTCCGTTTCATCTAAAACAGGAAAAAGAAATTATTCATAAAGTACCCTATGTATTTTTAATTCTTCCTCCTACCTCTTCCTCGTATAACATATACGTATTTAATTAAATTTTTACGTAGAAAAGGCACCAATAATAGAAGCATTTATGTATACTTACTTCCTTTCATAAAACATTAGATACTGTTTTGATACTTTCGTTTTGATTCATTTAAGCATATAATCATCATCATTGCTTAATGTTTATTAATGTCCCCACTACTAGGGCTACTAATTTCCCTATATATGAAATCAAACAAAAAATTGAGCCATAATCCACCACGCGGGTCTAATATCGGTGAGTATTACAGATGCAACCATGGCCAACTTAGCATGCCTTCCGAAGAACGGAGGAAATCGAGAGAGTCGTTCATCCATTAATTGACCCTTGTGAAAGTTGTGCCATCGATCTCTTCTCTCTTCACGTATCCAAACAAGTAAAATCCACAAAAGACACAAACTATAAGGAAATAGAAAACATATTCAATACTAGTAATGGTACATCGCTCGAGGCATTTGGATATATAAACGATACTGCGGCGCGTAGATTGGGCGCTCAGAATTTCACATCAGACTCACAAGTTATTCCCAATATCCGCGTATCCGACGCCTCAATGCGCGGTGCGGTAATAAAATATACTACTTACGACACGTCAGAGATACAAAAAACTGTAACATCTCCGAATATTGGCATTTAGGAAGGAACTATATACAAAATAAGAGAAATATGGTAGCATATCAAATGTTTTGTTTGCGTAACGCACGATTTATGTAATAAAATTTTATTGTAATCATGTAATATAATACTTAAAAATGTTTTTGAGATTCTTCTCAGCAGCAAAAACAATTGAATGAGTAATAGGAGAAAACGGCAAAAGAGTTGTTGTGTGGTAATTGTACGGTTTAGCACCGAACATTCCTCCGCGTCAGCATTTACGCCACACGACAATTATTAATATTACTTTTTAGTTCGCTATTGCCTAACAAGTCGGCTGCACGTCTCAATCACCTACTTACTTATGTGTGACATTATCAAACCATTATTTTAAAGTATATTGTGTGCAATAAATCTATTAAAATTAAGCAGTGGTTTTTATCATGTGGTGCAACACCATACAGTAATATTATCGATTTGAAAAAGAACAATTTGTTTTTGATATAAAGTGCAGATATAGGGTGCTACACCCTCAGGCAGGCGTAGTGGGTTAATACCCATTCTCCCTATTCTACCCGTATTCCATTCATATGGCTAATTAATAAAAAGTTCTATTTGTCTAATTGGATCCACACCCATTAAGTAAACGTCTATATGTATACTTTTTGATTCCAATAGCTTGTCCACGCTTAATTTACAGTGAATCTGAATTGATTGGACCGACATTAATTTGAAACTGTGAATTGGTAAACTTTCGTAGGGGATTCCTATTCGTCCGGTCGTTAATACCTCGATGATAAACATAACTATTTGAAGTGAGTTACGTGAGTTGCGAACTCACGACATGTGAGTTACGAAGACTTTAGCAATCAAGGATAAAATCACTTATGATTTTAATTGTGAATTATCGTGTATTCACTCTGTACATGAATTAGATTTATAAAATATAACATTTCAAGTAACATCGAAGCCATAATGAGTCTTTTCCATGAAATCTTTTCATTTTCTTTCTGAACAATGCAAGTATAAAGAGTTTGTTGCCTGGAAACAGATTAGGATGTTCCATTTCGTACATCCACCTCGCAACATATGTAGGGGGGCAGCTTACACCCTCGCAAATCTTATTTTTGCTCGTTTCGAGAGGAATTCGTGCCGCGTCCGTATTGGAATTTTTATTACCTGTATACTTGTACACTTGTAGAGTTATAATTGTGTGAAAGACTAAGTGAAATCGGTTTACCCCTATGATGCTTATGATGAAGGTATTTTCTATTAAATATTTAATCAATTCTTTTTTATCGAACTTCTCTCTTACTTTTGTATTTTGTTATGACATCCATATTGGATACTAACTTGCTTCTTTCTAAACTATATATGTATAAACTTTCTCAGACTGTACAGCCAGCAGTTTATCGGGTTATACAAATCTGTAAAATTTTGATAGGTTTTGTGTGAGTTATTAATATTTATCGCTCGATTTCAATAAAAGTCTCGTGTTTTTCTTTTTTATTTATTTTTTACTTTGATAGATATAATATTCTTTACACACAAAACAAAATACAACTATATTATGCAAATAGGAGTCGTATAATTGGCGGCCTTATCACTAAAAGAAATCGTTTACAGGTAACCTTGGGATGAAGTTAAATATAAAAGGCTTAAGATGAGATAGTGTATGGCGTACTTGATTCTTTTTAGTCTGTTAAAGTTGCCTGCAATCTGATGTTTAATTTGCAAGAAATATGTTTAGAAGCCCATATACTGTATTGTTATGAATATTGTGTATTTCTTATGAAATTAAAAACCTACTTCAGAATGTAAAATAGGTATTATTTCATTGAAGCTTATGTGTGACAGCGCTGTACTCGAGCGTTGAATACCATAGCCGAGTCCAAAGTTGCTTATTGCATACCATAACTGTAGCTTAGCCCAACCATTTCCAAGTATATGCTTACCGATTATGCATTTAGTTTCTTAAATAAGATGATATTGCGATATCATAATAATGTAAGTACCTATAACTCTTTCGATTTCCAAAATCTCAAATTTCCCGAGATTTCGATACAATGTCAGCTCAGCTATCATTTTAACAGAACCGTTTGGTACACCGATTTGAAGTTACGAGCTATAAACAGGCAATTTCTACGATCGGAACTATTGGTCGTCGAGTTGTTTAGTTTACCGACATAAACTTGTACAGGAAATCTGCAGACGTAGTTTTTAAGTTTATCAATACTTGGCCACGCGGAACTCAAACAGTATTTTGGTGAAATCCACAGATTATATATTAATTGGCGTAGGCAAAAGGCATTATGAACAACGATTATATGTTTATAAAATTACCGCGACTCGCGATTGTTGTTGTTAGGAAACTTTCACAAGGATCAGTCATGGGATGGGTGACAAAAAAATATTATCTCGAGCTACTTCGCACTCCAGAAGACACGTTAGGCCGTTGGTCCCTGCTGTATTTGCAGTCGTTGATACCTGGAGGGTATTAACGATTATTGTCTAGTGTAGGGCTAGTGGGGAGGGCCATAGCCTATCCTCCTTAACCATCCATAAGGAAGGCCTCAGCCCATTGCAATGGGGACGTATAAGCGCTGATGATGATGATGATGATATGTTAAAAAATACATAGCTTTTTGTACACGTACACATTTCTTACATCAACGATCGGGCATTCTTTCACACGCCTTAGTTATTTTTTGACCGCGCCCCCCACGCAAAAAGAGGGGTATGATAAGATTGACGTGTCTATATGTCTACCTGTGGTATCATAACTCCCGAATGGTTAAAGCGAGTACAATTAAGTTTATTTTTTCTATTAAAGGTGATTTATGTGCGAGTGTTCTTAAACATGTTTGATGAAAATCGCGACATATTTTTATAAAATTATTAATTAATATTTAGGTACTTCAAGATTGAGTTTCTTTTATTATTTTTTACTTTTTAAAGCAACTTAGGTTTTTGTGACCGGCGTTTACACCTACATTATTTTAAAGTCAATTCTCTTGAATATCTCTTCATTTCGAATGTCGTCTAGAAGTGTTATATCGCGATTTTTTCGTGACCATCTCATCTCGATTGCATTTTTTTTACTTGTATATTCTTGTTTAACATAGCGATGCATGACTTACTTGGCTTTTTAAATATCGAAGTTAATCACAGGATGATTTATCAATATAAATCAGCCTTTTAAGTAACTCATCTACATTGCTAATATCTGAGAACATTCAAGAGGGAAATTCATAAATGACCTAACGGAGCGAAGCTGTTTGAAAAGTTTCCACAAACAAGAGACAAACATTACTTTGAAAGTTTTGAATTGTTAATATCTTCTTATTAATCGTACTGAATCGGTATCTCCTTTTGTTTGCAATAATATTCATATTTTACTTACAAAAATATATTTCATAGATAAAGGAAATAATGTAATTTGTATTTTTTATGTATTACAAGATTAGACTACACTAAGCGAAAACGCGAATTTAAAATGCAACTCGTAAAAACAATAAATAGAGATGTGTAATGATTTTATTTTTTATCGCGATAGCAAATGCCAACCAGTTAAAAATACATAAACAAGTTACTTCTTTTATTAATTTTTTCCAATATATTAATATTTCAAATCTCCATTAGACAAAAATAGAATTCTATTATGATGTCTACACCACGTACGCGACAAGGATAGAAAGCTTCACCGTATCCACATTAAATAGAAATTAAATAATATTATTGGTGCTATGATCTTTTATTTAAATTAAGAGCTTTTCTATTGAAATAAATATTGTTTGCTACCTTTATGCAGCAAACACTAAATTAAACGCCTAATTTAATCATGGTTTATAAATCCATTATAATATAGATAATCGAATTTCGAAATAGAACTCTTAAAATGGCGATTTTATGGATTCAGTGCCAGATGCAAGACTAGCTGTGGCTTAGAAATCTTAAGTGATAAAACCAAATCCGATAGACCTTTCAGAACACTCATTGAAAGTCTTAATAGTTCTGCACAAGTCATGTTTCAGAGACGAGTAGAGATCTATACAAGCTGGTCGACGACAACAACGACTCGACCACCTGAGATTTCAATTTCACTACGGTGAATAAATTTATTCGTTTTTCGCCTTCTTTGTTGAGTATTACGTAAGATCTTATTGTGGTGGCACATGTTCCACGCAACACGTGCCACCACAAGAAGTTCCATACAAAACAGACACAACGTCACGGACAATTTAACTCTGTATTCCAACTACAAGCAACTCAAATAGGTACATTTTTAATGTGACACTTGACATAGAACTTTTTGTAGTATGTTCAGTAGTTAGCTTCCACACAAATAATAGTTTGGCAACAATGTTGTTTCTGGATAAGGTTGCCGACAATACTGATGGCTATTTTTTTTATTTATCTTTTTTTTTTGTCCATCAGGTAGATTAGTTAAGAATATTAAACACGTAATGTTTCTTAGCCTAATAAATTAATTACAACGAGACAAATATCGCATTACGTCACATCTCACACCGTCACGAAATGTACAAACATTTTCTACATAGTTGTGAGGTAGCGAGCCCCCACTCCTCAACTTTAATGCCTATTATTTTTTTGTTTATTATTATATTTTTTTTTTTGCAAAAAAATACGCATCTAATATATTTATCTCATCTGATTGACGGACTAAAAAAATACATTTTTACTGATATTATCTTGTATCTGTAATACATTATTTAAAAATTATGAGAAAGGAAGGGTATGGAAGTACTCATTAGATATCCGAGCCCCATTTTTGATAACGTAAGAGAAAAACACATTAAACTTTAAAATCAGAACTCTTCAAGCTCTTTATGCAATATTTGTTGATGCAATGATATCGACAGAACGTCCTAAATTTCTCCAATCTATTATAATAAAATCCTTAATCTTAATAAAAAAACATTGCAAATATGTACATTTTTGTAGAGTGTTACCAACCCTATTTCAGACATATTAGGCAGAATTGTTGAGATCTAACTGAATGCTAAACTGCGCAGTTGTAAAGTTTTGTTGCGAGACGACTGTTGTAATTTTATGTTTAACTTTGCATGAAATAACTCTCGAACAAATATCTACTTCGCCCTCGCAAATTATAGCCTATGTTACCCATGTATGTGAAAGAATCTTTAAAATGGGTCCAGTAATTTCAAAGCCTTCTCAATGCAAAGAAACAGTCAAATACTTCTTCTTTCTTATTATTATAAGAGACTAATATCTTGTTATGGTACTGTAGTCACCAAACTGTAGAATTGCAAAAAATACAAGAAGTCAAAATATTAAAATATTAAACAAATGTGTTTTTACAAAAACTCGTTTATTAGACCACAACGTTACAGATTATTGTAAAATACTCTGTTGGTGTATAAACAAATTATTGGTATCAAATATCAGAATGATGTGCACAACCGCACTTAAGTATGAAGCAGTAGCCCAAGAAGTATACAATAGAGTGTTGGATGTTCCATGTAGGAATAGACACTGATGTTCAGCTGAACCCTGCTTGTCGTATGGATGCTAGCATTGCTACGAGTATATAAGTGAAATGCGCATTGGGATTACGTACCTAATTATTAATTATTATTTAACTATTATCAATCATCAGCTTTGATGGGTATTATAGATACATGTTATAGACTTACGTGGTAGAAACTTTATATTGAGCTCCTACTCATAGCTGCAATCTCTGTCTAACTAATGATGGAAAACCAATCAATGAAAAAAGTTCACCAATGTATCGAGTAATAGAAAATTACAACTCCAAGTTAAGAAGGTGGTGACGACTCAAAAATGTATTAAACTAAACTGTCTGCTATAACTGCTTAACATACATAAGAAGCCAGTGTTTTGGCTTCTAATGTATGTTAAGCCCGAAGATCGTACTCTATAAAAACTTATACACCTCCGCAATTTTAATTAAATTAGCGTAATAAAAATATAAAATTCGTGCAATTGTATAAAATTACACAAAATAAGCGAGCAGTTTGGAGTGTTTCAAGAATATTCCATACTGTTGGAGTACGGCCAGGAACTTGCTATCTAGCGAACACTACGCCCGTCTCGTATTTCAAAGCTATTTTAATAGCAGCATACCAAAAAATATAGCCTTATTACATTTTTTTTTTCGAAGGAAACTTCGAGATATTTCCATTACATTACTCCCGTTATTCTTATCTGAATAATTCAACATTCTCCGAGTGGATGACAGACAACGATGCTAAAGCGAAAACCATTAATTTGATTGTAAATTATTCAGTTCTTGAACTTGTGTTTTTCTGACGTAAGCATTAGTTCAATCACAAGTTCCATCTTCGGTTAGATAATAGCTGAGATATGAGAAAACTTTATATTGGCTACCGTTCCCATTTATAAAATACTATCTGTTTTCCGCGACTTCGCCTTAAATTCTAGCCTACGTCACCCGTGTATGATATACCTTCCGGAAAGCAAAGGAATTTTTAAAATCAGTCCATTAGTTTCGGAGCTAATTCAAACAAACAATAAAATAGTTTAGTAAATTCCACCACAACATATGGTTTCCTGAAAGAAAATGCTTTTCAGCAATAAGACCGCCGTTTGTACTGTTCATTTATGTTTATATGTTTGTCTTATTTATGGTGTACCATAAAGTATTCATTCATTCTGTATTATGAATGAAATAATTTTAGTATAGATATGTCGAGTATTTCTTCGTCACCGCGCGAGTCTTTGTAAAACATATTAATGGGGCATCAAATCTACACTTAACTATAAATAAAGAATTTGTATCAGTTGAACACGAGGAGCTCGATGGCGGAGTGGTTTACGAGTTCAGTCTACGATACGGGGTTAAAGCAACTTTCACAAGGGCCGATAATAGGATGGGTAAAAATTTATTATCTCGAGTTCCTCAGTGATTCATAAGGTTCAGATACATTAAAATGTTAACACCTATTCGCAGTGGGCTATGGCTCGTTTTCCGATTAATGTGTCCAAGCAGAAATTATTGGGCTAATGATGAATGAATAAACAAACTAGTAACTAGATTTTTAATTATTATAATTTTTTACCAGCCGAATCATCAAGCATCTATGTATACATTGCCTTTATTAATAGCTTAATAAATGCAAAAGTAACTCCTTCTGTGCGTCTGTTATATTTTCATGTTTAAAATACTGAATCAATTTAATTAAGATTCACTTTTAAATTGGATAATTATTATCGCGGGCAAAAAGCTACTAAGTAGGTATATAAAAATAAAAATTTACGAAATAAATGCCCAGTTGCACAAACGTACATTCCAATTATTATCTAGTAGTTTAAATCTTATTTTTTTGTTCTGTAGTTTAAAACGACATTATGGATACAAAATTCAGAACATTAATTAGAGCTTAAAGTCATATATATATGGAACTTGAAATTTTACAAATTTTTGCTTTTGATAGCGGAAACGAATAAAATCGTTCAAAAGTAAAATTTGTAAATCTTTTTCGACAAAAGATTCTAAAAAAAATGTGGCCGGAAACCATTTGGATGTCATTAACCAACAACTCGGATATGGAGGCAGTAAAATGTCAAAACAAATGAGAGTTTTACGAACGCTGTACGAAGCGAAAATAATTTATTCTGATAACTTTTTGGCTAACCACAAAAAAGATGATGGTTTTTATTCAAAGATAATAAACAATATGAATAACACTAATGAACTTTATAATCACAATATTAATGTTACATGGAAATAATAAACACGTGAACATTAATAAAATCTTCAAACAATCTTTCAATGAATAGATTTTTTTTATTTCTCTTAGAAAGTTACAATTTTATTACATGGAGTTACATCTGCCAAACTGTGCAGCAGTTTGTCGACTGTAGTGTTCTTCTTAACATATATAAGTACGTACTCGTACATAACTTCAAATACACATACATATACAATTGCTATACATATAATATGCATACAATGCCTTACATACATACAGTTTTGTCATTTTCATACAATTCTACTGAAATCTACTATTAAGGGCATAGTGACAGATAATGTTTTTTAATATATTTTTTAAATAATTTTTTGTGCTGACTGCGTTCAACAATAGGGTATTTGACACTTTTCTGAAAACTATTTTAAATCGTTGTTTGCTACATTATAAACACACTGTCATAATATTTCATTAGAATCTTTTCTAATTTTGATGAAAATAATTGTTAAAATTTAAATAGCCAAAAGCGCGCGAAAAACGCTGCTCTGTGTAATGGCGCTGATCGTGACGTCACAGGCCAGTAAATATGTCAAATCGATAAGTAACAACTGTCATTAGAGTAAATTAGGGATGATCGATATTGGAAAAACATCGATATTGACATCGAAGTCAACATTCGATGAAAGCCATCGATGTTCCCCAAACATCGATTGCATTGCTGTTAAAGGAATTGACCAGCTTTAGAAAAAAGCCTCTCTGAAGCCGTGGAAGTCGCTGTGCAACATAAATATTTTAATGCAATCTTTTTTAATGTAGGATAGGTGGATTCTACCCCTTAACATAAAAGTAATGGAATAAGACAAGTGTCATAAAAAATCACGCGGAAGTTTCACGGAGTGAGAACGAGCCAACGAGCATACAGTAACTTTTATATACATAAATGACCTTTTTCCGTTTTACACAGAAATTTTGCGGGATAGTGAGAAACAGTTCTTAATAGTTCTCCCTCCTTGTTCTAAAAGTACAACACAAAGCAAACGTCACAAATTGTACTAATAAATTAAATAAAAAATATCGCAATAAATATGTGATAGTGCCATGTAGATTATAGTGTATTGTTATATTTTTTAATATGCTTACTAGACGCAAAAAAAATAGGTATGTTAGAAATAGACAAGATAGTATTAAGGTTAATGGGACGGGGGGTTTTAGATGGAAGTTGCTTATATGAAGTAGGTTGTTTCAGACAGTTGAAGAGGATGGGATCAGTGGTACCTTTTTCGATTCCGCACTCGCACGTGGAACTATCTATTGTACGGATCTAAGACCGGTGAATAAAGTAACTTATAAGATACCAACGAGCGCTGAAGTTGACAGATTTATTTCTAATTTCCTGGGAAAATGCAAGCAAAGAAAAAACTATTTGTTTGCGTACTCGAGTTACGAATGCAACCGGTGACATCTAGTATAAAATAGTTGAACTTGATATACGAGATCATCTGGAGCACGTTAGATGGCCCAAAGGGTATCTTGACATTTTATTCATAAACATTGATGTTTTTGATGTTTATGTTCGAAACAGGCATCGGCACATCGATGTTTTCGAGCCAAACATCGATGTGCTAATGTTATCCAATTTAAAACATCGATGACAAAACTTCGATGTTTATTCAACATCGATGAATAATATGATCGATCATCCCTAGAGTAAATTGAAATAGTAATTTAAAAGAGAAATTGAAGTCGTAGTGCGCATTTTTTATTTCGAGTCTAGAAGAAAATAGATTCACAATCACAATAGTATAGTAGCTATATAGAGTAGAGATGGGTGATGAAATTAGGTAAGGAGAGATTAGGTTTTTTTTCATATCGATACATTTGAAGGTTTTCTTTTTGGTTTTTTCTTTGTCATTAACATTTTACGAATCATTTATATTTGTTGACAGGGCTCGCACTTTACAGCCTGTCAACCTACAGATGGATGAGACATTAGTACGAAAAAGAATATTCTATTTTTTTTATACATGCATGTAATATGTCTGCTCACTAAATGCATGGCATTTGATAATTAGGTATCAGATACCGATGATTTTTAAAATTAATTTTTAACTTGGAGAACACTATATATCATCAAAATCGATTTTGTAATTTTGAATTATTATAGTAAAGTTCAAGAAATGAGAAAAACATGTAAGTTGCTCTTTTTTTTTAATTGTTGGCGTTTTCCCTATTTCTTGGATTTTTTAAAAAGCTTAGTAAATGATTCTTTTTTCTGCATTGCTTTTTGGCAGTTCTTATCAGTAGAAGCGGCAAAGTATTCTGTTATCAGTAAATTACTATTAATTACTATTAATTTACTGATAACAGAATACTTTGCCGCTTCTACTGATAAGAACTGCCAAAAAGCAATGCAGAAAGTACTTTATACGAGTACTTTATAGAAAGTACTCGATACCTACAGGCATCGATATTTTATGTATCTCCTTATACTAATTTGACATGACAGCTGATGACGTCACAGGCCAGTAAACAGAAACAGAATCGTGATTGGTTGTGACGACGACCAATTATAGAACGTTTTCGTCGTTGAATAAATTCCTAAAAATATTGCATTTTCTTTACGTTATTTTACTAAATCTAAACATGTTTTTTCTGCAGATGTTAAGAAATAAGCTTTATTAGATTATTATTTATTAGGATGACCACAAAATGCAACTTATTTTCGATAGTGTCAAATACCCCATTCAGATGGCAGATCGTTATGTATCTTAGGTATAATCCATTGCCTTGCACTCTATCCAAAATAGTTCCTAGCTGTCTATATAAATGGAAACAATAAGCGGTATTATCGTTTAAAGTGATATTCAGCGGACAACCTTTGCATGCAAATGATATAGGAAAATTGTAACGGGAAAAACAATTACGGGAATACTAACTGAAAATATATTTATAGACAATTAAAACTAAAACTTTAAACACCTACTATTATTTCTAAACATTTTAATAAACATAAAACGCAAAACATGATAACAAATTAAATAAACATTAATGAAAATTATTTAAAGATTTCTAGAAAGTGTTCCAGTGAATCAGAAAATAATCAACCAATTATTTGAATTGGAACGAAAACGGATATTTGTATAGGAAGGCTTCAATTTATTAATTTACGAGTATTTCTGTGCTTCAACGCAGATAATTTATTTCTGTGCTTCGTTTAATTGAATTCAATCATTTGAATGTGCACCGTCGAGAAACTTCGTTCTTCCCACTTAACGTATAAGTATTTTAGACCATTCTGACAGTGAGAAGTATCTATCTTTTTCTCTTTAGATATAAAATCGAAAGGTCATTCACTAACTTACGAAATCTCAGGCTCTACAAGGACTTGGAGTTTAAAATTTTGCATGGGTTTTTTTAGCACCAACGTGCTTACTGAGATGGAATTTTGCGAAATTCGACCCTTAAGGCTCATAATGGGGACCCATAAGGAAATTTTTGCATCATCATCAGCCAACGGCTTAACGTGCCTTCCGAAGCATGGAGGAGCTAACAGGGGAGGAGGAATAATACATTTTTGGTCATCCATCCCATGACCAGCCCCTGAGATAGCAACAACCGTATCGCAAACCAAGCACGCTGAACACGGCGCCATCGAGCTCTTCTTTTACTTTAGAGTAAATAAAAAAAAAGAAAACCTTTTCCAAACACCAGCCACGATTTAACTTGTGGAGTAACAGGAAATTTGGTTTGAAGCGTTCGGCAAACAGTTTATCCCAATAAGTCATTTCAACTTACCTTCGCGAGCATTTTCAGACGGTGGCGAGATATTTTCCTGTAGATTGCGTAGTGTAAAGTTGTAGTTATTTGCTTTATGGTATTTATTAAAAAATAAAAATTGATTTAATATACAATTATAGACTATATATTTATTATAGATATAGACTTATTTCTATTTTTTAAATCATAAATTTAAAAATAAAAATGGATATAATACTAGGGCAGTTTTTTTTATAAATAAAACCGTCTAAGAGATGTATTTGCATATTTAGGTATTGAATATGAATTTATTTTCTTTATAGCGTTTATTGAAATTGTTTTAAAAATGTTGTAGTTTTTATTTCGTAATGAAATAATAGGTATAATCTCTTTTTGCTAACATCTGTTATTATAATTGTCAGTGTAGAATAGACAAGCCCAGGCTGTCCATGAGTTATAGTAACATGAAAATGCTTTGGAATGTAACAACTGTTTTATTCCCATTCTTATACAATTGCATTAATTTAAGAGTTTATTGATTTCATGTATTTCGTCATTCATCTTTTGGCATACAGAGTTTTGTGCCGTTAGCTAAGCTTGGGTCATATGTATATTTTTATTTGTGCGATAAGGCTTAAATGAATAAATAATATTAAAAGGACTAAAGTTTGTAGATTTGTTACTTATTTACGCAAAAAACGACTTATTATTGGATTGGTATTTGAATAATCCTAAGCCCGTATTAACATACAGACTTCCTATGGATATAAGTACCATCAAAAACTACACAGAAGAAGTCGCTGGCGGAAAACTAGTTTATAATCAATGTAGAATAAATGCCTTTATAAATAACATTAAATTTCTTTAAAAATTCGAGGTCATAGAGATCTATTTACAAATATATTTTTAGAAAAGATTTTATTTAGTTTATTTAGTTATTAATACAGTACAGTTCGAATATTATCGTCATATAAAGAGAGTAGTTACGTAGGTACCATCACCTCGCAATCCCGCTACGAGCGTGTGTCAGACAGCAAACATCCAAAGCTACCCGTGATTACTGCACGTATCATCGATTCAGACATATCTCATACTCTAACCACACGAAATACTAGCCTTTAAGCTACGGTTTAAACGGAAATTCTATCTGTGCTATTTCATTTATCACATGTTTCTCATCCGTAACAAGTATTCGTGGATATTAAACAGTTTTATTTTATGAAACGTGAAAATATTAGAAACAAGTATGTTAAATATTCTTAATGAAAAATGTTTAAAAAATCCACTTGGTCCCTGGCACCCTGATATGGTATTTGAACCCATGACTTTTCGCAATTCGAGCGAAGCATTTTTATGAGGAAGTATTCAAAAAAAAAAGAAAGCACTGAAAACACCTTCACTAGATATGCGATTCCAGCAAAAGTTGATTTTTGTAGGAAACGAATGGACCAAAGATCAAAAAACTGAAATTTGCAAAGTTTGAAACTTAGATACGAAACATACGAAAAAGTACAAATAGAATACGAGTCGTTTATTGAGTTTTGAAAACTATTTTACTTTTTAAACACGAAAGAAAACCGGAAGGGTTGTCATGGAGAAATCAAGAAAGTACCGTAGCGACATCTAGTTTAATTTTGAGAACTAATGTTTTTTTAAATACTCCCTCATTAAGAACATTTTTCAGTATAGCATTGTGAATGCATATATAATAAATATATTAAAATTAATATTATATAGTTTTTTTTCAATGGCATTATAAAATTAGTGGATTATTGGATAAGAAGCTCAAGTGAAATATATCAGTATTTTCCCCTATAATATCTAATAAATAATGACCACGCTTTGCCTCTTTGCTTTATTTTTGCCTTCATGCTATCGGCTAATGAACTCTTATCTCTTAATATATACTCCGTAATTTTCCTTCGATGATAGTAATAATAAATGTAATAAAAAAATGAAAGGACATCGCCGAAAATGGCCCCAATACCATTAAATATTAATACTTCAATAATAATCACTAATTTATTTATTAAATTGAAATCAAATATTTATTTGACACGGACAAGCTGCGACCAAAATTAATATTTAAAAGTACTTTAACAGTAACATTTTTGTTCGCAAATATTCACATTCAATATACTTAAATTCTATTGAGTCAGATGGATGTAATTTACACATCAGATCAAGAAGATCATTTATTTTTATTAGATAACCTTTAAATCATCGAACACAAAAACATTAAATTAAATTGACCGAAAATAAACTTAAATTTGCTAAAAGCGCCATCTCTTGGTGATTTTCCAACTAAAACATAAGGACTTAAAAACTGAATATTATACAAACTAAATTCATTAACTGTCAATGATGATAATTTATTCTTGTTTATTCAGAAAGATTGATATTCGTACGACATATCCTAAAAACTACTTTGTTTCTTTTACATTACCTTTATATATCTCGTAAACATATTAACATCATGTCATTTATGTATTTAAGGCGCCATTTTTTGATGTAAACCATCAAAAAGCTATAGGTTTTTTAATTCTAAGCTTATCAATAAGTATATTATTTAACTATTAGAATGATTTATTTGTCTATTAATTGACTTAGAAACTCTTACAAATCACAACGAAAAACCGACTTTCTTAAAGTTGAGTATTTTTGCTTCGACAATATAGACATCAATATCATATCATGTATTTAGAGTGCCATCTCTTGGTGGTTTTCCAAACAAATTATAACCTCAAAATGAATTAAAACTTGGTCGCGGTATAATAAATACATAATGAGAATTAGTTAGTGACACACAATAAAATAAGTATTTTCCTATATTTTTTTGGCCACCAATGTATGGACGTTGAGCAATGTCCTTTCCTTACTTCCAATATCAATTTCGTTCAAAAATGGCTAAATTTCAATATTGTTTTACCTAAATAAAATAACATAACGGGTACTTACTGACGGTTTTTTATTTGTCTAGTAAAAGTTTTTGCATAGACAAAATTAAATTATCCTATCATACGTATTGTATAAAGAAATAGATATCGATAGTTCCCTTAAATTATAATACAAAAACAATGGCTGCCTCATGCATTATTCCTGTAACAGGTGTTGTGAAAAGAGGTTGAAAAGAAGGGTATATAGCTACGGTCTTCAATCAAGTGCAAAACTGACAATCACTACTTTGCATCCCATACGTTTTGGTAGATATATTTTTTTATATTATAGCCCTTACGAATGAGGCAAAGAGATAAGTAAGCGCAACAAGCCACTAATTTTACATATCCAGGACGGGTCAACCAGTAGCAAACCAATTAATTAAGTAACATTTTGAAACTAATTTTGTTGATGTGAGTCCATTATTCCAAACCTCGTTTTTTTTTTTGTTTCGGTGGATTACCTGAACATTGATGAAAATACGCTCACTAGAAGTGAAAAGTAATAAGCGTTTGAAAAAATTCGACAGTCCTGTTGGCCCTGGATATCTCAGCAGTTGACCAGTCGCCCCGATTGAAAAAGGTCGTGGGTTCGAGTCCCATCTCAAAGCACATGATGTTGATTTTTTTAATGTTTTTCATTAAGAACATTTTCCACTATATTACTTACTAGACTTTGAATATCTCTAATATCATTAGTAGATAAATTTCTACAAACTCCCGTCTAAGATACCTATGGCGTCGATAGTCATGGCGGAATGCAGAAAACGTGTTTTGTTTTATTAGAGGGCCAATAAATTCCGTACGTGGCCCATAGACGATCACTATCTGGATCACGTGAAAAAATACATTACCGTTTACGTGGAACAATATATCGACGACTGTGATAATAAAAACATATATAATATAATAGCTTACAAAATTCACGATGATGAAAAACGGCGCCATATCTGTCTGATACGTAGACGGCTATTGTAATTAAGAAGGTGCATATTTCATTAATCACTAACTTTCAACTGATTTTTAGAGTTCCGTACCTAAATGGTAGAAAAGGAAAACCAATTATTAAGACTACGCTGGCCGTTATCTCATGGACCGTGATAGTAAGATTTCTGTTTATAGACTGTATTTCTGTAGCTGCTATAACAACAAATACTAAAAACAATATAAAATAATTTTTTAAAGAGTTAACAATATTTATATTTAAAGTGCCAATTTTCGTTAGAGTCAAGTGTCCCCATCCGTCTCTAACAAACTAATTTAAAAGTCTATAATTTACAATTGCGAAGTCGGGGAAAAACATAAATAATATATCTAAATCTTTTACTATTTATAAAGTTACAAACACTCAGCTCTGAAACTTAATTTGTAGAGTTCGCTGCGAAGATAATAACTTGCACATGGTAGACAAATTAGTTCAGTCCAACAATCTGCAGTGGATTGAAAACTGTGGGGTGTCCGTGCTTATTACAGCTATTAAATTTTGATTGGAAGTTTAGGAAATTAGATTTTTTGCAGCAGATTTTACTCAATCAGTTGTAAAAAAATAACGTTAATATGAAACACTAAACTATAAGCATGAATTGTTTTATATAAATAAAAACTACAGGTGTTAAACCTCATTCATCATTCATTTTAACCTATTATATAAGTTTCAACAAAATGCCTCCAAATTAAGATCAAAATATACTCAAAGAATCCTTGGCAAAAACATACCTATATTTTTTTAAGATTTACCTTAATTTTCCTTATTCAAATCAAATTAGATTTACTCTAATTAGAAAAATCTGTCCTCGATCGGTATTGAACATTATAAAAAAATATTCGCTCTAAGGAAAAATATATTTTTATTTTTCTCGACGAGAGCTTCTTCGCTTTGTAGTAAGAGATGTCAGGACCTATTTTTTTAGAAAAACAATAGGAACTGGAAATCGTTCATCCAAACACAGAAGAGTAAGTAATTCTACGACAATTTCGAAAGTACATTCTATTCTGATGCGGCGTACCATAAATTCTAATGACGCCGCAGTAAAATCTAGATCTCAATATTTATATTACTTCTGAGTAGCGAGAAAATAGCAGGTGCTTGAAGGGGCCGTCGGTTCGGTTAGTTCCTGGGTGGATCGGTGGTTGGAACGATCGTCCGGATTGCGAAAAGTTTGAGTCCTATTTCAAATTACCAAGGGAAAATAAGATTTTTAAGCATTTTTTATCAGAAAAAAATTTTCAGTAAAGTATTGTAAATGCAAAATTGTTCAAATATAATTATTAGATTTTTTTTTACAATTGTTAAAAAATGGAAAAGTTTCGCAGCTTATTCGATGCAAATAAAAAATTACGATATTCGTAATTTATAACACTTGAATTAGTAATTTTATATAATTTGGTTAATAAAAGTGTTTGGTCTCACCTTGGGTTAATAGCAGAAAAAATACTTAATTATACTCGTAGTATTGGAATTATTACGTTTTGTTCTGTACCAATGCTAGTTTAGTTTCAACCGCTACTAAACAAACATATTTAATAGATAGCCCTCAACTGACTCAGACACGCTTCTTCCATCTCGAGAACATATTTTGCAATTTTCATCTCCCCCGGGGACGCTGGGTCGCACTCACCTCACTCTTAAACATGTTTTATATTTCCAAACCACAATCTACAGAAAGATGACAATTTTAATTAATAAAATAGCTAAGATATCATATCCTAAGGCTAGAGTCATGGCTAGAGAGTTAAACGGTGTTCCCCTGGTATAGGAATAATAAGAGTTAAGTTTATATTAGTTTCGATATATTCTGCTGAGCAATATAGGCCGTCATCTTTGTTTGTTATTTTTTTTCTATATGTTCTTTGATTTTGATAATGTTACTTATTTTAGGGATGTTAATAAGAACTCCTTTTCTTTGTATGATAAATGAGATGTCAGTAATAGTTTCCTTGTCTCTTTTAATGTCTTGGGTAAATGTGTTCAAGCAGAATTAGAACCTCTGTTCTTGGCGATTTCGGAAACAATCTCAATATTTTTGGTGCTGATTTATTTATAATCTGCTTCTTATTAAATATATATATTACGGCGAGATATTAAATCGACTT
Organism: Diatraea saccharalis; assembly: GCA_918026875.4. NCBI lineage: Eukaryota > Metazoa > Arthropoda > Insecta > Lepidoptera > Crambidae > Diatraea > Diatraea saccharalis. The sequence goes on along the minus strand of OU893333.1, from coordinate 26,904,679 downwards.
AATAATTTTCTCATTTATTCCTGGTGGGAACAGCTTAGCGTTAAATCTGCCTATAATGAGTTGAGTCAGAAGCAGACATCTCGAGTGCTTCCCGGGACCGCCGCAATTTTTACAAGCACCCATTTACACATTTAATTAAATCCTCACTGTTTTAATTTGACTCTGTAACGCGGAATTACGGTGAGGCGCACCGCACTATTCAAAAATGACCGTACATAATTGAAGTAAAACAATACGGTAAATGTGTAACTCAAGCTACAGAGTTCCAATTAAGGCGCTCTTGTACCTCCGCTTAGGTTCCCATACAAATACGCATCGACAGTAACGTCGAGAGTTTTAATCACAGAAAAAAAAACAGTAATAACTCTTTTGTGATCATAACATTATATCAAAACCTATTTTTCGTATATATCTTATTAATATTATAAATGTGAAAGTTTCTTTGTTTGGATGTTTGTCCGCCAATCACGCCGAAACTTCTAAACGGATTTTGATGAAATTTGGTATACAGCTAGGGTATTAGCTGACTGAAATAATAGGATACTGTTTATCCCACTAAATATTTTCCTAGGGCGTAGCTGCTGGCGAAAGCTAATATTTTTATATAGTTAAGATGAAATATACTAGCGTTGTGAAACAGTTTGTAACATTGATCCAAAAAATCTATATGGTCATCTTCGTGATTTTGTTCTATAAAGCCAATTACTGAAATTTATGTTACTGTTTTTTTGCTTGCAATCGATCACATACATTACATTTTCATAGAATGATGTTTTTTTGCCAAATATTAGCATTGTCTTAGAGTAAAAGTAGTTTAAAAATTGGTAATTTCGTTCAATTTCGCCTTCATTATGACATGAAGCATGGTAAATCTTAGTTTTTAAACAGCGACAATGATTAAAATTTACGATGATTCTTGTTTTAATAACTATAGGGTGTAAAATACATAATACACTCACACTCAACGGTGATAAGCAAAAAAAGACAAACAAACAAAGATATAAACTTCATCTATTTATAATATTAGTATAAATAATATTTAATTCCTCAATTCTCTTGTTACCGAACTAACTATATTTACATTAAGGCTTAGAATAATAAGAGCATGTACAATTGCGGAAACAAAACATTAGGTGATGGTTGAAACTTACATTTCGTATGTGCTTCGTAATGGTGCCAATTTACATCTAAACACCATAATATATCCAGGTATAGTTTCATATTAAAGGCAACAAACGCTGTGTGAACTAGATAAGCTTACTAACGGTGACGAAATAACAAATTTAAATTGTAAACTGTAAACGCTCATTATACCCAACTAGCTTTTAACCTCGGTCCCATCCGCGCGGTCAAAAGGAAATAATAACTAAAAGGTTTTTTCGCAGTAAAAGTCTACGTGACTGTAACAATAGGCACCACGTTGGGCGCCAGTTACCATGGTATTTAACCGGGAGAGCTGGAGTCTATTCTATTTCTCCAAAAACAAAGATTATATTTTCAAAATGCTACTTTGACAACTTCAAATAATCGCATTTTTCGATAATTTATTAGGCATAGGAGGTAAGCTCTGACACTTAATCTAATGTAGAAATAATCTTCATGGACATGGTTTTTACAAAATTTTAAGAACAATTTCAAATTTTCAGAATATTCATTTGAGAACAAATAGAATAGGCCCTCAGGTGTAGTTTCTGAATAATAGCTAGAATACTTTATTATTAGATGTAGCGAAAGAGCCCGACGATTCAGGTACTGATAATTAAAGTTTTTCACTAGACATTTTACCTCTAGTCATTAAGATTACAATTTTCACGTATCTTCCTAAATTAGGTGTATTTCTTATTCAAATTTTACAACTGAAATAACCTAAACAGCAGATCTCGTTTTAATGGAAGATGTGCACCAAAGAGTAAAAGTAACATGCCCGAATCGAATGAACGAAATGAAACACGAATGAAAGAAAGAGTGAGTTGGACTCGTGCCCAAGGGTACCGTATCAATATTGAAGGAAAAAATATTTTAAATAAGAATTTATGCATCGCAAGAAATAAATAATCTATATTTTGAAACGTACACATCAAGCCCTTTCGATATATCACATACTAGTAGGTTCAATTTTAAATTAAATTACTAGTATCATCATCAGCCCTTTTACGTCCCCACTGCAGGGGCTCAGGCCTTCCTTATGGATGGCTAAGGAGTATGGGCCATGACCCTCCACGCTGGCCCAATGCGGATTGGAAGGTATTGACGACTGCAAATGCAGCCGGGACCAACGGCTTAACGTGCCTTCCGAAGCACGGAGTAGCTCGAGATAATAATTTTTTGGTCACCCGTCCCGTGACCAACCCTTGCGAAAGTTGCTTAACGACAACGACCGCGGGCCGCGGCGCTTATCCACTACGCCACCGAGCTACTCAATTACTAGTATATCTATACTAAACTTTTAATATATGAGACACAAGCTTAAATTTGACAATCTTTGGAGCCTTAAGTTTCATGAATATTTGTACTCATAAATATGTGTTGGTTTAGACCATGGTGTTAGCATTTTTAGGAATGTATGACTCAGCTACTCGAATAAACAATTTTTTAACATAGCTCCCAGCTGGCTACGACAACGTGACATATTATAGACATTAAAAAAACTGTCTAAAAATGCACATTGCTTAAAACTTTTATGGATGAAACGAAATTACACTGCAATTCGGCTCGCTGAAAAACAATTTCAGTAAATGTTCGAAATGCAAGCTAAAACCCATTTCACTTTGGTGGGCGAATAACAGTTACTAATTGTATTGTATTTTTTAAGCTAACCAATTTATGGTTTTAGGCCTTTTGTAAGCAAATTAAGAATGCCTGTTTATTTAGATTGACAGAATTAATGCATATTTCATCTATACTAATATTATAAAGAGGAAAGGTTTTATTGTTTTTTTGTCTCTTATACCCGGTGGAACAGAACGACCGACACTCTTGAGGTTTCTGGAAAGTACTATTTGTCTTTAATATGATATAAAAAAAATTATATGCCTAGATCAAATAGTTTCGGAGATATTAAATTTCAAAGTTTTTGGAAAAAAATTAGTGTTTTCAACCCTGAGTCAGCTGTTTTCGGGACGTACTAAGGAAAAGTTTTTAATCGGTCATTGACTTCTTCATTTCTAAAAACGAAATAAACTAGTTTGTGATTTATAAGACCGCTTCCATGCAAAGAATACCAGACAATGAATAAGCAAGACAGTCAAAATGCTTAAATCGATTTACAGACTAACAGCCGGTATCTGATTTGAAAAAAGTAGATAATCTCTAGTGCTTATTCTAAATAACCTAAGTTTTTTTAATTTTACAAGTCAAATAGTCCTAGTTTTATCAAATTGCTATCGATTGATCATCAAAAAACTAAAATCGGAAACGAAAAGTGATGTTAGTTTGAGACGTTTAACTTTAAATTCTCAATTCAGAAACCGAGTGTAAAATTTTCTAAATTATTGTAGAGAGATCAGTCTAACATTAACCTACGTTATTTTTAAAGAGCAGTTCTCCAAAAGAAATTGTTTGAATGGGGTAATACTCCTTTAACAACGGGATCGTTAATTAAACTCGATAAACTCACAAATCTCTCAGCGATTCATCAATCATCACTAACACAAATGTACTTTGTTTTAAAAACATTGAGGAATTTGTTATTAAAATAGTATTTAAGTAATTGCATTTGAAAAGAACATTATAAAATGCATAATATCAAAAGACGAATTAAAAAAAGGTGAACCGAGTTCGACCCTTGACAAAAGCCCCACCCGCCCAACCACCGCCGCCCCGCTTCATTGTTCTGTCGGGGGTTCCCGTAACTCAGTCGCATAAAATAAATTACAACTCCTAACGGAGCTCAGTCGCCGCCGACCCTTTGCGCTGGAGTGTTGTTGCGTATCGCCGCCGACGCACCGCTGCTAAGCGCCTTTTTTGTCGATTTTTGTTTTGTTCTAGTGCACTTTTAATTGAACTTTTGTTAATAAGAATACTACACTGTTCGTCTTGAGTGTTAAGTGTAGTTTAGTAAAGATTGTGTTTAGTTTTGTGTGAAATGTGATGTGTTTTGCGCATGCATGCACCGGCATGCAAAAAACGTGCTTAGCTCAGTCTTCAGAGAGGAAATGGACATTTTCAGCATCGACTATCATCAAGATATCGGTAAATAATTAAATTAAATTAATGTATTTCGCGGTCCATTGTTATCTGCGCACAATCGATATTGTGCATGCGCGTTATAGGGCTCTCAACACATAGAAATTAAAATTTTTTTACTCTATTTTTACTCCTTCTTTATTTTGAAATATTTGGTCAAATAAAATGATGTTTGCATGTAACCTGACTTGAAACTTTCGGCTGTGTCGGTCATTTTGTGGCTCCCGGTATGTATATGTCGCATCATCTTTACGAAGATCGTTTGATTAAGTTTCTTTTATTTTAATTGCTAGTTACTCGATTACTTAATTACTCGATTGTAGAGAGAGCGTGATCATCGATACTTTTAATTTTATTAGAATGGTGACACTGACTTTGACAATTCGTTAACAAAACTAAATTGCCGCCATTTTCGCACACATTCTGTTTCCGAACGCCGAGGAGTAAAGTATCCGACGACATCACGCTCATCTCGTTATATTTTCGTATAAAAAGTGATAAAATGGAACAAATCCACGTTGGTATACACGCCTGCAGTGTTATTTTAAAGATAGTCCTCCGATATAGACGATCTATTTGGGCTTCGTAATAGGCCCTCCTGACTACACGCCGACATTTATGTACTCGTGGCCATATCGTAGAATTGTTTATTTTCCGACCAGCCATTTCATGAAATGTTGTAATATTTAAAAAAAAATGTATTTATTGAAACAAATAATTTGACAAAAGTATAGTGTACGATAATAGTCGCAGTAGTTTAAAAAGAAAACTGAAGTGCAACCATTAGTGCCCACCTCCAGGTAGTAAATAATGTTATGTTCCTTATCCTACTATATTATTATAATTATCATTTGTAATAATTATTTGAGTTAACAGAACAAAATTATAACTTATCCTATTTAATTTTTTAATAAACATTATATTGTATTCATGAAACGGCTACCTAAAATTGATCATGTCCTTTAAGCGTTTAATGATAATGGCAATCCACTTTTGGCGATATCAAATCTAGTTTTTTTGCTGAAATAGCTTGTTTATACGTTAGCGCTATGATTATGTGGTCCGAAACAAAAATAACCTCGAAATACGACTTCTAACCTATTTTCAATTTATTTATTCATTTCTAACCCATCACGTCGTTGACAGTAGTGAATCATTTAGGAAATTTAATTCAGTGCATATCTCAAAAACTTTTTATATCATCCGATATATTTTTATCATCCTCAGGAGTTAGATCAAAATCCTGTTTGATCATTAACATGCGGCATATCCATGAAACTATAGAATAGCCTTTGCGGCCGCACCTTCAGTACACACTCCTACAATTATCTCACAAAACTTTTTTTTTTCCGTTGCTTTGTCACCCTACTTTTGTATAACCTAAAAATCAAAATAAATCATGTATTACAAAAAATGAGACATCAGCGCTTCTTACTGAGACTAATGTAACTATTTTACGATATGATCACTAATGCTTGGCCACATTATGAAGCAATCATATGATCAGTCGACCATATCATTAAACGCAAATTATTCATTGATCTCGCCATTCATTGAACTTGCTGGCCACATCATGAAGTTTTTCCATTTCATGAAATGGCCGCCCGCATCATTATTGGTCAATTCTACGATCTGGCCACAGTATATAGATACATCTTTAATTAAAAGAAACTACTTTACAAAGTACTCTTACATTGTGTATAATATCGCCAATATTTTTATGTATCTAACGCAATGAAGAAAATATTATTTTTATAAATATTAACGGAACCTCAGATAAGATATACCCGGCCGGCTGAAAACGTTAAATAATCTATTACCTATAGCGGTTATTTCGTACCTTCATGAATTTCAACAAAACTTTGTTACCTAATAGGTAGCATGTACTCTAACTACCTTATCCATAGATAGGTATACCAACAATATACCACTATAAATAAAAAACACTCTCTCGTGTGTGGAAAGTAATACCTAAAAGTAAACCGCTTTAACAGGCTCAAAGTTTTTGTTTCCTTCTCCTAAATATCAGTGGGATTCGAGAACAATAAAAACATGTTAGGTGCTTTCACAAGCAGTAGGTGTTGCAAGTAATAAATTCAGCGTATGTTATGCAAAGATATAATAAAAATTATATTTCGATTTCGTCATCAAAAGTGCTATTTGTTAGTGGACGTTATTAGAGTAAAAATAAATTAAACAATAATGTACTTATATAAAACGAATTATTATTTAAATTCGCCATCATGAATAATTTAACCCATGTCTAAAAACGTCCAGCTGCCTAATTGTACCTCCGATAACGGAGCATAATTATGTTAATAGCCTAACCATTGATAAATAAGTTTATCTATGGCCTAATGGAACAATAAGATACCATTAGTGCTTACTATGACTGGGTTTATCGGCAACTTTTAGGACATAGCGAATTTAATATTTTAGTAATTTAAAAAAATGTGAACTGGAGCTCAATATAGTAACTTGAAGCAAGAATGAAGTTCTGAGTTCTACGACTTCCATAGCCGGATAGCTCGCACACCACTTTCAAGGTGTCACCATATCTGAGGTACCGGGTTCGATACCCAGTCGAGCCAATGTAGAAAATGAACTTTTCTATATTGTGTCTGATCTGGGTGTTGTGGCGGTGATGGTGGTTATAAATTTCCATAATACAAGTGCTTTAGCTACTTAATTTGGTATCTGAGCAATGCCGTAAGCATAAAATATCCATTACAACCAAATCAAAAACATTTATTTGTGATAATTAATTGACTATTAAAAGAAAATCCATTACCAAGAGCCGTATGAAAGTGCAGCTCCCACATTTTAAAATACACAAAATGAAATGGATCTCTCATAAACTCGGCCGCTAACTTTTCAAAAAGCTATAACCAACGCCATCTATCTACGTTCAATTCAAAAGAATAAATTTTAGGGGACGTATTTTTTTCTGGCCAGCACGGCTCGCATTTTATTGCTCACTATTCCTGTGAATAAACGGAGGGGTGGTAATGGACCGGGCTGGGGGGTGGGCCACCCTCGTCCGCACTGTCCAGAGTATTGGTTGGCGGCGAATATTCAATATATTTTTGCTCGCTAACCAAAGCTAGCCGAGCGGCCACTAATCAGTGGTTTAGTTATATACGACTCCAGTGTTTTATTGAAATATTTAACAAAGATTTTTTTCTTGTGTATGTTTAGGACACTGTTATATCTGTCGATGTTAAGTCATATTTATGGATTAAACCTCTGATAAGTATGTGAAATACCTAAATATCTCTACGTGTACCGAGTACTCTCTTACACCATCATTGTTAAGCAACTTTCGCAAGGGTTGGTCACGGGATGGGTGACCAAAAAATTATTTATTCGAGCTACTACGTGCTTTGGAAGTTTAAGCCGTTGGTCCCGGCTGCATTAACAGACGTTAAAACTCTCCAATCCGCATTGGGCCAACGTGGAGGGTCTTCGTCCTAAATTATCCATAAGGAAGGGCTGAACCCCTGCAGTCGGGACGTAAAATGGGCTGAGGATAACATAACCTTTAGTGATACCTATTTATAACGAAACTCCTCACTATCGCTATAAACAATCTAGAAATATTAATATTTAGGTATTAAAACACAAACATGAGTAAATCAACATTGACTTTTCTCCCAAACAAAACTTTTTTCAACATCTTTGACTATAAAAAGAGCAAACAAGATTCTAAATAGATTCTAAATGTCGCCCGGAGAAACTTTTGCGTCTCGAAACTACCGTAAGGTAAGTATGCAGCGAACTACAATTTCACAAAGTACCAATAGCGTGGAAAAACTTAAGTTAACGATGCGTTTTCAACTTTGAGAGTACTCGATTGTGGGCAACTTTACGTTTGCACAATCACGCAACTCACATTGAAAGTTTACTGCTTCTTACTAAAAGACTTCATTTCGGATTGGCTTATTTAATAATCGAAAACTTTTCAGCGTTTTCAAACTTTTAAATCTTACTAGCGATATTGCCCGCGTAAATTATAGTCTATGTATAATAGCGATTTTGCCCGCGTAAATAGGTATGATGACTGGGTAAAAAAATGCAATTCTATTTAGTCCGTCAGTCAGATAATAGAAAAATATTAGATACATATTTTTTTTACTTCAATTTAACTAGAAATAGCTTAGATAACAGGCATTAAAGTTGAGGAGTGGGGGCTCACTACGTCACAGTTGAGTAGAAAACGTACCCTAACGTGACGTCATGCGAAATTTCAACTACATGTAACGCCGTAATTTTATGAATACGAAAAAAAAATACGTATTTAATATTTTTTAACACTACCTGTCGGACAAACAAAAATTAGTCATCATCCCTATTATAGCCTATGTATAATATATAAATAAAGATTTGTATAAATCTGTCCATTCTTTGCGGAGCCTATACAACACACACAAACCATCAAATCTTTCCTTGTTATAATAATAGGTTAGATAAGGGAATAACTGTAAAAAAATCACGAAAACACGAACAACTAATGAAAACAAATAAACGGACCTGTATATTCCAGAAATCCCAACTCATATACTGCATCTAGTGATGTGCCGCATCGTTAAAAATGTAAATCTGCGGATACGGATCCGAATACGGTTATTTGGTGTCAAGATCCGCGGATACGGATAAGGATCTTTATAATTAGTATTTTTTTCAAGTTCCTCTAATTTTCACTGTGTTCGCTCGTGTTATCTAATGTTTACACTTTATATGGTAGGTAATACCTACTACGTACGCAGTATTAATTTACTTTATTAGGATTTGATTTGATCCGGTTATAATTATAAAAAAAGGTTTAAGTTATGTTTTCTCATTTTCTTATATTTATAAAAGTGATGTTATAACTTTATGTAATATTGATCTTTTTATAAATATAGTTGATTAGTACCTTTGAGTTAAGAACTATTGGTATAGTAACTTACTACGATAAATGTTTGCAATATAAAGGTGCCAGATATTTGATTTTAAGAAATAAAAAATACTTGAATTGAATATAATAGTTTTATAAATCTATGTAATCACCTATACTATATAGCATTTCATCCTATCAATTGAAAATTAATAAGTTTAAAGATCTGTAAAAGATCCGCGAGAAAGGTAACGGATACGGATACGGATCTTTATTTTCCGTCGGATATCCGCGGATACGGATATCCGGACATCACTAACTGCCTCCATGAAATTGATTATTCCTTTTCCACAAATACTCAATGGTAATTTCAGCATGGACTAGTGGAAATTTTCTCAAAAATTAGTCCCATGATATACCAAATGGGACTTATAAATTATATAAAAGTATGTTCGTGTAATACCTAACTAAAGTCATCGTAATAATAAGAGATATTTACAAGTTTTGATATCCTTAGAGTAACGATTTAGAATGTTTTTAGAATTTGGGTTGATCAATAGTTAAAAAAACCCATAAAGATCATTAAGGATAAAATATTCAATAAAGTTAAATGCGTTTTCAAAGGCAGGCATAGAACCGCAAAGTCTTTAGATCCTGTAGAATAAGTGAAAGGAAATAGTAAACATATTGAATCAACGAAATTTCTTGCTAAACCTAAACGCTTTGTTTTATAAAAGAAACGTCAGTGACCGTCGGAAGCAGCGATCACAAACAGAGGAAAGGATCAGTTCATATTAGAAACACAAATAGACGGAGTATTACGTCTATAGTTGTAGGGGAGACTACTGTCCTTAAGACACTTTTTACTTTATATGTTTTGAAATTAAAATTGTGACACTTGTGATAGCAAAATATATTGCACCTATAAGATAGGCTAATGGGGCATGTTATAAAAACCAGTCATATGCGAGTCGGACTCGTGCACGAAATAAAAAAAAAGACGTTTGTTATTCGAAAATTGTTAGAAATTTTGAATTTAAATTCGTAATGTGTCAACAACCGTTTAATGAGGTAGTATTTAAAAAAACGAAAGCACTAAAAAAGTACCTCCACTAGATGGCGACTCTAACAGAAGTTGATTTTTGCAGAAAATGAATGGAGCAAAGACAGTCATTTCCGTTCCTATTAACTAACTTAGTAAAAAACTAAAATTTGAAAAGTTCGAAACTTAGATACAAATACGAAAAAGTACAAATAGAATATGAGTTGTTTAATGAGTTTTGAAAACTAATTTACTTTTAAACATGAAAGAAAACCCGGAAAGGTTATCATGGATAAATCAAGAACGTACCGTGGCGATATCTAGTTAGATTTCGGGAACTAATGTATTTTTTTCAATACTTGCTCATTGGTAGAGGCGACACAGAACTCTGACGAAAAATAAAAATTCCAAAGCTTAATAAGTCACAAACGGTTTTCTAAAATCCAAAAACGGCTTTCACATACCCCCAATTTTTTTAAAAGACCTATCCAATGCTCAAAAAAGAAATTATCATCCCCACTTTTTTAAATTTTACTTTACTACTTTGTCGGCGTGATTAACGTATATACTTATGTCAATTTATAACTTTCCGGTACAAATAGTTTTTTAGTTGGACCGCGGACAAACAGACGGACATGGCGACACTATAAGGGTTACTCGTTTACATTGTGTACCTTGAACCATATGCGGTTGCACCTTGTACCTACCTGTACAAATTGACGTTTCTTTATAATAGTATAAAGGTTATAGAAAAAATGACATGGATAAGACATATGAATAAGAAAGTATTTCCATTAAATCTGAAAATACTATAAAGTTGCCAGATGAAAAATTAAATAATTATTGGTCAACATCACATACATTGCTTAAATCACAAAATTAACACTAAATCACGTGTAATCGCTGAAACAACGAAAGTATTACAACACCCAGACCAGCGACAATATTGAAAACTTAATTAACATTGATCCAACCGAAACCGAACTCGGGACTTCAGAGATAGCGAAACCTTGAAACTGGCATAAGACCCGTTCACGAACGGAAGTCCTTAACACTAAATAACAACAAATTCCATTAAACGTACGTTGTAAGTGATAATCAGAAACATCTCTAATAGTATTGAAGTTAATGAAATCAATACTCGTAGTACAAAAGTCACTATTTAATCACAATGTATTGACATATAATTCGAACTAATACGAATCACATTTCTAGTGTGCCTGCTATTTTAACGAGACATTAAAATTCAAATGCAACGAATGAAAGCATCATTCAAGTATCCATATTAAAATTTTATTATATTGAACTCACGCTTTGTTATATCTGAAAAACCAGGAAGGAAAACAAGTACACACATAACACAACACATTGAACGTTATCCAGCAGCTGGGCACCACTCGTTATTTCTCGTATTCAATGTTCCAGAATGTTCACGGGTTTCCGGTTCACGATTTTGCTTTCAATGCAGTACGCTGGTCTCATTTTATGCAACGTTTTCTGCTCTGCAGCCATCAGTTCGATATAGACCGTATTTCAATAAGGCAGAGCTCAGAAAAATATTATGTTATTCTTTGTTAAATAAAGGAAAACGAAACATCGAATTTCCAATTTAGCATTAAACATCCGATGTTTTAATGTTTTTATATATGTAAAATCATAACAGTTCAATTCAGAAAACGAAGTTGGCCTATCCATTTTAATGGGGAGTATTTAAAAAAAACGAAAGTACTAAAAAAACACCTCCTCTAGATGGCGACTCTACTACTTTCTTGATTTCTCCATGGAACGGAAATGACTATCTTTGGTCCATTCATTTCCTGCAAAAATCAACAATTGCTAGAATTGTTTACTAAATTTCTAACTTAATTTTAAGTGATTAAGTACGTGTAAAGCAACACACATTACCTAATCACTTAAAATTAAGTTAACAGTTCAGTTTACCACTTATCAACTTAATCATGTAGAGCCATTAGAGACTGGGAGAGCGCTATGTTCGACACTGTATTCAACGCTGTATTTATAGACGTACAGAATAGCAAATCTGTAAAGGATATAAAGATGGAGGTAACAGAATTACCTTTACCAAGAATAAGAGTAGGTACACACGGCTGCATGTCAGGTTACCACAATATGTCTGCAATGAATTTGACCTCTACTATCGACATATTAAAGTTTACAATCGAGTGGGCAAATTTGACAGTTTTGTATAGCCTGAAGTGCAGGAGACTGAACTTCTACATTTATTTTATATTGAAAATAAGTTAGCTAGCGCTGCTGCGGCGTTCAAAATGTATACGGATTTTCTGGGTAGAATACTGAAAGCTTTCAATGTTGCTCACAATCCTGTTACATTGTATAAAAACGAAAACAGCTATAATAAACTTGTTTGTCATTACAAAGAAACATTAATCTTTTTTGGAACAATATACCGCTTATGAAAATTATATACGAAAGAAAAGAAGTAGTAGAGAAGTGATAGTAATAAAAAAGCGACAAATGGTAGTCGCATTTTCACGCAAAAGGTTTTTTCACCACTGCTCAATCATAACATTAATCTTTTTTTATTATTTACTTTACTTTACAATAAAACGATAAACGGCTTGCCATGCCTTCTGAAGCAAGGAGAAGCTCTCAATAATTAAACTTTTGTCTGCTTTTACTCATACACCTGATGACGAGCCTTTGCAAAAGTTTTGCCTACACTACCAGTATCACCACTTTTATGTATTATACACTGTGACAGTGCTGCCAGTTCAAAATTAAACGAAATGGTATAAATAACACTAACTAGTGCATATACTCGTACCAATGGGACTCTCTTTAACACTCGTACAACTTCTTTTGAATTATATATATTTTTTTATTTATTCTTGACTTGGATGCTTGTTCTTTAGGCTCATTCATAATGTTATCAATCTTGCCCTGATATAAATAAAGAAAACCACCATATGCGGAGCGTGATGATTTCTGTGCTTATTTTAATTAGACGGTCATTGATTCCCACCGGTTTACAGACTAGTACAAGTTCATTTACAGTGGTCGATAGTGCCGCATGCGGAGTGCGCACGATTTCTATGTTTATTTTCAGTAGGCGATCATTGACCGTCATTGGTTTATCCACTACTGCAAGCTCATTTACATTGGTTAACTTTTGTCTTTTTCCTCTCATTATTATAAATTATAAAAATAAACTACATTCAAATAAAAAAATAACATTTAATGCCCATTAATAACTAAAAAAGCAAAGCCAGAGTACCCAATATGTAGAAATTAATAAGTGTTTTGTTAAGACTTATATTTAATTTGTAGTGCGACGATCTCGAGTTCGATGTTGTGACGTCACAGGCGAATCGGAGGACAAAGACGTTCCGTGCGAAAACACGCAATTTCAAATATCTATAACTTGGTCATTTTTATTAATAGATTTTAATTTTGTTTCCTGATTTATTTTAGTTTTGATATATATATATATTTATATTGTGTTGAATATAATAATATTAACATCGTGAAACTTCCCAATTCTTCTAAAATGTATTTATCATACAAACTTCTGACAAAATGTCATTTAAATCCAAATAGTCCGGTTAAATTAATGTTTTTTGGTAAAATTCCTAGTGAGCTGAATTATGGTACATACCTTTATAATGGGGTTTTAATGATAGTGTGAAAAAAACACATTCATATCGTGCCGGCAAAGGTCACAATATTCAATTTACCGAATAAATATATTATCTTAAGTGTTGTTCCTCATCTAATCCATACAAATAAATAAAATGGAGTCTCTGGTTGCAAACGCTTTTCACTAAATACCTAAATATACATAGATAATTCATTTATTTGCATTATTAAAATAGCACACATGCATTATAAATTTATATTACAATAAAAAATCCGCTTTAACGTGTCCGCCACAACAATGCAAAAGGGTAAAAGCTCAACGATTCCTTACATACATATGTATTTTTGTTCATTTGTCTGTCTGTTTGTTCCGGCTAATCTCTAAAACGACTGGACCGATTTTGACGGGACTTTCACCGGCAGATAGCCTATGCAATAAGGGGTAACTTAGGCATTAGGCCACTTTCTACGCGGACGAAGTCGCGGACACATATAATTATCTATAAAAAAACTCTCTTACGTTTTTATTTATGATAAACCGTTTTTCGCATTCATATTTTTTTTATTTATTTACAATGGGCTCACACTTGATCTCAATCTAGCCTAAGGACATAAATAAGATCTACGGAGGAACGAGCTTGCCCAGAAGGAACCTAGTCACTCATAATATATTTACTATATTTACCGTACAGCAAGGCGTGAACACCATTGCTTTTATTCATGTTTTGAAGTAGGTACATAAAATACTTATCAATGTCTTGTAAAAAAACAACAAAGCGTAATTAAAATTTTGCCTAAGGAAAATACCTACACACATCGCTTAGGAACAATGGGGATTTTTAATTATAAGGTGCAGTACAAAAGCGTACGATTGTCGTTTGCCTCAAAAGGGAAAAGCTCATTTTACGAACGCACCGTGCCGCAGCCAAAAATGTTTGCGAGATGGCCGTTTGAGGCGAGCACCCCGCGGGGGTGGGGGTGGGCCGGCATCATTAACATTGGCATCTAGCAATTAACATCTCCAGCTCATTCGCCTTTATTTTCCAAATTTCCGTTTGGCCACTACAGCACTTTTGTCTTACCAGATTAATCACTGGAAAACAGTATTTATGTTAAACAAAATCGAGTCGGTTTTTTAAACACTACTACCTACCCGCATATAAACCTCATACTTAGTTTTGTTCAATCACCCTCAGTTTTCGGTAAACATAAACTAAATTGATTACGCGAATTTTGCTTACGGACGTATGTTTCCGATAAATTAATATTGAATTTAAACCGTTTTTTTTTGGCATTGTCGTTTCTGTACATCGTAATAAGATGCCCTGAGTGTGTGTAAACCATCCTGATAACTTTTGTTACATTTGCGGTCAACTTACTATTAAAAGTCAACGTCGTAATTTGACACCATTAGTTAAAAACTGTTATTTTAATTATTTTGGCTTTCCGGTGCGAAATTTGGACAAAACCTGGACTCCTAGTGTTTGTTGTGCACAATGTGTTAGTTTGCAGTTCCAATGATATGGTCTGAACAGAAAGACCATGTATCAGATTGTTATTTCTGCCAAACTTCTATCAAAGATATTAATCAAGACACACCGTGAACTATCCGAATTTACAATCTGCTCAAAGATACACTTCTTACACTCTCATTTGGATTTTTTTCCTCAAAATTTGGGAGCCGTTAGTGATGAATACGGCGAGCGATTCCATATCAGGTTTTATCCAACATGGAAAAACGGTACCAAGGCAAGTAGAGTCCGAACATGTTGGCTGATTACTGTTGGACACTCAAAAGAGATGTACCTGACGCTAAATATTCCCGAAAATCCTGAATAAAAGTCAAATGTTAGTTGTTTTTCTTGATTAAATGCAATTTTCAACCATATTTACTTAAAAAAAAAAAGTGTATTGCAGTTGCAAGAAAACTGAGGGTGACTGAAACTTTTTAAAAATGCAGATTATTAACAGGCTAATTGTAGATATAAAATTTCCCATTCAAATTAATTTAACTTTCATTAAGGTCATTTTTGTCAATCAGTGTTATTTAGAGCCTGCAAACACATGTCAAGGTCGCTTTCTTTTAGTAATTTTTATGATAAAATTCCCGTATCGATTAGTCACCATAACGAATTTTGATGCAATTTCATATATATATATATATGTCTGTATTCAGTAGGTCTGAGTATAGATTATTGTCTATTTTTATACCCCTAAGTGATAATTCGACGCTAGAAAGCAAACACGTAGTAACCTGCAAAACCAAAATTGTTCTTCAGAGTAGTGAAACTTTTATTTTTATTGATAAATAATTCTTATAAACGTCCACGGTAACAAATAAGGTCCCTTAGTCGATTTATACGGAAATAAGTATTTCTTTTTGAAAAATATAAAAAAATTCCACTCTAAATATACATTTTGGTTTTGCAGGTTACTATGTGTTTGCTTTCCAGCGTCGACATACACCCCAAATTTATGACCTAACGTTTCCCGGGTCAGAAATGTAGACAATATCACATACGTTGCTTAGGTCCCAAATATAATAGCAACAGCACTTGCATTAGGGAAATCTGAAAAATTTACCCGAGAAAAAATTAGAAAAGTTCGTTTTCTACATTTACCCGACCGGGAATCGAACCCGGGTCCTCGGAAATGCGGACACAGTGAAAATGGCGTGCGAGCCCCTCGGCTACGGATAATAAAACTAACGATTAATGAATACAGACTATTATTTAATCGCTTTTAAAGTGCCTTCTCAACTCAAAAAAAAATACACAAGTAATTGTTTCCTTTACCGCAGCTTAATACTTTATAACAAACAAATTTCCATAGTAGATCCATTTCAACATACATTAACAAATTTTAAAAAGCACATACTAGATATTTAACCACAATAAGTTTATTAATATGTAATCTGATATTGTTCCATAACGGGAGCTTTTGTTACAAAAGGGCTTGCATACATTAGCATTAACTCGCTTTTATTGCAAAGGAATAAGGGTTACGCTGCGGGAGTTCTTTCGTCAGACAAACTTTACTGTTTACCTTTGCACGGCAGAGTTACAGACTCTACCAGTATATATGAAGTATAATATAAATTAGTTTATATAATATAAATAAAATTTGAAATGACTGTTTATGTCATAAATAAATAAAAAAAAAAAGATAAGGGCTATTCAAGTTTTATGTAACCCAATTTTTTACTGTTTTCTTTGACTCTTCTCTGGACCACAAATGCATTAGAATGTCGGCCAATAGATCGAGATGGCGAGAAATAGTGAGAAGGGTTACATCAGTCACCAATGATCAACGCTGCCTCATAATAATCTGTGCTCATAATGGTCACAGCTGCTCTGTCAAGAGTGGCATTTATATCATCAAATAGTATCATCATCAGCCCTTTTACGTCCCCACTGCAGGGGCTCAGGCCTTCCTTATGGATGGTTAAGGAGAATAGGCCATGACCCTCCACGCTGGCCCAATGCGGATTGGAGGGTATTAACGACTGCAAATGCAGCTGGAAACAACGGCTTAACGTGCCTTCCGAAGCACGGAGTAGCTCGAGATAAAAAATTTTTGGTCACCCATCCCGTGACCGACCTTTGCGAAAGTCGCTTAACGACTGCGATCGCGGGCCGAGGCGCTTATCCACTACGCCAGCGAGCTACTAGTAATGATTAATAGTATACCTATTACGAACTTCTGTTAAAATCACAAAATAAAAGGGCATTTCTATATGGAGTTTTTTATATTCATAAATCATCACAAAATTACTTACCGTAGGTACACACGACTGCAGGTTACCACAATATCAAATTTTCGATTCCGATTTTTAACTCTTCTCTCATTGCATTAAGGTTTAAAACAAAGTGTAATATTTTAACTGTTTTGTATAACCTGACAAACTGTTGATTTGACTTTAAAATTAAATACAAAAAATATATAGTTGAACAGTAAAAACCTCGTCCTTCTCGCTTTGGAAGTCTGTTAATGAATAAAAACGAAGCTGACATTTAGTGGCCTTCAACAAATACTGCCAATCGTAAAACCGGCTAAACGAAACCGTTGACAAAGACCAAGGAAACAAATAAAAAGATATGGCCGAAGAACGACCCTATTATTTAGCGCTTTCTCAGCTGGCTTTCTATACTGCTCCCTATTTGTCTATATTTTCCTTTGTGGAGATCATAATCTACCATACTTAATAATTTTAAAAATTTCGGCGACCCGGCGTGTTTCGTACCGCCTTATACCCGTTTAAAAAAAATCTTATATACAACCCGTGTCATTATATACAAATCGTGGAACACATAAAAAATAGAATCGTCCAATTCGGTGCAGTCGGAACTTGAATTCGGAAGTTTTGTGCGAACATACATTTCGGCGATTCATTTTTATTCATTGATATTTAATAACTCTATTTTTTTTATTTTTCGATAACTCATTACATTAGTTATTAATTATTTTTATATAGTGTAATAGCCAATTTTGATCTACATTACATGCATAACGTAGCTACCTATCTTACTTATTTGAATAAGGATTAAAAAAAATAGGTTCGTAAATAACCCACCATTTTACTGTTTTAAGTTACGTAAAAAATGGTTATTGTGGGTTATCCTTGGAATATATGCCACAGTGGACTTTTTTGTAGATCTATTAAAGAGATACAATTCCACCATACAATGTTTTGTTATAATAACTCAAATGTTTTTGGCAACGTTTTCGAGGAAAGCTTGCGAGCGGCTTTAATTTTTTTCGACATATAGAACTAAAATCGTTTAAATATCACTCAGTTTGTAAAAGACCTAAACTTACTATACACTAAAATCTTCCTCAAGTAGTTTTCTATCTATTGTTGAAAACCGTCCAGTACTTTTTGTGTCTATCGCGAACAGACAGACAGACAGAAGCAACGGGGGACTTTGTTTTATAATATGTAGTGACAGTGATTATTCGACCAGTATAATGTATTCAACTTATTCCTTTTATTATAAGTATTTAATAAATTTATGGCATAGAAAAATAGGTATATAAATATTTTGGTTTACTTTAAAATTACTGCTGTCAAAAGGCTTTATTTTTTAATTGGAAATTAAGTGCCCAAGTAAAGGAATTTACTCATGATAGTAATTTTTAAAAAATAAATAAAATTTTGTAAAAAAATGGATTAAGTAACCAAATCAGTAATAATGGTCCATAATTCTTATTTTTTAATTAAACATTTTTAACACAATTATTATATTTACAATACATACATAGATGCAAACAATCATATTCTAAATCTTATATTGACGTTTTTACAAAGCATGGGTTCCACTTTCAAAACCATTTCTTAATGATTCACAAATGAAATGCTTAAAAATCTCTAACCACAAAGTCAATACTCATTAATTTTGTTTGTCTTAAACAACTCAGCACTTGGTCAACTGTCAATTCAAAATCAGCTTTCCGAATGCCTTTGGTGCCTGTCAATCATTATGTATCTTCATTGGATCCGTGAATTGAGCAGTAAGTATATAAAAGAGAGCTGGTGCTGGTACTAATGATAGATACCACAATTCTCTGAAGCCAGTCAGTGATATTATCCCGTAGGCGTGTAACAGCCAATGGCCAACAAGTATAATAAGATTCCTTGTGTTTGTGACAGAAGAAATCAACAGAGCTGGAGCTGACTGATCTATCTTTATCGAGAAGTGTGATGCTGATGTCATCATTGATATTATTATTATTATATATGGGAATGAACAATCTGAAAACAAACATTTTATATATCAGAAGATACCCTGCATGAAAAATATTTTTCACCCACTACAAAAATGACCAAATTCACGAGTATAAGGTTTGGCACAAACGGGTCGCCGACCTTAGCCATTACCTTTATTAAGGCAACCAGCAACTGAACACACTTTTTCATATTAGTGTAGACGCGCTGCAAACGTGTAGCAGATGGCGGCCACTTGCTATAGCAGTGGCCATGACTCACTATTTATGATAGCTGCTGGCTGCACAAAACTCCGAACCCTGTGTTACAGTACTCCACCCCCATGCAGTTAACCATTAGACATTCTTTTATGTATCGCACATGTTACCATGGAAATAGACTCATATCAGTCGACCCGCGATATGGAATTGGTTTGCTTTACTGCAAACTGGTAATTTGCCATCGCATTACCATTTGCGAAATGTAGTCGAAATTTGAAAATATCTATAACACTATTTTGAACATCATTGTAGTTTAGTGTAATGCATGTTTTACTATAGGACCTGATAAAGTTGTATGTACACAATGTAGGCTGTGACGACATTATCTGCGTATTAACAATAGTGGAGCCCATTTACACAGACCCTAAGCACATTGATTTTAACCTAAGAATTAAAGACACCTAAGAATTTGATGCTGATGCTACATTTAGTGAATCTTAAACCGGCAAACTTGATAGTGCACCCTAGGCACCCAGGGCAATTATCCCCATTTGCCTCTCTCCTTTTCCCTAGATCTGGCCCTGGCTGCATTATAAGGAAATTTTTTATATTGCTATTTAAAATGGAGTTTGTACAGTAAACTTATTTATGGGCATATAAATAAATGGGAAATTAATATTCACAGTATTTTCATTGTAATATACTTACATATAAGACCAGCCGCAACTGTATGTATTAACACCAGAATGGGATAGAAATATAAAGCACAGTATATTGCTTTCTTGCCAGGACTAGAAGAATGCCAAGCTAACAGCCATGGTCTGACTGATAATGTCATTAATAAACTAAATGCATATATCAAAAGCACTATTGTGTATCTGAAAAAAAAAACAATGATTACTGTAATTTCTAAATTATCCAGAGTTCTCCAAGTAATCTATAACTCTTAAAAGCTTTATGACTCTTATTTGACAAAATGTAACACTTGTATGGAATGATTTCCTCTATTTGGCAGAATCTTAATGCTCCAAAACTTATTTGACATAGCCGACTTAGCATTTACTTTTTTGATGAATACTCATATAGGATAAAATTTAGTAAGCATATTAATAGAATATCCATTGTATGTCTGAATTGATAATGTAATTATATGAGAATGGCAAAATTACCTTTGGGAAAATTTAATTCCACACAATTTTGTTTAGCGTGACATGAAAGTGTGATCAAAAGCTATCTAGCAAACAACATGAGCAGGCCCAGGCTGTAGTGGGCTTAAGGAATACCAGCAGAGTTGGTTATATATACTGAAAACAACAATATAGCAAAAATATCAATTACTTACAAAGGATACACTGCTTCTTGTGTACAATACAATATCTCTTTATAATCTGGCTGAGGATTGTGGAGTAATGTATACCAATCTGATAGCGCTGTTGGGGAGCATACCTCCAGAGCAATAGAACCGGTTGGCGGCAAAACTAGAAGAGCTGCTAATGTACCAGATACCACTTCAATAAATGCACATATATGCTGAAGTATAACACCATCTTTTCTGTAAAAGTTTTAACATGCTTTAACTGATATTATTGATACTATTTTTAAAAATACAATGAATTGACAAACATACCCTTTACCTACTGCAACCATATCTATAAAAAACCAATGCAATACCATGGGAAGCAAAACCATGAAGCCCAAATATTGCCAATCATATAATGTCGGTTCATCAGCACAAGGCATACAATAACTGGAACTATTCGTACGAAAACCCCTAGGACATGCTCCGCAGTCACTCCACATCCCATCCTCAAGTTTTGTGCGGCCACAATATAAGCCAGGGCAAGTCCTAACCGCAGACATCCTCAAGATTTTTATGAGGAATTTACATAATACAAGAGTTTATTCACTGATATTTAATATATAAACAAACGTTAGAAGTTCATCAGATGAAACAAATTTTCGATTTCGTGAGATAATTTTTTCGCTTAGAATAGAAGAATAGAAGTTTTTCGACGAAACCAAAACAATCCCGTTCGTTTGACATTTGTCTGAAACTGACATTGACAAGTCACGCACGAACGTAAAATAAATTCTCTTTGGACAAGTCCACTGTATTAATTTTCTCTTTGGACAAGTCGATTAACCCCCGGTTTCAATAACCAAAAAACTATCCGTTTTTGCTACCATCCGTAGCATTTCCTACCGATGGTAGCAAAAAAGTGTTTCAATAACATACCGTTGGTAGGTAAAGCTACCGACGGTGTGCTACTAACGGATTGATCTGATACTGATAACCGTTCGTAGGCAAAATGTATAAAAATGGCGGAAACAGGTGTTTCAATAAAAAAATCTATCCGTCGGTAGAGCTGTCAAACTTACTATCCGTAGCTTATCTGTCAAATTTGCCTACCGGCCATTTTTCGTCGGTTATCGTAAAAATATTTGTAAATGACACCTATTCCCTTGTTAACTAATAGAAAAATAACAGTTTTTCATTAAAAAATTAATATTGTAGAAGAGCTTGATGTGTTTTGTGGTTCCAATTAGAAGAATTTAAATTGTAATCATGCCAATATTTGTACCTTTAAGGGCGCATACTACCAATTAATCATTGCTCCAGATGCTTTCTACAATATGTTTCTGTTGAAAAACTTGATGACCTCTATATAATTATGAAAAACCTTGTTCCGATGAAACTGAATTTGCCACCTACTTGTATCAAACTTATACACGTTACATTAGTTTATCCCCTTTATTTTTTATTGAACACTGATATTGATTTAATTCTTAATAAAACCAAATAAAATCAATTTGGATATAACTTATTTATTTTACAAATAAAAAACAATTCATTAAAACTACATAATTTTTACATTATTCCATTGCATTTATCTACGTTTGTTACGATTACGTTTATTACGAATTGATACAATCATTCCACTTGTGGCGACTGATACATAGCGACATCTATTACATCGCAGTAACATCGCCACAACAATCGATAGCGAGAAGACTAGCATAGTCACAGCCATCGATAGCAAGACGAACTGCAATAAGTTTCAACAGCAAGTAACGAGATGGCGCTGTACCTAAAGTGGTGACCCCAGCAGAACATCAGCAACCTTCAGCATCACAACGCAGCCATCACTCTTCATCAACAGCCTCTCACCCTCCATCATCAGCTTCTCATCCCTCATCAGCACAGCCACTTCAGCAGCAAGCCAGCCAACACCAAGGTCCATCACAGCAGCATCAACGGCGCTTCCTGGATTCTTGGCACCACATGACGGCATCATCCCGACCTGGTCCTCGCAGCCCACGACCGGACCTCAGTTCACACACAACTCACCGGCGTGGCAGCCCTGCACACCAGCAGCTTCGGTCCCGACGTCACAACCATGGCACTTGCAAGCTCTGAAGCACTGACTGCATACCACCTACTATCAACATGGATCGACCTTCAGTCTAGGGGGAAAGTACTGTGGCGACTGATACATAGCGACATCTATTACATCGCAGTAACATCGCCACAACAATCGATAGCGAGAAGACTAGCATAGTCACAGCCATCGATAGCAAGACGAACTGCAATAAGTTTCAACAGCAAGTAACGAGATGGCGCTGTACCAATACAAGCAGCATAAATTAATAACTACAAGACATTTAGAACAAAGAAACCTACATCGCACAGAATAAGTTTCATTACCAATTAACATAAATAGAACGTCCAACCTACATCGGTTGGACCGCGGTCCCCGGGCTAATAACACCAAGCTCGGAGGGAGACAATTATCCTTTAGTCTCCCTAGCCAGTTGTCTCCATCACCACACTAGGGGCCCCAACCTCCAACCAACGGTTCCTAAACACTTTTTCTAATAACCATTCATTTATAATTCTATGTCAATCGATCACAATTGTTCACTGTCAATTTCATTAATTTTATCTTGCAAATTCAATATGTATAATAATATATTATACAAATCACTTTATACAATTAAAATTTTATAATAAAGATGAACTCTATATAAAATTCCCGCTAAGCTTCTACGGAACATAAATCAACTTTACTTTTTGGCATAATTAAAGGCAAAGGGATATAGCACATACGACCTAGTCTAGAGTAACAATATTCACATTGAGGTTCACTTGGACGTTTAAAATGCTTTTTTTTGAAGCAAAATTTGAAATATATTAGAAAATGGTGAGGTACATCAAAGTAACACGTTCGCCTACTACATTGACAAAACACTCCTCATAACCATGCACCGTACCATTTCAATGAACTGTGTATTGCACACGTTTATTTATATTCCGAAATTTAATTCGAGATAAAAAAAAACTTATATAAACAAATGATGTTATTTCAGGAGTTGCAAACATTTTCCAAAAGGTTATAATTATAATTTTGTTTTTGCAAATAATATTACGAATATAAGATGTATAGTCTTATTTTCTCGACTTCTTTTTCTCTTTATCGACTTCAATAAAAGAGAAGGTTTCTCATTCAAGTGTTACTAATTTTGTATAACAAAGTGAGGATAAAAATATAAGATTTGTTGACATTAGCCTATAAGAATTTCATTACTTCTTCAAATTTAAGTACTTTGAATTGTAAATCAATATCGAATAAAATACTTGTACAGTAGATTGCAAATTCAGTTTCATCAGAACCAGGTTTTTCATAATTATATAGAGGTAAATTATTATGTTTTTCAAAAGAAACATATTGTAGAAACATCTGGACCAATAATTATTTGGTAGTAAGAGCCCTTAAAGGTACAAACATTGGCATGATTACAACTTAAATTCTTCTAATCTGAACCACAAAACACATTGAGCTCTTCTACAATATTATTTTTTTAATGAAAAACTGTTACTTTTCTTTTAATTAACAAGGGAAAACGTGTTATTTAAAAATATTTTACGATAAATCATACTAAATAAAAAAAGTGTAATTCAATGAGCCAAATGTTCCGAATTGCTGTTTCTTGCCTGCAGCATAAAATATTTTTATCTAAATAAATGGATTTTTAGTTCAAGTAAAAAAAAAACTAAAAACTTTTAAAGAGAAAAATCTAAACTTTTTGTTGTAATGGTAACTCTTTTGTTTACATCAGAATTCCATTTCAGACGATAATTTGTTTCACAATAACACCACTTTTAGGAACCTAATCATATAATAAGTCATTATAATTCCAAAACAAATTTCAAATTTAGGTTCGGTACGTAATCAGTTCACCTCTTTCCTATTGATGTCTCTGTCTTCCTTCTTACGATTTCGATTTTGTCCAAGAAATTATTAAATGTTAAAGACCAACATTTCAGTAGTATCATAATATTACCTAAGACAAGGCTGTATGGAAAGAACCCTTTTCCTCGAATTATATGATTACAATTTAAAAATGAGCTACCGACAACAGTTCGTAGTTGGTAGGCGCCTACCGATGATTGTGAAACGCAAAAACGAATGGTTGTCGGTAGCTCAAAAAACGGTCGGTAGCTGCTACCGATGGTTGTCGGTATATTATTGAAACCGGGGGTAAATCGATTGTGTGCATTATCAAATCATATTCAAAATAAATATGTAATATAGTTAGAGATGGGCAAAGTGTTGTTTGGCGGGCAGAATGGGAAAAAACACAAGATTTTTCGGAAAAAAATAATTTGCTTAATAAATGCCCTATCAGAGATCATAAATATTAAATTGATTAGAAAAAAGATATTCAATAAATAAAGCATTAGATCAATAACTTAAAAATGATATCAAATAATTTAAAAGAGAAACATAAAAACTTTTTGTTTTTATTATTTTCATCTCGTATATTATAAACATAAACTTGTAATTTACTACGTAACGTTTCAAAAACAGTTACGTTCTCGATTAACATTAATGCTTACACTACAAAAGAAAACGTTTTGTGTCAATATTGTGTAATTAAAATAGATACTATTTACCTGCACGCGTAGCGTGACGAACTCAATCGAGTAAGTTTTGTCTACACCCAAATGTTACCTTTCTCGGGCGCGCTCATACTACATCTCACTCTCGACACGAGAAAGTGACATTTGGGTGTATACAAAGCGTTTCTCGAGTTTGTCATGCTACACGTGCAGCATTCCCAACAAGAGACACTTTCTCAGGTCGAGAGTGAGATGTAGTATGAGCGTACCCGAGAAAAGTGACATTTGAGTGTAGGCAAAACGTTCTCGAGTTCGTCATGCTACGCATGTTTGAAAGTCTTATCAAATTCACGTTAAAGTTATT
Organism: Diatraea saccharalis; assembly: GCA_918026875.4. NCBI lineage: Eukaryota > Metazoa > Arthropoda > Insecta > Lepidoptera > Crambidae > Diatraea > Diatraea saccharalis. Next base: position 26,878,767 of record OU893333.1, on the reverse strand, counting down.
TGCCGCACACTTTAAAAATACTCACATCACGGTGTTTTTATTTATTAATGAATGAAAAAACTATTTAATTATCAATATTACTGTTGCTTCATTATAATAGGCTACATTATAGCTATATATGTATTATACAACATCACATACATTGCTCTGATTCTATGACGAGTGGAAAGATGTGATAAATAATCATAAAAAAAAATATTCTTTAAATATTTTATTTAATAGACAATCGATCAAACATAAGATCAAATTTACTACCGCGTTAATACAATTTTATTATAGTATTTTGTATTTGCTGTCTGAATCTGTGCTGCCAAAAAAACGAGCACATAACCGTCTCAGGATAAGGCGAAATATTAAGAGGGTCAAATAAATCATTAACAAATTTCCTAAGTAGATATAAAATAATAAATCTAGCATATAGTATTGGGTAAATCCGACACCGGCGGCAGGAGATCGCAAATGCTTCGCACCTTTATTCTTTAAAACGTATTCTGTCCACCATACCGCGCGTTCAGGACCAGATATTACAGGATCAACGACCAATTCCCTTAGCTGCATTATAGATTTTTTGTATCTGAAAAATAAAAATAATAATATAAACTATTGCGCAACTATCTCTGGAAAGTCAGATACCATCTACAATCGGCGAATTTTGACTAAATTGGCTTAAGTTTGAACACAGATGTTAAACAGTTTACAGATGTTAAAGCTAATAAACCAAAAACTGTGGTAGAATGTGGTAGTAGTGTGAAACAGTATCAGTCAAAATATCGCGTATCCATTATTTAAAGTTTTGACAAAATCATCAGTCTAAATATGATGTCCTACTTCTGGGATAAAAACACAAGAAATATAAGACCTATTTCGGATTTTTAGACGCCTGCAGCTGCTGGAACCAGTTCTTCTCTGGCTTCATGGAAAGAACTGTGTTCCTATACGATAATTGAAATCGATCAATATACTTAGTAACTTACTTTTCATTTGTTGCAACTTCAATTATAACAGATTTCATAATTTCCACGTCCAAGTTGTTAGGCTCCAACATCACGCCAGCGTTGAACTGAGTTATTTGTTTAATAAAATGATTTCTGGATCTTAATAGCGGAAGACCAACTATCGGTACTTGATAATAAACTGCTTCTTCCAAAGATCTCGATCCACCGCTAGTTAAGAAAGCTTTGACATTTGGATGCGCTAAAATTACAAAATAGTATGTACCTAATATTGATATATGGAATAAGTTTAAGAACCTAAGTATACCTAGTTACTTTACAAAAGGTTTGCATTTGACGTTAGTTGTTAAAAATTTTCGGCCAATACCAAAACAAGTATTTTAGGATGTGGATTTCATAACAACATCGAAAATCTATTCGTAAACCTATTTAGAAATCTAAAATATTTGTTATTTACCTAAAACTGCTTGCTGCGCAAACCAAGGCTTTGCCACTACATTTGGCGGCATATCGATTGCAGTGGCATTGCCGATCCTCCATAACACAGTGAAAGGCAATTTACGAAAAACGTCTGTAATAATTTGCAGAAGCGGTACCGCCAAATGCTCAGAGTCTTGTATCGCTCCTAAACTGAAGTATATAACGCCTTTTGTAGCAGAATCCAATGTTGTTTTTAAATCCTAGAAAGATCATCAATCAATATCTATCACCAACTTACTAAAACTTTTAAAATCCGAGACTGTTTTAATTTATTACAAAAAAGTTACGAAAATCATACCGGTGTCAATACACTTGCTTTGATATGCATACGATCTGCATAAACAACTCCTGGAACGGAGGGTCTTATTCCAGCTAAAATGGGATTGTTGGCAATCATCAAAAGATCTATGTCGTTTTCTACTTCCAAAAGGTCACGTTTGAGTCCCAAAATCTTTTTAGCGGCCATATCACACAAAGGCATATAATTGTAAAAATATTCATTTCTGGTTCTGATCAAACGATAGAACTCTACTACTTTTTGCCAAGTGGTCATGTTTTTTGCATTATAAAGTGTATTCACGTCCAAATAAAAAATAGGATAAATCGGATTTCCTTTCGTTTCATGCTGATGTATACGGCCTGTAGTTGTAGTAATACTTATATGAGGAGCAGCATACTTTTCAGCCACTGCATATAGCAGAGGAACATCTGCTTCAGTTATCACTAAATCAAATTTTATATTCGGATTTATCCATATAGCTAACATTTGCTTGGACCTCAACTGAGCGATCGCTATTTTTAACATTAGTTCATTTATCTCTCTTTGTCTTGAATAATGATCATCTGTATTTATTAGAAGGTCTTTATATTCGTTCCAAAAAGGTGCAGATTCTCCCCCGACGTCTATTTCTACTATTTTCTCTACATCTGGATATTGGAAATGGCCCGGATATGGCGTCATAAGCACCACAGAATGCCCTCTTTGTGTCAATAGAGATATGTACCCCCTGAATACAAGGTGATCAGCGAAAGACAAAGAAGAAAACACGGCTAATATGGACGCTGAATTAGTAGCTTTACACAGAAATAACACTAAAAACACGGTATAAAGTCTAACGAAACCCATGGTTTCCGGAATACTAGACAGACGTGACCCGTTATTGGTAAACGTTGACTGTAAAGGACCACTTTCGATGAATTTTCGTAACCATAATGATTAATACCAACTGTACAAATAATGAAATGCAAACAAAGCCATAACAAAACGTAGCCAAGCAATAAATTTTCATTCTGTCAAAGGCTTGCCTGACCTTATTGTAGAACAATCTTGTTTCGTAAATATTACTCAATCATTATGTTAAAACGCCTACTTTTATAAAAAAATTATAAAGTTAGGTACACTTGCTAACGTCGCTTTCTAACTTCAAATTTCTGATTTTTCTAATACATCTAAGGTATATCACAAAACTAAGATCAGAGTTTTCAAATCAGGGGAGAGTTTTTCATTGTAATATCAATGGCTATTGGAATTGAAGCTGTGAGTTTAATTGGGAGACTATCACCCTAGAATAAAAATTCTTGGCTCCGTCAACGAAAATATTGCAGCTGATTCATTAAATAATAATTCGTTTAAGCTTTAAATAATAAGCGTAAAAGCTGGATTGCCATTTGGGAAAATATAAAATGTTTTTTCTCCAGCGCAATGCTTCTCGGCAATGACAGTAATATTGCCATGGCAACCGCTATCGCACAAACAAAGTAAATAACAAACACTTAATCAAAATAATTGGAAAGGTTCAGACTGAGAGGGTATTTACTATTTCTTTCAAATGGACAATGGACAGTGATGTTTCTAACTATTCAGTGGTCGGGCGAATCGGGGAAGGCGCCCACGGGTTGGTTTTCAAGGCGAGACACTTGCAAACCGGTCGGGAGGTAGCGATGAAGAAAATCCTTATCAAGAACTTGGAAGACGGGATACCCGTGAATGTGATGAGAGAGATAAAAGCATTACAACTGCTTCGCTGTAAATATGTTAGTTCTAGAATCGTTATTGGTAAAATATTCTCCAATGCTCTCAATTCATTGGGCAATTTATTCTACCTCCGAATATAAGTCCTGTCAATTGCTGGAACCTTGTCTAATAACACGCGCGTGATGTCATATGAAAATAGAAAGTACCGATAGCACAAAAGGCGAAGGATAAATTTTATATTAATTAAGAAAGTACCGATAGCACAAAAGGCGAAGGATAAATTTTATATTAATTATTGAAATACATATTTATGAAAACTGCCCAAAAGGCGAAGGATAAATTTTATATTAATTATTGAAATACATATTTATGAAAACTGCCCAAACTATTGTTTCAATAATTTAGTAACTAAAATAAAAAATTAAAAGAAATATAATTCATTGCGTGGGACACCGCACTAATTTTGATAAAGGGCACCCTAACTAATTTTGATTCTGGAGCAGTCTAAGGAATTGTGCGTCATAAAATATTTCTCTCAATTTTAATTACAGCTTATTTGTTCACACAGCAGCACGTCAGATTAGCATAATAATGTTAAATTATCACAATTGATTTTCAACACTACCCTCTCAATGAGTTAAAGGGCTTAAAATCAAGTAAAGGTTTTTCTACAGATTTATATAGCCTCATATAATGTTGAAAGTACAAAAGCAATTGAAAGTTATTCATTTTCGGTATACACTCCCTCTAAACGATGCCGAATGATAAATTGTGAACAAAAAGAATGACAAAAAAACAAACGCATTTTTCCATTTTTTTATCATAGAGATCCATCAATCTCAAACATTATTGTTATTTGCGAAATTTTTACGTTAATTCTACTTTGATTATGTACGCAGATCATTAAACTCCACGACATGTTCCCACGGGGCATGAGCCTGGTCCTAGTATTGGAGTACATGTGTTCAGGTCTGTGGGAAATGCTACACCATAACCAGCAAGAGCTGACGCTGCCCAGGGTTAAGGCGTATGCCCAAATGCTTCTCAAAGGGACAAGATATATGCATGCGCACTATGTTATGCACAGGGTACACAGGTTTATTTCCTAATATTTATTTGTTTTATTTATATGAATTTATGGCCGTTTTCAATAAACTAAGGAGGCACCCAAATCTGTTGTTAAATATTTAGGAATCACCTAAGGTGAAAATGCACATCACTAGAAACCACCTAATGATATTAGTAACACGAGTTATGCGCTAGGTATTTGCGTATTATGACAGGTCACAAAAGATAAAAGAAAAAAATGTTTGTTTGGAATTAAAACTAATCTGTTTAGGCAAATCGTCAAGCATTTCCTATTAAAAAACAAGACATAGGTTACTGAAAACGGGTGTTAAAATTTTTCAACGTAAGTACTTTATTATACAATATATCTCCATATGAAATAAATTTCAATACATATCTCCATATGAAATAAAGTTGTAAATGATTTGTTTCTGTTTTAACTCTTCTTAAACTACGTCACGGATTTGATACGGATTTTATTAGGAAACTAGAAGGGTTATCGCCCATCCAAATGGGCCATTGAGCCAGAGGGCTAATTTCACATACACTATTACCATAAGTAAACATTTGATAGAATCTTTACCAGTTTATAAGTTGCTAGCTTTTGCCCGTGACTTCGCCCGCGTGGTCTAGTCTTAAGTCCAGAAATGAGAAAATTCCATAAAAACTTTTATCCACTAATATACCTCTTAGTAGACGAATTTAAAATATCGTCTTAGTAAGCACCTACGCCCTAAAAAGAACCCGCAAATTTCAAACTCCTTGCAGTTGTAGTAAAAAAGGTTCATACAAACTTTCATCATACACCATACACGTCTGTTTTAATACCAAGATAAGTCTAACACTATTTAAGACTAATATGAAATCACCAGAACCTCCTTATCAGGGAAAATATAGAAAATAATAATAAATTCAACATTCATCTGATAAAAATTGAATCTGCGACATTAACCATTTTTCCATTTTCAATGTGTTCAGGATGGCACTCGTTCGATTTTTTCGGGACAGTCCCGATTTCAATGATGTCCCGATTTTTGAAAACACTTGACAATCACTCCATACCCTTAGCTTTCCCCATACAGGTCCCGCCGCGCCCGGTATTCTGCATCCTATTAGTATTTTTTTACTTTTCCTATGACATGCTTTGAATTGAAGTCCGATTACTTCGGATGACCGTTCGAATGTCCCGAATTTTGTTTCTCAAAAAGTTGCAACCCTGAATGTGTTTATCAAGGCACTGCGAAACCAGAGTAAAATAGAGAATAGATCTGCTCCGCATCACAGTATATCTACGACGATCAGGCGAACCCGTTTTTATGAACAAATTAGGACTTTTTTTTAAATACACTTCAATTTAACTATTAGTCGTATGAGCCGTGACTGATCAATGTTTTTTTTTTAATGTTATTTTAATATGTTACAAATAAAGTATTTTCGAGTATCTACCTATCGCTTCTCATCTCGTATAAAGCAGACACGAACCGAAATTAACAGTGTAGGTAATAAGCTCTAATAGGTTTTAATGTGGTACACTTATTTTACAGGATTTGAAACCGGCCAACCTATTGATAAATCACGAAGGAATATTAAAAATAGCCGATCTTGGATTGGCGCGACTTTATTGGCCTGACGGCGGCAGACCATACTCACATCAAGTGGCGACAAGGTATTTCTGAAAATAGCAATAGTCCTATAATTGTCATTGGTTTGTTATACTGCAGTCATTTTAAGACATCTTCAGACGTTTCTTTTTCACAGACAATTTAGAATTTTAAAGGCCCTTAGCCACTAAACATCTCAGCTAAAGATTTAACAATCCGATATTACAGACATGGTTAAAAATCACTTTAGTTAAGTATGATTATGTAAACGGTTTCAGGTGGTACCGTGCGCCAGAACTGCTATACGGAGCAAGATACTACACCGAAAAGGTAGACCTTTGGGCAGTCGGTTGCATCATTGCTGAAATGATAACGAAGCAACCATTATTTTCGGTAAATATTCCTTTGCTTTATTAAAGTTTATAAAGATAAATGTGAAAAATCTAAATCATATGTTAAGGGTTTTAATTCCCTATAATTCGATTTTTTATTTTTTCGATTTCTTCTCCTAATTATAGTCAATAATTATAAGGATAATCGTAATGATTTTCGAGTAATTTTATAGTTTATAGACGCAATTAGTAATATTTTGTCTCTATCTAGGACAGCTTTTTCCCTTGATACCTAGCCTTATTTGAAAAAATCAAAGAGAGCTAGACTGCATATTAAAATATTTTAAACCCCTCGCAGGGTGAATCGGACATAGAACAGCTGGCAATTGTGCTGCAACATCTAGGCACTCCCACGCAGGAGTCGTGGCCTGGTCACGAGCAACTACCAGATTTCCATAAGATCACGTTCCCAGAGTCCACGCCCACGCCATGGAACGAATTACTACCTGGAGTGGAGCCTGACGCCATACACTTGGTCAAGTCCTTCATATGCTATAACGACAACAGGAGAATATCAGCGAAAGAGGTAATTTATCAAGAAAACAAATAATATTTCTTAGTGCAGAATTACGGTACACTCAATGAAGCAAGTAGCAAGCAACTTTTCCGAGAGCCAAACATAGGATTAAACTTGCTTCAAAAGGCACGTTATATCTTTGATCCCGTCTGTATCTAGTCGTTAACACCCATTATACCGCACAATATATATTTTTTTGCTTCAATTTAAACAAGAAATAGTTTAGACAATAGGCATTAAAGTTCGCTACGTCACAGTTTTGTAGAAAATGTACTAAAGCGTGACGTCATGCGACATTCGCAAAAATCGCAAAAAATACGTGTTCAATATTATCCAACAATCTACATCCTTATTATCACAATCGGTGACGAGCGCTAATTTCAAGGAAAGAAGACTTGAAGTCAATCAAAGATTGGTAATACAGTGAAGTGCTGATTATATGATTATACAGTCGCGAAATACAATTATTATTGTAATAATTTTACATTTTCAGTGTAATTTTTATGTTTATATGCTGACCATATCAAAACATTCAAACTTTGCTATTACCTTTATAAGGTAATAATTAAATGAAACAACCTTTAAACGGTTTCATCACATTTGTATTAAGTTTTAGACGTCCTAAGTTTCTTACCTTAGTCTTATGTGAACACGGAACCTCTAAAGGGTCCGAAATATCTAAAACTAAATACAATCGCAATGAAACCATATAAAAGTTGTTTCATTTATGGATAATGCACGTGAAAATATAAGAAATCAATAAGCAATAATTAAATTATATCAATAAGGATGTAATCGCATATTAATGAATTATTTTATTTGCAGGCGTTAAGACATCCTTGGTTTCAAAACAGACCTTCGCCGGCCAGCTTAGATGAGATGCCAAAGCCAGTAGCTACAAAATCTAAATGAAATAAATAAAAAACATAGCTATCATAAAATGCATTTTATTCATTTAAAATTACTTAAATATAATTAATTACATATAATTAATCAGTAATTACCAGTGGTCGGAATTAGGTAGAGCTATTCATGTACTTACACTGATTTCATACAGCGAAATAATAAAGTGGATATGACTCAAATCCCGAGATTAATTTTTAAGAGCAGAAAAAATCCCCTGGTTTTTTAAATAAAAAGTTATTTACTTTTACACAATTTAAACTTCTGCACGCACGACGTTGCCAAACTTACATCAATGAAAGAAAGAAATAAAGAAAGAAGAAATAAAGAAATCCCGGGAAGGTCCACATTAATATCAACATTTCGATGCAAGTACATAAATAACTCTACCTAATTCCGACCTCTGGTAATTACAGTAAGGACTTGTACTCTTTCATTTTATGTACATTTTGAGCCAAACAAGGACGAAAGTCTGAATAACGTTACATACATTTAAAAAAATAATAATGTTCCAATAGTATAATTTTTTATTATACCCCTGAAACATCATTGATATTTTACATAGAAAACGGTTAATTTAAACATTAAGCGAAATTTAATATTTTTCTATAGCTCTATCTTTTTTTAACGTATAGAAACATAGTCTATTAGAGAAAGAGGGCTTTATAGAATCTATGATCTGGGGACTTTTGGAACTCTTTATGATGCTTATAGAGTTTCGCAAAAGCGACATACCGTCGCACACCCACTATCTTTTTCGCTCCAGCAAAAACCAGTTTTGAACGATAGAGAAGGAAAGCACGACGGAAAAAGGCGATACTGTGCTGCCAAATGTAGTCCGATACTTATATGAATGGTTTTATGTTATTGGCCCTAAATAGTTTTCTCGAGCTCTCTTGTTCTAATATACTTCGTGTCAAAGCGATCAAAGAGGATAGAGTCACAGAAAAATACTGATGAATATTATTAAAACCTAAATAGATAAAATGAACCAGATCGAACGATATCCAGGCATCACTAGGCATAAAAATATAATACAAGACTCAAACAATTGACCCTAAAAGGAAATAACTATACATTAATATAGATCGAATGGTACAGTCAAAAGAAATGATTTAGTAAGTTCATTCAAATTTTATAATCCCTCATATGATTGATATGCTTAAATCTTTTTTTTGTTATTGAACATTAAATCTTTTTATAATAGTAATCATCAATTACCGTTGGCGATGACTGTACCAATTCTGCCTTTTCACTAAAAAGTAATACAATTTTACAAACGTAACACTTTCTACACAATAACCTTTTTCACATAATTTATCTATCTAACCGCACATTTTTGGAATAGCAAGCAACACTGGACTTACTACATCATAAAATATGATCTATTTTCGTAGTGACCGAAACCACAATAATAATTATAAGAGATCATATGGCAAACACCCTAACCCAAAATGTAATAGATTTTAAATGAATTAGTAAAATAATGCACACACAATGACAGGATAAATTAGCGCGCCTTACCCATATCTTAGACTGAAAAAATAGTCTGTGGTATTTTACACCTTATGGTTTAATTACAAATTTCATTCGTACTTTCTATCATCATTTCAATTGCTAGGGTGGTTTATATCTTATATAATAAGGAATTTGATTAGCGCCCCCTCCACTCCCCCCCTCTGGCCCAGAAGTACGCCCACATTTATTGTGTTTTACTATACAAACATATCTCTGGGTAGTACTAATATCGAAAGCTATAAATTCCAAGACGTTTTTAATATGAGGTAGGTAAGTAAAACACCTATTAGGTATTGTTAACGAAGAAATACCTAACATAGGTATTAATTTCGTTAATCTGTCTTTTACAGTTTATGAAAAATGAGGCTTTTATTCATATTAATTCTATCACGTCCCTACGAGTAGGAACTTAGAATCCTTGATTATTCGACAATTCAAGTTCTGAACGCTGCTATGGTAAAAAAAAAAAATAAAAAAACGAAGAGTTTGACTTTGGGCAATCTAATCTTAAATATTACAATAACAAGACATACAATTATTTATCACTAATACGTTTTCTGCTTATATAATTTTTCTAATAACGGAGAAAACTATCGCATATGGAGGTGCATCCAAGGAACAAGTCTTCCCCTTTTAAGCTACATCAATGATATTTCTTTACAGTTAAAGAGATAATAATACAACTAGTTATTTAGGAAATTAATTAGATTTCTAGCACAGCCATTGTTACTCCTAGTAGAACTTAAGTAACATTGGACTACATTATAACTATAATTTCTATATATATATTAATATATAACAATGAAAAATATTAAAACAGAGATGAATACATGGGAAAATAAACTTACGGATATATATTTGAAAAAACATTAGGAAAATTAAGAACGGTTTTAGGAAAATTTAATCTTATACGCTTTTTTAGATAGAAGATGGAAGTAACACGATAAATATCGTGTTAAACTTCAAAACACGATAAATATCGGCCAATGAGAATGATTCAATTATCGCGCCATAGAGTATACACTAATATCCACTCGTCTGACTCCTAGTGCATTGTTTTTACACCTTATCACTATAGAAACAAGACTCACTATAAATTAAAATCGTACGTACGGTCATCGTCGGAATTGATAGATCTGTTCTGCGCAAATGAAAATTCACCGTGTTTAGTTGGAAGTTACTTTAAATGCTTTAAAGAAAAAAACCGTTTAGTTAAATAATGAAAGTGTTTGTATGATTTTTTGTAAATCTTCGATGTATTTTTTTAATATAAGCTTAACTGCTTTGAATAAAGAAACAGTTTGTTTTAGGAATAGCTTTTGTTTTATTTCGAGTTTATATTAAATAATCATTGGAAAGAGTTCCATTGACAAGAACCTAACATTATAACTAAAAAAAAAATATTTACATAAATCTGATATAACATAATAGGAAGTCCATGTCATCAGAATCATTGAGCCCATATTATAAATTTTAGAATGCATTGAAAACGGTTTTTGTGCATTTATTATACATTATGCTACATCTACACGAATACCATATGGTAAAATTACGTCTAAAAATCAAATTAATGTGCGTTCAAAATAACTTTTAGGAAGAGTTGATAAAGTTTCTAACAATCTATTTACGAAAAAGTTATATGCTAATTCAACGGAGGATTTCTAGTCTGTTACAAACATCAGCACAATATTTAACTTTGTTTTGTTTTTAAAATATTATAATGATTGTGAATTGAAAATGCTATTGTATTACATAAGTAGACGTTTGACCGAGTCTTTACCAGTTTATAAGCTACTAGCTTTTGCCCACGACTTCACGTGCGTGGTCTAGTTTTAAGTCCAGAAACGAGAAAATTTCATAAAAACTTTTATCCCCTCATTTACCCCCTTAGAGATCGAATTTCGTAAAATCCCGTCTTAGTAAGCACCTACTTCAATGGTGCTCATTAGCACCTACGTCCTAAAAGTCCACCAACTTTCTACGCTCAGTATTTTCGGCTGTACGTTGTCTGTCAGTCAGTCAAAAACGCAAGAGTTTTATATATATAGATTAGTGTAATTTATAATTGGCTACTTGACTGTTTTCAGACAAGTATTTTAAATCTTTCATATTATCATACTGCCACCACCATTATAAGATTTATTTTTCTCCAAAAAGTGTTATTGGATAAAGAGAGAATATATTTTAATTAATTCATTCATTCATTTCAATAGTCCCGCGAAAACAAATAGCCACATGACATTTCGAGCCGTGACGTCACATTTCAGTAAACATGAATACTCGTTGCACTCGCAACAAAGATGTCAAACATTTAGTGTATTGAAATGTGGCGTCACACGATGATTTATTAAAATTTATTTAAATAAAAAAAAATACTACATAGTTACGGTTTAAATATAAGTTACAATTCCATTATAATAACTGTCAAGTAGCCAATTGCTCAAAAATCAAACATCATATTAAAGACTTCACTCGTTCCTGCCTTAGCTATTAAAAGATATTATGGATAACACGAAACAACTATTCTGCTTTTACAACCCGTCTAAGAAACTAAATAAATGAAGAATTAGTGCGAAATTTTATTTACAGATGATGATGCAAATTTTAGGAATATCTTTTGATTTCTAATGATGACTAAAGTAGATTTATTATATTGTTAGATTTTTCTGTCCGTAAATCGTTGTGAATTAAGTAAGGACAATTTTATTATTTACCTTTATAATTCTATAAGCATTTACTACATAATTATAAATAAATAAAGTATTATTATGGTCTAGTTACGTATCCATCCGGCGGTGTGCAGGTACTGTCGTACGGCTATATCCAAGTCAGCATCTGGAGCTGGAGGACGCCTCAATAATACTCCCTTCATAGTTACATACTGCGCCGGTGGGAGGCTCAACGCTGAGCAAAGCTACGACAATAATAACGACAGACTATTAACTTTTTTTCCATACCATTGTGTGGAAACATCTCTCGCTATCTGACTACGAGCAGAATGCATCCCGAAGTTTAAATTATATAAATAGTGTGTTCTTGAATTATCATATTATGGCGTGCCTTTGTTACATTATTTTAGATTGTTTATGATTTCATGGAAGAATTTTATGTTAGATTTCATTGTGTTTTCTTTATTTATCATATTGTTTAAGTCATAGGGTTTTTAACTATTAAACTCTGTATTGTACATACAGACGCACATTGGTCAGTCGTGTTAGAGGCTCTAGAGGATCCCCTTACATGTATAGCCCGTTGAGTTCCGTGGACCACACATTTGGAAAAACTAGTTTATTCATCATTATCATCATCAGCCCTTTTACGTCCCCACTGCGGGAGCTCAGGCCTTTCTTATAGATGGTTAAGGAGGATGGGCCAAGACCCTCCACGCTGGCCCAATGCCGATTGGAGGTTATTAACTACTGCAAATTCAGCCAGGACCAACTAGTACTAGTTTATTATTACTAACCTATAATTGATCAGACTATGTTTATATTATATTAATGATAGTAAGCTAGCTAACTAATATTTCTATCTTATTATGACTACTTAGACTTCCTGTCCTCGAAAAAAGTTAGTTGAAATGTAAGCGCATTACTTTAGAACAAATAGACTAAATTAGAAGATTTGTATAAAAAATAAGTGTCCGAAAATTCCATGGAGACATAAAATTTATTTTCCAATACTTTACAAAGTTCAGTATAGTAATAAATTACTTAATTTCTTTAGTGTACTTATTAATGAAAAAAGTGCATTTACAACTGGTAGTAAATGAACTTGTAAGGAAACGTCATGCTCTGGATGACACTAGGCCCTGTTGCTATGGACAAGTTTCTCCCCCGCACACTTCACCTCCTTTAATATATATTTTCATTTTCTGTGTAGGGTTTAGTTTCGTAAATTATGCCCGTTTTCACTAAACTTGGGAGTCGCCTAAATCTGACATTTAAATATTTGGGCATTGTCAAATGTAAAAATGCGTTTCACCAATGACAAGGAGTCACACACCTTTTTATTATAAAAATTATAAAATAATAATAAGTCACATTAATAAATCAGCTTTAAGTCTAATGTAATTAAACTTAAACATGTTACGCAGTGATTCCCTAAGTGGTCCCCTGGGGTCCACGAGGGATTCAACGGGGGTCTACGTTGTCGTGAAATAAAAATAGTTCGCCAATTTCCATCGTTAGATCTTCACATTTTGGACGAATTTTAGGAATATGGTAAAAATGTAGCAGCAGGGGGGTCCACCGAAACCAGTAAATTTATTAAAATGGTCTACGAGAATAAATCGTTTGGGAACCTCTGTGTTAAGATCGTTTGTAGCTATTGCGACATAAACAAAGTGATTATTATTATAAATAAACAAACAAATCACCTGTATCTCGTTATTGGTTAGCAGATGCCTCGAGCATGCGCCGCTGCATGAGCTCTTTCTGGAGCAACCACAAGCGGTGCTTCCGTCCCGTGTGCACTTTGGGCTGGTTGAACTTGAGCCGTCTTCTCCGTCTCTGTACAAACAAAATACACATTCAACTATAATGGACGACGAGAAAACCAAAAACCCACGCTTAAAAACGAGTGACTTAGATAGAACATTGTTTAATGTACACACAAAACAAAATTAGCACTATATTAACACTTATATAGCGAAAACAGGAGATGTACAATTGGCGCCTTCATCACTAATAGTGATCTCTCCCAGGCAAACTTGGAATGGTATTAAATATAAAAGGCCTATTATCATATAAACTATAATACATATATAAACATATACTATCAATATAAATACTTTCATGGACAAGTAGTGCTCTCTGACATGTTTCCTAAATCAATTAATAGAATTAGAGCGCCTTAACCCATTTATACCCCTTCATTCAAAAATAATACCCCTCTATTATCAACATCATTACCAGCCTTTTTTAACTCCCCACTACAGGAGCTCAGGGTTGCGACCGCCTAACTCATGAACATAGCCGTAGTCGTAGCTATAACCTACGCTTTATAGGTTTTACACATGAATCTGTTGATATTGTTTTAAAATTAATCATTTTTTTATTATTTACATATTTAATCAATGCTTTTAGTTGTTTTTGTTTGCTGAATTATTCAAAATCAAACAATCAAAATCAAAATGTCGAATTGATACAAACAATTTTCAATTTTCTTTAAATTTTCTTTTCGAAATATAATAATATTTCGAAAAGAAAAACAAACCAAAATTTTTGATAAAATATATAAATTAAAAAAAAAACAATTAATTTTAATTAGTATATAAACAGATTCATAAGAAATATCGATAAAACGTAGGTTATAGCTACGACTACGGCTACGTCCATGAGTTAGGCGGTCGCGCCCCAGATCTTCCTTATGGATCAAAATCAAAACATTTATTTGCTTAAATATTATGTCAGTACAGTTCTTACATCGATTGCATGCTCAACAATATTTTTGCTTTGTATAGTAGGCGCGCAAATATTATAATTCGACAGTCATATTATTTATACAAAAATATAAAAAAATCATATAATTTAAATTATATTACAAATGTCCGTTATATTATACGCAGTCAGTCAGTCCAGATACAAAATAAATTCTATAATGTCATATACATACAAAATCTTGTCAATATAAATTAAAATTCCAAAATGGAATTTGAAAATCCAGATGGTAAAGGAGAATGGACCATGACTCTGGCTCAATGCGGATTGGAGGGTAGTAACGAATGCAATATGCAGTCAGGGCCAACGGCTTAGCGTGCCTTCCAAAGCACGGAGTAGCTGGAGATAATATTTTTGGTCACCCATCCTGTAACCGACCCTTATGAAAATTGCTTGACACTTATGAATTTTAGTATGTTTGAGTTAATTGGTCTTCTATTCTCGCTAAAACCATGTCAAGTTTCACCAGTAACTAACTAAATTACGATTCTTAAAAAAGAAAAAGCTTACAACTAAAAAAAGTTTTTAAGTCTAGAGGTCCCGAGAATTGCCGTGACTTTGAGTGTCAACTGTATCCGGTTCCGGGACTTTGGGGTATTGTCAGGTATTTACAAACCCTAATTCTTATAATAGAGCATTTTCCGAGTGAAACATAGAAGTTAATGAACTTCTTCGAAACCGAATAAAGGAATGGTAGTGAGCATATATGGATAAAGACTTAAAAAAAAAGGTTATAAATTTTACCCGTACATGTGTAATATAGTTAGAATTGCACAAAAAGGCCTACCTTCTTCTTAACTGCTGCGTGCTGTTCTGCGTTATTTCTTTTGTCTGATTGGTGTCCAGGCACCCACTGCTGCCCTGGCGAAATAATCGTTATACGAGATCAAAGCCAAAACCACAAGACATCTAATGACACATTATAACACCCACAGTCAAACCACTACACTAAGTCACTATTTGTTTTCATCACAAAACATAAAAAATTAATATATTAATTAATACAAACATAAAATTATTTAAATCAACGCCATCTATTGACAATCAAAATGAATGTTACCGTTGAGTTCTAAGATACAAGATCTTGTATGTACCGCCAAAGATATATGAATAAACTGGTACACGGTAGTTAATTTCAGTCATTCCCAGATTAACATAATTTATAAAAATATTCAAATATACAACATTGCACCTACGCTATGACGTATCTGATTTGCAGTCGCTTTTTTAAATGAATTATTTCGTATTTCAAATATAATTTACCGTAACCAAACGATAAACTAATTAGAACTTCACTTCACTTGTTTACCACCTCAGAGTACGTGAGGCTGGTGGATTTTCTAAGTATTTTTCGTTGAGAACAATACATAAGATATTCTTGTATAGTTGGCCTTAAAGTCAAAAAGTCTAACGAAGAGGTTGCCAATAATAAGATTTGTCTCGCAACACTGTCACAACGAATATAAATAAACTATCTCGTAAATCCTGTTAATTATTGAGATATTTCTACTGGTGTTAAGTTCTAAGTGAATATATTATATGAAGACAATTCCACCACTTCTAATAATCCGCCATGCAACAGAAATATCACGCGAAGCGTAAGCATGAACACGTGTTATGCCATGCACCAAGAAAATGATAAACCAATTTTAAATTTAGGTTCGAAATAAAAAATTAAATTAAAAAGTTAAGGATCGGAGTAGGTAGATTGAGTTGAGGTCATTGATCTGACGAACACATTAATATGGACATTCCTTCATAATTAATTAATTATAATGTTTTTTTTTGTGGGACTTAGGAAGAAAACGTGAAAGAAAAATTAAATAAAAGCTTCAAAAAAAATTTCTATTTTCAAAACAAAATGTGATCCAATAGCAATAGGTTAAAATGGTAGTAGGGTAAGTAAACTTTATTAGTTCAGCTACCTTGCTTTTAAATTGAGTAGCAATAACACTCTTAAATAAATAAATTGGGTAACAACCGGTAATACTTTCAAGAAACATGTATTATCCATGGTATCTTATTATGGGCGTTTATGATAGGCGTACCAAAAGTCAATCTACACGCTCCGATCACTTTTAATTAGTTATGAATAATGTTTTGTGTATGTTACAAAAACATTGTCTTTAATTCGATAAGTAACAAAATACTCTTTAATCTGTAACGAATCAGCGGGTTTTTTGCCGCAGAAAAATCAATTAAGTCAGTTTCGTCTCACTGAAGATAATGTACTAAGCATGTTTACGTAAAATAACAGAATACATAAAAAAAAAGATAAAACAAAAAGGGTAAATGAATGATGTTTGCTGTGTGTAACGCCAGTAAGTTATCTATCAATCAATTAGCATTAATTCTCATTTATATACAGGAAAAAATTGTAATCAGTGTAGAATTTTTTCCTATGGTTTGATATCATTAAGATGACTTTTTAAATTCATATTAACTTACCAGTAGTGTACAAACTGTAGGTATATAATATACCTTTTTTAATATCAATATACCGTATCGGCCTGCACGTACAATATCATAAGTAGCAATGTGTTTATAGACATCTTTTTAAATTTTTATCTGTTGTTATGTTACAGAGTCAAAAAAGGAAAAAAAGAATGCGAACGATTCACCATAAAAAAAAATATAAAATTTTGTGTACTGACTACAAATGTTGCCTGTATCAATAGAACAAATGTTATATTATTATTGGCGTTACACACAGCAACGGCGAGCTAAAAGCGCAAAGTACCACGAATCGGGGTCTCACGTCGAGATGATGCGGCTGGGCGTTAGGGTGCTTCCTATGAGCCGCGTGCTGCTCATAATGTGCACACTCTTCCAGCCGCGTAACACCGGCCAAACGGTACCGGTGCAACTCAGCCAGGCGTACCCTTAGTTCGCGTTCACGCCACAGGCCGGCGACCACGGCCGCCTGTTCTGATCTACCGTAGAACTGTGCCGTCCACCGGAGACGCTCAGTGAATTCTCTACGGATGATTGACGGATATAAGGTGATGATACCTATTTTAATGTCGACAGCATGTCAGGTTGTACGAATTTTGTTAAATTGAATCAATTGGAGAAATTTGATTTGTTTGGAATTGTCGGTGAACTTGAACTTGACGTGCAGCCGTGTGTATATTACACAAACAATAAAAATATAATTTACTTGTTTTGATTGATTAAAAATTTGTGACTAAAATTGTAAAACACTATCTTCAAAGGAAACATTCTTAATTATAAAATTGATAGAGAGACATTTTTCAAAGTAGACTAAAGGTCAGGTGCACAAACGCCCATTAAGGTTTAATGAAGCCTTTAAGCTCTAATAAGTGTCAAATTTGTATCGGTAATGTTGCTTTCAACTAATGTCGATTTTATGGACGTTTGTAAAACTAATTGTATGAAGCATAATGATATCATAATTATTATATATATATATAAATATGTTAATTAAATACGGTTATTTTTTAAGTACATACGGCCGCACGACACACTACACACCACCACCATAAGCAGACCTCTGTTAGTGGGGAAGTTCTATAGGTAGCGCAGTTGGTTCGAAGTCCACAATGTATAATTTGACATGCAGCCGTATGTACATCTAAACAATATATCATATCTGTGCAGTTACATTTTAAAAAGTTCATAACCTGAAATCGTCTCTAAAAACACATTAATATTGGACACACATATTAGAGAGCAAGCCGGGTGTGTAGGCAACTTTAATTTTTCCTGAGTTTTCTGAGCAAAACAGAAGATTACGTTAATTCATAATTCGCAATGCAAACTTTAAACAAATTAAGTCAAACTTTGGTACACAATCAACAATTATTTGATAAATATTTTCATTTTTTTTACTTAATTTTTTAACTACACATATTAAATAAGTACTTAAAAAATTTATGTTATACAATTAATTATTGAAGCATCAGCATTAATGCAAAAATTCTTAATTATTTAAACTTATTATTAACATTTTTTACAATACTTACTTTTTCTCTTTTGCAAGTTTTCCTAGTGTTCTCTGTTTGTTTCTTTGGTTATTGAAGAACACTGACACCAGTTGGAAGTCTCTTACAAGCCTTTTTCTTCTAGTCCTTTCTCGCAATCGACGCACATATATGTCGACTTGAGACAGCTTTAGTGCTGTAAAAAACATTAAACACATGTTAAAATTGCAAATTGTATAGAGAAGAATCTTAATAAATATTAAAACAAAAATACTGTACACATGTCCTTTATAATGTAACCAAACTTTTTTTAATATATGTTCCTGTTATATAAGAAAATGTTATATATTTCAATATTATTTATTCAATTAATCACAATAAACTTGATAATAAATACACTATAAAAAGTTTTAATATCAAAATATCAGTTAGCTATAATATAGTTAATCAGCTCATGGTTTAAAAGACATGAATTTATTATCAATCATAGAAAAATTTCACCAAAATCAATATCTCGCAATTCACTTTGGGATGGCCCTGACATTAACAACAAATCATCTAACTGATGTTGATACTAATGCTGCTAATACTCACCAACATCTAATTCATCATCTTCAGAACTCAGGGATAATGTAGACACTAACTGTTCTGCTTCATGGTCATGTTCCTGCACACATTACGAAATTCATTGATCTATCAACTTTTATTATTAAATACAAAAGTAACTATACCTATCTGTTATGGTTTCCTAAAATTTTTATTGAAAATGATCTACAATTGTTGGGTGTAATTGTAAATCATTTTTTTATTAAACTACTATTTGAATTTCGATTCTATATATTTGAGATTCTGGCAAAAAAATAATAATGGCATGTCAATTTAAAAAAATATGTGAAATAAGTTCAGCAGAAGATATATAGATTTTGCATTGAAATCAGCTATTTTCCTGCAATTTTGCTTGCATTAAATACAGCCAATATTACTCACCCAAAAGAGACACAAATAAAAAATCTTGCTATTTTGCTGACATATTACAAAAAAAAATACCTTGTTCTAATGCTGCAAATTCTAACTCAAAAGAATGTTTTATTTCAATTTAAAAACATAGCATTACCCTTTCAAAATCATCTCTATTTGGCATATAACTAAGCTGAGCAGCTTCTTCTGAAGTAACTGCAAGATGTGGAAGTCTAGACACCGCATTCGGACCTAACGGCCCGTCATCTTTATCCGCGCAATGCAATGATGGGCGTGAAGTACTTTCTACACTGCCCCATGTTGCTCGGCCAATGCTACCTTCTAAATACCTTGTAATATACTCATCCTTTGCCTCTGAAATTAAATAATTCATTATGTTAAAAAAAAATGTCATTACAAAATCTCACTTCAGTGTTATTAGAATCACTAATCTTATTGCATGTTTAGTACTGCCACTAATTTTTGATGTTAAATAACAACTCAAAAACTTATAATTGAGTTGACAAACAATAACATTTACATTTATTACCTTCAGGAGTTCGTGTTTCTATGTGTTTTGCTATATCTTCCCAATTACCAAAGCCAAACTGCTCAATAGCATCTAATAACCGCACTTCTTCGTTAGCTGACCAGTTGCTGCGTCCCAGAAATATACCAAATGCTCCAGAGTCCTAAATCAATGGATAATGAAATGTAGATATTTTAAATTATTGTTGCGATTTTGCAGACATAACATTATTTTATAGTTACCATGTATTGATAAGAGTGATCATTTTTGTGTGATCCAATTTCGGCACCTAATGAAAAACACTGAAAAAAAACCATCATCAATATACATATTTGAATTTTTGAACTATTTTATCATTCAAATTTTGCGCCAATAGTACCAATAAACAAAAATGGCATCGATGCCACTTTACCTGCAAACAAATATCAAAATCAGTACACTCTGCACACCTCACGCAGATACCATTTATTTCCTCTTGGCAATAAGTACAATTATATTTAGCATATAAATCTGAAAACGACATGATTACGGAAACTTTTCAATATAAAAAAAAATCCGATCGTTGGCAACCGTCGAAGTATTACTCACCGGCCATCTTTGTCTATCATAGACAATATAGTACAAAGAGTAAAGTCATAGCCACAGGTCAATAAGAGAACTAGTGCACTTATTGAAAATGTTTCCTGCTACAACATATCATAAACAAAATAATCATCATCATCATCATCATTAGCCGGAAGACGTCCACTGCTGAACATAGGCCTCCCCCTTTGAATGCCACGACGGACGACATTGCGCCAGCTGCATCCAGCGGCCGCCCGCGACTCGGACGATGTCGCCCGTCCATCGGGGGTCGAAACAAATAATATCAGAAAGAAAATACTTACAATTGTCATTATAAGAAACAACATTTGATATCTCGCAATCTTAGTTTCAAAGTAATCTTGTAATGGAGTAAATGTTTTATATATTAAAATATCACATCACTTGACGTTAGTAAATTTCTTGGTCAATATTGGACATGAGTTTTTGCAAGTAAGTCTAGAAATAGTTTTGGATGCGCAATAAGCAAGTATTTAAAAAATCACCTCACTAGATGGTGACTCTAACAAAATTTCTCACTATGTAACGTTAGTATAATGGGAAACAAATTATTATGAAGCGAATCGATAATAAAGATAGCACATATTAAAAATAAAAGCGTTCTTCACAGCGCAAAACATTATTAAAGTATTATTATTATGCAGATTATAAAAAAACATAAATTTTTATTTACTACGCAACGTTCCAAAAAACAGTTAAGTTCTCTATATTTTTTTCTTAAAAAGAGAATCATGGTGACATATCATTTTATAATTGATAATAAAAATATAATCGGTAATATTTTATCGAATTTGTTGTTAGCGTCAATATTTATGATCCGATGACATGTGTCAAAAGGACCTCTTTTTTTAAGGCTATAGAATTTCCTTTTTAGAATAAAATGTTAAAATGCCGCATATACGTAATGCCAGTAATGTATATCAGCATGCCGTTTATATCTAATTTTGTCACTATATTCCCATAACCATTTCATAAACGATGTCAAATTTTGATATTGATATTGAAATCATTTTCTCATTAATTGAAAATCATTTTCAGTATCGATATCAAGAAATTATTGATGATGATGAAGACGACTATTTGATATATCAAAACTGAAAATGTAGATATGATATTCGCTTCATCTCCTTTGCTCCTCGGACCTTTGCTTATATTAGAAAGAGAAGGGGCGACTGTCGTGTCTTAGCTACTTATTTAACACGCTTAGATAGATCTTACAGCCATGAAATTAAAGATTTTTTATAACTTATTTCGGTTTTCAGATACGTTTTGTAATATTGAATTCATGCCTGCTGCCTAATTCAATTGAATAAAGTTAAAACTTTCGTTAATTGCGTGCTTAATTAACTAATTTTATGGATTTACAAAAACAGAAATAATCAAAAGTCAATCGTAAAGGGTGACAAATCGATTTTCAGAATCATTCATTTCTGCATAACAATTAAAAATAGTTTTTATAATAAAAAATTGATTTAAAAATAAACAGATCGATCGCCATCCCTAGAATCTATCTGTCAACTGTCAAGTTTAGAGTTGAAGCTTAGTTGGAAAATATTCAATTTATAGTGGTGTATTTTGATATTTAGCTAACCAAATAACAATAACTAAGAAAATATTCACGAGACAAGAGATTATTTTACTGATTGAAATAATAGGAAAGTAATAATTACCTTTACTACTTAATGTTTTGATTTTTACTCTAATGAATATTCATACGTGATAGTAGTTCAGCATCTTGGATCGTTTGCTTTAACTATGAAATCCAGCAAACGAAGATTACAAGCGCTCACAGAAGGAAGTGATGGAATACCCAATTACCTTAAAATGGAAGATTCTGAAACATCAATTCCTCCAGTGTTTAGGTCGAGACTACATGAACTGTTTTCTCAAATTGAAAAAGAATTTGACCTTCTATATACTGAAAACTTAAACCGTAAGTAAATAATTACACTGTAAATCATAACTATCTCGCTTTAGTCCGTGTATCATTTGAGAATGTAAAATTATATTTACTTAACTAATATATTTTTCTTTATATAATTTATTAGTTCAAGAGAAAATAGACATTCTGAGCGAAAAATTGGAAAGAGAGAGTTATGTGGGCGACAGACAGAACTTAGATTACATTGAGTTTGAAACTTCAGGAAAAAATTCGAAGGTTAAATGTAAGTGGTTTCCATAAGTTATTTGAGTATCTCGGTGATAAATCATAACCATCTTTATAAAACCTCTTTGTTTAGGATAAATTGAGTTGTTATAAATACTTGCCAATATTGTAAAATCGAAGGCAAATAATTATTATAGATAGTCTACTACAATATATTAGTTTAATTAACATTTCCTTTGGGTATATTTTCTATAAAATGAAGTATTTATTCTTTAAATTTCACTTAGTGTTTTATTTTCCAGTGTCTCAAAGTAACTCTCAAAAAGTAAAGGCTAGTCACAAATTAAGAGTCCAAACAAGCAAGATAGTGTCTAGTTTTAAGGCACCAACATACAATTGTCAGCTAGTCAGAGAGTTCACAGGACACAAGGATGGTATATGGGATGTTTCATCAGCTCGACCGGGACAGGCACTTATTGGCACTGCATCAGCTGGTATGATATTATATTGTAGAATGTTATGTTTTTTATGAACTCAGATATTATTAAAACTGGAATTATAATAATATCAAGAACTTTAATGATTAATTAACTATGTTGAAAATTTAGTTCAAGGAATGTAATTACTGAAAATATATTGAGCAAAAATCATATTGATTAATAAATATTACATTGAATCCTTGATGTGGTTTATTAGCAGAGTTTACACAGCGTCAGAATAAACAGAACAAAAGAAAAGATTATTATGGCTAAATGACAGTGTCGAAATTATTTATGGAACTAGGTATAAAAACCTCTGTTATTCCTAGGCTCTAACACTCCTCCTTAATTTTGATTCAGCATATACCATGCATACTCACTGTCATTCAATCACACTCTTAAACCCATTTGACTTGCACACCAGTCAAACTTTCCTTTTGCTAGGGGTTTGGTCAATGCATCAGCAACCATCCGATTGGTTTCAACATATTTAACCACTATTTGGTTATTCTCAACAGCTTCTCTAATTTAGTGGCAGCGAATATCGATATGTTTCGTTCGCTGATGATGCTCTGGGTTTTGTGCAATTGCTATAGCAGATTGGCTATCACTAAATATTGTGATACACTTTTCCTCTTTGCACATAATCTCAGCTATAAATCTCTTTAAGAATATTGCCTCTCTTGCAGACTCTGATAAGGCAACATATTCTGCTTCTGCAGTCGACAAAGCTATGGTGCGTTGTTTGACACTCTGCCAGCAAATAGCTCCTCCTTGAGATGTAAAAACAAAACCCGTCCAAGATTTCCTGTCTAAATCGCCACCATGACTTGCATCAGCATAGCCTTGAAGACTATTAGTCACATCACGATTCCTTGTGTAGTGAATTCCGAAACTCTTTGTGCCCTTCAAGTACCTCAACACCCTTTTAGCAGCTGACCAATGTTCCTCGGCGTAGCAGGTGTTAAACTGACTCAGGGAACTAACTACATTTGTAATATCTGGTCTGGTACAAACCGCCAGGTACATCAATGACCCAATAAGATTCTGATAAGGAATTCTCTCATCTGGCTTGTCCTCTGACTTCCTTAAATGAGTTCCAGGTACTGCAGGTGTTGCAGCCACTTTGCAATCTTCCATACCAAACGTCTTGAAGAGCTTCTCTGTATATTTTTCTTGATCAATTTTAATATGATCCTTATTATTGGTAATTCTCATTCCCAAAACAATATGTGCTGGTCCAAGATCTTTCATTTCGAATTTCGAGGTAAGCTCCCGTTTTACCTTTTGATGCTCCTCCTTGTTATTCCAAAATATCAGCATGTCATCTACGTAAACAGCTAGTATTATGATTCTATTCTCATTGAATCTTGTATAAACGCAAGGTTCATTTTTAGACTGTATAAATTGAAGTTGGTTCAATTCACTATCTAGTTTCTTATTCCATGCACGAGGAGCTTGCTTAAGTCCATACAATGACCGATTTAATTTACATACGTATCCAGCTTTGTCTTTAACTTCAAAGCCCTCAGGTTGTTTCATGTAGACCGTTTCTCTTAAATCTCCATTCAAGAAAGCGGTCTTGACGTCCATTTGGTCAACCTGTAAATTCATCTCACTGGCTAAAGCTAGCAAAGTCCTCAACGAGCTGTTCCTGACCACCAGTGCAAACGTATCCTCATAGTCAAAACCTCTTCTTTGACTGAAGCCACGTGCAACTAGTCGAGCTTTATATCTCACATTATTTCCTCCCTCTTCTTTGATTCTAAATAACCATTTAGAATCAACTATGTTGCACTTTGCCGGTGGTTTCACTAAGGTCCATGTATTATTTTTCTTTAATGCATGCAATTCTTCTTGAATTGCCTTTTTCCATTTATCCCCATCTCTCCGAGACAAAGCTTCCTGAACCGATGTTGGATCCGATTCAGTCCCGGTTGTATGATAAAGGATGTAGTCGGGAAACTCTCTGGCTCTCCTTTCCCTTAATGGATATCTCCTTTCAGCCGTAGACGCTTCTATTTCGTCTTCATCAGCTGAAAAATAATTTCAACATTCGATTCAGTCAGTTGTTGACCAAAATCTTCTCCAGGCATATCCTCTAGCTCCTCCTGATTAAATTCAACAGGTGCTTCATTAGCTGAGGCTCCAATTTGCTCTACATTACTCCCAGTAGTACGAACTTCCTCAATTATTTGATGTTCCTCTAAAAAATCTGAATGTGCATTCGTCGTAGAAGGATCTTCTTGTTGATACATTTGGTTTTCAAAAAATACAACATCTCTCGCTTTAAACACTACACCAGACTTAGGATCTATCAATCTATATGCTTTGGCATTATCCCAAAATCCAACATAGACTAATTCCCTGCTCTTGGCATCAAACTTCGTTCGTTTCTGGTCAGGAATGTGCATAAAAGCTTTGCATCCAAAAACTTTTATATTTTCAAGGTTACTCTTTCTCCCTGTCCAGGCTTCCTCTGGCGTTTTATTTTTAAGAGCAATAGTCAGTTACCGATTTTTCAAGTACACTGCATGATGTACAGCTTCCGCCCAAAATGATTTAGGTAGACCTTGAATCATCGCTCTACTTTTCTCACATATTGTGCGGTTTGCTCGTTCAGCAACACAATTTTGTTCTGGGGTATACTCAATCGTGAGTTGGTGTTGAATTCCATTTCTCTTCAAAAATTCATCCATCCTTCTATTAACAAATTCTGTGCCATTATCCGTTCTTAGTGCCTTTATCTTCTTATTAGTTTGCGTTTCAGCTAGTGCCTTAAACTCTTGAAATTTTTCAAACACCTCATCTTTATGTTTTAAAAAGTAGACAAAAGTTTTTCGAGTAAAATCGTCGATAAAGGTAAGAAAGTAACGGCATTTACCAAAAGAAGGAGCATTAATGGGACCACACACATCCGAGTGTATGAGACCAAGTACCTCCGTAGCTCTCATACCACGTGTACTCTTTTACGGAAATGGTTGTTTTGTTTGTTTTCCCTTCAAGCAAGATACACATTCGAGTTTAGAATTTGTGTTAGGAAAACTTACCCCTGTTGCTAATTTATTTCTAAGTAGTAGTAGATTACGTTTACCAAGATGACCCATTCTCCGATGCCACAGGTCTATCAGTGAATCCTTTTCAGTCGCTGATGCAAGAGCTGATCCCTGTAAACAGCACTGTTTTAATTTATATACGCCTCTTTCTACTACACCTTTCAGAAATACTCGACCTGAAATCACACATTCATTACTCTTAAAAATCTCACACCTTTCGTTTCCAAATACTGCTATGTAACCTTTTTTCGCAATAGTACTTACGCTCAATAAGTTAGTTGATAACTTAGGAACATACATAGCATTAGTAACTGACATTCCTCCTAATGAATTGCATACTACCGTACCTTCTCCTTCTCCATACACTTTTGTATTGTTAGCACAAGTCACTGTTATAGGGTCTATACTCTTATAGTCCTTATACCACTCTCTCTTGTTAGTCATATGTGACGACGCTCCTGAATCGAGAACCCAATCCTCGTTTCCGGAATCTCCAGCTGTAGCTAGTGCTAAAGTGTGTAACACTTCCTTTTGCTTCTTTGGATTGTTAGGACATTCGATCGCTTTATGTGCAGCACCACAAATAAAACATTGAAGCTTCTTAGCTTTTGGCTTCTTCTTGCCTTTTTGTTTTGATAAAAGTGCAGAAGTCACAGAAATATTCATGTCTCGTTCTTTGGAAGTAGAAGCGGCAAACGTATCTTCCATTTGAAAAAGCTTGGTCTTCACATAGTCGGTAGTAAGCTGAATGTTACTGTTCTCTATAGCTAATCTCATTGGTTGAAATTCTTGTGTAAGACCTTGAAGAATCAAAGCAGCTAATAGCTCATCATCGATCTCTTTTCCAAGATCTGACAGCTCCTGAGACGTTGTCATTACTGCAGTGACATATTCTCGAACAGTTGAAAAACGCTCTAGTTTGTAACCTACTAGTCTTGATAGCAGCCTGCAGCGATTATTTAGGCCCTTATCCTCAAAAGCATCTCTTAATGATTCCCATGTTTGTTTAGCTGTCGAGGCCTTTTTGACATGAATTAAACAATGAGGCTTTATCATCAAGCAAATCTTGGCCCTAGTCCGCTGATCTCTCTTTGTACCTTGTACGTCACTTATGGCTGGAGTCTCTCTCGTATACTCCCATAAGTCTGCATCGATTAGGTACATTTCCATTTGGAACTTCCACGTAGAATAGTTTGAATTACCGTCAAGCTTCTCTATAACGGGTGTACTACTCATAGTTCCAAAATACGAATCACTCTTATAACTCGAATCACCTCTATCAGCGACTGTACTCATACTATCGCTATTCTCTCTAGACATTCTTCAGCGTGGTGGATTTTTACGCCCATAACCCTGATGTGGTTTATTAGCAGAGTTTACACAGCGTCAGAATAAACAGAACAAAAGAAAAGATTATTATGGCTAAATGACAGTGTCGAAATTATTTATGGAACTAGGTATAAAAACCTCTGTTATTCCTAGGCTCTAACAATCCTTCTACAGATTGAGTATGTCAACAATCCACCTATACAGGTGGATTGTTGAACTATAAAAAAATATGTCTAACCTAAAGTCTTGTCTTTATTATGCTTATTGAGCATATGCACCATGCCATACCAGTGAAATTACACTCAATGGGAACTCACTAATTTTTATGCAAGAAAGCAGTACCAATCTTTTTAAAGGACTTTGGGCTTCCTGGAGGTGCTAGGGTGGCATCTTTCATGCAAAATAGGCACTAGGTGTTGAGTTGCAGAAAAGCCCACCATATAACATAACATAACACAGTTCCAATTTTTGATCGAAAACCTGTTATTATTATAATATAAAAACAATTTTTTTTTTCATTTTAAAATTGACACTATTAACTATATTTTGTAAACTTTAATATTGATTAAGTTACACAGAATTAGTTGTTATGTGGCAACAGCCATTACTATTCATATCATTTCTTTCTAAAATGTTTTAATTCGTACTCAAAATACTTAAAAAATTTCATACTTATTATAATATCAGACTGATTATTCTCTTTTTCAGACCACACAGCCTGTGTATGGAGTGTGGATTGGGGCAAGTGCCTTCTGCAATATACTGGTCATCAAGGATCTGTGAATTCAATCCGTTTTCACCCATCTCGAGATATTGCTCTCACCAGTAGTGGTGATAACAGTGCCCATGTTTGGCAGGCTGCTGTTAACTGGGATTTACCTGTATGTTCAATATATAAATAAAATCTTTTTCTTACTGCAGAATTTGCAAATGCAGTGTATTCTTGCTAATCATTAATTGATACATTGCACAATGTAATATGTGTAATGGATTAAAACTTACTGCATATAATAATTAAAAAAGACTAAAGTAAGCACTGGATTTAATAATGTTTGCCTTCCAAAGCAAATCAACAGTGACAGAAAGAGAAAATTCAAGTTGAGACACATTGGCTTATTTTGGTCAAATAATGGTTTAAACCTGGTACTAAATTTGGTCCTTGTTTTATCATAGGATGACACAGGATAGGTCAGAGAAGGATTTTATAACAGAGAACAGAACTATGTTAGACATAGACAGAAAATAATCAGATACTTCTGTTGCTGATGCAATAGGGATGATGACTAATTTTTGTTTGTTTGTCCGTCAGGTAGAGTGTTAAAAAATATTAAACACGTATTTTTTTCGTAATCATAAAATAACGGCGTTACATTGAGTTCAAAATTTCTCATGACGTCACATTAGAGTATGTTTTCTACTCAACTGTGACATAACGAGCCCCCACTCCTCAACTTTAATGCCTGTTATCTAAGCTATTTCTTGTTAAATTGAAGTAAAAAAAATACGTATCTAATATTTTTCTATAATCTGACTGACGGACTAAATAGAATTGCATTTTTTTTACCCAGTCATCATCCCTATTGTATCAAATCAAAATTATTTATTCAGTCTAGGCTGTTACAAGCACTTGTGAAAGTCGAGAGCTACGCCATCGACGTACTTTCAGCGTACGTACGACGAACTTTAAATAAATGTACTTTCAGCGTGGACAGTCTTCTGAAGAAGAATTGGAAGGTGGTGGCGAGGAGAGCTTAGGCGAAGGTGGTGAACGACCAGAAGTGTTACGTACACCTCTGACTGAACTACTGGGACATCAGGGCGTAGTCGTGGCAGCCGACTGGCTCACCGGAGGTGATCATGTCATCACCGCATCTTGGGATAGAACCGCTAATTTGTATGATGTTGAGACTGGTGACTGTCTGCAGGTTCTCACAGGTTAGCTTATATTCATATCACTGAATCTATAAATTAGTAAAATCATTTTAGATACTATATCTCAACAATGGCGTGATCGTTTTATATCTTAATATAATTAATATTTAATATTTATTTTAAAAAATGAAGAGGTCAATATTGGGATTTTTCTTTTTGCGTGATAACGTTTTGCCCAAATCTGTTGGAAAGAATGCTACTTTAACTTTATTATTAATAAACATTAATAAATTTAATTTTTTCAAAATTTTACCTCTGTGCCTTCAACTTGACCTCTCAGAGATTAGCTGCTTTATTTATCCAGTTTCCTCAGAAACAATTTGAATTTCTCCTCTGATCTTTTGAGCAAATATGATGGTGTAGTAGGAACCATCATACCGGTCTCCTCTGCTAAGAAAGAACTCAAAAAGCTCACGGTGAAGTTTCCATCTGCTTCAGAAGACATCAAGAATATACTGTTGGGTGACTAACTTTAAGACAAAATCAGATGACCTCCTCCAATAAGTGCCCATAGAGCAGATACCATTGATTTAAAGCAGAAGGCTTATAAGGGGAAACATGGAAATACAAAAAATACCACTATTGCACACTCACATTGAAGAGAATCATGTGTGCAACTTTATTAGGGATAACGGTGGGGCCGCTCGTATATTTCCTTTGCGATTTAGAATGGATCATAAAGTGCAAATCGAACAACGCAACAGCACCAAAAATAGGTTATCAACCCGGATTATATCAGCATAAACAAAAGCCGAGTTTTCACACTCGGCTGGAAAGCCACAAACGAAAATCCCTCGGTGATCGAGGAAAGAAGGGTTCCGAAAAAGTTGTCAACGTCAGCAGCGTCGAAAATATTGACGGCAAATTCAAAGAATTTTACGAAAAGATTACAAAACTCCTTACTGATGGCATCCTACCTTTTGTCATTCGTAATCGAGAAATGTTCTGCGAAAACGAGTTTTCTCTCCAAGATCTTCTTAATTCCAAAACCAAATGGGAAAGTACGCCAAATATTCGACCTCAGACAGCTAAAATTTTACTTAGATTCAAACTAGTTTCGGCTTATGAACCAGAGTTATGTCCCCAAGTTTCTGCAGAGAGACGACTTCATGCGAAAAATAGACTTTGTCGGGTACTAAATCAAGAAAAGTCAATCACAAAACCGTCACAAAAAAATAGAATACCTGGGTATAATTTGGAATACCACCAAACAAAAAAAATCTATGCAAAAATGCGTGCGCGTATTAAAAGATTTAAAAGCGTTGGTAAATAGTCGTCACATACAAACGGGACGTCCATATTGGGAAAACTCGGTTTTGCATCGTTAATAGGCCGACTATTCACCCGACGCATTCAGAGGGCAAGTCGGGTTCTACAAGAAGACTTCCCACAACTAACGTCGGAAGATACAATGGAAGATTTACTTTGGTGGATAGAAAATCTTACTAAGTTAGGGATGATTTTTGTTCTCGATCCAAAAATTATCGCTTCAGATACGTCTAACGTAGTTCTTTATGCTCGCAGTTCTTTATGCACTGCGACGAATTTATGAATATTTTTCAGAATATCATTGTGAATGCAAAATTGATCAAATATAGACTGCATAGAAGATATTGAGTAAATAATTCTTACCAGCAAAGGTGAATTCTGTTTGAGTTTACCCATTTTTGAATCTTGAATGTTTTGAGAAAAACATTAAAAACTGTCACATAATCATATAACAGAAAGATGAGTTTATTGAAATGTGACGTCACACGCTGCTCCGTCACGGCCGCATTTTCGTTCTTGTATTCCAAATAATCATTGTTGTATCAAACGAAATGTTCGTTGTCGTTGTTTTAGGTCACGATCATGAGTTGACACATGCGTCTGCTCACCACAGCTCTAGACTTGTGGTGACCGCGTCCAGGGATACCACATTCCGTCTGTGGGACTTCCGCGAACCGATACACTCGGTATCTGTATTCCAAGGGCACACAGAGTAAGTGCCGTCATATTTTTATATAATTATAAGCTGTTTTCCCGTGACTTTGCGTATTTAGCGTATGATGTAATTTCCCGTTGATGAAAGAATTTTCATGATTGGATTAGTATTTTTGAAGATTACCCTCTACAAATAAACAAAATTAGAACGTCGTTAAACCTCTTTATAATATTATAAAGGTGGTGACTAATGTTTGAGACAACTTATTTGTACCCCTTTTTTACGAAAATTGAAAAGAAAGTAACTAAAAAGTTAATGTCCTCATTTGTTTAACGTCTGTTTGATGTATTGTTTGTTATTTCACAGGAGTGTTACTTCAGCGGTATTCACACGTGAAGACAAAGTCGTATCGGGCTCGGACGATCGTTCAGTAAAGGTAATGATGAGAAAAAGTTACTAAAACATTTGCTATTTTTTTAATATAAAAATTTATACTAATGATTTATAAATATAGAAAAAATGTGTTTTTACTATAGGTACGTTTATAAATTAAAAGTTTACACTATACAATTACACAACCTCCGTTGCCGAGTGGTTCGCACAACGATTTCAAGGTATCGTTATCTCTGAAGCCCCGGGTTCAAATATCGCAATCTCTTAGGACCCGGGTTCAAGGTGTCGCCATCTCTGAGACTGCGGGTTCGGTTCCCGGTCGGGTCAAAATTAGAAAATTTACTTTTCTATATTGTCTTGGGTCTGGGTGTTCTGGAACAGAACAGTGTTTCAGATATTCCATAATACGGGGTCTTTAGCTACTCATCTTGGAATCTGAGCAATGTATTGATGTTTGTTTAATATTTATTTATATTACGATAGTGAATACAACATCCTGAAATAGTTTCATCAAAATTCACAATTTTATTTAATTTGGTGATATAGTATTCTTTTTTATTAAAATTATCTGCGTCACTTTAAAAAAAATTCATTAAGTTATTGTTTTTTTAACCTCATTTTATTTTTACTTTTTAAAGTCGGCATTATATTGTAGAAAAAAATTGCTTGAAAATTTTTGTTCTAGCTTTATTATTTATCCTATAAAAAGTATAAAACATCTTTTGTAGAAAAAAAAAATTTTAACTGTTTTTCTATAAGATAAAAACAAACTAAATTATTCGATACAATACATTGCTAAAAAAAGTTCGAAACTTGTCTTTATTTGTATCAAGTTAAGTGTTATAAGTTTTTCAAACCATAATTTCAACCATTAAAGTTGTATGTACAAAACAACAATCAAAGTTAAATAGCATTTCTCCAAAAGAAAGTAAAATAGAAATCATTCATTTATTCGCATTACAAAATGAGCACATAAATAAAAATTATAAGGTAACAATAAAAGAAAAATCACAAATAACGCAGCGATGCAAAAAGATAGAAGCTCAGTGATTCCTCTGTTTAGGGTTAACGTCGATTATCAGTATTTACCCATAGATGTATTTCATAGGTTTGGGACGTCCGCAACATGAGATCGGCTCTTGCTACCATCAGATCTGATTCGTCCGTGAACCGAGTGGGTGTGAGCGGGGGCGGTCTGATAGCTATCCCGCATGATAACAGACAAGTTCGACTGTTTGATCTCCAGGGACAGAGGCTCGCTCGCTTACCACGCTCCAGTAGGCAGGTGGGTTTATAATAACAAAGATATTGGTGACGATCCCGTTATCTGTGGTTCCTAGACTTTTATAATTGGCTGCTTGACAGAGATAACAATCAATTATAAAATATTAAAAAAAAAAAATTTATATGTAAACAATAATTACTTAGTGTTTTTTGTTTTACATTGTAATTATATTTTATTTTTGCAAAATTAACCTGCGGTTTACAATTTGTAGATTACAAAAACCGAAACGGCGGTCATGACGGAGCATCATGTGACGTCACAATTCAATAAACCAAACGTCGACATCTTTGTTGGGAGTGCAACCAGTACTCATGTTTATTGAAATGTGACGTACAGCTGGAAACGATTGTTTTCTTTGACAATTTAAATGAAAGAATAAAAATATGTTTTTTTTTTTTTCAATATTTAATAACATATTTTGATATGAAACTTAAGATACTGTTCTCAAAACAGTCAAGTAGCCAATTGGTATGCCTATGGCCTATTAGGAAAAATGTTTCTTTTAAGTGTCATTCTTTTGTCTTTTAAATTAAACTTTGCAATTTCAAGACTCTCTAAAAAGTCGCAACATACAAAAAAAAAGGTATTTTTACACAAAATTAATTATAATATCGGAAGGTTCCCATTAAAACAGTACATCATTTAGATTCATAGAGAGCCGATCGATTTACTATAATCAGTTTTTATATTGTCCCAAGAGTCTAACTCACTAATCGTTAAATCCGAAAATTTTATTTGTAACAGGGTCATCGTCGTATGGTGACATCAGTGGCTTGGGCGGAAGACATATCATCGAATATAAACTTCTTTAGCTGTGGCTTCGACCGTCGTATCCTAGGCTGGTCCATCCAACCGTCCAAGGAGAATTGAGCCTTATCAAAAAGAAAATAAGGCATACTTCTTTAGTCACTGTACAGGTATTCTATTAATATTCGGTTATTTATTGTATAATATATAAAAAAAAACTTGTCTGGCACACCTTTAATTGTACTGAAATCAAAGTTCAATAAATAGGTAAATATTTTGAAGTCATGTTTTAAAAATATTTTACTTATATAGAATTGTAATCAGTGCGCAAATTTTAATTGTTTGTTACTGTAAATATTATATTTACGTTCAGAAACATAGAAGAAAAATGATGTCTATAAACAAATTACTATTTATGATATTTCTATTTTATATTAAAAAAGAGGACAAAAATTGTGGACTGAATAAAAACTTACTTTGCATAACCACAGATTGTGATCAAATATTTATGACAGCTCAATCGAAATTGAACGCTTCCGATATTTCTAATGGCAACATTATCTACGTAAATACACACATCAGATTATTTAAGAATGGCGAACTCCCATATCATATTGGACCTGAATTTTAAAGACCCGTTCATGAATGAAATAAAGGTATAAGTTAAACTAACAAAATCCTAATCATCTTTTTCCTTAAAAAGTTGGGGTTAAAAAGATATGGGTATAAAATAATTGTGAGGTTATATATTGTATCTTTGCTTTTTCGTTGAATGGACATTAAAATAAATAAAAATGGTAACCAGGTTACTCCGTTAAATATACTAGATT
The DNA here is from genome assembly GCA_918026875.4 of Diatraea saccharalis. Classification (NCBI taxonomy): domain Eukaryota; kingdom Metazoa; phylum Arthropoda; class Insecta; order Lepidoptera; family Crambidae; genus Diatraea; species Diatraea saccharalis. The sequence continues at coordinate 26,843,804 of OU893333.1, read as the reverse complement.
AAAATAATTACATGCCTAACAAGATCCAGACATTAATAATAAAAGAAACATTTATAACATATAACTAGACTGTATGGACTAGATCCTTTCGCCTTTAATGAAATTATTACTACTGAAAGTGACAAATAAGGGCAGTGTACAAATCAAACTGTCATTGTTATAACCGAATCGCTTGCTAATCGTAATCCAAAAGTAATGCAAATATCAACGTTGAGGCAAAGATCGTTAGTCCAAGAAACACGCTTAATAATAACATAAATATTAAACTTTACGAACGAACATACAACAAACAAACCAAACCAATCATCTACCAATCATAGATGAATATATATGTGACGTTCCTTCGCTCAGTCTGTACGCATTATTACATCACATCTCACTTATTATTAGCAGTAAATGATGACTGATAATATTCTATAGAACATGTTTGAAAAACTCGCGATTAATTGAGACTCGCTTTTATTTATATTGATGTGAATATTAAATATATGTTGATGTATGTGATTGATTTTTCAAAAACTAATCAAACTACAACCCTTTGACATATTGTGTGCTTTTTAATCAAAGGCAAGAGAGTCCATTCTATACAGTCATAATTTGAACTTATATTCGATTATTAAGCGTATTAATGCTATTTTAAAGGCAATAGAATTAATTGAAATGTACAGGAAACGATAAAATCCATTCAAAATAAATGACCCTTTCATTGCCCTGTGCAAATTTCATAAAACACTTCCAAAATATTTCTGCATAGACCAGAACATTTCTTAAGAAGATGTTCGCGTTTTATTTTTGCAGTATCATCAGACGTTTTGTTATCTTGATAATTATGTGCAGCAATAAATATTTTAAATGTCGGGGTCATTAAAATTTACCATTTTGTAGAAATAAAATCTATTAATCATATATTATTTATTTGACATATTGCCATTTGAGTACGGTTTTGGAAATAATGGGGTTTGATTTCGCCATTCTTCTTTGGAAATAGATTTTCACCTTAATTGTCGACAGATAAGGCTTCAAATTGAATGAAGAAATTTGACGTTTTGCAGCACCTTGCAGTTCTGAAACGCTATTCTGTTAAAAGTACAGCGTCAAACGCAAGTTTTAATGAAATAAAACCTTTATTATTTTTTAAGGTTTAATTTCATTGCACCTTTAATGCAAACACTGTTGTCTTATGAGGGGGGAGGGGGGGTAACATCATCCCTTATAAAAAGAGGAAGGAGGAGGAAGGGAAGAGGGGGAGAATCATCTCAGGTGCTATGAAATTGTCACCCATACATTCACGTGCGTGCGTACCCAAATAGAGTGCGTGGAGTCTCCCCTATATTTACGTCGGCAGTATTTATGCGACAGATTCATCTCATTCACTTATTCCAAAATTGCTCGCTTTGTCTGAGACTTACAGTTCAGAAACAGATTCTCAAAAACTTCCATGTATATTGGTTAGCTTCAATAAGTATTTATAGGCCCACGATTACGAAGTGATAATTCTCTTTATCAATTTAATTTCGATGCCCTTATGTTTTAACCTGATATTCAACTTTAAGTGCTTATGATTTTACCGAGTTGCTTCATCGTAACTAACACGGTTGGACTACTATGTATAACTAGCACGGTTGGACAACTACGAGTATGTACGCTCGTTGCCCGCTGCCCTCTCCGCTGCCATCTAGAACGGTTCATACAAATTCTATACAAAGTATCAAGTCGCGTTGCACCGCGGTCGCCACCGTCCAGTTTGCGATGTAACACTCAATCAAACGCGAATGCGAACAGGGTTGTCACCTTTTAAGAAACAAAATTCGTGATATTCGGATAGTCATCAGAAATCAGGACGGATGTTAACTCTGAATACGAAATATGTGCGTTTGTGTAAAACGACCTTTTTCTCAGTTGCTAGTACGCTGCGTAAGATCTCATGGTTAGGCTTCTGTATTTGTAACGGAATAGCGAAGAAAATTCGACTGCACTCCTACTACCAGGAGAGCGAGCGCCTATCTTGCTATAACTCTAGCCATAGCTATAAGAACGTTCTATTAATTCTATCCATGAATATGTTAATATTCTAACACAATATTCTTGATTTATTGTTTGCATATTTAATCAATACTTTTGGTTGTTTTAATTTATTAAATTATTATAGTAAATTTTTAAAATTTCGAAAGAATATCAACAGATTCATTGATAAAAATAATAAAATGTTTTTATAGCTATGGCTAGAATCATAGCTGCAGTAGTGTATTCCATTTACATTAAAAAAATTTAAACGCATTTCGATTGATGGAGCTATTGTTAAATGACAAAGTATTTTTCTTATTATGAAGAATCATTCAATCAATATACGGCAAGTTGCACAAACGTCCATTAAGGTTTAATGACGCCTTTAAGCTCTAATGAATGTCAAAATTGTATGGGTAATGTCGCTTTAACTGAATGACAATTTTAATGGACGTTTGTGCAACTGGCTTATAGTCTATTGTAATTATGATGGTTGCGTTAATGTTAACCCTAATTTAGAGTGCACAAAAATATATTGTTGATTTGTTATCAAATAATAATACTTATAAGTAAATTAAGTGACACGTATCGAAAAGAACTAATATCAACTAGAATAATAAACAAAAATGTTATATAAGTTGAACCTTAATTACCTACTGTTTTACATTAGATTTTACGTGTGATGATCAAAAATGATCTTTGTAACAATCGAACATATAAACAATTGTTCTTTGTATGTAAAGTGGGGAACGATAAATCTCAACTTCTTTTTCTCTCGGTGTATGTTACTGTAATTGTGTAATGTTATATTTTACTTGTTTATTAGTTATTAGGTTCGGTTGTTCGTTAAATGAATATATGTATTTAAATTAAGCGGGTTGTTTGGTTATGTATTTATAATTTAGTTGTATATTCGGAACGGTGGTTTTCGGTTTGCTAATATTTAAATGTGATTGTGTCAGTAATATTACCATTAATGTTATTGTCTAGTTCATACTACAAAGAGGTCGGTCAAGTATCGTATTACAAGAGTATGAATAGGGAGGGGTTGTTTTGCTTAATTTTGATGGCATAAAGGCCTGAAATTCTGGTTTAATTTAGTAGCTTCTAATTCGAATATCTCAACGATTATGTAGGCATAGAGATCGGTGGTTGTTTTACAGTTAAATACACTGTGCGCTTGCGCAAAAGTTAAATTTCGGAGCGCGGCAACTGTTGGTCGACCAGAAAAATGATGATGTCTGGTTAATAATGAAGAATGAATGATAAAGAACGATGAATGTGGATTTGACAGCAATGTTTTTAACTTGGTAATTTATCCCAAATTTATCCACCAAAGCCACGTCAAAGTAGTAAAATGAAACGAAATGTCGTCTTAGTATACACTAAAATGTCGTATCCTGCGGCTTGAGTTAGGCGATCGCATCCCAGGATGTGCAGTCTCGACATTGATAGCTCATTTACCTAACTATCAAATTTGATCGCTAGAAAACTAACCATTATTCGTTAGTTTAACGATTATTCGATAACTCTACAGTTGCACTTGAAAAAAGTTGTAACAGTAATCGTTTAAATCGATCTCTATGAGTTCACGTCCAAATTTAAATAGCGTTTTAAATTGCTCTCGCAAACTGTCGAGACAACATACTCTTTACTTACACGTACAGGATTTCTGTTTATATTTTAATGTTATATAAAAAAATAATAATCGAGATTTATATTGATGTGAATATTAAATGTATGTAAATTGTCATTGGTATAAGTGTTTCATTAATCATTTGATGATAACTTATTTTGAGGTAGGTACACCAGTGTAAAACAATAATGTTCTACCTAGTCAACTTGAACAATCATCCTAAGCCAAAGATACTACTTTCACACTCCAAATGTCAAGTAATATACAATTCTGTCACATTTTGAGTAAAATTAGTGTAAAAAACATGAGATAGTCGCTAAATCACTTCTGCGTATGATTAATATTGTTTATTTAATAAAAATATTATGTTCTAAATATTGTTTATTGTTAGTACTACTGTGATTGTTTATTATCCGAGAAAATTTAAAACTCGAATATTCAGGACATCGATCAATTAATACTCGAAAATGTTCTCTATACCTAATTGTCCAACAAATACTTTATTATTTGTGTTAACCCAGCACCGGATTTTGGGGTAGGGGGTCATTCGGCCAGTATTAGGGGCGCACCAACAACATACCTACAGTAAGAAAAAATGGAAAAATAATATGAACATATAAATTAAAATCTAACCTCCTGAGTAGGGTAGAAGGGCGCAGTATTAAATTTCTTGACCCAGTTTTAATTGAGAATAAGTCGTAAGACTCGTACCTGCGTAAACTTACATAGGTACGTTACGTACACTTTACGGCTCAGTTACACTGATTCATGAGGTCAACATGTGGAGCGTGAACAACCCCGCGGGCTCATCGCATTAGTCAATAAAATAACCTATTAATGTAAGCGAGGAACAGAAATCATCCGCACGCCGTAAACGAATGTTATCGAACAGAGTAATTAAGTGGTCATCAAAGTTATGAACCAATGCGTCATGTTACATAGTTAAAAAAAAATAAGAAATTAAACATAGAATTATTTCTCGTTCGAGTTAACATGAGACCAGCCCTGTGATTCTGTAAAACTCCAAACCCGAAGTACTGCGTGCAAAAAAGTTGTGCGGTAAACACGTCTGCTAATTAATACAATTAGTGAATTATGACAATGAATTTTAAAGTCATTTCATTTTAAACTCTACTTTCATACCTTTAAGGTTTAAAATCAAGTGAAGAAATTTGAAGGAGTTATATAACCTGACGTGCTATTTTTTTATTAATTTATTTTAGATGTGTCAACATTTATTTATTTATTTTACTATAATTCTTAAAGGCAAACACAACATGCAATGCTGTTCATACAAAAACTCGATGCATGGAACAGGATAACTTTTGTTTCATAAACGTTTATTTTTGTAACTTAAAATGTTTTGTATATAAGCAATCCTTGTTGAATGCTCTTATGTGCTGTATAATTTATGTGAAAGCGAATTAAAACTATCTCAGGTATTAACAATTTACAGTGTAATAAAGAGAAATATAGTTGATGAGATTATTGTTTTTATTGCCTTGTGTAATAAAGACTGCCAAAAGCTAATTGATTGGTAATTTATAGAGATTCTCTTGGAATCTGTCTGATATGAGGGCGGGATGATAAATAGCTAGCCTAACCCATATTTTGTATAATAACGATATAAAATCTTAGTATTTTACTCATTGGTTCATTAGCTGCCAGTGTTCCAAATTTCAAATCGATCGTATAGTTTTTCTTTTAAATGTTGACATTTCAAAAAGCATTCTTTTGTTTTTTCTGCAAAATGGATAAATTGAGCTACGAGCTGTGATAAAGTTTTTGCATTTAAAAGGATTAAAAGGTGGAGAGATTTTTTTCGGAGATGAAGGATGTTTTGGGGGAAAGTGCTCCTTCATATGCGACCATAAAAAATTGGGTGGCTGAATTTAAACGTGGCCGTACCAGCATCCAAGATGAACATCGTCCAGGACGTCCAAAAAGTGCCACTACTCCAGAAATTGTGATCAAGATTCATGATGCAGTTTTAGCTGACCGAAGATTGAAACTTTCCGAGATAGCTGATACTGTGGGCATCTCTAAATAACGGGCGCAATACATTTTGACTCAAGAATTATGTATGAAAAAATTATCCGCGAAGTGGGTGCCGCGATTGCTTACAGTTTACCAGAACGCGTTCGTATGCAAATTTCACAAGAATATTCGGACCGCTTTAAGAGCAATACAACTGATTTTCTGCGACGGTTTGTTACTACAGACGAGACTTTGGTTCACCACTATATACCTGAATCAAAAATTCAGTCTAAACAATGGACGGAAAAAGGATCCCCGGCTCCAAAGAAAGCAAAAGCCGTGAAATTAGCGGGGAAAGTCATGGCGTCAGTATTTTGGGATTCGAAGGGTATATTGATGATTGATAACTTTCCAAAAGGACAAAACATAAACTAGATAAATTACAAGTGTGTATTCGTGAAAAAAGACCCGGCCTGGCTAAAAAAATAATCTTTCATCAGGATAATGCGCGCGTTCACATGTGCATCACTGTGATGGCGAAATTCAAAGAATTAAATTATGATTTGCTACCACACCCAGCTTATTCTCCTGATCTGGCACCATCTGACTTTCATCTATTCCCTAAGCTCAAATTTTTTTTAGGTGGACAAAGATTTGAGAATAATAGCGAGGTGATGTCTGCAGTGGACAGTTATTTTGATGGGCTTGAAGAAAACCACTTCAGCATAGATGGATGAAGTGCATAGCGCTTTAAGCAGACTATGTCGAAAAATAAATATACTTTAACACACTAATTCAAGTTTTTCTATGCTAGACTAGCTATTTATCATCCCGCCCTCGTATTTCTTGAAACGTGTTGAACTGTGTTTATAAAGGAATTTTGGTAAATATTTCGAAATCCCGTGAAATTTTGATATATACTTGCGGACTTTTGATATATTTACCGCATTTTTACTCAATATACGATAATTTTCGCTACGGAATACGATAATGGGCTCGCCTTTGGTTGGAACACTGCTCGTACCCATGCTATGTGAAAAAGACTATAGTGGTTGATTATGTACGGGGCGAGGTCAGCGAACTATGTTATTATACATTTTTCGCCTGCTATAGGAATTCACTGATATACCCTCGCGTTGGGATCCGGGAAAAAATATTTGTTTTTATTTTACATACTACAAGACATTTCCTCTGTAAACTACATTATCTATTTTGCATAATGTTGATGTGTTTATAATAAGAATAAGTAAATATATTAATTATGGACTTGTCAATGAGGAAGTATTTAAAAAAAACTTTGGTTCCCGAAATCAAACAAGATGTCGCTACGGTACGTTCTTGATTTCTCCATGACAACCCTTCCAGTTTTCTTTCATATTTAAAAGTAAATTAGTTTTCAAAACTCAATAAACAACTCATATTCTATTTGTACTTTTTCGTATTTGTATTGATATCTAAGTTTCGAACTTTTCAAATTTCAGTTTTTTTTAATGTTAGTTCGAATGGACCTGCAAAAATCAACTTATGCTAGAGTCGCCATTTAGTGGAGGTGCTTTTTTAGTGTTTTTCTTTTTTTTTTTAATACTTCCTCATTGTTGAATATCCTTTGAAATGATCTGAATATTTTTGTTATGTCTATTGTAGTATGAATTATATGAATAGTCATAGCAAAACATCGTTTTTTTTTTCCTAATACTGATAACTAAAGTCTTCACAAACACGTAATAACGTAATAAACATATTCGATAACAGATTACCGACTATTTTTTGATTTAACAATGAGGAAGTATTTAAAAAAAACATTAGTTCCCTAAATCAAACTAGATGCTACGGTATGGGCGCTTGTGCACTACACTGAATTTTCAGATCCGGCGGTCGAATTTTTCCGGTCCGAAATGACATGAAAAACCCGGATGAGTAGCTTGTGCACTTGTCCGTTTTTTTCCTGATCGGAGCGGCGCAGTGTAGTGCAGCTCTTTTTGAAGCTACACGTCACTTACGCTAGGTACGATGAGATTTTTGGAACGTCGGTAATTCCGTTCGAAGACGTAGAAAGATACCTAAATAATCACCTGATCATTTCACATAAGCCATAATAAATTATGGCAAGACGAAAGCATTTTTTTACTACTATCGGATGACTACTATCAGATGTAAAAACTTATACCTTTACTAACTCAGTAACAGCATTATTCACATACTAAAAATATCTGTAACATTAGAATAAAATTACTGATGATAATAGTCAAGTACTTAATGTTTACGTGCTATTTTTTTTCGAAGTTTTGTAAAAACAACTTTAAACGATTACAGAGATAGACCAATCGGTATTTCGTAAACAAATCGAAATTAGTGCCATATAAGCGGAGAATTAATATGCTAAATGAACTTTACGAGATCAGTTGACTGTATTATATATAGGCATAATTTTATACGGGTGGTGTAGTTTCCTTGAGCAAAAATATTTTCCCTTAGAATACTTCTATTTTTTAATTTATTTATGACACAAACAGTCATTTCACATTTTATTAAATGCGAAAAAGACATTGAGTGTCACTTAATAATTTCTGTTAATCTTCTGTTTATTCTTTAATATTACTTCTGTTATCAAACATTTATCTATACTTATCAATTGTCTAAAAAAAATTTGATAATGAAAAACTTCCAAGCAAACTTTCATCCCCTATTTTTCGTGATAAAATGTAGCCTTTCTATGTTCTTTCTTAAAGTTTAGTCTATTAACTATATTAATTTCCATTAAGATGGGTTCAGTTGTTTAGGCGTCTAAGAGTAACAACAATTATTTATCTTACCTTAAGTTATCGATACTTTTAATACGATTCTAAAATCTAGCTAAGTATCGATACTAGAACCATATGCTGATCAAATTATAAATAAATTCAAACTATACCGAGTTTGCCAAAGCATATGCAGTGATATTTACCAACTATATTAAATCATCATATAAAATATAGCGTTTTATAATCTACAATAAATATCGATTATAAGTTTATTGGAAATTAACAATATCGCCGAAATCAATTATACACAAATAGATTATTTTTTCCCAAGCCTATTCCTTATGAATTTTTCGGATCGCGGACACAGCAGTGCACAAGCGTAAACACGTTTTTCATTGCCGCCATCACAGACCTGAAAAAACCGGTCCGGAATAGAGAAAAGTAAAATCCCGGACGGTAAAATTCCTAACAGTGCACAGGCTAGCATTACCACCTATATATGGCCTGACATATCGGACCTGAAAAAATCTGACCGCCGGACATGAAAATTCAGTGTAGTGCACAAGCGCCCTATGTCTTGATTTCTCCATGACAACCCTTCCGGTTTTCTTTCGTGTTTAAAAGTAAATTATTTTTCAAAACTCAATAAACAACTCATATTCTATTCGTACTCTTTCGTAATTGTATTGATATCTAAGCTTCAAACTTTTGAAATTTCAGTTTTTTAATAATTATGTTAGTTAAAAGGAACGGAAATGACTCTCTGTGGTCCATTCGTTTCCTGCAAAAATCAACATTTGCTAGAGTCGTCATCTAATGGAGGTGCCTTTTTAGTTCTTTCATTTTTTTTAAAATACTTTCTCATTATAAAATGTGATATCGATTTGTTTGTGTGTCGTGCGTGCATATATATATATATATATATATTTTTTTTTTGTTTAATATAAATCGCTTTTCCATTTTGAAATATGATTAACTCCAATAACAAGATTATTCGAAAAGATTCAATACAAATATTTATCCATTGAAGCAAGTATAAGTTCCATAATTTGATAATGTGCTAAAACCTTGTCTAAATAACACTCACGTGTTTATAGATAGCACAAAAGTATAGATAGCACAAAATGCACGACATAAATTATTTGTTAATTATTATTTTTTATGAATAATCCCTAAAATTTTGTTGTACTAATTTAACAACTTTCACTCTGATAATTTATTGCACATAATTTTTGGAAAGAATCATTTTATATCTCAATGAAGTATATGGAAATTTAAAAAAAAATTAAAATATAACATTTATTTTGCAATAACATAATAACAAACGGACAGGACATTTTATTAAAATATAACTAAAAATAATAATGCAATGAGTGACATTAAATATATTTATTAGTGAAATTATGTTTAGTTATTGAGAAAATTATAATAGCAATTGTTATTTTATTCAACCATAACAAGTATCATCAAAAGTGTTTCAATCTTAACCAACAAAAACCTCTTGTTATAGGGCAAACAATGACTAAAGTTGAATTTTTTTTATCAATATTTAAATAAGTATTTTCATACACAAACATGTTGAAACTAATAATATTAGGTCCTTACATATGAAATTGTGATTAATTATGTATGTAATGTCCCCGATTGGAACTTAAAATGAATAATGTATGAGAAAATACAGGATTAACATTGCCTCGACGCAAAGTTAATCCTGTATTTTCTCATACATTATTCTTTACGAAAATATAAATTTGATTTTAGTCGAAGTCCCATAAATTCCTAATGCGCTGGAACCTTGTCTAATAAATAACACGCGAGCGACGTCAAATGAAAATAGAAAGTATAGATAGAATAAAAGAGAAGAGATAAATTGTTTATAAATTATTGAAATATTTATGAATATTCCTCAAAATATTGTTAAAATAATTTAACTATTTTGAGTTTGTTAGTTTATTTCATTAATTTTTGGTAAAGTAATAAATAACATTACTTTGTCATAACGCGATATCAAAAGGTAAGGATATTTTTTAAACATAATCAAAAGTAACAATGAAATGAGAGATATTGGTGAAATTATGTTTACTTATTATGAAAATCTTAGTAGCAGTTGCTTTTTTAGTTAACCATAACAAGTAACAACGAAACTTAACAATAACGATCAAAAACCAACAAAAATGATGTGTGATCTCAACACAACCCAACTAAATAAATGTACTACTCGTCATACAGTGTTTATTTGGTAACGGTACTGATTTTTGAACGCAATTCGGTCTCATAATGGCGGCGTGAATTGACAATTTACGGGGACTATATTGTGTTTGTGGGGGCTGAATTCCTTTGCCTTTAGTTCTATGACAACAACAACAAAAGTACTATAACATAGGGATGATCATAATATCGATATTCTTATAAGAGAAAACCAACTACAAAATTCTTAAAAAGGTAACATTAAAACAAACGCTTAAAATATAAAGTAATAGGAATGATATCTAATTTTTGTTTTTCTGTGGATTATAAAAGAATATTAAACACGTATTTTTTATTTTTTTTGTAATCAATAAATTACAACCATACATTGTGTTGAAATGTCGTATGAGGTCGTACGTTTGTGCATTTTCTATATAGTTGTGACTTTGTTGTTGTTGATTTTATTAAAAGAATATGTTTAATATGTAACATACAAAAAAGGAAAATAAATATGTGAATCAAAATTTTATCGAAATTGTTATTATGTTATTACTTTTTTAATAAATAATTGTAGTTAGACCAATAAAATTGAGATAATCTCATTCATCATTATTCTCGATCACGTACGGCGCAGACGCGATACACACTTATGATACTTCTGAGACAACATTTAGCAAAAAAAAAAATGAAACTATACAGATGTTTTCATTTTATTATATCTTATTGTGATATAAACACTTCATTTCTAAATAGGTTACATTCTGTCTGATTGACTGAACCGATGTTTAATAAACAATCTAGTATTGAAGATAATGCCAATAAAACCAATTATCGTATCCAACTACTCAGCTGTATGAACTGTGGTAGTTTCTGACCGTTGGGAAATTATACATTTTTAATACTATATTACATACATAAACATTTGTTCTGTTCTTACGATCCCAATTTAGTAGTAAATAGAAGAGCTGATATTCTTTTAAAGTTAAAAAGTCTCGAATTTATTTAGTGATACAGCAATATTCACAATTGAGTTCGATTATTTATAATACAGTTAATGAAATATTATAGAATGACTTTTAAATTCGAGTATTATGATATTGAAAAACTAATAATACAGTAATTGTTAACACACATCAACACTTACACAATCGCAGTACTCACTTCCACACTGTATGTGTTTATTTTCCTGATCTTTTTTGTTTTTAGTTGTGTATATCGAACTCGTCTGAAGTGGGTGCTAAAGAACTGCAATACAGTCCTTGACTAACTTGCTGCTATTAACGTTAAAAACTTGTTTGTGTAAAATTTTATAGCACTAATAAATTAAGATATCTGGCAGCAATCCCGTTTTTAGCAGTTATTCTGATGTTAATGATCATGTAAGTTTAAAACAAAATGCTAATAAAATTATTAATAATACCTATTCTATTAGTGAGAATTAATAAATTAGAAAAGAAACATTTAGGACAGATTTTTAGTCACGATTACGTAATTAGGCCAAATGTGCACAGTAGCGGACTAACCCCATTAGAGGCAAAAAACTACGAAACTAGATATTAGAAAGAGAAGACAGTTAAAGTAATTTTAATTGAAAAAAAAATGTAAACTACTACTACAAGCTGTACCTATTTTTCTACGGGACCTCTAACACGAATTTACGATTTGATCAAAAGGACTTGCAGTCATTTTCAGGCTCCCCAAGACCGAGGCCCGAGGCGTACCACCTTAGTCCTCACTTAGTGCGCCATTGCATTTTTAAAAATTACAAACTAGTCATTAAGTCTTGATACATATGATGAGAATAAAACGAACTACGACAATTTATTTATATCATTATTATTTGTTCACCATTAAGACAAGTTTTTAAAGAATATAATATCAATGTTTAATTATACACCATCTATTAATATCGAACATCCCTATTCTTATCGGTTTTTCTCGTTCATAGGTTCGTGGTAGTTCGTTTCGTTTATAGATAAAATTCTATCTTCTTCATGGTCTGTGAGGCTCGATTCTGGTCGCCGTTGTGCTTTGTTTCGCAGTTTATAAATAAATAATAGTTTTCTGTTTATTCCACTTTAATTTGATTATCTAGCAATAATTAAATATGCTGTTTTAGATATTTTTCTAGTTTTTATAAAAATGGACGAATTGCGAGAATTTTTTAACAGTCCTTGCCCATCGAGCGCTCAAGTTATTAAACTTCGAGGGCCTATGACGGGCGGCCTCAGATTGACCAAAGAAGACACAATAAATCTTTTGAATCGGCGTGAGGAGCACCGCCACTCCATAGTTCCCAGTGGGACTGACTACGCCCGCGAAATTAAGGAGAAAGAAACTAATCTTTATCTCAGGGTACCTACTTTCTCATTTACAACTCCATAAAAACTAATAATTATGTATCGGGCGGTTTTTTGAGATATGTTTTAGTAACTCTTGAGCCTTATTATGGCTATAAATTTATTAATTATTTTTTCATTAAATTTATTCATTAATTGAAATTCATGTAATTTGATTGACCTTTAACTTATGCTCGCAAATTTTTTATATTCAATGTTTTGGGTTTGATTTATAGAATGAGATAGAAAGAGATAAATGGGAGAGTCATTCTGGTGGATTAGAATCTCTTGAACAACTGTCATCATGGGGGGCTTCACTTCAGAACTTTGGGGAGTTAACGGAAGAGGCAATGACAGAGGTGTACAATAAATATTCATTTCAGAGGAAGGAGGATACTAATAATTTGGCTATTAATGAATATAAACAACAGGTGTGTTAATAATACCCATTATTGTTCTACATCAAATTTTATGATTTTCAGAAACAATTTTTGTATGGGGTTTGATATTATTTGATTTACGAATTGATTAGACATTTTTTTTTTAGATTCTAGACCGTATATGTGGTTTCCCTGTGGTAATCATAGAAGGTCCCACAGGATGTGGTAAGACAACTCAAGTGCCACAGTGGATATTAGACAGTTGCTATCAGAATCGGAAGCCATGCAAGATCATAGTAACCCAGCCCAGACGTATTGCTGCAATATCGATCGCTAAGAGAGTTGCACAGGAACGGGGATGGGATGTTGGGGGGCTTGTTGGATATCAGGTGCGGTTTTGTTATTTCGACTGTTGGATACTATGTATAAATAATAATAAATAAATATTAGGTTACATCACATACATCATTCACATATCAAGAAGAGTATCTAGAGCCCTCACATTATGGAGTATCTGAAGTTCAATTATAATACTAATGTTCATCAACTCAACCTTTAAAAGCATATATCACAGAAATGCAATAGATACCTAATAAGCTTAATTTTGGGTTCCTATTGGCAATAACAGTTTTAGTACTGAGAAGCAATTGGAACATTTTAATGACCTAGTGATTCTGGGTGTTAAGATATTTTTTTATCAACTTGTTATAAGTTTGAATATCAATGTAATTGTCATACAGGTTGGATTGGACAACAAAACATCGTCGGACACCAGAATTCATTACGTTACTACAGGTGTTTTATTGCAAAAACTAGGTAGGTCTATTTCTTTTTTAATTTTTTAAAGTAGCTATTTTCCATTGACCTCACTGGCGTAATATATAGCCTATGTCACCTGCATATGATGAAGTGTCCCATAGGTGAAGAATTTTCATGATCGGATCAGTATTTCTGAAGATTACCCCCTACAAACAAACTAACAAAGTTTACGTTTTTATATTATTAGTATAGACTTTAGATAATTAAGTGATTGATTACTCTATCAGATATCGCACCCCCGGTGTGACACTGTCACTTTTGCAAAAAATACAAAAATTTGTTAAATATGTAATAATTGTCCTAAAGCCCCCTTTACTTGGTGTGATAATGTAACAGTGTCGCACTGGGAGCGATATGTAATGGCAAAATGTTGTTAAATCTGGTAGTAACTGGAATTTAAATATGTCATTGTAGATCGTTTGTTTTTTGTTATCCATTGCATGAGCTTTAATGGTGTTTACACACATTCAATGGTAAAGGTAAACAAAGAATCTGCTAGGTCATTTTCACTTCTACTTAAAACCAGTAATGCAATGAATACCAAACATGATTTTCAATTTAAATATTCTATAAATATGAATACAAATACTGCTCTTTTTACAAAGAGATTGAATGGGTAGTGACAATATTTGTTCAAATGATAGGTATACATAACTAACTGCATGTCAGGTTATCACAATATGTCAAATTTCCGTTATTGATTTTAAACTATCGTCATTGGATTAATTAAATTTGACAAATTTGTACAATCTGAGGTGCTGTTGACTGTACATTATTTTTATTATTATTTATTGATAGGACCACAAATAAGTTAACTATTCATCCTAAATTAAGCTATCATTCTTACATACATTACTTATTATAAACTCTACAATGATAGCCTTGTTTTACTTATTGAACTTAGAATGCAGGAACCATTTTGGTAATTTAATTTTTGAGAAATTAATTGTAATTAGGCTAGTTCAAGATTATAATTAATAAATAAATATTCTATATTGCACTATGAAATACATTTAAAAAGTGAATTAAACTAGATACAGTAACACAAAAGGCTACCTTATTGCTAAGGTAGCAATCTCTAGCTAAATGTTGAGAAGATATTATATTAAATAAAGAAGATATAGCGTGTAGTAATTTTTAAAACGGCATTTTAATAATATTCTATGATTAGATTTTGATGTATAATGTTGTCTTTTTCTAATAAATTAATTGGATTCTTAGCTTATGCTTGTATCCTATTTCTGATAACAAGTATAAAAGTTACATCTGTAATGGTATTCATTGCTATTACTGAAATAAGTAAGAAAATTAA
Organism: Diatraea saccharalis; assembly: GCA_918026875.4. Lineage (NCBI taxonomy): Eukaryota > Metazoa > Arthropoda > Insecta > Lepidoptera > Crambidae > Diatraea > Diatraea saccharalis. The sequence continues at coordinate 26,828,409 of OU893333.1, read as the reverse complement.
AGCAATATAAATAAGATAAATTAACACTACCATAGTGTTTCGTTATGGTATAGTTTATGTTTTAGCTTATGAGTATCTGAGGTTATAGTTAATTTGATTACAGTATTACCTATGTATTCATGTCTATGTGTGCTAGGCCACATTAATGATAAAAATAACGGTTGTTTTCACGGTTGACAGCGCACTAGGTCATCCGTAATAACCAAAATACAACTGTATATAAAAATGGAAAAATGCTGGGGTTCCTTCAAAGCTCAAATTAATACTTGACATTAATTGGCGAACTGTGCACAATTTTGTGCAAAGTGTGTAAACGTGGGTGTATGTACTTGAAAGCAAATCTACTATCTGTTTCTTGTACCTAATCGAGTTATTATAAAAAATTGAAACAGAAAGTTTGAAATTGTTTGTTGTATGTGACGATCATACGATGCAAAGGACATCGAGAGCCAGCATTAGTATGTCATTATTAACATAAAATCAAGACGACCAACTAATTACTGCCATCTGTAGGAATAATTTTAATAACATAGATTCACCCTTAATTAACAATTTATAGATAATTAAAATAATGTGCGGAAGCGTTTGTTTTTTGAGGGTTCACAGCCAAATAGTAATTTGTTTTATGTGTATTGTTATTCTTAAATTATTTTAATCATATAATTATTTGTTGCATCATTTGTTATAACATTCCTTACTATATATATGAAAGTTACTGTGACGGTTTGTGTTTTATATTCAAACTAATTGATAAAAATATTGGAGGTAGTGGCAAAAAAATAAATACATACTAATTCTGAAAGAAGAAGTCAAAGGCAAAAGGTAGTACAAGTCAGGCCAATTAACATGACACCTGACTAGAATGTTGTTTATGCAAAGTAGCGTACAAAAATCTGTCATTTTGAACTTATTAACAGGTTTAGTATATCTTATTTTAAGTTAAACAAACAATTAAAAAAAAGCGTCCAAACTTTACAAAAACTTAACAAAAGTCCGATAATAATATAACACAGCAAAAGAATAACTCAAAAATTCGGATGCGCTACAGATATGCTATCGCTATTGAGTTCGTATGGCGACAGTTGTGTGAGGTAGTGTGGGGAGTATGGAATTTTGAGCTAGGTGTCGTGTTAATTCGTCAGACTTGTACTTTACTAATTTTCTATAAGTATTGAAAAAGTCCCTACCCAAGTAACACACAAGTAGTACACATTTAAAGTATTTTACAGTTTAAAGATGAATATTGTTTGTTTAAAAGCTTCAATAATATCCAAATGCTGAATTAAGTTGAGTTCGGACTCATATAATTCTTAGTGCTTGACAAATTCTGTATTTATGTTCTCCTTTTTTTATGCTTAATAATCGTCTTAGTAAAAATATTATACACCATTTTTTAAGCATCACGCAGTCAGTGGTTTAAAGCTGAAAAACAGCTCCTTCGACTACATATATCTGAATAGATATGATATTTTTTTGCTATTCATGAGACATTAATAAGCGAGTATAGCTTGAAATAGCTTATTGCTGAACAGAGTATCACCTTAATTTCGCTATATAATACTATTTGACAAAGCTATTCAAGTTATGGCTCAGAAATAAAATTTTTGTGCACTTGTATTCAGCTTTAAAAACAAAATAATCGACTGCTATTAAAAATCTTTGATAATGATATTTACAAGGAAATTTGAACTGACCACGACGATTAAAACTGAGAACTTATAATTTTAACCAGTTTCATGTTATTTTGTTGCGTTTAGATTTCAAAAATCAGTAATCTAAACACAATGCACTCCATTTCTTGGGCAGTTGTGTAAAAATGTGCGGGAGTAGCGATAACGAAGCACCCCATAGAAATACTAAAATAATATACAAAAATTGGGGAAAAGTATCAAAATGGGTTGGTCGTAGTTTCAACACAATATTGTCAGAGTATTCATACATATGTAACGAAAACGGTTTGTATCTGAGCGCGCCCGTGTGTATGCGTCGCCGCTCGTAATAATTTGTACGTGTACCTATTATACTTCACTACAAACACAAAAATCCCCGATGTTTTCTATAGAGAACGTCTTTGTATATCTGTATATCTTTAGAGTACCTCATAACTTTACTATTGTGATATTTAGCTATGGCGCTTATTTAGTTCAGGTATTACGCATTCAAAAGAAAAAGCCAGCCATAGTATGTAAAGAAAATGTTGCTGGTAAAGAAATTAATTAATTGAAATTGTTTACTATTAACTTTACAGTTGCTTCAAAGACTATGAATGAATATACTCACATAATTCTGGATGAAGTTCACGAAAGAGGCCAAGAAATGGACTTCCTACTTCTTGTTGTGAAACGATTGCTCTACACTGTGTCCCCAGGAGTCAAAGTTGTTCTAATGTCAGCTACCTTCAATAGGAAAGCTTTTGCCGATTATTTCCTTATACCGACACCTAAAGGACTCCAAATGTCATCCTGCATTAAAGTGACAAAGAATGAACAAATGTTTACAGTGAAAACTTTTTACTTGAACCACTTAAGCAAGTTTGGATCGGTGAGTTCAATTTCTTTTGCTATATTACTACTTTACTACTATTTTTTTTAATTCTTTGCTTATGTATCAATATAAGATCGTCGGTCTACCTTGAGGGTGGCCTACCCACTGAGTGTAGTCCGGTACGTGGTCGCCATTCGAGAACTTTTCTACCCAACGGCCAAGAGTTCTTCTCGCTATGTGTTCCGCCCATTGCCACTTCAGCTGAGCAATTCTTCAGGCAATATCAGAAACGTTAGTTCTAAGGATCTCCTCATTTCTAATACGATCATGTAGAAAAATACCAAGTTTTGCTCTCTACATTGTCCACTCGGTGACCTTGAACCTTCTTATGAGACCCATAGTGAACGACCACGTTTCGCTTTCGTAAGTTATCACTGGCAACACACACTAAAGCCTCTGGATGCAGGCAACGCAGGACCGATCGTCGTGGAGAGTGTGGAGGGTAAGGTCTATGCTCAGCAGTGGGCGTCTTACGGCTGATGATGATGTAATAATTGTTTATAGAATGTGTATTTCTTCTTTAGATTTTGCAAAATTCTACACCAAAGAAGGGTGAGCCCGGCATCGCTCCTGAAATGTATCATCTTGTGATAAAATTATTGAATGCTTTTGAACAAATTGATAAACAGGAAGACAATTATACAGACAGATCTAACGCAGAGTTGCCCTCAGTTCTGATTTTCTTGCCGGGTATTAACGAAATTGAAGAACTTTATAACTGTTTGATGGACACTGCATTGAGGTATATGATCTGATGGATTTTTTTTTTACTTTAGTACTTAGTGAATATCTTATTCGAAAACTGTAGTCTGGCAGTCCTATCTCGTGTTTACGTACTGTGTGGCTATAGAAAATTATAACAAGAAAATATCTGAGTGATTATTATTTAAATAATTTTACCGCTTTTCAAGTCGCCCTCAAATAAATATAATCACAAATTGATTGAAATTTGTATATTGATAGGAAGAAAATTGGAGATGTCGAGTGTGCTCAGTACAACTGGCACGTTTTGCCATTACATTCGACCATAACTGCTGACGAGCAAGTGCGAGTTTTCCACCGAGCGCCGCCCGGCGCCCGCAAGATTATACTTGCCACTAACATCGCCGAGAGCTCCATTACAGTACCCGACATTAAATATGGTAAGTGGGCAGAGAAATCTTTAATATATACGTTGTTGTACACAGTTTTAAAATGTTATTGTTATTAACGAGTTATATACTCATATAGAGTATATTTAATTGAACTTGTTATTATTTAACTTTTGAATGACGAAATACTCTGATGTCGATCGTTCGATTTTAGTTTTTTGCTCATAGCATGGATTTGAATTTTTAGTGTGTTATGAAATAACATATGTATACAAAAACTCGATATTATTGAGTTCATTTCTAATAGACATAATTGATTTTAAGGTCAATCTATACAGAATTAAAGCAAAATATTAATGGGCATAGGCCTCCTCTGTGGGTATCCACGACGATCGGTCCTGTGCTGCCCGCCTCCAGCGGCTCCCCGCGATCTTTGTTAGATCGTCGGTCCACTTGGTTGGAACCTACCCACTGAGCTGAGCAATCCTTCGAGCGTTGTCACTTAGTTTATTCTCCTACGCATATTTTCGTTTTTATTAGATCGCGTAGGAAAACACCAAGTATTGCTCTCTCCTTTGCCCGCTGGGTGAGTTTGAGTCTTCTTATGAGACCTATAGTAAACGACCTCGTCATCACTGGCAACATACACTGGTCGTTTTTCGAAGACTTGTCTTGATACACTGAGGTAAATCGGACGCGAATATTTTTTCCTTCCTAAATGCTGCTCATTTGAGCTGGATTCTCAGGACATGATTTTTGTCTTTGCCATGCTTATCTTCAAACCCACTCTTTGAGAAACTACTACTAAGATCTTTGAACAGGGTGTACAGTTCTTTCAAAATTACAGCTATTAGTACCCATGTCTCGATCGAATCGTACTCCACAAATGTAAAGTGGCAGATTATACTCCTCAGTCTTCTGTATAACTTACCGCAGTGTATGAATGTGGTCTGAGGTACTATAGTCTCTTCAGACTGCTTGTTCGGGAGGTTGGAAGTCATCAAACCCGCGGGCAAGACGATTCGTAATCACCCTAGAAAACACTCTTAGATATGGCTCAACAGCGGGATCGGCCTATAGTTCTTCAAGAGTGTTTGAACACTATTGTTGTGTCTCTACAGAGGGCGAATGGGCGTGTCCGATGTTACTGCATTATGGACTAAACTGGTATAAAATAAGCACTAATACTTTTCAAATTACAAAGCTGTTTTGTTTTTGTCTGCAAAAATAGAAGTGTCGCAAAGGAATTGAACATTTTAGTGTCATGTATCATCGCTATGTCCCTAAATATGCGTTTTAATGTTTTCTTAGCTTTTCATGTACTTGTAGATTTTGTTAGCGATATCGCTTATACTGACCGTGGCCTGCACCTTATCTCCTTTTAGTTTCTGATATATATGGTAGTTAGGTACTTGTTTGTTTTAAAAACAATTTACATTTGTTTTTCTCTCTTCCAACCTATCCAGTGGTCGATTTCTGCTTGATGAAGATCCTAGTGGCAGATGAGAACACTAACTTTACGTCGCTGCAACTAGCGTGGGCTTCGAAGACCAACTGTGAGCAGCGAGCCGGCCGCGCTGGACGTGTGCGTGACGGCCGCGTATACAGACTCGTCACAGATAAATTCTATGTCAGTCTAATTATATTCTATTTGTCTTGTTATATTGTACATTATATATAAGACTAGCGTGTTTCCCGCGTAAGTTATAGCCCGCGTCACCCGCTTGTGATGTAGTTTCCCGTAGGTGAAAGAATTTAAAAACCGGTACAGTAGATTTGGAGCTCATTCGATGCAACGAAACCACCAAGTCTTTCCTTATAAATCAAATCAAAATCATTTATTCAGTCTAGTCTGTTACAAGCACTTGTGAAAGTTGAAACTCAATGCCATCGGTTCGTAAATCTACGGCGGTAGACCTTGTGCCAAGAAGAACCGGCAAGAAACTACAAGGGCTGTTTTTTTTTTACAAAACTTGATAATATTAGTATTTACAAAATTGAGTTTTTTACACTTTAACAATCACCTAAATGTTAATTAATATATTTATTTACACATATATTTTAGTTGAGTTCCGATAGTTTGTCTAAATATGACCAGTATTCCGTGGATCCCGAACATATGCTTTGTGGACATAGGCTTAAGATTTTGATATAGGCAATTAGTACACATTACATATTTGAAAGCGCCCGTTGTCTGTTTCTGCCGGTTTCTGAATTGAGAGAAGTGTAAAATCTAAAGTTATAAAGTTATTATTCCCAATAAGTTTTTTACGTTAAACGTTAAAAGTCTTAGTTTTATCAGAATATTGTCAACTTATAATTAAAAAACTAAAATCAAAAACGAAAACCTATTTAACTGACGCTTAAGTACAGTTTGAAGCGTGCTTAACTTCAACTACTCAATTCAGAAACCGGGTGTATGAACTCTAATATATATTTTTGTCGGCAGGATACATTTTCTCAAGAATGTCCACCTGAGATAGTTCGTTGTCCATTAGAGCGGTTGGTTCTATTGGCTAAGATGTTAGACATGGGTCCGCCCAGCGATGTGCTCGCTTTAGCCATGGACCCGCCAGACATGTCCAATATTCATCGCACTATACTCGTGCTCAAAGAGGTAAGATATGTTAAGGCATTTTTTTTTGTGTTTCGGGAACTGTTGTTTTGAACTTATTTTAAAGACTTATCCATTAAAGATACAATACGTAAACAGCATGAGATAAGAAATATGCATTAAAATTATACAGTGTTATTAATAAACAAGGTTTAGCGTTGAAGTAAATTTATGCCGAGACTGCACTTAGTATAGTACTGCACGTAGTCAAAATTCATATTATTAAACAGAGGCTTAGGAAAGGTTTACCTAGGACAAGGTTCTACGGAAGTAATCTTTACTCCTAGATTGTAGGTTTGCTTATTCTCTGTATAATATAAATTGGGGACTAATATTAAACCATGAAATTTTAGAGTTAAATTGTTTATTAATAGCACTGGTAGAGTACAAATAGATTTACATAATTTGTGTTAAAAATTTTAGAAAAGACAATATTTTTAATGTTAGGTACTTACTCTATATCTATAATGAGTAGAATCGAATATTTTGTCTCGAAACAATTAAATGAGTGTTGCTTATGATTGTTGTTAAATCTAAGATGGGTGCCATGAAGAAATTATCGGATGGTGAGTGGTGTCCGTCAGACGGAGATTTGACTTATCTCGGTCGTGTGATGGCAAAGTTGCCCATAGACGTGCGAGTCTCCAAGCTCATCATGCTTGGATACATATTTGGTTGTCTCGACGAATGTATTATCATGGGTAAGTTTGTTGTTAGGAAAATACTATTTAACTTAATAAATGTAAACAAGCAATTCTTGAGTATATGATCTGAATCTCGGAAACCGGTCCAGCACCTTCTATGAAATTAAGATTTCGGGCTACTAAATCAATCTAACTAGGTTCCATTTACGAAATAATATCAACCGGCTATTTGTTATGAAATATAAAGTAAAAGACGTCAAAATGATTTCAGTTATGCGATTTCAGTAGTAATTTCAGTAGTAGTTCTTGCTTTACCGCGCCACACCCGCACGTCCAGACCCTCTGAGTACTGATAGCAACATCATCGCGTACGCGCCGGTCGATATTATCGCTCGTTTTTTAAGACTTGCTTTTTCATTTTTAACTTAAAAAACTTAATGTAAAGAATATCAATCTGCAACTCGTTAAATTGACGATATGTTAAGGCGAGTAAAAATATAATTGTTAGTCGTCGGTACAAATCGGTACCTATTCTACTGTTTGAAATAATACTCGTAAGTGTTTATTTTAATAAACACAAAATATTAAACAAACATTTCCGTGTTTCTAGTCACATGTCACATACAAAAAATCTCGACTTTTAAGATAATAAAATAATTGTGCGAGTTTCAAAATCAGAATATTGATGTTTATTACGATAAAAATTTTAGCTTTTGTATTTTTCGAGACTTATTTTTCACTACCGAAACTACTCTTATTGATGTGCCTATGACATCTTTTAGTAACAGTCAACCCGAAATGATCAGCGTGTATGTTTAATTTACACGATGTAATTATAGTTAATAAATAATCGGTAACCGCACTGCAAGTAATTTTTCATGTTAAAACAAATGTCGTTATTATTCATATTGATATTGTTCTTATTATTAAAATGTTTTTCAGCTGCTGCAATGTCCGTGAAGAATCTATTTAACAGTCCATTCCGTGAAAGGCTTAATGCTTACAATTCTAAACTGACATGGGCTGACGGATCAACGAGTGACTGCATAGCTTTCCTTAATGTGTACAAGGTGAAGTTTAATGTTCACATACAAAAAGTTTTGTAGTCATAATTAAAACCTACTGGAATACCTGCTTGAACTGATCATCAACAGCCACTTTACGTCCCAACTGCAGGGGCTCAGGTCTTTTTATAGATGGTTAAGGTGGATGGGCCATTGCCCTCCACGCTGGCCCAATGCAGATTAGAACAGAATGTACGTTACAAATGTAGCCGGGACCAACGGCTGAACGTGCTTTCCGAAGCACGGAATAAATCGAGACAGTAATCTTATGGTCACCCATCCCGAAACCAACTTTTGCTTAAGGACAACGATCGCGGGCCGCGGCACGTATACACTACGCTGGCGACTTATTCGCCTGCTTGAATTAAATGGTATTTTTCTATCATCATGGTATATTACGCAAGCAGCAAAATTAATTACCTTCCACTTCATTTTGATAACAAAACAATATTTCTTAGATTTCACATAGGTTGTGTTCTGACTTATTCACTGAACATCAATGTTTACCTTCATAGTACTACATGAAATACTTGCTTAGTTTGTAGCAATGTAACCCTTATCTTAGAGCTTAAGCTCTAGAGTAGACATGGATTACTCTAATCATTCCTGGATGTAGAAAGCATTTCTTAAATTAGTTTATACAACTGCCTGCCCGAATGATATTAAATAATAATAATTATCTTTCAGGTGTGGAATCATCTCCGTCAGCAGCAATATTTCAAGCAACAAGGCCACAACGAGGGCCAATGGGCACGTAGATTCTACGTACAAGTGCGCGCGCTCAGAGATCTCGATGATTTAGTGCGTGAGTTGCGCATGCGACTATCGCGTGAAGGCATCGAGTCATTCAAGGGCCCTTCACCCTGGGATAAAAATGAGCTGTCCTTGGCTCTCAAGGTGAATCCTAATAAAGAATACAGAGGCCGAATTTATACATTTTGAAGCGCGTCAAACGTCGCCCGAATTAATGTAATAAGTCGAGATATATTCATGAATATTTTCTCTACGAATAAATACTTTTCTGTAGACTCATAGGAGTTTTCTGAATTGCTAAAAGTACAAAATCTCAACTGATTATACTCAATAATTTATATTTTGTTACGTTACCAGTCAAAAAGTTCTAGTATCAAACTGCTATCATTAAAAAACACTACAGTTTGATACATTCTTAATTTTAAATTCACTAACCGGGTGTCTTTGATGGTCAGACACAATGTAAAAAAATATACCGGTACCGGACCGGTAAATATTACTAATTAATTCTATTATTATCAGGTTATAATAGCGGGCGCTTTCTATCCACAATACTTCGTGCAAGCGACGCAAGATGAGGCGCGCGAGCGTGAAGCAGTCCGTATTCTCGGCGGTCACGATCCAAGGAATACGGTAATGGAAAAATTATATACAAAAATAGCTGTTGTCCCGTGACTTTGCATGCGAATATTATAGCATATGTTAACCTCGTATGATGTAGCTACTAAACAATAAAATATGTCCTCTTTATACTATCAGTTTAGATAAGTATCCCAATATATTATCTCTTCAATTATACCTCATACCTTGGCTGAAGCAAAGCGCTTGATACCCTATGAAATACAGCTTGCGTACAAATGAGTAGTCTATACTACTATGATAAAGAGGAAAGATTTGATTGTTTGTTTGTTTGTTTGCATCGAATAGGCTCCGAAACTGCTGGACCGATTTTAAAAATTCTTTCACCTACAGGAAGTTACATCATATGCGGTGAACGTAGGCTATATTTTATTCGAGAAAAAACTAACAAAGGGATGAAAATGGAAGTGTAAATTTGTATTGGGAATTAAAACGTATCAACCATTGCTATTCAATATGTCATTATAATTAAATTCGTGTCATGATATGTATGTATCGATATCCAAATAAACAGTTCCCTAGGGATAACCAGGGCTGGTGGAAAGTTAATATAAAAACTTACTGTACTTATCCGACTAATGCCTTTCAAGTTGCGTGTAATACCGTGTGTGCTATACTTAAATTTATTATTATATTGTCATTTCGTATTTGTAGCAATTCACAAATATAAGCAAGTGTAGTAGGGCATCGAAAATGTAAAATAAAATAAATAACAGCTTATAGTAAGTTGCATTACGAGGGTCAAACTGAAAGTTCTTAGAAAATCAAAAACTGATTACATTAGCCAGTTATTAGTTTTATTATATCTTTTCAAAATATTGTCCATTCACGTCAATACACCGCTGCATGCGATGGAACCACTGGGAAAAGCACTTTGCCCACTCGTCCTTAGGGGTCTCTTCAATGGCATCGCGATACGCAGCCACCGCTTCTTCAGCATTCATAAACCGCTTTCCTTTAAGTTTTTCTTTAATTTTTGGAAATAAATAAAAATCACAAAGCGCGAGGTCGGGGCTATACGGCGGGTGACCCAGTAATTCAACGTTTGATGTCGCCAAATAGTCGATCGTTCGCTTGGCGGTGTGCGACGAGGCGTTGTCGTGGTGAAGGAGGATCCTACTGCGAGGTCGTTTCTCTCGAACTTTTTCCAAGACAAGTGGCAAACAATTGGTAGTGTACCATTCTGCAGAAACTGTTTTTTGATCCTCTAACACAATTGTTGCAAAATGACCTATCCTTCCAAAGAACGAGGCCACCATTTTTTTTCCCGCACTTCGATCTCTCTTCACTTTAGTTGGCAACTCCTCGAAAGGAAACACCCACTGAGCAGATTGTCTTTTGGTTTTAGGATCATAACAGTAAATCCAGCTTTCGTCACCTGTTAGTATATCGAACACAGCATTTGAGTCACCTCCGTTAAATCTTTCAATCATTTTACGACACCAATCCACACGATGGAGTTTTTGAGCCTCAGTCAAATTATGAGGTATCCACCGGGCGCAAAGCTTCCTGACCGCTAAATGTTCGTGGAGGATTTTGTGCACTTGACTCATACCGATGCCTAAGCTTGTCCGAATCTGTTGATAGGTCACTCTTTTGTCAGTCTCTATCATACGCCGCACAACACAGATGTTATCTTCAGTCGTCGCCGTAGAAGGCCGTCCCTCACGTAAATCATCAGTGAGATTAGTGCGACCACGTTTAAACTCATTAAACCAGTTGTAAACAGTCGCACGAGATGGGGCTTCATCGTGAAAGGCCAATCGTAGTCTATCATAACTTTCTTGTTGACTTAAATGACATCGAAAGTCATAAAAAATCATTGCACGAAAATTTTCTCGTGTTAAATTCATGATGACGTGACACAGACAATTTTCAATCTGCCGCCAAATCGTAAAACAAATGACAAATGAATGAAATATATACTCAGTAATATTGGCAAAGAGTTATATTTTCAAATTTTAGAATTATTTTTTTATTATATTGTTTATAAGTGGCCAGTTCTAAGAACTTTCAGTTTGACCCTCGTATTGTAACCAATAAAAATAATAATATAACTAGAGCCCAGTCTCCGAATACAATTTGGAGGCACACAGGCCTCTGGTGTCTCCAAATACCTGCAAGTTCCCTTGATTAAATTTGAAATCAAATATTTTCTGTATTCTATTACGTGTTTTTTTTTTGTAAGTACTCGTATTTAATTATTCCTATCTGTTTATGAAATTCTAATTTAAACGTCAATAATAAAACGTGAATCAAATAAACAGATATTCTGTTTATTTGATTCACGTTTTATACTCAATGAGACACAGCTACATGTCAGACTACCCCAATATTTCAAATTTCGGTTATTAAGTTTTGTATTCTACAGTCATTGTAATAAGGTTTAAAATTGAGCAAAGATAGTTTTGTATAACCTGACTGTATATATTTATGTGTATTTGTGTATCCAGGTGTATCTTCAGAATTTCCCAGACCATCAACCTGGTCAGGTGTACGCGGCCGCCATCAAGAACATTGTACGTCAACATGTAGGCGACGAACCGCGTGTCACTTTCGACAAAAACAGCCGGTACATAATTAAATAGAACTATCTTTTGTAATATAAGTATTAATCACAATTGTACTTAAATTAGGAAGTATATTATTTAAAATGTAAAGTTATCATTAACGTATACGACATAACGCACGGGCACGAATTTGTGTAGTGTAGGACGAATTACGAATGTGGAACGAGCACGCCTTCAAAGTTTGGTTGTTGTTCTATTAAAGATATAAGGATCTAACACGCAGTCTGTATTTGATTTTTTGTTCTCATTTAAAAACCAAGGTTATTGATTTGTCATTGCGTCTTTGGATGTTTTGGAGGCATTCAACTGCCGTTGGAGGCATTCAACTGAAGTTGCAGAAAGTGAGAGTATTTTGTTCTTGACTATTGACCATTATATCTGTTTTAATATAAAACCCCAATTCAATTAAGCCATACAACTGTGGAATAGCCTCCCTGACCCGATCAGATCTTCCAATAAATTTATTTTTAAATGTAAACTCATACCTTTCTTATGCAAAATATGTGAAATTCATCATCAATATTATGTATCTATATTTGTATTATAATATTTGTTAGTATATTTTTTAGATCTATGCATTAAGTATGTTTTGCTTTATGCCGCCTTCGCGTTCATCATTTTTCCTAAAGGTTGATTGGGATAAAATGCCATTAGCATTGAGTCCGCCTTTTATGCCATTTTGAATGAATTTTAAGTAAAAATAAATGAAATAAAATAAAGATATTTAAATTATTTCTTGTTTTATGCATTTCAGGAAAGTTTATTTGACGTTCAAGGAAAATCAACTTTTCAGACGCGACAAAAACAATAGCGGTGTAAGTTTTTTTAATATCCTACACATTTAAGAATGAAAACTTTAAGAAGGATAATTATTTAATTAACATACTGTTTTCATTAATATCACAGGACCCAACTATTCCTGGACAAGTGGTGCTTCCAGTGTACAAAGCGATCAAAGCGCGTCATCTTAAAATGGACATCAGAATAGCTTTGTTGCCGTATGTTTAAGTGTTCTTTATTTAACAGCGCGTATATTATAGCCAATTTTTACCTACGTATGATGTTTACATAGGAATTTTTGATATTGGTATAGATAAGAATAGAACTAAATGAACTATAGTATGTAAATTTCTGGTCTTGAAATTAAAAAAAATACATTAAATTAAAGGGTTTGCGTTACATATTTTCATTGTGCTTTTTTATGTTATATTTTTTTTACTTAATGTTATAAATGCGAATGTTTGCGAGGATATATGTGTGGATGTATGTATGGTATGTTAGGTACTTTTTCATTCAAAATCTACTGAACGGATTTGGATGAGATTTGGTATAAGTCCCATAGATTGTTAATGTGCCGGAACCTTGTGTAAATAACATCCGCGTGACGTTATATGAAAATAGAAATTATAGGTAGTACAAAAGGCAAGAGATAAATTATTTAGTGAAATATGTATAAATATTCCCGAACTTATTGTTATATTAATTTAATAACTTTTAGTTTGTTAGTTTATTGCGTAAAATGGAAAAGAATAACTTTATATGTATATATTGAGGTATATAGAACATAAAATGAAAATATGAAAAAAAAAAATATTTTGTAACAACGCGATAATAAACGGAAAGGACATTTTTTAAAACATAAACAATAGTAATAATTCAATGAGAGACATTAGATATATTTAATATTAAGTGATATATAGTAAAGTTATTGTGAAAATCATAATAGCAGTTGCTATTTTAGTCCGCCATAATAAGTAACAACAAAACTTAACAATAATAAGCAAAACTTAACTAAAATGATGTGTGATCAAAACACGACCCAACTCAATAAGCGTACTCGTCAATCAGTATTTATTTGTTAACGGTACTGATTTTTGAACGAAATTACGTCATCATGATGGCGTCCAGGCGCATTAGCCGTTTTCGGTGATTATATAAGGATTAATTTAAGCCTGAAATAGCATATATGCTACTTTTTATCTCACCAAAGAGTTCAGAGAAAATTAGGTCGGTAATTACAAGAATTAAATGTATGCATATGAAATTCAGTATTGTCGCTATGGTTGGCTGCAAGCAACTCTTTATTTCGCCTATCTATGTTTTATTGATATAAAAATGCATCATTTTATACTTATCAGGGTAGAGAAAGCCAACGCTTTGGCTGCCATGCTTGAGACGACCAAATCCGAACTCGACATTGCAAAAATGGTTCCGCGCCTTCCCGATGTGGATGACACTCATTTCCCCCTCAAAATATCACACGTAAGTAGTCGGTTTGGCGCTCAAATAATATCCCTTTTCGTAGGCGTAGGCGGGATAGAAGACTGTTGTGTTCTTTTGACTTTTGAATAACTTGCCGAAGTGTAAGATGAGTTCTATCATTCCAAAACCTTTTCTGAAACTTGCCTATCTCTGGATCGATGTTCATCCAATCGTTTTGACAAACGTGTACTCAGGACTTTTGAGAATACTTTTTACACTTGGCTTTAAAGTGAGATAGGCCGATAGTTTTTAATTAGGGTCTTATCGCCTTTTTTATGAAAAAATCACTATTTGTCTAATTCTAGTCTTACTTCGCCTGTGAAGACCTCACTGAACAGCAGACTTAATTCTTTTATAACAGTTCTGCCTCTAGCTTCTAGTAATTCCACAGTAATACCGTTCACTCCGCGAACAATAAACTTATTAATTTGCATCAATGCTTACTTCACTTCATACAAACTTAGCTATTTCTTGTTAAATTGAAGCAAAAAAAGAACCTGTAATTATGTGATTGACGGACTAAATAGAATTTCTTTTTTTTTTTTTTTACCCAGGCGTCATTTCTATCTCACTACGGGAAGCCGTCTAGCGAGGCGACGCTATTATAGTAGTTTATGCAACTGTCATATAAGAAGGGGTATAAACACGAGGGTCTGGTAAAAATAGGTTGACTCGAGTGTTTTAATACATAAGTTATATGCAGTTTCATACACTACTTTATCTTCACTCATAGGAAAAATAAACAAAGTAGGTAGGTTACAAGGAAGTATTTTTTGGAATCCTGAATATAAAAACACGATCGACAAAAAACTGTATGGGAAGGGCGGGAAATTAAGTTCAAACAAACTATGCGTGCGCCATTTTTGTCATATTCAGCCTAAAACCATAGACTAATAAAAAAACAAGAAAGCAGTACTATAATTAGTTTTATGATACAGTTGGCGGTACTATAACGAGTTTAATTTTTAATTTTATGTATATGCGTTTATAAAGTGCGCATGTATAGAATCGTTTTTGAATTCGTAAATCAAATTTTTCGATTTGAGTGTAGATAAAACTCATTATAGTACCACTATCTTTTTATTCATTATACTAGTCTATGGTTTTAGGCTGAATATGAAAAAAAAGGAGCACGCATGCGCAGTTCGAACTGTGAAAAAAATGGCGCACGCATAAATTACTTCTTTGTAACCTACCTACTTTGTTTAATTAAATTCTTCCTATGTGTGAAGATAAAGTAGAGTATGAAACTACATATAACTTGGGAATTAAAACACTAAAGTCAAACTATTATCGAAATCGACAGACTCTCGTGCTTTAATACCGCTTCTTATTTTTTTAATGTAACCATTAACAGAGGATCAGCGTGAGCAGCTTCTGGGTGCAGTACGACGACGAGTCTACCACCAGCGACCTGATGCAGATACGCGCGGCGCTGGGCGGGGCGCGGCTGCTGGCCCACACTGGGCCGGTGTGCGCGGGCGACGTGTACGCGGCGCCGCGGGCGGACGCGCGGCCCACCCTCCCGTATAGAGTGCGCGTGCACCGGATGCTGCCCAGAGACATGGTCGAGGTCAGTCAACTCTAACAGCTATTGTACACGTAGTTAAGTAGAGGAGTAGTTAAGTAAACTGTTTAATTAATTTTTAACAGCGTTATTAATAAACAAGGTATAATATTAGTATTATTCAAAACTCATATTATTAAACAGAGACTTGGCAAAGGTTAATCTAGTACTAGGTTTTACCGGAGTAATATTTAATCATAGAAGGTTGTAGGTTTGCTTATTTTCTGTATAATATGAAGTTGGACTAATAATAAATTGCAATTTTAGTGTAAATTTTCACTTTCGTTTCTGAATTGAGAAAAACGCAAAATCTTGACTGCTATTCTCAATAATATAAAATACCGAATAGAATTGTGATTGTATTTAAAATTAATACACATTAATCTAAATGAAAAGTTTTTTTTTGATCATTTATTACTATAATTAGAATTCTTCACATCTTAAAAAATTGGTAGCTTTTGAATTTTATCTAGAAACAAAACTGTATTAATACTCGATCCTTGTTTTTACCAACGTGTGTCAACTCTACACGAAAGCGCGTGATCAAATGGACACCAAAATGGTAACCTATACATCTGATAGTGCATGGCTAACGTCCGTTTAATGAGCATTTAAACCAAAAATTCACAGAAAACCGACGTGAAGCGCGCTTGTAGCCCCTCCGGTGTTGCAGGTGTCCATGGGCGATGGTAATCACTTACCATCAGGTGATCCGTCTACTCGTCTGCCCCCATCACATAAAAAAAAAAAATTCAAAACACGCGGGGAATTTAACGGGGACAACTACTTTCCTGTGGATTTATGTGTATTCCTACATCTTTCGATTAGCTCAAATGCTCCAAAGAAGCATGAAAACGTTGAACACGACACGTTTTATTGAAAAAAAAAAAAAAAAAAAATTACCTTAGACTGCAAGGGCTAAAATCACTTTGCTTACTTAGAGTAGAAAATGTAGTCTCGCTGTATGTAATTCACATACAAAATCTAGTTCTTTTTGAAAAGTATCTATAAATTATGGCGATCGAGCGTAAGCCAATTATCGCCCGAAAGTGCATTGGCAGGTTACTTACTCCTTTGTGCCTTTTTTGATCACAGGTGCTGTACATAGATTTCGGTTTCTATGGTCGCGTTAACATCTGTAATTTACATACGTTGCCAATGGGCGTTTGCAAAACTTTACCGCCGCTAGCTATGCAATGCGCCCTCGCTGAAGTGGCTCCATCACCGTTACTCGAACCACACGCGCAATGGACACGGCACGCTGATAATTTCTTCACTGACATCACCAGACATGGTCGCCTGCTCGGCAAGGTAACACATTATGATAATATATATACTAATATAGTTGTATTAATAATAATTTGAAGTTTTCACTTTGTTTTCTATAAAAGAGGTGCGAGAGTAAGAAGATATTCTGTTAAGACAGATAAAGGAATCGATGGGCGGAACAGCCGTCTGTGGCCAAAATTTATCTGCATTTTGTACAGAAACTGTTTTGTTTTTATCTTCCGGAATAATTTCGATTATGAATAACAGAAATCCAAATGAAAGCGCTTTCCAAAAAGTGTACGTGTGGTCTACGCTTCATTATCATCATCAGCCCTTTTACGTCCCCATTGCAGGGGCTCAGGCTTTCCTTATGGATAATTATGGAGGATGGGCCATGACCCTCCACGCTGGCCCAATGCAGACTGGAGAGTATTAACGACAGCAAATGCAGCCGGGACCAATGGCTTAACGTGCGTCCGATGCACGAAGTAGCTCGAGTTTATACTTTTCCGCCACCCATCCTGTGACCGACCTTGCGAAAGTCGCTTAACAACAACGACCGCGGGTCGCAGTGTTTATCCACTACGCCACCGAGCTACGCTTACTAGTTGGTTAATGATATTGACCACTGGTCGGAATAGAGGTGAAGACAGTAAACGAAAATAAATATAATTTTTTTCTGGTAGTGTTTAATATACTATTACCGAAAATCACACTTTCATGCTTATTATATTTATAATATTGCTTAAATTAGTTATAAAAAAAACAATTATTTTTACTACTTGTCACGTGACCCCAAACACCGCGTGACGTCACGCCCTTGTATTAAAAGAATTAAACCCTAAGCATACATAGAATATAATGCTATTAGTTTTAGAGGCGCGTAACGTTATAGTGACACCATGAAAGTAGTTAACATTTTCGCGTAAAATTAAAAAAAAAAAATTTTTTAATTTTGCTTTTTATATGAATGTAAATTATTTACATATATTTTTTTAATATTTCATATAAAATCGTCTACACTCCTGTTAACAAATTATGTGCCATGACATTCGACCCTACACACTCGACGGATATTCTGTCTCATACTAACGCATACTATGTAAGACGCTGGACGGCGCTTCTGTCCGATTTGTACTGGCCCCAAGAAGCTCTGCTTTTTTTATCCGCACAATATTGATGTCAAGATAGAGACAGATACTAGAACTTACAGACTATACATAGGCTCTAATTTCGTACAGGTATATTCTGTTACTCATGGCGTGGTCTCCATCGAGTTATTAGCCGATGGAGGAAAGTTAAGTGTCAATAAAGAGTTGGTGAAGCGGGGATATGCTGTGCCCTGTGAAGAAAGCTACGATTCTAAGGTAATATATATATATTTATACTCATTATGCAGTTCAATATTGCATAAATGTCTCGTCATATAACTCAGTCTTTTCAAATGAGAAGTTGACGTTATAGCGGTATATTTAATTGTTTTATTGATTTTCAATCAGTGTGGGATTGTCCGAAGTAAACATATATTATAAGTAAACATATATAATACCTATTATTTTCGGCCATAAAGTTCCGTTTTAAAAACAAAGGTATAACATATTTACAAGTTTTCTTCTTCTCTAAATGGCACCAAAATTTGATTATTTTAGCTCTCTTACCTTTTTGTTTTTCACACTGTTATATGGAAGCAAAGTATCAATCTATAAAAATTATTTAGATGTCTTATGCATTGCAGAATGGAGTAGAGCTTTTGGTCTTAGCGTCAACCCTGTTAAAACCCAAACCATGATAGTAGGTAGCTCTAGATTACTTTCCAGAGTTGATACACAGATACTTCCGAAAGTTGTTTTTGAGGGGGTTGACATTCCTTTTAGTCAAACAGTAAAAAATTTGGGGGTGGTAATGGATGGCCATCTGGGTTGGGGTCCACAGCTTCAATCTATAAGTCGCAAGTTATATGCTTCTGCCGCTTTATTGAGGAGACTGCGTAACTTCTTGCCCACTACCACTAAGGTTGCGTTAGCGCAATCTCTGCTGCTTCCTGTTCTCGATTACGCTGACGCTTGCTACCTTGATCTTTCGGAGGACCAGCTAAATAAACTTGAGTGTCTTCAAAACTTCTGTATCAGATTCATTTTTGGTTTGCGCAAATATGACCATGTTTCCAACTATCGCAGTGAACTCAAGTGGCCTCCTATACGACTTCGCCGGAATTCTCGATTATTATCTCTTCTCTACAATATTTTGTTCAATCCCACTTACCCTCATTATCTCAAAGAACGTTTCAGTTTTCTGCACTGCACAAATTCTTACACATTGCGATCATCCGAGAGCCTGAGTCTTGAGATTCCATCTCACTGTACTTCTTTTTTCGATTCTTCTTTCACTGTACAAGCTGCTCGTCTCTGGAATTCCCTTCCAGTTTCGATAAGGCGAGCGAAATCTTTGCAAATTTTTAAAAATAGGGTAAAGGAATTCTTCCTTTCACAATGAAATATCCTGCTACTGTCGAGTATAACTATTCCTGGTATTGATAATATATATGTGTATATATATATATATATTATATATATTTATGTAGTTGTATGTATGTGTGTATGTATATTACGTATTTATCGGATATATTTGTATTATGAATGTATTCACTACATATTTTTGAACATTTTTTCTTTTTAATGTAATTCATAACATTTACACACCCCCGTCTTCATAAATTGTTAACTCTCTTTCCATCCCATGGTTGCCTGGAAGAAATCGCTTTAAGCGATAAGGCCGCCAATTGTTACATTGTATTGTAAAATGTTTTAAATTTGTAAATGTAACTTTGTGTAATGTTAACAATAAAGAATTTTCTATTCTATGCTTTTAACAGTAAAATATATTTATTTTTTATTTATCTCTCTTCACGACCAGTTGAATCACGACCTTCGGCAACAAGCTATAGATTTGAATATGGCACAAAAGCGGGCTTATAATAAAGAACAGGCTGAGACCGCCTTCTACCAACTGCGGGAAATTGAGCCGCCTAATTCGAAAGACTGTGTCAGTGACGTTGCCTTGAAGGGACCTTTCAGGTAACACATTATAACAGTTTCTCATTACTTATGTTAAGCTGGGTATTCATTAAGTAACCTTTGTTAATTAAAAATAGCCGAGTGGTTCGCTCGTCCGTTTCAAGGTTTCGCCATTTCTGAGGTTCCGAGTTTTTATATATTGTCTCGGATCTGGGTGTTGTGGTACCTTCTTTGTCATGGATGTTCTATAATACGAGAGCTCGAGCTACTCTTGATTATTTTTGAGCTAATAT
The DNA here is from genome assembly GCA_918026875.4 of Diatraea saccharalis. Classification (NCBI taxonomy): domain Eukaryota; kingdom Metazoa; phylum Arthropoda; class Insecta; order Lepidoptera; family Crambidae; genus Diatraea; species Diatraea saccharalis. The sequence continues at coordinate 26,808,085 of OU893333.1, read as the reverse complement.
TTATTTTAATAGTAGATATGTGAAGCATTGTTTATAGTATAGTCTTGTTTATAGTTTACATTATCTTTCTGTAAACAGTTCATCAGCAAACTACGGGATGTTGGCAAAATTTCCGTGTATAACGGAACAAGTCCATATTGAAAAAAAAAAGCAAAAGTGATGAAACAGTATTTAGTAATATACAAAAATCGACAAATGATTAAAATTCAATTTAAATTTGTTTATTTGCATCACAGGTTTAAAGGTATTAAGTTGGTATGGACGACGTGTTTTACGGGGGCTTATAAACTATTATAATCCGCTACTTTTATATTGTTTACTACTTCTCGGGCGACATCCTAGTGACAACTGACAAGTGGGAATTGCCAATATTCAGGAACGGTGTTTATGCGGAACTTGATTATTTACACGTCACAAACATTTTATTAACAAACTAACTTTCCGCCAGCGGCTTCGCCCGAGTCAACTCGTATTATACATAAAAAAAATCCTTTAAATCATCCTATCAATGAAAAAAAACCGCATCAAAATCCGTTGCGTGGTTTTAAAATTTAAGCATACAGGGATATAGGGACAAAGCGACTTTGTTCTATACTATGTAGTGATATTGCCTAATCAATACCCATCTTATTTTCTTTATCTGTTATCTACGATACAGATCGACAAACTTATTAACATAAAATTAGTTTGAAATTATTAGACCCATAAAGAGAATCTGAAGGTAAGTTAGGAAATCTTCTGGTAAAGTAAATGTCGTCAAAGATAAGAAAATCGAAACTTTATTTTAACGGTGTGATTAACAGTATTCAGCATTATTCGAATTTATTCAATAAACAACAATTTTTCCTTTTTATTATATTACGATTAAGATATAATTTACCCAAATTGGTTATTGTAGCCCCCTGGAAACAGTTCTGCACAATCTGATGTACGCTAGCCGTGAGAAGCAGGTCTCGATTGAATGGCATTCTGTCAACTCCGTCCTGTTGGATACTGAGCCACAAGAAGTTTATGAAAGGTATACGGTTCATTTTTTATAATTTTTTAATGATGCACTAATGGTTCAATATTTATATTGTTTTTTTTTCGTTTACATATTGTAAAATTTACGATGTTATTATTATCGGTGAATTGAGAAACTTCTTGTATATAATTTTTTTTGCAATTTGAAATATGGGAAACATGCGATTTGCTTTGAAATTAATAGTATAGAGGATATTTACATTATAGCATGATATGAGTTTCCCTATATCCTCAACAATCATAGTTATATTTCAGTAAATTTTGACAAAACCTAAATGTAATTTAGACATAAACCTTCATTCATCATTTATTACTCCATCCATTGATGAAAATCTGGTCAATAATCGCGTTTAGATAGACAGGCGAACATGACTGAATCAGAAATAATTAATAACCATACTTTTTTATGTTTGCGATAACTTTCATTCAAAAATGAGGCATCAAGCAAGTTAAAATTTAGTTCAAATCAGCCAGCTTTGTCGTCTACATTTATTAATGTGTCACTTTCTATTTAAGATTGGTGGTCGCGTGCGATGTAGGACAGAACGAAACTAGCAGTAAGCTGACTCTGCGTCACACCACGCTCATGCCAAACATACCGGGCCTGCCCGCTATCATAGCATTGCTCTTCTGTCCAGTGTAAGTTACATTTATTTATTTAAGCTTTATTGCAAAATTAAATGTGCATAAATATCGGACCTATGTCATTAGGCATTATTTGCCAGTCAACCGGAGAGAGTAAAGAGTTTAAACTAGTATAACAAACAGAACTTTTACAATCAATATGAATACTGATATGATACCAAAGGAAATAAAATGAAACAAGATGCAACTGGTATAGCTCATTGATGTACGTATTTAGAAGGCCCAATTTTCGGCCAATCAGAATAATTCAAGTACCACGCTTTCATATTACTTTATAAGAGAACGTAACGACTACATGATCCTTACTCCCATTTGGCATTAATCTATAGTTCTCTCTAAAACGGGGGAATGTAAAAGAAGAGGGCCATAAAACTTACAACCTGAAGGCTCGCGTCGAATAAATATAATTTCCTTCACATCTAATTGAACCTAGCCATCTAGATTTTTACTCGACGTGTGCTCGATCAAGTATAGCCGTATATGAGTTCGAAGCTTTATACATCTGGGCGTTGAATTTTTTTATGCCTGTAAAAGACGTGGTTGTCCATAAATAGTTGGTAACCTTTGATATAGACGAATAAAGTAACACAAGAAATCGTGTCGCTTTATAAATTATATAGTACTTCGACTAATATACATGAGACCTATGAAGGCCTATTCTATTTCTCGGAAAAGAAAATTTCGTCTATATTTGAAATTATGCAACAGAGATTGTGCCTTACACTGCCTCTAATGCAAAGATAAGCTTCATGGATATGTTTTTAACAAAATTATAAGGATGATTAAATTTTTTATTTTATATATCTAAAATATGTGTAATATGTGTGTATAAAGTATCATTCATTTAATATTAATTAAAGCAATATTATAAATATAATAAGCATGTAATAAATATCGCTAATAGTATATTTAGCACTACCAGAAAAATAATTATAATAATGTATTTATTTTCGTTTACTGTTTACACCCGTATTCAAACTAGTTATATGTTAAAGTGCGGAGTTGCGTCGCGACGTGTGCGGTACACGTTACGTGAGCACGTTGTGCGGCCTGGGCAGTACGGATACGGGCGCGCCGTACTTCCCCGAACACGATCTACTGGTCGGCATCGACGCTGATCTGCACGTCGAGGATATCGGCCTGGTGAGTACACACCACTGGTGGGATTGGTAGTACTTGTACGGCTGGACCAAGCTCCTGGACAAGGTTTCTAGCCGGATCCCGGGTCCATCTTCCCCCCACCGCCGGATGGGAACTCACAGCGGGCTTTGCCAGGTAGGGCGTGGGTTGGAGAGCCCTGGTTAAAGGCTCAAGGCTGCATTTCCCTGAGTAAAAAAAGGGATACTATTGGTAGTGCTTATTAGATAACACTTCGAAGAAGAACAGAGAAGAGAAACGAAGACTTCTTTAGCACTATATTTTTATTGTATACTAGCTGACTCGGTAAACTTCGTATCACTTACCTCTTAATAAAAACCATATTAATATTGAAAGATATTGCGTAAACTGACCACTGCACGACCATAAATATTGCTCGTCAACTCAACGTTTAACAGCTAAGAACCAGTGTGTATGGGAAAATCAAATTATCGTATTTAGTATTATACTCTCAACTTTGTTATATTTTCTCTTCGTTTAAACCTTCCCTGAACTTCCACGAATATTTCAAGACTAAAATTTGTCAAATCGGTTCAGCCGTTCTCGAATTTTAGCGAGACTAACGAACGGAAATTCATTTTTATTTATATAGATTTTTAAGATTCGGGACATCACTTATATACAATAAAAATGTATGTTATTTGGAATAAGTAATTACGTTTCATTATTATTTCTTCATAATTTTTTGCTTTATATGTATTTTGGTCCGAGGTTAGAACAAAAGGTAGTAAGAAAGTATATTTCAAAATGTGCATAAAGTTAAAATAATAGCTGGATATCAATCGCACAAATCATTGTTTAGTAACATACCTAAACTGTATAAATCTTAAAAATCATAATTTAATAATCATTTCATCTTAATTGCAATGAAATAAATGAATAGTTCTAAAGAAGTCTCCGTTACTTGCTCTGCTCTTCCAAGTTTAGACTAATAAGCACTACCTATTCCTATCATTGGTCCACAGATATATTTAATAAATAATAATAAATATAAGACCAACATCACATATATTGCTCTGATTCCACAATGACTAACAAAAGCTAAAGTGTGCTGAATGCGCACGTGTGTCATGAAATAAGAATATGAAAAGAAACAAATGTAAATATTTAAACGAATCTCTTAAGTAATTAAATTAATTTTTATCTACTACAATTTGTTATACAGATCAATCATATCCGTCACTTGATGGACTATATGATGTACTGCGGCGACGGACAGGACGTGCCCACTGCTGACGACGAGGCGCGGCCACAAGTACCCGCCACCATCAGAAAAGACTTGATGAGGTGAGTCCTCATTCAGGCTAATGGTTATACTATAGTTGTTATTATATATATAGCATTGGTGCGGTGACGATTGTTAAGAAATGCATTTCACGCTATTTGTATTTTCAAATAATTAAAAAATAGTTGGACTGTGTATATATTAAATATTTATTTAAATTTTCATTTTAAAACATAAACAAATTTTTAATAGCCATAATTATTGACGTCTTATCCTCTAAAGTTTAAAACATCAATACTTGTAACGAAAAATTAAACGTTTTTGAACAATGATTGAATTAATTAAATCGAAATTATATTTTAAGCGATATATATATTCGGTAATCATTTGACATTTTTTTTTATTATTGTTTTTGTAAGAATTAAACTTAACTACAATACAAATTTGTATTTTTCTGATTCGGGTTCATCTTGTTGATGAATAATTTTTTTTTAAATTCTGTTTTATACATTAAAATTTGCTTCTTCATGACCATTCTGAATCTCTCGTCGTCAGGTCGGTAAAAAAAAATATTTTACCCTTCCTGTTATTTTGCAAGTAAGAGATAATCAGAAAAACCACTTTTCTGTTTTGTGTAATTCAGTTATTGCAGTTATACGTGACTTTAACCTCAAAAATAACACACGATTCTTATACCAGAGGAGTTAAATTCAAAAGAGTTATGATTATGAATGCGTTTCGACGTATCTAGGACCCACTTAACCGGGTCCCACTGCATATTTTTTTATAAATAGGTATACATTGTCTTTTTTCGTAGCCTATTGATGAAACGTCGTAAACATCGCGAGATGCAGACTGTGATAAATGCTTGGGAATGGAAGTCGGTGCCGGAGGACGAGTTACTGGAGATATCCGTTCCCGATATGGTGGAGCGGGCGATCGTGTTCCCTCTTCACACACCGCAAGAGTTATATCCTATACCTAGAGAGAAACTGTTGCAGTTAAAGAGAGAGAACGACCAACTAGCGATACTCGTTAGCAGGTGAGATAAATATAAACTACTAGCTTTTCGCCAGCGGCTTACGGGCAATGGTTTTTTTGTACAGCTTTCCCTCACTGTTTAGCAGGCCCTTTTCATCTATGTTTTTCATCCATTCTAGTTCTATCAAGTATGCCTCTCGTACTTTCATGCCTCATACGACACATCAATCCTTCGTCTTTCACACAATGGTTACTCCATAGTAACGTTATCATTACCGTTAATTTCCTATACATACTTCCACTTTTTTAATTTCCTATACATACATCCCTTTATTTGTTGTTTTTCGGGATAAAATGCAGCCTATGTCCACCGCATATGACGTAGTTCCCGTAGGTGGAAGGATTTTTAACATTGGTCCAGTAGTTTCGGAGCCTATTCGATGCAAACAAACAAACTAACAATCAAATAAATAAATGTAAAGACAAGACCACGTATATTTTATCTTGTTTCATTACCTCAAAATATATATTTTTGTTATTATCTAACCTGACATTGGCGGAATTGTAAAAACACAAATATGCCATACATAAAAAAAGATAAGAGTAACTGAAGCTTGCAAAATCGTAGACAAACATTGCTTAATGCATGTGCTCAGTAAGGCATTGTCTAACTAATAATTTTAACGACAAATCTGCTTCCACCACCAGCCCTTTTACGTCCCCACTGCAGGGGCTCAGGCCTTCCTTATGTATGGTTAAGGAGGATGGGCCATGACCCTCCACGCTGGCCCAATGCGGATTGGAGAGTATTGACGACTGCAAATGCAGCCGGGACCAACGGCTTAACGTGCTTTCCGAAGCATGGAGTAGCTCGAGATAATAATTTTTTGGTCACCCATCCCGTGACCGACCCTTGCAAAAGTTGCTTAACGACTACGATCGCGGGCCGCGGCGCTTATCCACTACGCCACCGAGCTACTCCATCTGCTCAACTTATTCTTAATATTAAGTGTTATCTAGTTAAGTTATGTGTTTTTCTAGGTTAGTGAAAACGGGTATAAGGTATTTTACAATAATATTAATTTATATGGAAATCCTCGTATCCAAGGCATATATCTATATTGTGGCTATATGTCCTGAAGAGCACAATTGAATATTCCGATTATACCTAACATATTTTTGATATGTATTTGACAAATCAGAGGGGGACTTAGACATTTTTTGTGCTTATTCAATTATTATAAAAATATTTGTACACAGGACTTCTATATCGTCAAGCCAGGAGCTCCAGTGCAAACTTTGCAACACGGGCATGATGCCGATGCACACTATGCGAATCCACCTTTATTCGAACGCGCACAAAGAGAAAGAAGACGACCTACGTATGTTCCAGTCATAAAATATTACATTTATGGATGGAATATCAAATATTCCATTATTTTTTTCATAGATTTAGTTTTTGATTCGCCATTTTATTATTATATCATTTAAGAGTTTAAGTACTGAATTATAGGAACGATACACTTTGATCTGAGATAATTATCAAAACTAAATTAGTAAATCATCAACGTTAAAACTTTTAGTTTGTTTTGTTTTTCTTGTATTTTTCACATTGATTTATTTAGATACATGTATGTACTTAGTTATTTTAAACGTATTAGTATACGAGTGTTTCGTTTATGAATAAAATTTTTGTTTTTTTTTTTTTGTTTTCTTATTCTAGTGCAGATAAATTTTTTGGTTTTTTTGATTTTCTATGACATTTCGTGTTCAAATTCTGTAACATGAAGATGTTATGCTACATTTACTTGTTCCTTACTAGACATTCAAAATATAAAAATTGGATTATTGTTTAAGTGTACAAATAAGTATAAGAACTTTGTAATTTTTTCATTGTTATAACAAATATAGAAGAAATATAACTAAGTATGGATAGTTTTTATTGTGATCCCAAAGCATATTATGCTGATTTATAACCATGGAGCAGCTAGCTTACTGCTCAACTACATTAGCTTCGTTTCGGTTGATATTGGATTTAACCAAAATGCACTCGAGAGTTTAATCATTCAATCGAAAAGTACTAACTATGCCATGGATAAAAGGACACAGTAGATCACGTGGACATAATGCAGTTTACGATTAGCCATGTACATGATCAGATGCAGTATCAATAGGCCTAGAGCCTATTATACTCATACCGAAAGTTGGCTTATTGTTAAGATACGTACACTCAATAACATAAACGACGTATGGTACACCTTGGAGACATGCAGGCAAGCTAAACTTGCACCATTCCGAGCTCGCCTCTTCTAGTTCTACAGCTTATTAAACCGATAATACGCCCAGTGATAAAGAGGTATGTTGTTACACGCAAAACAATTTTGAGTTCGGGTTCCGTAGATGCTTGTGGGAAGAAAAAGGAGATTCTCAACACGGCCTTACAAACTGCAGGCTTCCCGTTACCTCATACATTTGATTTGCAGGTTAATTCTGCTAATGTTTACTTAAACATTAATAAAAAACTTGATATTATTAGTGGTATGATTTCCTCACACATCAGTGTTGGCAGATACATAATATTGGTCTTCAGGTATATAGTACAATGGCACAACGCAAGTAGTAATACTTCTTTATACGGATGTCTCCGCAACTCTCTAAAATTACACCTGTTTTACGTGTTGAGGGTGTGTGGCCGGATGTTATCTCGGCCAACCCACCCCCATCAGAACCGCTTCCAGCGCACACACATTTGTGATGCCTTCCTGGCGGTTACCCGGTGACCCGAGGTATTTCAGCAGGACGTAAGTAAACAAAAGTTTTAGCTTTTTGATTAAAAAATAATTCACATTTAAAATCATTTAGAAAAAGGATGAAACGCTATAAAAACACTTATTATTTTCATAATTTATTTTAGTTACTTACCAAGCTAAACGTGAAATGTGAACTGAAAAATGATGCGTATGCAATGACATCTGGGTCATTGTGCAATGACTTATTAGATTAATTATTATAGTTTCTATTTAGTAGTTTTATGTAATATTTTAAATGAAAATATGCTCTGTAATAGCTAAAAAGTAACAAGTGCTTGAAAAATTCGTCAGTCCCGTTAGGTCCTGGGTAGCTTAGTGGAGCAGTCGCCCGGATTGCGAAAGGTCATAGGTTCATGGATTTTTTAAACATTTTTCATTAAGAATATTTCCCAGTATAGCATTGTGAAAGCGAAATTGATCAAATATGATTGTTCTTATGTAATTTTAGAATAGGTAAAGAGTTCGTTGGCACAATGGTCTCCTGATTATGTCTACAATGCGGAAGTTAAGTAATATAAAGGATAGGATGGGTGACTAATAATTTACTATTTCAAACTCTTCCGTGCTTTGGAAGACACGTTAAGTCGTTGATCTCGACTGTACCTGCGTATCGTTACTCGCACCAATCCTCACTGTTCCAGCGTTGTGGATCAACATGGCCCAAATTCCCTATTCGATTCCATCTTAAAGAAAGGCCTATGCCCTAGTAGTGTGATCTTAATAGACTGGTGATGAAAGATAAACGTTGTCGTTGGTAACCACTTCTGTGGTCGAGTACCTCGCACATCGGTTGTCAGGTGTGCCATATATGAGGTCTCTTGTCCGTTGCCAGTCGGGTTAATGCAGAAAATAGACCTTTCTCTTATTGTTAATGTCTGGGCGTTTTAGTTTTCTATAATACAAGTATTAAAAGCTACTTAATTTGGGATTTAAACGATGCCTTCATATCATGTCAATTGTTCGTATTTATTTATTTACTCATGTGGGTAGTACCATAATTACAATCAACTCGAAGGTCATTGTGCTAAGAAAAATAAATACAGTTCTTTAACAGGGAACTGTCAGCCTCCCTTTTCGACGTGAAAATCTGTTCGTCCATCCAACGAATTATTAATGGACAGTGAAAGAAAGGTTAGTAACAATCTGTATATTTACTGTATCGATTATTATACTATACCTATATAACAAGACAGCTAGTTTTCCCGCGACTTCGCATGCGTATATTGAAGCCTATGTGAACTGAGCAGTTACGATGTAGTTTCCCGTATGTGAAGGAATTTTTAAAAATCTGTCCACTGTTTCAGAACCTATTCAAAGCAAATAAATAAACGATCGAATCATTTGTCGTTCTAATAGTAGTATTAAATAGATTAATTAATACATACTGTCTTTTTTTTTATTTCAGTATTTTTGACAATTTTATGTGATTTTTTTATTTTATTATTATCCTTATAGATTATTTGTTAACAAAAATATTTACCTTTCAATAAAACAGCTCGATCATCTTAGCCTACCTCATCAAAATTGCGACGCGTTCTACGAGATTTCCATAGTATTTATAATGGCGGTACTTAATAGTTACCTATTGTAGCCGTAATATACCTGTTCCACAGGTTGTTTGACCAGAGTAACTATATCTTTACGCGTCGTCCGTCCGTCTCAACAGAGTATTCAGATTTGTTTATTTAATCGCTATAGTTTATGTGTATCTGTGGTACCGCTAAGTAGAAACAGTGAAGTTGTAAAAGATATGATTAATTCAATAGAAGAAACTAACTCTATTCTTGAGTAAGTATATACCTACCTGCTAGGTTCATATATTTTTAGTGTGTGCAAAACTTAAACTATAGGAATAAATAATTAGGTCGTGGTCTGTGTTACAAAATAAACATTCTGATCTTTTTTATGTTATTTTTTTATTAAATATTTTTTTTATTTATCGTATATTTTTAGCAATAGAGGAGAAAAATTAAAAACGAAAAAAAAATCAATAACAAAAATAGAAGTCAAATTTTTTGCTATTTGCTACATAATACAGCAAGAGAACAGTTTTCCTATAGCAATCTAACTTTAGTAGTTAAGGATAGAGATATTTTCAAATTGTCTTCTTCATTAAATTATTTTATGGATTCTAATTTGATTTGATTTGCATGTTTTATGACTTTTATTGTTATTTAGAATTAGTTTCTGTTGCTAATTGACTACAAAAAAAGGAGCTTCTCAGCAGGCCCGATTTAAGCACAACAGACGCCCGTAACAAATAGTGCTCTGGAGCCCCCATCCCACTTTTTACACATATTTAGGTATATTAGACCATCATTGGCGCGTCGCCCGCCTGCATTGCACCCCCTGCATCATGGGTAAAGACGGGCCTGTTTCTCAGTTTGACCTGTATGTATGTATGTTTGTGCGCGATTATCTCGCGTTTGCCTAAACCGATTTTGATACAGTAGACTTAGAAGAAGGTTTTAGGTATACTAAACGACAAAAAAATTGAGATTAACATTTTAACACGTGTTGTATGTATAATCCGCGATTATCTCGATTTTTACTGAACTGATTTTGACGCGGTTTTCAGAAAAGTATTTTTAGTGTTTATTTTATCAATTTTAATAAAAAATGTCAATATCACTAAAAAGCAATAAATAAAAACTAAAAAAAATTGAACCAACTTCAAACTTAAAAAAAAGGGAAAAATATCACTTATCCCAAAAGCCAGTTATTCAAGTCGTGTGCCTATCATTTAATTAATAACCTACAGAAAATCTCCACCCGATTTTAATAGCATTTTCTTGAATAATTTGCTTCTGAGATATGTATTACTTTCCACTTTTTTTTAAGTTTGAAGTCGGTTCTATTTTTTTATAATAATTTATTTATATCGGACTGCGTGACGCAAAGAAGGATCATATATATGTTCATCAGTATAATACCTGGAACGTATGCAAACTCAAAACGCGGGTGTTTTGTGTACATTACCTATTATTGTTAGCCCGACTTTAATAGACGTTTTGTAAACATATTAATCGCCTTTTTTCATTGTTTTTTGATGTCTGTTTTTAAGGGTTTCGCAATCAAACGGTTAAAATGGGACCCTATTGCTAAGATTTTTGTCCGTCCAAAAGATTGATTTCAACTGTTACAGAGGGCTGTAACAGTTGAAATTTTCACATGTGCTGTGTTTCTGTTGCCGCTACAAAATCAGAATTAAATAAATATAAACGTATTTCTTTTTGCGGAGGATGTGTAGTTACATGGTACCTTTTGTGCGCAAGACCGATTTTATAATTTTCGTTTCCCAAAAGATTTATATTAACGCTAGGTACTATTGATTTATAATGATATAAATTAGACTAATTACTTTAAATATGCACGACATTATCACGCCAGGTTACTTGATTTTTTTAAGTCATAATCTCTCGATAGTTTGATTTAAATTGATAGCGGTTTGTTCATTTAGTGGTATATTAGTCATATAATGCTAAATATACATAAGTGGGATAAATGAGAGCAGACAAGACACTGAAACTTTACCATATGTTTTATCATAGTCAGAGCCATGCGATTAAATATTTTTATCTTATTTATTTGTGTGCTTCATTAACAAATTAGAAAGTAAAACTTCCGATAAACATCAAACTCTAAGTAAAAAGTAATTTGTTTGTTTTCCAAATATTAATTACTTAAATGCTTCATCTGAGAACATAATGCTTTGAAGTAGCGCCGGTTTTACAGCTCTCTTAAGTATAACCAACGATTTTAATTATATAAGCTTAGTGATGTTTCGTGTAAATTTCATGCGGCTGTTTTGTAAACAGTGTTTGAGGTATGTTGAAAAATGTTTTAGATACCGATGTTCTATTATTGCAGTAAAAAATTGTGTGTATTTTGATTTATAAAAGTGGCAAACTAGGGATACTGTACGCAATAATTTTTAGCAAAAATATTTTTTAATGCGCTATCTTGTCTTGTTTATTCGAATGATGTGTGAAGTGGTAGTTTTGTTTCGAATCGAGTGTACCAGGTTATCTCGGGTTGCTGCTATCTCCTGATATTCCTTACTGTCGTAAACTTAGCAGTCAGTGGCATCTCGAGGAAAGGTACAGACATGGTCGCCACACCGGTTTCGGGAACCGAAGTTGCACGGTAGGAAATTATTGAAAATCTTAATTGGTTTGGAAAGACTGAAATATTTTTCTACTAAGATCACTATTAGTATAAGATTTAATTATATTTAAATTAAAAATATGCCACGAAGGCCCTGTAGAAGTAGAGAGATTTAGGGGAATATTTTTTATATAGCTGTACTTATGTTTCTATTTGGTCTCTTCAGGGTTTACAATATTTTCGGTGTTAAATGTAATAAATGTAATAAACTTTCAAATATTTTCATACAGAAAATTAGTTAACCGACTTCAAAATCGAAAAGAAGAAGGTTTTATGTTCGGTGGGTAGGTATGTCTGCTTTTTTTATAATCGATTTCTCCGCGTATTATAGAAAAATTTTCTAAAATTCCCCTTTTATTTGACAATTTATGGACCTTAAATCCAATAATTTCTTTTTAAAACAAAATCACTGAAAGTTTTCTGTCAAATAAATAAATAATTAAAAAAAAATACCAAATTTTCATTTACAATTATAATTTTTAGGAATACTATGAAGAAACTAAAAACAATAGCGTTCTAAAAATTAATTTTATAAGGGTAAGGCATTTTTGAGCGTCATAGCCTTAGTAGAACCATAGGTAAAATAATAATTTAGAAGTGTCCTGTTGAAATAAAGAGAAGTGTAAGAAAGATCCTAGGAGAGATAGAGGAGAATACACTATAATATAAGACGTATAAATGGCGGCAGAGTGAATCGGTAGTGGTATTAAAACAAGCAGCCTGTTTACAGGTCCATCCAGGATGAGCTCCGTGGACAAGTGCAGGAGATGCGTCGGCACATGCCGCAGTTCATGCCGCGGCTGGCTATCGTCCAGGTGGGCGGGCGGGAGGACTCCAACGTTTACATACGTATGAAGCTGAAAGCTGCTGAGAATATCGGTCTCTCTGCAGAACACGTGCGGCTCCCTAACACCATCACTGAAGCTGAGGTATTTTTATTATACCATTAAGGTTGTTCTATACCGAGTAGCTCGGTAACGTGATGGATAAGCGCCACGGCCCGCGATCGTTGTTCTTAAGCAACAACAACGACCAAAAAATATTATATCAAGCAACTCTGTGCTTCAGAAGGTACGCGAAGCCTTTGGTCCCGGCTGAATTTGCAGTCGTTAAGGGGTGAGGGTCTTATCCCATCCTCCTTAACCATCCATTTGGAAGGAAGATTTGAGCCCTTCAGTGGGGACGTAAAAGGGCCGATGATGATGATATGTCCTTTTTCCGCCATTCTATCCTCTTCTGCCACTAAGAACCGCCCCTTGCTAGATTAAGATAGATAGATCTCTAGAAAGGCAACACTCAATCTTTCTCGTTCTAGCAAAAGTAGTTTCTGAGCCACAGAAAAGTAAAAGAATTTTAAAATAGATTTTTATGAAGCAAGACAAGTTCTGTGTCATGCTGCTTATGGTATTGGAACCGTCAAACATAATAAACGCCATTACTTTTACAGTAATAATTGTGAAACGTAGAAGGTGCTAGTATAAATGTTACCTAAGAAAATACTATTTCAAACATAAAATTTCAACTAGAAAATGTTTCAGGTATTTTCCTGTGATGTTATTGGTCGCACTCGATATTTATTTTAATGACTTAGGTTATAGGGTATATATAAACGACGGAAGGTGGAAATCGTGCTAATACTTATAAAAATGCAAAAACATGGGTTCTTCTTCTTCTTCTTCTTAACTTTAATGGCACTTTGCGTCACCACAATACTGCCAACTAAAACAAGGGTTTCTTTGACAATAAGTTTATTGTGACATATAGACTTTATGGGCCTCCGTTGTTGTATAAAAAAGTTTCAAGATTCCAAGAAAAATATATTATGACAATTGGATGCGGCATACGTTGCCGTCGTTTAAAGGGCATGTCCTTCCTCCAAAAGAGAGGAGAGGGTGCACGGAGAACATACGCCTCAAACACAAAATAAAATCATAAATTCTGACAATTTTCCTTATTTACAATCATTATAACGATAGATTATGTTTTTGGATAACGCCAATTGTTATTTTGTTTACGATATGGATCCCTGATCTTTGACATTGATGATAACACTGGATATTATACGCATACATGTATTTGTCTTAGTTATTGCTTGTTGTATGATGTAACAAGTCTGTATGTGTGAACATTGTTTTGAAAACCACATCAATTTAGTCATATCATGTCATGTAGACAGATGATAATGAAGAAGTATTTTAAAAAAACGAAAGCACTATAAAAGCTAACCACTAGATGGCGACTCTAGCAAAAGTTGATTTTTGCAGGAAACGAATGGACCAAAAACAGTCATTTCCGTCCCTTTTAACAAACATAATAAAAAAGTGAAATTTGAAAAGTTCGAAAGTTATCAATACAAATACGAAAAAGTACAAATTAGTAAGTAAGTTTTGAAAACTAATTTACTTTTAAACTTGATAGAAAACCCGAAAGGTTGTCATGGAGAAATCAAGAACTTACCGTCTAAAGAACTTACACTTACAAATCAAGAACTTACATCTAGTTTGATTTCAGGAACTAATGTTTTTTTTCAATACTTCCTCATTAAGAAACTCGGGTAAGTGGTTATTTAGTGGAAGACGCATCTAAAAGAGAGGGATGATGCCAGAAATTCTAAATGAAAAATGCTTAAAAAATCCACTTGTCACAGGTACTCTGAAATGGGACTCGAATCCACTATCTTTTACAATCCGGGCTCTTATCACTGAGCTACCCAGGACCTAATAGGACTGACGAATTTTTCAAGCACTTGTTTCTTTTTCACTACTAACGAGGGTATTTTCATCAATATTCAGGCATCCATTCAAACAGCCGAATTTTTTTTATCAAATTAAAAGTTTAAATTTGAGTGGGCCCTAAATGACAATCGGCACTGTATAAGAGATATATAAATGTCCTCTTTTCCTGTGAGACTGCCAAGACATGGAAAATTTGGTCAGATGCGTCAAAGATCAATAAATTTTAGAAACCACAGGTGAATAGACCTGTGGTTTTTATTAAGATTTGATTATTAAGATTAGCATAATTTATACTTTTACTTTTTGTTTATTTTTAGTTGCTGCACGAGATAAACAGTCTAAATGAATCTCCGAATGTTCACGGCATCATTGTACAGATGCCACTGGATTCAGTGGAGCCCATCGACTCGCACCGCATCACAGACGCCGTATCACCAGATAAGGACGTCGACGGGTGAGCATAATATAAGAATTTAAAGTTGACTTGTCTACTTTCAAAATCAGATGAGTTTTTTTTTTGTGAAATATCGGACCGCTGAATAATGAGGAAGTATTTTAAGAAAAAAAAAGAAAGAAAGCACTAAAAAGGCACCTCACTATATGGCGACTCTACCAAAAGTTGATTTTTGCAGGAAACGGATGGACCGATAGTAATTTCCGTTCCTTTTAACTAACATATAAAAAAACTGAAATTTGCAAATACAATACTATAAAGTTTATCGACTTGGTTTTCCTTTAAGAACGTTTTGGCGTGTTTTGAAAGTGAACCCCTTTAACCCCCCAATTAGTTTTGGTAGGCTCACTCTGCTTCCTATGTCCATAAATAGTAGCTATTGAATAGCAATGGCAATGATTGTGACAACGTTCGTACACACCACACAAATCAGCAGGGGCTGCCGTCTCGACCGCAGAGTTTACGATCGTTTAGTAGAGATCGCTGAGTTCACTGACCTTCACTGACCGATATGTCAAATTCGATCACTAGGAAACTAAGGGATGTCGTTAATTTGTGTTCAAAGACATCTTTGTTATTTATTTTCTCCGACGTTAGAGTATTAAGAAAAGGAGAAAAGGAACGTGAATACGATTCACCGTAAATAACACGATATAAAATTTAGTACAATGACTTCCAATGGACGACCTCCATAGCCGAGTGTTTCGTATGCCGGTTTCAAGGTGTCGCCATCTCTGAGGTCGGGTTCGATTACCGGTCGGGTCAATGTAGAAAATGATCTTTTCTATATTGTCTCGGGGTCTTGTCTCAGATACTCCATAATAGGGGGCTTTAGCTACTCATCTTAGAATCTTAGCAATGTAAATGATGTTGTTTAGGTAATATTTATTTATTCTTCCCGTATAGATTGAACACTGTAAATGAGGGACGCGTTGCCGTCGGGGATCTATCTGGATTCATTCCTTGCACGCCGGCTGGATGCGTGGAGCTGATTCGTAGCACCGGCGTGACCATAGCAGGGAAGAACGTGGTGGTAATAGGACGCAGTCGGATAGTGGGAACCCCGGTCTCTGAGCTACTCAAATGGGAGCACGCTACCGTCACCGTGTGTCACTCTAAGACCAAGAACTTGAACGAGATTGTAAGTAATCAATCAATATTGTGAGATACTCACTGTTAATCAGCTACTTTTTCAGTTTCTTATTATTTACATGAAACTGTCAAATTATCCGACTCAATTTTAAACCTTAATACGATATGGGTAGAGATTAAAATCCTTTGAGGAAATTTATTTTACTGAGAAACCTTCACGCAGCCGTGTGTACAAAAAAAAAGAAATGAATAAATACTTTATTATATCCTACCTTTATTATTAGTATATAAATAAATTTCCATTCTAATATTTTGTTTAGGCTAGGTCAGCTGACATCTTGGTGGTAGCTATTGGACGAGCAGAGATGGTGAAGGGCTCTTGGATCAAGCCTGGAGCAGTGGTGATAGACTGTGGCATCAATCCAATCGCAGGTATGATAATCACATCGCAAAAACGATATAGATATCAAAATTATAAAAGAAACTATAATCCATTCTTTCACTAATGGGGGTGCTTTATATTTTGTTAGTATGTACCTCCGTTGATGGGAAGGTGGTTCCGAGCCCTTAAGGTTGAGAACCGGAAAAAAAATATAAATTTAGTTTTGTTTTCGGAAACTTCCTCATTATTCATGTGGTAACTCAATCGAGTAAAATCAGGTGATTATATTCTGTTAAAAGAAATATGATATCAGCTTACTTGTAACACATTTCTGTGTGGTGCAGTTTTGTTAATTGGTTAACAAAATACTTATAATTTAAGAAATTATATACATAAAGAATAAAATTATAGTCAGCGAATCTTTAATATGTATTGTTATTATACTTGATCAATTCTGCATTCATAATGATTTACTGAAATTAAAAATGCTTTAAAAATCCACTCTAAGATGGGACTCGAACCCATGTCCCATCTCAGAGTGCCAGGAACAAATTGATCAAATATATATCGAAAGTTTAAATATTTGTAAAAATATTTCTTTCGGCTGTTTGGGTGCATTAATGATAATATTACTTATTATCTTATTAAAGTGGATTTTTAAGCATTTTTCGAATATGTAATATTGTTGTTAAGCGTAAGTAAATCATATTCAAGTTTTTTTACACTTTTTCAACTTGTCAACATCGGAGATAAAAATAAAAATAAATCTATCCATAAACACGTACACTGAGGTCGATGACCGGTTTTTGTTATTATACCTACAATTTGATCACTACAATAAAAATAAACATGAATTTTTTTAAATATTAACTAAAATAAAATTTTTAATATAAAAAAATTAAGTTTAAAATTCTTACTAAATAAATATTAAAAATACTGAACCGTAGGAACACATCTGTGTACTGATACTGTATATTAATGTTGAGGCTATTAAATTATTTGATAACCAAATTACAGTATCTTGTCTCCGCATACATTATTATAAAAATACTATTGCATCGACCAATTATTCCATGATGATAGAAGAGATTCGATCAACAACAATTTACCATTGTTACATTTCATGGACAATTCACGGTACTTCCTACCGATGTCCATAATATTGACAAAACTTAACAGGCCACTGGTTGTTTAAAGGCAGTTTAAAAAGAACTATCGTGTGAAAACGTTCTTACCGTGGAAAACAATAAATCTTTATCGGTAAGATTATGCGTGTAGCATACAATGGATACCAGCGAAGTAACGACAATGTTATAAGGTTTACGTTTGGGCTATGTTTTCAACTAAAATCTAATATTTGTATATTTGGAAGAGATCAATCATAGTTCTCTGCTCTGTGTTCGTTGAATCGGGAACGTCGCTCGTTTAATTCGTGAAGGGATGTCATTGGTTGTTTAGTTTATTGAATTGGTAAATAGTTTATTAGTTTTATTTTATATAGTTCTGATAGTCCAAATGTCTTTGCTCTACTTAAATCCAAATCTTTTTAGACTTGTGATTTCGTTAAATAGCTATATACGAGTAGATAAATCATTTTACGAGTATATACATATTTAACGTCAAATATCTTTTATAAAATACGTATACGTTTACTTTAACGCGATAAAATCAAACTACCAAAGGATTTTTATTTCATTACTGAATTATCTTTGAGTCATCTTTGTGATATTTTTATCGAATTTTTTATTAAAATTCACATTTTTGTTTCCACAAAATTCTTGATAAAAAAAAAATAGGACCAAAAATGGTTTAAGTTAAACCTGGACAACGTTTATTATTTCGTTTTTAGATCCGACAAAGAAGTCCGGGCAGCGGTTAGTCGGTGACGTAGCGTACGCGGAGGCGTTGAAGGTAGCGTCGCACGTGACGCCGGTGCCGGGCGGCGTGGGCCCGATGACCGTGGCGATGCTGATGCGGAACACCGTGCTGGCGGCGCGTCGGCAGCTGGACAAATTACTTGCGCCATCTTGGCCCTTGCGCCCATTGCGACTGTTACCTGTTTCACCGCCGCCAAGGTAATGTCATCAACACATGAACTTCTACGTATACTGTTAGACCGTGTTGTAATTGTTGCTATCTGTTCTCCTGCGTCGTCGTCATTGTAAATTATATTTTTGTATTGCATTGCTTTGAAGAATTTACTACGTTACATTCAACATTCAAAAATAATTTAAACAGTTTTCGGGCAATCAGAAGTACATCTACGCGTAATGGGAATCAAGCGTAAATGACAATCGTCTAAATGCAGAAGACCCCCTACTGCAGATTCCACGAGTCTTGTTCTGATAAATGAAAAGTTGTGCTTAATCTTTTTAGATCAGAATGATATAAACTTGTGGAGCACGATGGCGCAATGGTTAGCACGTTCGCTTTGCGATGCGTAAGCGAAGCAACTTTCTCAAGGCCCAATCATAGGTGACCAAAAGTGTATCATCTTGAGCTCTTATGTGACGGAGGAACGTTAACGAACGCAGATTGTCCCGGCTGCATCTGAGCCGTTAACATACACTAATATGTACTAGGCTTGGTGGGTCATGGTCAGTTCCCCATAACATTAGATTATATCCATAGAGGCTTGTGCCCCAGGACTAGGGACATTAATATACTAGTGATGTGTGAGTGTAGCTCGGTGATGTAGTGGATAGCCGCCGCGGTTCGCGATCATTGTCGTTAAGCAACTTTCGCAAGGGTCGGTAATGGGATGGGTGACCAAAAAATGTTTATCTCGAGCTACTCCGTGCTTCGGAAGGCACATTAAGCCGTTGGTCCTGGCTGCATTTGCAGTCATTAATACCCTCCAATCCGCATTGGGCCAGCGTGGAGGGTCATGGCCCATCCTCCTTAACCATCCATAAGGAAGGCCTGAGCCCCTGCAGTGGGGACGTGAAAGAGTTGATGATGATGTATGATAATAAGCTTTATTATTCCAGTGATATTGTGATCGCGCGCTCACAGAAGCCAAAGGATATAGCTGAGTTGGCTAACGAGATCGGTCTGTTCCCGAGTGAAGTGTCGCAGTACGGACGCACTAAAGCTAAAATATCACTGGGCGTACTCGACAGATTGCGCCACCGTAGCGCGGGCAAATACATCGTCGTAGCTGGGTATATATTTATATTTATTTAATTATTAATTAATTTGTAGGTATATATTAATATTTAAGTTAAGAAGTTGATTAAAAATAATGTCATCAATTTTAACTCCTTTTATAAGTCGGTTAAAATTGTACTCCTATTAAGTACATTACATTTTAATATTTTATATCTCCAACACTACTGAATCGATTTCGATGAAACTTGTAGTGTACCCTAAGTTGATTGTTGTTATTGAAGAAAAAAGAATCATTGCAATCTGACGTCTGCGAGAAATCTGTGGACAAAGATACACACATCTATAACATTTTGTTCAGAAGTCCATACATACTAATATACGCTATTCCAATAAAATTACACACATAGATAACGTCCTTTTTTTGAAGTTGATTAAAAAGTTCGTGGTTTGTTCAAATTGACGTGACATTGTAATTTTCCCAATCATTCAGGGCAAGAGGGTAAAGGCGAAAACAGTCCGCCCCAATTCTGTTTGCGTTCCGAGTTTTTGAAATGCTGAGATAAAAGGCAACTTTTTTACAGAATAACGCCTACACCCCTTGGGGAGGGTAAAAGCACCACTTTACTAGGCCTCGTGCAGGCTCTGAATGCACATCGCGGTCGCAACGCTTTTGCGTGCATGCGACAGCCCAGTCAGGGACCAACCTTTGGAGTTAAGGGCGGAGCCGCAGGTGGCGGCTATTCACAGGTATTCTAGAGTTAAAAATATTTAAGTTATATTTTCCGTATTGTCGCAAAAGCGTCATAACACAGAGTTGAAATGCGAGTTATACTAACATAGGTACTCGATTTATTTACAGTTATTTCATGGTCATAATGTAATAAAAGGTACTTATGTGTAATGTAATACGTTAACTTCTGTTATCTTGGCTTTTTCACAATTTCAAACACAGTTTGACAGGACTTAAATTATAGTCTAGTTTTTGCAACAGCATAGGAACGAAGACTTAGTAAAAAATAGAAAGATTATACTTACGCCTGGTTTCTGAATTGAGAATTCAAAATTAGGAACTTCTCAAACTGTACTTAAAAATTTTTTTAACGATCAGTCAATATCCTTTTTTAAAAAACTAGGATTATTGCACCTGTGAAACGTAAAAAAAAACTTAATTTGTTCAGAATAATCAGTTGAGATTTGTACTTTTCTTAATTCAGAAACTGGCCGTTAGTCCATCAATCAGATAATAGAAAAATATTAGATATTTATTGTTTTTGCTTCAATTTAACAAGAAATGGATTCGATAATAGACGTTCAAATTGAGGAGTGAGGTCTCGCTACGTCACAACTCGTACAAAGGCGTGACATCATGCGACATTTGCACTCAATGTGTCGTATTTTATTGATTACGCAAAAAAAAAACGTGATAATATTCTTAATTAATCTTACAAACGAATAATGTAGTTATTCTATTGGTATAAATTGTAGGTCATTCCGATGGAAGAATTTAACCTGCACTTGACCGGTGACATCCACGCCGTTAGTGCCGCCAACAATCTCCTCGCCGCTCAAATGGACGCTCGTATCTTCCACGAATTGACGCAAAAGGACGGCCCGTTGTATGATCGTCTCGTGCCCCGCATCAAAGGCGTTAGGAAATTCTCACCCATTCAATTGAGGAGATTGCAACGACTGGGCATCAACAAAACCGGCCCGGACTCATTGACCGATGAAGAGAAGAGTAGATTCGCTAGATTAGACATAGACACCGCGAAAATTATGTGGAACAGAGGTAATTAAGCATTGCAATAATAAAACAATAAAGCATTATAGGTGTGGTGCCTACGATTGCGGCAGGACGCAGGTTTACTTAGCCAAGCTATACCATAGGAAGAAGTGAAACAAGAAGTAGAGGTTACGATATTTTTTTGTCTGGTACCTTATCATGTTGGCTGAGCTAATAAGTAAATCAATGGCCTGACTTGTTTAACTTTTGCTTCCGAATCAGTCAGCTTCTGAATTCTGAGGTAAACTAAGCAGGAAATAACGTGATACCGACGGTGGTTAAGTAGTAATCAAGAACGCAGCGAGTAGACTTAACTGGTACCAAGAATCCTGTAATCCCAACAGGTTCAATTAGCAATATGCCAAATCCTATTGCAGCAGACGTACCTACCGATCAAGTCCAGTAATTTTCCCAATCACAATACTATGTGAGCACTAAATGCATAATAATATGATGAACAAATTATAGAAAACAACGAAATTCGTAACGTTTTTATATAGCAGAACGGTACAGTCATCCGCAATAAAGTATTTCAGTCGTCTGTGACAGCATCACAACGAATGCAGCTCAGAGGCTATTAGCAATAAGTTAAGCCCCGCCCTTTGAGTATCATTAGCGCGTATTGAGAGCGCTGATAGAAAAACCAATGTTGTCGTATGTAAACTACGGAAAGATTACATACGACAACTTATAATGTAAATGTAAGTTGCGTCTAAATAATACGCAACGTTACAGACTATTAGGCCCTTCTTTCATTCATCGTCCACACTGTTACACAGCGATGAGGAAGCATTAAAAAAAGAAAGCACTAAAAAACCTCACTAGTTGGCGACTCCAGTAAAAGTCGATTTTTGCATGAAACGAATGGATCAAAGATAATTTCCGTTCCTTTTAACTAATATATTAAAAACTGAAATTTGCAAAGTTCCAAACTTAGATATCAATACAAATACGAAAAAGTAAAAATAGAATATGAGTTGTTTATTGAGTTTTGAAAATTAATTTACTTTTATACATGAAAGAAAACCAGAAGGGTTGTCATGGAGAAATCAAGAAAGTACCGTAGCGACATCTAGTTTGATTTCGGGAACTAATGTTTTTTTATATACTTCCTCATTGGGGTTGGGATAAGGATGTGCGTTATTTCTGTTACACGTTGTGTATTTCTGAACTTTTGAATATTTACGATCTTGCGCATAAGTATGCCTGCCCAGTCTACAAGACCTTTCTAAACACTTCTAGTAATATAATTATTATGTATTAAGAATATATTATGTTCCCTCATTTCAGTGGTCGATTTGAACGACAGATATCTACGTAAGATAACTATCGGCCAATCACCAACGGAGAAAGGTTTCACACGTGAAACGGCTTTCGACATTTCCGTGGCATCTGAGATCATGGCCATCCTGGCTTTGGGTACTGACGTGGAAGACATCAAGCAGCGTCTGGCTAATATGGTGGTGGCTCTGGACAAACGAGGCAATCCTGTCACAGCTGATGATTTGGTACGTAGGAGCATACTTATTATCATTTAAGTAGAAATATAAATCGTCTCCATATTTATGATGAGTTTTTAAGCAAGGATATAATAGCTTTAGAAAGTATGCACAAGTACGTAATAATTTTTGGAAGTAGGTCCTTGATGACATTTGGAAATTGGAAGATTCTCTATAATAAGATAAAAAAAGCGTCCTTTTTAATGGTATTCTTGGGAAAGTAATATATCTTCATTATTTCAGATTTCCATAATAAAAGCTTAAGTCTGCGCTACTTACTTACTTACTTATTTACATATGATCAGTCCTTACTGATGGAATCAATTAGGGAGTATGTGCTATAACCCACCAGCGGGTCAAATACAGATTGATGGGTGTTAATTATTGCAGACGTAGCTGGAACAAACAGCTTAACTTATAACATTTATGGTCACCCAACCTCTGACCGGCCTTGCGACAGTCAACCATTGCGAGCTCCTCACAATGATATAATCTAATATTTAATATATGATATAGGGTATGACAGGTGCTCTGCTAGTATTGCTGAAGGATGCATTCGAGCCGACACTCATGCAATCGTTAGAGGGCACTCCTGTGTTGGTCCATACTGGTCCGTTCGCTAATATCGCTCATGGATGCTCGTCCATAATCGCTGACAAGATCGCCGCCAAGCTAGCCGGCGAAAACGGATACGTCGCCACAGAGGCTGGATTCGGTTCAGATATCGGTATATATTTAACTTTTAAGAGTTATCGTATCTTATTAATATTGTATATCAATTTAATAAGTAGGCATGGAAAATTCAACAATAGATCGTTTTCGGACTGGAATAGAGTAGTTTTCTTTTTGTAGACTAAATGTTCGATTTATATATTATATATTAAACATGAGGGTCTCGATATTTGAAACTGTCTATAACTTAGCATACCAATTCGAATCACATTGAAAACTACCTACACTAATAGTATTCTAAAACTTTAGTTGCTTTTGAAATTTAAACGTGATTTATGTTTGAAAAAAGCATCACGTACAGCGATCAAAGAATTCACCAGGAAAATTATTTATGTTTTCGCATTAAGCTATTTTATTTGTCCTGGTTTCCATGCATAGGTGCATAAAATCTAAACCGCTCGTGAAATGATCGATACATATTATCAAACAAAAAATATCTATTAACTCCTTTCTTTAGTATGCGGTGCCCCCCGCCGCAAACGCATGCGATCGCACATAACGTAAAGAAATGCAATGCATTATGTAATATCCTCTAATACTCAGAACTCTCAATGGATTAACAGGCGGTTTTTTGTGTTAAGTCCTCAGATAACTAACCTTGCTTACAAAAACAAATTAGTATGAGTAGTGATAGGCACATATTTTTATCGATGTCGATAATTCACATTTCGATAAAATCTATCGAGCTTTTTATTAATCAAAAAAGAACATACTTTAGGACTACCTCTTTTATTGTTATAGTATCACAATACCAACAAAAAAGACAAAAGTATTAATCAAACTCCAAAATAAACACTTAAATTCACAATATTGTTCAAACATTTGCCCAACATTTTTTCTTTCTTTCTAACCTCACACTGTGAACGACATAAAACAATTTTTTTGTAATATAGCATATCTTACAAAATTTTTGAATTTTTATTTTACAAAGATGTGTAGTCTTTCTACCATTGGCATAAAACATTAAGAACGTTTACGCGCCATAGATCCTAATTAACAGAGTGTGTCTCGCGATACACAGCCATAGACGCGGACCGCTTACCATGGTAAACGCGTCGCTTACAACAGGTTAATTTATGCTTGCATAAATTTTCTTAACGATACAGAATTACCGCATCAGTGAACAGGGTTTAACGAACGTGCTTATTCTGTAGGTATGGAGAAGTTCTTCGACATAAAATGTCGTGCTAGCGGCGACAGGCCTCACTGTGCGGTGATAGTGGCAACGGTTCGTGCGCTCAAGATGCACGGTGGAGGGCCGGCCGTCTCGCCCGGCGCGCCCCTACACGACGTATACGTTAAGGTGATCCATTAAGTGTTGCCAACTTTCGGTGCTAGATCTGGCACTATTTCCAGGTCCGTATTAGCCATGTAACAAAAGTAGCAAACGCTACGGGCCTCGAGCAAGGGTCTCGCTATATTTCAAAGCCAATATATTTTTTAGGTCAGTGTTTAAAATGCAAGAAATAAGAAATAAACTCATATATTTTTAAATATAAACATACACTGACAAATAAAACTCAAGATGTTACAGGTCCCACTCTAGCTTAATTCGGCTCTATTTCTATAACTGTAACTAAAATCTAGCACTATTTGGTATTGTGATTTATTTCCTGCTCACAGGTAGATTTTATAGATAAGGTTGAAGAAAACGTAATGGGGAGAGATTTAAAGATGATTAGAAACTTTTTTTGAGATGTCATCTAGCACTTACCTTACGTATCGAGGTGGCAATACTGGACCCATTGCATATATATATCGACGCTGGAAATTGGTCTACAGAGGAGAATATTTTTTTATTAATAAAAAAAAAATTGTAATGTTACGAAGAAAGCGATTGATGAGATGTATGATTAATTATAACAATTAACATACTCTGATTTATTGGTTCCGCGAATTTTCATGTTGTAAATCTCATTTACATGTACATATATTATTGCAGGAAAATCTGGAATTGCTGACCAAAGGTTTGTGCAACTTGGGCAAGCACATTAGCAACGGTAATAAATTCGGTGTACCTGTAGTCATCGCCATCAACAGACATGGGTTTGTATTTCATTATTCACTTAATTGCCATTGGTCAATGTGGTCCACATGTGGAATGCGGGCATCCTTCATTAGTAAATGAACGAATGACAAACCAATATCGTCTGCATGCCGCGTAGCGAACTTAACGACTAGTGTAAATGAGCCATAAGCCAGGTAACTATCAGGCAACTCGGTCACCATCAACTTTACTTCCACTTTATGTCAAGTAAAGAGAGGTTAACAGTACCAAATTGTTATGTTTTGTGACGTTACTCACTATTCGTGAGTTTTGATAAGAGTAATGATTTGAAAATTAAGGTATCGAGAAACCAAAATGCCACACATAAAACTCATACAAGGAAATATAATGAAGTATCAGCAGTATATTTTTTTTCTAAGTTATGGAACAAAAGTACTTCCCCGGTTTGTGATGCAGCAGTCCACAATTATATCTTTTCTTGATAGATTTTTGTTTGTTTTTTCGTCTTTATCTTATCCGACAGATAGTCGTTACATATTTGTCTGGCACGATTATTTGAATGTAAGCGATTATATTTACACGGTAAGATCAATTATCAACACTTGAGGCTTTGATTTCACTTTCACAAAACTAATATTAATAAATATCGCGATATATCAAATTTTCCTAATGTGATCAAAAGTATATCTTCTGAACATATTTCTTGAAAAGCAACGCACTTAGAAAAACAAGATGGAAGAATACTTTGACTACACCAAACGCCACGTTTCTCAGGTCGAGAGTGAGATACCATATCTACCTATGTACCAATATACCATGTTGTTATGTTCGTTAGATGTCTTGTTGTGGAGGTTGTTCTTTTTAAAAACTAATCCTGCATATAAATTGTAACATAGGAATGACACTGAAGCAGAGTTAAGACTAGTGCAGCAATACGCCGAGAAAAATGGTGCATTCCGTGCTGTGATCTGCGACCATTGGGCTAAAGGCGGCGCCGGCGCACTAGATCTAGCGGACGCGGTGATAGCTGCCTGCGATAAGCCAAACAACTTCCAATATCTGTACCCACTCAACATGTCTATCACCGACAAGATCACCAAGATCGCCACCGAAATGTATGGCGCAGGCACCATCGAATATACCGCCGACGTGGTCGAAAAAATAAAAACATTTACAGATATGGTAATATAACTTTAATTCTTATCGTGACATCGATACATCCTTTTGATTTACTAATGTATGAAAAGTCCTGATTTAGGGATAGAAATTGAATCTGTAACTTGTCTTGAAAACCACATATATAGCCCGAGAGCAGAAAGAGTACCCACGACAACAACAACGTGATCAATTGGTGTAATAAAATAAGTAATTTGTTTTATTTTGAAAGCGAATAAAACTAAATGACCCACTTTATTAACAAGTTCCTTCGCTCTCCTTTTTGTTAATACAATACTTATTAAGGCTATTTTTTCTATAATCAATTTAATGGAATATTGAGTCTGCCTCATAAACCAGAGAAGCTAGATCTCTAACCGCCCATCGCTTAGAAAGAGAGAGAAGATTAATCTTTCAATCGCTCTCTAGCGTAGTAAAAAGATTTGATGGTTTGTTTAATTGTAGCTGTCGTTTACTGTGCATACCTCGATACAAAAACTGTGCAACAATCATCTTTATATATCCAATTTTTTGAAACAAAAGCTTATTATTTGTTTCCAACAGACTGGTAATACTGGTGAATTAATCTTATTTAGTTTGTTAAACATTTTTTTGTTAAGCAAAAAATATTGAAAAAAATTCACTGTCCCTGCACTCTGAGACTGGCGACCTGGCAACTGCTCTTCAGGGGATTGCGAAAGATCATGGGTTGGAGTCAAAATTGATCTAATATAATAACAAAACAATATCGTTACAGGGCTACGACAAATTGCCAATATGCATGGCGAAGACTTCAAACTCTCTGACTGGTGACCCAGCAGTGAAGGGCGCTCCTACGGGATTCCCACTCAAAGTCAATGGCATATTTGTGTCTGTAGGCGCCGGGTTTGTAGTACCAATGGTGGGCGAGATCTCCAAGATGCCAGGTCTATCAACCAGACCCAGTATCTATGACATCGACCTTGACACCAAGACCGGGGAAATAGTAGGACTCTTCTAAGGCTATTCTGATTGTTATACCAAACTATGTAACTAAATAATAAAGGTTTTTTTATACTGTTCTTATTTGTGTTATCTATGCTAATATTTTAAACAGTAGTCTCTAATTTTGTTTTATTTATTGGAAGTAATCTTCGGAAATACTGACACGATCGTGATAATTCTTTCACCTGTAGCTTCCCACATCATACGCGAAATGAGATAGTATAGGTATAATAAACGAGGGCGAAGTCGTCGTTAATCAGCTATTACCGCAATGAAGTTTGACCTCTAACCTTTATATATTAAGGTTTACAATCGAGTGGGGAAGCTTTGCTAGTCTGACGTGCAGTTGACTGTACGTTTTACCAAACTATTTTTTTTTTGCAATAATTCCACTATCTACTGGTAATTATAGTGTATTTTACTCTGATTGAAAAAGTACTTGTAAGTTTTTATGTTAATTTAAATAATCCGCTTCAAAAATATTTATGTAATATAAACATTTTATTACCTTAAAATAAAAAAAAAAACCGTGATAACGCTGTCCACCTTATTCATGACGTCATTTAAATATGTACATATTAAGATTTCCATTAGACAAAGACAGTGCTATCTAACACTCTTGCTACAAGATAAAATTAAAAAATAAGCTAAGAACACCACATTCTAGGAGTTTGCTTTAAAATAAATAGGCTGCTGTTTACAGATCTAACTTCGTACTATGGCGAGTCGTGTTTTAAGTAACTTTATATACGAAAAAAAACCTCGACTTTGAATTTTAGCATTATTTAGATAAGCGATAAGCGATTTTTAGACTCAATTTCAGAATATTTTTGTTTATTTCAACGTAAATTTTTGGTTTTCCCCCAAATCTTGAGTCTCCATTATTCCGAAAGTGGAATATATACTCCAAGGGTAAAAGAAAATTCAAAATGTTATTTAAAAAAATATTTTAAAATATTACTTATAACCAGTGGTCGGAATTAGGTAGAGTTATTCATGTACTTACACTGATTTCATACAGCGAAAGAATAAAGTGGATATGCCTCAAACCCCGAGATTAATTTTAAAGAGCAGAAAAAATCCCGTGATTTTTTAAATAAAAAGTTATTTACTATTACACAATTTAAACTACTGCACGCACGACGTTGCCAAACTTACATCAATGACATCGGATGTCCAAAGATGTCCAAGATTATCCATTAGAAATCCCGGGAAGGTCCACATTAATATCAACATTTCGATGCAAGTATATAAATAACTCTACCTTATTCCGACCTCTGCATATAACTGATAAAAAATTAAGTATAATATCAAGGCAATTAATATTTACTATATTCACTCAATAACAAACTTGCTCCAATCAAATATGCACCGTATTCTGAGCTTATCAAAAATTTACTAGCATTAAAAACTTGATAATAATAAAAAACTATTTAGATCATTCAACTTAATCATTTATTTAGAATTATGACAGAAATTACATTTTACAGTCTTATTTCCGAGAAACGTTGCACTTAGTTTAATCTTCAACTTAAGTATAAACGTCTCATATTTGATATGAGTACCTTTAGTATATCGCGATGGTTATGCCTCTTCGATTTCGTTGACAATATCTGTAGGTTGGAAGGCAGATGGTTCATCGTCATCAGAGTCAGCAGCTGGATGTGATGCCACGAATCGCTCCGGAGATTTAGATTGGGCGGCCGCAGCTGTCCCAGGTGCTGAGTATTGTCGAGTGCCCTGTACGAGAATGTTACTTATTAAAAGTTAAAAAAAATCCTTTATTCAAAATACTTTTCCGATCTTTGTTGACATGAGGACCAGGGTTTTAGCGTTAGCATTTTTTATATGTATAACTTGCACAAATCGTACGAATTAAAATGACAACTGATTGATGGGCCTATGCCATTATGTTAATTCTTACAAGAAGTACAATATATTTTTCCCTACTAAATTTTTTGTGTATCCTTTCCTTATGGCCTTGGTCGATTAAGTCGGGGTGCAGGCTATGGAAAAAGTCCATATTTTTTTTGGGAAATTAGCAAGGTAGCTACTAGCTACGTTAAAGCCATACGCTATATTTTACATGTGTCAAGAAAACCTAATTTAAAAAAAATAAATATCTTCCAATTGATTTCAATTACCCGCCTCCTCAAACCTCTCAAAAAATGGATCAGAACTTGAAAAACCTGTATACGAGGGTCAAACTGAAAGTTCTTAGAACTGGCCACATATAAACAATATAATAAAAAAATAATTCTAAAATTTGAAAATATAACTCTTTGCCAATATTACTGAGTATATATTTCATTCATTTGTCATTTGTTTTACGATTTGGCGGCAAATTGAAAATTGTCTGTGTCACGTCATCATGAATTTAACACGAGAAAATTTTCGAGCAATGATTTTTTATGACTTTCGATGTCATTTAAGTCAACAAGAAAGTTATGATAGACTACGATTGGCCTTTCACGATGAAGCCCCATCTCGTGCGACTGTTTACAACTGGTTTAATGAGTTTAAACGTGGTCGCACTAATCTCACTGATGATTTACGTGAGGGACGGCCTTCTACGGCGACGACTGAAGATAACATCTGTGTTGTGCGGCGTATGATAGAGACTGACAAAAGAGTGACCTATCAACAGATTCGGACAAGCTTAGGCATCGGTATGAGTCAAGTGCACAAAATCCTCCACGAACATTTAGCGGTCAGGAAGCTTTGCGCCCGGTGGATACCTCATAATTTGACTGAGGCTCAAAAACTCCATCGTGTGGATTGGTGTCGTAAAATGATTGAAAGATTTAACGGAGGTGACTCAAATGCTGTGTTCGACATACTAACAGGTGACGAAAGCTGGATTTACTGTTATGATCCTAAAACCAAAAGACAATCTGCTCAGTGGGTGTTTCCTTTCGAGGAGTTGCCAACTAAAGTGAAGAGAGATCGAAGTGCGGGAAAAAAAATGGTGGCCTCGTTCTTTGGAAGGATAGGTCATTTTGTAACAATTGTGTTAGAGGATCAAAAAACAGTTTCTGCAGAATGGTACACTACCAATTGTTTGCCACTTGTCTTGGAAAAAGTTCGAGAGAAACGACCTCGCAGTAGGATCCTCCTTCACCACGACAACGCCTCGTCGCACACCGCCAAGCGAACGATCGACTATTTGGCGACATCAAACGTTGAATTACTGGGTCACCCGCCGTATAACCCCGACCTCGCGCCTTGTGATTTTTATTTATTTCCAAAAATTAAAGAAAAACTTAAAGGAAAGCGGTTTATGAATGCTGAAGAAGCGGTGGCTGCGTATCGCGATGCCATTGAAGAGACCCCTAAGGACGAGTGGGCAAAGTGCTTTTCCCAGTGGTTCCATCGCATGCAGCGGTGTATTGACGTGAATGGACAATATTTTGAAAAGATATAATAAAACTAATAACTGGCTAATGTAATCAGTTTTTGATTTTCTAAGAACTTTCAGTTTGACCCTCGTATGTGCTAAAAGGTAGACACTCTCCAAAATAATACTTCCAATTGATTTCCATTACACCCCCCCCCCAAACCTCTCAAAAATGATATCAGAACTTGTAACAGTTGTGTATGTGCTAAAAGGTAGTGATGTTATTATACTGACCTCTTGGTTAGCGTCTCGTATGGTGTCCAGATACATGTCGTACACGTATCTGGCCATATGCGGCATGTCGCGTACAGTGAGCACTAGTGCGGGCGGTACCGCTGCCCCCGCGCCCCTCTGGGCGGGGTACCGCTCCCCCGGTACCAGTTCCAACTCCAGCGGACGCTCGACCAACTGTACATAGAGTAATAATCACATACTTATTTTATTACCTATAAGAAAGAAAGAAAAATAGTCCCTAGGGAATTCTTTATTTGGATATCATTTCATATTATGACACAGATTTAATTACAATGACAAATTGAATGGTAACAACGGTTACTATAGTAATGTTTTCATTGCCTTTAAAAACTTCCACTCCAATTTTCATCCTTTTATTTGCTGTTTTTCGGGATAAAATATAGCCTATGTTCACGCATATGTTGTAGCTTTCATAGGGGATATTTTCAATCGCTAAATATATTTAACACTTCTCCTGTTTACAAATGTCTTACCGAGAAACTCAATTGGAGCAAATCGTTTAGTTAAAAAAAATTGCTAGTCGATTACAAGAATCGTTACGAATCAAGAATGGATTTCCCGGTGAACTAAATTCAGTTGTTTATTGGCCTTCCGCAGTCGAGTCTTTGGGTGACTCATCGATATTTCAGGAGCCGTAAAAGATTGAAGATCGATGCATTATTGAATACATATTTTTATAGACTTAATCTACATACAAATAGATAATACTATACGTACACACGAGTGCACCACTTAAGTCAATTTTTTTCTATTGATTTTGAACTCTAAATGTAACGCGATAAGATTTAAAATAAAGTATAGAAATTTGTCAGTTATGTACAGTCTAACGTGCTGTAGACTGTATACGAATTCATACAAAAAAACATCTCCTAGAAAACTCAATGGAACATGGTGGTAGTTATGTAGGAAGGCAACGGCTTGTGCATTTGATTCAGAACATGATATACGGCGTTGAATTTTCAATTTCTATGCCTATTGCTTGTACATAACACTATGCATGTCATGGGTCGCATTAATAAATCCATTGTTATTATTATAATTAAGCGAAATGAGTGGTACTTATATTTGATTTTAAGAATTTGTCTTTGTTACAAGTTGCAAGTACAAGATCAAAAAAAAAAACTAAAATTATACATTTGTAACTAAATCAAAAAAGTGTACCTCTTGTAGTGGGTGTAAAAATTTAATATACTTTGTCCAAATGAGTGTCATATGAAAGGGCTTGATGTGCATATTTGAAATTTATTTATTTTTCACAATGCATAAATTCTTATTTATAGTCAAAAAGAAAAATATTAAATAAATTGAATATTGGAACCCTCAGAGCGCGAATCCGAATCGCTCTTGGCTAGTATATTTTTTGTGAGTTCATTAAAATTCTTTTTATTAAAATTCTTAGAAAAATCCAATTCCATTACCTGATTGAATGTTGGCTGAAGTTCAAAGCAGTTCCTGAAGAGGTTAGCTCGCGCGAATATGTATAAGCCCAGACGTGCTCTCGATGCCGCTACTATGAGACGCCGCAAATCTCTCACGTGACCCACAGCTTTAGTACGAACGAGCGAAACCAGCGCGATATCGTTCTGTTGTCCTTGGTACTTGTCCACCGTTGTCACCTAAACGAAAGAAAAAATATATATACGGTAAATTTTTTGGTACATCTAAAATTTGAAGAGGTGTATTGGAACACTTAATATATACATATTGGTAAACTCACAAATTAATAAGACAACATTGCGACATTCGTACTTTCCATGACTTACGAAACGGAATATAATTCATAATTCGCAACGGAAACTAAACAAATTAAGTCAAATTTTGGGACACAAAAATACAGATAGTTCAAAACATTTGCGCGCGTGGCTCTTTTTGCGTGAGTTCTTTTTTTTTAATATGGACGTAATGACATATCTTTCATTTTTGTGACAGTGACGCTTTAGTTGTCGTCCGAGTAACACGTGTTCTTGTCGCTTTTTTGTAATGATACAGTTGTTATCGGAAATGTCTTGTTCTTCGCGGAATAAAAAATTTGACATGGAATCTGATTTCATAATTAACCTTGGTTAAGAGCAGCGAATCTGAAAATTCACAGTTGAATTTTTCTACATACGTGTATTTATCAAATCAATTTTAAGCAGCCACGTTATCAATAATTGCAGATAACTAAAACCTTGTTTTAAAACAAAATAATCCACACTAATTTAGAATAGTAACTCGCCGCAGTTATTCTATTTTATTTTTCAATTTGTTGTAATTATTACTATTTGTATTTAGTAAAGTTACTGTACTGTAAAAACCCAATATTGGATGTATGCGATACTAAATCTCGCGCGTCATGATCTTTATATTCGGACATCTTCAATTTAAGCCACCGTTTTAGTTCAATGAAGTCAATTATTTTCTGCAATACAATTTGCGAACTAGACAGTTCAAGGACACCTACATTTGGCGATGATATTAAAAGTCTAATAAAAAACCGTGACCGCATGGTTATATAAAGAATTTATTAAACAGGTTCTGAATTTGTGCAAAGTAATATGTTATGAGAATTTATCATAATGAGTATCCTAGAACGAGTCTTTTATTTCAATTTAACATTAGAACAATGTGACACTTTCGTTTGGTCTCTTTAACTGAGCTTTAATTACTAAACCAAATTCGTCCTTTTAACTTTTTTCAATTTTATATAATAATTTTCATTAATGAAGTTTTGACAATATGAACAAACGTAGAATTTATACATAAGAGGACACAAAAACCACGAAATTTATATTAGGTCAAAATGTGAATGTATTAAATTATTTTGTGAAAAAAAAAAACAACAAATTTTACTTTTAATATTTTGATATTTTAGTTATAGTGACAATTGATACAAATTTTTGATAAGTATACAATCGAATTGTTATATTAGGGAATTCAATAATTTGTAGTATAGTAATTGACATTATTTCAAACAACACGACCTGGAGATATCTTTTTATTTTCTCTCAATCTTTTGATTTGGATGCTTCAATGCATGCTCTGTAGATCCTTATGTAAAGATTTATTTGTGATCTAAAGTAATTGTCGTTATTGTCAATTCAAGTTACTTACTTTATGCGGACGTCCTATTAGTGGGTTACCGGCACATCTTTTGTCGATGACGTCTCTGATAAGATGTTTCTGTCCATTATATGTGGTTAGAATGGAGACGCGCTCCGCTGGCCAGCCTATTAGGCGCATATACATGAACACAGCTACGACGTATTCCGCTTCCGCTAAATTCTGTAAGGGAAATTATTATCATTTTCTATTTCATCAACGGTGAGTGGGTTAAGTGTCTAAATATAAATATATATAATTGCACGATGCTGAAACGCATTTTGTAATATAAGGTCTTTAATTGATGTGATAAAACTTCGGTCGGAAAGACCTTTTCAGCCGTCAAGCGTATTTCTTGAATGTACCTTGTATATTAAATTAAATTGTAACTACAATTAAACGATACAGGAAAAACAAAAAAGCAGATTGTGTCAGGTATACGTGATTTCTCAAAGATTAAAATTCGCAAGTAGCTAGCTAGTTTATAGTTTTATACGATACTGTTCTATTATCATTTATCAATTGATACTGAAGTCAATAACCGAGTTTCTTTTTTATAGAAATTATTAAATACCTTTACCTATACCACAAGATTCTGAAAGTGAAAATAATACTGAAAACTTTGCCATATTAAGTTTAATCTAAGGCGAACATTATAATAGCGCAAGCATACTTTATTCATCACTGAATACCGATGGATACGACTCCATTACATAACGTACGATCAGCTGCCGCCCGTTCGATACTATCTCATTCAATTAGACTAAATTGATAGCAAGATAATGTTGACAACATTTTGCCAAAATAAACCTTAATATAATGATATTAAGATCATGAATATCTCTCTGTAACCAACCGACCTGGTAAAAGTAAGGGCTGGGCTCTGTCTCGCCGGCCCCGTTGAAGTCGTCCACATTGATCAGCTGGAAGTCGAAGCGGAATCCCGCATTAGCAGCGCGGTACTCGGGCAGTCGCGTCACGTGACTCAGGTCGCCCAGCGCGCGATATCTCCAACGGTACAGATTGCAGATGCTGTTAATCAAATTTTACAGAAATGTTTAGGTCTCTAGGTCATTTTTCAGACTTTTCTAACATATAGATTCCTTGTTCACTTATACTAAAGATAATGGTCTAAGTTTATAGCTTTAAGATAAATGATATAGTTTTATAAAAATATATAAACTTATTCAAATATATAAATATATATATTCAATTAATTTTGTAACACACGTAAGTAATGATAACATTCAAGATGTAAAAAATTATATAGTCTTACGATGCACTCCAAAATATCGGACCAGCTACAGTTTATAACTCTATTTATAAGATTCATTTCTTAAGCATATGTATATGATTAATAGAGAATTTTCATGACACATTGGTTGTTTCTAATTTGTAGTAGTTATGGATATTTTTAACTATATAAATGTTTGTAGCGTCTAATGTTTATTTATATTCGTTTATTAATTATAGAGGATAACATAACAATTAATTAACATCATCCCCTTTGAAAAATAGCATTGAAAATGCTAAGCAAAGCAAAAAAATAAAAATTACAACCATTATACGGCTTGCAAGGCCTGCGCGTCCTGTGCGACGCACTCGATTATGTTTGTCGGGAAATTATATAGCTTGTCGAGACGTCGGGACACCACTGTTAATAACGGTGACATATCCCGACGTATCGGGGCGAATAGTAACCCTATCTATATCTAATATATAAATTTCGCATGTAAATTCAGTAGGTCTGAGGATAGGTTGTTCTCTTGTTTTCTGTGCGTGACAGATATCGACCATTCATTTAGAAATAAAAACGGTCTATTAAACATCAGAGTTTGTTTACCCTATGATCTTTGATCCAATATAAAATGGAATTTTATGTGTTTTTGCGACTGCGTCGTTATTTCATTGGGAGGTCATCGACGATAATTTTAGATTTATTTTAAAGACTTCTCCTTCGTGATCAGAACATTATTTTAAAAGACTTCTTCATTTCAAGTATTTCGCCACCAAAAACGGTAGTGGTGGCGTTAAGCATAACGTTCTCTTTGTTCGTCGGCTCAAGCGTAAAGCTCATTACAGACGGTTAAGATGATATCATCATCTTACGATATCTTATTATATTTTAATATAACCTATTTTAACATCTTAAGTTATCATACACGGTTAAGATTGCGATTATATAAATTATTGTAAATTAAAATAAATTGCTATAATATTTCGTATCCCAAGAACCTATCTTAACCTATGAAATATATACTTCTGTATCATTTTTGTTTCATCATTATATGAAAATATGATAAGCCGGGTGAGTTGGGCCATTGGAATGTATGGCGAGCGATATTTCATCTTTAGATATCATATTGTAGCATCTAAAGTCCCACGGTGGGCAACAGCAGGCCCACGAGACATTTTGAAAAATCTAATTAACAATAACATTGTCGTATTATGTCTGATATCTGTCGCAAAAAATTATGAGCACTACAACACTACTTTAAAATGTAGTACTTTTAAACGCAGCCTGCGAACGTATTTGGACACAAAAAAACAACATCTAAACCAATGATCAAAACCATATGTTACGACCTTAATAATCTTATTTTTAACCTCATCTTTCTTTTACAATGGCCTATAAATAACACGACACATGCCTGTTTATTTCCGAAATTCATATTTACCAACAATAGGGAGTAAGCATAAAATTTCAATTAGTCTCAAATATCTTTTTTTATATTCTTTAATGTGTTTACATTATGGCTTAAAAGATTTTTTCTTATTTTTAAACAGAAAATATTAATTTACAAAACGCGCCACCATTGGTCGAACGAAAGGTGACATCAATGGTCATTTGATTAATCAATATTCTTCTGTGATTCTGTGCTATATAACGTAAAAAAAAGTTGATTAAATCTGTATTATATGAGATTACTCGGGAACAATATTAGTAATCAACCCAATACGATCTCACTGGTTTTGTCAAAGCACAATCGGATAATCTACCAAAAATAGATGCTATCGGCGTATTTTGCATCTAATCTCGAATTTACGAGCGCAGAGATAAAGGAGTGAAAGCTGCAAGGTAATTTTAATGTTACATAGTATATTTTTGACCATTTTAAACAATTTTCAAGCCTATTTATATATTTTTCTTCATAAATAAATAAAAAAACGTGCATATTCCCTGTTATTAATAAAATAAAAGATGCACCAAATTCGTGTCAACGGCATGACCTTGTCCAGAAGTGGCGAATTCGTTGCGAATTCAGGCGCGATTTTAGGTTCACGCGTCTAATATACACGCAGTTCTGAACTGGGTCTAAAAGAGCAAAACACAATTTTGTTTAAAAAAAATTTTTATGTTATATTTGGTCCATTTTGCATTTACAATGCTATATTAAAAATTATTCTTAATGAAAAATTTAATGATTAAAACTCTATGGACTTTTATCGAACTTTTAGACTCAATTTTTAAATGAGAACTGTGCGTGCTGTTTGTAGCTTACGGTCAATGTACGAACATAAGAAGTCAAGGGCATTCTAATAATAGGCTGGAGAGCGATGGATTCAAGTAGATATATTTAGCAAGGAACTAAGCGATACGAGGCACTGGATTATAGAAGCATCTTATAATATAATCCGACAACAGTAAACAGTGGGTAATGCAAAAAATATATCAATTCAACTTATAAATGCGTAACACGTAAAGTATAGTGATACAGGTGTCATGATTTCTCGAGTAACTACTGGATCGATTAATAAGATAATTTAAGGGGTCTAATCGTGAGCTTTTATAGCAATGCTTATTCCGTGCAGCGTGAGGGACAACTGTATTGTACCGTATAGCGCTGTTCCGCTTGCTACACGGAGTAAACATTGCTTAAAGAGAAACTCCCCAGTGCTATTGTTTATGTAATAATCGCATTGTTCGAATTGCAAGATTCTATATCTTAACGACTTGCCTTTTACTATAGTACTATCAAACTAAAGTCCAATATTATTATTGCAATGTCATTAGTGCCTCACACATCAATAGCGACAGACGTATAATATTATCCACGCGCACGCAGTCGTAGGTATAAAACGAACAAGAAACCACATTTTTATAAAAATCGTATAGATCTTAATATGTTTAGGTGCTACCTAGTAACGGTATGACATGTTCTATTGATAACGCACTTTTTATATTTCCTGTAAAACAGCCGTCCAAAGTGTACGTTAAGTACCATACATCAACATAGGTTTTATTAAATTTTAAGACTGCGGGTGAAGCAACGTAAGGACTACCAAGAAATAGGACTTTGCAAAAAAAATAATTTCAGTTTCTCTCTGGCTTACAAATAAAAGTAGCAACGATTAAAAGCTTTAATATAATGTATTAATATCCACTGTTATACATTTGAATACTTAAAGAACACGACATTAAAAATGCTTAGAATTATGACGTCGTATAAAGAACTCCAAATGATTATCCGATTTAAGATACTCCCCTCTCCAGAATCAAGTGATCATAATCCATAGTTTCGTGTTATTAAAAAAAAATGAATTCGTTTCTTTTTCGCCCTCATTTTTAATGCTCAGCATATTGGTGTCACCTAAAATTATACTGTTCGGAACGAAAATAATAGAAATTCCAAGGATAATCGCATTCTAGAGGTCACTCCATATAAACGTAAACATGCTTGTACAATATTGAAATTATATTTGAATATCGACTTTATCTTGTTCAGATAAAGCTGACAAGAGTACTGATGCAAATTTTAGGTATTTTTCCATTGGTTTGAATTGAAAATTATTCTAATTTTTACATACGTTTCACTAAAGTTCTTGAGAATATTCTATCGAATAAGTTTATTAGGAATAATTTAGGGTTCCATTGGCAAAATGAAATTTTAAAGTACACCAGAACGCGTCGAATCAACAGTATTTTAATATTTAGTTGTAGTGTCACGGGATGGGTGACCAAAACTTTATTATCTCGAACTACTGCGTGCTTCGGAAGGCACGTTAAGCCTGGAAGACCTGAGCCCCTGTAGTGGGGACGTACAAAGGGATTACGGTCATATACAACGACTTCAGTCAGACTAGGTATAGAATCTATTCTTACCTGGGTCTGGCACGTCCTTGTGCATCCAATTCAACGTAAGGCACTCCCAGTCTCACCATCCTGGTGAAGAGACTCTGCTCCA
Organism: Diatraea saccharalis; assembly: GCA_918026875.4. Taxonomy (NCBI): domain Eukaryota; kingdom Metazoa; phylum Arthropoda; class Insecta; order Lepidoptera; family Crambidae; genus Diatraea; species Diatraea saccharalis. The sequence continues at coordinate 26,768,222 of OU893333.1, read as the reverse complement.
TGTTGCAGTACTTCTGGAAGGCCATGTTCTTCACAACTGGTGGCAGCTGGTGATGGTCACCTATCATTATCCACCTTTTTAATCTGGAGCGGCCATCTTGCGGGTTCTGAAGGAGCAACGGAATGAACGTCTCTATTTCTAAGATTTGTGCGGACTCTTCCATCAGGATGTTGTCATATTTGAAACCTGTATGAGGAAACATAACTTATTTTTATCTGTCATCTTTTCGTGTAATATGGTATAAAAAATTATGTTCCAATAAATATATATCTAATATATTTATGTTAAATATGTTTATTTGCGTTAAACATAAATTGGTTACGATTGGCATGAGCGCAAAGTTCAAAAGCCCATAAAAAAATAATAAATTAAAATATCTGATCCTGTCGTAAATAGGCACTAAAGAATATTTTTGAACTTTCAGTCTACCGAAAATAAAAGTCAGTTTTACTTTATTGCTTGCATTGCATAGAATAGGATATACTAAAATAACTTCTAAAGGTGCAATGAGTATTTTCAAACCTATTTATAGATTTACGATATAATAATAACATTTTATAGGATTTTAACATTTCAAATGAAACACATTCCGCTTGCATGAAATCAATTTAAAAATTCAACAGGCCTTTTCTGTTCCTAAAAAGAGAACTTACCCATTTGAACCAATTCAGATCGCTTGAGAGCAGCGTGTGTGCACGTCATGGCTATAATTTTGGCCTCCTTTACCAATAAGTACTTGGAACGATCTAATCCTGATCGAAGCAGCTCGAACGCTCGGAATTCCTCCAGCTCTTCAAATATGTGATCAATGTATCTGAACAAATTAAATGATTTTATCCAAAAAGCGTTCAATAAATAACACGCAAACATAACACCAATGAAAGTTTTTTTTATAGATAATTATAAAATACCTGTAACAACTCTTAGCTATCTCCATGTCTTCTTCGTAAGATTTACCAGGGAATAAAGGTTTAGGTGCATCGTCAAAAAATTCGTGGAACGGAAACTCCTTGCCGATAGTTTCAATCGATTTAGTCTGAAAGTAATTTAACGAGTGGTGAGATACTGGTCACTTGCATAAACAGGAACAACGAAGTCTTATCAATTGGAATTAGAAAGACTTCATTACATATCTTATTTTGTGGGAAATGTAGCACAGCAAAATTAGTTGTTATTGTCTAAACAACAATGGTTTTAATTCACATTATATTTAAAATTGTTTATTTTTCATTGTTTTTCAGCATACTATTTAAGAAAGCATACTTAGAGGTATTTGATTAACTATTATTATGCTTTATCAGCCAGTTGCACAAACGTTCATTAAAAATCTCATTAGTTTAACGCCATATTACCTATACAAATTTTCAAATTTGGAACATTCATTAGAGCTTAAAGTCGTCATTTAACTTTAATTAACGTCTGTGCAACTGAACGTATATCATGCAAAAAAGTTTTAATGTTTCGACAAAAATAGTCGTCAACCACAGGGTATAGTACAATTTCATAAGTAAAAAAGAGACAATAATGTGAATATGATTTGTACTATCACGAACACAATATTAAAATATGGTTGCAATTTTTTTTCTGCATTGTAGTTTTTATTTTCTAGAAAGACTCAAGTACACAATTTGAGTCATGTTCGACCGTATATTACGAGATGATTTCGATTGGGCCATTAGACGATCAATCTGGCGTCAAATCATCATCAATCCGTGATGTAGATCAGATTGAAATGGATCACATCATCATCTTCCTTCTCTGTTCCCAGCTATCCTCTAGCACTGTGTCCTCTCCTTCCGCTCTTCTCTGACAGCCGTCATAACATCGCTCACTTTCACATGAAGCCTCACACATTCAATCCGTCTTTTCTGTGGTCGTCCTCTCGCTCCCCATCCATCGACAGTCATCTCTGTCACTCTTTTATTTACATTCATTTCATCCATTCTCATAACATGTACATACCAGGCCAAACGCTTCCCTTTCAGTTTTTCTGTCACAGGTGCCACTTTCAAACTCCCTCTTAAATACTTATTTCTTACTTTATCCATTCTCGTCACTCCACTCATCCATCTCAGCATTCTCATCTTTGAAATTGAAATGGATCACATATTATCCATATATACAAATAATTTTTGTTATTAATCCGCAAATTCGATCAGCCCTGCGATTCTGTAAAAATCCGAACCATAATTCCAATTCACTCAGGTATCCGTGCTCAACCTTGAATTGGTAATAACTTTCGTGGCATAAGTGAAGTGACTTTCGAAATGACATAGGAATAGTATATGTGAGACGCGAATGAATCAATGTTCTATATTTTAATAAAAAAAATTGGAATCAATAAAATTTCTACACAAAATGACGTTAATTCGAATTCGGGTTCAAATTTTTACAGAATCACTCTGGAGATAGTTTGATTTTTGTCATTAATCGGAAACTTTGATCTGATCACTGATCCAGATCGATCACCTAATTGCCGGTTCAGTGAAATCTTTTATCTACATAATTGCTTTAAAGGCAATTGCTTTACTGACCTGGTCACGTGCACAGTGGTCCTGGAAGGCGGCCCAGCGTGGGCGCACATGGTACACATGAAAATGATGAGCTAGTTCACACGTTGCGCCCGCATCACCACCGGCTTCCAAAGTACTCTGCAATTTTCCTACTAGCTCCAGCAACTCTAATCTCTTGGCCAGAACGTAGTTTACGCGACCGTATCTGTTGAAACCACATGGGGTTGTCATCTTGCCGGATATGTCAAGGTTTTGAGGATATGACGGGAAGTCTTGTATGTTAGTTTTGTATGTTATTATGCAATTGTGACAAATTGATTGATAAATACAGCTACCAGCGTTAGATATATATGTATGTCCCGATTTTCATTCCAAACTACAAGGTTTTAGGGTTTGTTGTCCTAATTTTGCTTGTGAGGAAAGATTTTGTATAAAATGCTTTTTAGATGACTATTGTAAGTGCATGTGGTGATCTTATACTTCACGAAACGAAAAATAAGAATAGGGACATAAATGTAGAATATAAATTATTTATTTATTTTAAAATATTAATATATAGAGCCACCAATTTTAAGTGTATGATGTTACTTTTTCACAAATATCTCATGATGTTTGTAAAAAATAACATAGTTGTGAAAAGAAAGTGTAGAATTAACCATCTGTCGATAGTTTAGTGGTTTGCATAATAAACATAGAAAAGAATGGAGCTTTATACATTATGTAGATCTGTTAGGAGTTATTTTATAACAATAACGTTATTATAATACTTTTGACATAGACTTCAAAATATGCAAGGAGTGGTTGCGGCACGCCACATGCCAATGAGACTTATGAATACTCATTGTGTACACAAAGGTTAACATAATATGAGTTCAAACAATCGACCTTGACGAAATGGGACAGAAGGAGTTCATTGTTGAAACTTTTGCATTGAAGATAAGTTTAAAAGAAAAACGCCAAATTAAACTTTGGTTCACAATGCGACATTGTTATGTTAAAACAGCCTTTGTTTTGGTTTATTATATGGCTATATAATTATACTGGCAACATTCGAATTGATAAAAGCTGTTGCCCTTATACTTTTTTTTAAATTACGAATCCGAAATCAGGATGTCCTTTCTTCTTAGTTACATGCCCGCCATATTTTCGGCTCTCGACTTAAATATGAGTATAAATAAATATATCTTCGGGAGTTACATTTTTACATAAGTAAGTCTAAGCTGAAGGTATAACCGACATGTTAGTGGGTATATTGATTTTGTTGGTAAAGGGTTTAGCCGGATACGTATGACGAGTCGGCCCCCAAATGGGAATCGATATCGAAACTTATGTTTTAATATCGACTTGATGTTCAAACACGATTTATGTACTTTTCGCGACCGACTTCCGCTTTGACCTTGAGATAGAGAGCAAAATATCCGTATGCTTGACTATTACTGAATGTGATATATCTCTAAAGCTAATTAAGATAAAGAAGTGAAACTAACACGAGATGTTTGGTTACATTACAGAGTATATCACATATATTTTTTTATAATTTTTAGAATAAAAAATTACATTAAAAAAATAAAAAATAAAAAAATCATGTTTTTTTTTTCTGAGTTCTCTGTGACTTACAATCACGAAATTAATATATGTTATGCTCCTTTGTATGCTCTATTACCCATAAAAATTGCGTGAAAAAAAAGTTGGTGCAACACAACGAAAAAAAATTATATGTGATTTCTGTCTTATGGTATACCCCTGTATTATAAGGTTTTCACATTACATCATTGTTTTTTTTTTTTCGAAATTTCACATCAGCTTGTTTTAAAACATAAGTAAATAGTCTTAAGAGATGGAATAATAGTTAAAAAAGAAATGAAAAAAAAGAACGGCCAGTGTTCAATACTTATTATTATTACTTTTTCGTGTCTATCAAAATACAAGAAACAAAATATTAATCATCGTCACTGTTGTAATTAATTACAATCGGAACACTTTGAGTCGCAAATAACTTAGTTAGGACCTCAGCAGGACGTACGATTTTGGACAAATATCATCCATATGATAGATAATAAATAATAGCTGCTACATGAGAACAGCATCCCACTGTACGTTTGCCATTGGGGCAATCACAGCAATAACGAAGAATACTATTGTAGTCATTACCTTCGGAAATATAGTGAATGTAAATTCGATAGACTTTTCTATTTATATGTCTTGATTTTACTTCTGCTTTGATGATATTAGGTGCTGATTTCACATATTGTACTGAGAGATTATTTTGATCGTCCATTATTTCGGCCAAGTATTTAACTTTTAGAACATTTAACATTTAGAACTGCACATTTAGAAGTAGAAGCTTTTTTGTTAATATATGGGATAAGTCGACACTTCTTACAAAAAATATCATTAACTATTACGATTTTATTCAAACAGTCACTAAACATTTTAGCTTCTTCTTCATTCTTTATAATTTTTTTATAACCAGGAATCTTACACAGGTACTTGTTACAATTTTTACACTTTCTCGACATTATTACTTAATAATGATTTGGTTCGATAGTTAATAATTTCAAAATGCTGATACAAAATACCTATGACAGAATTTGAGTCCCAAACTGCCTTCTTGTGTAATACAAATGACTGCGACTTTAGCTAAACAAACGATGGAGTAAACAGCGCGATAACAAGTTCGAACTTGTTTGTTTATACACTCACACTACAAGGCGCGAATCACATATATTTTTTTTTTCGTTGTGTTGCACCAACTTTTTTTTCACGCAATTTTTATGGGTGATAAACCACACAAAGGAGCATAACATATATTAATTTCGTGATTGTAAGTCACAGAGAACTCAGAAAAAAAAACATGATTTTTTTATTTTTTATTTTTTTAATGTAATTTTTTTTTCTAAAAATTATAAAAAAATATATGTGATATACTCTGTAATGTAACCTAACACCTCGCGTTAGTTTCACTTCTTTATCTTAATTAGCTTCAGAGATATATCACATTCAGTAATAGTCAAGCATACGGATATTTTGCTCTCTATCTCAAGGTCAAAGCGGAAGTCGATCGCGAAAAGTACATAAATCGTGTTTAAACATCAAGTCTATATTAAAACATAAGTTTCAATATCGATTCCCATTTGGGGGCCGACTCGTCATACGTATCCGGCTAAACCCTTTGCTATAATGTTGGACCTAAAACTATACTCACTGTAGTAATAGAAATACAAAATAACTCACCTTGTTGCTTTTTATTTCTTTCTATATTTTAATTTAATTTTGAGTTGCCTATTAATATTTAAACCACGGATTCCCAAAGTATCAGTCAAAGTTAGCTAAGTTACGACCGTTCGGTATGGATATCGGTTTCCTATAACCAAAAACTGGTTTTTCTCGATGAGATTTCAAAATCGACACAGGCTCTTATTCGAACTTTATAAGATAAAATGGATAAAATAGTGTAGAAGTTTTTTTTACATGTACAAACTTATTATAAGAAATATTTTAGTATGAATGTTCATGCACAGTTTGTTAATTTTTTAAGAGAAAATGAAATAAGTTTAGTGACACAACCAAGCACAATTTTTTTTGATGGCAATTGTTGTGTATCGGTTGGAAAATAATCAGAGATATGATTTAGTAATCTAGATATATGGGTGTCTATGGTATTAGTTCATTTTGGAAAAAGGTTTCCTGAAGAGTTTGGGATCCCCTGATTTAAACTTTGCAAGACAATATTTACTTATTAGCATATTTAAAAGGAAATATGTATACACTAGCTTTTCGCCTGTAGCTTCGTCCGTCAAGTATTTGTGTTATGCGTTGTCATGTTAGTCGGTCACCGAAGACTTACACTATATAGATAGATTTCAGTTGGTCTTTCTGAGTTTCGTCATCGCGTAGGCTGCTATCAATTTAGATTTTTTTTATGAATTTTTGTTTGTGGTGTAATATGTATAGTTGTTAAGTTAAGTGTGATTATCTTTATGTAAATAATAGAACTTACAGATTTAAATTTAAGCCGAGTAAAAATAAATTCATATTTTTTGCTAACGGTACCAGTTGATGTGCCTATGACGTCATTTATTAGTAACTGTTAGCGACGGCTAACTCGAAGCAAACGTCTAGTAATATTTATTAAAGTTCCATATCGTACCTGGAAAAATCTTTATCAGTCTGCAGAGCTTCTTCACCGTGTCCTAAACGTAACAAGTGCCGTTCATCAACGTCCAACTCCGCTACTTTTTCGAACAGCTGGTTGAGCGCTTGGTTACTGTGAGTCACCACCAGAGTCCGTTGCGACGGGAAGTTATGATACAGATTCGATATTATCTGCACTGCTACGTCCGTTTTACCTGAGTGACAATTAAAAACATTTAAATAGTTTAATATTTTTATCCAAATCAATATATGTACTTAATTTATCTACTTTATCCAGATAAAATTAGTAGTTTTCGTGTATATATTTTCTGCTAAAGTTATAGCAGAGATCCGTTTTTAATTGGTTTAAGTAGAGTTACAAATTAATTACACACACACAGACACATATAGCCGATAAGTGCAATTGTTTCTTTTTTCTATTTTGGTTCGCGGTGGTTGATAAAATAATATTTAACTCTCTATTTCATTAGGTATTTGATGGTACAGCGGTTTGCGATGCTGAATTTCAATTTGTTTTTTATTTGCTAAAGATCAGAAGCATTTATTATCTTCCGAAAAAAACTAAAGATATTAGTCCCGGCCGTAATTGCAGTCACCCATGGGTCATCGCGCTATTCGGTTCGATTCCATTCACAAGGAATACCAGTGGCGATTTAAATAAGTTAATGATGATGGTAACCATCATAACCTATTTAGTCCAATATACCATCATTTCTCTATTTGTCTCATTGACTTTGCTTGTTTTATCTCGCTTTGTCTTACGATGATGTTCATACTCGCGTTGCAATAACGGTTCTCGCTCATAATTTTTCGATAGTGATCTAAATTTAGTAAGAACAGAGTGAACGATTAATTTATATGACTGTGTATGCTCTCCCTTATTGCCTCACATGTTTTTTATTACTGAACGGAGCGTTCTCATTTTAGCTTCAGTTAAGTTTTTATTCAGTTTTGAGGTCGCGCAAACGGGTTGTTGCTGACATTCGGTCACGTTAAAGAAAGGGTAAGGGTTGTCACAATTTAGATATTAATGGCAATTTTTTGGTGTTCCAATCAGTGTGACGGGAATGATGTAACATTTAGTTTATTTTAAAAAATTCAACAATATAGTTAATATGTTTGTATGTCTCCGTGTATACACAAACATATTCTATATTATCGATGCTTGACATTACTTCAAAGATGTTGGAGTACTAAATGAGTAAATTTGTACTCTATTGTGAGTAGGAGTTTTTAAAATTTATTTATAAGTTATGGAACTTTACTTACAATCGCATCGTTAAACTATAAAATGTAAGTATAAATAAGTCAACTGTTTCTGAATTATCAAAGTTTCTTAAGAAAATAAATAAAAAATTATAATAATTCCATTTTTACCACTAGTTGCGAATTTTATTTTTGCTTATTTCATTTCGGGAGTAAAAGAAAGTCAATGTATTATATTTTTAGTTTTGTTGCATTGGGTGAAATAAAACAGATCGCCGTTTCAAGTATATCTGCTGTAAGTAGTGCTCGGCGTAGTAAGTATTATAAACTCGTACGAATTAACATGACACCTATTCTATTTTTCCTCGAACGAAAATTCGGAAACTTTCGGATCGTTCTTATATTTTTCTTTTGGTACAACGAGTAAAACGAGCAATTTTTATTTATCATTTAAAAGAATAAATATATGTTCAATTATTTTTTTCTTTAAATAATCTTTAATAAATGAGGCAGTATTTAATAAAGTGAATAGAAGTTTTAAGATAATTAGCAAATTGAACAATTTGCGCCAAACCTAATGTTCTATGAAATGCGTTCGGATTTTTATTTATGTATTAGGGGTAAACTGATTTTGGAAAATTATTAATAAGTTATCATCTTATTTTTAGCTTTCCGTGTTTCATTTAATAATTAATAGATAATTTTTTCATTTAATGGTAACGCAAATTTCCATTTAATTGACGCATAATGGAACGAAAGTTTTGTTTTTATCCATTTTGCTAAAATTAAAAAAACTACTTAAATAAATCATTCTACATAGTACCGCCATTAAGTGACATTTTTGAAGTAGTTTTTTTAATTGCTTTCTTATTATTATAACATTTTGGCATCCTCAATTGCTGCTAGGGCTGTCAATAATAATAACCTGTTCCTGGAGGTCCGACGACAAGGGTGAGTCCAGACTGCATTCCTGACCGGATCGCCTCTACTTGAGTCGGCGTAAATAGTATATTGTTTCTGAAACAAAACACGTTTGTTACTGCAAAAGTCACGTTATTGCAACTGTTTTCGAAATTGTTATGAAACAATTTTGTGAGTATTGTTTCAAGATCTATAAATATAGATGTTATTACGTCATAAATATACTTACGGTGGACTCATATCTATAATAACTAATTCGTATTTATTTATTGGGAATACTTAATTGAAAGTAAGTGTCGAATCACAAAACCGCGATGCGATGTCGCATCGTTGACTTATATGGGTTCGCACGACAAGTCTCAGGAAATTGATTAATATAGAGGATCACATACTTAACATTAGCAAACTTGTTAAATAAACAATCAAGATCTTTAAATGAAGATTTGCCCTTTCAAAAAAGAGACTTTCCTGACTTTTCCTGTTCCTGCTTCAAGAAATATGTACAATATCTATTAACAATCATAATAGAAAATAATTGAATAATCCAAAATCATACTTTAAGACGTTAACTAAGTTTAGTGCGGTTGACGGTTTATTGCATAGAATATATTCACTTTTAGAATGATCTACCGGACAACGAAAGTGACACTTTGAGTATCTGTTCAACGATACTCAAAGTGTCACTTATTATTATATGTATTAGTGTATTTACAACGTGCTCGTATATATTTATAAATATATGTAATCGAATAATATATATTAGTCTTAAAATTACACGAAAAAAGAACTGTCACAGGTACTAGCTCTACCGCGTAAATGAATAGTTGATCTCCTGAATAATCTGTCAGGATAACAGATCAACTGTCAGCACATCAATCAGGGTTCATCTACATTTGTATAGATCAATATTGATCGGTCTGCTGACAGTTAATTCACCTTAAGCAAATTCAATAATCTTCAAAGTTTTTTGACATTATTGACTGTCTCTATAAAGTGCTAACCATTTGGTTACTCTGAGTCTGAAATCATCATTATTTTTGTTAGTTGATCTCCTGAATAAACAAGTAGCTCGGTGGCGTAGTGGATAAGCGCCTCGGCCCGCGATCGTAGTCGTTAAGCAACTTTCGCAAGGGTCGGTCACGGGATGGGTGACCAAAAAAATTATTATCTCGAGCTACTCCGTGCTTCGGAAAGCACGTTAAGCCGTTGGTCCCGGCTGCATTTGCAGTCGTTAATACCCTCCAATCCGCATTGGGCCAGCGTGGAGGGTCGTAAAAGGGCTTGTGATGATTATTTTTGTTAGCCTTATTGTATATTTAAATATTTAAACAATTTAAATTATTATTTACGTGATTTACTAGTAATTTTTTTTTATTAGTCTCACAAAAATGGTTTACAATGATTACATTGATACACAGAAAACATTTTAATCTTTGAGACTACATTAAAACCTACTCGATGTAAGCACAACATGTAATGAAAGTTCATATTCTTACAGGAATGGATTATTTACTATTCTAGAGACATTCAACATAAAGAATTTAAATTGAAGTATTTGTTTTTCATGCATGATTGGTTATCATGCCCTGCACGTCTTATTAGATTTTAAATGTTTTTAGTGTCTGTGTAATCGATATTGATTGAAATTCGTAATGGAGTTCTGAATTAATTTAATATATGTAGCTATTAAAACAATGGATCTTTATTGGTACCCAATTCAAACGAAATCGAATATTTGGTATTCAATACAGGGCTTGTTTATTTCTGATGGAATTTGAATAATAGTGTATCGGAACTTAGATTGAGTATAACCCACACACATTCATGTTATCATAAATTATAATCAAACAGTAAGCCTGCTATGCTCTTGTGGGGTTGTATTCGGTGGCCTTCTTGTTGATCCTGGATCCTTTCCTCCCACCGAAGGTATTCCACAGCGGATTTTATCAGGTATCAACCACGCTTCAACAGTCTTTCTCAGGAGAGCCCTAATTTATGGCTTAAGGTGTACCTATTATCTCTTTGTTATCAAAAAATCTTTGTTCTACACAAACAAAGATTCGCCATGCGTCACATTAATTGAAACTTACGTGTGTCGAAATGTAACAAGTAATAACATTAAAAAATACATAATCAAGAGTTTTTTAGAAACAAGCTTTTATTTGTGCGCATTAAAACTTAAATAAATAATTTCTAAACGTTTAAAGTAATCATAATAATTTTTTTCTTTAATTGGCATTTTCTTTAATTGGTAGTTATTGGCAATAATTTTTTAAATACCTAAATAAGTAAACTTATTTTTTTTGTTATAAATAATAAAAAAATATATAAACAAAAAAAATACTGTGACATCACATTTAACAAAAAGTTAAATGAAGATATAAATAAATATTTATTTTTAATTAAAAGGGGTGCATATATTTGGTTTTTGTACATCTATTCTAGACAATTCTCTCTATCAGAAAGACCATATTTTATAGTGAATTAAAGATGATTCCCTTTTAATTCCTAAAATACAAAAAGAGTTTGTGTAGTGTAATATAATTATCAAGGTATATTATCAAGATAATTATCACTCCGAACCCTGCTAGTGGCTTAGATTAATGGTCGCATCTTGTGGCCTGGCCGAGCCACAAAACGCTGAAAGCCTTAAGGTATTAGAATATTGCGTGAAGTTTCCTTACTTTTTAGGTTCGTTGTAAAGGTAAGGGCCACGTTTCGGTTGAACATGCGGTTCGACGATGATAACCTTCCGCTCTTCGTCTTCTTCCATAGCGTTGTCACCGAGTTCAAGTTTTCGCAGAACATTTTCAAAAGTCAACCTGGTGGAGGAATTGGAAAAAAAATAAAATAAAGTGTTTACCCGAATTTTGTCATTGTTACTTAAGTAAATAGATAAATTTGTAGTGGAATGTAATTGGCAAAAAATAAGCATTGAAGCCCAATGACAAAGATTCGATTCTACTATTGCGGAAGCATTTTTTTGGACACAGTTAAGAAAACAACTTTTTTTCTCTGACTAATAAACTATTAGTACTGTACGAATCCGCCTGAAGATAACACCAAGAATGCTAAGGACAATGCAAATAATAAGGAAGAGTTCAATGTATTATAAAGTTTTACGTAAACTGGTCACCCAGCACTCAAAATACGACCTTTGAACATTATTTTATTGTACCTAAGTATTATTATATTTTTCTTACAATAAAATATTATCTTTCTGTACTTTTTCTTCAATATAAACTTTAATAAGGCGAAGTGAGTTTGTTCAAAAGTAACTTCGTTTTGCTTAAAACCATATGATTTATACTAGGAAATTCTAGATGTTTCGTAATTGAAATGATTTTTGTATTACCCACAAAATATATTCACAAACGACAGTTCACGTGTTTCCTTATTGATAAATATCCCATATGAAAATAAATGGATATTATCAAATAAAATAATTGTGTTATAATTTTTTTTGTAATGATTTTTGTATTACACACGTAATAATATATTCACAAACGTCATTTCTCATGTTTCCTTATTAATAAATATCCCATTTAATAATGAGTGGATGTTATCTAATAAAATAATTGGGTATTGTAAATAACAAAAGGCGTAAGTCGAAATCAAAAGGGAACCACTATACAATTTTGAACAATTCTCTTCTTATCAGTAACGATAAAAAAAAACATTGTAATTCTCGGTCAGTATAATGACGAAACTTACTTGAAGGGACGCACCAGTTTCCGCGGATCGTCGGTGTTCACCTTGATCTCATATCCGGGGAAGCTGTTCCTTAAGTGTTCCATGTCCAAGAAAGTGTCGTTGAAGTCCAGTGTCGGAATCTCATTTGGCATCCTGATAATATACAAATCAGTCAAGTGATAGACGTAATCGAAGAACCTGTACCATACATGATGCAAGGCATTTTATTTAATATTATTTAAACGAATTTTTCACTTTTTTAGGCAGTTGAGTAAACATATTGAAGTAACAGAGGTATGATATTTAAAAACAAAACATCTTGACGCCAGACCCCTTGTAGGTACCCAAAGAGAACTGAACGCTACAAGGTACTTTTTTTAAAGAAATATTTTAGAATATAATGAATACAGACTTTGTTTTTATTTTTTATGGGATAGGGGGCAGACAAGCAGACGGATCACCTGATGGTAAGTGATTACCGCCGCCCATGGACACCTGCAACACCAGAGGGGCTACAAGCGTGCTGCCGGCCTTGGAGTGAAAGGTTGAGGGATAGAGGGAAGGTTCTTTCGGACTTTATTTTATCTGTACATATTTTTAAAAGGCGTCTTTCAAAAAATATCAAACAAGGATTCTTTCATAGTTTGCCTCATAACATGACCGAATTAATTGTGTGGTCAAGAAAACAGTCATTCACTCACAATTTTCTTGGTTTGGTATTATTTTTCAGGACTGCCCAAAAGATTGTATTGTAAGTTTCTTTATTCTACGAAAAACGGATCCGCTTTAGCGTCGACAATAGTAGTAGCTCTCCCGTCGGTACGCTCAAGTACAGAGTAGTATTATTAATTTTAGTATACTACTTACATCTATTAGTTGAGTTAACCTGAATCAGTCATGCGCAAAAAGTTCTCAAGTCTTTGGTCGATTGTCATATAATATAATATAAGTCACATATATAAAGAAAGAAAGAAGTTTATTGACCATATCTGTGCATTTACAATAATGTGTAAGAAAAAAAAAACATTTCCATGAAGAAACAACAGAGTGGTCAACATGGACCCTATCTCAGCGATGGCCCCTGTGCTTCTTCAAGATGGGCAGAATGACACAGAGGCGCTGTTATTCGTATAGAGCCCATTGGTTGAGTTATACATATAAGCTCGGCAATTGATTGAACTGAATGTAAGATTGAGGAAAGAAAACAAACAAAATCAAATGTTACCTGGTGTAGTGCGCTTGACCTGGATCACCATAACCAAGAACTATGTCGTGCAACCAGTCGGGCACAACGCATTCAGTGTTCATTAGTTCTCTGATAGTCTCCAAAACAGCTTTGAAATTATTTTCTTTGGGTTTCCGACGCATTACAATATTGAACGTCTCGTAGACATCCTGAAGAAACACATATCATATTTTATCCACCTACACAAAATGGCCATATTTATTTTTTGTTAAGAAACAGCTTTCAGTAGGTCTAATGTCAACTTTGTCCCACGTAGACACTTGACCTTGACATTGCGACGTAGCCAAGAGCTTTCATGAGACTTCAGAAGCTAAAGGACAATGTCCAAATTAGCCTATGAACCTCTAAGAATATCTTGTATATCATAATTCTTATCATATTTTATGATTAATATATCAGCTTTTAAAATCAAACAGACACTGCCCATTTTTGTAATTACATTAAAAAGTAATATCAATACATTTGATAAGCTTCAATAAATGCTGCCACCATATTTTAATAAGTTGACAAATCAGGATCTATGCACAATTTGATGTATAATCAACCAATGAGCACTTAAAGCGCTTAACATTAAAACGAGGCTCAAAATGTTCGTAGATTTTTAAGCGGCTGGAAGCGCTCATTTATTCTTTTACATACGTTTGACTTAGACTGTTTTGAACTTTTGAAGTTTTGTTTGACAACAACAACAAACAATCGACGAGGTAGTCTATTCTCGGTTCTAGCAGTGTTATTGCAGTTTTCTGTTAGTAGATTCTCATTTGCAGCATGGAGTATAGACATGCTCCCGATACAGCAAGAATCGCCATCTATTACGTAGAACAAAAACAAAACTCGCGAAATGTGCGTGCATAAATGCAACTCGGCCTATCCTTTCGCGGATACGGGCGTGGAACTACATAGTTTCACTGCCTACTTATCTATATACATACATATATATCTAGGTAAGTAGGTAGTGTAAAAAATATTAATATTCCATTGTTTTTAGGTACCCAAGATTGTAAAATATAGATAGGTTTATAGGATTAGAAATAAACTACGACTTCACTAGACTCCGCTAGAAAGGGAACTGTCATTAATTATCATATATCTAGAATACACCAATATTATGCCAGCTTGTAATGGATAGGTACATAAACTAAAACTAGGTTATAACCGATTTTAAAAAAATATCCACCCCCTAAAAAGCTATGTTGCTGGCATGCAAACTTTTGTAGATTAATTTCGTAAGCAATAAGATAGTGAAGTTTACTAAATGTCTGTTATGAAATCTCGGTAACCACAAACCTGAAATCTAAGCTCCGAAACTGTTTTTAAATCAAGCTAAGTAAGTACCTACAGAACCTAGCTATATTTAAAGCAAAGTAGACATACATTTCCCTACAAAAAGCAAGTAAAACAAACATTAAAAAGATCCGCGCGCTAAAATTGTTAAAATTATAACCTCAAATCCAAAATATATTTTTTGATTTATACATTTCTTAGAAGTGTCCGTTACTTAAACATGTATTTAGACGTAAATACATATACTTTAGAACACGAAAAGTGATAGTACATGCTTAGAGGTTCTTAGGCGAAAAATGTATGGGGGCTGAACATTGTCCTTTGTACTCAATTTTCTAGCTGATTATCTATTGTTATGCTTTTTTGTGGTTATTTGACTAGACGTTAATGTATTGTAATTTCATATTTACTGTTAATAAAAAACAATATTAAACAGTAAAGATGAATCTGCAAAATAAACAAAGTCCAGTAAGATAAGGACACTTATGAGTTCATGATATACTTTTATCATCATCATAAAGATATGTCTTCACTGCTGAATAGGTCTTCCCTAGGGCCCATCCATTAAATCGAATAGGGAGCACGGGTGAAAAGCACTATATCATTATTAACTATTTACATCCGACATGGATTCTTATTAATGTATATTTGCTTTTTTATTGGATAAAGTAGGGACACACCTATCCCTTTTCAAGGTTTCATAGTTAACCAACATAAAACATTAATTCGTTTACAGTCAAATTAAAAATCGAGAGATCGCTGATCTTTAATATTTTTGTGGTATTGTAAAATTTCTGCGTCCAATTAGCATGATTGCGTCACTCATTAATATACCAGTGAGATACCAATGGATAAGATATGGTAAATGGTTACTGGTGAGTATAATTTAAAATTACAATTTACGTCACTCCCTCGTACAATAGAATTACATATTATTACTGATTCCACGGTTTGGACTATAAGTGTATGGTAGAGTAGATGAAATATATCATACTATGACTGACACAATTTTTTTTCAAGTTAAGGTCAAAATAGTTTTAATACGAATAAACTTTTTAAAAGAGTTTTCTTTTATTAATCACCAGGACATCTTATGGGCGCAAAAAACTCACACTCTCCATTACCTCAGTCTATATAATTTCTGAACAACTACCATCATCGGGAATCTGAGACCGTCATTTGACCCGCATGACGTCATTTGTAGCTGTTCAGCCAGTTAATGTATTGTATAATAAATAACTTAGCGATAAAAACTGTAAACTGGTCGTGGTTCTCATAAAATGTGACGTAAAAAAGCCTCTTCGGCTTCTGCCTCTTATGAGGCGTAAAGCGAAACAGTAAGAGTACCTAAGTGAAAGAGTGGGCGTAAAGTGAAAATACTGCCCATTTTTAAATTACTAGCAAACTATAACGACTGCTGTAAAAGTGATGCCCAATGCCATCGGCAAGTAATTCTCACATTTCCCTATAACAAGGGTATAATTACCATAAGAAATGGGAAAAAAAATGAATTTTAGAGGTAACTCTATGATTAATTTATTAATATATAATTTTAATAAATCATTTCATAAGCTCGGGTAAGACTCACGAAATGCGATACTTTGTGAAAGCTTAAAAATATAAATATTTTATAAAAAGCTCCAGATCTCATACAGCAGATTCAACTAAATATATCAATACCTAAATATATATGTTAAATTATTGATGACTTTTTAAAATATTTTTTATTTATATTATAAGCTGCGGATTACAACGCGGTATGGCTAAAGTAGAAAAGTCTTTTATATGAACGTTAAACCAATCTGAAGCTTATGTCAAGGAATTTACGCGGTAGAATCGCTGATGTCGTCATTTATGAACGGTGTTGCTCGAAAATATCTATATCAGTATCGCCAACAAAGTCAAATCGGTGTAACACATGTGAAGTATTGGGTTGTATTATGTGTTATTTTTTAACCTTCCTTTTAACCACTTGTAATAGGATGTTGATAGTTTATACCACATGGAAACATTTTCTTCAAATCAGACTGGCAATTTCATCATCGGTTTTCATATCTTACTAGCTTTCCGCCAGCGACTTGGTCTGCGTGGAAAACATGATTAACGGACCGCCTTTAGGGGTTGAATTAAATTAAATCCTTTTTAGTGAAGTTCGACTTCTATTACTCAGACTCATTTGTCTTTTATATAGATTAATGCAATATGAATCAAACAATGACTTAAGTGGATGATGACTCGAATGAGATAATCATCATGCTATTGATTTGCATTAGAAGTGCAAATTAATGCCATGCCTGCAACATTGTGACAAATTTTATTACACAAAACCGTCATTAGCCCCTATCGTAATAAAACGAGTACAAAAGTTCTGCAAGTAGTTAAAGTGCGATGACGACATCACAGGTGCTATGTCTGTCACTGATAACTTTGTATATTTTATGTACACACGGGTGCACGTTAGGTTATTCACAATATGTCAATTTTCCGGAATGGATTTTGACATCTAACCTTAAGGTTTAAAGTTGAATGGGGAATATAACCTGACACGTTGTAGACTGTACTAAAATGTTTGCCAATTTTCTGAATTTCTTTTTGATATACATAATATTTATTAATATGAACAATTATTTATGCTCTTTAGGCTTGAAAACAAAAATTAATAGAAATCTCATGAGGAAGTTTCGAGAAAACTAATTTTAATATTAAAATGTAAGTATTAAAACTAAAATATATAATATATAAAATGAGTATCATATCAGATAAAGACGATCATTTATTGATCTAAAGTAGACATCTGCAGATTTTTTTTCAGTTGAAATGGGTTTTATCATAAAATATTTATTACCCGATCGATCATAAAAAAATCCGACTTCGGATACCTGAAATAGATATCTGACATTGGTTCAATGTAAAACAGGCCAACATCTGATGAAACTATCAAGGTTTTTATATGTGAATATTTTAACGACGAAACAATTATTCAGTCTTCTATAAAGTTTTATCGAAAGGTAGTTAGAAAAAAAACACAAAAACTTAATTGCAGAGACCTAATATTGCAGAAAACTATTTTCCATGGTCCGCTTTCTGGTAAAAAATGTTACACATACTACACAATGAGCAAAATAAACTAAGATAACAAAAACAAATAAGAGCATGACAAATGTGGATCCTCAAATAATGTATCCAGTCTAAGTAGTAATCTGCGTCAATGTCACAGAATGACAAAGAAACGCTTTGAGTGAATAATACTTATGAAAACATTTTTCCAATGAAAAGAAAGTTGACTGACCTCGTTTCCTTTGCTTGCACGGTCCAAATCAAGTCTGTACTGATTGGGGTCTAAAAGGAGACGGAACGTTCTAGAGTCTCCGTCTAGCTCTGGTTTCGGCTCGGGACCTTCCTCGATTACTCTCCCGGAAGCATCGAGCATACCCTCCACTTCGCATCCGCGCACATAAACCACTCCCGCTTGGTCTACCATACTTTTTCTATAATCGTATTTAGTTCCTGTCGAATTAGATAAATATTGGTAAACACGTTAAGATTTTAAGACCAGAAATTTAAAATACCGAACACAGCAAATATGTAAACAATGCTTGTATGTCAGGGAGTTCTGAAGATATAATACTGACCACTGTTTTATGTTTTAAAAACTTATATGAATATGAGAACGAAAAGGACTATTTCGGATATTAACTGATTGATATATTTTGTCGGGTATTATAAATTAGAATCTATCACAGAGATAGGTATTATCTCTGCGATAGAGCAAGATGTCGAGAAGAAGCGAAGGTGCTACTTACAATCACCGTCAGGTTCCTTATGGGCCTGACAAAATGCTATCTTGTTGATGATGAGTCATGTACGTCTTTTATATCACTACTATAAGATGATCTCCTTGATTTTAGTTTTGACTCACCTATTCCTTGTGTCGGGCGTACTGTAACTAAGAAGCATACATCGTGTTTTCTCAAACTCTCCCATTCATGCTTGATTTCGTTGCGAACGCTCAAGGTAACGCACACGTCTGCCCTCACTCGAGATGGAGCTTTTTCGCCAATGTTGGGTTTGGCGACTTCTACGACAGCGAAGCTTTTTATAGGGTGTGCCATACGAGCCCAACCACCGAAATATACGCTTCCGTCTTCGGCACGCCTGGTTATGGTAAAGTTATAATAAAGATACGAGAGTACAACAAAATTATACTGATAGTGACATTTTTCAATAAACGTTGTCCAGACCACTTTTTATATTGGCGATTTATGCTGGCCGTCAATCTACCGGTTTTTCGTGCACGCACCAAAGATTAATTTGGCGTAAGCTACAAACGGTTCAGTTTCTTAAACGAAAAGTCGGGGTAGGGTTAAGTTACTTATTGCATTTGAAATTGGTTACGATTTTGTTGAACATTTATACAATTTTACGTGTCTTAACTAAACAAACTTCAAATATCGACGTTCGACGGCGAGGCGATGTATGTTTTTTTATATACTTCGTTCACCGATATTTCCGCCTATTGTTGGTCGATATTCCAAAATTCTTTTTTTTATTACACAGCTTAATGGACCGAGGTTAAATTTTATCAAAATCGAATCATAAGTTTCCTTTAAATAACAAAAAGAAGTACGCTTTTCATTAGATATCACCTATATGTTTAGACTAGTGGCCGCCAGCGACTTCGTCCGCGTTTTCCATTATTTGCAGCGTGACGTTATATAGCCTAGAACCTTCCTCGATAAATGGTCTGTTCAACACAAAAAGAATTTTTCAATTCGAACAAGTAGTTCCTGAGATTAGAGCGTTCAAACAAACAAACAAAAAAACTCTTCAGCTTTATAATATTAGTATATATGACATGTTTATTATGACAACTTTTTAATATGTTCTTATGTTTTTCCTTTAGATGGAAATTAAATAGATGATAGGCGATGGGGGTAATTGTTTTACTAAGAAACATACGACAATTAAAGTTATTGAAATAATTTAAAGCATTAGGAGCAAATTAATTATGAAAATTCACTTAATATGATGGTGGTGATAGTGTATTATCAGTCAGTATAATGAAATAATGTTCCAAACATGAAACTCATAACGTGCGCTAATGAATATGGATTTTAAGTTGGCTGATAGGTTCAACTACTTGGAATATTATCTACACTATTGCGCGAGGTCTATTAGCTCTGTCTGTTAATTCAGAAGAAAATTACTGCACATAGTTCTTTAACAAATATTTTACGGATCCAGTTCGTCGATAAATACAATTTTTGTAGAAAATTAAATAGTTAACGTGTAATTTACTTACCATGGTGCTAACCTATACACAGCATCTTCTATATCTTGCCGTATTTCATCTGTAGGAAAAATATTGGTGTCAGAATTTTAGTAGGCGACAAGGATATTACAAATATTAAGATTGGCATGTGTATGTGCTAACACTCATGCTTCTGAGAAGGAAAAACTATGAGATCAACTTTTAGATATGTATGCTTATACAATGTTAATTATAAGAATAGAATAATAAAAGTCTTTATTGGTTAAATGACGATGACGTAAGTCAAAACGAAGTTTATAAAACATATAGAAACTCCTTATTTGCATGACATACGTAGATGTCAAAAGTAGGATTCTTGATTTTAAGATAAACTATGTTTGAATTTTTTTACTAGGAAACTTATCTTGTAAATATTTAGTCATCTAGTTACACGATGCAGAGCTACATTGCGTAGTGAAATGTTATTTTTACACATTCCTAAGTATCTAGTAATGCTGATATTGTTATCACGAATAGAAACGGTTTTCCTCAGTAATGGGCTTTTTAGTGGTCGTAATTTTTATTTGTGAAAATATTGTAGTTCCGTATGGTCACCACAGTACTCTAAATACATAAATGAGATAGAAAGAATACAGAAGAAATTTATAAAGCATTTAAATTATAAGACTGGTAGACATTTTCACAGTCCTTATGATGATGATTGTCGGGAATTTGATCTCTTGTCTTTGGAATCTCGCCGCGAATTGCTTGATATGTGCCTGTTGTATATGGCATATTGCGCGGTAACTTAAATAGTCCTAATCTTCTTACCGGTATTGCTTTCTGCACTCCGAAATATCGTACACGAAAAACTCCTCTGCTTAGTATACCCAAACACCGAACTAACTACGGTAAAAATGCTGTCATGACTCGTATCTCCAGAACATACAATAAAAAATTTCACGACGTAGATATTTTCCATTTATCCAAAACACAGTTTAAAAAACAATTGATCTCAAAACTGTTATGCTAAACCTCGGAAATTGTTATGTAATTAAAATATTTTTAGTTTTTTAACCAATTAATTAATTTAGATTTTTTTTTTTTGCAAATTAACTCAAATTTTGACAAAATAACTTTGAATGGTATTATTATTTGATAACGAAAAGGGAAGTACTTGGACTGCTGAGACTAAATATCAATTGTGTGTGTATTATGTGTTTATGTATGTATAATATACATATGTATGTGGGACTATATGTATTGTTCATCTTTGTATGTGTATAGAATTGTCATCAATAATAGCTTCTCCCTACCAAAAAATAAAAAAAAAATTATAGAAATAGTTATGTACACAAAGTGGAACCTGTTTTTGTTATCACACTGTATAATAATAATAATTTATGTGTATTGCCTACTTTGCTTCGTAGAGAATTTTTCAAGTTATGAAACTCTGTTATTGGCTAGATTAGATATATAAGTGAAAACAAAATGATTGTAAAAAAAAAAGCTGTTGAGTTTCTTAATAAATAAAAAAAAAAAAAGGAAAGTTTACAGTCTGTCTTCGTAACAGATAAATAAAAAAATATAAATATTTAACAACATCACATACATTGCTCAGATTCCAAGATGAGTAGCTAAAGCCCCCGTATTATGGAGTATCTGAGACAACGAAGGTACCACAAGACCCAGACCCGAGTCAATATAGAAAAGTTCATTTTCTACATTGACCCGACCGGGAATAGAACTCGGGACCTCAGAGATGGCGACACCTTGAAACCGGCGTGCGAACCACTCGGCTACGGAGATTTCTTTTTATCAATTACTAGTGGCCGCCAGCGATTTCGTCCGCGTTTTCCATTATCTCTTCGCTCCTTATAGTTGCAGCGTGATTTTATATAGCCTAAAGCCTTCCTCGATAAATGGTCTATTCAACACAAAAAGAATTTTTCAATTCGAACCAGTAGATCCTGAGATTAGCGCGTTCAAAGAAACAAACTCTTCAGGTTTATAATATTAGTATAGATTAGTATAGATAGTGCTAGGCAATATTTACTTACATGTGCTTTCCAAACGAAATAGATTGAAGTTCCGGAGTAGGTAATCATGCAGAGTGAGAAATTGTAAATTCAGTTTAGGCAATGCGAGGCAATTCTCCCCGCTGTATATTTCGGTGGGCACCACGTTTTCGTCCCATATTATCTCTTCAGTGGGATATAATGGCATCAAATTTAATTCTTCTAGTTGTGAAATCCGTCGCTCGTGCCGCGATATCTATATTATGAAAATAACATCAACAAAAAAAATCTTAAGTATTCTTTTTATCTTTTATGCATGGGACCTGGCTTCAAGATGTAGAATAAATATATCAATCTCCCAGAAGCTAGAAAAGCGAGAATACAAAAGGCGGCCTTGTATGCTATGTAGAAATCTCTTCCAGGCAAGCCATGACGAAATAATTCATGTATAAATTATCTTTATATAGTGCTTATAAACCTCACCAATAATTCTTTGAGGAAATATTTGTCAACACGATGCCACGGAGCTTCCTCTTCTTTACCTTCTAAGGGTACCAGGTTCAGGTAGGTTGCGATTGCACGAAGAGCTTTTTCACTATTTACAACATAAATAATACATTTTAATGAAAGGATATTTTTTGGTTACAATTCATTAATTTGTTTGTATTTCTTATTCTGAATAAACTTTTAACATAATCAGACAAACCTGAGATTTCCAAAATGTTTTTGAAGATTATCCCTGGTATCCACACTTGCAACGTTGGCCAGAGCAAATAATCGTAAGTCGGGAAACTTTGCGAATGCAGCTTTCTGAAAGGAACAGTTAATATTAATTTAATTTACTGAACGATTCATTAATTAAGGAACGAGTGTTGTAGTAAAAAAAATCGGGCGGATACCACTGATATTGCTGTGGTTCAATCTACGAACTTATTTAGGATACTGTTTTCACATTTCACATATATAAATTTATTTTGCGAACATCATATAATGTTTTCAAAGTTTTCATTGTTTTCTTTTGATAATAACTTCGTATCATTTTACCTGTAATGAAGTAATCCTGGAGTAATGCAATAGGGTCATATCACGATCCGTCATCGGATCTCCAGATTCGTCGCTTATTTCGAAACGCGCATAAAACTTAAGCATTTGTAGAAGCTGTAACAATGAAAAACAATCATAAATATATATACATCGTGGTATTATATTATATGAGTTACCTATTGTTGAATTTTTACTTCAAAATCAGTTATGTGCGAGTTAGATACGATTCGAGTTCTACACCGCGTGCTATGCCCATACGAAACCAATTATAAAGATGAAAATTTTGAATATTTGTTTGTTTGCAACGAATAGGCTTCGAAACTAATGGATCGATTTTAAAAATTCATTCACCTACGGGAAGATACATCATATGCGGTAAACACAGTCTATATTTTATCCCGAAAAACAACAAAAGGGGATGAAAACGGGAGTGGAAGTTTGTATAGGGAATTAAAACGTAACTTATAATTACATCCGTGTAATTATAGCTCTGTCATGAATCATGATATGAATTGATATCGAAATAAACAGTTCCCTATGGACCACGCGGGCAAAGCCGCTGGCGGGTAGCTACTAACAATAAAAGATAACCAACCACATCGACATTTGTGATTATTATAAAAGTAGCATTTGTGCATATGTTATTTTACTTTTGTGCCTCATTAATTTAAGCAGGTGCTTCCTAGTTACTCACTTGTTAACCGACCGTTTTATTCAAGGTTATATTAATGTAGCCGGACACTTTAAAATAATAATATAATTATTACAATAAAATAAAATATCGTGGATTTTCGGATTCCGCTATCGCGCTCTATAATAAAGCCTCCAAATATAAATGAGTAATTAAGTTAATTTTGTAAATATACTAATAATAGGCATTATGGAACTGACATGTTTATTTAAAACAAAAGTTCGTTAATATATAAATATATATCGACGACGCTTTAATTAAATTGAAAACTATATAATTCACTAGGTTCCCTATGGTTCATTTTGTAGGCGAGATCGCGCGCTAAAAGCGCATATGATGATAGAAATAAAAATAAACCACACTTTATTGGAAGAAGGTCGCCTTGGACAATGAAGCTGGCCAGGGGACAAATATGGCTATATATACTAAAAATATTTTCAAATAACTTGTTACTGTTTAGGATAAGTGACATCTGTTACTTGGTAGAGCAAATTGTTTTTATCATCAGTCATTATAATATATTTTAGGTTATATACATATATATATATTTTAGCTAAGATAAGTGCTGAAAAATAATACTTTACCCGACACCAGCAATTTTAGTCCACTGAACTTAGTACCTTTATATCTGTTACTTGATCATTTTTCCTTTTGTTTTTGTGTAATATAGTTGTATGTTGCAATCGAATAAACGAATTATCTTTCTTTCTAACATTGACTTAAATATTAATGATTAGCACCTCTAATAAATGAATTTCGTTTCCATTACCGTATAACATTAATTACCTAATCATAAAAATATGACAGATACAGATATCTATTCTCTACTGGCATTATGCTGGTGGTACTTTAGGTAAACAGAGTATGAAAAAAAATTAATGCGCGTAAAAACAAAGTCATAGAGATAGTTAGCTTATTTACCCCATTCGCGGACAGCCGGACTATTTATTACCGCCTTTCAAATGGAATGTGTTCAATTTCATATTATTTTATCGACCATTTAATTAACTTTCTATTTGTCGAAACGCATAGATATGATTATTAAGATATGCTTAACCAAAAGAATTCACCAGATTTGAATTCACTTGTAAAATTTAATATTTATTCTAGTAACTATAATTGCCCTGGGCAACTTTATTATATTATTTTTAAGGTGTATTGATGCGCATACAAAAGTTGTTTGCTACATAAAATATTAATATATGAAGTTACATGAAATCGACAATGAAACATAGTTTACTTAGTACGCCACAACGTGTTAATATTTACGACATATAAAATGCATGTTTATTATCTACTAACATATTACCTACTTAATAGTTTGAATCATATAAAATTATAGAATAAGACAAAGTAGTAAAGAATTACATATTATAATTAAATCGTGTCAAAAAAATTGCCAGCCTATTGTTAACGATTGAAAAATTAGGCATACACTGCGGTGAGCGTGGTAACGTTTACGTTACGTTGCGTTTTTCTAGCGCTCGGTAGGAAAAACGCAGTCAGAGATTCGCGCATTGCGGTGAAAAAAAATACTCATTAAGATTGCGAAGGTTTCTAATATAGTGCAATACTATATAGTATTAGACTATATGTCGAGCCTATGTACTATACATACCGATTTTGTTGAATAAAATATAAAATACTATATTTCATATAAGTACAACATAATCTAAATCAATTTTGTAATCTTTATTTTAAAGCGTAAGCAAGTAACAAACGTATACACTGATCTAATTAGATGTGTTTACACCGTGTAGCTCGGGTATTTTATATTTTGACACATGTATATTTTTTGCGCATATATTTTTTGTGAATAAAGAAGTGTTCATTTATACGCGTACGTATCTGGCGCGGGTTATATCTTAAATAATTTCATCTTAATATAAAAAGTCGAAAAGGGGGTCATAACTACGCTTCTCAAGTTCGGTATACGATCGTTCTTTTCGTACAAAACGTATGAGAAAAGTATTTGATAATGTCAGCATATTTTTTGCTGACTGTATATTTTCCCAAAATCTGTGAATGCACAAAAAATCCACCCTGTATAATCTAAGGCGGGCAGTTCTATCACATGTTAACGTACACGTAGCTGAGTATAATTTCAAGGACAAACCCGAGATACAATAGTAGATGTTATACTACATACACATACACTACATTACCGTTGTTCGGCTGGTTCTTCATTCATTCACTCAGTATTAAGATCTTGTAACTGTGAGTGGGACGTGTTGGTCGTTTGAGTTATTATATTTATCACGAAATCTCGTAAATAATGTATTAAATATTATCGTGAACGATAGTCGGATGTTTGATAAAAATATATTAAAAAGTGCACAATGCTTGAAAAATTAATAAGGTCAAAGTTATTTATTATAAAGTGAAAACATGTGGAAATTATTGATACTGTCACTATATTTAGGGGTGAGTGTAGCGGTTACCCCGAAGTTTTGTTGCGAACCGGGTTCCGCAATATTGAAAAGAAGAAACGTATGTTGGAACCCAGTATCTAATGTAACTAATGATATAAAAACATTAGAATGCCAATTCAAATTGCGTTTACTTCGTTACGAAATAAATAGTGATGGGACTTTATTGCTGCCATTAAGTAGTAAAAATTTTACGGTTGACGTCAAAAGGTAACTATTTAAGTAATTATAAATAATAATGGAGAAAATAAGGAAAAGAGTTTTAAAAGCAATCGCGAGTTATAAAATATTGTAGAAAACTTATGATCACGTCCGCGAGTTTTAAGATTCATCGATCTGTCTGAAAACGACTATAAACCAAAAAAGTTATGTTTCATTTTAGTATAGACAATATAATTGGAAGCTTTCTGCCAAATAACAAAACTTCGATGACATATTTATATCGTCGAAGAAAATGAAATATAGCATATTTTGCTTTCCTTTGATTTTCGTAATATATTTTTAAAAAAATACCGTATATTTTTTTAACGTTTTTAAGCGGGCGTCATTTATTTTCAATCCACTAAAATCTTAATTCAATAAAGCAGGGAAACCCCATGTTTCAACCCGAAATCTCATATTTACTTTATAAAGTTTCCTTAACAGTTTCAGACGAGTAGTATATTCTTAAAACAATTTAAGGAATTCGTTACCCGTCTAATTTCTGTAAAAAATGACTGAATAAAAGCATTACGGTATACGAATAATAGTTATGATCATTAAGTGATTGTCTGATAAAAGCGGATATGGTTTTTCGAATATTTTCTAAAAAAAATTATTTTTATTCTAATAAGTTTTCACCATAATGTGTCATCAGCATGAGTACATTTTGAGTATTAATTAATTTTATAATATGAAATTTTTGTCATAACCGATTATTGTGTGATTCTAAAAATTGGAACCCCATTTTATATAATATCCGGTATCCGGATTTTATTTAAAGTCGGATACCGGGCAGTTGACGGTTATCCGTTTCATCGCAATTAAAATAAGGAGAGCTAAGGAAGTTCATAATGTTTTTTCATCTTTAAGTCATTTAAAAATCATAATATTTTTCAGTTATTGTCTTGGAAATGCAACTACAATAAAAGATTTGGAATTGAAAAATGCGACCGAAACGGCGCTCGTGTGTTCCGATAAAAAAGAGAAGATCATTGATGATAAGGTATCCGGATACTGCCTGATAGTGTCGGTAGTGTTTCTGTTCCTAACAGCTATCGTATATGCAGCACTATCGGAACTCAGGTGAGATAGCATTTAGTAATAGCTGTTTTCCTGCGACTTTGCCCGCGTATATTATAACTTCTGTCACCTGCGTGTGATAAAGCTTAACGTAGGTGAAAAAAGTCTTTATTTTTGGAGCCTATCGATGTGAACAATTTAATCTTTCTTTTTAAAATATTTGCATTAGAATATCATCATTACAATGATTAAAACGTTAAAGAAAAAAAATTGGATGTTTTTTAAGAAAATTGTGCGGCGGAAAATGTTCGTTAACGAGTGCTGCCACCGCGGTTGGGTCTACTATTGGTTACTTCATTTTGATCTTTTTTTTCTATTATTATGCAAATTGTATATCAATTTTACTATCAATGAATTTGTATGATATGGCATATTAATCGAATAACGGAAGAATTATCTCTTTAATTATCTTTTATTGTAATGGAAAATGTCAGTCACAGTCACAGTCTTATGAAGTCATTTTTAATTGGACTTCGCTGTTTGAAAAAACATAGAGAATAATACAGCCCTTGTCGAGTTTCTTGCCGGTTCTTTTCCGTACAAGGTTGGCTTTCAAAAATTCTTGTAACATCCTAGACTGAATAAATGAATTTGACTGTAGGACGCTATAGACGAATACTGGTATTTTCAACAATATCAGCTTATGCAAATGAAGATGAAATAATATTAGTTCATAGTTCTTGATATCAAAAAGTAACTCTGACCCCGGCAAGGTCGGTTTCGATTTCGAAAACGGAAAGGAATTCGCGAGGCCAGGTAACTAGAGAGACAAAGACAGAATTCCTATGATGCAAAAAAGTCTCACATTTATTTAAATTTGAAATATTATATACGTTTCCTCTGCAAATTTGTCTATGGTAAAGTTAAATAATTTATAAACAAAATCCGTTAATTTTAGCGGTTCTACACAAAGTCAAGTAATCAGCAAGAAGAATAAATATATATATAATACTTATTTATTAGTGGTTTGACTTATGCATTCTGTTAGCGTTTTATGAAAAATTAAAGAAATTCAAGTAAGGAAACGTTGGAAGTGTGCCTGTTTTCACTGTAAACACACGTTGTAATACGAGATAAGATAAAGAGATAAGACTGGTGCGAGTTTGCATTAATAAGACGAGGCTAATATTCGGCAAAAAGTATCATATAAATTTTGGACGCATTTCATGAAGATTTTTTTAGAATGTGTGGCACATTATTATTATTTTATTTATTGGTTTATAGATTTCTAAATAATTATTGCCTTAATAGAGTATCAGTTCGCTAATCAGAGCATAACCGATAACATTCGGTCAAAGAATAGTTACACAAAGCCGTACAACGATTACTACTAGTAACGGTAGCAAAAGATTCTAATCTCTACCTGTACACACTAAAAGCTATAATCGTTTTGAAAACTTTGACAATTTTGTATAACATACTAAAGATATAGTTAAACTGTATGTATAAACTGTATAGTCGATAGCACGCCTCGTTGTCGTCATCGACAAGTTACTACAAAAGGCGAACTCCAGTTGATTTTATGTCTGTTGCCTACATACCCAATTTAGCTTTTTGTGTTAATTGTTTCTCTATTGTTACCAAAAACGATATATAGTTATAGAAGATATTTGGTTGAAAAATGAAAATACACACTTCAGTTCAGCAAAATCGATGTTGATTTCTATAAATACATAGACTAGAGCAAGAATTTTTACGTGCCAATGTACTGATAATCTAAAATTAATACTTTTTCAACTTTGAGACACATTTACACTTGTATCAACAAATGTAATGGTTCTAGAAAAGTGGTTTCTATTCATTTACATTACTGTTACGTTACCCCTGTGCTCTTTGCCTATACTTATTAGGAAAACTTATTTTATCACAACCTTTAAAGGCTCGTGATGGCAAATATAGATTTTATTATCGTTTTGCATTCAGCGGTTTTTGATATTTGGTTTAATTTCGTTTAAAACACGCCTTAAATAATATTGACTTTGATTTTTTTTTATTTGGTCATATAAATAAAAATAAATATGACGGAACGAATCACGGATCAGCTAGTATTAATAAATAACAAATTGTGACGTTATGACGTCAATATCTATTAGAAAACTATAAACTATTCACTGTTATATTTAAATTATCACGACGACAAACGACACCAGCTAATCTGTCTTTTTTTTACAGAGACCTTCAAGGAAAGAGTTTTGTATGTTTTTGCATAAGCCTTGGATTGGGTATGATGATATTAGTAATCATGAAATTGATGACATATAGCGATATGAAACTGTGTGCTGTGAGAGGTAACCCCGTTAGAATTACCGTCAAGTACTAATACTATAAGAGGCTGAGATTAAGTATTATTTTTTGTTTATAGGATTTTTGACGTACTTCTTCTTCCTCGCCAGCTTCTTTTGGACTAATGCTATTTCAATACAAATTCTATTGTGTATAAGGTCAGTTAGAATTGAATACTTATTGTTCTAGCATAGATGGATTTCAATGCATAAGACATTCAGGCGTAATACTTAGGTCTAAGGTTATTATCGTTTATGATAAAACAAAAATAATTTCACTACCGGTTTTGTGTTTGGCAACTGTTTTCTCCGATAAACTTTTTGGAATGTTTGGGGGAATAACTGTAATTTGTATCGTTAAGATTTGTAACGAACAATTATATAAATAAAGTAAAATTTAACATAATATTGGTTCTAGCAGTTTTATCATCTTTATAAAGTATTTTTATTGCTCCATATTCTTAAATTCTGCACGAAGACATCACTAAAAAGAAATAGCGTTGGAATCGTCAAATTTAATTAAAATGAGACTCCATTCTTTCATGATTTTTGATGATTCTGTATGAAAAAAATGAGGGAGAAAAACAAAAAAATGTTGTTTCTTCTCAGTAGAAGAGTTCTAGCCATTCATTTCCAAATTGATGATGAAGTTTTTGGACTCAAAAGTGCTTGTCAACAGTCTAAACTGAATGGACATAATATGGTTTTGATTTATCATTTAAAATTTCTCAATTACAGGCGTCCCTCTACAATAAATTACAAATGGAAGGACTTCTTTTGGTACGCCTTGTATGCATGGGGATGTCCTGCATTGTTGACTATGATATTAGCAATCATAAATTTTGTCCCGGGAAACCATTCGAGACCTGGTATCGGACTGATGCATTGCTGGTTTTATGGTAAGTCTACGGGAAAAATCTTTTTCTATCATACCAAAAAGAGATGAAGCGTAAAAATAGAAACTATTAGAATAATAACATTTTTGTAATGCTCTGATCTGATTTCATTATGTAAATATAGATGTAAAAGTCGTTATATATTTATTTTTATCGTCAACTTTAAAAATAAAGTTCATTCTTTTGCCAATAAGTCAATTTCGAAGTTGATTGCATTGATTATTTTATCAGTAAAGTTTTACAATAATACTAATGAAATTAGTAATTTATCATTATGTGTTATCGTGAAAGCTTTTTTAAGTATAATAACACTTGAGTTATCATGGAAATCAGAAACAGAGAAAAATAATTTATTGAAGAACATTGACAAGTGATGAACGCAAATATTTGAGACGACGAACGATGAAAAAATATCCCAGGCTCAAACTTAGAATCTCAAAAATAGATTTCTATCATCCATTAGGATTGGGATGATAATAATTTCATTAATTAATGATGTCGCCTGTTTTTTTTTAAACAAGTTTGAATTTTTTTTTACAGATAAAGAAAACCAGTGGTATTATATGTACAGCGTAATGTCAATATTAATAATAGCTAACATTTGCATATTCATTTACACTTCAGTCTGCCTTTGGAGAAACACTTTTGCCACCAGTCATTTGAAGGCACTTAAATATAAGTATGTATTTTTTAGCATTTTAATCAAAAATGTTTAAAGATAGGTACCAGCCCCAGGTACGTTGAGATGGGATTCGATCCCTCATCCTTTTGCAATCCGGGCGACTGCAGGAAAAGTAAATATTTTTTAACTGAAGTGAATCACTAAATGTGTTGCTAAGAGCTAAATTTAAGAACGACTCGGTATTCATTGGAATCCCAAAAAAAGGGTGTGCAATTTTTTTTTATATATATATAATCTGGACAGTTTTATGACGTGACCCACAGCTAATAATGAATAATCAGGGGGCGTAGTTTTTATTTCTGTTCAATAACATAGTTGGTAGATAAGCAACAGGACATTTCTGTTACAACATGCGATTAGGAAATATAACAGACACAAATAAATATGTTGGTTATCGTTTGATCAGTAATATTAAATTAAATAGGATAAATTACAAGTATTATCTTTAATTTAAAAAAAGCACAGCTAAATTACATATCCAAAATGCTGATGGGCATTACCACATAATTTTTAGGTACAATACGAATGTGATGTAGATGGAACTGAAATAAGAGTAAAACAATTAACATCGCACACAATGTTTAGCTAGTATTATGTGTTTTACAGGTTTATGATGACGCTTCGACTCTTTGTATTGATGGGCGTGACTTGGATATTTGAGATGTTCAGCTCTTTTATGGAGGAATCGCATTTTTGGTTTGTATTAAATATTTATAACAGTAAAAACGACACAATCTCCCGTATAGTATTCTCTTCAGCAATTCTAATTTATATGAAATCCAAAATTATAATTTAATTTATAGAAGTGATTATTTAATTTTTAGATCCTACCTATTATTTCATTTAAATGAAATAACTTTCATTAATAGGGTGCATAATTTTAGATATAAAAAAGTAACATGAGTCTTTAATTATAATTAGTATTAGGCACCCAATCCTGATTGGGTGGCTGATGTGTAATGTAAGATAATTCAGAGCTTCCTTTTGACATTTAATTTGGAATTTGGTTATGACGTAGAGCCGCAGGTGCTCTAAAACCAACCAACCTAAGGTCGTGGGTTTCATTTCCGTGTTTCAAAAACTATACTAGATGTATCAAAGTATTACGTATTTTTTAAATTGATAATTGATTAATAATAGATGTAGGAAAAAGTTTCTTCGCATACTATATGAACATTCGGAATAGTTTTTAATAGTTTATTTACATTTAATTAAAGTTTGTAGGTACAATTTTGTTCGATAACTTTTGGCTATCTGTAGGTAGAAATATGATTCCACTACTATATAATTTTTTTCTGATCAAAAAACCGCAACAATTGGTTTTGGCAGTCCTCGCGCGATGTTAACCTGACACTGCCTAAAGAATTCCGAAGAAAACAAAACGGGTGGAAATCTGAAGGTGCAAGGTCAGGATTATACAAGCGGATGCATAAACACCTCCCAGCCAAACTCTCTTAATTCTTACTGAGTGGCAAAATATGTGTGAAGTCTCGCGTCATTATGAGGAATAACCACACCCCTTTTATTGATTTATTCTGGCCCCTTTCTGTCAACTTCTTGCTTTAATTTCATCAATTGTTCGCAGTAGAGTTCAGAATAGATGGTCCTGCCTGGTGTAACAGCTCATAATGACTATTGCCCTTCCAATCCCACCATATTTACAGAATTACCTTGTTGCGAGTTGACCCGGGTTTCGCCACAGTCTGTACAGCCCACGTACAGCCTGACCGACCTTTGACCACGACCTTTTCCGCACATTCTTGTCGTACAAGACCCATTTTTCATCACCAGTTATCAGTTTCTTCTAAAATGGTTCGGTTTCATTACACCGTAATAAAGAATCACAAATGTGTACACGGTTCATTAGGTTTCTTTCAGTGAGCTCGTGGGGAATATCCAACCTTCTTTTAAATGCGTCAAAACTGTTTTGTGGTTTCAGTTCTTCAGCTACGTCATAATTACTTATATGCCGATCTTACTCCACTTTTTTAAAAATCGCATCCATTTTAGCCATAACAAGGGCGACGGAAGTTACGTGTATCTTTGACATCAAAATTTATGCTACTTACAGCTTAAAACCATTAAAACCAAATTTATGCTACTCTCATAGAATCTGCACTAGGTCCTTAAACGTCGCAATTTTTTGTTGCTTGGGTTACATTTTTAACATTTTTGTAATAAAAATTTAAAATATATCGAAATTTTTAAATAAAATTCACTCATTTTAACAGTAAGAAAAACAAATTTAAGCCTCACGTTTTCCTAATTTGAATTAGGAGTAATCTTTAAAACCCAGCTGGATACAAATGGTATAGCCAGAAACATTTTACTACAAGTTTATGCATACTATATGCGAAAAGACTTTTTCCCTAAACTAATATTCAAAATATACGTCAGATCTGAGTTCGGTATATTTAAATATAGAATCCTAAGGTCCTAAGTGCTAGTCTCGAAACTATTTATTAAATTGGAATTAGTCTCGAAAATATTTATTTATAACCTAAAAGCAATTCAAAGGCTACTCGCAATAAAAAATGGTTGCTCGTCTAAAAAGATCTCAAAAAACTTGACTTGCCCACTTACAGTTCTTTTTTGTGCGCCTCAAATGACAAAGCAATTTATTGTGCCTTATCCTGCGAGCAGTACTTATTCATACGCCTTAAAGTATGTAAATTACAATAGGAGTAACTAATTTAGACCAAATATAGGATCTGGAACAGAAAACAAACATCTTTCAAGCTATTTAGTATTTGAGTTTATAATTTAGTTTTATTTTCATGCTACGTCTTAATGCAACTGATTTTTGAAAATTCCACTCGAAAGAGGCTCAAAAGGGTGAAATCCTTTGTATGAACCTTTTTTATTTTTGGATCTATGTCGATAAAAATTGGTATCAGTTCACTACGACAAATCCATTATATATTAACAGTTTAAACTTTTGATTTCCATTTAAACAGCAATTATTCCATATTAATATTATACATGCCAAAGTATCCCAAATATATGTTAGTTACGCTGTGCTGTCAGTCACGCCTAACCCACTAAACAGAGTTCACTTGAGATACGATATTAGTTGCTATCATTGTGATAAATAGATTCCAATTTATCTGTGTTTGTGTGTTTAGTTTTAATAGATCTCAATATAGAAAAGATATGTTAATGGGCCAAAGTAAATTAATATCCTATTTGAATTTAAGTAAAAATATTGTAAATTATAAGTCTCAGATTATATTAAGTATATAATTTTTCATTCCACTTTATTTAGGCAACATTTTTAAGTACGTTAGGCTACTAAACTGTCAAAATTTCCCACTTGATTTTAAATATTAATGCAATGTAGGTAGAGATCAAATTAATTGAGAAAATTTGACACAGTCTGTAAAATAATAATTTTTGGTATGCTTGCTGAGCAATTTTTAGTAACTATTCGATTTTATAATTTTTTGAAAAACGTTTTATTAAGAGGACAACACTTTAATAGTTGATGAAACTCTTTTAATATACCTACTCTATTTTATAACCATAAAAAAGGAAGTGTTGTGTCATCAAAAATTGCATCACTGTTCAATTAAGACGTTATAGCTTTTAGTAAACATTAAGCTTAACAAAAGGGACTTTAAAAAAAATGAAATAATGATTATTTCATTTCAGGGTTATCATAGACATTTACAACACGCTGCAGGGTCTAATGATATTTTTGATGCTCGTGCCGTTTAGAAGGCGAGCAGTTAAAGCCATGTACAAGCAAGGCTGGTTGGACTGCTGCACTAATGCCGTGGAAAAACATTTAGCTGTCGGCGAAGACGACGAACAAGATGTAATGGCACAGAATACAGATGTGCCCATGGAAGATAGAAACGGAAAATGAAGACTGATTGAAATCAATTTCAACATTAAATACGCTCTGAATATAGCTGTTAGCTAAATGCTAACTCTGATGAATCTCTTTGGAATAAATGAGTAGATGCTGTATAAGTATACTGATGTATGCGACAGTATAGTCAATTTTAGATCAGTTTACATTACAAATTGTCCATCTCCACTTATTTTTAAATATTTTATTGCATTGTATGTAGAATTAAAACAAGCAGCGTTATGAATAAAAGGAGTTTATTGAACAACTTTTTTATAGGTAAATTATAATTAAAATTATTTTAATGAAATATAAAAATGATAACTATTTCATAATTAATATAACTATTTTATTTAATGTTGTATTATAAATATGACTAACAACTTTAAATTATGATACTTGACTAATTTGGAACAGCCACGCTATTCTCCAATGGAATAAAGCTTTTATTACGTTTTCAAGTAGGTTTTATTTGAGTGAACCTCTGTGTTCGTCGTCGAGTTTAAAGGCTGTTTTATTATAGAATAGCATTGGCTGTATAAATACATGCTGATTCAAAGTGAAGTATTAATCACAGACGGCTAATATTGTGTTATTATTTAATACTAAATAATAATATTGTAATTAATTTTTATATTTAATATACCTGTAAAATATAAAAAATACTATAAAATTTAATGTATTTTGTAAAATATATTTTAAACTAAATTTTTTTTCATAAAATATAATTAAATAATGAATATTTTGTACAGTGTTGGGAAAAATTGCCACAAACAGAATCCAAACCTGCGTTTTTTTTTCAATTCTAGACTCAGGTTTTTGCCAACACAATATATATTTTTTTATACATAAGATGAGGGTGAATTGTAAAACAATTTAGTCAGTCAATAGTATTCTCTGATATAATGAATATATTCTTTAATTGAAATGTAAGTTATTTAAAAATTAAAATTTTCATATTTAATATGTGAAACTATTAGTTATACTCTTAAAGGATTTTTGACATGACGGTTGAAGAAAACTTCCATGAGCTTCTATTAGTAAGAATTTCTTGAAACCAGGTTTCGCTTCTCGTATAGAATCACAGTATATAATTTACTAACACCACATTATTGAGTGTTATATAAATTTATATAATATTATTAAAGTAGGATTAATGAACAACGAACAGTGCCGGATTAAGCCAGACCTGCAAAAAGATAAAAAAAAAATACTGGCAAAAACAGCCGGAATTAAATCACGCTAAATTCCTAATTGAATGTCACTCACAAAAACTAGCTAAAGAGCTCTTGAAGCTAAACAGAGCAAATATAAGTACAATTGTACGAACCTTATCTGGACACTGCAAATTAAACAGACACCTATTTAACATGAAACTAAGTGACACTTACATTTGCAGATATTGCAAATATAAACGTGAAACACCATAACATCTGTGTGATTGTGGACCACTGATCCACAAACGAAGCATACATCTGGGACGACATATAATCAGCCCAGAAGATATAAAATCTCTAAAAACCAAGAATATTAAAGAATTTTTGAAGTCTACCTGGCTAAAGGAATTACTATAGCTCTGTCGGCGAGTCAAAATAGATCTTCAATATTCATAGCCCCTTACAAAAATAATAAAATAAATAAGTCAGAGCGAGGCCTGTAGCAATTTTTTTAACTCAGTAAATCTGAAACAGAAAAGTCGTTCTTTGACTTAAGTTTTGTCAGTTTATGTTTATGCTTAAAAAATAAGTTTAAGCAGAAGCGTGGCTTATTTTATTTCTTGGATTTTTTAACACTGACGGAAAAATTCATTGATTGGACAGGCCACAGCGAGGCTCCCAATTACGCAGGGCCTCAATAGCACGGCGCCACCAATTGCGCGGGGTTTGCCCTTAGGATTTGCTACTTTTGCTACGTGGCTAATCCGGCACTGGCGACGAGCTTCCTTCTTAAACAATTGCGATATTTATGTGTCAAAGGCAAAGCTACGAAATATTTTTGTCTGGCGATATTTAGAATAAATTATTAGAAATAGGTAAAAAGAAATATATTTTAAAATAAATTATTAAATAGTTTATTATTACCTCCCTTTCCCGTCCAATCACATCCTCGGAGCGAATTATGAAAACGTTGACGTCAACGTTAAATCGTGAACGTCAATATCTACGATAACGTGATATGCTGAATTTAAAAAGGACTGATATGTTTAGTAACAAGATAACAGAGTAGCTACAAATATTGTTTTACTATGGTAATAATGAACTTTGAGAGTTTGTAGATGAAGTCTTACTAATATTATAAATAGGTTAAAGTTTCTTACTTTGTATGAAATACTGATCCAAACGTGAATTTTTTTTCACCTACGGGAAGCTACATCATACACTAATGACATAGGCTATAATTTACGAATATGAAGTCACTGGAACAGCTATGTATACATAAAAAATATATTATTCTCTATAACTTATTTTATGTAGCTGATTTAATTTATATGCGCCCAATATTTATGTCTTGGAAGGTTGCTATGTTGATTATGATAGGAGTTTTAACGATATGGATATTAATTACTATATACAGTCACATATTAATATTATAATATTTATAGTTGCTTAAGTGATTGTGTTAAGAGTACGAACATTGAAATCCTATAAACATGGTTCAATGTAAGATGTGAAAACTTTCACTGTCGTATAAAACAAACAATGTTTCACAAAAAATGTGCAACAAAAATTAAAACATTTAGTAAAACTGGGATATGCGACGAATGTCAATTATCACCGTTTGAAAGACCTTCTATTGACATAGATCTCTCGAAGTCTACACCTGAAAAACTAGTAGCCGAATAAAATGAGAAATTGGCCATAGTATTTAACATGAAAAAAACTTTAGAGACATTGTCTGAAAAAAAAAAGTTTTTATTCTGAGAAATACCAAGAATTATTTGAGGAAAAGGAGAAAACATATAAAAAAATAAAATCATTGGATAACAAAAGCAGTCACTTGCAGGTCAATATAAAAGCGCTAGAAGAAAGAATAGTGTTTTTAGAGAATCGTGATAAAACAAAGAATATAGATATAATAGGATGCAGGGTATATAATTAAAAAAAAAATGCCACTAAATTAAAAATCAACCCAGAAATGGTAAACAAATAAACAAAAGAACGGTAGGCCGAACTGCTCCTTTAGATCACGATAATGTACTCGTATTTACGATAAACTCCAGCGATGGTCGTCGTGATAAAAAGCCGAGACCGGTGTCTGTTAGCATGACCACGCGTGCCGCCCGTGGTCAATAGCTAACAACAAGAAAATCATATCAGCTCACTAATCCAGATATATACGGGAAACGGAGAGAAACAACGAATTGTTGTGAATGAAGACTTATCAAAGTATATGCATAACTTGTTATGAAAATTAAATTGAGCTGAGGCCAGATTATAAATACATTTGGATCTAAGATGGAAGGTTGTTGATAAGAAGAGTAATACGCACACTTAGTGATATAAATATGTACATAAATATCATATGATTGACCTTGTATTTTTCCATCACTGCCTAATACGTATTATACATGGATTTTCAAATGAATAAAATTCAACGATTTTTCAGAATCTATGAAAAGTAGTATAAAATATAGAAAATACACAGACTTAAAGTTGTGGCAAGAAGATTTGGAAAAACCGGATAGCAATTTTAATATAGGCCACCGAAAGCAACTAAATAAAGATTCCTAGAAGTGCAGCGTATATTAACAACCATTCCAATGGGTTGTGAGCTGATAATAGTGGGTGACATAAACAT
The DNA here is from genome assembly GCA_918026875.4 of Diatraea saccharalis. Lineage (NCBI taxonomy): Eukaryota > Metazoa > Arthropoda > Insecta > Lepidoptera > Crambidae > Diatraea > Diatraea saccharalis. The sequence goes on along the minus strand of OU893333.1, from coordinate 26,728,979 downwards.
TGATTATATGATACATTGTATTTGATTTTTTGTAATGTTTATGATAGTGCAAATATTGATGTTGTGAATAATAATATAAGATTAAGTAAACCCTGGGTAACAAATAAATTAAGACTTATGTTATGTATGATTCACGTTCAAGATAAAATGTTTAGGAACTGTAAAAGTAATCTAAATGAAGAAGAGTATAATACATAGATATATATATGAAAATTAAATTCAAAACGAGATAATAAGTATAATAAAGTAGGCTCACGATAATGGGATAGTAATAAATAAAAAATAATAATATTCTTTATTGGAACTTTAGACGTTACATGTTATATTGTTTACGAAAGCAAATATTATTGATAAAACAAAATGTATGCACATTAGATCTACTTACGTAAAAAATATCAATCGCTCATCGTTGGACAGACCTATAATTGTTTGCATACTGGCATATTAAATTGTATTTGTGCTGATATCAAGGTGCTGGAGGATTACAGGTATTTGGGCTTGACTATAAACTGTAATTTCTCATGGAAAACCCATACAACACACCTAAGTGACAAGATGAGGTCAGTACTTGTGAGATGCCATCATCTTAGCGTTATATTAGACAAAGCAACTATGTATATGATTTATTATGCTCTAGTTGAATCGATACTCTCATGGATTCGAGACATATTGAAGTACTTTTTTTACTTAAATAAAATCTTAAATAAAATCAAATTATTACAAATTAGTTTCTTAAAAAGAATAGTTAATTGAACACAAAAGTTACTCACCCTCTCACACGCACTCAATCATTATCTTTCTACTTACTTAGAGGATAACGCTATAGGTTAAGTAAAGTTTGTACTAAATATAAGAAACAAATTCCAGTGTTACTTATCTGCTTAAAATATACGTAGTAACTCTAAGAACCTGAGGTTTTGATGCGCTGAATGCTGAAATACGGATATTAACTCAGTTCAGCAGCAGAGGCTAACTAAATAGGTACAGTAGGTATATGGATAAGCTTAGATGTTAGAAAAATATGTATTTTGTTTAGTTGTGGTCTAATAAATATTATTATTATAACTACTGGTCCGTGAGAGAATATCATTGTTGATAGCTAACGATAAGTTTAAGAAACCTGTGATAAATTATAGAAAAAGGAAACATTTTATAGTTCCAAAATATAACAACTATTTCGGTAAAAGAAATAATAAATATATTGTTCTTAGAATTTATAATGAATTGGCTCAGAATTTATTTGATAATTGTACAACAAAAATTCTGCCAAACTTGAAACTAGAAAAACATTAAAACATCTTGGATATTTGTTTTTTTTTGTTGTAGTATCTTCGAATTCAAACATCAAGGTAATTTCATCATCAGCTCGAAAAACAACAGCGTTTTTGGAAAATATATGTTGTCCAAAGTAACTATACCACGCGGGCGAATTCGCGAGTAAAAGTTAGTATAATATAAGTATAAAGGAGACGTGTGTAGATTACATTCTTATTAAATTATATCCCCTTCCCTAGGTCATTAAATTAGTGTTTAATTAAAGTAATGTTAAAATTTAGACGTTATATTGTATTATGTTATGTAGGAACCAATAGATGTTAATTATAAAAATATGAAATATATAAGAAAAATGTGACAGATAGTGCATCTGAGAAGTAAAATATATTCTGTAAAAGGAGCTCTGTCTGATAATAAACTGTTGAGCAGCTTAGCGGAATAAAAATTTTTTTTAGCAATGTACTGCTTAAGTGAATAAACTATTTTTTATTATTGAAAAAATTAAAGAATAATTTATTTCCATTCAGAGATACAACTAGACCAAGACAATACTTGGATAGTAGTCAAATGGAAAAATACGTAGACACCCCACTCTTGACTTCTCGATTATTCATTCATCAGCCCTTTTACGTCCCCACTGCAGGGGCTCAGGCCTTCCTTATGGATGGTTAAGGAGGATGGGCCATGACCCTCCACGCTGGCCCAATGCGGATTGGATGGTATTAATCTCGGAAGGCAGTTTATAGCAGGTAGTTTAGAAGAACATATTCTACAATGTATTTTTATTTGTCTGACCTTCTGCTTATCGAAACTGGTTTTTCTTGGGGATTTTACATATTTATAACAAGTAACTGATGATTTTATAACATGTAAATGATGAATCGTTAGATTATGATAACATTCATATTCAAAGCATGTTATGCTTCAAAATAAAACTTAATTTTATATTTTGGTAACCACCTTATTTTGAATGCCTAATCATGTATTTTGATATCCATTACTTTGTTGGAATGAAGAAAACCGTTTAAAAAAAAGTCGCCTACATTATGGCCAATATTTATTTGATATACGAAATATATTTACACAATCAACATCACTTTGTTGAAAATAAATTTTAAGTAGACGATTTTTAGTTTAGGCATCCTCTTCAGACAGTGTTTCGATACTTAAATATCTATTAGAGATGCGCTGAATGTTCATTTGGTATTCGGTATCTTTATCACTATTCGTGTTCAGCCGAATTATTCGGTTTTGGTGCCGTATATGATTCAAGTATTTCTTTTTTCCTGGCTACACGATATGGAATCCACCCAAACAGCCGAAAGAAATATTTTTACAAATATTTTAAATTGTGAATGCAAAATTTACCAAATATCACAAATATTCATATTATAAATAGTTTATTATATTATAAAATGAAAATATATAAAACGAATATTTTATAAAATGAATAATATAGTCTTGTATTATACATAAAACCCTTCCTTTTGAATCACCCTATCTATGACAAAGAACCGCATTAAAATCCGTTGCGTAGTTTTAAAGATTTAAGCATATATAGGGATATATGGACAGAGAAAGTGACTTTGTTTTATATTATGTAGTGATTTAGTCATTATAAAATATAATAGAAATCATAAATAAATATATATATTTTGATATTAATAATAAATTGGTTTGGTAAATTATGGTGTAGAAACACCAACCTCTTGGATCTCTCCAGCAACAATCTGTTAAGTTTTACTTCATATATGTTTACTGCTTCCGAAATAATTGTTCGTTAAATTACAAGAAGCACCTAGAAACACTCGGTCTAAATAAAAATAATGAAATAGTAAACCGAAAAATTAGGACGAATAGCGGGTTCGGTAAAAGTTAAACCGAATACTATTCGGTATTCGGTTATTCGGTAAAAACCACTATTCGCCGCATCTCTAATATCTACCTATAAGCAAAATAAGACAAAACATAAATATTTTGAGTGATGTATTAAATAAAACATACCTATCTATACCGTCGTGGTAGTGGTTATTCACACGGTTTGGTTTTAGGGTTCCTTAAAGTATGAACGATATCTCTTAAATTGGTACAAATTATCCCACCTTATCCATATTAAGAAAATCAAATTTTTTCTACTTTATGTATGATTCCTGAAGTGTATTCAAATATTACATTAATGTATATATTATCTTACATAAGCGTATTTTTTATTTTCTTCCAAGTTCTTATCTAAGTGCGTAATAAAAAAGTAGTTCAAAAAAATAAAAACAACATGAAATAATCTGAATCACGAAATTTTACGAAAGAATTATTAATAAAGATGCTTGAAAAATTTCAAACAATTCTCCTCCTTTTGTTCTTACAAGTTACGTTTATTTAAGTAATGAGCCCTTTGAGCAAATCTAGCTCTCATCTTGACAATTTTATTTATGATATTGTCACAGCAATGCATTGCAAAATTCTCATAACAATGAAACTATACCGACCAATTCAATGGGAAAACTAATATTTACTATATAAAAATATATTTTATCAGTACACAGTATAATGGAGTGACATATATTAAATACTAGCTTTCGCCAGCGGCTTCGCCCGCGTGGACCCTAGGAAAATGTTAAGTGGGATAAAAAGTATCCTATTATCTAAGTCAGCTAATACCCTATCTGTATACCAAATTTCATCAAAGTTCAGTAGTTTCGGCGTGATTGACCGACAAACATCCAAACAAAGAAACTTTCACATTTATAATATTGATAGGATAATAGGATTACTAATATAAAAAAAAAATAAGTTCAAAAACTAACACCAGAATACAATTAAATCACGCTCTTTTTCAAATTCAAAATATGTTTTATTTAATACAAGAAAATTATTTTAGGGCGATATCTATATTATAATAGCACAACAGTTTGTTTTGTTATGATCTGTGGCATACGACTACACTGACCTTCTAATGATACCTCATTTGTCCAGTTAGGATGAGTACTTTGGAAGTTATAAAGGAACAGATGAACATTCTTACATACATACACACATATCGGCCAAAATCATAAGTCTCGTCTTCGCTTCGCCGTAGTCGGGTAATGAGTAATTATTTAACGTGAATCTATCGCAACTATTTCTTAAAATCACAACTATTTGCGATAGATTCCCAGATTATAGGAATTATCTATGTGCAGGACAGATAAACATTGTTTATTCACATCACGCACTATATTTGTAACAACTAGCGGGTACGTACATATCACATCGCACGCATGAGAATTTATAATGCGTAATAGAACGGGAGTTAGAAGAGGATATTAATGAAGCACTTATGGAAGGTTCATTTCTAAGTTTAGATCTAAGTTTTTGCTAACGATTTTATTACTATTACTAACTTCATGCACAATAATAATAAATAATATACTGAGTGTATTTATTGCACTACGCTAACAATCTTTAGATATATGTAGATAGTAGTCGTGCATCATTCATGACTTTAAAATAAAAAATAAAAAGAAGTGTTCTTTTTTATAAACCGATTATTAAGTTTGATAAATATGTATTATTATAAATTTTGTTGAAAATATGGTAGGGTCACATATGACAGTGACTAAACATTTGAATAGTTAAGATTATTTTCAACTACATGAAAGTTTTTATTTTTAATTTAAAATACGATATTGTCATCGGTCGTAAATGGCGAGAGATCTCACCAGAGCCATCAGCCGAATAAAGGAACAGATGATATTACTTTATAGAAAATGAATAGGACTTTATGCACAGGCAGCACAGAGACGTACGCTTCACAATGAAAATGACTGGAATCTCATTGAAATTTTGAATTTCTTTTGATAATGATATAGGTTTTGTAAACGTTGTTGCTTCTGTCAGAGCTGGACAGTTTCTTTTGCTCATTGTTCATATAAGCCAAAATTCCTGAACCACCCGTTTTCCACTATCCGACTTCGTCCGCGTTTTCCATTATTTCTTCGCTCCTAATAGTTGCAGCGTGATGTTATATAGCCTAAAGCCTTCCTCGATAAATAGTCTATTCAACACAAAAATAATTTTTCAATTCGAACAAGTACTTCCTGAGATTAGCGCGTTCAAAGAAACTTCAGCTTTATAATATTAGTATAGATAGATAAAAAGATGTCAGTCGATTCAAAAGCAAAATAAAATAATTGTTATATGTTAATATGCATTAATTAAAAACCTGTTCATGTTTTTATAACTTACGGTTGCATCCTCCTAATTAAGCGTAAACGTCATAACATTTACCCCGTTCAGTAATAAATAGAAGAGTATGGTTCTGTGTAGTTTAGTACAGCGAACTCCCGCTCTAATAACCTACACAAGCCCCGCTTTGGACAAATATCAAGAGTATTTTGTGTACACCGCCAGTCGTAAGCGCTACTCTGACAGACGTCAACTGTACTATCGTTATATCCATACACATTCAAATAACCAGTGTTATAAAAGAAAATATTTTAGTATTTGATATTTAAAAAGTGATAATTATTTAAGCACTGCTAATTTTTGGAGAAAAAATGAAGGTAAGTTGAAAATACAGTGATCAAAATATTTTATGGTTATTAAAACGCTTCTTTTTTCATTTTTTCTAATGGATTTTTTTTTACATCTTCTTCTTATATAGCTATTAACTTTTTTGAGAGATGTGTGATATTTTCCTTGCGCTTGTAAGATATAAGTATCTGATAAACAAAATAAACCGGTTTTCTGAATCGGCTAGTTATTTCAAGTTTGTGATGCTTTCGCGATGTTATTGCATTAAGATTATTTTTTAATAAATGCAAGTGGATAGTGGATGCTTTTTGATTTATTTGTATGTTAACGCGTAAAATGTCAGCCCGAATTAAAAAGGATTTAATAGTTTTAGAGTCGCAATGAAATCTATAATGGAAAGTCGTTTCTATAAATCCATCTACCTTCCAATAGAAAACGATTTGAATTACACAAGAGCGATCATCGATACAATTCAATGACCGTTCGAGTGCGTTTTTACCCTAAATTCAGTACCGAAAAACAACACAGTTCATTATTCCAAATGCTTAAATTTAGAACGAATCAGTTTGTTTTTTTATATATATTTATAAACATTGTGTTTATCGTTTAATTTACATTCACTGGTTGATTAACGTTTTGGAACTTTATTCGTGTTCTGTTTTTGTATATATGTACACAAATATTTTACTAGAAGTTTCCCCGCGACTCCATCCGTTAAATTGTAGCCTATATCATTAACGTGTAATGTACCTTCTAGTAGATGAAAGAATTTTCATCATCTGATTCGTATTTCCGAAGGTTACCCCCTACAAACAAACATAAAAATTACAGAGAATATTAGTATATGGATAGATTTATAGTGCTAGTCTTATTTTTCCGACTTTTTCTACCTTAGAATAGAATAGAAAACTCTTTATTGTTAACATTACACAAGTTTTATTTACAAATTTAAAACAGTTCAACAAAATAATGTAATAATTGGCGGCCTTATCGCTCAAAACGATTTCTACCAGGATAAATAGAAATATTTTGCTCTAAATTATAACATTGGAATTGGCTATCAGTGTTTTCCCATTATGAAGCATTATGTATGTGTGTACGTTGAGAAGAAATGATAAACAAAATAACATTTCACTGCTATCAGTACGAATGCCAACAAACTCTGCCAAATTTGTAACTCTTACGTGTATAGAAACAAAGTTCGGTTCGAATATTTGTTATCTAGGTGACCGTACGTGCATTCGAATGTATTGTCGTTTTTTTTTTATATTGTTATCAGTATTGGTCTCTTCGAGGGTAGAGAGATAGTGTCTAGAAAAGTTATTATTTCGAGTATTATATCACAAATATCGACGTCATAAATAGAGACGAACTTGATGCAATTCAAAACATCGTAATAATTTTTAAGTCTTTCATTTTATAATAAAAATAATTTCGATGGTTCAACACTGTATTTAATAATGAAATGAAACATTTGAATATGATTGATAACTTCTAATGACGGTAAATTATCTTTTTTCCAGCAATGCGTATTGCTTATGATTGATTAATCTCCACAGATTTTTTTGCGAATCAACAAAATATTTCAAATACGTTCCAGTCTAGTCACGCTATTCTGTTAAAAACGAACACAGCGCTGTCGCAGCATTAGAAGTTCAAATAAAAAAAAACTTCTTCAAAATGAAATGGAGATCGAATGTATTTATAACATAATAGATAAAGATATACGCCGTTTAGGATCAACCTTAATTTAATACAAATTTACTAACGATATTTAGAAATTGAATTACTTAACTTAGAAAACATATCCGAAATACCCTCGTGCAAAATAATCAAGTACCTATATAAGAAGATACCACGTTCTCAAGTAAAGAAAACTGTCAATAACAATTGCATAACATTGTAATATATATTTATACATTTTTATCATTAACAAACAATATGGAGTAATGTTTTTTTCAACTAATAATAAATATAGATGGACAAGTTCAACTGACATCGTATGTTAAAAACATTGTTTGCAATGACAAAAAAAAATACATATCGTAATGAGCAATTAGCAATATTGTACATTAGTTTGTTAAAGATCAAGTTAATGGGCAGTTGAGATAGTGACATCCTCTCGTAACACTCCACTGATAACTTATCAACAAGAATAATATTTGTATTGACGGCGAGCATTTTAAGAGTTGGCTTATTTCAATATGAATAAATATATATAAATATATCGATTAATTGTGAACTATTCGATAAACAGAACATTAAAATTTTCTATAGGTAAAAAATATGTCATTTTCTTCTTTAAGTCCTACTAATAATATAAATGCCAAAGTTTGCGAGGATGGATGTATGTATGTTTGTTACTCTTTCACGAATAAACTACTGGACGGATTTTGATTAAAATTGGTATGCGGATACTTCTGAGCATGGATTAACATATAGGCAGCTTTTATATATAGACACAACAGTAGACTATATAAAATAGGCTAATAGGCTATATTTTATCCCGAAAATTTGCAAACAAAGAGATGAAAACGGAAGTGGAAGAATTAAAACGTTACCATAGTAACCATTATTTAGCTATATATATAATAGACAAATAGACTATATTTTATCCCGAAAATTTGCAAATAAAGAGATGAAAACGGAAGTGGAAGAATTAAAACGTTACCATAGTAACCATTGTTTAGCTATATATATAATAGACAAATAGACTATATTTTATCCCGAAAATTTGCAAATAAAGAGATGAAAACGGAAGTGGAAGAATTAAAACGTTACCATAGTAACCATTGTTTACTATAAAATTTGTCATTGTTATTATATCCGTGTCACGATACGATCAATTATAAAATTATTTAAGATGCTTACACAGGAGTAAAAAATCTTGCTAATATTTATGCAGCTAAACAGTTCTCTAGTGTTTACGCGGGCAAAGCTGTTTGCGGAAAGCTAGTATAGTACTTATAATAAAGCACGAAAAAAAACTTAATAAAAACATATATTAATAGGTATATTTTTAACAAAATAAACCAATCAATGAAATTATTGGCATTTAACGTTAGAGTAGTACTAGAGCGTTTTAAAATATTGTCTGTTTGTAACCAATTGGTCGTCCATTCAATTCTTGTTTTGCACAAAACGATTCTGTGAATTCTTACACATGGCTGTTTGTTATTCATACGCGTCGATAACATTATGACTAACATTATGATTTGAATAAATAATTAGATAATAAAATCTACAATAAAATCTACATCGTTGTAAAGTTGTAATATATGACTTTTGACTCGTGTCAATTATGCTATCTCGAATAAGGCGTTAAATTTCCCTATGAAAGGAAGCGGGTCCAGTGTGGACTGCACATGCAGCCTGCATCGATGGCTTAACGTGCCTTTTGAAGCACGGAGGATTTCGAAAAAATAATATTTGGTCACCCATCCAATAACCGACCTTGGGAAAGTTGCTTAACAAGGATATCGTAGAACGCACTAACTACTGCGCCATTGAAATACGTGAGAATGATCAGTTTTAAATAAATACATTGACGACCTCCTTGATTGAGTGGCTCATGCGGAGTCAAGGAGCTATTTCTAAGGGACGGGATTGGGTCAGTAAAAGAAATGAACTTTTCTATATTGTCTCGAGTTTGTGGTGTTGTGTTACCGTCGTTGTTTCGGATTTCCTTAATATGAGTACTTTAGCTACTTCATTTGAGATCTGGTGCATGCGATGTAGTGTAATATTTATTATTGGGTTGTTCCGTATTTATCCTATGTCGTCTCATCCCATTTCTTTACTCATTCCAAACTAGTATTCCTAACTCAACCTATAAATATTTTTCTTAATGCATCCTAAACGTACGCTTCGTGGCCCTTCATTAAAGGGTTTTTGAAAATTGGCTAAAATATTCGGACTAAAATAAACTCACATGTGGATAAATTAATGCAAAGGCGGACCTAAATTTTTTCACCATTATTATCAGCCAATTAATAGCCCTGCTTAGGGCACAGTACTATATTATTCAAATAAAAAAAAAAACAGATCGAATCATAACTACATAATATATTACTGATAAATTTCGCATTCTCAGTGCTATACTGAAAAATATAAATATTTTGGATTGAGTATATAATAGATTTTTTTTTATCACTGAAAACTAGAAATATTTGCATGTGGGTGGGTGGTCGGCTCAATATTATTCTGTAACAATTGACATTAATACGATAAAACTATCGCGACATGGGTACAATAATAAAACAGTATTCCGCAAGTAATAGATAAAATAATTGCACATACGTTTAGATACATTTTATCAGCTAAAAGAGACAAATTCTAATATTCTCAATGTACCCATTCAGCGATTCCCTTATTCACGAAGGGTTCAAAGAAGAAAATCTTGATGCATATTAGAAAATACATCGTGAGATTGAATTTACAACTCACTATACTAACATCATATTCGTCAACATCAGATACCAAGATGAGTAGCTAAACCGATAATCCGTAATACTAGTATCTGAGACAACCAAGGTATCATAACATGCAGACCCGAGACAATATAGAAAAGTTCATTTTCTAAGGAATTTAGAGATGAAAGATAAGTATTTTTAACTTTGTTTATATGTCGGAGGTAATCTTCGAAAATACTTATTCGATTATGAAAATTATTTCACCTACGTGAAGCAAGCTAAGCTAGATTATACATGGGTTACTGACAATAATTTACTCGGACAAAGTCGCAGAAAACAGCTGTCTTTCATATAATAAACGGAGAATATCGTAATATTCTTCATAATTTCTCCATAATGATTCTCCAAGTAACTGTGCAAAGAATCTTCCAATACCATGTGTGCACGCGAAATAGCTTGCTAAATATAGCGAATACTGTTTATTTACGTGTACTTAATGACCGACGACAAAAATAAATTGCAGAAATGTAAATGTCCTGTACGATGAACTAAATAAAATGCATAAACAGATTCAGTTTACAAATAATATTAGTATTTCATGAGATGAATATCTGGATGTTAATGTTCGACATTTGTAAAAACATTTGTAAAACTCTAGGTGTAGTGTAACTTCTTTTATTATTGTTCACTTGATATATGGTACATAAAAATGACTTATTTTTTAGGAATAATAAACTTGAAGCGACAAGGAAACATTTATTAGTTTATTAATGATATATGTAATGGCTGTCTACTTGATCAATTATGATAGAATCTTGTGGCAAAATCATTTGACCCAGAGATGTGACTTTGACCTAGGCACAGAGCTTAACAATATTACCCTCTTTACATATCATTAACAGGCACTGATTGTTGACTGACCTATTTCCGAATAATTGACCATGAATCATTATAATACCCTTTGATTAAGATACCTACACCTACACATTTATATAGTTTAATATTTTAATTGCAAAAAGGTAAAACAAAACAATCGCATGGCATCTATGTTCTCATTTGTTTAAATAAGACAATTTGCGATTTATTATTTATACGATAATTGGGTAAATATTATTTCTATATAACCGTGAATACGTAAAAGGTTTTTACATCAGAGACTTCTTAGAAACTTAGGGGATAGGGGAGTTGAGAGGAAATCTAATAGAGCAAACAAATTAAACGATGACTATGTTGACCTTATAGATAAATATATTGATACTGCTCTTCAATTGTATTTTTGTTTTAGTGTGTAATTTAATAATCTATTGATATACTAGCTAAAGTGCTGATGCCTGTTTATGCGATATCTATATACAAGTGCAATATATAAGTGCTATATATCTACATATTACATCTAATTTAAATCATGTTATATCAGAACAACAACACTCCAACCTTTAATCAACTTACATCAAATGAAAAATAAAACATTAACTAACTCCAGCATGCCAAGTTACTATTAGATATGTTAGTACAGCAGGTAAATAGTTAGTACAAGGCAAAAAGTTTTGACAAGGTCCAGAAAGAACAATGGCCATCTGCCTAATATGCTTGGACTAATAAAATCGAATAAAACGTAACTTGATGAAACATGTGTTATTTTGTTTGCCTATGCAACTAGAACAAAGAAAGACATTAAATATATTTTTAAAAGCTGGGAGTATCGTGTAATTGTGTAATATGTTTTTGAGGTTATGTCGTATTATTTAAACTGTAGCATTTTGAGTTAGAGGTATTACAGAGGTATAACATCAAAAAATATATATATATATATTTATATATAATTTTTAAGATTGCTCTCAATAACTCTACTTTTATATCTTACACTATAACTTATATAAAGTAGTAGTGAAAATAATAATTTCAAATGGATATAGCAAAACAACATGTTGATTTTTCTTTTCTTTATTACAACAAATCACGGAATGCTGCAGGAGTAGCTACATTCTGCTCGTGTTTGGCCCATCCAAGATACCAAACTATGGTCATTATATGAGCACAGCATCCCAGTGTACATCGACCAATAAGACAATTACAGCAGTGTACTCTTATGCCATCTAACCCGGATGTGTCATTATTTATTAAAATGTACACATAATATTGTTTCCTACCCCTTATAATTAGGACTTTATATTTAAGTCTAATTCTAATAAATCCAGAGAATCCGGTATTTCTCTCCAGACCTCAATTGTATACTGCCCATGGAACCCTTAATACAGAAGATAAAACAAAATTACCGCCAAAGTTACAAAACGGTCTGCGTAGAAACACGTCTACACATACTTGTCTAAAAAGGGAGGTCGCAATCGATTGAATACTGTAATATCGATTCTTATAAATAATTATTTGTTTTTAATTTCATTATTAATAAACTATTTTCCTCTAAGTAACATCTAATTATATTCGTAATCTAATCTAAGTTTTATAATTTTCACGGATTTATATGGTTAGTAAATAATATAAGATTTGTATCAAATTCTATTAGTCAGAAATAAAATAGATCTTGTTCTTTGAAAAGAGAGGGACTTCTCTAGGAATGACATTATTAATAAGATGCGTTCAAAAATAACATAATTTAAACTGCGTTCTAAAAAATAAAGACATATTTTAGAGAGGATTATCTTTCTTTTCCCAGCTTTTAAAAATTGTTAAAAATAAATTGTTGGTATATAATAATTACATTCAACTTATACTACATTTTGGTGATAGTTCCATCTTGGTACAAGAACTTTTTTTTCGTAGTCCATTTTGACCATTGTTCTTTGTCAATTTTGATTCACTAACTCAGCTGCTTGTAAAATCCATGATTATCTTTACATACATATAATTGTGTCTTTTCAGGAATTATTCCTGTTGTTAATTACCTGTGGAGCAGCTTTATCGATTAATACATGCTGCCCCAACGGAGAACTACTGGAGCGACGAAGCTGCGGCAATGTCAGCGCACCTCAACTATTCTGCCCAGAGGGACGTATGCTGCTCACGGATATCATCCTTAAGGGCAATAAAGTCTCCACAGTTGATACACCAGGATACATATTCGTCGAGGATCCTAATCAGTAAGTGGTTAGGTTTAAAATAGACTGTCCCTAAGTTTATGCAGTATAGGCATCTTCATTTATGGAATCATCTTATTGATCATCAATGAATTGACATATATCATTATAATTTAAGAGAAACATCTTCTTATTTAAGTTTTTTCCCTTTCACAGATATTGTATTAGCCAAATGTATAGAAACATCAGCAATAAGGAGATGGGGTTGATGGACGTTGCGCTTGTTTGCTTCGAAAAAGACCGATACCAAGAATCTAGTGATTTCGAAACCAGTGGCACACTGACTCTTATCTCTGTCGTATTCTTGTTGGCTACAATCGCAGTTTACACTTATCTACCACAAATGAGGTCAGCTATATACGAATCATTACAACAAATCAAAAAGAATATTCTTTGAAAGCTTTTGTGCAATCGACAAATCGCCATGCAAGTGTTTTAACAAATATAAATGTAATTATTGCAGAGACCTACAAGGATTGTGTTACCTTGGCACTTGCATCAGCATGTCATTAGGATTTCTTTGGCTGGGAATTCTGCAATTAAATCCTGGTTTTAGTACTGAACTTTGTACAGTCGCAGGTAAGAATACCATAATTCAATACTCAAGATAAAATTTACTCAAAGAAGTCTGATTTTGGTTAGTTATATGTTTTTGTGCTTTTCATTTTCAGGCTTTCTGGTTTACGCATGGATGATGGCTACATTTTTCTGGATGAACATAATAAGCATTAACACGTTCCGAACTGTTTTGTAAGTTATGAGCGTTTCTCTTCATTTTAAACTAGCGATAAGTAGTTTCTCTTCATTTTAAACTAGCGATAAGTATTCAAAAATTTTAGATTGTATGGCATAATAAAGTATTTTTCCGTGGTTACCCACGAAATCCGTCAGCTAAAATTAACCCACAAGCCGGATGATAAACGAAATTGGTATGCAGACATTTTCTTAGACGCGTTGGCAGTTTTCGAGCTGATGGTGATGCCAAACTGGAGTCAACGTCAAACCGTAATATTTATTTGACATATTTGAATGGCGGCGAACCGTAATATTTTCCTACTAAGATGTAGCTCTCAATATAAACCACATCTCAGGTTTTAAGAATAAGAATTGAGAATTATTAGAATTGAGAATTTCTTAGTCGTGTGTTAAATATTTTTTTCTATTTCAGGGACGCCGCTTATTTACAGAAGACCGAGAGGAAGCAGTACTTGATTTATAGTACTTACGGATGGGGTTGCCCTGCAGCATTTCTTATAATAGCTCTCATCACAAATTTCGCCGAAGGAAACCATTACAAGCCTGGTTTTGGAGACGGAAACTGCTGGTTCGTTGGCCGGACAGAAACATGGTTGTTCTTCTATGGGCCCATAGCAATTTTAGTCACCTCGAACATAATACTGTTTGTGCTCTCGTCATATCTTCTTTGGCAGCAAACAAACAAGTATGAAGTGAACACATTGAATAACTTAAAGCACAGGTATGACAGTAACGACTAAGAAATATGGCATTACTTAAAAAAGTAACCATGAAAATACTGCAATAATTTGAATATGTCATATTTCAGATTCCGTTTATCGCTTAAACTGTTTTTGGTAATGGGGATATCTTGGATCTTCGAAATTGCAAGTTTTGCACATGGCGAACAACACATTATTTGGTAAATATGTAACATATTTAAGTATATTTCCACAATCAATAATTAGAAAAATGGAAACTGTGCAATACTGGCAAAGAAGAAGCTGAATGGCATAGTTATTAAATAAATGAATCAGTGCGTCCAATTTGCTATTGTGGAGATTAAGCAATATTCGGAAGAGTTGATCATCGGATGATTGATCAAAACTTTACCAGTTCTCCTTACTTCGAATGGCACGTTAAGTCGATGATCCCGGCTGCATCAGCAGATGTTAATTCTCCCAATTTAATCTTCCATAATGAAAGCCTCTGGTCCAGCTATGGGGTCATTAATAGACTAGTGATGATGTTAAATGTTTAGCGCTGTTTGTAAGTTTTTAGGAGCATTGATGGCAAATTTCTTTTTTTTTTCAGGAAAATCATGGACACATTCAATTGTCTACAAGGTGTCATTATATTTTTGCTGTTAGTTGTGTTCAGAAGGCGCGCAATGCGCGGTCTAGCCAGCGAACACTGCTGCTTGCCCATCACACGGCCGCTAGCAGAGAAATTGAGTCCACACGATGACACCGACGATCAAGAGATATTGGCCGACGAGACGATAGAAGTTAAACTCAACTGAATCCATCCATTAATCTTGTGAATACTCTAAATAGTTACTTCAATAATTACGATCATGTCTTGATTGTTAAAGCGAGACAGTGTTATGCTCAATATCTTAGTATTCAGTATTCAATATGCCCAGTATTCAATTTAAACAGTTGATTACTTTGCATTGAAATTTTTGTGATGAAGTTGATAGTTATAATATAGTCTACAATAGTGCCGAATTTAATTATGTAAGTAAAATTCGTGTTCTGATATTAACATAAAATTGATTTTCAAACTTTTTTCATTGGCTAAAACTTTCTCGCTCTAGCAATTATTTATATGCGGGTGAAAGAGATAAAGTTGTAAGAAAACGGGAGAAAATGTGAAAAACGTAATTTCACTCGATTTGATACTATATTTATTTTGTACTTAGAAACAAAATTATATAATAAGAATCTCAAAAAGATAGGTAAATTTTAATGCATTTATTTTAATTGGATAAATATGTTTAATTATAGAAAACTTTACTTTGGAATACCCGAATAGTTTCTCAATGAAATTGTATATATAATTAAAATTTAAACATTGCTAGATACAAATAGCATATAGCATATTAAGAAATCATTGCATATTTATCTTTTTCTTTATTTCAGGGCAATCGTCAATTAAAATTTATTTTTATCTTGTTAGATAAATTTACCATCTTAAGGTAAATTAAATCAACTCAAGTTTTGTTTTATTTTTATTTGTATTTGTATTTGGGAATGTTATGAGTGCATGTATATTATACTGGTTTTATAATATAAAACATAATATTTCATTGTAAATCAAACTTGTGCCATATTATATTAGTAATAATTGTGTAAAATAACCACCATTTAATAAGGACCAGCATAAAATATATTTTTGTAGTCCTACAATATTATATTAAAAACAAATGTTTTGGTTTTCAAAATATAACAGAACATTGTAGATACATATTATTTAAGTAAATACCGAAATTATGGAGATTCTTTGCACATACAAGGGGTAGTGTTTTCAATTCTAAATGCATCTCTTATTTTTAGAAGATCTAGATTTTAAAGCATACATCTTAAAATTTTACTCATATTAGACATTATTTGTGAACAAGAAAGAAAGACTTATAATGTAAATATAATTGAATATTGTATAGTTTTTGAGGAATTCCAAACGTAAATAACGATATTCATACATTTATTTATTTTTAAGAATACGTAAATTTCAATCATAGTAATAAAGTTCAAACTAACATTTCGATGATAAAATAAGAGTAAATTAAGTAAGTCTAGTTAATTTTGTCAGTTAAGTAATTGAATGTAAGCATTTACGTAATGTAAATAATAGATTAATAAATATTTTTATATAAGTCTTGTGTTCCTATTCATTAAACTAGAAACTGAAATAATGTTTTACAAAATGCATGCTAATGTAATGAAATAAATTTTGTGGAAATATATGTATTTCTTATTTAACAAATCTCTAATTATATAAAGAAAAGCCAAGCAAAAAAAACGCAAAAATCACGGTTGTTGTATATAAAAGCCTCCTGAAATACTTATTTAATTATGTTGTTCTAGTATTTGTTGTAGTAGGGGAGCCCACGATGCTAAATCGGGATTTACTCGAGCTTCATAGAGACCTATTGGGTTGCGAAGCTTAGATGATAACAAAAAAAAATGTCATATAATATATACCTTTTCATCGGTGGGGGAAGCGGCTATAGATTTCAAAAATGTAAAAAAAAAACTGTTGTATGGACATACTCGAGATTTGAAATACTCAAGCGCGTCAGATTAAGATTTATATGGTTCATCTTTATGCCCCAGACGTGATATCTCATAATCTGACGATTATCTGAAGGGATTTACTTAATCTGACAATTTATTTTTTATTTTTTCAAATCATTGAACTTTATTAAATAGAAAAGCACCGGAGTTAGCATGCAAATAAAAAAGTGTATGTTTTTTTTTATGTAGAATACTTATATTTATAAGAAAATGATTATATGAAAATTTATTTTTTACAGTATTTTTTATTAATTATCATCTTCATCGCTAGAATCATCTTTCTCTTCTTCTCTTAGTAAATATGTAAAAAGTTTAATTCACAAAATTTACATTAAAATAACAAAATAAGCAAAAACGTTGGAAATATGATGTAAACAATATCACGCCACGAACGAGTCTGTATCATCAGCTGTTATGGCGTCATGGCAACCGAAACCAGAGTGGGGACGGAGTGAGAGAGTAATAGATAGAAAAAGAGTGAGAGAGAAATAGTGATGCGGAGAAGGAAATATAGATATCAGGTAGCTGCACGCATTAAATCTAATCGTTGAATTTTTATTACTTCGGCTTGTGAAAATCGTTACATTATATATTTTTCGTAATCCTTGAATGATTCCCTTCAAAATAAAAATAGCCACGCTCGAGAATGCCAGTGTGACTTTTTTTTTACAACTTTGTAGCCTTCCCCCTTCTTAACGTCACTCTCAAATTGTCAGATTAGAGGTATGTACACCTTTTAGCATGTAACTAGCTCACCTTACCTTAATCTGACGCGCTTGAGATTTTCAGATGATCAATTTTTTTTTACTAATCTGATCCTTCGTCCTTGCCAGGCGGCCATTTTTATAGGGCTCATACTTGGTCCAGGTACTTAACTGGGTACAAGGTATCCCCCTGTATATTAATCTGCCGCGCTTTAGTAAATCCCAAAATCCCCGCTTCGGCTCCCCTATTATTGTTATAACGGCAACAGAAATGCTTACATGATCTGTGAAAATTCCAAAAGCCTAAGTATCACGATTCTCATGTCTGAAATGAAATGAAAATGTTTTTATTCAAGTAAGCTTGTTACAAGCACTTTTGAATCGTCGAAAAATATTTTTTCCCCTACCACTTGTTCAGGACGTCTTTTAGCTGACAGGAAGAATAAGCGAAAGAAACTTACCAGCTTTTATCATAAGTAATGACATTTACATAAAACGTGTCATTACCAAAATAATACATATATTGAACAATAATAAATACAAGTTTCAAAGTCTGTAGGACATAGGTTGGTACATACCTATAATTAATCATTACAGAACAGAGCGAAGGCTATTAATCCCATGCATTGCGGTCCTTAAAATAATCATCAACTTTATAATAGCCTTTAATCATAAGTATATTCTTTACATGAATTTGAAATTTATTTATGGGTAGGTCGATTACATTTTGTGGAACTTTATTGAACATAGCAATATATATACCCAGAAATTATCCTCTGGTTTTTTGAAGTCTGAAGCTTGGAACGGCAAGTTTATTTTTATTTCTTGTGTTAAGATTATGAACACTACTTTTTTTTGTGAAGGAATTGTAATGTTTTCTTGTGTACATAATATTCTCATAGATGTATTGAGAGGCAACAGTCAGAATATTTATTTCTTTAAATATTTCTCTGAGAGATTCCCTAGACCGTAAATTTTATATGGCACGGACAGCTCTCTTTTGTAGAATTCAAATATCCTGAATGCTAACCGCAGAACCCCACAACAATATACCATACGTCATTACACTATGAAAATAACTGAAATATACCAATCGTGCTGTTTTAACATTTGTCATGAGTCTAATTTTCTTAACAACAAAAGCTGCAGAACTCAGTCTACTTGACAAGCTATCAATATGAGGATCCCATTGAAGTCGGGAATCTAGTGTAATACCAAGGAACTTTGTCGGTTCTACTAACTCAACTTTTTCACTATTTACATTTTTAAGTGTACTGACATGCCTCACATTAGGTAATGCAAACTTTATGCATTTCGTTTTATTTTAGTTGAGCTTTAAATTATTATTATCAAACCACTGTAGAACATTGTTGAGAGCATTATTTACATCGTCAAAACAATCATTACCCCTCTCAACTTTAAACAGTAAAGAGGTGTCATCTGCATAAATACTGTCTCGCACAAATTCTTCGTGAAGTGAGGAAGATCATTAATATAAATTCGAAAAAGCAATGGTCCTAATACCGATCCCTGAGGTACGCCCATAGTAACTGGTGCCCTGCAGATTTCGCTTCATTAATTACTACTTTTTGAATTCTAGCAGAAAGATATGATTTTATTAGATTAAGTGAATTTTTCGTCACACCATAATGCTCTAATTTCCCCAACAATGTTTCATGACTAACGCAGTCGAATGCTTTTGACAGATTGCAAAAAATGCCAGTAGCATCTTGTTTATTCTCCCAAGCATCATAGATATGCCTCAATAGTGCAATTTCAGCGTCTGTGGTACATTTACCTGTGCTAAAGCCAAACTGATTTTGGTGAAGTAATTGTAAATAATTTTCTTTTGTACTGCAAAAGAAATGCATAAGAATTATTACCAATATAGAACAAATGGACTCGTGTAGACCATACTTTGTTAAACATCACATACTAACTCTAATATCTATCTACATTCTTGAAGCGTGTAAATTTGTCAGAAAGCATCCGGAATTCTATTCCCCCAAAATAAACAATAAACGGAACAATAGAAATTTAAATAAGCTAAAAGTACCCTTCTCTAAAATGCATTTAGTTACATCCAGCCCCCATTTAATGTTAATTAAAATATATAACCATATACCAAATCGCATAAAAAATTTAGGAAATCCTACACAATTTAATACAAAACTAAAATCATATCTTATTAATAAATGTTACTATAATATAAAAGAATTTTTTGAAGACAAATGTGACGAGCAAATATTAATTTAATTTATTTTTTACTTATTGTTTTATATAATCTTTAGTCGCCTTTCATTAGGAATATTTATTTTGACATAATTTTCTATCTAATGGAATTTTATTCGAATTTTAAGGCAATGAACAACTAAATTATGAGATGTTTTTAATTTTAAATTATTGTTAATGTTATATTCTCCTCTACATATTGCAATGCTCTTGTAGGGCGTCACATGTATACCTAAAACTTAGTTATATCTCATTGTTTGTAATGTGACACGCAATAAATATTTTGATTTGATTTGATTTGATTCTCAAATACTTCAAAAAGTCTCCTGAGTTCATTAACATACAGCATGGTGACATACAGATAGACGGACAGACGGACAATTAATAGGGTCCCTTTTAGCTGTTAGGGTACAAAACCCTTAAAAAGTTACTTTATCATCATCATATTCATAATCACAATCGATGTATCTTTGTCGTCCCTTTTAGGGTATAGGTAGCCCTGTGAATAGTCACATACGGAAGAACGAACCATAACACATTACGTTAACTAGGTTACTGCAACAGTCGGTGTCGGCTGCATTTGCAGTGCTTTCCGAAGAACTTATTATTCATCCACCGTTCTACCATACTAGTAAATGAATTTTAATAAAGCTAGATACGCAGTTAGATACCTACATCTAACTGGCTACTAAAAGTGTATTAAAACTTTCATATGATCATATTAGCCCAATAACGGATTTATTTTTCTCCAAAAAGTATATCTTAATTCTTAATACAAAATGCTTAAAAAATCCACTTGGTCCTTGGCACCTTGAGATGGGATTCGAACCCACGACCATTCGCAATCCGGGCGACTGCTCTAACCGCTGAGCTACCCAGGACCTAACAGGACTGACGAATCTTTCAAGCACTTGTTACTTTTCGCTACTACTACGACGAATTGTCCTACGAAAACTAGCAGTTACGTGTTGTGACGTCTCATTTTAATAAATATGAGTACTCGTTGCACTCTCAAGAAAGACACTGACGTTTAGTATTTTGAAATTTGACATCACACGATGCTTCTTCATAACCATCCGTGATTTGAATTTTGTTATTTTAAAAGTTAATTTTGCAAAAATAAAATGTACTTAAAATTTATTTTCAAACAAAAAATACTACCCACATATTTATTTTTTAAATATGTTACCATTTCCAACATGCTTCACATAATTTATTGTTATAGCTGTCAAGTAGTCAATTGTACATACACGTGGCCTTTGATTTGATACCCTACGAGTATATTTGGGGTATGTTCCAATATACACTGCGACCACTGAACAGTATGACGTCAATTTGGTATATTGGAAGCCCGTTCCTTTATAGCTAGTTATACTGGTGACTTTTTAAAACGGAACGCAGTCCAGTATACTGTTAATCCTATTTTTTGGCGCTATTTTCAAATTCGTTAATGCAAGGTGAACATAAATATAAAGATTCCCTCTTTTCAAAAGAAAATTGGAAAATTGTATAAAAAAAATATTTATCAATTAAATCCATCTTATAAATAAACGTAAGTATTTTTTTTTTGTTTATTTAGAAACTTATCATTTTCTGATTCTGTTTCAACTGATCACGTGATCAAAAGCACTGCGAGCACCTTACCTCGAAATCTCCAGTGCTCACAGTACAAATATGGCGGCAGTTTATGACGTCATAAATTTCCCTAGGGTACTGTAGCAGTGTACTGGCAGTCCATAACGGAACGGATTTTTCAGCAGTAAGACCACTGCGCAGTGCTCGCAGTGTATATCGGAACACACCCTTGATGTTATTCGATTATTAATCCTAACTTCGAAATCACTTATCTAGTAAATATTATTGCCGGGGTCCATTAGAATCCGATATTTATAATAAATGTCAAAATATCCGATATTTGATATTTATTCCATATATGTCATGCATATGAGAAGCTGCGATTTTTTGAGCTGCTAATAGCTTTATTTAATAATTTGATCTTTTATATGAAGAGTGTAAAATAAGGATTTAATTTGAGTTATTTATTTTTCTTTAAGAATATTTTTCAGTGCAGCATTATGAATGCGAAATAGATCAAATATAACTCTAATTTATTTATTTATTATAAAATAGTCAAAATTAGTATGCGTGCGAAGATCTCTAGTAACTTAAAGGGAAAAATCTGAATTTTTTTGTAAGTAAGATTGCTACTTCGGACCAATGTTGCCAGCGTCACATCCGCTTGGTTAATTTTCTAGCTGATACTGAATACTGCAACCAAAAATAAATATTATAAATATAGATTAATATATATCAACATATGTATATATATTAAGATACATATCATGATATATATCCGTTGATATTTATCAGCGAACCCTAATTATTATACACGGGTATATTTGTGCATGTTCATCCCCATTTACACCCTGTATGCCTATTGACTATCTACCTATGCTTATACTTACAGAAGCGTTTGTGTTATATAACTTATTTTGTTACGTTACGTCGACGTCGAAGGTTAAAAACAAAGAACGTTATTACTTTACATCAGGCCGTTTAACTAGATTCTTTTGCTTTATATTAAAAAAGTTACCGACAACTAAAATGTCAATGTCAAACAAACCGAATGCAAGTTTGGGTGGTGATTATTTATGCATAATTTACGTTTTAAATCACTAAAACCTAAATAAGATTTGTATATATTAAAATAATTCTATGAGAAATTACAACAGTTAAGTGCTTTATTTATTAGATTTCACTGTGACTGTGACTTAAATATTTTCGATGAGAAGTGTTTATGAATCACGATGTTTATGAAGCCTTTCTTATTTATATTATTAATAATAACTAAATCCCAAGCAAAACAAACCGATCAGATAGATAATAACCTAAACGATGTAGCCGAAAAAGTTTACGCAGTCAAAATAAACAAATGTTGTGAAGCGAACCAATTAATGATAGACTCCTCTTGTAGATTGGCTGAATTGTTTAATCAGAGTGAGTATAACTAATAGATCACGATGAGAACCGTAAAGCGTGTGTTTGCCCTTATTTAATGTTAATTACTTTAAACAGCGATTTAAAACATTTTGAAATATATTATAATAATAACAAAACCTCAAAAAGAAATTAATATTATTTTTGTTTATGTGGCATGTTAGTTATCAATTATCATCAATCCTTAATTATCAATAACCATATTTAAATATACCTTTATCTTTTGACAGCATTATGGGAGCCACAATTTAAGTCTGAAGATGGAAAAGATGTTAAATTGAAGCATTTCCAATATGAAACAGGGTTACCTGATTGTGAGAATACACAGATGAGGCCTATCTATTACTTGAAGAATACAGAAGATGAGTATGTAATTTTTATCACAACAAAAGTAGAGTCACATAGCAATTGGTATTTTATAAAATTTTCAATATGAAAATTCGGTTTTGTCACTTACAAAAACAAAAACATTTTAGATGTGCCCTTAATAGATTAACTAATGATCCATATATTTACATCATGAAGAAGTCTTTTGTGAAAAGAATTCTATAAGATTATGTAAACTAGCTATAATACATAACATTTCTTCTTTCAGATTGAATATTTTATCTGATGGACGTATGCGTCACATAATCCATCATGAACACAGCATAGATAGCATTAAAGAAGATCCAACTCAGAGTAATTCTTTTAGTTTGCATGACCCAATCACAATTCCGGAGGTGAAAGAACCGACTTCCTATATTCACGATCAAAGAAAATACTGTATGGACAAGGTAGTCTTCAAGACATAGCTTGGAAAAGAAACATACTTTTTATAATTCGAATCTTAGAAAATACTTTAGAACTTTTGTTTAATGCTAATTGTGATTCTGAATTTTCATTCAGATAACTTATTTAAAGTATTTTTCTCTTTTAAAACTAGCCAGGCATAGAATAAAAAATTGTTATTCTATTGAAACTAATTTCATGACATTACAATATTTTTTCAGATTTTTATGACAAAAACAAATATCACTGGGGAATATGCTTTAGTTTGTGTACCAGAAGTGAAAATAGATTGGAAAGATACAAACTTTCTTTTGACAAAAATTCTAAATCCAATATTTCATGGTATTGCCATAATATTATTCCTTGCAGTAGCAATAATATATTTTATCCTACCAACTTTGAGAGACTTGGCAGGAAATATTATAACAACAATAAATGTTTGCTTAATTGTTAGTCAAGCAGCTGATTTTATAAGAATTTTTACTGAATACAGCAACCACTTAAGCTTCATGGTAACAGGTTAGTTGGTTTTATATATTTAAGTTACTATATATGCTTTTCTTCAAAATACATAAATAAGTCAATTGATATACTAATATTTCTGTTCCAGATATCATATTGTACATATCACTCCTAGGTGCTTTCTTTTGGCTAAATAGTTTTGGGTTCTACATTTGGAAAACATTTAAGTATGTTTTATTTATGAATGTATTTGGTATACCAATAAGCTGAAAGAAACATAAATTACATTTTTTTGCAGATCGAGAAATGTATTTTTAAGAGTAACCGATGTACGTAAATATTGTTATTACTCAAGTGCCGTGTGGTCTAGTGTCATACTGATGGCCGCATTAGCAATTTGTGCCCATTTCCTTTTTGACACAGGCAGTAATGGACAAATGAACTCTCATTTTTCCTCATCCATTCTTGTTGATGACATGGAACAGGAAACCATAGGTAAGCTTTATAAAATTATAATAAAACTAAATTACTTTGTATCTCAGTCTCAGTGTAGCACAATTATATTGTAGTATGAGTACTCAAATATGGATAATTTACAAGATTTAAAGGGTTTTGATAGTAAAATATTATTCTTTCTACATCAAAGTCGCAACTTTTATGTAGAAAGAACCACCAGTTGATATCAGCGAGTGGCTTCGCCAGCGTGGTCCCGTTTAGTGGGATATATTGTAGCTTATATGTTAATTCTGGTTTAGAATTATCCATATACCAAACTTCGTAAAAATCCATTCAGTAGTTTTTGCATCAAAGAGTAACAAACATAAGTACATCCTCATGTACCCCAAATGATACAAAAATAATTTCTATGTCTTATCTAATTTAATCTTATTCTATTTCAGGTTGGCTAGGAATTGCAATATTCTTTACACCAGTGGCATTCACCATTGTTTTCAACATATTTTTTTATGTAACAACTTTAAAAGTCATTAAGAGGATAAACATTTATGGCAGAATTCATCATAAACTCAAAGGATGGTAAGTAAAACAGTGATTTAGTAAATAAAGTCAACTTTAGAATTTAAAATTTAGCTAGAGATGTTCCATTTCTTCCCGAGATAGGAGGTGCTGTTCATTTATTAAATAATATCTATTTTAAACAATCATCTTGATATAGACGTCAAAATTTATTTGGCAAATACTAATTCTATACCTATTTAAATCTGTTGCGAGGTTGGGCGGGCAAAAAAGACAAGGTCTTTACGTAAGTCTTTTTTGTTTCAGTTTTGATTTATTCATTCAACTATTTCTTATAATGACTACAGCTTGGCTATTCCTCCTGATGTCTTGGTTGAATATTGATGGACTTATATATGCGCATATTGTCGTGAATCTCTTACAAGCCATATTAGTATTTTATGTATGTATAGTAAGACAATCCCATGTGACGTTTCTACTGCGTAAAAGTTGTTGCTATGCACAGCCGGTGCCGACAGGTGAGTGGGGAGACGAGATGACTCATATGAATGGTGGCAATTACTAGGTATATTGAATGTTACTTGTGTTAATGGACCATTTACAAAGGATAGAATTTGGATCATTCTTTTTTATTTTATATTTACAAGGACAATACTGGCCTGCGTTACTAGACTGTCTTGGCTACTGGCCTCATGTAAATGGTCCATAAGGGTTACCCGTCCGATATTAAAATTCAGTATACAGCCTCACTATAAATACAAACATGATATTGCTGCAAGCTATAAGCACTATAAAAATCTACAGTCTGGTTCTAAGTACACATGAAATTACAATTAATTTACTTAATCAAAACAAATTTTATATACATTTATTCAGTTTTATACCTACTTAACTAGGAGTTGAATTGAAATTTAATATTTAAATGTAAATTTTATTAGATATTCGAAGTAGTACTTTTGAATTTTAAAACCAATAAATCTGTACTAAATTGCAATAATTTTGATTGCTAGCAGTAGTGTAATTGGAGGGGTATATATTTTGATATTATTTATGATACTGAGAAAGTAAAAAAAAAACTGCAGACTGAATCTTATGAATTCCATGACTTTTAACAGGCACTAAGTTATTTTTAAGTAATTAATGCTTAAGGACAAATTGTTTTTTAAGTAGATAATAATCACAAAAACATGTAGCACTTTGTAATTTACTAAGATAATGCTGTGATGCTTGTAGAAGCTTTAGTAGTTGTAACATCAAGTGTCTTAAATAAGTGTCTTATGAATGTATTAGTAAGTGTACACTTTTGTGTGAGAAGCGAAATAGGTTTGAATTAACTATAATTATAAACAAAGGAACTTCAAAAGTGCCCCAATTTGAGTGCTCACATAATTTTTTCTGAATATTGTTCAATTTACTTTAGAGTATAAAAAAAAGCTTTACAAGTTTATTTTTTAATTGTCAAGGTTGTTTTGACCCTTATTTTTATTTTTTTATAATTTGATATGGATTTCTTTTTAAAATCATTTTACTGTGTTAGTTATACAAATAATTTCTTCATGATTTTGTATGTTTGAATGTATAATTGGAATGGACATATAAACAGTATTTATGTGAAAATAAAAGATGTTAACTGTTAGAATAGTACAACAAATGTTATATTACACGAAATGAATGCGTTATTAATAACTAAGGAAAATAATTATTCGCCATTATTTCTAAGTATAATAATCTGACATATTAATCTCTATATGGTTATTTGCAACCTCGCAAAACTAGATAGCTACTACTCGTACGTATGTTGATTCAACATGGCATTTGATGGTCTATTCAACAATATTTGACTACGAGTTTTTAGTATTTACTATAAACCTTTGAACGAAAATAATTTTAATAAATTTTATTTGCATTATCGGGACAACAGTTTACTTGTGCACGGTGCCTATACATTATTTACCATATTGGCGTTATAATAAATCTTATTATTGTATGAAATATAAATAACAATGAAAAGAGTAATAAAAGCGGAGGAGGCTAACGATACTCTCTGTCCCGCAAGAGATACGCCCTAAAGATATTGATAAGTAGAACAATGTTTATGACGTTAGCTATCTATTAGAATTGACGACTGGGTAAAAAAAAGAAATTCCATTTAGTCCGTCAGTCAGATTATAGAAAAATATTATATACGTATTTTTTTTTACTTCAATTTAGCAAGAAATAGCTTTAAAGTTGAGGGGGCTCACTACGTCACAGTTTTGTAGAAAATGTACAAAAGCGTGACGTCGTGTGACATTTTAACTCAATGCATCGCCATAATGTAATGATTACGAAAAAAATAAAAGAATACGTGTTTAATTCTTTTTCAAGAATCTACCGACGTACAAACATACAAAAATTAGTCGTCGTCCCAATTCTGCGAAGTTGCTGGTGTATTCCTAATAAGCCTATATATCCGTCCTTTTCTATATTTACTGAGCAGCTTACTGTGGTTAGTGATTATATACTTCATGTAGTAAAATACTTGCTTTCTTTGTATTATCTGAACTATCTGTTTTTCCAAATAGAAATAGTTCACGGAATTCTATTTTGTGACTCTCGCATTTAATTTTTAATATTTTTTTATCAGATTTACTATTAAATAAAGTGTAAACCAAAAGTAGTTGTTTTTAATTTCGTATTTCCTTTAAACATGAATCTAAATAAATCCCTAGACAGGAAAGGCCACAGTTAGTAAGTACACAATTTTCTATGAATATCAATATAAAACAGGATATTTTTATTAAATACAGGGTAAGATTGCTATCAGTTTACAATTTTTGGAAATACCAAAATAGTTATTTTTATTATAAATAAAAAATTATATATTCATCGAAAAAATTAATATAATAACTTTTGAATATGCACATCGAGCCCTTTCATATGACACATCACTTTGAATTTTTAATTTTGACCCAATATATGTAAAGCTAAAGTTAAGCTATATATTAATTTTAAATATGCTATGCTATGCTATTTATGGAAATATGTATCGTATTATAGCGTTATCGTTTTCGGAACGAATGACGATTCGAAAGATCAAGAGACATAATAAAAACTACTAAACCCGGCAAAAGATTGCAGTTAATATTTTATTTAAAAAAAAGTCTTTCGTTTGACGTTTCTGAATAGTTTTCAAAAGGATATTTGCGACTAACACGTGTCTAATACAATTCCAATCAACAAATATAGTTAATTTATTATCTATATTATAAAAAGTCGCGATCACTATCGATATCACATGTCAAATAGTCGTAGCGTCAAGTTCGTGAATATCTTTCAAATGTCAAATTGAAAGGGGTTCCGATAGATTTTAAAAGTAGACAGTCAGGCCCTTGAGTACGTCTAATATATGGTTTAATATTTCGGCTCGATATCTCCACGCGTTTTCGAAATAAAGGGTCTTGGCAGAGAGACTGGCAACAAAGCGATCCTTTATGATACTGTTATTTTTTTCCTTTTTAGTTAGGGAATCCTAATAAAAATGTCCCCCAAAACTGTAGAGAACAGAAGGTAAATCCCGTTAATAGTATTTCCGAGATCAATGAAATGAAAATATCTTTATTTAAGTAAGTTTATTTCAAGCACTTTTGAATCGTTAAAAATATTTTTTTTACCTACCACTTTTTCAGGACGTCTTGTAGCTGACAAGAACAAGCGAAAGAAACTTACCAGCTCTTTATCATAAGTAATGACATTTACATATCAAAATAGTATGTATTATCATAATAATCACATCACAATTATAAATACAAAAAGAATGTCCCCCAAAACTGTAGAGAACATAAGGTAAATCGCGTTAATCGTATTTTCGAGTTTATCAGTTAGGCCAATAGTCAATAGAGTCAATCCAAATACTATACAAGTTAACCGCAACAATACAGCTGACTAACCTCAAATGAAAGTAATAATATGAGTTATATTTCTGTCACTTTTATTTCTAAAGCTTATAATATGAAAACTTTTTTATGTAGTTTCTAACTAACCCGACAAACTCAACTGATTAAAACAGTGAAAAAATAGAATCGGTATAAAAATTGGGGCGTCTGTAGAATTCTGTAATTGTTAACATGGGTAATGTTTGCTGTGATTTTTATATCAGGCATTGTGAAAGTTACTGACGTCAGCTGAGCTGACGCAATAACTCACTATGTATGTGGGCAAATTGTGCTTATTTACTTTTTCAGGTAAGAATTCATTTCATAGTATTGAGCTTGTAAATGCAATTCGAAGAAAACCTTGGCCAAAATAGCCGGTAATAACAGATTGTTAATATGATTATGAGTTTGAGTTCAAGGCGCTTTGTTAAACTACTCGACAGCATGTAGAGAGAGACATTGAGACATAGAAGAACAAAATGGTCCAATATATAGTAGAAAACCATCGTGGACAGTTAATGATTGAGAAAACAAAGTAAAGTAGCGGACATAGTGAAGTAAATAACGAAACAGAATCGCAACGGGCGGGCCGTCTAACCCGTAAGTCCAGTTGATGGTGTAAAAATCTACTGGAAGACCTTGGGAACATAAACGAACGGTAGGCAGACCAGAGATGCGATGGAAGGATGATATATTAAAGGCGGCCGGTCAAAATTGGATTCAAACAGCCTAAAATAGAAAAAAGTGGAGAGGATTTTAGGAGGCCTACACCAAACTGGTTGAGGAAGTCTTGAGATGATGATGATGATAATAATTTGATTATAGTACTGTATATCAAGAGTATATATTCTATAAGGGTTACGTTTTTCCTTTCATAGTTATTAATGTGCCACTAACCTGTGAGAACAGCTGGCCTTCAGGTCTGGACGTGAGAGGAGCGAGGGAGCACCGTACCACCAGATGACAATCATCCATCACAGTGTTGAAGAAACGACGCGTCGGCAATAACGCTTCTAAGTCTATCATCAGCTCCAGGAATCTCTCGCAATATCTGCATTAAAAAAAATGAGCTCAATACACATTTCAAAAGATATATAACTTGACTTATAAGATATAAAAGACTTGTATTTAAGTCGGCAACCGACACAAAGTCCAATTGTCTTGAACTTTATAGACGTCATTCTAAAAAACCTACTTTTTTTAAATTAAGATTTAGGATATTTTTTTCGGAGTACCGATTCGGAACCACGAGTGCGCGATTATACAAATATATAACGATAATCAAACATTCGTTTCGTTTTTAATTCGGGAAAAGACCTGATTTGAATATGTGGCGACTGATACATAGCGCCATCTTATTCATCGGACTAACATTGCTCAACAATCAATAGCGGGAAGACTAGCATCGTCACAGCAATCGATAGCAAGACGAACTTCAATAAGTTTCAACATTCAATAACGAGATGGCGCTCTACCTATTCAAACATTATAAATTAAGATACTTCAAGGCATTAAGAACAAAGAAACCCACAATAAGTTTCATTACCAATGAGCATAAATAGAACGTCCAACCTACATCGGTTGGACCGCGGTCCCCGAGCTAACGACACCTAGCTCGGAGGGAGACAATTATCCTTTAGTCTTCCTTACCAGTTGTCTCCATCATCAAGTAGGAACCACACCTTCAACCTTCCGGTTCCTACATTTACTGTGGCGACTGATACGTAGCGTCATCTTATACATCGGACTAACATCGCCACAAATATGAGAGGAATTGTGCGAAATCTAACTGCAGATAACAAACTTTCATGACGGTAAAATCATAGCAAACACACTCATACCAAACCACAATTAGGTAGGCATTACGTATTTGACTTGAATTCTTGAATTCACAAGTATTAAGATTCTAGGTTTCGAATGACGTCAGCCCAGCAGCGCTACAAAGACTTGTTTATCTCCGAAACTATGTATGTTGTCTAATTGTGCCTATTTCGTAACAGATTGATAAGGGATTTATGGATCCAATCTTACTGGAACACTGGAAGGCGCTCTGAATCTCGATCAGCAGAGCGATTACCTAAAAATCCGAACGCGAATTTGAATTCACTTATGTGTCTGAATTCACGTCATTTAGTGTAGAAATTCTATTCATTTCATTTTTCGTATAAAATGCAAAACAATATTGATTGATTTAAACGTGTCTCAGATATTCTACCCCTTTGTCATTTTTTAACTCGCTTCACTTATGCTACGAAATGTTAATACCAATTTAAACTTAAGCGGATATCACTTTCGAAATGAATTCGGCCACCGGGTGAACTCGAATTCGGGTTCGGATGTTTCAGAATCGCAGGGCAGAGAATCGAACACGGAAAACGAATGTAAAAGGCGGCCTTGCTAAAAAGTATGAAATTACATACATAGCAAATTGAAAGTTAAAGTAAAAAATATCAAAAAAGTCCGTATGGCACGAGAAAGTTACAATTTTGTTGACCAGTGTTATCATTTTTACAAATCATGACAATAATTATAAATTGATTTGAAATCATGAAAGTTGCAACAATTAATTATCTGTTGTTATGTCATTATGAGTAGCTCGGTGGCGTAATGGATATGCGCGGCGGCCCGCTATCGTTGTCGTTAAGCAACTTTCGCAAGGGTCAGGCACAAGATGGGTGACCAAAAAATTATTATATCGAGCTACTCCGTGCTTCGGAAGGCACGTTAAGCTGTTGGTCTCGGCTGCATTTGCAGTCGTTATTACCCTCCAATCCGCATTGGGCCAGCGTGGAGGGTCATGGCCCATCCTGTTAACCATCCATAAGGAAGGCCTGAGCCCCTGCAGTGGGGACGTAAAAGGGCTCACGATGATGATGATGATGTTATGTCATTGAGGTGGTAATTTATTTGTACTGGTTTAAGCTTTTCTCTACAACCCTCAAGTTTCAACTACTTAAGCTCTATTCGGAGTAGATCTTCTTTTAAGGGTTACTTATTTTTTATTTATTTACAATGGGCTCACTCTTGATCTCAACATATCGTATATTATACATATGGAACACTAAAAAGGTGAAAACGGGAGTCTATACAATATAAAAACAAATACTAAAAGGGAATAAAATTAATATTTAAGGGGTCCCATCCCTTCGTCATTGGTATTATCTTATAAATAATAAGTTATACTTTTTTGCTATAAATACTTACAACGCTAACTATAATAATAATAATATACCTACCTCACAGTGTTAGAATCGACATCCCCAGTTTCTGGAATCGCTTCTAGCACCTTCATGAACTTCACCATGAGTCGTTGAAGGTAGCGTCGTTCCCAATTTAACTTTTCCAAAAGTTCTGGCTTGTCTTTTTTCTGTATCGCCCGCCAGTATTTGCGCCATTTGGGAACCGCTTTGAACTCTTGATTTCTCCTACCTTTTGAAGATTAAGTTTTTATAGTTTAAGTTTTTGTACAGTACAGTTGCCACTGGCAGAAAGTGTCTCGCATACCTAATTTATCAATATTCTCTAAAATCAAAGAATGAATTTCAAAAGAAGGTTACTTTTTTTTTCTGTAGAGCAATATTTATAAAATCGCGTTTCGTTTCCTCTTTTTTCATTTCCGATTACAGCTTACTGCTCAATGTTATTTTTTGTACAATTAAAAGCATGTCAGGTTATTTCAAAACTAACAAATAATTTGATTCAATTTTTAATCTTAATGCATTGAAAGTGGAGTTTAAAATCAAGTGTGAAAATCTGACATGTTGTGTTAATATGACGTGTTGTACATATATGTATATAAATAATTGAAATTATTTTTTATTTTTTTATTTATTTTAGATGCACTATTTTTTATTTAAAATTTCTAAAGGTATCAGATGACCAACCTTCTTGTAAACTAATCCACATGCTGAGTGAGACCAGCCTCTTCACCTGGTCCCTGCAGAGCTGCACCTCCATGCTGCCGAAGCAATGGTTCAGGAACAATAATAGGGCAGTCTGTTCGCGCATGTTTCGACTTGTATGATCATCAGCCACGGTAGCTCTTAGGACTTGTTCAAAGAAAGCGGGAAAATGGTCTGGCTTCTTGAGGAAGGCCTGGAAGCAAACAAAAAAAAATCATTAAAAAATTGCAACATATCTTGAATATTATACTCCATTCACTATAACATTAGAAAAAAGAGGGTCATAGAAGCAGCAGTGCAGAACATTTTATTTTCAAGATAAAATTAAAAAATCTATATTAGTTTTGTTGAGACTTTGAACGTTAGGTAGTCTGAAAGAGCTGGGCAATTTTCCATTTTTTATGATACCTCGGGGTTGAGATGAGGCCAGCATTTTATAAATTCATCTTTTAGTCCCATGCCAACATGGAACTAAAACTGAAACTATCTGTGTGTTTTGATAAATTCTAATTGTAAGTGTAATAAGTTAGACTATTGATGAAGACATTGAGAAAACTCCCTGAAATGTCAAAGTTTGAGGGTAGGTATGGGGGCCTAGAGAGTAATTTTTGTAGGCCACTCGGGCCTGTACCGACATCGTCCATATTTACCAAAACTGAACAACAAAAATAAAACAATAACATCACGGAAAACAACAAGAAAAGCAGTAGCATTCACAATGGATGACAATCCCAGATAATGATTTTAACAATTATTAATAAATAATAGTCTGACAAAATTAAAAAGCTGTACTACCAAAACGCTTGAAGGAGTTAGGCAACGTTTTAAATTTAGTAGTGTTATCGTGACATGAGAATCGTGCCGAAATTATCCAACCCTGCTTCTTGAGGTTCTTTACGATGGACACTTTTTATTGTAATACTTATTAAATCATTTAAGTTAGCCATATACTCATAAATTTGTTTAATAGTTAGCTTAAATGACAACAGTTAAGTATAGTAGCTGATATTTAAGTGAATATGTAGCAAATTAGCCGTCAGTCTTTAAAGTAACATGATTATTGATATTTTGTCACAAAGTATACCATAAAAAGAACCTTATTTCACTTCTGTCTAATGCTATAATGAATGGAGTATAGGTATAAATGAGCCATTTCACTAAAGCGTCCCCTTGGCATATATCTTATTGCTTTTGTAACAAAATCAAAAACATTGTAATCTGAGGGATTTCTTTCATGAAACAAACTTCATTTGGTGGAAACCACTATAGTTCATTTGTTAATAGACCTCACAATTTAATAAAGTATTTTTCAATGCACTTGCTCATAAAGCGCTATTTTTTTTAATCCACTGTAAACACCGAAAGTGAGTCTTTAAACACGTGTTAAATAAAAATGTACTGAAATCCTTTACTGCACACGTGCTTAAAAGTATTTTTTTAATTTTTTTTGGAAGTGCACCAAAGAAATTAAAAAAAAAATTGATGAAACTATGTCAAACTTTAGAGGCAAAAGTATTTCAAGGAGCCTAGAACGAATATTTTCAAATAAAAACGTATGACACGAAAATATGTTCAAATATCATGTTTAATATTAACAAATAATTTTTACTTTTGATACATACTTAGTTTTATTAACCTATATATTTGTTTTATTTCCTCGCAAAAAGCATCGAAAAATGTTGTAAGAAACTTGAGCCTAAAAGGTTTTTCGAGCATGACACGAAAACATGTTCAAATATCACATTTAATTTTAACAAATAATTTTTACCTTTAATACATACTTAGTTTTATTAACCTATATGTTTGTTTTATTTCCTCGCAAAAAGCATTGAAAAATGTTGTAAGAAAATTCGTGCCAATGAAACCCTCGCTACGTTTGTGTTTTCAATTTGGCCCTTATTCGTAAAACCTTACTTTCCGCACTCGTATCTTAAATAACTATTAAACATATTATTTAAAATATTTTAAAGAAACAAAGTTAAATTCTGTAATTATACACTTTATCAACTCGGCATAAATTAAAGTACATAGTTATTTTTAATCTTATACATCTGAGCTGTTCTTATAGTTATATATTAAACATTCTCACAATTATTTTCTACATACCTAATTTGAATGAATGATAGGTTTATTTTCTATATACTACACTAAAAATAGAACAAAAATTATACAAGTTATGCTAAATTAACCTCTGCTCAGCATTATGCCGTGACATTCTGTTGTGATGGATGACACAAGAAACAAAATACACTTAAGAAATATATGGACAAACACTCAAAATAATAGAATCAGAAACATGGCAACATTACAACATTATGTTACTCATAAATTTTTTTTGTAAGCTCAATATGGTATGTTGATCATGGTATATTTACCTGCCACGCTGGTACACGTTCTCTGAATTTCTCGTTAATCATGACCACTATGGACATCATGTGAGCGTGTGATGCTTTTCCTGCCTCATAATATGGCCACAAGTAGCATTCCAAGTACTGTGAGAACTCCAGCATCATGATCCTTCGTACTGAAAAACTATAATAAAAAACATATACATAGTAAGTAAAAATTGTGCAAATATCCTGATAAGAATTAAATTCCTTTTACAAACTGGACTGTTATATTTCCTTACTAAAACTTTTAGATATACTATACGTTTGTAATTATGAGCGTCATTCCTTGAAATTTTACTAAATTTTTTAATGATTTTTTCATTGCTATATCATTTTTAAACTTGATGGTGCAGTGATTGATGCATTCGGTCTGCAATGCGCAGTTTAAGCAACTTTCACAAGGGATAGGTGATCAAAAGTCAGCATCTCAATCTCTTCATTGCTTTAAAGGGCATGTTAAGTCATTGGTCCCAGCTGCTTCAGCAGTCATTAGCACCCACCATTCCACACTAGGCCCATATACATAGTATTGACAAGTACTTTCGAATAAGAAATAAATCAGAGAGGAATATGACTTACTTAAGTGAGTTTAATTATGTGCATATCGAAATTAGATCTGATCTACTTTAACTTCAAACAGTCGATATTACTAGCCATGTTTCATCCATTTTTTATTAATTAGAGGTTTTAATATTAGCAGAGTTAACTTAAACTTTTTGATATAATATTACTAAATTAAGTTTGTGTAGCTAACATAATTGAATTAATAGATTAATTTATAACATAAAGCTTAAATTATTTAATTTCAATGTGTAGTCTAATATTATACATTTAACCTAAAACTTTAATAAATTTGAACAATGCACTTAACAAAAACTATCACTGGCTAATTTTCAAAATAAAAAGTAATAAATAGGTCAATGCCCTCAATCTATGAGGCTATTGACCTTCACTATTCATTTGTTATGATCAGTTAGGCTCAGACTTTGTTTGAAGTGAGTGCATATTTAATTATTATAGGATATTTCTCACCTTGATCCAAGGATTTCTGCCTGGTATATTGACTCCACAATTGCAGCATCATAAGGTAAGTGATTATCCTTAGTTTGGGGTGACCAATATTGTGTTGCAAGCTGTGAACAGTTAGGTCATGATGGTTTAATTCACAATTCAATGAGGAATGTTATATAGATTTTAGGCTTTCAATAAATACCAGTAGGCTACTTTATGAGAACTTATAATGATTGCAACCAACATGAATTTAATACATTAAGATACATTTCATTCAACAGGAATCATAATTTATTGGTGCATGAATATTTTTTTAAATCTTAGCAGGGATCTTATTAAATAGATAATATTACTACTATTTAAATACAAATCTCAACAAAAAAATGTACTCAGTGTAAACTGAATTATAAGTATTATAAATAGAATTAGATGTATAAATTACAACTACTGTAGTACATATTTGTGTTATATACATACATAGAAATATGTATATATATATATATCTTTGTATGTATATAAAAAATATTATTCACTATATTTTTTACACATATTATGTTACAGTTTAGCTTATATACATTACTTTTATATCAAGAAGTTTTTAATTTTTATTTTTTTTTATTTTGTTAGTTCATAATGCACCAAAAACAAATATCATACCCAATTTTGTTGCAATCATCATATTTAATGAAGGATATTTTAGCTACCACTATTCGCAAAATGTCCACTGTGCAAATCTACACAATGACAAATATATATAACATTTCTCTCTGAGGCACTTATAGGTTGAATTTAAAGTTTTTAAATGTTTTCA
The DNA here is from genome assembly GCA_918026875.4 of Diatraea saccharalis. Taxonomy (NCBI): domain Eukaryota; kingdom Metazoa; phylum Arthropoda; class Insecta; order Lepidoptera; family Crambidae; genus Diatraea; species Diatraea saccharalis. Next base: position 26,691,482 of record OU893333.1, on the reverse strand, counting down.
TTAGTAAGATTTTGACAGTGTATTTATATGTAAGCAGGTCTTGTTTGTGCATTATTTTGAAAACTATTACATATAAATATAATGTATACAAATTGTGTGAATTTAAAAACATTATTTTGACAGTGATAAGTCATTTATGATATTTTAAGTTATTTCGTTTATGAATCTATATTATAAACATAATTTGTAACAACTCACTTAACTATTGATTTTCTATCAACAAAACAAACAGTAAAATTTCAGTTTCAGTGACGCTCATAAATCTACTGCTAAATATTATATTTTTTAAAGAAATGTAAATTATGTATATGTTTTTTGTGTAAAACGCAGAGTTGTTTTTTATTGGGTCTAGCCTATCAAACCCTATGAAATTTTAAAATAATTGTTACTAAATTTTAAACTTACAATGGTTTTTAACATATATTTGGCGAATATAGCGATAAAACTAACTTAATGATAATATTTTGGCTAGACCTTGATACAAGAATCAGATTTTTCTTAAAATAAACCGAATTGTTTTTAACTAATTCAAATAATTTTTAACAAAAACCTAAACATTTATATTGTAGGAAATTGATTACATTTTTCATATTCTTCTGAAAAAGGCTAAAGGTTCCTGTAAAACTTGCATAAAGAGGTAAAACATAACTTAACCTCTAAATTTACTTACTTGAGTAATTCTATCAGCATTTATTTGAGAAAGTGTTGGCAAAGGTATTTTAGGCTTTTCAGCAGATTGTGTAGATTCTATTTTCGTCTTCATAACGTATGAAAAGTAAGTTCCTTTAATTTAAAAAGAAATAATAGCGGCATAAACACAACACAGACGATTGATGTCAAATTGTCAATGTCAGTTTGTCAGTTTGTGGTTCAGTTGTCAATGCCAAATAAATCATTCTGCATATTTTTTACATGGCAACATATTATTCGTTTAGGAATAATATTACCGATTATTAAAATTACAAGTTCATGACGAAATCAAGACAAGTTCACTAGTAAATATTAAAAAGAAAACTAAAAAGACGGACTCGTGGATGAAGGGTTTTGTACGAGTTGGACTCGCATAGGTAGGGTTCTGTACCGGATACGAACAAAAAAAACTCACGTTTGTTGTCCTTAAATATTTATTTATTTATTTTTTTGTATTTTCGCGTGTAAGCTGTAACAGAAATACACCGTCTATGAAAATTTCAACTGTCTAACTTTTACAGATATATACAGCCTGGTGACGGAAAAAAATCATGTTTGTTCTATAGAAGCCCCCATAAAATATTTATTTTATTTTGGTTTTTAGTATTTATTGTTGAAACAGCAACAGAAATACATCATTATTACAATGAAAATTATAACTGTCTCAATTCCACGGTTCATGAGATACAGCCTGGTGACCGACAGACAGACAGCGAAGTCTTAGTAATAGGGTTTCCGTTTTACCCTTTGGGTATGAAACCCCAAATAAATAAATAAAAAAAGCTTTTATTTGTGCGCCTTAAACGTAAATAATAATTTTATGCAAGGCAAGTCAAGAAAAAAGAATTCCTTTATTTCTCATATATCTCTTCTATATCTTTTGGTACGCAATGACTTATCTCGTATAAACATATAATATTTTATATAACATCAATACTAGTTTATTTGTGCATATGGGGGAGGATGTTGCACTTGCGTGAATTGCTTAGGATATCAAGTGGTCTTAACATCTAACTTTTTCTCACTTACTCATTTACTGTGCTTATGAATCTTACGGCAGTAATAAAAGTTAATTCCTTGTTATTAATTTATGTCAAGTAAATTAGATTTCCAATTTTTCATTTAATTGCAGGCAGTAAAAAAAACTACCATGATGTTTGATCCACCCGATTATCCCTATAAAGAACTAACTGACCACCTCAAAGAAAACTATGATACTGATGATTTACTCTTTAATAACGTCTCTGATGATACTGAAAGAGTAGATAATTTATCTATAATTAACAATGAACTAATCACAGTAACAGAACAAATAATATCTAACGTGGAAAATGACCTATCTTATCATTCTAACGACTCTGGTAGATACTTCAATATCGAGAATTTGCAGTACCTAGACGGAAACCAGCAGAACGTTGAAACTAACAACTCTCACCTCTATTTTGTTCAACCTGATAGTATATTTAATTATGAACCCACTCTTCTAGATGAAAATACTGTTAATCAATTTCTCTTACCACTACAAAATTCATCAGATAAAGACAAGGTATGAAATTGTTAGATGTTTACATAATTCATTTTTATATTCATTAGGAAAGCTAGATATTTTCCTCGCTGACTAGAAAAGACACAAAATCTATATAGAGATTTTATATGTACACAATCATGTAATAACTAGTAGCACAAGCACATGCTACTACAAACTGCCAAACATCTACACATCAAGCTTGAATTTTATGGTTCATATGTTTACTTAAAGGTTCAAAATCGTTTGAGAAAATTTGGCCTTATTAGTGTAGTAGATTGTATACACATCAGCACATCATTGCAGCATTCCATTTTGACCTGAAATTTATACAATTAAAGTATAAAATCAATTGGAACAATTTGGACTTTTGTAGTAACATAACATGCTTTCGACTATATACACAGGTAAAAAACTTAAAAGCATTTTGATATGTTTCAGCAATATAATAGAATGTTTTTGATTTTAATTTCCTGAAAAATATAATATGTGAATTGGATGTGTTCTTACAGAATATAGAGACTAAAGGACCAGACATTTTAGCTTTACACTCTTGTGTGATGTGTCACGAGATTTTTACTTCGGATGCAGATCTTTTAGATCACACTATATCAATGCATGCGTCTATGGACATACATGATCAAAATGGTACAGATGATCAAAATAATGGACCAGTATTAACTAAGGAGAACATCACGAACAGTCACAGCGAAGGTATATCAATACCTTTTAATGTTTCATCAAATAATATTGTTATATGATCTACATAGTGTCTTATTTTGTTACAGAAGTAAATAACAATAAGATCGACTTTGAATTAGATTGGCTTGTGTGCAGTTTATGTGAACGTGTCCTTTCTACCGCGTTAGAAGTAGAACCAATTGGTAACAAATTCGTATTATTTACTGTTATTTTTATTGTCCTTGTGTTGTTACCTTACTTGTTGTTATAAAATTTCATATCATAGCTAGCATTTAATTTGGGATCTAAACAACTAGCCCGATTTCACAATGTACATATTTAATTATACTCGTATTTAAAAATAAAGGTAAACTAAAGTTAAAGTATTCCTATTAAACTTGCAGAACAATTATGTTGCAAGGACAGCTACGGCAAAGGAAGAGTTGCCTCCCGCAAGTTGCTTACGATGTTCGTCTGTGATACTTGTAATGGTTTGTTTGCTGAAGGTGATGCATTAGACAGGCATCGTCTTCAATGCTTTCCAAATAAACCACAAGACTGTTTAATAAACGATATGGTAAGTCAAAGAGGCATTGCTTATTCTCCTGCGGGTTAAAAATGTTTTATACTGTCATTATAGTCTATTAATTTCTGAAAATCTTTAAGGCTACAGGTCTTTTCTATTATTGGCTTAGTTTTTCAGACCCAATACCTATAATACTAATGACCAAGTAGTTTAGAGATATCCATAGGTTAGTAACGAGTAAACTACTTTTCATCCACATGCAGAAAATACTCTTTATGGACAGGATAACGATTAGAAACTCACATTTCAATGTTTTATTGTGAGTTCATGGTAGCATTGTTGATTCGATAAAATGTGCAAAAACTTTGAGTGAAATTCACAATAATTATTTTCCTAAACTTATTATTTCATCTTAGGCCAGTTGTAATTTAAATACTGCAACCGCTGAATGCCCAGAAGTATGCTTTTCTTGTGAGACTTGTGGTATACAGTTTCCGTCTGCAGAACAATTGAAATACCATGCTCTGGTTTGCCAACGACGAGTGCCTAATAGGACCAGCCGGCGCAGTTATCGGAACAATATTAATAACAATAAAATGTGGAATTGTGGCTCATGTAATCAGCTTTTTGTAACTGCAAGGTACAACTTTGATTTTAAAGGATATTTAAGAGACTATGTCCCTTACCTTAGATCGTAGTTTTTATCTTCTATAACAACAATTTATCTGTCACTCTATCGTATTTCAAATCTCAAACATAAGTAATGTTAGGTGATTATAGAACCAAAATCAATTTTTAAATTTTGAAATATTTAGTAAGTATATTGTATAGATGATAGATGATTCCGCAAAAAAAAAATCGTTACAGTGATATTTACACCCTGTAGTAATGCAAATAAAAAGTATACTTACTAACTTTAGTAGTTCTCGCTTTACACTCAGTTTAAATCTATTTAGAGAGCTGTATAAACACAAGCGAGGAGAGGACCGTCCTCCTGGTTCTCCTATGCCAACTTACGTCTGCGAAGAATGTGATAAGGTTCTAGGAAGTATGTGTGCTTTGCATACACATAAAAAAATGCATAAAGTAAAAAAGCCTGTAAGTGAACTTCAGCTATTTACCTACACCTACATCTTGGCGGTGATAGTATTAAGACGTAATTGATTCAGAGTTTGCAACAGAACCTTTTAGAAATTATAAATCTCACTCTCCGCGCCAGCGAAAATTTGTCAGTCTTAACTTTATTTGTATAACCAAACTGTCACCAAAATCAGCATAAATTGTATTTCAGTATCCCTGAAAACGAAATTTATAGGTATAGAACAGTAACAATAAGGCCAATATTGTACAAAACATGTGATCATTCATAATTAACAAAAGGATAAATAAATTTCTAGGGATATCCATGTCGCATTTGCGGCCGCCGCTTCAACCAATCAGGCCATTTAGCAATTCATATGCGCATGCATACCGGCGAACGTCCTTATCCTTGTGATCTATGCCCTAAGGCGTTCAAAGTCAAGGTTAGTGCTTTGATGCCTATTTATACTTTATTAGCTGACGCGGCGAATTTCATGCCGCCTTATTTTATTTCTCCAGCGACTGAGGATTATATTTTTATGAATTTTCTTAAATAAGACAGTAAGGAACAAATAAATAAAATATCTTCCAATTGCATGCGAGTACATACATTTCAGCAATTCAAACGAAACTACCTATGTAAAAATGTAAAGAAGCATCTCTCAACTTTTGTCCTTAAAACAATTAATCTATGCAATATATCTACCAACACACAATATTAAAAGGGATTTACGGAATGATTATTGCAGGTTATCCTTGGAAGAAAGACAGATACCATAGCGGACTTTTTTGTAGATCTTTCAAATAGATACAATTCCACCAATGTATGGTGGAATTGTATTTTGTCATGAAGCTCCCAATCGGCTTAATTTTTCCTGGCATGTTTGAACTAATATCGTCGTAATATTGTGAGCTTGGACAAAATCTAAACTTACTAAACACTAAAACCTTCCTCAGGTTCCTGTTATTGAAAACTGGATGAGAATTTGTTCAGTAATTTTCGAGTTTTTCGTGAACAGACAAGCAGACAGACGTAGCGAGGAACTTTGTTTTATAATATGTAGTGATGATGGTCTTTTCACTTCAATAAGGTTTTAGAAACCTAGCAGTGCTATTCTTTTATAAAATAGTCTCGAACTTGACGACGAAAGTAGCGTTTCATAAAATTAAACCTAATTGTTGCGACAGCTATTTTTTATTTGATTTCAATATGACTTTTGTCACTTATTGTTTATTACTGTTGTCTGTAATACCTTGTGTTTTTGACCGTTCTCTAATATATATGTTTTTCAGTAACTAATTTATCCCTTTTATTTGATATTATTAATTACTATAGTCCACCATTGTTGCTGTCAGTAACACTACTTGAAACGATAATAAAGAAAAAATAACCTCGTATAAATGGCTTTTTTAACAGAACGGGATAGAAGTTCGCTATCCTCACCACGATAATTGTCGAATGCGAATCGAACTCGTATTATAATGTGAGTCATCTTAATAAGTAATACCTGCAGAATTTCAATTCAACCGAAAAGCTGGCACAGGATCAAATTTAACTTGCAAGAATTAGAGTCATAAATAGGAAGTGAGAAGTGGATCAAATGTAGCTTGCAAGATTTGACCCACACTAACTAACTAACACGACAAGTTAAATAAAAGCTCCTAAAAATTAGGGAGATCTCTGATTTATAAATAAACTTAACTAACTATAAGTACTTTGCAATATTATATTCAATAACAAAAACTGAGCTAAAGCAAGCGCATGCGCAGTTTATGAAGCGCATTAAGTACAGTTAACAGCACATACAAAACTGATATGAAACTTTATTGATATAAAAATAATAATATTCAGAAGTAACTGTGGAAATCTGACATATTGTGGTAACCTGGCGTAGTGCTATGGTATTGTACAATTAAATAAGCTGTCATTAAAAAGGACAATATTACATCATTTTCCTGTTTCTCTCTTCTGCAAAGTCATAGCTAAAACGTCAAATTATAAAAATCACGAAGTTTGCTCGCTAAATTTTTCAATTTTTTGTTGTAATTAAACCATTTTTATTGGAAATATATTAATCTTTATAATTTGCAAGTAATTTATTAAATACCATTCAGAGGATAATTCGCCATCCTCTTTTCTTATCTATCACATAGCCGGAAGCAATGAGATAAACAGACACAGTCTTTTGGTTTTCCGTTCCACCCAGTCTTCCATAATCGTTGAACACTCGTAAACATTGCGCCATCGATTTACGTCTAAACTTCTAGTTTTATAACGCAAAGGTCATTATTTTGCAATAAAACGGAGACGGTTTCGTCGTCTGTACCGCCAGATAGTTCCCATCGTTTTTTCCTTATGGTAATGGTGTGTGAATGGTGGTGGTAGGTGGAGCGCGACGACCATAGGCGTACACACACGGGGGAGCGGCCCTTCGCGTGCTCCGTCTGCCCGAAGACGTTCACCGCTGCCGCACGCTTGCGTGAACATGCACGCATCCATACCGATCAAAGGTTAACACTTTTGTTGCTTTAAACAATCCGTAAGAAAGTTTCCGTAAGATTTCTGGCAGGACATCGAAGCTTGCTAATTGAGACAAGGAATAGACATCCCTAATATTGAGAGGTAGAATTGCTATTTGTAAAATGTGTAATGTAGCTCAGCATAGAAATCCATTGCACTTGGATTATTGGTATCAAAAGATTAGAAAATAGCGCTCGAAGAGACTACTGATCCGGACAGTATACGAAAGCCCGACCCAATGTTCTTAGGAAGCAGACAAATTCTAGATTTAAGCATCACGAGTAGAGGAAATCATCATAAATATTTATCACTAGAAAACTTGCTTATATTTGACGATCTTAAGTAGTCCAGTTGATTCAAACCTTCAATCGCTGGTTTTGTGGTGGTATCTTCTTTGAAGTCACGATTCCCGGAGGCGTAATTGTTTTGATGGTTAGGGTCAGTTGTTCTGGACTTTTTTGACACTTTAGAATTTAGTAAAATTGTTAAGGAGTCTATTAATACAATCTGATGATATAATACAATATTGATTTATTTGATAAAAGAAAGCGCAACTTTATTCCATTAAAATATTAGATTGCACAAATATGAATCCATAATTTTCCTTGGAATTCGCTAGTAACAGAAATTTGAAGAAACTTCTCTGTCATATGTGTATAAAGAGCGAGCTTGTACCATCACAGCAGTATTGATTTTGACTTGATACGCGTAACTTATTTTTCGTAATGGATTTCAAAATAAGAATCTTCTTCATGAGTTTCGTTTAGAGTGTCAAGTAACAGAAGCTATGCATAATATTTGTATTTCGAATATAAGGATATTTTATTAATATTTGGCAGAATTTTACTTATTTCGAATACGACAAAATGATTGTTTCCGTAATTTATAGAAGGAAGCCTTTACCTTAAAAGATGAGCCTCACCCACAAAGACCGTCAGATTCCATAATTTTAAAACAATTAATTGAAGATATTCCCAGATTCACTCTACTTGATCGATCTAGCAGAGCAACTCGAATGCTGTCATAGCACGAGGGTTTATCATTTACATCAATTAGAAATAATTTTGAAATATAATAAGTAGTAGATGAGTGGTCATTCCTGAGATATCATATCAGCGTAACAAAATTTTACAAAGTTTTCAAAATTTTACTTCTTTTATATAGTGGCAGATTTTATTGGTACTTACATATAATCTTATATTAAATTAGATCTCTGACCTTATTCCTTACCTAAAATTGGCATTACTAATATTGAAAAAATAATCAAGTCCAATAAAGGACTGGATGTTCCATTGACCTTTCTGTAAAAATATATTTTTTAAATCTTGAATTTTGTTTCGGGTTCTAATCCATATGGATATGTCAACCCCATCGTACCTTTTACATTAGTTTCACAAAACTCCATAATAACATAGAAATAGAGGTTTATATGACAATAATGTAGGGCCTTAAAATAAATACCAAAATTGTATATTATGGACACAATATTGAAAAATCGTCTCATAGTTGTGATTATTGGTTATAACTTATAGCAAATCTACACAATTTCTTAGCTACATCTTTTATGGCATACGCTTGGGATTCGCTAGTATATCTTGCAGTAAGTCAACATCGACAGTATTAAGTCCAAATTCCGCCAGCAGTAACTCTCTTTTATTTTTGATTTTGCCACATTCCATCAACAAATGCTGTACATCCTCAATGACATTGCAGATATTGTCTGTAAAATAAATTATTTAACAATTAGGCACTTATTGATTATATACATATAGATGTTAATATGCAAACAGATACCGCATAGAAACTAGCGCTTCCACGGGCAAGTCATCGAAACAGGATGCTAAATATTACTCTAGTGATATGTAGATGGCGTTATGTGTTCAGTTTTTAAGTTAGTAAATTGTGGTTAGAACTTTGTCATCGCATAAAATGTGTAGTATAAGTATTAAATTTTTCTGAATAAACAGACTTTCAAACACTATTGTGATGTAATTTTATATACCTGTTATATATAAATATATGTTGTCTTTTATACTGAGTCAGGTAAACTTTTTATTATTTTAAATCATAATTACAATCTCTACATATTTTTTATTCTTTTTTAAAGTCAAGTGTTATATGTAACTTAAAATATAAAGAAGTAACAGACCTTACAAAGGAAATTCCTTCTTTTTTATACTTTAATATTAGCTATTTACCTTTAAAATTATAGCTTATGTTATCGAGATGATAAAATAAATATGTACCTATTTCAAATACCTATAATTTATTCAGGATTTTTGTTAAATTGATTTATTTCGAAAGTCAACTTTAAATCCTCTTTAGAACATAATGTTTGTAATGACTAATTACAGATTTACCTAAGGTCCGCTTTGAACTCATATAAATAACATTATAATAAATGAACGTAGTTTTGAATGAAAGTACATTTTAACATATTTTTACTATATATGAGTATAAAAAATATTTGGAGTTCAATTCGGACCTTAAATCGGTAATTACAGTAAATATTTACAAAATGTTGTAAAGAGGATTTAAAGTTTGGGGTTAGCTTTTCAAACTTTATGAAAATTAGTTTAATAAATCAAGTATTCAGGAATCCTGAATACATTATCGGTATATGAAATTTATAAATAATAGGTATATTTTATGGTTAGGATTTGTACTTTATTAAAGAATGAATTATCCATCGACAACAGTGTTAAGTCCACCAGATTAAACCACCAATAGACTTATTAAAGTAGTAAAATGAATGAAATATTGCCATAATATGGCTAAGATGTTGTATTCCATGTCTAGAGTGGTTATCCCCGGAATATAAGTAGATATTAATATAGTATTCATTAACTTAAATATAATTTCATACATTTTCATCGATAGGTATTAGTCCTTCAATTTTGAAACGTTATCGTGTTATTTTAAATTAGCACGGTTTTTCTAGACAAACAACTTTTTTTATAAGTAGGTGGAATAAAATTGTCGTATGAAACCAGTCCCTCGAGGCATCTGCTCCCAGCAGTGACGCATAATCTAGCTTGTCGTAGTTTTAAAAACAGCCAAGAAGACCTGTTTTACGTTGTGGAATCTTCTTCGTTTTAATATTTTTGTTACGATAGTGACAGGATAAATAATACTCTGTGGTATTTAAGAAAAACTGAAGACTTGGGTACTGGCCAGGATTCCGCTTAGCGAAATGGATTAATAATTAATTTATTATGTAAGCATAGATAAAGTAAGTAAATGTAGCAGCAAATATTATATCTGATATTGTAATATGGTGTTAGAGAAGGAAATAATACGTAGGTGATTATGCTATTATTTGCGCAAGCGAAGTTACTGATGAAACGACTAGTAGCTGATATGAAATACGGCACCAATAATCGTCATCATCATCAGCCCTTTTACGTCCCCACTGCAGGGGCTCAGGCCTTCCTTATGGATTGGTAAAAGAGGATGGGCCATGACCCCCGCCCTGGCTCAATGCGGATTCAAATGCGGCCGGGACCAACGGCTTTCCGAAGCACGGAGAAGACAATATTTTTGGTCACCCATCCCGTAACCAACCTTTGAGTAAATTGTTTAATAATAACGATGGTGGGCCGCGGTGCTTTTCTACTACTACTAATCAGCCAAATACAAAATCTACTACTAATTAGCCAAAAACGTTGTGGCTAATTTTCGTGCCACCGAGCTACGAAAATTAGCCACAACGTTTTTAATATTACAATATATCATAAATACTATTCACGGTAAAGTAAATATATATAAAAAAAAACCTGATCGCTATAAAAATCCAACTTAAACGGATGTAGCTGAACTATCTACCGATATCACCATGGAATTATTAAATGCAAATTTAGAATGGGCAATCTGACTTTCCTGGTTACCTACGTAGCCGGTTCTCAAACTTTATGTCGCATGAACGGTTTTCATACCCCATAAACCGTCTATAAACTGAAAGCCGTGTGATTTTCTGGCCACATTAAAATTAACAACTTAGCTCTGAGTTGAGTTAACGGTATGTATTTAATTTTAGGTGAAAAGCGCTGTTTAATTCGTATTGTTTGTTAAAAGATGGCGCTGAAATGATAATTGATGCAGATATTTTTTTTTTCAAGGAAATTTTCCACCTTTTTCACTGAAAGTGAATTATATTTAACCTACTGAAATACTAAGTTTTTTAAATTATTTGATTATATTCACAGTGCTAAATAATATTTTAATTTATAATAAGCTTTTTATATTTATATGTATCTACCTCTAATTAAGTTTTTGTATATTAGATTTTATTTATGCAAATGTAAATATTTTGAATACGGTAAATCTGTAGCATACAGCACCAAAAATTATTAAATTAATTAATTAAATTACATTGAATAATTACTCGCAAACCATAACGATTACTGTAAAAGTGCTGCATAATTCCCATGACAATAAAGTGAATTCCATGTTTATTGTTTTTTTTTGTAAAAAAAGTTTTATATACTACTTTTTTTCTATAGGGACAATAAAAAAGATCGCTATAACAGATACAATACAATATCGTTTTTTTTACTTTTATTATAGCTTGTTTTTTATTATACTGATATTTTTTGTATAAAGAAATGACATTAAACATTTCTTTATACAAAAAATAGTATACAAGTAGCGATTTAGTGATTGTTCGCGCCCTTCAGCAATGACTGAAATTGCCTTGCCCCAAAACTACATGCAAAAGCTTTCATTAAGCAGTACGAAATGTCGTGATGACGTCATAAACTATAATCGAGAGACCGTCAAGTATGACGGTACGTACACTTACCTAGCCGTCGGTCATATATGTCTGCAATGTGGTGATGACGTATTCTTACATATCCCGTCTATATTTAGATTTTTCCCGCACGTGGTCTAATAATTTATAAATATATCGTCTAATTTTAACTCTTTATTTTACCTGACGACTTCATTCATTAGTAGAGTGTTCTTTGTTACATACTTTTTTCGTGGAAAGCTTAATACGACAAGCTAGATTATTTTTAAGCTTTGCTATACTACGACAAGCTAGATTATATTTAAGCTTTACATTTGCAATCACTAGTGTATTTTTTTCTTTAATTTTGTAAACGGTATGGGTATATACATATTGGATATTATTTGTCAAGCTTATACTTATCTGAAAAATGTATACACATTTTAAATTTATTTCGTTTACGATTGCAATTTTACACATTTTTTTGTTGAATGTAAATGCCATGTAAACCAAGTTCATACAAAATTCCCGGTGTCGTTTTATGGAAAATCGCTTTCTTGTTTTTGGCTATTTTAGTTAATGGCTATTTTAGTGGAAGCTTAAGAGGGCGCGTACATACAAAATCACAAATTCTGCCACCAAACCACCGATTCTGCCGCGCAACCCACCATCCTCTGTCTCTGTCTATCGTATTGCCGGGCGCAATTAGATAGTATTCAGAGGATCTCCGTAGTCGATTGATTTGCACGTCGGTTACAAGGTGTCGTTATCTCTCAGGTCTCGGGTTGGATTCCCGGTCGTCTATATTGTTTCGGGTCTGGGTGTTATGGTACTTTTGTTATCTTAAATACTCCATAAGGCGAAGGCTTTTAGCTAGTCATGTTGGAATCTAAGTAGTATACACACGGCTACACGTCAAGTTAATATAATATTTAAAATTTCATCAGTTCATTTTAAACTCTAACCTCATATCATTAAGGTTCAAAATGAAATGGAGAAATTTGACCGTTTTTTTTTAATCTGACGCGCTGTTGACTGTACATATGTGATGTTGTCTAATACGTTGTCGTAGGCCCTATCGTTGTGACATCTGCGGGGCAGCGTTCCGGAGGCCGTATGCACGCACCGTGCACACACTCATCCATACCGGGGAGAAACCGCACGAATGCGACGTATGTGGCACCGCCTTTAGGTAAGAATGGAACCAAATTTTTCAGATGTATAACGTTCAGTTCGGTGAGCCACATTAGCTGTTTTTTTCCAATAATATGAATTAAATTCACTTCCCGGTTTCTATACGCTGAGATCTTTTTAAATACCTAACGGATTTTAGTGGGATGTTCATAATGTACGGAGATACAAGATGAAGATTTATATGCAAGGTATAATGCAGGACCACGCGGGGAAAGCCTCTAGCGGAGAGCTAGTATAATATAAATAGTATAGTCGACTTTCGGTTGTATAGGCGGCATTGCACAATCATTGACATACTAGGTCTATTTTACGTATGAAATAGAATAGAAATAGCCGTTTTCCTCTGAATTACCGTCAATATAAACACTTACTAATAAGAAACTTATAATCGTTGTTTAGTTACATATAGTTCTGTCCACGACATTCCAATATGATTTTTAGCACAAATGAAAAAGATAATACACTGTATTATTATACAAAGCTTATCCGCTGCTTATTGGTAAGGCCTGTGATGATGACTAATCTATAATACTTCCATTTTAGACGCTCTGGTGATATGTGGAAACACAAGAGAACTCTACACGGTGTGCAAAATAATTCTGCTGATGGTGAATGAATACTTAAACAAATCAGTTGTTATTTGCAAAAAAATCCAAATAGGCTTCAGTATAATTCCTTTAATAACATTATGATTCCATTTGAAGTAAAGTTATATAATAAGTAAAATATACTACAATACATTCGACGGTTCTTTTAAACGGAGAATATTTTCGGCTATTAATGGTTGCACTATCGGCAACTTATTGTCAGGCCATCACAGAAATGTTTTTTGGTTCTATGGATCTATGGGATCTGATTGCAATATTACACAACCTGGTTGGCCACTGTGTTGCAGCCACTGATTGCCGAAAAATATTTCCTCTAGATGAACGCTAGATAGTGTTTTGTCTTTTTAGTTCAGAAATCAATTCATAATTAGAAGGAAATTGGTGTAACACGCGTCAATTATTACAAAGTTAAAAGTTTTTGTGATACTATAAGAATTGTCATATTAATATAGTTTTATAAATATGTGTTATTTAATAAGGGTGTAGCTAAATATTGTAAGAACTTTCTGTGATACGCCATAGAAGTATTAAGTAGTTTTTCAGAAAATTCCATAATTGAGGTTCGATTCAGATTTTATTTTGTATTATGTATTGATTTTTAATGTAGATTTTATTAAAGTTTAAAACTTCCAAGCACTGCCGTTTTAATTTCATAGTATTAGTTCAATAATTATCGAGCGTGAATCGATTTAGTATCTCGCATGAAATGTTTAGTATCGATTTGCAAATTGCGAACTTTAGAAAAAAAAAGCCAAGTTGTATGCTGTATACGAATTCAATTCGCACTCAATAATGTCATGAATTTAATTTCTCATTTAGTTTTCCGTCAAAATGTTTTAAAACAAATACCATCTTATTATAAAACGTGGAGTGAAGTTGGTACTTGATTCTTATTGGTTTGCAAAGCATTGAGGATTGACTTATTAGTAAGGCATTGAAAATTACTAAGTGTTGACTTAATTTGGTCGGATAATAGTATAAACCAGTTACTCATGATATACCTTTCTTATAATAAGACGGACTAAGTTTTATTATAATGTAATTAGGAAAATAACATAATCTTAAATTGAAAAAAGATGATCTATGCATCAAAAACTAAGAAAAATTATATTAATTCCAAAAAAAGAATTCTACCTACCCCAAGAATAGTTACATCTGCGCACATTTTTTCAGTGTTATTTGATGTTTAAACTACACAAAATAAGATTTTATTTTGGTATTAAAAGAATTTCAAAGCTAAGATATTTTCTTTACATCTTGTTTGCAGTCGTTTTTATATATATAGTTTAATAAAAGCTTAGAAATAAATTATATTCATGGAGTTTTACAAATATAACTTATTCATCGGATAGGTCAGCTGATATTTCAAATGGTTAGATAGGGAAGTTCAAATAATAGTCAAGTTTCATCAACAGTAAATATTTATTATAAAAATTGCTCTTATAGCCACATTTCTGTTTCTATAATATATATAATATTTATGTTCATCTTTGTGCCATTGTTTCACAAAATTATTCCTGTTCTTGTTATTTTCGACACAACAGCTTAAACAATAATATATTACA
This sequence comes from Diatraea saccharalis, assembly GCA_918026875.4. Taxonomy (NCBI): domain Eukaryota; kingdom Metazoa; phylum Arthropoda; class Insecta; order Lepidoptera; family Crambidae; genus Diatraea; species Diatraea saccharalis. Next base: position 26,676,363 of record OU893333.1, on the reverse strand, counting down.
ATTATATATCTTACATTAGACAATTAGAGAAACAATTTCGAATAACTTTAACATGAGGAACGTATTAACAATTCGATGTGCAAACATTAGTTATTCAAAATTAGTTTCACTACATTCTAATGAGAGTATTTTCTTCTAAAATATATTCACAAATGTTTCAATAAAAATCCTGTCATTTTTGGTAACCAATGGCAATGAAAAAGAAAACACTAAGATATCAATTATTACACTTATAATAATGTAATTTTTAAAGTTACGTATGAAGAAAACGTGGTCCCTTCTTGGAAGAGCCCACGAGAAGAAGACGAATATAATAACAAGACTGTCATAATTATTGCTGTTATCACATCTGAGCCGCGAGAGCCGCACGCCCAACTGCTATGGCAATCACGTCACAAACGCTAAGGTTCGTTTATATCTACAGGTATTAAGCGCGCCACAGACAAATAAGATGCCAACAGACATGCACAAACGCCGACAGACACGCACAGACGCCGACATACACGGACTGTGACTGTGCTATAAGTTGGCTATATGCAGGACTGTGTGGAACAATGTCTGTCGGTGTCTGTGCCAGTTTCAGGTGCGCTCGTTGTCTGTAGAATAAATGAACCTTACACTTGATATAATCTGTTTTAGAATAATGCATCCACTTATATAGCCTAATACAAAAGATCAACACCGAAAAAAAGTCAATCAAACAATCATGTTGAGCATTTCAAACTACAATTTTATATAATGAAAATGACAGGATGAAGGAGCTGATCAAATATAGTTTGTACATAATTTGCAAGCAGTCGGAATATCTCCAATCGCACAGACGTTTATCCATTAAAATTCAGTAAGAAAATATATTTGGCTGTGTAAAAAAGATAACTTATTATATATTAAGTACCTCCAAATTAAATAGAACCGTAGTTGAATATACGTCTGTGTCGTAGAGGTAGACGGAGAACGACTCAAAATCGTTAGTACAAATGTGTATTTAAATATGTATGTAGGTAGACACGTCAAACAGAGTAGTTTGCCGAAGAGTCGCTAACTTACTTAAGTAAACCATCACAACCAACCATACGGACATGTTTAACAAAAAAAATATCTACGCAAAAATAAACCATAAAACAAATAGATTGAGCTGAATTCAGTTATCAAGTGCGCGAGTTCAAAACTCGACTAAGACTAAACTTGTTCGTGTATCTTATTAATCTGTACTGGCGATAGATTTTGTGACATCTTATATTAAAATGCATTAATATGTAACATGTTAAACTGTTATGTACTCGAATTTATATGGACAGAATTAGAGGTTGTATAATACAACACGGTGTGTAGCGGAGCCGTGAGCTGCTACCGACAGTCGACACAGATATCAATAAAATTATTAATTTACAATAATGTATTTACAACGGCCGCGGGTGATCGCGCCATAATGCCCATCTCCGTATATAATATGTACACTAAATTTAAGAACATAGAGTTTTCTCTCATTAGCTACCGAATCACAATTCAAATATTTGAGTAATTGACAACAGTGGACAAACATGCGCCAGAGCACTGATGCATCCTACTTTATTGAAATTTGTACTTTGCTCTATCAAAAGTCGTGCTACTTATGTTTGGTCCGTGTATTTCCAATTCCGTGTATAGCGCTTACTAATAGGATTCAAAGGGAGAGTGGTTAGTTGTAAAAGTAGTATTAAAATTAACCTAAAGAGCTTTCACTTTCAAGATGCATATTACCCTTACGAATTAACACGACCCTTGCAGGCTTGTTCTATTTGTCCTCGAACGTCTTATAATTTTGTTAAAACCATACAAAGATTTTCTGGGCATCAGAGTCGGTGTTAGGTCCAATGCATCATAAAAATGCTTTCTTTTGGAGTCTTATTAGCATTTCGAAAATAAATAAAGTTTCGTTTTCGGAGAAATAGAATATGCCTTCATGTGTCGAGTTAATACGTAAGGGTAGTGAGACTTTTATCGGAAAAAATGAACTTGTCACAAAAGTCCTAACCACAAATCCCAATGCCGCCAAATTCATTTACATTTCATTTCACGCGCGTCGCGCACAACCCGATGTTACTAATGAGAGAACATATCATTCGCCTGTTCCATGAGTTCACTTCTCACCGATGATCAGTCGTAAGTTTTGACTAGATCTCTTCATTTAGAAACGACGGGTTATGGTATCTATGATTACAATTTTTGTTGTAAATCAATAACTTCAAATTCCAATGTGTTTTTTTTTAATTAAATATCTATATATTGATAACTTTTTAAGATACGTAAAGGTCGGACGCCTTCCAACAAAATTATCCGTACAAAACTAGAATCAATGCAGCAAATAAATTACCGTAATTTTAATTGCTTATTAGGAACTGTGATTCACGGTTAATTACGAAATAAATTATTCGATGAGTTTACTGTAAGCCTAAAACGTTGATTTCTTAAATAGCTATAAGTAAAAACATTTGTTAGGAGGCGTTCGAGTGAGTATAGTTATGCAATTCCAATTTAAGGAGGGCAGTTCAAGAAGGGCCTAAGGGCGGCCAGTCAGTTGTTACAAATTCCAATTATTCACATGCATATTCCTGCTGCTAACATGACACTTTCGTAGTCACATGGTAAGGCTACCTAATTGACATCCAGTTACAATGTCGCCGCACTGGTTTTGGTGGATGCAAAACTAATGAAAGTTCATACATTTTAAGTACTCGTTGACGCCATTTGTTCGTCATTGTTCCAATGAACTTACATTAAGTCTGCACCTTCGGACGGTCATCACCGTCAATACATCATCTAGCGGAAACATTGTCGTGCGTTCAACAATTGCGGCACATGTCCACACTATTCGTCTGGCGTAGGTACTGAACGAAATCTGATTCGTGAGAGGTGTGCTCTTTGATGTTTCATTTTGTAATAAATCGACAACGGAAGTAACATTAGTGACTTAAAAAGAAGAGGTACCTAGTTCATTAAATCTATTAATTTGTAAAGATCACACTTCTACGAAAGGGGATTTCTGTAAGTGAAACATAACCCAATCATAGTCATCTCGTTGTTCAGATTACATTACATTGAAAATATCAAGACAGAAATAATTTCAAACTATCACGTTCTTCCAACGAAATAATAAATATAGTATTTTACCTAATTAATTACACAATAATTTCAACAAAAATTTCAAACACCCGAGTTTTTAATTTAAACGATAAAACGTCATTTAGCTAAGTCACTTCAGTTTCGGTTTGGAATTCACTTAAAGAAAATAAAACTATCAAAAATAACTCGGCTCGCGTCATAGTCCTGCGTCACGTCCGAAGCTAGCACCTTCCCTTTAGCAATTATATAATACTAACTACTGACTGCGTACAGCGTGGCGCCGCATGCGCGCGCGGTGGGCGCGGGGGCGCCGCGTCCGGGACCGACTAGATGCCGCGCGGCAGCGGCTGCCCGCTTCACCGCGGCGTATCACAGGCGCTCAGGGCGGCGGCGCGGGCGACTCCGGCCCGCGCGGCGAGCACTAACTCGTCGGCACCAGCAGCCGCACGAAGCTGTCCTCGCTCCAGCCCCAGTCGTCGGGCCACGCGTCCTCGGGCGGGTCCAGCGCAGACCGCGACGACAAGCTCAGCACTGAACCCCAGTCGATGGTGCGCTGCTCCTCGTCGCCGTAACCTGAATCGCGGTCCGGTGGCGGGGGCGTCGGGAATGGGGTGGCGCGCCCCGCAGCAGGGTCCCTCGCACTGAGGAGTTCGCACCGCGCAGCACCGTTCGCTACGCAAGCGGGCTCGAAAGGCGCTTCTTCCGCGCTCTCCCTCTCCATTTCGCGTTCGATGCCTCGCAGGGTATTGCAGACGAGGACCGACCGCCTCAAAGACGGATCCGCCGTCTGGCGGAAGCGAGCCAGTTTTAGCGCGCAGAGGTTCATCATCTTGTGGCGTCGTTCGCGGTAACAGCGACGCGATGCACAACGTCCTGCGGCGCGACCATCGCAGCAGGCGCGCGCTGCGGCGGCACCCAACTCGAGGTAGGATTTGCCATTCTCGGCTCGTATAGTTTCGTGCGCCCCGCACCAACCACCGCACCAGCGGCGGCGGCACGCGCGCCTTTCCTCGTCTTCTCTCCAGCAGTCTCCGCCGCCAGCGCCGGCGGCCACGGCCTCGAGCCTCGCTATCGAATCTTCCCAGCGCGCGACTTTCCCGCCGCCTTCGCACGGAGAGACGGCGCGCCGCTTGGCGCCGCACCCGCCGCCCGAGCCCTGCAATACCATAAAAAAATCCACGTTAGAAAACAACAATCGACACGAATCAAGCATTAACACGTATAGTATGATGATTTTAGCTCAGACATACTGGAATCGCTTTCCAGTCTTGTTTTACTGGGATTGAATTATTGTGGAACGTGAAGTTTTCTATCATGTTTCAAGTCTGTTACTAATGTTACCGTTTTTTTATCTTTACCAAGTGCATAAGTTACCTGAGATTAAAATAAGACATATTTGAGGAATATGCATTGTGCTAACTTGAAGTACAGAACAAGTAACTAAAAGCACACAAAAACTGGATAAAAATAATATTAACATCAAAGAAAACATCGAACTTAAAAAATAAATTAAAATATTACCAACGAATTCAGTAAAGTTTCAATAGACATTGACAAGAAATATTTGAATTCATTACTTTCTATGGTTTCTTTACATACACTAAAATATTCATACTCTATGCTTAAAAATTTAAAACTTTAGTCAAAGGTGTTTTCGAAAATTTGTCTATGATTTTTATGATCAACACTTTCAGAAAATTAAAACCTCAAATTCAGTCACAGCCTAGACTTACAATGAATAAGTTCATGAGAAAACCTGTTCCGGATGTATGTATAAGTTACAGATACAATAAATGATAGAAAGACGTCATGGAACAATGGTGTGTGGGTTGGCAACGAAATATTCGGGTAAAGCTGGTACGAGCCGAGCCGCGTCGAAAGTACCGTTGGAGGCCGGCACCGAGCTCCGCGCTCATTGGAAAATGTGAGAAAATTGGGACAAAAACAGAAGCAACGTTTAACTTTCATATTTTATATAATATAACCATCCCGGGTTTTGAATTAAAATATAAAACCTCGAAACTACTAAGTGTGATATGTATATACTCTAAATTCATATATTTTCGTAATACGTTTCCGATATTCTCATAGAAACTAGAAATTAAAGTATCTCTTTATTATTATTTTCTAAAATAGTTACATAGATATAATCCGTCGGTTTGTCCGTTCCGTGTTATGTTTTTGAATTTGAATTAGAGAATTTAATGATAAAGCATTTATAATAAAAATAAAATTATCCGCAAAGTCCTTTTCAAGTCTCAAAGAAATCCTCCTTTTCTAGTTTTGTATCGCATAGTAAAGAATGTATTCGTTCATAGAGCGACAGCAGTGCGTCATGCGGCAACATGGGGTACCTGGGAAGGGTCCGCTATTGTGCCGAACCCTACTCAGTTTTTTTGGGATAGACCGGGGTGCACCCCTGCACTGTACGCTCAGGTAGAAGACCGTGCTATGACATATTCCGATGGGATTTAAAATCCCGACTCTACATCTGAAGTTTAACATTTCTTCTGCACTTTAAAGAACTTCAAAATGAGTATTAATTGATAAATGGACTAGCAAGTTATAATAAAAGTCATTCGAATACTGTAAGATAAACAAATTTATCATAAAAGTAGATTTATTACGGAGAGAGTAATATTTCTTTATAGATTTTTTTTATTTAAACTTGAACACTAGCTATAGTTTAATAGCAGCTGCAGGCACTCTACCATGCTACTACAATTTGATGAGTGGCAAGTAACAAACACGCAGTGACTCCTGCCACACTAAAAATTGAGTTTTATTAGCATGCTGCTGCATACATTGCTAGTTTGCTTGGCAAACGGCTGTGTTTCGCAACTACGGGCGAGCAAACGATGCATGTTTCATCGCAGCCGTCAGAAAATAAATAAAATAGCTAAAGGCGACGTCCAGCAGGCGCAGATGCCTGTGCACCTGCCGCAACAATTAGATGGCACACGCATCTTCGTCGAACCATCTAGGTACTACTTAATACTCCAGCCTATTATTCGACATTAAATACTATTATTACGTTTTAATCTACAACACTATATACTCAACGGAACTAAAAAGACTTTTAAGAATTATGATTAAATTGGAACGAAGTTGCATAAAAAGTAAAGTCAGTCAGTATAGTAGGTATCGAAATCAGGAACGCGGACAAAGTCGCTGGGGCGCGCTGGCACGGTTGCGAGCGCGCGGTTGACTCAGCGTCGAGTCATCGCAACGCTGCAAATAATCATTTTGCGTCACCCCTTTATCGGTGCTTGGAAAACATGCCATTCCATTGTGCGGGGACTCGAACGTTGTGCAGCAATGGTCAACGTTTATAATAACCTCGCGAACAGTATTAATATGTAGAAACAGATAATTCCACAAGTTTCATCGCTATCACGCGGCGACCGCGAGCCAAACGTGCAGCTGAGTCGTCGCCAGCGCTGGCGCTCATGAAAATAAATTTAGTAAATGACGTTGCCATACGGCGTTGCCACTCTGCGCCTCTGTGGAACGCGGCTGTGCGACGTTGCCGCTCCGCTCGCTCTTTCTAATCTTGTCGTAAAGTTCTTTTTCTGATGCGCGGCGCGTCGCTCGTTCGTTCTCTCCGCTCGAAACTTGGAAAACGTCCGACGTTTATTTTATCGCCAGTCTTGAATATGCGGCGTTTTATAACCAGGTCGCTCGCAGTAGCGTCGACGGTCGGAGTTACTGCTTATTCAAAATTATAACCATAAAGAAACGCTAGCGTGCGAGTTAAAGTCGTATTCGGAATAGCGGCGCAATAATGATTCTTCTCGTTCAAAACGAGAAGGTAGGAAAAGTTCGGTCGGCGAGGCGAGTCGAACGAACTTTCTATGGCATTGTAGAGACGGAATAGATGGCGGTACGGCATTGCTTCACAGCGCGCTAAGCCATGTCGAGTGGACGGGCGCGGTGGGTGAGGAGGGACGGGCGGGGCGGAGGCGCGCGTCTGTCTGTGTGCTGTGCACGTGCACACAGCTGTGCAACATAATATCATCGAGTAGCGGCCGTCCGACTCTAACTAGCGCTCTATAGCTACCTACGTTCCATCTCACCAAAGTCACTTCACATATTGTACTGTACAGAATACAACCAAACATATATAGAAGGTACAATATACATTTAATGAAAATTATATTTTATAAAGTAGGTATATGTAGAATACGAGCTATCAAATTATAATGGTGTCCATACTCAAAATTAACTTTCATCCAGAAACTTTGTATAAAAACGGACGTCTAACAGCTGTGTTGCTCTTCAGCCGCTCTAATATAATGATGAGCCCACGCGATATGTAAATATAAAACGCGTATTCATTCGATTGTTTACGACTGTATAGGCAGTAGTAATATTTTTTGTTTATTTTTTGTCTTTCATTGATAACATTTCATAGTCGTGAAGATGTATAGCGCTATTTACGTCAAAATCGAGAGGCGATCGAACGACCGATTAATCATTAGCTCGTTTAGTTTCAGTACAATAGCGCACGTGACCGAGTCTCGGTAATTTCATTCATTGCAAAGGGCCGCTTTGTTATGGACCTGTTATGGTCCTACTTACTCTACTATAGCAATTAGACGAATTCTCGCGATTCACCTGTATTCATTTATTAAATTATTTATTTGTCATAAACTAACTTTAGAATTATATTCGGTTTGTTCTTTGTAAGAACGGTACTAGTTATAGTTATAGGCTTCATCATTTTTACTTTACTGAAAACGCTCTAATGAAAACTAGCTTATTATAATATCTCCACTAGCTGGAGCAGGGGCCTTCTCCATGGATATTTGTATACTTTAGGTATGTTAAATAGAATTAGCATATATATATATTTTTTTTCAAAACGAGCTTATTACCTATTATTTGTTTGTCAATTCTCAAAAATAAAATAATTTTTAAAGACAACACAGTGTCGCCATTTAATATACGCTGTAAACTTTATCTGTACTGTAAAAATGCAGAGCCGTATTCGAGTATACAGTTTAGTAGGCGATAGAGGTGAGCCTTCGGCAGCACATTTCCGTGAGCGGCGCGGCGGCGGTGGCGAGGCCGCGCGTCTATGTGTGCATCGCTCGCTCACGTATACGACCGTATAATGTGCGAGTGTGCGAGAACCAGTCCGACATCCTGTTTGGTCGCTGCGCTCGGGCTTCTGGCCGTAGAGCTTTTATTTCGCACCCAGCCCACGGGAAAGAGATGAAGTGACAAAGTTATTGTAGGTATAAGTTTTTAACTTTGATACGTACGTTTTTATAAACGAAATAGTATGTATAATTATATTCTTTCAAAACGTGTAAGTGTACCTTTTCGTGCTTACTAATATTATGTTTTAGGTATAAAAGGCAGATTTCAAGAATATTAAAATTACTAAATTACTTTATAGTTTTTTATTGCATTATTATAATTTTTAGAATTAAAGTACGGATCTGTATAGAAACGATCTTTAGAGATTGAATTAGACAAAATGTAACAGTTGCAAAGCAAATCGAACCTAATGCTTTTTTAAACAGGGGAATCCTTGTCTATGGAAAAAATGGAAAAAAGTCTTAATCTAACCACACCGTTATGCAACATCAATAGCGTTTCAACGATTTCAAGGTGGCGCGTGACAACAGAAAAAAAAATGAACAAGTAAACGTAAACTCAAACAAAAGGAATCCCTCAGGAATGCGATCTGCATAAAAAAGAGGGAACTCCCGAAACGCATTGTTTACAGTGCACTAGCGGCTTCGTGGTGTGTTTATTATGATTTATCGTATCAATGGTTATGGTTAGAGGTCCTTTGCCCATTGGGTGACCTTCAGGTTTATTTGTTCTAGCTCAGTCGACAGTTTTTGGCGAATATTCCTTTCATTAGAGATATCTGATGTTGTTTTGTTTGATACAAACCATTACCAACCAACTGAAAATAAGTAGTTACGTTAGTATTGCAGTTTGGTTATCATATGATAACCAAAATATAAATATAAATGCAGAAATAGTTTAAGTCTTGCAGAGAGTTTGAATTGACACATATAAGTAATATCCATCCAAGCAAAGTATTTTGAAAGTAATTTGTACTAACACTATCTCCGATCATAGTTTCTTATAGATTTAATATAAAATCAATAATTGTTTTAACAAACCTCTATTCAATTCAAACTCTTTGCAAGACTTAAACTTTCTGCATTTATATTGAAACTTGCTGTTTTCCCGCGACTACACTCGCATGAATTATAGCCTATGTAACCTGCTATGTAGCCTAGCTTCCCGTAGGTGAAAGAATTTTCATGATCGGATCAGTATTTCCGATTACCCTTTTAGTATATTAATAAAGATTATGTTTGGAGATTTTGAAAAACTATTCTTGTCAATTTCCATCCATCGATCGGTCTCGATCACTCGTTATACCACGTTGCAGATTTATGCGTTGAAAGGGAAAATATTAACTTTTTGTACGCAGAGCTGTGATGACGCACCGTTCGGCGAATCAGCTCGGAATGTCGGCTGGATCTTTCCTCCTCGACTCGCTGAGAATCGTCCGTTATAAACGCGAGTTATAACTCGAGTGGAATTCTCAAAGCATTGTTAAGAATCCATTCCAAATTGAATATTGTCTTAGCCGTTATTAATAAATATTGAGATAATGTGATGAAAGGGATGCTAAATCTTAAGATTAAAACTGATCGGTTGCAAGAAATTTTTGTCTACAATAAAGATAAAGACTTTGTACCTATAGTAACTGTATAAACTATAGTTCCCAATAATATAAATGACATTATATTTTAAAATGATAGATAAATACAAATAAGGTTAATATACAACCTTATTTGTATTTATACATACTTATACTATCAAGTTCAAATGTGAAGGTTCATTTCAGTTCAAGATTTAGTTCTCAAATTCATTATATGCATCTGACGATATAGAATCATTGTAGATTAGACGTGTGACATGTAGGTAGTGGTAGTTCAATCGTGGCTCACGCATGCACCACAGTATCACAAATTAACGCGAATCGTTATGGACGTGACTGTGTTGTTTACGTCGACGTTGCAATAACAGGACTGGTTCAAGGTGCTAACACTGACACGGAGCATCACATGCATAAATCACTGCGGGGAGGCGCATCGCGTGCTTCAATAAATCCGGCCGCGATCGTGACGTCACCACGTATCTCGGAGAATCCCCGGAAGAGAGCGAATAAAATAAAAATGTCACGTAGCGATCAGCTGACGGGCGGCGGGCGTGACGCGGCCCAGCGATACGCATAACGACGCAGCAATAAAACTTATTTTTATGTTTTTCGCTCACAATGGCCGCGCGAAGGTCGAGCTATCTAAATGGGTCAATACACTCGTAGTACGGCGAGCACGTGCTCCCGCGTTTGTAAATAGCGAGATATCGGCCGATTGTTGCAGTGATTAATGGGGGCGAGTAATGACTCGCCGGCGCCCGTGCCGCTAACAGCTCATTCATCGGTCGACACTTAGGGCTGCCAGACAAGGGAATGCCTCCTGAAGGATTCCTATAAAGGAGCATGTCGTTACAATTTTTTCCACGGAAAAACCGCACTATTTGAAAATCAACTGTCATTGCTGCATCTCTTCAAACATCACATCCGAACATGTTTTAGTTTTTTTGAAGATAAAACACATATTTACGAGATTCATCATGTCTTAGTGGACTTTAAAGAATAACTAAAGTGAAGATAAAGAAACCTATTGACACTTGTGTCTTTCCATTATGCATATATCGTACAATTAGATTTAAGAATAGAGAGAATTAGATGGCAGCCCTACATTGTTATTGTTTGTCAGAGATGGTTTTGTTCACATTCCACCGATCGATTCGACGACATTAGGGCGCGATAGCCAATGTCAAGGCTGCACTTGTTACAAAATGCTAATTGCTCCGACCGTCTCGTACCTAATGGATTCAGTGGGAAACACGGATGCACTCGTGAGTGCCAAGTGTTTTCTCCCATTAGACTTTGACCAATACAAAAACCAGTACAATATTAATTGAAGTGAATAAAGATAGGTTAAGTTATTGCCATGCAATACTTCAATAACTTATATAAGTTTCGTTAATATTTTCGTAATTCTATCTTCTAAAATTTAAACCAAAACGAACTGTAACAAAACAATTTTAGGATACGTAATAGTTTTATATAGTTATATAAATATAAAAGAGTGAGTAAACATAAAGGCTTACTCAATATCAAATGGATATGAAAGTGGATTATTCGTAAGAACATCTCCTTGGTAAGAACAAAGGCCGTAGTCGGTTAGGTAGTATGTCGGAGATTTCTATCGGTTGAACTGTATGTCGGGTGCAGTTGTAAGCCTTGGGCGATAAGGGCGAGGTCACTGTTATCAATGGGAATCTCCATACGCGCACGTGGCCAGCGACATCTCGCCCATTCACTATGAAGACGTGCCCCCCTACCACCCACCCTCGGTGCATCCATGCAACAAGTTAGGGCTGTCTTAAGGATTTCCGGAGAATATACTGATATACCCAACGAACTTTCCGACAAACATGAAACAGGAAAAAATACTAACCACACTCGAATCAGTCTCATAAAACTTGTGATAGGTAAGTTGATCTAATTTATATACGTAATTACACATAAACAAATTAGCTTCATTTTGAAATGGATTTTTCAAAATGAAGTGCATCAAGAAGTGAATAAAAAATTCAGAATAAAAGGAACGTAATGTCACATAGGAATATGCGTAAATCATTACGGTCCAAACAAATTTTCCGGCTTCTAGATGCCCAATTAAATATGGATGTGATTGAAAAACGCGTGTCCGGTAACGAGCGTGTATATAATTGGAGGGAGAGTGGGGAGCTGGCCCGGAGTGACCCAGTTGCGTTGCCCGGCGACCCGACGCCCACCTGCCGCCCCAAACCAACAGTCTAACCGACACCTTAGCTACGGTCGTTCAACCGACATGAAGAACTGCAATTTTTTCAAAAGTAAGACTCGATACTCGAGAATGACCACATAAGTATAGGCCAATATTTCAACTATCAAACTATAACCGTGATAACTTAAATAACCAGATTTAATGTAGAGACTAATAACTCTTATTAAAAATATGTATTGTACTCGTACCTCCAAACAAAACTTCAACTAGCCATCGGCGGTAAAATTCCCTTCAGCTCTAAAGTCTTGCTCATTTTATGTTACACCAAATAGAAAAATTGAGAGGGAATAAACTTAATTGTTGTAAGCCTCGCTCGAGTCTACCACCCCGTAGGCTCTTGGGGGGCGGGGGCGCGGTTGTATTTCTCCGAACTTGTGCTAAATTTCACTTTCTCTGAAGACGCTGTGCGTATTCTTAGCCACCCACAAAACGCCCCCATCTTGAATAACAAACTTGGTGAATAGTTTCGTCATCTGAGCTCTACTTCAAAATAATTGGTAACTATTATTTTCTCTTCTCGTTGTCATTTTTTCTTTAGCAAATACTTTCCTGCTCACCCCTAAAAGCTAGAGTTCTTCTCGTGAGTTACACAGCAGTGTCAAACATGTATCTTCTGCAAGAACGAGTTTCGTTCTCAGTGAGCCGTCGTTATCTTAGCGAACCCTAACCGAGTAAAACATAAAAAACGTACGTCAAAAAAGTCCTTCCACTCACAAAAACTCCACCGCCTCGTCCCCCCCTAAAGTTATAAAATGCTGAAGGCGGGTGAGCCTAGACGAGGGGTTTGTGACCTTATCTCCCCGTCTTAGGGTCGAGAATAGCTCGCGTGGGTGGTCGCACACCAGTATGCCGCGGCTGAAAGGCGAGCACACGAGCGTAGCAGCTTTAGTAAAATGAAAGCCGACTCGCTCTTAATTCACGTACACATAGAGCCGGCGTACACGGACGTCGATAGGGTCCCCTGCTTCTGCACCGCCCGCTCACCCCGCCTGCCTCCACACGGTATAAATAAGAGGGCGAACTCGGGTTAACAAGAGAGTGAGCGTCCTCCCTCGCGGCAATGCTACAGGGGAGAATTAAGGGGGCTGCGGCGAAGGACGAATTAAGGAGATGAGAGAGCACACGCTCCCGAGACGAGCCACCTCGCTCTACACTGGGAATTAGGGACCTGACGACCGAGGCTGCCACTCTACTGCTGAATAAGAACAGTTTTTGAAATTCAGGACTTCTCAAAATACAGTTGTCAACTGAATCGTTATTCTGGAATCGTCTTACTGAAATCATTAACTGTCTTTAAATTAAAATTCGAAACTTATTTTTACATAAAGACTGAAAATTTAATATTCTAGAATAACATAGTTAGGGTTAGTTTTACTGAAAAGATACCCTTGATATGCTCACGGAGGCCTGAGCCGCGTGACGTCACGTTGCGTTTTCGTAGCACGTGAGTGGGTGCGTCACATAAATTACAAACTATATCCCTCTAGAGTTAGGGTTTGTTTTTGGCAAAATTGGTTGAGCTCCTTTGTCTCGCCAGTGGAGGCGGGTGGAAAACGTTCTTTATTTCTGGGGTGTAAGATCGTATTTTGTGATGTCGGGCGTAGTAATGTTCTTGGATAGAGGGTGGGTATAAATTTTCCATGGAGGCAGACGGGGCGACGTCGCGAGGGCGCCGGTGAGTCACGGGCGGCGACGGCGGAGCGGGGCGGGCGGGGCGAAGGCGTCGGGCACATATTGTAAGTATCTACCACTCACATGTCACAAAGTTTTCTCCGCATCGAGAAACTTTGTTAACGTCAACCGAGCACGTGGCCTTGCCGATATTATATATAATTGGCGCGTTGTTTCCCGCGCATTGCTTCAACGCAAATGCTCCGCTTGTTCCTCGATTTCGCTGTCGATAAACGTATCAGTGCATCCACTGATTTGCGTCTGACATGGAATTTTATTTTCCTCGAACAGTGATGTAAATATTACTCCTAAGTGATGTCATTTGAAGCACATGTGGAAAAATTCTATAAACTACATATTCTTATTCAAAATTTCATACGACTGCTATTACGTTAATGATCTTTATACAACAGAATCAATCAAGCGTCATGAACAATTGATCGAAAAGCAATGTCCACAGTTATCTTTCAAAAGAAGTGAAGCTACAAGTTGATGTTGCGTTATATTACCAAACGAATGAAAATCTTTTTAAACGTTGTGATATCTGCATAGTGGCATATGGCAATCGCGTTACGTAGAGCCGTCACCTTGAAGGCTGATAAGCCGGGCTGTGATAAGCGACATATTCTCGCAACACTTAATAAATATATTCCGAAACGGTTATTCTCATTCCAGATAGAAATCAAGTCGTGATTGCTTTGACTGAAATCGCAAAGCTTTATGTAATCAATCCGAAACGTGTTTAAGAAATGTTTAGTCTATAAAAACTGACTTTTGATACTGAAAAGTGAGATTGCATCATCAAAACTAGCAACGAAAAGTGCTAGAACTAATTGTAAGAGTTGGAATCTAAAATTTTGTTATCATGTTGTTGTTATCCTAATGATTTCTACTACAAATTTTCGAACAACCCTCAAAAAACAAGACAATCCAGTATGAATCTCCATCATTCAATGTCAGCATTCAGCCTTATTACAACAGTGCTGCCAATGTCGAGATAGTTTAGCACGTCTGACCTTTGCGAGAATCGACAAACGTATTATTCGTCTATACAGCGGTGATCGTGCGCCCGCAATGCTTACGAGATGCTAGTATGCCTACGAGCACTATATGTAATAGAGGCTGACGCCCCTCCATTTCGTAGAAACTTATGGTTTTAAAACGCGGGAATGAATATCGTGTGGAAACTTCACGAACGAACTACGATTAAAACTTTTTCAGATAAAAAACTTTTTGATAACCTCCCCGCGTGGAGTATTTAAAAAACTAAGATTGAATTTTTTCGTTTTCTTAATTGTATCCTACAAATTAAGTTACACCTAGTTGCGCAAGTATATTAAAATTTTCATTAGTTTAAAGCGATATTTCCGATACAAATTTACAAATTTAGAACATTCATTAGAGCTTAAAGTTGTCATCAAACCTTTTTGATGTTTGTGCAACTGATAGCTTAACTAATAAATACTATAGAAAAAAACAATGATTCTATAGTGTCATATTTGAAATGAGAAAAAGTACAAAGCTTCTATTTCGGTTAAAGTTTTCATTACCGCGTATTCAGTGCGCAACTTTGATCCGTCACATCACAACTGTAGCCCGGTGGATAAAGCGAACAGACAAAAGTCAGGGGACCCTCCGATGGGACGAGGGAGAGCACAAAGGGCCCGAATTCAGTAATGGGCTCCGGCAGCCCATTGCCTCGCAGATTAGGACCCTTTCCAACTTTGCAATACGTCTGATGAAAGAGAACTTTCGCCAACAATGCATTGCTCATTGCGTTAAAATAAATAATTGTAACTCTCTTCTGTACACCTTTTGATGACAAAAAAATATACAAGAAAACTAATGATGATTTAGTTTGTGTTATCTAGAAATTTATGTATATTAGAAATGATAATTTTCGTTAGTTCAATTATTGGTTCGAAATGTGGTCGATGAATTGATAAATATAAGGTCAATATTAGCAGCGTGGTGGTGATGTGGTCGCGCTGTTGCCAATACTGCTTTGCATAAGTAATGAGCTCCCCGCGCCCCGCCCGTAGGCCTATTGATTGGGCGGCGCGGGGCGGGCCGCATCGCGTAATTGTCACACCGAGCCGCCGCTCCGCCCTAGCAACATCGACCTTACTACCCCCTCATAAAACCCAGACTTGTTCAGCAAAAAAACTCGATTGAATACCGAATGCGTTATAGTCCGCTCTAAGTTTGGAAGCAGCTCGTAATAGAGACTTGGAAGAGTCTATGACAGAGCTTAATTAGACAGGCGCGGGATAGCAACGAATGGATTTTACTTGTTCAACCTTTCCGATTCCAAATTAAGGTTAGAATTATATTTAATTTACGCCTGTGATCTAATATCTACCGTAGAATACACAATACACTTGATGCATTATATAACCATTAAGTGACAAAGTGTCCTGCTTACGAATTTTACCTGGAAATTAAAGATTGAACTTGAAAGGCAAAAATAATTATCTGTAAGTGTTCGGCCACTGTCTACATCGAATGCGGGGGAGAGTTGCTCAACCAAAACTTGACAGGCAGCACGCACATCGTACGAACGTAGAAAACAATAATTCCGTATCGTTTCGCGCGACAGAGCGTGCGATGTCGCATCGTTGTATTAATAGTAGTCGTCTAGTTGAGTGCAGTTTTTTAGCGCACCAGCAGCGACGAAAGTATGGAGAAAGTGGCGCGTTGACGTCACCCACACACGCGCAGCACACGCGCGTCGGCGACGTGACAGCGCGCGCGCCGCTCTCTGTGCCCGATACTGAGCTCTTGCTACACGCCGTTACAACACCGCATGTATGAGAAACAGCCGCTTCGCGTGATACGCGCCGGTCGTTCTCGACACGTTCTCTTACCCAACCTTTAAAAAACAACTTCTTGCGTACTAAGTTGACCGAGAGGAGAGAGGCGAAGGACGCGCTCTCCCCAATCTACGGATAATTGAACTGTATACGGGCGGTTCGCATGCGGGCCTGTATCGTTCCACTCACATTTGAACTGTATCCTACATAAAACTACTAGCTCATAAATCCACCTGTTCGGGTGCGTGCATAAATAGACAAAGGACCTGTATGCCACAAGCAGAGAATCTTTATTGCATCCCATTACAATTGTCATTGATGCGAAAACCGCTATTGTGAGGATGACATAACGCGGGCTCGTGCCATGCCGATAACGAAAAGCGGCCTCGGGAAAAAACAAATATAAACAACATTCATTCAGAGATGAGTCGGTAAATAAAGAGCGGTAGTGTAATTGGAGTGAGCATAGAATAAGATCGCCGATAATTTCATTCATAAGCAATTAAGAAGATGGCGACGAATTGTAGCTGCAAAGTTAATTTATAGGGGACGCCTCCCGCGGTGAACGATTAATTATACGAGTTGATCACCGTGAGCAGCGGTCAGCTGATTTTGTGATTGATGAGTGAGCAACTATGCACCCGGTAAATACATTCAAAACCAGTTTAGGACCGTTTGTTTAAATAAAAAAAGATCATTATCTTTACGACTGATAATATCGAGTAGCTATCGATTGAATTAGATACTATTTGGACATTTCTGACGTCACTCAATAAGATATTCTATGGGATTAAGTTGTTGATGCCACTGTCGTATTTATGAAGAGTTGAATTAATAACACGGAGAGACATCTCCTATTGAAAACACATTTGCACCGTGCATTGAAAAAAGAGCTTTCCATTTTATTGTAGAAAAAAATCGTGTAAGCAGTGACGTCACAAGCTCGCTGGGAGGACTAAAGAAGATTAGGACTGAGGGGAGAGTGGGTGTTACGGAGGCGTCCCCCTTGATACCACTACCACGGTAACTCGTAGTTATCTCGAATGAATATCTGGAAATGCTAATTCTTGTGCAAAAACCAAACAGATGTTTTTGTTCGATATTTAAATGTAATCAAAAGATACACGTAAACAGTTAAACATGAAGAATTATAACGAGAACATTGGAAAATTGGGTTGTGATTTGATTTCGTAAGTAAGAATTACCATCGCTTCAAAATACGGAACATATCCCTGACACATTTATAGTGACGCAGCAACAACTTTAAATAAAGCAAACTCGAATTTTGCTTTATTTACAGTTTCTTTAGTCACTGACTGTCATAAGTGAATTTAAATTAAATACTACAAAAAACATACTCGAATCTCGCATAAAAATCACTTGGATGACGAAAAAGAGTTTTTTCTCAAAAAGATCCATGGTAATAACATCAAAGAGACGGCGGAGGTGGGGGTCCCCGACAGAGAAATATATCGAAACCCACACCGTACCAACTACATTACCTTAATTATCCAATTATGGAAGTCTTTGACATCGCATATCATTGCAAAAGGTTAACGACATTTTATCAGTGCAAAAGATCTTATCAAACTATACATATACTGTTATTTTTTTATACATCATAGTTTGGTGTACTCGTATGTTATAAGAAAAAATATTTTCAGAATTTTCTGCTCAAAGAAGATTTTAGTTATTTCAGGCTTTATGAACATTATCAGAATTCACAATAAACTCTAAACTAATAAATCAGTAGATAACGAAGAGAAAGGAACGTGCGACTGCCACCCCCTGGCTGATCACGGAGCGAAGCAACGAAATAAGAATGAATTTTTAATGAACCACCCACCAGCCTTCCTATACGATGCCACCTCAGAACGGTACGCACTTAGAAGATTAGTCCCTGGAGCCTTCTAGTTAACACACTAACTAGTAATGCTTCCTGTATTATTTTAAAACTGTTACTATAAAAAATACTCTATGAATTTTATTAGAAATATCAACAAAACCCTAATAGGAATACTGTTGGTCATAAGTTAATTGAAATCGAGTGGTAACTTTGAATAACTTGCCTAGGACAACAATGATTGATTAAGCTAGGTTGTATATTTCTTATTCGTTTAAACAGGTGATACTAAACATAAATGACGAGCAATAAAGAGATAAGCCATCGACCTCAAAGAGTTTTTATAGTGTAAACAGGAGCTACGTCGGCCGACGTCAGCGGGACGTGACGTCGGAAGTAGATAATGTATATACGACGGTATGACGGCGTGCAGGGTTCAATGTCGCCGGGTATCTATCGTCCATCAATCAGGAGACCCGCGGGACAGTCGCGCACCGCCCGTCGCTCGCCCTAACACCGAATAGTCCTAGTTACACGAATCGCTAAACTGAAATTCTCTTAAACGCCTAGATATAAGACTTTGTTGAGTTATTAGTCACACATCACACCTTAACCAGATGTTAATATACTTTATTTTTGTTAAAATCTATACTACTCGTATTATAAATAGGAAAGATTTGGTTATTTTTGGGTTTGTTTTTTTTTTGCATTGAATAGGTTCCAAAACCATCGGAAAGATTTTGAAAGTTCTTTCATATACAAAATGCTACATCATACGCGGGTCCGTCCTTAAACCAACTTAAACAAGTTTTCGTTTCTTTTGATAGCAGCTTTATAAAACTAAACTTTTTGCCTTGTAAAACGTAAAAAACTAAAGTAATTGAGAATAATCAGGTGAGATTTTGTTCTTTTATAATTCACGGGGTGATATTTTATAATTTGTGTAATACACATCTACAAAAATGTCTTAAAATTAAATCTCCTTAAATTATGGTACAAAACTGTCAATAAACTACGGAATGTCTTTTAAACTACGGAACGTATTTTTGTAATAATTAACATGCTATTTTGAGAATTTTTATTATTTATCTTTTTAGATGTATAGTTGATATTTTGTATTATAAATGAAAAGTTAAAACTAACTTTGCAAAAGCAGGAGGCTTGAAATCAGTACCGCCACAGAATATTTACTATTAGGTGCTATAAGATACATTTTCGCCATTTTCTTTCACAACTTTCGCAGTTGATATTTTGCTGTGATAAATGAAAAGTTAAACTAATTTTGCAAAAGCAGGAGGCTTGAAATCACTACCGCCACAGAATATTTACTATTAGGTGCTATAGGATACCATTTTCGCCATTTTCTTTCACAACTTTCGCGCACACCCATTAAAACTATCTCTACATTTAAGTAAACAAAAAAAACAAATGTTTTAAATTAATTCCAAATAGTTTCGTTTGACTTCAGATTCATTGATCAGATGTATGTAAACGATCGCAAGATGTGATGCGATATGAACCACTTATAATATATTATTCAAATACGTTGCCACCTGAATGGACGTGCGTAGAGTTTATGATAATTCCGCCATAACCATCTGTCATCGAGATCGAGTTCGTCACGGTCGAGATGTGCCGCTCCATTCTACTCATTCATAACCGTCGGTAGAACGTCGATGATGGGTGTATATAGTATTATGCCGTTCATAAACATACGGTGTACATAGGTGTCGATATTGCGACTAACGGGTGCAGGGAGCAAGGCCGTCACTGTTTACAAACTTCCGTGACGGCAGGCACTTGTCACTCGGGCGCACGTGTACGCAAATAATAGCGGGCCCTCGGTTGACATTGTCCCACTTCGGACGACTGCCCGCCGTCTAGACTTGAGATACGACTGATAGATTTGTTACAATGCTATGCATTTGTTTAACTGTCTGCGGATAGCTTTGCGGTCGGAAACTTCTACACTGCCAGTTTCTCTATATAAAGGTCTGTGTTGTGCTCTCATATTTCTAAAACAAGCTGGTATCTTATACAAAAGTATAGTACGATAGATTGGATACGAATAAGATTTTTTAAGATCACTTCAATTAATTTGATGTTTTTCCATTTATAAAAACTTTGCACATTCATCAGTCCGAATTCAGAGTCAATAATATTAATATGTACAATAAAAAAAAACAGTAATAAATTACAGCCAATGATTTATTAGGGGCACCGTAGATCCAAGAAGATTGTATTTCAAAATTTGAAAGCGCACCCTAGCCCTGCAGGGTGGCAGGGGCCGGTGCAGCGGGGAGGCCCCCTGCAATAGGCGCGTAGTAACTGCAATAACGGGCTCACGGAGCAGCGAAAGTGTCGCGGGGTGCCGCAACCGTCAATGGGTGAAGACACCCTTCGCCCCACCGTCTTGAGCTTAAACTTGTAGTTTAGTACGATCTTCCTTGTCCCTCACTCACACGTGGCTTGGTACAACTTTAAAACTTTTCACGACACTTTTCAAAGCAATGCACTGCGAATTTCAAATCGGACAACGCGCCTATACCGACACCGCGGATCAAGTTTAATGTGTAAAGTGCACACGAATGGCGACCGGACAAGTGACGGCGACAAGTAAATAAATGAGCGGAACACGTCGTCATTATCACGACTCATGAATGAAACGGAACGTAAATTGAAATGTATCGCGTGCCATAATCCGCGCACATTAATCTCGCTCAAACGCCGATCGTTGCGTAACATTGAACACGGCTCAAGTTCATTGATCCACTTAACGTCCGCATTAAATGTGTCGTTGTCACCCGAACGTCAAAACATTGTTATATAATTACGCGCGTTTTCCATACGTTAATATGTCTGCGCGCGCGCCTACGTGCCGCAGTTTTCCCACTTCCGATCGTTGATCAGTGCAGACACGTCACAATGTTTATTTATGAGCTTATGATTATAAAATGACATTTTCATCATTGTGATATCGTTGACCGGCCTCCGAGTATTAATAACATTCATTGATTCATGTGATTAATGGTTACTACCTACCAAATAGGTTTGTAGTGGAGTATTAATAACGCTATTATCATAATTATAAACAAGATTTTACGTTACTCGAAGCCGTAGTAAATATATTATGAAAGAACATCTGGTCCGATACTGTTACATATTTGATATTTGTTATTTATGACTCCATCATGATCGTTATGTGACGTTTATTTTACTCGACCAGCGACCCGGTCCAGTTTTAGCACAGGGGCTTATTATGTAGTGAAGTTCCAGTAGACATAATTTCCTACAACACCTTCAACTACAGTGGTTGTATTTTAGCCAATTTATACAAAACCTATAGAAGTTATGTGTCAAAACGTTCCTTGTTATCTACTCGATCTTTTAGTAAAAAAAAGATTAAAAAACATTGAGTATTTTTTAATCTATGGCGTTCAAACAAACATACGAAACTAGAGAATTTAGTTTTATAATCGATATGACATTTATTTGTTACAATACCGTTCCTCCGTTGATTGTCGTTTGCTGGATTTATAATAATTTATCAGAAAAAGAAAATAAAAGAGCGAGAAGTCAAAGAAATAATGATATCACTGTCCACATGGGGTAGATTCGCGCACTCCAACAGTTACAATAGTTAGCGAACTTTCGTTCCTTTCCGAACTTGACCGTCAAAACAAGATAGCAATAAAACACTTATACAATGATGTGGATTTACATAAATTATCGGCGGCGTCGCGTCTGCCTCGTGTTTACGGATGCAATGTTTACAAAATCAGAAGTCAGTTCAACGACTTATATATTGTTTTATTAATGTAAGCACGCACGTATAATTGGGTCGCGGTGTCATATCGACATCGGGGCTACGGTAAACAAAACGGTGCCAGGGCGACGCTGACTTTTCTCATATACCCACATATTTTTTTTTTTATAATCTGGATTAGCAGTGCAAATGTGACGTTAGATATATTACGCGTAGATACGCGAGATCAAAATAGTAAGACGCTCCCGAGAATTTACGAGACATCGAAACGTTTTCTCGGAATCAAGAATTCTAAACATTTGCGATGACCGACGACGCGTCTCTATTAACGACCGTTGCATTCGTCTTTTAGCACTTGTTACAACAACAAACGATTTATAAATAGCTCACAATAATCTATATTTAGAAGTCATTAAGAACAGTTGTCGCCTTGTAGCGAATGTAAATAAACAATTACGAATACTCACGGAAGAAGATAAAAAAAAATGTGGTCACGTGACCGGTAATCTGTTACTATCGTAAATCATTGAAACTACAAACGATACCACGGTACACATACAAAAAAAGTAAACAGACCGGCACCGACGAGTACAATGATGATAAAATAATAATAATCCGTATTGAATTCGGCACTACCACCTGACATTCTCGTGTAGTATTTTTTTTTCTCTCAAACTAAGCAGGTGTTATTGCATGTCATTCATGGGTCGGTGTCGATGCCCTATATTATTGTAGTCACTTTCAAGTTCATTGAGTCACACAACGGGCATATAATTGGTCGTTAGTGTATGTCAAAACAGTGGCACGGTCCATAACGCCTTTACATAATTAGACGCGTTTGCATAAGCGATTATTATGCGTGTCTTCGCCGATGACGTCACCCGTTGGAGCTATGGCTAATACATTCGTTTGTTTATGAGTTTACTTTTACTCCACGTGGTGATTGTTTACTATGCGTTAATTTACAATGAACGCGTAATAAACTTAAAGCCATTATGAGATGTGCTCAGGCGCAAGAACGCATGACGCTAATTTGCTATTTATTTATTTTTTTAATAGGAAGATTCTCTTTCATTTGATATCACAATCGGTGTGATACCACTTCACAGATCATTAGTAACCACTTGCATGTTGAGTGCAAACACTTTTTGTTTTTCAATAGAGACTTTGTCCATTCATAGGAATGTTAAATTTATTATGGTACAATTGATTGTGTCGAAGTTTAATGAAATATTGCATTGTCATCGTGATATTGGTTAAATTTGACGTTGATTTTGTAAACTTTTGAAGGAAACGGTAAGACTTTGTTTTCTTTCTTTTTTTTTTATTAAAATAAGGTCTACCTATAAAGATAAATTGTGCAGAAAACTGAGGAGCCTTTATTAAAAAGTTAATGTCTCTCAGTTAATAGTTTTAAGGAGTTTCAAAACTTTTTGGTAATCATAACATGTGTTTTAAGAATTTCTTTAATATTAAAAGTTATAGTATTAAATATTATTTGTCATTTTACATATATTGAATAACATAAAGAAGTTATAAAAAACAGAAACTCTCATCGACTTTATCACACAGTTGATGTTAAAAAAGAACTGGTATGGGCGGCTCCAATTTTACTCACTAAGACTCTTTTTAAAAAACAATATTCTGTAATAGTTTCATACACATTCAGAGTACGAACACTCGGCAGCGTATTTAAAGTTAGTTTCAAATTAAATTTATTAGAGAAATTATACCTTTTGTAGTACATGATGTGTTGTCGATTGCAAATATTTCTACTCTCTAGACCGGGTCGATTTTTGTAAAAAAATTTTTTTTTAAGTCATAAACGTAGAAAATTCATCAATTGCAAATATTTTATAGGTATTTATTAATTTTCAATATCGGACTTTTAAGAAAATTGTACAAGACTCCTAATTAACAAAACAAACTTTGAAATTTAAAACTTCAAATTTGCATAATAATGTTGTATAAAAAAGACATAAACGCATTCTATAAATTTTTTACTTTTTTAATCAGAAAAACTTATTTCAATTGAGAACTTCATTTAATAGGTTTTATAGGTATATGTTTTATACAAAAAAAATCAATAGAAGTAAATAGTTGACATACTTGGAGAGGTATGTACATCAAAACAAATATCATTCAATCAACATCATATCAACATATTGTATAGTTTCATTTTAATTTTAAAAATCTATTTTATTTTTGTTAAGATATTACTTAAGTTCTCTTTTCATATAGCTGTACGGTACTATTGCAGTTTCTTTGTTCTTGCATGCTTCGATAGATGGCGTTAGCGGTCTTATTAAGCAGTATCAAGAATTTTAATTTTACCAAATTGTCTAGGTAGTCAGTTCAAACTATGAAAAATTAGTATTTGTATGATTTTTTGAAGATGAAACTATAAGTGGTTGAAAAATATAGAGGTAAATGAAGTATAAGCAAGCATGCAGACTTTCTAAAAATTCACATTTTTAAAGAAGATAAGTTATCAAATACCTATAACATAAAAATAATAATATTAAAGTCGCTTTTCTTAAAAAATAAAACGTATTTTATCCAACTAGTAATCATTATTGCTCGATCCTAATTCTCTCTCGCATGTCGATAATAGGAGCGTCCTCGAGAAAAAGACAAGTGGAGAGGACTCGCCATTGGCGATCCGTAGCGATGAGTAAATCTCAATATAGGAGCCGGGCGGCCAGGCTGCTGGGCGGGGCGCCCCAGCCGTTGCCATGGCAACGCACCCCTCGATTCGAGCAGGAAAACTCAACACACCGCCACCCGTTCTATATTATCCCTGAATACTATACAGAATAGTTCTCTTATTATAAAATTTTAGAAAAGTTAATACCGAATAAGTTTCGATTGGTAATAAAGAAATAATGTAGAAAGTGTTTGTTCAGTGCAGTGACGGCAAGCCGACTCGACGATAATTAATGTGGAATCGCTAGTCGGTCGAGTCAAGCGAACGGGCGCCAGCCTCGGCGCGCCGACAAAAAACCCGCTCCGACACAAAAACACCAGGCGTGCGAGCGAGACAGCACAACGGGTGCGAGAGGGACGACTGCACGTACGTATTTCTGTGACGAGTTCTCTGCGTTCTCGCTCGCCTCGAGCGTCGCAGTTATCGAGATTCGAGGCGAATACCGCGCTTTGATTTAAAACCTCGCTGAATGCGCCCTTCTATCTATCACATGGCGTTTGACAGATCGCCGGAAATGCGCTGAGCTGTCAGATTCGAAAAAGGGCGCGCGCCTAACATCAACAATAATAATATTTCCCAATATTTTCGAAAATATCACAAAAAGTACTTATGACGTGTTCTAGGCTCATTAACTAAACCCAAATTGAAGGCAAAACTATTCTATGATATAAAGTTACCTAATGAAATGTGTTCAACAGTATCTACAAAATTATATACTGAAGTCAAGTAACTTATTAATAATATTAGATCAAAATGATAGAACATACAAGAAAAAATATAGAAATTAATCAATAGATTGTATCAATTTGAAGTGATAGAATGAATTTATTCAAATTTTAAACTCGTGGTTTTAAAATAGCTCGAACTTCTAAAGCTTACCCAACTTTGACGCAACTAAAATATTACCTCAAAAAGTGAAACTTTTATGAAATTATTTTAACATAAAACTGTTTGAAATACAATAAATATATATTTGTATCCCAATGATGAGGGTATCCCATCGCAGTGGAACGTAACATTATCCAAAAAAAATCTACCTACTTCAGAGTTTAAGATTCTTCTAAAGTCTCTTACTTCAAATGTAAGTATAAAAAAACTTCTCAAAACTCAAGGAACAGTTGACCGTCCCGATAACCACTATAAAAGTGACTCGACATCGAGTTATTCTGTCTACTGTCTGTGTGGAAAAAGTGAACAAAGTATGATGAAAAAGTGTGGACGTGAACACAAGTCGAAAACACCAATGACTATGAGAAACACGTGAAAAGAATAAAAGTAGAAATATTATCTAACTCACCTGGAAATCACTCCACATTTTCATGGGGATACACCATAGTTCCGATACGAAAACATCACACGATCACGATAACAAACTGTCAAATATGTCACAGCACGGCGTCACTGACACAAGCGGGCAGAATGGAAGCCGAACACAGACTGGTGGGACTAGTGCGAGGCAACCGGGGCGGTTACGACTTTCGGCCGCTGAGCGAGCGCTCGAGCCGGCGTCGGGCCCGCTCGGTATCGGTCGGCTCCATTCGACCGCCCTCGGCCAGCCGTCACAGAGCGCCCACCTGCGACTCGCTTCCACGAACAACAAAACCGAACCGACTTCGCCTGGCCAGCACAATGCCTTCTCTACCCGTTACCTCGTGGAAATACCCGTGTTTCAGTTCATTTTATGAATCCACTGTGCACATTGAAGTCGACGGCGATATCTAATTTGGAGAGTGGAAATTAAAATACCTTTTTGTTTTCGAAACTAGCACTCTGAATTTTCGCAGCAGAAGATAGGATCTTTTGTCTCTTATTTCGTGTTTTATAAACTGGAAAACTATAGCCTTAAAAGAGAGAGAATATGAACATAAATTCAGTAGTAATAATAAAATCACTAGTTCCAAGTAATCATATCGAAGACATAGATAGTGAACACTCGGTATCTTGTTCGCGCGGTTGATAACGCGATTACGAACAAAATCAGACTTCTAACAAACGTAACAAAAATCGGAAGTTTTCAGTAGGCCGATAACTGAAAGTGACAAATAAAAAAGCTTTCTGAACAAAGTTTTGAGTGCGCCGCGCTACGTCTCGCGTAGCAGGAAGTTCGTAGCAGTAAAACTTCGTAGCGCTCTCGTAGCGTGAAAGTTTTGATTTCAACGATTTGCGTTGCGGCGAAGAGAGGGCCGCGAAGCCGCTCTAGCTCTGCGACCCTACGCACCGTACTACATCCCCCCTAACAAACGTTAGTTATCAACTAAACCGCTTGTAACGACGTACACTGCGCCGTTTTCACTGGAAATCGTTCATCGATGCTAACGAATTCCGCAATGTACGATAAACGCAAGCCAGCATTAGTTGTCACGGTATTCCAGATTTATGTGTTCGTTTATCTCTCACGAGAGTGCGCCACTTGGCTGTCGAGCGACTACGCCCTTACCGTGTTTAGGTGCGTTTTGCAAATCACCTCTCGACAAAAGATGCTCGAAGCGATCGCGTTCCATTTCATGTGTAGTTCACAGTATGTGTTGCGGTTACCGTTGTGCCGCAGCAATCGGGCGTGTGCCGATCGATACTACAGACCGGTGATACGGCGCGCCTGGAAAATTCATACAAGGCGGTAATTTTAAACTGTCTAGTCACAATTACTACGCTTAATACAAAAATGCATATGAGCATTTACAGGTGATTTTTTCTCTTTTTATGTGATGACAATGACGCTGCATCGTGACGAAGCAATTCCGCCTGCAAGTGGGCGAATGTTAATACAAAATTAAAAAGACTTCGGTATGCGAACTTCATGTCCAGGGTACTGCAGCGCATCTGAATGACATTTGATATAATAGATCTTTTATGAATGAACTGAATATGATTATCTATATATTATTATCACTAAAAGTAATAAATAAATATTAGAAAACAATTTTAAAATAAAAAAAATTGGTTATGTAAATTCGAAACAAGGACGGTATCAAAATCAACCTAAGGCAAAGTAAAAATGTTTATTTTCCACATTAGCACTACCGGGATTTGAACCTGAGATCTCAAAGATGGCGACCGAGACATCGAGAAACGATATGCGCACAGTAGCAGATTTTATGACACAGTTCTTGTCACTATGTCGCAAAATAATATGTCATCGTTTGATTCATCAAACGTTATTGCTCTAATTAGGTATTTATACATATATGAAATGATATATTAAACATATTTTAATATATTGTTGCATATATATAATATGTCATTTATCTGTAGATAATATAACTACACGGTAATATTTGAAATCTGTCGTGTAAGCTGAACACCTAAAATTTCACGGGAAAATACCTCTGTAATTTAAATAGTAAGTATACTTAATAATATATTCATAAAACCATAACACGTTATTATAGGAGCAATATACTATTCACAGGGAAAAAAAACGTATATTTTTATGCGCAAGGTGTACAAAGGTGCGCAAACGTCGTGTGCAACACATGCAATAAACAGTACGTAACAATGAAACCTCCTCAGTCACCTTAAATTCTATAGTGATAGAGTCGACAATCGAACGGATCGCGTATGAGGAATTACGTAGAATAACATTACGCGCTGTTCGCACTTCGTGTTCTAGCTGATGTTTCGTTTGGTGTCTCTTTACATTATAACGGTAGAATTATATAATATGTAACTTACCTAAATGCATATTAGTAATTTGGTTTCATTTATTTTTTTTCTTCAGTATCAATAAAAGGAACGCACCTAAATCATAAATCAATAATTTTCATTCGATTTCGATGAAACAAATAAGTCCAATCAAATAAGCTGTAATAAAAAAAAAGCGAGAAAACTGCACTATTATGTCTAGGGGTACAGTAGTGCTATTCGATAAGTATTAGGTTAGGGCCTCAAATTTTCCGCACTTAGACTATTTTTTAACCGTATAAATATAGCATTTCTCACTATGGAATTTACAAAAACTCGTTAGAAAAAATCCCAAAGTTACCTATAAAATTAATGTTTTTTTTTCATTACTGGTAAATATTATACCAATTTTTAAGAATGAAACTTAATAAATATGTGATTCTTTTGGTATCCAAGGGATATACATATGCAACAATTTTACAATAATCATAATAGTTTGCTAGCAATTATTAAAAATGGATTGCCGCGCTGTTCTTCGTCCTCGTACCTATCTATGTACAGAAACAGTATTTTGGCTCCTTGCTCCTTTTAATGCCCACACTGAGGGTAAAGGTCATCTCCAAACGAAAGTACCACGTGCTCCATATAAACGTTTGCAGGTACAGCGATACAACAACTTATCATCCCTTCTGAAAAACAAAATAACTTGAGATAGTAAAGTTTTGGTTCCCACCTGAAGGCCAGCATTTGCTAGAGGTAATAAAAATAATGTTTTACTGCTTATATTCGTTAAATCTATTCGATGATACTGGCAATAATTCTGTTGTGTCACTCTTTTTTAAACTAAACTAAAAATGTTTTACTTTTATTTTGATTATCTTAGCTATTTTCACAATTGGAAAATCGATTTGACAGGACAAAGCCTTAATTTAGTCTAGTTTGTGCAATAGAATTGCTTTTTTTCAATAAATTTTACAAATCGATACAATATTTTTGATAATTTTTTTCTGTACTCATAATGCTTCAATCTAGGCCTTAATACAATGTACTGATAGTATTATTTGTATGTGCCTCTTTTATATTAACAATGTTAAGGACTTTACCTACTCATATCATATTTTGCTTATGGTCTAAATTTTTATGTCTTGCCACACTTTTTCTTTTCATAATAGTATTCCTACTCTCTTTACCGTGTAACTACATACTCTGCTCTTTGCGTACGACAAAAAAACGTCCCTTATATTATTACGCTCGGTCAATAGTCAGAACTTTTTTTATTATCAAAAATCAGGCTTTTGTAATTCTCGTATTTTTTTTATTTACTCACAGCTTTTATATAAGTGAAAATAACTTATCACCGTTCCTGTTTTGCTGAACGCGAGTAAAACACTACCCGATTTTCAATCGGCTTTCATTAATGGAGTATTGGATGGCATTTGTTTTAGTTTAGTAAAAATTTTCAATTTTTTTCTTGGGTATTAAAGCAAACAAAGAAAAAACGTGTATTTGATAAAAACCCAAGGTATTTATTAACTCAGAGGAGCTTGGTGGCGCAATGTTCAGTGCGGTCGATCTGCATTGCGAATGTTCAGCGACTATCGCAATAGCCGATTATTGGATGGGTGACCATTTATTGTCTTGAGTTCTTTGGTACTTCCGTGCATGTTAAACACGGTAGTATCAAAGAACTCGAGGCCATAAATGATTGTTCAATGTACGCTTTGGTGCAGTCGTTAAGAGTCACCAATCCGCACAGGGTTATAGTCCGTCCTTGCTGTATTATTGTTTATTTTTCACGGGGATCATTTGTAGGCTGGTTATGATGATTTGTGTTAGCATCATTTTTTTTCAAATGTATGTAATTGATTATAAAATTGAATCGTTATGAATTATAATTATATGCAATCGGGTCTTGTTCGTGCATTTTTTAAAACAATTAATTTACCTCGACGTTTCGGCTACGTTACAGCAGCCGTGGTCACGAGGAGACTGGAGTCATGGCGCAAGCTGATGGGTCCCTGAAACACACTGTCTACAGGAAACCAACACACACAGACAAGTACCTCCACGCTTCATCTCATCATCATCCTCAACACCTACGTTCTGTGGAGACAACTCTTATTAACAGGGCTAACGCATTATGTAATACTGACTTCTTAGCAGATGAGTTGTCCCATGTACAGGACGTGCTAAGGAAAAATGGATACAGCGCAAGGAGGTCATACCCTATCCGAAGGTGTAAGGAAAGACTACCTAAGGTTCCCAGGCAACGGGCATTTTTAGGCTATGTTAAGGGAGTAACGGACAAAATCGGTTCCATTTTGAGGAAAAATTTTTCTATAGACACCATTTTTACTCCTTTATCAAAAATGTCACACCAATTGCGATCACCAAAGGATAGTATTCCTTACCAAAAACCTGGCGTTTATAAAATTGACTGCAGCTGCGGTAGTTCATATATCGGACAAACGAAGCGGACTATCGCCGAACGTGTAAGAGAACACATAGCAGCGGTCAAAAATCGTCAAGTGGAGAAGTCCGCGATTGCAGAGCACTTATTATCATCTGGATCAAACCACTGGATCGAGTTACATACACCTCATGTCCTTTCCACTGAACGACATTACTATCCAAGGATTGTTCGTGAAGCGGTTGAAATCAAAAAACACAACAATTTCAACCGGGAAAGTGGATATAAACTCTCACCAACGTGGAATCCGGTTATAAAAATGTATAAGTGTCGCGATCGCAAACAACCACGAACAGTATTCTCGGATACCGTAAGTGCAGTGTGTCGCCACCTTTACGTATAATAAAATCAAGTGGAGGGTACATCTGAAAATCAGTTAAAAACATTATTACCGGATTACCCTCAACTAAAATCAGAAGACGACACCCGCCAGTTCTCCAGTCTCCTCGTGACCACGGCTGCTGTAACGTAGCCGAAACGTCGAGGTAAATTAATTGTTTTAAAAAATGCACGAACAAGACCCGATTGCATATAATTATAATGTATACAAATCGTGTGAGTTTAAAAATATTAATCGTTATGAAGTTTTATCATCAAAGATATACTTCCTAAATATTGTTTGCCATTCAGTAATGAATTAAATGTATTTTTTTTATATATTCATAAACTTTACTAAAAGTGATAACTTTCATTCTGCACTTCTTCACAATATTAACTTCTAATATGCGAAAATTTTATAGTTCACTTATCAATATAATGTTACTCTATATACAGAATTAATTATATTTTAATACGTGTAAGCCACAGGAATATATTCAACTAGCTGTGTTATCGCAACTTCGCAAATTAACTATGGCCTATATAGCACGCGTATAGCTATAGCTTTACATATATGACAGAATTTTCATTACAGGATCAGTATTTCTCAAGATCACCCCCTACATTCATATTTAGAATCTTTACATCTTTATAATAATAATTGACATAAGAGCCATATGGCAGCACTGCGAAAGCAGATGCAGGCAAGAAAAGCATGACAATTGACAACGCAGGTTTGAAAACCGCAGGTAGCAGTGATTCATAATGTATTGTCTTGGGAGCGTCACCAGTAGTTAACCTGGTGGCAACACTGGTAACTAAGTGAGAGATAGGTTTTGGTACGTTGTAATACAATTTGACATCACATTTGCCATGATATTCTAATGAGATCGTAGAAGTCCTTAATGACCTAACCCTAGATTGTTCTTATATTTTTTTAGAGTATAAGTGCTATATATTTTTAAGTATATGATGTATAGCAAATTATTGATTGCATCCGCCAGCCCCTGCCGAAGCACGCTCGCTTCGCTGCAGGTGAAAGAATCTTTAAAATCTGTCCAGTAATTATTGAGTTTACTCGATTGAAACAAACAATCAATTCTTTCTTCTTTATAGTATAAATAAACTAAATAGATTTGGAGCTATTATAACAGAAATAGACGAAAATTGACCGTTGTTTGTATGACAAATTTTCGACATTCTATTTTTAAGTAGCAGCCAATAAAAGTAACCTCCATCTTGCGGGGCGTCTCCAGCTGATAGTGGTTTATTTCCTTGAATTGTATCAGGTTTCTCACAATTAAACTTAAAATTTTTATTAATACATTTATAGGTATTTGATAAGATTTTCGAAACAATCATTTTGTAACCATCCATAATCAGCGTCAATGAAAAATCAAATTAATTATATCTGAACGAAAAAACATCTAGCCGTTTTGTTAATCTAACAGAAGGAATGGCAAAAAATGATTAATTTTTAAACTGTCGTATAAATGATATTATAAAGAGGAAAAATTCTGTTGTTTGTTTGCATTGAATGAACTCCGAAACTTCTGGATTTTAAAATTCTTTCATCACGGAATGTTACATAATAAGCTGGTGACGTAGGCTATAATTTAAAAATAGTCTATAATAAATAAAGATTGAACAACATCCATACATGTTCAGATTATAAATTAAGGAGCTAAAACACTTATATTATGTGAATCTGAAACAAACGAAGGTACTTCAACACCCAGACCTGAGAAAATATACAAAAGTTCATATTCTGCATTGACCCGAATAGGAATTGAACACAGGACCTCAGAGATGGCGACACTTTGAAATTCACGCGCGAGCTATGTAGCTACGGATCAACTGTAAAAAATTGCGTAGGTAAGGATGAGTACATATAATATCTATCAATAGAATAACTATAGGGATATAAATAAAGATAAGGATTTTTATAGTTGCTAACGAAGAATTTTTTACGTAATCATTGAACTATAGGGGTTTGGTGATTCATCGGTTTGCTCGTTCCTAATATCTTATGCACTCCATTCAGCTTTAGTATTATCAAACATTTACAAGCTATAAATAATAAGCTATGGTGTATCTACTATAAAGTATTTATTAATTCATTTTAAAGTTCCGGGACACACTATAGTCGAGAAAAAATAATCATTTAAGCTGATATATTTAACCAAATAAAATAATGAACCGTTCTATAATGAAAATTCTTAATTCTCTAAAATTCTTCTTTATATGTTAAAAATATTTGCTTAAGAATTTACTTTTACTCGATTAAAGATATGGATGTAAATATCATTTTCCATTTACCCATCTCTGGCAGAAATACAAGCAACCCAACAGTCAGCAACTATGAGGTCTGTTATAACAAAATGCCGTTGTTAGAGTGAGATACCGCTGTAGCAATGTATGGCGCCGTCCCGCTTCGACCACTGCAAGCTTATCGCGTTTAAGAACGAATAATAGTCACACGTGGTGGTTTTTGTTCATATAAAAGAACTGCGCTACGCTACGTACAAAAATTATGGAACAGACGATTAACACAGTATTTATAAAACTTTCCGCCAGCGGCTATGCCCGCGTGGTCCCTAGGAGACAATATGAATGAAATTAAAAAAAAAATCACGATTGACTTGACTACGGTCACTGTAAAAGAATTCCAATATAAATAGGCTATTATGATTTACATTTATTAATTAAAAATGATCAGGACAACTAAAAAATTACCATTGATTTAATAATTTATTTTAACTAATGTTCGGCAAAATCAAAAAATGTTACCAATCGTACGTCATTAAGGTAATTAAGCTCATAAACATAATAACATTCATTTACTATTTAATGACAATACACATTCGTTTGTACTAATCACTTACTTGTAAACAGTTTGCTTAAGATATGACATAATTATTTATTATTCCAGTGTCTCAGTACAATGTAGATAACAAGAGCTATATAAAAGAAAGAAAGGGAATATTAATTGAACAAATCAGTTGTAAACACGCCTGTTTATTTATAAAATCAGTTTATATATTTTCAAAATATTGTAATACATTACCACGAATTTTGGGAAAGACTATTTTTAGTGTTCTATTATCATTAACCACATTAAAAATAGGCATTTAATGGATTATACTGAGGTCAGTATAATCAAAAATGATATCTTTAAACGGTTCTTCTTTTCACAAATCTATTAAATAATTGTCCTTTCTTACAAAAACTCTTTATAGTTTATTTTTTCTTTTTTATCTGTTATGAAAGTAAATTGAATTTATTTTAATTATAAACATAAAATAAAGAGACTACACTTTTAAGACCATAATTACTTAAAACGCCTATATTTCATTTTATACTTTTCTTTAATAGTTTTGCTCTTATCTTCTAAATATTAGGTATCAGTATCGCCAAAACAATGACAACATGATTCAATCGACTTTTACGACCCGTTACTTCTTGATGACAAGCATTTTTATTATACATTTTTCTCCCTTCCACATTTGTTTTTTATTTTTCATGATTATTATACAATATATATAAAATATTGAATTCTTACACTACTGAATTCTTTCTTACCTATTAAAGTCTTACACTCAGTTGCACAAACGTCCTCTGAAATTGTCATTAGTTAAAATCGACATTATCGATACAAAATTGACAGTCATTAGAACTTATAGGCGTCATTAAACCTTAATGGGCGTTTGTGCAACTCATCGTGTGTGTTAATGATAGGATCTATCTATATCTATACTAATATTATAAAAAGGAAATATTTGATTGTTTGTTTGCTCCGAAACTACTGACCCGATTTCAAAAATTATTTCACCTATGGGAAGGTACATCAAATGCGGTGGACATAAGCTATATTTTATCCCGAAAACTGCAAATAAATGGATGATAATGGGAGTGGAAGTTTGTATAGGGAATTAAAATGTAACCATTATACCAATTAGTCATTGAAATTATGTCCGTGTCACGATATGATTAATTATAAAATTATTTACGCTATTTACACAGGAGTAAATAATCTTACTAATATTTATCCCGCTAAACAGTTCTGCATGTGATTTTATACTCGATAGTTAATTAATATATTAAGGTTTTAAATCAAGTGTAGAAACTTGACAGTTTTGTATAACCTGACGTGCTGTTGAATGTACACAATAACGCTTTTGACGTCAGCTAAATGTGATGAGAGTTAAAAGTGAGCCGAGTGAACTAATCAACACTAATAAACGAATGATGACCGCGAGTGGCGACATCTGGAAATTAACACCCAGGCTGCCAACACGTGGCAAAGAATTGGTATTTATCATCACTTCTACTTTAGGTCTTACATTTCGTTTCCAGAGGAGTTGTAGTCGCAGTAATTGGTGGATTAGGTCTGCTATTGCCAAGGTTAAGTCTTCTCATAGTATTTACTCAAGCCGTTGTTAATTATAATGAACATAATATAACATAGATCGACTTGAGACCAACCCAATAAGTATATAGAATTTTACTCGTATTGGGGTGCGTTGTTCCGGTCATACCTTATAGATAAAGATACATACAAACTTTTGGCGACTGCATTTGAAATTTTTAACAGCCACCAATACGCATTGGACCAGGGGTGCGACCAAACTCTAGCCTAGGATCCAACTCTAGCCAAAGAATACGACATTTTAGCGATGTAATGCCACATTTCATTTTAATAGACTACTTTCGGTGAATTGCACAAACGTCCATTAAGTTTCAATGACGCCGTTAAGCTCTGATGAATGTCAAATTTACATCGGTAATGTCGCTTCTAAATAATGATAATTTTAATGGACGTTTGATAACTGGTTGTTTGAAATATACTTTAATAGTGACTTAATCGTCTATCCGCCAAAAGATATTTTAAAAGAAGTAAAATTAAACATCGTTATATCATCGCTATGATGTCGCATCCTATAGCTAGAGTATTAGGTGGTCGCACTACACCACCGCGGCTTATGGCTCGTTCTTCCAATGTGATTCTATTTATAGCTAAGGCATGTGCCTTAATAGCGCGTGGGGACTTTAGTGATGATGAAGGTGAACAAAAAAAGGTTCATAATTCTAATAGAAATATTCAAAGTCAAAGTCAAAATAGCCTATATTCAAATAAACTTATTAAAAGTTGGACTCGTCCAATATTTTTTTACCTACTACTCGTTCAGGACGTTTTTAGCTTATAAGAATAACGAAGAAAAGAAACTCACCACCTCTAACATTGTTTCGACAACTGGTTTTTTAAAGGTTTAAAAAAAATCGATATCGTCTATTCGGTCCTTTATCGAGCACTTGTGAAAGTCAAAAAGCTGCGTCACCGATTCGTAAATCAGAGCGAAAGACCTTGTACTGAAAAGAATCGGCAACAATCTCAGCGAGACCTGTTTTTTCCCTGTTTTATCTGTACCCTAATAGATAAAGTCACAGCCCAATATTTGGTGCATTAGAATACATAATTACACTAAAATAGTAGATCAGATCAGATCGGTCAACTACCATCATAAAAAGGAAAAATTTGATTGTTAGTGTGCAATGAATAGGTTTGGAATTGACTCCGCCTTTATTAAATTTTGTTCTTTATTAAAAATGTTCTATTAAATTTTTTCACCTACTCGAAACCTCATCTAACGCGGATGACGCAGGCAAAACAGTTAGTTTTCTGTTTCACAAACTAGACATGTGACTAAGATAACCAAAATAAACTTTGTTATAGTATTAGTAAAAGTATAATAATATTCCCTTAAAACAAACCCAAATTAATTTAAATTTTTAGTTTAGTGAGTAGTATAACAGAATTGGCACCGGTGGACGAATTTCAAAAATCAGTTTTTTATTTTCTCCATTAAAAACAAACATAACAATCAAATCATTTATTGTTATAATTTCCTAGTACTGACATACCTGTATTATTAAGATGGGCTAGTCCTCTGCTCTGTTGCGCTTCTATCACCTTACTTAATTCTGATTCATCGTGTCCCTCTAACCCTATCTGTCTTTTTCTAAAATCGATGTTTATAATATTATTAATAAGTAACTTTAATCAACAACAAAATCCAGCTAATAGATGTTGTCCCAAAACCTTTTTGTCTATATTATTGGACATCACTATCTAGAATCACAAATTAGGTATCATTAATATGAAAAGCAATACTAATCTAACGACTGAATATATCCTGCTAGATTCATAATAGTTTGAGTGACTACATATAGGTAAAAAGTAATCCCAGTTTATTAAAAATACAGCGCTGAACGCAGCGTCGAATGCAGCGCTTCTAAGTCGAATTAAGCCTACTTCAAAAAGTAATAGTGATTTTATTAGATCGCTGCTGCGACAGCGCTGTATTTTTAAAAGAATACCAAAGCTAGTTCTCTAATTTCAAGATCTATCGCATTTCTATTCAAAGGTATAGCGCTTTTTTTATAACGAATGATGTTTTTGATGATCAAGAAACATAATAAAATCTTAACCAAACCCGTGGAAAGATAACAGTTTGTATTCAACTCTTTCGTTTTACATTTCTCAATTAATTTCAATTGTTTTTAGAATAAATCAATAATAAAATAAGGACCTATTTGGTGTATACAACATTATTATAAAACTGTTTACCACGCGTTAAAACGTTGTTGTAACTTCTATAGCTAATTGGAAATGTACCAAATGAAAATAAAAATATAATAATTTCCTCGCGATCCCAAACGTTTTATAAAACTGTTTTAATTTTTCACCACAAATGTTCCAAAATACAATTGATATTATATTTCACTATCACTCCACGTATAGGGCGAAGGTCAAAGTTGAACTCAATGACGCTAGGGTCAGGGCATTAAGCTCTCGCCGCCCAATGCCACAATACATTATATACTATCTTATATTTTTTGGGTGTAATTTATTTTTGTTATACATTCAAGTTCTTACTTCTCGATGTTGAAGTGCTGTGCTATTCTATTACAGAAACAGCAGAAAGCTTCCGTTAAATCCGAACCCGAATTCGAATACACTCAAGTGATCGAATTAATTTCGAAGGCGAATCCGCTTAACCTCGACTTGGTATTAACGTTTCGTTGTATTAGTAAAGTGAGTTTCAAAATAAGATAGTGACAGAATATCCGAGAAACGTATGGATCAATCAATCTTGTTTTGTATTTTATACAAAAAATGGAATCAAAAGCAGTTCTACACTTTTCTTAAGCGGGTCGCTTTCGAAGTGAATTAGGATATTTACGGGATCACAACAACACAGTACAGCATAAAGCAGGGCTGCTACCTTTCGTGAAATAAAATTCGGGACATTCAAACGGTCATCAGAAGTAATCGGACTCCAGTTCGAAGCATATCTTAGAAAGAAATAAAAAATTTATGCCGATTGCATCGCGGCGGACCTAAGACGCAAATGGAGCGATTGTCGAGCGTTATCAAAAGTCAGGACTAAATTATTAAGAAATCGGAACTGTTGGTGGCAACCCTGACATAAAGGTTCAGTCAAATAACATTAACTTTAAAAGGTAATTAAACGTTTTATTCTATTGAAGCGCTATGCTGTTCCAGAGCTGTGCTCGACAACGAATTCCAGGTTGTTTAACAGCATAACAGAAATATTCAGTGTCGAGATAACACTTTTTTGGTCAACCACCCTATGACGGCCATTTTGACATCTTCTGAACCGTATCATAGACCGAGCGCGCTAACCACTACGCCATTGAGCTCCTCTGTATGCTATAGAATGTATTTATTTCATCTACCTATCATTTAATTTAGAGCGGATTTGTAGCTTCGTCCGTTGGCCACATACGTCGCAACAGGAAAGAGACGAACGGTTCTGTGTGAATTAGCCTTATTTCGGTACAGACATATTGCTGCATCAGGCATTAAGCCTTTACCTCCGAACGTGATAAAAAAATAGTTCTTTCAGACTTCTATTTACAATATATACTTATCTAAATAATAATTTAATAAAAGATATTCCTACCATTTTTTATATATATACGAAAAAAAATATCAAAGCTTGTACAATCAACAGCACGTCCAGGTAAACAGAACTGTCAAATTTCTCCATTTGATTTTAAACCCTATTATAATGGTTGTTAGAGTTCAAAATCACATTGCGGAAATTTAACACAAGTGTACAAATTTTAGTCAATATAATGATAAATCTGTCTCAGGTACTTAATACGATTGAATTGTATGTATCATTTCTAAAAGATTTATCTTTAAATTGTTGATAATTTGATATAATTCTGCTAAGATGAGGCAAAAGTGCAGGTCCTAGAACTCCGAAAAAAAAACCATCAATAAATCTGACGATGAATAAGACCTGCAATCCAGTCAACTGAACGACATATAAATATCTTCCAAAATCTCGCGATTCCTTCGTACTAACCTTCTTATTGGTTTAAATCTCATGCAAATTTTTCAATGCCAATAGCAATTTTTCAATGCCGATAGCATTGAAAAATTCATTTTTTTTGCAAAATATGCCTCGAAAATAATCGACCATTTTCTTTTTAAGCGGCTTTCGAAATTGGGCAAAACATTTCAGATAAATTTGTTATGAACAATTTGAATCTATTAAAAGTCAGCTTTACTTACTTGATATTCATGCGTTTGAAACTTTTTCCGATCATAAATAGGTATATATTCCGTTGAATTAAGAATACATCCTCTCTTTCACGTATAAGTCAGTATCTATATTATGTTAGCGATAACCTGTCAATAGTTACGTGATAATTATGGTCGGTTTACACGACAACGATTTATCGTAGCGATTTGACTGCGCAGTCCGTTTGTACATGGGCTCAAATCTTCTAATGGTAACGTTATTTAGTGTGTCTATTGTCACTATTTCGCAAAATAACAAAATCTGTCACCATTGACCTTCAAAACGATATTGCACTAATTATATTTGGCGTAAGAAGAATATGAATTGGAAAAGGGGGCATTATTGAAACTCCATTAAAGAGCCATTATTTCGTAAATATTATAATAGTATCGAGGTCTTGTTTATGGTATGTCCATAGTTTCTACGACCGCTTACACCAACTAAGAAGCTGCATCAATTTTCGTATACTTTTAATAAAACTGTAGAAACGGACTGCGCAGTCAAATCGCAACGATATATCGTGTGTCCGACTATTTGAAGCTTTGAGAACTGATTAAACGACTACTGATAATTCTGTATTTTATTACTATCGCTAGTACGAAACTATGAAAAAAAAAACAATTCTAAATTTAGTGATGCAACGAATTAAAATATTTGCCTTAGAAATTATTTTTACTAATATTAATTCATTTTATCATAATTAAATATGTGTAAGTATCTTTGTCACTCATTTTAACTAAAGGACGCAAAGGGAAATACCAATATCAAAAACCGCAGTGAGTGATTTTGAACTCTATTCTCAATGCATTAAGGTTAAAAATTAAATGGAGATGTTTGATAAAAGTTTTATAATCACATGTGCGGTTTCTCGTACACATCAGATTCGTCAAAGCTACTAAGTTAAGATTATTAGAGAATCCATTTATATCCAGATAACATTTCTCGTGATATTCTCTCTGCGATAAAAGTAATTGTAAATAAAACATTTTTTTTAAGAATTTTTATTTGTGACTGTATCTATGACCAAAATAACAATAAAACAAATTAAATATTTTTTTCAAAGAAAAGTCTTCAAAGTCCTATTAAAGAAAGAAAAAGAGTAAATGTTCCTTTGATTAATTATGAAAACAGGAAACAACAAAGGTAACAACACACCCAGACCGGACACAATATTTAAATTTCATCTTCTACATTGACCCGGCCGAGAATCGATTCCAGGATCTCAAAGATGACGACACCTTGAAATAGGCATGTGAGACACTCGGATATGCGACAACTTTTTTTAAATTATTATATTTTTATGAAAGGTGTTGAAAAATGAATTTTTAGAATTACTGAGTATAAGTTAAACGAATATTCTTAAACAATAGACAAGAATTTAAATTAGCTAAAAACTTAATAGCTAATTTTAGTGCATTATAGCTATTTACATTTCTCGCTTCGTTTAAATTCTTGTCAACTGGTTAAAATTATTACTTATACTCAA
The DNA here is from genome assembly GCA_918026875.4 of Diatraea saccharalis. Taxonomy (NCBI): domain Eukaryota; kingdom Metazoa; phylum Arthropoda; class Insecta; order Lepidoptera; family Crambidae; genus Diatraea; species Diatraea saccharalis. The sequence goes on along the minus strand of OU893333.1, from coordinate 26,635,009 downwards.
GAATTTCTTCTAGTTGCTCGACAATACGTTTTCAAAAGAGCATATTCTTTACCCAGTTAATTGGAGAGCTATGTAGCAAAGGCCTTAAATTGACAACGAAATCACACAAAAGTACGAATAGCATAGACTTGATGAAAAAAAAAACCGTAAGCAAAAGAAAGGTTATTTTCTTTGGATATATTTGCTGTATTGTATTTCAGTGTACTAACTGAAAAATTATTTACCTTCTGTCAATTCTTTCACCTCGGTCGACTCCGTGCGCACGATCTGGCTTGCGAGCTCTAAAACAATATCGTTTCTTACAGGCTTCGATTCTTTCAGCGCAAAATAGTCTAGTACTGAAAGAGTCACATTGCATGGGACTTGAAAAATTTTTTTCTTTGATACATTGACATATATTATCAAAACAATATCGTTTCTTACAGTCTTCGATTCTTTCAGCACAAAATAGTCTAGTACTGAAAGAGTCACATTGCATGGGACTTGAATTTTTTTTTGATATGATACATTGACATATATTATCTACTACTGAAGTTAGTAGTTACTAGCCCATTTTGAGAATCAAAAGTTTTTTCTAGCCGCAAAACTAAAAAAATAAACAAAATCAAACTTATCATAATTAAGATAGTTCCCAATGATATATAACACTAAAAGTCATTGATACAAACATATATAAATGTCAAGCTGTTTTCCGCGACTTTGCCTGCGTAAACATTAGCCTATCACCCTAATTAAACTTAAAGCACGTCTCAAAATGTACTTAAACATGTTTTCGTTTCTGATTTTAGTTTATTTTAATGATCAGTTGATAGTAGATTGATAAAAACTAAAAAAATAATCGGGTGTTAATCACCAGCATATGTTTTATTTAAATTATTAAATTTCCCGTAAGTGGAAGAATTTTTGAAATCAGTCCAGTAACTTCGGAGCTTATTTAATGCAAACGATCATGTCTTTCCTCTTTATAATATAAAAAAAAACTATAAATAAGGATGTTTCACCTGAAAATGCTTCTACTTTTCAGGACCGTTAAGGTTTCACTATCAAATAGACGAGAAGGGTGAAAAGCTGTGGTTTTCACCGCTGAAACGTATACGTGGCGACTGACAATTGACACGTGCCCTGTCTCCCGTTTCGACGATCTACGTCAATAAGCGAAAACCGCTGAGCGTGTGGATAAAACGATACTTTAGGTAGGTGCTACAAAGAATGAATAAAAAAAGGTATTTACTCAACCATATTTATAAAACTTAATTGTAGAGGAGAAAAATTAGCAGATAAATAGAAACCTTTTTTTAACGATTTAAAATATATTGATAAATATAAATCCATTGTTGAACATTCTCAAATTAAAGGTAAGTCATAAAACAAATACCACTAAGTTTCAAACAAAAGTATTACGGACGAGTATCAATTCAGAGTCTAAGTGAATACAGTTTTAGTGTCCAAGATTAGTTTTTTTGGATATCCGAGTTATTCCTTCCATGTAACCCTTACATAGGAATAAAGTTTCCTATATATAATAATCAAGGTATTACAAGAAGGAGCGTAAGCTAAAGATTCGTACACCCATAATCATTAATTAAAAGGGTTCTATCACAACCGAAATGCCAATTCATAAAAATGAAATTTTATGTTTAGAAAACAAAAACAAAAATTATCTCAAAAATCCTATTTTACTATTTCTTTCATGTAAAGACACAATTTTTCACCACTTTGTAGCTGAGGTAATTATGTAGCACTTTTACAATAATCTTAATCATTTGCTAGTAATTAATTAAAAACTATTTTTGCCGCTCAAATTGCCTCCTCTGCATCCATTTATATCATTGCCGAACTCAATAAAATAGAGGAGAGTATTTTGGCTGCACGCGCCCTCTTGAATTTCGTACACTAATTTTCCCAGCAGACGAAACCAGTACCTAAATATATAGGTATGTATATAATTATAAAGAAAATGTACAATATGTAATACATTTTGAGTAACCAAAACCCCCAACAAACCTGGACATATCTATTGCGACGTCTCCGTCAAACATTCTTTGATACTCAAAAGTACCTAACAATAACGAAGTTTGATTTTAAAAAACTCTACCTGGTTGCTTTCCATCCAGCAGGCTATTTCTATTAATGTTTGCATATATTAATAATCGCATCTCAATAGGCTCTCTGGGTAACTAGCTTTCCGCCAGCGTCTTCGCCCGCGTCATTCGCATGTATTATACATATAAAGCGATCTCTTAAATCACTCTATATATTGATGTAAACCGCATTTAAATACGTCTTGTATATAATAAGATTCACCATTTTTTTTAAATCCGTACCAAAGATTTTTTGATGGGCTTTTTATAATTGCATATCATACTCAAAGGATGCCTCTATTCTGTAATTTACGTTAATGTACAACCTATTAAATAATTTATCAATTCTATGCAATCAACAATGAAATTTAAAATACGCAGACGCTCGCTGACAAGGATGTGACTCGTTCTTTTTTAAAAAATCGCGCGGTTTCGACGGAAGCTCTAAGCGTGGCCTACTAGATAACAATTTCTTTTTTTATTAGACTGCGTTTTGAATTTGCTAGTTTTTTATTACGTTATGTTTTTGTATGTTCAAGTTATTAACCATTGATAAGTAAATTTTTTTTTTTTTAATTTGTTTATTTAATATTCATATATATAAGATATTAAAATAACTTTGTTAGTAGTATTACTCTATACGTGACATTCTATAATCTTCTGTCTCATTCTATAATGTTCTTTTGTAAGACAGTGGAAACTGTCTGCCTGAAACTTAATAGATGGATAATTTTCCCCAGACCATTTTTAGTCCTCAAACTCAATTCCGCTAATTTTAACGTAATAATGACACCTCAATGGAGCCGTCTTTGATAGTATTATGGCACTGAATCATCTACCTTGGGCCTAACATTGTTAGTATAATGTCATCTGAATAAATCAATCGCATTAGGTCAGGAGTAGATCTAGATCTTAAAAAGGTTGTGGTTACAGATATACAAAACGTGCTTATTACAAATGGGGCTTTGAAATAGTGCATTCCTAAAAAAGATGTTTTAGCAAAATATATGATTTTGTACAGCGTATTGTATAGTTTTTACGTGGGCAATCTTCAGTAGACTATAAAATATGACGTCGCAACTCTATTAGGACTTGTTTTTACATCGAAATAACTAACAGAAAGATAAATGTTAATTTTGGTCGGCACTGTATCCTTCATGAATCCGACTCGTCTTTGCCATTTTTATAATTATATACTTTTAGTGTATTTTTGTTTGTAATTCATATTAACGACCATAAGAAAACGTAAAAATGTTAACCTTGAAGGTAGATTTAAAATTTGACAGAATATAACTACCTTCTTATTTCTGATTCTTAATACAGTTAGTAAGTCAAGTCAACAGTCTTGCGGCTTTACAAAATTGACAAATTTCTTTACTAAATTTTAAACCTCAATGCTTTGAGGATAGAGTTCATTTGTTCACAATCAATTGAGGAAATTATACATATTATGGTAACTTGACGTGCTGCCGAACGTGTACGTGCGAAAAATTATTGAAAATTGGTTTTCAGAGTGAAGTGAGATCGAAGTCGTATCGAACACAGTTGCCAAATGTTTGTATTGGTGTAGGTAAAGGTGCTAGGTTCCCATTGGTACTAGATACGTATTCCATTCTCACTCGTCAATTTTTTTTAGTTTTTCTCGGATGCGATTCGAGACGTGTTCCCATCACTTTAAACTTATTCGCAAATCGCTAGTGGCTTTTGCTGTGACCTCTAGCAGCATAGACTAAATATAGAGCTGAGACAAATCGATCACAATAACAAATAACGATAACAATAAACCAATTTGAAAATTTTATATCGAACAAGATTCCGTCAGCGGTTTTGCCTACGTAGTTTATATAAACCTATCCCCTAATAACTCTATATATTGATAAAAACACATTATTATCCATTGTGTAATATAAAAGACTTCATTGTAAAGACGGCGGAAAAATTCATATATTATATATATTGGTTTCAAAAATTTTGTGCTATATTTCTGTAAAACTTCGTTTGTTTCGCCAACACTCGATATTTTATATAACGGCGGGTAGTCCGAATGGGTTATTGCGAAGCCCAAATAGATCGTCCATATCGGAGGACTATCTTTAAAATAACACTGCAGGCGTGGTATACCAACGTGGTTTTGTTCCATTTATCACTTTTCATACGAAAGTATAACGAGATGAGCGTGATGTCATCAGATGTCTTTACTCCTCGGCGATCGGAAACAGAATGTCTGCCAAAATGGCGGCAACTTGGTTTTTATTAACGAACTGTCAAAGTCAGTGTCACCATTCTAATAAAATTAAAAGTATCGATGATCACGCTCTCTTTACAATCGAGTAATTGCGTAACTAGCAATTAAAATAAAAGAAACTAAATCAAACGATCTTCGTAATGATGATGCGACACGGCCATTCTGGGAGACGGTGCGTGCTCTGCGCCAGTCCCGTTTCTGTAACAAAATAGAAGAACTTTTCTGAGCTAGGTATCTGTAAACCTAGTCATTTGGGATTTTTGATTTGAACTAGATTTCGACCATCATTTCTTAAACATCAAATTTATTACCAAAGGGTATTTTATCACAATTGTTATAAAAACTGTAGTTAAGTTGTTTAGGAAAGGTTTAGGAAATTGTTAAGGAAAATGAGCTGTTTTATCAAGTATATTTGGTCAATGCAAATGCTCCACGCATAATTGCATTGATTATTGTACTCGTAGCAAGTGTGATGCTGTGGTCATGAGCGGTCCTGTAGGTCATGATCCACAGTAGCTCAAAAGGAGATGGGGAAACGACGATGCTGGGGTCTGGGTCTTACATGAGACCGTGGTCACCAGAGGCTCTAAAGGAAACGGGAAGGACGAAGCTGGGGTCTGGGCCTTATTCATGACCGTGGTCCCCAGAGGCTCTGTGAAACGACTTAAAAATTGGGAAGTTAATAGGATGAGATTTATACAGTCTTTTCATAAGAAATTTTTGATTGTTGAATTGAACTTTCATGAAAATGTTATCTATCAAATTGCGGGAAATATAGAGTGCCTAACAATACCACTAACCATTTACTAGGCATCTAATTGATGTGCAGCGCGGTAGATGCTTTTTTCGGTCAGTCCTGACTTTAACTAAAGCAAGATTTTGAAACCAATCGAAACTTTAATAATTGGAGACCGTTTTTACTTTAAGTTTCTTTAGTAATAAGAATTTAAGAGTTGATAAATCCTATCATCAAATCTTATTTACAATGAAATTATTCATAAACGACAAACTGGTTTGAGAACCTCGATTGCACCACTTAACCAGCAATGCAATCACACTTTTTCAATTTTATTTTCACTTAACTAGTGATTTTAAGAGTGTTACTCATTCGATTGCCATGAATTCTTCACGATATTAATAACTTTATAAGGGAGCACTCGACTCCAGTATCATAACAAAATGAAAACGACTCACCAAAATACTGCAAAATACTAGCAAGGGTAGCAATGATGCAGACGAGCCATCATTTTTGCCACCGTTGCATCTTCTTCGGCTTCAGGTATCTTGAGAGTAGTGACCATCTGTTCCGCAACTGTTCTTCATATTAGGAACGCTTGGTTCTCCTTATGAAGACTTCAAGTGATTCTTCTTGTATTTTGTCAGGATCGAATTCGGGCAGATGCACATGTGACTCGACGACGGCCCAGTCGTGACGTAGATGAGGGCGAGAAAGTTTTGATTTTGTTACTGCAATAAGATTCTGCATATCCATGACATCTGTGTGTCCACTTGGTCGGTTACATCCCACTTCTGATAACGGCGGGTAGTCCGAATGGGTTATTACGAAGCCCAAATAGATCGTCCATATCGGAGGACTATCTTTAAAATAACACTGCAGGCGTGGTATACCAACGTGGTTTTGTTCCATTTATCACTTTTCATACGAAAGTATAACGAGATGAGCGTGATGTCATCAGATGTCTTTACTCCTCGGCGATCGGAAACAGAATGTCTGCCAAAATGGCGGCAACTTGATTTTTATTAAGGAACTGTCAAAGTCAGTGTCACCATTCTAATAAAATTAAGGGTATCGATGATCACGCTCTCTTTACAATCGAGTAATTAAGTAATCGAGTAACTAACAATTAAAATAAAAGAAACTAAATCAAACGATCTTCGTAATGATGATGCGACATATATATTCGTGAAACGTTTGATCGTCTATTTCCCTCTAGCTTATTTATCAATCCGTAGAGTATAATAAGATATGAGATATCGATTTAAGTTGATTTTAGCAATATGGTCCAAGTATCAAATCACAGAAAACTTTGTTTTTTTTTGTAAGGGGCAATCTTTGAAAATACTGATTCGATCATGGAAATTCTTTTACCTAGAAAAAGCAACATCAGACACGGGTAATATAGGCTATAATTTCCACCGGTGAAGTCACAGGGAAGCAGCTAGTAAAATTAAATAAAAATAGTAAGAGTGATAGGCACCCCAAAAGACATCCTCTATCAATACATCGCTGACGAAGGCTTTTGAAAGTAAGGTGTCGCCATCTATGACTATCCGCGTTTTTAACTTCCCAACGAATCAATGTAGTAAATTAACTTCTATATATTTCGGGTCTAGGTTTTACATATTGGTGTTGCAAAATTTTCCCTTTACTTTTACAACAAAGTTTGAGATTTGAGCATACATTACTTAGTGTCATGTTGTGATATATTCAATTTGAATTATATTAAAACGTTTTTATAATATCGCTTAGGAATTAAATGAAATTCCTTGATATTGTTTTGATTCTGGGTGATTGTGATATCTTAATTTTCTCAGTAAATATGTTTGCCAATTCATATCTTTTTTTATACACCGTGAAGTCACAAAGAATCTCATTTACCTATATTTCTAATAGTATAAAAGTTTTAACTTTCTTTAAATATTAAAATTACTTATTACATACATAATAATATCTTAATTTCACAATACATGGTTAAAAGAGCTAATCGTTTTAAATCTAATATGGCGAACCGTCCAAGATGGCGGCCTAATTATATTGTTTGTGCACGATCATGATATGAGTATTAAGTGAAAGGGTTTGCTGGGAAAATTGCGATAAAATAACTTATAAAAAAAATAATTTAAGGTTAAAAATAAATAAAAACTTATCTATATCATAAATATCAATATAACATTGTGAATTTAGTAAATTATGTATCCATGTTTAATTAGATTTCTGCCAGTAGACACGTTTTTACATATTCATATTATTCATATTATTCGCATTATTTTACCAAATTAAAATTGTTTTTTTATTAACTACCTTAAATAACTCAATATATTAAAAAAAATCCCAACGAGATATGGTATATTAATTATTTTATAACCGAAATAGTCGTTTTCACTCTGAAACTCTAAATAGTAATGTCGTTATACCTATCTTTTCTGGTGTATCGATGTATTTCAGAAAAACAACAATCAAAATGAAAACTGTATGGAAATCTATTCAACAATTTTTCAATAGGTTTAATTTCAATGGTCAATTGGGCCCGCATACAGAATACTGGCATGTCACAAAGCCCGCGTAGATTCATTTCATAATTTCAGTACAGCCGATTTTTGTACCGCATACAGTAAAACCTACGTTATTATTCCAAGCCGCGGACACACGCAAGCAGTTAGTATATCCATTATAACAACGGCGCTATTGACTGTTGAGTTTCGTTATGGCTCATTTACATTGGGTCAATAATAGCCGCATGAGAAGCGCGGTTGATTTCTGTGATTTATATTGGTCCAATCTTTGTATTGATTCATTAATTTATAAAGTGAGTTCACAACGATCGCACATACTCCGCATGTGGGCTTTGTTAACCAATGTAAATGAACTATTAGTCGACCAACTTATCGACCAAAGCCTTTAGCGTTGAGACAGTCACGCAGCGATGGGACTCTGTTTTATTATTCGTATTTAGATATTAATGAATTTTGATTTTATCTAAGATAATTAAGACTATCCACTATTTGGTATATTAATTTCTCTAAAAATATATAACTTGTACAGGTGAAAATTAATAAATAACTGTAGAAATACAGAAACAGCATGTCAAAAGTAGACACACTCGCTCCGTTCTGACGACCCCTCGGAACACGCCGTCGAGCGACGTAAAAACCATTTCTGTTATCCAACTCAAAAAAACACATTTTATTCTGGCTCAAAAATCAACTTTATGCCCATTGGATAGAGCTCAGCAGCATGAGTCAGAATAAAATGTTATCAGAATTAAACGTTTTCAACCGAACATGAACTCTATTGCGTATGGTAAAGAAACATTATTGATCGCACCGAGAAACTGTCGGTTCAGCCGACACGAAGGTTCATGGTAGCGTGGCACTTCGAATGGAGAGCGAGTGGGACAGGCGACCCAATTGATAGCTGTTTCGAACGCACGATATCAAGCCTTATAACAAAAGCAACAAGGGTTCATGAACGTTTGTAATCGTACCTTGGAAAGGCTTTGTTAGTACAAAATTATATTTCATTTATAACTTAAAATATTAATAAAATATATAACAAGTTGACCGTAATTTTGCTTATAAAGAGTTTGCAAATGTTTCTTTTAACCAAAAATATAGAAGATACCTTATTCTGTTTGAAATTTTTTAGGTGGCAATGGATGACACATGAATTGGTATATGTCTGATATTTATTAAAACTATCTTAACTAAATTATCGGTGACATAGTCATTTTAAAATCATCTGTAACTCTTCATTATACTACAGGATAATGACATGGACATTCATAAATATTTTACACAACTAGAATTTAATAGGCAGCCTTGTCGCCAGCCAGCGATTTCTTCCAGCGATAAGTTTTAGCGATGCTAAGAAAACATCATGAAATAGTCATATGTGTTTTCTCTCTGGAAGAAATTTAGTGCCACATACAAAATTATAATAAAAAATGCTTTTTAAATACAAAACGAAAGTTAAATTTTCAATCAATATAAGGAGAATATTCGATTTTATAATTTTCAAAAAAAAATGTCTGTCTGGTATTTGAAAGCACGCGCTCTCTTTTTTTAATTATGTAAATACCTATGATGAGCTTTTTCTTACTTGTATTTCACTAGTAATAAGAGTAGACTTGGACTGAAGAGCGCGCATAAACATGAAGAGAAAACGAGACAAAGTGAATCACATATTTAACAATACAAATACTATACTAGCTAGTTTCTCGTGACTTTGCCCGTTTAAATTATAGCCTTTGTCAACCCCATAAATTTTTAAAATCAGTCCAATAGTTTCAGAGCCTATTACGATGCAAACATACAAACTATCAAATCTTTCCTCTTTATAGTGTTAGTTAGTATAGCTTGTATAAGAGAAATACACAAATGCCATTAATATTGTCATTAGTTTAAAAGAGACATTACCGATACAAATATCACATTCATTAGAGCTTAAATGCGTCATTAAACATTAATAGACGTTTGTGCAACTGAACGAAAATCAAATACTTACTTGGAATTATTTTTGGCGACAATGTTCTATGAAATGCACTTCTGCAAATACATATTTATAATGTGGTTTCATATTTATAATTATAGTTTTTTAGTGTATTTATTGATTACTTTATAATTTGGTTTTGGCACCCACTTAATAATTAAAAGATTTTATTATTTCATCTTTTACCTTACCTTTAAAATACTAAGTGATAGTTGATTTAATTGTGCTGCAATACAGGTCAAATCTGAATAACAACTGCGTAGAAGTTAAGGAAAAAATTGACAATCTTATCTTTTTCTTTAAACATAGCAATTTTACGCCGATATTCAATCGTATAGCTACGTGAAATTATTCCTAAAGATTTCAAAGTTTCGCTACATTTAAAAACGTAACAAACTAAATATATCCCTTTTACAATAATTTTGAAGTTCTTTTTTAACGTCCTTAAGTACCTTGAAGTTCTTATTTACACTAAACCTGTGGAAATTAATAAAAAAAATGTCACAAAGATAGATCTTTTAATGGGATACCCAAGTTACATCTAATAAATAAGAATCTAGCTTTAGATTTTTTAGAACACGAAAAACAATCGCAGTAAATAATTATAGTGGTGGTATAATTATACTCCACAATTCAGTATTTTTTTTCACTTTTTGAATTGTATGTAAAATTTTCGATTCAAAAACGCTCCAACTTTTGTACGAATTATAAAATAGGCTGTACTATAAAATGTACTGTAAATAGGCTAATGAAAATTTAAAAATTAAGAAATGTAGAAGCTACCTAATTTTTAAATTATACCTAGTATCCAAATTACTGCTCTACATAATTACTTACTAGATAGGGGCTAAACGAAGTACTTTTAGTGTTTACCTACTTAACATATTAAAAAAGTCATTCAGTTATATAAGATACGGTTTAGTCGTTATTAAAAACTTCGAATATTAAAAAGAGGTAAATCCATACAAAAAGATGGATAATTCGCAAACGAAAATTGCTTAAGGCTAAAAAGTTCAATCAGCGTTCTAATACTGTCAAGAATACGTTTAAAAAAAAGCGCATTCATCGTTATGAATATGAAATGATATCAACGTGCCGAGGCAGCAAGCGAGCAAGCGAGCCATCCAAAATAGCATGCTCGGTCGTTTTAGAGACGGCGAAGGTAGATGACGCTGTAACCCTTTCTTGTGATTTGCGAGTAGCGCCATTCGGAACGCACATCGAATAAAACTCGTCTAAACGAATAGTCACTCGCATTTGACCATAGATAATGATGAGGTACATGTTGATTGGCCTACCTAAAAAGTTTTATTGATCAATAAAGATGTCTCTACATAACGTATACTGAAAATTATAATATTATATTATATTATTTTTTGTATTATTGATCGTCTTTTTGTTATAATTAATGCATTGTACATTTGTAATACATACATTTTAATAATAATAAGTACCTGAATATTACCATTAATGAATTGAGTTTTAGACAAATGAACGTAACTCGAACTGAAGGTATAGAGTTGTACACAATTAACATTTTTTTTTAATAGTATTGTGTTTATTGAAAAACGTACAGTTAATTAAAATATTAAACCTCTTTACTAAGTTTTCGCTTCGATTCGCGTAATATAAAATGTTATAATGCCAGAGAATTCTACTCCAATGCTTTTATCTCTCTCTGGCTCTGCTCTTTGACATCGTCTGACGTTCACATCGTCGCTTATTATCTGCGACCTTATTCTGCCGTAGCTAAAGCATTTATTCTCTTGGCAGTTTTAAGGCCGCTTGAATTTTGGACTCATTAGGCGGCATTCGGGAATTTTGGATTTAGTAAACAGATAGAAATAAATGAAATAACAAATTAGACCGGTTTTATGTTGCAGTAAATACCTCGAGTAGTCTGATTCGTACAAATGTCTCTTCTACGGTAATAATTACCAAATAATGAATTAATTCAAGTATCTCAACAATATTAAACATTGCTTATAATATGGCTATCAAATGTTTTCATAGTTTCAAATGAAAATAATCTAATGTATGAGTTGCTTTGTTTTAAAAAATGTAAAAGGAAAATTCGACAATAAATTCAAGAAGAATCATGTTGTCTATGTGAAGTCATAAACGCGATGCCGCAAAATACGGAAACGGGCTAGCGTTTGGAAATCGTGGAAGGCTACCCAAGGCTAGCATAATTCGGCAGTATGCGAAATGCGGGCGAGGCGATGTCGCGCGAGGCCCGGCCGCCACAGTCGCTCTGACGCAACGCGCGACCTCTTTGTCCGGCCCCACGGACTCCGGCGGAATGTCCGCGAGCCAACCTCGCGCCGCACACTCCGCGCTCGAGTAATTACGAATGTCAAATGTTATCGCACGCAACCGTCCGCCGCCGCCGTCCGCACTCCGCTGCGCCGCTCTTCATAATAATAAAACCTGATATTTAAAACGGAACGTCCTTCTAACGCCGTGTAGTTGCGCCGACGCCAATCTACGATAATAATAAGCCGGGTACCTAGTCAGTCTTGCGCTACAGCGCTTAAAAATCTTGTATAGATGAGCATGAAACCCCGGGCAGCGCTGTAGCGCTGTCGGCGTCGGTGTCGTAGCGCTCACATAAGTACGGCCAGTTCTATGCGCGCCTGTATAGCTATTAAATGTATATAGAATATATAGTAGTAATCGCTCGACGCAGCGGTATTATGTCGGAAATATACCGGCCGCGCCGCGCCTCAAGCCGATTCACCGTTTTGCTATTTAGTTTGTATGGGAAGTTTAATTTTGATTTTTTAAAGGTGTAGAATGCTTTATGGATTTGGTTCTTTTGGCAAAATATAAAGTGTAGGGTTAGCATTCCCTGAAGTTATATGGGACTGGTCCCAAACGTGTACTTTAAAAAAAAATTTGTCGAGTGATATTTCTCAAATATTGTTTTAGTATCTTTTATAGCCTCTTTTTACATATATGAAATATATTATTACTAGTTTTAGTGATAAAAATTATTGATCAATATAAAATTTACTAAAACAAATACATAATATTTTTAAAATGAAGTTAATCCGGCTAATTAATAATATATTAAAATTCATACATAGCACAAAGATATGAAAGAATTTGTCTCAAACTTGTTTATAAAATTTATACATTTTGTGTAACAAATTTTCCAATAAAAGTGCACGTATTTGTATATTTGACTTTAAAAAGAGCTCAAAAAATTCAAAATCATTATTACTCAATAAATCACAAAACTTGTATGGTAAATTTTTCATTATAGTGGCAAAATCAACGATATGTGTGACATTAAATGGCCAAGTAAGTCACATTTAGAGTATTGGAAGATTAAAATTTAGACTCAAAAATATTTCTGACATTTATAAAATTTTTATAAAAATGGATGGAAGGTTGCTTTCAGAATGTCTCTAATAACGCATATAAAATTTCTGAAAAGACATAGTTACTTAACACTCTCCTTCATATAAGAGTCATATTTCATATTATGACGTGTTATTTCGATTTTATAGTGTATTTAGAAAGGAATAAAGTCAGTCAGAAAGTAATAAAGTCTACCACTCATACTGTACTTTAATGATACCAATCAATAAAGTCTTCCATTGTTGGAAATATGAGTAAATTGGAGATATTGTGTAAGCTCATCTCCAGAAAGGTTCTCTTAGCAGTATCATTCATTGGCTCGAATGCTGGAGTGCAAACCTTCCCTTTTGATTCCTATCACGGATGAGGTCGAGTATCGTAGGGAGTACGATTTCTTCGAAAACAACCTAAATCTAATGTTAACTTTTTTAAGATTCGTTGATTGTATACTTTCTTATATATTTGCCTAAAAAGTTGCATTAAGTATGTCACTTAAAAATATTTAAATATTTACTAGTACTGTTAAATTATGCATTATTCTATGTTTTTTGAAATATATGTAAATTTGAAAAACACCTTTAAAGAAAAAAGTATAAAGCTCATTTAATTATCGAATGAAAATATTCAAACAAAGAAAAGTGGAACCGAGCAATCGGCCTGAGGCGTGCGCCGTCCCTCTGTCAGCTATAGCGTGGCCTTATAGATGGTTGTTTGCGCTCACAGAGTGCGGTGAACAGCGCTCACCGGCGACACGTTTGTGTGCGTGTTCACGGACGTGCGCACACAGAGACGGGTGCGCGCGAACGCGGCACACAGGCGCGCAGCGTGTACGGGTGCGTTCCGAAACCGCTCTCTATTCTATCTATGCGAAGGCGTCGTATCGCCACGTATAGCGGCCACGCTCGGGGCGAGGAATTTAGAGGCGGGGGTCGTATCGTTAATTGTTATGAAGTTGATTTCGGTCCTGAAATTCCGAAATAGGTATTTTGAAATAACGCCTCCTTTCCGTCAACTGCCGCCAGCTGATTTTCGCGGACGCAACCGGGAATCGGGAGACGCGCGCGCTCTCCGATAGAGTAGGTCATGCTATTGTAAACATATGTTTTCATTTACGATTCGACGTCGCGTTCGCTTGTTATCACGCGCGTGATAACGACGTAAATAGGACTCAGAGAGCAGCGGGCGTTGGGTTCAGAATTGCGTATCTAATATGCTTAGTAACGTTTCTGCCAATCGTAAAATAAGTCCATGGTTAGCGAATAGTGACCGTACTCGACTCTTCAGGTCATGGTTATGGCAGCGCTTATCCTAATGAATGGGAGCCTCCAAAAATGTCTTAAGAAGAAATCCTAAAATGATTTAAATAAATGTTTAGCACATATAACATGAGTTTTAGAGCATGAGCATGTAGAGCTTATCGAAAAAATCGAACTAATTTTTCAGATATTGAAATACGTATATACATATTTTTCCGATAACATCATATATATTTGATGACTTTTGTGCAAATCTAAGGTTACTTAGGTGCTTTAACTTTGACTTTGTCGACGCCCGCCAACGCTTGACTTTTTTAAGTAGTTAAGTAAATTGTAACCTCAGAGATTATACGTCATGTTTTATTTTACGTATCTTTTGAATAATTCAGCAATATATTAAAAAAAAAACATGAAAAAGAAAAATAACCCTTAACCATAACAATGCGATTGCCGACTACACATCCTCACGGCCGCATACATTGCGTTGTGTCTACCAAATTCAATGCCACGTTACTTATTGTATATGCGCAATGTAACCTCAATTACTTGCACGCCATCTGGTGACTGAGGCTCCCCCAATAAACTAACTTGAGACCCTAACTTGGTTGCCTTTGCTGTCTTTACTTGCGTTCCGTTTATGTTCTGAGAGTAGCTCGGTTACGCAGTAGTAAGAGTGTTCAATAGACCACTGTACAGGCATATTTTGAAATCTGTTATTATATAAGTACCTATGAACATTGGTCAGTTTTTCTATGTGTTTCTAGGAAAAAGCAGAATCTTCAACAGTGGATGATGATTCTATAGCAAAATATTTTAGAATTGATTTTCTTCATTTTTTCTGTAAATAGTAACTAAAGGATGTTAATTAATAAGGAAAAAAAGGAAATTATTTAATACAGACTCTTGTCTTTCCACGAAAGACGTCTACTTTTTGTTGTCTTTTTTATAGCCAGCAAATCGTCACTATTTGGGACACCAAGTGTCACGAAAATCGGTTGGTTGATATCTTTGATATCAACCAACTTGGTTGGTTGATATCAAAGATATTGTTGGTTGATAATTGTTTTGCTAAATATTCTGCTTAAATCTATACTAAATATGAAAATCTAATTACGTTCATTCCCTGCCTGGTTAAAAAATATTATATTAGACAACATCCATACATAACTCCGATTCCAAGATAAGTACCTAAATGTAGGATACGATAGGTATTATGGAGTATCAGACAAGGAAGGTACCACAGCACCCAGACTCGACACAATATAGAATAGTTTTCTCTAAATTCGCCCGACCGGGAATCGAAAAGGGACCTCAAAGATGTTAATAATTTAAAACTGGCGTGCGCACCACTCAGCTACGGAGGTCGAAAAATTACAAAATGTATATTATTAATGGTATAATCTGAGCTTTAAAATTAAAAGTATCAATATACACATGTAAATTAAAACTATATATATTTTTATTTAGTTTGGATGTACAGACTCTCTGATTTTTAATCATCTCTTTTAAATTTCCACCTCCGCAGACGAGTAGCTTGTGTCCGAGGTCCCTGATTTGATTTCCAGTCAGATTATTGTAGAAAATTCTAATGCAAACAGTTCTATGGTCAACTAAATCATGGATACCAAATCAAGCCACTTATATAAACAATTCAAGACGAACCTCTTAGTCGAGTGACTCGCATGACACCACCACTGCAGATTACATTAGGAGACGAGTTCGATTCTCAGCAGCACATCGAATTACCACAATATATAAAATCAACCGTGTTTGATATTAAACTCTATCTTTAATGCATTAAGGTTTAAAATGAAGCCCTGAAATAAGTTAGCTTTATATAACCTGTCGTGCCTTTACTATACCTGCCTGAAATGATTCTATTGGTTTAGAACCCTGACTTGTTCTCGAATACCGATCTCCTAAGGTAGTCATTTTTTTATATATTTTCTGTAAGATCGTTGTAGAAAGTAGTCTTCTGATATTTTCTAAAGTCTGGGTGTTGAGATTATTTTGATTTTTCCCCAAAAAATACGCTTAGAAAAGTATGAATTTTGGTTTAAGTAGTTTAACGTTATCTATACTAATATTATAAAGCTGAAGAGTTTGTTTGAACGCGCTAATCTCAGGAACTACTGGTTCGAATTGAAAAATTATTTTTGTGTTGAATAGACCATTTATCGAGGAAGGCTTTATGCTATGTAACATCACGCTGCAACTATTAGGAGTGATATGGAACAAGAGTGCGGAATGGTAGTTAATATTTATTTATAACATTCAACATAATTTTTATATGATAACTAGCCTTCCGCCAGCGGCTTCACCCGCAACATTTAGTTTTAAGTCCAGAAATGAAAAATTGCATAAAATTTTTCATCCCCAAATTTATCCCCTTAGGGGTCGAATGCAAAATTCGAAACTCCTAGCACTTGTAGTAACGAAGTTTCGTGCATACTTTCATCCACTAATTCGCCCCTTGGGGGTTGAATTTTATAACCTCATCTTACTGAGCACCTACGTCTTAAAAAGAACCCGTATGCAAATTTTGAAACTCCTATCACTTGTAGTAACGAAGTTTCATACAAACCTTCATCCCCTAATTTACCCCCTAGGGGTTGAATTTCATAAAATCCCGTTTTATTAAGCAGCTCCGTCCTAAAAAGAACCCGTATGCAAAATCTGAAACTCCTAGCACTTGTAATTTCTGAGATTTCGTGATGAGTAAGTGAGTAAGAGACCTTTCGCTTTTATATAAGATGTCAAAGGGCTCGACTGTGCAGCAAAGTTAGGAACTTTCGCAAGCGCCGATGATATGATGGGTGACCGGAGAAGCTCAAGGTAATAACCTTGAGCTTCTCCTTGTATCGCAAGTAACGTCAATTCGTCGGTACCTTTTTTTTAGAGTAGTTTGTATGTATGTGTGTGTATCGTGCATGTAAGTGTGTGAAAGCCAGGACCCCGACAGCGCCGCAACCGCGGAGCGAAGGGAACTCCCCTTCCCGCTATTTAGCAGGGCACCTCCCAAGTTCCTCTCACCTCGAAGCCGCCTCTCCCTGTCCTCTCGCACTCCTCCACCTTTGCCTGGCGAGAAGAGAAGGACAGACGGCAACTTGACCGGTCCAATCTGTGCACTTTACTGTGCTCTCCCAGGACCTGCGGCTGCCCAACATAGACCGAGCTACGTCGGGGAGAGACAGGTCCTGGCCTACCACCAGGGTCAAAGCGTAGCACTGCGCAGACCAGGCACTACACACCTCAAGAGTGTGCTGTCCATTGTCTGAAGCAGCGCCACAATGGTGACACTGCGGCGTGTCCTTTCTTCCGATTTGGTACATGTACTTCCCGAAGTAGCCATGCCCGGAAAGCACCTGCACCAAACGAAAGGTGAGCGCTCCGTGCCGCCTCTCCTTCCAGTCCCATAGAATTCGTCGGTACCTGCTGCATCTGCAGAGTTTAGACATGGGCTCAATGGTTTTCATTGGTTATTTATTTTTGGACGAATTTCCACAAATGGCCGACCAATAGTCTAATAGTGTCTCAATAACTATGTAAATTAATAGGTATGTTTATTATTTTCTCTTCTAGTACAAATAACTGTGTCAAAATAATTCAAATTTAATATTTTAAATTATAATATTGATCAATTTTGCCTTCAAAATTTATATTAGAAAATAGTCTTAATGAAAAATGCTTGAAAAAGTTATTGTAAAGCAACTTTCGCAAGGGTCGGGTACGAGATGGGTGATCAAAAAAATATCTCGAGCTACTCCGTACTACGGAAAGCTCGTTAAGCCCTTAGCCCCGGCAGCATTTGCATTCGTTAATACCCTTGAGCCAGCGTGGTGGGTTATGGCACATTCTACTCAACCATCCATAAGAAAAGCCTGAGCCCCTGCAAAGTAAAAGGTTTAATGATGATATGACTGTACTGCGATCTATGGCATAATTTACACCAGGGCATGATCCAAGGTGTATATCAAATTTCACATCAATCGTAGACCGGGAAGTGGGTGAAATTTAGCTTACAATATTTAACCCACACTATCTAATTAACTAATACGGTAAGTTGAAAAAAAGTTTGTACATATTGGCCAAGTACGGGTTACACTATTACAGTATTTAGAAATCAAGAACAGCCGGACCGATTTTGATGAATGTTTAACTAAATATTCTGTGATTATTTGAAGCATCCACCTGTTGCCGTGATCAATATCAAGCAAAATCGAGCAAAAAATCACGTTTGTTCTTTGGGAGCCCTTTAAATATTTAGCGGCAATAAAAATACATCATCTGTAAAAATTTCAATGTAACTATCACGGTGACAGACAGATGGATGGACAGACAGGGAAGTCTTATCCCGGTCCCGCTTAACCAATTGGGTACGGAACCCTAAAAGTTTACCATTGACCATGCTATGACTATTTTAACGTTAGCATAATTAAAGAACCGAGCTATAAATATGATATCATCTGACATTTGCTTATTCAGATTCGTTCTTTTTCATTATCAACCTAAATATTTTCACTACTTGGACGCATGACTTCCCCATGCACAAATAGGGAAATCAGAATCTCACCACGCAGATTCACGTTGACACCAGATGCCACTAGAAAGGAATTGGAGGTCATAAATAAATATTAGAGAACACAGATATATTGCTTAGATTCCAAAATGAGAAGCAAAGGCTCCCGTATCATGAAGTACCTTCATTAGAAGGTACCTAAATACCCCAATCAATGGATCGATAAAACGTCCGGTACCAGTATTTGAAAAAGTTGCTAACACTCCTCAATTTAGACTGTAGGCTCCTTTGAGTTCTTAATATATAAAACCAGTGTTTAATTCAATAGACTGCCTTCACCTTTATGTAACAGGTAGTTTTTTCTAACTTTTGTTATTGTTTTCTTTGTGTTTATCTTTCTTCCTCGCCCTTCTCAGGATTGTTCTTTTTGTTCTCCTATTCTTTTAAATTATTCTTTTTTGTAACACATTTCAGTTTAACTCCTTATCTATCGCCAGAACACTCTTTATGTCCAACCAACGGTTAATAGTTCTTTTTAAAGAATTTCAATCATTTGCTAGAACAAAATAGTTTCTCGTCCCCTACTGGGCTAAACCAGGGTTTCGATCATCTAACTGAAATTATTTCCGTATACTTCCTTTTAACTTTAATTTTCAGCTGAATAGTTTCTAATGTATTATTTATTTATTCACTTATAATAATTGACTTCATTCTCTAAGTATTATCTTAAGATCAAAATGTCGGAAAAACAAATCGTGCATGAAAATGAAGTAGTAATTATTTATGTGCCTAAGGCATGTTTTAATCTTTAAATATGTACTTTTATATTTTAGCTTTTGTAGACAAAAGTACCGCATATTAACTCCAAAAACACAACTACAGTTACCTAAAACATGGCACTTTTTTGGGACTCGGAATTTCGTTTGGCGTACCCACTCCGCCCTTGCGCGGAGTCTGTGGGTTATGTGGGGACTCATCCCTGCGGATCCACCTAAGAATAGGACTAGTCTAATACTATGGGTATACCCACTAAAACCCAGCGATGTCCCTCCCTCTCCATGGAGGCGATGGCAGCCCGAAGACCACTTCCGCGCCGGGTATCCAAAACTTGCTTTGCTATTATGTAAAAATACAGCATTATCACAGCATAGAGGTACAATTAATTTGAAATAAGTTTTATTACCAGAACCTCTGATGCTTGAAGACTTCTGTGCTTCCGAAGCTGTCGTGCACCAGCACAGGGCCTACGTGTAGAGTTAAGACATGTTATGACTGTTTTACGGTGTAATCCAATTCGTACTGGACCTGCGTATGATTAATGATCTCGCAATGTGATTTCCATTGGAAAACTCTATGCTTCAACTGCGGGAATATTAAGAGGGTGCTAAAGCCAAAAAGTGTCCAATTGTTCATGTCTCTCTCTTTTAGCCCGGCAATGAGGTGTATAAGTAGAGAGGATGTCTAATTGGGCGGCAAAAACAGTTTTTATGATGTTAAAATAATTCCAGGACTTTCGGAGCCCATTCAATGCACACAAATAAACAATCACATCTCTCACATATTTGTAGACTGCCCATGAAAGTTTTATTCCAGCTTAATAGTATTAAAAAAAAAATTATGACGTTAATGAAATTAATGAAAAAAAAAATTGTATGGAATATTTTGGACATTAAATAATCTATCACGAACATTTAAAAAGAAATTACGAATGTCTAAATCGATCCACCTATTCAAGTGAATTGCTTACCACTGAACAGCATTTTTTGTTAAATAAATTAATATATAATGATTTGGTTGGAGATTCGAAACTTGTTTCGATTACTAATTACCATTATCACTCCGGCCAGAGACAATAATATAGCAAAACTAGTTTCATACCGCTGACAGAACCCGAAAAAACAACATTGACAGTGTTATTACAAAAGAGATGTTAGACAGGGTTTTACCATGTGTTTAAGTAAACAATGTCTAAGAATATAAACCCTGTTTAAAATGATGTTTAACTTTGTCTATTACAAATCCATTTTTAGTCGTAGTCTAACTAACGCTGATTTAAACATGCAACCCGTAAAGCATTCGTTCAGTTGGCTTTCATTCGTTCATACACGTTCCATTATATGCACATCTTATACAGATTTATGATAAATTCTAATCGTAAAAAGATATGTTCAATAACGTATTAGCCAATAATTTTCAAAAGTAAAAAAGAAAGTACAAAATTAACGTTTTTAAACTGGCACTTCTATTCATAATTCATATTAGAGTAAGGTTAAGTAAAACTATAGCGAAATAATATGAAGAAACGGAACAACGACTACCTGATGCCGAACCCAACGCCGCACATGTTCACAAGCTGTGTACTGACACAGAAGCTATGCACACATGCACATGCTACGTGTATTTATTTGCAGATCTATACTTTCATCTCGAGGATTATGTGGAATATCGTCTTAAATAATTTCATATATTTTGTCAGCAAACAATCCACTAAATATGTACTTTCTTTTATATCAAAGTTCATTGTATTGCTCAAATGGATTAATTCGCGTTCGCTTTACTTACGCGTCCAAAAAGCTTTCCATGTAATCTAAATCGACCATATCGATATAATCTTTATCTTATAAATATGGATGAATTTTCAACAAAGCGCAACCTATTTTGAGGTTAGACACGCGTTAAACAACTCTCAACGAGTGTTTATATTTTAAACAATGTTTAAGGGATGTTTAGCCTTAAACAGTGCCTAAATATGATTTTGTAATAGAATTTTTTTTAAACACGTGTTCAACGCGTGTTTATCTTTTTTGTAATAACACTGTGAATGTTTCATGAAAAAGTAAATGAATATGAATATTATTAATATAACATCACACCTGAGTCTTAAATTAGGTACAGTTAAAGGCTTAAATTGATTGCTGTAAAATTATTTTTTCTATAACCTGCAAGGAAGACCGCAATTTCACCAAAAATGAAATTTCGTATGTTTTCGAATAGCTAATATGACTCCAAAAAACCTATTTTTCGATATTTTTATTGCAACGGAAGTAGAACACTGATATATGATTCTAATTAATTTTCCGGATTTTCGTTCATGCTACCTCAGGATACTAGTTCCATGCTTGTCACACTTGTCCTGCTCGCAATATTTTTTCGAATATTATTCTACTTATGCAATAATGAATACATCATTGTTCAAATTAGACAATTAGATCAAAGAATTTACTCGTTTAAAAAGTATTAATTAATTTTAAAATTATGCAGAATTTTTGGACTGAGGAGGTTAACAAACAAATGTCACGCGGAGGGTATATATTGAAGCGTTCCAAGAGAAATGACGTCATCGCCTTTCGTAACAAAGCATCACGTTGAGTTCTAGCTAGTAAAATTATACTTAAACAATAACTACGAAATTATTAATAACTTTAAGTAATTGTTAATAACTAATTTATGTCTCAGATCCATAAATATAGCGCTTTTGATCTGATGTTGCAGCCATGGATCTAACGAATTAATTGACAATATTTTTTCCTGGTTGATTTTAGAGAAATGTCTCAGCAAACATCGATTATTTTTTGGTCGCTAATTATGTACTTTATTTATAGATACGTTAGGTTATCATAACGTCAAATTTCTCCAGTTCATTTCAAACTCTACTAATAAAATCAATTGGAAATTTGACAGATTTGTATAGTCTTTTTTATTATTGACTGTACCACGGATATGACGTCAAGATCACATATTCGAAAGTATTACAAATAAATGCGACGTCAGTAGCAGCAGAGCATTAAAAACAGAAAAAAAACGTCATATTCTATATTGTGATCCTTGAAAGCATGAAATACTATATATAATATATTTCAAAAGATGAATTTTAATTGTTCGTTGACTCCTTATACGCAAATAGTCAATCAGATTATGATGACATAAATTCGGAGATAATTCAAATCTAATTTGAAAATATGAGAAAAAAATTATCCCGCCTAAAGTTTGTCTGTGTCTACTCCAAAATTTACACGGATAAATTTTATGCCAGATAATTTTGCATTTAGTAATGAATAAATATTAACATTTATCTGATAGCAAAATTCTTAAAAATCGATCATCTTAGTGTTAAAGACAAAACCAAAGCCAGTATTCATGGTTTACCAAAACTTAAATTTTAGGAATCAGGTTCATGCATTTTTCATACTTACAAATGTGGTAGTTGTCTTCTTAATTTCATAAACCAAAGTTTAAAATTCACAACAAAAGCAGACGGGCATGAGTTATTTACAAAATGAAGTTGAGGAACTATAGTTTTAATATCCGATAGAAGTCAACTCTACCAAACAAGTCCCATGAACTCGACGCATGACGTCAGTTTGGTTGTACGCCAACATTTGATTGTAAACACGCCGCGCTCCGATGGCCAAGATACTGTGTGACCTGACGACCGAATATTTTACGGAAATAAGAAAAAAAATTGCATTGTACAAATAATCAATGGTTTAATTTACATTTCGGAGGATTTATTCATTTCACTATTTAAATTTAGGTACTCTGCTATAATAAAATGATACTATATTACCATTATAAAAAAACGTCTTTTTTTTCTCTTTTAAAAAGAAAAGAAAAGAGAAAAAAAAGACGAGATAAAACGTTAAAGATTATTTAGGAATATTTGTATGAAACGAGCGTCATAAATATTTTTAATGAGGAAGTATTAAAAAAAAACGAAAGCACTAAAAAATCACATCCACTAGATGGCGACTCTAGAAAAAGTTAATTTATGCAGGAAACGAATGGACCAAGGACAATCATTTTCGTTCCTTTAACTAAAATATTAAAAAAGTGAAATTTTAAAATTTCATAACTTAGATATCAATATAAATACGAAAAAGTAAAAATAGAACATGAGTTGCTTATTGAGTTTTGAAAACTAATTTACTTTTAAACTTGTAAGAAAACCGGAATGATTGTCATGGAGAAATCAAGCGATCAGCCGTGTAGTTGAACGCAACGTTATACAATACGGCTTAACAAAGGTCAGCCAACTAATTAACTGTCAATTAATCGGAAATACCGAAATTTAATGGCAGAATTAGATGTAAAATAAAATAAATATTATAATAGGAAATTGGGAACTTTTATTTAAAACTCAAAAAGTCCTTGTTACGAACTGATTTCAATACTGATACAGGATAATCAGATAATAACAAACTGCTTATTCACGCCTGGGTCTGGTTATTCTAATACAGGAAGCTTACGTACATACTCATTACGCAAATAGGTCAAGCTTAAATTTTCATAATAAATTGTTAATACTAATACAATTATACGAAGAAAAGATTCAGGCGATTCAGACGGCCACAATGCCATCTATCTGAATGATAGTAAGAAATTAAATGAATAATGATTCAACTAGAAAACTAGGCGTGCAATATAAATGGCGCCATTCAATCAAATGGCTAACCGCACAATTGAAGGGCTATTATAACCAGTTGGCTGCGACATGTACACATTAGCTCCATTCATAATGCGAATAATAAAACATCAATTAAAATTGTCATTAGCGTAAAAATACATGACCGATACAAATTTTTAAATTTAGAACATCATTAGAGCTAAAGTCGGAACCATAATGGAAGTTTCTGCCACTAGGTATTAGCTCATTTCTAAAATGCATATATACGTAGAAACTAGAGTAACGATCATAAAATAATTTTATGTTGAGCCAACTATCAGTTATCCAGGATCTCAATTTGAAATCTAATCATCTAATTTGGTTTACCAAACCTTCTAAGACATGATAAACTATTTTAAACTATTATTAAGTGACATTTTAAAACTTATTAAACATTCACTTGTTTTGGTATACTACTAAAATACAGCGCTGACGCAGAATTTGAGGTACAATCGAAATAAACCTATATTATCTTTTGAAATCAGATTAAATTCGATTGAATCTCTATACTGCAACAGTAATGTATTCGATGCTGTATATTCAAAGGGATATCACTAATAAACATTTTTTTTTAATTAATCCAAATAACTAAAACTTTTAACCACTTATTTTTTACATACAGAATCAGGGTAACAGGATTACTATAGTTTTTTTTTTGTTATTTCATAATTAAAAGAAAACGTTAACGCGCTTGATCTGCGATACTAAAGTTGAGCTACTTTCATAATGGTCGGTCATAGGATGGGTGACCAAAAATTTATTATCTCCAGCTCATCTGTGCTTCGGAAGGCACATTAAGCTCTTGGTCCCGGCTGCATGTGGCTGCATCTGCAGACTAATCTGCTGTGAGCCCGGATGAAGGGTCATGACACATTATCCCTATTCTATTCCTTTCTATCCATAGGGAAATCCCCTGCCTCATCAACGGAGCAATTAATAGGCTGATAAAGATGATGATTAGGCAACAAAAGGTCACACGTTTGAGTCTCAACTTTACGTATTAGACAGTTTTATGTTTAAAGACAAATGAGTAAACGAGATGAAACCAACACGTCCCTAATGAGATAGATAAGGATAGAGAGTGACCTATAATGCGTCAACATTTTTTTTTTTAATTAATAATTTCTAAGCCATTACGATTATTGTACTAGAGAATATTACACAAAGAAACTATTTTAGAGTAATAAGTTGTATGTACAATGTTTAGTTAATGGATACCAGGATGCGTCAATTGATTGGAAGACTTTCTTAACAGTTAATTTCAAAACTGAATTCAGGGCTTATTATTGTGGTTACAATATTGTGCTACTGTATAGAATGTAGTAGATTCGATTCCAATTCGAAGTAGGCCTTTTGTTTCAGGTTCTGACATAAGGTTTATCCCTACTCAATCAATCCGGTACAAGACCATTATGTAGTTATTATAAAAGTTATACCATACATCCAACTTGAAACCATTTCTCGCGTAGATTTCATAACAAAACCTATAAATAGGTAGATAAATGCAAACTTTAAGTCAAACGCTTTCTTATCCTACAGATTGCGCAAAGCTCCATGTCCAACACAAGCTTAATAAATCTTCGATTTTATATCCAGAAGTAATTTATAAGAAAATTTTCATTACAGGTGCATTAAAAAGTTAATCTATCACTATTTGCATAAAGGGCGCAATAACCTTATGAAACTTTTACGACTTTTACGAAATGACAAGTAAGCACCTGGTACAACATATTATTTTTCACTTGAAAAAAATGTTTTCAACTTTTGACTATTTAAATTTTATTTGTGTCAGAAGAACAAAATTTACTAAAGATTCATTTAAGATAATTTCCTTTTCAAATTAGGTTTTAATAGCATATTTCTTTATTTCACATTTTACCTCTTATATGTTTTATCTCGCTCTAACTCAAACCGGTCGAGCTACCGATCACACAATTCGTTGCATTGTAACAACCGTTCTTTTTGTACATACATACGTTGACTTTTCGTAAGCTATCAAACATTCTTTAATAGAATATAGATACTTTTTATTCGTAGCTTCCTTTTAACTATATTTACCATTTTTTTTAATCCTCATTATTGTAACAGATCTCGAAAGCAAGTTTTTGAACATTTGCGCATGCGTATATAACCTTTTTTCTTCCACAAATGCAATAATGGATGCAGTTACATAATTTTTCAATATTCCACACTTTTATGTATATATTTTTTTAAATTACAATGTTATTATTGTTTTTATATTGAGTACATTCATCTATCAGTAATAATTATTTATGCAAACAACAATCATTATTTTGTCAGTATGAAAAAGTATTGGTGTGTAGAAACTCCGAAATTACTAGATAAATTTTAAAAATTCTACCGCCTACGGAAAGCTACTTTATACGCGGGTGAAGTCATTAAAAATATATAAAATTATAACTAACTATGCATACCATGCAACGCTATATAAACTATGAAGAATTTGATAGTTTTTGTAATACCTATCTTATGACTGAATATCAGAGTCACCAGCACAGCTACAATGAAGCCTCATCAAAATCATCAGAGGCGGCTTTACCTATAGTGCAGGGTGAGCAATGCACACGGGCGCCGCGTCGCTACCTGTGACAACTAAAAGCATCGTCTTTGACCATCATGGCACAACAATGATATGACAGAAGCGGCCAGCCAGCGCGGTGGCGACAGATATCAAACGCGAGCGCCCTATGGGCGGCTTCTTTTTCGAACATTTTGTTTCAACCAGGCCCGTCTTTACCCTTGGTGCGGGGGTTGCAACACACCCACCGATTTTCTTGTACGGGCGCCTGTTGTGCTTAAGACGGGCCTGAAAATCATCAGCCTGAATAGTGACCCCAAAACTGGAGCACGGACATTCATTGTTAATGGAATAAGGATGATGACTCATTCTTGACGTCGGGTAATTTTCGGGACTTCGGGTTATTAAAAATATTAAAATTATATTTTTGTTTTTTTTTTGCGTAATCAATAAATAACAGCGATACATTGAGCTAAAATGTCGCATAACGTCACACCTTTGTGCATTTCATACATTGTTGTGACGTAGCGAACTCCTCAACTTTAGTGCCTATTAACTAAGCCATTCCTTATAAAATTGCAAAGAATTACGTATCTAATATTTTTTTCTATTAACTGAGTGAGAGATTAAATAAATTTCCTTTTAATTTACCCAGTCATTGTTTGAGAGAAGGAGCCACAACCCGCCACGCAGTCTTAGTGCTGATTGGTAAAGTTGACGACTGCAGACGGCTATCATGATTATTTAATAACCGCCGTAACGCTTTCCGTCTTATTTTAAAACAAGCACTGACTTTAGTAGCAGATTAAAATCATTATTCGACCAAAATAAGACACCAAGTCTCAATTTGACGTTTTCTCTTCTGTCACTATCAGTTCGCTTTAGTCATCCAATGGTTTAAACCTAATTTTAGTCCTCGTTTTATAATAAATTCTCCAGTCTATCTACAAGAATAATTAACTTGGAGACAAACAATCTTGATACGGTTGAACGGATTTTCCGAAATTTCAAAAGTATCTTTCAGAGCACCGAGGACCACACGAAGTTGGGAACCTATTCTGGTTCTGTACGTTTTTAAATTGACATTCGACATTCATAGCGTGAACTGTTACGTTGTCTATAGCAGGATGAGGATCACGATATGTCGAAAATTGGTAAACATCGAACTGAGAACATCAACCCGTAAAACTTATTTCCTGTGCCTGTATACCACATAAACGAGACCGATTGCAGTTGGCTCTGTGCTCTTAAAATCAGTTTTCAATATATTGCCCATAAATATCATAAACTCCATTGAGTTTTATTATCTTACTCTATGACATTAAAAAGTACATAAGTTATAATAATATAGACGATAAAACAGTTCACTATACATCATTTTTTTACGGTACAACACGATTTTAAGAATACGTACTGGCTAGGCCGCTACTATTGCTGCGTCTGTTTAATTATTTCAAGTGACCAAAGTTTTAACAAGTTGCTGATTGGCGCTGCTAAATCTTACGTAGTGTCAAGGTGTTTTTTACTGATTGTGCAAGCAAATATGTAACAGACGAGTTATTGTTCCAATGAACTTCCACAAGGTAACAGCTGGTTTGTAACGAAACGTGGAAACCAATAAAAGTTAAGTCGAAAATGCAAAAAACGTACTTTGAGAGTATACCTCCGTCAAAAGTTTGAACCGATGCTCATTTTTAGGATTGTTTTATGCACCCTTTAACTTATGCTTTTAATGAATTAATTGTTCTAAGATATTCCGAAGAAAATATTAATACTAGTTTGTTCTTAAAATGGCTTAAAAGGTCTAATAAATTAAAATGGCTTTGGCTTTGTATTCGACTACTAGAAGAAATCTTATACATGCTTGTTCTTCTTTATAGTGTTCCGTACCTAAAAAGGTAATTAAAAGTTCTAAATTTTATTAAAAAAATATACAAAATACTAAAAAGGTTTATTAACATTATATATTTGCATGGAATCCTCCGGGTGATAACGCCAAAACTGATTTTTACATTAAATTTAATTTGTGTCGGATAACGTGTGTCAATTTGACGTCATTGTCAATTGACTTTAGGCGGCCAATTATGTTTAAAGCATGTAACTATAGCTACTGATTATTTATCGTATACCTTCTTCGTATGTGATATGTTTACGTCTAATTACTACAAATTCATTAGTTATTCTCATTATATATATATATACATTGTGGCATTTTGAACTTTATTATTATGATTGTAATATCTTATTTACTTTTAAATGTATTTTTCCACCAGAGCTATGTAATGCAGATATGCCGCGAAGATGTGCTAAGGAACTGTGTGATCGTTTCCACTCATAGCAAAGCGAATGAGATGTGTTTGGTGTTGTGCAAGATATACGATATATGGACAATGAAAATCCGATATTATACTAATTGCATTTTATATTTAAGAAAGAAATCGTAATGACTTTTCCAATATTGAATCTTAATTTTAGAGAGCTCAGATTGGTAATGTTATATGAAAAAATAATGTATGATTGGTGAATGACGCAGCATAGCATAGTAGCATATCTGTAGTGGAAAACCACCCTTACTGTTGTATCATCGTTACACATAATTAATTTTGTTAATGTCAATACATTGATTTGGTAATGGCTTTGGTTTATGTAAACGTCATTACTGCTGTTAGTTAGAGCTGATAAGTGTACTGCGCCTACTAATTAAAATTAATAATAAATAAATAAATATTAGAAAAACATCATACACATTGTTCAAACTCAAACCACTTGCGTCATGGAATTGCGTCTGTGACTCAGTAATTTTATTAGAATAAATTATTTTTTTACTCATTATGAATTTGTGATCTAGAAATCAAATCACAACACCATCTACCGGGTGTACATTTGATTTGTAGTAAAAATATAGTAATTAATAATTGTGATAAAAACTATCATATCTTCCAAGTTAGGCCAAATTATGGATTCATGTGCACATCGGTTCATCAGTATCAGATTTTTTTTATATTAATTGGCATACATGACTTTAGATTTTAGTAAATATTTGGTTATTTAGGAACTCCTAGCGCAATAGATAATGCGCTGCAATGCAGAGGTTATGCTTACGCAGGCGGTCATAGAATGAGTGGCCAAAAATTTCTCAAGATCCTCCTTGCTTCGGAAGGCAACGGTTTAACTGTTGGTCTCGACTGCATCTGGAATTTTTAACCACTCTATGGGTTATGGTTCTTTCTCTCTATTTGATTCCATTCATACAGAAGGCCTGTGCGCCAGTAGTGGAATAATTAAATAAAAAAAAACAAATAAAAGTTAAACAACATTATATACATTGCTCATATTTCAAGATGGGTAGCTACAGCCCCCGTATTAGACAACGTTGGTGCCACAACACCCAGACTTGGGGAAGTATAGAAAAGTCCATTTTCTACATTGACCCGACTGTAAATCGAACCTACGACCTTAGAGGTGGTGAAATCTTGAAATCGGCGTGCGAAACACTTGGCTACGGAGGTCATATTATCATTAATAGTTAATGATAATGTTAACGAATGAATACTTTATTGTACACCATAAATAAGACAGACATATAAACATAAATGAATAGTACAATCGACGGCCTTATTGCTGAAAAGAAATTTGTACACAACCTTGATACTTGTTTGCAACGTATTAAGGATGAAAATAAATTAGGTAATAAAAACATTACATAACATTACACACAAAAAGATATATTATTTTAATTTATTGATAAATAACAAATCATGTATCAATTGTATCACTTAGTGCAACAAAAACCAGATAGGTTTTTCCGTGCAATACTTTAGTGACATATTTATATGAGCAAGTATAAAACACAGTTTTACTATGGATTAGTTAGTAACATTACACGAAACAATTAGTGTATACACAATTAAAGTTCAATAAAAACACTGAAATATTCTCTATTATTAAATTACTTATTTAAGTTAAACAATAAACAAGGCGGTGTCTGTAAAATACTTAGGATTAGCTCACGACCGACGCGACGCACCAATCTAACGCCGCTATTCAGTTTCTACCACTCATATAAACAACCTCACTCATTCACTCACTCATTGGTTGTGTTATTTGTTCAGGATGTTATACTATATACGCTATTTCAACTATCAAATAATTAATATTTTTATGTAAAATACTATTGAATTTAGTTAATTAAGCATCTATTTATATAACAGTAACTTGTAACCTAATGTTCTGTTGATTGCACTTTGATATACCTCAACTAAAAGCTTTCAAGGTAATTAAGAAGTAAACAAGTTAATACTCTTCCGAAATCTAAAAATAAATCTTACAGTTGATTGTTCTGTTTTGAAAATATTTTTTCACACGCATCCTACTTGGATGATAAAAAGACACATTTGCTGTATATAATGTTATATAGTCAACAGCACGTCAGGTAATACAAATCTGTCATTATTCTTCACTTGATTTTAAACCTTAATATATTGAGGGTGCAGTTGAAAACTATGCGGGAATTTGCCATATTGTGGTAATCAATGATATTAAAAAAAGGTAGACAGGTTACTTGTTTCACCTTAAAACTATGATTATTAGCATACCTGAATGCAGCCTGGCGAAAGTGTTGATTGTGTGCGTTTATGTATATCATAATAATTTTAAAAATGCCGTCATGTATTATGCGAAACTATAAAAACTACACAAGTTAGTCGTCTAAACATCAAGGGGTTACATTTCATTC
The DNA here is from genome assembly GCA_918026875.4 of Diatraea saccharalis. Classification (NCBI taxonomy): domain Eukaryota; kingdom Metazoa; phylum Arthropoda; class Insecta; order Lepidoptera; family Crambidae; genus Diatraea; species Diatraea saccharalis. The sequence continues at coordinate 26,603,595 of OU893333.1, read as the reverse complement.
ATAAGTATAATTTTTTTATTAATTTGCGTTTTAAGAGAAATACTCCGGTTACAAAAAAGATCTGTCAAAGACTATGTAAAAAACAGAACGGACAATTCGACTTCAATGCCTACGCACTACCTTACATTTATTTGAAAAAAATACTCCAATTTCGATTTCGATCGAAGCCATCGTGTTATTATTATTATACATAGGCAAATAATATGTACAGCATCAACAAGGAGAAATAATAGAGTAATGTTAGACATCATCATCTCTAACTTATTTAGGTAAAAGTAGTTATTAAACATGCTTTTAATCATTAGACGTATGGTCTGTGACATGTTGAATTATAGTCTATGAATAATTGGAGTGTATCGTATCATATGTGTATGCCGGGGACAATTTTTGACATCGTATTAATACTTACATAACCTATCTACCCTTTTTTATTGTAATATCATTGGTGATAACCTAATGTGCAGCGGTAAGTGAAAGATTCCGCATGGATTCGGAACAGTGTTACAAATTTTTACAACCGAATGGAACACACCGAGTTCGTCGCATAGCAACTAAAGTTTCTGCAGATGAGAAGACCTACTTTATATAAGCAGCTAAATCTACAGATGTCTGGAAAGCCTACAAAACTTTTGATATGTACAAAGTACTTACGTTAGGAAGTATAATTTCTTATTTTCCTAATGGCTGATCTCTGCTTTCGTTACTAAGGCCCTTTTGCCATAGTCAAAATATATGTTCAGTGAATTTTTAGTTTACATTTATATTTCTTCAAAAATATCTATGCACATCAGCTGTGCTATCAATCAATGATTTATTATATTGATGTTGCTTTAAAATGCTATATTAATATGTAATATTTAATATATAACATAACGAAGTCTGTTGTCGTTCTCACCGCGTAGACGAGATAGAATGAGTAACGAACTGAACGGGCACACGTCGAGGTTCTTCCTTTCTTCAACTCTTCCGTGGACCATCGAACGCTCTATAGAGTTTCGCCTCGAGTCGTGCCCTGTACTAGTGTTTATGTGTATGCATGGCCATTAAATTATTTTTCTTTCTTTCTTGTGTGATGATAAGTTCTTAAAGTATCGAGGCGTTTGTGCGAAATTCGGTCCATCATACTCCCAGCATTTTATAGACGCAGGAACATATAGTAATTTTTTGTTGACGAACGATGGGTCTGATGGTAAACCTTCTGTGAATTCAGCTAACGACCAGTATCGTACACCGAATACAGAGTTAGTTTACAGTCAGGAATTACGCTTTATCATCACAGCGAGTAAAAATCTCAGACCTCATTCATCTTTCTGTGTTCACAGCAAAGAAGCAGCTACGAATATGCACACGTGATTTCATAATAACTGAAAAGAATATAAGTTTGTAGCGTACAACTTTCGCGCGTGCGATTGTAGAAACCGGAAACTTAACAGCTCATCAGAATAAAAACCGGTCAAAACTACTCAGACCCACGCGCTGACCGTTCCATTAGGACATTACATTTTAAGAGCTTTTCATAGATTTTCGTGTAATCTATAGGCAAAGAATTTATGTTTTGTACTTTTTATAAGGTAACTGCGGCAATTAAAACCTTTTCCATTTTATGCAAAAATACTTCTATTTCTGTTCAATCTTACACACACATGCTATACGATGAAGTTTGAACAGGGTTAGATATGTTTTACACGTCAAATGTAGGTTTCATTACAACGCAGGTCTTAATTGCCGGAAAATTTAGGAAACCTGAAAAGTTAGACGTTTGTAATGAAATCATAAAAAATATAGTCTTATTTAAAACTTTAGCTAATTTCAAGTAATGAAGGATAAGAAAGGGCTTGTTGTGCATATTTGAAAACATCTTTTATTCGATTTAATAACTATTTGAAATTGTAGGCAGCCATTGATGGGAGAGTTCGACTTGTTCTTGCCGGAATTCTAAGTTTTTCTTGATATGGTAGGTACATTAGTGCGAATTCTGTTATATTACTTTGTAAACTTAGCAAAACCAAAATCATTTTTATATTATTCTTTCTGTTATTACTTGTAATAAAGCAAGTAAAATGAAGTTCATATATATTAGAACATAATAATAATTTTACTTCTGTTATCTTAATTAGTTACAGAATTGAAAATGTATTTTATCAATATTAAAACTAAATTCAGTCCGTGCGTGCAACATAAAAGCCCTTACAGGAATATTTGATATATCTAACAGAGCCGAAGGAGGCGATTGAAACGATTTTTCTTTACACTTTGCAATTGAATGAGTGGTTATAAAATTCTGTCGATCCGTACCGTGTGTGCGATGGTTCAATATGATTTCATACAAAGCATTCTCAAATTTATTTCTTTCACCTCCTTCTGAGCTTTCCATTCTGATTGATGTGTTCGTTTTATAATATAACTTTAAAACGTTTTAAGTGCGTTTAAAACTGCTTTACGGATTAACCGAAATGCCTGAAAATATCAGAAAAAAATAAGTATTACAAGGGCTTTTACCGGTTCAAAAGCTGTTATTAAATGAGTAGTGTGAATGGAAATATAAGCCACATGAATTTACAGCAACTTCAATTCATTAATAGCCTTGATCGCTTTCAACGATAAATGTACAATATCTTGACAACCTCCGTAGCCGAGTGGTTCGTACGCCGGTTTGGTGTTTGGCGGTTTGGTCAATGTAGAAAATTAACTTTTGTTTTTTCGTAACTGATATCCCAGAATAACGAAAAAAAAGGTCGTGTGTTCAAGTTCCATCTCAGAGTAGGTACTGTAACGTCCGAGCACATTACTATAGGTAGGGTTTACTCTTCGGACGGTTTATGGTCAAGTGCTGGCCGTTAATATTTTAAATTATTACTTTTTTATATTCGAATTCGCGTGTTCGTGTTTTGCTGGTAAATAGTTTTTCTTTCTGATCGAGACCAGCTTAGGGTGAGCATCGTAGTATAATTATTGTAAGTGCTTCAATGTAATTCTTATCAGTAATAAATCAAGACTAAGTAGTGCTACCAGTTTTTTCATTGCGCCACCCACCTCCACCATTAGACTAAGTTGCCATAAGTCGCCACATGGTGGAGGCGCCGGGTATGTAACGTCCGAGCACATTACTATAGGTAGGGTTTACTCTTCGGACGGTTTATGGTCAAGTGCTGGCCGTTAATATTTTAAATTATTACTTTTTTATATTCGAATTCGCGTGTTCGTGTTTTGCTGGTAAATAGTTTTTCTTTCTGATCGAGACCAGCTTAGGGTGAGCATCGTAGTATAATTATTGTAAGTGCTTCAATGTAATTCTTATCAGTAATAAATCAAGACTAAGTAGTGCTACCAGTTTTTTCATTGCGCCACCCACCTCCACCATAAGACTAAGTTGCCATAAGTCGCCACATTTGTTACATGGGATTGGTGGATTTTTAGGCATTTATTATTAAGAATATTTTCCAACATATCGTAGTAAATACAAAATTGATCAAATATAATAATAATTATGTTATAATTTCCAGCAAAGCTCTATAATACACTAACGTGTTCTCAACAAATTACCCTCGACATTATTTTTACTTATTTAATTAATGAAAATAAGAACAGTGCCACGAGTAAATTGAAAACTAAAGAAACTTAACATGTGAAGTCTGATTTCAATTGCTATAGTTAGCACGTTATATCGCTGAGGTTAAGAGTACACATACACCAAAAATCTCTAACTGTGTCCTGGTTCTTTGTACACAGAAATAACATTAAAATAAGCTTTCATTAAAAATTAAAGAACAACATAATATTTGGTAGGGTTACCGAGATAATCGGATAGCACTTTTACATTAATCGTATTAGTTTGCGCGTAATTAATTAAAAACCGATTAATTAACAACCGCCCCTCAATTTCCACCTTATTTATGCGCGCAATGAGATGGACCTTAATAGCACTGTGATAAACCGTGATAGCATCGTGATAAACTATGATAGTACCTTGATATTCTGTTTGCTTTACGTGCCTTCATCAACTGTGCCGTAGATAAACGTAGGTAGGTAATCATTACTGAAGGTACTCCACTCACTGCTTTAGAAGGTACCTACATGAAATCAATCTGAGTGGATCACCAAGTTGCGATTATGATCCGCGTATAGAGTGTAATAAGGATGCTTATTATTGATATTTTATTTTTATTTATTTAAATTTCGCACTTTGCACAATTAAAGTGTACAATTGGCGGAGTTAATGCCATTAGGAATTTTTTACCAATCAACCGGAGAGTAATGAAATATGAGTATGTATAGCACGTCATATAAATAAAAAATTGCATGTCGGTATTGATTATTTTTATTATTGTAATGCAATGTCACCTCATAAACTAACGAAGTAATTTTTCAATGAGACTTCTATGTATAAAATACAAATGCAAGAAAAAGAAAAAACAATCCTTCCTTAGTTACTATTTCCTACCGTAAAATAAAAGTAAATGCGAAGAAATGTAAATAAAAAAATGATTTTTTTATTTATCGCGATGGTTGGTTGACTTGGCAATGTAGTAAAATTGGTATCACACACAACAGCAGATACTTACCGATATGATACGTGTAATCATATATGAGATAAACTAATTTATGTACCTACAACAACACACATCGACTGCACAACAGTAGTGATACTGTTGAACAAACTAGATTAAATTCAGGGACCCCATTGTCTAATTCTAAAATCTATCTAATTTCAATTTGACATTTGATGTATATTCACGAACTTCACGCTACAACTATTTGACATGTCATAGCAATTGTGACTTTTATTTGAAAGATATTGAATGAACGATATCGTTAATTGGAATTGTCTTAGTAAATCGATTAAACCCTGAAAGCTATTGAAAATTTTCAAACTAAAAAGTTAAATGCTTACTGCAATCTTTTAACGTGTACGACTAAGTTTTTATTATGATTCTTGATCATTCAAATCATCATTCATTAACTAACTAAATAACTATGATAGCAGAGGTAAATTTATTATAATGTAAGTATCACACAAGAGTATAATTATATTTTGTTCATTTTATGTGAAACCAAATGCAAATTAAAATTGGAGTTTTAGTTTTGAGAATGTGTAATGTCGCTTTTTGTTATTTTGACACATATTGTATTCAAACGGTTGGTATTGCGAAATTATGTTGGCACTCTAGAAGATACACTAACTTTATTTAATTATAAAGGCAAATGGATGAAATTTTATAAATAATTGGAGATAATTATATATTTAATTGTAGTATACAGCCACGAGCACATTATGCTATACAAAACTATTATATTTATTTACGCTTGATTTTAAACCATAGCGACAATTTGAAATATTATGATCACCTCACATGTAGCCGTGTAAACAACAGAATTAGCAACAGACAAGCAATTTTAAGCTATTTTCTGCCGTCTGCATCGAGGTGCCGCGACGTGGCGCTGCGATCGTGTACTCTATTAAAACAAAATAGCCGAAATTCTCACGGACATACATAACGTAGTACCATACGTAACCACACTCACAACGTGAGATTTAACCTGTCACGAATAAAGCAGTTGATTTCAAATTATATTAATACTTCTTAGAAGTTAAAGTAGAAGTATTCCACCCCCTTCGAAATAGAGAAAAATAGTAAATACGTAAGACACCAGGGTCGGCCCGTCCATATAGGCATACTAGGCAACTGTCTAGGGCACTCAAATTTGAGGGGAGGCTTGGGGTCATGACATTGCAAACAGAATATGTTTGCTCTAATTATTTAAAAAAAGTTTTTTTTTCATAGATTAATATCCCATGTCCGCGGTATTCAAAAGTACAAAATTTTCAGAAAAGCAGTACCTAAGAAGTATCTTTTGTCATTGGCAAAATTAAAATATTTTATCGGTGCGCCTATAACAGACTTTTTATTTTGATGTGATTTTTTTATAGCGTCATTCCAATATTTTGCCTAGGATACCAAGTTCCAATGATCTGCTTAGGGCGGCAAGTTCTAATGTTTTGCCTAAGGGGCCAAGTTACAGTGTATTACCTAGAGTACCAAGTTCCGGGGTCGGAAATCATATAATTTACGAAAATGTTTGGATGGATTAAATATTTACAATATTAGAATAGGTACGAGTACAACCTAGTATTATAAAATACCTGGTACGTGGATCTGTTCGCTACTGCCCAGGCGATAGCAGGACAAGTAAAACAAAATTTCAATCAATTTTAAGGTAAGCCTTCACCAGTTGATGCTAAAGTTCAAAATTAAATGTACCTATTTATTTGAACTTTTATAAGAACGTGTGTGCTGATTTTAGTAAATAACTGATTCCAAATCGACCTGAAAACATGGACCAAAAGATTTGCGAATCCTTTTTTATTGGAACTTGATGGCATGTTTTTTATACAGAGATAATTTTATAAATTTCATTCATTCACTATAAATGCACGTTTCTCGTTTTATAAAAGCTCATTCGGGCTTTATTTTCTTTCAAAGGCAATTAAATTTGATCGTTTACACTTTTTTTTATAAAAAAAGCTCATCAAAATAATTAAAAACTTAGCTAGAATTTCTTTACTATTTCCTAACATTAGTGTTTACGCCAATTTACACCAAATCATTAAGAACTACACTCCAAAACATATTTCAGCAACAGAAATCGCATGAAAATCCGTTTTATTTTTTCTTAAGTTAAAAACTTGCTCAAGATACACAGGACCATCTATAAAACAATCCTGAAACGCAAGTAAAAAAAATAGATCACATTACACTAATTATATATAATAATCTCATACATTTTCATTCAATAAATATACCTACCTTTCCTCATAATTATTTCTTTATCCTTAAATATCATTAAAAGATAATCCTAACATAAAAATAGATCTTTCTCGTCTGCATGCAGTTAATTATACAAAGCAGTTTTTAATCTAGTATAATATGGCTGCTGAGAAAAACTAACGAACACAAAGGTAATGAACGAAATAACAAAACAAAACCGTAATAAGCCAATGGTCCTCGAACATAATGTAGCATGAAAGAAAATCTGAAAACGGCAAGCATACTACGTGGCGGAGAGCTGACTCAGAACGTCGCTAGGTGGCAGCACATAGCTCGCTATTCACAACGTATATTATTTACCACGTTATATACGTCGTTTATATAAGTGAACAGAAAGCTACGTTCGGACGGGCGGCACGGGCGGAAGGGGCCGGGAGGGGGAGGAGGGGGCAGCCCACGCATACACTGACAAGCGCACACAACGATACACTGCCGGTCGTATATCGAACGAGCGAACGGGCCAACCGACTCGACGTATTCTTATTATTAAGAAAGGAGAAACGCTTTTTGTAGGGCAAGAACTAAATTTGTATTACGGCTGCCGATAATAAAGATTGTGAACGCATTTCAGTTCCCTGAAGTTTGCGGCTTCGTTCATAGATGTCGCACTTCCGTCTGCGATTTGACATTAGGCAGAGTGAAATCCAATTTTCCGAAAACAGCGCGTTTTTACGATATCACGTGAACAGTAACAACGGCGATTGTTAAGTTCAACAGTTACGTCGCTGTTTATTTGAAGTTCAAATAAATATTAATTCTCTTTTATTAAGCATTGTAATGGTACAGTGACGTAAAGATAAAGACACGTATCTCTACATATCTACCTGCCTCCTTAAAGTGAAATAGTTACGCCGTTGTTAAAAGACTACATAAATATTTTTTAAATCTACTCCAGCTACTTTGGTAATATATAGCTAAAGCTCTCTAATCTTAAGACTATGTGCAAATTCGATAAAAAAGAAAAAATATTTCCCTTGTTTTTATTTTCCCTCTAGTTTTGACTAAGTAATATATTTTGGATAATACTCTTTTAGATAGGTAGTAAAGTATATATATTACGTAAGTCTCAGTGCGCCTCTTACTAAACTTTAGAGTCACTAAACACCAAAGTCACTCGTATGAATGAAAAGTATCAACAAAAATAAACCACAGCAACTGGCATCTAGTGGTAATTAAATTATTTATTAGTGTTACTGCAGTTTTGTAATAGGTATTACTGTTGGCATACAATAAGACTACTTAAACAATATCTTTATACAACGTTCCTTGAAGCAAGTAATATGCAAGATACTTTCTAAGATGACGCTTACGCCATCTAGTTGCACGAAACGATAAGATGTATTAAAGAGCCATATTACAATTCAACGGTGATTTTTGCGTAAAATGGTAAATTTTGACGTTCTCGATCTCGGAATCAAAGATATATTTAAAATTTCGACTTATTGAATAGTGCAGAATAACTTTTGATATAGTTTGTACCAACCTCACTTTTCGGAATTTTGCTTAACTTTTTAATTAAATTCAAAAATGCAAAGAAAATTTTTCATAATATACGCAGACACTTTTTGGATTGAGCTCAGTTCTAAACCAATGAAATAAGAAAAATAGAATGATATCTCTTATACAGTTGTATAGTTCGTAACGCTCTCGAAATTTTGAAATAGCTCTCATTAAATATAGAAAAAAACATATTATAAACCAAAAACTTAATACATTGCTTGAAGTTAAATGTGAATACCAAAATAATAACTATTTCATAATGTAATGAATATTGTATAATTTTTAAACATAAATTTATTATCTTATTTCAATAAAAACCGATGCTCCGGCCGTCCGAGCTCAAAACTGCGCAAGCGCTCCTTAGCGTTGGACCTGTGTCTTTTGAATTTCTTCACGCCATTATGTGAGTGTTCGAACATAATAAAAAATAATAGTACGTCGAGGGAGCGTTAATAGCAGCCCCGAGCGATAATTTGAAACTGAGTACGCTTCGAACATCTATAGGTTACCTATAATAAGGTATTGTCAGAGTTTAACAGAGTACATTGGATTCACATATACGTATTGTACTGAAAAAGTGTAGCAGCACCAGTTGTGCCCGTGCATAGTTTGACTAATTCTTTTCGACTATAATATTTCAAAACGCACGATAATATTGAAAATTTTACAATATTTCATCTCGAAAAGTAATCAGTAAACTGATGTGTTCTATCTACCTGATCTTTGCATTTCTGATGATTGAAGTACCTATAAGCATCAACTCTACATGTTTAGGCTAGTATCACTTGCTCGGGGTTTAAGTCGGCGTACTATTCTATAAGACTATGGTATTGTAAAGTCCTGACCGTAGACATGTGGTCGAGAAGCTTCAAATACTCGTACCTAATCTCAAAGAGTGCAAATTTGTAATATGACTCATAAAGCAATAAATTTCCCTGTTTTGTTTATAATTTTGTGTCACAAATTATATGAAATATTTATATAATTACCTTTTAACTATTATAATTTGGGAAACAATGAATACTCTCGCTTAATTAAAGGAGATAAAATATTAAAAAATATCTAACCCTAGTTGTGTGTTAAGTAAAACATAATCAACTTGTGTTAAAATCACGTTCCTTGCAAGAAAAATGAATTCTATACGTTTTTAGTTTCAGTTTCAGAATTCTCATAGAAATTCTACTATTGCTTTTAAATTAATCTAAAAAAATACTTATAGCATTCCACGCTGTGAAATAATATATATATTTATATCATTTATAATGTCTGTCCAAAAAATTAAATATCAAGAAATATTAAATTTCACTATAGGAGGAATAAAAGACAAAAAGAATCATGACCCCAATTAAAGTTGTTATAGATATCCAATAACGTGAAAATAACAAAATAATCATATACTACCATAATTTCACCATATGTTTATATATAAAATATTGAATCTATTTGGAAATAAATTACATTTCGTGGTTGCAAAATAAAGAAGAATAACTTAGTGAGCTCTTAGATCCGCGAGGGCGGCGCCACCGTTACATCGCGTGATCTCCGTGAGTAGGTGCCTTTTAGATGGGAATGGGATTATGCCCGCCAAAACAGTGACAAAGCGCGGGAAACTCGCGGCAACTTTCACACGACGAAAGAAAAATGGACGTCGTTTTCGTGCTTAACTGAAAGTTCGCGCTGAAAGGCGAAGACTAGTGGCGTTACGGTTGGCGGCATTCCTTCATCTCGAATATATTTTTAGTTTTATTTAATCAGAAAGACAAATTCTTCGAAGCACCGTAATGTTTTCATTATTTTTTCATAGTGCGTTATCTAGTCATTGTTAATTTTGAAAAAAAAGACATAATTAACTAACCTTTGATTTGAGGACAGCTTTGCTCGTCTTTTTAAAGAAGTACTAGTGTTATTTTTTTAAGAATACGCAAATTTTTATTATTTTTAGAGTTACATTTAAAGGGAAAAACGGAACCCTTGTAGGATCACTTTGTTGTCCTTCTGTTAAAGCTCTTTTCCTCAGGAACGATTGGAGGTATCAAGCTGAATTTTTTATAAAATATTCAGATTGGAGCTGTGAAAAAATTAAACTTCTAAGTCAACGCAATCAAAAGATACAGCTGTTTATGCTGCAAATTTTCAAAACTAAACCTACAGTGTAAACTCACAATCTTGAAATTTGGTACAAAGCAACGTCTTATAGCACAGATAAAGGAAAAATTGTGAATACCGCAAATTTTTAGTTACCTTCATTATATAATAAAAATATTTTTAATAGTTTTAAAGTTATTATCCCTTTGTCCTCATGTACGCATAGAGGTATTAAATTAAAATTCATATCATACGCAAGTCTATAACACCTTTAAGCTGTAACAAAATCAATCCACTATATCAACGCAATTAAAAGAAACAGCAACATTTTAAAATTCGCGACTACTCGCAAGGTATTCAAAACCTAAAGGGTACTCCGCAATCGTCCTAGAATCTTGAAATTTGGCATGAAGCAATGTTTTATAGCACATACTAGCTTTCGCCAGCGGCTTCACTCGCGTGGACCCTAAGGAAATGTTTAGTGGGATAAAAAGTATCCTATTATCTAAGTCAGCGAATACCCTATCTCTATACCAAATTTCATCAAAATCCGTTCAGTAGTTTCGGCGTGATTGACGGACAAACATCCTAACATCTAAACATCCAAAGAAAGAAACTTTCACATTTACAATATTAATAGGATAAACAAAAAACTCAGAAAACCTTCAATTTTTAGTTACATCACATTATATACCTACAGGTTTATACGGAACCCTTGGTGCGCGAGTCGAACTCGCATTTAGCCGGTTTTTTTATAACTTCTAACTGTCTATCTTGTTGTGTTTGTACGTATCTTTATATACCTATTTTATCTTTACTTCTAAGCTAAGCTATGCTATAGATTATAGTTTGGTTATATCTATATTTACTATTCTACGTTTTGTTCATGGGAGACTTAATAACTTTGGAGAATGTTTTATTTTTGGATAATAACAAATATTCTTTATAATATTCTATATAATATAATATAACTGTGAGCTCAAATTCTGCCTTAAAAGTCGACTTATATAATCTACATGCTTTGAAGAATTAGGCCATACATTAATAGAGTTCGAGGGATGAAAAAAACTTAACACGGTCAACAACCATTAATCGAGCATTCACAAAAACATGAAGGTGACAATGACACTTTACAAAATGCTTTTATTAGATCTAATAATAACAAATTACAAAGAAAATACAAAGATATATAACATATATAAAAATAATTAATTCTTCAAGTGTCGTGAAAACTGACACTCTCACTCACAACAAACTGTGAAAGATTTTTTGGGTTTGTTATCAAGTGGGTATTAGTTTATGACTTTGATGTTTAAATGAAAAAGCTCTTATATTTTGAATAGATGGAATTTTGTCGCAGATAATGAAATGGTGCGGTCGGCGCTCTACACGGAGCATTACATTTAATTTAATCGGTAAAGCATTGTTCAATAGAGTAAATTATCAACATGTATCCAAACAGTGCTCTATTGTGTGGCGAAGCTCTTTGTTTTTAGACTATGACAAAAATTCTGAGTGTTAAAAAAAAATTAATATCACTGAGAAAATGCTTTGATATATATTTGGATAATCACCTTTTATACCATAGAGGTCAAATAGAGGCAAAGGCGCTTCGTATGCGGGTTCTATAGTTAAGTATCATATCAACCCTGCGATTCCGTAAAAACCCAAACTCGAATTCGAATTCACACACAATTCATTTAAAAAAGCGTCATCCGCTCAATCTTGAATTGGTAATAACGTTTATAGTGGCATATGAGCGATAGAGCAGTCGCTCTGATTCCGAAAGGTAATGGGTTCGAATCTTATTTTTCTAAATATATTTCTACATAATAAATATTAGTATAGCTTTGTGAATACAAAATTATCAAGTTTAATGACGCCAACATTAATTCAGTTACAAACTAAGTTGTTTACGTACTTTGTATCTTTTTTTTAACTATTTATTTTGTACATTTGGACTACCATTTAATTTTCCCACATAGCCCTCCTATTTTATACCAGTTTTATTTCGGCGTTATACCTAATCAAGAAAAATATACCTTATATTAAGTATACATTATATTTGATCAACTTTGCATTATCAAAGCTATACTGGAAAATATCCTTAATGAAAAATACTAAACAATTCACCAGCTCAAAAAATCCATACTCTGAAATGGGCCTCGAACCCAGTCGTGGGTACTAATCACTGAACTACCCAGGGCCTAACAAGACTGACGAATTTTTCAATTTTTCAAGTGAGCGTATTTCCATCAATCAGAATTATTGATGAAAATATCTCCTGGGAAGCTAAGAGTCAGAGCTGCCGCCCGGTTTACGAAAGGTCATGTGTTCGTGTCCCATCCCAGAGTACCTGGGGCCAAGTGGATTTTTTAAGCATTTTTCATTAAGCATATTATCCACTATATATACAATCAGAACATTCATGTCAATCAAGTAACAAAAATATTTCAAAATTATTAAATCCTACGTAAGAAAATTTTACATGATATTGTGACACAATTGTTGAAATTTCTATTTTTATTGACCTCGAAAAAACCGACGAAGTAAATTTTGCGAGTTGACGTTTTATTGGCTTCTTGTTACTATTTTAATCGTAATTTCAACGCAATTCTTGCAGGCTGTATATTGCGTAAATAATACCTTACGCCACCTCATAACTTCAACATTAACCCAAGGAAAAAATCTATATTTGCTTTGCTATTATGTAATAAAAACAGCCTCGAACTTGATGTCTAAATAAAAACCTTAATTACCTTTTGAAGTAGATTTTATTGATGCTATGAACCTCTAGCTTGCTGCTATATATAATATTCATCATCATCATCAGCCCTTTTACGTCCCCACTGCTGGGGCTCAGGTCTTTCTTATGTATGGTTAAGGAGGATGGGCCATGACCCTCCACGTTGACCCAATGCTGATTGGAGGGTATTAACGACTGTAAAGGAAACCATGTCCAACGGCTTCACGTGCCTTCCGAAGCACGAAGTAGCCCGAGATAATAATGTTTTGGTTATCCATCCCGTAACCGACCCTTGCGAAAGTCGAAAATCGTGGGCTACGGCGCTTATCCACTACGCCACCGAGCTGTATTATATTACTGGCCCTGTACTCTTAAAATCAACATTCGGTATATCATGTACTGCTTTTTCGCCTCTCCTGTTCTAACTTAAGTATTTTTAATCTCATCGAGTAGGAGAGAATATTAAGATTACGATATATCTAAAATTGGTTTTAAGAAACTCCAGCTTCAACTACTTAGCTCATATTGTTTATACTATATACTACTATTTTACTGTACTATATCTTATATTATTTACAACAACTAACTGCTTGGGAATAACTTTACTTTGACGCCTTTCTCCTCGTAAAAGTTTGCTACAGAAAAGTTTGCTTTTTTGACGTATTTTTTCAATAATTCATATAATTTACTTTATGTTGCTATGGTAGTTAATAATAGAGTTGGTGCAAATCTGACAGAAGAATGTCTCACTAAAGTATCCGTTAGTATCACAGGTTAGTACGCTCTCAGAAACTACAAGTTTCAACTTTTACACAAGGATTATTTTTAGGACGTAGAAGCACTCTAAGACGGCATATTTCGAAATTCAACACCTAAAGGGATGTTTTTGGGGATGACAATATGTGTGAAAGTTTGTTACTACAAGTGCTAGGACTCTTAAATTTTGTATAAGGAATTCATTTTAGGACTTAATTATGACTTAAATACTACGTAAGATGGGATGTTACAAATTCTATATGAAACAGATACAGCAGGTTCAGTCTATAGTAATGCATATCTTTATATGCATAAGACGGAAGAAATCATGGGCAGCAGCTAGTATAATATGATTTGTTAGGCTTATATTATATTATATACGGACGGGACGCAATGTATCTTCCGACAGATATGCACCGACCCGTAGACTTCTCATAAGTATAAGGTTTTGTAGTCTGTAAAATTATAACAGGATTAAAAACGACCTTAAGATAAGCATTATAAGATGTTAGGTTTTCCTCCTACCATGATTCACCACAAGTCCAGTCATCTAAAAGACCCAATTTCAGGGTTTTAATGTAATGTAACACTTAAGTCCTAGTCAGTAAGATCAATATCTGTTTGTAACCAGTTCACTGACTGTTGCCGCCTTAATATCGAGAATGAGCCACGTGACATGGCCGTGTGGTTGTTATTGTGTATATTTAAAAACATAAACGGATATAAACGTTCACGTTGAAAATAAAGTGTAGGTCTGTGATAAAAAATTGGAAAATAATGTGAGATGAGACTTTAAATTGTATCTAATATTAAACAACATTACATACTTGCTCCGATTCCAAGATAAGCAGCTAAAGTCCCCGTATTTTGGAGTATCTGAGACAACGAACTTATCACAACAGCCGGACCCGAGACAATATAGAGAAGTCCATATTCTATATTGACCCAACCGGGAAACATACCGAAGCTTACGAGCCACTCGTCTACGGAACTCCGTTGCCGAAGACCTCGTCATATCTCATTTCGTCGATACTTATTATTTACCAATTATTAGTCTACTTCAGTATACTTCAGTTACTTTCAAAGTGTGATGTCGTACGGAATCCTATTGTGGGGAAATGCTGCCGACATACAAACGATTTTTGTACTTCAGAAAAGAGCAAATAGATCAATTTATAATCTTAGGATTAGGGACTCATTAAGGGAGAAATTTAAGGAAATAGTCATAATGACTGTTGCTTCTCAATACATATACGAGAACTTAATGTACGTTCGTAAAAATATTAGTTTGTTTTCTATAAAAAGTGATGTACACAATATTAATACAGGAAATAAAAATAAATTAACGGTGCCTGTCACTAGACTACAAAAAATTAATAACTCATTCAGGGATCTTTGTGTGCGCTTCTACAATAAGGTCTCAAGCAAAATACCACAATTAGATATCATGCAGTTTAAGTCTACTATTGAAATAATACTTTCTATAAGGTATCCGATTATATAACAGATAAGAATGCTTGGACTTGAGATGATCCAGCAACTGGATAGGTGATTACTTCTTAACTCATTATAAATCAAAAATTATCTTGCTTCCATTATTATTAAATGATTATGTTATCATTATAAGACCATAGTTTCTTTTTTTTCTCTCTCATTATTTATAATGTATTGATCTGGTAATGACATGGTTTTTGTAAATGTTATTACTCCTATTAGAGCTGATGAGTTTCTTGCTCGTTCTTCTTATCAGCCAAAAGACGTCCTGAACGAGCGGTAGGGAAAAAAATGTTGGACGATTCGAAAGTACTTTTAAGAATAAAGATTATTTTGACTTTGACTTTGAGTCATCAACTAAAAACCCTCGGTTGAGAGTAGAAATACCCAAGTACCCGAGTGTACTCACCGAGTCGATCCCATCCAGTGGAGACGGAGATCAACAGCATGATACGTTTCTCAGTCAGATGATGCCTTTTAATGCACCAACGGTTACAGACCAGCCTACGCTGGATCTAGCAGATTGGTGGAATCCACAGGTAACGTTTACTCCCAACAGTTGGTACGTTAATACATTAATGAAGATATGTAGTCTTATAATGGTATTATTCATTAAAACATTAAACTTTTGGTTATTACATGACGCTGTTCTACTACTGGTTTAAATCTCATAGATGTTGGAATTTTAGATACACATGTTTAAGTAATTGGATGAGCATTACTCACTTTCCCGTACATGTCAAAGCAACAATCGGAAAATGTTTGATTAAGTTTTCAGTACACACCTCAAATGAAATAGTCGAATAGTACAAGTGAAGGGTTGATACATATGTGACGGAAAATCACAATCGCAAAATTATATGATACTGTAGCTAAATAAATTATAGCCTATGTCACCAGCGCATGATGTAACTTCACTAAGAACTGTCATGATCGAAGATACATACCCTCTACAAACAAAATTAGAAATTTTACCTCTTTATAATTTTAATATACATAGATGACATTCGATCTTGTACACTCGGCGGAAATTTCGTCTCGTACGTGAGAAGCTTGACAGATCAACGCTAAATTTGCAAAGATGTCAAAGGACAAAGGTCAGTTATACCCATGTTCATTAAACTTAGAAGTTGCCCAAATCTAAATATTTATTACACTAGTCGCCTTAATTTAAAATACACTTCACCGAATCACTAAGATAGGAACAACTTAAAGTTATGAGATGCCTTATATGACAGGTCACAAATATGTATGTCATAGGATAAAACTAAGTTAGTGAAAACGGGTGTTATTTCGTTTAGTAGTGAGATCTTCTGAAAAATAGAAATTATTATAAATTAAAGCCTCTTCGTATATTAAATATCTAAGCTTAGATACGTGCAGTTTTATGTTTTAGTCCTGAGATTCGTACATGTTCTATGCGTTCAATTCGATTGACTGAGCAATTCACCTTTTTGAGTAGATTTTTAATTTTTTACCTCAGAAACTAACCATCAAGAATTTATGTGCAAAGTCTAGAAAACGCCATTAATCCGTCAAAATTAAAACGATTGAAGTTCTATTTGTCAAAGTTAACCATAATTGTCTCACAAAGGCTGAACGTCTCAAAAGTTGCTGACTCTTGATTCATCAATACCGTGAGACGCCAACGAACCTAGAAAGGTCGAAGAGAATCGATTCCCTTTTTCCGACTGACACTACAAAAGATGTACTCATTTCGACCTTAAAGTATTCTTTTAAGCTATCTTATACAAGTTTTTTTTAATAATCATTACTTGCAATCATTCACGGTGCGCAAAATAATCATATTGCTATCTAGCTAAGAAATAAGTTTATTTTGCAGCGCGCGCACGTGCGTCCAATATCTTGAGATGGTGGTGTGTGGCATGCAATATTTTTTTCTCACAAACCCATAGCCAACTAAATTAAAAAGGTTAACTATAATGCGTACGAATTAACATGATTTATCCTCGTACTAAAATTAGGAAAATTTCAAAGCGTTGTTAAAATTATATTTATGAAGATTATCTATGCAATTGAGGAAGTGTACCTACCTGACACTTACCACCGTTTCATCATAAATTATCTAATAATGGATTTATATGTAGTTGTATTAGCATTTCCAAAATAGACGATATTTCGTTTTCGTTGAAACAGAATAGGCCTAATGGTGTCATATTCATCATCATCATCATCATCAGCCGGAAGACGTCCACTGCTGAACATAGGCCTCCCCCTTTGAACGCCACGACGTATTAAATCGTACTATTTGATTTAAATATATCACAATGTTAGTACTAGTAGTTTTTAAGTATGTATACTTAAGTTAAATAGAAAAAAGATTTAAAATTAAATATAGAAATTAACCCGGATTTCACCAAAGTCCGTGAAGCCTGATCGACCTTGTCGTTCATGATCCACTTCCCATCACCATGGATCAGCTTCTTCGAAAGTGGAACCGTGTACTCATTTGTCATTTTTAGAATCACAAATGAGTACAGGTTTCTTTCAGTGAGGTACCCAAATATCCGACTTTTTTGTCTACCCAGATTTTTTCAAATGCGCCAAAATTATTTTGTGATCAAACCCTAGTTTTTCAACTACTTCATAGCTAGGTACTGATATGCCGATCTTGCTCCACTTTTTCAAAAATGACATCCATTTTATCCGTAACAGGACGACCGGGGGGATTTTAACCGCTAGCGTTGCATTTTTACCTTTTTTGTAATAAAATTTTAAAATGAAACGAATTTCTTCGATAGATTCCCTTATTTTGACAATAACAAATGAAAATCACACAATTTCCTATTTTGTATTCGGACTTACCTTCTTTAAAAATTTAAACTTTATAATGATACTGAAACCAGCCAGCCAGATACAATTGGTATAGCCAGAAAGATTTTATTACAAGTTAATGCATACTATATGCGAAAAGACTTTTACCCCAAACTAATTGATATATAAAACAAATTGAGAACCTTTTGTAAAGTCTGTGTAAATCTATTTATTAAGTACTACTGTTACCAAATACTTGCTTAAACAATGCCAAGTGATTTATTTACAACTATACCATCGTTATAACTAAAAGGAAATATAAGGGAAAATCATAACACATATTTGTATTTATTCATAATTTTTATAATACAATAAACATCTCGAATAATATAATCCTTTCCTTAATTAAAAACGTAAATGTCTTATTTATAATTTGTCGAGGTTCAAATTTACTCGATAATAATCTAGAAATGCTAATAAATAAATGTAAAGGGCTCATAGCTCGGGCTACATGTGTAGGTATATAAGCTGCCCGGGGTTCGTTCCCAGGACTACGAGAATTAGAGCAGCCTGTCTGCCCTCAATAAGACACGGCTAGCTTTCGTATTTCCTAAAGAAATCTAATGAAATCACTGTAGAATAGAAATTACGTTGGATTAACAAATTATTATTCAAATATGTTAATTAAAGTTTACGTAATGGTTTCATTGTTTTGAACTATCACTAGAGGACGTGTTTGTGTGAATAAAAAGGCACGCCAAATTTAATTTTGAACCTTTTTTAAAAAACTCTTATTTAACTTATTAAAATATATGTTGACAAATCTTGCAGCTTATCCTCAATCGATTAAGCTGCTGAATACGGACTTAGTTTAGAATTTAGTTAACAATTATATCATTATAAATTGAGGCATATTTTTGCGTATTTCAAAATTTTGTTACGACCCATAAAAGTCAATTGATTATCTTGTTGCCTTTATTAAATTATTATGTTATTTTAGTTTTCTTTCCCTATTTATAATGTATTGGTCTGATAAAAACATGGTTTTTTGAACTCCCAATAGAGCTAGTGAGTTTCTTGCTCGTTCTTCTTATTAGCCAAAAGACCTCCTGAACTTTCGAGGTCTTTTGGCATGACGTCAGGAATTCAAAGTCAAAATAATCTTTACTAAAATATATTTCATAAAAGTACTTTTGAATCGTCCAAAATTTTGACTTTGAATTTTAACTTCAATTAAACTTTTTTTAAGGTAACTCCTGACCTGTTTTCTAGTTCATTAGATTAATAGATCTTTGGTATTCTGTTAAAATAACCTCGAGAAATAGCAAAGAGCTTCAAAAAAATTTGAAGTAGGGTTTATTTAATTAAACACGTATTTTATTATTTTTTGAGTAATCAACAAATTATGGCGATACATTTAGTTAAAATGTCGCATGACGTCATACCTTTGTACATTTTCTACATAGCTGTGGCGTAGCGAGCCCCTTTCCTCAACTTAAATGCCTATTATCTGAGCCATTTCTTTCAAATTATAACAAAAAAATATTCGTATCTAACATTATTTCGTATTAAATAGAATATCTTTTTTTTTACCCAGCCATCATCTTTTGCCAAATCTTTACAAATTCGTCAACATTTTCGCTCGAGAAGGTATCTATGAACAACATACAAAACTTTCACAAATTAGCTTAGGGTATCAGTAAACTTAAATGTATACGTAAAATTTCAAACTAAAACATAGCAATCTTCTCCATATATTAGTTTTGGCCATATAGATATTTACACTAGCCCTTAATATACACACATTTATTCAAGAACAAATAATATAAATAACTATCTTGTTTTCATAAAAAGTCTTCACAATCATTAATATTCATGAATCTGTTGATTTTACCATAAGGCAGGATATAAACAATAAATATCGCGAGTCAGTGTAGTAAAGGCTAAATACTGTCTTATTGCGATAGCTAGAGACAGATAGAGAGAGATGATGGCGAACTACACGTATAAATCTATTTTTAAATAATTACTTTCAAACCATTACAATTACTGTAAAAGTGTTGCATAAAGCCTCGACTATAAAGTGATAAATATACTTTATGAATATACATAGTAAAAAAATTTAATTAATATTTTGAATTCTAAAATCTCTAAGTTGGTATTCTCTGATTTAATATTTTATTAAAGTCATTTTAGCCGGACGCGCTTTCATAAGCTTCTTGATTTTACTAATAATTACAATAAATATTTAGTTTGGTGATTTAGTCACTAAAAACCAAGGAACATAATTTATTGAAAGAGAAAAATGCTCGTATTTTATATCTCTTTCTCTGTATCTATGTTTCTGCGTCATTATAGGTGCCCTAGTAAACTTAATAAAATCTCGATATTTTAAACAGACTTATTAAGGTTATCAATAATACTTTGACAAAATTATATTTTATTTAGATAATTTCATAGCATTACATAAATACTATGTAGATATAGAATAGACGACTTTGTCTACTACCTTATTAATTGTGAATCATTCCTAATATCGTCATAATAATAATAATCATTCCTATATAGTCGGGAATAGCATTTTCATTAACAGGCGACATACACGTACAATAGTTTGCCAATATTATTTAAAGAAAATACTTATTTCTCATTTACATGCAAAACGTAAGTGACAGAGTCAAATATTTTATAGTAATATAAAACACAAATAAAATTAATCTAGAACCCACCTCTCCCGTAAAAACTTTTTCACATAGAGCATTTCGCAATTTGTTGGTTGTTACTCAAATGTATTGGATTAAAAAACAGCAATATGGTCGCACAAAAATCATCAGCGAAAAGAGCGGGAAAGTTCCCCCGCTTTGGCCGCCATATTGGATTGGGATGTACACCATTGTGCCGGGGCCGCCACGTGCAGCGCACATCTGCCGGGCGCCTGCCGCACCCTCGTTTGCCACATTTCAAGTCGCGCGTCGGTCGGTCGTGTGTACGCCGCTCTATTCCCGGCCGAATCGCTGGGATCCAGAGAGGGCACTCACCCATGCTTTGTTTAAAAAAATATCTTGTCATTTCAATTTCATAACCCTGAAGGATTTCGATATTTAAAAATATAGAACAATAGTTTTATTTGGCTGTGTATTGGTACTTCATTAAACTTCTTTATGTATTTTCTTAAGTATAAATCGATTATGATAACCTACATGTAATTTTAAGACTTTTCTTTCATCAGTACCTACATAAATATGTTCTAGAAATCTTATGAAAAAGATAATAATTCAGAATTGCTTCAATTTTATTCAACAAGGGACTATTCTGGTTGAAACAAAAAATATTAAAATTGTCTTAAATACCTACATACTCTTCGAAATAATCTGGCTATATACTTTAAACGGAATTACTTACCAGTCATAATCAAAATTTGACATTTACGCTTACCTGGTTATTGGTAAATTAAACATAGAATATATTATTAGGAAAAACAAAAGAATCGCAATAACCGATATTAGTGGCTATGAGCGGCGCATGCGCGGGCCGCCCTCCGACCGCCCCTTCGCATTACGCACTCTATTTAGACGCTGCTACAGAGAACAAGTCTCCCTCATCAACAATAAACAGCACCTCAACTTGGCAGAAACAAAAACACGTTTAAAATATCTTTATAAAAAATATTCATCATTTTTTACATATTTCAAAAACAGTTTTCAGTTCATCTGATCTAAAACAGACTTCGAAAAACCAAAAAAAAAATTTTAATGTTCTATTTAAATTTGTAAGAGAATGCGGACCACGACCACTGACCCGCGACCCATATTTCACATTATTTTATATCTAAATTTAGTTTTCTAAGAACCGTACGTATTTACATTATCATAAAATATGACATAGGTATCGTGTTGTGGGTTCAGTTTTTCACACTCTGAAAATTATGAAGTTACAAAAATAATAATCAACAACAATAACACAAGACCTCCACAATAACTAATGATGATGACGTCATAAATCGTAGGAGTAGCGTTATAAATTAACACATCGAAATTAATATATTGAATTGAACATAATAATCTATATTAAACATTATCTAATCTAAATCTATTTAGTAGTAGAATAAACTATCATACGTATATCGGATCGTGATCGTACCCAAGTTACGAATCCGTTTGAAATCCTGTAAATGAGTTATTGCATAACAATTTACTGTGCCTCCTGAGCTATCTATTTTGGTCTCACTCAGGAATATTGTCATAGAAAAAGTGATTGGATTCTGAACGTTGCTGCCAGGCCCGAGATAAAATATGGCAATCTCATGGCGGGAAAATAAAATTGGTGGGAAATGGAAAAAAATATGTGAAACAATGACCTATAAAAAGAGGAAACGAAGTTTCAATCATCCACTTATATCATGGAACTTACTTGTAAGGACTTCAATTTTAAGTTTTAACATATAATTTTGAAAATTTACTCAAATTATAAATCTGTGATTGCCATCTCGTTTTAGTTGCTAATAAAGAGTATTAATGACAAAATAAAATATAACTAGCAAAACCAACCAGAACGTTGATATATCACCTAAAAGACATATTTTAGCTTACTTAGTGAAATTATAATTTTAAAACTAACCAATTAATTTTACAATAAATGAAAATACAAACAATAACAAAATTTTCTTTTCGTATTGATAACGAAACTTAAAAAGCTATAAGAATTTAAGAGTGAGTGGAGCTCGAAGGCCCAGTGGTTAGCGCGTTCAGTCTACAATGCGGAATTTAAGAAACTTTCGCGAGGGCCTGCCATAGGATGGGTGACCACAATTTTATTATCTCGAGCTAGGAAGATCCGTATTTCGAAAGACACGTTAAGCTGTTTGGACCAGCAGTCATTAACATCTGCTGTTTGGGCCCGCGTGGTGGGTCATGACCAATTCTCCCTATTTGATTCCATCCACAGGGAGGCCTGTGCTCCAGCTGTGAGGACATTAATACGCTGGTAATATTTATACTACATAGGTTAAAACATAAGGATAGCTGAATATTACATAGGTTTAAACAGGTAAATTTTTAAAACATTTTGAAGGCTGTTAAAAATAAAATCAAAATATACGAATACTATACCATATATAATCAATTTATATCGTGACTGGCTCCATCTTTTGACAGACAAAATTAATAAATCTATTATGATACACATTCATGAAATTTCATAATCTGATCAAAATTGCATCAAAAAATATAGCCAAAAATAAGGAAAATTAAACAAACAGTATTTGCCGTGGAAAAGAATATCATCAACATAAATTATGATTTAAAATTGACGTAGAGTAAAATCATCAAGGTGAGTTTTCAGTGTTTTATTCTAGAACAGGCGTAGAGCCTGTTATGAAAATCAGAGAGGATTTATAATGTATTGTATATAGAAAATATTGAACTCACTGCCCTTCGATACTGTAAAAATCCAAACCCGAATTCAAAATCACGAATTCACGCCGAAGCAGCATCCGGTCAACCTTGAATTGGTAATAACGTTTGGTGGCATAAGTGAAGTGAGTTTCGAAATTACATAGTAATAGAATATCTGAGACACGTATATTCAATCAATTGTGTTTTGTATTTTTATACAAAAAATGGATTCAATAGAATTTCTATACTAAATGACGTGATACATGAATGAATTCGAATTCACTGCATCGCAGGGCAGTAAGTTCAATATTTTCTATACACAATACATTATAAATCCCCTCTGATTTTCATATCAGGCTATACGGCTGTTAGAAAATAAAACACTGAAAACGCCACTTAATGATTTTACTTTCTCTACGTCAATTTTAATTCATAAGTTATGTTGATGATATTCTTTTCTATGGTAAATTCTGTTTATTTAATTTTCCTTATATTTGCTATATTTTTTTTTGCGATTTTAATTAGATTAGACCGTGTGTTTGCTCCCTGAAAATTAGAATTAGCATGTTATCAAAATTTTAAATTCATTAAATAGAAACAGAATAATATATATTTTAGAATATTACAGTTTGTTGGAAAATATGGTAATAAAATGTGGAGAAGAAAAGTTTAAAGTAAAATTATTATTTTCATATAAAAAGGGTCTTTGATTCAGGTTCAGTTGCACGTGAAACATTTAAAGCTGATGCAGTGTTATTCAGATTTGTAGTCTTTTAATTAAAATTACATAAACGGTGTTTTGTATTTGCTCTGAGCTGTATAGTGAAATGTTACAAAGCTATAAGTTATTTTCATACAACTGGCGGCTATCGGTGAATTATGAAAATGCAATTTTACAGTGAAAGGCAGGCTCCCGGTGGATTATTCACGCTCATCACACGAGGCCATTAGAGCCATTTAACTGGTGGCCATTTTCGACGAAAGAACATTTATATAATGTTACTTTTTGTAATTCTGCGCAGACTTCTTTGACGACCTCTTTTGACAATTAGGTAGGAGCAACCAAGAATCTGCTAATACTATAGTGCTTAATTGTGTAAATGCTAGTCAATACATATTTGTATCATGTCGCACACATTTTTTTAAATTTAAAATAAACAAAGCATTATTGAAATAATTAGAACAAAACTAATATTTTCTTATACTAGTGCTATTGTGATTATTAGACGGATCTGCTAGATCACTACCAAAACGATTTAATCGACTCTACAAAACACAGAAAAGAGGTCAACTCCTAACACCTTTAGAAAATATAGTATAAAATTTTGTTACAAATCATAATTAACTTTTATAAGTTATCAATTAATATGTTATCATCGTCAGTAAAACAATTACCGAAGACTTGGAAAAACATGACCAAAATTCAAGCCATTTTCAGCGAAATGATCGAACGATTCTTTATTTAAATGTCTTATAAAATTTTAGTGGATATCTTCGGATTTTTTATATAACTCTATTATTCTTTATATAACTTTATTTATATTCAACAAACTTTTAGTATACTATCAGTTGTTTGGAGAAATACTAGGAGGAATCTCGTTCAGAATGTAGGTAATATGTATGTAACCTAATTAAAAGTAGCTGAGATCAATTTTACTTCAGGATCGCATTTACAAAACAGTAACAAAAAAAAAACTTACATATTTATTAAAATTCTCAAGAGTTCCTATACAAATTTTATATGTTTATTCCTCTGCGTCCTTTTCTTACTGGCCTATTCTAAACAAAAAACTTTTTAATATAGGGCAGTTAAGTTGCAAACAAAAATATTATATTTCCTGTAATGGTTTGCACGTATTTTATTATTTTGAAACTATATTAATTTCACTAGATTTTAGTATAGTTCTCAAGAGAAATGGAAATGGCTACCAATGTATAATCTTAACCTTGCCATATTTGTTTACTGAAAGAACGGTACTGTGTCTTAAACTATTCTATCTAATGCAAAGCAGCCGTTTCTTCCGGCGAGGTTGAGTGCCGTAAGTTCGGTGGTCAACCGGTTCGTGATGCCATCAGAAAAACAGCCATCCAGTACCATGATTTGTTCAACATATAACGATAGATAAGCGACAGAGAACAAAAGGTTTAATACCTATGTATTTTTTTTGTTTTTAAGGTAAGTGTTCGTTTATCTATATTAAGCTTTATAAATAATTGTCAAGCAGCACAGCACTTGCTTTCTTGCTACAAGGTCAAGATTATAAACCGATTGAATAGTTTTATACTTTCATAGATGTTTGTAACGGCGTACACTGAATTAATAGGCGGTATAAATGCATCAGTTCTCTATCGTTCAACAGTGATTTGTAGTAGAATTAAAGCTTTGTCAAATACTGGACTCGATTTTATTTGTATTACTGTTAAAAAATATGAATCACAAAGAGAAGAAAATTTTGTCATTATACAGGAATTAACAATCATTGTACAAATTTTCATATAGAGATCATAGCCCGTTCCTTTTCTCTCTTTTTTGCTAACCTGCAAAATTATTAATATTTAAATATGTTTCTTTTTTCGTATAATTGTTTTATTAACGACATTAAACCGTAAAGTTTGTTTACTAATTGCAAAATTACACTCTATATTAATTAATATTCATATTTAATTGTTTTTAAACTAAAAAGATTATTGTAAAGTAACATGTTATTATACAACAATAATATCTATACAAAAACTATACATATAAATAATTATATTTGGTCTTCTTTTCTTTTATAACCAAGGTTACTCTACTACCAGAAATATTTTTACATTAGTAGAGTCCAACCGTTTCTGTGATGTTCTAACTTAAACAAAACATTCGATAGCCATATTAGGCAATAAAGCAAAAAGAGAATGTCATATATATCTTTTGAATATCGTGGTACAGGGTGTCAAAATACTCGAGCGTCGAGAGAGACTTGGTTTCGGTGTCAAAAAATTTATATAACTCTGCAAAACTTATAGTGGTTCATTCAATCGAACTGCAACTTTGATTAGTGTTAATAAAAGTGATATTCGAATGGAAACAGGTGAAATTTGTTGATATACGATTATAATGGTTAATTTTAGACACTCTGTGCTGACACGAAAATTTACTAAAGCTATTTCAGACGATGGCTCATAATTTTCACTTTTAAGTCAATTAGTATTGTATTCATTAAAATTAGGTATGTGAATTATATGTCATATCCGAGTTTAATCTAATTTTTTCTTATAGAGACTTTGGTGCTCCTAAAGCCTCAATTCAATTCTATTTTGGTCAAGGCTCGATACCACTGCTTATTAATGGTTAACTCAAAGAAGTTTTAAATATCATTGATGTAATTCATCTTTTATTAATATCCATAATACAAAAGGTAAGATACAAAATAAAAATAGATGAATTTAGTAGACTTTCACCTAATTGCACAAATTTCCAATAAAATTGTCATTAGTTGAAGAGACAAACTGCTCGTTGCACAAACATTCATTAATTTAGTAGTTCATTGACAATACAAATTTTTAAATTTTGAACGTCCTTTTAAGTTTAAAGTAGTCATTAAAGTTTAATGAATATTTGTGCAACTGGGCGATTACCGATTCAAATTAAGAACATTCATTAGAGCTTAAAGTTAACTTTGATTGACGTTTGTGTAATAGACCGTTTATTACATGAGTAAAAAAGCTTTAATTGACCAATATTTGTCGCCAAATATAAAATTATATCAATAATTAAATAGTAAAAAAATATATAAATAAACGTGTAAAATATATACGTATAAATTTATGAGTCGTTATTAATTAACCTATAGTAAAAATTTTATCGAGAATAAATTATCTACTGCATACTACGTTTAATAACTAAAACTATCAATGAATTCGTAAGTAAACACTGAAATGATCGAAGTATCTGTTAGAGGTTTATAGATTAATGTAAATAGATTAGATTTACCTACTAGCGTTTCATATTGCTATTTTAAAAAAATTAACTATAGGTACCACTGGAAGGATGTAATAAAGAATTATTCTTAACTTACCACATTATTGTATATTTATAAAAGAAAAAAGTCTTATATTGATTTATATACAACAAAATAGAAAATATATTTTTATACCATGCAATAAGGGTAAAAATTATTGTAAACAATTTTCTCAATTAATTTTAGCAGTGTCGCTATAGGTAGGTCAATAATTTTTATATCCGTTTGTTACATCCATATTCAAGTAATAATAGTACGCATAAGTTGCAATGAGCCTCCAAAACATGGAATAATATTAATTCTAAACTGTATACATAAATATATTTATATTGTAACTTGTTACCATGTTTTATAAGTTAAATTAACAACATAGTATAGAAGTTAAATGCAATAAAACTTCGCTATTACAACGCTGTACTCGAGGTTGAGTCCGAGGCTGTATTTAAACATAATAGTTCCAAGTCAAACAGTCCAAAATGTTCAAAATTTTCTCGACAAAAAATTACAAAGAAATGCAACAATATTTATTCATTTTTATAATTAAAATTTATAAATGCACTTTGAAGTCGAGACATTTTATTGAACTAATTTCAATAATATCCAAGCAATTAATAAATATAACTTATATGAAGCTTTTCTTATTTTTAGTATATCCTTCCTGTATTTTTTTTTAAGTGGTATCAAAAAAAAGTCCAGCCTGTTTTCTCAAAGTTATCTCTATCTGAATAATCATAATTATGTTTGTATGAAAACAAAACATAACCGCAGTTCAAAATAATAGACGCTGTACTAAACGCACTGAAATACACGGATAATGTCATTAGTGGCAGGCTACTTGCTTAAATATTCGACAGAAACATAAATTAATTGCAAATATATAACTTAATACTGTTACAATAAGGTGTAAATGAAACGAGAACGTTACTTTTATCGTGTTGTAATGTGTACCAAACAGAGGGTAGAACGGACGGGACATAGGGGGCGCTCCGGTCGCAAAGGTTGTCAGGGCATTGGCCAAGGGATGCCAAGGGTAAGAGCACAGAGACTGCATACTACGTATAAATATTTTAGTTGTGAGGTGCAGATTCTTAGGCTCCAATAAAAAATCTTTGTCAGTTTATAAATAGCATTTAGAAAAATGGAAACTTCAGATACTGTTATTTTTTTAGATTTATCTGGAACACACCCGTTTTTTGTCATTTGAGTTTTTAAAGTTAAGAACGTCTCAAACTGAATTAAAAGTCTCTTAAACTGGTTTTAGTTTCTGATTTAATTTTTTAATGAACAGTTGATAACAGTTTCATAAAATCTAGGACATTTTGCATTGTGAAAAGCAAAAACTTAAGTTACCTATTGAGCATAATCAGTAGAGATATTGTAATTTTCTCAATTCAGAAACCGGCTGTAATTCTTATTTATTGATTAAGAAGCTACCTCGGGCGACTAGCAACTGTTTATCATTATTTAAAACATGAGAATACCAATATAGAATAACACCATATGCCTTAAAAGAATATTGATTATACATTTGCAAATACATAAGTGTAACAGGTATGTAGTATATATAATAAGCGGTAATCAGTCTGAATAATAAGTTTATTATCTATTATTCGGACAAATAGTAATTAGTTGTTACGGCACAAATAAATATATTTGTGTAGCACGATATCTACACAAGTATATACAAGATAACGTGTTTATGGCGTTATCACGATGTGCCGCAAGATGTCACTGTTTTTAGTTCACAAAAATAGATTGTGATTTTTTTTTCTTTGTCAGCGTTATCTGTATTTTATCTTTTTTATCAAAAAGAAATGATAAGCATATCGCTCGTCGATAAATAGGTAATGTATCAAAACGTATATTTTATTATTATGATATACGGCCGGAAAGGAAATATATCATATTTAGCATAAGAAGAAGCAGTTGTTCCCAAACTATCATCTAAACTTCTTCGTTCTTTTAATGTAAAATGCTTCACTTCATTGCAAAAATCCACCAGAGCCAGGTATCCCGAATCCCATGATGCGAAACCACAACCATTGAGCTACGCTAGACATAACCCAGTAGTAGTAGTAGTAGTAGTAGTAGTAGTAGTAGTAGTAGTAGTAGTAGTAGTAGTAGTAGTAGTAGTAGTAGTAGTAGTAGTAATGGTGTGCGGATTTGATTACCATTAATCGATTAATTGATTTTTCAACAAATCAATTGCTACGATTATGATTCCCTAACCGACGATTAAAAATCAATTATTTCTTTAAAAGTTAGCAATAGGAATGTTTAAAACTTTAGTATAGTACCTACTTACTTTACTTCGGTGGCTTAGCAACCCATAGCGGATCGCGAGTATGTATATTATTAGTAGTTATTCTATTACTTATTATGGCAACCCTGGAATTCTCCCACGAACAAATAGGTAACTTTACTCTTTTTGGTCGGGGAACTCCCGATAAATGAATGAACGGATCTTACAGTTTTATTTTAACAAATACAAATTAACCGTTTCTTACTTAATGCACATGTATACACGGTACATGGGTACCTATACTAAATAATATTTTTTACATTTTTTTGTCTGTCTGTTTGTTCTAGCTAAACTCTAAAACGGTTAGACCAATTTTGACGGGACTTTCACGGGTTTCGGAAATCGCGGGTATAACTATGTAGTTCAATTCTATAAATTTTGCATGCACAATGCTGGTATAGTAAACATTGTCTTAAAATTGATTTTTAACTATTTTTCATTAACTTGGATGGCTTTAAAATACGGTGAAATTAATCTGAAATCATTAATAAACTTTTGGGGTAAAAATATTTAATAATCAAGTAATACTATGATCGATTAATCGATGTGTATAATAATCGAATCGGCACATCATTAAGTGGTAGTATTAGTTTCGTCCATGGGACAGGCGAAGGAACTAAGCCATACAGTCAAATCTTGGATAGACATAACCCTACGGAGCTGATATTTTAATCATTTTTCATAAAAGATATATAACAGTATACAATTGTAAATGCAAACTGATGAATTACAACGACATATTTATGTCAAAGAAGAAAATAAAAGATCGTGTAATTTGCATTCCTGCGTTCATGTATTTATGTAAGGTATCCAAAAAAAAAAAATTAAACGGTTTTAGTTTTTTCAAAACTATTTATTTATTTTATTTTATTGAAACAGCATTTGTTTTATAATATAATTTCATCATTATCGTCACCAGCCCGTTTCTACCCCCACTGTTAGGGCTCAGCCCTTCCTTGTGGATATAAACGAATCAAATCGAATACGCGGGCCCGTTAGAGGATCGATGGGTGTTAACGACCGCAGATGCAGCCGGGACCAGCGGCTTAACGTGCCTTTCGAAGCTCGGAGGAGTTCGCGATAGTAAATTTTGGTCACCTATCCTATAACCGACCATAACAAAAGTTGCTTAACAACCGTATCGAAGACCGCGCGCGCGAGCCACTGCTCCATGAAGCTCCTAATATAACATACATAATATAAATGCTACAATTCCGTTTCTAATCTCCAATTCTTTCTTTCCTCGCAATCAAGTAGATATAAATAGCCATTTAGCCAAGTATTGCACTTCGACACAGCCCATTGGCCCGTTGGTGTCGAAATCCTGAAGAGTTTACGAAGAGGAACTATGATTTTAACGGTCAGTTGCACAATGTCTATTAAGGTTTTAAGACGCCTTTAAGCTCTAATGAATGTCAAACTTGTATGAATAATGTCGCTTTACTAATGAAAAATTTAATGGACGTTTGTGCGACTGGCTATAACTCATGTACTTGACTTCATTAAGAATTAAAAGAAGAGCTTTTTCTTAAATATGAAATTACTCAATAAAAAAAAACAGCTAGTGTGTGGTTCCGTCCATAAAAATAAAAAATCCATAAAATAAAAAAAAAAACCAGTAGTTGTATGGGAGCCCCATAAATATTTATTTTGTTCAGTTTTTTAGTAACTGTTGTTATAGCGACAACAGAAATACGTCATCAGTGAAAATGTCAACTTTCTTACGGTTCATGAGTGCCTGGTGATAGACGGACGGACAACGGAGTCTTAATAAAGCGTCCCGTTAGTTAGGGTTTGGATGTGGAACCCTAAAAATAGTGTTATTTTTACATTTTGTTTACTTAGTGAAAACGAGCAGTGTTTGTAGAGCCCTGATTTGAGGCATAACATTCATTTCGCATTATTAACATAAAAGTACAGTGTGTAGTGGGTAGCTATGTATCAACAAAAAAGTACAGTCTATAATAGGTTCCTCAATACAGTCAACAGCACGGCAGACTACACAAAACTGTCCAATTTTTTTACTTAATTTTAAATCTTAATAACTACATTGAGGGTGGAGTTCAAAATCAGTCCTGTGTACCACCAAAAAAATACAGTCTGCACTTAATACTTACTAAAGTACGTACATTGCCTAATTGTACTAAAGTATTTATAATTTTAACTTGAAATTATTCAATCAAATAAGTTCTCGGTTGAATAACAAATTAGAATATATTTCCCTCGAGTACAGTTCGAGTTTTGTCCTGACTTTCCAACTTTAATCCTTTTCAATACAGCCCTATGAAATTATGACTTTGGAACACAATGTTTAAATCACTTGCACGATAAACTTATTATTTTTACTCCGCTATAATAACTTTATAATAACTTTAATACTTTTATTTATTCATTTATTTTATACAAAATATAATGTTTAAACAATAATAGCTGGTGGATACCAGCCCCAGGTAACCGGAGGTAGTCTGGGTCCTCCTTGCTGGATACCAGACTCATCCATTCGCGTGAGGTGAACCGCAGCGGGTTTTACCAGGTAGGGCCTCCACTTACTGCCCTTCTCAGGGCGGCCTGCCCTTTTCAGGGTGGGGGTGGAGGAGGAGCCCTGGTTTAAGGCTTAAGGTGCATTTCCCCTGCGTTAAAAAAAAAAGGTAACCGGAGGTGGAATTTAAACTCACAACATAAAAATATATGTAATTACTTTATTATACCTAATAAAGTAATTAGTATAGTTTTATGAGTTTAAAATTAGAGAAAAAAAAATATTTTTGTATTATAAAAAAGGGTTTTGTAAATAAAAAAATCCATACCATACAAAAAAATTTTTTTTTTAGTGTTTATCGTTATAGCGGCAGTAAAACTACATTATCTGTGAATAATTCTACTGCCTAACAATCACAGTTTAACAAATACAGTCTGGTAAGAGCAAAAAAATATTAGTTGTATGGGAGCCCCGTTAAATAAATATTTAATTCTGGTTTTCTGTATTTGTTTTTGAAGCGGCAACAGAAATATATCATCTGTGAAAATTTCAACTGTCTTACTTTCACGATTCAATAGATACAGCCTGGTGGTGGTGGTTGACAGGCAGCGAAGTCTTGGTTATAGGGTTCCCGTTTTACCCTTTGGATGCGGAACACTAAAAATGTATACTAAACTTCTCAGATTGTACAATGTATTTATGTATTTCGTATTTGTATTGATATCTAAGTTTCGAACTTTACAAATTTCAGTTTTTTAATTGTTAGTTAAAAGGAACAGAAATGACTGTCTTTGTTCCATTCGTTTCCTGCAAAAATCAACTTTTGCTAGAGTCGCCATCTAGTGGAGGTGCTTTTTAGTGCTATCGTTTTTTTTAAATACTTCCTCATTATGAATCGAGGCGAATCAGCATCTCTCAAAAGTTGCAGTGAAAATGAGCTGCGAAAAAATTTTTAGGACCTAGTTAGTTCATAAAAAATAGTCAGACTTTCGTTTAAGGAAACAAACATCAGAAATCACTAGAAGTTTGTTTTGCTCCGCCGCCACCAAATCTTCCAGCGCCTGACGTCCGCACCGGGTTCTAAGTGAAATAGTAGGCTTTAGAAAGCTCTTACACATTTTTGTTACGAGCTAGCCTTCCATGTATGGCTTGTTACAGAGGTCCAAGAACAATCTAAGTGATAATTTACTACATGTTATCACTCATGCAAAGTCAGGGCGGTTCGCTAGTAGACGATTATTTATTATCTTTGTAAAAGTATAGCATAGAAAAAACTGCTATCCAAATACTTCTAATGCTGCACAGTCACAGAATTATGCTGCATAGCGCTGCATTAGATACTCTATTTTTAACAAAATGGCAAATCTGTAGTCACTATGATCTAAAACACCTATCTATATTAACGCAGTATCTTTTTTGGTATAGTCTTTAAAAATCTGTCATATTCCTGGCTTTTATCGTCTTCCGAAATGTATATTCGTTTGTGGGCCTATATTAGCCTACATAGACCCAAAAGGTCTACTCTGTATCCGATAGCGAAATATCGTCTATTTTCGTAATTCTAATATGACTAAAAATCCGACCTTTTGTTCTTCAACTTCAAGGATACAATATTTTCTATTGTAAAGATTTCGAAAAGTTTCGAGTTTTTTCGATTTTTCATTCGTGGGCTAACAGAATAGGGCCTCGGGCTGCACACAGGAGATGTATTATTTTGATGTTTCAAACTCTTGTTATTAGAAACTGAATTATTATTGTCTTTTTAATAACAGAAGATACAACAATCACTCCGTTTTCTCTGTGGAACAATCACTCCGTAGGTCATAAAACTGCATACCGTGTAAGTGCGTATTTGTCCAACTCAGTCCAAGTCGGACAACAGTGGTGCAATCTGACGAGTTATATAAAAATACTATACTAGCGAGCCAGTCCCACGGCATACCGGTTGCAGCTCCGCGCTCCACAGACGACCGATTTTATTTGGTTTTAATTTTACTTGAGCTACGTGACGTAAGGCAATGTTCGTCTGACGTCTCTAAAACCCATTCTTTCACTATTATTTTTTTATTTAAAATAACGGCGGACTGTTGTTTTCATTACTTTTCTCTCAGTTTTTCCATTTCCTCTCTCCATAAGAATCTTTTAGGGGTCTTCAACAAATACTAAATAAAAGCTTCTAGTGTTTTGTAAGCACAAAATTCCAGATTGGAAGTGCAGTCATTTTTAGATCTAGATAAAAATTAACTCAAAATCATTTCTGTAATGGAAACACTTCTTCTGCGTTAATTGTTATCACAGACTGTGCCAAACTTAAATATAATCTGAAGACAACTGGTGTTATAATAGCCTTGCTTGTAGCTAACCATATTATAGGTATTTTCCTACCCACATTAAGTTCGTTTAATACTCGTTGAAGCTAGAAGCAAAACAGCTCGTTCTGAGAATTGGGGCCTTATTCTGAGAATTAGCTGTATAACGTGATTCAATTGCAGTGGTTGAAGCAGGATGGTGCTAAATATCCCTAAGTAATAAGTGCACGCCAAACTACAATGAAACTGATTATAAATAAAAGACTTACAGCCAGTTGCACAAACGTCCATTAAATTTTTCATAACTTTAAAGCAACATTACTCATACAATTTTTACGTTCATTACAGCTTACGTTCAAAGGCGCCTTTAATAAAGGAAGGAAAGAGGAAAAGGAAACTTTAATGGACATTTGTGCAACTGACTGTTAATTGCTTATGTTAATAAAAGATGACGAAGGAACTACAATACAAAGGACAAAGATGTATGAGAACAAAAATTACAGAGTTACCTCTAGGAAAAGGGGCAGTTTTGGAATTATTCGATATCTAAGCAAATTTTTCTTCAGTGTTTTAATCTGTTAGTTAAAAGGAATGGAAATTACTATCTTTAATCCATTCATTTCTTGCAAAAATCAACTTTTGCTAGAGTCGCCATCTAAAGGAGGTGCTTTATTAGTGCTTTCTTCTTTTTCTTAATATTACCCTCATTTAAATACAATTTTTAACTCCATTTTACGCAATACGCATCATCATATTCTAGTCGTCTTATAGACTGGCCTATTGGTTTAGTATCTTCATCTTTATGCCCAGTCTTAAGAGGGCGCGTAAGGCCAAAAGACTGACTCTGGTCTATCGCTAGTAACAGAGTATGGTAAAATGCGTGTCCAAAATTGTTTTAAATGAATAACTCGCGTACTATTACGCTTATTGTAAATGTATCTCTCTAGTTTAGAATATGAATAACGTCTTTCCCAATTTTCCCTTTCAAAAAGGTATATTTAATAAAGTACAA
This sequence comes from Diatraea saccharalis, assembly GCA_918026875.4. Taxonomy (NCBI): domain Eukaryota; kingdom Metazoa; phylum Arthropoda; class Insecta; order Lepidoptera; family Crambidae; genus Diatraea; species Diatraea saccharalis. The sequence goes on along the minus strand of OU893333.1, from coordinate 26,567,916 downwards.
CAATAATTGTAAACATTACGTATTAGTAATTTTGTGAGTTTTTTCAATCATATTTTTTTTATACATTCACCATTATGACCATTATACATTATTAGAATGATTGTGAAATAAGGGGTTGGAAGATATTTCGGGCTGTTGCAATCACCATGATCATGGAGTGAGTGAATATGAATATAAAAGTACACGGTAGCAATATCGTATTTTACTATCATTCTAATGTTAATGACCAAGTTTAAAACAACATAATGATGATATACCACTTCCTTGTAAATGATGAGTTAATGTAGTAAAGTTTCCGATCTATAGCAAGAGAATCGATCTTGTAAATCAATTTGATTCGGAGACGTAAATATCGATCTATTAAACATCGATACATGCTCCTAATCTCTTATAAAACCTATCTATCTAAATAGGGCATTTGAAACTATTAAAAATAATTTGCATATTGTGGTCATCCTCTTAGATAATAATCTAATAAAGTTTATTTCTTAGAATCTGCAGACAGAAGAGAATCAGAAGACTATAGCTTAGTAAAATAAGGTAAAGGAGATGGAACATTTTAAGAATTTAATGAACGACGAAAACGCCCTGTAATGTTTGTCGTCTCAAGCAATAACAAACAGATTTTGGTTATAAGCGTGTGTCATGTCAAAACAATGTTATTAGAGGTACAAAAAAATTGTGTTTATACATACAATTTTTTAGCTTATTTTTATAAACAAAACCAGAGTAGGTACAAATACAAACAATAACATAACTTCAATTACTCTTCTATTATACTATTTATTTATGAAGTAAACAAATAAATAGGTTATGTATGTCCTCTTGACATATTTACAGCTATGTGACGTCACAAATACCACGTGATCAGCGCCATTACACGTAGCAGTATTTTTTGCGCGATTTTGGCTATTAAAACTTTAACAATCATGCAAGAAAATGTCTTTTTAGGAATTTTAATGAACATATTGCGTTTTCTTTATGCCGTTTTACTAAAGCTTAACATATTTGTTTGCAAATTCTAAGAAATAAATTTTATTACATTATTATCTAACAGGACGACCATAATAAGCAACTTATTTTTAATCGTGTCAAATACCCTATAAGAGTTTTGTTGAACGTTTTTTAAAAATACAATAACAGTTGAAAATTAGTGATTTTAGTATGTGAACACCTTAACAACGGCGTTTGAATCTCACTTTGAGCTCATGGTAAGCCCCTTCACATTATCTGTCGAGTATATATCGTAAACAGCTGGACACCAGCTACGCGGCCGCCCCGGCGGGCGACCGGTGACACATCATCGTTGGTGATTCACAGCCATTGGACTGCGCGTAAACATGAATCTGTGACGTCACTTCGTGTCCGGGATCTATCGGGTAAACCACCCGCAAATTATCGAACGGTGTGATCATACACAATTAAAAGCATTCTAAAAATTGTGTTTGCTAAATTGAATATTTCATATGGATCGATTTTGAAAGCTAACAATTTGAATGAAAATTATATTTTTATTAACTCAAAAAGTTAAAACACTGTATTCTAAATATTCGACTTGAAGAATGAGAAATTTTTTATATACTTTCAAAATGAAAAGGAAGTTCTATGTCCGACTCATATTTTTTATTTCACCGATCACCGATTTTTGCACGAATTTCAAAAACTTAAATGTCCCATATTTTTTTATCGAAATCGGATTAGCAGTTTTGTTTTTATAACAAAATAAATAAACGCGTTCTTTCTAATTAACAAAAATACTTATAAATATATTATTTATGTCATCGAAGAAAACAAAAGTTTATGCGTTTTGTGCACCTATACTAATATTATAAATAATAACGATTTGTTTGTTTTTTTTTTATGTATGTTTGCATCGAAAAGTCTCTGTCATGGCCTACAAGGCGATACGCCCCGTATTTACGTGGGCAAACTCGCGGGAAAAGAGCTATATAGACTTTATATCAAATAAACATTCAAGGATAAGTAAGTAATCTTTGTAAAGTTTGAAGTTGTTTTTACTTAATTTGTAAAAGTTTTTATAAGATAAGGAGCGATATATGAATTAGGCTACAAGTTTAAATGAAAAATTACGCTTGATGAATCGTTGATGCTGTTGCTGTTGGGACTACTAGAAATTCACTCATCTTTTAGCCCAGTCCCAGGAACATCCGGTCTTGAACTTCAACAGGAAACGGCATTTGATTCTGACATTAATCATATACCGTTTCCTATAGAAGTTTTATCTCCAGCACCACAAGGAAAATTTATTCAGGGTCAAGGAAAGAGAAAGCAAAAGATATGCAATTCTCATTTACTCTTAACTTCTACTCATAATATGGACGAAGTTAAAGAAAAATATGCTCCGAAAATTCCTCATGAAAAGAAGAAGCGTCAAGCAACAAAGACTTTATTCGATGAGGTATCAGACACCGAAGATTACTAGCTTCATTCTCGATTCGTTGATGACGACTATGATTGCGCATGCATTTATTGTAACGATTTATTTTCACGTTCTAAGCCTGGCGAAGACTGGTTAAAATGCATGAAGTGTGGTCTCTGGGCCCATGCATCATGAGCTGATGTTCCGCGCAAGATTAAAAAATTTGTTTGTGAACTATGTGCCTAACTTTATTACTGTCATTATGTCAATGAATATTATGTCGTTTTGTCCGTATAGAATGGACAAAATGGATTTTTCTACTTCTTTTGATTATGCTCTGTTGATCTCATGATAAAGTTCCTATTTGATTGTTTATTTAAATTATTGTAAGGCAAATAACCAAAGATGATAATAAAATTAAGAGACTGATTCTAATCGTAATAGTTACAAATAAATAACATGTCAAAAAAATTGTATGTCATTTTGTACGTACTTCCCCTAGTTGTAAAAACGTCCATTATTTTCAAGCGACATTAACGATCAAACTTTAATACTTTAGAGCTTAAAGATGTCATTAAACCTTAAGGGACGTTTGTGCAATTGACCGTAAAGCATCTTAAAACCTCGTTATTAACAGACTTAAAAAAGAGGTTATCAATTCGAGGTATGTAATTTCGTTAGAATATCGTAATTTTAAAATATCTTGGTCTCTATGGGCTCCTAAACATGCGTGCAAAACTGTATAGATATATAATGTATGTATGTTTGTCAACGGATATCTGGCAAACTAGACATCTGATTGCAATGTTTATTTTCTGTTTAATTGCTTAGTTTTCAACTTAGGGTACACTGCAAGTTTCATCAAAATCGGTTCAGTAGTTTTGAAAAGATAAATAAACAATAACATATAAGTTACATATAAGAGGAGTAAAAAGTTTACAAACTTATAAAAAGAGTCAAGATTGATGACCTTTTTAACCTACACACAGGTAAAATAACTGCCCTCTTATTTGATGAATAAGAAGGCAGTCATTTTACCTGTGTGTAGATACCTACATATACATTATATACATATCATTAACAGAATTCGTTTGTCAACATATTTCTCATAAATTAGACAGAGGACTCCGTGTTCAGTATCTCAAGGGCAAATGAGCTCACAGGCAACTCTTACATTAAACCTTGATGGTAATGATGAGTCCGATGAAAGGGCGTGGACCGAGGTGAAGCGGAAGCGGGCGCGAGCGTCTGTGCCCGGAGTACTGCGTGGTACAGCGATGCCTGGAGCTACTTTGTTAAGTGCGGCCGAAAGGAAACGGTACTTACATCTGTACTACGTGCAGGAGGGGACAACGGATGACCAAGTGCGTGCTCATCTCACTACAGTGTGCGGAGGGGATGTATGTTCGGTTGAAGCATTAAAATCACGCGGGAAGTACGCATCTTTTAAAGTTGGTGTGCCAATTAAGTATGCTGAGCTAGTTATGTCCCCAGACAAATGGGCAGTGGATATCTGTGTTAAACCCTGGCGTCAGAACTTTCGTGGTAAACAGGAGACAAGGCAATAAAAAACAAATAAAAAAGCTGCATTGTTACTATCAAAACGTTAGGGGTTTGCGTTCTAAAACAGTGACATTTTATAATAATATTAGCCAGTCGAACTATGATGTTATCGCTTTGACAGAGACATTCTTGACAGATTCAGTGTATGATGGCGAACTTTTTCCCGCCGGATACGTTGTGGTTCGCAAGGACCGTGCCGGTAATACTGGGTGGGGTGGCGTTCTACTAGCGGTGCGTGACTACCATTCTGTACAAGTAATTGATGACATTGATGGCCTCACACACGATAAAGAAATAATTTGTACTATTATAAAATCTAAAAATGTTAAACTATTATGTGTTGTAGTATATTTACCCCCTAGATATACAGATGACCAATATCTAGATGTTTTAACATGTATAGAAAATGTAATTTGTTTGTATCCGAATTTGACTATATTACTTTTAGGAGATTTCAATCTCAATTCATGTAGTTCCAATGTTAAAATGCAGTTTGATAATTTTCGTTTATTTTGCGGATTACGTGAACATAATTATGTGTGTAATAGGTATGGTGGTATGTTAGATCTTGTGTTGAGTGATCTCATGTCCGATCAGGTGGTGCTAATGAAAAGCACTCAACCTTTGGTGGAAATCGATGAGTATCACCCTCCCCTCGAAATAATTGTGAAATTGAGGAACGTTATGCATCCGTCGGTGTGGTATCCATTTCCACCGGTTCCACGACCTGAGTCAAACACCATTCCCGAGTGGAATTGGTGTAAGGCAAATTTTCAGGCATTATATGCTGCTCTGGGTGATATCGATTGGTCCGTTGTTTACAAGACTGACGATGTGGATGCTGCCATAATTGCATTTTATACTAAAATATACGAATCTATAGATTTATATGTACCGCGGAAAAATAGCCCAACGCGAAATTCTAAATATAGGTACCCAAAATGGTTCACGGGAGAAATCATTAGTAACTTAAAACAAAAATATTTTCATCTAAAGCAGTTCAAATCGAAAGGAAAGGAATATAATAAAGAATTGTATAAGTATTACAGATGGCATGTGAAAAACTTAATTGACAATGCATATAGGCAGCACATACATAAGACTCAGACTAATATTATTGACGAACCAGTAAAGTTCTGGGAATACGTAAAGGATAAGAAAAAAGACAGACGGCAAGTAGATTATTTTATTTATAACTCTGGCGTAGTAACAGGACAAGGGGCGGCCGAAGCATTTGCACGATATTTCAGTTCTGTTTTTTTGGATGTAGTGCCTCGCTTGGATGTTGACGAGGCTGCACGTGAGGTATTCTCGATTGCTGATGCAAAATCCATCTCTATCCCGTCTATTAGCAGAAAAGATCTGAATAAAGCTGTTAAGCGTCTTAAGCCGAGATCATCAGCTGGCCCTGATGGTGTTCCGGTTTTTTTAGTTAGGGATTGCGTACCTGTTCTAGCGGCGCCTTTGCTATATTTATTTAATCTCTCTTTGAGACAGGCTAAGTATCCTGACCTTTGGAAATTATCTAGAGTAACACCAATTCCCAAGGGAGATCCTGTTCCAAATGTGACAGAATATAGGCCAATTGCAATATTATCTGCTTTTGCAAAGCTCTTCGAAGCCATTATCAACACTGACATTAGCCAGCAGATAGGTAACCGACTGCATAACAGTCAACACGGTTTTCGCAAAGGACGTTCAACTACTACAAACTTAACGGCTCTGATAGACTACGTCTCTGGTGAAATGGATGCTGGCAGACAGGTTGATGCAGCCTACTTTGATTTTAGGAAGGCCTTCGACCTTGTTGATAATGACATATTGTTGAAGAAGTTACATATAATAGGTTATACGCCCAAACTTTTACAATTTTTTGCTAGCTATCTAAAGGATCGACGCCAGTTTGTAAAGTTGAATGGATTTGAGTCGGTATACTATTACACAAGGTCCGGTGTGAGTCAGGGTAGTACATTGGGGCCGACCCTATTCCTGATTATGATAAATGATCTCCCTGAAGTGGTAAAAGTCGCCGAGTGTCTCTTGTTTGCTGATGACCTTAAGTTATATTTGGGTGTAGAGAGCCAGGACAATGCAGATGCACTGCAAAAAGACATAGACGCTGTGGTTGAGTGGAGTAAAAGTAACCGTCTTCCCTTTAATATTTCAAAATGTAAAACCATTACATTTGGACGAAAACGCTCGGTTTTACATAATAACTATAAGTTATTTGACACCCCATTGGAAAAAGTTGACGATATTCGAGACTTAGGGCTAATATTAGATACTAAGATTGACTTTCACAAACACGTGACTAACGTTTGTAGGTCTGCTAGTAGGATGTTGGGCTTTATTATTAGAACATCTTCGGAATTCGACAGTCTGGCAGTGGCAAGAGTACTGTACAATGCTTACGTGCGCAGCAAACTCGAGTACGGGGCGATCATTTGGGATCCGTATGAGGAAAAATACAAATTATTAGTAGAAAGAATACAGAGGAAATTTACCCGTTGGTTATATAGAAGGTGTTATGGTTATTATCCCTTCCTCTACCCGTCCTTGTTTGTGAGTGGGATGGTAGGCGTCGAAACGTTGACCTTTAGAAGGAAATTTCTGCTCATAGCATATTACCTAGCTGTGATTTACCACAGGGTGGATTCTCCACATGTATTCGACACCCTCTATCTCTCAGTTCCCTCTCGGGTCCCGGTTTCCGCCGACGGCTTGGTGGCTCCTCGCCGCTATCCTCGTCTGCTGAGAAGGCCGGTCACACGAACTAACTATGCTGCACAAGCTCCTACCGCGCGTGGGATACGCTTGCTCGGGGATGTGCTCGCTCAACACAAGGATTTGGATTTGTTTGCTGATGGTATGGGCCGATTGTTATCATCGGCTAGACAGATCCTAGATTCTTTATAAATTATGTAATCCTTAGCATTGATTTATATTATTGTTAGACATTTATCTACTACGTACTTTAAATTCATGTTTTTTTTTAAATTATATAAATTAATATTTTGATTATTTTTTCACAATTTGACATTATTGGTTGTAAATCTGACGTAATTCAATATCAGTACAAATACTTTTTTTTTTTTGACTTGTAAAAATTGAAATTATTATGACAAATGTATAATGAGCCAGTGTGATGGAGTATTCTGTAAGCTGGTGCATGATTGAGTAATAAATAAATAAATAAATAAATAAATAAATAAATAAATAAATTGGATTGCAATGATATTTTTTGTTTAATTAACTATTTTTCAACTTAGGGAACAACATAAAACTTACTACAATAAACAAACAAACAAACTGTTACCAGAACAGAAGGATAGGTTAGGTTAGAACCGAGACTCCAATATAAACAAATTAAAAAAATAGCGTGTTAGATAAGATTAGAACTGCTACCATCACAGAAAATATTTATCCGGTAAATATAAGAATGTTTAAATGCAAACATAGGTGTCTAGTTATTATAACTTAGAAGTAAGTGAAATGGATAGGTGATAACTTCTATTATTAAAAAACGATAAAAAAATTAAACCGGCTTCAAAAAACGCAATAAAGAGAAAGACTGAAAAGAGAGAAATAATAACAAATATTTATCAACAATAGAATCGAAAACTAAAAGTAGATACACTAACATTTTTTTTTAGGTTGGTGCCAGATATTTACAAGAAAAATATCATGTAAGAGAATCGATTTACTGATAGTGTTGTTTTACTTCTTTCTTACTAATGAAATGCCTTTTTTTTTTCTTTTTTTATACCGAGGGGAACTGACTTTAACATGCCATCGACCTGGACGAAAGACCTACTGAACCTGGACTCTCCTGCTGCGGAGGGTTAAAGAACCCCCTATCTACAGCAGGCCTACCGTGCAAAACCCCCCGTACCACCCTCGCGCATAGTCCGGTACATGGTATCTTAAAATAAGGTCCAGGAAAATCCGGACCGTCGGGGACACCCGGTGGTGTCCCTTCCTCTCTGCGGGCGGGAGGTTTCGCAGGTGGTTACAAGAAACCCTCCCTAGACAACCGGAGGTGGTGCAATGACCGTGGGGGTGGTCATCCCCACAGTCGCCTCCGAAGGAGGACCGGATGCGCTATTGGGCAATCCGGACCCCCTGAATCGTCTAAGTTCTGACAAATCGCTCCCCGGCCTCCCCATGTCTTTCTCCTCGAGCAACCCCGGCGCCCCTCTGGCGTACTTCGAGCGATGAGTCAGAGCGTTCCCGCTGCCATGGTGTCGACCGCTGATCGACGTAGCTCCTCCCCTCAACGACTAAATGCGTTGAAGTGGTGAGTGCCTCGCTGCTGAGCCGCAGCCGACTCCATACCTTCATCGCTGACCATGACAGGCGTGTGCCTGCCATAGCCCACCGAACCCAAAAAAATTGTTAACATATATCCCTTTTGCCCGGCGGTCCGATTTTTTCCGGTCCGGAATGACATGAAAAACCCGGATGAGTAGCTTGTGCACTTGCCCGTATTTTTCCTGATCGGAGCGGTGTAGTGTAGGGCAACTCTCTTTGAAGCTACACGTACCTAGCGTAAGGTACGATGAGATTTTTAGAACGTCGGTAATTGCGTTCGATTACGTAGAAAGGTACCTAAATAATGACCTGATCATTTTACATAAACCATAATAAATTGAAGCAAGACGAAAACATTTTTTTACTACTATCGGATGACTACTATCAGATGTAAAAACTTATACCCTTACTAATTTAGGGACAGCATTATTCACATACAATAGCAAAAAAAATATCTGGGACCTTAGAATAAAATTACTGATAATGGTAATTCCGGATCGCGGACACAGCCGTGGACAAGTGTAACCTTTATATGGCCTGACATATCGGACCGGAAAAAATCGGCCGCCGGGCCTGAAAATTCAGTGCACAAGCGCCCTTATTGCTCTCTTTTCAGTCCTTTCTCTTTATTATGATTTTTAAGAAGTAGGTTTATTTTTTTAAACGACAAGTCATTTTACCCCTAATTTTATTCAGAATACATTAAGTTTTGACATCCTGCGAAGCACTAACTGTTCCAATTGAATGTTCTAGTACGATATAACTTAGCCATTTGTCACTTTTTGTAACATCTTTTCTGTTCCCAAATACGTCGGACATTGACGGTTGAGTAGTTGACGGATTTATAAGGGACAAGATGGGTCAAGAATTCATTTTAAAATCAAAGGGATTGGCGCTGTCAGCCGGACGACACAATCCTGACACAAACATTTGTAATTAAAAATATATATATATCATTCCTTGTGAACTCGGGCAGTGCAAAATAAAATACCAATAAAAAATTCTACATCCATTATATTTCAACGTCATAAGTGATGACAATTAAAATTAATATATTTTAAATGCGTTGGAGTTGTTCATTTTTTACAAAGTGTATGAACGTAAAAATGTTACTCTCATTGTTGTTCTCAAAGGTTATACGTCTCGCATACACATTATTCCAAAACTTTCTTACTTCGCGATCAGAAATAATGTATTTGCAGACTACATATTGAAAAGTTAAAATCAGTCTAACCGAAAGTATTCATATATTCATTTGACATTGGCCAACAAACTTCCTCATCAAATACTCTCCACTGCCTTAAAGCTAACTGGAAAAAAAATATTAGTACATCCTACAATAAATATTCAAAAAATAGTACCTTAAATAGAAATCACAAATATGAAACTCAAACGGTAGGAGATTCCAACAATACGATGAATTCATAAAATATAATACATAAAGCGATAAAACAGTCTTTCACAAAAGTTCCCACTCGTTACAACGTATTAATAAAATAATTATTTGTACCGTATCAGCGAGACTATCAGAAAATCAGTCATTATTTTAAATTGAAATGTCCCTTAAAATTTAATTCAATTTCTTTTATAAATTCGAATCGTTTCTTTATGTCAACCTTGTCTAAATTAAAATACAAGAACGTGTTCGTATTTATTTATGAATAAATATTATTAAACACAGCCAACCCGAAAATGATACATACTAAATTTTAACACTACAATCTTATATCACATACATTAAAATGTAGACCAATGTCAAAAGAACATTAAAAGACGTTTGGCAGTGGGCGAAAACGAAGAAAATTTAGTTACATATACGATAACTAAGAATCACAATACAGTTAATACTTACGAATAAAACTTATCTTAGATCAATTACGAAAAACGGTGACGTGCAGTGTTACACGGCAGAGCTTTCGCTGAGCGATATACCGCGTTTTACAATATAATGCTTAAGTTTATTAACGCTTAAAGAAGAATTCCGTCGCGGTAAGAAAAATAAATACAATAACAACCGCTTTCTATTTTATAATTAATATGAATTATCCATAAATTAATGTAATGTATGACAAATGTTGCGCTACGAAAACTAACGTTACAAAGCACCATTGTGATGTATATTTTGAAAATATGAGTAAGCTTTAAATCAGACAAAAAAAATATTTAATTAGAAGCGAAAGTAATGGGATTCAAAGTCTTACGACCGTTTCGTTTCTTCAAAATTTGTACCATTTGTAGATAAGGTGGCTAATATATTATAAAAATTCCATTCGACAACAATGTGATTTCAATCTTACCATGTTTTACTTTAACAAAAAATAAGCTTTGCCGTCATCAAATATTTGGGAACAGCCAAGATGTCCACATATTAGACACAATTGAAATAATCAAAAATATTGGAGCAGCCAACTTTGTTAAATTCACGAGAACCCTTTGTTTAGTATATCAAAATACATATAAAATCAGACTCCTGGCATCGTCTTGCAAATTCAGGCTGCTCCGATATTTCAATTATTTTGATTGGTCACGTTTATTGACTGCCCCCAAATATATGTCGTCGACTGTACGCATCGGCCATAGTTATGCATTACGCCGCACGTCACCGGCGGTACACAAGTGAAGTATCAATACACGTATATCTAGGAAGTGATGCGTCAATGCGTGGAAGCAACCTCAGTCTTGTCAATCGGCTGTGAACCAACACCGCTGCTATTGCCCTGCTGTTTCTGTTCGGCACGTACTGTAAACAGCCAATAATAAATTACAAATAAACAATATACAAAACGATGACATTTGGTAATAGTAATTTTCACTCATATATTTAAGTCAAACATCTGCCATCGACTGTGAGCGCATGTGGAAGCGTGAAACTAAACCGTATTTTTCATTCTTAATGTGACATTTCATTGTAGTTAGGATTCCCAACCCTACCCGAATGCCTAGGAGAATGCGATAGCAATGTTTAATTCTAGGGAGAGAGGACGGTAAATTTTTTAAATATCAATATTTGCCACCTTCCCCAGCGGTTTGAATTCCCCTCGCGCATTATCTGTTCACGCGTACGCATGATATGAATGCTAGGTGTTGATGCTTAAAAGCAATGTAAATATAGATTTAAAATAAAATTAATAAATATTTGAGACATTTTTTTCTTAATTCTACCTTAATTTGTTAAAATCCCCCCATGTTAGCAGCCCTAGTTGTAGCGTACAATACGCTAGTAATGTAAACAACACATTGTTTAAACCGCAATCACTAGTCATACGATTTTGAATTAACGCAATCCAGAAAAGAATAACACAGGTAAAGGTTACCATGAGAATTACATGGAAATGTTTAAACTTTTCCTTTTGTTATACTGTTTGTATTTATGGAAAAGGTTAAGTAAATTTTCTAATCTTCATAAAATGTCATTGAAAACTCACCAAAAAATATTTTATGCTTCCGTAGGCTGCTCTATCGGATCAGTGCGTGGTTCCTCGACAGCGACAGTCTTAACTTTAATATCGGCAACCTCATCGTTGCTAGCAGACTTTTCAGATTCGGAATCGTGGGAAGCACCGTTCGAGTTGCCATTGGCACCATTAACTTCCACCTTTCCATTCTCTTCAACAGACAACCTAGAGTTTAACTCCTCCTCTTTACTCGCGTCTCCGTTAACGTTAGCTACGTCTGCGTCACCGTTCGTAGAGTTGCCGTTCACTTGTGGTTCTGTATCGACCTTTGCTTCATCGACTGCCTCTTTCTTATCTGAAGACTCAACAACAGGTTTTTCTTCCACTGTTTCTTTACTTTCTACATTTTCGTCTAATTTGGGTTTGTTCTCCTCAGTCTTTGTTTCCGCCTCCAATTCTTTAGAATTGCTGACTACATTTCCATCTGTAACATTATTTGATTCTACTTTGTCAGCTTCCAGCGCTTTTTCTTCAACTACAGGAACTTGTTTTGTGGTGCCAGATTCATCATTTTCGCTCTTTTCTTCCACTACGTCCGTTTTCTGATCTGTTATTTCCTCTACCGTGTTTAAGTCGATATCATCGCATTGTTTCATTTCTAAATCTAGTTCAGTGTCCAATATCCTATCCACAATGTCATTAGAGTCTGCGTTCTCTGCTTCAATACTCTCCTCGACGATTGGGTTCAGTAATGGTTTCAAAGGAATTTTATCCAAATTCGTAACATCTTGCACCTTTGATAAAATCTCATCGCATTCTTTTTCTAACACTTCTCCAACATTTTGTAAATCTTCAATATCGTCGACAGCAGGCGGTTCTTCGATTACGGGTTCTAAGTCATCTATTATTTCTGCTACATCTGTGTCTTGCTTTTCAGTTATTTCCTCAATTTCTGTAATAATAGTAGAAGAACCTTCTTCCGAAACAGATACATTCATGTTGCCATTTTTAACGACTTTTGGTTCTTCCGAATCTTTACTTTCGATTATTTCCGCTTCCATCTTCTCAGTCTCATTCTCTTCAGTCTTATCTTTCGCTTCAATGACTATAGGTTCGATATCAACAACTGGTGCATCTATAGGCTCTGTTTTATCTGAAATCTCTTCAACTGTAGTCGTTTCCATTGGTGTTTCCTTAACCGTTTCCTCTTTTATTTCTTCAGCTATTGGGGTTTCTTCTACCTCCATTTGATCTGGTTTTTCGGTCTCTGTGTTTTCTGTGGCTGCTGGAGAAACTACTTTTGCTTCCGATTCAATCTGGGCATCCTTTTTTACATCATTTTCAATATCAGTCTTGGGAACCTTCGCAGGTATCTCTTCCTGAAAACAATAAAAAACAAATTAAAGTCATAGATTGAATGAAACTTTTAAATTAACCACATTATGACTCAGTAATTCTAATCAAACGATTAAATTATTAGGACAAATAATATTTAACGAACATTTAACATCTAGAAACACTATTGCAATATTTGTTTGATAATATTGTTAAAGTATGTTCTAGTGATTTATTATTAGGTTAGGTTGATATTAATCTAGCGTAGTGGTTTCTAGCCTAGAAGTATTACCCCTAGTACAAAGAACTTAATAATTATAACCATAATAGATTATTAAAGACGTCTCACCACTGACCTAGTATTTATAAATTGCACGTATAACGCGAAACTTGTCCACTTGGGTGTAGTGTAATATACTATTATAAAATATTTCGTGGTCATATTGCACCGGTTTAATTTAATATGATGTCACTGTAACAAAAGATAGCTCGAGTAGACTGATAACTCGTTTTATCAATCTGTTTTGTTAATGTACTATTGTTTTCTAAGTAATGTCTCGAAAATACTACACATTATGTTGACCAACATAGTATAGCTAAATATAAAATTAAGTTATTAACTTAGCTTACTACTTACTACTACGAATATAATAATAATAAAAAAATAATTAGCAATCATATACTTATTTCAAGATGAGTAATTAACGCCAATACAGAGGCTTATCTGATTATCTTTTGGAGTATCTGACACAACGAAGGTACCTTAACAACCATACCAGAGACAATATAGAAGTCTATTTTCTACACTGATCCCACAGGGAATTCTCGGTATATTCGGGATCCCTCATATTGAAATTAATAATGTAGAAATTGAGTAATAAATAACTCAGCTTTATCGTCGGCAAAAATAGTATTACCTGCACATTATAACTGAAAGTTATGATATAAGTCACATACAGAAAAAACTAAAGGGAATATGCTCAATATAAAAAAATATTATTATATGATAATTAATCTAAATATATATAAAACTCAAAGTTGACCGACTGACATAGTGATCTATCAACGTACAGCCCAAACCACTGGACGGATCGGGCTGAAATTTGGCATGCAGGTAGATGGTATGACTTAGGCATCCACTAAGAAAGGATTTTGATCAATTCTACCCCCAAGGGGATAAAATTGGGGATGAAAGTTTGTGTGAAACTTTATCAATTTTAAACCGATCGGGCTGAGACTTAGCATGCAAAAAGCTACTATGATATAGGCATCCCCTAAGAAAGGATTTTGATAAATTCCACCCCTAAGTGGATAAAATAAGGGATGAAACTTTATTTCAGTTATTTTACAAGATATAATTAATAATCGTTAGAAAACTGCTCAAAGTAACTTTACCACGCGGACGAAGTCGCGCGCAAAAGCTAGTACTAGTATTGATATATAACAGTAACAAAAATGAGTAACACCTACGAACAGTTTAAACGCCGGAATTTCTTGTTTGCGCTTGTACGTAACGTCAAAGTACGCGACTAAAGATATGACATTTTAAATAAATATGGAAATTAGAATAATTGATTTTATTTAATTACACTAATCCATCAACAACTGATCCTTTTGTTTAAGTATAATCGATCTTTTTAATAATCATATATTAGACCAAATAGAGTCGTTTCGGTAGTGAAAATAAGACACGACACGTGTCTAATTTTCACAACCGAACAAATGGAACTTACTTGATCAAAAGGATCAGTTGTTGATTGATTTGTGTAATTAAATAAAATCAATCATTCAAATTTCCATATTGATTTAAAATGTATTATGCTATTGTATCGAAGTAAATTGTCGTCACATACACTTTGATCGTCACATCCGTCAAACGCTATTTAATTCATGGTGTTTTTGTATTTTGAATTTGCCGCATTTTTTGCACTTTTCTGTCTGGCAGAACCACATCTAGAATTCTGTACTAATATTGAATTCCAAAAAATTTTCAGTCATATTTAAATCCCTTATACAGCGTGTTTGGTAATACCTGTATAATCCCGAATATGGCACATACGGTATGATGAATAGAACCCAGAAAAATGATCACTAAGTCTGAAATCCAGCACATGACCTAGATATTTAGCTTTTTTTCTTCGAAGTAAAACTGTACGCTAACAACCCTAAAAACAGCTGTTGTGTTGTGTTTGGTCATCGACTCCATGTGCCGAACTAGTTTAAAAAATAACAGAAGTTAAATAAATGTAAAGATAAATGCCTAGAATAAATATGCATCCGAGAGTAATTTGTTATTTCAAAAACAAAGAAATAGTTAGTAGTAAATGACTTTTACCCATAAAAGAACACCAATCTTGTGATTAACGATGTTTCAAAAACTATTACTAAGAAAACATCTCTAATAATACAGTCAAAATAAAAAATAAATTGCAAATACTTTGATTGAAGTTAGATATATGCACTATTGCTCACATTAGTCTATGCAAGAAGGAGCGACAGAGACATAAAATCGACGACGATGTGTATTGAGAAACTCGGGTTTCTGATGTGTCAGTAAGGGTCTGTAGATAAATTGCTTAGAAGTTTTGTTATTTAATTTCATAAAGCATTGTTATTTTCACGTAACAATAAAATACGGACTTATACAATGATATTAATAATCTAAATATCTCGCTTATTCTTAGTTTAAATGATAATTAAATAAAGGTAAGTTGTAATGGAAAGGTCTAAAAATAAATAATATTTCTTTTCTTTTCTAATTTAATCAATAATTTTTTAATGCCTTATAATTTTGTTAATGACTTATTGTTCGTACTCAAATACCTAATATTACGAGATGATAATGTGTGTTGGTACATGTGACGCTAATCTTGCTGCGGCTCGGCGGCTTTATGTCGAGCGCCACGTGTCAGGAAGATCTGAAAACCCTCGACGTCTTCCTTCTTACCGGTGTTTCGCGGCACTTGTGAATCGGTTACATACAACTGGTGAAAACCTCAATTTACGTGAAATTGTTTTTTGACATATTAATTGTGTTCTTTGTGCTGGTTGTATGGCCTTGTTTCGGGATTATACATGTATTTCCAAACATCCTGTATATAAGCGATAAATGGTTAAAGTAAATACTTTTAAGGATACCTAAATTAATAATTACCACTTTAGAATATATTTTTTTAAAACATCGTCATCTTAGCATATATTTATTGAAATATTGAAATTTTGGACATCCTGCGAGTACCACGAAAAAATTACCGCTTGGACTATTCCAGAATATTCTAGTCTCATATTATTATGAAGAAATACTGTTAATACGTGATAAACCTGTGGTACCAAAACCGTTATAATGAGGAATCCGAATAATCTTATATAAATAAAAATGAATTTCCGTTTGTTAGTCTCACTAAAACTCGAGAACAGCTGAATCGATTTGACAAATTTTAGTCTTGAAATATTCGTGGAAGTCCAGGGAAGGTTTAAACGATGAGAAAATATAACAAAATTGCGAGTATAATACTAAAAACGACAATTTGATTTTCCCATACACACTGTTCTTAGCTGTCAAACGTTCAGTTGACGATCAATGTTTATGGTCGTGCAGTGGTCAGTTGACGCAATATTTTTCAATATTAATATGGTTTATATTAAGAGGTAAGTGATACGAAGTTCACCGGGTCATGGATAAAAGTCAAATGCGTAACGCCTACCAACGAACAACAAGTCGTAATTTGGTAAGAAGTATATTTTTGCTATAATTTTACCATCAGGAAAGTTTGTGTTTGCTGGTAAAATTCAGCCACACACTCTCTTTTATCTCCGAAATAACGTTACTTGATCTCTGACATATAAGTCAATATATGGATCAAATCAAAAAGATCAAAAATCCATTTCATAATTGTAGAGGGTGGCTCTGTAACCCTGACACAAACGCATAGCCATGCTTTCACAGAGTTTGTTCATACATATTTTTGTATTTGTATAGTTGGATACAAAATGTATAAATGCCAGATTGTTCTGGTAACCCTCAAAAGGGACAGAAAGTTAATACTTCACGTTTTAGTAGCGTTTCAGATCTTTACATCAAATATCACTATTTTTAATTTAAAATATAGTAAAATTCTTTATCTTTTTTACCATTTTATTTTTATTACGTCAACTCCATTAATTACCTTTCGTCAAACCATCATATCATTTTGTTATCACAGTAGTACAGTCCAAAACCCTAATATTTTTTTTTTGAAAAGGCAATTGGATAAGGCATTAACCAAAGAAAGATGCGATAATTTTATAAAAACTTTATTTTTGAAAACTATAACATGTAAGTAATTGTTTTTTTTTTAAATAGGGATGACTGGATAAAAAAAAAAGAAATTCTATTTAGTCCGTCAGTCGGATAATAGAAAAATATTAGATACATATTTTTTTGCTTCAATTTAACAAAAAAGGTCTAAGATAAGGCATGAAAGTTTAGGAGAGGGGGCTTGCTACATCACAGCTTTGTAGAAAATGAACAAAGGTGTGACGTTATATGACAGAAAATACGTATTTAATATTTTTCAATAATCTAACTCACGGACAAACAAACAAAAACAACAAAGAAAACAAAGTCATTGTCCCTATTATGGTCATTATATACATCCTTTTATTATTTTACGTTCCAAACGAATATTAATGCTTACAGGCATCATTCTGATAAATAATTGTTCAATAAACTATTTTGTCTACTTTTTTACAAATATACATAAAAATATTCTTATTGAAGATTATATTAACACATATTGAGAAATACATGACATATTCTTGAAGCAAAAATATATACAGCACAAATATTATATTTCGTAAGCTCAAAGAACGACAGCAAGAAAGTTCATGGACTCCATATTAAAATGCTAAGAGCTTATAAATTTATGCACATAAAGATATCACATGAAATATAAACCATCACCAACAACACATATACAACACAATTGAATGACAAAAATACAATGCATGCAAGCATGCTCTCTATAACTAGCACAAGAAATATTTGTGAGCGGACTAGAATAAATTTTTAGTACATATAATAATCTATAACTTTTATCGTGTTTTAGTGTCTATCATTGTTTGGATCCTGATCTTATTATAATAATAAGGTAGTTAAAACATAACGTGTTTGTGCTCGTTAAGGGTGAACACACATGATATCTATGAATGATGATATATTAGATCCTAGATACTTGGGTCCCGAGATTACAAATAGCTTTTTTTCCTTTTTTTTTTTATTGAACGAATAAGAGAACAGGTACATACATACAGGTACTTGTATTTGCAATAACAACCATTTTATGATATCCTTGCATTTTATAAACAAATATTTAAATAATATCAGACTGAATTTGTTTGACACCTCTGTCAACTACGTAATAAGCAACTAAAAACTCGCTACACTACTCCAACCCATTGTCTAAGGCCAAGATCGATCTTGGCTATGTAGACTTAGCTTATTAACATTTCTAAACAATAATAAAAAAAAAAATGCATAACCTATTCGAGTGGCCTTTACAGAGAAACTAGTAGCGTAATATCTATTTTTGCTTTGGTCTACAACAACCATACTCAACTTGCGGCCCGCCCGGCCTTTGTGATTGACCCACTTAGAATTTCAAAACTTTGACTAAGTTTTAAAATGTCGCAAAAGTTTTAAAATCAGAAAAACTGAGTAAAACTCTGGGTAAATAAATTAGGCACGAGTTCGATAGCCTTACCGCGGTGCATAGCATCTGGTAGTCAGTGAACGTATTTGCCAGAACTAATCTCTTGGTCAGCGATTACAATGT
This sequence comes from Diatraea saccharalis, assembly GCA_918026875.4. Lineage (NCBI taxonomy): Eukaryota > Metazoa > Arthropoda > Insecta > Lepidoptera > Crambidae > Diatraea > Diatraea saccharalis. The sequence goes on along the minus strand of OU893333.1, from coordinate 26,549,119 downwards.
TAAAACCTGAAGTCATTGTTAATTCTTTCAAAGTTTGCTCTTCATAATTTGGTCTACATTGCATGAGACTTCATCATAACCTAATATTATAAAGGTTACAAAATTATGTATTGTAAAGTTGGCTTTATTGTGACCAACTTTTCTTTTTCCAATAAACACATTGCCAATTTGGAATTATGTTTTTTTTAACACCTACATATTTTTGCGGCCCGCGCATTCAAAAAAAAAGGTTGAGTATGGCCGGTCTAAAAGAACTGTTTAAGAGTGATATGTCACCTGTGGATCCGGTTTCCGCTTGTTAGTAGCGGCGAGCTGCTGCAGACTGTGAACCACAGGGAATGACACTTGCTCCGGAAGGGGCGCGTTACCCTCGCGGCTGACTAGTGCCGCGTGTAAACCGGACTCGCTAGCCGCTTCAGCCTCTGGAGATACCCATATTTACATTCATTAAGCAAAATGGTTAGAGAATAACTGACCTTATCGTTTAAATATCTACACAGCGTCAAATAGAAGAAGACGCTAAGTATTTATGGAACACAGACGGAAAATCATAATACTATACATATACTACAAGGGTGGATGGAAAAGTTCGCGGCCTAACACATAAATACTTAAAATTATTTTAATGTAACTGACCTCATTCGATTAGTTTACTCTCTGATTGTCAAATTGTAAAATTCTATCGCAATCGCATTAACTGTATTTAAATTAGACTGAATTTTGTGAGCCTTTGAGCATTTAAGAATAGAGAAAATTGAGCAATGTGCGCTCATCAAATACCTGTTTAAAAAAAACTAACACCAAATGAGATTTACGAAGATATGTCAACAACATTAGGGGAATCTGCTCCGTCGTATACGACTGTGAAAAAGTGGGTTGCTGAATTTAAACGCAGACGAGAGAGTATTGACGATGACCTTCGCTCTAGCCGGCCTATGACGCCTACGACTGGAGAAAACATCGGTAAAATCTGTTATCTGATATTGACAGCTCAGATATTGACCATCAGGGAGATTGCAGACACCATTGGCATCTCGTATGAACGAACACAAACATCATACATAGTCAATGAACTTGGATTTTCTAAGGTTTCTGCGCGGTGGGTACCCAGATTGCTTTCAGTCGACAGGACGGCCGTATCAAAGCCGTAGTGGCCTCTGTGTTATTTATTTACCGAATCAACAATAAACTACTCACCTTTCACTATATCAGTGAGAAATAGTATCTCGTCTGGTTGGCAACCGATTTGTTCGACTATCTTGGCGTAGCTGGCGGCTTCTTGTTTGGCACCAACAGCGGTATCGAAATGTCCGGCGATGTGTGGCAACAGATCCCCCGCTAGCGACTGACCGAACAAAAGCTTCTGCGCTTCCACAGAACCCGACGAGTAGATGTAGATTTTTCGGTCTTCACTAGAACGCCATTGCTCAAGCGCCGGCAACACATCGTCGTACACACTGTAATGTTAATATTATACAATAAAACATAACTATTTTAATATAATATTATTAAACTTAGCATAGTACCTTTTTTTCACTTTTATTTACCCATGAATGTATTTATATATTATTTATCCCAATTTTTTACTTACTGGCCCTTGATATCACCAGCATCGTAGCCTTTCTTCCAGATCAGACCCTGGAGTAACTTGAGAGGGCCCGCCTTCCTGTCTGATGACATCTGCCATTTCATGTTATTCACCAAACCTTCTATCTGATCTTCCTTGGAGGCATCCTGTTAAAAACATATATTAACAGAATTGTTCTAATGTATCTCTTAACTTGCAAAATTTTAGATACACAACATAGGTTTTTGATAATATAGGACAAAATAGATATAGGAGATATCCTATATCTACATCAGAAAGTGTAAGCTTTGGGCAGGTTTGGGAATGAAGCATTAATAAATAAATAAATAAATAAATATTTAACAACATCACATACATTGCTCAGATTCCAAGATGAGTAGCTAAAGCCCCCGTATTATGGAGTATCTGAGACAACGAAGGTACCACAACACCCAGACCCGAGTCAATATAGAAAAGTTCATTTTCTACATTGACCCGAACGGGAATCGAACCCGGGACCTCAGAGATGGCGACACCTTGAAACCGGCGTGCGAACCACTCGGCTATGGAGGTCGTAATCGAACCCGGGACCTCAGAGATGGCGACACCTTGAAACCGGCGTGGAGCAGTAATACTGGTGTAGACAGTAAACTAAAATAAACATATGTTCTTAAGGAAGAATTCCCAAAAAATCCATTTTGTCCCTGGCACTCTGAAATGGGACTCGACCCCAGATTGCGAAAGGTCATGCTTTCCCAATCCAGGCGACTGCTCTAATCACTCCGCTACTCAGGACCTAACAGACTGACGAATTTTTCAACCACTTATTACTTTCTCGCTAATACAGAGCGTATTTTCATGTCGAGGCAGCAATCTACCTAAACAGCCAAAAGAAATATTTTTACAAATATTTAAACTTTCGATAAAGAAGAAAATTTGCTCTTCTATCTATTATATTTGAAGGATTGACAATGCTATACTGAAAAATATTCCTAGTGAATACTGAAAAATATTTTTTTATTTAACGAATAGGCTAAAATTGATGCGTTTATACAGATTTTCGAAAGGCTTTTGACAGGGTGGATCACAAAATACTGCTTGAGAAATTGGCTTTTAACGGTATTCGCGGGGATTTGTGGCGCTGGTTTAAGTCCTATATAATGAATCGCAAACAGGTGGTGGTAGTCAGTGGTTGTGAATCAGAGTGTGTTTTCATTAGTTCCGGAGTACCACAGGGTTCTATACTGGGTCCGCTCTTGTTCAATATCTTACATAAATATAATATAAATGATATACACAAATGCTTTAAGTTCTGTGATTATCTCTTGTATGCAGATGACTTGAAAATCTTTCATGAAATTAACAATTTCGAAGACCACCTGAGATTTCAAATGGATCTTGACCGTTTTACCGCATACTGTGTAAATAATAAACTCAGTCTTAGTATCAACAAGTGTAAAAGTATTATATTTAAAAAGAAAAGGGCAAAAAGTGTCTTTGGTTACAAATTATCTAATACGAATATTGAAAATGTTGAACTCATTAAGGACCTGGGAGTCACACTTGATTCAAAACTACACCTAAACATACACATTGATAACATCATTAAAAAAGCCTTTAAGATGTTTGGTTTGGTTATGCGGGCAAGTAAAAACTTTACTAAGTCATCTACTCTGATGTACTTGTATTGCTCACTGATTAGACCTCAACTCGAGTATGCTGTACCCGTCTGGAATCCCTTCTATGATAAATATATCATAACTTGCGACCAGGGTGTTTTAAACGCGAATTGTATAAAGCACTGTCTGACACATAAAGCTATGTAATGAAATTGCCAAATTATTCAATGATTTCATGCTCAATCTCTTCTTGGATAGATCATTGTCAGGTATCACCGTTTGTTACATTTCATATATATTAATTGTGGTGGATGTCATTGGTGGCAAAATTATCAATTTGTTTTGTTATGTCTGCGTGTAATATATATTATAGGTATTTTGTCACTGTTTGTCTTACCCAAATAAATAGAAAAAAAAACAATTTTAAAAATTCTTTCACCTACGGGGAGCTACATAGCCATCGGCTATAATTTTATCCCGGAAAATGGAGTGGAAGTTTGTATATGGAATGAAAACGTTACCATAGTTACAATTTATTACTATTCAGTTTGTCAATGTTATTAATCGATATCTAAATAAACAGTTCCCTAGGGACCACGCGGGCGAAGCCGCTGGCGGAAAGCTAGTTTATAATATTTTTAGTGTTACCTGTCATATAAAAAATATCAATATCACTAAAAAGCAAGAAATAGGATATATTTTTAAATAGATTGAAATAGATAACGGACTTAAAACTTTAAAAAAGTTATACTAATACTTATCTCAATAGCGGCATTTTCAAGAAAATGCTATATTTTTAAAAAATTTAGTAGTATTTTTCTGTTTTCCTATATAAATTAAAACTTATTTGATTAAAGTTACCCTTAACTGCCTACCAAACCACTTCACACGAAACTGGACTGAATAAATTATATTTCAATGAAATTATTTATCGAATCCCGGGTTCGATCCCCGGTCGGGTCAATGTAGAAAATGAACTTTTCTATATTGTGTCGGGTCTGGGTGTTGTGTTACTTTCGTTGTCTCAGATACTCCATAATACGGGGGCTTTGACTACTCATCTTGGAATCCGAACAATGTATGTGATATTGTGTAATATGTATTTATTTATTAATCATTGATATTTTTATTGTTATAAAATTTAGGGCCGCGTTTGAGTATAGTTCAATGCAACAACCAAGATGCTAAGGTTCGCGTTGAGTCACAATGTGTGCACGTCTGCGGAACGGATCCGGAGTCATTGTATTGTTGGGTTAATACTACAAGTGCTTCTTCACAGATACACCACTACACGGTGAATCATACAGATTTAAATAAGAACCTGCCCAATGCACCGGCTCACCGAGGGTCTCAAATAAATATATAAAAAAAACCATAGACTTAATTTTCTTGCAATCTAAATACACAACTCATAATTTTTGGTTCAGTAGTTTCTGAAAGGTTGTATCATTGTCGAATACACTATTGGACAATGAATACACTATTGTCGAATACACTATTGGACAATGATACAACCTTTCAGAAACTACTGAACCAAAAATTATGAGTTGTGTATTTAAATTGCAAGAAAATTAAGTCTATGGTTTTTTTTATATATTTATAGCTGACCCGACAGACTTCGTCCTGTCAAAAAGATTTGTAATGTGGCAGTTTTTTTAACGCGACATTAAACTCCTCCAACTATGTATTCTGTGCTCCAACGCACACACGCACATTGTTTTGATAGATATGATCTTTGACGTTAGGAACACACCTACATTGCTTAGACAACAGTGAGTGCTTGTAATTTAATATGAACTTTATACCATAGCAATAAAGCTCAAATTGACTACGTTTTAGTTACAAATCATTTGTATGGGAAAAAGAAAAGGGCTATTTTTAGGGTTTTTCCAGCAATAATTCTAATTTTTCTCGCCGTAAAAACCATCCTTGAACTTCAACGAACATTTTAAAAAAAGATTTGGCCAAATTGGTCGAGGCGTTGTTGAGTTATGCGCTTACCAACACATTTTGCGATTCATTTTTATATATATAGATTTGAGACCCACTGTGAAAAATTCAAAATTTTTTAACCATTTTCATAAATAACTACTGAAAGTATTATACAATGATGCGAGATTCTAAGAATAAGCACATTTTACTTTTGATAAATTCGTATGCTATACTATAATACATAATATGTAAAAATCAATTTAATTAACGCTGAGGGGTAAAAATATAGGGAAATCATTACAAACAAGGCACATGGTAGCAGTCCCGTTAAAAACTATCATTTTAATGGCATCTACGTCTTTTAAACAAATTTATTTACTTTGTACGACAGTGTTTGGATCACTATTCTCAGTTTCGACGTAAATCTATTGTGTGTAACATGTGACTGATTGAATAAGTTTATATTCCCGTTTGTGCTAATGAACCTTAAAAAAACGTGTGTTAGTTGTAAACACTAACAAAAAATTTAGGTGAAATCATACCGCGACTTATTGTGTTGGTAAAATCCTTTAACACGACGCCATTAATACTCACAAAAATAAATAAACACCTGCATTTATAAAAAGTCTATACGAAAAGAGGAAATACAAGTTGCTCACCTCGCCAGGGATTGCTACCACGCCATTGACGTTTTTCTCTTTGTCCTCGAGAGCGAGTTTCCTCAAAGCGGTTACCGCTTCTTTCACGTCGTCAGACTCCCATTGGCTATCCAAGAACTGCTTCACATTCTCCTCTGCATACGGGAAAAGCTTGTCCTGAAAATAAAATGAAAATGCACAACATGAGCATTTCAATATGTTTTGGAATATATATTTTATTGCATAGGAGATCTGATCATCTGAAGGTCTGATCTGGAAGTCCACTAACGAAAAATCAGAAATATTCGAATCGTTCTTTTAATTTTGTTATTAAAATCATAGCCGTGAAGATTATTTGTACATCAGACAGTGTCAAATTCTACCTCCATTGCATAATAAATAATCGAAAAATAGGTCATATTTTTTGCCTTTGGAGTCATATTAGTGTTTCGGAAATAGACAAATTTTTGTTTGGAGAAGAGTATGATCTTTTATAGTTTTCGGTAACAACTTTAAGGAAAACTACCAGTAATATCGCTACGACGACGTCCCATCTTAGAGCTTAGGTAAATAAACATAAACGAGAAATTAAATTAACACATTTTAAGTACACATACGATACGAGAAAAAGAACCACTAATGCAATAATTATAATATGTTTGTGGAATCATACATTAAACCTAATTTTACCAATGCAATAATAGTGGGAAAACAATATTTCAATATTTTAAACGGTTATTTGCCTCTGTGACTAATTATGTTTCAATTCTACGGGAGGGTCCAAAAGTCTCGACGAGTAATAAACACTAGAAGAATCAATCGAGAATGTTTATTATCAACAAATTGATAGAGTAAATTAAGTATTTTGGAAAATTATTTAGCATAAAGTGAAATTGCAGCGTCTACGATGCAAGGCAACGGGTGAACGAACTTCGCAACTCGCCTGCGCCGATGTCGTTGTCCAAACCGGATAGCGACTTCATCTAGCCGTACGAGGCCGCTTAGGGATACTACAGGACCGATATAGGTGATATGTTTTGTATCACGCTCCAGTTACAAAACTATGTGACTGTAAAGAACACTTAACCAATAAACAACTATTTAAGGTGTCACATCTTTAACGAACTATATTCAATTCTTTTTGATCACATCTTCAACGAACTACATTCAATTCTTTTTGATTCTCGCCAAAATTTCGTCACAATGGAATCGGGCGCGATCGCAACCTGAAATTTTGTAGCGGGACACTAATAAAAAAAATGTGTCGAGTAAATAAGACTTATTCCACAATACACAATTTTATTGCACAAATAGGGACAATGTCAATTTTTTTTCGTCCGTCAGGTAGATTATTAAACAATATTAAACACGAATTTTATTATTTTTTTGCGTAATCAATAAATTAAGGCGATACATTGAGTTGAAATGTCCCATGACGTCACATCTTTGTACATTTTCTAGATAGTTGTGTAATGTAGGGAACCCTCACTTCGCAACTTTAATGTTACATATTATCTAAGCCATTTCTTGTTACACTGAAGCAAAATAAATATGGAACTTAATATTTTTCTATAATTTCTCTATTTTTATTTTCAAATCGTGCTATCTCTAGTTAAATATTAAGAAGAGTTAAATCTGTTAGCTTCAGTTCTCTCAACCAAATACAGCGCTGCCTCAATGAAACTATACGCCCTAGGCAAAACACTGGAATAATGCAACAATAAAAAAAAACCCAACAAAATAAAATACTAATATAAGAAATGACACCGATTAAAGAGTGTAAGAAAATCCTTGGGCCTGAAAGTTTTGTAATTTTGCGCGACGTGGTCGTGTTCAAAGAACAAAAGTCCGTATTAAGGTACAGCATTTTTACACGCCTTGACGTAGAAAATGATATCTCTGATAGATATGGATTTTTCAGCAAAATATTTATATTTGGGTAGAGATCATCGTGGCAAACTTCGATTGTAAAACCATAAACTTAAATAATTTATGTCGGTATACGATTTGGGGGGGCTCATGACTCCTGTGACCTAACCACAATAAAATAGTTAGTGCGGATAGATGTAAGTGTCGTTACTCTTTCACGCAAAAACTACTGAATGGATCTTGAAGAAATTTGTTATAAGGATAATTCTAAGTCTGAATGTTATCCCACTAAACGATTCCCTTGGGATACATGTATGATCGAAGCCACTGGCAAAAAGCTAGTGCTTCATAAATGTTTTCACCACAGCTACGTCTGCCACAAAGTGCACTGGTGTCGACCTCCACAGCTCAAAAACGCCTATGTGAACAAAAATAGAAATGAGGAACATGGTAACGTGTTCAAAAAATAGTACCTACCAACATGTAATATCTGTGGGGGTGATTGGCACGTCTCAGACTTGGTTCAGTTATAATACACACACAAGTTTCACTGACAATAGGGTGTAATACAATGGAATTGAACTATATTATTTGCAATCTTTAAAAACTGACACGATGAGCCAGAACTGACAAAATAATTTATCATCGAAGACCCTGACACGCTCGACCCATCTTCCGTCAGTTTTGTGCCAACCCTATCTCTTCAATGTTGAAGTTTTCGTAACCTATTTTCGCAGCATTGCTGATCATTCGCGATCTCTCAAATACCTGAATCTTATGAAAATTTTAAAGTTTGATAAATGTTTTTGTTCCATTAGATAAAAGTTTACCATTTTATTAACTAACTACCTACTTATGAGTAATTTAATAATAAATAAACTTACAATTATTCGGAAACTCTTTTTTAAAACCCATTTTCAGACGAAACGCGGCGACTCAATAGATCTCATCTCATAGAGATCTTCTGAGTCTCCGCGTTTCGATTGATCTGAGCAGTTTATTTTACTTTTTTTTAATAATTTACATGCCATAAATGCGAAATTTTGTGAGGATGGATGTATGTTTGTTATTTTTTCACTCAAAAACCTCAGAAGGGATTTTGAATTTGGTATTCTTGTCACTACCTACCTACTAACATATACCTACTAGGCAAAAAAGTCAAGTCACTGTGTAAGCCACGCGGGTGAAATCGCTTGCGGAAAGCTACTATGAGTGTACCAGAATCTGACAGCATATTGGGAAATTTTAATTTGTAGAAGGCAACATTGGGGAATATGCAGACGAAGTCGCGGGAACACAGCTAGCTATATATATAAATTCTGATAACAAGATCAAATTGATGATATTTTAGTATGTTATTATCAGTCGTCACCTATGGAAGAATATCCAGGAAATATTTCAGTATCACAGGTTCTTCTTCCAAAGATACGTTATTTACGAAATCTATTTCCTGAATACAGTTGTGTGTACAATCTTAATAGCAAGAAATGGCATATTAAACTGAAGACGAATCGGATTAAGTGATAGTGTCAAATAAAGTTGCGCAATACGAGTCTCTATTGCACAATGATCCATCAACTTGAATAGTATTTTCTAGTATTTTTTTCTCGACGGAAAAAAGTCTAAAACTGACAATAATGACATGCAACCTGCACAGTCGACGTAAGATCCGTTAGCATACTCGTAGGATCGTTCGTCATATGCCTATTGACCAACCCTCATTTGTCAATAGCTTAAGTTACCCCCGTTAGGGGCCCCTGTAAACCCTAATCTTCCGCACTTAGACGCTTTTGTGGGTCAATTGTACATATAAAGTCTGTCTTTGATTTTACTCCAGCCAACCCAACTCGGACCAGAACGCAAAAGCTTATTATATTCTTTGATAATCTTTGAATAATATTTTGGAGGCTATCACGCAAACACGTTTGAATCAGCAACACCGATTCTCAATCTACTGTCAATAATAACATCTTCATGTTTGTGGTAAGCAAACAATTAACTTTATTCCTACCAGTCTATTAATGTCCCCCATCACTGGAGCTCAGGCCTTTCCTAAAGATGGAATCAAATCAAATATGGAGAATGGGTCACGGTGCACCAAGCGGGCTCATTATGGATTGGTGGGTATTAACGACTGCAGATGCCGCCAATAACAACGGCTTAACGTTCCTCCTGAAGCACGAGAGAGATCGAGATAATAAATGTTTGGTCACCCATACTATGACCGAGCCTTGCGATCGCAGCTGTCAGGCAAATCATTAAAGTAATAATATAAATCAGGCAAAAACACATTTACTATTGATGTGTTTGTGAAAATGTGCCAAACAAAATTTGTCAAACAAAACAGAAAAACATGGACGCAATAAAAAAACTTTCGATTCTTATTCTACAGTAAGTCCAAATATTTCAAATTTCAGAGTACTATTAGTTTTAACTTGTCAAATTTTACTTCAATTAATGTTAATTTTTTAATGGTTTTATCAATTACTACTTCTAGGAACAATTTATAAAAAAAAACCCTGGTTTAAAAAAAGGATGGAAGCCACTTTTATAAAAGCTGTTTATTTTAAGTCTATATCAAACATGGCTATTAGAGTCAAATAGAGGGAAAATATTTACAAAAAACTATTATTTTTTTAAAGATGATTTTGATCTAAGTAAACCCCCATTAATACTATTTAGAAGTATGTAGACATTTCATTGTGACTTTATAGGTATTATGTAGGTAACCAAGTTTATAATAAAATCACTACAAGATATTATTAGGAACATAGGTTTGCACTATTTTAAATATTACCCTGCATATGTATTTCTAAGAAGTTCATTTTTCAGCTGAAATGTAGGTAATAGGTAAATATAATGGCAATTACATGATAAAAAACATAGGCATTCAAGATTAAATTAACTCCTTGACTAGTGATTCTGTAATTGAAAACATAGTATTCTAGTATTTTTGAAATAAAAATTTACGACGGTTACCCACATTTAATTATTAATCAATATAATCGTAACTTATAAAACCATATTTTTGCAAAAAAAGATTTTATTATTATTATTATAAGTAAGATATAAAATTAAATAAAAATCAAACTAAAACCAATAACAAAACAAAAACTGGACCAAGATTAAAATAGAATGAGTGAAATCGTAAGTTGCACGCGGTCAATGCTTTTATAATAATTATTATTCTTCAGACAGCATGAAACGTGAAAGTCAATCAAATTTCATCTATCTCTATCGCAAACGATACACAGAGGGCGAGAGAGACAAGGACGGCATGTAGTAACTTCACGCCTATTGAAACAAGACAGATAACTGTTCCACATTTTTTTACAAGTCAGCCAGCTGCTTCGAACAGCTGTTTACGCCGGTAGAGATGATTGTCTGATAATAATGATCTGTAGAAAGGATATTGAAACTGTGGCAAATTATTTTAACTGATAAGAAATAGAGTATCCCTTACAATCAATTTCTGGTTTAGGAATAAATAAGTAGGTAGATATTATAAAAAGTCCGAAGTAAACCTCGCTTCGAATCTGAAAGAACTTACATGATCATTTTCTTTCTTACTTACTCTAATAATATTAATTAAAGACACGAGTTCAAAATTGTTATTTTATCTATAATGTGAAGAAAGCACGTGTAGTCAAGTAAAATTAGACAATGAGAGTGGCATGAAAAGGGGTACCATTTTGAATTCGTCCACCATGTTGCAAATCAGAACGCGACCATTTTGTACATACTGTTAATGGCATACTAGGTTGAAATCTACGAGTAATAAATAGATGCAACAATAAACAAAATTCAATTGGTAAATACATAAACAGACGTCGAGACAAAACACCGGCCGGTCAATCATCAGACCTACCTTAACAAAGCTGATCGATGTTGTTGTTCCTTCGATGTCCAACAGTAGGATTTTACATTTCTTGATGATTTCGCCGATATCTTTTTTGTCATTCGCCATTTCGAGCGACGAGTACCACTTCTTGGGAGTACTTTTTAAAGATATTGAATTTAACTCGGTAACAATTTTTCACGCTACGCTACCACCCTTCGCCACAGAAAAAAAGCATTGATTGAACGACGCACAAGAAAGAAAGAACACGACCAACTGGCGTTGAGAAACGAGATAGACGCGGAACTAAAGAGCTTATCTGATGTGAGTAAAAAAGAGATAGCATACTGATTGCAAGGAGTGAATGAGAGATAATAACGGAAGGATATGACTAGCATCAAGGAGACCAAACATACAAAATAAATTGTAATACCACATTAAAAACATAAATATCTACTAAAGTGTAACAAAGTTTGTGAATTAATTTAGTTATTTCTGTCACAAATAACGACGACACCCGATATATGAAATCATTCCTAAGTAATACAATTTCTTTATTATGTAGTTTAGCTTACTTTTGTGTCTATTATAAAAATAGGTATATGTTATAGTACAGATGAATAAGTTACGAAGGAGAAGTCGAATACAAAAGTATTCAATAAAGTTCCATATAATATATTTGCAATTATAAAATGTTTGTTTTCATTGACAACTATAATTTCCCGTAGAAAAACACAAATATATCTTCTGAATCAAATTCCAAACCCACTTAGTAGTAAATATTGATACCTTATGATAAAGTGGATAGTGTTACACAAAAAACGACGATATGACGACGAAAACACTGATTTATTTAAATTATTGCCATCAACCTATATAACTTAAATTGTACATTAATTAGGCCATTGCAATAATGAGCCTCGTGTCTGGAGTACTTTACACGGCATTATTTTTATCAGGAATATAAAAAACGCGTAAAGCTGAAGCTTTATATAATTTTTTTCATACGTAATAAATTTACATATTTTATTTGACGATCAGAATCGCTTCTCCTTTTTTTTTGGTATGAACACTGTAATCCGTTATTCTTTTAAAATTTTGCATCATATTCTTTTAAGCCTAGATAAAATACAAACTAGATATTTAATCGGGCCAAATTGTGACAGTGTAATAAACACACGTCACACATTTTTTTTAAATAACTCAACTCGCTGTTTAAACTGAGGCACTGCTCCCAGTTTCAGGCTAACCATCTAAAAACTCGTCAAAATTGACGAAATTAATAACAGCGATGGAGATACATGTATTGTAATATTTTATCCCTTGTTACACTGTGCCCCTCACCTTACCTAATGACTGCGAATAAATAAATAAAAATATATTGGATTGCAATTACTTGCCTTATTTCGGATGGTAACGAGTCCTTATTCAGCTATAATTTATTTTCATGGCGCTATCATTAGCAAAAAGAAAACATTATCATTACAAGTAAATATTAAAAAATCACAGACTAAAATATTCCTAACGCTTGACACGAAACGACATTATTACATTATTAAGGAGTCGAATATTTTTAAAGTGGCAACTCTTTTAATTCATTCTGAATGTTGGTATTTAGCAGGTCCTGCCTGGCGCAATTTTTTGACTTTCTTTTAATTATTTTTAGGTCAGCTTTATCACAAACAGATGAAAGATTTATTTCAATTGTAATATCTTTCAGTATTTGTTATAGATATTTAATTATTAATTAGCGATTGGCATGCAAATTATTTGGTACCTATTTTTGAAAAAAAAAATCTTATAAAGTAATCTATTGCCAAATCAAAAGATTGGTCACCAATGTTTTGTTGTTGTTCAAGTAAAAGGCAAATCAATTTGATCAGTCTGTTATGCGGAAGTTAGGTTACTTCGCAAGACCCATGGGCTAATTGTGTTAATATGTAATCTAACGCAATCAACTTTAAGGAATAGCGATTTATGAAATTATGTCACTCTAAGAGTCGCAATCGCTTTTGGAAGAATGATGATACACTTACCCCAGGATATCTGAATCCTGGGTTTCTATATCTTGGTTCCGGGCATCAAGTTAAACTTCGCTCTAGTAGCAACGTCATTCTTTAAATTTTGAAATCCTTTCATTGTACTTCATTTATTTGGAAGTCCTTAGTTGTTAGTTGCTTTAGCAATGTTCAAATGTATGTAACATGTTAGTGCGTTAGCACTATCTCGGATTGTAATTATCGTTCGCATTCTTTAAGTCATGTCATTATAAGTAGGCATTTATTTATGTTATTAATTAGTTAATTACAGTACAAATGTATTGTAATTAACATTTGTGCTTATTTAGTTGGTAAAAATTTAGATTGTTAGTTTGACCTAATTTTACTAATCAATAAAAAATCAGAGTATTGGTTTAAGATCATAAACGTTTTAAAATTCTTTTCCAGACCAGTCGAATAACCAATTTTAAACCTTAAGATATTGAGCGAATGTTAACTTCAAAGTCACCTGAAAAAGTTTGACATCTTCCAATTCATATCAATGATAGGGCAATAAAACTCATGCATTTATTGCATTTTTCTTTATGTATCATAAAATAAAATAAATTATAACTACAGGTCAACAGCTTATAAAACTATCATCAATAATGTACCTAAAATTTATTACATATAATTCAGTTACGTCTTAAATATAAAACTGATGATTTCATGATTTCAAATGGTCTAGTAGACTCTTTCTGAGCTGATTGTTGCTCTCTTTCCTCATTTTCTTTAGAAGTCGTGGGGTTCCAATATCTGTATCGGCCTTTCTCTTAGGTACCTGTAAACATTTAATCACTTTAAATATGCCATTTCCGGGTGTCAGAAAATACTATTCTACTAATTAAACAACAGCAAACAAATATGGCAATTGCTGAATCTATATTAGCACCAAAGATTTCCACGATGACCGAACATTTAATTAAATTACAAAAATAATCAATAATTTAAAAAGGTGTAAAATACGTACTACGTTTCCGTCAAAATTCCGCCCTTCGAAATTTATTCATTTAAAATTTTAAACTGTTCTCAAGTCATGAGAAAATAATAAAATGCACAGCTGGTTCGAATTTTAAGTTTCACATATTTCGCAGAGTATTTTTAGTTACATTCTATTTTCCCACGACTCTCCATAGATTTTTTTTTAAATCCGTTCATTTATTTCGGAGCTTACCTTGGTTTCATCCTTTGGGGTTATGGCAGCGAAAACAAAGTTTCTTTTGCTAGATGCCGCGATGAGACCAATCTTCTGAGCTTCGTCGTCGACTGCTAAAGGTGTCGCCAGTGCTGCTAACCTAGCTAACGCCCCGCGGCCTCGCGTCAGCAATGACCCATGGTAATTTTGCTGGAAATAAAAAGTGAACTCAAAATCAAATCGGTATAATATATTCGGTTCGGCTGCTTTTGTTACATTGGGCCGAATACCGTATTCTTAAGTACCTAATATATTTTGTTGTAAAGAGATTATTGGTAAAAAAAAAGAAAGATAAATTTTATGATAATATTATTTCCATTTCTTATAATCATGAAAGTCATTAGAACAGATAGTACACAATAATGTTTTGTATTAAAAAATTTAACGATTTTTATGCATTTGAATTCTAAATAAAATTATAAATTGAATTATAAAATTATAATCAAAGTTTATAAGCGATTATGGTATAGGAAAATTATTTTTTCTGCATTTTAGTTAGTAGTTTACTCTTTTTTTTCTCGTAGACTAGCCCTGCTTCAGAGAAAAGACGCTCTGAATGAACACTACTTCCTGGCGCCGATAAATATTTTGCTGCAATCTTTATCTAAACCCGAGATTTATATTTTCTTGCTTACCACCACGCATGGGGCCGCCCATAAAACATGGTAAGCTTTAAGATTACCACCCCCTTCCACCCAAAGTACATGTATTTTTTAGTGCCTATAAACAAAATCTTAATTTTTGACGTCGCTTTTCGGTTTAGTAATCGCACGTTTGAGGAAAAAATAAATACAGGTGATATATTACTACACATTTCGTGATTTTTGACGAACCCCCCCCCCCCCCCCCCCCCCGTTTCGAGCCTCACGTGATTAATGGATTGCCCCTATACAGATTGTAATGCCGTGATATGGTATTAATATTTCCCGTAACTGCATTTTTTTTATACAAGTTTTGGTGCAACATATCGGTCCAATACTTTCGGTAAATATTCGGTTGAATATACGGTTAAAAGGTCAGAAAGCTCGCTGAATATTCGGTATTCGGCATTGGCCGAATATACTATTCGGTGCAAGTCTAATTAGAACACATTGTCATCTTAAAATTTTATAATATATAATTTCGCTGTTTGGGAGGATTGCCTGAACATTGACGGAAATATGTTCACTAATAGGAAAAAATAACAAGTTCTTGAAAATTCCGTCAGCCCTATTGGGTCTCTGGTAGCTTTATATTGAAGGATATTAAACATGAAGGATATTAAAAAATATTAATTTTATGATAAAACAGACTACAAAAGAGAATTAATCATTCTGTGATTAGAGTGACAATGTCAATAAACTTCTATTGAAGTCAGCTAGAAGTTATGTGTAAGTTAATTAATTAACCGCTAGACTTCAATTAGAAGTTTCTTGACATAATTTTCACTTTTAAGCTTTTTGAAAGCGATTTTACAATTTATGTTTGGTGTTCCTTTTTTAGTATATCCATATTATTATTTAAAATAAAACAGTGAAAATACCTGAAACACCGAGAATGGTTTCTTAGGGCTCGGTATATCTTTTGTGATCTTTTTATCAGGAACGGCTGAGCTTTGAACTGTTCCCGCAGGAGCTTGCTTATTTTCTTCTATTATGCTTGACATAGTTCGAGACAACAGATTAGCTTTAATTATAGTCGATCGATTTATGCTAACATCGAGAACGTTCTCTGATTCCTCTTCAGATTTCTGTAAGTAAAAAAATAATTACGTTATAGTTAATTTTAGTCAGATAACATTACATATTCCATACAGGGCCGGATATAGATCTATAGCTCATTTCATTGCGCCTCAATTAATAACGTTTTGCCATTGTGTTATAGATACTCGAGTTCCAATATTATTAACAAAAACCGTGTCAAAAAAGTTGCTATTGAAGCGCCATTCACTCGCTTAACATTAGCAAAATTAGTGTTCTGGCTGTGTGGCTGGCAGGAATGTGCTAGGCTTAATGAGAAGTGCTAAAAACTAGATTAAAACAGTCGCTCGGATTGCGAAACGTCGTGGGTTCGAGTCCCATCTCGAGAGTACCTTTTTTTTTTAACGCAGGGGAAATGCACCTTAAGCCTTAAACCAGGGCTCCTCCTCCACCCCCGCCCAGAAAAGGGCAGGCCGCCCTGAAAAGGGCAGTTAGTGGAGGCCCTACCTGGTAAAACCCGCTGCGGTTCACCTCACGCGAATGGATGAGTCCGGTATCCAGCAAGGAGGGCCCGGACTCATCTCGAGAGTACCTGGGCTGTTCGATTTGTGGACCCTTTGATCAGTGTACCAACATTAGGCTTTTCAATTCAGTATGTAATCTATGTTTAAATTGGATATTGAATTGAATTGATAATAAATCTCACCATTTGTCTCAGGAACATTTCCCTCTCGTGTCTCTGTTTCCGCCACTGTTCTTCAGATTCGAATTCTTCTTCTTGTGTATCAGTCAATTCGTTAGATGTCGTGCCAGTGACTTCCTCTCCGTCTGTGAAAAGCGAAAAAAAAAATAAGAGCGATTTGAGGGGGGGGGCTGACATTCCTTAACAAAACTAATATAATATAAAGCGTAAATTAAAAGTTAAACGAAGTTTCAAAATAGGTGAAAAGATTCGTCAAAATCGGTTCTAAATTTTAAGCTACCAACCTGCATTCCGCCAACGGAATTTCCGCTGTCTCCCTCCGCCTCCCAAGTCATCTTCAAATAATAACTCTTGAATTAATCTCACTTCACGCTTATCTTGATCTAGTACATTTCGCCTGAAAACATAAAAAATGAAATGTAATATTAAAAATCAATAAAATACATATTTTCCTTACTTTTAGGCTAAGAAGGCTTGTTGGAATTAGATAATGCCTTTGAAGATGTGAAATATGATATAGTAAAATTAATGTCGCATTAGTAAAATGCGAAGACTAGAAGAAACTATTCTGGAATATCACTGATCCATGTGCATACGCCGAATGAATTAATTTGAATAAATGGATTTCAATTTGAACTGCAGTGGAAGTCGCTGGAGAAGGCCTATGCCAAGAGGCATACCGAGATGAGGGACATTTTATGAATCCGATATCTTTATTGTGGAATTTTGTTTCGGAATAAAAGGCTTAATTATTATTGCTCGGTGGCTCGGATTGCGAAAGGCCAAGGCCATGGGTTCGAATCCCATGTCAGGGTGCCAGGGACAAAGTGGATTTATTGAGCATTTTTTATTAAGAATATTTTGCAGTATAGCATTGTGAATGCGAAATTGATCGAATATAATAATAAGAATAAAATTTTCATCTTAATCGAAAAATTAAATATTTGTAAAAATATTTCTTTCGGCTGTTTGGGTGGATGCCTGTATATTGGTGAAAATACGCTCTTTAGTAACGAAAATGTAACAAGTGCTTGAAAGATTCGTCAGTCCTGTTAGGTCTCGGGTAGCTCAGTAGTTAGTCGCCCGGATTTCGAAAGGGCAGGCGTTCGAATCACATCTCAGGGTGCTAAGGACCAAGTGGATTATTTAAGCAATTTCATTAAGAAAATATTGCATTCTAATTTAACCCGCCATTGGTGACGTATATGTCTGTGAGACCGGGTAGTTTAAAAACAAAGAATATTTTTTACACCGTTTATCAAATTGCGTTGCGATTTCGAGTAGCTGCCTAAATGCACGCCCTCTACCATTAGTCCACCCCGCGGCAGCGACGTGGGCGCACGTTCCTGGTTTTTTGGCGCCAACCCGGTCCGTGAGACCGGTGTCACCAACGAAGTAAGTCAAATGTTTGTTGTGTATTTTATATTTCACTTATTTTGATAAGACTGTTGTTGTTATTTATAGTGGTGATTGTAAGATTTTATATTTAGTTATCGTTTCACGCGTTTTTAAGATATTTTACTAGATATTATGAGAAATATTTACGTATTTTTCAAATAAATAGTGTTTTTTTTTTTGTTGTTTTAGTATGTCTTATGAACAGCAACAGCGACGTCTTGAGGCTCTTCTGCAGGAAGCGAGTTCGGATACAGACGAATTACAAAGGTCATCGGAAAGTGAGACTGGAAGTGACCTTGAACCGGAAAATGTGAAACAAGATCAGATACAAAATTCGGAGAGCGAAGAGGATTTGAGTGACCGAGAAGCTTCAGGTAATGAAAGCTTATCATTTTATTTGGGAAAGGACAAATCAACGAAGTGGAGTAAAGAGCCACATCGCCAATCTGTCCGTACTAGAAGGTTCAACATCATATCTCAGTTACCAGGACCCAAAGGAGTTATTGCCGGTGAGAAAGATCCGTTTCAAATATGGAAATACTTCTTCGACAATAATATAATAAACATTATTGTAAAATACACCAATCAATACATTGACTCAGTGAAACATAAATTTATAAGAGAGACGTATGCGAGACCGACTAATTTCAATGAGATACAATGCTTTATGGGTTTGATTCTACTAGCTGGAGTAAAAAAGTCGAATCATCTCAATGTTGAAGAATTGTTTCGGACAGATGGCGGTGCTGTAGGAATATTTCGACTTTCTATGTCTGCTCAAAGGTTTCAATTTCTTCTGCGAGTTTTGAGATTTGATGATTGTAACACGAGGCAGCAAAGAAAAGCACAAGACAAAATTTGTCATATTCGAGAAATCTTTGAGATGTTCGTCGAAAACTGTAAGAATAATTACACTTTGTCTGCTTTTGTAACTGTCGATGAAAAATTAGAAGCTTTTCGTGGCAGATGCTCCTTCCGTCAGTATATTCCAAATAAACCAA
Organism: Diatraea saccharalis; assembly: GCA_918026875.4. Classification (NCBI taxonomy): domain Eukaryota; kingdom Metazoa; phylum Arthropoda; class Insecta; order Lepidoptera; family Crambidae; genus Diatraea; species Diatraea saccharalis. The sequence continues at coordinate 26,529,641 of OU893333.1, read as the reverse complement.
ACTCATATGGTATCAAGATTCAGGCTCTCTGTGACGCTAAAATGTTTTACACATTTAGTATGGAAATTTATCCCGGTAAGCAGCCAGTTGAAGGTCCCTTCAATATTGATAATTCTGGCCTAGCTGTTGTACAAAGATTATGCGAACCAATTTTCAATACTGGTCGAAACGTCGCAACTGATAATTGGTACACTAGTTTACCATTGGCTGAGGCGTTACTTGAGAAGGGACTAACAATGGTTGGGACAATCAGGAAGAACAAAAAAGAGATTCCTCCGGACTTCAATGTATTACGTGGTCGGAGAGTGAAGTCTAGTATGTTTGGTTTTCGTGACAACATGGTTTTAGTTTCACATGTTCCAAAAGTAAGAAAAAACGTCCTTCTAATTAGTACCATGCATAATGATAATAAAGTTGACGCTGCAACTCAAAAACCCGATATAATTTTGAGCTACAATGATACAAAGAGTGGCGTCGATGTCGTAGATCGTATGTGTGCAAATTATAACTGTGCCCGACCGACAAGGCGTTGGCCTATGGTGGTCTTTTACGCTATTATGAACGTCAGTACTATAAACAGCCAGGTGATACATACAGCTAATAATCAAGACTCGAAACTTTTACGTCGTCACTTCATTGACAATTTGGCTATGAACCTGATTGAATCACATATAAGAAAACGACAAACACAGTTGAACTTGCCGCGATCATTGAGACAAAGACTTTCGGAAATTTTGAAGATCGATGATGCGCCTGGGGTAGCTGGTCCTTCAAGGAATGGTCGTTGCTTTGTATGTGGATGGCAAAAAAACCGAAAAACAAGGTTCACTTGCCATAAATGTAAAAAATACTTGTGCCTTGAGCACGTAGTACCTACTTGCTCAAATTGTTTGGCTGTTGACGATGAATGATTTTAGTATTATATTTTGTGGAAGAATTAACATTTTTATTTTTTTGTTTTATGTTTCCAATGTCATAAGACTGACTAAGGCTGATTTCATAGTTATTATGCCAAAAGTTTCTAGGTTTGTAAGTTTAAAATAATGTTGCCGTAAAACCTTATAATTATAATGCATCCAAAGATATTGTCTTGTGCTAATAAAAGAGATTTGAGTTATATTTTTGCCTTTATTTATTGATAACAAATGTCCTATTTTATATCCTTTTTAACTTAAAACAGTATAAACAATATTTAAAAAAAAAAAACGAGGTGCCTAAAACCCCGGTGCAGTAGACCGGGGTCACCGACAATGTAAGCTAAATAGACGTCACCAATGGCGGGTTAAGATAGCCAGATAGTACTCTTCTGGAATACCAGAACTATATGTGTAAGTATATATTTTCTTCTTATTGTTTATGAGTATTGGTATGCACCTACCTTTACTTTATATTTAGTCTACACATCACCCAAAGGTTGGCAGAGAATGCCTAAGATATTAAATCCGCCTTTGTATATTAGTGCATAAAATAATAAATAAATAAAATAATTCTAAACTAAATAAGGATGTCCACAGATATCCACAGACATTTGATAACCATGAATCTCCTATGCCTATACCAATCGTAAAAGTACTATGTAAAACGCGAATAAATTTCAAAGCCGACACATAAATGCCAAATGACAATTCATCTAAAAGAAATGCGCGCGCCCTGATATATAATTACAATGACATCGATAAAATCCATTCTATAATATACATGTACACTGAAACAGAGATTTGTGTCTATTTTGTACATATAAGTTAATGGCAAATCGTGTAATTATGTTTGCTTTAGATTGTGAAATTCAATGTTTAGAAAATGAAGATGTTCCCAATAATGTAAAGAAAAAATGTGTATAGTTGTAGCTAAAGTATCATGATAACCAGAAGTCATAGTTACATATGTATCTGCCCCAGCTCAGCCTGCAGCGCCCCCTGGTGGAAAGTGTCGTCGTCACCAGCTTCTCGCTCCATACAGTCGAGGCCGGCTTCATCTTCGTCACCGGAGCCCGCCCACTCGTCTTCAGAAGTCAATTCGGCTTCCTGCTCGAAGAAATCTACCGCCTTCCGTTTCTTCTTCGGCTGTAGCTTCACCTCTATCTAGTGGCATCGAATTTAACAAAAAATATGAAATTCTATATTTATTAGTTTACGCATACCACTTAAACCAAGTTTGGTTGACTGGTAGAGATGCCTCCTTGGCGTTAAGTCCGTTTTTTGTCTATTTCACTAAGGAATTAAGATTAAATAAATACCTGTTATATATTTTAAGTGTATATGAAAATTTTGAATCTACTCTCAAACCGAGACAGGAACATGAATCATATTCAACTACTAGATTAGATCTTACCTCATTCTCTTCAGAATCATATTCAACTAATCTTTCTTCATTGTCATTTTCAACTTCATCATTTTCAGGCATAATATCTTCATTTTCTTGTTCACTACATTCTTCATCATCTTAAAATAAAATAATAGGTCATCATTTTAGTTTTTTTCGACACCAAAAACGTTACATCAATAAATACTCACCTGAAATTTGCAATGCACGTTTCTCAAGCTTTTTCCTTTTTTTTCTTCTCTTTTTATCTTTATTATCTTCAATTGCCTCAGTAACATCATCATCAGAATCTATGATTAATTTCCTTTTAATTTGAGCATTGTTCACGTTATTTTTACTAATACCATTTGAAAAATACTTCAAAGGTTTAGAAGATTTTACTTCAGTGTCATTTAATTCATCAAGAACAGATTTCAGTATGTTACTTTCTCGTTTTTCTGTTTCATCGTTTTTCTCATCTTCCTCAACATCTGGTGTGTATTCTTGCGATATATCAATGCTCGCATTTGCAGCATTGTCGTCAGTTTGTGAAACCAATTGATTATCGTAAAATTTTCCTGTACACATATCTAAAATATCATCCCCTATCACTTGTGACTGCGAGTTCTGCGATTGCATTGATGGCGGATTAAATTCAATGCATTTTAGGGGTAAACTTGGACACATACTTACTATTGCATCCAAATTATCCTGTAATTCAAATTTAGTTTTAATTATAAATTCATTAAACCAAAGAATATGAGTTAAAGAATATTTACATACATCCAATAATTGTGTTTCAGATATACCACTTGAATTTTTTTGACTACTTAGCTCTATTCCTAAGACGTTTTTTACAACAGTATCATGGTTTAATATAGAAAACGTCTGAGATCCTAAATCTGCATCACTGCCGTCATTGACAGATTGAACAATTTTGTTATGAACTATACTCTCCTGACTTGTAAATAATTCTTCAGAATTGGTTTTGGGAATTTGAGCTAATTGGAGATCATCATCTGAAATCAATACAAAATAAATTGTATATGCTGCAAATTTTTCAATATTTACATAAATTGCAGTTCATTTATTATTATAAAACGCGTAAAATACCTTGGGATTCACTAATATTATCATTGATATGTGTTCTAAGTTTTTCTGGGTTATTGGTAACGTCAATTGGTGTTGTCGTATCTGCCATATCAGTTTGGCTTCTTATTTTGTCTATTCCGTCTTTGATAATTTCTGCTTTTGCCTGTTCACTTTCATTAATTTTATTATTTGCCTCTTCATCATCGGAATCTTCAAATGCTTTTAATATTCTACCTCTTTTCGGTTTACTCTCCTCTTCATCTTCCGATTCAGAGGATTCTTCGTCGTCACTAAGATCTTCATTTTCAACACTATTATGTTCATAAATGTCGGCATCATTTTCTATCTCATCATTACTTTTTACCGTCTCATCTACATCAGATTCTTCAGCTTCATCTTCAAATAGAGGATTCTTCTTTCTCGGTTTATCTTCAATTAATACGTCATCTTCAATTTCTTCTTCACTTTCTGAAGGAGAGCTTATACTATCTCCTTGTTCCTCTTCTAATTTCGCTTCTATTTTATCAATATCATCTTCAACATCTGATATATTGCCTACCACAGCATCAACTTCTTTTTGCGGCTGATTTTCATTTTCCAAACGTTTTGCCCACTCAAGAGATCTCTGCTCGGCTATCTTCTCTTCAAGTTCTTGCTTCAGTTTTATATGTTGGGTTCCAGGTTTTTGCCTGTAGCATTTACAAATATGTAATACATTATAGTAGGGAAGCCCAAGCGGGGATTTCGGGATTTACTAAAGCGCGGCAAATTAATATACAGGGGGATACCTTGTACCCAGTTAAGTACCTGGACCAAGTATGAGCCCTATAAAAATGGCCGCCCAGCAAGGACGAAGGATCAGATTAGTAAAAAAAATTGATCATCTGAAAATCTCGAGCGCGTCAGATTAAGATAAGGTGAGCTAGTTACATGCTAAAATGTGTACATACCTCTAATCTGACAATTTGAGAGTGACGTAAAGAAGGGGGAAGGCTACAAAGTTGTAAAAAAAAAACGTCACTTTGACATTCTCGAGCGCGGCTAATTTTTATTTTTATTTTGAAGGGAATCATTCAAGGATTACGAAAAATATATAATCTGACGATTGTCACAAGCCGAAGTTATAAAAATTCATCGATAAGATTTAATGCGTTTAAGCTACGTGATACCTATATTTCCTTCTCCGCATCACTATTTCTCTCTCTTTTTCTGTCTATTTCTCTCTCATTCCGTTCCCACTCTGGTTTCGGTTGCCATGACGCCATGACAGCTGATGACACAGACTAGTTCGTGGCGTGATATTGTTTACATCGTATTTCCAACGTTTTTGCTTATTTTGTATTTTAATGTAAATTTTGTGAATTAAACTTTTTACATATTTACTAAGAGAAGAAGAGGAAGATGATTCTAGCGATGAAGTTGATAATAAATAAAAAATACTGTAAAAATTAAATAATCATATAATAATTTTCTTATAAATATAAGTATTTTACATAAAAAAACATACACTTTTTTATTTGCATGCTAACTCCGGTGCTTTTCTATTTAATTAAGCTCAACGATTTGAAAAAATTAAAAAAAAAAATTTTTTTTGTGTCAGTTTAAATAAATCCCTTCAGATAATCGTCAGATTATGAGATATCACGTCTGGGGCATAAAGATGAACCATATATATCTTAATCTGACGCGCTTGAGTATTTCAAAATGGCGATTTTTTTTGCACATTCTAATAATGGTCACGCGTTTGCGTCACATCCAAATCGTCAGATTATTATATGAGAGCTTTTTTTTAGGTTCACTTGACATCCCCTCAAAAAATCTGACGCGCTCGATTAAAATTTTTTTTTCATTTTCAACCCTTACGTATAACCACCCCCATCATGGAAACGATCAGATTAACATACTACAGTTTTTAAAAATGCGTAGGACATGGATGATATTAATATCTGACGCGCTCGAGTATGTCCATACAACAGTTTTTTTTACATTTTTAAAAATCTTTAGCCGCTTCCCCACCAATGAAAAGGTATATATTATATGAATTTTTTTTTGTCATCATCTAAGCTTCGCAACCCAATAGGTCTCAATGACCCTCGAATAAATCCCGATTTAGCATCGTATTAATACATTAGTTCAAATCATATTAATACTGTCATCTATGTTAGTTATTTAAACAGTCTGAAAGATGAGTTTATAAATAAAACACAAGTTACCTTTTCTCTCTTTCTCTTTCCAGCTCTTCTGGAGTTTTCAGTTTAGCGAAAAATGTAAATCTCTCTTTCAACAATTCTACACCTGTCAATTTTTTTGGACATGTATCTGTGCTGTCATCTAAATCTATAACCATTCCTGGTTTACCCATTAGCTTTGGTTTTGATTTTAATGACAATGTGTCTTGTTTACCATATCCATGTGATTTGAATTCTGTATCAGATACATTATCTGCAACTTATAAAAAGAATTATCATTTTTAGTAGAATATAAATAAGTATATTTTATAGGATGAATACAAATATGCAAATTTGGTAAATACTATCTCTATAAAAAGTGAATATTAATCACGTCAGGAACAGTAACAAGTAACATATTAATACAGTAAGTCAATAATTCTTACTAAATTCTAGCAACCCATTCTGATGTCAGTAAGTTACAAGTAGTTCAGTGATGTTTAATATACTACTTATTTTTGTAATGGAAATAAATAATATGTACCTTTTGCTGTGGACGCATTTTCAATAATACTATCAATATCATCCATATTTAAATCTTCCATCTCTATGTCATCATCTGAGAATGGGTTTTCTTCAACATTTTTAATATCCATTCCCTTGTGATTAGGAAATTTATGACTAATGTTGTTTATCTCAGAAGGCATAACTTTAGTGTTAGTGTTATATGTTTCTGAATCATTTAACTTTGTATCATAATGCAATGAAATTAATTGACTATCTTTTTCTGTTAAATTATCGTTTTGTACTCCATTCAAAACGTCAAAGTCATTTGTGTCAAAACTTGTAGTATTCGTGTCTAGATTAGAAGAACTAGACTGTATTGCCACACCACTTTCATTTTCTTCGGGTAGGTTATTTTTTATAATATTTATTTCTTTCAATGAATTATCTTCCTCATTTTGTGTCTCAATAGAATCATTATATGTAAGTTCCATTTCCTCAGAATTGTTTTGCAAACTTTCATTAGATTCATCAAGTTCTGTTGTTTGACTTTTGTCTTCTTTCTGTTCAATAACTTCTAAATTATTATGAGATGTGTTAATGATGGCAATTGATTGCTCTATGGGTTTCAAAAAACTATCTGATTTAGTAGCATCAATTTCATCTTTGGAATTCACTCCATTATCTGATATTATTAAGGAACTATCACAATTAGCTAAAGCTACAGATTCACTTCCTTGGTCAGTTAATTCAGGCACTAAGAGAGAAGATTGTACAGCAGAATGGTCTGATTGTTGCATGTCATCTAATACCTCAGTTTCTTCTTCATCTGTGTCACTTTTACACAACTCTATCATTTCTTTTTGCCTTTGTTCTAACTGTAACCTGTATTTTTATTAAAATATCTATAATTATGCCCCTTTTTGACATATCATCATAATCACAATAAAAAATAGATATATAAGTTTCGCACTTTTAAATGTCTCAAATATTTAAGTGTGAAATTACTTTAACACTACCTACGCTCAGGACAGTATGTTAAGAAATTAGGCTGCATTGCAATGGCTAACTAACATTAATTCATACTGAACATTCATGGTAAATTATAGAATTTTTTTAAATTTTATATGCAGAGGAAGCATGCAACACAACAGTGGATCATCAGCCAATTGGACACCGGTACGGTAAGTGCATTATTCTAATTATCCACCTACATGCCTGGGGAATGATGAGTTAGTAGGTATTTTATTTCAGTAAAATAGGTAGGGAAATATTTGAGATTAAAAAATATAGACCCTATTATGGATTTTTCTACTTTCTAGTCAATGTACTTACACATATTGTTTTAACTGTTCTTCGTTCATTTTTATAGGTAGAATTTTACCATCTGTTGACACAGCAGGTTTCCTTCTACTCATGATGTCTTTCAAACTTAACGTCTTTGGTCTGTGGTAAGGTAATGTAACTTCTTTCTCTCTAAGCATACGGTTAGATTCACTTTTGATCTTTTGCATATTTTCTAATGCTTGTTTTGCAGACATCTGAAATATATTTAGATAATTGATTATTTGTTTTCATAGGTAAGCTGACAGATTACATATAATACGTAAGAATATAAAATTGATGGAATTCATTTATCAATCTAAGATATACACTATTACATTATTGATGAACATATTTTAGTAGCCAAGTTGACCTACCTTCTGTGGTTTTGGAGAAGTAAGTTTCATTCTCTTTTGAATTTGTTTTGGTTTTCGAACAGACCTCACTTGGTTACTTTCATCTTCTGAAGTATCAGGATCACATATAGACAATTTTAAAGTATTTGTTCGTTCTTTTATTTTCTGAAACAATATATTACCTTATAAACTAATAGAGATTATAAGCTCCGTTGCACAGACATCCATTAAGGTTTAATGGTGACTTTAAGCTCTAATGTTCTAAATATGAAAAATTGTATTGGTAATGTAAACTAATGACAATTCTAATAAGTGTTTCTGCAATGGGCAAATTATGATTTTTTTGTTTGTCGGTTTGTTTTGTATAACTTACTTGTTTTATTTCATTAATAGAAGTAATTTCATCATCACTTGAACCAGGTGATTCATTTTCAATGATATTATTTTGATATGTTAAACTTTCACCTTTTGTTTCTTCTTGTTTGTCTTTAGCATTGAGGTTTTGAAACTTCTCTTTTAATTTATTTCGTTTTTTTATGATTCTTTTTTGTAGTTCGCCTCTATCATTAATCAACTTATTTTCTTTTTCATGAATGTTACTCGAATCTGATTCAGACTCGTCACTTTTAATTTTTTTTAATCGCGATTTCCCTGATCTTTGTTTTATTAAGTTTGTATAATCATCACTATCACTACTAACGTTAGAAGTAGATTGCAATGTATCATTGTGTATATTCACTCCTTCTTGTTCATCTTCACTATCATTAAATATTTTAGAGCGGTTTCGGATCTTTTTTACAATACTTATAGGGTGATAATCATCATACGATCCCTTTGCTTGTGCATTATTCACATTATTATCTTCAGACATGGATTCGTTACAAATTTTTGATGATGTGTCTAGATCATAGGTTGCTGTTACGGAAGACATTGTTATTTCTTCCGATGACAGAATTTCAGTCATTTTTGTTTCTGTTAGTCACATAACCAGATTCTGCGTGGTATTTTTATTATGTTAGGACTAGTTAGAATTCACAATAATTAGCCAAGTTTTATGATCTCTATAAGTGTCTTTATAAATAGATCAAAACTGTACTATAATAAGTTATGGGCACATCACATGCAACACGCACAAAACAACATGAACACAACATTTTTGCGCGCCAAACAAATTTTACACGAGAAATACTTGTCAATGTCATTATTTATTTGACAAACAATTATTTTTTAAAGTTAGTGTTCCTTTCAGGGTTGGCCAACGACATTATAGTTCGAATGAGGAAGTATTTAAAAAAAAGAAAGCACTAAAAAAGTTGATTTTTGCAGGAAACGAATGGACCAAAGACAGTGATTTCCGTTACTTATAACTCACATATTAAGAAACTAAAATTTGAAAAGTTCGAATCTTAGATATCAAGACTAATAAGAAAAAGAACAAATAGAATATGAGTTCTTAATTGAGATTTGAAAACTAATTTACTTTTAAATATGAAATAAAAATAGAAAGGTTGTCATGGAGAAATCAAGAATGTACCACAGCGACATATAGTTTGATTTCGTGAACTAACGTAATTTTTTAATACTTTCTCATTGATGAATGATTTTATACATATATCTACATTACTCGTTCATTCATTCATCGTAAGGGGTAAAAATTTCGACTGCAATACACAATGATATTAATATGTCTAGATACGCAATACATACCAAAAATCTGAAGCTACTAAAACTAAGACGTTTGTCTTCGTTTTTTCGTTTTTCACTTCATTACTCATTCAACTCCCGCTAAGAAAGTACAAAAAAATGCTCCGCAAAAACAAAGAAAAACAGTAGATAAAATTCGATTCTCTTTCACAAATACACATAATACGAAAGAATATTAAGTTTCACACTTAAGTCATTAACATTTTTGGCAATAAATACAAAATTAAAGCTAGGTTATAAAATAAAAATATTTAATTTTCACAAATAAAATTTCGACATTTTGTCGACAGTGTTGCCACTGTTATTCACTTTCAATTTTCCCAAGTATATGGGAGCCTTTTCTTTTTATTTTACGTGGCTAAGTTTTATCTAAATATCTTTTTATAATTAATTATATAGCTCAGCTTAAGTATATGCAACTGCGCTAATTCTGTTGATAATTTTTTTTATACATGCACACAGATGCTAATGTAATTTAATTTTTTCAATGCGTGGAATTCGTTAGTTGTCGAGATACAACTTTAAAAATACGTAAAATTGAACCTTTGTTTGATGTTCTATGAACTTTGACAAATGTTTTTGTCTTAACCACTGACTTTTTCGGGGACAAAACAAAGGAACATATATGTACAGAGCCTACTTTCGTGATTGTTTTTTTTTTTTCAAAGTTTTTTCAAAGAAATTTTCAAAAGTTACAGTATTTTTTTACTAATTGATTTTATACATATATCTACATTACTCGTTCATTCATCACAATGCGTGAAATTTTCGACAGCTGGCAATACAATATCAATTACCCATTTTTCCGTTCATTTTGTCGTTCGCACATATTCTGTCTTTGTTTAATTTAAAGTTTGATCGTAGATATGAGGGAGACAAACATAATAAACCTATTTATATTATATAGTATAAATATTATTTGCAAAGCTACGTCCTGATTTCGGAAAAGTGCTACGCTTTTTTGGCGCGTCTGTTGTATGGGATTGCTTCTCTAGTTATTAAACTCATTGGCAATACATTATCAATTATTCATTTTTCCGTTCATTTTGTCGTTCGCACATATGTATTGTCTTTAAGTAGATTCGTAGATGTGAGGGAGACAAACATACAAAACCTATTTATATTATATAGAATAAATGTTATTTGCAAAGCTACGTTCTGATTTCGGAAAATTACTACGCTATTTGGCGCGTCTGTTATATGGGATTGCTTCTCTAGTTATCAAACTTATTGATATGGGTCCACCTCGAACCCATTAAGCTGTATAATAAAAAAAAGAAAATCGGTAAATTTTACGGAAACTAGGTGAATATACATGAAAAATAGATACCCGTCGAACATAGAACCTCCTCCTTTTCGTTTTAGAAGTCGATCATAAAGAGTAAACAAAGGCAAAACTATACAGGTGGTATAAAAATTTATGTGTAATTTATGCCGCAGAAATAATAGCTAATGAAATTGTTATAAAAATATATTTGTTAACAGAAATAAACACTATGTCTTTTCAGATAAAACAGACAGTCAAACATGGTATACAAGAAACACCTTATAAGCCTATAACATAAAGGAAGTAAATTTAAAAATTTACATTAATAATCTATACCTTTCGGAACTTCGGATAAGGTTTCTTTGATTTTTGGTAAATCACAAATCACAGCTTCAGCCGTAGTCAATAACGATGCTACTCCGCTAGCATCCGTCAAAGCCCTCCGTACTACTTTTGTAGGATCAATTATTCCTTTTTCTATCATGTTTACAAATTCATTATTTATGGCATCATATCCATAGTTATCTTCCATATCTTCTACTCTAGACACTACTACAGATCCATCTAAACCAGCATTATTGGCAATCGTTAAGCAGGGTGTGCGAAGTGCTTCTTTAACAATAGTTATTCCAATAGCCTGGTCAGGATTAGAAGGTTTTAATTTGTCCAAAATTGGAATACAACGAATAAGTGCCGCTCCACCGCCTGGCACGATGCCCTCTTCGACTGCAGCTTTCGTAGCATTTAAAGCGTCATTAACACGATCTTTTTTTTCATTAACTTCAACTTCACTGCATCCTCCAATTTCCAAGACAGCTACGCCATTTCTTAAGCGAGCCATACGTTCTAAAAGTCGTAATTTATCATAATCACCAGAAGTAGATTGTAATTCTTCTTTGATTTCTTCTATGCGTTTATTAATGTCATCTTCATTACCATGACCTTTAAGCAAAAGTGTTGAATCTTTAGTTACTACTACTTCATTAACTTTTCCGAGACTTTCCAATCTACAATCCTCGAGTCTAATTAAATTGGGATCGTCTTCAAAAACCACCCCTCCAGTAGCAATAGCCATGTCCATCAATACATTTTTTCTAAAATCTCCAAAGCCAGGAGCTTTTACTGCAACTACAGGAAGGCCAATTTTTAATTTGTTGACTATAAGAACTGACAATGGTTCACCGTCATAATCTTCTGCTATAATAACCAAAGGTTTCTTTTGGGAATTAGCTATTTCTAAGGCTGGTATCAGCTGCTGGGCAGTAAAAATTTTCTTTTGAGAAAATAAAACCAATGCATCGTTGTATTCCACTTTTGGACCTTTGGTGGAATTAATAAAGTACGGCGAGACATATCCACGATCGAATTTCATACCGTCAATTATTTCCATTTCATCAAACAAAGTTTTGCCATCCTTAACAGTGATTACACCATCCTTACCAACTTTATTCATCGCTCTTGCTATTAGTTTACCTATAGATCGATCTCCATTTGCAGATATAGTCGCGACTTGTTCTATTTCTTCAGAAGTACTCACTGGCTTAGATATAGCTTTCAAATTTTCTTTAACTGCTTCTACTGCTAACATTACACCTTTTCTAATTTCTATAGGATTTGCTCCTTTAGATATTCTTTCAAACCCTTCTTTAGCAATAGCTCGTGCCAAAACTGTTGCCGTTGTAGTTCCATCACCAGCTTCTTCGTTAGTTTTATTAGCAACGTTTTGGACTAATTTAGCACCTATATTTTGAAATTTATCTTTTAATTCTATACCTTTGGCAACTGTTACTCCATCCTTTGTAATTTTTGGAGGTCCAAAAGATTGTTCTAAAATTACTGTACGACCTTTTGGACCCATTGTTACGGCTACAGCGTCTGCTAGAATATCAACACCTTGTAACATGAGTGATCTAACATCAGGACCAAATCGTACTTCTTTTGCAAAACCACGTTTTGAAATGAACGGTGTTTTGATGATACCATATTTGTTAATACAAAGAACTTTATTTAATAAAATTCTATTCATTTTTGTAATTAAAAACAAGTCTCACATAATTTTCAAAATTGACAATAGAAAAAAAATTGGCATTTGTATGTCAGATATTGCGCGTTAATAAAAAAATAATATTTCAATTTGGAAACAAAGATTTTCAAAAAGTTTTACTAGGTAGGTATTCACATTTTAATAAACTCTTTTGTCTGGTGGAAGCAAAAAAAGATGATTTAAAAGACATCTAAACTTCTTGGGTGGAAGTGTCCCTCAGTTATTTTAAATACCATGTTGTATTTTTTAATACTATTTCTGAAGTGTCGAATCACCGTACTATCTACGGCTACGGCCCCCCAAGTATATTTTTATTTCAAAGTAAATCGTGAGTTTGTACTTTTTTTTATTTATTTTTCACTACTGAAATTACCCTATTACCTTCGATCAACTATACAACTAAAGATAACGCCTCCAATACTAATACAATACACAAATATGGCACTAAACCGTAGACCTTGTTTTTGGTAGATTTTTCCGTAAACCATAGACCGTTTATTGGTTCAATTTTACAAATAGGGTATTTGACACTATCGAAAATAAGTTGCATTTTGTGGTCATCTTGATAGATAATAATCTAATAAAGCTTATTTCTTAACATCTGCAGAAAAACATGTTTAGATTAAGTAAAATAACGTAAACAAAATGCAATATTTTTAGGAATTTATTCAACGACGAAAACGTCCTATAATTGGTCGTCGTCACAACCAATCACGATTCTGTTTACTGGCCTGTGACGTCATCAGCTGTCATGTCAAAGTAGTGTTAGAAAGATACATAATATATCGATGCCTGTGGGTATCGAGTAGTTTATAGTAATTTACTGATAACAGAATACTTTGCCGTTTCTTCTGAAATACAGAAGGAAAGAATCATTTACTAAGCTTTTTAATAAATCCAAGAAATAGGGAAAACGCCAGCAATTTAAAAAAAGAGCAACTTACATGTTTTTGCCATTTCTTGAGCTTTAATATAATAATTCAAAATTACAAAGTCGATTTTGATGATATATACTGCCTCAAAGTTAAAAACTAATTTAAAAAAATCGTCTGGATCTGATATCTAATTATCAAACGCCATGCATTTAGTGGACAGACATACTACATGCATGTATAAAAAAAATAGAATATAGAACAGTGCGAGCCCTGTCAACAAATATAAATAAGTCGTAAAATGTGTATGACAAAGAAAAAAACCAAAAAGAAAACCTTCAAATGTATCGACATGAAATAAAAAAGTTTCAATACTTTTGACGAATCCTTACCTAATTTTATCACCTATCTCTACTCTATATAGCTACTATACTAATGTGATTGTGAATCTATTTTCTTCTAGACTCGAAGTTTGTTTGTTATTTATAGAAGTATTAGTACATCGTGGCACTACGCACCACTTGTTTTTTAAAGAAAACCAGAGCAGAGGAAAATAAAAAACGTAAAAAATACCCACTACGACTTCAATTTCTCTTCTAAATTGTTATTTCAATTTACTCTAAAGAAAGTTGTTACTTATCGATTTGACATATTTACTGGCCTGTGACGTCACGATCAGCGCCATTACATAGAGCAGCGTTTTTCGCGCGCTTTTGGATATTAAAATTTTAACAATTATTTTCATCAACAATATAAAAGATTCCAATGAAATACTATGACAGTGTGTTTATAATGTAGCAAACAACGATTTAAAATAGGTTTCAGAAAAGTGTCAAATACCCTATTGTGAATAAACAAAATTAAATTGAAAAAAAGGAAAAAACCAAGCTAGATTTCCCCAATAGTTAAGGTTACATATTCAGAAATATATACAAAGCACTCTTTTTTCTTCAGAAGTTGCTGAAGCGAAAGCGGGATGTCGTCAGCTTTTTTATATATATATATACAGAAGACGGTCTATAAGAATTATACGTTGGAGACTAAAAGAATGACAACTGAAAATTAAATGATCAAGTGTTTGTTCAGTAAGGTTGCAAAATTCACATGTTGATGAAGATATGACTCCAAGGCGAAATAAGTGGGCACCGAAACGACAATGACCTAAGCGTAATCGGCAAATAGTTGTGTAGAATTTTCTGTTTCGAAAGATTTCTTCACAGAACCATGGAGGAGAAATCTTTGTTTTAATCTCTGCTAACCACTATCCTTTGCTTTGAACAATTTGTTGGCATTCGTTATAAAATTCCTTGACAACTGAGGGTTAACATGAGATAAAGCATCAGAAGCAGGAATCGGAAAATTTTAAATTGGAGCAGTTGCATTACGATCAACAATTAATTTAGCCAGGTAATCTGCTTGTTCTTGTCCAAACACCTATGTGAGATGGAGTCCAGAAAAATGTGATATCTTTAGAATGAGACAAAGAAAAATATTGCTTACGAATGTTGTGAGTTATGAAACTAGTTTTTGAAATACACTTACGGCCAGTTGCACAAACATCCATTAAGGTTTAATGACGCCCTTAAGCTCTAATTATTGTCAATTTGAATGGGTAATGTCGCTTTAAACTAATGAAAATTTTAATGAACGTTTGTGCAACTGGCTGTTAGGGTGTAAACCATAGACCATACATAACATAATGCCACAGAGTATATTCTGTGATAAGACTCTAGACTAAACGAAAACTGAGTTCCGGTACTGGGTAAATCAGGGCTCGGAAACGTTATTCAAAATAACGTTTCTTATGGTTCTTTGTGCAAGATTGCGTTCGAAACGAAAACGAAATAAGAACGCTTTAAAAAACCGGTTTAATCCGCAAGACGGTGCCGCGCGGGCTGTAAGGGCGGCGTACATTTATTTTATTACGTTATTTACAGTATGCGATGCAAAAAAAACGCACCATTTAGGTTAAAAACGTTTTATTAACCGAAAACAATATAATTCTGTTTTTTTCCAAAATCGTTTTTTATATCGTTCTGTTCGAACGAAACCGAAACAAAGTGTTTTTTAGGTATTTAAGATGAAAACGTTTCGAAAAATATACCGGTTTCCGACCCCTGGGGTAAATATGGAGTCACATTTCAGTTTTATTTTTCTTAGTAAAATATACGTGTAATTATATTATGTTTATAATTTACAATTTAAATAACATTACAATTATAAAATCTATTATCTTTGCACATATTTTTTATTTATTTTTCTTGGAAAACCAACAGATAATCAAATAAATAAATAGATTATAACATAACAAATAATAAGCCAGTATAGGTTTCCGCATATAATTGAAGACTTTTACGTTACAATGTTAAGAAGGCAGCTTATAGCGAAATAGTCTTTCAGTACTATTGATACTATCTACCACCAAGATAGTGGTTGTTTTCTCACTACCTAATTAAATTATAATAATTCTAAAACAATATGTTATTTAAATTAAACATAGTATAATACACATAGTAATCGTCCCCTCGCTCTCAAAAATCTTAGAAAAGATTATTAATAATCGCCTCATTAATTACCTTGTAGAAAAAAATCTAATAGTACTACTAACTAGTAATCACTAGTATAGTAATCAGTTTGGATTTCGGTGCGGTAAATCGACAGATGATGCAGTAGCTACTCTAACAGATTTTATAACGATCTACCTTTATAAAGATAATAAATGTATTACAATATTTTTAGATCTAGCGAAAGCTTTCGTCATGGTTCCTATTCCACTAGTTATAAACAAGCTAGAACGAATGGGTGTTAGAGGTAGCTTACTAACAGATTACTTAAAAGACAGAACTCAATATATAAAAAAGGCTCTCGTATTAGTGCTGAACTGCCAGTTACTTATGGGATATCTCAGGACAGTATTCTGGGTCCTATCCTCTTCGTCGTTTATTTTAATGATTTACTATGTATCAAATCTTTTGATGGAAGAATAATCTCTTATTGAAACAAAAGAGACAGCAGTGTCATCTGGACACTGCTGTCTCTTTTGTTGACGTGGAATGAGGCATATAGATTGCCACCAATTTGATGAAGTTAACACATGGCTTCAAAATAATAAATTAACCTTAAACATCGAAAAAAAAACAAATATATAGCCTTTTCCATACGAGATCAAAACTTATTTTTACATAACTGCACATTAACAGCTTCTCGTTATGATTGTCATTTTAAAATCATAGAATGCGTCGAATCTATCAAATATTTAGGCGTTGTAATCGATGATCACTTCTCTTTCAAACAGTATATTCTAACTTTGACAAAAAGAGTTCCGAAATTGATGTATTTATTTAAGACACTTAGACAAGTTGTTCCAGCAGAGTCTCTGAAAAATATATATTTCTCTCTATGAAAAGAATTATATAATGTTCGATAAAAAAAATCAGTTATGATGAAACAAAAAATTTAATAAACGTGATTACCTGATAAATAACGCTCTATAAGTCTGACCTGCTTAAACTGGCCGGCGGTAATATACTCAGTGATCAAATGGCTTTCTCACCGATTTTACAGTATTGCCGTAACATAGAGGTATAACCTTTCGCTCATCTATTTGTATTGTTGATCGAAACCTATTACACAGAAATAAAATTTCAATTTCGGTTACCATTAGCCATCTTTGAGAGTCTAACTGCTCATCTACTTGTATTGTTGATCGATGCCTATTACACAGAAACAAAATTTCAAAATGTTAATAATATGAATACATTATAGGACTAGGAGAAGAAATTGATAGATCCCTTTGCCTAAAGAATAAAGCTGAAAAAAAAAACAAAAAGATCGTTGAAATAGACGGCGATTTTTTAAATTTTTTTAATCTTGTGTGGCTTTATTTTACGTATTTATGTAAACTAAGGGACAAATTGGAATAAATAATGATGAGTGCCAATAGAAATAAACTTAGCCCCTTAATAATTAATTTAAATATTGGTGATCAATTAACGTCAATATCGTGTGGTCATGTCGTTGTAGAACTAATAAAATTTCTAGTTTATCAAAGATTACAAATACCCTATACGTATCAGTGGCTTAAGCAAGTTGTAACAAAGAAAAAAATGTGTGCAAATGAGGAAAAGAAGGATAGCTTTCAATCAGAAAGACATTTTCGTGTCGCGTCAACAGCATTGGAAAACTTAGATTTTATTCTAAAGGTGCTTTTTCATGTTCAAAACAAGCTGTATAACGCTAGTATAATAAAATCTCACCCTTTGATTAATTACTGGGCGCCCATTGTTAAACTTAACCGCAAGTTTTTTCTTCATCAAATTGTTTTATTAGTTTCAATGTTCTTCATTTCAGAGTTTGTTATTAGAGATAAGTGGTCCTTCATTACCTGGGGAAATTTGCGTCGCTTTTGGGGCAACGCCTATTACATGTAAAGAGGTGTACAGACTTATTATGCCTACTGCATGTCACAAACCACAGTGTCACTCAACCCATATAGCTAATGATCAAAAAATTCAACGAAATGTTTTTAGGTAATATACTGTAATCATTATCAACAGGTATTCAATGTAGCTCTATTAGATGCTGCGAATAACTGTATTATACAATGAGAGTATTATAATATCAGTTTTGTTTTTGTGTTAGCATCTCAACTGTAATTTGTTTCAAGACTTCTGTGTAATTAAAGGATTTTTAGTTTTAAAGGCTGAGTTAAAGATACTACATAAATAAGTTCTGTATTAAACTAGAATAAATAATATGTATTTTGTTTTCAGGACATTAGTGACATCAGAAATGTTAAGTCAAGTGTTCTTTAGTTCCTTGGCACCTACCAATTTATATGTTTTTATAAAAAAGAAAAACCTTGAAATCCAGGAAGATGTACTTAATGGTGACAATTTCATTTCAACAAGTGGATGTAGAATACCAAGAAATTCAAAAATAGTGGTATTGGATTTCAGGAGTGACAACTCTGAGAATGTTTCATGCTGTAGTGACTTTCAAGTTTTTGGTGAATCAATAAGCCAGAATTTCAAAGATTTACAAATAGAGGATATGCTGAAAGATAACGAAGATGAATTTAATGAAATTGAATCAACAGATGATACAAAATGGTATCAATCGAGTTATGTGATGAAGGGATTCAAAGACTGCGTTGTGAATGGAACTTCTGTTACCACATCATGGCAAGAATGACATAGATTATAATTTTATTAATGAATTATTTTGTAGGACAATTCATCTATTGCTCAAATGTTATTGTAAATTGACTGATAATTAGATTATTAAACCTAATAAACTGTTGATTTAGTATTACAAAATTAGAATTAATTTTATGTTAGATTTAGTATATATAGTATATTTTTTATGCTGGGTTGATAACATTAAGTTCAATATGTGGGGAATAAGAATTAAATCGTAAATATGCCACAAAATTTAAGCTAATATGTTCTTTAATGATAATTTAAAATATTTAAAGTTGTTGATTTATCGTCTGTCATGATAGCATATATATTCTGTGCCATATTTTCTGTCAAACAATATTACATTGACATTATTAATAAATTTCATAATTCATACATTAAATTTTTTTCTTTTCCTCTGAACATTATTAGAATAAAACAGTGATCTCAAATAAGTTTGAATGACTGTTCAAGTAAAGTAACTAGAACAAATATAATTATTATTAAGCTTAAATCTGCTTCACTTCCCCTCTGCCATTACTAAAAATATCCCTCTCTCTGTAAACTACACATAAATCTTTTAATGGTCTACCAACAGACCGTTCTACACAATTTTTCTGTTTATCACAGTTTCTTAAGGATTCATTGAATTCGAAAATTAAATTATTCCTGCCACCATTAGGACCAACTACATAATTACATCTTATTAGCTTTTTAATCATATCTGTCATACAGCATTCGAGAAGTTCATAATATTCAAGCCAAAAATCTTTAGGAACTTGCTTTAGTTTCACTCCTATTATGTTGCTTAGAATTCCAGTGATGTAAATATCATCTATCCAAAAGTGATGAGATTGATATAGTGCAACATCGCATAGTTTGCTTGCAACACTTGTTGTGGTTATATAATACCATCCTGATAAATATGTTGGATATTTGTTCAAATTATATTCTTGATGTGTAACATACCACTTATTCTCTGTATTTCTTCTAGGTACAGTATTGTTTAACATGTAGCCCATTAATAAAGTTTCCTGTATACCAAGGCTCAGCAGTAATTTGTAAGTTCTCTCCAAGTTAAATACAGTGTCATCATCAACCTTTAATATGTAGGTTGGTTTACACACACTACTAGCCCATCTCAATCCCATTAAGTGCTTCAATGTGAGATTTCTATAATTTTCTACAAACGAACCTTGTAATATGTCATCAAAAATACTATGCTCATTCTTAACAGCCTCTTGAGTTATATACCTAAAAAACAAAGATTTATGTTCAAAATATAGAATAGTTGAGTTGAGCATAGTTGAGTTCAATAGAATTTACATAGAAATCAAATACTTTTCATCTGCTGGTATTTTTGACAGTAAAAATACTCTTGTTATGTTCATGGACTCTAGAAGAGTAGACGGCATAGCTCTTCTATGTGCACTTCTTAGTTCAACATGACCAACATATGATGTCACTATTATTGTTAAGAAGGAACTTCCTGAAATTATGATAACACATGTTATATGATTTAGAGTGGACCAAACAATATAAAAGCATTTTATAACTTACTTTCGCAATATATCTCTGATGGTGAAAGAATAAAGTTTTCCATATAAACATAATTCCTTTTTTGAACAAGCAATGAATCTTTCATTTCATTGTTAGAACTTGAAATAATCCATATGCATAAAAAAAGAAAAAATAAACATAGAGCTGATACAAATTTCTTACGTAGATTCATTTTTACTTATATTTCATATTAGAATTATTTATTTCAAGCCTATTAAGTAACATAGTTTTTTACTGTATTGTTTAATGTAGGTATGTATGTAAATGTAGTCCTCATTGAAGTACAAAGTTTCATTACATTTTATGAATTCCTAACTTTAATAAAAACAAACGAAAGAAGCGCTAAATTAGATTATGTTTATCTTGAATTAAAAGCACAATTTGAAAGTCTGTCTCTCTCTTCAATGTCATGTCAGTCTGACATCTTATTGACAAAAAAAAATTCAAATCTGTAATTATGATTTTGAGTTTAATGATAGTGACACAAAGTTCAGTTTAACAGACTTGCAAAGTCTAAACGTTCTGTTTCATGCAATAAAAATAAAAATCTGAAACTTCTTTTTTTATGGGGTGAAACCACGTCTGATTTTGCTTCAGGGGTGAAACGGGCTAAGGAAATAATCGTATAGCTTGCATCAAATAAATTGAGCTATGTGCAGCATTTATGTGTATTAGATTGGGTCGCTATGGTCTCGTGACTCCAATAGTTGCCAATATCATCATCATGATCATCAGCTCTGTTACATCCCCACTGCTGGGGCTCAGGCCTTATTGTGGATGGTTAAGGAGGTCATGATCCTCCACGCTGGCTCAATGCGGATTGGAGGGTATTAACGACTATAAATGCAGCCGGGATCAACGGCTTAACGTGCCTTCCGAAGCACGGAATAGCTCGAGATAATAATTTTTTGGTCACCCATCCCTTGACGTACTCTTGCGAAAGTTGGTTAATAACAACGTTCATGGGCTGCGGTGCTTATCCACTACCGCACCGAGCTACTCATATGTTGCCAATATGTGGTTAGTATATTTTGACATATTCATTTCTACTGCCGTAAACGGTAGGTATATTCCGATAAGTTTCGTCATTCGAAAGGAGTCGGATCCTCATCCCAAACCTTATCTGAACTATAATGCTTGAATTTCCTTGTTGTATGAAATCGTTAAAAGCATCACGTTTTCGAGATAAATGCTATCTTAGTTGCTCATTGGAAGAGCAACTAAGATAGTTATGTCGGTGGGAAACATTATAGGTAATATGGTGCTTTAGAAAATTTTGAAATATAGATTTAGTTTTCCGACTGGCCTATAATCATATGATTATAAATTTATAAAAAAATAATATAATGAAAGGATGTACGAGTATCATCAATACTTAGTGAATCAAACATTCTAAGCATCGATAATAAAAATGTTAAAGCCAATCTGGAAGTACTCATCAATTAACTGACATTAAAGCGAGATTTTACTAAAGCTTTATCATTAAAAACCGTATTTGTCATGCAATTCTCTATCCTCTGTTCTTTACCAAGCGAAATTTAAAGATAACGCGGCGCTCTCCAGAGGTGCGACTGCATGACTCTCTAGCCATGACTCTATGAGAATCAATGAAGATTATGGATTTGACAGCAGTATTACCAACATACGGCTAGTTGCACAAACGTCCATTAAAATTGACATTAGTTTAAAGCGACATTACCCATAGAAATTTGCTATTCATTAGAGTTAGCTCCTCCGCCCTTTTAACTTTATTTTATTACGTATATTATGATTTTGGCGGATGACAGTCATTTGGAGGCCACCCAGAATTGAAAGCCTGGGGCGGTTCCCTCCTGCCCCCCAAGTCCGTTATATATATATGTATTATTTATATATTTAACCAAATATTTTAGTTTATTTCAGTTTGAAATAGCTTTGTTTGTGAAAATTCGACTTTAACTTAAATAAAGTTAGGCGGTCGCCTATAGTTTATAATCAATGATATTAGCAATGGTATGTAGCATAACATTCAGCCTTGCAGATAAACTATTAACAAAGACAAAAATAATTAAAGTAAAATGTCGATTTTAATTGGTTTTCGAATTAACAACATGTTTGTTTAAATGTGATTGACATTAAAATTTATATGTTTACTGTTATATCAAGCGGTTTGTACTTGAATATGCATATTAACATCGTCAAGCAGTAATCCCTTTCAGACGAGACAGCGAATAATATGCTTGTCGGTTTATCACTAATGAAATGAGTTGTTATCATCCGCCTACATATTAGTCGCAGGCGCAGGAAGCTTAGTTGAGTGAGGACAGAGCTCTGAGCTAGTCGAATTGCCCTGTCACGCTTCATATAAGAAAGCATTTTACGATTAAAATAAACATTGCAATAAACATTTGAAAAAATGGAATCCGAGATCAGCAGGGAGGATGCGTTGTCCGCGAAAGTTATAACAATGTTATGCCTATTCAGCATATCTATGGTAGTTGGTTTGATACCACTATTAATATCGTTAAAGTTCGACTGGTTCACAAAGAAAACAAATGGTGATTTACGTACTGATAATCGACTAGTTATGGGTCTGCTGGCGTTCGGAGGTGGAGTCCTGTTCTCGACTACCTTCATGCATTTGCTGCATGAGGTCGATGATAATATTAGCTTATTGCAAGGTGAGTAACTTTATGTCAAGATGAATTACTATGAGAATATATATGTGCATTTATAAATTTAACTACCAAATAAGAGATAAAATAAAAAAATGTAGATGGGTGATGTTGAGATCGGAAATATCGACATCTTAAAGTTAAATATCTTGGTTCTTTAAGAAGTCCCAAACTTTGATGTTATCTTTAGAATTTTTTAGGAATTCTCAAAGGACTTGCTTAATTATCTCTCATAAAATAGTCAGTCATTGTTTTATTTAGTCTTTCGATATGGTACCTACCATTAGTATTTGAACAGTTGTATGATTTTACAATTGGTAATAAATTTACCTACCATTTACTCATTTATGATTCATTCATATTAAAGGGTTTCTATTAGTTTGTCATTAGTGTCATGACACTAATAACACACTGTTTAAAAGTTTGCTGTAAACGATATTAACTTACTTATATTTAGAAGTTTTCTCGCGATTTCACTTAGATTACAGTATTAATAATATTCTAAACGACTTCACCCGCACAAATTATAGGCGTATGTCACCTGCGTATATTGCAGCTGCCCGTAGGTGAGGGAATTAAAAAAAATTGGTAACGGCGTTTTGGGACTTATTCGATTGAAACAAACAATGAAATCTTACACCTTTATTATATGTCATACATCAAAAATTGCTACACCCGAGGCTGAACTAAGCGAACCTCAACCTCTTTTGTGATCTGTGAGATTGTAACCACAAGTCTGTCAACTTTCTGAATTGTATTAGGAACAGTTCAATTAATTACAACCTTTGTAAATTGGAACTCTGTGTTCGACTTTTGCTGGGAGGAGTGCAACCGCCTTACTTCTCTAGCCAATATTATAGCCATAGATACGATATGTTATTGATGTTATGGCGATATTTTATTTCGTAGTAATGACAAACGAACAATAAAGAAGGATGATTATGGATTTGATAGGAGTTTTACAAAAGAAATGTCAAATCAAAGTAGTAACATGAAGCGAAATATGTCGTATCCTATAGTTAGAATCAAGGCTATAGAGTTAGGCGGCAGGACAGTCGTGTTATTTGAACGTACAACGCAAACGTATGATAAAATTAATTCGTATTTAATGTCATCTCAATTATTTGCCTGTTATCTAGGTAAAAGATTATATCTTTATTACTATATATTTATTTTAAACATTACATCAATAATGAAGTAGCAGTTTAATTTGATTTTGTGTGTTTTAAAACAATTAGTTTATATTTGGAATTACATAGCTTGCTTAACAATTAATTTATAATTATTTAGGTATTGTAATAACTAACATTATATGTTACTTTATTGAATAATAATATTGAATTACGGAAATTGAAAAGTGCAATAAATTGCTTTTGTTGATCAATTAAGATACAATCTTGGTGATTTAGAGATTCTCTACATTTTTCATTCCCAGTACTACAATGTGTATATTTTGAATTATTTGGCTTGTTTCATTGTCTATGTAGGATACTACAAATGTGTTATATTGAGTTAATTTGTGAAAACGGGACTTCAAATGTACCTAGTTAGCAGGAATTACTAAAACTAGCTTTCGCCAGCGGTTTCGCCCGCGTGGACCCTAGGAAAATGTTAAGTGGGATAAAAAGTATCCTATTATCTAAATCTGCTAATACCCTATCTGTATACCAAATTTCATCAAAATCCGTTCATTAGTTTCGGGGTGATTGACCGACAAACATCCAAACATCTAAGCATCCAAACAAAGAAACTTTCACATTTATATTATTAATAGGATTAACTGTACCACATTTATGCAAATTAAACTATTATCATTCTTGTTATTAATATATTAAAATCTACAAAAATGTTAACTGCTTTGTACACGTGTCAAATTCCCCAATTGATTTTAAATTCTACCCTCGCTGAATTAAGGTTTAAAATCAATTTGAGAAATTTGACAGTTTTATATAAATTTTGTACTGTTGACTGTACAAAGAAACAACAACGTCCAAATAAGCTGTAATTAAAAATGTGAAAACATCATTACTTTGTAAGGATTTTGCTGTCCCTGTTGTGCACTGTAGTGCACACAAGCTAAAGGTAAGATGAAGTGTTTAAAAAAATTAAATTCAAAATTCATAAAACCGACACAACAACCTAAGTTCTCATTAAAAAGTAAAAAATAATAAAAGAAACTCAATCATAAAGTATCTAAATATGTATTAATAATTTTAAAAAAATACGTCGCGTTAGAAGTACAGGCGGACTA
Source organism: Diatraea saccharalis (assembly GCA_918026875.4). Taxonomy (NCBI): domain Eukaryota; kingdom Metazoa; phylum Arthropoda; class Insecta; order Lepidoptera; family Crambidae; genus Diatraea; species Diatraea saccharalis. Next base: position 26,504,365 of record OU893333.1, on the reverse strand, counting down.
ACCCGTTGCGGGCTCGGGGCGGCATTTTTGTCTTTTGGGGTTTTTTTAAATACTTTTTATATGTATTTTAATGTAGATTCTTGTGGAAAATTTTCAAATTTATATTTAAGGTAAAGATTGCATTTAAAGTCAAGTTTGTTCACTTTTTACTGATTAATTTCTAGTTTTTGTTTTTATAACTAAAATTGTTACTTAATGTTTATATTAGTCTTCAACTCTTTAATATAATAATTTTCTCATCAACCATCATCAATATTCTCTTTTAGTGCGCTTTCATTTGAGACTCCACTGGAATATATTTGCAGACATTTGGCTTTTCTTCTCCATTTTCCCACAACTTTTAAACGGCTCTACCGATGTTCATCAAACATGTCTGAGAACACTCGCACATAAGACACTTTTAATACAAAAAAAAAACTAAATTGAAATCGTTTCATCCGTTTGGGAGCTATAATGTCACAGATAGACAGATACATACGCAGACACGTCAAAATATAACACCCCACTTTTTACGACGGGGTTAATTATAAGAATATTTTCACAGAACAGATCTTCATAAGGCCTTCTTGATATTTGCATTAGGTATCACAATATTAACATTCTTATATATATTATTATATCTATTAAGATAACATTACAAAATGAACCGGTTACGTACCTAATAGGTATTTATTTATACATTTATAAGTATCACAGCAACAAAACAATATAACGCAAACATGAAATTCTTAAGATAAAAATAATTTTTATTTTTTTTTTATACGCGTAACCTAGTAATAAATAGTTAAATAAATATTGTATATTAATGTGACAATCTTAGGAACTACTAAGTAGTAGGATTTAAAAGAAAAACTTAATATAGGTAATATCTTTTTATAATTTTTGCCATAAAAAATAATTAAATCGAAACTATAATATTCTAAATGTTGCTAGATAACGCTTTGTTGTTAAACATTTTTCTTATGTGCCAATTCAAACAAACCTAAAAATTCGAGTAGAACCTACCAATGATGGAAAATGCATTACTGCGAGGGATCTGTTGCGGACCTGCCCTCAAAAGAAGGGTAAACTGAGAGATTAACTGGAGTGAAATAGAAATTATAGGAACAAAAACTTTTGGCTTTATTCATATATTTTTTAATGTAAGGAATTGCTGTTAAATAAAAAAAAGAGGGAAATAGTCACTAACTTCAGTTATTATTTAGCCTAAAAAGTAAGAAAAACACATTCCGACTTTTTATAAGTTTAGCTAGTTTATTTTTCCAATTTATGTATATTTTGGCATTGTACGTATGACAACATTATATTACATAATATTTTTTATACATATAACTTCTATAAATATATGTTTGTCATTATTTGCTTATAGTATAATACCTACCAGCAGCACGGACGGTTTTCTATAAAGCGTCCTTTACTGTCTAAATAAACAATAATTTAACTCATAGATCTATTATCGTATTACATCCGGCGTTTTTATATTATTTACTAATGGAATTTAATCTTTTTTTCCTTTCCACATTCATTGTAGATAAACGACTTACGTAATGGACATTAGTTACGTATGTAGATTATTTACGAATCGAAAATCGAAAACCACATTCATTTCTGTTAATTTTACTTACGCATTAGAAATTGACGTCTATTTCGTATCATTGTATCTAGCTACATCATTCGCAAGTGATATAGGTTATAATTTACAAAACAAAGCTAGTGTATACAGGTGTAATATTAGGAACAGTCAGTATTGTTACTGTATTGAAAAAAAAAATTGTCATTTCGAACATCTGTTGAACAACATGTTTCATAATAACATTAAAACTTACACAATCGATATCTAAATAGAAATAATCTTAAGTTTTATTTATCAAAATGTCCGGGTTTGACACCCGAACTGAGTATTAGTTTATTTTCAAATTTATGAATGCAGTTTTTTTTCACTAAAATCGAGAACAGGTTCTCCTAAGAACCTGTCAACAAATCTTGGCATGTCTATTAGTAGTTTCAGATTTTCCCAAACTAACCATTCGTAATTTACACCCTGCATAGTCATTCGGGGTAACTGTTCGCAGTGGGTAAGTGTGCGCAGTGTCCATACCTATCTCATGATCAGGGCGAGGGGGGCGGGTGATTGTTTCGGTCAATGGCTACAGGCGATACAAACTAATCGCGATATGTCAGTGCGCCGTACCACGCTTTGTTGTTTACGCATTTACAACGTATTTACCTCTTGACTTTCATTAACTTTTAATGAAAGTCAAGAGGCAGAGTTTGCGATTCACTGTAAGCAAATGAATTGAGAATCGCTTTGACAAGTCAACAAAAATGTTTGGAAGTTCTGAAGGCGAAATGTTTGACTCTGGTTAATTTTCATTGAATTTACTAAATAAGATAGATAATTTTGGTGAAATAAGTTTATTTTCGGTTAAATTAACCAATGCGTTCACTCACCTCAAGTGCGTCTATTTACCCCCATAGCTATGCGCACACTTACTCACAATTCGGGTCAAGTGTTCGCATTGTGACTTTCAGTTGTTTTTACCTGTTTGAATGAAAACTAAGATACTTGCAGATTTTGTTTGTTTTTCAAATTAAAGTCTAATAAATGTTTATTTCAATATGATACTTTTATTTTTCTAATTACACTGTTCTAATTTACAATGAGGTCCCAAAGGTAAAACTTTTGTGTCCTACTTTTGTATTTTAATTGTAATATCTACTTAATTTACTAGTTAATTAAAATTAAATATCTGCTAAATCTTGTAAAAGAAAGGAAATACTCATTACCAATATTTTAAAGCAGTGTCTTCCCCTCTCTCCAAATTGCTGTGCCCAACGGTGTCCATAATTATATTTTTGTTTTTTTTTTATAAACATCCTAATACTACATCGTGGAATGCAATAAATAAATAAATAAACATTGTTAACTGTATTTTAAAACTACATTTTATGTGAAATATAACCATTATCATTAATGTACTATGCACACAATGAACCTAATCTCCTTATTAATCGATTGTTAATGATTAATAAAATATATACAATATGGCGATAGGTAAGTAAATAGTTATATACGAAAAATATGTTAGCAAGTCAAAAAATTAGACAAGAGAAAACTTAACCATAATTTTAATTTATCAAGTCAGTGTTAAAAAATGCAAGAAATAAAATAAGCCAAGCTTCTGAGTAAAGACATATTTTCAAGAATGAACATAAACTGACAGAACAAAACTAATAAAACTCAAGTCACATATTAGTTGTGTTGTGTTATTCGGAAAGCAAAGGACGACTTTTCTGTTGGGGAGGGGGAGGGTTAATTAGACAATTTAAGTTAGCAATTTATCTTAAATTTATTCACCAAACGACACATCAAAGTACTAACATAAAATTGAATAACATAGCTAAGATGTCATATCATATGGCTAGAAACAAGACAAGAGAGTTAGGCGTGCGCTCTGCAGTACGTTGACTTTATAGTATATACAAAACTGACAAACTACGTTAGATTTTAAACTTTAATGTATTAAGAGTAGAGTTAAAAATTGATGACTAACGGTCTGCTGTTGTTCCCATTCTTTTTACTTTTGGAAGTTTAACTTAGTTTATTTAATGACATTTCTCATTCGATCGAAAACAAACATGAAGCATCGTAGTTTAGTTTATTTGAAACATCTTCTGAATCATAGATTAGAAGCACTCTGTGCTAATGCAGTAACAAATAATCAAGAGATCGATAACACTTATAATTAGTTTTAACTTTTCCTTTAAAAAAGTGTAATAAAGCATATTTAAGAATAGTTTTATCTAATCCCCCATTATTTTTACAGGGAATGGTGATATGCCGGTAATACCGGTTTACCTCGCCGGTCTGATTATGTCTGGTGGTTTCTTCATGATGTACTTGATCGAAGAAGTGGTGCATTTATACATAAGCAGAAGAAAAAATAATGAGGATACTTTAAGTAGAACCTTTAGTATAAGACGATGCAGTAATGAGTCGGAAAACAAAGAGATCGAAAGTGGAAAAGTTCTTGGCAAAAGCCTTGAAGAAAACGGTCATAGTCATTTCAAAGGGGACAATTCGGAAGATTCTGTGATGGCGGCCCTGAGAGGTTTGCTCATAGTTCTGGCATTGTCCATCCATGAACTCTTCGAGGGCCTCGCTGTGGGTTTGGAGTCTTCAGTTGCAAACGTGTGGTGAGTACTTACTTAGTTACTAGCTAAACAAGTACCATGCGGCCCATAAAAATCACACCAAATTAAAAGACTAAAGTTAAGTGTTATCAATATGCCAATAACAAAAGACACTCCGTAACATTAGTCTGAAAATGTTATATTTTTGAATGCCATGGACATGCACTCAAGTTCAGGGAACAAAAATATTTTTTTAAGGTACTGCATTTTTAAGGTTCAAATTATAAAAGCAAACATAATATTTTGTCATGCCATGCCACCCTCCAAATATGAGCGCCCTAGGCAGTTGCATAGTTTGCCTATATGAACCTGCGGGCTCTGGGTAGTCACCACCAACTCTCAGTAGTCATAGGATACGACATCTCAGTGAATATTATGACGATATTTCGTGTTATTTTAATACTTTGACATGTTTTTTGGTGGACAAATTTGGGAAAAATTACTTATTTGGCAAGATCGCTACCTAATCCATTAATGAAATAAAGTATCGCTTTAACATTGCTAAGACGTCGTATCCTATATATATATATATAAGTATGAGTTCATTAAATACCCAATTAGTCTATCGATAAAAGTAGATTTACCTTTTGGCATAGAACTTATTTCTACCAATAATCAATCAATGTCACACAATACTGTTTACTGATTTGATTGATACACCGAGACGATCACGTACAAATGATAATGTAATGATAAGTGTGAACTTCAAAAAATGTTGAAAAATATAGGTGTTTAAAAACTACTTTCTGTACGATAATAATAGCATTTTACCATCTCTACAGATGGAGATAAAGAGTAACTGACGTTTCTTTTATTAAGACTAACCATTTGTATCTCTAACATGCTCTATTATCATATTTTCTTTTCACTAGACGTCAACAGTATAGTTTTGGGTAGGACGAAAAAGTAAAGAACATTTCAGAAATCCTGTAAAAAATTGATTTATTTACGGGATTTATTGAAATAAGAACATGATAATAATTTACAACTAATAATAATAATAATTTTTCGAGAATAATTGTCGCAAGTTAACCCTATCGTAAGTTATTGATTTTCTGATATCTCTTTTTCATAATGTTCATGAATACATCTCAGTTTCTCAGATTGATTTCTGACCAGCAAATAGAACTTGAAGTTCTTATTTACTATTAATAAACATGTCGCAAGTTTGAAATTCGAAAGGTTTAAGAAATTGTAAAATTTAAAAGAATCTGCTTGATAGACCAATGGTTAGCGCGCTCGATCTGCAACTTTTGCAAGAGTCGTGTTGGAATGGTCGGTTCCGTCCCCTTTCTAGATCTCCTAATTTTGCCACTCTATATCTTTTTGGCGTTTATTGAAAGATAAAACAAAAATTGTTATTAAATAGATTAAGAGTGAATATACAATTTCCAGTGCCCGGTATGTCATAATTCAGCTTTTGTAGTCTGCCACGAGTGCTTCCGTGCTTTTTATATTACGTTAAACTGTCGGTCCTAAATGCATCGGTCTGTGGTCATTAACACGTACCAATCCGCACTGATACACGTAATGGAAAATGGCCCGTTCTTTTTACTTCTATTGAGAATCATACTTCATTAGCTCAACAAGTAGATCATAATTTAAAATTTAATTGCGATGACGTCTGGTGCGATTGTTTTTTTAATTATTTTATTTTCAACTAGCTTTTCGCAGCGGCTTCGTCCGCGTAGTATAGTTTTATACATTTAACTTTTAAATCACTCTGTATTTTGATGAAAACCGTATTAAAATCCGTTGTAGGTATAATTTAAAAGTTCGCCACATACATATAGCGGGAAGAGACTTAGTTTTGTACTAAGTATGTATGGATAAATGTCTTCGTAATTAGGCAAATAGTGTCTCATTAAGAAAACGAGGTATAGTTTCCATAAATAATTAATTAAAACGACTTGTGGGAACGAATGCACTAAATCCACTTCTTCTATCCATCCTTAGGGAAGGCCTGCAGGACAATTTTGCTAATGTTTACGTAATATGCAACAGAATCTCAAGTACGTACATTTTACCGTTGTACTATCTACCTAAAGTTCATTGCAAAGCAGAATTGGCCTGCTGTACCCAAGTAGTGGGAGTTAATATGCTCAATACCCTGAATTTGGATACCGATAGATAGAAGAACTTTCTTTCAGATTTTTAAAGTGCAGAAAGCTATAAGTAGCAACATGCGGTTATCGGGAGATAATTTTCCAGGTCCCACTTGAAATGTTGACATCCTTTGTTAAAGCATTTTTAATAGAGATTGTGATTGACATTTTATATCAATACATTTATTTTATCTCGTCACGTATTTTAGATATGCATTTTTTCGGTAAAAAGTTACATACTTTTTTGAAAAGATTGCTCAAATCTGTTTCATCTAAAAAAATATCAAAATTACATTTTCTGTTATAAATTCCTATGTATATACTGAACTCTACGCCGAGTTTAGCGTTATGACAGCATACAGCTCCGATGAAATAAAACCTTTATTAACTTTTGAGGTAGAGAGTTGTCAGAACCGATACGATCTCACAATTCTGCTCTCGATATCGAGTTCGAGGTTGTTTCTATAACAGAAAGCACTGTATTACGAAGTGTTGTGTATTATTAACCATTCCAGATATAGAGGTAAAGGGTGGGTAAAGGACCTCTTTTCTGTGTTCAGCCCTGCGATTCTGTAAAACTTCAAACTCGATTTCGAAATCACTCGGGTGTCCGAATTCACTTCAAAAAGCGGCATCCGCTCAAACTTGAATTGGTAATAATGTTTCGTGAAATAAGTAAAGTGAGTTTCGAAATAATATAGGATTAAAATATCTATGAATTATTAAAATATAGTATTTTTATAAAAAAAATGGAATCAATATTATTTCTATACTAAATGATGAGAACTCGGACACATGAGTGAATTCGAATTCGGGTCTGGATTGTTATAGAATCGCAGGGCTGTGGTAAAGGAGACAAGATTATTATTTGCTTTAATACGGTGTCACTCGCATACGATTATGCATGCATTACCTACGTATTTAGTCACAAATTATGAAATATTTTAGTAGTTAAATTGTTTTAATATTCCTAGTTTCTTTATCGAGTTGGTTATCAAAATATGCATAATTGAATTCATATTTAATTTTTTCCTTGAACATATGCACATTTTTTCTGTACTAAATTCAAAGACATCTCCTACGTAGAAGTCTTCGACTAATATTTACATATCGCTGGAATATTTTTTTTAAATGCATCTCATTTTCTATGTCATTGCTGAGCGCAATAGTTTTTAAGAATTAATCAATAAACACTTGTAAGTATTATCTAATTGTGTTATAGGTACATGTTTGTTGCGGTATCTGCTCACAAATACTTGATAGCATTCTGTATTGGCGTGGAACTGTTGGCAGCCGGTACCAAGCGCTGGCTGTCAGTGGTGTACATCTTCACGTTCTCGTTCGTGTCAGCTTTGGGAATTGGCGTAGGCATCCTCATGGTTGGCGGCGCTGGAGCTGCTGAAGCTGGTGTATACTCCGTGGTTTTGCAGGTATTAAACTGTTTGAAAGTCTGAAAATACTATTACAAAGCGCAATGGCGGATGGTGAGTAGGCAACACTTCCTCAGTTTCCATTCTTCCTCAGGTAACACAAAACTGGCAAATCTATTTAAAACCTTAATGTAACTACTTTAGCAAAGAATACACCTTTAGTATTAGAGAGAACTTTTGTATTTTTATTATCTACATATTAAATTGAGTTCTAAGAATATGTTTGCATTGAAAAAAGGACAGTGCTAAGTAAGTGCTAAGAATTTCTATGTCATCCATTTGACACTGAGTATTTACTGGTTTGCATTTTTTTTTGTTGCTGATGCTCGCCATGCTGTTGTTACGCGAAAGGTACTTAGTTAGACTTTATTTTGCTGATTTTTAAAGTTACTACCACGGTTCCAAACTATCATTGAATTTAAAAATCAAGGTATTTCACAATGGGAGATTATACTATAAAATGTAATCTTGTTCTCTTTGACCGATATTTTTATGTCCTTATTAAGATAAGATAATATATTGTATGGTAAACAATTATTTAACTTGGTTGGAAATTAAAAATTTGCAGTGTTTACTGATTGTATCATTATTATCATCTAATCAATCTACTTTAGGTACATTGTTTTATTTTTGTGACAGTAGTAGTAAATAGTCATTGATTTGTGAGTGGTAAGTAATTGTCTTGGAAAATAACCATTACATTGTTCTGTGATAATTAAAATTAATCCTAGCTTAACTTTTATATTAGAAATCAAAATAGGAATTATTTTTATGTAAAACATTTTTATTGTAAAGAAACAAAACATTAAATTCAATGAAAATCATTTTGTTGCTATCCTGCAAATGTAAGATTTCAAATAGAATCGTTAATGCTCTGTTTTGAGGGTTTCGAAGTAAACAAGGAACCCTTGTAGTTTCGCTATGTCCGTCTGTACGTCCGCGGTTTAGCTATAATACAAATCTAAACTATTTTTTGTATTTTAGTTACTAGAAAGTTGTAATTTGGTATGAGTATATATATATTAATTACGTTGACAAAGTCGTAAAATATAAATAAAATGTTTTGGGTACCTCCCCTCATGTAAAGTACGGATGACAATTATTTTTCATCTTCTCCATAATGCATCATTAGATAGGTCTTTCATAATAATGGAGGTTTAGGAAGGCCGTTTTTCGATTTAGTAAAGCGTTTGTGACTTATTAAGTTTTAAAGTGCTAATTTTTTAGAGTCAAGTGTCCCCCCCTCTATCAGTGGTAAAAATTCAAATGAAGTTAAAAGGAAAACTATCACACTTAATTCGAATTTAAAAGTATACGAGTAATAGTCGACCAATTAATTGTATTTAACACGAAAATTCGAACAACTCCATAGAAAACAACAAATGTGATTTTTGTTACTTTTTTAATTGATAATTTAGTACGTAAGCCTTCGTGCGTGAGTCCGACTCGCACCTGACAGATTTTTATTTTTAATATTGTGATAAAAAGGTAGTGTTGTTTCTTGTCAGTTCTTCTCGGTACAAGGCCTCCCACCGCAGATTCACCATGGTCTGGGTGTTTATTACCTTTGTTGTCTCAAATATTCAATAAAACGGGGGTGTTAGCTACTCATTTAGGAATCAGAGCAATGTATGTGATATTGTATAATATTTATTCATAACAAACTATTTCTTTATACTAGGGTCTTGCGTGCGGCACTTTACTGTACGTGGTGTTCTTCGAAGTTTGGCGACGTGACGGCACTGGCTTGCAGCAGTTCGTGTGGTCCTTTTTGGGCTTTGCTCTCATGACTGTCATAGGGATATTAGTAGAGATCTATTTCGAGTGAGTATCGGAAACAAACTATATTCATCAAAACCGTAGGTATATTCACCTGCGCATACATACAAAGTGACGCGATGGAAGAACAGAATAAATTATAACCAAAACAATGTAAATTCCAAAGCTTATTGTTAATTATAATAATTTATTATTTAAATTATAAATGAGCTAGCTACAGTCTGTTTTACATTATTATTAAAGTAAAATGTATCTTTTTGTTCCAGGTCCGATTTGAAGTAAATAATATTGGTTCCGGGAAAAAATGTAAAATTGAATACTAATAATAGTTTATTATAGAATTGGTGACATATACCTTATAATAACTTTCATCATTATGATAGGAATTCACATGATTAGGCTACGTCGTCTGTCTGCCAGGATAAGTTTTTCAAGGTATATTTTTTATCAGGCACGTTTAGATGTAGCATTTATCAAGCAAATAAATGCGAACGTACGTACCCAATGTCTGCACGTTATGCAACGGATTTTCTACATACTTATGTCTATATACATAAATATATAGAAAATACTTATGTACTATATTCTTATGTCTATATACATAAGTATATAATTGTATGAATTTGTACAAGACTTTGTCGACTATCCGTAACGGCCACACCGATCGCACTATGATTTTTACTTATTATGTATTCCTATTAAAAATCAGGATGCAGTGGACTTGTGGATCCGTTGCGTACTGTGCGGACACAATGGACGTTCACCTGAATTGCCTATACAAAACATATGATGAATCGTTATTATTATTTAATTTTATCGAATGGAGACCATTCGGGACAGTTGACTTTGTTTGTAACTTCAGAGAAATAATTATGGCGTATTTACACATCCACGTGCTGCGTGCGGGCAATTTTTCCTTGCTTTCATAGGTCGGTTATTGTTATAGACCATTGATCCCATCCAACAGTGTGAATACGCCATTATATCCATAATTCGTTTTTCAATTACGATAAAACGGTTTGACGGGTTTTGCTCAAATGATGTAGTGTTTTGACTTGTAAAATTTTTTGACTAGACCCAAGAAAATATATAAAAGAATATGCTAAATAATTTGATGTCTAACTATTTCTTAATAATAGTGCCAAGTCTGTTGCACCACTCTCTGAACTAATTAAACTAAAAAAATGTAACGTTAGACTAACTAAAATTTGTTTAACGCCATTCAATAGTCATATAAAGGCAATCAAATACTCCTATATAAAATATAGTAATTTTACCTCTGTAATCTTATTTTCAGTTTAATTGGATTAAACTTAAATTAGTTTGTGCCTAAACGTAAACTGAAACGAATTAGCGCTATATTAAGTTAGCGCGAAGTTGTCTTAGCCAATAATATGGCGTCATTACGTTTCATTTTACTACTTTGACATGTCTTGTATTGGTCTTTTGTTGATAAACGACTAAGTTTAATAACACCGTTAAATAACACTGCTGTCAAATCCGTAATTACCATTCTTTAGAATTCATTCGTCGTTATTGCAGTGCAAGTCAAAGTAGTTAAAATGAAACGAAATATCGCTTTAACATTGCTAAGATGTCGTATTCTCTGGCTAGAGATATGGCTAAAGGGTTAGGTTTAGGCGGTCGAGCCCCAGGACACCATTAAAACCAGGGACTGTCTCGACTCTTAACCCAACTTAATTCTCGATATTAAATACAAAACAAAATTACTTACATGATACTATAATAAAGTCCGATTGTGTTACTGTACACTTCTTCAAATTATTAGATATTTGGAATAAGTGATATTATCATAATTTAAATAGAAAAAAAAAGTTTTTTTTTTCTTGGAAATAACCGGTAGCGATAGGTGGTACAGAGGATATTTATAGGTGTATATAGCATCTCCTATAAGATTTATTGAAACCCCTTTATATGGTTGCTTTGAAAAACAAAACTCAATATATATATTTTTAAACAAAATTAACTTCTTTGCCCTCGCCTTTATCCGCTACGGTCAGCTTTTCTAACAATGTCCCGCCATTTGTTGCGGTCATACACGTCGTTGTGTTTCAGTGAAAAATTTTTTATGTCCATTTGGGCAGTTGTTAGCCATGTGACTGGTGGTCTACCCTTTCCTATTTTATTTGTTACGATTGAAAAACCTCACCACAAATTTGTCTGGTCTACGCATCATATGACATAACATGCAAATCCAACATTAGCTCAGGTTGACTGGTTGACGCCATTTGTATTATTTTTTATTTAATGCAATAAAGAGTAAATAAATAAATAAATATGACCATACCACCTGAGTCTGGATTTAGCAAGTTTATTGGCAATTGGGGCCACATTTGGTCTACCTCGGATATATTCATTACGAACTTTATCTTTGAATGTGATACCATTCAACCATCTCAGGTTTCGCATTTTGGCCGTGTTGAGATTCTGTGTGTGTATGTTTTTAGCAGCACGTTTTTCAGTGCCATATAGTATCGCTGCTCTTATTGCTGTCTTGTACACTTTGCTGTTCTTACTGATATTCTTATATCACAAAATCCTATAATTTTCACCCTGCTCTAACTCTGCGCGTAACATCCGCGTCTATCGTGCCATCCTCTGATACCACAGATCTAAGATACGTGAATTTGTTAACTTGTACGAGGGTCAAACTGAAAGTTCTTAGAAAATCAAAAACTGATTACATTAGCCAGTTATTAGTTTTATTATATCTTTTCAAAATATTGTCCATTCACGTCAATACACCGCTGCATGCGATGGAACCACTGGGAAAAGCACTTTGCCCACTCGTCCTTAGGGGTCTCTTCAATGGCATCGCGATACGCAGCCACCGCTTCTTCAGCATTCATAAACCGCTTTCCTTTAAGTTTTTCTTTAATTTTTGGAAATAAATAAAAATCACAAGGCGCGAGGTCGGGGCTATACGGCGGGTGACCCAGTAATTCAACGTTTGATGTCGCCAAATAGTCGATCGTTCGCTTGGCGGTGTGCGACGAGGCGTTGTCGTGGTGAAGGAGGATCCTACTGCGAGGTCGTTTCTCTCGAACTTTTTCCAAGACAAGTGGCAAACAATTGGTAGTGTACCATTCTGCAGAAACTGTTTTTTGATCCTCTAACACAATTGTTGCAAAATGACCTATCCTTCCAAAGAACGAGGCCACCATTTTTTTTCCCGCACTTCGATCTCTCTTCACTTTAGTTGGCAACTCCTCGAAAGGAAACACCCACTGAGCAGATTCTCTTTTGGTTTTAGGATCATAACAGTAAATCCAGCTTTCGTCACCTGTTAGTATGTCGAACACAGCATTTGAGTCACCTCCGTTAAATCTTTCAATCATTTTACGACACCAATCCACACGATGGAGTTTTTGAGCCTCAGTCAAATTATGAGGTATCCACCGGGCGCAAAGCTTCCTGACCGCTAAATGTTCGTGGAGGATTTTGTGCACTTGACTCATACCGATGCCTAAGCTTGTCCGAATCTGTTGATAGGTCACTCTTTTGTCAGTCTCTATCATACGCCGCACAACACAGATGTTATCTTCAGTCGTCGCCGTAGAAGGCCGTCCCTCACGTAAATCATCAGTGAGATTAGTGCGACCACGTTTAAACTCATTAAACCAGTTGTAAACAGTCGCACGAGATGGGGCTTCATCGTGAAAGGCCAATCGTAGTCTATCATAACTTTCTTGTTGACTTAAATGACATCGAAAGTCATAAAAAATCATTGCACGAAAATTTTCTCGTGTTAAATTCGTGATGACGTGACACAGACAATTTTCAATTTGCCGCCAAATCGTAAAACAAATGACAAATGAATGAAATATATACTCAGTAATATTGGCAAAGAGTTATATTTTCAAATTTTAGAATTATTTTTTTATTATATTGTTTATAAGTGGCCAGTTCTAAGAACTTTCAGTTTGACCCTCGTAGCAGCTTGAGGTTGTTTAATGTGATAACAGTATCGGTTCGCCCATGGTTTAAGTGGCAGACCATGTATTCTGTTTTGGTCCTGTTTATTTTCAATCCTTTATTTTGCAGTGCGTCCCTCCATTGCCCGAAATTTTTGCTGTCTGCATAGCAAAGTTAAGGATCCTATCTCCATCTGAATTTTGGCTTCCATAGCCAAACCCACCGTGAGTTTCGTCGTATATATCTACCTTATTACCCACGTGCCTATTCATATCACCACAGATAAGTTTCTATTCCTGGTTTGGAATGACTCTTATTAAAGCATATAGTTCTTCCCAGAACTCATCCTTATCAGCTTCAGGGCAAATTGTTTGTGGGGCATATAGCTCATCCATGGTAGGCCATCCAAGGCGAGTTTTATGATATAGTTCGGTCACTGATTCTATTTATTTCTACTATTTTGCCGTGTGTGCCGTGATTGAGCACCTTTCTATTTTTTCTCATGTACGCAGCATATATCTTTATTCCTTCTTTCAAGTATGTATCGCACCTAATTCAGAGCTTCGTCCACTCGCGTCTCGACTACTGGAATCAAGCTCTGGTTCTACTTTTCGTCGCTTGTGGAGAACGCCCTAATATTAAACGCATCTTAAGCTGTGCCGTCACTTAAGGGGGAGCGCCGTATTATTCCTCATCTATGTTTTTCTATTGTTGAATGACATTTTTAGTGTAGTTTCTGGCGAAATATTTTTACGACCGGCTGCCGCCTGACATCAAGGTAGTATCTCTCATGGAGAGATGTGGATGCTGCTATTTTGACCGAAGTCTCTTCTGTCGCCAGTATTTCAACACCGCCCTACCTAGCAGAGTAGTACAGGAAACTGTGACCTCAATATGTGAGGCCAGCTTGCCGTTAGGTTTTACCTCTTCCACCTGCTCTGCCGTGAGTGGCTACCACCTCCGCCATCGCAACCGTTGAGGACTTCACCCGTAACCCTGGGCAAGGGTCCCTCGCTATACCCCGCAGACCTATGTATATTGCTATGTATATGGCGTCGTAAGCTTCAATGTGGAGCACTTAACAGGTTGTATCATATTCAGGTTTTAAATAAGCAATTCAACGTTTGTACACACAGAAATTATATAAGCGACGCATGCCGGAGGCACAGGTATGATCTTACACATGGGCAAGTAGTGCCAGACATCTCTGCCTGTGGTAATGAAGTTACTGCAACGCACAATAACAATACGAAGATAACTACTTAAGCGACTTCTTTGACAGTTAATTTTAAACAAAATTAACTGCCATAAATATTTTAAATAAGGAGATTAGATTATAAACGTGACATATTCACACGATTGAGAAGTTATTATATATTTTACGAACTTAAATGAAAAACTTCCAAAGATATAAAGGTTTACATAGTATGTAGAAAACAGCTGGAGTAGTAAGGGATTATATCGCTTCGATTAATTCAGTGACTGCACATCAGGTTACCACAATATGTAAAATTTTTCCATTTGATTTTAAGCCTTACACTCAAAACATTAAGGTTTAAAACCAAGTGGAGAAATTCGACAGATTTGTAGAACCTGATGTGCTGTTGACTACACCATTTGCTTCGTATTTATATAGAAAAGCTTTACGTTCAATTAAAAATCACCATTATTAAACATTTTGGGACTTACTTTTGAAACGTATATTATTATTAGATATGATATTTGTATTTTTTAAATTATAATTTAAAACACGAATTTATAAGGTTTATACTTATGTACCTTGACCCTTGTTGATAGATATTATTTATTATTAAAAGAAACATATTCTTAAATATCATGTGATATATTACAAATAAAAAGTATTATTAACTTATTAAAGAATGTAAAAATGTAAATATTAAGCTTATAATAAATCATTACTTGTTTTTCTTGTACAGAGTTTTTTTTTATTTTCTTTAAAGGATTAATTATAAAACCTAGCACGTGTAAATAGTTACCTAAAAATAGATCTCAATGAAAAATGCACTATTTCCTGGCACTCTGAGATGGGACTCGCTCGTACCCATGATCTTACGCAATCTGGGCGACTGCACTAACCACTGAGCTACTCTGGACCTAACAGGACTATCGAATTTTTAAGTACTTGCTATTTTTCGCTACTCCGGAGCGTATTTTCATCCACGCTCAAGCAATCCATACAAACAGCCTAAAATAATTATTTTTATAAATATTTAAACTTTCGGTTGTTAATTTATTCGAGTTCCATTTCAAAGTGTCAGGGACAAAGTTGGATTTTCTAAGCACTTTTCAGCAGAGCATTGCGAATGCAAAATTGATCAAATATAATAATAAAAAAGATCTTAATGATCTAAGCCTTGAGTAAATTAGGTAATTTAGTTGAGAATAATCAATCACTTTATTGCCGACGACTTTATGCAGTGTTTTTACAATAATTGCAGTTTGCGATACATCGTAATCAAAAATTGTTTTCAATTAGTTAATTTTGAAATGAATTTTTGAGGAGCAATTTGCCATCCTCTTTCGGCTTAACACCTCCTCTTATTATCCTCCTAGTATTATTTTGTCTTAAAAAAAAGTCATTTCTTAAATATTTAATATTTAAAGAAATATTTAAAAAATATGTGTTGTAAAAATGGAATATCCAGTTTTATAAGAATAATTTCAATATTGGGATATTATGACAAAAATGAAAAACGATACACAATTTAACAAATAAATAGTGTATTTAATTAGAAATTAACATTTCATACTATTTGTTACAATAATCTATTTTTAAAGAAAATAGATATAATAACTTTCATATCCTAATAAAATATTATTTATTTTAGGCTGAATGAAAAAAAATACAGATTATGCAGGCGGTTAAATTACACATCTACCTGATAAATATGGCTGTTTAAAAAAACTACGACGATACAAGACCAAAAATTGTTTTAAACATGTTGAATATTAAAATATGTACTTATATAAACTTTGCGTACGTTGGAGCGCACTTTACACCTTAGAAACTAATACGATTGAGAGAAAAGACATTGAGAAAATTCCGAAAACTTACATCTATCTGGTACACGACAGAATTATGTAATTTATAACAATATTTCAAGCTTCGTCATTAACTTTCCTACATTCATTATTCCTAAGGCCGGTACACTTTATTCGTCATACTTACAATAACACACTTCAAGTAGGTAATATAATAGAGTTTTGAATATTCAACTATAATATATTTAATTACATTAAACTATTGCGTATTTTGTAATCATATTACAATGTTATAATATATTAAATGTATATATATGTATTTTGAATAACAAAGACTGATTTACACGGATCACCGGTTATTCGTGTAGGCCTGACCTTATCTATAAAGGTATACGGGCAGGTAAACAATTTAGTAATAAGCAATGGTCCGTTTAAAAGAGTCTAGTTCATAACTGGCTTATTACTATGAGTAGTTAAGTTATAAATAATAAAAAAAATATTAGAAGCGTAAATGAACATAAATGTAACTTATGAAGTACTAAATGCAACGCGTGACTATATTAATATATGTTCACGGAAATATTTGAAACTATTATTCACAGGCACCGTTATCTTAATCTAACAAATGATCAAAATTATTTAAATGGACTATTCACACAAGAGCAGACGCATTTTATTAAAATGAAACGAAAACTTTTATTTAATATCTAATTTTTAAATCTCACTAATATTTTTATTTGAAGACTTCCGATGTACATTCTTTTACATAACATTAAATAGTTTTATCGTCATTTAATTAAGTAGAAACACATTTTGTATGTTGTCTGTTTTAGTACTTGTTTTAATTTGAGCGCGAATAAAATTTGCAGCATCTTAATTAATACAAAACGACCAATTGCAAAACAGTTATACATACATTAGAGTCCTAGATACATAGATTTACTTTTAACTATGAAATGCAGATACCGTTAACTTTAATAGACACAAACATATATCTATAATTATATTGCAGGACGATGTTATAAACACAATAAGTTTGGCACATTGCAGAAAGTAAATGGGTTATTTTAATTAAAATGTCTATATAACATTACTTGAAAGAAAACGAATTTATAAAATAATATACCAAATTAATACAATTTAGTGGTTCTAATGTAAAAGTATCATATAGATGCCACAAAAGCTACTTGCAAATACTAGCAAGGTAAGTACAGTTTCAAGTTAGCATTAAGAACTTGTAAATGTCTATTACATAACTAAATATCTCTGAAGTAATACCGCATCGATTATTTATTACAGATGATATGTCATTTGAATAATTTTATAACACTGATTATAACTGTACTTACCATATTAAATTCAAATACAGCCATTTTTTATTGCAGCTAAAATGACGCTTACCAATAATAAGTAAACTTCAGATTCACATATCTACTATACACAGCTTTAATTTTTTATATAATTTATAATTTGTTTCCTTTTCACTAAGAAAAATCTGTCTAATCATTACTTTTTTACTTATTGCCATGCGTCATATAAGTTTAACAACAAATTTAGTGTTAATAAAAAAGACTTTCAATTTCTACTGATATCTATATAGCTAAAATTTAAACTTTACGAAACGGTGACAAAATCTGATCAGTTTAAGACTTTAAACAGGCTATTGATTTTCTAATGAAATAAAATAAGTATTTTAAGAGACACTCGATAGTGTATACTTTTTAGCATTACTACAGAGTAATCTTGTTATACTAAGATAGTTATTTGAATAAAAGCAATGCTGAAGTCTATTATACGCTTTCTTTAGGTAAAGTGGTATACAGGATGAAACATTTTGTACCAAGAACCAGTTTATTAACACAGGTAATATTAATAACAGATATATGAAACATATATAACGAATATTGTGTATGGTAGCGTCATTTTTTGAAAAAATATTTTTAATTTCGATGTTTAAGACTTGAGAAGTTTGTTCGCTCGCTGGTTAGCGACTGCTATGCGGGTTTCGTTGCTCTCACCCTATAATATGCAAATAATGTATTAAAAACAAATAAAATAAAATATGTATGCGATAATTTGCCAGTCTTCCTTTAAGGAAATGGCAAATTAATATAATACTTTTAGCATATTTATAATATACAATACGTTAAAAATATTGTAATTTCTATCATATTATTTTATTATTAGCTTAAAAAAGTACTTAGATATAGAAAGTTGTGAAAGTAACAAACAAAAATATATGAGAAAACAAACAAATACATAACAAATGAAAGGACGATTGTAACGATTTATTTTAATAAACAGAAAAGAATAACAAAAGAGATTGTTTTTCAAAAGAAACTCAGAAAGAAAATAACGGCGATTAGGTAACATAGAAAAGATGAAGGAAACCCCTTTGAAGACATAAAAAATACAATATATTTGAAATACATTAGAAAAGAATCGATGTCACATATTTATAAGAAAAAATAATTAAGAGGCTATAGAACACAATTGATATTGTCTTTTGATCATTATATTGTCTTGTATAACCTAAACAAAGCCGTGACTTTACTAAGGAAGCTTTAAAAGATCTGTTACAAGTTTCGTTGAGTTTTTTATACTTCAGATAGCGAATAGACCATAACAAACAAAATGCGCACACAAACAATAATGTTCAAATTTCACACTTTACTGTTTCAGTCTAACTATATATGGCTGTCAAGCGTATTGGATTATGGATCCCAAATCAAACGAAACATATTCCCGTTTGAAGGCATTATAAGTAAGAAAGCGTTGCTTTTATTTTAATCAGCCTTGGTACGACGAATAAATAATTTTAAAATTAGCATCACGTTGATGTCATTATTGGAGCTTTTGGTATTCAGATCTTGTACTTATAAAATGGACATTCGATATATCGTAGAATATTTTATAGTCTATCCTTTTAATGCCGTAAAGAGCACGTAAAAATTGACGATATATCTAAATTTTGGTTTTAAAGGTACACAGTCAAAATGGTTTCGTCTAAAGGCAGTTTTCTTGCCGTAGGTTATTGGTTACATCGAACCAAACAAATAGTTTTGGTTTTACCTCAAAATTATGTAACACGCACCGACTTAGCATTTAGTAAAGTCAGGCTATACATGTCAAAGTGAAAAGCAAAAAAAAACTGTGAATAGCTTGCTTATATAAGAATATAATACAAGCTGTGGTCAGCTCGGTGTTTGTAAAAATAAATTATTAAAATAACAATATACTCACGGTCTTCATCGATGTGTTGTGTGTTTGTGTTAGTGTGGATGTGTGTATCTCGTGGTTCACAACATACCCTTATTTAGTTGCTCAATGTTTGGTTATTAATTAGTTTATTTACTTCCCTAATATATATATTTTAAATTATAAATATGATTGTTTTCGAAACCTACATTTTCGATAGAAGCTACCGATTTTTTTTTAATTTTTTTTTAAAGTTATTCGATATTATTACTCAAATTGGTAGTTTATTATATCACTCTAGATATACTATATTAGGTAAAACAATATCTTTAGTCAAAATGAAAACAAAAAGAAAAGAAAATAACGTTAAAAGTGAAATAATTTATTTTCTCAAAAGAAAAAAAAAATTAAATTCATAAAATAATTTTTCCTTACAATAATAGCAATTTTATTCTATTCCAAATGTAGATATTCCATAGAAGCAGATATGTACAGATATGTGGATCGACAACAAACTGTTATCAAATTGGTCTATATAATACAATATATAAAGAGCAATATATGTTATAATAATACTGACCAAATCCAATGATAAAAAACGTTTTATTTCATTTATTCGTTTCTGAATACTAAAACTTCATAATCAAATACATATTATCAACCAATTTCACATAAACATAAATGCTCCTATGAAATAAATAAACATTATACATATTAAACAAAAATGAGATCCGACAAATTTCAGATCGCCATTACATACTGAGAAGACTTAATGATCAATAATTACATTAATTTTAATTTCAACCTACTATCACATATCGATTCATCCCTTTCATTCTCATTCATAAGTTACATTCATTCGCTCTTTATTAAATTATTGGAATTAAACCAAATATACTCATACAAATGAAATTGAACTTAAAAAAGAGGTAATAATGACTAAAAATATGTGTACTAGGAAATTTTGCTGTAACATTGATACATTGTAATTAACGCTTGTTTTTTAAGATTTCACCCATAAATAACAATATTTAGCAAAAACTACGTATAATATTTGTATTATTTAATATTATAAACATTTTGCGTTAAGCAATTATGGTCTTTAGCGTTAGATATTTACGAGTTTACTACAATGTTAACGAGGTAAATGTATGTTCTCAAAATAACGATTATCGACTAAGTATCTACTTGTATTTTGTTTTTTTTTTTATCTTTATTTGGAATATAGAAGATTTCATAGTTACAGTGAATATTTTAGACAGCATTTTGAATTTCAATAACTAAAGGGGATGGTTGACATACCGGCGCCGGTTGCAGAACCATTCAACATTTATTATTATATTAATTTTTGATTTGGTCGACTTCAAGCACATTGTATATAACAAATGTTTCACATTTTAAATAAAGTTTGGATGGAAAGCTAAAACTATACAACAATTCATTGGAGAAGACGTTTTTCAAAAATAACAAACTACCGTCTTACGTTTTTAGTTTAGCATTATAAAACTATATATCGACGGATTTGTTACAGCGACAAATATATTTATTATATTGCAATTTAAGCAATTTCTCTAAATAATAACGTGCTGCGGTGTGTACATATATTTTTGGTATTCGATTTTCATTCACTTTTGTTCTAAGTGTAGACGGTCAAACCCTTGCTGTTGAAAGGAAAAGAATCAAAAAAGTCCGTTGTTAATATTCTCTATAGAACAAAATATAAACTCAAGATATAACTTATCATCAGACGAATTTGTACAGTATTATATGGAAATTAGGTTCCATATGGGATGTAAAGTATTAAGATTTTTTCCCATTTAAGATGGCACGCTATGGTTCATTCATATTGATTGTCTATTAATGGCGCTGCTAATGCTTTAATTTGTTGATTTTTTCATCAAGAAATTTTTTGGTTTCAATTACTATCAAATATTGTGCTTTTATAGCACAATATTGTTATGTGCAGTAAACACAACAGTGCCTAAAAATTTTTTTTTCCTTAAAATAATTGATGTACTGTCGTGTTAGCGAATTGGGTTATTTTATTTGTCTAATTTAAAATGGTCCAAAAAGTAGCCAAATTTCGTACATGCATCATTATATTGAGCTTTATGTGCAAAATATTTAATAATAAATCAATAGGAACATTTTCATAAAAAAAATCAACAAATAAGAACAGCGCCATCTATTAACAGTCGAAACGAATGAAACCATAACGTTTTATTTTTAACGACAATGCGATTTGACCAGTGAGGTGTCCGCAACCGGTGCATCGCACCACGAGACCGCATGTATGTAGTGTACTGAATTCCGCTGTCCTTTACTTGAGTAGCTCGTGTGCACGCTGATTCGCCAGAGTTATCCTCGTTTCGTTCGATTCACCCTAAGGAGAATAGCGTTTCGTTTCTGCTTCCATCATCAACATACATCACACTGCGACTGTTCTATCATTTATTTCGAAGTGTTTTAATCATTATGCAGGCAGTGGCGTAGCGTGGACTGATCTAGACGTGGGCGAAGTCCCATCAGCGAAGCCCTTTACAGTACCCGCAGGCGTACCGTATTAATAAATTGACTTTTTTTTTGTTAGACATTGGATTCGTTTAAAACGCACGCAACGTTCAATACTGTATTGAACGTACCCATTGCATCTAAAAATATAGTATTGAACGTTAATTGCATTGTCATTGAATCTAATGCCAACCAAATTAAAGCTGCAACGCGGTAGCCCTGTTCCGAAAATGTATTCAATAGATCTATTTCACCTTGTTTATTTGCACATATATTTTTCATATTAAATATCTAGTAAGTATCGTATTTAGTCCATCTGGCGGTACAGGTCCCGCAAGGCCTCTCGAGTTCCATTTACTGTGAGGCCATAGGCGAGAGGCCGCTTCACCCAAGCCTAACTACGCCACTGAATGCAGTAACAACAATTCAGTCTTTTTGATAATGTGACGTCACTCGGTGGATGAGTGTTACTGATGAGGTCTCTTTTGGAAGGTATGTAAGTCAATGAATGTGATTATCTAACTTTGGGTACACAATGACAGTGTCGACAGATGTGTTCTGAAGTATCGTGACATGTCCCATGAGGTTATAAACGGCACATCGAGGAGAGAGAGCTTTTTTAATCACAACAACCAATCAATTCTAGCCATACACTACGAAAGTCTTATGGAAAACATGCGTTTCAGAACAATAGATTATGTGATAACACGCTAAAGTAAATTACAAAACAAAATCCGAATTGAAAAACGGATAAATAAAATCCACACCAGTTGTGGTGTGGATTTTAAATAAACTTTGTTAAGAAAAAGAAAATAGATTTTATTCGTAGTAAGTTAAGTTAGCTTTAAATATAGTAAGCTGTGACTTCCTACGAATTCGTATTCAGATATTCTTATGTATATTCACTAATCCTCGCATTAACACATATGTCTATTGCTACATAATTGAAGAGATCAGAGTGACAGGCTGCCGGGAAAGCTAGTGACTGAAATTTCGAAGGCCAATTAAGCGATAGACAGTCCATAGATAGAAGGAGAGACAAGGGCGAACTATTCTCACTTGCACTTCTAAAAGTGATAGGCAAACATTTAGATGGTGAAATGACAATGATAAATTGAGACCTGGTAAAATTTTAATTTGATTAAAGTTTTACCGCGCCCCTGGAAACACCAATAGATAAAAAATGTAAATCAAAGATCACTGAAAACCTTCAATACAACAATTATGAATAAGTATTCAGCTATTGTTGTATATAGTTTTTCTTTTATATATATATTTACAGAATAATCACAATATATTGCAAAAGTGCAAACGATTCCTTAAATATGAAGTTTTTTAAATAAGAAAATTTAACTGTGCTACAACGAGAAAATATTTTTTTAACTAATCACTAATATGAAAGTAGTGATAGTGGTACTTCGTTTGTAACATTTCTGTCAATTATTGACACGAAACTATAATGTAAAATGAGCCAGTTTTCTTTAGGGGTAACATGATATCAAAATTAAATTTGTGGTCATAAAAATATTCGAATATTGGGTATTATAATAAACACAGAGAGCTAAAAAAATATGGCGACTTATTATTAATTCGCAAAATTAGAAAGAAAATCAGAACGTATGTCATGGATCAATTAGTTGGCGCTTGCTGTAACATTTACTCATTATCGTTTTTTTAATCATTTTTAATCTAATATTTATAATTTAGTTCACAAAGGTATTGCATAGTGTACAATCTTTCAATATAAAATTTAGGAGACCAAATACTGCCATATTGCTTAACGAGGTAAAATATATTTACGAAAATTATAAATTAATTGCTCACCAATCGGTTGCACTTTTGGATTAATAAGATATAGTAATTTCAAAACGGTCTTTTCGGAGAGACCACCAAAGAACAAAGCCATCAGTAAACATAATTAATTGGTAGATTTGAAGTGTGCCAATTAAAAAAAAAAAATCTATTAAATTTTAATTGCAATATATTATTACTTTATACTAATAATATAATGAGGAAAGATTTGATTGATTGTTTATTTCCTACGGGAAGCTACATCATACGATGGTGACATAGGCTATAATTTACTCGGCAAACAGCTATATATTTAAGAGTTGTACAAAATAGAGCTAAATTAAATTGTAAATATCTTTGTTTTAAAAGTCATAAATACATTATGGTAAAAATATTCGATGAAAACATATAGTTTATACCGACATATAGATGTCACTCGAAGTAAACTCTTAAAAGATTGTAAAACTTAGCAGCAATGTTCAGTAGTGATCTCACCATTCAACCGACTGGACGTCTTCTAATGTAATTATAAAAGCTGTATCTAATTCGTACCTTGCGATTGATGCGATCGATCTGACGGTTTTGGTTTTCAAGTTCGGATCCCATGTCGAGTGCCATATTACGCAGATTACCAATCATAGTGTTCACTTGGCCCATGTTCTCTTCCATCTCGTCTTCGCGGGCATCATTCGTTATCCTAAATTGCATTATAATTTAATAATAAGAAATATAAGGAGGTGAAATATCAACATTTACATTATCCGATTATTCAATGACTATCTTCGAACAGATTTTGTCTTATTCATTTTGCAGAAACGACATCAAAAGCGAGACAAACGAAAAAAGATCATGAGGGAAACTAGTGATCAGTCCCGGCACTCCCGGCTTCGGACAGATGCATTTTACATAAAAATAAATTATTCCTATAACTTCAATGATATGTGGTTCCACTTCAGTTCAAAAAAAATTTTCTGTGTTACAAGCTACAGTTACGTAATAGTGCTGTAGTAGTACAGTAACTTACTACATAAGATTAATTATAGGAGTCCAAAATGGGTTCCCTAGGGTACACTTAAACTTGCAAGTTTATAGGAACAGCTGATACAGATGTAACTATGATCTGACATAAACTGCCTGTATAAGATTCTATCCACCTACCTAAAATATTACTATTCCTTAAGATTTTTGAGACTAGGGTATCAAAACAGATTTTATCAAACGCTTTAGCAAAATCTGTGACTTGTGACGGTCAAAATTATATTAAGACAGAAGGTTAAAAGTCGCGGAGACTTGATTCTATAATAAGTAAACGTTAAATACTTCTTTATGCATTTAGACAGCAAATTGGTTCTGACCTTCCTATGTATCCAGCTTGTGGTCCTATACCGTTGCGCTCGTCCATTACTCGTTGTGGTTGGTTGTTCACCACTTTTCCATCATCGTTTCCTTTCCACGTGCCATCGTCTTCCTTGAATGATGCTCCCCTGGAATATAAGTAAAACTGCATCACAAACTAAGAATCAATTAAATCATAGAAGTTGTAATTATGATATTTTGATAAATTAAGTGAAGTATATTTATAGGACCTCATTACGGGGCAGGACTGACGAAACAATACCAGCAAACGTTTGTTTATAACGTCAACTTCATGAATTATTTCCTTACGTTGAATTAAATAACACACACACAATCCAATAAATGTTTGGATGGTTCGTGAAAGACTAATATCCGCGCAATCCGACTCTCATTATTAAGTATAATTTTCACTGACATTGGTCACTGATAGCGGAGACAAACTGGTTACATATTCTCTTTGAAATGGCGGACAATGTCCAACCTAGCCTAATTTGCGTTCTATTATTTTTAAATTACACGTACTTATTGCATGGCAGGACACAGATGCCGCAACATTTTTCCATTCCTGAGAGATTTTTTTCGGCTTCACGCATGTCCGCGTTGATCTGATCCATTCCCTCTTCGATTCTGTCCAATTGTTCTGTTCACACACACCAACAAACGTTTTAAATCCGAACTTATAAGCTTATTTTGATTAGTGTTGAAGCGCCTACAGATATGGAGCTATTTCATCGAGTAATTTAAATGCACGTTTATAATTTTAATTATCATCACTTGGTTATTATTTTATTGTCAATTGTAAATTCTCAACGCTCTCGACAATCCCGAGCTAAGTGTAAGACATTAGTTTCGTAAGGTTATGAACATTACTGAACCTTTATTGTAACTAGTTAGTCATGCAAGTTGGTCGACTCATACCTACAGCTAATACCATGTTATTTTCGATGTAGCACTAAAGCAACTATTTATGTACGTTTTAAATATTCGATAGGCTTTAATTCATGTCTTACACTTGATCCGGTAAACTAATACTGCGATTTATTACCTTGATTAAATGATGTCATGTGCTGAGACTAAGTGATTATATTACTATACTCGTATTAACTAACATTTAGAGTATCAATAATAATATCATAAAAAAATACAAAAATCATGCAAACAGCAAGTATAAGAATCGTGCACAGCTATATGCGTGAGAAAAAAGATGGCCACAATTAGTGCTAAGCGGACGAATCGAGTGTCATGTGTGAATCAGCAACCATTGCTGTTGTGGTGAAGCGTCATCTGATTAGAGCGCACCTAGAGCTAGCAATGAATATTGACACGCACACTGATGATCAGATCGTACGCCAAGCACTAAATGAAGCCTAAAAGAAAATAATTTAAACTGTTAAAATGAACAAGACAGTCAGCGGCCCATTCGCCAAGGCAAGCGGGCCTGAATATTTCACGGATGCAGTTTAGTCACTAGTTTTAAGTTAATGTGATTATGACATTTTTACCTTTAATTGTCCTTTATAAAGAAACTGTTAGCAGATTTTCAATTGGTATCGTTAAATAGAGGTAACATCGCCATTCAATGTACTTTCTCAAATTATCTGAACTGACATTTCAAACAGAAGCTGTACTAAAATATAATGAATGATGCATAATAGTAGGTACTACTGGATGCTTACCGCCCTGTTCATCCAGCATGACCAGGGTTTTCATGCCCACCTCGTGACTCTACAACACAATAATGATGTCACTATAGCTCGCCAAACGAATGCGGTGAGGAGTCGGGAGCGACGCAGGCGCCGCCCGGGACAACTCAATACCGAACTCAAACTGAACTGAACAGAAAATAAAATAAAACAACCGCGGTGCCCGCGTCGTCCTATGGTGGGGACGCGCGCGCCACGGGTGATCATGAGAAAATAAATCAACTTAGCAAATGAGCGTAACCATAAAGCCATTCCTAAATGAAACGTGAATATAGCAAAAGTATTGATTTAGTTGAAGAAGAGAACAAACTAATATGTGGTGTGGCGAGGATCGAGCGGCGCGGAGGAGGCGCCGCTGCCTCGCGGACAGACACAGACGCATCGAGCTAACAGTTAACAGTCCTACGTCTAACATTAATAGTACGCTGCTAGCCATGGAGATGAAGGCGTTATACCATACTCTATACGTCCAACAGATACACGAGGTAAACGCGCATTCATTTCAGTACCGCAGTATCATTACGAGAAGAGAGTAGATTCGGAAAGACAAATAAATATACCTATTAAAAAGCGTTCCCATCGATATATATCAACGGAAGAACTAAACAGATTGCGCAGCTCATTCAAATTAAATCTTCAGCTAAAGATAGAGTAATAGTCTTTTGCGACAATTAGCAACGAACGGCCATCGGGCTTATCTATTTACACTATATATAACTTTAAGTCATCCCCATCGAAACATAGATACACACGCAACATCGATCTCAGATAAGTCGTTATTCAAGAGAAACGTCAAAGAAAAAACAAAGAGATTAATTTATTTAACTGCACATTCAACACAGACGTTCTCACGTTTCGACTACCCATTTTCAGTTTAACTCTTACCGCCCTGGTGACTCAACATATGAAGCGCTTGCCCCCCGGCGTCCTCGCTCTATACATAAAATAGAAATCAAAATAATATATCGTAGGAGAGAGTATCTGGGGTGTGTGGGTTGCGGGGTGCGGTGCGCGGGGTGCGCGGGTCGCGCGGACGCGTGCGGCAGCGTGGCGGCGGCGGCGTGTTTCGCGGCGCTACAGCGCTACGGGTGCGGGCAGCGGCGGGGGGCGCGGGGGGACCACTGCGCCCGCGCCCTCCGCCGCTCACACACTACCTACTCCATCCACAACGACATGCATGCATTCAAGCTTGCAAGTAAAACCAGATTCAGTTTCATCTGTGCTCAGTTTCATATGATTCATGATTATTCTGTGTGATGTTAAGAGTCGTGCGTTGAGGAGAAGCGTTTCGAATTTACTTTGCTCGTTCATTAAACGTTTTATGTGATTTAGGTACAGTTGTTTATTCGAGAGTCGAGTTCGAACATCTGAAATGCAGAATGTAAGTATCGTCCGATAGAAAATTTTCGTTTGTAATAATGTGAACTCGTTCGTCCTGCTTGACGTTCGTAAGGAGATAAGATCTCGTTGTTAGTTGTGCAAAGTGGTGTATTTATCTACATAACGAATATAACATACAAAG
This sequence comes from Diatraea saccharalis, assembly GCA_918026875.4. Taxonomy (NCBI): domain Eukaryota; kingdom Metazoa; phylum Arthropoda; class Insecta; order Lepidoptera; family Crambidae; genus Diatraea; species Diatraea saccharalis. Next base: position 26,475,837 of record OU893333.1, on the reverse strand, counting down.
ATGTGGGTTTTCCGTGATCACCTCGTTGTGTGTGTCATAAAATGTTAAAGGTGGATGTTTTTAAAGGATGCCCGCACCTTTGTATATGATTAGCGGTGACCAAAATTTTCATACATTTTGCACGTTATGCCCCCTTACTCTTCTAAAACGGCAAGCCCGTCTTCGGGTCAGCTGAAAACCCTACGACGCTCCAACAAGATTAGCGAAAAAGGTAAAATAGATAAAACTGTAAATAATGTAGTGTTGCAAAGTTAGCAGATCACTCACCTCCCTGGTCATCTAGTGCGACCAGAGTACGTATGCCGGCCTCCTTGCTCTACGCCGCAAAAACAAAAAGTCACAGAGCATGTTAGTTGTGAGGGGTACAGTGGAGTGAGTGGATAGTACAGATCAGCCGCAGTTCACAGCCGTGTGCTTGTCGAGAGTACTGTTGTAGTTGCAGTTATATTACAGTGTCACACGAAGGATGACATCTTTTGTGCCCTGCATTATTTATACAACAGCGACATTATTAACATTTATACTCGAATATTTAAAAAAATATTGCAGGTATTCAAAGATGTCCTCCCTTGCTGTCTGAACTGTGATGTATAGAGTTGTCAGGAGTCTCTTCTGTGTGAAGGACAATATTGTTATGTCAGATAAACCACATACTAGATAATAATAAGTTTAAATCGAATGTTTCAGATAAAGAAAGTTCATAAATAATACGGTAATATTATTTTTTATTCAAAAATATATAAAGTAAATAAACATTAAACATAATACAAGACACATACATGATTATTTGTAATACTAATTGGTCTGTATTTTGTGTGAGAGTTGAAGGTGTAGCTCGATTTTTGTAGGAGTCCAGTGGCAGGTACGGGGGTGTGTTCGCGCCCATATACTGGTAGTATTGTGAATGTTCAAGAGGCATGAAAATCATACAACATAATAGATTTACAGTTAACAACAGAGAGCAGCCACTACACAGAGACCAAAATACAGAGTCAACTAAAACAGGTTAGAACGAACATCAACATACACTGATCACAACAATTTCATAACCATTAAGGTAATCAGTAGGTGTTGGGTGTCATAGACCAAGAGATACAGTTAGAGGCAAATCATATCGTAGATAGAAATATGTTGACAGTGTCTATGAAGAGATAAGATCTAAAGTTGAAAATATAGATATAAGAGCGGTGAAAGGTGCGTTTGATAGTAGTGACCCAGTCTCAAAAGGCAGATTGGCATTAGGAAGTCAAAGTAAATACAACGTTGTAAAAAGTACAAGGGTTTTTATTGGAAGCAAGCCGAAGCAAAACGGATAGACTATTAATAAGACAGAAAGCGCACTTCTGGGTCATATAACACTCTAAATGGGATACTAACGTTTGAGAAGTAGTTTCAACTAATATGGGACAGGAATAATTTTCTATGTTCGACAAATGGGCTTCATGCTTTGGAACCAAAAACAACGAATTGGGCTATTAAATCAAGAGCTGACGGTTAATTTTTAATATAATCAATGAATCTGTTTCGTCATAAGAGAAACATATCCGACTTTACGACAGAGGGATTAACTGTCAGCACCATATGTAGCTTTGCCCACATTTAATTACATAAAATGTACAGAACTACAAACAACACAAAGGGCTAAAGAGGTCTCTAACATTTTCGGACACATTTAGGCACGGATCATGCAAACACCCATATGTATGATAATAACATAATATTTTACATAATAATCAAAACTAAAAGAAGTAAACCAAATAATAGGGGAAGTTAAAACCGGAGAGCTACAATAAATACATAAACATTTAATACAAAACATATGATATAGCGACATCGATACACAACAGCCAGGGATAGCAGAGGCTGCGTCCCTAGGGGATACGATGGGACGGGCGTCGGAGACCAAACCGAGCTTGGGGCTATCCAGGACACTTCCGCTATACCCCTCACTCCCTCGCATCGAGAACACCTCTCTCACAGATGATCACAAATAATTACATAACCAACAGAAACTAAAAATCAAATCATAACTATGTGGGGAAACAAAGTTGAATCGAACATAAACGCGTCTCTACGAAAGTACGCACAATTTCATCGTCTAGATAAATCATAAATCGGTTAATGGGAATTTTCTTCAGTATTCTCGCACGCTTGGAAAATTAACAGAGCATTTTAATGACACACATCATTCAGGTCTTTTACACAGATATCTGAAATTGATATAAAAACGAACATAACGTTTTTATGTTTGAAACATTTAAAAACCAACGACATAATATTCGTTTTTCATATCAAATTCTTGATAAAGTTACAATAATTTCTCTTTTCAATGAGGAAGGAATTTTATTAAACACAATTATTACATCATATTCTAATTTCCATAAGGAAAGGACTGGGAGGTATTCTCGACATTCTCAGATATGTCACTCCCGCTATTATTTAGGTATTTAATATAATAATTATATTATGTAACTGTTGTAAGATACACATGAATACTACTCTTTTCATAAATCAGTTTAAAATAAACTTAAGTAGATGATTATAAAATAGTATTTGTGAGCTTAGATTGTATTTTTTTCCCACACTTGTTTTTAATTTTGCTTGCCTTTAAGATGTAAACAATGCTGCAATTGTAAACTATTTAAAATAATCTGAGTGGTTACTATGACTATGATAGTTTAGTATGCTTAGTAATCATAGCAACATAGAAAACTTCTTTGGGTTCAGGTGTATTTTACAATAGTTTTATTGACTCTTCAGCATATAAATAGTTTTATATTAAGACACCCACCTCCTCGCATAGCTGCATCATACGCCGTGTGGACTCCAGTGACTGAAAATTAATTAAAGGGTGAGTTATTATTTTTTAAATAATTCTTAGAATGATATTTTTAAAACCACAATATATAATATGTATTTTTTATATTTCTTGAAATTAACGAGATTGTTTCAAACTTTTGCATAAAAATAAAATCATTATTTAGAATGATGAACAATGATTCTGCGTACCTCGAAAAACTTAAGACTAGACATACAATATGTCAATTTATATTTTGATACGATGTGTATTGCAATGAAAGTTTTAAATTCGACACGTTACAATTTAATATAACGATTAAATAAATCAAATTGTTAAGTTTTTCATATAATTGTAAATATGTATATGTTTTAATACTGACCTCATCGGTAACTTGACCGGCCCGCATTTGCAGCTGCTCGAGTTCGCTGCGCGGCGCGCCATTTTCGGCGGGGGGCACTGCTGCCGGCATTCTGTAATATCATAGAAATCTCAATCAAAAACAAAATATATCAAAATAGAAGAAGTTTAACGTTCAGAATATGCATCAATGTCGACTCCGCCGATAGTAAATATTTACACTATATTAGACGGGTTCCAAGTTCCATTAATACTTTTGGACGCGAGAAAGGGTCAGAGTATAATCTGTTAAGGAGCTCTAATCTGGTCATGGCGATGTGGTTGCTTTACGGGTTTTCTGAGGTATGAGTGACAAACTAAAGCAACTACAGATTGTCCCGTCTCTTGAAGCCAGCGCAGATGGCTGAAATGAGAACCACCCGTGCATTACACTGTTCCATTTCAACATGTGAAGTTTCCATTAGGAGCAGTTTCACATGCCTGATTCTCGCCTACCCGCGAGGACCAAGATTCTCTCGCCTACTGTGAGGTCCGGAGACTACCATTAATACCAATCCGAGGCTATTTAGTGGGTCTAAGGAAAGGAATCCCACATAATCAAATCATAAAACATAGGTTTTATCGACATAACAGCGTAATACAATAACCAAATCATAATTCAAATGCAAGATGTAAATGGATCCTTTTCAAGACTGAAAAGATAATGGATAAGGCATTCGAAGAGGTTGGTATACATTTGCATTTATTAAACCGACATCCGAATGATATAAAACTTTCTGCAAGGGATCGGAAACGGTGATAAATATTGAGTATCAGATACAAAAGACCACAAATATAGAATTTTGCAAATCGATAACTCATTTTTCGCTCCCGTAGCTTTCGTTATCAAAAGTTAAAATTAAAATGACAATGTGTATGTTACAGTTAAAACCCGATTTAAGATAGAACGCTTTTCTCAGGTTAGGACTAGTTTTTACTAAACGATTATGTTAAAACTAGAATTACCTAGTCAAAATTAGATTTTACCATTAATATAGTTGATTTTTAGATACTAGTTGTCACTTCCAGCTTTAGTTAAAACTAGTACTTGAGATTAAAAACAAGATATATCTAGTTTCAAATTGAAAGAAACAATCAATGGGTTAGGTTAAATTATAACTGTGGTCATAACAAAAAACGAAAGTGCCGCGGCAGAGGCCGGCGAACGCCATATAGGTTTTGTATTGATTAAATCCGTTGATGACGCCTCAGGTTATACAAAAATGTGAAATTTTAATCCATAATCTGTTTAACTACTGACAGACTTTTAATGGCAGTGTGATGAAATAAGGCTATTGGCGAATACTCTAATAAATTTTACCAAATAACAGTTTATCTACCGTCAGTTTGTGAAAACACAGATTTGACAATAGATATTTGTCGATTGCCATATTTCGTATTTACTCTTAACATGTCATATATAACAGTTGATACGGAACAGTATAATATAAGAGATTTCCTAATAAAACTTCTTTGTTTTTACTTTTCATCTGATTACGTGTGTGCATGAATTGGCGGCAGTCTTAAAATCTATTTTAAAAAATTCTATGCGCTAAGTGCTTTTTTATATGCATGCACATCTATAGATAGGCAAACAAATATTGTTATTTTTTTCAATATTTTAATGAAAAAAATTGTCTTTAATTTAGTCTGTGGTTGGTGGTGAAACATTCATTAAAAACTAATCAAATTATTCTGAAGCTCAAATATTATGTTTTTGGAACGTTGAATGACTCTTCCATGATAGATGGCATTATATAAAAGTAAAGTTTAAGAGCAAATAAAATAAATACCTAACTATCCACCACGGCAGTGGGATTTGGGAGAGCATTCCTAAAAAAAGCACATACTCTAATATTTTTACAACTAAGATACCTAACCTACATTCTCAAATATTATTTATTTCTGTGCTATATGATAAATTATAATTATATTATGATATTATAATATTATGATAAATTATATGATATTATTAGCACGATAGACAAAACTGTCAAATTTCCCTACTCGATTATAAAACTTAATATATTGAGGATAGAAGTCAAAATTCATTGCAGATAATTGACATATTGTGGTGGCCTGACATGCAGCAGTGTGTATAACCCGATCGCAACAGCAGTAGTACCTTCTATATTTTTTTATAGACAACATAATCTTGAAGTGAACAGCGTAATACAATATCTAACTACAACAAATAAGGTTTAAATATTCCAATCATAATAGACTAGGCACTATTTAAGTCCAGTCAAATACATATATATACGGTACATATTACCTCAACAATGAACTTGGGAAATATCATAAATACGGCGACACATGCATGCCGCAGAGCCTTGAACGCAGCGAAACAAAGGAGGGGGGACAGGGTTGGTTTCGCCCAACCCCCTTATTTTACACGCAAATCTGTTTGCGGCCTCGTTGCTGTAGTCAAACTTCAGCTTTGTTCAATTAAATCTTCAGTTTAGGGATGGGATCAAATTTGATTTTATCCTATTGGGACTACGGTACTGGCAAAAAAGAGAATAAATAGATTTTTTGGCAAAAGCCCCTGGGGAAATAGACAAGTAACTTGGGGCTAAGGTTTCATATTCATTTTATTTTTAATATAACTTTGGTAGTTCCATTAGTAAATCATTAGGTGTACGAATATTAAAATCTCACACGTAATAAGTAGGAAGCTAATAGGTATATCATCATCAGTTTATAATTACTCCACTGGTGGGGCTGTCATTCATTGTGTATGAAATCCTATTAATATTATAAATGTGAAAGATTCTTTGTTTGGATGTTTGTCCGTTAATCACGCCGAAACTACTGAACGTATTTTTATTAAATTTGGTATACAGATAGAGTACTGATTTAGATATTAGAATATTTTTATCCCACTTAACATTTCTAGGGACCACGCGGGCGAAGCCGCTTTCGAAAGCTAGTAAGGAGAATAAATGGAGAATGGACCATGGCATAATGTAGGCCTGGTGCGGATTGGTGGGTGTTAACGACTGCAGATTCAGGTGGGACCAACGCCATAACGTAGGTATTCTTTGTAGCAATGTGAGATGATTGATTAATAATAAGAAAATAATACATGTTTATTTTTCGTTAGTGAATGCTACAAATGAATTTATCATATAATAAAAAGTATGAAGTAAAGATGCAAATCTCTTCTGAATTTACCTAATAAAACTTGGAAATATAATCTTAGATCAAGGTAAACAGAATGGAACTGTATAGAAAGTTCCAGAACATCCGCTTGGGAGACAAAAACAAGGAAAACTAACAGAGAAAGATAACATTGATATTTAGCAAATAATGGTGCCTAACATTCACTATCGCTTTTACGAGATCTAATGGTGAAAACAAAACGCAATGAAGCTTGCTATTTTAAGTTAAGAAAGATTAGTTCTGATGAGTATGGTTTTCATCATTCGCTCTTTTTCACGAGACGTTATGCCTAGCTTTTATAGCACTTTCGCAGGTTATATTTCGTTGAAACTAGGTTGGTCGTCTTTTTCCGTCACTGAAACTATATATAGACAATGAATATTTAATGGCTAATATTTTGAAAAAGTATATTTAGAACATATGATTTATCTTTTTTATACTTTTGACAGTATTATATTTATGAAAAAGTATTTATTATTGCGTCAATATGCATAACATGTTTAGTCCTACTTTTATTTAAAATTGCTTTGGCCCCATGATAGCTAATGCGAGTAAGAAAAGTATTACGCGATTCCAATAATTCATTGAAATATTCCCTGATATATCGACGACTAACTTTTGAATTTGTTTTGTAAGAACCATACGATGACGATTGCGTTCCTGGAAGGGTTAAAATAATTTTAATTTATTCTTTAGAAAGTATTGGAGTTATGTATTTTTAAATGGTTTTTATACGAGTAATGTGATTTAGGAGACCCAACACTTGGTAATACGTGCTCGAAAAGTCAAAATGTTTACTTTGAAACGGTCTCATATAAACAAATAACGTCCCAATAAACGACAATTTACAATTATATGATTCACTTTGTAGCCCTAAACGTGTTTTGCGATTGCTAATAATTCGAAATAGTTTTGGCATCCTATTCTCGCTATTCATAATCAATGCCTCCATTAGAAAAGATAGGGAGCTCTATAGATATATATCTCATAAACGAGCGTGGCATCATTGATTTTGTATTGTTTTCATCAGTTTTGTTTTTCAATACACATTAAAATAAAAAATATAGTAAATAAATTAAAAGCGACATTAAAAATAGTGGAAAAACATACGGTTCAAAGCGTTTAGTAATCTAAAGAGCGGTGTTAGCAAAATATTTTTTTTCTAGCATATTTTATTGCTACGTGTTAGTGGAATTTTATCAGTATTTAATGAAATATAGAACGGCACACCAGTAATAATATCAATCACAATACCTTTTATCGTATACAAATAATTAAATTGCACGTGGGTGGAACTTAGTTTACCGGCAAAGTAGGTAATAAATAAAAAATCGGTGGACTATAGGTAATAATTGACTTTCTAGAGAAATGACCAATAAATATATTACATTAAATATGAGTCTACTTACAGCTAAAAGTTAGACGCTTTTTGATAGTCTTTTGCACTCAAAATCTGGACTGCGAAACTGAATGTAGTTTTAATTATATCGTTCGTTTCTTTATGATTAAATTATATAGTAGCGGTTTCCTCGCAACTTTGCCTGCGTAAATAGCCTATTTCACCCGCGTATAATGTAGCTTTCTGTAGGTAAAAGAATTTTTAATGTCGGTCCATTAGTTTTATTATTCAATGCAACGAAACATAAAAGCTAACATTTATCGTTAGCTTTCTTTTTTATATTATTAGACAGTGGTGGCAATTCTGCTGCTAGACTAAATCATATTAAGAACAAATAAATATAAAAATGTTAAATTACATTGATTACACGAGACTACCAAATATTATCGAGACATTTAGACTATTGTACCACAGAAATGAAACCTATATCTATATAAAATCAAGCATACATATCGATGAATAAACATTATAAATAGAGTTTAACAATATGACTTTATTGATCAGGGATCTGGTCATATATGTAAAACTAGTATACACTTAACTATGCCATGAACGTAATGAAAGTGAGACTGATTATATCCATGCGTAGTTTTACTTATAAATAGCGCTAAAATATATGAGGTGTTCGTGATAACTCGGCATGCAAAGGTTGGTTGTTACCATGCACTTCGCAAAGTCATGAATTCAAGGTAATAACGGCTACCTTCATTCGTAATACGTACACAATAGTAGTACGTGTTTTTCAGAATGAATAGAGTCTTTTTGAAGTTATTGAGGAACAAAAGGAAAGAATTTTATACATATCCATCGTTGAATCGAGTTACGTAAAAGCTGAAAATGATAGAGTTTTAAAAGTTTAGTTTTCTATTCAAGGTACAGTCGAATAGGAAAACAATTCAAAACCGAAACGCTTGCCTGAATACAGAAAGTTCTGTGCTGTATCAAGCCGCTAGGAATTGCGCAATTTCAAGTTCAGGCAATCTTTATAAATTTGTAGTGTTGAGAGATAAAGTAGCTATATCTTCTAAGACCCTAAATAGTGTATAATCTTCGACTTACTTCAGTTAGAAATATAGATGGAAGAACCAAAGAAGTCAGGTTTTTCCTAAAATTGTGTAAAAATGCAATTAATCATTAGTAAGTCGCGAAATAGAGATAAGATTGGTCTTTCAATCTGTTTCTAGGGCTGTTTGACGGTGCATTTTGATAAGATGAACTGAACGTCACGACTTCCAGTCTGAAATACTATGGGAACCTGATTTTGTTACCATTTCAGAATAGTAACGCAATCATCATCGTCATTTAGTGAATCTATAATCCTTGTTCATTGTATTTTACCATTGGTTTAGTTGGAAGTAAATTTTCAGTTGGTTTTCAAACAACACGAAGCATTGAAATAATATAAGTAAAAAGATGTGAATAAATTGATATTGAAAAGGAGTGATAGCAGTGTCACTGAAACTGTCTTTTAGAAGTTATTGAGCTGATAAACATATATTAGTTAGCAATGACACTTAGAACTATTTCCTATACATTAAAGACTGACTGTCTAAACCTCCTTAGCACTGTTTTCAGGATGAAATCGAAGTTATAATGAAATCAGTTATTGTACGTCACATTTTAGATAAGGCGGAATATTAATTAAAATACTATTAATTCATGTGATTCAAAGGCATAACGGTATAACGATATTTAGATGCTATATATTAAAAAGCAATGCAAATTGATGCAATGAATTCAGTAAATTAAATTATGATTAATATAAATCGACTGATAATTATTGCTCATTAAATACAGTTATTTGAATTCTAATAATATAAATAACCAACAACCGAACGTGTTCGGGTTCCGGCTACTACATGTTTACTCTTTAACCCGTGCCATCCACAACCTTGTCTGACATGACATTTGGGACTTACATCAGGCGAAGGGTGATATATCTAATTTATTCGCTGTATTTGTGTTTGAGGGTGGGGCGAAGCGACGAGCTTTCCCGTCCGTCTCGCGTCACTCTCCCATCACACGTCCTTTCTTTGCATTTACAGATATGTAAGGATCAAATATGATCTCTGGGGATTGTTGGTTGTGTAACGATAATCTTACAGAGAATTTGGACTATTTCCTTTTCATTATACGCTATATGTAAAGTTTAAATCTGAGAATACTAATAAAAAATATTATTTTTTTAGATTAGGTAGAGTTGTTACAATAAGTGGGGTCGGGTTTAGGGCCTTCCAAGCCGGATCCCGGATTCTTCCCACGCTACCGCAACGCAAAGGGTTTTATGAGGCTAACCAACCACATTTTGACCTTGCCTCTCGGGTGCGGTCTTAGTGATTGGAGATCCCTGATTTGAAGCATAAGGTGTATTTACCCTGCATTAGAAAAACTCAAACACTTTTTGTAATAGAGAATTGATTTATGCACTGTCCCTGTCGCTTGACAGGCGAGGCGACAGGGTGGTGATGTGGGCCTCCCCGTCCACACGGAAGGGCGTGGGATCCAGCAGGGACCGCTTCACTCCCAACCCCCAAACAGCAAAAAGTTGAACCTATTCAGTTGACTTTTCTCTGCTCATAATTCAACTTTTATCATTTGCACCCTTATGACAAGCCGTTAATACATAAGATAGTTGTTAGCATCGGAGCATGACAAAGTAGCTTATAAGACTAATATGAATTAAACTTGCTACATAAGTACTCGATAGTAATTTTATTTCTATGTTACTTTGTGCCATCATTACAAATAAAAAAAACTTATTTTGTATTATAAGAACATGATAAAATAAAACAAATTAGGTTAATCATTAGTCGCTTTTTTTCAGCATCTTCACATAGAATTTTAAGAGGAGCTAATTTCAGATAATCATATTATTCCAAACTGTGGTTTGGTTGGACTCCTGGGGGTCTGCAGTCATAGCACGTGCGCCCGTAATTACATCAACTCAAATATTAAGTTTTAGGTGCAAAGTATCATGACATTTTTTTCACATTAAAGTTTTATAACGCAAATCTTTATAACGCAAATAAAATTCAGTTAGTTTTAGAGGAATCATAATTAATAACTGGTTAACTGGTATACTTAATAAATACTTAGTGGGTTGAACAGTTTCAGACAACACGAGATACACCTGAAAATATTATTAATCCATATTTAGGTCACTCGTTGTAACAACTACCAAATAGTGACAGGATCCAGCCGGTTCAATAAAAGATCAGTAAACTAAAGTTTTTGTTAATTTATCAAAATCTTTTTGGCTCTGGAGTGAATTTAAAAAAAAAAGCTCATTATATTATGTTACAGAACAAGACTTTAATAAGTACAAAAGGCCCAAAACATTCTATAAATAAAATGTAATTTTCATCGTAGCCTTGAATTAAAATAAATTACTCTATTATATACCACGAAGAATGTAGCGAGATAAAAGGTTACTGTTTCATAGTTACATTAGTTAATTTGTAATATGCTTAATATAAATATTAATAAAACAATCTAAGCCTATAGATTTTTCACACCAATATCTTTCAATAAATATGATTTACCTATCATTACTACCATTTAAGAACAATAGAACTGATATTAAACAAGCCGCTCATAACTGTAATCATAGTATGTTTACCCTACAATATAATGACAGTAATAAAAGTGAGGTCAGGGCACAACAGTTTAATTTCACTTGTCCTAAAACGTCTGTAATCTTAGCATGTGAGAAGATCGTCGCCGTTACTACTGTCCGCGGTTGAAAATCAATAGACGCGCGCATAGCCGACCACGAGGCCCGGCTGCCTAGCTCGTGCAACTCCAGACCACATGCCTTAATTACACTATTTTAACTTCAGTAAATAACAAAGAAAACTTTTTCGATGGGCCGTTACACGATTTTAAATAAACAGTTTTAATTAAAACGAAAGGTTAAAACAACGGTGACCTTGAATTGGTTTCGTACGCAGGATTCCAAATTGGAATAAATTGTTATAATAGCTATGTGTATATAGCTTTAAATATTTTGCCTGAACAACTCAGTATTTTTCAATGTTTTAAAGTTTATTTTTGGATTGCAATCCGCGGCCAATTTTTGATCACGTATTATTATCACATTATCATCTAATAATATTTACAATTTTACGGTAACATAAACGAGGCATTAGTGTCACGTTTCCAAGATATATGCTTTCAAATCAAAGCTATAAATCACCGCTACCAGACTACGTATTACAGAAATTCGGCATTTTGGAAAACTTTGTATAAATAGGCATTACTTATTGTTTTTGTATTACTGATTCTGGAAAGTTACAAATAAGCAAATCGGCATAGAATGGCAAATCGATAGGACAGACAGGTACTAAAATATTCTAACCATTTTCTTTCCTACCGACACCGACAAGTTTCGTCCAACTTAGCTAGTACAAATTATTAACACCAGTTCATGTACTCCTATAATTAACACTACCATAATAACAGAAATGTAATAAATAACCTTTGGAATATTATGTGTGTATACTGAAATTTTAATAGCCTAAATGAGCACATAAGGCAACGGTCGGGCCATCTGTTATTGTTTGAGTGTTTCTGTTTATCTTCACAATAAATCAGTTAATTATGTGAGGAAAGATATAATGTAAACATTTCTCTTTATCAGAGTGCATAATAATACAGTGTCTTAAGCGACTACAATTGTACTCGCTCGAGAAATATTTCGAGCCATCAAAGCCACAAGAGGAGTGAAATGTGCTCAAGAGTGAGCACATTTTATAAGAAAAAAAGTTATCCTAGACCTACGTGGATGTATATTGCATTGTACATAAATCAAGTGAAGACAGTTGTTAATTTATCATAATTTAATTAAAGCTCGTCTATTGGTACCTTATTTACGATACAGAAAATCTTGGTCTTCATAGTCTCTTTCTTATAGAATTTCTAATATGCGTCTTTCAGGTTATATTGCATTTTATGTTTTAATATAAATGGCATTTTACTAATCATTTTTTATTCTAAGCTTTCAAAACTACATCTATGGTGGGATTGGAGATTGGAATACTTTATCATTGTCGCTTCTGTACAGCGCTCATGGTATTAAATTTTGCCGTCACAATATAGTATGAAATCTATACTAATATTATAAAGACGTAAAGTTCCCAACTTTGTTTGTAGTCGACAATCTTCAGAAATAATGATCCGATCCCGAAAATTTTGTCACCCGGTGTCCTTGTGGGAAACTTACGAGACGAGGGATTTCCCCAATTTCAGTTAACAACGTTCAATTATCGTTTATTACCTATCTATAGGTAAGTTTAATAAACGTATAAGACAGAAACTTTATCAAAGTACAACTGACAAATCTATTGGTACTACCAGCGACTTTACAACATAAGAAAAGCTATGATTGATCATTGCCCACTGGTTTTCCCTGTTGTAGGTTGCGTAAATTTAGTGCGATATTTTTGGAAATCCACACGCAAAGTTTAATTCCAAGAAAACGAGTGACTACATAATTATTTCGCAAATTAACTTAGCAGAGTCAAATTATGAGAGGCCCGGCTATCACATCAGTGCCGATGACGAATTATATATTTATTACAAGATCACGCTGTCGACATATTATTCAGTAGAATTATTTTTTTCTAATTATATCATACATCATACAGCAGCAGAACGGTACACCAAAATACAAATTAAAAGATTACCTAGTTGGCGGAACCTGTCCCAGCCATTCGTATCCTTTTTTAACGTATTATATAACGATTCTGTTTAGTTCTATAAAATGAATTTATTCTCAATTTTGGATTTCTACTAACATAAGAAATTTTATTTTCGATCTACTTATGGTACTCGACTGTACTGATACTTGAAACAAAAAAATAACAATGTAAGATCATAGGCATGACTCATATGTTTCCATGCAGGTAATGCGTTCATGTTTGTGTAAAATAAAACACACACACACACAAATTTAGTTAAGTATTATTTAACAAGCATGTCATTAAAATTTGGGAACAGGTTGCACTTCGTGACCTGAAATGAGACTAATTGTACATTATAAAGTCTAAACCGTTACTTTTATGATGAAGTGAAACGAAATGATAAACAATCATGGTAAAAATTATATAAAATCATCGACTGAATTTATAGTAATCACCATAAACGATTTTACAACTTTAAAACGAATTAGTATATCTATATATAAGATAATATCAATTTCCGTTTGTGCAGCCAAACAATTTATATGAAAATATGATATTTAAAACTATACGCTTATTCCTAACAATATCAATAACCCTTGATTGCGAGAGATGAGCTTGACGTCAGCGCAACGGGCGTTGGCTTTCGAGTATCCTAGCTGATACACACCATTCGTAAAAAATATAGAACAAGACGATGGGTACGTGAAACTTTTTTATTTACATCAATGGAACTATATTACTGTTATTAAGTAGAACAACAAGGTCATCAGTGAAGATTACTATTGCTATCTTGAGGCTTCACGTGGCTAAATGAATTCTTATAGAATATAAATGATGTTTTCGAGATAGGTACATTAATCTTAACAAGAAAGAGAAAAATAGGTATCAAACAACCCCAGCTCAATATAAGCTGTTTTTGCAATAACCGCTGATCTTCTTTTGGGATTGTTTTCTTTACATCGTGAAGTAATAAGCCTATGTTTAATAACAGCTCTTCTATCGCGAATACTGTTGCTTAAGAGCGAATGAAAATGATGTAGAGGTAAAACGTACCTTAATTACAATCAGTAAATTTTACAATTACAATCAAAATAGAAATAGTTATTCAAGGATTATTTTACCGGTAACATAGCTAATTTCACTAAAAATTGCAAGTTAATAGTCGAAGAATGGTGTAAGTAAATTCAATCTGGAGGGAATGAAGTGCCAAGTCGAGCAAAATGGCACAGCCATATACCATTCTTTTCTCGAAGCCATTCGAGCCATTTTCAACCCCTTATGACTTCGTCGTGGAAAAACCTAACGGCCCAAATTATGAGTGACAAAGAAAGCATTACGTATCTAAATATATTTCTGAATTACATTAAATCGGTAGTTGATGAATTATTGCAAACAATTACTGTGTCAATCAATAAAATAGCGGTCGTTTAACTGCTGCTCACATAGAAAGGAAGCTATAGTTACATTCGACTTCACAACTTTTACAGCAAATTGTGTATTTCTGTACATGTTACGTTTTAGAAGGAAGCATTATTACACGTGTCGCTTAATTTAATGAAACAATTTACATTGTGTCTAAAAAGTGATTGCTCTTAGGAAAACAAATCAATTATATAAAATTAGTGTACTAACATAAAAGAAACTTATTAGTTTTGAGTATAACTAAGTACATCTAGCTATAGTTATTTAATTCCATAAGCAAACCTAAATTACAGTTGGAAATTTTTAGTTTGGGGAGTGGTACAGCAGAATCTTGTCAGGCAAAACGAAAAAGACACCACTAAGTAGATTGTGAAATATAATGAATACCTATTATGGTATAAAGATGATTTATGTTAGACAGTGCTGTGGTGCGATTCGTACCTAGTACGAAAGGTTTAAAACATCTTGTAAGCTATAATATGCGATTGGTGCTACACCGCGACAAGTAATGTGGAACTAAAACTATTATGAGCGTTGTATTGTGAAACACCTGGAATGAGAATGCCAGTTTAAGACTAAAAGCGATTAAAACATACATTTCTAATTTAAGTGGAGGAACAAATACAAAATGCTTTAAATATCGGCGAGAGTTGCTTTACAAAGGAGCTTAAAAACAAACGCTGACTATAATAAGCGCTTAGGTAGTAGGTAGTGAAGATATAGATGCAGTAGGTATTCTTACTTTTTATGAGTAACTATATTTGATAGTTTCCTTTCTATTAGTTTTAATAAACTGAAATTACCTAATGTTGTTTATTTCTAAAACGCAATGCAATGCGGATCTTAACTGGTGTTATATTTAAATACTCGTAGGTATTTACTTCGTTTAATTACGCAAAAATGAAATGGTGGAATTTCAAATTTTTCGTCGACTTAGGAATATTAATGTTTATGTATGTGCAAGGACGACCAACAGATAACACCACATATATCGCTCAGATTACAAGATGAGTAGCTATTAGCACTCATGTCATTGAATATCTGAAACAACGAAGGTACACTCAAACCCAAAGACAGCAAAGTTCATTTTCTACATTGACCCGAACCGGGAATCGAACTGGCCTTGGAGACTCGGCTAAGGAGGAGTTTGTAGTCTAAGTTGAAAGATATATATTATTTGAAATCAACAGTGTATACTTCTTAAAATATTTATTTTTCTTTAAAAGTGTAACGACTGAATAAAAGGAACAGAAACAAAAAATCAGCTTGATAACATCAATAAAAATTCGCAATTCTTTTTTTGAGTTTTACATAAAAGAAATCATTCAACTTAGATATTTAACAGCTGGCACGAAATAATAAATTGAACTTCCGTACCGGAAAAAAAATCGCCTTCCGACATTTTTAATATCCAGTAGCTTTACTAAATGATCCTGCCCTTTGCACGGCCACGGGCGGGCGGGCGGACGGATGACGGTGTACAGTAAACCGCCACGCGATGGAAGTATAATTCTATTAATACGCACGAAACGTTCGTAAGGTTTTGTTTACTATCGACTTTACTATCGTAAAGACGTCATAAGAGCGTAATTCGTGTGACAATTACGGTTCCCATGTGAGAAACGATATTGTTATGACGTAATATGAATTCATTTATACTAATATTAGTGGACTCGGAGAACTTTGTTCCACCCAAGAAATTTGAATGTAAAACCCGACTACAGCAGCAGCGACAGCTATATTATAATAGCGATGACCAAAGGACAGCTTAATCGTATGCCATAGCTATAATATAGCTATTATATTATAATAGCGATGATCAACAAAACAAACTGTTTTGGGATACGATTAAGCTGTCCGCTATAATTTAATTATTATGCTATTCCAGGCGAAGACAAATCAAAAACAAAAATATCATAAAAAACCTGTTCAGTTGTTCTCGAGTTATAAATGGTGTAAATAATACGACTTTCTTTTTGTTTGTTTGCATTAAATACACTCTGAAGCTACTGGATCGATTATAAAAATTCTTGCACTTACGAGAACCTACGTCATAATTAACGTGGGCGAAGTAGCGGGAAAACAGCTAGTCTAACGGAGACTGATAATATAGCTATCAGCTATCGAAAAATACAAAAAAAAAAAACTTGGAGGGCATATAAAACCCTGCTAGCTGAACGCTCAAGGAGACGCTCTATAAAATTAGGACAAATTAGTGCAGG
Organism: Diatraea saccharalis; assembly: GCA_918026875.4. NCBI lineage: Eukaryota > Metazoa > Arthropoda > Insecta > Lepidoptera > Crambidae > Diatraea > Diatraea saccharalis. The sequence goes on along the minus strand of OU893333.1, from coordinate 26,458,752 downwards.
AATTCTCGGACGAATGGCAGTAAGAAATATTGCGTAACAACAAATAAACAACGTTACTGTTGGTTCGCTGATTGCTTTCTAGTTACATAGCTTTCTGCTCAAGTTGTGGTAGATGGTTAGAGCTGCATGCACCATTCATCGGGAAATTACAACTCAAACATTGCTTGGATGCTCTGTCTGTAGTCATGAATAAGTCAAACAACAATATACTATAAGAAGTCAGATAAAAGGCTGTTCAACAGATTTTACCTTACTTTTGAGTTATAAAATAATAAGATTTCCCATTCATCTTTAGCACACAGACACACCCTGTGGGGAAACCTACAAACCATGGGAATTTCAAGTCTTACAGAATAGAATACGGTTTTTATTCTTCACCTAAGTTATAAGAGATATTTTACAAATTGATAAACTTATCTTTCAATTATAAACCTAGTAGCGAGGGTCATGTGTCTTTGTCATACCATCATCATATCATCCGAAATACGTTCACTATTAAATAAAGGCCTCCCCCAAAAATCTCCACGACGATCTGTTTCGTTCGGTGCTCATCCAACGCTTTCTAAAGACATGACCCCGGTATTATGGAGTATTTGAAACAACGAAAGTACAACAGCCAGACCCGAAAAGAGAGTTAGAAAAGTTCCTTTTCTACATTGGTAACACCTTGAAACCGGCGTGCTAATCATTCAGGTATTGAGATCCTCGAATGTCGATTGATCGTGATTGCGTACAAGATTTCAAGAATAAGCATGCAGATCGTCGGTCCATCTTATGGGCGGGCTACCAGCGCTCCGTCTTCCGGAACGCGGTCGCTATTGGCGGACTCGACTATGTATCCTGTCTATTGCCACATGAGGCTCATAACCCTTCAGGCTGGCTATGTCAATCACTTTAGTGTCTGCAGGTCTTTATTTGTAATAAGATCCCTCAGAATGACTTGAGCCTATTTTTATGAGGTCTACAATTAGCAATCATAGGTACCTCGATGATATATGTTATCACGGGCAATATACATTAGTCGAAAACCTTTTCTAGAGATGCTGCGGTATTTGAGTTTTCAGTATTCGATTATATAATATTTGTTATTATTTATAGACTTTTTTATTACACATTATAGGTAATAGCAGCAAAATTTAATAACGATTTATTCACAGGTCAAATTTACCCACTCAATTTTAAATCCTTTAACTACACCAAACGGTTAGAGATCAAAATCTAGTGTAGAAATTTGGCATATTGAGGTAACCTGACGTGTAATGGCGCAGCCACAGAACAAGCGAGTGGGTGTAGCCGGGGTTACAATAAAATAAAATCTATTGTTATTTGATTGCAGTTAATGTATAAGCTTCTTAATTATAAATAAGCGTTTTTACTCTAACATATAAATAAATAATCCTGACAATAACATAATTACCCTGCCTATATCAGAGTAAAAAACACTTATTTTTTTCATATTTCAAATAATATTAGAAGCTATCACTTCATCTGCTCCATTATCATGCAAAATTACGATAAGTGACGTAGATAGATTATCACCAAACAAGCAGTAGATGCACAGCGAAATTTTATTCTAATAATATTGATAACATTTTAGATTGCCTAGATTGCGCAAGAGATAAAAGGTTTCTAGATCAGGAACACGAATTCCGTGAATTTATTATGTAAGATTATCCTAAATAGACCATTTCTTTTAACTCAAACGAGTCATTTTATTTATGCCAGACCATGATGCCATTGTAGTCTTCTGTTGCGAATAGATAACATAATAATTACGTTTTTATCATTTTTCTTTTTTTTTTCTTGAGGAATAGCGTATTATTAAATTAAGTTCCATAACATAATATTATTTATAAAGAACACAAATGCGTATGCGATAGTTGCGAGCGCTACGCGACCACATGGTTGCGAGTCCGTTCGCGGAGTATTATAGCAGAGCTAGCGAGCATTGGCACTCCTTGGGTGCTGGCTGAAAATCGACGCTGTAGTCTGCTGCAGCACTATGTCGAGCCGGGACCTTTTGAGCACTGCACCGACTATGATATAATATTGTGAATTTAGGCAAATTTGAAGATTTTTATATTATTATTATTATATATTTTTTAATTAGTATTATGTCTTAGTTATTATTATGTCTTTTTTTAATTTGTCAAATGGTGTATGTGTTCAATAAATATTCATTCATTCATTCATTCATATTAGCAAAAGATTTACGTACAGTAGATTTGGAGTATTAAATCCAGATTTTTTAGAATTATTAACAATTTATTACCTTGCGTCAAGGTTGTCACTCATTGCATATCTGGATATGTACGATTTATGGTGAAAAAAATTAAAAAATATTCTATTTGTTTATACTCATATATATCATTTATTCTGGATGAGGTTACAAAGCGAACATTTTTACCACCAACTTTAAAAAGGCTTTTGCCTCAGACAAAGCAAGCACAGCAGATTATTTAAAAATATTAAATACGTATTTTTTTTTTTTATTTTTTGGGTAATCGATAAATTACGACAATACATTGAGTTAAAGTGTCGCATGACGTCACCATCTTGTACTTTGTACTTGACATTTGTTTTCTACAAAACTGTGACGTGGCGAGGCCCCACTGTTCAACTTTAATGACTATTATTTTTTCCATTTCTTGTTTAAACTGAAGCAAAAAATAAAAATTCGTATCTAATATTTTTCTATTATCTGACTAACCAAATAAATATTTTTTTTTACCCAGTTGTCATTCTTATTGCTGATAACTCTTAATATCCACGGAATTAATATCTGAATTTAATACTGCCTATAGAGGTACACACTACAAGACTACTATTATATAAATCTTTTGCTAATACACCATTACTATTGAGAAAAAAATATAAAAGGAAAATTACAAATCATGAATATTTTTTTATCTATTCACAGTAGAACTCTACAAGTAATGTCAAATTGTGTGTTAATATAAGTGTAATTTAGGTACATATTCAAATTTAAAATTAATAGCTACTTTTTACTTTTTTTTATTTGATCAATTTTGCATGCAAATGCTATACTGAAAAATAGTCTTAGTAAAAAATGCTTAACTTTTTTTTTCTGATTTTCATAACCCAGAAAAGAAATCAGTCATTTTTTTATCAGATTTTTAGTTTATTGCTTTAAATTATATAAATTATTGAAAAGTGCATTAAAACATGATAAGAAAAAGTCAGGGTTTTTACACATATTGTGCATGTTAATGATCACGATTTAATGTTATTAGTAATTATTATTTAATTAATATAATAAAGCACTAATGGTGCTAAAAGCAATAATAATAATTCTTTCATTATCACAATGATTATTTTTATAACTATAATGTAAATCAAATATTTATAAAATTGTTGACAGTTCCAGTTGATATCAGTTTAATATCCTCAATCAAGAGCAAATTGAAGAATTGTCTTTGAAATACCAAAGACAATTCTCCAATTTTTATAGAATAAAAAGATAAACAATGTTGAGATCGCTTTCAAGTGTTTGTGAAGAAGGGAGTTTAATAAACCAATTTGTGAGTAAAAGTAAGTTCATTACCAACTATGTCTTTCAGCAAATCACAGAAGCAACATATGAATGGTCTATAGAAATATGGAGATAAAATATTTATATATTTTCACACCGAAGATTTAGTATCAATATATTTATTATTTTCTTGTTCTGCAAACATAAATATTCGCAAGCTAATATTTATCAGCAGATATTATTTCCAGATATTCCAGTGGAGACAATGGGAAGACGAACTAGCAAAAACTGCAGGACTAACATGGACTAGATTGACATCAAATAAAAAAAATTGGGAAAGATTGGGGGAGGCCTATGCTAAAAGACAAACAGAGATAACCAACGAAACAACTTATTATATATAAACATATAAAATCTAATATCGACAAAAATACATAATTCAATTAAATATTGACATATATCAGCATTCATTAAATAATGTTACTAAACAAGATATTTGTGTAACATAAGAATAAAATTGTATTAATTAAAAGTATATTTGACACATAAATTTAATGGTTCTCTGAACAAAGGCTTCTTACTATTAATTAAATTATTATTATTTCCAGAAATTTGTATCAGAATTTATGTAATAACTATCTAACAAGGTGATATAAAGATTTTAAGCATTTTTCATTTATTAAGTTTGTACCAATGTAATAATTCACTTATAGCAGCAATACTCCCTACTTTTTAGAAATCTAATATTGACATAAGAGATGATCTTTGACATCCTGGTACTTATAACTACTGGTATAATAAATGTAATTTCAAAATGTTGGAGACCCACAATATTGCATTATTTAAATTAATTTAATTAAAGAGTGTTGCCAAACATTCATAAGAATTTTTTTTTTCTGAGTCTGAGTTGTTTCCAAATGACACTTGATTTATTTATCTAAGATATTGTTAGAGGAACTGATAAAATATATACTGTTCTTTGTACTCTAAATTACTTGGTTAGTGTTTAGTTGCAGAAAAAGTCCCCTTTACGAATAGGTGGCAGAGTTAAAACTTAACTAATATATTCATTCTTTTATGAGAGTAAACAATTTACATGTAGATAGTAAATAGTTCAATATGTGTGTCAATTATATTCATCAATACATGTCACATCTAATTTATTGCTATTTTACAATAATTCATTTAATAAACTATGATTGAAATAAATAGTGATGACTGTATCTACAAAAAACTAATTATCCAAAGTTAATTAGTCAGCTTTGGAGGTTTCATGATCATGACATCATCATTGCAATTACATTTTATAGAGATTTTATATACACAAATAGATTGTCCATTTATTTACGTTTTTAGATCTGACCGGAAAGCAAATATCTGCTTACGCAGCAAAATGGGGGTGTTTGAATTTATTAGAAAGGAGGAATAAAGTGACTTACCTGAAGTTCTTGTATTATTTAGCACCTAACAAAAACAAAAGGCGGCTGAAAACACTTAGCACATCCACTAAGCACCAAAATGTAATTTAACACAAAAGGGGAATATTGAAAAGAAATAAAAGTCTTGCTTGCACTGACAGCTCTGGTGCTGGTCGATCAACTCTGTTGAGTGTTAAAGGCCTGACTCAGGGCGCCTGAGGGAGGTTAGTAGTTCCGAAATGCGCAATGTTTTGACTATGCGCATTGACCTTTATTGTAAATAGCATGCGCATTAAAATAACAAAGTAGGTGTCTAATATTACAGTTTTGAGCTGCAACAATATGCATTACTTATTATTTTATGAAATAAACCAATTGCGTAAAAATAAACAAAACGTCAATCGAAAACATTATTTTCACTAAATCAGTATTGAGTTTGACATTTAATGTAGATGGTGTCTAATCACCGCCATCTAGTGTCTAATAGTTAAGTGAATAATGAAATAAATTAAGTTTATAGTTTTTCTAATCGACACTGGAGGACACTAGTTGCATATACATAATAGAAAGTATTTTAAAAAGTAGTTTTCTGAATCAAACTAGATGTCGCTTACATGCTCCGTGACAGCGTTGTTCATTAGGGGTATGTTCCGATATACACTGCGAGCACTGCGCAGTGGTCTTACTGCTGAAAATCCGTTCCGTTATGGACTGCCAGTACACTGCTACAGTACCCTAGGGAAATTTATGACGTCATAAATTGCCGCCATATTTGTACTGTGAGCACTGGAGATTTCGAGGTAAGGTGCTCGCAGTGCTTTTGATCACGTGATCAGTCGAAACAGAATCAGAAAATGATAAGTTTCTAGATAAACAAAAAAAAAACACTTACGTTTATTTATAAGATGGATTTAATTGATAAATAGTTTTTTTATACAATTTTCCAATTTTCTTATGAAAAGAGGGAATCTTTATATTTATATTCACCTTGCATTAAAAAATTTGAAAATGGCACCAAAAAATAGGATTAACAGTATACTGGACTGCGTTCCGTTTTAGAAAGTCACCAGTATAACTAGCTATAAAGGAACGGGCTTCCAGTATACAAAATTGACGTCATACTGTTCAGTGGTCGCAGTGTATATCGGAACATACCCTAGGACCATAAAATTTTCACATAATCACTTCGATCAACAATACAAAAATATGTCCGGCCAGTCTCAAAGATGGCCGAAGACATAACGACTCGCTTCAAAGTGGGATTTTATTTTGATTTATTTTGTTTGCGACGGCGCCAACGTTCGGACATATTACAATGTCACAGTGCGTATTAAAACTGCAAATATAACTATCAGAATAAAAATGTATCTGTTGGAATATCATATGTACGGGTTGTTAATGTCAAAGTATTTCAATAAAATAACCGAGTTTTGTTTCTGACCCAAGCCACGTAGTTATTCAAAATTAGATTTAGAAGGCCAAAAATTCGATGTTCTAAGACAGCACATACATGGACTATTACATTTTTTTTTACCAAAAATTTGGACAATAATGAGGAAAAATTAAAAAAAAGAAAGCACTAAAAAGCATTTCCACTAGATGGCGACTCTAGCAAAAGTCGGTTTTTGCAGGATACGAATGGATAGTCATTTCCGTGCCTTTTAACTACGTACTACAAATAGAATATTAGTTGTATATTAAGTTTTGTGAACTAATTTACTTTTACACATGAAAGAAAACCGGAAGAGTTGTCATAGAGAAATCTAGAACGTACCGTAGCGACATCTAGTATGATTTTGGAAACTATTTTTTTTCAAATACTTCCTCATTGAAAACCATCTTGGTGTGTAATGGTTCGTGTTCTCCATTATGCGTACATATAGGTTTGTATCGTTGTTTGTATTTTGAGTAGGTATCTATTTACAACAAAACTATTAAAAGCAAAAGATGCGTTTTCTGAAAGTGACTTAAATCGGTGATTGAAGGTATGTTCCGATATACACTGCGAGCACTGCGCAGTGGTCTTACTGCTGAAAAATCCGTTCCGTTATGGACTGCCAGTACACTGCTACAGTACCCTAGGGAAATTTATGACGTCATTAATTGCCGCCATATTTGTACTGTGAGCACTGGAGATTTCGAGGTAAGGTGCTCGCAGTGCTTTTGATCACGTGATCAGTGATCAGTGAAACAGAATCAGAAAATGATAAGTTTCTAAATAAACAAAAAAAAATACTTACGTTTATTTATAAGATGGATTTAATTGATAAATAATTTTTTTGTACAATTTTCCAATTTTCTTTTGAAAAGAGGGAATCTTTATATTTATATTCACCTTGCATTAACAAATTTGAAAATGGCGCCAAAAAATAGGATTAACAGTATACTGGACTGCGTTCCGTTTTAAAAAGTCACCAGTATAACTAGCTATAAAGGAACGGGCTTCCAGTATACTAAATTGACGTCATTCTGTTCAGTGGTCGCAGTGTATATCGGAACATACCCATGGTTATAAATTACACGTTTATTATAAAAAAAAATTGTAATCTTTGGTGCCATATTTGAGTATTGTTTTACGGAGGCGTTATCTCGTTATATTGTTGATCGAAGAATAATCAAATCAAATAAGAACTATATTTTTCGTATTTCTGGAAATTATCGGAGTTACAGTAAAATATCTATGTAATTCATTTTTTAATAAACAGCACCTACTTAGGATGAAACAAATTTTTCGTAATATTGTATATTTGGTTTACTTAAGGATTCCATTATAAAATAATTAATTTTAAATATTAAGTTATAAACAAATCTTATTACACAATTGGGGAATCCATAAATGACAAAACTAAAGGACTTTATCCCCATAATATTTTATTGACATACGTAATGAATATATCATTGTAGATTTTATATATTTTTCTTTAATTTTTGATTTAATATGCCTACATACATAATTTGTTGACATTAATATTACTGTACTAGTTTTCGCTTGGCTGGAGGTAGCTTATGGAATCGGGGCGGTGGGGTTTTAAGTCCGCCTCCGTTGTGGATATTTATTATTTTTGCTATTTTGTCACTTTAGTTTTATAGTTTTGAATCGCCTACAGATAGGTTAGTTTGATTTTTTTTGGATTTATCCTTATAAGAAAGGTGTTTATGTACACACAACACACAACAAAGAAAAATGGTTGCCAGTTTGCACTCAATAGAAAAAGAAATATTCAGTCATAAAATGCGAGTGAAACTCAAAATATTTGTTATGTAATTGGCTTTGTAATGGGCTTTACTTTCGTATTCTTATTCAATAGTAAGTTCATACTTAGTATTAAAAAAAGGATCGAATACCGATTACGACCAGTGTTGGCAACACTATTTAATTCACCATGTAAATGTCAAGAAAAAGTTTTTTTATAATTGAATCCATATTTTAAAACATGGGGGAACATCATAAAAAAATCTTTTTTTTTTGCAATATTAAAATCATAAATTGTCAACATATGTAACATAGAATAGATGGATTAAAGGATTTGGCTTCTCTTTTGGTCACAGTTCTAATCTAACCTAACCGATGTACCAGGTTTCTCTTAATGGTCTTATCCTAACCTAACCGATTGGTCAGGTCCCTCTTAATGGTTACTCTTCATGGCTCGGTTCGCTCGTTTTTTCTTTTGGTCGCAGTTCTAACCTAACGTAACTGATGTACTAGGTCTCTTTTTATGACTCGCCTTGCTCGCATTTTGTTTTCGGCACAGTTCTTACTTAACCGATTGACCAGGTCTCTCTGTATAGCTCGCTTCGGCGCATTTTGTTTTGGTCACAGTTTTACGTAGTTAGTAGTATGTATGTTGTCTCTCGGTTTTACCAGTCGATCATTCTAATTTTTTTATCAGGTATCCTAAAAGTTCAAAATTAAAATATTCGTATAAAAAAAATTATGAAAATCCACATAAAAACGTTTCCTTAAAAATTTCAAAGTATCAATAAAATTTCAATTTTTTTTTCACCTGGCAACGCTTAAGCTAAGTGCCTAAAAATTGTTTCTCAGGAAATTCTCTGAGAAATGTTGCCAAGTGCGTTAAAATTTTCCAAATCTACTTATGAACTTAATTTGGTGTAACGAGCCATAAGAATAAATAAACGATTCTGACACGAACATAACATTTGAGGCGAATTGGACTTTTTTAAAACTGCCAAATTGCTTTCCATTTACTTTAAACCGTTCCAATAAACAGAACCATTTACGGCAGTAAAATGCCAGTTCCAAGGCAAGGCAAGTCAATAAAGCTGTAGCTATGAAAAGATGTTAAGCTGGACTCTATTCTATAATTGTCGGCACTGGAAAATAAAGACATAGTAACCTAAAAAACCAAAATAGATATTTAATGTGGAAAGTCTTCATATATTTCGAAAAAAATATCTATTTCCGTATAAATTGACTTAGGAAACACCTCATTTATTACCATGGACGTGTAAAAGAATAATTTTTCGAAAAAAATAAAACTTTTTCTGTTCTGAAGAACAATTTTAGTTTTGCGGGTTACAACGTGTTTGCTTTCCAGCGTCGATATATGTTTTTTACTTAATTTTCCTTACTTTGTAATAATAACTTAATAGTATAGATAATAATTCAGGGCATGTTTGTTAACGGAATTTAAAAAAAACAGAGTCTTTGTCAGATTTAGAAAATTTATAGATATCAATATGAGTACGAAACGCACAAATTTTAAATAGGAAACAGGATGAAGTAGATTCATTCCATTTTCATTTTTCATGTAAAAATTAATTAATTTACTTAACATTGGCAGAATTGTGCGAAATGCGCAGATAAGCCATTAATTAAAAAAACAAGAAGAAGAAGAACAATATGAGTGCATTCAACAGCACGTCACAGGTGATACATCTCTGTCAAATTTCTTCACTTGATTTAAAATCAAACGCTAAACCTTAACAAGGTTTTTAACGATAAAATTGCAACTTTTGTATTGGTCCAAATTCATACTATAAAAAGAATAAGCAAGCTTTCTACGAGAAAATATTACTCATCTAGAAACTCGTACTAGGTTAAACTTTGCTAAGTCTCTATTTAATAATATGAATTTTGACTAATACTAAGTGCTCTCACAGCGTAAATTTACTTCAACGCTAAACCTTGTTTATTGATAACACTGTAAAGGTTTGAAAGTAGACTCCCAAATGAACTGGAGAAATTTGACATATTGTGGTAGCCTGGCGTGCTGTCGTGTGTACCGTTTGACGAAAACTTGCAATTTGTAAGAAATAGCGTTTATCTGCGAATTTGGTCGCGTGGATTCAGAGTAGGTAATTGATCATCATCAACCTTTTTACGTTCAGGCCTTACTTGGATGGTTAAGGAGGATGGGCCATGAATAGGATTGCAAAATCTGTTTTTTTTTAATTTGCCAGATTAAAATATCTGGATACTCCGAATTTTTCGCTTTTTTGTGATTTATAGTATTTTGAAACCGAAATAAAATACAAATTATTTTAAAATCTGCTGTTGTAATCCACGACAGTAAATAGTAAAACCATTTAAAATAAACAAAACTTCGGTTACTTTCAATGAAAAATGTTTAAAAATCCACAGTTCTCGGGTGCAACTCGAATTCACAATCTTTCCCGAGGGCCGGTGCTTAACTTAGAAAGATCTCTAAATACTTTGGTAATGGTATTCATATTAGAATTAGCGCGGTCAAGTAGTAAGGGATATATCATATTATTTCATTAGCGTCAAGAAGGTAAAAAAAAGAATCAATGTTCCCCTTTGTTATCATGGCTTCTTTATAGTTCACTAGTAGGATCATTGCTGCAGCTGCGACATTTCGGCAGCTGTCTTCCAAGGTCTTCTGCTCACACGACCTAAAGTTGACCACCAAAATATGTATTCCTCTGAGGCAAGGTGTTTATATTGTTACCACATTCGCAGTCTGGATGGATTCCACCTAAATTGCCTACATGCATGCCTACATCATGAAGATCCGATGGTGCGATCTGGTGCGTCATATATGACCCTTCACGCTAGCTCAATGCGGATTGGACCTGAAGGGTATTAACGAATGCAAATATAGATCACCAATCCCGTGAGCGACCTTTGCGAAAGCTGCTTTACATCAACGATCACAGGCCGCGGCGCTTATCCACTATGCCAAAGGTAATGTAAAGATTTTTTTTTCTTTATATATTGAAATGAAAAAAGAATAGTCACAAAAATTTCATCATCGAATAACTAATCTTTTGTTTAGTTAATTTTGTATTTTCGTGATCTTTTGCAACATTTTAGGACAAGGACGTCTGCTTTAAAACAAATCCAAATTAAAGGTACTTAATCTGTCGATCACGCGAAGGTTCTATGTATGCAAATATCTAATCAATTGCTTATCTGTTTTAAATTATCAAATACTATTTATGATAGAGTTAGAGATCTAATATTATTTTGCACGAATTCACATAGTAACGAATTCTAATGTCAGTATCAATCCTATTAATATTATAAATGTGATAGTTTTTTTGTTTGGATGTTTGTCCGTCAATCACGCCGAAACTACTGAACGGATATTGATGAAATTTGGTATACAGATAGGGTATTAGCTGACTTAGATAAAAGGATACTTTATCCCACTAAAAATTTCCCTAGGGTCCACGCGGGCGAAGCCACTGGCGAAAGCTAGTAATAAATATATATGTGAGATCTGAATCGCCATATTTTTTTCTGTTGCGTTCAAATATAGAATTGTTATTAATATGACACAGTTCTCCGGATCTGAGATTATTTTATCCATAAAACACCAAAGCATTTGAATAACATGTATTAACAATTTATTGTTTTGGTTACAGTTCTAACCTAACCAACCAAATACTTAATTTATTTTGGCATAATTTAATTACAGTTGTAGGTTTAGAAGGTTTTTTGTGCGTGACATTTTCAAATTGGCATTTTCTGGCATTTGAAAGAAGTTCGGAGGGAATTCCGAATTAGTAAAATTACATTCGAAATGATCATGCGTGACGAAATATGGCGTTCGTGAACATGAACATAATTATGGTTTTCTTCTTTTCTTCACTATAAATTATGTATATTTTTTTTGTGGATTATAATTCTAATGTCATTAACCGATAAAGTTTACGCGTGCCTCTTTAATTTAACCTTCAAAAGATATGTATGTAATAAATAATATGCTTAAAATGTAAATTTTTATGAAACCTTGTTTTGGTTCTAATCTTTTTTTAAAAATCAATCTGTTGCAGCGGTACCGTCTACCGCATCTACCGCGTCTAACGCGTCTACCGCGCCTGTGTTTACAGCACAACTTTTCTGGACCTCTATTTTGAATCATTCGTCTCGCGTCGAGCGCTCATTTTTTATTAATTTTTGTTCAACATAACAAATTCATAATTTCTAATTCCCTCGACTGTAGTATGAACCGTGGTTTAGATCGTATACGGCAAAGAGATTTTAAACGAGTGAATAAAATATAAAGCTCCTGTTGCCACAGAGAGATAAGCTAGCTCATGTGATACCCATATTGTTATAATTGAAGAAATATTATTTTTCGTCATACATACATACGGCATACTGGATATCTAAAATATATAGCCTGTGTTATTCGGGATGATGTAAGGTTTTTAATGATGGCCTACACGTTTATACAGGTGTAGTCTTTCAAAAGTTATGGTGGAATAAAAAAGTCATTCGTATCATTAACCCTAAACACAATACACTCCTTTTTTTGGCCAGTGATGTAAAAAATACCCTTGTCAATTCTCTAGAGCAGGAAATGCTATTTTAGCCTCACGTTAGCCCAGCGCTATGATGATAATAGTGACTTATTATTATAAGAGAATTGAAAACACAATTTATAGCAGACGCAAGATATTTAGCATTTCGTTTCTGGGCCCAAAAATAGTATTATTTTTTATTTAAGTAATCTACAACTTGTTAAAGCATTTGGTCTGCGATGACTTTCGCATTGGCTTGTCATAGGATGGGTGATCAAAAAATTATTATATCGAGCTCCATAGGCCAGTGCGGATTGGTGGGTGTTAACGGATGCAGATGCAGCCGGGACCAACGGCTTAACGTGCCTTCTTAAGCACGGAGGAGCTAGAGATAATAATATTTTTGGTCATCCATCCTAAGACGGGCCTTAGCGAAAGTTGCTTAATAACAGACCTAGACTAACTACTGCTCCAACGAGCTCCGCATAAACGACTATAAATCAATCAGCCATTTTAAATCCGTTACGATTATTACAATATTATGGATAATACAAAGTCACGCGCACCTTCAACGTATATCTTTATAATCTTAGTTATTTTTCGTGGAATCGACTCTTATCGCTAACATGCTTTACGATAACGTCGTTTATTCGTTCGAATCTCGTTATGTAAGTGTGTAACGGCCGCTACCAACAATGTATCGTTTAACGGGCTCAACGACACATCGTTATCCGCTACTTAAGTATTACAGATATCTTTTAAATATCACTCTTTAGATAACGAGTTTTATTATTATCGCAATAAATTTTGAACAGTTTGATAAGAGCGCGTGATAAACACTGTTATGTTTCTGTAAAATGAAAACTCTTTTACTAGCACTCCGCTGTTTGTCTGTCTGTCTGGCCGTTCGTTTGTCCTTCTATCGGTTAGTCTGTCTGCACGTCGGTGGTATAATCATGACAGCTAGACAGATAAATTTGACAGATGATGTAGTTCTGTTGCCACAACAATACTGAAAACAGTGAAAAGTACATTTCTACATACTTGATTTTTTTTTTGCGTTTTTCATAGATAATGGTACGGAACCCCCGAAGGTTCTATTCGCAATTTCGACACGCACTTGCAAATTAAAGGCGAAATTAAGTATAACGACTTTAACGACGTTTAATTGTGTTATATGTGTCCTTCCATTTACCTTAATGTACAAATTTCATTCCTAAGAAGTTTAGAAATGCAAAAAACATTTATGTTAATGTCTAAACCTAACAGCAGTTCAGGATATAAAGATAATAGCGAAATGTTATTATTTTTTTTTTAAATATTAAACAAGGTAATATTTTCCAGCTGTAACATACAGTAAAAACCGGAGACGTTAGTCTCCGTGAGAAAAAACACGTAGTACAATTAGCATTAAATTTATTAAAATATAGCTAGATACTGTTTTAGATTAGCGACTCTACCGGGTGACTAAAGTCAAAATGAAGTTCTGAATTATCTGTTATATTGACAGATTAACTATCGACAGACCAATCAGGATTTTTTTTTACAATGGGCTCATTCACGACCTTAATCTAGCCCAAGAGTATAAATTAGATCTGCGGAGGGACCAGCTTGCTCAGAAGGAACCTATTCACTAAGATTGGACAGATTCTGATGGATCTGTCGGGAACACAGTTGTCATGATCACATAGCAACTATTTGGCACCGATTATTTGGTCGGAATTATTTTTTCTTGAGATCGATCAAATCAGTATATATTAGACTTTATAAAGAGTAGTTACTTTTGCGAAATACGCACAGTTAACAGCACGTCACTTATACGAAATTGACAAAGTTCTTCACTTGATTTTAGACTTTAATGCATTGAAGGAAGAGTTTAAAATCAATTGAGGAAATTCAGCATAATGTGGTATCCCAACGAACATAATGTTCTTCACATATCAAACGAAATAATGTTCAAGAAATGACATAGCGAAGCATTCACACGATCTTATTCTACTATCACTAGTTCACACAGCTATTGCGAGAGTTTTTTTAGATCAAACTTGTCAAGGCATTTACTATTTCCGTCCTTGACTCAATCACCTAGTAGTAATTTGAGTTAGTCTATAGTTGAGCATTAAATTATTTTTTGCCTCAACGATGAGCTCTTTCTTTGCTTCAATGATGGGCCAACCTAAAAGCCTTTTTACATTACCCAATTTCAAGGGCCCGATAACGATCAAAAAAGTTTGAAACAAGAAATTTATTTTATATCTATAGCTGTATTATAATAGCGATAACCAAAGGATGGAGTAGTCGTATGCCATAACAGTTTGTTTTGTTATGATCAGTGGCATAAAGCTATTGCTAAGAATAAATTTCTTGTTTCAAACTTTTTAAAGCGTGATTTAGCTGTAGTCGAGTTTTAGTTTTTCAACTTATTTTTTTATTTATTTAATTGTCCGGTGTATTTAAGCAAAATCTCAAACTATCAATATTAATGTAACGTCATATAGCCTATAGCACGCGGACAACTAAGACGCTGCTAATGACATCTTATTTGTCCAGTTACGACGAGTAGTTTCGAAGTTATAAGGGAACAGATGAACATTCTTACATACATACTAACATACCGGTCAAAATCATAAAGCTTCTTTTTCGCTTCGCCGTAGTCGGGTAAACTCACCGCGATGAATGAGCATATTTAAAAAAATGTCTATGTATTGAGCTCCATTACTTCATAACAGCTATTACACTATCCAATGGTTATGGCGCAAATGGAGATCGGGAGGCGTTGATCACCCATCAGGATCCCTTACTCCTTAACTCTTATTACACTACCCTTAGTAAAGGTAAAGTACCTAGAAATTGGAGAGTGTAATAAGGATTAAAAGTCGTTATCTGAGTATGAAATAAAATATCATGACATTGCCAAGATGTCGTATTCAACGGTTCGAGGCTAGCTCGCTTGCCATAGCTTTAAGCACGTTTTATTGATTTTGTAAATGAATATATTTATCCTCTAAATAACAATTGATGGGGTGTGATTTGCGCAAAATCCTGAAATACGTATTTTTTATTTACGATAGGTAGTTTCTATGTCAAGGACCTCTAGCATAATTTTTTGCAGAGGTCTCATACAAAATTCTGAAGTTTGTGGAGCAGTGTGGGATATAATAATACTAATATTCAGCTTCGTACGACTTCAGGAAGTAGCTGGATTTTGATGATCATCAATTAGTGAGTGAATAAGTACCGAAATCGTATTTTTTATGAGTTTGCTACTGGAATCATACCCTGAAATTTAGGTGTATCTAGTATAATCCAAACTTGTTATGAGAGTTCAAACGACAAAGCGTTTCGAGAAAAAGTAGTTAGTGCCCGTGCACTTTGTTTGGCTTTTGGCTCATTTTAACACACCTTACAAGTCTGTGAAAATTCTCTGATAGATATTAAATGCTAATGCATAAAAGGTGAAATATAAAATTTATAGCAAAAATGACGAAAAATAATCACGCGACTGGCACGAAGTTACAATATACGTATTAGAAGATTGAAGGCTTAATATTATCCAGCCTGTATGAAAAATATTCAAAATTAAGCTGTAATTATGATAGTCTGAAAGATACGACAGTGATAAAATTATTCCAGTGCATTAGGTATCTTTCGTTATGACGATCCATCATTTTCATTTGACAGTCTAATTGTCAAGTTTGTTTATCGTTACGATATTTTTTCGTTAAATTTTGTTTTCTACCATGGAAAATTTTTCTTAGCTAGAGGTGTTAAAAAGTGGATTGGTTTTGGAACTAAAAGCTTAGTCGGTTATATAATAGATAATAATCAAATTTTAATGTCAATGAAATTGAATTGAAATTGCTTTCATTGCAATGCATTAATTTGGCTAGCAGTTGCACGTGTAAACGTTTATTTTCACAATGCATGCATTAGTTTTACGACAGTAGAGTAGTTTCGTGCGCATATTTTTAATGAAACTACATTCACGCAATCATTTCATCTCGATTAAATTGTTGAAATTCACTGGTTTTAATCATTGCTATGCGAGGTCACCCAGCGGACAATGGAGAGAGCAATGTTTAGAATGAGATCCGTAAGAGAACCAAAGTTACTGACATTGCTCAGCTGAAGTGGCAGAGGTCAGAACATATATCAAGAAGGAGTGATGGCCGCTGATGTGGAAAGGTTCTGGAATGGCGATCACGTACAGGATGACGTTCAGTGTGTAGGGCCCCCACCAGGTGGACCGACGATTTAACAAAGATGGCACGAAGCCGCTGGATGTGGGCAACGCAGGCCGATCGTCTTGGAGATCTATGGGGGAGTCCTATGCTAAGCAGCTGGCATCGTACGGCCTATGATGATGATGATAAGAGATGTGATACCAACTGCATGTAGTACGCCATTACGAAAGTAATTTTACATGTGTGGAAATTAGTTTCGTAAAACCTGTTGTAGTATGCCAATACTTTCGTAATTTATATTTGTATTTAGTGTTTAATGGCACCTTAAAATAATGAAATAAAAAAAATTATTGATCAAACGTAGATCTTACTTAACTATTCAGATCTGGTTATTAGGTAATTTAGGTATAATAAGTCAGATATAAATAATTGCTCTTCCAAAGCAGAGTCTGCACTCTCTTATAATGCTTTCCAATTTTTTCGGACTTTGAATCCGCCTGTGAAGCCAATAATTTTGTTTCGCCGCAAAGCGAAGTAGCGAGCGCGTAATAATACATTCACGGAGGTTTGCAATTTTGATTATGAAATATTATGATTTTTATTCAGACGCCGTTCCATTTTACATAATTTATCCCAGCGATATAATAAAGCAACATAGTGAGAATAAAATCTTTAATGAAATAAGTTTTTAGTGGTTTTTGAAATGTGTCTTTTTTGTTGTTGATTTAATAAAAACATGAAAATTGATGATAATTGAATAAAATAAGCAATAAGTACTAATTATTTCATAATAATAGAGAACTATCACAATTTAAATATTATAAACGTACCAAATATTTATGTTGTATAAAAATATTTGGGATATGGTGGTACCTAATTAGGGACCATTTAACTGTGTCTGTGTTTTTTATTTGTTTATTTGTATTGTGATTACTAGAGTACCACTTTATTTTTATATAAAATCTTACTCACTTATATTAGATTGCATGAAACGGGTATTAACGCAAAAGATTGATAGTTAGGTTTTTCACCTACCTATATTTCCCGACGTTTAGACCGGGTTACACCGGCCGTGTTTCACGGTGTTTCATACAATCTAATATAATGCAACGCGAAAGTTTAAAAGTTCTTACACCCTTAGATATGTACCATCAATTTATACCATGGTTTGCAAAAGACGATTGAGTATTCAGTACTATAGAATATATATATATTTTTTAACAGAGTAGGGGGCAGACGGGCAGACGAGCAGACGGATCACCTGATGGTGAGTGATTACCGCCGCCCATGGATACCTGCAACACCGGAGGAGCCTCAAGCGCGCTGCCGGCCTTTGAGGGACGAATATGCTCTATAATTGTCGGAGATAAAGTCTTTGAAAATTAAATGATAAAATTTATTTCTTAAACTTAGATTATTATATCCCATTATTACATGATGGATCAATATGTAAGAGCTATACTTACTAACTTTCGAGATTATATGGTGTTGATATTCATGTTCGTCTTATTGATTTCGTAAATTTCAAAACAGTACTAAATGAAAAAGGTTTATGAAGAAATAGTAATACCAAAAATAAAAACAAACCTGCCATTAGATAATACAATAATTACAATAGTTTTAACTCTTTATTTCCTTCACTAAACCCTTACAAGAGCCAAGTAAATAGTCGCAAGTAGAACAAATAACTTATCTTTATATGATCGCAATCGAAATAATTAGTTTATGCGTTACTATATAGGTATGAAGAATTGAGTCACGGGGAGAAAGATATTTAGATAGATAAAGATATGTAGGTAGATACATGGATTTATCTATCTCTCTATTATAAGTAGTACGATAAATCTATTTTTAAAAATCAACGAACCATCGTAGTATGACATAACGTATTACGGCATATTGACAATTATTTGTAAAATGGCGACGCCGTTAGGTGGGCTGGCGGTAAATAAAATGCCAAGTAATTAATTCAGAAAATATATTTTATTGATTTTTGACAAAGTCATGTCAAGACTAATAATAATTTCACATATGTATAAAGTTAAACTAATAAAAATCAAAAATTTAGCTAACTTTATTTTCTTTGTTGTCGGTATTAAGATGTGATATAAGTAGATATGTCATAAAGTTGGTAGCTAGACTGATTATATTGTAATTTGGCTTACATAATCGCTAGCCTATTAATGTTTCCAGTGCTGGTGCATAGGCCTTCCCTGTGGATGGAATCTAATCAAATCGAATAGGGAGAATGAGCAATTACGTTATTGATGACTGCATATGGAGCCTAGAATAACGGATGAACGTGCTTTCCGAATCACGGAGGAGCTCGAGATTATAAATTTTTGGTCACCCGTCCTATGTTTTTTATTTTATTAACAACATATCGTAAGCCGCGTGCTAACAACTGCTCCATCGAACTTTTGGCTCATATAATACCAATAATATCATAGATACCGACGATGTAGGATCAATTTAAAATTAAAAATAGAACCAACTTCAAATTAAAAAAAAGTGTTAAATAATACCGTTAAATTTTTCAAGCAACATTACTTATACTTATACTTATATAGGTACTTTAGATCAATATTTTGTATAGGTATCACTAAAATATTAACAACGAAAGGCCTGAAATTTTTACTTACTTGCACGACGTAACCACAAAAAATCAATGAACATACCTACTTGCATAGAAAATATTATTTTTTATATTATCGATAGTTCAATAGAAATAGAGAAGAGAAACGTGAGGAAAGCTGAAGTAATACGAGGATCGAGTGCAAGACAACCAAAGAGCAAAGTATATAAAACAACTTTACTGGCTATAGAACTTCAAAACCACAGATTTTTTATCTGAGTTCAAAACTTAATACAAAATCTATAAAGAGTATATTTACAAAAAAGTATAGTCTATGTACAAAAAGAATATTATTCTTAATACTAAAACATGACACGATATGTAGAAATTTATTCACTTGACATTGGCAGAATTGTGCGTAATGCGCAGATAAGCCATTAATAAAAGAAGAAGAAGAAGAAACATGACACATGACATCAACATATTTGGGTGATATCTGCTATAAGATGTAAAAATTAATTTATTTACTTGACATTGGCAGAATTGTGCGAAATGCGCAGATAAGCCATTAATTAAAAAAGAAGAAGAAGAAGAGGAAAGGCATATTTTGTTTTGTTATAAAAAGTAAATAAATATGACATTTATCTCAAACAATTACAGTATAAATATGGAGCAAAGCAATGGCTAGAGGACCTTTCGTATCCAAATCTGTAACCTTAGCAAGAAAAGCCATCTAGTGTCTTAAAGGTCTAAGCTGTCATCTCGTCAACCGATTACATATGTTTTTATAATTATTTCAATTACAAATTTTAATAGAATACGCTACTTAAATCATCCACAGAATTGAAACACGCCATAATTCCAGAACTTTTGTTAGAATGTCACGTCGTCGCCGCACAGAGCACGTCCGTATCAGGATTTCCCCGGGCTACATCGCAGGACGGATTCCTTTTACCCATAGTATTTGCATTAGAATATGTAGATATGTTCATACACACGACATCAACTTGTTAAATTACCATCGATTGATGATTTAAATTCTACACACATTAAGGTATAAACAGATTGGAGATTTTTTACAGTTTGTATAATCCGACGTGCAAAACAATTATACGCAAAGTAAAATTATATTTCTTAATTTTGAATTTCGTTTATGTAATTTGTAACATAATGAGAAATATACCTAAGGTTGGTACATAGGTAAGATCAAAAAATCTAAAATAATCTAATGTTTTTTCTTGGCTTCCTACGTCAAGGCTCAGTGTTAATTACCGATAAAAATATTGAATTTCAAAATGTTTAAGACTTAACTTTCCAATCAGCATGAAACTGTAGTGTACATGTAAGCTTAGAAAGGCCACCAAGGACAGCTATTATGACGTATCATACTACAGCTACATAACACTCAAGGCTTTCACAAGTAGGAACATATATAACTTGCTCTTTCTATTAATAGAATAGATAGAGTATTGCATAACCCTTTCAAGATACTCGATTCATAACATTACAGATAGATTATATCCTTAGAAAAAATATTGTAAAATCGACATTTATTATTTAACATAAATACGAATTATTATATAAGTATTCTTTTGTTTACATTGTTTGTTTATTGCACAAACTAGGCTCCTACTATTAAATCGTTTTAAAACAATATTTTGCCTATATTATTATATTTGCCTATTTGTTAGGATCAAGTTTGACAGACGCGCTTATTTCTTGGATTGTACACTCATTTAGATTATGTTATAACTTTACTTATTTATGATAGTAATTAAAATATTGACTGTCATTAGTGAATAGTTTTAATATTTACTGGAAAGATGATGTTGGAGAAAGACGGAAACATTATCTTGTTCCACGTCTTTCCTTCTTAAGATAAAAAAAACAGACTGTTTGAATACAAAACTGGCTCAGGATCTGGTTTGACTTAAAGTTATACAAGTGAACGTAATTACATCAGAAATACTTTTTTTACACAGTGTAAAGGAAAAGGCAGTAAAACTCTTAGAGCTTTGGAAGAACTATTGTAATACTCACGGCATTACTAATAAGAGTAAATTATCTTATCTAATTATGACTAATAAAAATAATATAAAGTGTATCATCATTCTCATCGATTCTATTACTTAGTACGCTGTAGTGGGTAAGTGGTAATATTCGCCTGAAATATGGCATAATGCCTTCAAAGTAAGGACGACACCGACACAATGAGGAAGTGTTTAAGAAAAAAAAGAAAGCACTAAAAAAGCAGCTCCACGAGATGGCGACTCTAGCAAAGTTGATTTTTGTAGGAAACGATTGGACCAAAGAAAATAATTTTCGTTCCTTTTAACTAACATATTAAAAAACTGAAATTTGCAAAGTTCGAAACTTACATGTCAATACAAATACGAAAAAGTAGAAATAGAATATGAGTTGTTTATTGAGTTTTGAAAACTAATTTACTTTTATACATGAAAGAAAATCGGAAGGGTTGTTATGGAGAAATCAAGAAAGTACTGTAGTGACATCTAGTTTGATTTCGGGAACTAATGTTTTTTTTTAATACTTCCTCATTAGATTTGCACACATGAAACACAGATGCATGGTTTATAAAAATATCGAGTTTTTGCGTGAATATGTAATAAATATTCAAACTTACAAAGTTTCACCTTTATTATATAAGTAAGATAAAATAAATTGATAATTTAACACTGATTTTTGTAATATGTATCGGGCATCAGATTGTTGCAGTGCTAATCACAATATCGGTCGGCGTTACTTAACAAACAGTAGATGACATTTTTTCTGGAAGTCTCGATGTCATATTGTTCACTATTGTTGTTGTAATTAGATCACTATTCTCTCCAGAGGTTTTCCCTCCAGAAGTAATTATAATATAGTAACTATATATTATACGAAACTACCACAATCATCCAGACCCCCGTTTAGTTGATTTACTACATTCACCGTTCCAATTGAACCCGGAACCACTGAGATCACAACCCCACAGAACTGGCTGGAGTTAGGTAATGATATTCTAACGTTTACTTTTTAGGGTTCCGCACTCAAATGGTAAAAAGGGACACTATTACTATTATGACTCCGCTGTACGTTCATCTGTTAGTTTGTCACTAGCAACAAATATTAAAAAATATAATAAAATATGTATGAAATGTAATGTTACCGACGACAGATACAGAATATTGTGTAAATTTATTCACTATAAAAATTAAATTATGATATATTTAAAATCTACAGCCAAGATTTGTTTTGCCGTTTTTACAGAACGCTTCATGTGCGAGTCCGATTACAACTTGACCGTTTTTTTAAATAAATATTGCATTCAAGTCTGAAATGAATTTTATTAAATTTATAATTTATATACTAAACACTTTCGCTTTTATTCACTAACGAAACTGTTGCACATCCTCCTGAGTGGCTGGGATTTCCAGTGAGGTTGTTTTGTCGCAGGGTTACTGTATTTCGTTCAAATGTCTTATCATCGATTTAGAATTTCCTACTAATATTATAAGTGCGAAAGTTTGTGAGGGTGAATATTTGTTATTGTTTGACGCAAAAAATTCTAAACGGATATTGATAAAATTTTGTATACGAATAACTCTTAGTCTGGATTACCATATTTATTATAGCATTAAATGGTTCTGTCTGTAGGGACCAGGCGCGCGGAGCCGCTGGCGGGAAGTTTGAGCAAAATTAATGATAGTGGAAAGATTTTTAAATTAAACAAAACAAAAATAAACTATTTCTAAGATAAGTTTATATGTGCTGTTTAGTTTGTATTTCTGAAGTCGTTAACACCCACCAATTCGCACTGGGCCGACGCCGGCGGCGGCGTGGCGAGTAATGACTTATTCTCCCTATTCGATTTAATTTCATTCGATCTTTAGAAGAGACATTATTGGACTTAATCAAAGGAAAAAAAAGTTTACCAACTTAAATCTTCCCCAGTATAATTTGAGAAATGTACTTCGTCAAAACATTAATATACTTGGCGACTTATTTATCTATAAGTTCCGAGCCGGTTTAAGTACCCTAACAAGTATGACTTAACTGGAGTCTATAGAGGTGGCAAAACACGACAGGTTATTTTGGGACGCGTATTTATTTGTGAGCACAGTAATGAGCAATATTCAGAGCGTTACATAATACTATAGAGAGTACGTTAACATTTGTTTTTCTGTAGTATTTAGTTTTAATAAGAAGACTTTAAAGTCCAGTTTATTTTTATCAATGTTGCCAATACATTAATTTCATATACCTACGGAAAACTAATCAATAGTCAAACTAAAGCTGGAACACATTTTTAAACTGTAAATCCATTTGCGAAAGTTGGATCTTACGATTAGGATTACGTCTGATTTTCGTTTTAATTCAGATCTGAGTTCTGAATTTTTGGTGTGAATTTCCTCATAGTGATTTTATTGCTTCTAAAGTTTTAGTTCAAACTGATGGTATTTTGCAAAATAAAGTATAAAGATAAAACAAAATAGTATTATTTCAGTGACATTGTACGGTCGTAAGTTAAATGGTAGGTAGTGCGCTTAGTGACTTTAACGTAGGACATTGCAAGGGTTATCTTTTCGGTCATCTCTGTTTGATACGTCTTTCAACTGTATAAATCTCATATAAGCATTGATATGTAACATCAATTAAAAAACCGTCAAAATATAAAAATCAAAGTCAAGAGTAGCGCCGCGGCTCGCAATCTTCTAATTAAATGTGGTTCGCGATTCAATCGTAAACCACATTTAATTAATATTTTTCGGTATTAGTTACAAGCATATCAATATTGTAAAGTGATTGGCTCCGCGATGACAGCACGTTGTTGGTATATTTAAAGTGTCGTTTCATTAGACTTTGCTATACAATTTAATTACTAAAAAAAGTTGATTAATAGGAGTAAACAAGAATTCTTATAGTTTCGCCATGTCCGTCTGTCCGTCTGCGGTTCAGCTCAAAAACTATTTCTAGTAGAAAGTTGTAATTTGGTATGAATATACTTACACATTAATTACGTCGACAAAGTGGTAAATTAAAATTTCAAATAAAATTTGTAGTATACCTTCCTTACACTTAAAGAGGACAATTTGTTTCGTCTCCCTATAGGTATCGTTGTAAAGGTCTTCCAAAAACATTAGGGGTGTGGGAATGCCGTTTTTCGATTCAGTAAACCATTTGTAACTTATTAAGCTTTAAATAGCTACTTTTCGTTAGAGTTAGGTCCCCCCCCCCCTCTACTAAATACATGATCATTGATAAAAATTGAATCGTTACGACATTACAAATATAACAAAGTTGAAAGGAATCACACGTATCACACTTAAGTTCGTTTTAGAAGTCTACGAGTAATAGTCGACTTATTGTATTTACCTCAAACAACTCCATATAAAACAACAATCGTGATTTTTTTCTTTTTCTTTATGGCACGGAACCCTTTGTGAGCGAATCGGACTCTCACTTGACTGATTATTTTTTTTGACATGTTCTTTGCTCTAACGTCTCATGACGACAAAGTAATGAAATTTCTTTGTCATTTCAATGATACTTTTAAAATTTCTATTATAAAGTTCCATAAGTATCAGTAATATTCTTTATTGACCTTTAAAAATCTAAGTTTTCCTAACTTGATAAGAGTGTTGCAGTTAAAAAAAGTAAAGTAATTCGTATTATATATGCTTTTAAACGCTCTGGCACTGGTAATAGCTTAGCCGATATAATATAGATTTTACTAGCCGTGCCCGTGACTTCGTCTGCGCGTAAAGTAGCCTAAGTTACTCTTTATTACATAAGTTCTTTGCCAGTGAAAGTCCTGTCAAAATCAGTCCAGCCGTTTCAGAGATCAGCCGGTCCAAACAAATAGGCAGACAGGTAAAAATGTAATTTTAGTAAAAAACGGTTATTTTAATATTACAAATAGGCACTCAATTTTTTATTTATTTATAATAAATGTACTATCGGAAATTGTTTATTTATTTTGCCGGTACTTTCAGATTTAGGTCCGCTTTTAAACAATTAGTGCAACATAATTAATACTTTTGTAAATATTCTTATAAGTTGAATTTAGGTTTGTGTATACACATTTTATGTTTCATGGTCTCACTGTGTAATTTGCTAACACTGTTGTAATTCAACTAAACACTCGATACATATATGTTACATTGCGTGCAAATGCATTATGATTTAAAATAGCGTTTAGTTATTTAATGGAATTCTTATGCACAGAAACGTACGAGTAATTTATAATAAACAATGTCACGTTGCGATGTACAAATGAATTTTATAATAAATGTAAAGAATAGTTATAAGTTAGTGTGTCAACTATGAATAATAATTATAAACATAATATACACCTTCTAGTTTTACGATATACAGAAAAAGCTTTTAATTTATTTATTTATTTATTTATTCTTTATTGCCTAACTAAGGACAAATGGCGGACTTAATGCCATAGAGGCATTCTCTCCCAGTCAACCAGTTAGATTGTACAGAACAGTAGTAGGCGGTAAAGATTAAAAACGGTACATAAAATCGTAACTATAAGCATTGGCATATATACATACAATACATATACGCATATATACATAATATTAATATAAATATTAATAACATATCTGTTTAATAACAAAAAAGAAAAATAATGTTGCCCGGAAAATCCGAATCTGATATTTGTATGTTTTTTTCTATAGGCTAAAATTTATACTTTTTCAGTATATGGTACATAATATTATACCTCTAGTTGTTTTTGGTGTACGAGACAGACTACAAACTCTTTTATAGTAAAATTCTTTTACGAAAACAAATTAAAATTTTATGTCTTTGAATATTAACGTGACTTTGTAATTATTCAATTCAAAATAAGATGTCGTGTCATATATTCACAGTTTATTTAAATTTAATTTGTTATATTACGAAAATATTTTTAATTTAAAATAACTTTTGGTTTATTAAAATTGATTATTATGTGTAAAAACGTACTAATTGTAAATCAATAGGCACTGATAAAATTTATTTACAATTGGGGTACCTACATACAAATTTGCATTAAACTGTTTCGTTTACTATTTTAGGCAAATAAATGTATTCAGATAACAATAAAGAGGTAATATATTTCTCTCTTAATAATATTACACTTTTATTTGACACTAGCTTTCGCCAGCGGCTTCGCCCGCGTGGACCCTAGGGAAATGTTTAGTAGGATAAAAAGTATCCTATTATCTAAGTCAGCTAACACCCTATCTGTATACCAAATTTCATCAAAATCCGTTCAGTAGTTTCGGCGTGATTGACGTACAAACATCCAAACAAAGAAACTTTCACATTTATAATATTAATGGGATTCAGACTAATTAAATAGTGACGTACTCATGACGTACCATATTTAAATAATAATGAAACGTTCTAAAAAGTTTGCTGACAAGAAACGGCAGCAAAACAGCGGGCGGGTTGGGAAATCGCCAAGAATGACAACTTTATAACAATAATGTTCATTTCCGACGCCAGAGGTCAAGGTCGTTTTTTGCATGAAAAGGAATTCTGATCAATTTAGTTTATGCTCTATTGTATGTATTATTATAACATTTCTATGATTGTATTTACTTTAAGGACTTTTTTAATGATTTTATTATGCCTGTGTTGGTAAGATTATTTAAGTGAGATATTATTAAACAGCATATGAATGAAATAAATATTTTCAATAAATTATGCAAGTACTTACTTTAAATTCATTGTAAAACTACTCGAATTATGACTCTATCTTTCTAGATACAATCTAAGATACGAGTACTTTAGAAAGATGAAGAGTCTTGTTCCGTTTTCTTGTTTCGTTTAAATGTGAGCACTAATTAATTTTATTTAAAGCACAATAGGTGTCAATCAAATCATATGAAAACTAATATAATTTAAAACATTTTCCTTACAAATTCGTTGAACTAGAGATAAAATGTATTTTACGAAAATCATGTATTTTGTTGTGGTCTAATAAATATTATTATTATATTTTTTATGATATTAAATGTGTATGTTTATGATTTTACACTTTATAAATGGTAATAAACGCAATCACAGAATGGTACATCATGATACAACATGAAAACAAATTCCATACTTCGATAGGTTAATCTCCTTTAATTTAACATATGAACAACAGTAAGATAAGATAACGTCTCCTTTTTTTGTTAGTGTTTGATTTGTTTCACTAATGCTACATTTCTTTTTTTATATACTATAGAAATAACTATAAATTTACTTACAGATATAAAACAATACTAAAGAAAATATTAAATAATATTTTCGTTAACGCACATGTATCGAGCGTGCGTCTAATAAAGGCTTTCGCGGCGTGCGCAGGGTTGCGCAGGAGTGGAGTGGAGTGACGCCGGCCGGCGGCGTGCCAGACCACGCGCATAGTACAAGCGCGTTGCTCCCAGACGTCGGTCGCACGCGCGCTACTGATACGAAATCTCATATCTCGTATAAAAAGAGCGAACGCCGAAGGTGCACCACATTAACTATTTTTTTCTAACCGTAGAAGGACATATCGATTTTTTTAAAGTGACATAATGTCCACCGACGTGGTCTTCAGACACAGTCATGGTGAAGATGAGACTCAGGATGTTCTCGTCGCGAAGGGGGTATCGATGGCAGTATTGTTTTGTGCCTCCATGATCTGTGGTATCGCACCATTGATTATAGCGAAGAAATTCCATTGGGTTACTGCTGAGGAGGCGGGGACGCTAAAAAGCACTAATAGGATTGTGATGACACTCCTGTCTTTTGGAGGAGGAGTTCTTCTGTCTACAACCTTCATGCATCTGATACCTGAAATAGAACATAATATAGGATATCTACAACGTGAGTATTTCTTAATTTTTTTTTTCATCGTTATAGTTTTGAAAATACACGTTGAAAACAAACTTGAATTAAATATAAAATATTTAACTTATACTTTAATACAAATAAATGCCTACTTTTAAATTAAGAATCTTAAATTAAGAACTTTTAAAAACAGGTTTACAGTTTAATTTACTGAGTCTAGGTTTTATATTCTAAATACAGTCTTGAACATCATACCTGACACAAACAAATTCGTATCATTATGTAGAGGATGAAAAAAGACAATTGTTACTGCTATAACTTCGTAAACAACTGTAACGGCAGGTTATCTGTGGATCTATGCACTTTTTATGTCACAACATCTTTAAAACAATGTAAACGAAGACGAATCACCTCGTCACATCACCACATCCACTTAATGTACTTGTACCTAATTGGGAATCGTGTAAGCTCAGTATCTCGTTCACCTTGGCTCTAATATATTATGTTTCCGGAGATTGAATGCCCGTTCCGCTCGTTTTTATCTCATACTAACGTACGTTCATACTCTAACACATTTTATAAATAAAAAAATATATATCGTCATTAAACTAGATAATTATGGCGTAATAATTGTTTTGATGATAATAACATTTTGTAAAATAGGTTTATATAAACCTATTTTTCGAGAAAGAGTTAATACAAATGAAATTTACGGCAGCCAATGTAATATTAGATTGGTACATATTTAATATGACATTTGCTGCCGTAAACCACCAATTTATAATAATTTATAAACTTAAATTAGTACTAAAGTAGTAGTACTAAATAGTTACTAAAATTTTAACCATACTCGCAAATAATATTCATAAATTACACCTATGACTCTAACCTGAAAATTTTAGTAATGTGTAGCGCTTTTGAGAGAATATCTCTTGTTAAACTTATTAAAATTGATATAAACTTATAAAAGAAATTGAACTGGAATTAAATGGGTTATATTCTTAATGAATGCAAAATTGATCAAGTATAATAATTAAATGGTTTAATAAAATGAAATAATCAAAATATCAGTTAATTATCAATATAGTATTTTTTAAGTTAAGTGAAAATACATTACACGAAGGCCATTATCTAATAGTTGCGCAAGCGCCGGTAAGTGTGCCAGTGTCCGACTGCGGTCTCGTATCTCGCCGGATACTTAATTGACGACTCATCTCGGTTAGATAGACGACATTGTTTATTTTTTTCCTTTTAAGACAAAAATTATTTGACTATGCAGCCTTGTCCTTTGTATTTTATATATTTTATTGGATTGGACAATCAATTCTGAAAAGATTAATATGTTTAAGTAATATTTTGAACTTTTTAAAAATACGTTCACTGTCACTGTGCTGTCATGTGATGCATGTTTCTTTACGTCTGTAAAATTCGCGTTCTGCATAATTCGTGAAATTCTGGGTACTTAAGTGTATTATTGAAAAACGGCTGGACTGTTGTGCTTCCTTGTCAAAAATGAGCACAGCGCTGTCATGGCATAGAGGTTCAGACAAATAAATTCTAATATAAAAATTATCGAAAAATTAATTACATGTTTGTAAAAACATTTCTTTCGGCTGTTTGGGTGGATTGCCTGGTCATTGATGGAAATACGCTCTGTAGTAGCATAAAAGTAACAAGTGCGTGAAAAATTTGTGAGTCGTGTTAGGTCCTGGGTATTACAGAGCGACTGCTCTCTCAACAACTCTCAACCGCCCAGTGCCAGGGCCAAAGTGGATTTTTAAGCATTTTTCGTAAAAATAAATAAAGTCTACTTCAAAATGTAAACAAAAAGTAACCAATAGGAATAACGAGTACATGATGAATATGTAGAAAATACAACTTTAAATTTACATCTTGCACAAATCATTTAATAACTTATTAAAAATATATGTTCCAAAAAACAATACTGAAAAAGAATCATAAAAAAACTTATATAGATCTATGATTTTCATCATCATCATCATCAGCCGGAAAACGTCCACTGCTGAACATAGGCACCCTTTGAACGCCACGACGGACGACATTGCGCCAGCTGCATCCAGTGGCCGCCCGCGACTCGGACGATGTCGTCCGTCCATCTAGTCGGGAGTCGACCCACGCTGCGTCTTCCGGTTCGTGGTCTCCACTCGAGAATCTTTCGTCCCCATCGGTTCTCGGTTCGTCGAGCGATGTGGCCTGCCCACTGCCACTTCAGCTTACAAACTTTGCGAGCTATATTGGTCACTCTAGTTCTTTGGCGAATATCCACGTTTCGGATCCTATCGCGCAAAGATACCCCTAACATAGCTCTCTCCATGCCTCGCTGAGCGACTCTGAGCTTCTCTAAGAGGCCAGCAGTTAAGGACCACATTTCAGTGCCATAGGTCATCACTGGCAACACACACTGGTTATACACCTTCGTCTTTAGGCACTGTGGTAATTTGGACGTGAAGATATCGCGTAGCTTCCCGAACGCTGCCCAGTCGAGTTGGATTCTTCGAGCGACCTCTTTGTCGAAATTGGATCTACCTAAATGGATTGTCTGTCCAAGGTACACGTAGTGATCGACAACTTCGAGAGTATCAGTTCCAATGACCACCGGTACGGGTGCAACATGGACATTCGACATGATTTTCGTCTTGTTCATGTTCATTTTAAGACCCACCTGTTTGGTAACGATACTCAGGTCGCTGAGCATTGTACTGATGTGCTCCATCGATCTTGCCAAGATGACTATATCATCGGCGAAACGAAGGTGAGTGATGTATTCGCCATTGATGTTGATGCCGTATTCGTCCCATTCCAAGAGCTTGAAGACGTCCTCCAATGCATTCGTGAACAGTTTCGGAGAAATGACATCTCCCTGTCTCACGCCTCTGCGCAATTGGATTGGTTTCGTGCTCTCTTCCTGGTAGCGAATCGACATTGTGGCGTTGCTATACAAACGCTTCAACATTTCGACGTACCTGTAGTCGATTTGGCATCGCTGGAGGGACTGCAGTACCCCAGGTTTCGATTGAATCGAAGGCTTTCTCATAGTCCACAAAGGCTAAGCAAAGTGGCAGATTATAGTCCTCGGTCTTCTGTATAATCTGCCGCAGCGTATGTATGTGGTCTATGATGCTAAAGCCTTTTCGGAAACCGGCTTGTTCGGGAGGCTGGAAGTCATCAAACCGGCGTTCGAGACGATTCGTAATGACCCTCGAAAACAGCTTATAAACGTGGCTCAGAAGCGAGATTGGTCTATAATTCTTCAACAAGGTCTTGTCACCTTTTTTGAAGAAGAGCACAACCACGCTTCTGTGCCACGCTTCTGGCGTCGTACCCTCGAGAATGACGGAATTGAACAATTTCTGGAGTCCCTTATCATTGACATAGTATTTTATGCAAATTCTAATATTATGTTTTTTATTGTTTGTCTATATAATATGTTTTACGATGTAAATATTACTAATGTTAAAAAACACATTCCATCTACATTTTTAGATTTTATATAACAAAGTTATTGGACTTTATAACCGGTCGAAGATAGTGAAAGTTACTTTAGAATTAAATAAGCTATTGTTATATTATTAAATATGTTATAAGAAGTTGCGATAATCGATACATATAATTTAATGAACAGAATAGATAACGATACTATAATTCTAAGAAATAAGTACTATAAGAAATGAA
This sequence comes from Diatraea saccharalis, assembly GCA_918026875.4. Lineage (NCBI taxonomy): Eukaryota > Metazoa > Arthropoda > Insecta > Lepidoptera > Crambidae > Diatraea > Diatraea saccharalis. The sequence continues at coordinate 26,426,835 of OU893333.1, read as the reverse complement.
ATGGTCCATGAATATGTTTTTTTTTAATTGAACATTAACGATTCCGCCTTACAAATCGATTTCAACCATATAAACTATCTTATTGTCTATTTTTCTCATTTATATATTTAAAAATTGAATACTGTCACGAACTGACGTCATGTCAGAGTTTCAAGACGAATAGGTACTTGAGAAAAATCCTGTTGAGAAGTTTTGATAAATGCCTTTTATAATGAATTAAAATCTAAGACAAACACCCGGTCTCTGAATTGAGAATTTAAAGTTAAGAACGTATCAAACTAAATGTTTTTAGGATCAGTTTTTAGCAATTTGTTAAAACTAGGATTTTAGGCCTTTTTATTGAAAAAACTTTTGATATTGAGAGCAATCAGTTGACATTTTGCACTTTTCTCAATTCAGTAACAATTCAAAGCTAGCTAATGTAAAAGTATAAGAATATCCGATGTCACATGTACGGACTCCCTTGGTACGTCACCGGACGTGCAACAATTAGCTTATTACCAATTCAATGAAGGGAAACAGAATCAGTGTGATCGCACACAGAATATAATTAATATCTTATTAAATATCTAATTATGATTTCTGTTGAGATGGATAAATAATTTGATATTATGTTATTTAGATATCTTAATTAATTAGATATTTCGTTATTCATTCTAATTAACGAAATATCAAATTAATAATCCATGTATATATTGATTACACTATTTCTATTTCACTATCAATATTTTTTTTTTGATACTTCTATTCATTATTTTGATTACGATTAGTCGGTCTGCCTTTCCAAATATAAAAAGTCAAATCAAATATGAAGAAATTAAGATGTTACACTTAAAATGAAAGTTTTTTATTTTTTATGTGAAATGAAATAAAATGAAAATATCTTTATTCAAGTAGGCTATTACAAGCACTTCGGAACCAAAAAAAATTTTTTCCCTACCACTTGTTCGGGACGTCTTTTAGATGACAAGAAGAACAAGCGAAAGAAACTTACCAGCTCTATATCATAAGTAATGACATTTACATAAATCATGTCATTACCAAAATAATATGTATTATTATCAGTCACAATAATAAATACAACTTTCAGACTGTAGGAAATAGGTTGAACATATAATTAGTCTTTATGGAACAAAGCGAAGGCTATTCATTCCATGCATTGCGATCCTTAAAATAATCATCAACTTTATAATAGCCTTTATTCATAAGTATGTTCTTTACATGAAGTTTAAATTTATTTATGGGTAAGTCAACTACATTTTTATAATACAACGAAAATATATAAAATAGCAATAAAAATATTTTACGCGCAAATTGGAAAAAAGCGGACATTTTCCTTATGTTTTTTTTATCTCAACTGGATTTGAATGATGGGTTATTGAATAAATCTGTACGAAATAGAGATAATGCTGGTTTTGTGAGTTCGTAGGTATGCGGAAGGTAAATATATTATTGAAAATTAATATATTAATATCAGATGACATCATATACATACATCAGTCCAAGAAACTAAAGTTCCAAGAAGCTTAAGATCTTTTGAATTGCTTTCTAAATCAATGAAACACCAAGACCAGAGACAATATGGAAAAGTCAATTTTATAATGACTTTATCGGGAATCAGGAACCTCAGAGATGCTGACACTTTGAAACCGGCGATGACCCTCTTCGCCACGAATATTCTTATAATGTATCTTGTTAGTACACTAGCTGTTTTTCCGCGATTTGTTCTGCGTAAATTATAATCTATGTACCCCGTATTTATGTTACACCCCCATATTTTCGGAGCCTATTCAATGCAAACAAACAATCAAAATATTACATAAAGGTAACTTGTTAAAAAAAAAGGATACTAAGATTACCAAGAATAGATGATCATTTTCATTAGTCGTTCTTTAGTTTATCGACCGTCAAGATCTCTCGCATTCCGCATTTGGACAAACCAAGCCATAGGGGATTCCCAAAAAGTCTTCAATAAGGAGACAAATTAACATTAACTTATTCGTGACTTTAGACTGGATGACGCGTAGATTTAAAATGCACTTTGGTAGTTATTTTTAGAAATCAAACATCAAAATACTTAAATCAAATGAATTTTATCGGTTCGGAAATGAACGCGTAGCAGGTAAATAGACAGAGCTATTGGTATTTAATTTGGCCATATATTTCATTCATAATTTCAAATACTATCACGTCATCAGCAGAGTATTTGCGTCATTACAATCATTATAATGAGTAGTAACTCATACAGTTGATGAGTTATTGCTTACTCAAGAAAAACTCCGTGCTGCGTCTGTGGGAAATAACCTCGATATCATCTTATATTTATGATAAATGTTTAATGTAAATGAAACACTAGTTCCTTTGGCTTAAAGGGTTTATTTCTTTGTATTTTCGCCCGATGTTTTACAGGAAATGTTGTCTTTACGTGCTGTTATTCCATCTAGATATGTAATTACACTTACAATAATGTTTTGTTTCGCATATTTATGGTACTAGTTTAATACATCAAATGAAATCAGATAATCTTGTAAGTTGAAGAAGTGTCATTATCATGTTTGATCGGTTTTGCATTCACAACGCTATCTTGGAAAATGCTTGCATCTCAGCGTGCCTGGGGCTGGTGGAAGTTTTTAAGCATTTTTCATTTAGTGATAACGTGATAGCATTTGAATTTATAGTTGTAACACTATCATTCTTTATTATTTATTGTATTGGCGGTCTTAATGACACTCTGTGCAAATTTCAAGTGGCTACCTATTATCTATTACGGTTCAAAAGAAAACGTCGTGTGATATATAAACTTTTTGACATATTTATTGTTTTATACAGTAACACATTCTATGATTTGAGATAGACGGACAGACAGTGTAGGTACATTAACAGTACTCCGTCGGTATTCTTTGAGTACGGTCTTACTACACAAAAAATAACTACTGCGATCATAAACAGTCATCATTGTACTTTTATCATTATAAACATGAAGATGTGAATGCTAGATAATATATGGACACCAAATACAGTGATTACGCTAATTACTACTTGCTGTATTTAAAAAATATATATAATCATATATAAATTAAGTTTATATAAGGGCTTTTGCATTTGTTGCATACATATGGATTTATAAATTGCTGACTTTAAGAAGATAGCCTCTCAAGTATTCGAAGAATGTTTAATTGCTCTGGTTTCAGTCACGTAGTAATACAATATTCAATAAATATACTATAAATAGATAAGAAGCCGGTCGTGCTCACATAAAAAGAAACAACGAATTACATTCGTTTGATTGATGTTGGTATTTATCGATACCCCCTTGGTAGGAGACACCCCACCAAACCATGACGTATGCTGGATTATGGCCTCGCCGAACTTTGGCCACTGCACAATCCTCTTGGTTCCTTATTAATGTAATTCTCGAACATTGTTCTCTTGGCAACTTTTTTTATTGCCTAGTATTACTTCTCAATGCATTTAAAAGGTTCAAATCCAATATATTGCTTTGCTAAATATTTATACTTATATTCGTTAATATGTGAAACTTGTAGATAATCGTTAAATCGTAGCATTCGATAAATCATATTATTGAAACAGGGAAATAATAAATTACATTGTAATTTATCTATTTAATCCTCCAATCAATAATTCAATTTTAATTACGTTTATCATAGAATTGCTCGATTATCAAAAACAAAGGTCAAAATAATCTATTTAAAGGGAAGAACAGATATCACGTAAACCAAGCGAATAAATATTAACATCGATCATAATAAAAAAAAATGTTGTTAATATTTTTTTGTTAATTAACCATTACTCTATCTATACACTTATGTGTATCTATAAACTATATATATATATAAATTAAAAATTAAGTTTATATAAAGGCTTTTGTATTTGTTGCATACAGCAGTTGATTTTTCTATATAGAAAAGTGCATATATATATATGCATTTCAAAATATATATATATATATATGCATTTCAAAATCAATTGCTGTTCGCTTGTGTCGAGAAACCCGAGAACGAGTGGGCTGATATAGCTAGTTTTTGTTTTGTAATGTTTGTAGTCCAGGAAAGGCTTAAACAGTAAGAGGTGTTGATGTATATGTTATACAAATTAGCTTATTGCAATTCTTAAATAGACTGTAAGTAGAATCGTTTTGTAGTATGTGGCAAGTTGCAGCTAGCTAAATACAATATTATTTGTACATACAATATCTGAATACAATTATAATAGCATTTTTTATAGATAATTTAACGACATATTATTAATAACGAATAAATTAACGCTCAAAGATAAAACTTTTATTATCTATATCTTTTTGTGAACCTGTGATATTACCGATTAATTAAAGATTATATTATTATAAAAAATACTTTGATGTGACTGATATATTGATTAATTTATAATTGCCTATTATTTAAACAGGGGTCTTGTTTTGGTGAAGACTGTAGCCGGCTTTAGCAGCGTTGTTACACATAAATAGATTTTTCAAACAAAAATCAAAATCTACATTTGACATTTTCTCTAAAAGAGATTTTTGCAGCTAATCAAATTCTATTTTTTAAGGATGAGATTGTAGCTGAGGTAAAGGGCAAAATATTATCACATATATAAGGCTCCGTACCAAAATGGTAAAACGTCCGTCAGACTGTTCATTTGTCACCTGGCTGTATCTCATTAATCTTCATAGTAAGACTGTTGAAATTTTCACAGATAAAAATATTACTGAGTTATATTAGTGCGGCTAGAGCAATGTAAGTTCTGCTTGCTTTCCTCAACGATTTCCACTAACCTACTGCAATCTTTTAGGTTCAACGCCCGCTCGCTTGAACGAGGCGCATAGTAAATCGCATTTAGTAATAAAATCTATCGTTATACAGTCCGCGTATGGATTGGAGATTTAAACCTCCATTGTCATGTTTTAAATATCGTACTAGTGTGGATTGTTTGACAAAAAGGACAACGTCATAGAAAGTTGAGGTCAGAATGCACTTATAAACTTCCGGCTTTCAGGATCAGAATTTTTCTTTGAGTAACTTTTTGTGGTATTATAAATTATGCATTATAAGTTAAGATGGGTTATTTGCATTGTCAACAAAAAGGAAGGCACTTGCTCGAGTTTCACTTTATTCACGTTTCAGCAAGCGTTGTGACTAATGTCATATTCACTCGTAATTTTCAAATTTTGTAAATAAAATGATACGTAAAGCTATGCATGTATGTTTATCTCATTCTAACAAGAGGTATGCTGAAGATTCTGAAAGGGAGATACATATTTTTGATTACCACAATAAAGTTTATGCTGTTTTAAAACGCAATAATGTACAGGTATCATACGTATTTCTAATAATAAAACGTTATTGCTCATTATAAATATAAATCCCGCCTTTGAACTATCTGTAGATATAAAGCTGTGTATTAATACCAAACACATAAATTTAGTAGAAAATGCTACGATATTTTTTTTTTATATACCAGAGACTTAGAAAGCAAAATGGAGAGTCTATTATTTATTATTAACCGAAATATTGCTTTGATTATACAGCTGTCTTTAATATTCAAATTTTTTTTTTCGTAAAGTATATTTCCCTTATTTTGAGGTTTTTCAAGGAATACAAATTTTCTTTTTTTTTGTGTAGTGGTCAATTTCGATTAATTTGAATTCCGTTTTTTAATACATTGTTGATTGTTTTTCCTTTTTTTTTATAAATGTAATAAAATCGAATAAAACAAAGGCATTTTAAAAATGATCCCCAAATAATTCTGACGGATAGAGACCTGAATATGTAGAGCTGATGGTGTGAGGCTCTATCGCGATTTTACGATTGTTTTGCTATAAAGCCTTAGGTCAGGGTCACTGGCTTGTATTTATGGCTATGGCTGCATATTATGAAACCGACCTTGTCAGAGTTGGTTGACATGAACTATTATTGCTAGATGTACTGATTACCTTTTGTATTGTAAAGTGATGTAAAAAATGTGTGCAGAACAATTAGCTCTATACAAACGCGTAAACATTACAAAATTGTATCCGGGCCCTTACTGGTTTGAGGTCAGCCCTCAATAAATATTTAATCTTTTTCCTGGATTACTTTGCTTCTTTCAGCTTTATTATTAATTGATTTAGGTGTATAATTGAGTTTTTAGGCTATATAATATAATATTCTCGTTAAAAATAATAATAAATTATTTTTAAATATTTTTCGGAACCTATTTATGAATATAAATAACTCATAAATAGAATGTAATAAACCGACAAGTCGATAAAATGAACTAGGACTTGGAATAAAATCCTCGTACATACATACTGACACAAATCATTTTTTTATATTCCCCAAATTATGCAAACCTTGTAAGAAAAAACATACCTTGTAAGAATAATAAATTATTACTACATATATTTTTACAAAAGAAAAAACTTAGATAAATATAAAAAATAGAAACAGGTAATAAAGAGAAACTAGTTAAGGCAAATACGTGCATCTAAATTATTCTATAAAAACACGGATTACCAATTTGTTTTGTTGACCTATGGTTTTATAGGCTAACGAAAACGATGACGCATATTAGTTATGGCGCAGGCGCAGACATGCGTGTCTAGATTGAAGAGTTTTGATAGCGTGCAATAAATGCTAATTAGGATAAACACGTGCTTAGATGAACAATGTCATACACGAATTAAACGTTTTTTATGTCTATTTACTAACTAATCTGTGTTATGCTATAGAAAACTTTTGACTTAGAAATTCACCAATGACTATATGCATCGGTGTAATTTTTTACCGAAGGTCAATGCAATTAATTTTCTTTTATTATACAATCACACTCATTAGTTTTATAGAGCTATCAAATTTCAATGATAATTTATTTTCATGCAGGCATAAATACTTGTGTCAATAGTGCAAAATGAAAAATTATTGTTCTTGTACTGGTAGAATTTTTATACCATTTAGCTAGAGCTCAAAAGGTCGAGTTCTTTTTATATTGACAAGTCTTTTAGTTTATTCAATGTATGTTGTAGTTTTTTGTGATAACTTTTTTATGATACTTTTATGTTATTATTCAACATAATTTTTTTATATATCTAGTTTTATATTTTAATTTAAATTCATACTAATATTGTAAAGGGGAAAGTATTGATTGATTGTTTGCATTGAATAGCATCATATTATGCGGCAGTCTCGTATAAAGTTCTATCGCTTTGATTAAAATAAAAGTTCCAGTTTTAGATTTTTTCCTGTTGAGAACTAATACCATCTTACGTACCAAATTTCTTTCTACGACTTCCAGAAGTACCCTATAGTTTTTAATGATCATCAGTGAGTGCGTGTATAAGTAAAGAATAGGGGTTTTTTAGATATCAATAAAATCGTAAGTATAAGAACTTCGCAACCGAAACATTGTATGTTTAATAAGTTTATTAGTGGGATTGCATCCCAAAAATTAAATGTATCTGTAATCCAGACATAAGTTATAAGGATACAAAATCCGACGAAGCGTTTCGAGAATAAGTAGGTAGTGCCTTTATGCTTTTGTTTTTTTTTATTCGTCTTGGCAAATCACTACCGTGGCCCTAGATCTTTTTGCCTCCTTGCTGGAAGAAGATTATTTGAAATATCAACTCTAATAAGAGTATTAATAACATGATTATTACTTAAAGAGTTAAGTGATGGATGATTCATTGGTAATTTGTAATGTACAACGCGTCCTGAAGGTACGTGACTGACGTACGCATACAATCAGGTCGGATAACGGAACAAAACTTTCTGTTACAGCCATAAAATAAATCGTAAACACAAGCTCATAATATTGCTCATAAACTATTTAATGAAAATTTTAATGATTTTATCATAATTTGTTCTACGTTAGCTTTAATGATGATATTTTATTGATGGTGTATGGGTCAGAGGTTTATATAAATACTAGACCGTTTAAATGATAATAATTAAGGATGGGCAATGAATATTTAATTAATTTATTACAACTGTTAAGTTATATTATTTTGTTTCCAACAGAAATATATTATTTTCGAAAAATCAAGGGCGGATCCACCTTTGTGGGCACTATAGGTATGCCAACTCTATTAAAATAGTGACGTCACATTTTCATGACCCATTGAGGTCGATTATACATGTGGAACTACATTCACTGTATAAAATCTTGATTACAGCGCCATATATTACTTTGAGAAACATCTTTTGAATAGTTCTTTTGAATATTTTGATTATATTGCAGTAAAAGCCTAAAACATTATCGAGTAAAATATGGCCAAGTAAAAAAGAGAAAACTACAAGATTTGGCTTTTATATTGTATGAACTACAATATTAACTCTAAAAAAATACGTAAAATAAACATTTTATTGTTATAGATAAGCATTTAATAAAACATTACTGTTTCGATTAATACTGTCTATTTACATAAAAGGTATTAACGTCATCGTCATAACTATAAATTTAAAATGTGATTTACCAATTAATTATGTGGTTATAAACAATGAACATCGCGTCATGAGCTGTCAATATAAAAATAAAAAATCGTATCCGATATATCGATAAATTGAAATGAAACAAAAAGTTCATAAAATACAGATCCAATTGAAGGAAAACAATGAGTTACGTAGTAATTTGTATACAAATATCAGTTACGCATCACTGGCTACACAAAGAGAATGGATAAGAGAGCGTATAATGACAACTATTAATATTAAATTAATTATGAACGAACATAATAAAGTCCAATAATTATATTTTCTAGGAAATACAGGTGTTAACGTGTATTTTAATCTACATTTGCATCAAAGATTTTTTTAAACCTTACCTATAGTTCTTTTAAATGATAGAAAAATACCTTTATATTTAGTCATTTTATTTAATTTTCTCAGAGAATCCTTTTTTGATATATTTTCTATATATACTATTATGGGAGCGCTTAAAATATAATACGGGTGGTGACAATTTCTTTTTTATATTTTTATTTTATAGATACACATGAAATATATTTAAAAAAGTAATATTCATTTTATAAGTTTGAAATCTAAAAATAAATTTGGCTTTCAAAATTTCCTGCGATAACGCCGACTTGTGTGTCATGGCGTCCCATTGACGTCACGGCCCTCTGAAGCTAATATCGTTCAATTCTGTAAGTTCTGATATGAGTAAGAGTATAAAATATTTGTTCTTTCATAATTAATTTAAGCAATATTATAAATACAATAAGCATAGAAGATTATCGGTAACAGTATATCAAACACTACCAGAAAAAAAAATATGTATTTATTTGAGTTTACCCTTCCTTTACAAACTTAGGTAATTATATCTATAATAAAAAATCCACCAGCCCCTGGTACCTCGAGGTTGGACTCGAACCCACAATTTCGCAATCCGGGTGACTGTTTTAACCATTGAACTACTGGAGACCCAACAGGACTGAGGAATTTTTCAAGCACTTACTTTTCGCTAATAGTGAGTATATATCAGTATAGCATTGTGAACGCCAAATTGAATAAATATTAAAATTTGGTAATCATTTTAAAATCGTTTTTTCGTAGAGTCTTTCAGTACTCATGTCGCGCGTTTTTGCACACTTTATTACTGTATTAAACTCTACTGTATTATATATATAAGCCTTCTTCTTGAATCATTCTATATGTTATGCCCATAAACCATATTAAAATTGAGTTGTGTAGTTTAAAAGATCTCGTCGTACAGACAACAAGATGCGACTTTGTTTTATAAAATTACACTAAATTTATTTTTCTGAGAAATCACGTTTGCATAATTAGAAACATAATAATGAAGTATTACCATGACAAGAATAAAACTTGGAATGAGGAAAATTATTAATTTTGAACAAAATTCATGGAAAAAAAGAGTGATTATTCTAAGAAACGACCGCTCATCAATAATCCATATTTCAAGTTGTAAAAATGCAAATCTTATAGTATTCATGTAATGTCCATCATTTACTTAATTGAGAAGGTAATGAAAGCGACGTTTTACATCTGTATATATGATATTTTATATAAGAATATTAAGCACCAGTCGTGTATGAAAACTGCGTCAAATTTGAATAATGACAATCATACAATGAAAACTCAATCAATTTTTAATTACTTACAATTAGGGTCATCACTTATTGGTAATTTCTCATTACATCCTTGATTTCATATTCAAATTTATCTTTGAAATAAGTTGCTAGACTTTTGAATATTGTAATTTTTGCACGTATTTCGATGTATATACGTAAATGAAATGAAGGTTGAATGTTCAAATAATTACTACATTTATAATATTGTCTTGAACTGAAAATAAAAGGATGAATAGGACTATTATTTAACAATATCAACTTCTCGTTGACTAATATTTTAACTTTATAATAACTTACTTAAATACAAGTAATAGCTTAGTTTAAATTTATTTCATGTACTTTAAGTTTTTATTTTTATTCCAAGTTGTATTCAAATGATTTCACCCACGCTATTTATATGCTATGTCACCCGTGTATGATGTAGGTAGGTTAAAGAATTTTTTAATTCAGTCCTGTATTTTGAAGCCTATTTAATGCGAACAACCAAACAATCAAAACTTTTTATAATATTAGTATCGATTTTGTTTTAAATATTACATAATAAAAAATAATTCAATATAGTAAATGAATGAATACATATCTAAGTCTAAAATAAGTGGCGATTAAGATTAAAGAAAATCTGAAAAGATTAAGTGAAATCTGAAGACAAGGTTGTAATCATTTCTTCAAACTAAGTGACGACATTTTTTAAGTAATTTTCACACTAAATAGAAAACTGAGGAGAGAAAAAACTGTCGTGTTCGGTTTATTGCTCAATTATGGTACAAAATTATGGGCAACTAAATTAATAGGCGCAAACAGGTGGCACTAGTTGGCAACCTTGATTTTACTTTCAAGTGTCATTGACTGGCGCTGTCTGAAATATAAACCAAATTATGTGATAGATACGGAACTATATTGAGCTGGAGATATTAAATGCTGCTTATTATCTATTCATAGTATAAACAAAGTTGCTTCCTGCTGTCTGTACGCTGTGATCTTAACACCATAGCAAATTTTAATGCGGTCTTTATCAATGTACAGAGCGATTCAAGAGTGTATCAGTGTTTAATTCTGTCATGCTAATAAAAAAAGACTTTCTAAAAACTAAAATACATTCCCATTTTAATTATGGTTTGATTTAAAGTTATAATGTAATCATGTGTACTAAAAAAATATACTCTTGTGTATATTATAATATAGTTAATTTACTTTGTATCTTATTTGTAGGGATCTATGTACAAAACTGTAAACCCAGTTTGACATTATTGAAACTAAGTTAGCAATTTTGTCTAGTTTGTGCAACAAAAAAGAAGTGTAACTATGTTTAAAACTTCAATGTAAATAAAAAAAATGTAAAGAATCATGTCTAATTCTGACCTAAAAATTTACTAACGTGTGTGAGTAGTGCGTAGTGCTGTGAAATATTTTGAAAATGTAGCATTTTTTATTTTTTCTATATCTGGAAATTAAATATTAAAATAAAGTAAGGATAACAATTGCGAGGCATATAATTATTTTTGAATAGTACTATGATAACTACCCGAATGTGATTCGGACTCTAAAATCACAATTTTCAAAACTACCCCAATTCGATAAACTTATATATAACGATAAAGATAAATTCGAGGAACATACTACGGAAAAATATTCTTTCGTCACAAGGTAAAACAATACACACTAACAATTATATTTTGTTGTATATTCAATCAATGTATGGAAAGTAAATATGATTCTTTATTAAACCAAAAATAACTAAGCTATGTAATTAATATATCAAACAACGTAACATATATCTTAGTTATCTATAGATATCCTACGTCATTGCAATAAGTCTTATAGTAAGTAATCGGTAAATTGTATAATAATCTATATACAAATAGGATATGATTTCATTCTCATACTAACACTTATCTTCATATCAAATATCATGTTAACATTACCGAAGCTTGTTTCTACAACGTAGAAATTACATGCATATAAAATTACTGTCTACATAATTATTTATTACCTATAATAAATTAAAAAATAATTGCTATAAAGAAAAAAGAAAAAAGATAGATTCTTCATAATTGTAAGGTTCTGGGTAGCTCAGGTGGCTAGAGCAGTGCCCCGGATTGCGTAAGGTGGTGGGTTGGAGTCCCATCTCAGTGTACCTCGGTTTCAAGCTGATTTTTAAGTATTTTTCATATTTCACTCACATCGTGTATCACTGCGCCTTATCAAAGATTTGATTGTGGCCTTGAAAAATTCTAATTTGGTGTATATTTAAAACTGTCTTATTTGATTTGTATGTTATGTCTGTCTGTAAATAAAATTTAGTGATATGATATACTTAAATCTGGCTAAAACAAATAATTGTTTTCATCTAAATCTTCCCTCAAGTGTCGAAATAATTGGTCAATATCAAATCCTTCATCGTTAATCGGTTTTTAATAATCTTGTTATTTAAATAATAAATTATTCTTATAAACAAGGTAGATAATACCTATATCAAAAACAATCTATGTGCCTACACACTTATTAAATATTAGATAAAATTAGCTTCCTTTGAAAATATTAAGTGAATTATCAATTTTGTTATGTTTATTGGAATTTTACAGCATATTTACTTACATAAAAATATAATCTTAAGAATTTTATCTATGAAGGAAAAAAAACTGTTCGATCGATCTATACATAGTGTCAAACGAAATTGCTTCCCACAGTCCCACTGCCTCTAAGCTGAGATCTTTTCAAACTACACAATTAATTTTAATGTAGTTTTCATTAATATACAGAGTTTTCATTATTACGCAGAATTCACGTTATATATAATCAAGATGTGTTTTTAAAAGCATATTAATAAGCTTTACTTGAATCTAATTTAATATAAACAAAACACTATTATGAAACTTGACAATCCAAAGCGATATTATGATATTTACGCTTGAATAATTTTTATTTCGCTTTATATTTTTCTTTTAATAACATTGGGCTGTAAAATTTATGCACTGGAGAGGTCTATAAAATACTATTTTAGTTGGTCAAAAGTAGATTTTTTAGGCAAAATATTTTATTTAAAAACCATAGATATCTTATAGATTTTTCTTTAAACATTATGTAACAAAGGTCAACTACTTTTTTTAACAGCTTTTATACCATACCTATGTTATACATTATGTTTATTTACATTTTGTTATACATAATTTAATTAGCCACAATTTTATTTTACTATGTTTGTTATCGACAGATGACCGCTGTTCTCTGTATAAAAAAGTCTGAATTATTATTAAAATAGGCAGTAAAAGACATTTTTAAAGACACTTTTAATGATCCAAAGAACATAGCATTAGCAATAATAAAAAGCAACAAAAGTCTAACTCAAAAATATAAAAACACTTGAAGTAAATAAATTATGGTGGAATAAAGAAACTCACTTAACTCTAAACAAAAAAAGGCAGTCTTGTAATAAATACGTGATGATTCTAACACTTACTTTAAATTAGCCCCAATAAATTTATTAACTAAATAAGTATTTAAATAAATTAAATAAGTTATGTATGTATGTATTCAAAACACTCTTCTGATTTTTCCTTTTTTAAAATAAACCCGTTTCATATTAATAGAATCATAAAAAACGGACTTATGCCTTTGTCAACAAAATACTTACATAATATCTAAACTACGACAGCAAGACTAATGAAATTGATAGTGATTTCTGTTTGATTCAAAGAAATAATTATTTGTTCCTTTCATAATTTCCGATTAGGCAATCGCGTTCTACTTCCGCGGTAACATTCACAATAATTCAGAGTGAAATGTTTATTTATGATTCACTTGTGCTCATTTTCTTTATTTTACATAGCACACATTCTGTGTTAGCTTTACGGTTGTGTTTAACTATTATTTCAAATAAAAACAAAAAGACAACTTTAAAAAATAAGTGGTAAGCTACTATTATACCTACCCTATCACATCGTATTTTTAAAGTATCTACTAATTAGATCATTCTTTCGGAGTGAGAAAAACATAAGTTGTAACTACGATTCCATTTTTGAAGAAACAATTAAGGGATTTTCATAAAACAATAAGCTGAAAAAATGTTTTGTTTTGAGTAATATTAAAAATGTTTAGTTTAAAATATTTATCGCTCTAGTTAATGCTATAGTTATACTATACATTCATAAACATTCAAATTTCTGTTCGATGCGGTACATTTTTTTATTATCACTCAGTAAAATTGCATTGCGAAAATTATTCCAATAAATTACTAAGTCGTGATTTAAACCACGATAAATGTAATGACTCAGAAGTAACAATTGTAAAAAGAGACTTTTAAGGCCGCGCTCATATAATCTAGGTGTATAGTATAGCAAAGTGTAGTGCAGAATATTCCAGAGAATTTTCTAAACATTAGTATAGAAATGCTAAATGCTAAAATAAACTAAATCATAACAACGTGGGTTGGATACTATAGGTATACTACGGCGAAGTATCAGACCTACGTCGTTATGATTTAGTTTATTTTTAAAAGGGTAAATCAAACCACAATGTATAGGTATCATTCATCTAGCTAAGTTCGCGTTAGTCGTTGTTAATTAAACTTTAACCAAACTTGTGGTTAAAATTTCCTTCAAAATCGTATCTAATAGCTCCACTTCGTCACGCTTCGTCATATATTTGTCGGCCTATATTTATTATTTTCAACGACATGTTACATACAGCAACGCAAAGCGGTCATTTAATTTATAATAAAATTAACAGGAACCCTAATAAAGTGGCATAACGTAACACAGTGCCGGTCTACTTAACAATTTATTAATTATAATCTATGTTCTGTTATTCTACAAAATAAAGCATATTACGATATTAATTATTTGTTTAACATAACTAATCGGGATAACCCATTTACATAATTATGTGTATATTAAATCACTTATTCTAATATTATAATAATACTCTTAGGATTATCTATAAAAATATTCAATTCAGGAAAACCATTGAGAAGTGCGTTAAGTGCCTGGTGCATGCGACATAGCGGTGCCTGCGCTCGCGTTACAGTGCGACAACACGGAGGATTAAGCAGTTGATACCTACGAATGGATCAGATATCTACGCAAATAATTATCAGGCATAAAAAGGCGAGACAATTATTGTTCTTCACATTCGGACGAGTCCATGCTTTCTTCGCAAAATTGCTATGGCAGTTGACAACTCTATTCAAGCTCTGCCAACTTCAAAATACAATTCAGCCCCAACGTCCCCAGCAAGAACTTAGTTGGGTACATAAAGGGATAATGATCATATATACGTTTACAGAAGGAACGAAGAAATGCTATCTGAACCTTTTCCAACAAAAGGTTGTATTTGGCATCGTGCGAATTCCAAATACTTGTAGTATTTAAGACTCAAGTAGAGGTTATTGAGGACATATGGATTTAGGACATCACGTGGGATCCTCAGAACGAGTCCCAATCGACTGAATCAGCTACGAGTGAGTGCAGATATGTGTTCGTTATATGTAAGGGAGGAATCAAAGGTTACAACCAAGTATTTTATTGTAGTTGCGCGATCAATGAAAGCATTACGTAAGTTATAACTGTGTATATAATAGTATTTTGTTTGCTTGAATAAATTTTCACTTGAAACAGTTAAAGTCTAGACCATTTGCATTATTCCACTTAAGTACAGCGTTTATATCCTTCTGAATAAGTGTGCAATCTGTTTCGTCGTTGACCTCTGCATACAATTTAAGGTCTTCCGCATAAAGAAGACACTTTATATGCTTTATAATATCAACCACGTCATTCACTAATAACAGGAATAACAACGGCCCGAGTTCCGATCCTTGCGTCACGCCTGTGGGTAATGTGTATGATTCTGACACATAGCAACCATAACGCACAAATTGCTGACGATCTTTGAAATAGTAATAAGACCTTGATAAGCATCAAGCTTAGCCTAAAAAGATCCTACAAATGACCGTATCAAAGGCCTTACAATAATCAAAGTTGTTGATTACAAATGTATGGTTTTACATGTTTGAGTATAAAGATAATGCGTATCTCAAAGACTTTCGCGATTGGCCGGTGTTCTTCGACAAGCGTCCTGTTGTTACTTTTGGGGATTGGCGTAACTCGAATTACCTTCCATACTAAAGGGTAATAATTTGAAGGATGAGGTTGAACAAATGACAGAGTGGAAGGGCAATAGATTTCATACACATTTTCAAGACGTCTGCTGCTACACCATCAGATCCTGGAGACCAACTATATTTTAAGCGACCAATCGCTCTCTTAACATCCGCAGGGTATTTGTAGTCATAACACTAATACATAAATGACACGACCATCTCATCTGAATATGGTACGCGTGCATGGTACGCCCTCTGCATCTTAAATGTTTCTGAACATCAATTTTACATATTTCTAAGAAAATTCATATTTGAATAACATAACATAAAGGAATAAGGGTTTTCCTAGAGATTCAATTGCATAATAAATAGTCATTTTATTTTCATAAAACTATAAAAGGTTACAATCAGAGAAATAACAATAATAATTTACATCTTAAAAATAATGCCAACATTATACACTGGTAGCGCATCGTTTATTTTAACAATATACAAAAGATCTTTAATTAAATACAACTTTTAAATAAAAACAAGGTGGCGAGCTCTCAATGTGAACCGTTATAAACAGTATTAACAATGAAAATTATTATAATTTATTTGCCTCCTTATTCATATATCACTTATTAGCTTTACGTCAGCGGCTTTGCCCGCGTGATCTTGTATTATACACAAAAACCTTCCTTTTGAATCACCTTATCTATGAAAAAAACCGCATCAAAATCTGTAGCGTAGTTTTAAAGATTTAAGCATATACAGGGACAGAGAAAGCGAATTAGTTTTATACTATCTAGTGGTTATTTCCCCTCTTCACTCTTTGTTATACTTAATTATAGTTTCCAGCTACCGCTAAAAGTATAGCGTGAATATATTCAAGGTCGAAATCCACTGGAGCAGGCAGCGGAGGTTGCGTAAGCGTTGGGTAGCTTTTATATTAATTTTATATATATAATGAAACAATCATTAATGTGTGGCTGCACGTTTAATCAACATAACAACAATTCACAAATTCACAATAGAAACTACAATACTGTTACAAACGTCAGACATAGTCTTTTTCTAGAACAAAAATAAACCATAGAGTATCTAATCACTAAAAATCATCATAGATTAAAACTCACAATATGGATTAAAGTTTGTACATAACATTTACTTTCCCTGTAAAAGATGATAACAGCTTATTCGCCCAGAGGATTCCATAGTAATGAACTGACAATTGATTGCAGAGGTGTATCTATGAGTTTTTATAAATTTAGTTTGTCTGGTGCTTTTATTTGTCTCTTGCTCCGCCTCAACTGTATAGGCTCGACCGTTTCTGAAAAAACTGGACTGGGACTTTGTAACCTCTGCTGATGTTGCTGCTTAATAGTTTCAGTCTCTTTAATGTCTATCTCTGCATTATTTTCAGAACTCTGTATGTTTACAGGAGACTCAGTATTACCATAAGAAGTACTAGGTATAACTGAATTCTTATGATCATGATTATATAAAAATTCCTGTTTGAATGACTCTATCATTGATCGTTTTCTTATGTTACCTACGTGTATGGTTTTAATACTTCCCTCTATGTTTACTAAATAAGTGACTTTGCCATATTGTTTTACTATAAGCCCTGGAATCCATTTAATATTATTATTTTTAAAATTTTTTACCCATACTTTCTCTCCCTCTTCAAAATATTTAAAATATTGCTTTGAATACAGATTAAGTTCTGAACTACTGGTTGTTGATACTGCATGAGACATACAAGAGTTTGGTTTGATTAAATCTATAAGAGTTCTTGGCTTAATCTTAAACAACATTTCAGCTGGTGATTTGCCTGTTACAGTTGAAGGGGTATTTCTATAACTAAATAAGAAATTATCTAATTTTCTGTTCATAGACAAACCTCTTTGATTTGAAGAATCAAATAATTGTTTAATCAACCCATTTTTTATAGTTTGAACTGCTCTTTCGGCCTGCCCATTGGATTGGGGATGGTAGGGTGGTGAAAATATATGTTTGATTCCATTACTTTTACAAAATAATTGGAATTCTCTAGAAGTAAATGGTGGACCATTGTCAGACACTAGCACCACTGGCAGACCAAAAATAGCAAATGAATTTCTTAGTTTATCAATTGTGTTCAGCGCACAAGTACCCTTATTCATAATATACACATCTAACCACTTACTATAACTATCTATAATTAATAAAAAAGTGACACCATTTTTCACAAAAAAATCTATATGGACTCTATACCAATTATGAGGTGCTTTTGGCCATGGCTGAAGACATGCATTATTTGAAACATTTCTGGTGGATTGGCACAACACACATTTATTAATCATATTTTCTACATCCTGGTCTATTCCAGGCCAATAACATGTACCTCTCACAACCATCTTAGTCCGAACAATACCTATATGCTGCTCATGTAATAACTTTAAAACCTCTAAACGCAGCGATGCTGGTATGATTACTCTAAGCCCATACAACAAACAACCACTTTCAATAGAAATAAGAGATCTCTTTTGGTAATAGGGTTTGAATACAGGTGAGATGTTATACTGTGGCCAACCCCTCATAGTATAATCTAAAACCTTACATAATACTGGATCTTTTGAGGTTGCTACTGCAATGTCTTTTGAATCTAATGGCAAATTATTATCAAAATTAAAATAATTGATATTCTCTTCTGGGAATTCTTCAATTAATAAAGGTAATCTAGATAAAGCATCAGCATGGCCTAGCAAGGTACCTTTTTTATACTTAATTTCATAGTTGTAAGCTGACAGTAAAACAGCCCATCTCTGTATTCTTGCTGCTGCAACTACTGGTATACTCTTATTTGGATTGAAAATTATTTGCAGGGGTTGATGGTCCGTTTCTAATACAAAATTGACACCATACAGATACTTGTGAAATTTTTTTACAGCAAATATAATAGCATAAGCCTCTCTTTCTATTTGAGAGTACTTTTGTTGAGATTTAGACAAGGTTGTAGAAGCAAACATGACAGGCCTTTGTTCTCCTTCTACAAGGTGACTAAGAACTGCTCCTACCCCATAAGAAGATGCATCACATGCCACAATAATTGGTTTCTTTGGATCATAGTGTGTTAGTAACTGGTTATTTAACAATAAGTCTTTGCTTTTTTTAAATGATGAATCACACTCCAAATCCCATTTGAAAATTACATCCTTTCTTAACAGTCTGTGTAAGGGTTCTAGAACCATTGATAAATTTGGCAAAAATTTACAATAGAAATTTAAGAGACCTAAATAGGATTTTAACTGTGTTACATTTTCAGGAGGTGGAGCATTCCGGACCGCCTCTATTTTATCTTCAGTGGGATGAATGCCTGTACTATCTATCCTGTGTCCCAAATATTCCACAGATTTAGCAAAAAAAATACATTTATTTAAATTTAAAACAATATTATACTTTGATAGCCTTTCTAATACTAAATGCAAGGTTTTAAGTAACTCATCCTCACAGGCCCCTTTCAACAAAATATCATCAAGATAACACACCACATTTGGTATGCCTGTTACTACTTGATCCATTACAGATTGAAAAATAGATGGTGCCGGTGATGCACCATACGTTAATCTTGTATAACGGAACAATCCTAGGTGGGTATTAATAGTCATTAGGGGTTCTGAAGACTTACTAATTTTAAGTTGTTGGTACGCTCCTGATAAATCCAACTTACAAAATACATTTCCACCAGAAAGTGTTGCAAATATGTCTTCTAAATTTGGAAGTGGGTAGTGCTCAGTCTTCAGGACCTTGTTCAATGTGACCTTAAAATCAACACAAATTCTTATTTTTCCCTCATTTTTAGGGACAATAACAATAGGACTTGCCCATGCACTATGCTTGACAGGTACTAGAACACCCTGATCTACCATTGCATTTATTTCCTTCTCTACTTTATTTTTTAAAGCATAGGGCATGGAGTAAGCTTTATGAAAAATTGGTTCCACATTATCTTTTAAAATTAAATTTGCTTCAAAATGTTTAATAGTACTATTTGGTTTCAATTCAAACACATTTGGATATTTAGCTTTCACTTGCATCTCAATGGAATTTCCACTTAATTTATTTATGTTTTCAGAAAAGCTATTTTTCCATTTGGGTAAAATTATGTCTAGCCAATTTCTACCGAGTAATGGAACAAAATCTTTACCAGTGCAAATTACTGTTAATGGCAATAACTTGCTAATTCCTCTAAAAGTTATCCTAATTAGACATGTACCCAAAATGGAAACATAGTCTCCTGTAATCACTTTGAGCCTATTACTGGCTTTTTTTAATTGTAAGTGAGGAAAATAAGTTTTGAAATCATTTTCAGACATCACAGTGTTACAAGCCCCCGTGTCAACCTCAAACTTAACATATTTGTTATTATTAAGCTTTAAATTTAGGTAAAATGCATTACCCAACTGATGGATTGAATTATTCTGGTCCTGTTCCCTATCTTCTTCTAATGCACTTATCTTGAAGGGCTTTGATCGGCACATTTTGCTAGAATGACCCACTTTATTGCATTTAAAACACTTCCAATACTTTGCTCTGCACATAGTAGGATGGTGCCCTCCTCCTCCACACCTACTACACCAATTAGTTTTTGGTTTCTTTTCGTCAGTTACCTTGTGTAACATAGGCATTGGCACTAACATTTTCATTTCTTTTGTAGCCGTTTCCAAGAGCAGTGCTTTCTCTAACACAGCTTCGAATGACAATAGTTCTGCCTCTGACAGTATCTTCCTTTGGATATTTTCATCCGCCAATCCACACACTAACCTGTCTCTCAATGCTTCTTTTAAGGTGTCTCCCTGAAAACTGCATGTGCTGGCCATTTCCTTAAGTTTTACAACATAACTCTTAATAGATTCTCCGGATTCTTGATCCGTTTTATAAAATTTAAACCGCTGTGCGATTAAATTTGTTTTAGGCGTAAAGTATTGTTTAGCCAAATCCAATAATTGCTCGATGGTCTGTTCATGGGGCTTCTTGGGGCTCACCAAATTCGCAAGAATCTTGTATGATTCTGGCCCAATAAAAGTCAGGAACAATGCAACAGTTTTTTCAGCTTTTATGTCGTTGACGATCTTGTACTGATCAAACCTTTCGACCCAATTATTGAAATCCCCGTTTATGGGGTCGAAGTGTTCTATGTGGCCAATGTATGCCATCCTCGTCGCCAATTTTATATATATAATGAAACAATCATTAATGTGTGGCTGCACGTTTAATCAACATAACAACAATTCACAAATTCACAATAGAAACTACAATACTGTTACAAACGTCAGACATAGTCTTTTTCTAGAACAAAAATAAACCATAGAGTATCTAATCACTATTTTTTTTTTTTTTTTTCTTTATTGAAGCTTTGGCTACACTGACCATCAGCTTAAACATTAAATGTGAAAAGAAATCTTAACAAAATTATACTACAAACTAACATAATGAACTTAAATAATATAATAAAACTTACAGTAAAACTAAACGAAAAACACACATTAATAATAAAAAATACAAACAACTTTTATATATATATACATAAGTAGACTAAATTTAAAGTTATAAAGGACCAAAAGTATTGACATAAAAATTATAAATAATACAATAAATCTCTTGTATCTTCAATAACTCTTTTACATTTAGAGGAAAATTTTTGGAAGGCATTGTTTCAGAAAATAAACTAATAAACAGAAGGCGTTGTATATTGAAATATGGACAATTAAAAAATAAATGATCAAGATCGCAATTTGTGAAGTTACAATATTTACAAATGGCGTTGTTACTTAATCTAAGACGGTGAAGATGAGATGGAAATTTACAGTGACCTATTCTTAATCTACAGAAGCTAGTTATAAATTGCCTACCGAAGTATTTTGATTTTTCAAACCAAGCTGTAGTGTTGGGTACAGGTACAATCTCGGCATGCCATTTACCTTTAGTTTCGCGAAAATGATCTAATGATAAACACCATCTTTTGATCATGTTGTCTTTCAAATAAGTGATTAAATCACATAAAGGAATTTTATAGTCGTTTATTGTAATAATGTTTGGAGCAGAACGTGCAAGTTTATCTACAAACTCGTTACCAAAAATACCAGAGTGTCCTGGAACCCAGCAGAACTCGATTACAATATTAATGTTTTGTAATGATACTACTAAGTGTCTTAATTCATAAAGAAGGTAATTTTTGTTAGAATTAATACTTTTTTGTTCTAGAGCTTGAAGTGCACTCATTGAGTCACAAAGAATTAAAAATTTTGATGAATTTAGAAAATTTAAATTACATGAAATATATTTCAAGGCATAGATCATACCTAGAACTTCGGCAGAAAATATTGAAAAATGTGTATCACAAGAATAGACTTTACCAACTTTGTTTGTAGAATCATAAAAAGCAAAACTAGTGCGAGATTTACTTTTCGACCCATCGGTGTAAATTTTAATATAGTCGCTTTTTTCATCTAAAAACATATAAAAATCGAGTTTAGAGTCGAAACGAGACAAAGTTACAGGAATGTTTCGTAGCATAGACTGAAAATTATATGAAAAACAAGGGCTTAACTTCGTCCAATGCACAATGTCCTGAAACTCGAAATTTAAATATGTAATAGAATCAGTCAAAGTGGGGGCAATTCTGAGTGGAATGTTATTATAATTAGGAATATTACAGTTTTGTAAGTAGCGGATTACAACAACATTTTCGCGACTAACTAAATTTAAGCAGAACTTTTCCGTAATGTAACTACGTCGTACCATTAAAGGAGGTATCCCAGACTCGACTTCAAGCGAATTAATGGGGGACGACATCATAGCGCCGGTAATAACACGTAAAGATTTATTCTGTAAGACATCGATTTTACGCAGCAAATGATTTGATGCATGTGCATAAAAAATACAACCGTAATCGAATTGACTACGAATCATAGATATATACAAGTTTTTTAAAATCTTTGGATCAGACCCCCAACTTACCCCTACCAAAGACCTTAAGATATTTAAACGAAGTTCAGCCTTCTTACAAATGTAAGTTATGTGTGACTCCCAAGACAGATCAGAATCAAGCATGATACCCAGATATTTAACAGTGTTTCGATAAGGAATCACTGAATTATTATAAAAAATGCGAGGAGATATTGTGCGACTGATTCGTTCAAAGACCATAACAGAACTCTTATCTACATTTACTTCAAGCTGAAGGTAATTGCTAAGCATATTACTTAGATTACTAAGACAACTGTTCATAGAGTGCACTCCTTGAGAAATATCATCGTACTCTAAATAAATAACTAAGTCATCAGCGTAAAAGGAATAATTAACAGAATCAGGTATAGCTTTCATGAAATTAATCATGCAAAGAATAAAAATTAAAGGGGACAATACAGAACCCTGTGGAGTACCTTTGAAAGAATTCTTCGATCCAAAAATACTATTGTTAACTTTTAAAGATAAAGAACGGTTGTTTAAAAACTTAAAGATCCAGGATAGAATTGAACTGGGAATTCCTAATGAGTATAAACTTTCGATTAAGTATACATGATTGATATTATCGAAAGCTCCTTTTATGTCTAAGAATACAGCTAAAGTAGATTTATTTTTCCTGAAACTATTTTGGATATCGCCAATAAGGCAACTTAAATTATACATTGTATTCTTTCCTTTACGAAAACCAAATTGATAATCTGGAATTTGTGAATTATGTTCAACAAACCATTCTAGACGATTTTTGAGCATAGTTTCAAATAACTTTGCGAAACAAGAAGTTAGAGATATCGGTCTATAGGAATCTAAATTATTGGAGTTCATGTTAGGCTTTAAAATTGGGACTATCAGTTGAAATTTCCAACTAGGTGGAATAACGTTAGACAACCATAATTGATTATAAATATTTAAAACGATTATTTTTACAGCCTTAGGTAAATGTTTTATAACAGAATATGGGATGTTATCAGCACCAGGTGACGAATTCTTTTTGTTATCTAACGCGGAATCAAATTCATGTAATTCAAATGGATCTAGCATCCATTTTGCTGTCTCGGAACCTTCAGAAGAAAAACATGGGCTAATGTAGTTAGAAGAAACAGAGGACGTTGTTGATGTAATTTTATTTAAGAAAGCTGTTGCATTAGAAGGATTTTTGAAAAATTGAGATCTAGAAGTATTAGAGCCTAATTTGGCAAATTTAAATCTTTTGATATGGTCCCATATAAATTTAACTGGTGTCAACCTATTAAATGAACTACATAGATTAGTCCAGCCTAAACGTTTTTGTTCTAATATAGTTCTTCTCTTTTTGGCATCAAATCGTTTGAATAGTAAATAGTTTTCTAGACTAGGATATTTTTTATAAGAAGAAAAAGCTAGTTTTGCTTCATTGACAGCTCGAGTACAAAAATCATTCCACCAAATATTGAATTTGCGTTTTTTATTATGGCAAGTCGGATGTGACTTCTTAGAAAAAGTTAACAGTATTTTACGGAGAGTGTCGATAAACAAATTATAATTTTGTAAAGAGTCAGAATTTAAGGACAATGAAGAAAATTCTTTATCACAAGCTTGTGAAAATAAGGTCCAATCTATTTTCTGATAGTTGATATTTGGCAAAAGGGAAGTCGAATCAGAAATGTCATGGGAGTTTGAAGACAACTTATGAGTATCGTTGCTATAGTATTGTGAATAATCATTATAATAAACATTGACAAAAATAGGAAAATGATTACTGCTCAGTAGATCGTCATGGACAGAAAATGAACAACTGGAACTAATAGATGGAGATGCAAAGGCCAGATCCAAAACATTGCCATTTTGACCATATGGTGCAAATGTTGTAACAGAAAAATCATTAAGGCAAACGAGATTATGAGCATCAATAAAGGAACTGATAATATTACCTCGACTGTCATTGTACCTGGAGCCCCAAGCTGCATGATGTGCATTAAAATCACCAAGAATCAAATAATTATGGCTAGAAATAAAAGAAAAAGAATTATTAAGCATTCTGGCATTAAATTTACCATTAGGAGGAGGAGGAATATACAAACAAAGGATATCGATGGAAAATTGATCAATTGTTAATGAAATTAATAAATTTTGAAAATGATAATTACTTGGAGTATCAGTAACGTTATATAAAAACTTCTCTTTAATAGCGACTGCAATACCCCCATGAGGATGATCAGAGTCCCTTCGCACTATTTTATAACCAGGAATCTTTAGTGTTTTGGACGAATCAAGCCATGTTTCATTTATTAGAATTATATCAATTTCATAACTGTGAGAATGAATAAATTGTTTTAATTGGTCCAATTTACTAAGAATGCTACGGCAGTTCCAATGAATGATATTGAGTTGCTTAATTCCAATGTCACTATCCATAAAATTATGCTGTGAAGTTGGAAATAAGCAGTTCTTTTATTAGTTTAGATGAAATAGCATTACCAGACTTATTTAAATCTATTAGAGTTTTTGTTATAACACTTATGACCTCATCTGAATTTATAATGTCTGTATATAATACACGTTTCTGAGGTGCATTCAAAAGTTTCAAATTACTGAAAATTTTCGGCTTCATGCTTGTAGAAGATTGCACACTTGAAGGTACAATTGAAGCTGGAGAACTAATTTTGGCTGTTACAGTAGCATATGTCTGTTTACCGCTTATTCTGTCCTTTAATTCTTGATTTTTGGCAGCTTTGATAGGACATGAATTGCTAACGGCTATATGAGCTCCACTACAATTTACACATCTTATGTTATCTTTGTTATTGCATTCTTTGAAAAAGTGATTTCCGGTACAGATGGAGCAAACTTGAGAACTTTTGCATGATCCACGCCCATGGCCAAATTTATAACAGACAAAACATTGTCTAATGGGCTTAATGTATTCTTTCACTTCAAACCAAATGAAATCAAAAATTACATGATCGGGATGTGTTGTGCCAAGGAAAGTAATAAGAACTGTTGGAGTTGGAATCAATGAACCATCAGTATTTTTTCTTAAGAAACGCTTCACACCAATTATTTCATTGTTAGACTTTAAATTATTCAATAAATCTTCTTCTGTAATTTCAATTGGAACTTTTATGATACCCAAACTTTCAATGTGATCAAATGGGATTTTAGCTTGCCAGCTGTGCTTTGACAAGAAAGACTTTCCCAGTAAAAAGGTATTAGCGTCATTTTTATTGCTAAAAAACACCTTAATTATGTAGTTTCCAACAGGTTTAACATATAAAATTCCAGCACATGTCTTTAGTATTGAATTGGTTTTTATTAGATCTAATTTAGTATTGGGTGATATTGAGGATAATAAAATGGGATACTCATTTTTTCTGTCTTCGCTGTAAATATGGTTATAGTCCTTAAATAACCCTCTTCTGGTAGAAATAAAATTTGCAGAGAGTTTATGAGGGGGACAGTTTTCAATATTGTCAGATTTGCGTTTTCCAACTTTGGAATTGGCGGGATTCCTCCCGCCGCTTTCTTCATTCATTGAAAAAATATATTAATTGAAAGATTAATAACAGAAAAGGGCCGCTTGGCACAGAGTTTAATAATAATTTAAAAATTTCCTGAAATAATTTCAAATGTTCGCGCCCACTTTCCCGCCGAATCAATGAAAACAATTTCGTATCTAATCACTAAAAATCATCATAGATTAAAACTCACAATATGGATTAAAGTTTGTACATAACAATTAAGTTACAAGTTATACTGAGACTTTTACAAACAAGCTAATTTAATTCTTATCACAACTGCATTAGGTTGCTACGAATGATGACAAATAATTATTGGAGTTTCCCATGTACCGATGCTGCTGACAATGACTAATATTTGTAGTTTAAAAGACATTTTGTAGTATTTTATTTTATCAAGGGCGGTAGTAAGTGTCTCATAAATAAAAACGAAAGTGTCTCATAACGAAAAATTATATTTGATAAACTAAGAAGGTAGTCAACAAATTCGAGTTTCATTTGAAGACAGAAAAGGGTTAGCTCTTTTTTATTAAAGTCGGTTATTAATCATTCCCTGTTATTTCCATAAAAGCACTACTTAGGTAATATAATATTGGTTAAACCTAACACTAGGTTTTCTCATAAATATTCAATACGTTAACTTAAATCAAAAGTACAATTAAATAGGTACATATTGAATTATCAAAATCAGCGCACATCGCTAAAAGTTATTGTTGAATCAGTCTATTCAAATAGCTATTCTATTCTAACAGCTCATTTGAATATCTTTTGTTTAGGTATCAACTACGCTACGCATTTTAGGTTATAAATTTTATCGGTAATTGTCCTGCATGGAAGGTACTTCTTATATAATTACTGCAATGTCAGTAGCTATAGAATTCTATTCAATTATGAAAAGAAATTCCAACGTTCCAATAATAGCTTCCAAAATGTATAGCTAATACCGTCGTATAATCGAATATCTGAAACAATAAACAACTCCTAGACCCGAGAATATATAGAAATGTTCATTTCCTACATAGGCTTGAGAGCGACTGCTATAGCTAAGCTAAGATTTCCGTTTAAAAATATAGGGTAAGGATGCCGAATATGAGATAGTCGCCAAATATGAGATAGTTAGGTTTTGGCGAAACTAATCGCCACAGCCATTTGGCGCTACTGCCGCTAGGAGCCACGTGGCAAAAGATCAAAACGTGTGTTGGTGCTTCCCAGTCCAAGGCGAATTTAGGTTGTGTACACGTGGGTTTTCACGAAACCCCAAAACCAAATTTTTCTCATCAAATATTTATAAGGTATACTACAACTGTATTAATTACATTGAATGATTTTAATTTGAATTTTATGATACATATGCAGTTTTATTGCATTTTCTTTACTAAGAAATAATGTGCAGCCATTTTGTTGAATGTAGATGTTTTCCTAATATGAGACATGCGAGTGCTCCTAAAATGAGATATCTCGTATTAGGATATATAAAAATATGACTATTTGAAAAATCCTTTTTACTAGATGGGCCCGATCAAAAGGAAATCCTAGGACCACGGATTGTGGAGAAGTAACCACAGATCGATTTTTGTGTAATTTGTGTTTAAATATCTAAGATTTAGAATAAAAGTTTTGACTTTTGTTCATATTGTTTAATAAGTATGATTTGAAAATCTCTGTGATTATGATAAGTCTGACATAAATCATATCTAACATTTAGCATAAGTTTTTTGTTTTTGATACTGTTTAATAAGTGCCATTTGAAAACCACTGTGATTATGATAAGTTTAATATAAATTATAACTATTACGTTACATACATATATTAAGTCGTACTCAGATCTATTTATTTAGGAGTATGATGTTGTTAATTAGAGAATATAGCCAATAAAAAGTTTAATTCAAATTAATTTCTTTCCTTTTTCTCTAAATCTATACTCAAACCCTAAAGAACCTAATATGAGATACTGTCTCTTATTAGCAACCCTCAGTATCTCATAATAGGAGACCATTTGCCTGAGACGTAATTTCTGAACTTCTTAATATTTTTTGATATAATTAAAAATGTATTATACTTAGAACTAAACGGTCTCTCATCAATAAACTTAATTAAATACCCTATCAAATATTGCAATTTTCATAATGATTAGTGCAATAATTTATGTTTTATAGCCAAAAATAAAAATGGTATCTCATATTCGGCATCCTTACCCTATATAAAAAACCGGCTACGTGAAAAAATTCTAATTTAATTTGAATGCGGTAATAAATATTATTTAAAGTAACAATACTATTATTATAAGTTATTAACAGTTCTTATTTCATTTAAATTCTCCTCTATTGGTTAAGTAAGTTATGACATTTTCTCAAGTAATTTTTTGTACTTTAACATACTGAAAAATCTAGCTTTTGAAAGCTCTTTAACATTTTTGTCACGAGCTCTCCGTCTATTATTAGTTTTTACGGAGAAACTTAAAAAATAAGAATATAGAAATAAAGTGCTTAAGTAACACAAAGAGCAATCTCGCCTGTAAGTTCAGCTGACATTTTACGATGAATTCAAGGTTATTTACTACGGACCGAATGAGTCAACAAAGCGTTCGTCGTAAATTGTGGAGTCGGAAGCTTAAAGTTCTCGGCTGGAATAGTCTGATTATTATTATTATATAATACTAGCTATAGAATGAAATGTATAGTATATTAATAAATATTCTGTGGATATGAAAATTTAAAGTGAAAGAAATTATAGAAATAAAAAGATAGACATACACTTTTATACATATCAAATCAAAAAGTTTTGTCTTTATGGATATGACATTTGAATGGTACAACCGTTCAATTGGGCGGCGTTCGAGCCATTTAATTGAATGGAGATATTCAAATCGCACGCCTAGTTTTCTAGTTGAATCTATATGACATTTTAATCATTCAACAGGGACGGCTTCTAATTCTGAAAATAAATTTGGATATAAAAATTTAAAAACCCTTTTCAAATACTTGTTATTTAATTACTTCTATTTTCAAAAACTATATACATATATAGGCTTTAACTGACCATAAAGGTGAAGGATTTATACAAAAACTTTAAGAGTACTTACCGGGTCGATAAGAGCAAGTGCAGACGAAAACTGCGCAAAACGTCTCGAGGTCGACGCGGCTTCTGGGTCAGCAACACAAGGACCAAAGGGGTTATTCTAATGTGCATTTTTTCGTTCTAATTTTAACGACCCAGTTCGGTTAATTATAAAATAAATAAAGATAATCTTACAAATAATTCAATTAGTGAATTTGATTGAGCCAAACTGACATAAAACAAAAATATTATTATCCGATTATAGTAATATGTAATGTTCATTTGGTTTCATAACTTAAAATAAAAGATACAATAAAAATACAGGCCAATTTGGAATTATGTGTTTGATAGCAATTATAGCCGGAAGGATGATAATACCTGATACCTAGTGACAGCTAATAAGGACTATAAATTAAAACTTGCATGCATGCACGCATGATACGAAATATAATAACAAATAATACCTAACCCTAAATCACAGAAAATGCAAAGCAACTTTCCAGCATGTCGCCTACAATAACATTTCTTACTTTTTTAAACATGCCTCCCAACCTATTGTAACTAAATGGTTATGCCAACGTTTGGAAATCAAAAATAAATATTTGATTTATAACAATTTTATAACCACATTCTGTTAATTAATTGTACTAGGTTAAACAAATAAATTAATATAACTATAACATGATCATTTTTAAAGCAAAACCAAATTAGTACAGATAATGTTTTTAGAATAATATTGTAGTTATTATAGAATGAAGATTGCAGCGAAAAATTATACGGGTAAAACCACGACTTAAACCTCAGGTTTCTTAATACCTTAGGATTTAATCGTGATTAGGAAACTCCCATTCCCCATTTATGGTCTCGCAAATATAATCTTATACTTCAGTTTCTTTAGGACTTAAATGTCTTTTCTTATTTTTAAACGCCTTATACTTATATTTCAAGCGCCTAACTTCGTCAAAACTTACTCGCAAAACTAATTTAATAATCTATTTTGTATTAAATACCACAGTCATAGTCATTTTTGATATTGTGAACAGTAGTAGAAAGTCTTATTCTGAGAGTAACATACAAAAAACCTCGGAAGTCGTGTAATTTACAAACTCACAATTTTATCACAAAATAATTCTATGATTAAACATTCATATGACTATAAGTATTTTATAGACTTTCTATACAAAATATCTCACGCAATGATTTCCCTCTTGCATATCTATCCGATAAAGTCAAGAATCAGTCGATTGCGTTACCAGCAAAAAGGTTTTGCAAGACAGATTAAAAAGAAACGTAATGAGACCTTTGCATTATGCATCTATACAGCCACAAGGCTACAAATATCGTATTTCGTTATATTGACTGAGGCACGTCTTTCACATTAGAGACTATGAAATGGTATCCCACATGACACATACATATTGATTTTTGAATGCATTATGTACTATGTTAATAGGATCGGAATCGGTAGCTCAGTGGCGTAGTGGCCAAGCACCGTAGGCCGCGATTTTTATTATTAAGCAATTTTAGCAAGGGTCGGTCACGGGATGGGTGACCAAAAAAAATTAATATATTGAGCTATTCCGTGCTTCGGAAGGCACAGTAAGCCGTTGTTCCCGGATGCATTTTCAGGTTTACCATTTAATTTACATATGGATTAAGATTAAATAACACTAGATAGGTATGTATCCGACTAAATATAATAAGCCGTTAGTTCATTTAAATCTGAATGCCTTGAACTAGTAAATTGCTTAAGAGTCGGCCACAGATTAAGTATCAAGGGAAAACTACCGTTGAAACTTACATTAATTTCAGCAACGAAGGACTCTATAGTTTCTTTATTACACTTAAAATGTAACATAAATACATGTGAGTAATTTTTAAAAAGGGTGGAATTATCTCTAGAAGAGATCTCTTCCAGCCAACTAAGACGTCTTGGGAGAGTAAGATGTAAAGAGGTAATAGAAGTGCATTTAAATGATATTACCATTTAAAACAAATGGCTTGTTTGCACCTGGCCCAAATAATTAGTATGGCAATTCAAACCGTAAGGTTGGCAATGATTTGGAAAATATATTTATCTACTATAATTTTGGTCATAACAAATAATAGATATTTCCATATATAAGACACGATGAAAGCAGTGTCATATTTAAGGGAAGTCGGTTCCATAGTTGAACACCACGAACAGAAGAATGTTTGCGGAGGAAATTGAATTTAGAGGTTGTTTTTCATAAAACTTTCCTGTAAAATATATTGTTTATTTGAAAATAATAGAAAACTAATGTTTTGTATGTTGATATTCAGCGTATTACTAATTGTATATGTTATGGACCAAGTTATTTAACTACTTTCAAAAGCAAAATAAGTTGCTTAAAAACATTATCTGTCTTTATTGCAGTGGATAGCTTAGTTAACCTAACCGATGTAATAAAAACTCCTATACGAAAACTTTAGATTCTGAGACTGCAAATAAATTATAAATCCTTGTGTTAAAATTCAGTATACGTTACGCGATGCGGTCATCTCATGAATGATCATTATGTCATTTGTAGCTTCTAATGCAACCTAGCCTGTTTTCTAACTTACATAAAAATCAACCATCCTCAGACGAGTTCGACGACTTCATATTCATCGCAGTCGTAACACTCTTGGTCGTGGCCGGATCTCCTCATGACATCTCGCCTTCTCTCCGTGCCATTTGACATCTTTGAGCTTTATCTGCCTACCATGGACTTTATTAGGTCCTTCTATCCACACCTTGGACTTATTTTAAGATACCAAGTCCCGGACTATGCGCGAGGGTGGAACAGGGGGTTTTGCACTGGACCGCCGTCCCTTGCAGTGGGAGAGCCCAGGTTCAGTCGGCCTTTCGTCCAGGTCGATGGCACGTTAAAGTCAGTTCCCCTCGGTATAAAAAAAAAGGTCCTTCTACCCAACCTTGGACAACGAGACTTTCTATGGAATCATGGCAACCCCTTGAGAAATAGCCGAATATTGTTAGGATATGAGTCAACGATTTAGACGAAATGATAAGGGGCTCACACAATCTATATTTTCCTAAAAATCAGCATACAAAACTTAACATTTCGCTATTTCTTTTCCAGATATTGGGCTCATGAATGACTTTGAATTCTCGCTATCGGCATTGCTGACATGCTGCGGTTTCTTCATCATGTACTTAGTAGAGGAGTTGGTTCATATGTACATTCGCTATCGCGAGAGAAAAAACGGTAAAATGGCACCACTCGTGAGAAACCTGAGCGTGCGCAGGAGTAGAGCCGAGAACGCCGAGAGAAGCGTCACAAACTCAACAGCTGACCTCATCGATACAGGTTCAATGAAAAAAGGGGTTCGTATTTAATAACTTTAATGTTGTTTTTTCGTTAATAACAAAAAAGTATATCGAGGATTTTGAAAAGTCTTCGTCTTCATTATATCTTTCCAAAAACATCGATAGAATTAACATCGAAAGATTTAACGAACCACAATTTACTTGGAGGATTCAGTGCGATTAACTGATTGTATAACGACTGAAAATGCAACCAAGGATTGAAGATTTTTGAGCTTAAGATTCTTACTTCTCTTCTTACTTACTTTCGCTTACTTAGTGTACTGATGAAATTTGGAATTTTAGTCAATGTCTTACTTTCCTAAAATTAGGAGAGGTTTGAACGGGACAAAATCGATCGCCCAAAGCTTATTGATTGACATTTCAAACACAATCGCCCTTGAAAACGGCGACGAAATCTGGTCAATCAACTTGATGGCCATCTTTTTTATGTCCTACATTCCTACCTCTCTTCAGCCAAGGCTATTGCTATTCTTGGTTGCATTTTTATTAAGGCGCAACCTTATTGTAATTTAATTTTTTATACATTATGCTTCCGGGAGATATCTCTCATAGGTATCCAGGCAGCCTAGCCGTAGGAACTGTTGCAACGTTTCAAATTCACATATATCTATTTCAACTTAAAGCATTTTCTAAGATGCTTCCTTTCCTGTCATAGAAATAATAGATGGTCGTTATCAAGCATGTTAGTAAAATACCATTAGACTTAAAATACGGATGGTGTAGAAGTTGACAAACATTCTTTGTAGGAAAATCAGCACGTAGTACCGTTTTCCGTTTCCGATGTTCCTGGGAGTGCTGCAAAGAAGTTTACCATAACAAAACTGTAGACAATACAGTCAACAGGAATTTCAAATGTCGATTGACTAACAAGTTAGTTTCTTGCTGAACAAGGGGTACACGCTATTATTCAATTTTTTATACCTACACGCCTTTTAATTTATGTATTTGCTTTAAGCAAACAACTCGCAGTTAATAATAAGTGGTAAAGTGGAATGAGAATATCGTGAACGAAAGCGTTTTAGTCATACCTATGTGTTATAACTTTTTTTTTCTACTACAGGATCCGGAAGTAGATCCTCACCACGGCCATTCACATAATCATAGTCACATGCCAGCCGAACTTGGTGATAACGTTACGTCAGCTCTGCGTGGGTTGCTTATTGTCCTAGCCCTTTCCATTCACGAATTATTCGAAGGTCTTGCTGTTGGCTTGGAATCTAGCACTTCCAATGTCTGGTAATTAGTTGCACAATCTAATGGCTCCATCTAGCGGTGAATAGATTTATATACAGTATACTTTGTACACTTTGATAATTTGTATAATTATCTACTCCCTGATAGATGGCGTTGCCAAGCAATAAAAACAAAATGATTTTAAACTGACAGTTAAATAATAAAAATTTTAGTATATAACACATTTTTTCATAATAGCATTTTACTTTCGAAAATACTTGGGCTTAAATTTTTCAAAGTAGTACCTATAGATACTTATTAAATTAGTTATTTTTCACTTTTGGTAATTTTAGAATACCACTTAATAAAATGTAGCCCAGTACATTGTACATTTGGATAGAGTCTTCTAAAATTAGTCCAAATTAGAATGTTGTCTAAAGCCACAAAATTTCAAAATATATTTATTCCAGGTACATGCTGGGCGCCATTTCAGCGCACAAGCTTGTTATTGCTTTCTGCATTGGTATTGAACTTATTGCCACCAAGACGAAGACTTGGCTCGCAGTAGTCTACATCACTACTTTCGCCATCGTATCGCCTATCGGTATCGGCATTGGCATGCTACTGGTGGGTGGAGAAGGTGCAACCGCTGCTGGAGTATACTCGGTGGTGTTGCAAGGCTTGGCGTCAGGTACATTGCTGTACGTGATATTCTTCGAGATATGGAAAGGCGACAGGACAGGCATGATGCAATTCGGCGCTGCGCTAATTGGATTCTTCCTAATGTTCGGATTGAAGTTGTTAAGTAAGTTTCATTATACTTCGTAATACATAAAAAAAGGAGTTGTGTAGGAAAGATTATTCGCATGTCTATCTATCTACTATGCGATCGTTCATTCATCTGTGTTTATAGCTTTATAGCTAGTTTTCTCCAATAACATTTGACACAAATGAATTTGTACCATGGTTAAAAGTAAACGTGTAAAATAATTAAATTTTAATCACGAGAGTCACATATTAGGTAATCTGCAAGAAAATGTAAGCCTATGTCAACTATTTCAGAGTAATTTACGTTAAACATTATTTACAACAATCGTTTTGTAACCCCTAAGTTAGAAATCTAAACGTTTTGACACACTTCTCACTGTGGCATTTCTATTTCAGCTCCTCATACTCACACGCACAGCCACGACCATGGGGACGGTGACCATGGCCACAGCCATGACCGTTAACACCATACAAGCTTACACAATACTACGACTGGTTTTTCATCTATTTCAGTATTATACCGTCCGCTAAAATGCAATCGGCAACCATTAGAGTTTTGGGAAAATATCTCGAGTACTGGGAAAAAAAAGCAGGCATTATTTGTATGTGCTGGTTATCGATACATCTGCCTCAGAGAAAAACCACCCCGAAGAAATTCTACTACTTAATTCCTTCTAATATATGTGATATATTTAAGCATTTTAGAATTAATAGTCGGAGTCTTTCAATTTATATCCTTTTTAACTTTTTATCGGAGTTTATAAAACTATTATAATGATCGTAGTGGGTTAATAGCGATGCGCAATACACAATCTTTTGTCTCTATCTATGTCATTGACGTGCGTGAGTTTCGTGGCGTTTTATTTATTTATTTATTAAGGATCTTTTGGCATTAAGCTTAGTCTTAATCAAATCAACTCTGCGAGCTTGTTGTGTGGTTTATGTAAGTTTGTAAACTATACTGTTCTTGGTGTCAAGCTTTTAATAATATAAAAATATAAAAATAATATGGACCTGATGAAAATGAGAGAGCATTAAATTTGTGCAAATTCGTTAATATATAGTACTCATCTAAATTGAGAGACTCTGAAACTAAAATAAGTGCAATGAGTAATATGTTAGATTTGATAATTTAAATTTGTTCGATTGAAAAACTGTTTATTATAGTTATTATGTGATTAACTTAATCATTTTAGAATACCTAATTTAAATTTAAGTGTTAAATTTTGTCGTATGTACATAGGTTCCTCCTACCTACAGAATATTATCCAATGTCTAGTCAGCAGTAGAAGGCAAACCATATGAAATAGAAAATAATTGTATAAATGTACAATGAGCAAGTATTAAAAAAAAATCATTCGTTCCCGAAATATAACTAGATGCCGCCACGGTTCATTCTTGATTTCTCTATGACAACCTTTCCGGTTTTCTTTCATGTTAAAAAGTAAATTAGTTTTCAAAACTCAATAAACAGCTCATATTCTATTTGTACTTTTTCGTATTTGTATTGATCTCTAAGTTTCAAATTTTTCAAATTTCCGTTTTTTAATATGTTACTTAATAGGAATGAAAATGACTGTCTTTGTTCCATTCGTTTCCTGCAAAAATCAACTTTTGCTAGAGGCCATCTAGTGGAGGTGCTTTTTTTAGTACTTCCTCATTGTACACGTAAAATATTGCACTTAATATATTAATAAATATGAACAGCGAGCTCTTCGCTTCTAAGGAGTAACTATTTGAAACTGTATTTTTTATAGCTACACTAAAACACGCTTATGGTCATATATCGCAATTACACCATTTTACGTCAGTACCTGCAACTTGAGACATCAAATATTTTTCTCAAACTAAAATATATGATTAAGAAACTAAATTCAATTGGAAATAAACAAGTAACTTCTTAATAAGCTAAACGCTTTCTCACATAAGACTTTATGGGTAAAGCGAAATTTATCTTTTTTCTGTGTTCTGTGAAATTTTCTGAGATAAGATGAGATTTAGAAATTGGAAGATCACAATAAAATAACGTTATTAACAAACTTTTATGGGATCTAACTTTATTTATATATTTTTAAAATAATATTATACGGTAAAGGCAGTCCAATTTATTGGAGTGATTAAAGATTATAAACGTGCCATTTAAAGCTTAGGTCTTTTATCATGGAAATAAAAAGTGGTCCAAATCGTAGAAGAA
Source organism: Diatraea saccharalis (assembly GCA_918026875.4). NCBI lineage: Eukaryota > Metazoa > Arthropoda > Insecta > Lepidoptera > Crambidae > Diatraea > Diatraea saccharalis. The sequence goes on along the minus strand of OU893333.1, from coordinate 26,389,626 downwards.
GTCTAACTAACAGGCAAAATTACAAAATCCAAGTAGCGTCTCTGCCGAATAAAATAATAAAAGTTAGAAAATAAGATTCCGTTCCGAAATATATTGCTTAAGTATTGGTGGGGTTGTTTCGGTGATTGAATATTAGATTCATTTCATTCTACTTAATAGGGATAACCATAATTTGTTGGTTGTCACCATGATAAGATATATATCGCCAATGATTCCTCTGTATAAAAGGGGGTTAGAGCCTTAAGTCCAAGTTGCAACAAGTATTATGTAAAGGCACTAAAATCATCTGTGATAATGACGAAAAAGGAGCAAATTAGATAAGTCGTTTTTTATATAAGGTATAATCATTTGAGTACAAAATATACTTGAGTGTACGACAGTTGTACCTCGGTAAATATATAGCGTTGTTGTACAGTGACGTCCAAAAATACTAATGTTACCTTTAATATTGATTTGTAGCAATTCTGTTGCACAAATTACAATACCTACAAGTAGGTACTTACCTAATTTTAAGTCAAACTGCGTTTTCCATTGTATTAATAACTTAGATAAGTAGAAGAAGAAGAAGTAAGATTAGTATATTATTATATTATATTATGATTATTATATAATAATAGGGATGTTTTCTTGGTAAAAAAAAAATCCTGTTTAGTCCGTTATTTCTTTAACTTTTGCTTAAATTTTTCAAGAAATGGCTTAGATAATAGGCATTAAAGTGAGGAGTGGGATATTTAAAGTGGTAAATCTTTATATATATTTTTTAATATATCTTATTTCCTTATAAATTGATTAAGGAACACCGTATTTATTACCATGGACGTTTATAAGAATTATTTATCGAAATAAAATAAAAGCTTTTCTGCTCTGAAGAACTTCTTTGGTTTTGCGGGTTACTACGTGTTTGCTTTCCAGCGTCGATATATGACTAGTCGGAAGCCCCCACTCCTCACTTTAATGCCTATTATCTAAGCCATTTCTTGTTAAATTGAAGCAAAAACTAAAGAAATCATGGATTGGTATTACATATATTTTTGGACGTGACTTTAAGTTTGGAATATTTGTATTTACCAAAACTTGTAGAAATTCAGCTACCTAAATACTTTTCTTATTTTTTTTTACCGTTAGGAAATGCATTACTACATACCCGCTCTCCCCAGTGCGGAGTAACACAAACCTAACGATGTCTCTTTCCATGAACGCAATGCACGGGAACATCCTGAAGATTTCTTTCCGTGCCGACCAAAATATACCGACAAAAGTAAACACGAGTGATGTAATTGTGGTTCAAGACAATAAATATAAAAATTCAGAACAACATAGTTGTCATTATTTTACCAATGCCATCGTAAACGTAACATTATAAAATCATATAAATATTAATTATATTTTTATTTCCTTTTGAAGCAAAGATCATTGGATGTCCTTAGTATTGAAAATTATATTTTTTTCTTATAAAAATCACATTACAGTAGTACATAGTAGTAGTATCGTCCACGGAACAGGCGAAGGAATTAAGCCATACAGCCAAATCTTGGGATCAATAAAGTCACATATATGACTTCTATCAATCTGAAATCGATAGTGAGGCGTCTTTCATGAATTGTTAGACTAAATTAAAGGATCGATATGATTTATAAAGAAATGCGAATAGAATGAGTTTATTGTGATATTTTATGATTATTATCAATATATCAATGTATTGTGGTGACGCAACAATAACGCACAAATCAGTTATTACTAAGCGTAATGCAAAAACTTAAAGAGAAAGAATAATCTAAAAAGATAGTAATTTCCGTTTCTAAAAGGAACATATTTAAAAACTGAAATTTGGAAAGTTTCGAAACTTAGATATCAATACAAATACAAAAAAGTACAAATAGAATATGACTTGTTTATTGAGTTTTGAAAACTAATTTACTTTTATACATGAAAGAAAACTGGAAAGGTTATCATGGAGAAATCAAGCACGTAGCAGTAGCGACATCTAGTTTGATTTCGGAAACTATTTTTTTAAATACTTCCTCATTGATTTCAATGGTGTTAGTGGTTAGAAATGCAAACGGGTTGAATGTCTTTATTTGTCAATATTTTCGTATTTAAAAGATTAATTCTATTTTATTAATTTTGCATTCACGATGCCATACTGAAAATTATTCTTAATACAAAAAGATTTTGCAAATGTATTGATAAACATATTTTTTGAGTTCAAAATATTTAAAGAATGATTTTTTTTTATAATTAAAACGGTAACGTTGCTTAGACAGTATTTAAGTGATCAGTAAGAGTAGCAATTAGTGATTAGTGTTAGAGAGAGTAGTTAGTAAATAAAATCCCAATGTGGTTATTCCATAAATCATAAATAAATTTCATAAATAATTATCAAATCAACTTGCGAGAAGACCAAACATTTTTTCCAATTTTTAAATACGTTCCTACTGTTTTAAAAATTCAAGAGGTCACACATATTACATTGTAGCGGCGTTTAGTTTGTTTAGAATGAAATGTATTTATTACATTTAGAAAGGTTTATTGGTCAACAATAAATATATTTTATTAACAAAGATTCTTGCAATTGTACAGCTGCAGTAACTTAAAAAAAAATAGCATTATCTTAACTATTATATTATTATAGCATTATATTACTTTGAAGTGGATTTAGAAAAAATGTCAAATGTGGCCTATTATAATGATCATAGAGTATAAGTATTATAGGTATAGTAGATAATAATGACCCGACTGTGAAAATGTAAGTGTCACTACGCAGTACTTCTTTTTTATTTATTAATCGACTTCAAAATCGAAAATTGATTGCCATATCATTAAATGTGCTTCTTTAACGATACGATCAATTTTAGGTGACTGTTTCTTGAAATACAACCATTTCATGATATTGCTAGCCAGATCATAAAATGGCCAATTTTACGATATGGCCATGATATATATATCGCTTTAACTTATTGCTTAAAATTTTTGAGATACGCCTGGATAGATTAGGTTCCTTTAGTTGTTAATATTTAAAAGAAAACATTATGATCACAACACAACTTTAGATGAAGCCGAAATATCGACAATAGTTCAAATTCAACATTGGCATAGAAATGGAGCAAATCTAAGCGATTCAAGACCGATGCAGGAAAAAATCGAGTTATTATTGGAATAACCCATCAAAATCAATCTGTCCTCCTTTAAAGGACAAAAATTGCAAATCAATAATATTCAGTGTTTTTTTTAAGTTGCTGGTTTGTTGTAAGTAGTTACTTGTTGTTTATATGATTACTATTGTTAACTGTTTCTTTGTTTTAATTTAACATAACAAAACACAATCTTCAAAAAACACTACCTGAGTCAAAATAATCTTAGATTTTTTCATACAGTGAAAGTTATTAATAATGATGATATTACTATACAGTCAGGTCATCATCAATTTGACATTAGATAAATATTCGTTAACTTCAAGCTACAACCATTTAGCATGTGATAGCGATTGCAGTCATAAATTTTTGAAAGATATCGTTAATTTAACATTAAATTGGAATTGTTTACAGCAAGCGATAAACGCAAATAATAATTTCATTCAAATATCTGTAAACGTTACATAATTCCATAGATCGCTATCACACTCACTATAATTTTGATATAATTGCGATATATTATGTAAGTAGACAATTAGCCCACTAATTATGCAGTTGCTTTTTAAAGTAATGAGAAAAATAAAAGATAAATTCTTTATAAACAAAAATCGATACTGAAAATAAAATCGATTTATGATGAATTCGAATCGAGATTGGATTGGAATCCCTAAAATGGGTTAAAAAATAAAACACACAAAAATACTGAAATGTGTCGACGAGACAGGTTTATAATTTTGTGTTTGTGATTTGTTGTGTTTTAGAAAAAGATTGGGCCTTGTTCCTTGTGTCTAATTCCATTATCCAAGAAGTATTTGAAAATACCTACAAATCAAGCATTCGCGAGGTACGTACGTATCATACCCAGTTTCGGGTTCCAAACAATTATTATATTGCCCATTAACTTCATTTGTCTAAACATTAAGAATAGTAAAAAGAACTGGTTACTCATGATATTATGAATAAGCCAAATTGATTTATTGGAGTTGTGTTGCAACATCTTCGTGAATATAAGTATAACAAAAATGTTAATTGGGATAATATAGATCGAAAGTGAAAATTTGTGTGTGACATAATCTGGTTGAAAGGTGAAATTATTAGGCAGTTACATATTAACCTCGAATCACATTCGAGTAGGCGCTATCGTCACTAACGATAGAAAGTCTGCATAGTGCACTGCACCCACTGTACCTATTGAAACTTAGTTTCTCTATAGCCTTCGCGGTGATTATACGTTGTGTCTTTGTTCAATAATGACTTTACTGATTGAAACTGCTGTCTGTCTATCTATGGCCCCTGAAAGTGAGTTCTTATAATTTAAAGTTTTTTTTTTTCATAAATATTACCAATACAATCAATTTTTAACAATTGAAATGATTTTTGCTCTATTTTGATAGAGCAAAATTACTTATTAACTCCTATAATGTAAAAAAAATATTGTCACTTGATATTATATTATTTCACTTAAAACTTGTAAGTGTATATTTAGATAAACAAATACGAACAAATTCCAAAGAAATGTTTTTTATATTAGATAATATTTTAATATCTATGTTATGAATATGAGAAAGTTAATAAGTTGAGAATAATTATAATAGTTGATGTAACCTTTTCGAGCTGTGAACATTTAATTTAATGAAACTGTATCAATTACAGGTGAGCAGCTCAGTAGGAGAACTGTTAACAGGATGTCAGCCACAGGCTTAACATCAGAAGCTCAGCTTCGCTACTTACTGCAATGGTTTGGAGAGTTCAGTGAACTGCAGCGAGAGGATTTCTTGCCTATACTTGCTGCAGCATGTGGGGGGCAGCCAGACCAGCTAGCCACCACCCTGGCAGCCCTGTCTTGCCAGGACAAGCCTGTTAGCTTATTTCAATGCCGTGTAAGTTTCGTTTTATTATAGAATGCAATTATTAATTTATTTTTAAACAAGACTAACCCGGTATGAATTATTTCTTTATGTGAAATATTACTTAATTAAGTTATTACAGCAACAGAATAATTACACCCAGTTTTAAATTGTAAGGAAACAAGATCCAACTTGTAAACCATTTGCTAACTAGCTATGCACTAGTAATTGTGTAGTTTCAGGGTTAGATGCTAATAGCAATTGTCATTATGATTCATTGTCGTCATTCAAGATCTTTTTTATGAAAGATCACTTGTTATATCACTATTACTGACTTTTAGATTTTTTTATATAACTTCTCAAATGTTGTTTATAAAATAAAATAATTACAAGAGTTATACAATGATAGAAATCTATTGAGAGTTTTGTTTTTATAATTCTTTCAATATTTTTAATATACAGATTTAATAAATCATAAGGTTCATCATGAGGGTCACCCATCAATTATATGAGTGAAGTTGTGTATAAATTTCAAAACTATGTATTATTCTATTGAGGAGGCTAGCAGTAGCAATACCATTTCTCTCCTGAGTATTATATAAATTAATATATAATTGCGTTTTGTGTATTTATTAGCTTAGAATTCCACAAAATTCAGTTTTTAAAAACCATAGAACCATATAATAAATATTATAATACAAATAAAATACTTTTATAAATACCTTTGACTATTTGGTTTTAGATCAAGTTATTTAATGAGTGGTATCCTACTTGGGCTGAGGAGGAACAAGATAGGCTGGTCAAAGGAATTTCTGAGATAGACCCAGATTTTGGAGAAAAATTGCAAAACTATATTACAAATGGTCCACCTGTTAATGGGGATATGAATGGTTTCATAGAAGTGCATAATGAGGAAGCATTGAAAGATGAGGATGAAGCAGGTCATGTTGAACATGTAGCTGAAGAAAGTGAGGGGATCACTCAAGAAAGCCTGCCCTTGGAAATAGCAGCTGCTTCTTAATTTCATAAGTAATTTATATGAAAGTTTAATTTATAGAAACTTCTTATTTATCTATGTAATGTATGTCTATGTATATAATAGGGATGACGACTAATTTTAATTTGTTTGTCTGTCAGGTAGAGTGTTAAAAAATACTAAACACGTATTTTTTTATTTTTTTCATAATCATAAAATTGCGGCGTTACATGGAGTTGAAATTTCGCATGACGTCACGTTATGGTACGTTTTCTACTAAACTGTGACGTAGCGAGCCCCCACTCCTCAACTTTAATGCCTGTTATCTAAGCTATTTCTTGTTAAATTGAAGTAAAAAAAATACATATCTAATATTTTTCTATTATCTGACTGACGGACTAAATAGAATTGCATTTTTTTTATCCAGTCGTCATCCCTATTGTAAACTGTCCATGTTTACTAATTTACATTTACATAGGCACTAAATTTCATCAGATATAAATGACATGGACAAAAAAGCATCATACCTATGTGCATATTAGAATTGTTGAATACACTCCAATTCCAATAAACTATTTGTTAATATCATATATCTTATACAAGCAATCAGAAGATTTTGATACTCCATTATTATTTCTATACATAATCCACAGATTTATAAAATGCAGCAACTAAATCAATCATTCCTTTTGTCTTTTGAACATTCCATATGATGTCCATATCTATAAGCTTTGAATCTCATTTATACTATATAAATATTGATAATATAAAATAAGAACCTTTTTATTCATAAATTATCTTGTTATAGAAAGTGTAATATTATACTAATATTAAGCTAAAAATACCAAATATTTTGATCTATTGGTACAAACTGTGAATCAAATGACAATCTTTGTTTTTTTCTAATCAGCATATATCTTCAGGTTCTTTAAGAATATGACAGATAGCACAAGAGCTTTCTCTAGTTTCTTTTACTATTTTTTGTATCATCCTTTTATTTGAGTACAAACATATAGAGTGCCAATGTTTTACATGTATATTAGATATAAGACATTACAGAATTATATAATACTAGAAATCTTATGGTGAGTATACATTAGAGCTTGAGGTCGCCGCAAATGAGTGTTTACGTTTTTTTATATCTATTTTACTTTTACGTTTATTGACAAACCAGCAGGTTGTGTCGGTGTTAAATTTTTTAAGTTATAATTTACATAAAATAGGTCTGTTGGATATATTGGAAAACTAACACTTAAATACGGCAATTTTTATTGAGCCTTTTCAACAAAATTATATACATTCTGCATGTGAATTTGTTAGATCGAGTTGTGCAAAAGCATTATTCTTTCATGAAAAAGGTTATATGCAGAGAGGCTATATGATTTGATTACAGGTAAATTCTCTGGTTTATACTCACCTTTATGGAAGGATAATGAATTAGGATTTTGAGTAGACAGAAACATTGGCAGCTTCAGCAGCTGTGATTCATACGGTATACACACTTATGAAAATTCATATTATCCACTTCTAATATGTATCAAAATATTTTAACTAGTTCCTAGCACATTTATCAGTAAAATTCTAAAAATTTATCAGTAAGTTTCTGCATTCCATTTTGAACTTAACAATCAATAATTTAAGGCCTAAGTCGAGTAAAGGTTTATACATGTTTATTTTTACGAGAGCTATGTCAACTTAGCTCTTTGTTGACAGAACCTAGGCCTTCGAGTCTAGCGTGTTCACCTGGGACGTACCGGATTAAATCTCCGGGGATATAAATTCTTTTTTCAAAATTTTTTTATATAGCTAAGTAAATAAATAGCAAAATCAATAAATTATAGTTGCAAGTAAATGGTGACAAGTAAAAAAAATAGATGTTTAAAGAAAATAAAAATAGATTCAGCCAATATATGATTATTTATTTTGAACACAGGCATTTGTAAGTTCAATTTACTTACGTTCCTTTCAATTAACAAAATTTTTTCAAAGAGATGTAATATTATGTATTCTATTTTCCGAGTGATAGTCGGTGCTGAAGAGGGATTGAAAAGTATTAAGTGACGGCCATTCTAGAATATAAATAATATACATTATTTACACATTTATAGAAATAAATTAGTTTTGGAACTGAATTTCTTACTATTATTTATACACCTTATATCTATAAAGTATGTCATACTTAGTCATAAACTATCTCTTCTAGATTTTAGCAATGCATTTGATACTGTTGCCTTCAATATTCTGCTTGATATTACTGCGCTTTATTAACGTGTCTCCAATTACACAACTAACGCTGGTTTCTTTTTTTTTATTGGCCATAGACAGCGTGTTTCAACTTTTCACAGGCCTTTCCTATTATAACACGCAGGGATGACATAGAAATGTAGGGACCAACCGAGGCATTTGAAGTAAGGGACTGCTCGAGATTATAGATTTTGGGTACCCATCCTTCCAAGGGTTCAAGGATTCCATATCATACATTCCAATATGCAATATTATGCAAGTTTAAAATTTTAAACATTTTCATGGGGTAGGTAGTTCCACAAAAGATATGCGATAAAAACGAAATTCTTTGTATTTTCAGGAACGTCAATTTATTCATAATAATTTGTACAAGGATAGCACCTAAAAATGGCACTTATTTTATCGGGATTAAAAATAAAATATGGATGATATTTCTTATAGGTATTCCTTATAATTAATTAACTTAATGAACATAATGTCGATAGGTACGATAAACGTCCTAGCACTCACTATACAAAACAATTTTTGAACACGTTACAAATCTGACACATTTGCTCTGAAAATACGACTAGGTAAGTAGTAGGCTCAGTAGGTATTTAAAATCAAAGCTGGCGCTATGCAATTCAAACTTAACAGTTATAAGATTGTAGGTTATCTTTATACCTAGGTACTATTAGGGGGTCTTTGTCCAAATTGGCTACGAGTTCTATTGTTGATCGAAGGCTACGAGCAAACAAATTACATGATATCATATCTCTTTAGAAATTGAATCGCGTTATCATCGTCAAAGCTCTTGTTTTTGTTTTAACGTGTCATCGAACTAAGACCTTCAGCACCAAGCAGGGTAGTGCCTCGGTTAGACGGAAAGAGATGAGTGCGGTACCTATTCTGCTATATGGATAGTCTGTGCGGGAAGAGAAGAGCAAAATGGTTTATTTATAAAATTTAATGCATCGATCATTGATAAGTCAGTAGAAAAGACAAGGTACCACGACTTTCCAACCGAAGGACTTCTCCGTTTAGAAGCAGCTGAAGGTAAGTATGACGCTCCTACGCTATCTAAATATCTTTATAGGAGCGGCGCTAATGAGTTAAAACATAGCGAAATCGTTAGCCAATTACGACGCCGTCTCATGATAGGATTAAATTAATGCTTTAACACAAGTTCGAGATTTGTTTTATTGAATTTTAAAAATATTAGGGTTTTAGTTTTGATAATATCCAATCAGTATATTCAGTAACTCTTGTGTATACGCCGGGCCAGCCTGGAGTGCCACAGGGCGATGGCCCGTACGAGACCACGCCGAACACAAACCAGTTACTATGGCTTCGAACCTTGCCCATCAGTGGTCCGCCGGAGTCGCCGCGGCAGGAGTCTTGCCCGGCGACGCCGCCCGCGCACATTTGTTTACTGGTGATAGTGCGACTTACTCTACTGAAGACATTAGCGCACTGCGAGTTGTCCACCACAGGCACCACCACTTTGAGTTTCACATCTGACTCGGAGCCTGTTTGGGATAATAGAGACCGTAAGCAAAAAACACTAATATTTTCTTAGACGTTGTGTTGGTATACCTTCAATGCAAGTTTAAATTAATTTCAAGCGTTTAGTTATTTAAAACTAAGTAATTTTCAATACAAGTAGGCAGGTAGTTACTTAATTACATGCGAAGTAGTAGGTTTATTGCGAACCTCATTCGGTTAGTTTAAAGATAGAATACGATGTCGACCACATACAGGAATAAATTTCATGCATAATATAGCAGTATTGTTAAGTTCTGTACAGTGTCGTAGCGTAGTAGTAGTGGACGAAGCTTTATTATGTAGTCATTTTGGAAGGGACTCAAAGTAGTCGTTTCCAAAATCTACTAAATCTATCTATTCTACTGTTTTTGTGAACGTATACAAGCCGACGGTTTTCTTGGCGTGTTGAAGGTATTGAAGTACAGTTTAGTTTAACATTCACACGGCGGTTTCTTTACCTATTGCGAGGCCGGGGGCGATAGCCCTCTTCGCCCATGTAAAGCTACGTCACTGTTGCCACGAACTAAGATATAATAGGCGATACGGCATGTCCAAAATGCTCAAGTAGGTAAATTAAGCTCATTTCCATCATTCAATAGGAAACACATTCTCTGGGAATTCCTGCCCACCTGATAGTAAAGTTTGAGCGCCGCTGTTTAAAACGACGATTTCGAAAGTTTCGTTTTCTGTCGAACATTAAAAGCGTTTAATTCTATTTAATTATCTCGCAACTTTTTACAATAAATTCTACCGACATATTACTTTTACATTATGACCTAAAAAACTAAATGTATAGGACCAGCGGCGTCGCCCGCGTGGTTTAAACGGTTTTTTGAAAGTACATTATCACTAGAAAACCGTGTAGTGAGATAAAAAATGAATGTTAATTCAGGCATAGAATTAGTAATATCATCAAAATCCATTCAGTAGTTTTTGATCAAACAAACTTTCGCATTTATAATATTATTAGGATATCTTTATAGCTAAGTCATTAGAATGGGGTAAGTGTCAAATACCACAAATATCCTATGGAATTCAATTGGTAGAGTTACTTATAGCTTTAATCGGACTTACGTGTTTCAGTTTTGCCCCAGCCTGCCACTTCCATGTCGGAACCTACTAATGACGTCCGTTTTAAATCGTTTGAAGTCGGCAAGCAGATGGGTTTTACAAAGTCTGAAAACACACAATAAAATCCAGATATAAACTCCAGTTATAAGTTGAAACAAAGGTTAGAATATTTTAATATATAAGTGTTTATGAAACAAAACTATTTAGTGAACTCACCGTTAAAGACTACATTATGTTCTAGCCTGAGTAGAGCAATGTCGTTTGCCTGGTGAATGTCTGCGGGGTCGTAATCTTCGTGTGGTATCACCCTCTCCACAGGCACGTCCTGGGGCGGTCCACTGCAGTCTGTATCTATGCAATCCACTGAGCTTGTCGTGTTCCACTCGCCTAGGCGGACTTGAGACCTGATGAACAGTTTTATTTAATTATTTGATCACTTTTGCATTCACAATGCTATACTGAAAATATTCTTAATGAAAAATATTTAAAGAATCCACTTTGTCCCTGGCACTCTGAGATGGGACTCGAAATCAAGACGTTTCGCAATCTATATATTAAAGAATTGACTTTATTTTCCATCATCATAATTTCAAATACAACTTCTTAAATTCTGATAACACCGAGCCGTACGCGCGAACGTATTACGGTTCCTTAATTATCATCAAAAATAAATTAATTTCTTTTCTAAGTTGTTTTGTGTCAGTATTATTGTATTGAATTATCATAGTGACAGTAACAGTGATAAAGAGATACCTATTTCTTATTCTAAAATACTTGAAATTTATATAAAGTACAGTAAATATGACTATTCTTTTTAATATATATAGTTGATTACTGAAAAGCTTTTTGATGATATTGTTAATATCTATGGAAACCTGTTATTGGCTTAATTTGAGTTACATCTGTCTAATTATCGCAACCATGTTTCAGCTTTTGGTTTTCTTAAATAAATTATTTTATTATATACAATAAGTGACGAATTCTCAAATTTCTTCACGGAAATTTATTTTATAATACCTGACTATGACATGGACTAAAGATATAACCACGTTCTAGAATGTGTTAGATAGCTTACAGTCGCCAATTTTTCGGTAAATCTTCTCCTTTGACGCAGTGAGCAGCGGTTAAAACGTATTTTGGTGATATTAAGACGCCACCGCAATAGAAGCCCCAACCTCTAGCTGAAAACAGTAACATGTTCAATGAATGCTCTGATCACATTTCAACACAGTACCAAAACTGTACATAAATAAATTTAAATAGCTATTCTTATTAAGCATCAATCACTTTTGTGTTATAATGTAACATCAATCAAATATTCAAAGCCGGCAAAGTGCATTATCTATATTCATTATCCATAAAAAAAAATCACGTTTCCTGTTTTCTATGGAGTATGTTCGAAATTTTCGAGTTACCTAAATACAATTGGTCGACTGTTATTTGTAAACTTGTAAAGCCAACTTAAGTGTGATAGCTTTCCTTTTAACTTCGTTACCGTTACGTTTGAATTTTTACCAACGACCGTTTATTTGGTAGAGGGTGGGAGGACACTTGACACTTATAAAAATTATCTTTTTAATTCTTAATAAGTCACAAATGGTTAATTAAATCGAAAAATGGCTTTTCCAAACCCCTAATGTTTTTGAAATAGGTACGTATCGAACGACGCCAACACAATAGGGAAGACGAAGAAAACGCCTTTGTTCTAATACTGGTAAATAAGAAACTATACACTTGAATGTATTTTTAAATTATTAATTTGAATGATCCGTTTTTATCGACATGCACTAGTTATACACAGACGGCGCTACTGTGTTAGTTTTAGTTAGACGCGTTCTGGTTTACCGTCTTTCTCACTCTCTTGTTTCATGATGTGTCCCTTTGTACTCCGAATATTTTTTTTTATTAGTTTGGATAATTTAAAGTGTCACTTATTTCAACTGTTTGAGGACTCTCAACTAGTACCAATAGTTTTTGAGTGAAACCGCGGTCGGACGGATATGGGAAAACTATAAAGGTTCATTGTTTTCTACAGAATCCTAAAAATTGAATTATGTTGAGAACCTTTGTGCTTTGTTCTAGCTGCAACTACATTCTTAACCTACCTATCCGTGCTGAGCCTGCGTGGCTAGCTGTCCAACTAGGCTTGTAGACCTTTTTTTTATATTTTACAAATAGTCCATTAATATCTGATAAATAATGTAGAAGTAACAGTATGTTGCCATAATGAATATTGCAACGTTTTATACAACCAATTTAATGCCATATGTGTTTTAGCAAATTTTTGTAGCATATTTTCCCTACTTTTTTAGTGTCCGACTGAAACTGATATTTTGACGTGAAACCGAAACCGAAATTTCCTTACAAAGATCATGTTTTGTTGGAAAAATTAAGAAAACGTTTTTATAATCAGTCAGTCTTTATTTTCTTATCTTTAAATCACAAAGCTATCCAGTCTTAGACATTTTCATCATGATAATCACATACTTAACATTTTGATTTTGATTTTGATGTTTTTTTTTATTAAAAATTAAAAAGATTATCTAATATCACAATAAGTTTAAAGTTGTTATGTATATCACAATGAGCACTTACTAATTAAGTAATAATCAAAACAAAAAATATTTTTAATATAAATAAATTAACGTCTTCTAAATTGAATTCAACATTGTGTATAAACACTTCGATAAAAAAAAAATATGATTAATCACAGCGCGAGAATGCAGTAACAGCATGTTGCCATAATGAATGTTGCAACGTTTTATACAACCAATTTAATGCTATATGTGTTTTAGCAAATTTTTATAGCATATTTTCCCTACTTTTTTAGTGTCTGACTGAAACTGACATTTTGACGTGAAACCGAAACCGAAACCGAAACTTCCTTACAAAGACCATATTTTGTTGGAAAAATTAAGAAAACGTTTTTATAATCAGTCAGTCTTTATTCTCTTATCTTTAAATCACAAAGTTATCCAGTCTTAGACATTTTCATCATGATAATCACATACTTAACAGCCCCTCAATCCCCTCATTAATGGAACAAATAATTGTGCCTTAAAAGTATTAAAATACGAGTAGATGAGGTGTTTATTTGTGCAGTTAGATGGAATCTATCCATTCATGTTTTTTTTTTAAATATTATAAAATAAAATTGTTATCTAATATCACAATAAGTTTTAAGTTGTTATGTTTACACTTGCTAACGTTTACGTAATAATTGCATCTCAATAGAATCTCAACGATTTGCATTTTACTCTGGTACTTTCTATTAAATTCCAATATTTTTAGTGTAATGTCTTCCTTACACATAAATGTTGACATATAGAATAGGGTTGTATCAAGTGTAAACATTTTAACTTATAAATATTAAACAAAATAAAATTTATGACACTAATTTGGATAATATTACGCTTTGAAAATTTGAAAAAAGTATCCTGTCCGACTGAATGTTCGGTTTCAGTTTCGGTCGAAAACACGAGTTTCGGTTTAGCTTCGATTGCTGTGGCAAACCTACCGAAATTACGACCGAAACCGAAACTGCATTCTCGCGCTGTGATTAATCATATTTTTTTTTTATCGAAGTGTTTATACACAATGTTGAATTCAATTTAGAAGACGTTAATTTATTTATATTAAAAATATTTTTTGTTTTGATTATTACTTTATTAGTAAGTGCTTATTGTGATATACATAACAACTTTAAACTTATTGTGATATTAGATAACAATTTTAATTTTTAAAATATTTAAAAAAAAACATGAATGGATAGATTCCATCTAACTGCACAAATAAACACCTCATCTACTCGTATTTTAATACTTTTAAGGCACAATTATTTGTTCCATTAATGAGGGGATTGAGGGGCTGTTAAGTATGTGATTATCATGATGAAAATGTCTAAGACTGGATAGCTTTGTGATTTAAAGATAAGAAAATAAAGACTGACTGATTATAAAAACGTTTTCTTAATTTTTCCAACAAAATATGGTCTTTGTAAGGAAGTTTCGGTTTCGGTTTCGGTTTCACGTCAAAATGTCAGTTTCAGTCAGACACTAAAAAAGTAGGGAAAATATGCTATAAAAATTTGCTAAAACACATATGGCATTAAATTGGTTGTATAAAACGTTGCAACATTCATTATGGCAACATGCTGTTACTTCTAACATTATTTCTTAGATATTAACGGACTATTTATTTGTAAAATAATGAGATATAGTATGGGCGCACCCGAGAAAATTGACATGTGTAGACAAAACGTTCTCGAGTCCGTCATGCTACGGGTGCTGGGGAATTCGGAGACAGCGTCATCATAAAAATGACGCACGAAACACTATACTATAGAAGAAATGACAACACTCACGTTTGTCATATCGTATGAGCGCCATCCAGGGATGCTCATCGATCTCTGTTTGAGTCCCGCCGACTATTCTATCAGTGTTCTGTGCCCCACACTGCTCTAGCGACGGTAGCAGGCTGTAGGGGTCCACGTAGCCGCCGCCATTCCTACTAAGATCCCCGCCTGTCTGCCCAGAGAATTCTGGTGGACAACAAATCTGCAATAAGAAGTGCCTTAAAATAAATTAGACTTGGATATATCGTAACGCTCGGGTTACCTTTTTATGGGTGATGTAAGTTACTACTTGGATATTGAGTAGTAGCGTAACTACCGTCGTATCCGGCTGATACGACACAATGATAAGGGCTACTTCAACTATGGGAAGCGACATCATAATGGGTAACAAGGGCCATTTTAATTTAAGCAGGTAAAGTGACGGTAAAATATATAGTACAAATATTTTTATCGAGTTACTTAGGTTACCTTTGGAGTTTCTCCCTGGAAACCACAATGTAAGTTGCGGAGCAAAAGCGTCAACTGCCGGCTATTGCCTTGTTGCTCGCAGGTTTCCGTGCCAATCATTTTGAAGCGCCATCTGAATTTCGTCCCCGAAAACTTTGCTATAATATATAGGTATACCTAGATAGATATAATACATAGATATACCTGTCACTTTAAAGGTTTCTTTAGAATAAATAGTATGTATAGAAAACGAAAGAGTTTACATCTGAATTATTTATTAGAACAATAAAGTGCAGTCCAAATCAAACAAAAATTGAGATGAAAACTCAATCGTTTTCTGTACATACTATTTATTTGTAAAAAAGCGAAATCAAAGACATTATTTTCAAAAATTAGTTTATTTTTACTTTACATATTTTTTAAATCACAGGAAACAAAATATCTTGATGGATCTAATGATTTTTAGCTCTTCTCTTTGTAGATAAGCCTCTGTTGAATAGCGTCTTAGAATTTTGATGGCATTATTTGGTAGGACAAATTATAGAGAAAATAGTGAAACAAGTACCACAATTTAATTAATTTTAAATAATATAAAACTACAAGTGCTACAATTTGCCAACAAAAACTATAACTACAAGTCTTGCCAAATTGCAAGCAGATAGTGATTTGAAATTGGTAGCTACCTAATCTTTGATTTCTATAAAAGACTAGTTGCATTGCAGCTATTTTCTATTTCTGTATTTTTTATGTTTGTTATAATATATAGATGCGTTTTTTTTTATTTCTTCCTCACCACAGTATGAAATTTTGCCAGACAAAATCCTATTTACATTTCTGCACCAGCTATATAACAACAATTTTATTGTAATATTGATAAAATAATTTTTTAATTCCTCTTTATGTACTGAACAATTAAAAGGGCATGCAATTAATAAATTACAGAAATCACTTATCGTTTTTCTTATTTTATTTATAACGACATTTTTTTTTAAAAACGATAATGTTATACCCTGAATTTCTTTAAAACAATTTTCAGCATCTTTTGAAGGATATATAAGCCAATTTTTTCCCTTATATTCTTTGGATCTTGTATAAGATGTTTTTGGTGGCTCTGAAAGAAGCAATGTCTGTCTGCATTGCTGACACGACTTACAAATTTTTTTTAAACATTTGGTAATTACCCAACCGCATACATAATTACTTTGTCCAGCATCTTCAATGGGATTATACTCTTGTAGTAACTCTTCATTAAAAATAATTTCGGATTGTGAATTAGGTGCCAGATCTGACTGAAAATGTGTTTCTGCATATGGCTCTTTTATAAAGAAATCTAAATTTTGTAGGTAATCGTTTTCATCCTTTTCACAATTAGCCCTTATTGAATGACTTGTATTATAATTATTAAGTAATAAAGCTTTAAATGCCCCTTCAAATGAAATGGTATTGGGGGCAATGTTTCTGACACCACAACTCCTTATGCTTCCGAAAAAATTTTCGACTGGATCTTGATTTAAGTTTCTTGTCAGCAATGCATCTAAGCCGTATTTTTTTGAGATTATTTGCCAAATTGCTTCCACGCCTTCAATTGTTTTAATTAAATTCTTTATTGAAGGTACTATTTTTTCAAGTTGCAGAATTTTATTATTATCATTAAACTTTTTAACAATGAATTTAGCAGTACCTAAAATTTTTTTACTTTCTGCCCAAAGTTGATGATGCGGTGAATTATTTTTTATTGGACCCTTGTAGACTTTCCCATCTGTTATATATAAACTGCTTACATTTAGGGAGTCAAATAAATTATTTAATAATAATGTGATATCTATAAGTTGCCTACATTCTTCTGGAAGATCTCCCCTAGCAGTAAGGTGTTCAGTGACAACTGCAACACTATGACTGAAAATTTGTGTTGCAGTTTTCACCCTCATTTTATTTATTTTCTCTGGGATAACGTGTTCTTCAGTGATTTTATGAAGCAACCTAAGTTCTCCATATGACTTGTCTGCGCTATACACTTTTTGGTAATATTCCCATTTTACTGTCTTTTTATCATTATTTGTGACATAAATTAAATCTTTTGTAATAAGATTATTTCTTAATCCTTTCATTAAATGTGGAGTATCATATAAAGGAATGATTTTATGACCATTGACAAAAAAACAGTCATGCCGCCACTCTATTCCTTTTCGCAAATGTACCGCTTTCGATTTTTGTATTAAATCATTTATGCAACTAACATTTACGTTGCTTTGGTCACACACTGTGTTAATAATAATTAAACCAGCGTCTTGGGCGTGGCGGATGACTGTTAGTATCAATTTTTTTAATTCATATTTATTTAATGAATTCGTGAAATAATATGCTATGGGTTGCTTAAAGTTTTGAGTTATTCCTTTAACCATGAATACTAAGGCATGATCAGCAAACTTTTTATAATTATTTGTGGCAAATCCTTCAATTATGTCTTTATTATAATTGTAATTTAAATTTGGTGTTATTGACATTTCGTCGAATATTAAGCTACACAGTTTCTGTGAAGTAGTTTTTTCTGATACATTTTTTTTTATTTTATCAAATACAATAGGGTTTATCCCTGGGCCTATTATTATTTTACTTAAAAGCCGTTTCATACATTTGACTGATGGTAAGGTAAAATATTTTTGTAAAAGTGTGTAGCACTTAGGGCTTTTTTTATATAAAGATAAAGATAAAACTTTCTCTTGGAGAGTAAATCGTCTACCTTTAGCTTTTTTGTTACCCTGCAATTGCATATTGAGTAACAACTGGGACGGTTTGGACATCTTTTCTACCACTCGGCGAAATGCAACACTTTCCAGTAATTTGTTGCCATTGTTGAGTCTTATTTGGAACTTTCCATTCCTCTTCAATCGACAAATTTCACTGCGAAGCTGTTTGACCTCCCCACGCATGTAACTGATTTGCATGCAGTTGAAGCTGCTTTCTTTAGCAGCACCTTAAAAAAGAAAAAGAGCAAACATTAATTTGTGCAGTTGTGATAAGAAATTGCATTACACGGCTATATTTAACAACTGCCTAATGAAACCATTTTATAAGAGACTAACAGCCTGCTTGCATTTCATTCCAGGAATAAGATTACAGCCTTAACTATAATCATACAAAAATAATTTTCCAGATCCGACGTTCCAACCCAACTTCATCCATATGAGTTTCCACTTCCCTTGAGAATTTCGGGAGTCAAATATAGTTAGCTAACATCCGGTTTCAGAATTGAGAATTTAAAGTTAAGCAAATCTCAAACCATACTTAAACCATTTTAAACGTTACTGAAACAGGTTTTCATTTCTATTTTTTTTTAATGATCATTTCATAGCAGCTTGATAAAACTAACATCCAGCTGCACAAACGTCCATTGAAATTGTCATTAGTTTCAAGCGACATTACCAATACAAATTTGACATTCATTAGAGCTTAAAGGCATAATTAAACCTAATGGACGTTTGTGCCTTATATCCTTTTTCCATATCCTTATATCCTTTTTCCACATGAACCATAAAAAACTTAAGTTATTGAGTTTTTGTACTTTTTTCAATTCAGAAACTGGCAGTAACTGTATGTATTAACACTAAGTGACAACATAGCATTTTTAATATCAGTTGAGTAATTTCGAAGATTACTTCATTCCTACCAATTCAATTGATCATTCACAAACATTATTTATCTCTATATAATATTATTAGATAGTCATTATTTAAAGAAAGACATAGGTATCACATATTATCTTAGCGTTTGGGAATCTAATTGAAAACATGTGTGAAAACATTTGTAAATACTATGTAGTGAATTTTATAAAATATAGTAACTACTACAAAGAACTGGATAACTTACGATTTATAGAATGACGTCTATAATTGCTAGCAGCACTATAATTGTGTTCACACCATACTTGCTGCAGTGTAGGTCCTTTTACTAAAAATAATAAAGAATACATTATCAATATGTATTAAGCAATTTACTTTTGTTAGTTGCTTTTGATTGGATCATAAATATATAATAACTAGTGTTGCCTGTTCCCATATTTCAGGCATAAATTCAAATCTCCCGCCGGGATCGAATCTGTCCCGTATATCAATTCGATTCCACAAATTGTGTTAAAGTGGATTGATATACACATGACTGACATGACATGCACGCCAGGTTACCACAATATGTCAAATTTCTTTAATGAGTTTTTAATTCATCTCTCGATGTATTAGGCTTAAAATCAAGTGAAGGTTTTAACAGACTTGAATACATATACATAAACAAAATAAATGTACCCCCAGATTAATAAAAAGCAATTTAATGATCATATTTAAGTATACTTATAGTTGTATCATAATTATACAGACCTGTCCGAGGCAGTTGAAGTAGCGAAGCTTCGGCAATAACATTACTAGAGCTTGCAGTTATACCTGTAAAATAATACCATTACATAAAAGTTGTTTGTTGGCTGTATTATTTGTTTTAATATAACGTCCGTCTGCTACTAACATATGATAAGTTATTACATTCCATTTAATTCATTATCTGGTGATAAGTCTGAATTGGATCTCACATGTAAGAAAAAGTAAAGGCACAGCTAAAGCATACAATCATTTAAATAGATTGCAACCCTTGTCTATGTAATTTGAGCAATGAATAATAAATTAATAAATTTGGTTTGATAAGAGTTTGACATAAAAATACATGTTGTGTTAATTATCATCTTATAGGAATTTTTGAAATAAGATACTGGCAGACTATATCCTTCCTTATGAATGTATGTTAATCAATATATGTAAAATATAAGTGGTAGATCTAGAGTTTCAAAAAACTGTTTAGCTTTTTATATTAATAATCAATATAGATCACTAAAGTTAATTTTGATATAATATGGAATAATTCTTACAGACCTGTCTGAGGCAGTTGCAGTAGTGAAGCTTGTTCAGGATTATGGCCAGCTTCGGTATCATTGTTAGAGCTTTCAAGCATACCTATAAAATAACAACATTATATAAACAATATCTCTATTATACTATAAAACTTTTCGTTAGTAGCAGTAGTAATTGTTTTAGCCTAAATTCCACCTGCAAGTGTTTATATCTCAGGAACAATAATGTTTGTTATATATATTATGCAAGATATAAGTGGTAGATCTAGAGTTTCAAAAAACTGTTTAGCTTTTTAATATTATTAATCAATATAGATCACTTAAGTTAATTTTGATATAATATGGAATAATTCTTACAGACCTGTCTGAGGCAGTTGCAGTAGTGAAGCTTGTTCAGGATTATGGCCAGCTTCGGTATCATTGTTAGAGCTTTCAAGCATACCTATAAAATAACAACATTATATAAACAATATCTCTATTATACTATAAAACTTTTCGTTAGTAGCAGTAGTAATTGTTTTAGCCTAAATTCCACCTGCAAGTGTTTATATCTCAGGAACAATAATGTTTGTTATATATATTATGCAAGATATAAGTGGTAGATCTAGAGTTTCAAAAAACTGTTTAGCTTTTTAATATTATTAATCAATATAGATCACTTAAGTTAATTTTGATATAATATGGAATAATTCTTACAGACCTGTCTGAGGCAGTTGCAGTAGTGAAGCTTGTTCAGGATTATGGCCAGCTTCGGTATCATTGTTAGAGCTTTCAAGCATACCTATAAAATAACAACATTATGTAGAACAATATCTCTATTATACTATAAAACTTTTAGTTAATAGCAGTAGTAATTGTTTTAGCCTAAATTCCACCTGCAAGTGTTTATATCTCAGGAACAATAATGTTTGTTATATATATTATATATGATTAAATTTATTATGGTAATAAATTAGGTCTTACCTGTTAAAAATAAAGAAGGCACAGCTAAAGCATTAAGTCGTTTAAAACGATTACGATCCTTGTCTATGAAATGCTTATCACAAACAATTTTCTTTTTATACAATTCATAATCAGATTCAGATTCCAGTTTCCCACCACAAAGGTTGACCCATTTTTTAAAACGGTCAGGATATTTTTCTGGATTTGGAAAGTGATGTACAGTAACACCTGAAAATTTTTTTAACTTAAATTATTTAATAGGACAGTACAGCAATCAATAATTTCTAATTATTATAAATCACAATGGGGATGATGACTAATTTTTGTTTGTTTTGTCGTCATGTAGATTAAAAATAATAAACTTAAATGGATTTGTATATGTGATTTCTTGTTAAATTGAAACAAAAAGAAATTTATCTAATATTTTTCTATTATCTGACTGACGGACTAAATAGAGAGATAAAGAGTAATCACTATATAAAGTTGAAAGTTCTGTGAAAACACAAGAGTATTTTTCTTAGTTTTTTATTTTGTGGTCCATACATTCAACAAAGTGTGAAGTATGATACGAACTGTTGTTAAAATTTACTTACCAGAAAGTTGTCTACATCCAAAGGCACAAAGGCGAGGCATGTTGATAATATTGTACTTCATTATATCATAAAACTTTCAAAGCGTCCAATATCGCACAGATGAACCGGAGTACCAGGATCAACAACACAAAAATAGCGTCCAATATCGCAAAATTGCGGAGTTAAGGACACTCAACGCTTTCCCTATATATTATACTACTCCTTGCTCAACGCAAAACAGCACAAACACAAAAATAGCGTCGAACATCGCAATAGTACTGCGGAGTTCTATACTGTTCTATACACTTAACACAAACAATAAAGTAGCGTCCAATATCGCGATTAAGATGCGGAGTACACAGGCTCAACGCAACACACAACATAAAACAAATAGAAAAGAAGAAATTGCCAAGATATCACAGCAAAAGCAATCTTTGAAAAAATCAAACTTGAATCAAACGGTTGGAAATAAATGACCATAGAGAACTGTAAATATGACAAACTATAGTAATCATTGCCAGGTTATTATGTTTTTTTTTCATAAATGACTATCGTTAATTTTTCTTAAATAAATCATTTTTATTTATTACTTAATTTCTGCATTTTGAAACAAATTATAATTTGTTATATAAAATTACAACCAACTGGCAACTTTTAAATAAAGTTTTCTAGTGTCGCCCTCTTCTGACTACTTTAGAAATTAAATTTAGTAAGTAACTTCGGGGACGTATAGTAGATGGCAGAGCAATGTATGCAGTTTGACAGTTTCATAGAACTGTCCCCCCCCTACTCTTGAAGAATAACACATTGGGCACCTCCTTGACATATCTCTGTAATTTAAATTCGTGATTGTTTTTAATATTTCTCTTTTTGAAATGTCTGTATAAATGTTTAACAAAAAATTTCTGGGCATCTTTAATATTCTACATACACTAATAATAAATAATAGTATATATAATTAAATTATGTTTACAGCACAGAAGGTACCTAAAATTAACTAATTATACGTATTTCAAATTTATATAAACATTACAAAATTTTACTATCTGGAATTTCAAGCCTTCTCCCGGCGGGGTAGGTATGTAGATCCACAGAACACGGAAAAGAGGTTAGAAAGGCGATCATGCATCCTTTGTACGAAAACCGATGTAGCCAGTCTTGCCCCACTTTTAGTCCGCCGTACATCAGACGAATAATTAGACCAATTATACAAAAGATATGCACACACTTGTATTTTAAACATGCCAATCAGAACGCTCCAATATAACTATAACCAATCACGCTCAACCATAACAGACATCTATAGTGCGCAATTTGACATATCACACTAGTGATTGACATAAAGTTATTTACTATCGATATTGAAAAACAACAAGTCGATTAATTGAAAGGATACTAGATTAATGATTTCTCTATATTATATTGGATATACATTGAATTGTATTGATTAAATGAGACATTATCTTTTTCTTTAGATATAAATTCTTAATTAGTTGGTTGATTCAATAAGAAATATTTAAATTACTAATGAACTAACATTGTATCGGTACTAGTCGAGCTTAAATATATGCATATAAATAACATAATAGTAAGTTTTTTTTACGTTACGTTACTTGATTTCGTATCAAGTAAACAGATAAGATCGGCAACATCGCTTAAATGAAACTAGTAATATTGACAAACAATATAATGTAAATAAATATATACAAAATAAAAAAATACTATCAGTACAATAAATGCTATTGGAACTTATCCTGAACAGACTCCGATGATTTAAAAAGTATTGTTGTTAATGGTTCAAAATAAAAAAACTAGTTTTCTGTTACAATATTAAGAATATAAAAACAGACTTATTACCACACTCATTATTAAATTAATATACAAACGCATTCCAAGACGAAGTCAATATGGTTAATCTCTGATTAAATTTATTTTTTATTACCACTATTTTTATTGTCCATACTTTTATTTAGTTTTTACTACCTAACATACCAAGAATCGATTAAATGTTTCCAGGCACTTCACTACCCATCTACCGTAATCTATTATGTTGCTATTTAAAACGGTAATTTCGCGATATTCATTACATTACGTGCTTAGTACGACGCAATGTAATAAATATGCGCACTTCTCCAGCAATGTATATTTTCTTGGAAATATTTTTTGTGATTCACACTTTTGATAACATTTCACGATTTTCGACTAAAAATACTAAATTTGAGAAGTGTTCTACTTAATAATGGAAAGAAATCCTTCCTTTGGACCTACTTGAGGATGGGCTTCTTGTTTTGCAATTAATAACTGCGAAAGTCGGCATTTTTAACACTTTTAGTGGCGTGTTTCACAGTACTTACAGCGCGCGCGTTCGTGAATGACTAAACATCGCGATCGCGTGGTGAAGTCACGATCCTGTACATTTGTCTAGGATCGTGGCTGCACTGCCACGCCCACAAGGCCCTTCTAACGTCTTTCTGTGTTCTGTGTGTAGATCAGCCTTTCATCTATACATATATAAACGGAGATGTCCTGACTTATTGACTGACAGACAACGGACAGTCTAAACCGCTGGTCGAGGAAACTTGAACTTCGGAGGTAACATTCCCCTTAATACCTAGAGGTGTACTAAGAACGGATTTTTGGAAATTCCATTCCAAAGGAGGTCAAAAAGGGTGATAAAGTTTGTATGAAACTTTTTTGTTTATGGACCTATGTCGATGAAAATTTGTATTTGGGTAGTTTATAACCCTAGGAAGATAAAAGATTATATTTTATCCCGAAAACTAGCACTTAAAGGGATAAAAATGGGTGTGAAACACTTAATGGGGAACCAAAATTTAACCTTAGTAACCATTCTTTACAATCTGATTTGTCATTGAAACAAATTTACCTAATATTATTTACAAAATGTTTTATTGTATAGCGATGAAAATTGGTATTTGAGTAAATATTACATCTTTGAAATTTTAATGGATAAAAATGTTCAAATTCAAGTAATTTTCTTAACGAAAGATTTTTTTTAAATATTGTATATACTATTTGAACTATATGAAATGGCGTTCAATGAATTCTAAATCGCAGATTTTTTTACCTAGAAAATTTACCTAGAATAAATTTTACAGCCAGCTGATGGCGAGTATATTTTAAATCGTGCTATTATTTTGATCAAAGAACTTTGCACTGGCTTCAAATCAAAAACATTAAAATGTTACCCCACGTTTAGATTAAAGAAATTGAAATTATTTGTGTTTTTTATTTCATCAATAATAAACTTATTGAGGATAAGTATTGCTAGGTCTTAACCTAAGATTTTCAAGTTGATAATTTTCACAAATCCTATTTTATTACATTTTTCATTCATATTATGTAAGCACCTTAGAGTTGACCAATTCATGATGCGGAAAGTCATTTTATGAAATGTTTGTATTTTTTGAAATGGAAATATTTCGCTGCCCACATCACGATGTGGCCTGGCCAGATCCATGAATGATTTGTGTTTAACGATATGGGCGGCTGATAGTATGACTTCTTCATGATGTGGCCAAGAGTAAGTGATCATATATAAATATCGAATAAATAACCTATTTTAGCAAATATTTAAATTTATAAAATTTCACGTGGTGTGCTCTCGAGTTAGCTCTTCAAAATCTCTAATCATCTTAGCGCTTCCGGACAGCTTCCGGACAATAAACAAGCTATTTCAGCTAATAATAAAATTTGTAGTTTTTTTTTGCGTAGTTTATGATTTCGATTAAGTGTGTGTAAACTACAGAACTGTTTTTCCATCTGTATTTCAAAATTACATTGGATTGGATGAATATCTCTAAAGTTTTCAAAGATAAAGTGCTAAAATAGATTGAATATTTGTTGTATTTATTTTGTTGTAGTATCTTCGAACTTAAAGATCAAGGAAATTTCATCATCAACTCGAAAAAAACAGCGTTTTTGAAAAATATTTGATGCCCAAAGTAACTATACCACGCGGACGAAGTCGCGGGCAAAAGCTTTATCTTCTTTCACTCTATATATTGATGGATACCGTATTAAATTAAAATCCGTTGTGTAAAGATCTCAGCGTACAGACAGTGGGAAGCGGCTTTGTTTTTATTGTATTACGTAAATGAATTTTTCAGCAAATCAAAAATTTACGTTAATGCTTTCCTTAATAGCAACATCGTTTATCTCATGTCTTTGTTATATAATATTATGTTCTATCATTATATTGACGAAAACAGCAGGTGTATCATCAAAATGTAAACGCAACAAGTTTATAGTTTCATTCTCGAATACTGCTAAAGTTAAAGACACTAGATTGATTCTAACATTCATTTGGCGGAGTAAGGCCAATTATAGCTGTGCCACTTATTTTAGAATTTATTTCCTTCAAAGCTAAGTCAGCGCTAACACCCTAACAAAAAAGCTAGACCTCTAATTTGAACATAAAAAAAGTATACACAATCATACTTTAACTTTTATTAAGCTCCGTTATATAAACGGTAAACCGATATACTGTTTTAAGTAACATGCGAACTAAATACATAGTATTGTACGATCTGTTTTATTATTGGGGGCAATGTTCTACCTACCTGCCATAGTAACTTTTTATTGTATGCATTATTGCTGTTTTTTGTAAGCATGTAATTCATATCATTATCATCAAAACAACCATTTTAAGATGAAATATCACTGGAAATTTGTCTATTCTCGTCCCTCCGGACCTTCAACAAGGTAAAGTGATTTGCGATGATATTTTGCTCACGATAGAGAACCTAAATTCCAGTTAATATAATGATATACAATGCTACTTATATCTAAGGCAAGTACCCGCGACGACGAGACCTTCCATATTTTATAAATCCCAAAGGGTTCGTTGCGCATGTCCCCAGCACTGTTAAGAATGATCAGGCAATATAAAAATTGGATAGTGGTACTTTGGTATCTATCTAAGGTTTTTTTTAAATATCACTTCATATTCGTTAAAATATAAAGCTCAGTTTTTTATATTCTTTATTGGGAATAACACATATGATGATATTCGTTGCCTGACCGTACAATTGCAATCACCTTTTAAAACGTCAAATCTCTCAATTTTAATACATTATACTTTGATTATAGTATAAAATTATTGTATTTTATTATATTTGAAAAATGCTTAAAAATCCGCTTTGTCCCTGGTATGTAGTATAAAATAGAATTTTATATATTTTACCTACCAGAAAGAACATAAGAAGATGTTATCTCAGTAATCGGATAGATTTACGAGTTTGGAAATTTAGCCAGACATATTTTAAAGTCTACTGTAAATAGTCTACTGTAAAGTGTTATAGTGAGTTTGGTTAATCACATGTGCTTTTTTACTTGCTCGATATTCATTCTTTTTTCGTACATGCTCGCCAGTTTTTATGGCTTCTGACATCACCTTCCAACAGTACGCGACCGAATTGATCGTGAAGGGTGTGTTTTGGCCTTAAACCGCATCTAACCTTCCACTTTCGCGTGGTATATCAGTTTGCCTTTCTTTCATCCGATATTTATTAAACATGCTCGAAATCATTTCTCACTTCCACACGTTAGGATAAGGATCACTACCGATTTGTGTCTGATGTGCTGCGTTTTTTGACTTAAGGTTTTGCTGCCAATAGCTTAACACTCCGTTTACACTGTTCCTAGAACCTACACTCTTTTCTATGTAAGCGGTGGTCCTTCTATCCCTATTACTACCAAAAGCACGTATTCAAGATGTACGATATCATTCAGGTACTTATTCCGGAACTACATCATCAATCGTGATTTTTTCAATTATTCTGGTGTCATTTCTTTTTCAAGCAACAATGTTACGCATGAATACTAAATGTAAATAGTGATCACCGATATTTTAGCAAATTAATTCATGCAAAACAATATTATACAGAAACTTTACGCTTTAGGTTTTCCTTATTTGTAAATTGATCTTACAATATAGACACAAGAATGTGTTAAATATCCGAATTTTTAACTCAATAGCTGTTTTATTGAAAATATTATTAATACTCGAAAATTCTTAAAAAATTTTAGCTTTATTATCCTATGCGTCGCCTCAAAACGTCAATCTTAGCATTTACTATATTAAATTGAGTGAGAATAGAAGGTTGGGTAGAATATTTGCATCATATTTTAATCGCTCTAAATCTTTTGTATAGTCAGACAATTTAACTAGATACACTGTAGAATGATGTGGCATGTTATGTAAGTAGAAGAGTTTCAGATGAGGGCAAAAGTTTGGAGTTGGATAGATGAAGGAAACTAGACGTTCTTTAAGATAAGGATGATAATATACAAAGTTGTATAATGTAAGAATTCCGGCTTGCCTAATTGCAAACCATTTAAGTTCTTTGCGATATATGGATACATGATAGTATTTACGTAGATAAGTTATTTTATTTATTGCAATGAAATGAATGCAGTAATTATGGAGACGTTCAAGTTTATCCAGCTGTCCTTCATTTAAATCCAGGTAGTAAGCATGAGCGTAGTCGAATACTGGAAGCAGAAGTTATTGAGCAAGCGCATGTCGAATGACAATCGGTAAAAGTTTCATACCCTTCGTAAAAAAAGAGGCCCATGACAGCTGCTTGTCGATGAGAATACCCATCTATACGCATCTTTAACTGTCTCACATACCTTAATATAATTTCCTTGGAAATAAAGTTGGGACCAATTAATATTAATCTTGAGCTACCGATTATAATGAATTCCATTTTAGCGGTTACATACCCATATAAAAATCTGAATAACCAACATTTCATTTTTCTTCATCAGCTACACGATATTTTGTAACTAGAAACCTTCACAGATTATCAAAAGTTCGATTATCGTAGAAAATGGAGATTATCAATTCGATGCGTTTATTTTGTCTACCTATGACCGCAACCGTTTCATTATTTGTTTACCTTGAAAATGGTTCAGATAAGTCCATTTACTTTAAATACCAACAAAATGGAATAAATCTAGAGCCATAATAAATAAAAGCACGTTGCGTGTTAGGTTGTAGGGAGTAATTATGACGATGTCGCTATTTTGAAATTCAAACAAGTTCTCGGACAGGTTCTTCCACGGTAAATTTAGACTGATAGTGAAATATTAACCAACAACTAACCCGTCTTTTTTTTTAGATCTAATTAACAACATTGTTCTAGCAAACAATACAAAAGTATTTATTGTAAATATATAACATTCCAATGTTGTTATATTTTAACACCAGAATCTAGTAAGAATGTTGTTTTGCTATGTAATAATACCTACATACCTATATCATAGCTATTATAAGAACAAGGTAAAATATACTGATATACAAGCTAAAACAACTTTAATAACCATTAAGACAAGCACCTAATGAGTAATATCGTTTGCTACTTTTTCAAATCAAAATCAATTGTCTTTTGAATAAAAATATAAAAGGAAGATGAACAAAACTTACGGAAACATTAAAATTGTCATAGCAAATGGGTAAACAACTATGAAAACAGGGAGTATTAAGATGTGGTCACTAATATTCCGGATCATAAGATCACATTTACGTATCTGATACATGTGATCAACGACGTCAATATTAATGTCATTGACTTTCTTAACCTGCGTTCTTAACTGTGTTTACAAGCCTTGAAACATCGACCCTTCCGGTAACATTTGACATCGGCTCAACAAAAACTGACCATTGTGTAAATAAATTGAAATAAAACTTACGTGCATCAGTCCTTGACAAAGCGAACACAAGGCATAACACGATCGTTTTCTTTAAAACCATTATGAGATCAATAAATATTTAATGTTATTATTTTAAAATGAGAGGTAGTGACCGAAAGGCTGCTCGCGTTCAACTGATAGCTCAATTAACCGACCCTGACTTTGCCAGTCAACTAACGTGAGGTTATCAATATTATTCTGAAAGGCAGACGAATTGGAAACGAAGCGCGCTCGCCCGCAGCTAAAACGTCTCACTAGCCAATTATGATGGGATTTTCCTTATACCCTGCTCAGTTCATGACATTTCATTTGTGTACATGTGTATCGTTCACGTAGATAAAAACAACCAGTCTTAAAAATATACATATTATCGGAATTCATGGCTATATTCGCATCGATTCTTTATCGCATCGACTTTAGCAAGATATTTATAAATGGGTAATATTTGATGCTAATATTGTTTAATATATAATATTTAGAAAAATAATTCATGTTCTTCAGCATGTAACTGTGCCTCCGATTGAATTTTTACATCTATGCAATTTATTTCGTTTATTATCTAAGTATACTAATAAAGAGGAAGGTTTTGATTGTTTGTTTGCATTTAATGAATTTCCCAACTACTGGTCCGATTTAAAAAAAAACTTTCACCTATGGGAAGCTACATATATATGTACGCGGGTGGGTGAAATAGGCTATAATTTGCGTAGGCGAAGTCGCAGGACAACAAAGTCACAGAGTCGGCTATTTCATTTAATTGTTTGTTTGCATTTAATGAATTTCCCAACTACTGGTCCGATTTAAAAAAAACTTTCACCTATGGGAAGCTACATATATATGTACGCGGGTGGGTGAAATAGGCTATAATTTGCGTAAGCGAAGTCGCAGGACAACAAAGTCACAGAGTCGGCTATTTCATTTGATTGTTTGTTTGCATTTAATGAATTTCCCAACTACTGGTCCGATTTAAAAAAAAAAACTTTCACCTATGGGAAGCTACATATATATGTACGCGGGTGGGTGAAATAGGCTATAATTTGCGTAAGCGAAGTCGCAGGACAACAAAGTCACAGAGTCGGCTATTTCATTTGATTGTTTGTTTGCATTTAATGAATTTCCCAACTACTGGTCCGATTTTAAAAAAAAACTTTCACCTATGGGAAGCTACATATATATGTACGCGGGTGGGTGAAATAGGCTATAATTTGCGTAAGCGAAGTCGCAGGACAACAAAGTCACAGAGTCGGCTATTTCATTTGATTGTTTGTTTGCATTTAATGAATTTCCCAACTACTGGTCCGATTTAAAAAAAAACTTTCACCTATGGGAAGCTACATATATATGTACGCGGATGAGTGAAATAGGCTATAATTTGCGTAAGCGAAGTCGCAGGACAACAAAGTCACAGAGTCGGCTATTTCATTTGATTGTTTGTTTGCATTTAATGAATTTCCCAACTACTGGTCCGATTTAAAAAAAAAAACTTTCACCTATGGGAAGCTACATATATATGTACGCGGGTGGGTGAAATAGGCTATAATTTGCGTAAGCGAAGTCGCAGGACAACAAAGTCACAGAGTCGGCTATTTCATTTGATTGTTTGTTTGCATTTAATGAATTTCCCAACTACTGGTCCGATTTAAAAAAAAAACTTTCACCTATAGGAAGCTACATATATATGTACGCGGGTGGGTGACATAGGCTTTAATTTACGTAGGCGAAGTCGCAGGACAACAAAGTCACAGAGTCAGCTATTTCAATTATAACTAGCCGTTATACATAAATGGCTGACTCTGTGATATTCGTGCCTAAATATAGTTTTTTTTTTAATCAGTCCAACAGTGTTTGAGTCTATCAATCTCAAATAAACAAAATATTAGTAAGTGTTGAAAGAAAGTTGAATATTTTTTATTCCTAAAATAATTGCCATACTTACATATTCTTAATGAAAAATGCTTAAAAATCTACTTTGTATCTAGCACTCTCAGATGGGACTCGAACCCATGACCTTTTGACAAGATTAGTCACCCGGATTGCGAAAGGTCAAGAAAAAGTTCGAAAGGTTCAAGAAAGGTTGCAAAAGGTTCGAGTCCCATATCAGAGTGCTAGGGACGAAGTGGATTTTTTAAGCATTATTCATTTAAAATATTTTTAGTATACCATTTTGAATACAAAATTGATCAAATATAATCAATATTTACATATTTTTAGTATTAGTGCAGTGCATCTTACAAATTACAGAAATAAATTGTTATAAAAATATAATTAAAATAAGTTACGCTAATTTGTATTTAGTGAGTATTTAATGAGCTAGAAGCGAGAAATATAAATATTATAAAAATCACATTAAATACCTAACTAGAATATGCAAATGTAGGCGACGGTTTATTACATTGTCATTTTATATTATTTTTATAATGCTTCAGCAGTTTTGGACTTTATATCTTTATATAAATAAAGTTTATATTGGTTTCACACTAATACGTCATCTACAAGGATAACATTTATTGTGCAATTTATTTTGTCTCTTCAAATTCCCTAGAATGAGACAGTTAAAGGTGATCATACATATCTCAGAATAGAACACGCCTTAGGAAGCGAAAGAAAGGAATTTTAGAATTCTTTCATATGTGCAGAATTGTCAGAATTCCAATGATGACAAGTAGACAAGAAGTAGAAATGACAATTATTCATTCATTAACATGGTTTAAAGAAAATTCGTTTCATATGTCTCTTTTGACTTAGAGCTATACCCGTAATGAATAACAAAATGTTCTATATCAATTGCTGCTTTACTTCTTTATTTAAAAACTTGCTGTTGTCCCGCGACTTCGCACGCGTAAATTATAGTCTATGTCAACACCATATATGTATGTATGTTACCTGTAGGTGAAAGAATTTTTAAAATCGGTCCAATAGTTTCGAAGCTTAGTCGATGCAAACAAACAAACAATTAAATCTTTCCTTCTTTACTATAATAATCTTGAGCTACTCTACATATTACATATTAGTATTATATATTAGTAAAGGCATAACCTTTTTCAAATTCGAAATTCTATCGTGTTACTTTTGATACATTTTGCATTTATACATAACGCTATAATAAGTAAGAAATATGGTAAAATATGAAAATACTTTACCTTCAATTGGACCTGTTTAAATCAGGGGTTTTCACTGCATAATATCGTTAACTAAAGTTATTTTTTTAATTAATTTCATCATCATAAATCAATAATTAGTCGCTGCTATTTTTAGGAATTTAACATTACGGTTATAAGTAAGAACTTGATTGAACATACTTCTAACGGCAGATTTTTCAGTCATTCATAGTGTTTCAATTATTTGGTTATCGCTTGCAACCCACTTCCCAGATTTCGATTGATTATTACTTGTGCAAGTATATTAACTTGAATGTCAATGCAATATTATTAGAGATTGTAATTAATCTGATGATGGAGGCAGTTAAGTGTGTCTTTGTTTTTGAAATTTATGAAAATATAAAATTAAAAACATAATCTTAAACTTTTTATAATACATTATCAAAAATGATTATATAATTTATAAATAAATAGCTGATAAAACTTATTTTCTTCTTTATTTTTTTATCTACCGCATCTATCCTGCGGTTTCCCAAAATGGCGGGCTAAATCATTGATTAACTTAAGACCGACAGTGAAGAAAAGTATACTCTT
Organism: Diatraea saccharalis; assembly: GCA_918026875.4. Classification (NCBI taxonomy): domain Eukaryota; kingdom Metazoa; phylum Arthropoda; class Insecta; order Lepidoptera; family Crambidae; genus Diatraea; species Diatraea saccharalis. The sequence continues at coordinate 26,356,216 of OU893333.1, read as the reverse complement.
GAATAGGCTCCATTTGAATCGATCTTCTTGTACTTGTCTCCAAAAGGCCCAGGCGTCGTTCCAAGTTTTCATCAACGTAATTTTGAATGTTGCCGAAGACTGAAATAAAATATTTTAATGATACATTATCGTTCTAGGTCTCTAATTGAATTACATGTTGGCACTTGGGCATTCGTATGTTTTAAGCACAGTAAGTTCCTTAGTTACATTAGAACGTGATGCATTTGAAGAATGTGATGTCGCTTGTACTGCCTGAGGACACGTTAATGCACAAACTTCTGGTCTTTGTGATCCGTCCCCAGAAGCTGCAGCAGACACAGTCTCAGACGTGATTCCGCGCCCCTGATTAACCATGCCAGAGTTTTGGGGTCGCAGACATTTCCGTACAGATGAACTTGATCTTTTCCTGGCGGCTGATGACGAGCCTGCTTCCTGGTTGATTTTGCAACATGGCTCAGACACATCTGAAGACATGTCATAACGATGCCAAGGAGAATTCAGAGATAGTTAATATTGTGTTGATAACATTTGTTTAATTGCTTTTCTATAAAGTCAACTGCAGTTTCTGTTTGACATCTTCTGTTTCGACATGTTTACATTTTCATTACTAATGAATTTCTATAGGTAACATGATATCGTCTATTATTCATTGATTTCAGAGCACATTTTCAGTGGGGTTTTTGCTTGTGGAATATTGAGTAAGTAAATCAGTGCGCTGGATACTTATAACCTATTGCTATAGAAAGCGATTTAAGCTCACAAAAATATTAACACATACTTAGTGTTTTATAAATATTTAATAAAAAAAAATTGTATACATATATGTCATTATGATATGACTTTTATAGTCATTTTTGATAATTCGTAGCATAGTGTATTCAAATCTTGGATGAAGTAAAGATGAAGTAGGTATCTTGTTCCTAGAGTGTGTAGTGTTCACAATAACTAACAGAGGCTAGGGCTGCGGGTGCACCAAGAAGTTTTTTTATTTTAGTATAAACTTCTTAGAATTCTTGGGGTGCACCAAGAGCATAGATATCTTATTTTTATTAAATACTAATGGGTACACCGTAGCTCGGTGGTGTAGTGGATAAGCGCCACGGCCCGCGATCTTAGTCGTTAAGCAACTTTCGCAAAGGTCGGTCACGGGATGGGTGACCAAAAAATTATTATCACGAGCTACTCCGTGCTTCGGAAGGCACGTTAAGCCGTTGGTCCCGGCTGCATTTGCAGTCGTTAATACCCTCCAATCCGCATTGGGCCAGCGTGGAGGATCATGGCCCATCCTCCTTAACCATCCATAAGGAAGGCCTGAGCCCCTACAGTGGGGACGAAAAAGGGCTGGTGGTGGTGGGTACACCGTCACTGAGTCATAATCCATTTTGTTTCGTTGTCTATAAGTCACTTTGGATTAAAAAAATTGTAATCATATGAGGGTATTTGAGGTTAATAAATGATATTAGATATTATTGTTAATGCTTATAATAGTGTTTAAAGACGATTCTAACACATGAGAGTACCTTCAGTACTTCTGATTAATTGATTTCAATTATATGTACCTTATACCTTTTTGATAAGAACAAACAAATACGTAGCGTAATGTATTGTTTTCTAAGTACTTACTTAAGATTCTAAGTGAAGAAACATACAATCCTAATATACTTAATCTAAAAGGCATCGTCACATGTAAATAGGTAGAAACGATTAACTTACCATGAAATATAGAATACGATGAAAAATACTGAAACTATGTGTCAAGTTTTATTTTTAACAGAATATTTGTCGCTTTAAATCAATAATAATATGATTATGATTTAAAAATTATGATATAAATAATATGATTTAAATATAAATAAGAAAGTAAATCAAAATGTCTATAAAAATTATATCTTAACCATCTAGACTTCGACCACCAGTTTATAAATATATCTTTTTACGATAAGACTAAAAGTATTTAATTTCAATTTTCAATTTTTTTAACATTTCTAGTATTCACGAGGAAGTAATATCAACATTTTGAAAACACTGATCTAGATATATAATAATTTATATTTTAAGACTATATAGCAAAAAACTGTCCAAACCTTAAACGTGAGGAATGAAAGACGTTATATTTTGAGAATTATATTTATTATTCTATTGTAATTTAACCTGAATGCTTCTGTCATTTTTATTAAAAAAACACACGCATATCTCTCTATTAAACGATTAAGATTACATTTAAACAGACTATTTACTCAATCACAAATAGAAAAACAAAATGTTTTCCTTGATCTTGTCTCATATATAGATTAAAAAAAAAAGTATTTAGTAGTCATAAATCTAAACGAATCCTTACTTAACGTCAATATCACAGAATTATCCTTTATTAATAAAGAAAAATTTACGCTTGTGCGCGTCTGCTTCAAAATCCACAAGTGTGTAAGTACATGGTTTTTATACCATCTTGAAATATTAACATTAATTTAGTCGTGCATATTGTCTAATATCCAATCCATATAGTAGGCGAGCCTTGTGTAGACTCCAGGTAAACCTCCTAAGCCGCATCTCTTTGACCCGTATGACACGATGCCCCTCTGGACGTACCGCGCTCCCTTAAGTCCCACACTTCCAGGGTACATTAGAGGGCCACCAGAATCGCCACCGCAGGAATCCTTGTCTTGAATGCCGCCAGCGCATAATTGACGATCGTATATGCGAGGGTTACTAAAACAAAACAGTTTATATATACCAATATTATAAGCTAGTCGGTTTCCGCGACGTTACCCGAGTAAATTATAGTCTATAACAGTACATCACCCACGTATGATATATCTTCCCGTAAGTGAAATTTTTTTATAATCAGTCTAGTAGTTATGGAGCCTAGTCAATGCAAACAAACAAACAATAAAATCTTTTCTCTTTACAGTATTAGTATATAAAATAAAGTTTTATTGATTTTTTTTTGCATTTTATAGGCTATGACATTACTGGACCGATTTAAAACATTATTTTATCATTAAATTCCTACATTATCTCTGACTGACAAACGTCTATTAAAATTTTCATAAGTTTTTTTTTTATGGGATAGGGGGCAGACGAGCAGACGGATCACCTGATGGTAAGTGATTACCATCGCCTATGGACACCTGCAACACCAGAGGGGCTACAAGCGCGCTGCCGGCCTTGGAGGAAAGGGTTGAGTTCCCTCTAACCCTCAACCCCGGTACCCTCACTCACACGACAAATCACAACGCAAGCGTTGCTTCACGTCGGTTTTCTGTGAGGCCGTGGATCACTCCGGTCGAGCCGGCCCATTCATGCCGAAGCGTGACTCTCCCACGGTGAAAAGTTTAAAGCTACATTACCCATACTAATTTGACATTAATTACAGCTTAAAGCCGTCATTAAACCTTAATGGACGTTTGTGCAACTGACCATTTGGCAAATAAATGTATTAAAAAAATGTTAAAAATCCTTGCGAAGCCGGGGCAAGCTGCTAGTATTAAATACAATTTCCACATTAAAAATGTCGCTTTTATTATACCAAATTAGCCTGCTGTTATTCGGCCGCCAAAACTCTCGGCTTTTTCAGTCCTTTGAAGCTATACCTTCTGAATCTTATTAGACTTTTTCTTTCGAGAGCAACTCCTGCGTCTTTTTTTCGCTCATACATTTTATTTCGTTTATTTTATACTTCTTACCCATTGTAAGCATCCTGACATTCCTTGTTTCCCACTATTGGCAAATCTACACTCAGAAGAACTGGAGATTGCAATCCATCTTCCGTTGCTCCCCAACCAGCAACGATGCCTGAACGCCCAACCAAGTCTTCAGTTTGAAGTTTTGACGTGAATGGAAGACATACGGGGCTCATACTTTCTGTTAAAAATTTAAAACAATTATTTCTTAAAACTCGGTCACTTATGTGATTTATATAACAATATCTGGAGAATATATAGAATCCCTGAAACGTACAGGTAATGTATGAAAAGAAAGAGATCAAAGAAACAAGTGACACGCGTTCAGGCATTCAATAAGTATGATGCGACTTTATAAATATTTTATAATAAAAATTATTTAACAATAGAATTTTAATCCTTAAGTCAATATCATGTTAAATATTTTTGTAGGTTATGTTATTTCTGTGGTCTAATAAAACCTTAAAATTTATAAGACGATTGCTACGTTATAATTTTGCACTTTACAATCAACTATGATATTCTTTGCTATAGACCAAGATCTATTTATTTCACTGGTGGAACAGCAGTCACTCTATACACGTACAATCCCTAATGTTATTAACAAACAAGATTTAGCGTTCGAGTAAATTTACACTAAGACTACACTAAGTATTAGTTACAATTCATATTATTAAACAAACAATTTAATCTAGTACGAAGTTCTACGGGAGTAATATTTACTCCTAGAATGGAGTAAGTTTGCTTCTTCTCTGTATAATATGAATTTAGACTAATATTAAAATTGCAATTTTAGCGCAAATTTACTCTGCCGCTAAACCTTGTTTATTAATAGCACTATAAGAGTTTATACATTCCGTAAACACCCCCACTATTCTATACATTTCCTAGGTATAAAGTACCAAAATTAAAGAGATTGGTGGTAACAGATACTATAATATGGATGAAATCAAATCAAATATGGAGAATGAGTAATGGGCTGGTTAAAAGTGGTGGGCAATAATAAGAATTTTTTAATAACAAAATAACGTAACGATGAACTGTCAACTGTGACTTCCAAAACTTCTCTATCAAAGATATAATTATCGTAATTTTTGGTCTCCCATACAACGACAGGATTTGAGAAATTTGCGGAGATTAACTCCTCGATAATAAACCAAACCCGCTAACTACTAAGCCGTCGGGCTCTTCATTCTTGTGTATCAGTCAGAAATATGTTGAATAATAATTTTGGACAAGGCTTTAAACAAATTTTATAAATGGAATTGAGAGGATGATCATTGCTTGAATCACAGAAATAAGTTTCATTAGTGTTTTTACGATAATTTCTTTACGTTTCTTTTTCGGTTGCCTCTTTCAAGATTTATGAAATTTAGCATAGATTACAAACCCAAATTGAAGTCAGCTGGTTCTGAAAGTCTTAATAGTGCGATGTCATCGACTAAAGTCTGAGGGCTGTATCCCTTATGAGCGACTACTGTTTCCACAGACACGTTCTGAAAATGTAAAACATTAAAATAAACATAAGATTCACATAGATTGCTGATATTTCAAGCTATGTAGCTAATACCACTTCTATTGTGGAAAACTAAACTAATGAAGTTAAACTTTCAGACCCGAGACAATATAGTTAAAATCGCTCTCTATATTCTTCCGACGTTAATCAAACCCGGGACAATGAAGAAAACTTAGAACTGGTATGTAAGCCATTGGAACCATAGACGATACGTGTAATTCACACAGTCGCAGTAGAATAAAAAGGCATTATGTAGAATCGAGTAAATTATATAATGGTTAGATATCATATATCAATATATAAAAATTACGTATCACAATGTAAAATTTTACAAGTATCTGTAATTTGATCTAACTTTCATTTCGATTTTTTGTCTGAGTCACAGCAATGCATGGTTGGATCAGCTAGTTATTATAACTATATCATTTTTAAGACAACTTTCATCATATATCACCAGCCCTTTTACGTCCCCACTGCAGGGGCTCAGGCCTTCCTTATGGATGGTTAAGGAGGATAGGCCATGACCCTCCACGCTGGCCCAATGCGGATTGGAGGGTAATAACAACTGCAAATGCAGCCAGGACCAACGGCTTAACATGCACGGAGTAGCTCTAGATATTATTTTTTTTGTCACCCATCCCGTGACCGACCCTTGCGAAAGTTGCTTAACGACTACGATCGCGGGCCGCGACGCTTATTCAGTACGCCACCGAGCTACTCACGACAACTTTACTGAGAACGAAACCGTCCTTTACAATAATATATCATAGGGGAAATTCCCGATTACTGTTACAATTAACTTTAAATCCTTACTATTTGTACGATATTTGTAGTCCTATACTAATAGTTATATTAATATTATTATAAATATAGACTATTAAGATTTCATAAAAGTTATCTTCGGAACCATTTCAAAATTCTTTAAATATTTAGATACATGACCATATCTCGTTGATATCGTTTCTATGACAAGATTGAAAAAAATATTTCTACCTTTTTCATTGAAATGATTTTATTATTATTTTTTTTAAAGTAAATTTATTTATAGTGTTACTCGATTAAGTATTAATTTCATCTTTGTTTGGAAGCTGCTATTGTAGTGAGCTATGTTAACGTGTGTAGGTATTTGTCTGTATTATAACCGTAACGTCTCACATGATAATAAGATATCTTACGTTAACATATATACAGTCTGATTTCGATCGTCGTTGAACTATTGAGGTGAAACCAGTGGCGGACTAACGGATCCTGAGGGGCCTCCTGATAAGTACAGTCCGTAGGGACTAGTCTTTGATCCAGGCCTCATGCCGCCCCGGGCTTCTAATGAGGTTAGTTCGCCACCGGGTGAAACCTATTCATAATGTAAACGAAAACAAATTAAACTTACTCTGACGCTTGGTGCACAAAATTGTTGCTCTTCGATACGCTCGCAATCAGGGTCTTTCCTTACGTCATATTCGCCTAGCACCACTCCCTTGAATTTCAGGCGTTCGCCTAAGAATGAAACGCAATGTGCCGCAGTCAGCACATACCATTCACTAATCAAAGTACCACCGCAGCTCAATTTTCTTCCTCGCGCTGAAAATTGTATAGTTGAAGTTAAAATAGGAGTTTTTTCTATTCAAAGCTAAAAATCGAAATTCTAAAGCTGCTACAATATTTTGAACGTTTTATAAAAATTGCCAAATATTCAATATAGTTAAAGTGCATAACCTACTCCTATCCTATCCGTAAAAACATCAGGGACAGTGTCAGGTCGTACCTACGTTGCACGGTAAATTATCGAAAAATACGTTTCTTTGCATCGAAATTAGAAGAATTTTCGTTTTCTGAAAAATAGAATAGCCCTTCAGGTGTCATTAGTAGAAAAAAATATATTACTAATTCGGTTAGTAAATTCACGGGCTTTCAACTGTGCTCTAAACTCTTAAACTGTTTAAATCAGTTCCTTATATTCAAATTTTAAAAATATTTCAGAAGATTTTCAGATGTTCGTTTGGTCATACAGAAATCATTGCATTTATTTAAAGGAAAGATAAAAAATCACATAATACTTTTCTTAAATGCCATTTCTAAATCTAATTAACTAAACAGGAAGTTAAAACCAGAATCAGCCAAAGGCAATCACTTGCAACGTTTTATAATAAGGAAAATAAAGTTTGATGACGTTATTAAATATAAACATATTAATGATTCATATTATTATAATTATTTTATATAGGTGCCTACGTAAGAATAAGATGTCTGAATCATTTTATAAAGAAAAATGAGATGTCAGCTCCCCTTGTATTGTATGTATTATTATTTTCTGGATTGTGAATAAACGTTAATAATGCAATATAGTACGTGTAAACTTAGGTCATTAATTTACGAAAAATACGACATTATTAGATATTAAGAATTCTTAAGTAAGTTGTTATTAAATGTAAAGGTAGGTATATCATCTCATCTAATCTAATCTAATTTATGAATAATCATAATCTAATTATTTAATCTGCTTTCTTAGTAGGTAATAAAAATGCTGTTTCGAATAAGAGTGATATAGATCAATAAAACTTTTAATATTTTTTTTCACAAACGAAGTAAAAGTAAATAATGTATATAGAAAATATACTTACGTGAGTCATATGCCAGTAGAACCATCCATGGCATTTCATACAGACGTGTCCTGTTGCCTCCGAATACTCGATCGCTGTCATAAATGCCACAGTTTGTTGTGGGTAAAAGACGCAAATTCGGATGGTTCTGTACATTAGGCAACCCCAAACGGCTTTCGGCGTTGGCATCTCCATCATCATTTGGCTGTTTGCTAACAGATGAGTCAGAAGTGACGTCCATGGTAACACTGGTGGCAGCAGTGGCCACAGGATCTGGAGTAACTACGCTCGGATTGCCGGATGATGCAGTGCAGCAGACCTAAGGTGTATAATCGGGACATTAGACTATCAGTCTGGCGTTAAATAAATCCGTGATCTTGATCTGTAGGACAATTCTGCTAATGTAAGTGTAATTATGGAAACCCAATAGCGCTTAAATTACAACCCTTTATGACATATTCCTTATTATTAGATCACAAAATCACTACATATTATAAAACAAAGTCGCTTTATCTGTCCCTATATGCCTATGTATGCTAAAATCTTTAAAGCTACGCAACGGAGTTTGATGCGATTTTTTTTCATAGATACATGGTCGAAACCGCTGGCGGAAAACTAGTAATAAATATTTTGATTTATTAGGAAGAATTATTACACTTATAATATTGAAATTCAGGGAGATAGTACAATGGCAAAATGTAAGTAGTTAATAATACCTAAAAATATGCTGAATTGAGTTAAAAAATAAATGCCAGATTAAAATGTATCACATTTATTATATATTGAACGTTTAATGGCTGGCTTATAATCCTCGATTGAAAGGAGGAATCTCTCCAGTTTTAATATGCCTATCAAAAGCAAAACCGTGTTACGGAAGGTTCTTGGTCCCGGCTACATCTGCAGTTGTTAACACCCACCAATTAGCTAAACCTTTACATTTGAAATAGATTTAATTTTACTGAAACTGTATGCTGTGACATGTCTGGACTACGATGAGTTCGCTGTTTATATAACAGAATAATACTGTTGTACTGGGCCTCAATTTTACAAATATTTATGTAATAATCTCGTTTGAATAGAATCTTAACTACTTGCATTTTGTCATTGTACAAACTACTTGAAGTCCAATATTATTAGTGCAATGTCTTACTCACAAACCAATGATGACAGGTGTATTATTATTATTTTGTAATCTAGTAACAAGAGCTGTGTCATAAAGGGTTAATCGAAGCGCTATTGACTTTCCATAATTACGCTAACATTAGCAGAATTGCCCTACTGGACCCATGTTTTGTGTTCAGGAATATTTTTCATATCTTATTCCATCAATGGAAAAGGACCCAAATAATAAACATCCGTCAAGCTATTGTGCCGATGAATCATTAGAATATGCTATATCTTCATAACAGCATTTAAAATGTCAAGTAGATCAAGTGTTATATTTTTATATTGGTACTTACCACAGGTTCCTCTGATTCGAATCCACAAGATAGATCAATTAATTTCATTCTAAGGTGAATTGGCATTGGATTTCCAGCCCTCCTGATCTCGTCCATTAGCGGCTTACACTCAGAGAGACGGGAACATGTGCCTGGCTGATCATCTGCGATGCAACTGTCGCCAGCATATACTAGAATGTAATAAAAATAATATTAAATCAATAAATATTACACACAAGAATGTATATTGTACAGATTTCAAAATATTGATATTCAATATTGTTGTCGCATAATTTCATACTTTTCCTTATCCAACCGGTTACATGAAAGCATTCTTCAGTAGGTACTTGAAACCGGCGACTCAATTAACATTATCATCGTTTTTATTTACTCGTTCGACCAGTTTTGCAAGTATCAATGATATTAATACAATAAAATATCTGTATATTAATCTATTTCAACTTATTTTATAACACACTGGACTTGTATAGGTTGTAAGATTATTATTCCTAGCTTAAACTCAAATGGGACAAAATATTATAGATTTTGTGCTCTATCCGATACATACATATATAAGAATTATCATAGGCGAAATCTATATAGTCCCTCAGTCAGATATTAGAAAAATATTACATACATTTTTTTTGCTTCGATTTAACAAGAACTGTCTTAAATATTAGGTATTAAAGTTTAGAGTGGGGCTCACTAATTCAAAACCATGTGGAGAATGTACAAAGGTGTGATGCCATGCGACATTTCAACTAAATATATAGCAATAATTTTTTGATTACAAAAAAAAATACGTGTTTAATATTTTTTATTAATCTACTTGACAGACAATAAAAAAAATTGTCATCATCCCAGCTATTATTTGCAAAAAATCGTGTTTGTTGTAAGCACTTAAACTACAAATAAATTTAAACAATACTAGGAATACTAACAGAAAATCATGGTAATTTATTTTCTCTTTAAATTTTAGCTGAAATTTATTTTTATCAATTCCCATTTTTACTTATTTAATGTAGATACGCCAACAGTGTACGTATTTCTAACAATGACACCAATATCTACACCAATTACAGGGATTTACAGTGCAGAATAAAATTGTCAATGAAATAAAAAAACACTGAATTTGATAATTGATACAAATCAAAAGTTTTAAGTCATACATATAAATGCATGACAATTATATCAAATCAAAGCTGTTCCAATAAAACATTTTCTTCGATATAATATGACAGAAAGTGAAAGTTTAGTGTATACATTTTTAAAGAAAGAGCTTTCCAAAATACAAAAATCAGAAGTGAAAGTGAGAGTTTGTCGCAAATTTATTTACATAGTCTTGTCATAAATATTGTTACTTAGAAATTCAACATTTTTTTATTTAACATTTATTATATTACAGCGTGTTAGTTTAATATATTAATATAAAGCCATTAAATATATACATTATTCCAAGTTGTCGCCATTAGCTGCAATACAGTCCTTTGAACGTTTACGACGCACGCACTCTTTGGAATATGAGAAAATCCAATCGTATGAATTGTTTTAGATACTCCAAATCATCATGGCGTTTAGAGCAAGACTTACTCTCTAAAACCGACCATAAATCATTATCCAGCATATTAAGATCTAGACTAGATGACGGCCAGTCTTGAGCTTTCATGAAGTCCGGAGCCTTCGTTTCTAAAGATTGGGTGAATCGAGCTTTATGACCTGGCGTTGAGTCTTGCTAAAAGGACCATTCTTGGTAATTGAACATGGTGTTGTTAAGGGGTTTAACTACTTTCTTGATTCACTTGTACCGATGTTTTGATGCTTTTTCCACAAAAATATAGCTCGGTCACTCCTTCATAGCTAACACTCCACGAAACAAATAATTTATAAATTATTTATAATTTTCTCATCAACCGAAGCTAAGAATATTCTCTTTCCCGTCATATATCGATAAATAAAGAATATTCTCGTCAATATTCTCTTTCCTATAATGCCCTTTCATTGGGACTCCACTCGAGTATATTTGCTGACATACGGCTATTCTTGTCTAAGAAGAATCGCACATAAGACACCTTTAAAAAAATGAAATCGCTTCATTCGTTCGGGAGCTATGATTCCGCAGACACGAATATGTCAAACTTATAACTAGTAGTCGGGGGTTAAAAATATGAGTTTAGTCAGAACTGTGGTCTATTTTATTTCTTGTATTTTTTTAACACTAATTAGAAAAATAATTTATTGGCTCTAAACCATAGCGAGTCCCCAATGGCGCTGGGCCCCCAAACGCATGGGACAAGTATCATTTGCTACTTTTGCTACTTCATTACCACAACGCATTGAGGTCGAATAGCATGTCAGCCACGACACGGATTTCCCTCTGTGGTTATTCTGCGATTGCCATAACGCGTCTTGAGCGTTTCCATTAGAGCCATAACACAAATTTGACTGTGTGGTTAGTTAATTATAGTTTTATTATAGTGAAGTTGGTTATCAATAATTTGTGAACTTTTATTCCGCTTAATACGATGTCGTTTGTCTCTATCTTTGTATTAGTTTCGTATCATTTCTTTTCAAATTAACTCTTAACAAATACAATTTAGATTCTATTTGATTCTATTGTTTCCATCTGTCTCACAAATGATTGCGAAATTACAATAATTACTGTGTTCGCGTGCCTATAATTGTACCATTATCACATCATTGATTAGGAAGGCAAAACATATGTACGTCAACTTTGTTTATGGTATTATCGTAAATGGGACATTACATATTTTCAAATAACATGTTTTGACGTCAGTCTCTTCGATTTAAATGTTTACGTAGGTTGTCGATTTCATGAAATTTATAATTGAATGTTAAATACTTATTTAAAGTGTAATTAAATTTAGGAATACATAAAACGTCAAATTAGTCTGTTTACTGCTAACAGATTTTTTTATGTAAACCTAAAGCTTTGTGCTTAACTTTGTTTGTATGAATCTGAGCTACAAAATCACACTTAAAATCAGAGGAATAAAAAACTATATCCATCACTCTATTTGTCTTTATGTTTTAATTTTGAAAATGAATAAAGCTAACCGAACGACTGGTCATCATAAGGGATATCTCAAAACTATTGAACGGATCGAGCTGATATTTGGCTGCCACACTAACTGTAATTATCTATGACACAGAGGTACCTTAAAAAAGGATTTTGAATAATTCTCCCGGGTGTTGAATAGGAGTTTGAAACTCATGTTATTCATGCGGGGGAAGCCGAAGGCGTAAAGCTAATAAATAAAAATGAAAACTTTAATAGTTTAAAAAATACTAGACAAAACCATTGAAATCTTTGCAAAAACCCGTTTGTTTGTAGCTTATTTCAATCTAAATTTGATAGGTATTTATGTATGCCCTGGTGGCTAATCTTAATAGGAGGAGTTATTATAGTAGATTGAACTACCAGTCAATGACTATTTGACTCATAAAAGATATCTCCAGGTGGAGTTTAACGGCATAATAATAACACCTATCTATTGATAACTGCAGATGTAACCTAATGTATAATGTAATTTACTTGGAAAAATTAATGTTCAGTAACAATATACTAAATGCAGATCGAAACAGTTTTATACATATATACTTATATAACTCCCAGCTAAAGAGCAAGAATATAAATATACAAATAATTCGCAGAAAAATCAGTTATATACAGAAACAAAAAACATACTCGTCGACCATAGAAGCTTCGCCTTTACGATTGTGAAATCGGTTAAAAAACGGAATAAATGGGTTATAAAAAGTTAGACTTATAACCTGTCAATTAGATTTCAATTGAAAATAACTCTTCAAATGAAAGTATATATTTTAATAATATAACCAACATATAAGAGGTCACAAAATTTCAAGACTCGTTTAAATGTTTATTCTTCAACCAATTTACATAAAATTATTCAAAGCAGACTAAAGTAGGTATACGCTATAGGATCGTAATTGTAATCACGTACTTAACATACCAATTTAATAGTTTTTTTAGACAGATATCAAACATTATAATAGGTTAAAGAGCAAGGTTAAATGGAGCGGAAAACTACCCATTCTACGAAATTGCAATAAAAAAAATAGCAGTTTCTAAAAATAAACACTTTTTCTTATTCATCGAGATCACCAATAAGCATAATATTTGTTGCGAACGTATCACAAATTAAAAGCAATTACTTACTACTTTATAATATCAAAATGATTTATAAAAACGTTTTCGATTGTTATGAATGATTAATTAACAAAAAAATACATAAACTCAAAATAACTCACAACATTTCACTGGTAGCAGCAACGCCAACAATGTACACAAAGAAAATCGATCCATTCTCGTTCCAAATTATAATTCAGTCACTCGTCAGTTTTCTCTTTGGATAACTCAAAATTTACTACACGTGTCCACATATCAATTTGTTTAACACTAATGTCCAAATGTATTTACTATTTTACAACTTAATTAAAACATCTATGACGCACAGGTATCATGTTCATGTAGATATTCGTTTTTAACAGCTATAAACATTTTAAACTTTATCCAATGACGTTACAGGTTATCTTTCTTAAGTCATAATGCGCTCAGTCGTATATCTTTTCACGTTTACCTCAAAAATATTAAATATAAAAAGGAAATATGAAGTTGATACGATATTATTGTTTTGAAGATAAGTACGGAATGATAGAACGAAACGATGAGAAATCGTAACTCGGACTGTTCATTACCATACTAGCTTCTCGCAAGATACTGGTCGACTCGTCAGTCTCGCTATCTGACCCGAGCGCAGTAAACGGTGCTTTTAATATCATACATACATATATAGATAGTTCATCGGATGATAAACCTCTATGTCTAGAAACTGTGTTAACCGTTTCACGAATACTAAATCTTATCAGTATTGGCCTCACTCAAGAAATTATTAGCCTTGATATTGTGTGATGTCAATTTAACTGTAACATCTAAACAGGCAAAAGATCAATTAATATGATTGATAATAACAGAGCTATTTTGTTTAAAATTGGTTGTTCATTTAAATAACATTCCAAATTTGTACTTTTGTAGGTTCTCCAAATCAAGTGAACATTTTCTTTTATCATTAAGATTGTTGGAAGTTCGGTCGATCTATAAATTTACCATTTACCTACCACCCATTCATTTGTATTTTTACAAACAAGAATAGGCGCAAAGGAGCGCACTATAAAATTACTATCTTACATTTGTTTTGTGTGTATACTAATACGTCCAAGTGCAAATTGCAATTATTAAGCTGCAATTATTATTGACAAAACTATATCATACCTCTGAGTGTTTTGTAATACAAAAGAAACATGAATTTATAATATATTTAGTATGCTCAATAGAAAAAAGTTAAAATAACTTTCATTCATTCGATTGCTCCTCATAATTATACTTAAAATTGATAAATATGTGAGTAACTTTGTAGCCGACTATATGCAACACTCTTACCTAATAGTTTGCAAGTACCTACTACGGGTGTAGACAGTAAACGAAAATATTTTTTTTTCTGATATATATTTATTTAAGCAATATATATTATATTATATAATATAATGCTTAAAACAGCGCGTGATGTCACGTTCTTACTCATATCAGAACTTTAATAATTCAACTTTATGCATACTTACATAGAACGATATTAGTTTCAGAGGACCGTGACGTCATTGCAACGCCATGATAGAAGGGGTGTTTTCGCGGGAAATTTGGAAAATTAAATTTATTTTTATTGTACTTATACGATATTTTTACAAACATATGTCATGTATATCTAAAAAATATCGTATATATCGTATAAAAAAGTTCTCTACACCTCTATTAATCAAAGTCTTCTGTTTATTTAATAATTTTACATTAACTTTAAAATATCCACTAGCAACGGCTTCGCCCGCGTGGTCCTGTATTGTACTTACATACAAACCTTCTTCTTGAATCACTTTGTATATTAAAGAATGCCACATTCAAATCCAATGTAAAAAAATATAAATAAAAAGCACTTGTGAAAGTTGAAAGCTATACTATTCGTTCTCAAATCTATACTAATATTATAAAGCTGAAGAGTTTGTTTGTTTGTTTGAACGCGCTAATCTCAGGAACTACTGGTTCGAATTGAAAAATTATTTTTGTGTTAAATAGACCATTTATCGAGGAAGGCTTTAGACTATAAACCATCACGCTGCAACTATTAGGAGTGAAGAAATAATGGAAAACGCAGACGAAGTCGCTGGCGGCCACTAGTTATCAATAAAGAGATTAAAAATCAAGGAATTGGTCAGCTTCAAATAAAGAAAAAATGTTGTGTTAAAAGTTATTCTCTATCATAGATATAGGAAAATGTTCGCTGAAATTTTGCATACTACAGAGGATGACAATGCATGGTTGGCTAAGTTAAATCTAATATGGTGGACAGCTCAAGATGCCGCAAGATATTTTTTATGCACTGTCTTATGAGAGGTATTAAATGAAAAGGTTTACTAGATAATCATCGAGTCAACCTTTTGACATAGTTTCATTTTCACTTTACATGTAGAAATTAATTTATTCACTTGACATTGGCAGAATTGTGCGAAATGCGCAGATAATCCATTAATAAAAGAAGGTTTACTAACAAATACCATATGTGAAAGGAAATGCATTTATTCTAAATCTAATATGGCGGACCACTCATATGGTTTAATAGTAATAGCACTTCCAAAATGTAGGCTGAAAGCTAACTATAGATTCTCAATGCAATATAGTGAACCACCCAGGATGGCATATTAATTATGTTTTTAGCACCTATAATAAACACGCATCTAAAGCCG
This sequence comes from Diatraea saccharalis, assembly GCA_918026875.4. Lineage (NCBI taxonomy): Eukaryota > Metazoa > Arthropoda > Insecta > Lepidoptera > Crambidae > Diatraea > Diatraea saccharalis. Next base: position 26,340,153 of record OU893333.1, on the reverse strand, counting down.
ACGACGGTACTCCCGCTCGCATTGGTTCGAAATGGTCCGAAAAAATTTAATTACAATGAAATTACTAAAAAGGAAATTGTTTATAAAACAAGCTTTTTTTGGAAAAATTATGCGTACACAAAAATTTATCAAAATCCGTTCAGCAGTTTTGCATAAAACATTCATACATACATATATAATACATCCTCGCAAATTTTCGCATATCTATATTCAAATAATTGCAAATATGGGGAACTTGCCAAGGTTGGAACTCTTAATCTGGTTGTGATTATTATCACGTAGAGTATTTTTTAAGAAAGTATTATTTTTATACCTTTTTCCTCTAAAGAACATAAAATATGAAGAGGTATTAATATTAATATACCAAAAGTGGGTTATAACAAGTTGCAATCAAACGTTTACTTACCAGTTGTGATAATTGATGGGATTGACCCATGTGTCATGCTCATGGTGATGAACTGTACACACAATAACCAGTTCTCACTAGGACAGCGTTCTGCATTTGCAAAATGACTAAATGACACGAGAAACTAGACTCTCACGACAAAAGAATCAAAGCAGCAACCTTTTGCACAAACTAAATTCAGTTTTAATTATGTCAAACAGCGTTTTCAATTGCGAAAATAATTAAGATAACAGAAATAAAGTTAATATATAAATAGTATAAAGGAGTCATATTTCTTAGAGATGGAAATAGAATAACGTTAAACCAAACTCAAATTAAAGTTAAAAAATTTATGATCAGTTTAGTTTAGTGTGGTATTTTAGAAATGACATCAAATTGACGTTATAAAAAAAGAAATCCAGTTGCACAAATGTCCATTGATGTTGTCATTAGTATAAAGAAACATTACCAATCTAATTAAAAAGAAAAAAAACTACATTACCTTTCTAAGGGTTTTACCACAATGAAAACGTGAGTTTATAAAATTCCCATGACTTCGCCCGCTAAAATTGTAGTCTGTCATCCGCGTGTGATTTTAGCTTACCATAGTTGAAAGTTTTAATGCAAATAATCAAATCTTTCTTCCTTAAAAAATAGTATAGATTCTTGATAGAAAAAAATCACAAAATTACCTTAAATTTTTCTCGCGACAATTATAACATTTGTGACTCACATATCGCACACCTAGATCTAAACTGAGACAACTCAAAAATTTGAGCGAGTTTTGACTTTGTACGATATTCAAATTCTCGGTGATCATACGCAGCTATCCAACATAACAGCTTCAATAAAGGTTCGAGGATGAGCCGCTAGATAACTTTAGCTTTCTTTTGTCGAATCAACAGTGGTCGCGCTCCTGCCACGTAAACAAATGTATTGTCAAACCTCCACATTAGGTTTTTGAGTTGTCTTAGTTTAAATCTAGGTGTGCGATATTATAGCCGAGAGCTTTACAACGAAATTTTAATCGTAATGATTTACGAGTAATTAATTAAAAATCGTTTTACCTCGCAATTCGCAATCCTCTGTTTCCATCTATCTCATCGTCTATTATGATGGTATAGATCACTAACACGCGTATCTATAGTCGAGAGAAGTATTACTTGAGAATATGACATAGCTGGAGCAGATATTTTTATCAATTTAACAAAATTTTGAATGAATGAAGAACTGTGAATAACTAATAAATTTCTTACTTCAATTGAATACTCGTCTTTTAGTTAAAATAACTAAAGATACGTACGTGTATAAGACCATTAAACCTTCTTAAGTCAAGACAAAAGCGTGCAATTCTCGGTTAGCGTACACATCTTCTGAAGGCTGTCCCCATTAAGAGAGGGAGATGCAGTTAAATAATCTTCCCTTGATGACGTTTACTTCTGTTAGAGCTTAGTGAGTTTCTTTTGCTCTTTCTTCTTATAAGTCAAAAAACGTCCTGAACGAATGTCAGGTAAAAAATGTTAGATGATTTTAAAGTACTTCCATTTTGACTTTCAATTTCCCCTTTAACACATCTATTTTTTAGAGATTCATTTCGGATAGACATTCGGTAAACCTCGGCCTTGAATTGACCCTGATCTATGGTAACACCTTTAAACTGGTATACGTTTGCTTATATAGAAACCTCCATACGAATATATTTGAATGAACAAAAAAATAATACAAAAAATTACTTTGTGATTTATGAGAAATCAACAGAAGTAAACGAGGTTCTTGAAAAAATATTTAAGGTCAATGTTACTCTTGAAAGACCTTGAATGTTGTACAACCGACAGCGCGTCGAGTTTATATATATAAAAGTTTCTATAATCACTATTATTTGCTTGATAGCTCAATTTATAATTGATTGCAGTTTTTCCTTTTAAACTGATGTGCTGCTATCTATGATTATGATTTGCAGTTTGTCTAACATGTTATTAAAAACTATGTTGTCTGTGTACATCAATCTGCTAGATCATTGGATTATATGAATGGTATCAATCATATAAAGTGAATGGGCCATAAACCACCAGGCAGATCTAGTACAGTCCAGTTAGCTACTTCTGATATAGCCGAAACCAACCTGGAAATCAGTGAATATACATAAAAAGCATGCTAAATTGACCCAACTAGAAATCGAACCCGAAGACGACGACACTTTGAAACCGGCGTGTGAACCACTCAGAAACTGATAGATTTGTAGATTCAATACTCATAAAAGCCTATACCTACCAACCTGCGCCTAACTGACGGCAGTTTAAGTGCATCGCGCGCGTATATAATTGATTATGAGCATTACGTTTCTTTTAGCAGTTATAAGATTTTATTAACTTTAATGGACTTGCCTGTGGCCGTGAGTTGTGTTTGTTCGTTCGATAAAAAGGTAGACATGAGCAAAAACAAAAAATGAATATAACTGTTTACATAAACTTCTCCATTTTATGCAGTTTTGTGGGTGAGTTAATTGTTTTCATAAAATTGGTAAATTAACTAATATATATATTAACTAATATCACCAATCCCTAATGACTTTAATAACCTACATGATAGTAACCTAATTAGATCTCTCTAATGATTGCGCTTTGATGTCTGTAAATGAATTACTTTATATGAGCGTAACTAATATAAAATTCTTAGATTCTGGTGAAGATTTTTCGAACACAAAAATTATTATTTGTTATTACGGCAGATATATATTTTATATATTATACCGATATATTGCTCTCATTTTGTAGTTTATTCAATAATCTTTGTGATGTCCTTAATTTCCATAAGCATTATATTAAAACAAATTCTCATTAATTATACCGTTATCATACTTATAATTAAAAATATTCCCACTTATTTTTTATAAAATTATTAAAAGTTAAAAGTTTTAGAGAAAACGAGATTTAAGTTCACCAAAAATCACTATATTTTTATTGATTTTATACTAAGAAATAATAATATAAATAATAAATACACATGCTAATTTAAGGGACATGTCGCCATTATTGAGTGATTTTTAACAAATTTTCTGTATGGAAATAACCTAAATTTTTTTTAAAATTACTTTTCTATTCTCGTTATTTATAGAAAACAATTATAAATAATACATGTAACTGTGTAACCGAGTTCTTTAAACAAAACTTTTACAATATGCGTAATGGTTTGTGAGTAACTAATTAAATATAGTTTTTTACACGCAATTCGCTATGCTCTGACCCTTACTAGGCACAATTAAATAGATTGGTAAAGTCTTGTCTTTACAACCTTAAACAAAACAAGATGACAGATGACAAGACATCCAAGTCCAATGTAACATATAATACACATGATATAACATTTATACAAAAATATTTAAAAAATGGACTATCTAGCACCTTCAAAGGAATCAAACCCGCGAGTTATCGCTGTCTAAGACTCTACTCTCCCAACTAGCAGAAAAAGTAAAAAGAAGTCAATTCAACAGTTGGTAGAGTAGTCCGGGTTGTAGTCTAGACTCAAATTATATTGTCTGTCAAATATGTTTTTACTTTTTATGTTTTGTGTGGCTATACACATTGTCTTTGTTCTATAAAGACTAATTATATGTTCAACCTATGTCCTACAGACTTTGAAAGTAGTATTTATTATTGTGATAATACATATTATTTTGGTAATGACATGATTTTTGTAAATGTCATTACTTATGATAAAGAGCTGGTAAGTTTCTTTCGTTTGTTCTTCTTGTCAGCTAAAAGACGTCCTGAACAAGTGGTAGAGGAAATCATTTTTTTTGGGCGATTCAAAAGTGCTTGTAATAGCCTACTTGAATAAAGATATTTTCATTTCATTGCATTTAACAAATAAATAAATTATAATATTATTTTTAGGTTACATCACTGTCGGAGCATTAAATTCCACATCACAACTATCGAGTCACCCGGCATGGCAGATCTTGAACTCCTTAGAATGTGGAGAGAACGCTGCCGATCGTATTATTGGTGGCACGAGAGCAGCACTAGGACAGTTTCCATGGATCGCTCGGCTCGGATATGTCTGTGAGTAATATAGTCCAGTGGTTAAAGGTATACTATTAACATTGATCAATGAGCGGGACGCATAGTTAGAAAAGCCGATGGCCACTGAGACTTCTGGTTCTGGAACACTGACAATGTTCCGGACGACGATCTCTGGGTAGGCCCCCCACCATCAGATAAAGGTTGCAGGAAGCCACTTTTTAAAATTCAGTTTAAACGCTACTTACCCTTTACTGTACCTGTCCTGTCTTTTGAAATTGTCCATATACGAATGAGAGACTATCGAGCTCGAGACTATTTGAGACCCCTCCCCTGAAAGCTTTGAGTTGGATTTCAGAGAAAGGACGAAAGGAAAAAGGCAGGATATAGATATTTCAGATAATGGACAGGAGAGTAGTAAAGAACTAATACACAATAAGAAAAGATAAAACTCAAAACATAGGAAGGCATTTAGACCAAAAGTACTAAAGTAATACACTAACGAACTCATCTATGGATGAATTACATTTAATTTTTATAAAATTATGTCTATTACTAAAAGTTCAGCGACTATGTTACTAAATGCTGTTACATTATTTCATTACCAGTACCAGATGATCCAGACATAGACTGGATGTGTGGTGGCGCCCTCATAACAGACCGCATCGTGATAACAGCTGCACATTGTATTCCATCAGAAGAAGAAGAATACGCACTGTAAGTAGTATACAATACTAGGACAAAAATCTCTTTCACAGTCCTAAAAAAATGATTATGGTTAAAACGCTTTTGACCTTGGTGATTTGATAAAGTCAAGTTTCAACTTTGCTATTTAAACCGTACTCCCAAATCTACGTATTTCACTAATTTCACCAAATATCACCCAAAAATTTGTTGATATGGTACGACATGGCCCTTTCCAGCTCAAAAACAAAAGATTGCCTAATTTGCATTCATTCAAAATCAGATAGAAGGATTTTCTATGTTCAACGAGTATGTATATTTTTATAAAAGTAGGTATGTTAATAGATTTTTTTTTAAATTGTAACCCATTCCTATCAAACTAGCTATTTCCTTGCAACTTTGGCAGCGTAAATTATAGCCTATGTCCAACGCATATTAAGTAGCTTTCCATAGATGAACAACTTTCATAAAACGGTCCAATAGTTTCGGAGCTTGTCCAATGCAAACAAACAAGCAAACAAATCTTTCCTTTTTATAATATGAGCTTCGAATTGGATTTTTTTTAAATAATAGATAACACTTATAAATATTATATATCAAAATATTTAACATAGTTTTTCTACAAGTATATGCAAATGGACTCAACAACAAATACAAAGTTAAATAAACTCATTTCTGAACGCACACTATCGGACAGACACAGTTAAACTTGAAAAATAAAATAGTTGCTTTTACTATTGCACTTTCTTATTATCTCATCTATTAAACTTTTATTGGATTCCTAAAATTAGTTCAAAACAAAAAAAAACTTTAATTTTAATGAAATTAACAAACAACATTTGAGTTACCCTAGATATATAGATTGACATATTTTAAAACATCTTCCAGGAAGTACGTCCGTTTAGGTGAGCACGATATCCGGACAGACCCTGACTGCGAACTATCGATATGCGCCCCCGCGGTCCAGGATCGAGGAATCATAAACGCCACCATACACCCTTCCTTCAATATACCTCCCTTCCATAACGACCTCGCTATTCTCAGATTAGACATCCCAGTAGATTTAAACGGTAAGAACAATATTACTTATACTTTAGTTCAGCCAACAGCACGTTGGGTTATATAAATCTGTCAAAATTTCTCCTGACAAGAATCAACTGGAGAAATTTGACATAATGTATTAACCTCATATTAGAGCTGGTGAGTTTCTTGCTCGTTCTTCTTATCAGCCAAAAGACGTCCTGAACGAGTGGTAGGGAAAAAATGTTGGACGATTCAAAAGTACTTTTACGAAGTCTATTTGAATAAAGATTATTTTGACTTTGACTTGACTGGGGTGCGACCGCTTCTTCTCTAGCCATGACTCTAGTCATAGGATACCACATCTTAGCGATGTTATGGCGATATTTCATTTTACTACTACTGACGTGATTTTTAATGATGACGATTGATAAAGCATGATGATTATGAATTTGACAGTAGTGTTACCAACTTACCAACCTAGTCGTTTATCCAACGAAAGATTGATAAAAGACCATACCAAAGAAATAAAAGAAACAAAATAAATTCATAATATTCGGTTACATGTCGTATGCTAGAGTCATGGCTAGAGAGTTAGTCGGTCGCACACCTAACGTGTGTTGTTGAAAATGTAGATATTTCTATAGTTAAGGCGTAGGGAATCTTCGTAAATTACTATATACGTAGCCAATGATTGAAAAAAACTCGAGTACAATTTAAGAAAATTACTGTTTTAAAAACAGTGAAGGTAAGATCGTATTCCGTAAAACCATTAGGTATTGTGTTTTAATGTAAATTTTCCTGTTCCAAGAAATGTAGAAAGGCCTCGTGAGTCAAAAGTATATATAATAATAAAGAATTCAAGTGTCAATATTGTGTTTGATCTTTTTGTCGAAAACTAAAATTACTTCTGAAAAAACGTAATTAACCAAACAACAGACGGATTCCTTAATTTTGTGATGCGTGTTTTTTTATCTTATTTATGTAGACTTTGGTCGTAGTTTTTTAGGAAGAAACATATAGTACCAACATCATTTGTTGCATTTATACACGCAGACTACGTAGCTCCAATTTGCTTACCACAAAATGGAGAGCAGCTGGCAGGTGTAAAGATCGGTGAGATTGCTCAAGCTGCTGGTTGGGGCAAAATTAACATGACTACTGAAGAAAGAGCTAAAATACTTCAAGTAGTCGCTGTAAGTTGTTATGTTTGTTGTTATTTTATTATTGTACACGTTCACTGCGGCAAGTAAAATCATAATTCTTCATCTGGTGCGGTGGCGGGTCAATATGCGCCCCCATTGATATTTCCAGCAGTGCGTGGCAGGTTTTTCTAGACCCACCAGCACTAGGATAGATTAAATTGCTATAACTTTGTGGAAACACAATGTAAACATTTTTTTTATATTGTTAGAATGACCTTGAACCCAACTTCCTTAGGTTTGATTTGCCCCAGGATCTGCCAAACAGGAAATGAATAATAAAGCAGGAAAAGCGACAGACAGATATCGACCTGAACCGCTTTAGAAAGTATTTTTAGTGGTGATGGTACAGAGAAAAATAAGGGGATATCGAAAATAAAACAGAATTATCGTAAAAGAACTAAATAATGTTTTTATTTACTTATGCCTGTCTTGGAAACATGTCACGCAAAGGATTTGGTTGCATTTCCTGCAATATTTTTTTATTTTCTTAACTTTTTTTTTGCGTACTATTAAAGGTTTTTCACAGTCTGTCGTAGCACCCTGCACAATTTCTTCGTTTAGTGCTCATCTCAAGGACATGGTCATTGTCCTTAGGTTTTACTTGATTTTCTGAAATGATTTTTTTCTTAATTCCGTGTGATTTATTAACCATTTATAAGTTTTACCACAGAACTCGCGAAACTAAACAACTTTCTATAACTGCAGGGCGAATAACTCTATTTTCCAAAATTTGTATTTTTCTTTTATTGCTTGCCATCGTTGATTATATCGACGATGGCAAGCAATAAAGAGCTACGTACGCTACGTCAGAGCAGTTAGCACAACACTAACTGGCGGGGCGCGCGCTCTGTGCGATATCGGGTCGAAAACTGCCTGTTAGAAGTGCGGGCCGAAACAGGCCCGCTGCCGCACTCAGCGGATGTTTTTCACCGTTAGTGCGTGGTAGGTCGACAAAAGCCTGCCGTTATGTTTTGATGGGAAACACTTACAATTTTGACCGCGAGATGAAATATATATTTGTCTCTCATTCATGGGAAACCAATATAATATCATTGTTCACAAAAAATTATGCGAATATAGAAAATACGAAAGTAATTATATGAATGAACCATTTATTGAACACATAATTTTCAACAATAATTAGAACTTTCCAGTGTGACACACCCACACTGCAAAATTACATACCCAGATTATTGAAGTTTAAAGTCGTATCTCCATCAGAGTTCGTTGTTCAGATTCCCTTCGAGTTTATTTCACTTATATAGGTGATCATATTCAAGCAACTTCTGAACGTTTATATCAAAAGCTAGTTATTTCCGTTAGTGGCTTGGCCCGCGTGGTTTTGTAATAAATCTTCCTCTTAAATCACTCTGTATATTGATGAAAATCGTTTTTAAATCCGTTGTGAAGTAAGAGATCTCAGCATAGAGACAGCGAGAAGCGACATTGACATAAATGCCGCTTCAACCAACTTCATCAAAAGATGCAGTGTATAACGACACTGAGTTCCTTTCTATTGCATCCTCAAATAAAGAAAGTAAGCCACGAATAAAGGAATTGATATTCGAATAAATACCTATATAGATTTTGAAAACTGAAGTATATTTTTCTCTTCCAGTTACCTATAGTGAAACCTGAAATGTGTGATATGTTTGGACGAGAGTTTAAAATGCAAGACTCTGAAGTTTGCGCAGGCGCACAATTAAACAAAGATGCCTGTGGAGGTGATTCTGGAGGACCACTAATGAAAGTAATTACCTATACTATAGCAACCGATCAGAAATTTCGTCTACAAGGCTTTTTCCATTTCTCCGAAAATGACAGTCACTATAATTTCAAAACAATAATACAATCCCTTCAAAATATTTTTATTGAGAATCCACCAAAACATCTACGTCATATCCAATGATGGATGTACTTATAGTTGTTACTAGTAAATGAGCGAAGTTATGTGATCTATTTACATTGCAATAAATAAGAAAACCTCCGTTCTCCGTCATTTATTTAACGTAGACAATAAGTAATATATATTTTAAGCTTATTTTCAGTGTTAGTTGTGCAAAAAAAAATACTTAGTGCCTAGCATAACACCTACAGCAAACAAAACCATTTATCAAATTCAAAGGGTCATTCTAATGTTATTTAAATTCTTAATTAAGAGTTCAACTTTGGTCATAGTTGTGTGAAAGAGATCATAAACAAAACTATTTTCAGTTTCACCAAACTGTTTCAGTTCAAGGCGATCTTTTCTAATATTTCTTTAATATGTGAAAAACACTCCCTTTTTTAGGTATACGACACTCCTGATGGACCTAAAACTTTCTTGGTGGGTGTTGTGTCGTTTGGACCCACAGTATGCGGCATCAGGAAACCTGGCGTCTACACGTCAGTCGCTTATTTTCTCCAATGGATTTTGGACCATATTAAATAACACTTTACATTTGATATGGAAATTAAAGTAATTATAAGTACGTGTGTTTTTAAAATAAAACTTGAATTAATCGTTTTCGATGTCAATTTATTTATACATCAGAATATTTGCTATGTATGCGAAATACTCATCTTAGAATACATGTAAAAAAAATGTTAAAATAAAAATCAATTCTGTCTGAATATTACTATACCTACGTTATTCCTTTCGCAATTAACGAAAATATTTTTTCAGTTGACTTTTTAGAGAAGGAAATAGGAAATAGGCATAATCTCAGCAGTATGCGCTGTTCGTAAACTTTAACCTTAAGTTTTATCGACAACCCTCCACGCCAAAACTTTTTGTTTGTTCCGAAGGCTGCCTAGGCTTACTATGTACGTCAGTCTATCGCTGCCGTTTGATTTAAATCTACCAACATAATCGAATGACCCAAATACACATAAGAGTCGATAGTGTCCGCAGGCAGCGTATAAACGTATAATTTCAGATATGTTGATATGTTCATTTTGTATCCTACTCTTTGTGATTTTTAGCTCATCTATCATGCCACACTTGAAATCAAACACTGAGACTTCTTCGTTTCATAGGTATAATTTATTGCACATATCAAAAATATTGCCAGATTCAGGTAGATGGCCCAATTTTAGACCATAATTAAATGTTAGTAATGAAATACAATATTTTAGGAATTACATTTATTCTACAAAAATATAACTTGAATACTTCCTACATTCTTTATATTTTTTCAAAAAGTTTTTCTTACTATGATTCTTATTATTCTTACTCAACGAGTTTCTTACTATGAAAAGACTCAGATTTAGTTTAAACAACTATATATTAACTGAATCTAAAAGTGAAGAGCAAAGCTTTTTTTATATTGTCATTTAATAGGCAGATATGAAAAAACTATAAACTATTCCTTACTTAACGTCAATTTATCACAGAATAATCCCTTATTTTAGTCATAATTGACCCTTATAATGCATCTGTATTCCTGATTATTAAACCTCTTTGAAACATAAACATTAATTTATTCGTGCATATTGTCTAATATCCAATCCATGTAGTAGGCGAGTCTTGTGTAAACCCCGGGTTGTCCCTTTAAACCGCATTGCATTGACCCGTATGACACGATTCCCATTTGGAAGTACTGATAATTATATGATGTAGTACCAGGGAAAATCAATAAGGGACCACCAGAATCGCCAACGCAAGAATCCTTGCCTTGAACTCCACCAGCGCATAATTGACGATCGTATATGCGAAAGTTACTAAAACAAAACAGTTTAATTTAAACAATTACAATGAGAATTACTAAAACAAAACAGTTTAGTTTAACCCTTTCACGACCACGGGGACATATGTGTCCCTGACAAATAAAAAAGAAAAAAAATATCCAAGAGACTAACATTTGTATTTAATAAATTAATTGGTTTTTGAACATGTCTTTATTATATTCTTAGCTGGCAACACTATATAGGAAACACCTATTTTTGTCTATGGTTATTAGAAATTGACAGTTTGTTTGGCGCGAAAAAGTAACATTTTGTAAAAGAAATTAGAGGGTGTCAAGTGTCTTCAAGCGTTTACTAGTGTAAAATTATAATTGTCTGGTAAGTAACTTATTATTTTATATATATACAAATCTTTTTTTTATATTGTTTACATTTATAAGTCATTATATACACAAAGGGACATTGGCGTCCCAATGGTCGTAAAGAGCTATTATTTATCGTGATTATTTGACTTCTTGTATTGATTGGTTTTGTTGAATAACAATATTTTTTTGTTGATATTGTTGCAGATTATGTTTCGTAAGGGACGTGGAGTTTTCGAACTCAAGGAAAGTGAAATCCAGCACATTCTGATGTGTGATAATAGTGATGATGAATCCGATTTACTGCTTGACGAAGAAGACCAAAAAATTCTGACACAGGATGACGACCAAGGAATTTTAGCTGTCGAAATTGAAGATGGGACATCTGATCTTCAGGAATCAACAAGTATGTCACCTCAACCCTCAACTTCTAGAGTAGAACCCGAAGCTCACGCAGATCGCAACCGTCAACCGAGTTTCAAATGGAGCCAAAGAAGTTACGTCCCAAATACTTTTCGTAATGTGGAATATGAATTTGGAAAGGTGCAAATCTACCAAGATGTTGAAACGGCATTGACTCCTTTTGATATTTTCTGTTCCACGACTAATTTTGATTCTTTAGTTCAAAATATTGTATCAGAGTCAATAAAATATGCTCATCAAAATGGACGGGAATTCACTATTGAAACTGAAGAAATGAGAGCATTTTTGGGTATGAATTTAGTTATGGGGTACCATATTTTGCCCTCATTGCGAGATTATTGGTCTACAGAACCAGATATGGGAGTGCCTTTTATATCAAATGTAATGCCTAGAGTTCGATTTGAAGATATTCGTAGGAATCTACACTTCTGTAATAATGCAGAAGTAAGAGATACCAATAGCCCTAATTATGACAGAGGATATAAAATCCGGCCAGTAATGGAACATTTGAATTCTTCATTTCAAAATGCCCTCAATAATACCAAGGAACAATCAATTGACGAGCATATGATAAAATTCAAAGGGCATAATGTAATGAAACAATACATAAAAAATAAGCCTGTCAAATGGGGCTTCAAATTATGGTGTAGGTGTGATGCCACAACCGGATACCTCTTTGAATTCGATTTATATACCGGAAAAAGAACTACCGGGTCAGAATATGGGCTAGGTGAATCAGTCGTGCTTCAGCTTACGAAAAAGCTTGAAGGCCTAGGATGCGAAATTTATATCGACAATTTTTTCAATTCACCTATGCTGCAATATACCCTGATTGATCAGAATACCAAGGCCTGTGGAACTGTAAGAATCAACAGAAAACATCTACCTAAAACTGCACCCCTTGATAAAAACATGAAGCGGGGAGATATTTACACCACAAGTTTCCATGGTATAACTTATGTGAAGTGGATGGACAATAAAGCGGTATATTTGTTGACGAACTTTCTATCGCCTGTAGAAAGAGTCACTGTAAAACGCCGTAAAGCTGGTTCTGCTGACAAAATTGATGTAATATGCCCTAGGATTGTATCGCATTATAATAAAAACATAGGCGGAGTAGATCTCATGGATCAACGTAAAGTGTGCTATGAAATAGACAGGAGATCGAAAATAAAATATTACTTACGTTTATTTTTTGATCTCCTTGATATATCAGTAAATAACGCATATACTGTCTATACTAAGCTTCACGATCAAAAACGCGTAGAAGGAAGTCTATTGACCAATTTGCAGTTCAGGCAAGTAGTAGCTCGAAGTTTGATAAATGGTTTTACAGTTAGGCAACGAGGCATTTCAACTACAAAAACGAGTATAGTACGCAAGTCTGTCAAAAGGCAGTTGCCTTTCCACCCTATGCAAAAATCAAATAATAGAAAAAGATGCGTACAGTGCGCCAAAAATAAGAAAGAAAACCGTACAAATAACACGTGTATTATATGTGAAGTTCACCTTTGTTACACTAATGAAAGGAACTGCTTTGCTGAGTATCATAATTAGTTTTTGTCTTTTGTCTCTATTTTGCTGTAATAAATAAAAAATACTTTCAACAGTGCATTTTTTTTAGAATAATACCCATAATTGATAAAAACTATGGTTACGTTATGTGAGCAAAAAGTAACTCTTAGCGGCCATAGGGACACGTTTGTCCCTAAAAATTCCAAAAAAACCATAATAATTTTTTTTGGTTTTATTTTAGAATATGCTTTTTTTATGCTTAATGAGTCATTTTAAATAGCTGACATGATTACATAAATCACCGTTACGTTATGGTCCTGAAAGGGTTAAACAATTACAAGCATTGAAAATTTCATCTCGGCCAGGTTTTGATACTATGCCGTCTACTATCATTATTAAACCTACCGATTACCTGTGCTAAATTCATTAGTTTTTCACTTGAAGTTGTACCTGAATCTATGCTATAATATCAACTTATCCCACTTACCCATAGTAAGCTTCCTGACATTCTTTGTTTTCCACAATTGGCAAGTATACTTTAAGAAGAACTGGGGACTGCAATCCATCTTCAGTGGCTCCCCAACCAGCTACGATTCCTAAATATGCGACTAAGTCTACGGTTTGAAGTTCTGACGTGAAAGGGAGACATATTGGGCTCATTCTTTCTGTTAAAAATTAAAATCATAATTATTTTTTATACTATCACCAATATCATACATATTTTATTATGAGCCTATTATTGCTCTCATTGGGTCGTTGGTCTTCCTTTATACATATATTAGATAGAATCACGTAGTGTAATCGGCAATAATTCACCACGCATTGCAGATTCGTGGGTTTGGATAACTGCAAATGCAGAGACATGAATGAATAACCACAACTTCCAAACCACAGAAATGTTAAGGTAATGATTAGCGTTTGCGGATCTTTCTTTACCTCCACAATCGCACCGACCTCACTAACTCCTGCGCCAAAGAACTCATTTTCAGTCAGTTATTTACGTGTATTGTATTGTGTATTGATTATCATTTATATTTGTTAACTAGCTTTCCGCCAGCGGCTTCGCCCACGTGGTCTTTAGTGAACTGTTTATTTGGATATCGATTCGTATTATGACACTGTTTAAATTACAATGATAAATTGAATAGTAAACACTATTTTTATGTTACTATGGCAACGTTTTGATATTCTATACGAACTTTCACTCCCATTTTCATCCCTTTATTTACTGTTTTTCGGGATAAAATATGACCTATGTTTAATGCATATGATGTAGCTTTCCGTAGGTGAAAGAATTTTAAAAATCGGTCCAGTTTTTTCGGAGCCTATTCCATAAAAACAAACAAACAATCAAATCTGTCCACTTTATAATATTTGTATAGATATTGATAGGTAAATGGTAATCGCAAAACTTATGAACTACCTTCTATTGAAACTTATTAGTTTTATAAACGTACTGCTTACCTAACATTAAAAAGGATAATATACAAACCCATGTTGAAATCAGCTGGATCTGAAAGTCTTAATAGTGCGATGTCATCGATTCGAGTTTCGGGGTTGTATCCCTTATGAGCTATTACTTTTTCCACTGTCACGTTCTGAAAATATCAAACTAAAATCTATAACAACTACTACTATAATATGTATTAACATAACACCTTAGAGCCTATAAGATATGTCATCGAACGTATATTCTAAAAAGTTGTATCATTCCTATAATTTTGTTAAAATCATATCTGTGAAAGTTATCTGTCCATCAGAGGCAGTATCATGACCTATATTTGTTGCATCATAAATTATCAAAAAATGGGTTGCTTTGGAATCTTATTACCATTTTTAAAATAGACGAAATTGCGTTTTCGTATTAATACAATAGGCCTTCCAGGTGTTATGTTAATTCGTACATGTAGTAACTACTCTTTAAATATAGACAATATAGGAAAAATCAATAACTATGTTAATTCAGCCAGCTGGGCATCTAACCTGGGACCTCAGATAAGACGACAACTTGAAATATAAGCTCCTTGACTAAGGAATGTGCGCGTGATTAAAATATATTAGTTATTCATTTATTCTTCATGCACAATCGTACATAGGCGGAATTAATGCCTGAGGTATTTTCTGCTACTCAACCGTAAGGTAATGTGGAGGAGAATACGTGATAAGGTGTAGAATCACAAGTAAAATAACCACAAGAATAGACTAAGCTAGATAAACTAATTAATGTATATACTTTAAAATACATACAATTGAATGTACATAGAAACATAAATACATACATAAACATAAATACAATATATTAAATAGATACATACACGATTAACCATTAAAAGGTAGCTGCGTGGGTTCATTTTAAACGCATACCGATTGGTAGACATTCTTAGGTCTAAAGGAAGAAAGTTCTATTGGAGAATAGACTTAATATAGAAGGAATCATGAACTACATCAGAGTGATGAGAAGGACATATGAGCAAACTATTAGAAGCAGAACGTAGATTTTTAGAGTGACTTGTGGACAAGTATTGAAAGTGGGGAGTAAGATAGGAAGGAGCATTAGGTGAGTCTAGAAATGAGAAAAGGGTGGTTAGTGTTCCCATATGTCTGCGCTGCCGAATAGGCATCCATTTGAGTAATGATCGGTATTCAGACACATGATCATACTTTCGTATTGTAAACGTAATTGTATTGTAAACGAATCGAATGCAGTTCTTCAAAAGACGGTCAAGCTTATTGAGTGGTTCTGCATTCAAGTCGAGATAACATTCATCACCATAGTCAATTATGGAAAATATTAAGGTCTGCGTAAGCATTGCCTTGATGTTAGTAAATAAAAAAAATTTCATGCAATAAAAAGCTCTCCAGCACTCCGTAACACTCCAATTTACAGAACTTTTTTCGAAACGTTAACTACTTGGGCCTGCCAGTTTAAGTTACAGTTGATAAATAGCCCAAGATCCTTCACGTTTTGGCTAAATGGAATCGAAATATTATCGAAGATCAAAGCACGGAGACCGCAATTATCGATTCTAGCCATCATTCGACAGCCACCCAACAATATAGCCTGGCATTCAGTGGGATTGACAACGACACCAAATTTTCCGACCAGGACTTAATATTGACCAGCTGTCTTAATTATTAAAATCAACATCTTAGCGTCTGATTAACTAACCACTACTCAACTTCTTAAGTAGACATTACATATTTCTTGCTTATAAAAGCTACTAAAGAGTTTGTTTACTAATCAACGGTAAATAACACTATATTATTTTATTCTGCAAACACTGGATGAAAATTCCACCAAAAGCCAAACGGCGGCATCATGATATATGTAATTATAAAAAATCTTTTTCGGTAGGTACTATGAATCATGACTAATCTTGTTTGTTTGTCCGTCAGGTAAATTTTTGGAGAATATTAAACACATATTTTTTGTGTAATCAATAAGTAACAGCGTTATGTTGAGTTGAAATGTCGCATGACGTCACACCTTTGTATATTTTCTACACAGTTGTGACGTAACAAGCCCCCCACTCGTAAACTTTAATGCCTCTTATCTATATCATTTCAAGTTAAATACAAGCAAAAATAAAATGCTAACTGATTAAATAGAATTTATTTTTTATCCAGTCATCACCCCTATTATTGGAGTCATAATGGAAAATAAAAAAGGGTGCAAGCTACCAACTGGTATGGAAAAAAAAAGGATATTTTATGATAAAATTGGGTTTATTCAGTTACGTGCCAGAATCATGAAAGGAGGTGGACTACGTTGAAGATCTTGAATTATACAACAGGCCTAATGAATTTGCAGTTAAAATCAATTTCTTCGAGAGTGATAGTTTATATCAGTTTACTAATTCTTATACTGTTGTTTATACTAAGTTGCTTTCAATAAATATACTTTTGGTAACGCTTGTTAAATTATTGGAGTACTGTATAATGTCCCCTATGTCTTCATCCCTGTCCCTGAGAGAGAATCTAAATAATCATAGAATCAACTTTAGGTACCGAAGAAACTGGAGTGCTATCTAGACTAATAATTTCCATTTCAATATTATAAAAGAAAAAAGTCTGTTTCTTTACATTGAATAGGTACCAATACCTATTACTGGACCGATTTTAGATATTCTTTCTACCATGTACGGGAGACCACACATGTATGAACATATGATATGGGGCTTTAATTTACGCAGGCGAAGTCGCGGGAAAACAACTTGTTCCTATATAAAACTTCTCATGGCTAACCGAAGCGAAACTAAGCATCATTAAACGCTTTTCTTATGGATATTGGTACGCGTTCATTATTATTAATTTCAAAAACGTAATTTTTTTAATAATCCAATACATAATACAAATTGAAATAAATCCAGACGGCATGACCATCGACTAAAAATAACATAAGTACGGTTGCTAGGTGATCAACTGTCAAAGATCCGTCCGCCATTGTGGTAATTAACGCCTTATTAAGCGCTTAAACAAGACGCTACTTAATTTGATAATTGAATGTGATGAAAAATAGCTACAAAAGAAACAGTAATGGTATCGGAAGTCACAATGGAGTAGGCCCCGATTGTAATAAGATAAAAATGAAAATAGATAAGCTAATAAAACTAAAGCTAAACAAGTGCAATACTTACACCAAATTAAAGAAGATTTTTTTATGAACAGAATAATAAAAATGTTCGACGTCAATAATAATAATACTGTCACACCGTAGAGATTCAATCAAATAAAACGACATTAAAAGGTAATAAAGGTTTTACATAATTGAACCTCTATTCTGCCATAGACGCCAAGTTTGAGGCCCATTATTTTGGTAAAAAAATTGATCAGATAAAATAAAGTGAGAAATAATATTTATCTTAAATAAAACTGCTATTGAGGTTGAGCGGAGGTAAGTCTGTATTACGAGTACATGATAACCGCGACTATAGTAGCAGTTAATATTTATGTCGTCACGTGCATGTTGATAAATTTACGTACAAATCAATATCTTACGTATACTATACGTACAAAATGCGAAGGATTTCACACCTAATCAAACTTACTCTGACGTTTGGTGCACAAAACTGTTCAACGCGATCGCAATCAGGGTCTTCTCTTACGTCATGCTCGCCTAGCAGTACTCCCTGAAGACTCAGGCGTTCGTCTAAGAATGAGACACAATGTGCCGCAGTCAGCACGTACCATTCATTTATTAAAGTACCACCGCAGCTCAATTTTCTTCCTTCTGCTGCAAATTGTATATTTAAGTTTAGTTTTTTTTATCCCTTTGTTCAACAATTATAAGAGATATAAACAAATTATTTGCTTCTTTGAGAAGCAATTAAATAATATCACGAATTAAGAAAGCGTTTCATTCTCCCATTATGGAAATGGCACGTTTCTCATAACCAATCAAATTAATGCTCTCAGTATCCCAAAAGATCGACGCCATAATCTCTCCGGCCAAATGAGTTTACACTTGAAATTTTTAGAAGAGGTTTGGCTTTTTTACGCTACTGCGTCGAACCCAAGTTTCTTCATCAGTACATTTTCGTAACTACTCCCTTTGCTCTTTACAATGGTTCAAAAACTTGCGAGAACAACAACACACACTCAAAGCCATCTTTAAACAAACTTTACATATGCCAAGATGTTGATGTGGGATGTTCAAAATCGTCATTTCTTATACTCCTAATGCTGCAAGTACTTTATTGGACGTCATTATACTTTATAGGATTTCACTGGACTTCATTAGATTTCATTATATCGTACTTAATATCTAATACTCGATTGTTAAGATCCTTCATACGAATTTCAACGTTCTAAATTCAATCATTTTATTACCTATAGAACTTCCATAAGGTATTATCACCCTCTACGCTTACAACGATATAAGATCTTAGACTTGTTTTACTTTAACATTTCGTGTCGTTACTATGATAAATCATTGTACATATATTGTGATTTCATCTTTAATATATTTGACCAATTTTGCATTCACAATGCTACATATACTGAATAATATTCTTAATAAAATTTTTAAGCATTTTTCATTTAGAATTTCATCTTTATTCACAACAAATACGACAGGTATACGGTAGCTAAGTATAAGCTTTGCTTTGAAGGATTTGCTAAGTAAAAACATTTTTCTATTTCTTTCTTTATTGTTTGTTTGTTCACGTTTTTTGAGGATCTTACGATGATTTATCATTTTGAATGTTGTGCAGTGAATTTGATCTCAAACAACATTATAGTAATATGTATATATAGAATACCATCTAAAATAAAACGTCATATTGAATATTTCTACGAAAAAATTGACTTGCTGCTACACAAATGTCTGCATAAATTTCCCAAAAAAAGGATAATAGTAACTGGCGACTTTAACATTAATATGTTGGAAAATAATCAATATACTTCCACATTTCGTAACATTCTTCAAAAGTATAATCTAAACTCGCATATAAAGGTCGCCACCAGAGGGAGTACATGCCTTGACCAAATAATAAGTAACATTGTCAACGGAATTGGTTACGTATTGCCATTATGGTTATCGGATCACGATACTGCTCAGATTTTAAAGTTTTGTGTACATCGTAAAACTCAAACCCCACACTTTGTGTACACTTATCGTAAATGCTACTCAGTAGAAAATATCAATAAATTCAAGACATTTTTAAGTAGCATTTCGTTTTCAAATGTTTTTAATAAAAAAGATATAAATATTGCATTCAATGAATTCCACGACATTTTCACTCTTTTGTACAATTTGTGTTTTCCAGTAGCAAAACATAAACATAATTCTTCCTTCAAGCTTAAATGGATCTCTAAAGGCCTAAAAATAAGTAGCATCACAAAAAGGAAACTACGTTATAAATATTACACAAATAAAAATAGTAATAATAGATGGAGTTATAATAAATATAGTAAATTGTTAAAAAAATGTATTAGTTATTCCAAAAAGATATCAAATAAAAAATTTATTACTAACAGTAACAATATCTGTAAAGCGACGTGGAAGGTTATAAGGAATGAAACTTCTGAAACATTGAACCATAATAGATATATAAATAAAATCATCCATAACAATACTGCAATAACGAATCCAACGACAATTGCATCAATATTTAATAATAATTTTATACATAATAGTACAGTAAATATTGACCAAAAAAATTTTTACTCTTTAAATACAGTTTTGCAAAATAGTATATTTCTATCACCAGTAACTGCAAATGAAATAAGCAAAATTATTCTGACATTGAAAAATTCACAGTCAGAAGGCTATGATTCCGTATGCATCAAAGTCTTAAAGCTGTGTAGAAATGCACTATGCAGTGTTTTAGCTTTTCTGATAAACCTGTCTCTACAAACAGGAAAATTTCCCGATAAACTGAAAATGACAATTGTGAAACCGTTGTTTAAAAAGGGTGACGAATATGATATATGCAATTATCGTCCAATAGCAATATTACCTGTCATATCTAAAATATTTGAAAAGGTCATGCATGAACAACTTACTAATTTCCTCACAAAATTTAAAATCATCAAGGACAACCAATACGGTTTCCAAAAAAATAAATCAACAACTCATGCAGCTTTTGACCTAGTAAATGAAGTTATGTTAAATGTAAATATGAAATACTATACAACAGTAATATTCCTCGATATGTCTAATGCTTTTGACTGTGTTTTTCATAAAATACTATTAAAAAAACTGGAATGTTATGGATTAAGGGGTCCTGCATTAAACTGGTTGGATTCCTACTTATCTAACAGAATGCAATTCGTAGAGATACCACAGATTGACAAAAAAAATACAATTCAGCTTTACAGATCTAAACCAAAACTTAATAAATGTGGCGTTCCT
This sequence comes from Diatraea saccharalis, assembly GCA_918026875.4. Taxonomy (NCBI): domain Eukaryota; kingdom Metazoa; phylum Arthropoda; class Insecta; order Lepidoptera; family Crambidae; genus Diatraea; species Diatraea saccharalis. The sequence goes on along the minus strand of OU893333.1, from coordinate 26,319,019 downwards.
CAAGGCAGTGTTCTAGGCCCTTTGTTGTTTTTGCTCTACATAAATGATTTACCTGACATAACAAAATTTAAGACGGTACTATTTGCTGATGATATTTCCATTATTGTTTCAACGAAAAGTACCTTAGAACAACACAAACTTGACATCACAAATACAATGACATCAATTATTAATTGGCTTCAGAATAACAATCTTAAGGTAAATTTAGCAAAAACTAATATAATTAATTTCAATAATTTTAAAAATCAATCAGTAGACGTATCTTTTAATGGACAAACTCTACAGAGTGCTCCAAATGTAAAATTTCTAGGCTTAATAGTTGATCCTAAATTCAGTTGGAAAGAGCATATAGAAAAAGTGTGCAATAAAGTGAACTCCTTTTCCTTCGCGTTATATAAACTTACAAAAGTAGCAAGTGTAAATACGGCTATCATGGCCTATTTTGCATATGTAGAATCCATCTTAAGATATGGTTTATTAATTTGGGGAAAGGGCACTGATACTAAAATTCTTTTTATTGCTCAAAAAAGATGCATTCGTGCTATATGCAATCTAAAGCCGGATATTTCTTGCAAGCCTTACTTTAAAACTCTCCAAATTTTGACACTGCCCTGTCTTTATATTTTAGAGGTTTGCATATTTGTAAAATTAAATAGTAAAAAGTTTACACAAGCACAGGATTTGAGCCAAAGATTAAGAAGAAATCCTGAAAGACTAGTTTTGAAATTCGTCCCTAAAACTCAAAGATTTCAGAATAGCTGTTACGCCATGTGCCAAAAAATATATAACAAAATACCCAATAATTTCAAACTTTTACCGTCTAACCGATTCAAATCTACTTTACGTAAATGGTTATTGGAAATGGCATTTTATTCTATTGATGATTTTTTAAACCATGCTACTAAATAAATTAATAGCCAAAGCTATATAAGTTGACACAAAGTTTAATTGCTATATGATTTGTATCTTTTTTATTGTTTTGACGCTATTAATTACGGAATTCTTTATGTTGACATTTATTATTGTGACATTTTATCTTCAAAATGATAATGATTATGGTAATTTTAGTGAATTTGTTAATTTTGTATAAAAATTGTATAATTTTGTTAATTTTGTATAATTTTGATAATAATTTGATTGTTTTTACCGGAAATGAAAAATTAATTAAATTTAATATTTGCATGCTATCTTTGTATGGCTAAATAGGTTTTAAGTTCTCATTTTATTTTAATTAATTCCTATCAAATTGTACCCTATTTAAAGGCAAATAAATATCTATTCTATTCTATTCTATTCTATTTCATTTCGTTATTAGTCCTTGTTCTTGCATAAGCAGAGAAGGCCGCCTTGAGATGTCGAAATTAAGGACCGAACAAAACTACGCCAGCAAAACTTTGGCGTCTACTGAGCAACTAAACACTGCTAAATCATAAAGAGCAATAAAGAAGAAATTAAATTGAACTTTTAACGATTTTGAATTATATGATTATTCTTGCAAACAAAATTTGAAAAATATACTTACGAGAGTCATAAACCAGAAGAACCATCCATGGCATTTCAAACAATTCCGTCACGTTGCCTCCGACTATTCGATCATCTTCAAAAATGCCACATTTTTTCGTGGGTAAAAGACGTAAATTCGGATGGTTCTCTACGTTAGGCAAACCAAAACGAATTTTGATGTTGGCATCGTCAGGAGGGTTCAATGTGACGCCCTTAGTAGAACTGGTGGTGACAGTAACCACTGGATCTGAAGTAACTGAGGTCGAATTGCCGGATAACGGAGTGCAGCACACCTGGATAGATGTAAGAGTTTTAAGTTGTGCTATGATTCCAGGTGTGTATCTTCCATTTAAAGAGGTTCAAGTTAGAGGGTAATCGGTTTAGAAAGGAAACTTTTTCTGCATTTCAGATGGTTGGTTAAAATAGCATTAGACAGACTTATAGACGATATATCAAACTAACCCGAAAAATATTAATGTCTCATTAAATTTAGGAAAATGTGCCTAAAGAATAAAAGAAGGCAAATGAAAGGAATGCAATAAATAAATAAATGCTGAGGGTTCTTGCGATCGGAAGGTGTCAAGAAACCGTTAATGCATTGACTGAATATTTTGATTCAATTAAATGTTCTCTCATGTCCATAGAGGGTGTAGATTAAGCAGATTTAAGTCGGCAGTAAGGCGTCTCAAAACTAGAATCGCAAGAGGTCCGGCTGGAAACCCGGCCCTTTTTATTGAAGATTGTTCAAAAATAGAATTTGAAAATGTCAAATAGATAAGTGTTACTAGTCTACCTACCACAGGGTCCTTTGATTCAAATCCACAAGAGCGATCGATTAACTTCATCTTAAGGTGAAACGGCATTGGATTTCCACCTCTCCTGATCTCGTCCATTAGCAGCTTACAGTTAGAGAGGCGGGAGCACGTGCCTGGCCGATCATCTGCGATACAACTGTCGCCAACATTTACTGGAATGTAATAAAAATATCATTAAATACAGGTATTGGGTTTATTTTTAATCTGAGAAATATCAGTATGGAAAAGTCCGAAACTATAAGCAGAGAAGGAATGTTTTAAGACATACGATGATCTAATTTCTTTATTCAAACATCTATCATACATCATACCTATCACGTGTCATGATCAAAACTCCTTTAATTTTTAAATAAGACTAGCTGTATTCCAGCGACTTTGCCCGCGTAAATTATAACCTTTGATACCCGCGTATTATGTAGCTTCCCAATGATAAAAGAATTTTGAAAACGGTCCAGTAGTTTTCGGAAACTAACCACGCAAACAAACAAACAATCAAATATTTCCACTTAATAATATTATTAAATAAAGATAACAAGTAGATATTTTGTTTTCCTGTAATCTTTCATATAAGGTGTAATATTTATTACGTGCCAGGACTTCGTGAGGTAGATGAGTTACATTTTCTGAACAATGTTTACTATAGGCACAACACTGAATTCACGAAATAATAATCAGCCGTTTCATACTGTTGACAAATGTAGGTATTACAATTTTGTATGAAATAACTGATTATTTTTTCGTGAATTCAGTGTTGCTCGCATAGTAAAAGTTTTTCAGTATACCTATTTGACTCATCTACCCCACGAAGTCCTGGCATATAACAACATTACGCCTTATATATTAGAGAGAATAACAATGCTTTTGTTTTTTTACTTAATAGCAATGTGTAACGTAGTTTTTAAATTCTCTTAGGCTATGTGCACGACTTCAGCGACACCTAACGTCCGCAACTTTGGTAGCTTAACGCTTTGAAATGAAACATCTTTAGAGAAAACATTAAAATCGAAAATTCCATAATATTAGAATAGAATAGAAAAGTATTTATTTAGCACCAAATTACAAATACATAACATTAATAGTATGATAATTGGTAATTTCAAAATTAGGTACTAAAAAGGTCTCCGATTAGCAATATGTCGCAGTGTTCATTGCTGTGATATCAGTGGACAGAGGGTTGTAAAATCATTATTAATATTCGAATCAAATAACTAAAAATTTATTAAAAATGTGTTTTGTTTTGGTTATGTCAAAGTTTGTTTACCTCGATTATAGTTGCAATTTTACTGTAAAACAAGAATTTAAAGCATCTTTGACGATTTATTAAATAATAGTAAACATATACAATTGTTCCTGTATCTTTAAATTCCTGTAATAATAATAAATGAAATATGTTTTTTGATCGAAGTATTATTCTGAGGTTCGGGTTTGTGTGTATCACTGATAATATAAAATAATTTACGTTTGAACTCATAAACATTGAAATGTAGGTTTATAATATAATTGAGAATTATTAAAAATATATTTCCGTCCAGTTTATCTATTGTTTTATCAATACCTAAACAAATTATGGTTTAGATTTCATTAAAAATAATTTAGAAATAATCCTTTATTGTAACTTAACATTATAAATCATAATTATATTTATAGGCAGGTATAAGAATAATTCATATGAAAACTAATCTTAATGTTTTTATTAAACTTGTCCTTGTTGTTGTTAAAATGTCCTTTCTTCTTACAATTAAGATTAGTTTTCATATGAATGAATCTTATACCTACCTATAAATATAAAATTAATTGAACCTGACACCCATTTACATCTCCATTTATTGTCATTTATGTTAACAACAAAGACATGTATCATATAAGGCAGACATCAATATTGCCTGGGAGAAATTACTTTTTAGTAATAAAGCCGCCAATTGTGCATTTAATTTGATTTGATTCGATTGTTTTGTCCTGTATTGGTGCACAATAAAGCACATTTCATTAATTCATTCATATATTGAACTAAGCTCTCATTTAACATTTATGTTTTTTTTAGGATCTTATCACATTGATAGGATCTTATTACGGATCAGTGTCTCTCAACAAGAAGAATTCAAAATATTATCACCTATATAAGGAAATGTGCCTTTAAGGAAATTTGACGATTGTAAATTAAGATGTATTAAAACCCGTTTTTATGTGGCGTATATAATTTCATAAGTATTTGCCTAATGGCTGACCTTAATGATTTGAGCATATGACCATGACCATTTAATATAAATTAATTCATTAAAAATTATCTATAGATTTAGTACAAAAGACTGATCCCCTCTATTTGCCGCATGCAACAAAGGGATAGAGTGGTGATTTGCGCGTCAAAAACATTTTTGTTTAATTACTCGCAAACTATTTAAGATTATTGTAGAAGTGTTACATAAGCACAAAGTGACTCGCATGTTTGATAATTCTGCTTGTAGAAAGAATGGTATATGTTGGGAACCTGCCTCAAATGAAATGCTATTACCTATTAAATTTAAAAAAAATAATTAAGCACGTCATTTATTTAAATGTCGCCAAATGGCAATTTTTGACCAGAAACGAGGACATCAAAATGGCTCGCACTTCGCTTTGAAAATGTCACCATCACTGAGGTCCCGAGTTCGATTGCCGGTCATGTCAATGTAAAAATTACTTTTCTATATTGTCTCGGGTCTGGATATTTTGTTACGTTCGTTATTTCAGATTTCCGTAATAAAAATGCTTTAGCTAGTTAATTTGGGATCTGAGCAAAGTATGTAAGGTTTATAGCAAAACTCTATCGATTTGCGGTCAAAATAATAAATTATTATTAGATATTAAAAGAGACACGAAAAGCTAAATCAGAACGAATAATTTGATTGATAGCTATGAAAAAATAATTCTGTGAGTTTGACGCAATGGTATCAAAGAATGTAGCAACATCTTGTTTCGTTTCGGGAACTGCTTTTTTTAATACTTTCTCATCATTATTAGTTGATAATATTATAAACTATCTGATTGTGTATAGTTATGAATAAATTTTTTTAAATATTTTTTTTTATATATATATATCTCTAAAATAACTCACAACATTTCACTGGTATCAGCAACGCCAACAATGCACACAAAGAAAATCGATCCATTCTCGTTCCAATTTTAATTCAATCACTCGTCAGTTTTTTACACACTCAAAATAGAGTGCAGTGTTCACGTGTCCAACTCTAAATGGTGTAGTGTCCATGAGACCACGGTTCATTACCATACTAGCTTCTCGCAAGACACTGGTCAACACGGCCAGTCTCGCTATTTGATGTAAAGATAGTACGCTGCTTTTAATTTATTATCTTCTCTCACCTATGTTTTTTTTAAATAAACAGAAGCAAAGGTTCTACCCTTCTAAACAGCAAATGTTTGATACTGATTGTTTTTATTCGTTCATTCGATTCTGAATATTGTTCGCTTTAGGTGAGACTCGGTCTGCTCACCTGGCGAGGGTTGATCCAACGTCAGTTTCGGATAGTAGCGACGATCAGCGAGTGACTCTCGGGGTTGTAGCCGCTGTAGGGTAGTGGGCGGGATCACTAATACACAATTTTTTTTTAGCGTAGGGCAGGATGTTTCGCGCGAAAGGCAATATTTATATTTATTGCATCTCGAATCAAATCGCAATGTGTAAATATGAATTTGCCCTAGTCACAGATATACATAAACTTGTGACGGGTTCGATGCTTAGGTAAATCAATAAAAGGCTGACTAAGCTTGAAAACTTGATTTATTAGAGGGTAATAAGAAAAACCCGTTTCTGGGTTTTCCGTTATAGGTAGAACTTATTAGATCTTACACGAAGATATACGTTTACATGTTTCTTATTTAAATTATAATAACTTTATTATTATTACATTTATATTTACTTTTATATGATTAATTTACTATGTTCTTCTTCTTCCTCTTATTTTTTAATTAATGGCTTATCTACGCATTTTGCACAATTCTGCCAATGTCAAGTAAATAAATTAATTTTTACATGTAAAATGAAAATGAAATGAATGAAAGATGGTGATGATACTCGATCGAACAGACATTGAAATGAAATGAAATGAAATGAAAATATCTTTATTCAAGTAGGCTATTACAAATTTTTTTCCCCTACCACTTGTTCAGGACGTCTTTTAGCTGACAAGAAGAACAAGCGAAAGAAACTTACCAGCTCTTTATCATAAGTAATGACATTTACATAAATCATGTCATCACCAAAATAATATGTATTATCACAATAATAAATACAACTTTCAAAGTCTGTAGGACATAGGTTGAACATATAATTAGTCTTTATAGAACAAAGCGAAGGCTATTAATTTGAAATTTATTTATGGGTAGGTCAATTACATTTTGTGGAACTTTATTGAACATAGCAATACATTTACCCAGAAATGATCCTCTGGTTTTTTGAAGTCTGAAGCTTGGAACGGCAAGTTTATTTTTATTTCTTGTGTTAAGATTATGCATTTTCATAAAGAACATATTAGATTACTCAAAATTTCAAATGACGAAAGATAAACAATATAAAGAAATGATGTTGAAGATCAAAGACAAAAAGTTTGCATGCGTATACCTAGAACGAAATAAACGGTCGTTGGTACACCGCACCATTACAAACTATCCCTATCTAATTAAAACTATGTCCAGTTAAAATAATTAATTATTCTGATGGCACAATCAATATACAAAACAGTTGCACAACCATCCATTAAAGGTAACAACTGTTTAAAGCGACATTACCAATAAAAAATATGACATTCATTAGAGCTTAAATGCGTCATTAAACCTTAATAGACGTTTGTCCAACTGACCGTTAATCTTTTACTTTTTAAACAGAAGAAGGAATCAAATTGATAAAAACTAATGGAACATATTGTCAAAATATGTTTGACAAAAACAGTTAATTCAGTAAACTGTTTTGTACATTTGGTTATAAATTTCGAATATCAATTTTGTTTTACCGTTGTCTTCTTATTACGTTGTTGAAACAAGTAATAACTTAATACTATCTCGCGAGCGATACTGTGAAGCATAAGACTGTGCTGCATATTCTGCAATGATGTAAATAAATAGTAGATTGTTATACAAGGGGCCAAAATTAGCCATTATTACGAGGTAGTTTTACTGCCGAGCTGTATCGATGAATGAAACACAATATTTTGGGAATTACACATATTATTCTATTCTATGATAATATTAAAAAAACCACACATTCTCACTATTGTAAATTAGTATCAAAATGTTGCTATATCGGTTTGCTACCGGTGCATCTTCCCTATCTAATTTATAAACTTAAAACATCAAAATTAATTTATTTATGCATATTGTCTTATATCCAATCTATGGTAATATGGTAGGTGATTCTTGTATACACCATTGTCCTTTTAAGTCGCACTTATTGATCCGTATGACACGATTCCAATTTGGACGTATTACACTTCACTAAGTCCCAGAAGTGCAAGAAAATAAACAACAGAATCGCCAACGCAAGAATCCTTGCCTTGAACTCCACCGGTACATAATGACGATAGTATATGCGAGATTTACTAAAACAGAATAATTTATATTAAAAGGTAGTTTTAAGTATTGAAAATTATGTCAAATTTTGATCCTGTGCCTTTTACACCCATTTATAATGATTATGGTACAAAATGCACACATCAACGCATTCTCCAGACTGCGCTCAGGTTATGCTAATTAGCAAGTGACACTTTGTGAATTCAAGTAAGCTATCTACCTTTATATCATTGGCTTGACTAACAAACGATAACTTACATCTGGGTGTATGGCATAATAATAAAATATATCAAATTTACAACCTGTACCTTCGAACAACAAACAATTTTGTTTCATATATCGAATATTCATATACTCGTAATTAGCGGATATAATAAAATATACTTTTGAAATATATGATTTTGAAAAAAAATCCTTTGGATTAATATATTTTTCTTTATTATAAAAAATATTTTATATTAATTACTACTTAATCTAAACCCAAATTAAATAAAAACATTTAAGTAGTATAAAAATCAATTTACATATTAACGATATCCTATAATATTCGATTCTTATAGTAGTCACTTCATATAAAAATCAAATCTCATAATATTATTTAAAATAATAAACATTTGAAATAATTTATAATAAAAAAAATTAACCCAATTTGTTTAAGAGTTTAATTTCTTTTTCTCCTAAAGAATATTCAATAGAAGATAGGTTATTGAATTACTCATAAATGGTGCTCGCCGGCCGCTGCCGCGGCATGCTCTCTTCGCTCGCTCTACTCGCTTTTTTTTTAGTCACAGTTCTTACCTTACCTAACCGAATGATGAGTTTCTGTTGTGAACCAGAAATGTGGAGTTTAAATTAACTGTATTGGTTTTGTTGCAAAGATTTCGAACCTAATCTGATCGAGTTCGATCTATCTAATGAATGGTTAATTTGTATGGCTAATATCGCTTTAAACTAATGTCAAATTGAATGGACGTTTGTGCAAATGGCTGTATGGCATGTATAATATTAATATGGATTAATTAAACAATTCTCCTTGTCGCTAATTACATCATCATACATTATATTATTATAATGGATTACCAAGCAGTTACCAAAATAAATAGACTAAGAACAATATAAATCAACAAGAGACATTAAAATTTTAAACTGTTAATAAATAATGGATATGTCGTAGCCAACTGGGTAAAAGATCCGTCCAATTAGACGGCTAGCCCTATAATAGAATGGCCTACCGTGCAAATGAATGCTGGCCCTAGCATCCATTTGCACGGCTAAACGTCGATTAGCTGAGTTACCATCACAACTTTCTTCTACAGTGCGGCTGTACCCAGGGACCTGGTTAACTATCAGATATCACTATATGAAACACGCTTATTACCTAATTTTATGAATAGCGAAATGTCCGCGATATTTGAATAAAATTATTCTGATGTTCATCTTCGAAGACACTACAACAAAAAGCTATATGTATTTATTTATTTATCAACAATCACGAAGCGCAGCGTAGTATCGATAAAGAAATAGTCTATAAAGAAATTGTATGAAAAGATTCCCATCCATTAAAGTTCGTATCACTACTATATAAAAAAAGAGATATCCTAATTTACTGATAGACAACACGCAGCTTAAAACGCTGGTTATAGAGATTTGAAATTTGGAGGATACATTCGTTTTATTGCGTAGGTACTAAGAGCGAATCTTTGGAAACTCTGCCTTGAAGAAAGTTAAAAGGAACACTTGCACTTGTTTTTAAGTGTTTTCACTGCAAAATCCATGTTCATTCGAGCGCCTTCATTCATCTTTATTATTTGAGGTAAGGGTTAATTTTTCAGTCCATAGACCCTACATTACAACATGCATTTTGGCTAAGATTTTTTTGAATAGTATATTATCCAAATAAAAGTCTTCGCAAAAATGTACCTGCAAAAATGGTTAGTTTATGGTGGAAAACACAGCTTATTCAAAGTTGATTCTTAAGACAAATTTGAAAGCTTCAAGGGTAAATTCACAGAAATTTTTAAAGAGACACTCGAGAAAAATCCTTAGGTATTTTTGTTTTTATAACAGTATATAGGACATTAGTATAAATTTGTACGAAATATGTTTGTTCCAATTTCGTCACAAGTATCAGTAGATGAGTGGCAAATCTTTACATCGAACCATTTATTAACTAAAATCATTACTTTGTTTGACTATTACTTTGAACACACTTAATACTGAATGTATTTGTAGTAAAATATACAAGTTATTAATAAATATTTTCATCGACGTTTCCGCTGTTGCTGGGCCCAGATATTTGGTAATAAAATTCCTACTAAATGGTATACAATATTTTTATACATACTAGCCATGTTCCATGTTGCTACTAGTTACTTTTTCATTGAATCAATTCTAGATATATTTTTCTAGACAAATTTCAGAATTTGACCTACAAATTTATTTCATTACGTCTGCTTCTTGGCGTCATATGTTCTCAAATGCATTTCAAATAATATTAGAAAACATTTTATTTTAGAATAGAGATATATTAATTTATCATTTTATTTTTAAAGTAATAAGTTACGGCTTCATTTTTAGTTAGTCAATTCCGCTTTATTTTCTACCTTACTGTGGGAAATGGGTTTTCAATATCAGTTGAATATACACTGCGATATTCCATCGCCAGTAACGTACAGATTTTTCTTTCTCCGAATTATATAGTATGGCATGATCATAATCATATTTTATTTTTAATCAATAAATTGTGTAGGTATTCTAACACACATAACTAGTTTACGTTTCCAAAAAAACAAAACATTATAGGTGGTCGACAATCGTGATACAAGTATTTTACTATTTTCAAAACCCCAATCTTATAGTAATCAAGAGTTCCGGATAATCGCCTATACAAGAAAACAAACAACAACCAAGTTACTCAGTTACGGTTTGTGAACACCTAACACCGCTCGTTTGCACAAAATTAAAACATCAAAGTTAAAGCAAAATAAATTATGATATGTGTCGAATATTTGAGGTGTACCGTTCTCATTGTTTTGACAATGAATATCTGTGGTAAGTAATCTTTATTTACATACTTGCACTTATAGTTGAATTGATATCACACTAAAAACGTTTCCTAAATTAGCACAAAAGACAAAAAGTGACACAATGTTGAATGCAAAAAATGTGAATGGACCATTACAAAACATTCAGAAAACACAGAGTATTAAACAAGAGACATCGCTAAACTCAAATGATAAGAATATTATGGAATTAAATGCATATAATTCAGTTACCTTACTACCAAATAGAAGTGTTTGCGGACTATTATCTGACGAAGAAAGAATTTTTGGCGGCGAAAGTACTGATATTGATGAATTTCCGTGGCTCGCGAGAATAAAATATGTATTGGGTATGTACTTACCATACATTCAAGGAACTTTAACATCTTACACAATTACAGGTTTTAAAAGCGATATATTAACTGTACTATTTATAATTTTGTTACAGACAGTGGTAAGGAAGTTTATGCATGCGCGGGTTCATTAATTACTCAAAATTATGTCTTAACAGCAGCCCATTGTGTCGTCAACTTAACTATGTAAGTATAATATCTAGGCAAGTTTGATTATTTATGCACTTTGTGGTAAGGGCCCGGCTGGTCAATATAAATGCGAAGAGGTTAAGTAAACATAAGTACTCGTATATATTTAGTTTACTCGCCATTACTCGGATACAAATTAATTTCAATTAATTTCATAAAAATAAAATCCGAAACACTAGCACATTGCCAATAGTGCCTATTCTGTTATGACAGTCTCTAGACTAGATAATCCAAGTGTTTTCAAACTGTAGTTTAGATTTTTTTTATAACATTATTTATTCCATAGTCATGTGTGATCAAAGATATATTTAAACTCCTGTATACTGTAATTTTAGTTCTATTCACAAATAAGAAAGTAGTTTGAATGAATTTAGTCTAGTTTACGCAACAGATATTGTTACCATGTAACAATCTTACTGAATGCAACAACAAATATTATGGAATAGTGTAATTTTCTGCAGTACTTGTCGTTTATGTTCACCTCCGATTCGCGTTAAAATTTCAGTACAGAAACCGGCACAGCGCTTCTAGCGGTAATTATGAAGAACTACAAGCCCTCACACAAATTCATTAATAACTCACTAGGGAATGCGTTTGTAAAACTCAAACTCACTACGCTGGATTAGCTAAATGAGCTCAAAATCCACAATTTGATAAATCGTTACCAGATCGCAAGTACTCGTCTGATTTATATATTTTATCAATTCACAGAAAAGAAGTAAGACTAGGGGATTGGAACACAGAAACGGAAACTGATTGCCAGGGTAGAGTTTGTAGTGATCCTGCTGTTGATGTCTCAGTAAGCCAAGTTAAGATTTTCCCTGAATATAGGAAATCTGACACCTTTAAAGGTGACGTAGCGTTACTGCGACTTCAAAAACCAATTTATTATAGCGGTAAGATATTTTATTATACAGAGACTTTAAATATTATCTACTTATTTCTAATGACACAGTGTAATGGGTAAATATTTCTTTCAGATTTCGTTCGGCCAATATGTTTACCTATAACAGATGATACCATCAGACAGGATAATTCTTCCAAAAGCATTTATTGGACTGCTGGTTGGGGGAAAACTGAAAATGGTTAGTAATATACAACTATGTCGTAAGTAGGTAAACCATATTTTACAAATATATTTTTTTTAACTTTCGTGGTAATCAACATTGCTAAAAACGGGACCGCTACTTTATATTTTATGAATTTTCAATGTTTTGGAGTTTTTGCCTTGTTTTCGAAAAGTCTCATCATACCTACATTCCCACCCCTCCTTTAGAGAAACTGGGTGTCTATAAGATTCGCTGCAGTTGTAGTAGTTTGTACATTGGCCAAATAAAACAACAAAATCAGTCATCGCGGAATTTTGACTGATTCAGGCGGGACCTAAAAACTGGATCGAACTCCATAAGCCACAGATTATTTCGACTGAGTGCAACTACATACCAAGAATGGTCAGGAAGCGAATGAAATAACGAAGCACAAGAATTTCAATCGCGAGGACGGATTTTAACTGTCGAGTGTCTGGAATCCAGTGGTTCGTATTTGTTAAAACAATAAATAAAAAAGTGTCGTTTCGCGATCGGATACAGTGAGTGTTATGTGTCGAGAATAGATGCAAGTTAGTGGTGACATAGTGAACAGTGGTACGGGTATCGACCACTTACTAGATATCATAAAAGAACTCGAAAGCAGGTAAACTGATATATCTGCAAATACCACCCACCCGCATAAATTTCAGTTACTTACTTCGTGATCGTGGCTGGCAACAGCGTCGAAATATCGAACACTCATATAATATAAGGTACATGGTAGCAATCCGGTTTTAAGTAATTCTTTTCTGATATTTTACAAAGTTACGAGTAGATATGCTTTTTGTTATAGAAAACAAAGCAAATATAAAACAGAAACTGGCGATAAGCGCTGTGCCTATAGGCGATTGTCGCAATAAACAGCCAATAATTACTGATAAAACTGCACCATTTGTTATTTGCGCTGGTGGTGTGGCTGGCAAAGATACCTGTGTGGGTGATTCAGGGGGATCACTAGTCAAACAAATGACAATAAATAAAACTACAAACTGGTTTCTTGTTGGAGTTACTAGTTATGGATACAGGTTCTGTGGTAGTGAAGGAAGACCAGGACTATATGCTAGAATAACACCTCTTCTCCATTGGATTCTAAACAACATAGAGGATTGAGAATAAAAATATTTCTTTGTATTACTTTCACTTTATATTTCCTTTATACTTTACCAACATCTAAACTATATATTGCTACTTCCGAATCGGAACACAGTTAATCATCATCAATTTTATTTACTCTGAAACATCACCATTGAAGGTCTCCATATCGTTAATAGAGATTTTACGTGATCTCGTAGGATTATTGTAATGGTAGTTTTTAGTTTTCGTGCAACGATTTTTGTTTCCTTTTCTTGGTGATAATTGGAGAGTTTCAGAAGATAATTAATACGGTCTTGGAGCGTAATATCTCTCGAAAAGCATTGGTTGCTCTTAAACTCGCCCATACATTAATTCCATTTCATGAAGGAACTCCTCTCGTCTCATTTTTTCTTCATCTCGTCGTGTCTGTAGTCTCATAGAAATATCTTCTTCATGACTGAAACGAAAAAAAATAAACGTTATATTCATTATTCAACGTGGATCTAAGTAATTTATTTTAAAGTTTAACTCACTTACTTTTACTAAATGCCATGCGGGCTTTGATCTTAATAATTTATCGCGATGCCGCATTTCCAAACGTCGACGTTGCTCTTGTAATCGCCTTGCTGCTTCCATTTCAAATTTTCGCCTGACGGATTCTGCTAGTAAAACAGCCAAATTAGATCAATGTAGAATACGCACGAGCTCCCGGTGTAGCATTGGTCGCGCTATTACCAACACTTTCAGTGCTCTCCTGATATATTTTTCTTGTAACATCTTGAATCTGCGATTTATATTATGTTTCAAACATTATTTCAAAACATTGATATTATGAAAACTAGTATATAAATTCTCACTTTCTTCGCCGCTCTATCCGCGGTACTAAACTTGAAAATTTGTCAATAATGTTGAGGACTAGTAGTAATGAAATCTTCCTTTGAAGACTTCTCTTTACAGGACTAGAAGATCGTTGTCTATCAGATGATGTAATCGAAGGGTTTACCGGTGATGGATCTATAGGTAAATCACTGTGAGCAGCTGGAGTTGATAACCGACTACGGTCACGAGTAGCCATTGTACCAGGATAATTAGAAACACGCAGCAATTCTTCTGCTCGTATTTTGCGGTTTATATTTCTGTTGATAACAAGAAAGAACATTTAAAATATTTTGTCTTATCGAATGATAGCATTGACTTCCTCAAAATCGAAAAGGAGGTGGTTATATGTTCGACGGCGATGTATATTTGTTATGTATGTTCATCGATATTTCCGCCAATTGTTGACCGATTTTCGAAAATTCTTTTTTATACGACAGTTTAATGGACTAGGTACCATTTAATTTTATCGAAATCGAATCAGTAGTTTCCTTTTATAACCAAAAATTACGCTTTTCATTAAATAATTAAAATACGTTAACAAAAGATACGCAGTCTTTTGTTAACGTATTTTAATTTGCATTCATTCAAAATCAGATAGTAGGATTTTCTATGTTCAACGAGTATGTATATTTTTTTTATGAAAGTAGGAATGTTCATGGATTTCTTCTTGAGTAATTAAGAAATTTCTATCAAATTAGCTGTTTCCTCGCGACTTGGCTTGCGTAAATATAGCCTATGTTCCTCCGCGTACTATGTCCCCACCCATATTGAAAGACTTTTATAAATCGGTCCAATATATCCGGAGATAATCCAATGCAAATAAACAATCAATAATGTTTGATTTAATAATTATCGATTTTCGGAAATACAAAATCTCATTTTCTAAGACTATCACCATGTTTAATATTTTTATATATATATAGAGACATTTAATATTCTTTTATTTAATAAGGGGGTGAAAATGAGGGAAAAATTTTGTATGAACGTTCTTTGTTTATGGGCCTACGTCGATTAAAATTGGTATTTGGTTAGTTTATGACCCTAGGAAGGTTATATTTTATCTCGAAAACTAGCACTTAAAATGGGAAAAATAGATTTTATGGGGAACATAAATGTTACCATAGCCACCATTGTTTACCATCTGATTTGTCTAATATTATTTACAAAATATTATTGTATAGCGATGAAAATAGGTATTTGAGTAAATATTACATTTTTGAAATTTTAATGGATAAAAATGTTCAAATTGAAGTAAGTTTGTTTACGAAAGAAAAATTTATTTTTATATTTCATGAACTTAACTAGATGGCGTTAAATGAATTCTAAACCGCAGATTTTTTTGCCTAGAAAGTTTACCTGTGTACCTAAATCAAACACATTAAAATGTTGCTCCAAGTTTAGATTAAAGAAATTGCAATTATTTTTACAAATCCTATTTTATTACATTTAATTATTCATATTATGTAAGCACCTAAGTATAGGATTCCAAGTATAAATGTCGTGGCCAGATCGTAGAATTGACTAATTCATGATGCGGCCAAACATTTCAGGGAATGTTTGTATTTCATGTAATGGAAAAATCTTGCTGTCTACATCATAATGTAGCCTGACCAGATCAATTAGTGATTTGCGCTTAACGATATGGGCGGCTGATAGTATGACTTCTTCATGATGTGGCCAAGAGTAAGTGATCATATCGTAAAATAGTTACCTAAGTCTCAGTAAGAGGCACTGATGTCGCATTTTTTGGTTATAAAACAAATTAAAGAAAGTAGGGTGACTAAGCAACAGAAAATAATTACTTGATTAACTTCAGTGAGATAAATGTAGGTGCAGTGCGAAGGTGCAGCAAAGGCAGCAAAGGCTATTTATATAGTTTTATGGATATTTCGAAGGTTATGATAAAGACAGGATTGTGACCTAGCTCCGGAGGATGATAAAAATACCTATATTGGAGAATATTAAAGTTTTTGAGTTATGAACTAAACTTAAGATCCTATATGATTCACTACTTTAGGTCACGTGATAGGTTAAAAATTTTACACAATCACGAAGCGTCGCGTAGCGATCGCATTAAATTACGAGGTTGTTTTTTTTTTCAGACCACAAAATCATGATTCTAACGAATAAACAAGGTATTTCAGCAAATAATCAGATTTCTTTTTTGGACACCCTTATTATGATCTGACCAAACGTGGATTGACATATCATTTAACGTTGACGCTTAAATGATATGATCAAATGGCCTGCCAGATCATAAAATCGATATGGCCACGACATATACATATATGTAATGGAATATATATGTTGCACTGTAAATAGAAATATTATCTTATCATCAGCCCTTTTTACTCCCTACTGCAAGGGCTCAGGCCTTCGTTATAGATGGTGGTAAGGACGATGGGCCATGACCTTCCACACTGGCCCAATGCAGATTGGAGGGTAATAGATACTAATTTGTCACCCATCCCGTGACCGACCTTTGCGAAAGTTGCTTAACTGCAACGACTGCTGGCCGCGGCGCTTATCCACTACGGGTCGCGGGCAAAAGTCGCGGGCAAAAGCTAGTATTTTAGCTAAGAAAAATGAATTTCAAATTATCAAAGCTGTAAGGCCGTTTATACCACAGGCACGGCACACAATTACGCTGTGTTCTAAAGCACAGAAATATTTTTTTATGATCTCAGGACAAAGGTTTGAACCAATATGTGTTATTGCACGCTAGTGATTGCATTTCACTATGTCCCAGAAGTGCGGAGAGAAAAATCACCAGAATCGCCAATACAAGAATCCTTGCTTTAAACTCCACCAGTGCATAATTTTTGATCCTGTGCCTTCTACTATATTATACTGCGATCAATGGGCCATTGAAGCAATCAATCATACGGACAAAGTTCATTTCTCTTTCCGTTGAAGTTTTATTTCTTCTTTAATGTATAATGTATATAACGTTGTAATAAATAAAAATAAGATTCCAAATTGCTATGTAAGGCTAAATCGTAGTTATATTAACTTTTTATTAAATAAATTATGCTTCAATGTCGATGAACATAACTGCTTGACTTATCATACGATGACTTGCAGTCGGGTGTGTATCATATTGTATTATAACAAAACAATAATAATAACATTTTATTGTCAACACCACAGACATCTGCATAAACTTATCAAACAAAACAATACATCAAAGTCTAACAAATGGCGCTCTTATCGCTGAAAGCGATTTCTACCAGAAAACCATTGGTAGGAGAGGAGTGTTAATTGTAACGAAACGGGGGTGTAAACTTAGAGTAGGTAATTCCAAATGATTAATTAAAGCATAATCATAATAATAGACACCAGACGATGACAAATACATTACACTTACATAAATACATATACTTTAATGTATTGTTATGAAAATTGTTGGAGCCGTTTCCGAGATTATAATACAGTAATTGCTCATTTAAAGGTTTTAGATAAAAATATATAATTGCATCAAAATACCCGTATAAATAAACGTTTATTTCATAATACGTGTAATTACTATATTTTTTCCTTATTTATTCAAATATTGTGATTTGAATAAATATTACAGTAAAAAGGTAAACACACAAAAGTGCCAATCTCGCGAGATCTAGCGGTATTGATATTCATAAACTCGCGAGATTGCATTCCCTTGTTACACTGCAATTGAAGTTCCCAGCTCAAACTACTATCAATGATTATACCAAAGTTTTTTATTGATGCGCTAAAAGGGATGTCAGTCCCATCAAAATTAATCTTAGGCAACAGATGCCAGTTCAATTTGGAGATCAACCTAGAGCTACCTACTATGATTGCATTAGTTTTGGCTGGTTTAACTTTTAACGTTGCCGGCGTCCATACAGATAACTGTGAAACACTCAATTACGGATGGAGATATGTTAATAGAGCGTAGCAGATCCAGTAAGATATCAAAG
This sequence comes from Diatraea saccharalis, assembly GCA_918026875.4. Classification (NCBI taxonomy): domain Eukaryota; kingdom Metazoa; phylum Arthropoda; class Insecta; order Lepidoptera; family Crambidae; genus Diatraea; species Diatraea saccharalis. Next base: position 26,300,577 of record OU893333.1, on the reverse strand, counting down.
TGGTAGTGGTACTATGGCCTGGACGAAAAGCGGAACAAACATTTATAAAAGGGGGAAAAAAGCCGTGGCTTTACGACCTCAGATCCCGGCGCTTTAAACTAACGAGAGAAAATATGTTGGCAGTCTGACATCCGATGGACATTCATTATCAAACACAAAACATTTCATAATGAGGAACAAGGTAGACCCGTACTTCTAAAACTATAGGACGACATTATAGCCTACAAAACTCTGTGCCGAGTAAGCCTTGGTTTTATAAATTTCGTGATATCCCCAGACGTACTGTCACGACCATATGCCGTCTACGTTTTGGACACGTAACTAGGCTTGTTTTTCTTTCAAAGATTCGAATTTTAAATAGTCCTATCAGCGAATGTGGTATTGAATAAGGTACCATTGATCACATTTTTTTTAATTGTCAGAAGTATCCGTCCTTATATAATCAACTCCCACCAAAAACTCCCCGTCCAGTTTATCTTAACACTCTTCTATCTATTTGTGACAAACCCGGCTTTCTATGTCTTTGCAAATTTATATAAAAAAAACATAATATCAAAATCTAACTTTCAAATAAATTTTTATTTATTTTAATCGTAAGTTTAAGTTGTTTATTGTGTTACGTGTAAAACGATGTTTGATTTATACGTCTAAATAGTGATGAGCCAACTTAATGGTTGCTCGTAACCGTCAGCCGAATTCAGGTTTGGAATGAAGAACAAAAAGCGGAGCGCAGAATTCAGCTTGTATTTGTATGTGTCATTATTATACATCCATAAAACGAATGATATTAATATAAATATCAAAATCAATTCAGTCTAGGCTGTTACATAGTACCTACTTGTGAAAGTCGAAAACTTTGCCAATGGTTCGCAAAACTAAGACTGGAGATCTTGTACTGACAAGAATCGGCAAGTAACTCAGCAAGAGCTGCTTTTTTAATTTCAACTATACTATATTTGAGGGAACTTAACGACCTAACACACACGACATCACCGCAGAGATTTTAAGAGAGCATGACTACTCTAAGGATTAAGTAAATAATATACTGGGAGGAACAAAATGACCGACACAGCCGAAAGTTTCAAGTTAGGTTACATACAAACGTTCATTTTATTTGACAAATATTTAAAAATAGAGGAGGTGTAAAAATGGAGTAAAAATTTTAAATTTCTAAGTGTTAACAGCCCTATAACGCGCATGCGCAATATCGATTGTGTGCAGATTACAACGAACCGCGAAATACATTAATTTAATTTAATTATTTACCGATATCTTAATGATAGTCGATGCTGAAAATGTCCACTTCCTCTCTGAAGACTGAGCTAAGCACGCTCTTTTCAATGCCGGTGCATGCACGCGCAAAACACATCACATTTCACACAAAACTAAACACAATCTTCACTAAACTAAACTTAACACTCAAGACGAACACTCTAGTATCTTATTAACAAAAATTCAATTAAAAATGCACTAGAACAAAACAAAAATCGACAAAAAAGACGCTTCGCAGCGGTGCGTCGGCGGCGATGCGCAACAACACTCCAGCGCAAAAGGTCGACGGCGACTGATCGGCCGGAAAATATCGACAGAATAATGAAGCCGCCTGGCGGCTGGCGGGCGGGTGGGGCTTTGATATCGAGGGACGAACTCGGTTCACATTTTTTTGTCGTCTTTTGATATCACGCATTTTTTAATGTTCTTTTTAAATGCTATTTTAATAACAAATTCCTCAATGATTTTAAAACAAAGTTCATTTGTGTTAATGATGAATCGCTGGAAGATTTGTGAGTTTATCGAGTTTAATTAACGATCCCGTTGTTAAAGGAGTATTACCCCATTCAAACATTTTTTTTGGAGAATTGCTCTTTTAAAATAACGTAGGTTAATGTTAGACTGATCTCTCTACAATAATTTAGGAAATTTTACACTCGGTTTCTTAATTGAGAATTTAAAGTTAAACGTCTCAAACTAACATCACTTAGTTTTCGTTTCCGATTTTAGTTTTTTGATGATCAGTTGATAGCAGTTTGATAAAACTAGGACTATTTGACTTGTGAAATTAAAAAAACTTAGGTTATTGAGAATAAGCAGTAGAAATTTTCTACTTTTTTCAAATCAGAAACCGGCTGTTAGTCTGTAAATCGATTTAAGCATTTTGACTGCCTTGTTTATTGATTGTCTGGTAGAATTTGCATGAAAGCAGTCTTATAAATCACAAACTAGTTTATTTCGTTTTTAGAAATGAAGAAGTCAATGACCGATTTAAAACTTTTCCTTAGTACGTCCCAAAAACAGCTGACTCAGGGTTGAAAACACTCATTTTTTTTCAAAAACTTTGTAATTTAATATCTCCGAAACTATTTGACCTAGACTTATAATTTTTTTTACATCATATTAAAGACAAATAGTACTCTCCAGGAACCTCGGGAGTGTCGGTCGTTCTGTTCCACCGAGTATTTTAATAAAACTGATTTATAGAGTAGGTCGTGTAGGAAGTCACTCTATTATTATCAATATTATTGTAAGAACCAAAAAGCACATACCCATTATACGAATTAACTTAACACATGGCTCGATGTCCGCCGTCGACATGCAAGATCAGTAGCAATAATATAATAACTGTGATTTTGAAATTTAAAATTATAAATTGTTTCTTGTTGATTGCTGAATGTTTATTAAGTTGATTTAATTTTGAATATAAGATTTAATAACTGATCATAGTTTTTTAAAGTCTTAATTTCGAAAGCACAAGTTATTTGCACGTTTCACTTACCACAAACGTCATTTTAGCCAAAAGTTATGTTATATTGTACGAATACCTAGTATATTTGATACATATCGGGTAAGTATATAGATAATAAACGTATTTTTTATTATAATTATCGTTTTTATGACTTTTATTGCTGATTAATAAACCCTATTTATTCATTCACCATACATCATATAAAAATATTATTGAGACTTGATGTAGTTTTGTAGTTGTAAGAACAAACGACTAAAAGCAATAAAACTAACTTTTGACGAACTCCGTAGCCGAGTGGTTCGCACGCCGGTTTCAAGGTGTCGCCATCTCTGAGGTCCCGGGTTCGATTCCCGGTCAGGTCAATGTAGAAAATGAACTTTTCTATATTGACTCGGGTCTGGGTGTTGTGGTATCTTCGTTGTCTCAGATACTCCATAATACGGGAGCTTTAGCTACTCATCTTGGAATCTGAGCAATGTATGTGATGTTGTTAAATATTTAATATTTACCTAGTTCCTAGACCTACTAGACCTGAAAAATTCCTAGACCTACTTTTATTTATAAAAACTATTTGGCGGTTATATTATTGTATACTGTAGGTAAATACCACTTTTAATTTATTTAGTCTTTATTTTTTTCTATGCTATCTTCTGCCTTACAAAGACTAACTAATAGTTCTAATATTTTATATAATATAAATTTAAAGATAAACTCTTTTTCCATGGATGCTGACATATCACATGATTTAGCATGACAATAAACTTTTTTTTTAATAAGATTTTTGCTTAAGAAATATTGATATGTGACAGTATACAGAGTATATACAATAGATATTATTAATATTATCATATTTAAAGTCTACCTTTTAAAATTACAATATTCTAGATCAATTTGGTAAAAATAGCGAATCGCAATGCCGACATTATCTGTTTTATGGCGTAGAAATGATTTACGTTATTTACTTTTACGTTATTACACGATCCACATAGTTATAAGTAATATAATATTTAAATAAATTTACCTAAAAACAAAGACGCGTTTGCAAAAATTCACTTTAAATACCACAACACTACCACTACTATACCACATATACAACCAATTTATTGTTTCGATAAAAAAAATCCATACTTTATATTTTTTATGGTTTGGATACTTTATGCCTAATAAGTTTCAAATAAACAAATTTGATTGGTAAGATACAAGAGATTACAAAATGTGACATGCACGATATGACAACTACCCTCCGCACTGGTTAAAAACCGTATTGCGGCAGCGCAGTATCGTCGTCCATTATAAAAACATGAACAGTATATGCAAAGAAAACAGATAGCAAACACTTAACTCCTAGTAACCCGTAATGTGCTTCATAAGTTAGTTCTTTATAAATTCGTAAAATATTGAATTGTAAATATACTTGTGAATAATATAATATTCCAAATAAATACATTTTTATAAATATTGATTTCAAATAGATACAGCATTATATATAGCATTTTATTAGTTTGTGTATTGTTACTTAAAGGAATAGTACATGATATAAAATGTATCAAAAAAGTAAAATAATATTGAAAAGTATATGTTTTATCATATCAATTATATCACAGCATTAATTCAATTGATTTCCATAAATTAAAAAATAACCTCTGTGCTCACTTCCATTGTGTTAGTTTTTTATTTATTTTTTTATTGTTGCACGACAAAGTGACTGTTATATACCTGGTGGGAAGTGATATTACAGTCTAATAATAGTCGCAGCTGTCAGAAGTCGAAACTACTCCTGGTAGCCACCACTATCTTGCCGGCCTATTAAAGAGCCTTTTCACACCACTTTTGAAGCACCCAAGGTTATATTTAATGGGAAAAATGTGGGATGGGAGACTGTTCCACATTTTAATGGTACGGCAAATATATGATTTGCCGAATTCTTTTGTACGAGATGGTATAGTACAAACAGTCTGGGAATGGCAGCGAACACCGGCACGTGTCAACCTTTTACGGAAGAAGGAGGGGGGAATGATGTTGAATAATTCCTCAGAGCACTCTCCATTATAGAACCGGTAGAACACACTGAGTGAGGCAATATCACGCCTTATTTGCAGTGGCTCAAGATTGTTGGTTAGCCCCTCATCGTTCAACATCCAACAGATATTTTGCGGAGTCATCCCATAAATGCGAACAGTATTCCATGCTAGACCTGACCTGGGTCTTATATAGCAAGCACCGTTGCTCGTGTGTAAAAAACCGGCGCACTCTGTTTAAAATTCCGAGCCTGCGAGAGGCAGCAACTATAACGCTTTCGATGTGGTATTTTGGGTTGAGGTCGCTGCGAATATCCATGCCCAGAAAGCTGAGGCTATCTTTTGTTGTGAGGCTACGACAGAGCGCATAGCTGTGTTTTCTTGGCGTTGAACTCAACCAAATTATCTGAACCCCATTTGGAAATACAGTCCAAACACCGATTGAGTTCCACGAGAAGATTTTGACGATTTCTCATCGTTGGTCCCACGCCACTCGACGGTGCGACGGTGTAGGTGCCATGCACAGTGCTATCGTCTGCATAGCAATGAATGAGGCCTAAAGGCAACATGTCATTAATATGCAGAAGGAACAATGTGGTTTAAAATACCGAACCCTGTCGAACCCCGGCATTCATTATTTTAAATTACGAAGTCCTACTATCCACCAGGACACGTATTCTTCGCTCAGCCAGGAAGCCGGTGATCCAAGTACTAGGGAGTCTGTAAGAAGGAAGTTTAGCGAGAAGGCCTCTATGCCAGACCCTATCAAACGCTTTAGCAATATCGAGACTGACAGCCAATGTTTTCACCATGGGCGTCCATCGCCTCACCCCAGCGATGTAACAAGCATGCAAGAAGATCACCCGTCGACAGGTTTGGCCTAAACCTGTACTGCCGATCTTGAATTATAGAGTGATCTTCCAAGTAGCGAACTATCTTAATATTAATAAGCCGCTCCATAACTTTGCTAAGTACAGAGGTTATAGCGATACTTTTTTCTCTATACAAATAAAAAAAATATTTATTTAAAGATTACTTTGTATTAATTGAGTTGCGTTTGTATAACTCGAACTAATTAAATTTCAACTCGAATTTAATCAGAGTTATCAGATCCATAACAACACTGACAATTCACTTTGGTTTACCATCATGAATTGACGTTTAGATCCAACAATTTGTGCTGCCATCTAGTGACATAAATTTTTGTGGTTTCTTAAGTTTTTTTAAATACTTCCTCATTGATAACTAATAATTATTATAGATATTATTACGAGACTTAGAGCAGTGTAGTGTAATAAGTATACTCTTTTACAGTCTAGTTTGTAACGAATAAAAATTAATACAAGCTTAGTATTGTCAATTAGTACAAATATTGTGTGTATGTTAAAATAATACCTAACTAAAAATAATTGCTTACCATGTACTGATCACTGTATTTTAATATTTGTTAAAAATGAAGTCCACCTATGTCCAGACATAAACGTGCACATTTCATTAAATTGTCATTTAATTTATTTGAAACACGTGTGTCACTTCTCACTTCACTAAAAGCGTTATTATTTTTTATTGTTAAGTCTTCTAGGCTTTGTGCCTCCTCTACATCCCGGCGTTTGACTTCTTCCCACAAGAAACACTCCCAAACGTGTGATCCTCATCCGTTCACAAGATGTTTGCATCGCGATGATGTAGAAGCCACTCGCATAAGGCTCGACGTGGTACTGGGTCTAGGTGTTGTTGGAGCGGCTGAAAGTGGTACGGATGGAGTCAGGCTGTATTAAGCAGCTTCAATACCGTGGGCTGGCTAACACCAAAGCGATGTGCCGCATCGTGGGTATTGTGTTTCTCTGACTCTGGGACTTCGTTTGTTAAAATGATTCGCGCATTAGGGACCCCGGGGTTACGAATCCCAAAGGCTCTCCGTCGAGGTATTTAAACAAACACGTATTTTTTAAATTATACGAGGTATGCTCTCCGTCGCATACTTTCTCCGAACTGCGCTAAGGTTCTCACCACTCAGAAGATAAACTCGTTCCATCTCGTAAAAACATCGTGATCGGCGCGAACGGCGGGCACTGCGCTTGCGCGGGACCGCGAGGACACGTCACATCAGCGCGTGCGTATGAGCCTCACTGCCGCCGCCACTGTCGCGCGCGTCGCCCGGTCCCGAGCGGCGGGGGCTGTGGCAGGGGTCGGTGGGGATGCACGGTGGTATACACAAGAGGTGACGTTTTCATTGAAGTTTTATTTAAAAAAATGTGTCCTTATTCGTTTCAATAGGGATAAAAATATTTAAAAAAAAATTAACTAAGTATGGAAAAGTGTTCTATTACTGATACTGAATCACCATAAAAAATTTTCGCATTGAAGAAAAAATATTCCTGTATAGCTAAAATTCTATAAAATTAAAAAAAAATAGGACTTCTTATTTATTATCTAACACAATACTTTACTGTAAAAAATCGTCATAACAATCCGTAAAATTCTTATCTCAATTGCTAACGTTCCCGCTGTAAATAAACAGGGTGGCGGCACGTGACCTCGCTCGGCGCTAGGGTTACCACCCTTTTTTTATAATAAAGTATTGTACGTTATTTCAGACAATTATAATTTATTTCGCATGATTTGATTTGTTTCAAAAATGAGCTACTTATTTACTTTAATTTAAATATAGATTGCAAAGAAGCTGTACAATTGTTTAGTCGATATACTTATTTGAACTACGAAAAGCAATAAAAATATATTTTTAAGTTTAATAATAAAGAAAAATAACTTGGCGTCATATGCTCCTAAATGGATTCCAAATAATTCTACCTTACTGCATTAATAATGCTACCCACCTAGGTGCGATATTCCATCGCAAATAACGTACACATTTTTCTTTGTCTGAGTTATATAATACGAGGGTCAAACTGAAAGTTCTTAGAAAATCAAAAACTGATTACATTAGCCAGTTATTAGTTTTATTATATCTTTTCAAAATATTGTCCATTCACGTCAATACACCGCTGCATGCGATGGAACCACTGGGAAAAGCACTTTGCCCACTCGTCCTTAGGGGTCTCTTCAATGGCATCGCGATACGCAGCCACCGCTTCTTCAGCATTCATAAACCGCTTTCCTTTAAGTTTTTCTTTAATTTTTGGAAATAAATAAAAATCACAAGGCGCGAGGTCGGGGCTATACGGCGGGTGACCCAGTAATTCAACGTTTGATGTCGCCAAATAGTCGATCGTTCGCTTGGCGGTGTGCGACGAGGCGTTGTCGTGGTGAAGGAGGATCCTACTGCGAGGTCGTTTCTCTCGAACTTTTTCCAAGACAAGTGGCAAACAATTGGTAGTGTACCATTCTGCAGAAACTGTTTTTTGATCCTCTAACACAATTGTTGCAAAATGACCTATCCTTCCAAAGAACGAGGCCACCATTTTTTTTCCCGCACTTCGATCTCTCTTCACTTTAGTTGGCAACTCCTCGAAAGGAAACACCCACTGAGCAGATTGTCTTTTGGTTTTAGGATCATAACAGTAAATCCAGCTTTCGTCACCTGTTAGTATGTCGAACACAGCATTTGAGTCACCTCCGTTAAATCTTTCAATCATTTTACGACACCAATCCACACGATGGAGTTTTTGAGCCTCAGTCAAATTATGAGGTATCCACCGGGCGCAAAGCTTCCTGACCGCTAAATGTTCGTGGAGGATTTTGTGCACTTGACTCATACCGATGCCTAAGCTTGTCCGAATCTGTTGATAGGTCACTCTTTTGTCAGTCTCTATCATACGCCGCACAACACAGATGTTATCTTCAGTCGTCGCCGTAGAAGGCCGTCCCTCACGTAAATCATCAGTGAGATTAGTGCGACCACGTTTAAACTCATTAAACCAGTTGTAAACAGTCGCACGAGATGGGGCTTCATCGTGAAAGGCCAATCGTAGTCTATCATAACTTTCTTGTTGACTTAAATGACATCGAATGTCATAAAAAATCATTGCACGAAAATTTTCTCGTGTTAAATTCATGATGACGTGACACAGACAATTTTCAATTTGCCGCCAAATCGTAAAACAAATGACAAATGAATGAAATATATACTCAGTAATATTGGCAAAGAGTTATATTTTCAAATTTTAGAATTATTTTTTTATTATATTGTTTATAAGTGGCCAGTTCTAAGAACTTTCAGTTTGACCCTCGTATGACATGATCATAATCATACTTTATTTTTAATCAATAAATTAAGCTGGTGTTCTAACATACATAACTGGTTTGAGTTCCGAAACAAACATAACCTTACTATTTTCAAAACCCCAATCTTATTGTAATCAAGAGTTCCGGATAATCGCCTATATAACAAAACAAATAAAAACCAAGTTAGTCAGTTACGATTTGTGAACATTTAAAACCGCTCGTTTGCACAAAATTGACACATCAAAGTTAAAGCAAAATAAATAATTATGTTATGTGTCGACCATTTGAGGTGTACCGTTCTCATTTTTTTGACAATGATTTTCTCTGGTAAGTAATCTTTATTTACCTACTTGTGCTTATAGTTGAATTGATATCACACTAAAAACGTTTTCTAAATTAGCACAAGAAATAATGTTGAGAGCAGAAAATGTGAATGGACCATTACAAAACTTAAATGCATATAATTCAGTTACCTTACTACCAAATAGAAGTGTTTGCGGACTATTATCTGAAGAAGAAAGAATTTATGGCGGTGAAAATACTACTATTAATGAATTTCCGTGGCTCGCGAGAGTAAAATGTGTGACGGGTACGTACTCATCATATATTCTAGGAACTATAACATCTTACACAATTACAAGTTTTTAAATGCCATATATTAACTATACCATATCATTTTGTTACAGACAGTGGTAGGGAAGTTTATGCATGCGCGGGTTCATTAATTACTCAAAATTATGTCTTAACAGCAGCTCATTGTCTCGTCAACTTAACAGCGTAAGTTATATTTAGGCAAGTTTGATTATTTATGCACTTTGTGAAAAGGGCCCGGCTGGTAATATAAATGCAAAGAGGTTAAAATCACATAAGTTTATACTTAGTTTAGTCGCCATTACACGGATACAAATTAATTTTCTACTCTTAGTGCTTTTCATACTCTTACAACTGAAATACTAGCACATTACCAATGGTGCCTATTCTGTTATGATACTCTCTAGACTAGATAATCCAAATGTTTTTATACTTTAATTTAGATTTGTTTTAACATTATTCCATAGTCATGTGTGATCAAAGAAATATACTCCTGTATACTGTATAATTATAGTTCTTTTCACAAATAAAAAAGCAGTTTGAATGAATTTACTTTACGCAACAGATATTGTTACCACCATGTATCTTACCGAATAAAACACAACAAAACTATGGAATAGTATAATTTTCTACAGTACTGAAAGGAAAAGCCTGTATAAGTGCCAGAGGGTTCAACGTGAGCTTATACGACCTTCGATTCGCATTAAAATGTTAGTATGGAAACCGGCACAGCGCTCCTAGCAGTAGTTATAAAGAACTACAAACCTCGACACAATTTTATTAACAACTCACTAAGGAATTCGTAACGTAAAACTCAAACAAACTCACTACGCTGGATTAGCTAAATGAGCGCAAAATCCACAGTTTGATAAATCGTTATCAGATCGCAAGTACTTGCTTGATTTATATATTTTAACAATTCACAGAAAAGAAGTAAGACTAGGGGATTGGAACACAGAAACGGAAACTGATTGCCAGGGTAGAGTTTGTAGTGATCCTGTTGTTGACGTCTCAGTAAGCCAGGTAAAGATTTTCCCAGAATATAGGAAATCTGACCTCTTTAAAGGTGACGTAGCGTTACTGCGACTTCAAAAACCAATTTATTATAGCGGTAAGATATTTTATTATACAGATACTCTACTACTTATTTCTGATGGCACAGTGTAATGGTTAAATCTTTCAGATTTTGTTCGGCCAATATGTTTACCTATAACAGACGATACCATCAGACAGGATAATTCTTCCGAAAGCGTTTATTGGACTGCTGGTTGGGGGAAAACTGAAAAAAGTAAGTAAAATACAAGTGTAGTAAAACATGGTTTACATATTTACTATGTTGTAAATATGTAAACCATATTATACAAACATGTTTTTTTTTTAATTTTCATGGTCAATATCAGAATGATTGCTACCTTATATTTTACGACATCAGAATGATTGCTACCTCATATTTTACGAATTTCCGATGTTTTGGCGCTGTTGCAAGCGCCATGTTCACGGAGTAACAGAAATTTATGCGGGTGGGTCTTATTTGCAGCTATATCGATCTACCTGCTTTCGAATTCTTTTACATTCGATACCCATACCACCGTTCACTATGTCACCACTAGCTTGCACTAGCTAACACACAACACTCACTGTATCCAATCGCGAAACGACACTTTTTTGATTTATCCTCTGGTTTTGTCCGTATACCGCAAACCGACACACGCTGACCGCTCTCTCCATGAGTTGAACTTGTGATGAAGTCACTCAGCAACCGCGCGGATGTTAAGTGTAATAATGAACACTTACACAAGGAGCACGACCATGTACAAAAGGTCCTATAAAGTAATGAATACAAGGGACGATTTCCACCTAGACACAAAATTAGAGACCAGAGGCACAAAGTAAGCATACAAGCTGTATTTTTGGGAAAAGGAGTGACTAGCAAGATCTCTAATATTCTTAATAAGTAGTCGATAAATACTGTTTTCACTCCTTTACGAAAAATTTCACAATACCAACATTCTCCTAAAGATAGGAGACGTTACAACCACCACAGGAAAAGATACAACCCCCCTCCCCCCCTTAGAGAAACTTGGTGTCTATAAGACTGACTGCAGTTGTGGTAGTTCGTACATTGGCCAAACCATACAAACAATAGCTTGCCGAATGAACGAACAGATCGAAGTAATTAGGGATTACAACAGACAAAATTTGATTGATTCGGGACCTAACCACTGGATCGAACTCCATAAGTCACAGATTACTTCGACTGAACTGACTGACTCACGTTTTTGTTTCGTTATTCCCTATCGCAGCCATGTTACTCCTTTCTTAATTAAAAATAACATACTCAAAATGAAATCAAGACGAAAACTCCACCTTGCGTTTTTGCTTTTCGGCGTCATTAAAACCCAAGAGCCAAAATATCTGTACGAAAAACTAAATTGGTTAGGCATAAAGAGAGAGGGTGATAGAAGGCAGTGCTCTCAGCAACTTTCTACACAGACGTATAGCTCCGCATCATTTCGTGGCAGCTTCCGTTACGCAGCGACTAAGATATGGAACAATATTCCTCCTCCAATTCGAAGTTGCAAATCCATTTACAGTTTCAAAAGACACTTACGCCAATATCTAGTCGATGCGCAGCGGGAGCTGGGTAGTGTGGACATAGATATATCACACATATAGTCCGTGACGAGCGTCATTAATATATCACAATTGCATAGAATAAACTAATCTAATAATGAATTAAAAGTCATGTTAAAATTATCTGCTTATATAATAAAAATATTCAAATAATTAATTGGGTACTTAATCCTGGTGGTGTTTGATCCGTGGAAGCCTGCAGCGGTTCCGCGACACTGTCACCAAGTCTGCTACATGACATAAGTGGTGGCCTGAGGAGCATGGTTTATTATTAGGTACTCATTATCTTACGCATTTTTCTTTTTTTATACATATTTTAATTTAATATCTAACCACAAGCTTGAATAATAGTATTAGTAAATTATAGTAATATTAATAATTTTTATTAATTTCTTATGTCATAATTAAATTAAATGTTTTTATTTAAACAATGAAATTAGTTAATTATTATTTTGATTGGTCTGTGAAGTAATCTTCAATGTTAAATACATTTATACTATATTCAATATACAACAGAATTGAATGCTTAGTTACTAGATCTATGTGGTTTATGATTTGTAATATTTTTTGATTAACTATTCGCATGTTATTTATTGTAAGGCAATTGGGATTGATTCACTACCTAATCCGACTTCTAATAATATATATTATGTATATGTATAAAGTATCATTTGTTCCGCAATAGTTCTGAAAATCATTATATATGCATATGTATACGTGTGGATATTACTTAATTAATTGTCAATTAAAAGCATCAATTGTTGTACCTATTGAGTGTGGCCTACGCGCGGGCGGAGCGTCCGAGGTGACGTCACGTCATAGGTCCATACCGGTACTAAGCTGGTTTGTTGTTGTAATATTGTTTTCTTCCTGTAGCAAATTATATTCGTTGGATGAACATGAAATGTATTAAAATTTTACAGAAAGTGACAAAGTTGGGACTTACCAATTTTTATTACTATCGTCTGCTTTGTGCACTTAGTTATTTAACAGCTAACTCGTGATTTTCGGTGGCCTCATTATGTGGGGTTTCGAATGACGTGCGCACGTCCGACATCGCGTGCCGCTCGTTGCGGGCTGCACCGCTGCTCGCCGCAACAGATGCATTCGTCGCGGCGAGACAGTGATGCTCGGTGCGACATTATGGCGCCATCTCACGTGTATATTAGTTTATGTAGTGACTTGCTTAAAATATTTGTCTCCTTATCTTATTTATGAAAATTATAGTTATGTGTGTATTTATATGTATATATATCAATATAGATTGTACATGACCGTCCTTGTATCCGTGTGACAGATTCAAACGGGGTCTAGCTGAAAATCAGCGTCGGTCTCTTTTTACTTTTAAGAAGTAAAAGAGATCGGCATATGCTGAGCTAGACACCTTTTTTTGGTACAACTGTGGGACACGCATCGCTTGATAAATGTTTATTATTTTATATTGTGCCAAATAAAATGGATTTGATTTGATTTGATTTGATTTGAACGCTACTACATATCAAAAATGGTCAGGGGAATAATTGAAACGACAACTCCATTATTATGGCACTTGCAACAGCGCTGAAATATCTAAAACTCATAAAATATAAGGTACATGGCAGCAATCCTGTTTTAATTAATCATTCTGTTAATTTGAAAAGTAACGAGTAGATATGCTTTTTGTTGTAGAAAACAAATCAAATATAAAACAGAAACTGGCGATAAGCGCTGTGCCTATAGGCGATTGTCGCAATAAAGTGCGATCAATTACTGATGAAACTGCACCATTTGTTATTTGCGCTGGTGGTGTGGCTGGCAAAGATACCTGTGTGGGTGATTCAGGGGGATCACTAGTCAAACAAATGACAATAAATGGAACTACAAACTGGTTTCTTGTTGGAGTTACTAGTCATGGAAACAAGTACTGTGGTAAAGAAGGAATACCAGGACTCTATGCTAGAATAACTCCTCTTCTCCATTGGATTCTAAACAACATAGAGGATTGAGAATAAAAATATTTCTTTGCATTACTTTCACTTTATTTTTCCTTTATACTTTACCACCGTCTAAACTATCTATTGCTACTTCCGAATCGGAATACAGTTTATCATCATCAATTTTATTTAAATACTCTGAAACATCACCATGGAAGGTCTCAGCCATATCGTTAATAGAGACTTTACGTGATCTCGTAGGACTATTGTAATGGTAGTTTTTAGTTTTCGTGCTACGTTTTTTGTTTCCTTTTCTTGGTGATAATTGGAGAGTTTCAGAAGATAAGTAATGCGGTCTTGGAGCATAATATCTCTCGAAAAGCATTGGTTGTTCTTGGACTCGCCCATACATTAATTCCATTTCATGAAGGAACTCCTCTCGTCTCATTTTTTCTTCATCTCGTCGTGTCTGTAGTCTCATAGCAATATCTTCTTCATGACTGAAACGGAAAAAAATAAACGTCATATTCATTATTCAACGTGGATCTCAGTAATTTATTCTAAAGTTTAACTCACTTATTTTTTACTAAATGCCATGCGGGCTTTGATCTTAATAATTTATCGCGATGTCGCATTTCCAAACGTCGACGTTGCTCTTGTAATCGCCTTGCTGCTTCCATCTCAAACTTTCGCCTGACTGATTCTGCTCTAAGTAAAGCAGCCAAATTAGACCTGCCTGACGCGGCTGCCCGTAAGTCCAATGCAGAATACGCACGAGCTCCCGGTGTAGCATTGGTCGCGCTATTACCAACACTTTCAGTGCCCTCCTGATATATTTTTCTTGCAACATCTTGAATCTACGATTTATATTATGTTACAAACATTATTTCAAAACATTGATGTTATAAAAACTAGTATATAAATTCTTACTTTCTTCGCCGCTCTATCCGCCGTACTAAACTTGAAAGGTTGA
This sequence comes from Diatraea saccharalis, assembly GCA_918026875.4. Lineage (NCBI taxonomy): Eukaryota > Metazoa > Arthropoda > Insecta > Lepidoptera > Crambidae > Diatraea > Diatraea saccharalis. The sequence continues at coordinate 26,285,520 of OU893333.1, read as the reverse complement.
GGACTAGTAGTGATGAAATCTTCCTTTGAAGACTTCTCTTTTCTTCTACCCTTTACAGGACTAGAAGATCGTTGTCTATCTGATGATGTAATCGAAGGGTTTGCCGGAGATGGATCTATAGGTAAATCACTGTGAGCAGCTGGAGTTGATAACCGACTACGGTCACGAGTAGCCATTGTACCAGGATAATGAGAAACACGCAGCAATTCTTCTGCTCGTATTTTGCGGTTTATATTTCTGTTGATAAGAAGAAAGAACATTCAAAATATTTTGTCTTACGGAATGATAGCATTGACTTCCAGATTTTTACCAACTTCAAAATTAAAATGAGGTGGTTATATGTTAGACGGCGATGTGTTTTTTATGTATGTTCATCGATATTTCCGCCAATTGTTGACCGATTTTCAAAATTCTTATTTATGCGACAGTTTAATGGACTAAGGTAGTACTATTTAATTTTTATCGAAATCGAATCAGTAGTTTCCTTTTATAATCAAAAAAATACGCTTTTCATTAAATATCACCTAAACATTCAAAGAAAAAATTATTAAAATATGTTAACAAAAGATTGCGTAATTTGCATTCATTCAAAATCAGATAGTAGGATTTTCTATGTTCAACGAGTATGTATATTTTTTTATGAAAGTATGAATGTTCATCGATTTCTTCCTGAATAATGAACAAATTTCTATCAAACTAGCTGTTTCCCCGCGACTTCGCTTGCGTAAATATAGCCTATGTTCCTCCGCGTATTATGTAGCCACCCATATTATATCGCTCACTGAATAATACAGTGGCACAACTCAAAAACCATAATTTCGAGAAACGCTCTCCGAAGTTATGAAAAAATAATATATTTATAATTATGAAAATCAAATTTTTTAGCATAACAGTGAAACCGTTTGTATTATATTATTACTGTTAAGTTTTTTATTTTTTCTTTAAATTATCTATGAGATGCCACCACAATGTTGACGCGTTTTCTCGAAATAATGGTTTTTGAGTTGTGCCACTGTATACTATTCAGTGAGCGATATGAAAGACTTTTATAAATCGGTCCAATAATTCCGGAGACAATCCAATGCAAACAAACAATCAATCAAATCTTTCCTCTTTTTAATATGATTATAAATTTTCGGAAATACAAAATCTCATTTTCTTAGACTATCACCATGTTTAATATTTTTATATATAGACAGATATTTAATATTATTTTAGGTGATATTTTTATATAAAAACAATATTAATATCACCAAAAATCATGAAATAATTTTTTTTTAACAAAAAATAGAACCAACAACAGAATTAAAAATGTGAAAATGTGATAATACTTGTTTCTAAAGCAGCTTAATCAGGAAAATTCTTTTAAAGTCGGGCTCTCATCATTAAATTAACAACCTGCAGAAAACCTCCACCCAACTTCAATAGCATTTTCTTGAATAAGTTGCTTTTGAGATAAGTATTATTTATTACTTCTTTAAACTTTAACTCGGTTCTTTTGAAAAAAGTTTTTTTTTTAATAATGTATATCTTTTTCTATAAGTCTTACCTAAAGAATTGATCTTCCTTAATCTTGTCATAAAAATAGTTAGAGAATAAGTCTTTCGGCACTGGCCTGGCCCGAAAACGCTTCCTTTTCTTGCTTTTCGGCAAAACGTGTGTGGCCCTCTCACAGACTCCACTGAGCCCTTTCTCCTCTCTTTTTGTGAAACTGAACGGTTTCATTTGCGCACGTAACTCGGCTTCACTATTGATCTTTGTAATGGCTCTCCTGCAAATGAGAGAAGATCTAATAATCACAATGGGTAAATAAAAATGAGTTTGTTATATTTTGCTAGTAGCAGCTTTACAATAGGTATTACATATTTATTTAACTAAGTTTATTTAATTTTAAGCAAACCAAAACTGTAATCAAGGCAAATGCAATAAATGACTCAAATATAAATAGGCAGGTATAGTATAGGTTATCTTATTTATGAACTTAATAATGAATCTTATTTCTATATAGTAGGTAACACGTAGGACTTTAAATTGATAGCTTTTTAATTTTGACTCGGCTAGTGATTAGCTTCTAAATGACCTTATATTTTCATAAGTGTGCTCGATAGTAGAGTTTGGCAAGCGAAACGTGACACCACCTATTTTTCCGTTTTCATATGGCAACAACATAGAACTGTCAGTTTGACACTACGTTAGACAATTCAAGAATATTGAATTTTGTTGTTTTTGCGAATTTGAACTTGTGTTTTTGGTTAAAAATTATGTCGAAGCCGATAAAAAGTTCATCGAGGAAACTTCTTTCCATCATGATTGACAAGTTTACTGAAGTGAAAACTGAATTAAATAAAAATTTCATGGAGAAATTACAACGATTAGATAAAGTTGTATCTTTTTTAGGTTAGTTTTGTATTATAATTTTGATACTTTCGTTTTAATTTTCTGTAATTAACTAAACAGATATTTTTTATAAAATATTGCTCTATTTCAGATAACTGTGATGGTGATATTCAACCAATAATGGAGGAGATAAATGCAATAAAAACTTTAGAAAAACAAGAAATGCTGAATTCGGAAACGCAGTACTTACAAAAAATTTCTTCAATGACAGGTCTCTTTTCTTGTTTTGATTTAAGATAGATTGATAGTATTCCTATAATATTTACATAGGTTTTTTATGATGTATTGGTTTTTATTGTTGACATCCAATGATGTCATAAGAATGTTTTGTTTAACAAGGAAATTCACAGAATTCATGAAACTAATCAAACCATGTAATTGTTATACATGCTAAATATGCACATAAACTTAACTAAATTAAACATAAATTGCATTCATAGTTGAATAGGTATTTAAATTATTTTGATGTATGTGTCTATCATTATTTGCTTTTAAATACATTTAACATATCTTTGTTTCAAAGTGTTTAATCTTTTATAGATGTAAGTATAAGGACACTAAGAAGGATAAAAAATGAAGCATTAATTAATAAAGGAAAATGGGACACTCCTGGGAAAAAACGACCTCATCAACCAACAGTGTCTGCTTTAGATAATTTTGATTTAAGTGCAATTCGGAATAAAGTAAATGAATTTTACTGTGTGAAAAAAATTGTTCCAACATTAAGAAGCCTTCACAATGAATTAAAAGATGCAATAGGATTCAGTGGTAGCCGTGAGACTTTACGAAAAATTATGCTTAAGAATGGATTTTCTTTTAAAAGCAATGAAAATGAACGTTCTATGCTTATAGAAAAATACCAGATTTCTGCATGGAGGCACAAGTATTTGAGAGAAATAAATATAAAACGAAACGAAGGAAAGCAAATTGTGTACCTTGATGAAACTTATGTACATCAGAATTATAAAGTTAAAAAGTCTTGGCAAGGACCTTCAACAACTGGTGTCACTACAAAGATATCCTCTGGAAAACGGCATATTGTTGTGCATGCTGGATCTGAGGAAGGTTTTGTGCCTGGTGCATTATTAGTGTTCAGTAGTAAATCCAAATCTGCTGATTATCATGATGATATGAACTCATCGAACTTTATGAAATGGGTCAGAGAAAAATTAATACCAAATTTAAGTAAGCCCAGTGTAATTGTTATGGATAATGCCAGCTACCATATAAAACAAATCAATAAACCGCCTATAATGTCTAATACCAAAGCAGATATCCGTAAATGGCTTGTAAATAATGGAATACATTTTGAGGAATATCAGACAAAGGCAGAGTTAATGTGTTTGGTTAATGATAAGAAAACATTGCCTGTATATGAAACTGAAGAGATTTTAAAAGAACATAATCATGAACTTTTATTGCTGCCACCGTATCATTGTGACTTAAACCCAATAGAGATGGTTTGGAGTCAAGCAAAAAGAAAAATTGCAAGCAGAAACATTGGAATACCAGGAAAGGAAATGGAAAACTTAATAATAGAGTGTTTTAACTTAATTACCCCTAGTGACTGGAAGAAATACACTGATCATGTTTTAAATGTCGAAAATGATTACAAATTAAAAGATGGCATTGTTGAAAACGAACTTGAAAAATTTATTATATCTGTTGGTGCAGACAGTAGTGAAGAGAGTGACTCTGATGATTCCTTGTCATTGTTATCAGGTGTAGAATATTTAGAAACAGATTTTGACTATGAATCAGACTAAAGTATTTTTAGTCTGATTCATAGTCAAAATCTTATCTTAAATTTTCTATTGTGATTAACATGATGATTTTGTGACACCTGTATTATGTAATTTATCCATGGCACTTAATTGTAACAAAAATAAATGTTTTTTTTATTGTAATCTGGTGTTTATATTGACTAATTTAATTTGATAGATAGTGGTTCTGGATCAGAGCAAAAGGTTGTGATGAAAATCCCTTAGGAGACATGTATGTGTTATGAACACATTATAAATATAAGGGCCAGAAATCAAAATTGGCTAACATCACATTTATTAAAAAAATGTGGCCAGAGTCGCCCATATTCATTACAAAAAAACAAAGAAGTCGTTGCAAAAAACACCCTTTTAATTAATGACAAATATGAATTTTTAATATTATAAGTGCTGTTAGCCAATAGGTATAACGAATGGGTTAAAAAAAAGATTCGATTTAGTCCGTCAGTCAGATAATAGAAAAATATTGGATACGTATTTTTTTTCGCTTTAATTTAACAACAAATGGCTTAAGAGGTACTATGCGACGACTTCAAATATGCTTTGCAACAATGTTACTTTAATACAGTTTATCGATACGAAATCAAGTGTCAAAATGGAGTCCAGTGGAGAATGCCGATATTGACATTTCGAAATTGCTCATCATTGATAGAGAATACGAAATAGTGATTTTGACACAATCAAAGTGTCTATTTTTTACGGTGATGACGATTCTTGGTTGTCAGTTGAGTTAGTGAATAGGCCTACTGATATGCTGTTAACTGTACAATTAAGAACAGTCACGCTTTAGTCAAATGTTCCAAAACAAATAATTTTAATTGATATCTAAATGTTAAGATTAAATATAATTAATAAAAGTATCAAAATTATTTTGCAGTACTACATTCAGTGTTTACTGCTTAAGAATTTTTGAAATTGCCGCCCTTTTCTTGTGACACGTTTCGCTTGCCAGACTCTATAAGAAAAATGAATTTAAAATTCTAAATCTCTAAGGTCGTTTATACCACAGACAAAATGTAGCAAGCACAGAATTATGCTGTGTTCTAGAGCATCGAAATATTTTTTTATGATCTCAGAACAAAGGTTTGAACCAATATGTGTTGCTAGTACTGACTTGACCCTGACAAGTAATCGCTAATTGTAAGCCTCGTAAATAGCCTTACAGTCGTTTAGTAGGCGGTGGAGAGGGCTATGCTCAGAATTCCTCTGTGAGATCAAATCAGAAATGTAGAGATTCACAGACGAACCAATGCAACCGACATAACCCAAACTAAATCAATCAAACTTAAATCTACGAGTACGTACGTATGTAAATAAAAATGAATTGCCAAATGTGTATCTGAACGCAAAATCAAGAATAAATAAACCAATTCGGCTTTTTTGAATAATGGTATTCATTGAAATCCAAATAAGATTCTTATCAGAGAAAAAATGAGAAAAGGAGGTTAGCAGCATATTTATTTTGTCACAGAAGTTGGGCTGCACAAAGTTCACTGGGTCACTTTGTCAACAATAAATATGTATTCGGCTGTATAAAGCTTATAAAGCTTACCATCATACTAAATCAAAGAAAAAAGCTCAAACAAAAGTGTAAACTAATAAAAGCGTACTGAGTGTGCTTGGGTGTAGTGTGAAAACCTCATAGCTTGATCTTCGAGTATTTTGTCGTAGAGTGGTATACGGGACTCTATCGGTACTGGTCTAGCACGAAACTGTCTCCTCTCACACTTTTGGTGTAACATATCTTCAGAAAATGATTTTTGGAGACTTCGTAATTCATTTATAATACGATCTTCTTCGTCTCTAGAAAACAATAATAAAATAAATATAAACATTTAAATCATTATTTTTCTGCTTCACCTTTAAGACCTTACCTTTCAGTCATTTTAAATGGTTTTGGAATAGTGATGTTCTTTTTTCTAACCGGAGATGTATAACGTTTTGTTCTCAAGGGACTTGATGGCATACTACGTGTTTTGAATTCATCATCTATGTCAATTTTGCTAATAGGATATTTCTTTTTATCAAAGTACCGATCATCGCTATCATTTTTTAGAGCGACATTGTCGTCATTCCATGAAATAGAACATGCTGAATGAATTCTATTGGATCGTTCTGATTTAGTTTTATCTTTAATAGAACTTGTTTTAATAGAAGTCACTTTTATATCATCCATAACATCTTTGTCCAAATCCTTAACCGTCATTTTCTTAGAACTTCTTTTTTCTGCATCCGGTTTTAATAAAATACTCTCTTTTGTTTTTTTATCATTTCCGTTGCATTTGGCCTTTCTGTCGTCTGAATATCGTCTTCTTAATGTATTATTCAATTTGGATTTAGTTTGCTTATTATTAAATGTAGAACTCGTAATGTTAATTTGCTCTACATCATAAATATTATCAGCGTATTTAGAATTGCAACAATTGTCATCAATGTGCTCCACAGCTAAATTTAGCATCTTTTTCTTCCTTTCTCTCAGCAATTTCAGTGTTGAATAAAATTCTTCTTCAGATAAGTGGTTTATATCGTTATAATCTGGAATACTGTGGTAGAATTCTTTTAATTTTTCAGCTTCTACGTCTGGGGAAACGGAACATGCTGTCGACGAATCAATAGAGCATTGATCAAGCACTGGTTTTGTTTTACGTTCGTAGGCTGTCTTTGGCATTTTACTTACAGGATCTACTGGCACTCGGAGACATGAGTTTTTGAATACACTGCAGTAATGGGTCATTACTTTATGGCATTTGTTAAAATTAACATTTTTAAACCTCAAAACAAATATTAACAAAGGAACGGTAACTTGTTGTGATGTTTTGTGATTAGAATGGTTTCCATGGCAACGATTATAATCTTATAACTTTTGTAAAAATACGAGTGCAGGAAAGAATGTATAGCATTATCGGCTTCACTGTTATAGATTATTAACATGTGTTAGTTTGTAGGAGAATATTAAACGGTAGTTGAATATAAAGAATACTGAGAAGATATCTCAAGATAAATTTTAGAACATCAAGATTTTATTTTATGTGAGTTTCCAGCTTATATTTCAGAAGTAAAACGCTAATTTGACTGGGCTGTAATGAATATTTAAATAAACTATAGAAACCCTAGAGTGACAATAAAATAAAACAATACTTAAATTTATAAATCAAAAGGAATATTTATTCAAAATACCTATTTCATATGTTAAATGATAAAATTGATTACAAGAATAATTTTATATTTACTTATTCACAAAAGGTTATGTTACTGTTAATGTTAAAATGATAAAATGAATATTTATGAGTGCATCCGACTGTATGAACGGTAAAAAATACACTGATTTACGTAAACGATTTGATGACAGTATAGCGCGGGCAAAGACCTACTTTAAACACATGATTATTAATCGTAGGTATACAAAATGCAAATATTACATGTTCGATTATGCACCGAACACTAGCCTTCAAATTCACAAACACGTAGCCTTAAATTTAAAATTTTATTATTAGGGCTAATTAAGAAAAATCTACTTTGAAAGATTATCTTTCAAGAATATTTTTTTGATTGTAATAATTATAAATATTACAAGCATGGAAATTACTGAGAATAAAAAAAGCAGACTGAGAATGAAAAAGCAGTAGTTACCTTTATAAAATGATAATTTTCTTATGATTTATGCATATACAATCATCAGTGATTATGAAGTCAGTGAATTAAAACAGCATAATATAAAAATTATACAACTCGAGTGAAAATAATTTTGCATTCAAATACACATGCTAATTTTGTGTCTTTAAACTACCTACTAGCGAGACAGGCCAGAGAACAAACTGCCTGTCTGCTTATCATATCGAAGAGCGATTGTCTAACTCATCTAGTTAGGATACGACATCTTAACGATGTTATTTTGACTATCGTCTAAAATATCGTTATTACTAGCAAAGATGTCGCGTTTCCTAATCTAGAGTTAGGCAATCGCACAGCTTCCACATTTCCTTATGACATATGAACAGTTGGAGACGTTTGGAATAACTTGTAAGAGGTAGTCTGATTCAAGGTGAATGATGGCCACAGCTCAAGGGACGTTGCAATGACTAAAATACTTACGCTGGAACTGCTTCCCAACTGAGATACCCTGGAATTTATTAAGTGCGAGGACCTTACAGGTCCTAATTTTGAAATTACCAATCGGTGAAGCCTAGACTCGAATCTTGTATTTATTAGGCAAAAGAGATACCTAGCGGTTATACCCATGCTGAATCACTGTAATAATCATTATATTCATCGCATTCATCCTTTCAACATTTCAAAATTATGTCATGTCTGGAAGCCTTGCTTTACTCTGCTGGAAAACATAGCTAAGCCATAACTGGAAATTTCAGAATAATGTTCTCTGTGCTGGAAACCAATATTTATGAATTATCTATGCTGGAAACCATCTGGCCCACAGACTTAGTAGGTATCAGACAACCGACTTCCTAAAATAAAATTGCTTTGTAGAACGAACGTGGAGCCAGTGGCACATGACAACTTCATTAGTTTTAATTATAATAGCTCTACTATCGGCAAAGGCATTTTAAATTTCAAAGGCATTGTTTGCACTTGTCAGACCGTTTGTAAGCGAATGTATGTGGCTGCGCTCAGTTTCCGCGCACTAGTTGTAGCAGCCAGAAGTATTTTGCGTCCCGAACTTTGATTTGAAAGAAAGAATTTGAAAGCCTACAGTGAAAGAATACAGTGATCTTTGAAATAAGCCTTTTGAGAGTCTTTCTAGAAAAACAGGATGAATCCAGGGTCTTTTCTTTGTTTTGCGTTTTTTACGAGATAGGTAAGCAATAATTATAAGTTCTACGTCCATATAGACTAGCGCAAATATTCTGGCTGCCGCAACCAGGCTGCGTAGCGAGGCTGCCTGGTGTGCGGGGGCACTTAGATATACAGCCCTTATTGGATAGTTAGCCGACTTCCTATTTTTCACATTATATTTGCTTTAATGCAACAATAATAATAAAGCAGTCTGATAAGTTTTAACTTGTTATTATTGTTGTATTAAAATAAAAAAGGAAAAACAAAGCCATAAATAAAACACGCATATTTTTCCCATATTATTTATTGAATAATTGATTTTTCAACTTTTTATATTCTGGCACATCTGTTTTATAATCTTTGTCGACCACTCTGTGGCAACGCAATCTATGATATTTTGTATTTTATAAGTGGCACTTCAACATCAAATAGTCTGAAAGTAAACTCATAACTGTGAACACGTTTATTTATTTTACCGATCCTTCGTATAAATAGAGTCAGATAGTAAACTTATCAATAAGTCAAATATCAACCTATATACTAATAAATAAAACACAAAACATTTCGGTAAAGTGGTGACCCCGACGTGATACTACTATAAATCTATCAAAATGCGAATTTGGAATTTGGAAAACTTACTATAAATCTATCAAAATGCGAATTTGGAAAATTCCAATTACAATTTCTAGGTTATCATATCAATTAAGAAGGCATCAAACCTAGTTTACAAAAAATACAAACTATTTTAAATTATCCTCAACCTAATAATATTGAAGAGCTCCGTCGATTCTTAGGTATGATAAATTTTTATAGAAAAAATATCCCAAAGGCAGCAGAAATTCCATCACCATTAAACGCGTACTTACATAATTCAAAAAAACGCGACAAAACTAAAATTACTTGGTCTGAAAACGCGATAAAAGCATTCAACCAATGTAAAGAAAGTTTAACCCTTAAATGCATAATGATGGAATTTTCCTTCAACCGTAATTTTGCTCATTTTTTCGTTTACTCAAAGCCCTAAGATCACAATTTTTGTATGTGGCAATTTCTATGGAACATGAGTAATCTTCTTCTTCTTCTTTTTCTATTTTAATGGCTATTTTGTGTTAACCACAATCCTGCCAATTTCACGTAGGAGACCACTACACGGTATAATAGATTAATATAATCAATTTGGAATAGGTAGTAAATCTCTTTCTAGGTCGCTTTACCTAAAACAACACAACATAAACTTTGGACGCCACAATTTTAATTTAACTTATAAACATATACAGGACATAATTAGTGGATATTAGACACACAGATTAGCTATGTTAGAGTTTTAATTTATTGATACAGATAAATTTTGTTAGTGCTTTTATTATTGGGGCCTCTTTAATAGACCTTAAGAGCAGTTTAATATTAAGCGGACGTGGGATATCTTCGGGTAAGAAATCGTAAAGGGAATGGGGAGTATTTGGGCAATTGAAAAAAATGTGATCCGGTGACCCTTCATCCAGTCCGCACTCGCAGAGAGAACTATCCCGAACTTTAATTTTAGCCAGATGTACCGGTGTGCAAACATGGCCAAGTCGGAGGCGACAAATGACGGAGATAACTTTTTTTGGGACATTATTGAGTTCGAAAAACCACGGTTTACTAGGTATAAAAGGTTGTAGATCGAAATAGCTTTTGCCAGCTTTTGACCTCGTATTCTGCCAGTCTAGAGTCCAGGACTGCGTTAGATGGGTGCGTACAAGAGGAATTAGGTCCATATGAGGGACCTCCAAGTGATTAGAAATTCCTGTAGTAATTGCGTTTTTCGCGCAAGCGTCAGCTGTTTCATTACCATTTATTCCACTATGCCCAGGAATCCAGGCAATTACTATACTGATACCCTTTTTCTTGCATCTCAATAATGCTTCTCTAATTTTAAGAACGGCAGGGGTTCGGGACTTTGAGCGGAATGGATTGGCCTCAAGAGCTTGGAGGCAGCTAAGTGAATCTGAGAATATTATAGTTTTGTCCAAACTGTGCGATTCCGCGTACAACACGGCCTCCAGAATAGCGATACACTCTCCAGTATATACAGATGAGAGGGTTGGAAGGCGAAAATTCAATATTATTCTGTAATTTGGGATCCACACTGCGGCACCGACGTGCCCGTTTACCGTAAGTCTAGAGGAGTCCGTGTACATCGGTATCCATCCTTGCCAATTTAGACAGAGAGTTTCTGAGAAATCGTGAGAAGCACTCGGAGAGTTCTTTTCAACTCCAAAGTTAAGACGGATATCCGGTTGAAATATAAGGGAGTAGAAACTGTTCTGATAGAGGGGGTTGACGGCAAATTTCTCCATCAGAATAGAGGGCCTATAAAATTTATTGAAGCTTACTACAATACAAGGGAGGTTCCGGGTCTCCGTACAAGATTCGTATGTATCAGCCAGTGTAAGTAGTTTTGGGATGAGCGGGTGGGAAGAATTGTAAAGTATTTTAAGTATGAATTTGTCACATAGGTATTGCCTGCGTAAATACAGTGGAGGCTCGACGCACTCTACTTGGAGGGAATTTATTGGGGACGACTTCATAGCGCCTAAGACAATTCTCAAAGCTTTGCTTTGGACTCTATCAATTTTATCTAATGCCGCCTTATTACAAGGTTCTAAGAAGGGAGTACCATAGTCAAAGTGGCTACGCACTATGGCGTTGTATAGAATTTTTTGTGTCATAGGATGGGCTCCCCACCATACACCTGATAGCGCCCGTAGCACGTTCACATTGCGTTCTGTTTTCTTTAGGATTTGATCGATATGCGGGTTGCCTGTAAGTCTAGAGTCCAAAACTACCCCTAGGAATTTGACCTGATTTTGTAAAAGAATTAGGCTTCCATTGTACATCAGATTAGGATCGGGAATAAAACGTTTTTTTGTGAAAACGACAGCGCTACATTTCTGTACTGAGAGTGATAAACCATGATTTCCCAGCCAGTCTCCTAGATAAAACAGCGCTCGGTTAAGGCGGGATGTAGCTTCTGGGATAGATTTGACGCTTATATACAGAGCTACGTCGTCGGCGTATTGTAAAACCTCACAGAAAGGCTTCACTGTACTTTCTAGATCGTGGGTATATATGCTGTACAATAAAGGACTAAGTACAGAGCCTTGTGGTAGTCCGTTCCATATGGTTCTGGGAGGAAGGGAAACATTTTGAAATCTAATGGAGATTGATCTAGAAGAGATAGTATTGCAGATGATGCGTACCAATTTCGCAGGGATACTCAGCTGTTGCAACTTTTGCCTGAGTATTGGAACTGGACGTTGTCATATGCCGATGCTATGTCTAGAAAAATTGCTACCATGTACTCTTTGTTTTTGAATGCCAGACGGATGTCTGTTGTAAGGGTTGCTAGGCTGTCATATGTACTGTATCCTTTTCTAAACCCGAATTGGGATTTGGCGATGATATTCTGGCTTTCCACTATCCATTCTAGTCTATTTCTGATAATATGTTCCATAATTTTAAGGAGAGCTGACGAAAGAGCGATGGGTCGATATGAGGCGTGTTCAGAGGGATTCTTCCCAGGCTTGAGGATAGGGATTATAATTTGATTCTTCCAAGACTCTGGTATAATGCCGTGCTCATAGAAAAAGTTGATCAAAGATAAGAAAAGGTGTTTTGTTTTATCTGGAGCTCTAATTAAAAATGAATATGGGATGCCATCAGCGCCTGGAGAGGTGTCTTTTAAGCCTTGAAGTGCTCTATGTAGTTCTTCGAATGTAAAAGGCCCATCTAGGTCTCCATTAGTGGGAGTCATGGAGTTGATTTCTACAGGAAAGCAATCAATGTAAGGAACATAAGGGGGAGCTAATTTATCTGCGAACGTTTCTAGCCAGTTCGAGGAGTCATTTGAACTGCTGTTGGGTGAATTTAGGGAACCGCGAAATCTCTTAATCTGTTTCCAGACCAAGGAAGAGGGGGTTCCTGGTGATAGAGACTCACAGAATTTGAGCCATCCTTCTTTTTTTTTTGATTAAGTATTTTTCTAGTTTTGGCTGCTGTTTTTTGATAGGCCAAGTAGTTTTCCATAGACATTGTACTATTGTATTTTTTCTCCGCTTTTTTACGCTCCGCAATAGCTTCCGTACAGTCAGAATTCCACCAGGGGGGATATATTTTTCTATTTGGAGAGTTCTTTTTTAGAGGAATATGTGAATGTGCAGCAGAGAGCAGTGATGTGACAAAGTCATTATATATATTAAAGCAGTTTTCAACGTTAATTAGAGGGAGGTTATCTTTATCATCCAAAGCCGAAGAATAGGACGACCAATCTGCCTTATTGAGTTTGAATTTTAATAAAGGTGGAAGTCGTATGGGCGAAGATAATTTGTCTAACAAAGTTAATAAAATAATAAAATGATCACTTCCGTAAGTACTATTGAGGGTGCACCATGATATATTGGAAGCTAGAAAAGGGGAGCAGATTGATAAGTCGACCGCAGAGGGGTTTTGATCAGGACGGGCCCTTCTTGTGGGGCTGCCATCATTGAGAAGACATAAATTTTCTTCATCAAGGATATCTAGTAATAGTGAGCCACAATGGTCATTGTGTGAAGATCCCCAGGAAACATGATGGGTATTAAAATCACCCATTACAAGCACAGGGGGAGGAAGTGATCTAATAATGTTTTTTAATTCTTCCATTAAAGTATGGTTTGGATAAGGGATATATATTGATACACAAGATATATTAAAAATCCTTGCAGCAACAGCGTTTATGTCCTGGCTGTGAGGGGGTAAGTGAAGTTGATAGAATGTTAGAGAGCTAGCTATGAGAAGACTGCAGCCACCACCTAAGTCATCCCTGTCATCCCGAAGACAGCTGTACCCGGGCACATTAAACAGAGTCCCAGGTTTCAACCATGTCTCCGTAATGGCGAGGATGGACGGATGGAATTCATTAATAATGGAAAATAGGTCATGTTTTTTAGGTCGTAGGCTTCTACTGTTCCATTGCACAATCTTGGCCATTATTTATATTATTTTGTATAAATTTATTAAGTTCACTAAGTCTTGAGGCAACGTTGGGCGGTATGGGTACATCATCAAATCTGTTGAGTAAGTTGAAAAGTACAGACCAAAGAATTTCTAGCAGATTGTCATTAGGGGATATGTCAATGGAACTAGAAGAATTATTCAAAGCGCATCCGTTGGGCGTAGTAACTCCATTATTATTAATGATGTTTTGATGGGCTTGTTTGTCATAGCCTTTACTCAAATTTTGTTTGGGTCTTGGTTCCTGGGAGACAGTTTTCCTGTAGGAAATCTGAGATTTTTGAGGCGATTCTTGATATACGTGGATATTTGGTTGGGTGGTTATAGGGGTCTGTGCAATGTCGGAATATAACCTCCTGACAGGAGGAAAGTTTGCAGCTGCCTCTTGGTATGAGACATTGTTTTGGGACATAGCGAGTTTAATAGCCTTTTAGCGTGATTGTTCAGGACATAATTTATTGTTAGCAAAGTGTCTAGAAGAGCAATATAAACATGTTGCATCTTTTTCAAGTATCTCACAGCTTTCTCCACGGTGAGGTTGAGCACATCGGAAACATCTTGGTTTAGATCGACATTGAGTGCTGATATGTCCAAACCTGCAGCAGTTAAGGCACTGAATAGTTGGAAGTTGATACGGTTCGACTGGCATTGATGTGTGGAAAATATATAGTTTTGGGGGCAGAACTTGACCTTGAAATGTGAAGACCACTGTGCGAGTAGGAAGCCATGATGTCTGATCCTCAGAAACATTTTTCCTGCTGAGACGTCTTGCTTTTAACACTGGGCCGCAGCCAACGGGGACAATGAGAGACTCAACTAATTCTTCCATAGACAAATCTGTAGGGATGCCTTTAACAATACCCATGCGGGTAATATTGTAATTTGGTATAATTGCTGAATATTTGTGAAGTGTGAGACAACCGTTATCAATAAATTTATTTGCATCTAAGCCGGTCTTAAATTCAATAGCAATTCTATTCCGACCTATTCTTTTTACACCATCATTGGTAATGTTTTTAATTTTATTTTTGACAAGGAACTGCCCAAATTTGATGGGATGAATCGAGGTACCAGGTGAAGGATCTGTTTCTAGTTTGGAAACATGAACAATAAAAGGACCTTTATCTGACATTAAATATTGTTTTGTTTGAGAGTTTGATAAAGATGGGTGTGTATATAAATTTGGAGAAGACGAAATAGTCTGTGACTGACTGAGTTCCAGTATAGTTCTTTTGATTGGAGCATCTGTCTGTTCGTTAGTCATGTTCCGTCTTTTAGTGCCTAACTGGGTTTGAGTAAATATTGAGGGAGACAATTCCGCAGGTACAGGCGTGGGTGCCCTGTCCGGAGGATCCGGAGGGTCAGGAGGGATCCTTTCCATTGATTACTCTCTGCAATCAATGGAAAGGATGCAAAGTTAATTTATAAGTTACTTACCAGCACCAACAAAAAACAACTATCACTACAGGTGTTTCTAATTAATGTTTACACTTTACAGTAATACTACGTAGAAAGGATAGAGAAAGGAAATTATAAAACGAAAGCCAAAAATCACGTGTAGTAACCGTACACTAGCGAGTTCGCAACCAGATCGAACTCAACATGAGTAATGTTTCTGAACGAAACAAAAAGTTTAGCTGTCAGTGTCTTCTTCTTCTTCTTCTTTTATTAATGGCTTATCTGCGCATTTCACACAATTCTGCCAATGTCAAGTGAATAAATTTATTTCTACATGTAAAATGAAAATGAAACGAATGAAAGATGGCGATGATCTGTCAGTGTCTGTTGTAAAATGTCATTACAAAAAGTGCGTAGGCTTGTGTATTGTTGCATGGCGATTTCGAATAGTTTAGATGAAAAAAAAAAGATAGTTACTGTTTATAAATAAAGTAATTTTTATTTGATGGATTAGACGTAAATATTAAGATTTATCAAAATCAAAATCATTTATTCAGTCTAGGCTGTTACAAGCACTTGTGAAAGTCGAGAGCTACGCCAACGGTTCGTAAATCTACGGCGGGAGACCTTGTACCGAGAAGAACCGGCAAGAAACTCGGCAAGGGCTGCTTTTTTCTCCCTGTTTTATTTCATACAGAGCGTCAAGATTGAAAAATGACTTCATTAAAATTTGAAGTCACTTTCAATTACAATATTACACAATATTAAGAGTAAAACAGTATTTTCGTCAATCCAATCACATTTGTAGCCAAAGAAGCTCACCGATTAACAATTTAATATATATGAAAAATGAGCCATATTTAACTCCAAATAGTTTTGTCGTTTAAATATTCATTAATAGTATAATATCCTTTACTGAGTAGACAATTCCTAATATGGGTTTTAAACTTAGGTAATGGTAAATTTTAAATTTCCATAGGAATTTTGTTATAGCAGTGTACACCTTGACCCATAAATGACGATAGAACCTTCTTTAGCCTGCATGACGGCAAAACAAGTTATTATTTTCAACAAGTGTTTATTATTTATATTATTATTTTCGTTCTTACATAGTAAAATATTCAGAATAAAACCCAAAATAGTGTTGATGTAAATTTACATCAACATGCAATCATGGTTTTTGAGATTCTATAGGAGCTATGAATAACTATTTTGACTAAAGTTTTGTTTTGTTGTCTGTTTTAGGTGCTGATATTTGTCACAATGAATGACAAAGATATTGAAAAATATTTAGCATTACTTGAAGATGGGTGGCTGTCGAATGATGATTTGGAGGTGTCCGACCAAGAGGAGGAAAATGTTCTTGAAAACCACAATAGAGAACAAGTACTAGATATGTTACAAAGTGATGAGGAGGACACAGAAAGTCCACAAAATCCTGAAAGTGACCCTCCCATAATAGAAAGTGAAGAAATAAACATCCAGGTGCAAAGCATGAGGGTTCCTACTGGACATATGTTTCCAGGATTGCTAGACAAACGAAAATTGGTCTGGAAAAAATCAAATATGAAGTTTGATGAATCCAAAATCACTTTTCAAGGTAATTGTGATTTAGGACCTGAGATTTTACATTTGGATTCCCCATACACATGCTTCAGTTACTTTTTTACTGAAGATTTTATGAAAAGCATAGTAGAAGAAACAAACCTATATGCGACACAACAAAATCCTCAAAAATCTACAGCGTACAACATATCAGATTTGCGAAAATTTTTTGGAGTGCTTATACAACGTGTCCCAAAATTCAACGATAAGCGGGCGCCAAGAGGTAGACCTGCTCATGTTTACTTATGGAAAAATAAGAAAAAAATTATATCTTATTAATCTTTTTTATTATAAAATAAAATTCGAAAATTTACACCTTTTATGATATTTTCAACTACCACGACCACAACATCTCAATTATGTTCAATCTTTTTTTGGTATCGGATACCTAAGTAGCACTACTATTTGCTACAACTGTTAAAAACACCTAAATGCCCACAGTATTTACACAAAAAACAATCAAAATGTATTTTTTTCCTTAAATTTTCACAGATTTTTACGTTCCGTAATCTTTGACTCACAGTCATGTAGAAAAAAAGTATGGACACTACTGCGGCAAGTTGTTTTTAAAATTGACGCAGCTCATGAAGATTCCATAATGGTATAATACTTCATGATAACTAGCGACAAACTAAAAATCATACCATTTAGAGTCAAGAACCAAAGTTGTGAGTAATAAATTGTACTGTTCCGAAATGTTTTAATATTTAAAAAAAATATTGAAATAAAACAATAGTGAGTTTTAGTCTCATTCATTTATTAATAATTAACATCACTGTAAATGTTCAAATTGTTTTCCACCGGCATTAATACATGCACGACATCGCCTTAAAAAAGAGCGTTTTATTTTTCGTGCATACCTTTTAGCATTGATATGTGACGCAGCCTGACTAATTTTTTGCCGAAGCTCGTCCAATGTCGTAATGGGTTTTTCATAGATTTTGTCTTTGAGACAACCCCAATAGAAAAAGTCCAGGGAGTTTAGGTCGGGTGATCGGGGTGGCCATAAGATAGGACCAAGTCGCCCAATCCAACGCCCGGAATACTCTTGGTCCAAGTATTGTCTCACAGGACGAGCGTAATGAGCTGGGCAACCATCATTTTGAAACCACATATTTTGTAAATCTCTTAAGGGGACGTCTTCAAGCAATTCTGGCAAATCATTTTGTAAAAAGTTCAAATAACTGTCACCATCCAAGTTTCCTTGTAGTTCAAAAGGCCCGATCACTTTTCCATTTAATATGCCCGTCCATAGGTTAACCTTAAACTGATATTGGGATTTTTCCTGTCTCATTAGGTGTGGATTTTCATTGCTCCAGCTGTGTAGGTTGTGGAGGTTTAAATATTCATCTTTCTTGCATGTTGTTTCGTCCGACCATAGTACTTTGTCCAAGAATTGAGGATCTTCCCGGTGCTTTTGAAGCATAATACGGCAAAATGTGATCCGTAGTGGATAGTCCCGTGGTAGCAATGTTTGCACACGTCTGTAGTGGTATGGGTGAAGCCTGTGACGTTTTAAAATTCGATGAGCCGTACTTTTTGGGATTCCCGTAGCTGCTTCTATGGCGCGTACTGAAGTAGTTGAGTCAATGTTTATTTCATTGAGAACTTCTTCATCGTATTCCGATCTAGGTCTTCCAGCGTTGCTTCTGGCTGATGGCAAACGACCCTCCGAGAACGCTCGATGCACATTCATAAATACTCGGTAATCTGGGTATCTTTGGGCGTTCGGGTACCTTTCCCGATACAATCTGCTAGCAGCGTTAGCATTGCACCGACATTCTCCATAAATGAGGTGCATATTAGCGTATTCCATCGGCGTGTATGGTAGCGGCATGATAACGCTAAACAATCCAAAATACGACGAAAGTCCAATTCACAAAACACTATCACAGTCCAAATTAATGCCAGGTTAGTTCAGTTTGCAGATCACTTAATTCCAGTCCAAAATAGAAAGCCAAAAGTCGTTAGTACGAGAGCCACGTCAATTGAATACAGAAAGGTGCGCAGTAAACAAAGGAGCAGAACGTACTGATCCGACTTCAGATTTGCTGAGAACAGGATTTCTCTATGTACCTGCATTGTTGTTATTCTACAAAAAATATCTATCTATCCCTCTCTAACATACCCTTCTCGCTATCTGTTGAGTCAACTATAAGTTGAGCCATTACAAACGTGCGAACTGAGTTAGAAAAACAAATTACGTCAAAGGAATGTGACAATGCCGCAGAACTCGTTTTCGATAAAGGGATGCAGCCGCTCGGGTGCAGGTAGCTGGTAGAATTGGTAATTTGGTATACATAGACACAAGTAAAGGGCGAAGTGGCATGAAAAACAATACTTTCAAAATAGCAGAAATAGAGCATTACCTAATAAATAAATATCTAATGAATATTTATAATTTGGTTCGTTTGTTTACAAATGGTGTGCATATTTTTTTACTGTGACTAGTTATCTTAGATTATTATACCATTTTGGAATCTTGATGAGTTCAGTCAATTTTAAAAACAACTTGCCACAGTGGTGTCGATACTTTTTTTTTACAAGACCGTAAGTCAAAGATTACGGAACGTAAAATCTGTAAAAATTTAAGGAAAAAATACATTTTCATTGTTTTTTGTGTAAAAACTGCGGGCATTTTGGTGTTTTTAAGAGTTGTAGCGAATAGTAGTGCTACTTAGGTATCCGATACCAAAAAAAGATTGAACATAATTGAGAAGTTGTGGTCGTGGTAGTTGAAAATATCATAAAAGGTGTAAATTTTCGAAGATTTTCGGATTTAATTTTATAATAAAAAAGATTAATAAGATATAATTTTTTTCTTATTTTTCCATAAGTACACATAAGCAGGTCTACCTCTTGGCGCCCGCTTATCGTTGAATTTTGGGACACGTTGTATATATGTCAGTCCAGCATTTTCCCAGTACTAGATCATACTGGTCTCCAAAGTATGGCTACGAACCAATATATTCTATTATGACAAATAACAGGTTTGAGGAAATAAAAAAACATTACATTTCAACAACAACGACAACCACAAGGCAATTGGTGAGCCAGGCCATGATCGACTATTCAAGATACGTCCCGTTATTGATGAATTAAATAGTAAATTTTCATCAATTGCTATGGAACAACGTTTGTCTATAGATGAACAAATGTGTGCAACCAAAGTGGCGGCGCACTTCCTCAAACAGTACTTACCCAACAAACCACATAAATGGGGTTTCAAATTGTTTGTTTTAAGTAGTCTACAAGGATTTGCATATCAATTTGAGCTATATGCTGGCCAGGATCTCTCAAATAAACCTGATAATGAACCAGACTTGGGCGCCACTAGCAATGTTGTCCTTCGCTTAGCTCGAAGTGTACCGAGACATGTCAATCATATTATTTACTACGACAATTTTTATACAGCTGTGCCATTAGTGTACTATTTGACAACTCAAGGAATACATTCAGTAGGTACAGTTCAACAAAACAGAATACCTAATTCAAAATTACCTGACAAGAAACAACTGATGCGTACATCTACCCCAAGAGGTTTCCATGAAGAAAGAATGACTACATTTCAAGGTGTGGATATGAGTGTAGTAACTTGGAAAGACAATAAGGTTGTCACATTACTCTCGTACTATGTTGGAGCTTTACCGTTGAATAATGTATCTAGATATGACAAGAAAATAAAAGAAAAAATACAGATTCCATGCCCTAAAATTATAAGTGATATAATGCCCACATGGGCGGGGTTGACCTTATGGATAGTTTTCTTGGAAGGTATAGTATTCTGTACCTTCCAAGATCTCAAATCAAGAAAATGGTACATTCGTATTTTCTTTCACCTTTTAGATCTGGCAGTAATAAATGCGTGGATAATACATAAAAAAAATTTAACTGCCAAAAATGTACCTAAAAAAGATATCCCCAATTTAGGTGCATTTAGAAATGAACTGGCTTACACACTATGTAATATAGGAGTAGCCTATGAAAATAAAAGAGGTCGGCCAAGTTCTAATGTTCTAGAAAACGAGATACAAGCAAAGAAGAACAGAAGTGCTGTAGCAATTGCCCCACCAAAAGATGTTCGCAGAGATGGGCAAAGTCATTTCTCTCGGCCTCTCGTTGGTGGATCCCTGCGGTGTAAATACCCGCACTGTAAAGGTTATTCTACTATACATTGTTCAAAATGTAATGTTAATCTTTGCCTCAATAAAAGCAATAATTGTTTTTATGAATACCACAACAACTAAATATAAATAATCCAATGGACATTTGTACCTGTAAGGTTACTACTGATTACATAAAGATGTAAATTTCTATCAACCCATTTTTACCGAAAATATAGTATTTCTATGATTAAATATTTTTTTTATTATTTTTCCCTAGTTATAAGGCTAATCCCACACCTAAAAATAAATAGTTAGCTTAAAAAGCAATAATCATGCATTTAAGGGTTAAATAACGCTGTTGTTATCTCACCCCGATAGTATCGCACCACTTATCTTAATGACAGATGCTTCGGAAAATTGCGTAGGCGCAGCTTTGCATCAAAAAACTAACGATAAATTAGAACCCTTAGGATTTTACTCAAAAAAATTGACGGAGACTCAAACTAGATATAGCACATATGACAGATAATTATTAGCTATTTATTTATCAATATAACATTTTAGATATATGGTAAAAGGTAGAGAACTAACCGTACTAACCGATCATAAACCATTAACATACGCACTAACAAAAAAAAAGTCTCACCATCAGATTCACCTAGACGATTGAGACAATTCGATTTTATTTCAAAATTTTCTGACAAAATTCAATATATAGAAGGTGATAAAAATATAGTAGCTGACGCTTTATCTAGGATAGAGGCAATAACAATACCTTCTCTATTAAACTATGAAAATTTGGCCGAGGCACAAAAAAAAGATAAAGAATTACAAAGTCTCATTAAACAAAAAAGTGATCAATTTAAATTAATTACTCTGATATCCAAATAACTTGCGAAATATCAACTGATAACATTCGCCCTTATTTACCTGTACGGTTTCGGGAACAAATTATTAAAAATATACATGACGTCAGCCACCCCGGAATCGCGGCAACAAGGCGATTGCTTAACTCAAGGTATTTTTGGAGCAATATGAATAGTGATATAAAAAAATATGTCCAAAGTTGCATTCCTTGTCAAAAAAGTAAAATACAACGTCACACATTTACACCGATAGGCGAATTTGATGGTTCGTCACGTTTCGAACATGTACATATAGATATCATAGGTCCGTTACCATATTCCGATGATTAAAGATATTGCGTAACCATGATAGATAGAGTAACAAGGTGGCCTGAAGTAATACCCACGAAAGATATTACAGCTGAAACAGTTGCTAAAGTTTTAATAGAAAACTGGATAGCTCGTTTCGGTTGTCCAAAACGGATAACTTCAGATCAAGGTCGTCAATTCGAGTCCGACTTATACACACAATTATTAAAACGACTCGGCATCGAACGCGTTCGTACAACCGCATACAATACAAAAGCGAACGGTATGATTGAACGACTACATCGCACTTTAAAAGCAGCTATCATGGCAAAATGTATGGATAACACACAATGGGTACAGCAATTACCGTTAGTTCTACTAGGCTTACGTACAGCTATCAAATTAGACCTAGGCTATAGCCCCTCAGAATTTTTATACGGAACTAGTCTTAGACTGCCAGGTGATTTATTCATAACTGAATATAAAACATCGGTTAATACACGTGAATACATACGTAATTTAGCCCAATCACTTTGAAAATTACAAGGAGCCTCAGAATCAACTTCTCACAACAAAAGCGATAAAATATTTATTCATAACAACTTATATTCATGTTCACACGTCTTCTTAAGAAACGAAACTATAAAGCATTGATTCCACCTTATGAAAGACCCTTTAAAGTCATGTCACGTCACTCAAAATATTTTAAGATCGATTACAACGGCAAACACTTGACTGTGTCACTTGATCGACTCAAACCAGCTTATCTTTTAATAACTGATGAAATGTCGGTCCCATGCCATAGTCACACCACGGAACCATTAAATATCTAATCACCGAATGCTGTAACAACGAAACCACTTAATACGCCACAGCCTGTGCTTACACGATCGGGTCGCGCAGTTAAGAAAACTGCGAGATTCGACTTATAGAAAGAAGCATCACTACCAACGTCACAATCCTTCTGGAGAGTCTGCAAAATCGAGTCTTAGCTACAGTTAAGTGACCAGCTTATCGAATTAGCAGTATTGCAACATATTTCTACATTTTAACCAATTTATTAAATACGCCAAAGTGTCAGTGCAAAAAACAAAGTGAACTGTATAATTAATGAACTTCAACTATAATATATATATATATATATATATATATATATATTATATAAAGTGTAATTTTAATTTTTTATGCTCAACATAGGTTTTTAATTGAAATTTATTTTTACAAATACAAATTTAGTTCTGGAAAATTAATTAGTTTTACTTTATATCGAATCATATTATTATTGTCCCATAAGAGAGACGAATATTGTACACAAGTTATACCTTTGTTCTAAAAATAGACTTCCATAGCAACTCATCGTAACAAGTGCAATGTAGACTTCACGCTAGTAGTAAAGTGATAAGTATGTAACAAGTTGCGTTTCTTTTATTTTGTATGATTATCAATTAGTTCTTTTACGACGTAGTTTTTTAAATATTTTTTGTTCAAATTATTTTTATGTAAAATCATGTTTCTTTTTTTGTTTTTGCTATTTAATTCCTATGATTTGTCTAATGGGGGAGGACTGTGGCACTTCTGTTTTATAATCTTTGTTGACCACTCTGTGGCAACGCAATCTATGATATTTTGTATTTTATAAGTGGCACTTCAACATCAAATAGTCTGAAAGTAAACTCATAACTGTGAACACGTTTATTTATTTTACCGATCCTTCGTATAAATAGAGTCAGATAGTAAACTTATCAATAAGTTAAATATCAACCTATATACTAATAAATAAAACAAAACATTTCGGTAAAGTGGTGACCCAATACAATAATCGGTAAAATATTTTTTAATTGTTTTCCTCTACATTTTCGGTAATTCCTAGCTACGTTTTTTTTATTCGCAAAATATCAGTGCCTTTTAAGATCTTGTTAATAAATATTAAAATAATGTTAACCCTATTTAAAATGGTAAATCTCACAGTGATACTTATAAATGTTGAATTATATAATTTTTATATTCAGCACCGTAAATAAAATCAAATTAATATTTGGAAAGCATATCTTCTTATATTTTACTTGAAAGCTCATTACGACAATTCATGTGTTTTAAATTTTTTCCAACTATCCATCCTGCAATATAGGCCCGCGAAAGCGTGCACCTACGTTCTCGGCGGGCCTGTTCTATTATATTTTCAACATTGTTGAACTATCAAATAATTGTTCAAAGAATGAAACAACTTCAGCTGTATTTCTTAATGTTGTGCAGACTGACCTGCCATCCACATAAGTTGCTGCAAATTAAAAAATTGTTTTAATAATTGTATGAAACTTGATTGACAACTATAAACTGTTAGTAAATTTCATCAAGTACTCACAAAAATTTGCAGTGTAAGACAAAGCTGCAGACATAATGACTCAATACTTTTACCCAATTTTTTACCTACAAAAAGAGATATCATATTTAAAATTGTCTTCATTAGAGATATAACTGTAACCATATTAACTACTGGTAACATTAAAAATGCAGGACATTGAATCAACACAAATTTGCTCTGATAGAAAATATATATAAAAGCTGAATACAAATTATTTCTTTTATTTATACTTATTTAAGTTATACCAATATAATCACCAATGGATTACCATCATCTTTTTTATTTTATCAGGGTGTCATACCTGGTCATTTAATTTACGAAGTAGCCTGGCTTCAGTGTGTTGACAGTCTATCTCATAGACATAAATAATATCTTACTATTTTGCATCCAATATTAAATTATTGGTAAAAAAATTGTTCCTGATACCTTTTACCAAGTGTGTAGGAGCATACAAAATGTTCAAATCCATCCCATATATTTTAAGAATGCCATCTGAAACAAAAATTTAAGAACTTCTTAAACACTGATAACAATATAGTAATTAAAACCTTCAAAGAGCCTGCTTTTCATTATATCTATTAGTTTTCTTGAAAGAAATAAATACATAAAATATAAAAATATTCACTATACCAACCTGTGATTTCATTTTGTAAAATTTGGTCACATTTAGTGTCTTCTTTTAAACTATTGAGTGCTGATTGGAAAGCTGAGCCTTGGTCACATATTATTGCGATGAGATTAAGGTCCAATTCAAAAACTTTAAAATATTATTGATCTCTACAGCAGATGTAACTCCTTGACAGAAATAGTAACATAAAGGCTGTTGCCACTTGTAAACAGCACACCTTAACATAAACACAAGAGCATGATCTGTAAAATTCTCTTTCGTTTCTTGGAGTTCTACAAATCCATTATATTCATTATTTTTATTATATGAAAGTGCTGTTTCTAATGACATCCCATCAAATATAATGGAGATTTTTTTCTGGATTCCATTTGTCCTCCTGAAATAGTAAATTCAAATAGTTAGGTACATATTATTATTTTTATATCCTTAGTGTAAATTAACTTGAGTAAATAATAAAAGTAGTATGAAAATTAAATATAAGTTATATGTAATATATTTACCTCTTACATGAAGCCTGGTTCTATGATTGATTTTCCAATCATAGTATTCAGTGTGGTTTTGGATGGTAAAATAAAAATGTTACTTAAAAATTGATAACATTTTGGACTCTGCTTTAATATTGATAAAGCAATTATCTTTTCTTCGGTAGTGAATCGCCTCTCATGTTTATTTTTAGAGCACATGTTCACTTGCATTTCAAAAAATTTTTTTGCTACTGGGTTCATTTTTTGTGTGAGCTTTTCAAATGACAACTTTTTAGAAAACTTAAAGGTATTCTTAACTTTTTTATGAGATTTCAACTGCATCTTTGCTTTTTTATATTCTTCATAAATTCTCTGACATAAAGGTGACAATTGGCTTTTTTTGGCGAAAAGCCTTTTCTTTTTTGTTAGGGTACACTTCACAGGATCTGTAACATCAAAATTAGTCAGTGAACTTCTCAATTAGAACTGCTATTTGATTAAAATACAGATATGCTAAAAAAAAAAGAGACAGGTCTTACCAGATAATTTGGTTTGAGTAATATTTGAATCCCCAGAGCAAGCAACTAATTGAGTAAGCTCTGAGGCTGTCTCACTGTAAATCTCAATTTGTTCTTCACTAAACACTGGAGTCTCAATTTGTTCTTCACTAAACACTGGAGTCTCAATTTGTTCTTCTAAAATAACATCCCCTATGAAATCAATATTGATTATGTATGTAAGATTCAAGAACAGGATATAATCTTAGATGACATAAGAAATATGATATTTATATTATAAATTTTTTCTCTGAACAAAATCACATATTGCATGAAGACTGCCTTTGCATGCTCTAGAGTTAAGCTACTTAATTTAATTTTTTTCTTTATGTGTGTGAGAAAGATAGATCTAATAGACTTTTGTACATCAAAAACCTATCTCAAAATACAGCATGAATTTTGTTATCCAAACTTTTAAATAAAATAAATTAAAAACAAACCTATGTTTAGTTCCAGTTTCGAATATGTGTGGTCAACATGTCTTTCTCTTGCATAGCCGTGTTTTTTAGTGAATATCATTTCTGTAATAAAAAAAATCCAATGAAGAATAGCAGAATTCCAAAACACAACATAAAGTGAAGATAAATCTAAATTTAATGGCAGATTAAACCAGCCTTACCAGTATTGCTTGAAGAGGGTAGGCTGACTGAGAGCCCGTCATCATTAAACAATGACGGGTATGCGTCACCCAAGAGTCGTGATTTTGGAGTAATGAATCTTGGTTCAAAGTGTTTGCTGCAAATGACACTTATACCTGGATTCAAATTTTCAGTATCACACACAGCACTAAGACATTGAAACCACTTAGAGAATCTTTTCTCGTTCATTGGAATCTTAAAAAGCATAGCGTCCTGTCGCGTATTTTGGCAATTACCAACACAACACACCAATTTCCTAGGCATTTTCTACAAAGAAAAGAACTTCGAGAAAATGGAGAATTTATGTTGCAAATAAAGCAGATAAGTGATAACGTAAGCACAAAAATAACTTCACTCCTTTGCACTCAATTCAATTCACACCACAGAACACTTTTACTCCAAGGAGAAGAATACTAACTTCATAGAAAATATAAGGCGACAAAACACGACTGCAGCGCCATCTGTAGTAATCCCCAATAAGCTTTATGGCGGGTTAATTCAAAATCCATATTAGAGAAATATTAATCAGAAGCGAAAATTGAAAATTCAAATGCAATAGCCGCAAATGCTATTGCATTTGAATTTTCAATTTTCTTTGCATAGGGAGGAATAAAATTTAACGGAAAATAGGACCTAGAAGAATAGATTGGTCAAATAATAAAAATAATCGCCTATTATTTTATAGGAGGCTATAAAAAGACAGCATGTTATTTATGTTTTATTATGTTCATTTTCTTATTTAACAGAGTCGAGGAATAAGCATCATGAAATTCTCTATTTTTTAAATTGCAATATCTCTTTACACAAATATGAAATACATTATTTAAAATAAAATCAACATTTTCATTGCGATGACAAGTGATGAATGAAAAATTTATATTTTCATAACAATATTCCAAAATACTCTTTTTTATATTAATAATGTGGCCTCTTGCGCGCAAAAAATTATTAATCATTGTAGCACAACATTCCACACATTTTATGAGTTCCTTTGAAGTATATATAAGCGATTTTTTTAAATCGCTATATTCTTTAAACTCCATAAAGTTATATATGATTTCCCCATAATCTTTATCTGAATTTAACATGAAGAGTTCGCAATTTTTACATTCCCCTCTTTTGCGCTTCAAGAGGAACCCACAAACATATGCACAAGCTTGTAGTTCAGCAGAATCTACTAAAGAAATATTTTCATCTGTTACAAGTGGTGTGCAATATGTTTCTCTCTGGAATTCTGAGGTAGCATCTTCAGCTGGGTATTGTGTGTACACAAGAAGTTTTTTAAAATTATCTAAAATTAGTACATTTTTATCCTGCTCACAATTGCCATGTACCAAGTGAGCAAGGTTGGACATGATCGCTGTTTTTAAAGCTGCAATGAATTGTCCAACAGTCGGATTACTATTTGCTCCACAATTGCCCCTAATGCATCCAAATAAATTTTCGAGGGGATCTTGTTGAAGTCTACGTGTCGCTAACGATTTAATGACGCTGTGTTTTAATGTCAAATTTCTCCATAATCGCTCTATAGCATTCAACGACCATATCCAACCCTGCTGTGATGGTGGTGTTCGTGGGCAACCCACATATTCTAAATTTGCAAATAACTTCCTCATGGTGAAAAAGAAATTGAGATGGGGTGATTTTTCACTTAAATTTGTAGCATATGGCTTTCCTCGTCGTAAATCAGGGCTCTCGCTATTTAGACAGTCAAATAGTTTGTCCATGTTTGCAATTAGATCTGCTGTGACGGATGCATCTGATGGCAAATGTCCTGAAAAATATCAATACATTATTTTTTATAACATCAAAAGCCATTACCTATGCCATTTCTATAACTTTTTTGCTTCAATTCAACAATATTATGCATGTAATTATACCAAATAAATTGATTCTCACTGCACTACATATTGTACTTAATTTGTAGTATTATTTATAGAGTAACAAATTAAAAAAGTGCAAAGAAGAATAAAAATAAAAGAATTTGTGGTAAATTATATCAACAGCACATTAGGTTACACAATAAATAAATAATAAATAGTGGAAATTTGACATATTGGTGATATTTGTTACCTTCAGATATTTTGGCAAACATGCCTGCTGCAACAGAGTGGCTTAAAACTTGTGCAGCTAATTTGACTCTCATTTTTTCTTTCATATTGGGATTTAAATGCTGTTTCCGCAAGGTAGGTGCAAAAACAAAATTTACATTTTCATTATCAATATCAAAGAAGTCTTTTATGTGGCTCCATTTTGCCAAACCTGTAACATTGAAAACTATTTAAAGGACATACCTTTTCTATTGTGATTAAAAATTAATTGTTTACTTGGAAATATTTGTAAAATGAATTTGGAAATTTTAATGGTTTTTCATAATGAAAAAATAATAATTTTAATAAGTACCTTGACCTGTCTGGTTGTTGGATTTTATATCTGTGCTACACTTTATATCATATTTCATAAAAAGGTTCCTGAAACATTTGAGCAAGTGTGGCGGATCAAATAGTGTAACCACCTCATTATTTAGTATGCTAAAATATGGGTTTTCTTTGGTTGCACCCAAGACACTTAGAGCTCTCCTATTAACTCCATCCATGTCACATACCGTTGCTGATATACAAAGGCCAATATTGAAACATGCTTGTAAAACCTGCAATATTAATTAGAATGACTTAACTAATCCAATAAAAATATAATTGCATGTAATCTATTGAATATTATACTCAGAAAAAATATGCTGTAACAATAAATGATATCACTTAGGATACTGTATCAGTTATTCCAATACAAATAAATAATATTACCTCTTTGATAAGAACTGCTAGTCTGTCTGCAGTAACATATGAACTTGATAAATAAAAAGCAATTGGTTGTTTTACTTTTTTTCTGATTCCAGCCACCATAAATACTAAAGCATGTGTGGCTTCTTGTTCAGACCTTCCATGTTGAGATCCATGGTCCTGGTATCCCTCTATAATATCCAGTTTAGAGTTATATTCCAGGTGTTTTTTGAGGGACATCTCATCAAACATTAATACAAACTCATTGTCAGAAGACTGCAAACATTTCACATATTCCTCTAAACTATTAAGGATTTTTTCATTTATCCCAATATTTAAATTGAATTTACCCAACAAAGATTTTAGGGTTGCTGGGGCAGGTAAGCACCACATACTTCTTAAAAGGCGATAACACATAGGAGACCTTTTGTAAAGTCTCAGTGCAATGTTTTTTTCTTCTAAGGTCCATCGTCTTCCTTTTGTCTTTCTTCGCACATTTTTTAATTGTGATTGCAGGAGTATTGCAAATGATGGTGTTAATTTTTTTATCAATTTTTGATAAGAACTGGTTTCATGTAAGGAATTTAAATTATCCAGTTTATTTTTGTTCTTAAAAGTTTTCTTCAGTTTCCAGATTCTTTTAACATAGAGTCTACACTTATTATACAGTGCTTTTTCTCTTTGAGAAATTACTTGACTGCAACGAGGACTAAGCAAAGACTGAAAAAAAATAGATTAGGTAGTTATAAAATAGCATTTTGAATTTGTTTATTTCACTTGATAATAAGTAGGTAATCCAGCATAATATCACTAATTTGACACATTTGAATATTATCTTTATAATTACTTAATAAAATACAATATTTGTGTACCTTAGCAGCTGGTTTAACATTTGTAATGTCCATAAGTATGTGTGATGGCCCTGGTTGAACTTCTATCACATCACATTTTGATGGGCCTGGGATAGGTTCAGGAACTCTCTGGAAAAATAATGTAGAAATCAAACTATCATCAATTTGACACACCATTGAGAGTTTTATATTTATGATTCTGAGATTAAAAAAACCTAGATACAATATTGCCTTAAAAATTTGTACTTGAGTGTCTAATACTGGTGGTACATGGAAATTAAAAAAATATACAAATATTTTTGAAATTCTTTTACCATACACCTTTGGCATGATTGTACATTTCTGCACAAATAAAGTGACAGTGGTTATGATGCATTTTTAACTATGATATTATATATGGTTAATGTTGTATCAAGTGTCTTTTCAAAAAAGTTATGATTAGTTATAATATTTGTGTACCTTTGCAGCTGGTTTAACATTTGTAATGTCCATAAGTACATGTGATGGCCCTGGTTGAACTTCTATCACATTACATTTTGATGGGCCTGGGATGGGTTCCGGGACTCTCTGAAAAGATATAGTAGATAATACACACATAAATTAAATAGAGAATTGCTTGTGGCAAAATTATGCCATACATTTATTGAAGAACTATTGCTTACCTCAAATTCCTTTTTATTAGTATTTGGATCATCCATTAAAGTATCAGACGATGAATACTGGGGAGGCAAACTCATAGCCTGTGGTGTGGTAACAGTCGGTAAAGTCTGCTGTTGTAAAAAATAGTTATAAATAAACAGTGAGAACAGTGACAAAAAATTTAGAATTGGCATATATCATTGACAATATAATATGCATTTTTTTGTAATTTTACAGATAATAAATATAGATTTGCTTATAATTTTGGGTGCCTTTACAAAATTATGCAGTACCAAAAAACAAATAGTAATGTAATTACCTTAGAGATTTCAACTTCAGGAATGGCATTTCTATTAAGTTTTTTTTTATCATAATCAATAAATGCAGAATCCCTAAAATGTTTATTGCACAACATTCTGTGTTCAGCATATATTTTTTTTTGGAAATCCTTAGAATGCCACTCATCACTAGGAAAGCAAAATTTGGCCCATGTTTCACACCTGAAAATAAATAGATGAACTTGTTTTTACTTCAATATATATTAAATGCAACAGTTTCAATATGCAACTTGTGAACAAACTCTTCATTAGAAAGTATTTTCTATTATTCAAGCTTAAAACATATTTTCTGTTGCAGGACTTCAAAAATTATTTTTTTTTGCTAACTCACCGCAATATGTTTGTTGGTCCAGGATTAGGAAACCTATATAGTTTTATGTCTGGATTCTCCTTCGGTGACCGTCCACATTTCAGACACTTTCGTCTTATATTATCTGCCATAATAATACTTCACTATTATTACGAAAAAACAACACAAAAGAGTCAACTGTCTCACAAAATTGAATGTCTTTTAAACAGCAAACACAGCTCTAATACTAGTGGAGGAGCAAGGGCTCAACTCAACACAAATATTGGGTAAAACAGCAAAAACGCTGAATAGATAAATATCCGAAACGTACTTTATTTACGAACGGGGAACAACGAAAACAAAAACAAACGACATTTTTTCAACTTCAGATTTTTGACAAAACCAACGTGTTGCCATTGTGTAAGCTAAAATCATACTACTATACAATTTAGTATCATGACAATTATAAAGATAATTTAATGTTACATAATAAAAAATATCTTAACTGATTAAAGTTATATTTTGTGATAAAATTCATGGTACATTATTGTTAATTTTGCTCTAAATGGAAAAAAATTGTCACTTCTACAGATACAATTAAACTTCTAATATAGGTGTAATTTGGATCTAGCAACACATCCCAATCCCCAATAGGTATGTCACCTAATGCTCATACAAAGTTGACCCCCCCTATTCACACTCCAAAGATTTTTTTTTTTTTTGGTTCAATATTCCCATTCCTACAGGGGAAGGGGAAGGCAAAGGGTGCTTAGCCCATACAGCCTTGTCATTTGTAATTATATTCATTAATATTCTTATTCAACGGCCACAGCCAAGTCTTTTTTAATAGAAATTTGTATTCTCAGTCTAAGTCAAAAGGCCGAAGCCAAGTCTTTTTAAGTTTTATGTGGTTACATCTTATTTACAAATTAACAAGCGAAATATACAAACGAAGGAAATTGAAAATAAACAAAATTAAATTGACATAGAAAAAACAACGTTAGATTTCCCCAATGGTTGAGGTTACATATTCGTAAATATATACAAAGCACTCCTTTTTCTTCAGAAGTTGCTGAAGCGAACGCGGGATGTCATCAGCTTTTTTATATATACACAGAAGACTGTCTATAAGAATTATACGTTGGAGACTAAAAGAACGACAACTGAAAATTAAATGATCAAGAGTTTGTTCAGCAAGGTTGCAAAATTCACATGTTGATGAAGATAAGACTCCAAGGCGAAACAAGTGGGCACCAAAACGACAATGACCTAAGCGTAATCGGCAAATAGTGGTGTAGAATTTTCTGTTTCGAAAGATTCCTCCATAGAACCATGGAGGAGAAATCTTGGTTTTAATCTCTGCCAACCACTTTCCTTTGTTTTGAACAATTTGTTGCCATTCGTCATAAAATTCCTTGACAGCTGAGGATTTAACATGAGATAAAGCATCAGAAGCAGGAATTGGAAAATTTAAAATTGGGACACTTTCATAATGATCAACAATTGATTTAGCCAGGTAATCTGCTTGTTCATTTCCAAACACACCTATGTGAGACGGAGTCCAGAAAAAAGTGATTTCTTTAGAATGAGACAAAGAAGAATATTGCTTACGAATGTTGTGAGTTATGTAACTAGTTTTTGAAATACACTTAGGGTTTTGAAGTGATTTTAATATACTCATGCAGTCTGTAATTATTAACCATTTCTTTCCCTGCTGACTTGCAATATATTCCAGAGCAAATAAAATAGCAAGAGATTCTGCTGTGTAAATGCTAGCCATATCATTTAACCTATGTCCAAACCCACTTCGAGTTTGTTTATTATACACAGAAAAGGATACAGCATTATTGTTTTTAGAGCCATCTGTGTATAAATGATTGTAATCCCTCCACTTATCTAACTGTCTATATACATCTTGTTTACATTTTTGTTCATTTATAACTATACTAACTTTACAAAATTTTGAATTGTAATTTCCTAAATAGCAAGGCCAAATAATACTAGAAAACAAATTATTATCATGAAAAAACTGTACATTTTCAGTAAAACCCTGGATTAATGAGGTTGAACCGACATCAGCTTTGCTGGCAGCATGTCTTAGCTTAGAAACAAGAGGGTGATCACTGATTGAAAAAATACTGAGAAAGAATTTTGCTTGAAGATATTTGAACCTTAGTGATAAAGGAGGTATGTTGCATTCTACCTGTAAAGAGATGATTGGTGTTGATCTCATGGCACCTGTAATGATCCTTAAACATTTATTTTGAGTTTTTTCTAATTTCTCTACCAAATTAGTTGCCTGTTTATAACATAGAAAACCATATTCAAAATGACTCCTAACCAAAGACTTGTACAGAACTAACAGTGTAGCTGGATCAGCACCCCAATATACTCCAGCTAAAGATTTTAAAATATTGCAAGCTTTGAGAGCTCTGTTTGCTAAATAATCAACATACCTGTTCCATTTAAAATTGCTACAAAATGTAACACCTAAGAATTTAACTGTATTATCTATAGGCATTGTTTCATTGTTATAGTATATTTTAATTGAATTAGGTTTTACAGCTTTTTTTGAAAATATGACTACCTTACTTTTTTCATTGTTCACATCTAGATTGAGATTTTGAAAATATTTTTGTAGGCTTTTTAGGGCAGTATTAAGTTTATTTTGGATATCCAGCTTATTCAAACCTGAACAATAGACTACCAAGTCATCAGCGAATTGTAGGTTAGAAACATTATTACCTAAAACAATATTTAATTGATGGATGTATAAAATAAACAACAAGGGACTTAATATCCCACCTTGAGACACTCCTTTATAGGAATATCTTGGACCAATTAACTGTTTATTGATTTTCACAAATATCTTACGGCCATTTAAAAATTTGTAAATCCAATTTACTATTTTTGCAGGTATATTTAATGATAACAAAACTGAATATAAAACACCTAAATCAACATTATTAAAAGCCCCTACAATATCGAAGAAGACACATGCCATAATTTTATTCTGAGACAGAGTATCATGGATGTCCAGACACAAATGGCTTAGACTCTCCCGAGCAGAACGGCCACATCGGAAGCCAAATTGGTTAGATGGTAAGATATAATTGTTTTCTATATGGAATGTCAGTCTTTGTTTTATTAACTGCTCAAAAATTTTACCTACACAAGAGCTGAGTGTGACAGGGCGATATGAGTGAGCAGAATTAGAATCCTTCCCTTTTTTTAATATTGGAACCAAACAATCTGTCTTCCATTCTTCTGGTATAATAGACAGAGACCAAAACAAGTTTAAAATATTTAAAAAAATTTCGAGACTGGTATCATTCAACAGTTTGAACATTTTATATGACAACCAATCTAATCCACAAGCAGTTTCCTTCCTAGAATTTAAAGCAGATTTTAATTCTTGAAGTGAAAATGGTTCTATCATGTAAGAGTTAGTATTATTAACTTGGGTGTCTGGCAGAAGATTGCTATCATTTTGGACAGTATCTGGTGTATATTTGTATAAAAAATCAGAACTCCATTCATAATTGGAAAACAATGTGGTATTAGAGGTAGAACCTTTTAATTTTCTCATTTGAGTCCACACTTGACTCATCGGTGTTAATCTATTAACAGAGGTACAAAATTCAAGCCAAGACTGACAGCGCTCCTGACGTAAAGTGCGTTTTTTTAGGGCTTGCGCCTTTTTGAAGTTAATATAGTTACATAAAGAAGGACTAGATTTAAACAGTATATAAGCCTTTTTGCAATTTTGAACCACTTTAGCACAATTATCATTCCACCAAGGAAGTGTTCTTTTTTTAAACCCTGACAAGTGACCCACCTTATTATGTTTACTATTATTTATACTAGTTATTGAGTCCTGAGCTACTTTATTAATAATTGAACAGAAATTATTATATGATTCCAATATGTTTGAGTTATTGATTTGGAAATTTATCAAGTTATCATTTATGTATTTTTTATATAAATTCCAATTTACTAGTTTCAGATTAATATGTGGAGGAATGTTCGAAGACTCAACAAAGGACACACCATCACTAATGTCAAGAGAATATTTTGTTATAGTCGGCAGATGATAACTGCCTAAGGAATCATTATGTATTGACCACTCACAAGACAAAACTAAGCACGAAGAGACCATAGTGAGATCTAGGCCGTTGGGCCTCCAGATGTGAGAACCTACTGTTGTTGGCATCCCGTTGTTTAAGAGTACTAAACCATTCTCATCCAAGGAATCCATGATGTCTCTGCCTCGAGAATCAGTACTAGAACAACCCCAGAAAGTATGATGAGCATTAAAGTCACCAGCTATAATCAACGGCTTTGGAACACTATGCAAGAGAGAATCAAATTTGTGTTTTGAAAAATTAGCACTACCAGGACTGTAAAAACTTATAATCGAAATAAATTTATTTTTTATTTTTATTTTGATTGAAATATTTTGCAAAGTATCATCATAGAAAGTTTGTAGCTGTTGAAAATTTATACCATTTTTAATGACGATGGCTACGCCATTGTGATCATTTCCACAATCATTTCTGATTATGTTATATCCGCGTATTTCAATTTTTATATTGGGTTTGAGCCAAGTTTCCGATATTAGAGCTATGTGTATATTATTATCATAAAGAAACTTTTGGAACTCAAGTTTATTATTTAGCAAACTTTGTGCATTCCACTGTACAATATTAACACAATTCAGGAATGTGGAGGGGAATTATTTTTATTTAATAGAGTTTCTTTTATTGCACTACTTATTGATTGAGAACTAATACTAGCATTTTCTGTTTTGTTCAATGTGATTACTTTGACAATTGCTTCAGTGATGAGATTTAATGCAGAACTATTTTTTAAAACTAATTCCATTATGTCATGAGTATTTTCTGTTTTATTTAAAGATGGAAAATTATTTGATTTTAATGCATCTGAGTATTTATTTACAGTTTTGTTTTTATTTTCATAAATTTTCTTTAATTTGATTGGGCACTGTCCTGATATCGCTAAATGGTTACCCTTACAATGTATACATATTGCTTTATCTACTGGAACTGTACATTCCTTAAAAGAGTGACCCTCTGTACAAATAGAGCATCTTTGAGCATTTTTACAGAATTTTGCTAGGTGATCATATTTAAGACAACGAAAACATTGCTTTACTGGAGGGATGTATGGAATTACTGGAAGGCGCCACATTTTAATATGTACATAATCTGGTAGGCATGTTGCCGCAAATGTTATTACAACAGTTTGAGTGGGTTGTAATTCGAAACTGTTACTGCTAGTTTTATTTTTACGCATTATACGTCTGACACAAATAATTTTCTTTGAGCTGGACAATGCTTTATAAATTTTTTTATTGGACATATCTATGGGTACGGATGTAATAACTCCAGATAATTCGGTACATCCTGCAGGAATTGAAGCTTTGATGGACTGTTCCCTCAAAAATGTGGAATTATCCATAAATGCATTTGCTAAATTTGGTCGATCAAAAACTACGCCAATTTTAAAACGATTGATTTTTTTTAAGTATTTTATGCCCTTTACAAATCTAGATAGACAACCACTCAGGTACATCATGTCCCTGCTACCGAGAGGCTGTTCAATAGAACTTTCAATAAAGACTACAAATTCGAAACCAGTCGCAGCATCTTCAGGATACCTTCTACTGTAATCAGAAACCCTATATGGAACATATTTTTCCTTTTCATCATTTGCAATATTTGCACTGAATGTGTCGGAATAACTAGAGTTGCTACT
This sequence comes from Diatraea saccharalis, assembly GCA_918026875.4. NCBI lineage: Eukaryota > Metazoa > Arthropoda > Insecta > Lepidoptera > Crambidae > Diatraea > Diatraea saccharalis. The sequence continues at coordinate 26,247,930 of OU893333.1, read as the reverse complement.
CTCTGAAATATTATCTGGAAAGATCTCACCCGAGCAGCTCTCTCCTTCATCTTTCTTTGGTTTTTTCCGCTTTTTTGTCATTTCAATTTAATGTCTAACTATAAATATACAACGACTGCTTATAAATAATATTTATACTTAAAAATCTACTAAAAATTTACACTATTTATTGAAGAATTTACAAAAAATATTTAAAGATTTCGAAAGAAGCGCCCTACTATTTCGAAAGTTTCCCGCGAAAAAAAACACTCCAAAGATTACAATATTATACTGGTATCACACTCAATCAACACCGTAGAGTATATTGAATATTGTTCTTTAAACCAAAGAGAATAGAATTGTCAGTGTTGTTAAAGTCCTGTAACTCGAATTAATATCGAGTTGAAGTTGAATGAGGAAGTATTTAAAAAAAAACGAAAGCACTAAAAAGTTGATTTTTGCAGGAAACGAATGGACCAAAACAGTAATTTCCGTTCTTTTTATTTACATATTAAAAAACTGAAATTTGAAAAGTTCGTTACTGAGATATCAATACAAATACGAAAAAGTATAATTAGAAGACGATTTTTTTATTGAGTTTTGAAAACTAATTTACTTTTAAACATGAAAGAAAACCGGAAGGGTTGTCATGGAAAAATCAAGAACGTACCGTAGCGTTATTTGATTTCGGGAACTTGTGTTTTTTTTTTAAATACTTCCTCATTCGTTTGAGTTACGCAAATGCAACTCGATTAATACGAAGTAATGTTTGAATAAATTTATTTTTTATTTATATAAAGAAAAACGAAAACTAAATGGAAATGGGCATAGAGAAGGTTTTTTAAAAGTTTTGCCACTGCAGGAACCGTAAGGTGAAGGTTGGTCCCTACTTGATGATGGAGACAAATGGCCAGGGAAATTAAAAGATAATTGTCTCCCTCCGAGCTAGGTGTTGTTGTTAGCCCGGGGATCGCGGTCTAACCGATGTAGGTTGGACGTTCTATTTATGTTAGTTGGAAATTAAGAGAATTAATGCTGTGAAATTATTAAAAGTGGCATTTAACTACGATATACAATAATATATCCGAAAAATAGTTTTTATAAATAAAATACTTATGCCATATTTTTCATTACAATATTTAACAAAAGTTCTGCAAACAATAACAACTAGGTAAGTGTTGAATTTACAACGACAAAACTACATCAAGTCTCAATAATATTTTTATATTGTGTGTCACAGAAATGAATAGGATTTATTAATCAGCAACGAAGGTAGTAAAAACGATAATTATAATAAGAAATGCGTTTTTTTCTCTACAGCGTGTTTGGTAATACCTGTATAATCCCGAATATGGCACATACGGTTATGATGAATAGAACCCAAAAAAAATGATCACTAAGTCTGAAACTCAGCACATGACCTAGATATTAAGCTTTTTTCTTCGAAGTAAAACTGTACGCTGACAACCCTAAAAACAACTGTTGTGTTGTATTTGGTCATAGACTCCATGTGCCGAACTAGTTTAAAAAATAACAGAAGTTAAATAAATCTAAAGATAAAATGCCTAGAATAAATTTGCATCCGAGAGTAATTTATTATTTCAAAAACAAAGAAAAAGTTAGTAGTAAATGACTTTTAACCATAAAAGTACACCAATGTTGTGATTACCGGTGTTTCAAAAACTATTATTAAGAAAACTTCTCTAATAATACAGTCAAAATAAAAAAGAAATTGCAAATACTTTGATTGAAGTTAGATATCTGCACTATTGCTCACATTAGTCTATGCAAGAAGGAGCGGCAGAGACATAAAATCGACGACGATGTGTATTGAGAAACTCGGGTTTCTGATGTGTCAGTAAGTTTCTGTACATTAATTGCTTTGAAGTTTTGTTATTTTTTTCATAAAGCAGTGTTATTTTCACGAAACAATAAAATACGGACTTATATTAATAATCTAAATATCTCGCTTATTCTTAGTTTAAATGATAATTAAATAAAGGTTAGTTGAAATGGAAAGGTCTAATAATAAATAATATTTCTTTTCTTTTCTAATTATATCAATAATTTTAATGCCTTATCATTTTGTTAATAAATTGGTCTTAAATTAGGTAACCACTTTTAATATTATGGCCTTTTTTTATGGGATGGGGGCAGACGAGCAGACGGGTCACCTGATGGTAAGTGATTACCGTCGCCCATGGACACCTGCAACACCAGAGGGACTACAAGCGCGCTGCCGGCCTTGGAGGGAAGGGTTGAGGGGTAAAGGGAAGGGAATAGGGAGGGTTTATAATAATAATAATAATAAATCTTTATTTGGTGCAGTAAAATAGGTACAAAATCAATTGCACGTTAATAGCTGCATTAGTCCAAGACTGTGTTGCAGATATTAGCGCCCACCTCGAACAGATAACAAACAAAAGCCACAAATAAAGGAAAATACAAAAATAAGAACGACAAAAAATTATACAATGCACTTAAACAATGAGAGATTCCACGTCATAATAATCTAGTTCTAGTAACCATTCATTTAAAATTTGTTTACAAACTCGAAGTGGAAGACTATATATATTTAATTTATAATTAACCTTATTATATAAAATGGAGCTGAAATAGTAGTAATGGTATTTTATTAATTAATTCGACACCTTTCTATGGTACAAACTCTGTCTGACCGTCTAGTGTTTAAAACAAAATTTGGATCATAGGGACAACTTCTGTGTTTACGCAGTAATAGATGAAACACAAACAATTTACGAACGGAGAGTACTTTCCATAATTCGTGTAGATCTTTGGTAGGGAATCGGACAGGTTTAAAAGCCATAACTTTTAGTACAGCCCTTTGTGCTCGTTCCAACTGCAATAAATGTGTCTTTCTAGCAGAACCCCAAAGAGTTATACAGTAGGTCAAATCGACTGGGCTAAGAAAAGTAAACAATTTTTAGAGTAGCCCCGTTAGCACTACCCTAAGTTTACAGAAAACAAAAATTAGTTTCCTAATCTTAGAGGTCACGGATTTTATATGCTCTCTCCATGACATCACACTATCAACAGTCACCCCCAAGTATTTTACAGAGGAGACTCGAGAAATTGTTTCACAATTGCATGCCTGATCAGAAGAATCTATGCATGTACGTAGGTGAGCTCGAATGTGAAAGATTGTCCCGGCTGATACTGCAATCTTGGAGCAAATGTGACAAAGCAAGATTTTTTAGCATTAAGTGTAAGGAGGTTATTTGCTAGCCACTCCTTGACTACACTTAAAGCTAGCTCAGCACGGACACGAGTTTCCTCCCAGTCATGACCCTGCACGAGAATGGCTGTGTCATCAGCATATGTCACAATTTTACAGTTTGAAAGAGGCAGTTGGCATAAATCATTAATATATAGCAAAAATAGGGTAGGTCCAAGGACACTACCCTGAGGAACGCCAGATGTTATAAACTTATCGTTGCTTATAGTATTGCCAATGAAACACTTTGACATCTATTACTCAGATAACTCCGAACATTTCAAGGACCAAACCTCGTATGCCCAATCGCTGCAGTTTGTCCAACAAGAGAGGCACGGAGACAGTGTCGAAAGCTTTCGATATGTCAAGGAAAAGGCATAAAGATTTCTGATTATAGTTTAAGTTCTTGACTATTGAGCTTGTAAGTTCAAGTATTGCATCTTCTGTTGATTTTTGTGACCTAAAACCGAATTGTTTTGAAGAAATAATATTTTTAGATTCTAATAACTAACCAGTCTTTTATTTATTATTTTTTCCAAAATTTTGAGAAAACTGTAAGTACAGAAATGGGTCTGTAATTAGTCACACTGTCTACGTCCCCATTCTTAAATATCGGGTGAACAACGGCTTTCTTAAAAACATCCGGAAAGGTACATGACGACAGACAAATGTTGAAAACGTAATTCAGTATCGGAACCAAAACATGTCTAGCAGCGATAACTAAAGCCGCAGGAATGCCATCCCACCCAACTGCACAGGTTGGTTTGGGCCTCCGGTACCCTCACTCACACGACAAAACACAACGCAAGTGTTGCTTCACGTCGGTTTTCTGTGAGGCCGTGGTATCACTCCGGTCGAGCCGGCCCATTCATGCCGAAGCGTGGCTCTCCCACGGTCGGTCTCCACGGTTTTCTTTTGTAACCGTGAATAGCGTAAAAAAAATTGTAATAATAAGTGAACAGCCTAATTATCAATTTCGTCAGTAAAAAAATAGTATAATAAGTTACATTGAAATTTCATTGTTTCATTAAATAATAAAATAATTATTTTTTGTTAGGTAGGTTACCTGACAAAGAATTTGATGATGCGGAACCCTAAATCGGTGCACTTTTGATTTAGGTACCTACATTGGTGTTCGAGTTGCAAAAATTACCTATGTAGTTTTGGTCATCGCTTCAGTCGCGTCGGAGACTTTCATCGGTGTACTTGTGAGTTTTCAGAATTTAGAAGGTCAACTTACGTTTTCGTTCTTTCAGGACTTTTGGTTTGTTTTTTTATACTCGTTCTGTTTACCTGTGTGCGGTCAGTGCAATGAGTTCGTACTCAAATGCCTAATTATTCCGAGATGATATTGTGTGTTGGTGCTTATGACGGTAATCTTTTCATTCCATAGTGTGATACAGGAAGGCCGGCCGAACACCTATTCCATCGAGACTGAAGATATGATTTTACGTCGAGAGTAACACAGTCTGTGTCGAATCGAATGGAGATGTGTGTTTTATGCGGTGGCCGGCATATCGAGATCTTGGATTGATAAAGTGGAGGTGAAGTGTAGGTAATGTTGACAAGTAAGAGCTAAGATTTTTAAATGCCCGGCCTTACATTTTTGGCCGAGCTTCCTGGCTACACCCCACTGTTGAGCAGGCCTTTCTTATTCTGTTTTCTCTTGCATTCCAGTTCTCGCTTTTTTACACCTTTCATTCCTCATTCCTGATCTTTCTGTCATTCTATTCTCTTTCATTCCTCGAGTGACTGGGATTTGTCACATCTATCTCTATTTCTAATCCTAGCAAATATTTTTTTTTATTTTTTTTTTCTTATTCTTCTTATTTTTTTATTAATTAATGGAGACTCATTTTCTTTATTTTGATTTCTTTTACATATATCTTACATTTTTATTTATCTTTTCTTATTCTAGCATGCTTATTTCTATTTATTTTATTATTATTTTTTTTTCAGTTTATTTACATTTTTATTGATATTACATATTTCTTTGCATTTCTTTCTTTCTTTTTACATTCTTTTTTTGACTTCTGGTCCTTATATTTTATTGTGTTTTCTTAATCTACTTATAATTCTATTTTACATTTATTCCTTGCTGTTGTGTTATTTACATCCTCTCTTATATGTTTTCTTAGTTTAATCTTAACATTTTCTGGTTTTCACTTATTCTAATTATATTACTATTAATATTTTCTTTTACAGTATTCCTTATATTTACTTATTCTATTTTTTATGTTTGATTTTTCCAGCTTTGTTTTTTATATTTTTATTACCTTTTCTTTTCTTTTTCTTGCTTTTTTATTCTATATTGTTTATCTATAATCTATTGTTTACATAGTTATTCTATTATTAATTATTTTTGCCCCCTTAGTCTTAATTCTAGTTTACTACTTCCTGTCCTGTTTCTTTCTTTGTTTATTTATCTTCTACCTTATTTTTGTTTTATATTATTTTTACTTCTTTCCTATTGTTTTCTTTGTCTTGTCCTGTTATTTATATCTTATTTTATTTATTCTATTGTTTAATTGGTCACTTGAGTATATGCTAATCATATACTCTTGTGTTCCTAACTTATCCTGTTTTCTTATATTTCTACTGAAATATTTTTGTGTGTGTTGTGTGATTAGGACGCTGCCTCTAGGTATGTACCTGTTTAATCTTAAATTGTTTTATTTACAAATAAACTCATACGCAGTCAAGTGCGCGCGTCGGCGACATCAAAGTGTATTCTAGGAAACGAGAGAGAGTGAGAGGTAATGAGAGAGAGAGAGAGAGAGAGAGAGTGAGTACGCCGGGACGGCACGTATAAGCTTTCAGGGTTGTAGCATATTAATTGAAAACAAATTGTTCAAATATTTGTATGAAAATCACAATTTACGTGAAATTGTTTATTGACATATTATTTACGTTCTTTGTGCTAAGCCATGTTTCGGCATTATACATGTATTACCAAACACGCTGTATATATTTACCCAATATGTATCAAAAATATTAGATATTCGTACAAAAGAACATGACTTCTGGCTAGAATGACGTTTGTGCAAAGTATAACGTGCAAATAAGTTTTCCTCCCGAAATTAAGAATTTCAAAAAAGCTATGATCAGTTATTAAATCTTATAATCATAATTAAATCATCTTAATAAAAAATCAGCAATCAACAAGAAACGTCCGTTCGAAACAAACAGCAAGGTTTAAACTTTAAATTTCAAAGACACGTACAGTTACTATACTATCGCTACTGAACTTGGATGTTGACGGCGGATATCGAGCCAGGTGTTATGTTAATTCAAACGGTGGGTGTGTTTTTTTGGTTCTTAGAATAATATTGTTAATAATAGATTGACATCCTACTCAACCTACTCTAGAAATCAGTTTTATTGAAATATATTACTTATTTAGTACCTAGAGTAGTCATGCTCTCTTAAAAATCTCTGCAATGATATCGTGCGCATCGGGTAGTTACGTTCCCCAAAATATAGATGAGCGAAGCGATGGCTGAGTCATGCATGTGTCAAGCTCGTCAACGAGTGCCAGTGGGGGTGCGTCTGCACTGGACTACTTAATTTTCTTTTATTATGAATATTGTATATTGATTTGTCAATGAGTATGTAGAATTTTTGATATTATAATGGAAAGTGATCTCATAGACTAATTAAGTCACATACCAATAAGACTTCTCTGTGTGAAATAAAAGAGGGAGAAGAAAAGCAGCCCTTGCTGAGTTTCTTGCTGTTTCTTCTCAGTACAAGATCTCCCGCCTTAGTTTTGCAAACCATTGGAAAAGTTTCGACTTTCACAAGTGCTATGTTACAGCCTAGACTGAATTGATTTTGATATTTATATTAATATAATTCGACGTGTGAATGCATATTAGCACATAAAAAACAAGCACATAAAAAACAAGCTGAATTCAGCGCTCCGCTTTTGGTTCTTGATTCCAAACATAAAATTTGGATGAATCAATTAAAGTTACGAGCAACCAATAAGTTGGCTCATGGCTAATGTTGACATATAAACCAAACATCGTTCCTTTACACGTAACAAAAAAACAACTTCAACTTACGATTAAAATAAATTCAAACTTATTTGAAAGTTAGATATTATAAGGAACCCAAAACAATGTCATATTTATTAATTTTCGATACTCAATTTACTTTTGTTACGTCAGAAACAAAATTTGAATGAATATCATAAACAAAATCCAAACATCGCGAGTGACATCCATGAATTTAAAAAAAAAACCTCTGTGCTCACTTCCATTATGTTAGTTTCTATTTTCTTCTATACAAATAAAAAATAAATTTATTCAAAGATTACTTTGTATTAATCAAGTTGCGTTTGCGTAACTCGAAGAAATTAAACTCGACATTAATCCGAGTTATCAGATCCATAACAACACTGACAATTCTATTCTCTTTGGTTTAACGGTCATGAATTGACGTTTAGATCCAAAAATTTGTGCTGCCATCTATTGACATAATTTTTTGTAGTTTCTTTATTTTTTTAAATACTTCCTCATTTAAGGAACTTATACTATGTCCATCTAGATCCCTTTGCCATTATATAAAACAAACAATCATTTTGCATTTTTTATTTTACTTTCTTTGTAAACAAATCTGAATTATTCTAATTCTGAAATAGATAACTAAGATAATAAGTACTCACATACTGCCTTTATTAATTAATATTATTTTGTCTGTATGTCAACAGACTTAAAATAGAAATTAGATTCTAAAGGTGACAGAACAATCGCTAAAATGTTACTACGAAAAAATGTACACCGGCTATTAGCAACGACATTTAACAATAGAGCTATTCTTTCTGTTCGTACATTATGCACTAATAAAGAAGAAAATGTTAAAGATAAATACGATATAATTATTGCCGGTGGTGGAATGGTAGGATGTACTTTGGCCTGTGCTTTGGGTAAGTTACTAAAATATTAAAGAACTTTTCAAAATAATCTAATATAATAGCTTTCATATAAAATTTAATGAATACCACACTTTTAAACATATAAATATTGCTATTTTGAAGCTAAATTAGTTTAAAATAGTTTTATATTATTTTGGACTGCTAGGTGAAGTCTTTTTTTGCCATAATAAAAACAAAAGTTGAATATTAATTATTACAATGTGTTCAAGGTAGTAAATAATTAAATCAACATCTATGATACCAATTTTAGGTAACTGTTTATTTATATTTATAGAGATGATGCATAAAGATATTTCACTTAAAAACTAAACTTTGACTTTGTATGCAATAAACAGTTTAAAAATCTTTGTTTATTGTATTGTGAAATTGATGAAATAATATTGTTTACACTATATTATGGTTATGATATCAATGGAGGTGTCAAAATGTTTCTGTATGATTATAGGTAAGAACTCATTAATGTCGCATTTGAAAATACTATTATTAGAAGGCAGTCCCAATCAAAATTATCAGTTGAAACCAGAATACAGCAACAGAGTGGTAGCCTTGAACCAGAATACCAAATCTTTAATGAGTTCTCTTAAAATATGGAGGCATGTTGAAAAAGCTAGACTGCAACCCATCAGATATATGCAAGTGAGTTTTTTTATAATAAGGAGATCCTAAATCAACATATTTATTCTTAAGCCATCATTTAAAAATAATAAAACTACAATATTTAGACTATTTTAGTGATAACAGAGTTTATCATTTTATATCATAAGGCTATCCATGTATTCAAAATATATATTTTAATTTGATTAAGAAATACTAATAAAAGTATGTAGGTAATTACTAAAATTTATCACTGTCTGTCACCAGACTGTATCTCTTCAACCATGATAGCTAGACAGTTAAAATTATTACATTAGATTTGTTTTCTGTTGCTAATGTAACAAGTTTTTTTTTTTACAATATTGCTAGACTATACATATATAGAAATTGCTTGACAAAACAAAATTTGATTAGTAAAATTGTCACTATTGCTTTATCTGATATAAATAAAATTGGGGTACCTTCAAATTATATTAGTGTAAATATATTTCATATTCATGATCAATTTCTATTTCACTTGTTTAATTTCAGGTTTGGGATGCTTGCTCTGATGCACTCATATTGTTTAATAGTTCTGACATTCTAGATGATGATATAGCTTATGTTGTTGAAAATGATCTCTTACTGCATGCAGTGAACACTGAACTGACATCTTCCAAAATAAGAAATGTACAAATTGTATATGGTGCTAAAATATCGGACTATCGATTATCTAAAGATGATGGCAAAATTGCCACACATAACATAGTGAAGATGACCAATGGGGATGTTTATGCTTGTGATCTACTGGTAAGTAAAAACGACTTTAAAAAAAATATTTTTATAATTTAAAACATTAAATAAATACAAAAGTATTAAAAGTGTAGAGATATTAACATTCATATTATTGTCTTACTATGGCATCAAACCCTGTATTGTACTGTTTTTATTGGACTCATATAAATTATATTCAAGGAGGTAGTATATCATTCAGTTTGTTTTCAATTACTTTCAATTTGTTTTCTGTAGACTCTGTTAATTTCGTTACTTTTTTTGACAGTTCCGCTAGTTGATTTTTTATATCGACCATGCATATTTCTTGTATGCCACTTATAGTCAAAGAGACTGGTCTGTTTCTGCTTTCTATAGAACTTGAAGTTTTTTTTCGCCTTTCAATTTGCTGGCCTTCGTTTGAAAAACGATCGAAAAGGTAGCTTTTCCTTTTGACTTGTTGTTGAACATTCTCTTCACTTTCCTTACACTTTTTAATTTGACATTCATAGTTGTTGTTTCTTCGGACACTTCGTTTTATAACTTTTCTACTGGCAACCATTTTATATATAGATGAGATCAAATCTTTTGGAATCTGTAAAGAACCATCACAAAATTTGTTAACTGCCAATTTCGTTTTATGAATTTATACACATTACTATGTTCATGAATAACTTTATAGAAGATACTCTGCATAACAATAGATTTTGGCTAGGGTTGATTCAACAGTTGTACTATATTTTGTTTTTTGTTATTTGTATATTCATGCTGCATATTTTCATACTGTCAACAAAATCAAACCTATAAGGTCACTTATACCCGTTTTAACTAAACTTAGGAGTCGTCCAAATCTGACACCTAAATATTTTTACCTTTGTAAAAATATGTTTCAGAAGCCACCTAACGGCTTTAGGCAAGACATTTGCATAATACATATACATTACTCTTTGGCTTTAACGGATGAGTCAAGGGATAAAATCAATGTAGTAAGTTAGAATCAGGGAGTTTATTTACTAAAATTATTATACAAAACAATTATAAATGGAGGTTGAAGACTTGGTTGCTTGTGTAAATACAAGATCATATATATATTTTCTTCTTTTATTACCTCAAAATATATATTTTTGTTATTGTCACTACGTGTAAAGGCCACTAACTTGACATTGGCAGAATTATGTAAACGCAAATTACATGCCATATATTAAGAAGAAGAGGAATGGACGCATGCAAAATCATGAACAAACATTGCATAACTAAGCAAGTGCTTAGTAAGGCATACCTAACGTTACAGGTTTGATGAAACCACAAATATGCTTAAGCTATTCATAATAATTAATGGTTTCTAGTTAAGTTATGCCTTGTTCAGGTTAGTGAAAAGGGGATTTAGAGTCATGTAATTTAAGAAGAACCAATATTAAAGTTTATCATTATTTTAAACATTGAGGCTTTCATATTTGATGAACTTCATATGCAAGTTCGCGAACTATATTATCGTGCAACTTAATTAACTCTTCCTCATTATCTCTGTGTCTTTGAGACTTATCCTGTTAATCTCGTGTCTTACCCTATTTTCTCTGGGGTCATTTGGCCTGATGTTTAAAGTTCGTGTTTGACTTGCGGTCAATAATGCCCCCCATCGAAGAACTGCTAATAGTTGGCGAGGTGCGCAAGATAGCATCGAACTAAACAACATACTCTCAAGATGGGCAACTAGCTGTGTCTGTCGTATTAAGCGGTTAAGCCCAGCACTTTCTTGAAGAGCCTACAAGACGCAAAACAGATAAAATTATAATATTTCCTTCTCTACACAAGAGCAACTAGCTGTGTCTGTTGTATTAAGCAGTTAAGCCCAGCACTTTCTTGTAGAGCCCACAAGACGCAAAACAGATAAAATTGTAATATTTCCTTCTCTACACAGGATAACATCAAACCTTTTTAATGTTTGTGCAAGGTATTTTCAATAAGAAAGTTAATATACTCCTATAACTAGGCAGGACTTTGAATAATATAGATTATTTATATATTCAATAATGATATTTTAATGTACCTGGATATCACTAACTGCTAAACCAACTAATAGATTTGTCAGTATTACGGTCACAAGCAGTACAAATATCAGGAACATCCCATGAGCTGTCAAAGGGTACTGAATCTGAGCGTCGCCATTATTGTAAAAAATGTCTTCATATTCGAGTTCTCCAGACATCATCATCACTGTTTTTACGAATCCAGCCGGCAAGTGAAAAGCTGGATAATTACTAAATAGAACACTAAATGCCAGGCCAAATGCTATCAAAAGACAGCTATAAGCGAGGAGAAATGTGGCAAAATTTACAGAAACTGTAACAGAAATATAAAGGTTGGCAAAATTAAATATATATACATATATATAATTCAAAGAACTAAGACGTAGTTTGCGGACCTGTTGTGAACATTTGGACATATAAACCAAATGTTGGAAACCGGCCGATGATCATCATTAGTTCGAGCCAACAAAAGAATATAGTGACAGCTGCAATATCATGCTGCCAATTTGACGTATTCCCTTTAATTACTACGCCATTATCTATACCCCAAGGGATCTGAAACACAAAATGTGAAAATAAATAGTTCTTCAATTATATAATATGCTTTTAAATAGAGAATATACTCAACTGTACATAAAAAGACACCAAGAATAATCAAACATTGTAGCCAATTTTCCCATTGACGAATATAAGCCGACCAATCTAAGCATGCTTGAAATATTTCTTTACACATAAAACATAGATTTAATATGATAATGAGATACTGAATTGGTCGTACATACGCTGGTACATCACATGTTACGTCTTCACAGAGATATATCTCTGAAAAATATTGTACTTATAAGTATATTCAGAAATAAATTGTGAGAAATAAAATTAAACTATGATGTTAATACATACGTAAAATATAAATGCTGTATAACGATATGAATAATGCATGGTAAATAAAACTTAAAACGAAAAATTTTCGTATACGACGCCATTTCAAGAACAAAAATGTTTCAGCTACAGGATGTTTCAAAACGTCTTTCCGCCCAACCTGTAGAATTAATTAAAATTAAAATAAATTCATGTGATATAAAATTAAAAATATATGCAGGATAAATTGTTTCTAAAACAACCTTAAAAAGTTACGTAAACTTATTATTCGGAAGTAAATTCCAAAGTGGTCAACTGTTTTGTAAAGTATCTATTGTATTCACAAATAACCTCGATAAATGCCAATAGTAGCTCTGCTTCTCCCCTAGAAAGGCATGGTACCAACGGCCTAAAGTCGATAGTGAGTTCGCAATCCACGTCTCCCAATTCGTGCTCGCTTACGTGGACGGCGTCATCAAACTTGCACAGGTAACGGGGGATTACATCTGGCACACGACGTACTATAAATGAAAGGGCTGAAACGCCGCCATTCGTGCGTAGTGTCACGTCACCGCCGTAATCTGAAACACGAAAATCCTTAGCTTAATTATATATTACTATATTTCGTCAATTAAATACCAAGATACTAGTTACTGATTATGACTTTTCATTATATAGCCCTCAAAACTCATTCTAATATTACAGAAAGTCATAAAATACTGTATATCAAAAGAAACTTACCAAGCAACAATAACACACAAGCTGAAAATTCATTAAGAGCAGCTATATGTAATGGAGTATATCCAAAGTTGTCTGGAGCGTTAGGGTCAGCGCCAACTGATAACAGTAATCTGGCCACATCGCACGCGCGAGCTCCTCTCACTATGGCACCATGAAGAGGAGTCCGGCCATCACTATCCCTAGCTTTAACATCTGCTCGTCTTGATACCAATAACTCTACTACTTCCACAGATTGAGCCAAAGCCGCTGTAACAGATTTTTTAATTTTGAAAATTCTAAAAGTTTGGTTATTGCAATAGGTGGTATATACATTTTTAGACACTTCTTTTTGAAGGAACCGATATGTATGACACTTGGCATGTGATTTGAACCAAAATAGCGATTTTCCTTGCAAATACAGTCAAGGACTATGCTACGTTGCTATTTTTACGCGCTACCTCTAACCACTGCACCTCGATTAGACCCAAAAGGGTGATGCTGTGTATAGTTCATCTTATCTGCCATTATAGTATCTACAATATGTATACAAACTCACCAAGATGAAGCGGAGTCTGTCCTCTAAAATTGGGCCAGTCAATTCGAGCTCCATGGTTAAGAAGGAGCCGAGCACACTCGGCATGACCATCTTCAGCAGCTAGATGTAACGCAGTTGCTTTACCAGGACCTAGGGCAGCGCGAACGTCAGCCCCTGCTTCTAATAAGAGTTTAGTACACAAAGGTGAACCTAAAGAAGCTGCCACGTGTAGCGGAGTTTCTGTAAAGACCTATAAACAAAGAAACCATTAATAACTAAATCATAATTGAAGCTGTTGGTATAGTTTGTTTAGACATTTCTATCAACATTGCATACGTTTACTTTAGAAATAAGAGTGAACTAAAACAGACCCACCTGTGGTGTATCTGGACAAGCGCCCGCTTCCAACAATAACTGGACGACTTCCGCTGCGTCACTCAGCACAGCATAGTGTAACGGAGACCGTTCGGTTAGACCTGCGTTCACGTCCGCGCCGTGATTTAACAACACCTGCAATAATAAGTGGAATAATAACTGTTTTTTTAGGTCACAGAATTTTAGTCTGGATATCCTGTGTATATCCTGTTTACCTTTACGCAAGCTAAAGATTTAGCGCTTGCAGCACAGTGCAAAGGTGTGGCCCTCCTTTCACTCGATGTATCCCATCTGTTAGGATCCGCTTTATAATATAGAAGTAATTTGACACATTCTTCGCTCCCTACTAAACAGCTCAAATGTAAACAAGTCCTGAAAAATAAATATTTATAAAACTTTACGAATTATTTTGATACATTTGTTTATGTTTCTTACCTGCCAGCATCGTCTGAAGAGTTCGGATCTAATCCTAAACGTAACAATTTTTCTAGTAAAGAACTCCTTCCTTGCCAGCAGGCCCACAGTCCAGCAGTCACAACTCCTACGCTTTTGTCTGTTTGGATTGCAAAAGATATAACTTGTTCATATTGTCCGGTATCTATCAAAGCTGCTATTTCTTCAGCGTGTGGTAGTTGATCCAAAGAATAGTTGATTTCATCTACAACAAAAGATATATTTTTATTATAGGGTACATATTCTATTGAATTTTTTGTGAATTGAATGTATATTTACTACTCGTCGTTTCGGTCGCGTGCGTCATTGACCCAATCTTGTATGAGCGACACATATTTTTTCTTTAAAAATATGATTCTCACTTGGAGTTACATAAGATATGCGTTTGTGGACTTATTTTTATTTTATTTTATGGCAAAACACTACAAGTTATTCCTGATCTAATATGTCATAAGAAATCATAACTATCTACATAAAAGGTTGTTTATAAAACACATAGTTATACTTAGCTGTACACTCACCTAGTTCCCAAATATCCCTTGAGGGTTTTACTCGTAATCTCTCAGCGAGGTCCACAGCATGGGCGGACTCAT
This sequence comes from Diatraea saccharalis, assembly GCA_918026875.4. Classification (NCBI taxonomy): domain Eukaryota; kingdom Metazoa; phylum Arthropoda; class Insecta; order Lepidoptera; family Crambidae; genus Diatraea; species Diatraea saccharalis. Next base: position 26,232,872 of record OU893333.1, on the reverse strand, counting down.
CGCTAGAGATGTACGCCGCTTCCACATCGTCGTCCGAATCCTCGGGCAGTTGACCCATACCAACGCACCATCGCGAACTGCCTTGCCGATATACCTACACGCCACTTACGTTAAATCAAACAATAGAAACAAAGGCACGTGTTTGATGTATAACTAAAATAAACAAACTTGTAACTGACAATGATAAATCTTTAACATTGAACAACATTTTTAAAGATTTAAATATGATAACCTTCTTTTTATTCTTTCTCCTGAGAACGACATCTGTATCCATTTATTAACTAAATCCGCGTGAGTGCGGATTATAAGCGCGCGCTTTACTGAAAGCTCTCATCCATTGATAATAACTGTCGTCCCGTCTAGAGTCCAAGCTATTATATCGGGAAATTCCGTAGATTCTCACGTAGATCGTGATGCTATAAATCTCTTGGCTTACTGACGAAAGCTGTTGGCGTACATACGTTTAGCATAGTATATATAAACGTCTATTGTCAAAATTGATAGATACTTACGAGAATTGCAAACTGTTTGTGTTCTAATTATTTTCTCGTAATGTTGAAATTACTTATTAGTTTGTAATAATTCCTTAAGTACATATATATAATAATTTTTATGTATAAAATATATGACTTGAAGAGAATTCAATATACTAATATAGGAGTAATTTAGTTATTACTGCAATCTTCTTAACTATTGTAGTGGTAATAAAAAAAAGCTTTGATATATATTTGTATTTGAATATCACAAAACTATAGGAATAGCTTAAACATTAACACACATTACATAGAGCAATTTGCTTTGTTTGCTTACTTTGTACAAGCACGTGGCGAAAGAACCGCGGTTGGTATATAGAAACAAATCATAGTTCCAATTTTAGGTCAGACAACCGCATTAGCGCCACTGAATTGTCGTTATTTGGGTTAGTGATTCTGAAAACGTATTAATTGTGTATTACTTTGGCAAAGAAAACGGTAATATTGTGTCTAAGAATGTGTGCTTTATCACAAACGAAAACATTTAATTGTTTATTACTCGTATTAATTTAACGACCACTACCGTGACCTTTTTTTGATTTTTTAGATTGTAGACTTTATTCCCTGGTGGATTTAGAGCAAAATACCTTCTCTGTATGTTTTAAGCTTGAATGATTTCAACCGACTTTTTTTCTCGATCAATTGCAAGTAGTTTCTATCTGACGAACAAAATATATGATTAGTTATCAAATGGTATTTTTAAACATACATCTTTATAAGCTTCCGTAACGAGCCAAGCGGTCTTATCATTTACACTAGTTTACATCTCAGTCCTATTGTCATCACAGTAGTTGGGTTTTACATTTGGAAATTAACATTTCACTTATAATGAGATGAGTATGAATACAATAAAATTATATTATGCTAGGTTTGCACTGCAGTACAACCTTGTATATGTTGCATAATTTAGAAAAAAATCTAAGCTATTGCGAATCTTAACGTCATTTGTTAATTGGTTAAACAGCTTTGCTCCCTTATAAACTATAGTCGTTTTCCCGATGATTATTCCCGATGATGATTAATTTAATTTTCTGTTTTTCCCGAAAATATGTGTATTTTCCTTTATATTTAATTGTATCTTAGATTTGAATGAGTTAGTCGTTATTTTCTCTATCATTGTACATTTCTAATATGTATATAGTTGGGAGAGGTTAAGTTATTTACTTTTCTTGTATTAGTTAGATTATGTATAATCTCTAGATTTTCAGGTGCTAATTGATAGGACAATAAGGCTTCTTTTGATACTGAATTACCAAATATGGTCTGGAGTAATCTGATATATAATTTATTAATTTTCAACGAAATAATCTTGCTTAGATTGATTCTTGACACATTCCGCCAATATACTTATAGAAGATATCATCAATACTTCAACACGTAGGTTCAAACGTTAAATAAGAGGGCAAATAAGTGGGAGTCTACCAAGTATTCTAGGATTTATTTATATTTAACTATAAGACTATATTTACTTTGTCGTTGATTACAAACTTATGGAACAGCAGAGTAGCACTTTTCTCATTATTTTTTATTTCGCTAGACAAACTTTTCTTGCGTAAATATATCACTTTACTGCATTTATTATTTGATATCCAGCAGATAAATGATTGAATTCTATTTTGGTTTTTGTTTGGACATACGTCTAAAATCTTCACAGGCGTTCCACATAACTTCTTGCCAATATTTTTCATATAACGCCGAATACATTTTTCTTTAAAGCTGTGCCAAAACTGAATACCAACCAACCGAAACAATCAATTGGTGGATATAATTTATCATCAGCCAACTTATATAACGTATATAATGTTAAGTGTCTAGGACTGACGGGTCCTGATACGATAATGACAACATAGCTGCTTCATGGCTCTGCCCTAGAGTTTGTATCTGAAGCGCGAACAGTAGTATAGTAGATGTTCTCTTTAATCGCAGTACTGTTAACAATACAAAGTAAACCATAAATGAAATGATTTTTTTATCACTCCAATATGGTCTGTCTTGATAGACATCTACGGCGGAGGAATTCGATAGTGCAGCGGTTAGCATTTTCAGCGCACAACCATTCATAAGGGCTGACTGTTCATAGGATCGGTTCTTATAAAAATATTATTTAGTAAAGTACCTATGTTGTACGGTGCATACATTAATATCACCAATCCACACTGCGCCAGTTATGGCCCGCTTTCTCTATACGCTCCAAACATAAGGAAGGCCTGTGCCCCAGCTATAGGGACATTTATAGGCTGATGATACATGCTGCCGAGTCTATAAATTAAATGTTCCAAAAACAAAGATTCTAATAATTTAATATTTGATTTATAAATGTTATTGTTAATAGTATTTTTCTTTTTTAATTTAAACTAAGAGGTTTAAAAAGTTTTTGCCTGATACTTAACACCTAAATAAAAATTCAACTTACCGGTTTCATGTGTTCCATGACAGTTTCACAAAACATATTCTCACTGCTTTATAACACAATCAGTAGCAATGGAAAAAAAAAGTACATTATCCTACTTCACTCAACACGACCTAATTGTATATTAAAAGGGTGGCGGCATTGGCAAAACTTCTCAAAAATCCCTATTGAACTCTACTACGTACAATATATACTTCCAAAGTACACTTCAAAGAAAAGATTTGCCGACGAAGACAAAAATAAAATGGGAACGACGATGCAATCGCTAAATTTATTACCTAGATTCGTTTACATTTAATTCTGTAATTGGGTCAAATACTTTAATTTTAAGAAAAACTATTTCGGTCGATATAGATTTTATACAATAACAACTAGTTTCCTTTTAAATCTAAGATCTAGAAGTTATCACTTCACAAATTATTAAACAGTATAATCGACGGTAAAACTTAAACTGTTTTTATTTACACTCAAGATCATAATCCTTTGTTTTGAATCAAATATGATTCGTTTTATTTTAACTATCCGTTTAACCCCACTGCCACGAGGAGGACAATGTTTTTATTTTCACTCACGTCGCACATGATAAAAGTTCTTGACAAATTTTCATAGATTTCATTATGTTTTAGACCGTTCTAACGATTATATCGGGAAACATCGTATGTTCAAGATTCCTTTCGCTGCACTGAGTACACAATTCCCCTTTACTCGCCGTTACATACCTAAAAACAAACATACTGTTAGAATTAATGATTACGCCCAATCATCGGCCGAGTTTGTTATTTTCGATAGAAATAGCCACTTCTGTAAGATCGTAAGTTACATGTTATGATGGGATTTGCGTGGGAAGTGCTACTTTTCCAGTTACAACTACTTTTACGTTAAAATTTTATAGGCTCCTTACTTTTTACATATCAACATAAGGTAATTTGCTATAATTGAATGTCGCGCTGCAAATAATTTCAATAGGGTTTATTTTTAAAGAAAATCAAGTTGAAAAATTCAGGTTATTCCTAACTCTAGTCTTTTAAATGTGCATTTCTGTATGGTACAACATTTAGTATTCCTAAAACTTTAGTCGCGTTTGGTCCAATTCCTCTTCGCCTTTACTAAAAGCGAATTGGAGTAACCGCGAATGTACTAAATGCAAACTGTACCACATGCGACTACAAGATTCCCAAGTCTAATCTGCGGAATCTGAGATTCTATTACCTTCAGGGAGGAAGGAGGGAAATCAATGTATGATAAATATTAATATTAGCTGCTTTATGTGCGTACTCTAAATATATCACACATTTTAATAGGTAAATTTTACCTATTTGAGGCTTTAAATCCTATTATAGAATTTTCTAGTCACAAGGTGCTACTTATATGACGTTATTTTACATTACTGATTTGTTTGATTTTCACTTTCAGATAGGAGCTGATGGAGCGAACTCAGCGGTGCGCAAAGCCATGGGTGTGCAGTACCTGTCTTGGAACTATGATCAAATGGGCATAGTCGCTACACTGCATCTTGCCGAGGTGAACTTACGATATAATTTTCCTTGTAAAATTCAATTACACAGTATCACATAAAGTTAAAAATATAATATCGAATTTCACATTAAATTTAGATTCATCAATCGTCTCACCGAAGTGTGCCTTAATATGTTGTGTATCACCCGTATAATGTGTACGATTGAATGTCTTATCATATACATACATATTTGTGTGTTCTAACGTTTTATAACGCATCTTCCGTTAGATATGTGCTGGCTCATAATTATCAACACTTCAAGGTTTAAAATGAATTACAAAGATAGTCGTTATTTCTCCATTTATGTTATTGCAATGGACAATGCCCTTAATGGTGGTCTTCAAAATAGCATATGAATCCTTGAATTAGATTACGAGCCCTTATAAACCCTTACTATACGTCGTCATACTTTATTTTTCGCATCAACTTTGAACTTAATTGCTCTCATATGGTTAACATGGGTAATTATTATAAAGAAATATTTCCATACATGGCCCCTGGTAGGTCGCAGCAAATTACATATCAATAATATTAACTATAATATAATAGGGAAGATAGATTGTCGAAAGGTGTTGCGTTAAATGCTATCAATTTAAATAAATGGCATTTTAACTTGACTTTTTACTGAAACTAGTTAGTTAATGGAAATCAGCCATTTATTCTTATTCTTACATGGTATTAGATAAGATCCTGTATATTGGCCAATACTATAAATAAAAATCCAAATCTGTCATTAATAAATATCGTTGTATCGGTTTTTAGGAATCGGAGAACGTAACAGCATGGCAACGATGGTTACCAACAGGCCCGATAGCTTTATTACCGCTGGATAACAGCCGTAGTTCGCTGGTGTGGTCTATGTGGCAGGACGATGCCAAACGTCTACTCAAATTAACAGAGGAAGAATTCGTAGATGCTATCAATGATGCGCTGGTGAGTAATTGCTCTTTATTTTTTTCAGGTGTTTATTAAAAAACTTAAATTAATATTTTATATACAGATGTTATTTTATTAATATATTAAATTTCATTAGTATAGTTATAAATTTATTGCATTTTTATAAAACTATATAAACAAATGTACCTTTTATGTCTGTCCCGCTTTATTTACTAAGCGTGTCATTGATGTATTGGCACATTGTTACCTAATAGCTCGATGGGATAAGAGAGTGCATGTAATCATATTGTACGGTAATAGTGGAAGCAGTACCCGCGCAGTAAAGGCGTGGAAGCGTGCATGTCTTGGATGAGCTCGTGGTTGAAGCGGGCTGGCCTGCCGGACGGCGCGTCCCGGCAGCTGCCGCCGTCCGTCCGGTCTATAGCGGTAGGATCCCGCGCGGCGTTCCCACTCGGCTTCGGGCACAGCGTCAGATATATCGCTCCAGGCGTTGCTTTAGTTGGGTATGTATGTCGCTTCTCACGATACTAAAAGCAATATCCCATTATACAAAAAGCATTCGGCAAACTGGCCAAACAACTAAGCTTCTCATTTCTACTTATTAAATATCTTTTTGAGTTGTTTAAATTTTCTACTTCGTTGTATCATTAGGCGAAGTGTATACGTACTTATATTTAATTATCGAATTCCCCCAGGATTCAGATGCAGTCACAGTAAAGCTATAGATATATTCACTTACCGTTACAATTACCTAATTGAGAACTTTTTTTACTTTATAAATACCTAAATAGAAAGTCTAATCTTATAAATAGTACAATAATAATACCATGTCTGCAATTAATAGTTTCAAAGATATTTTGCTGTGTTAATGAAACTAGCTAGTCCGCCGAGAACGTTCCCTACAAACTCAAGCAAAAAAGTGACGTCACAGCTTAGTACGGTAGCGAAAAACGTATTTGCATCTGCGCAATCTTAAAAATATTTTTGTTATTTATTCCGCTAGCGGCTTCGCCGGCGTGGTCTTGTATTATACATTAAATTCTTCCTTTTGAATCACCCTATTTATGAAAAAAGCCGCATCAAAATCCATTGCGTAGTTTTAAAGATTTAAGCATATATAGGGATAAAGGGACAGAGAAAGCGACTTTGTTTTATACTATGTAGTAATATATTACATTGAAAATTAGACTGCCGCAATTGTTTGTTTTATACCCCTTTTTAAATAATGCTTATAATTGTGCTGTATTTTGCTTTGTGTAATTAAGTTAAAGGATTATTATATATCGTAGTGACGCAGCGCACCGTGTTCACCCACTAGCGGGACAGGGTGTGAACCTCGGCTTTGGCGATGTTAAAGATCTCACAGAATTTCTCTCAGATGCCATATACACAGGATACGAAATCAGTGAGTTTAAAAAAAACATATTTCTTAATTCAAAAGGATCCAATTTAAAAGGATTGTTTCTGATAAATAGACTGCATCAAAATTTTCCTATTTGCACTTTATTTAATTGCATATCAGAAATGTTAATATATTATGATTAAAATTCAGGTGTGTTTATAGTGATGATTGTTTTTGTTTCGTTAGTTTATCAGTTCATGAATCACTAAAGACATTAACAGTATCATAACACATACTAAACATGTTTTGCATATTTTTGCAATAATATTGTATTGAGTCAAGTTTAAGACGATAAATATTAGGTATAATTCACGTGGAAAGTGTAGGTCTCTAAAATTATTTAGCTTTTATTTTTAATTGGCATAAGTACCAGAATAGGGATGTTGCCTAATTTATATTTGTCCATCAGGTAGTTGAATTTAAGAGTTTTAAACCCCCTTTTCTTCGTAATCAATAAATTACGGCGAAACATTGAGATGAAATGACGTATCACGACAAATCTTTGCACATTTCCTACTTAGTTGAGACGTAGCGAGTCCCCACTCCTCAACTTGAATGAATGCCCATTATCTAAGCCATTTCTTGTTAAATTGAAGCGAATAAAAAATACTTGTCTAATGTTTTTATATTATCTGACTGACGAACTAAATTAGAATTTCTTTTTTATCCAGTCGTCATCCCTATTAATAAGAATAAATTTTACTAATGAAAGTCTACCTTCCTAATAAAATATATAATATAATATCTTCTACCTATCTTTATCTTCTATCTGAGGTTTATTAAGATTTGCTTGCAGAAACCAACATCCTGAGAAAAAGCCTATGAATTATTACTCATAAAATTACGTTTAATTAAGTACTAGTTTCATTTAAAATCCATTTAATATTAAAACACAAATATGCAATAAAATAAATGTATAAAATTTAGTTAATGACATATTAACGGTAAATATGACGACCTCCGTAGCCGAGTGGTTCGCACGCCGGTTTCAAGGTCCCGGGTTCGATTTCCGGTCGGGTCAATGTAGAAAATGAACTTTTCTATATTGACTCGGGTTTGGGTGTTGTGGTACCTTCGTTGTCTCAGATACTCCATAATACGGGGGCTTTAGCTACTCATCTTGGAATCTGAGCAATGTATGTGATGTTGTTAAATATTTATTTATTTATTTGTTTAGTGTTTATTTTTATTTAAAAAAAATAATGAATCACTTTTCAATTTATACCACATGCTAATATAACATTAACCAAGTAATGATAACTTAAAATGTTCATACATTATTTATTTATATATTACGGAGCACGTACATGATGTATTGTGTAGATAGATAACCACATGTTTATGTTTTTATTTGTGTCACACATTATTAAAAGGAATATTTAATAACAATAAAAAATATATACATTTGTTATTCGAATCAAAACAAAGACAATGATAAATGAATACATTACAAAATTTAATAGTAATTTATCACATTTAGCGTTAAAAAATAGTACACATCTTTAATTACCATCTGCTTTATGTAAAAGTTAAGTATTTAGATGTTGTTCAAAACAATTAAACTAAATAGAAAATAAATAAATATTTTTAACTTTACTTATGTTAATTAAAGTTTATTTTAAGGCAAAGGACATTAATGTTATTACAATAGGCCACCTATACTGCACCTTAATCTATTTACATATAATAATTGGGTGATGGGAGGTTCTAAAAATTATTCTAGAAATTTCATGAAAGTATTGGCAGCAATTTGATTTGCCCATTTACTTGACACCATTTGCAGATTATGTCTATAAAAACTACACTAGGTCACCGTTATTTTTAATAGTTTACTATTGAAAAATAACTGTGACCTAGTATAGTAATTGAAGAAACATCTGTCGTTATTGCTTATCTTGAGAATTGTCTTTATCGTTATACCTATTTTCTTTTTGTTTTACCATACCCGTGTAATAAAATATATATTACCGCACAATGATTGTGTTGTTATTAAAACAGACTTCAAATCAAACCGAAACTGATATTTAATAACAATATAATAATTAAGAAATAAAGAAGTTTTTTTATTTATTAATATCGTTTGAAAATAACAGAGGAGTACTAATTTTGAAGGTTAACAAAAAGTACTGATATAAAACTCGCGCTTTAATAAGATATTCTTGAAAATGTCATTCTAAAAGTGACGAAAGATATAGCGAAAAATATATATTAAAAATATTTTTCGCAGATAATCTCAGTTGAAGTAGATTAAAAAAAAGCTACAATACCCAATACTTTTGTTTGTAATAGCACACCATAGCTGGTTAGAGAAATATGAAAGCTCTCGGCAGCGGCACAACGTGCCTACTCAGATAGCAGTGGACGCTCTCCACCGACTGTACACCATCGACCTGCCTCCTGTCGTGCTAGCGAGGAGTCTGGGCTTGCAGCTGACCAATGCCCTGTACCCGATCAAGGTAAAATTACCACATTATTTATTTCAAAAACAAAATCCACATAAAATTCTTATCATAATAATAGTAGAATAATTTTAACATATCTTAATGCAAAAAAACGGATTTTCATTATTTAATTACATAATACAAAATGTGGGGGGTTCACCTTCAAAACACGCTTAAACGTTTCTATATGAGGATATTTGAAAGGAACTGTAAGCATTTTTTTTTATTCACCAATGAGTTTGGATCAAAACTCACCAATTAATTACATTCTACACTGATACACAAACATTAATCTTTGTTACAAAATAGGAACTATTTCAGAAGTTCGATATTGTTGATATAAAAAGTTTAAGCACGTTTTGAGAATAGATATATAAAATAAAAATAATGAAAGTTGTCTTTTTCATATTTAAAAAGGTACTATTGTTAATGTAAAATACCCTTTGACACAATATTTGATCGATTTTGTCAGATAGTCTTAGTAAAAAAAGCTACGTTATACAATAACTAAAATATTTATTAATAAGACATTATATCCATTCATACCGCTCTACGTGTATTCATATACGTTTCCTATGTGCAATTCTATTTTTATTATAATATTATGTTATTGTAGAAAATATTTTTCCTGTAAAACCTAAGATTTACAAATCCTAAACAGTTTTGTGATTGTTGTTTATTTAGAACTTTTACCATTATACTCTCGGCAAATCTTAGGTTTTACCTTAGGGGCACGGTCAATGTTGATGGACTTGTATAAAAATATTGTGGCATGTATGCCACAATTTCTATGCAATCAGTAATTCTGCTGTCTAAGTTATTATGATTTTCTATTAAACATGACTCATAAATTAACCTATAAATTAGTAAATAATTAAATAAATGACAAAGAAATATTCTAATGATAATTAAAATTTCGTCATAATGTATAATTAATATTACTTTTGAGTTTGAGTGATAGGTAATTGAAATTTCAGATTAAGAAACTCTTGTCGTTTTATACTCAATACTAATGACATTTATCAACTGTCATTGGCGGAATTCTGCATGCAGGTCTTCTCTTAGGTCCTGGATTTAATTCGTTTATCGCTTCTTGAAGTCTGTTGTAATTGATTGAACCACTAATGCTACAACAGGGTTCCGTTCGACGCTGAATTTTTGACAGAATACCACTGCTGGACAGTAGAGCAACCGACTCACTACTCTAGCTATATAATTCTAGCCATAGCTATAAGAACGTTTGAATAAATTTGTCATTATCATCAGCACTTTTACGTCCCCACTGCAGGGTCTCGGGTTTTCCTTATGGATGGTTTGGACTCTCCTCGCTAGCCCAAAGCGGGTATTGACGACTGCAAATGCAGCCGGGAAGGCTTATTGTGCCTGCCGAAGCACGAAGCTTGAGATACTTTTTTTTTGTCACCCATCCCGTGACTGATCCCTGCGAAAGTTGCTTTACAAGAACGATCGCAGGCTATGGCGCTTGTCCATTACACCATTGTGCCATGATTTTATCCATTAATAGCTTAATATTCTTGTAAAATGACTTTTTTTTATTATTAATATATTTATTTAAAAATTTTGGTTTATTACAAAATTCGAAACAGCTTCGTTTGACTCTAAACTACTTTTGTTGAGAATTTTTTAATTTAGTCATTCTTAATATACATAATTTAGAAATCTAAAGCAACCAAACTCGTTGGTTAAATTGAAACGACATTTTAAAAGAATATAAACATATTTACTGATACAATCAATAAAACGTTTTATACTATGTCTAGAGTTATAGCGAATTAGTAACTTCGCTGTGCAGGTCATTATAGAAATTATTTTTAATTATGATTAATTCATTATAGATAATTTTTATTTTAGTTTAATAGTAAATATAAAAATGATTTCAATAAAAATATATACTTGTACGTACATTGATAGAAATAATGTAATCTTATAGCTTTTCCCAAGGAGACAAGCGGTATGTTGTTTCCATAGCAAATGTGCTTTATCTACTTGAGATCCGAATGCAATATGCAGTAAAATATTGCTAACAGTTTGTTAGTATGGGTTCTAGAACATAATTTACCAAGAAGTTTCTAATATTGCTTATTCAAATATTCATATTTTTAATTTTACGTTCACTTTCACAGCTATTAGCATTTTCATGTTCATTATAATATTTTTGCTATTATTACAAACGGTATGTTGATTAAACTCGGCCGTCAGTACTAAGTCTTAGGTATCATAAGTAGTGTTTATAGATGTCTTTTTAGGATTCCTTAACCAAAGGGTAAAAACGACACCATATTACTAAGACTGCTGTCTGTCACAAGGCTATATCTGATGAATCGTGATATATATATATGTGTATTATTTATTTATAAATACATATTTCTTATTTATTTTCGACGATAGCAGGTAGAGGTCTACCGTAATGAACACTTCTAAATGTTGTCCGCTTGTTACACTTTTCCTGTAAATGAAAAAAAAAAATATTGACTAATATTAATATTTATAGTAAAAATGCTCAAATTATTCATAATATTATATGTATTTATTACAGAAATTGATTATGTCACACGCCACAACATAGCTGTTGGAAAATATACACAAAACGGACCGTGTTCAAAAGAAGTGATGGACGTCACGAGAAGCGAACGTTGTTAGTTTTATTTATAGATTGAGTATTGATAATGTGATTTTTATATTGTATAAGGATTGTGATGTGCAATAAATATATTTAACTGTAAAATATCTTAATTTCTTCCTTTTCCCTTGAAATTACGAGAAACTAATGTTGTAGGCTAGGATCATATATTTGAAAACTAAAACAATATTTAAAATAAAATATAAACTCTTTCTATTAGTTTTAGTATTGTTATTATTTAGCATGAGTAATTCTGTTGAAAATGCTTTTAAATTAATTTCATTTAAAACAAATGAACAATAATTAAATAAATGAACCCATAAAAGTTAGAATACTATTATCATTAGCTAATGACAGTTCTTATTTCATTAAAATTTTGGTTTAAATATTTGCATAAGTTATTTGTGGGCACAAAAAGTCGGCACATCTGCCAAGGTTGCGACGAAGGGCAGATGTGAATAAAAAAGGTCAAATAAAAAATGTGAGTCGATGAAATTAAAAAATGACGTTTCTCATATGAATAATGAATTAGTAAGCTAGACGCCAGGTAATTTCAGCCTTATTTCTAGTAATGTGAAAAGAAAAACAAAGTAAATAACAGATAAGCTGATGTATGTGAATTCGAATTTGACCTTCACTGACTTTAATCATACGGATATCACGCTTACACTGCGTCGCCCTCATTTCCTCTTGAAATGTAATATTAAATGACCTAAAACTTCTCTCAATCTTTCTATTTCCTATCGATGAATAAAACCTTAGTTTTCAGCTAAACTGGAAATTAGATAATACCTACGCATATTACTAACCATATCACTTATGTCCGTAGCCTTTTTCTAATATTAACCTGTACATTTATTTAAAGCAAATGTGATGACGTTATAACAAATCATATGCTACGAATATTCATACTATAAATAATTATTAAAAAAAAATACAACTATTATTCGACCATAATGGAGGGATGACGTCATAACTGTTCGCAGCGCAATGTGCTACCACGACTTACGCCATTCCTCCTCAATCACACGCAATTTTAGTATCTATTACTATTTGCAGTAGGTTTAATTTCACACTCGATATAGATATTGATTGACTCAACGTTTTGGTAAACATGCGCAGTTGTAAGTCATTGTCTCGTGATTGCTTTGACTCACTCAAGGATTTTTTTAAACAATTACCATTGCTTCTACAGACTATCAATAATAGTAAAATGATTGCATTTTTCTGGAACGAGCTGTAAACAACATTAAGTTTTAATATGCTTATTTTGAGATCATTAATACTCTATTATCGCCTTAATTTAGTTTTAAGGGCAAATAAAAATACATATTTACATCCATAAATTATTATTACAAACAATTGCTTTTGCAATCTGTGAAAAGCATTTAATGATAATATTAGTAGGTAATTTATTAATCAGACCATTAATATTGAATAAGCTTGGGAAAATCATAAATTAGGATGGCTTTTAAAAGGTATTTAAAATATTTTACTAACTAGTTTACTTAACGTATTATTATAGGTAAGTGATTGTCTCATTTTTAATAACAACATCATGTTTTCTCGAAACGGTAATTCCCACGTGAACCAATCACCCTAAAATTATAAAAGTCGTTGGCTAAGCAAGGGACGGCGTTTAAAAATGGCAAGACGGGTTTTTTTACCTGCAAAAGTCGTGTTGGGAATAAGGGCATTCTTTTTATAAATACCACGTGAATGGAAAAGTAAGTCGGAAAGAGGAATTAATTCTATAGTTAACCGTTAAATAGGTTCTACATTTTATAATAAAATGGTTCCGACATAAACATTTGCATCGTCGATGTAAATACAAACGAGATTTCAATTTTAGTAGTGTTTTTATTAGACGTTGCATTGGAATATTTTAAGGAATTCTTTAATTCTATTAAAGATAATCTTTCATGAGAATGTTTTTCGTTTATACATTTTATATGCGAATGTTTTTTCAAATCTTAAGTCTTAAGCCATCTCGACTAATAAGTATTTAAGATATCTTTGGCAATCGACTACATTCATTGTATTATTACTACTTTAACTTTCCTACTTATTTAAGTACATACTTTTATAAAACAATATTAGGTCTAAGAATTTGAATTCATGTTATAATCAAGATAAGTTATTAACATTGATATAATTTGTGTAGTACCTACCTAATATGTTATTATTAGATTAGCCTCCTAAAATCAAGTCGATCGTAAGAATTTAAAATATTATATATAATTTAATACGATTATCGGGTTTCAAAAGGAATTTCTATAATTAAATTTGAAAATAGAACAAAATCATTTTCTGTATGAATGACGCAAATTACCTACTTGGAAAAATCGATCTACAGAAGGAAATATCTAGTACATCCCTCCCCGCCCCGGGCCCCAGCCTGAACTCATACTCACCGCCCCCCTCCTCTCGTCCCCTCAATGCTAGTTCTGCAGCGCAGTTTAGAAACGTCGTACAGTTATGGCATCATTTAAATTACAAAATTTTATTGGTTATACGACTTAGCAACAAAAAAATGCAATTTCACTTTTGTACAAGAAAACGGAAATTTAAAAATAAAATTCCAATTCTAAATCTGTTTTTCTATTATATAGGTATCTAAAAATTACTGAATAACATAACATACGTAGGGTCCTATTTTATCTTTATTATCTTATATAAATTTATTACAATGATAGCTATAATTTTTCATGCAAAATTATAAAAAAACAATAATAAAATATATTAATAAATAGTGTTATAAAAGTTCTAAACCTCACGTGACTTCTGAACACAGAAACAAAGTTTTGAATAAACCCCTATACTTATTAAAAGTAAAATAATATATCACTATAAACTTGCATCATAGATATATCTATTATCATAAAAAGATCTTTTTCATCTTGAATCATAGACACTGTTTTATATGATAAGTTCCAAAATCAAAACTTCATTTATATTCTACCACAATGCTTCCTCTATGTGTAGTAAAAATAAAAAATAAAAAAAATATTTGTAAAACGAATACGTCAATTTGGAATTTTGGTAGATTAGCATTTCAACAAATTATATCTTGAATTATTCTAATAAGTTTATCTATAAATAAACGTAATAAATGTTTATGAAGTGACATTGTGTTTACTGGAGAAAATAGGACTTCTGATTATTTTAAAGTGATAATAAATTCCGAAGATCTATAAGTATCAGCACGGTGGTAATCAATTCTATACTATATTTGATTTCGCTTCACTGTGTGCTGTTTCTGAAACGCGCCTTTATTGACCGTCTATTTCTGCCGTTGGATCGCCGCCATTTTGTTGGAACAACTGCGCAGCGGGGCCCTGGGTGGCGTCAGGTATAAAAGGCGGGCATGACGTCAGCGCCCACATAACTTTCTCGATCTGGTGCTGTGCGGACGTGGAATTGTGTGTTGTGTTGCTGCTGCTCTTCATGTGAATTTTGCCTGTACGGATTCAGGTGTGTAAACTGCTGTCACGCACATCTATTTTCTGCCCTTTATCTAACCATGGGCTACAGTACTAAAGAAAGATCTGTTGTTGACTTTTGTGAAAGTAAAACCGAATCATTATCTAACTGGGTTCGTCAAGTTAAAAATAAATCGATCAATGCGAAGACAAAGAGAAAGCGCGACTTGAGAATAATCGCCATTTTGAGTAATTCTCTACTTCGCGCCGAGAATGAACTAATCATGAAACAAAGAGAACGTGCGAGGAGGTGGGCTCAAATGCAAGTTGACCTCGGATTGTGCAATAAAGAAGAAGAAATCGCCAGACAACAGCGAGAGAAAATTGATAATTTATGGAAGAATGATCTCAGCGGTCTAGATAGTTTTTTCAAAGAATTAGATAATGTCAAACCAGTGCTAGTAAACTAATACTCCTTAGGTAATGTAAACCTCTGTATCTGTGATATACTATGTAGGATGTTTTTCTAAATTACAGTCCCATTGCGTTTCGCGTGGGTCTGCATCCGTTGGCCGCCATCTTGGTTGCCGCTGGGGCGCGGTCGCTGCTAGCCACAAAATGGGTTTGTAACGGTATCATGCATTTAATTAGTCAATATTTATAGATAGTTAGTACAATTGTAATGTTTTCAATTTTCTCTATCTTCTTGATAAAATTGGAATTTGTGTTTTATTCATATTGAATAGTAAGAAATATTGTAACATATGTTTAAGTATGAAAATAAAAGAAATTTTAAAAAGAAAATTGTGGTCTTACTGCTGTTTTTTCTTTTTTTGTTACTGTGATTTCATCACCACAAATGTATTATTCCATGAGTCATCGCCTACGTGGGGACTTGGAGTCTCGATGCCGTGGCGCAAACGAGTTCCTGTGAACGAGTATGAGTCAGCTGTGTGCAGAGATGCGGTGGCAGTGTAGACGCTGCGTAATGCACTACTACGCCATAACATGCTGCGCGTCCTGCTTAATGGCGTGGATACGAATCAGTCCCGGTTGTCAGCCCACCTAGGTAAACGTTAGGGGATTGCGTCGTTATTTCATCACTTGCCTATCCAGTAGGAAATTGACGGGCCCATAATGGGCCCGTTTTGGTATAACGCTCTCTTTAGACCTCAGAATCCTGACTATGCTACTTACTGCACTCGGACCGGCCACGAAAGCGATCTGCGTCGCAACGCAATCGCGCGTAGAAAGTCTGTACACGTAAGAAGTGAATTGGAAACATCCTACATTCGGTGAGTGTTGATGTTGAAGCGAAACTGTTCCTATTTGCGCTTATATTTTAATTCACAACGATTTAAATACTTCAATTAAATCATAACATTATCACTAGAAAATATGTTTCGGTAATGTATGCCTAAGAGCATTTGTTAGAAAATAACGATTCACCCAAACAGGCATGAACGGTGTCTAGTTCCATTACGAAGTCTGAAGTCACGACAGCAAATGCAGTGTTTTGAGAAGACTTGTTCCTCTGGAGCAATAGAAGGTCCACGTCTCGCAGGTTGATCGTACTCTGCTGCTGCCCCGCACCAACGGCACTGTTTCTTTTAGGTAACCCTCAAAATGATATGTGAAAAACTACTTTTTGCTGAGGTGTTGTATATTGAAAGTTGATAATCTTGAAACAAAATTTACAATTCTATGGTAAAATAATCATATCGATGAATTGCCTACGGGCTTTACGAATAACTATCACCCAAACACAGGCATTAGCAGTGTCTTATTTGATTGTGAAGTCTGAAGTCGCAAGATAGTACGAGCAGTCAGTTGGTGAGGCGTGTGCCAATCACGCTCCACGGGCAGTGCGATCTTCCTCGAGCATGCATTGCACTGCGTTTTAGGTAAAAAGTTAGTTTGCTCAAATTCTTAAGGTTTAATAATGCATGATCGACTCAGCGACGCATTCACTAGAAAACCAAAGGCAAATGATACTACGCGCATTTTGAAATGGATTCTACATGACTATGAATTAGGTTCCTAGAATGTAACAGTGAAAATAATATAACGTGATGAAATATCGTGGGCTGATGATACACGGGACATTGGTATCTGGAACACTTAACTTAAAATCTTCAAATGCACTGAACTTAAATGATCTATGACTATGAACTGAACTATAATTAAAATGATGGAAATGGAAAGGGAGGAAATAAGATCTGTTAAGTTAATGGTAAGTTATCACAATAATCTCGTGTTATTTCTATATTGTTGTATTTCTGGTCGTACTTCAAGATAAATGCCTTCAATTTAACTTGTCAAAATAAATTGGTTAGTCGTTCAGTTAGACAAATGAGAATCTTCCGTAAATCATATGATCCTAGAAACGTTAATCATAGTTTTACAATAAAAAGTATACCCATAATAATTTCATATCTTTTTATTAAATAAATCTAAGTAGGGGTTCTAAACATTGCTGCTACTGATTTATGTGCAAACTTCACAGCTAACTGGACATGGCAGCCAAGGCACGTCGTGAACCGAATATTCACGACGAGGCTACATAAAACGCACAACCGTACAAGGTCAAAGGCTATACCTGATCCAGTAAACATTAGCAAAGGATCCTCGTATACAGATAAGTCCTGTCTGTCTCAGTATATAGAACAACATAAAATCTTACATATACTTCAAAGTATGACTTACTGAATGATATGAGTTTATTATAAATATAGAATTGTATGCAGTTTTTAATGAACTGATAAGTCTGTGTCGAAGTATCGATAGTAGGTAAGTATATAATCTCTTCAATAAGTTTATACCTCTTCTATATGGAAAATGACCCCGTCATTTAAAGAGGCTAATATACCATTATTTTCCAGAAGTAAACTGTATTCATTGATTTATTAAACTCTTTATTATTAGGATGTTTTGCACAGTACGTTGATTCAAATTGTATATTTTATTAAAATAGGTAATTGGAAACTTTTATGAACTATTCAATTTACTACTACTTGATATCATTAAAGAATCATCACCATTATCTTTAACTTTTCAGATATAAAATTCAATGTTTGAAAATATTTCAATAAATAAGTCAAATATAAAAAAGTGATCGGAGATATTTAAAAATTAATTTTAAATTCTATTCATCTTCATACCATATAAAACTTCAAATGGAATTCCTAAGAATAATTACCGATTTGAACTAAAATGAACAGCAACCATGAATAAATATTGTCACGAAATATTTTTATCGCTGATTTAATTTGGAAATATGGATTGTCCGAAAGGAAGTACATATCAGGTGGAGATAAAAAAAATTCGAGTAACAAGGAAATGTAAATATAGCACGTAACTATTACGGCGTCGCGATTTTTTTCTGATATGAATCTCCAGGCAGCGGATCGTGTTTCTACTCGCCCGTCGCGAATCTTGATCCAGGTTGTGATACCACAAGGACTCTGGCAATGCCGGCAAGCCGTACTTAAAAATATAGTTTCCTGATGGTATAACTGAAATAACAGCCTCAATCGAAGGACGATTGTAAGCACAATCGAAAACGTGTAAGGTATTTCCGTAGTCCTTTTAATAAACAAATTTAACTATTAGCACTAAAATAAAAATTTCATCATTTAAATTTATATCGTATGAAAAACGATACTGAAAAATTTAATTTCTATATAACATAGTGATCTAATCGGATAATGCTGGCTAATGACTTGGACACAACAGCACATACAGTTATTACAAAATGAAAATTCCGTAATGGATTTTAAACTTCATTTTAATATAATAAAGTTTTAAATCTGTCAGAGTTTTACATTTGTTGATAACCTCATGTCCTGTTCTGATTATAAATGAACTTGTTTTTTTCTAATTTAAACGTAGTCTAATATGTACTTGACTTATACTTAATATTTTATAAGTTGTGTTGTCGAATGTTGTTCCCATGTTTTGTTCAGCTAGGTTCTTCCCATGCAGGCATGTGTTGAATAAGCAACAAGCAAAGGATTTACTAGATATTATCATTTAAAAAGTTCATAATGAAAAAGTAGTTTATTTAATGGTATTAATAAAGCACAATAGGATCTTAACACTATTAAACGCTGAAACATCAATGCAATCCACTTTCCAGTATACGCCTAATCTGAACTGAAATGTATGGAACTCTAAGGAATTGAATGTAAGAAATGTGAAACAGTTGGTTTTAACACAAAGTTCTTTACTTATATAGTCTTTAAAAACTAATTTCTTGCTTGTCTGTCTGTTGCGAGATGTTTGCTTTAACTAGTGTTGATACAGGTTTATTCAAATGGATAAAAGGAGAGATGAAACTTAGTTTGTATAAATAAGAGTGATTATGGCATAGGAGCCTAAAAAATGTAACTGATCAATTGCTTACCTACCTATATCCATAATAAATCGAGATAGCATTGTATTACACAATGAAGGGATTGCAACACCCATGTACTTGCTATTGATTTGACTTCATATATAATTGATGATGGCATGTGGTTTGGTATGTGTTTTTTTTTTGTCTTTATGTTTTAGTTTTCTTCATTGATACTAGCTAGCATTACGTCTTTTAATTATAGAAAAAATGCACAGTTAGCTAAAAATATATAAAAGGTATGAGGTGCCTTTATTTTGAACTCAGCAGCACATCTGCAATTAATTTTAAATATTTTAAGGCTTAAATGTGGAATAATCCTGATGTACTGTTGATTCTGCTTTTTTACCTACATATTTACTTGCCTTAGTTAGAATTTTATATCATAAACAACCTTAATTAATAATTTAAAATTAACAATGCAATAGATTTGGAATGTATATATTCGCTGTAATATTGTGTATTTGTGTCGTGTTTTGTTTGTTTAGCTTAGGTACGAGAGAAATGCCTATACCTATATTAAAAGTAAATATCTCGAAAGCTATGAAGAGTGAATGATAAATATAAATAATACATGCCTCGACACCAACTCGCAAAAGGAATACTTTACTTTTTCAAGACTGAATGTTAAATATGCACAAGTTTTATATATGTACGAAGCATCTGCTTCTATTAGATACACCTGGAAGTAATATTTCAGCTGCTCTTTACTCGAGATTTGAATATTTGCCAAAACTACTATTGGTTGCTGTCCTGCCACAACCGCTGTAATAGCAATCAGACCGCTAGTCCAGCTATGGTCTTGTCGTAAAGCGACCTCTGTATAGTACTGCAAAAGGTTAACTGTCGGTTGCTGCCTTGTCATAACCACTGCTGCAGCTACAATGCCAATCAGACCGCTAATACCGCTACGGATTTGTCGTAAATCGACCTCCGTATAATACGACAAAGGTAAACTATCGGTTGCTGCCTTGCCACAACCGCTATTACGGCTACAATTGCAATCAGACCGCTAGTCCCGCTACGATCTCCTTATACGTCGACCAATAGGCAATAGACAAGAGGCAATAAAATCGGGTTCTATCTTGCCACAAACGATGATAATCATATGACAAAATGTATACAAACCATAGCTGTCACACTACCACATGATGCTAAGCTGCTAGTCTTGCTACTTCGGTATCGTACACAAATGTTCGCAAATGATGTTGAAATGCCTATTTAACTGCTGCCATGCCAGGACCACTGCTGCAGCTACAAAGGCTAAAGGTGAATATTGAATTCCACTACTGCTAAGCAATAGGTATGTAAGTTATTAAGTAGGTACGCATATCTGCCTGCATTATTTTCAAGTTGCATGTATACCTATATAATGACATTTTGTCCGAAACAAAATTTCATATTGTCTATGATATTTGTCTTTAATATTTTTTACACTACAGCTTTGTTATAAGTTATTTTAGTATTAACTTTTGTCACGTAAATAGTAATGCTACTTAACCTATATTTTTACTTACCTCTACAAAACCGTGTCGGTATGTGAGTTTCAAAATATTTAGTACTACATCTAATCTACCTTTGATGCAAACGCTATGTTGATCGAAACATGACAATCAAAGTACAAACTTTGCGAAGACAAATAGCAATGGATCTACAAGTAAATAATTCACATATTTGCTAAATCGAAAAACAACTACTCTGTTGTTATTATTTGAATATTCGAAATATGTAAAGTGAAAGGACTTTATAGAAATAAGCCATAGAGCACATAATGTCATGATACGTTGTTTAGAAGGAAAATAAAGTATAGAAGGTACCAAAACAACTTTGAAGATTTAAGTAATCTGTCAGTATTCTACATGCAGGTAGTTTTTACCTTATTTCATATTACTATTTATTTTAAATCAAGTTTATTTGCATAACTAGTGTTTTCTTTTGCTTATGTCTAAACGATAGGTTAAGAATGCACCTCTCACACTTGTATAAAATTATGGAGAAAATTTATAAATAAGGGAACATGTACAAGTTTTTAAAAAGATTCACATTGCTAAATAGCTATAGTCATATTTTCTATAGGCACATTAAGCAACCAAGAAATTTGCTATTTCTTATCTGCGTGTTACACGCCTGAAGGTAAAAAAATAAATAAAAAGAAAATAAACATAATGTAAACCCACGAGAAAGTTACAGATATCCGACGTACGCATTTAATTTGGTACAACTATAATTAATGGAGCTCGAGTTGGAATATTTTATAGTTTAATGGAAATTGACCTAATTTGCGCCGCAATCTGACTGCTTTCATTTCAGAATGATGGCTCCACTTAACACATATATCACTTTATTCTTAGAATTGTAACTACTAGGGCTAGTTACCGGAATTCATATAAGGATTATCGATTGTTTAGATTAGATTGCTTAAATTTATCCACTTCTTCAGACAAAAAAGTTAAACCAATAGGTCAACCAGACAAAGGATCGCTCTGCTTGTTCAACTGCAACCTCCGTCGGGAGCTCAACTTCAGTTTACTGTTCATCGGATGCTGAACTCCAGCGGATTCACCATTTGGTGCGCAACTCCAGCTGCCTTCCTAGCGGGTGCAAAGCTCCTGCCGCCTTCCAGGCAGCCTCCTACCCTTCGGATGCGCTACTCTTGCTACCTACCCGACGGGTGCGCAACTCCTGCTACCTGTAAGCTGCGCAGCTTGCTCCTGCTTGACAGGTTCTGACGCTTGTTTGTCGGGTGCGCAACTCCAGACCCTTAGCCGCCTAGTGCGCAGCTTCTGACGTCTGCCAGCCAGGTGCGCAACGTCTGCTACCTACCCTTTGAGGGCGGGTACGCACCTCCTGCCGCCTGAACATCGGGTGCACAAGCCTCACTGCCTGGTCATCGGATCATGTTTCCTATCCTTCGGGTGCGCAACTCCTGCCGCGTGTCTTATCGGGTGCGCAACTCCTGCCGCGTGTCTTATCGGGTGCGCCACTCCTGTCGCGTTTCTATCTATCGGGGGTGCCACTCCTGCCATCTATCGGGTGCGTAACTCCTGCCGCCTGCCCGTCGGGTACAACTCCTGCCGCCTGTCAGTTGGGTACAACTCCTGCCGCCTGTCAGTTGGGTACAACTCCTGCCGCCTGTCAGTTGGGTACAGCTTCTGCCGCCAGACAGTCGGGTGTGACTTCTGGCACCTGCTCATCGGATATGACACCTGCCATCTGCCCGTCGGGTGCGACTCCTGCTGCCGGCCCTTTGGGTGCGACTCCTGCCGCCTGCCAGTCGGGTGTGCAACTCTTGCCGCCTGCCCGTTGGGTGTGCAACTCCTGCCGCCTGCCCGTCGGGTGTGCAACTCCTGTCGCCTGCCCGTCGGGTGTGCAACTCCTGTCGCCTGCCCGTCGGGTATGCAACGCCTGTCGCCTGCCCGTCGGGTGTGCAACGCCTGTCGCCTGCCCGTCGGGTGTGCAACTCCTGTCGCCTGCCCGTCGGGTGTGCAACTCCTGTCGCCTGCCCGTCGGGTATGCAACGCCTGTCGCCTGCCCGT
This sequence comes from Diatraea saccharalis, assembly GCA_918026875.4. NCBI lineage: Eukaryota > Metazoa > Arthropoda > Insecta > Lepidoptera > Crambidae > Diatraea > Diatraea saccharalis. Next base: position 26,209,681 of record OU893333.1, on the reverse strand, counting down.
CGGGTGTGCAACGCCTGTCGCCTGCCCGTCGGGTGTGCAACTCCTGTCGCCTGCCCGTCGGGTGTGCAACTCCTGTCGCCTGCCCGTCGGGTGTGCAACTCCTGTCGCCTGCCCGTCGGGTGTGCAACGCCTGTCGCCTGCCCGTCGGGTGTGCAACTCCTGTCGCCTGCCCGTCGGGTGTGCAACTCCTGCCGCCTGCCCGTCGCGTGTGCAACTCCTGCCGCCTGCCCGTCGCGTGTGCAACTCCTGCCGCCTGCCCGTCGGGTGTGCAACTCCTGCCGCCTGCCCGTCGGGTGTGCAACTCCTGCCGCCTGCCCGTCGGGTGTGCAACTCCTGCCGCCTGCCCGTCGGGTGTGCAACTCCTGCCGCCTGCCCGTCGGGTGTGCAACTCCTGCCGCCTGCCCGTCGGGTGTGCAACTCCTGCCGCCTGCCCGTCGGGTGTGCAACTCCTGCCGCCTGCCCGTCGGTTGTGCAACTCCTGCCGCCTGCCCGTCGGGTGTGCAACTCCTGCCGCCTGCCCGTCGGGTGTGCAACTCCTGCCGCCTGCCCGTCGGGTGTGCAACTCCTGCCGCCTGCCCGTCGGGTGTGCAACTCCTGCCGCCTGCCCGTCGGGTGTGCAACTCCTGCCGCCTGCCCGTCGGGTGTGCAACTCCTGCCGCCTGCCCGTCGGGTGTGCAACTCCTGCCGCCTGCCCGTCGGGTGCGCAACTCCTGCCGCCTGCCCGTCGGGTGCGCAACTCCTGCTACCTCCACCAGTAAGGTGCGGTACACAGCTTCTGCCGCCTGCCCGTCGAGTGCGCACCTCCTACCGCGTGTCTTAACAGGGGCGCATCTCCTGCCGCGTTTCTGTCTATCGGGTCTGCCACTCCTGCCGTCTATCGGGTGCGTAACTCCTGCGGTCTACCCGTTGGGTGCAATTCCTTCCGCCTGCCCGTCAGGTGTGCATCTCCTGCCGCCTGCCCTTCGGGTGCGACTCCTGCCGCCTATCAGTCGGGTACAGCTTCTGCCGCTAGACAGTCAGGTGCGACTTCTGGCACCTGCTCATCGGATGTGACACCTGTCATCTGTCCGTCGGGTGTGCAATCCTCCCGCCTGCCCGTCAGGTGTGCAACTCCTCCCGCCTGCCCGTCAGGTGTGCAACTCCTCCCGCCTGCCCGTCAGGTGTGCTACTGCCGCTAGACAATCGGGTGCGACTCCTGCCGCCTGCCCTTCGGGTGCGACTCCTGCCGCCTGTCCTTCGGGTGCGACTCCTGCCGCCTGCCAGTCGGGAGCGACTCCTGTCGCCTGCCAGTCGGGAGCGACTCCTGTCGCCTGCCTGTCGGGAGCGACTCCTGTCGCCTGCCAGTCGGGTACAACTCCTGCCACCTGCCAGTCGGTTGCAACTCCTGCCGCCTGCCCTTCGGTTACGACTCCTGCCGCCTGCCAGTCGGGAGCGACTCCTGTCGCCTGCCTGTCGGGAGCGACTCCTGTCGCCTGCCTGTCGGGTACAACTCCTGCCACCTGCCAGTCGGTTGCAACTCCTGACGCCTGCCCTTCGGGTGCGACTCCTGCCGCCTGCCAGTCGGTTGCAACTCCTGACGCCTGCCCTTCGGGTACGACTCCTGCCGCCTGCCAGTCGGTTGCAACTCCTGACGCCTGCCCTTCGGGTACGGCTCCTGCCGCCTGCCAGTCGGTTGCAACTCCTGACGCCTGCCCTTCGAGTGCGACTCCTGCCGCCTGCCAGTCGGTTGCAACTCTTGTCGCCTACCAGTCGAGTGCAACTCCTGACGCCTGCCCTTCGGGTACGACTCCTGCCGCCTGCCAGTCGGTTGCAACTCCTGACGCCTGCCCTTCGGGTACGACTCCTGCCGCCTGCCAGTCGGTTGCAACTCCTGACGCCTGCCCTTCGGGTGCGACTCCTGCCGCCTGCCAGTCGGTTGCAACTCCTGACGCCTGCCCTTCGGGTACGGCTCCTGCCGCCTGCCAGTCGGTTGCAACTCCTGACGCCTGCCCTTCGGGTGCGACTCCTGCCGCCTGCCAGTCGGTTGCAACTCCTGACGCCTGCCCTTCGGGTACGGCTCCTGCCGCCTGCCAGTCGGTTGCAACTCCTGACGCCTGCCCTTCGGGTGCGACTCCTGCCGCCTGCCAGTCGGTTGCAACTCTTGTCGCCTACCAGTCGAGTGCAACTCCTGCCGCCTGCCCTTCAGGTGCGACTCCTGCCGCCTGGGTGATATTCTTAGCGCACAAGCATGAAGCCCAACAGAACCAGAATTTTTCCTTCAGTATATTACACGAGCCTTAGGTATGAGAAAATTAAACTGGGTAAAAACAAGAAGAAAATATATTGATCTGTTTTTACAATTAGGTACACTTCTCTTACAGATCTCTAAAATTTAATCAAAAGTGTATACAAAGAGCTGTTATTAGTAACGAGAGCGTCCAAATTTAAGCACAGGCTGGCCTGAATCTGAATCACCGAAAGGTAGTAAATACCCACATAATTCTTATATTTCCATATAGGTAACATTGGACACTACCAATATAGTTACGATTGGTTACAGGTGTCAAAGTGTTTCATCTCCACATCAATCTTCCTTTGAATTTAACTGACCTATCAACGAGAACGCATTCGTCGTCACCTTGCAATCGATAACAAGGAGTTCTAAAAAAATCGCATAATAGCTCGCGGTTTCTGCACTCCAGATCTGTAAGCCGTAGTTTCCGATGCCTTCGTTCTGTTTGGTTACTACAGAATGATTCCTGTGGATTTCTCTGTCTTCTAAGAACCTTCGATCGACTGTCAAAACTGTGAGAAAAATTGTTGCCGTGGGAGCAGTCGCTCCCAAATCAAAAACTGACTGCAGGACTCACTTTACATATCCACGCACCTTAATGATGGTATTTTTTTTACTTGTAATTTCCACACTGAACAAATAGTTTGTGATTTGAAGTGTATCCACGTGCATACTTCTATAGTATTGTCATATTTGTTTCAGATTATCTAATGTGAATAAAACTAAGATATACTTTAATTTTTACGACTAATAGGCACCTTCACCAAAATTATTTGAAAATTCTGGATAAAGTTCTATTTATAGAAAAGTTCGTCTCCAAACTATGAGATATTGACGTACTGTCCCCTAAACTTTTGAAAAACAGATAAACTGTATCCTGGAGCCCTTCCTGACTAGCTCCCCGACAGCGATGCAATCACCGTCAAGAAAACTTTATGTAAACTGTAAGTCAACCTCTACACACAACTCTGATGTCAACGAAAACCACATTTCGTTTAAATATTACATGTTGCAACAACTATTGTTTCTCTCTGTTCCAGGGTCTACAAAACTATAATATGTAACTATTGAGACAATATTTGTAAAATATACATATTTTAGAATAACAGTTAAAGCATTCTGCAATATAACGAATTGAAATTGAGAAAGTTATGACAAACATTACTGCTCCGGATTTCCAAATTGAATACTTAAATAATTGTTTGCTAAGCTACGGTCTGAAATAAGATTTCCGCGCTTTTTTAGTATTCTGTCGACAGGTTACGAACTCTTCAGGCAGAGCAGACATGAAGAAACCAGATAACACAATATTTTCCGTTTAACACCTTCTTCTTCACAGATAAAAAACTACGTGTTTCTGCTAATTGATTCCAAAAATCGTGCTAGCTTCGATCAACGTTATGAACTTCGCTTCTGAGGAAATAGCATTTTCATCTGTTTACCATAATAATATTTTCAACAAACCAGTGTATTAACTACAAAGCACACAATGCATTTATTGGCAATATAGGTTGAATGAAAGATATACATTCGCATGTCTATTCGACAGATGACAATCGGCCACCATACACAGTTGCTTCGTGATACAGATAAGAATAACTTCATTGACCTAATGTACGCGCTGCATAAGATAGCTTCAGGAATTACAGTATATAATATGAATTCGTCTATGTATTATTTTGTCTTTTCGACAGATGACAATCCCTTTAGCATACGTAGTTGCCTCGAGATGCAGATAAAAAATGTTTCAACCGATCGGTATGCCAGCACGGCAAAGCACATCCAGGGCACCTCGCAATCGCGTGATTTATGAAAAGTTTGGAGCAGCGTGATTTGTGAACTTTATATCTGTAAGCTACGGTTCGCGATGCTTACCTTTTACTTGATACCTACAGAGTGAGTCCTGTAGAGTTCGCTGCCTCAATCGAGTTGTAAAGAAGAGGAAAACGGTTGTTGTCGTGTCTACTCTCAAGTCAAAAACTGGCCGTAAAACCTCGCTGTATATGGCGTACGAGTGAGTTGCCACCAATTTCAAATCCACGCCTTAATTATGGTAATTTTTTGAAAACACCGATCAAACATTTTTGACAACGTACATGCTTCCAGAGTAGTGCAATTTTTGTTACAGATTAACTAATGTGAATAAAAGGTACATAACTCATACGAATAAGAGGCATCTTGATAAATATAATTAGAAAATTCTGGATTTAAATACGTTCATTAAAAGTTTGGACTCTACGACGAGGTATTGACAGACTAGGTATCTCTTAAACTTTTGATACACAGATAATCTGTATCCTGTTATCTTCTTTAACTGGCTCTCCAACAGCGGGGTACAATCACCATAAAGAAAACTTTAAGGCAAATGTAAGTCAACTTCTACAAACAATTCTGATGTCGTCGAAAACAACATTTAGTTATGTATTACATGTTGCAACAACTATTGTTTCTCTGTTTCAGGATCTACCTATTTCTGATAAAAAAGGCAAATAATATGTATATTTAAAATCTTTTTATTTAGCTTGTTACGTTGTTCAATATTGAGATGTTAACTTGCAAAGTACCTATTTTAAAATCATAGGTTTTCTACAGAATAACGGCGCACGAGTCGAAAAAGATATGCACAGATGCTCAAGTAGAGTTTAAGAGTTTACTAAGTTGCGGTCAGAAATAAGATTTCCGTGCTTTTTTAACTTCTATGTCGACCAGGTTACAGACTCGCCAGGCTGTTGATAGCAGGCAAGAACAACTAGATAAGATATATTTTCCTTTTAACTTCATCTATTCGCAGATAAACACAACGACATGTTTCTGCATTGATGCTGAAAAACAAGCTAGCTGCCGGCCAACACATAGGCTTCCTTCTGAACTGAGATAGGATTTACAACTGTCTACCATAATATTAGTTTCAACGAATCAGTGTATCAACTGCATAGGACGCAATGCCTTCAGTAACGATGCAGTATGTAATATGAACTCTTCTATGCATTCGCTTGACTTTTTGACAGATGACGAAAGGCCAGCCTACGCACTTGCTTCGTTAAACAGCTTAGAATTACGTCAACGAGCATCCGTACCAGCAACAAGGGATACGATGGATTCACAGACATTGTTGTATGTAAAATGAAATGGTCTATGCATTCACTTGTCTTTTCGACAGATGATGATCCGACGCCTAGGCAGTTGCTTCAAAGATAAGAACAATTTCTATTTTACCATCTCTAGTAATTTTGAAAATTCAAAACCTGTTAAAAACGACATGATGCGTGTTCAGGACTGGTTTGACTACATTGAGATATAGCTCTCCCGCATTTTCGCAACCAGCCCAGCTAGCCTATGTGTAATGTGCTCTTTTCTATCAATATCATATAATTGGTAACTTCAGTATAAATATCTTCGTATGAGAACACCATCGATCTGCAACGACTCGCCCTACTGGCTTCTAAATCGTGAGTTAAGTCTATGTCCATTTGTCAGCACCTGTAAGAGTCAAAATTTGACCATGCGACACTGTCATTCAACGAGTTCTCCAACTGATCAAAGATAAGGCATTAGTATAAGATACCTAACAACCTGCCGGTTAAAATCTTCAATAAAGGACAAGTTAACTGTTTCGAGCACCACTACTATTAAATAAAGCTCACTCCGAGACGCCTCCAAAACAAGTAGCAGAAACAATGCAAGGTCTGTTCTTACAAAACAATCTCCTATTGTACTCTGTAAAGTATTTAGTTTCAATAGCATAGCGAAGAGTGTCGTTTTTGTTCCAGATATCTGCATGTACTTGTTTGATTAGTTAAATATATTTGCAAAAGCGTTTTAACTGTAAATGAACACTAGCGTTCTATTTTAAGTTTAAAAAACTATAAATGTTGAAAGTTGTTGTCGAAGCATTAAAGGACCAATCATTCAATCAAAATAAAAAACATGCTATTAACACTGGCTATAAGTATATTGAGAAATCAAATGAATACGCACATCATGCACCAGAATACAATTTGCTTGCCTGTCGACTTACCAGTAATTTTTCACTGTTGGAGTATTGGTAATTGCACATACTTCAGTATTTAATTGGTAATATGTTTTTGTTTTTGCGATTGAAAATGCTTTAATTTTGGTATCCATGAAATATGCAATGTTTTGTTAAGTCTTTGTTTTAGATTTTATCAAACAAGTAGGATGACCATACCTCCTAATTTGTTTCTGTACAGTATGCATGCTAGTCAAATATTTTCTTAAACAATGTTTATTATAAATAATATAAATGTTTGTTCTAAAACATGGGATTATATGGATTAATTATATCGTTAAGTTGTTAATCTCTTAACAATATTAATTTCAGAAATCTTCGTTTGTGAGTATATGTATTATTATAATAGTTAAGGTGTATTTAAATTTTTAAAAGTTCATTTCAGAAACTAGACTGTTGTGGGTAAAATTTAACAATATATGAACAGTTAATCAATAACATTGCTACTTTCTTGTTTTTGTCTTAATAAGATTCTTTTCAGCAATTCAGACGTGAATTTAAATTGGAAAGAACCAAAAACATTGTAAAGCAAAATGTAATAAAATATGCCACACCGAGTGACTAATGCAACAAAAAATAAAACTGTTATAAATGAAAAGTTAAATAAAAAATATTGTGTGAGTGACCTAAGAGACAAAATTTCAAAACTACAGTAACAGTAACAATAAATGATTTTCTAGTTTAAACACTGTTTAATGTAAGTTAAAGTATTTTCTGGATAACTTCTGATTTATTACAGTATCCTCTTACTATGTGAGTATATTAATTTGAAATAAGGAACTTCGAAATAATTATTGTCTCTGATGTAATAATTCACTGCTATGAAAAAATGTTATAGGTATCTGATTTTTTTTGATTCATTGACTTAATTTGTTTTGATTCTCCTCACATAGAGAATAGGTAGGATGTCTAATCTAAATTTATATCCACAGATGAACAAGATTTTTTTTTTATTAATAGTGTAATTTAAATATCCTGAATAATTGAATTCATAAAACAAATGAAATCATAACAATATCAAAATAAACGCACTACAAGCGGCCTATAAACTACAATCGAAAGAAAAATATCGATTTTTAAAATATATAAAATTAACTATGTATCTATGACCAACCACAAAAGTATCTGATAAAACGATAACAGTAGTACTTAAACATCTTATGAAGTAAGTAGATAATTTGTCGTAAAATTGCATGATTTGTGTATCTGGCACATATAGATTGTGGAGTGCATTATAAAGTTTTTTTAACAGGATGATAAAATAACTAGGACAAATCAATCAATCAAATTATTTTTCACCTTGACTTAAGGTAAGATCTCTTAATAAATTAGAGTTCGCATGTAATTTTTCCGCAAAAGATTTACAGACAAATAAATCAGATATAAGAACCAAGAAATATAAACATCAACGAAATTGAATATCTAATACCTTTTTAAAAATAGGTATATGACTTGAATCTGAATGAAAATCGCCCAACGGATAAGTAAATTTATAGAGATTTTAAATAATAAATATATGAATTGTATAAAATAACAAATGTAAAGTAAACGTGAACCTGAACACAGGTAAGACTCACAAATATTGTTCTAGCTGAGTTAAGATGATCTAAAAAAATAAGAAGATAAATAAGTACGAAACTAATATTCGAATAGCGGACTACAGAGAACACATGCAATAAAAATGTAAAAATAATGTCAATATTGAGAAATATATTGTTGGTGAGTAGGCCCTAACTAGTTTCTCCACAGGTAACTTAAAGAATATCATATACAATGCAATAAACGATAAAACCATAAGTGAAATTATTTAATATGGAAAGGGACTTAGATTATAAAAAAGTAAAGGTAGTGACAGACACTCAAGATTTTGATAAAAAAAAAAAACAAAGGATATAGATCAAAATCAATAATGCAAGGCTTTTCAAAGGCAAGAATAACGAAAACAAAATAATTGAAATATTCAGAAATATATAGCTGGTGAGTAGTAGGCCCTAATTAGTTTTTCCACAGGTAACTCAAAGAATAAATACCATATACAATGCAATACACATTAAAACAATCAGTTACATTATAAAAAAGTAAGGATAGTAACATAGAGACTAAAGTTTTTGATGAATAAACCAAGGCTTTTAAAAGGAAAGAAAAACAAACTTAAGAAAGCTAAATCATGTATACAGAATATATCTTAAAGCTACCTAAGGACATATGAAGAAAGAAAGTCAAATCAATATAGTTGAACCGATAAAAAGCTAAAAAATTAAAAGGATGAAGAAATTAAATCAAGGAAGGAATAAAATATTTAAAAAAAATGAAGATTGACCGCTGTCAATATGAAAAGAGAATAATTCAAATGAAAGGGATAAAAAATGATGATCCAAGGTGAAATGAAAAAATGAACACACATACACGCCATGTTTTAAATAAGGCCGTACCAAGAAAAAAGACCGGACCAAGATGAAAGAAGACCTTATAATTAAATAAAACCACAGTTAGAAGAGTGGCAGTTTCAAGAAATAAGATCGGACCAAGAAAGAAGCCTGGACCAAAATAGAAAAACGGTCCGAGAAAGTAGAATGAAAAATTTAACCAAACCACACCAAGAAAGATGACCGTATGAAGAAATGAAATCGGACTAAAAAAGAAAACTGGACGAAAAAAGAAAAACTAACAAAAAGAAGACTGGATCAAGAAAGAAGACTGGACCAAGAGAGAAGACGGGTCTAAGGAAGGAGACTATCAAGAAAGGAGGCTATATCAAGAAAGAAGACGGGATCAAGAGAGAAGACGGGATCAAGAGGAGACGCGACCAAGAGAGGAAATCTAAAAAAAGAAGACGAGATCAAGAAAGAAGACGGGGTCAAAAAAGAAAGACAGTACCAAGAAAGAAGACGGGACCAAGAAAGAAGACGGGGCCAGAAATAAGACGCGACCAAGAGAGAAAATCTAACAAAAAAAGACGAGATCAACAAAGAAGACTGGACCAAGAAAGAAGACGGGTCCAGAAAGAGGACGCGGCCAAGAGAAGAAATCTAAAAAAAGAAGACGAGATCTAGAAAGAAGACTGGACCAAGAAAGAAGACGGGACCAAGATAGAAGACGGGACCAAGAAAGAAGACGGGACCAAGAAAGAAGACGGGACCAAGAAAGAAGACGGGACCAAGAAAGAAGACGGGACCAAGAAAGAAGACGGGACCAAGATAGAAGACGGGACCAAGAAAGAAGACGGGACCAAGAAAGAAGACGGGACCAAGAAAGAAGACGGGACTAAGATAGAAGACGGGACCAAGAAAGAAGACGGGACTAAGATAGAAGACGGGACCAAGATAGAAGACGGGACCAAGATAGAAACCGGGACCAAGATAGAAACCGGGACCAAGAAAGAAGACGGGACCAAGAAAGAAGACTGGACCAAGAAAGAAGACTGGATCAAGAAAGAAGACGGGACCAAGAAAGAAGACGGGACCAAGAAAGAAGACGGGACCAAGAAAGAAGACTGGACCAAGATGAAGACGCGACCAAGAGAGAGAATCTAAAAAAAAGAAGACGAGATCAAGAAAGAAACCTGGACCAAGAAAAAAGACAGGGCCGAGAAAGAAGACGGGATCAAAAAAGACAGACAGTACCAAGAAAGAAGACGGGGCCAGAAAGAAGATGCGACCAAGAGAGAAAATCTAACAAAAAAAGACGAGATCAACAAAGAAGACTGGACCAAGAAAGAACACTGGACCAATAAAGAAGACGGGACCAAGAATGAAGACGGGTCGAGAAAGAGGACGCGGCTAAGAGAGAAAATCTAAAAAAAGAAGACTAGATCTAGAAAGAAGACTAGATCTAGAAAGAAGACTGGACCAAGAAAGAAGACGGGACCAAGAAAGAAGACGTGACCAAGATAGAAGACGGGACCAAGATAGAAGACGGGACCAAGAAAGAAGACGGGACCAAGAAAGAAGACGCATCCAATAGAGAAGACCTTACCATGAAAGAAGACAAGATCAAGAAAGAAGACAAGATCAAGAATGAAGACAAGACCAAAAACGAAGACCAGACCAAAAACGAAGACCAGACCAAAAACGAAGACCAGACCAAAAACGAAGACCAGACCAAAAACGAAGACAAGGCCAAGAGAGAAGACGGGACCAAGAAAGTAGACCGGGCCAAGAAAAATGTTCGAACCAAGAAAGAATACAGACGCAGAAATAAAAAACAATCATAGGAGTTGAAATAATAAGATCAAATCAAGAATGAAATGAACCAAACGATTAAAAAGCATTCGAGAGAAAAGATTAAATGAATAAATGTGACCGAATAAAGTGAAAATACAGAATAAAGAAAGAAGACCAACCACTTGAAAAGACCGTGCCAAGAAAGAAGACTACACCAAGAAGCAAGACCATGCCAAGAAGGGGAAGATCGTGCCAAGAAGGAAGACCGTGCTACTGCCTAGAAGGAAGACCGTGTCACTGCCAAGATGGAAGACCAGACCAAGAACTTTCTTGGTCCGAAAGACCGGGCTAAGAAAAATCTTGAATACAGGTGAGCAAAGATTTACTACAAGAAATAAATATTTTAGTACACACAGCAGCATTAACGCGTTTGGTTACGACTGTAAACACTAAGGGTAAATAAATGGCTTAAAATCGAGTGAAGAAATTTGTCACACCTGATTTGCTGATTGTGCATTCTATCCTTTATTACAATAAGATAATACCTACTCGCATACTATTCATTCAATGATGTATTTTAACTAAGTTAATATGCACGTAAGCAGAATTTTATTTATTTAAGAGATTTTCTTTGCCAACAGATTCCAAACGATGATGCGTCAGACAAGTACATTATAGAACGAGAAAAATATTCAACATCGTGCAAGAAAATAATTTGTGATAAGAAATAAAAAGTATAATATGTATTATGTAATATCTTTTTATTTTACTAATAAAATAGTACCCAAAGTAATTTCATATTTTATTGTAGTTTTTAAATTATCTTTATTAGAAAAGGGTGGATATAGATATACCTAGATTTGGCGTTCCGCTAGTGTCGTTGGATATTGACAGTTGCTACCTTTATTTATTACAAACTAGTCTTAAAAGCTAAAGGATGTTTCTATCCATAACGCTTGCAAGATTAGATTAAAAACTCAAAGGTAACTGACTGACAGTGATCTATCAACGCACAGCTCAAACCACTGGACGGATCGGGCTGAAAGAACAATGGCCATCTGCCTAACATGCTTGGACTAGTAAAATCGAATAAAACGTAACTTGATGACACATATGTTATTTTGTTTACCTATGCAACTAGAACAAAGAAAGATATTAAATATATTGTTAAAAGCTGGGAGTTTCGAGTAATTGTGTAATATGTTTTCGAGGTTATGTCGTCTTATTTAAACTATAGCATTTTGAGTTAGAGGTACAGTTGAAATATGTAAAGCACACGTCAGATAATGCCTAATCGTAGTCCAAGAAGTGCATACTTTCACATAATACTTCAAACTTGCTCCATATCTGATATATTATTTTGGGGAATTATAAAACGATCGACTAAAAAAGAAAACTAGCGACTGATGATGGCATACTGTTTTAATAACTTGAGTGTTATGAATTTGAGTAAGCGGAATATTAACTTAACCAACGACGAATATTGATTAATGATCAATTTCAAAACGAGCTTACAAAAAGTGGGTTATGTTTAATCCATTTTAGATATAACATTTCTGTCCTTGCGACTATATTACTAAGTGGGCGACTAGATATACAAAGATAGATAGATTAGATTTTTCCAACTGAAGTTTTTTCCAACGAACTACTAAAAAGTTCATTTTAAGCAAAGTTTTGTCTGCTGCATTATTAATGCATTGGTTACTGTTGGTTTTTATTTTGACATGATTTCTTAATGAAATAGCATCTAATCCTACCCTAAAAGTATATTTAATTTACAACGAACTTTCGAAAGATTTAAACTGCACCGATAGCTTATTATAATTATTTTTATATGAGCTCATAATACTATGTTCATTGTTGTATTTTTCAAAATGATTTTTGTATTTGAAATACTATAAATAAGATAATATGCCGCGCAGTATAAAAAAAAAAACATTTGCCAAATATTGATAACAATGCAGGACGTAACGTTGGCGCTCAAACAAATATTAGGTCGTTCAAATATTAAGCAGCATCTCATTGTGTATTTTAAGTAACTTAAATTAATATTTATAAGTTGCTGTTCTGTTGATTTTATCTTCCGCAGTCAGTCGCTCACTTAGTAATACTATGACCACCGACCAATAAGAGAACTAGTTGACTATGACGTAAATTAATTATATTTGACACTTAAAACTTTAATTTACAGTCACTCGTTTTAATACTGCCCTATTATTTTTATTGACTGTAAGAAATAAAATCATTTTTTGTGAACCAATGAACATAAAAAAACATAATAGAATTTTTAAGATTGCTCTCAATAACTCTACTTTTCTATCTTACACTATTACTTATATAAAGTAGTAGTCAAAATACTAATTTCAAAAGGATATAGCAAAACAACATGTTGATTTTTCTTTTCTTTATTACAACTCTAATGAATACCTCATCACGGAATGCTGCAGGAGCAGCTACATTCTGTTTGTGTCTGGCCCATCCAAGATACCAAACTATAGTCATTATATGAGCACAGCATCCCAGTGTACATCGACCAATAAGACAATTACAGCAGTGTTCTCTTATGCCATCTAGCCATCATCTAGCCCGGATGCGTCATTATTTTTTTAAATGTACACATAATATTGTTTCGTCCCTATGTCTCGACTTAATTCTATCCCTTATAATTAGGACTTTATTTATATTGAAGTCTAATTCTAATAAATCCAGAATATCCGGTATTTTTCTCCAGACCTCAATTCTCTACTGCCCATGGAACCTAGTATGCTCCCCATAATACAGAAGATAATACAAAATCACCACCAAAGTTACAAAACAGACTGCGTAGAAACACGTCTACACCATAGAGGAATAATAATAGTCTACACATACTTGTCTAAAAAGGGAGGTCGCAATCGATCGAATACTGTAATATCGATTCTTATGAATAATCATTTGTTTTTAATTTCATAATAAATAAACTATTTTCCTCTGAGTAACATCTAATTATATTATATTTTTATATTATATAAGTTTAATTACTAATATTAATTATATTAGTAATCTAATCTAAGTTTTATAATTTTCACGTATTTATATGGTTAGTAAATAATATAAGATTTGTATCAAATTCGATTAGTCAGAAATAAAATCGATCTTGTTCTTTGAAAAGAGAGGGACTTCTCTAGGAATGACATTATTAATAAGATGCGTCCAAAAATAACATAATTTGAACTGCATTCTAAAAAATAAAGACATATTTTAGAGAGGATTATCTTTCTTTTCCCAGCTTTTAAAAATAAATTGTTGGTATGTGATAATTACATTCAACTTATATTACATTTTGGTGATAGTTCGTTAGTAACTTTTTTTTTCGTAGTCCATTTTGACCATTGTTCTTTGGCATACAGGTATAGTCTGTTCATCTTCCTCTGAGACAAAATGTAAACAAACTGGAAAAAGGTTCTTTAATATGTCAAAATATAAATGCATTTAGAATGAATGAAAAAAGTAAGTGACATTAAAACACCTAAAATTGAAGCTGTTCCCAAACATTGGACGTATTATAATACTACTAAATTGAGGAGTAGTGATAAGCTAAATACTTTACGTAGAAACGTGAAATTTTGTAATTTGTCAGTTTATACCGGCCATTTTTACTCTCGATCAACTCGTTGACTCGTGCAAAATGCTTTTGTTAAATTCTTGTTATTTGTTTATTCCAGTTGTTAAGTTTGTTGTTTTCTGTTATAAGTTAAATGAAATAAAATCTTCATTAACCGATGCTCTAAAAAGGGTAACAATAGGAAATTGACCGTTTTGTGATAGAAGTTGGTGCGACTAGTTCCTCAGAGGAAGACGGGGAAGATTCTGAATAAAATTATTTTACTCTTACAATTGCTAGTTTTATTTGAAAAGAAATAGACTTATTGTATTGCATACCTACCATACAATAATTTGTCCCATTAACAAATTTTATTTACATACCAACATCAATAAAAATGTTTGAGAAACATTGGTTTGTTTATTTACATTTTGTCTCAGAGGAAGTTGAATAGACTGTAGATGTAATGACGTAGGCATCCGCTAAGAATAGATTTTGATCAATTCTACCCCCAAGGGGATGAAGGTTTGTATGAAACTTTGACAATTTTAAACCGCATAAAGCTACTATGACGTAGGCATCCACTAAGAAAGGATTTTGATAAAGTGCACTCCTAAGGGGATAAAATAGGTGTTGAAACTTTATTTCAGGGTTTTTAGAGAATAAATATTGGTTAGAAATGCTGCTCAAAGTAATTTTGCCACGCGGACGAAGTCGCGGGGCAAAATTTTTTTTTAACTTCCCAAAAATTGATAGAGGGTCCTTAGATACTAAAAATATATAAAGTATTGGACATGAGACATGGCATAATAATGGGATTATCAAAAACTGGTTTAAGTTTGGTGTAAGAAATTCTTTTTAAATATATCCCTAAGAGCCATATGACAAATTTGCACTCTGTGAGATTAGGTATTTTGAAGCGTTCCGAGTTCTCGACAACTTGTTCAAGGTCGACTCATGACCACAATACTGTGTTGAAACTACGACCAACCTATTTTGATACTTTCCCAATTTTTCTATTTTTTTTTAGTATTTCTATGGTGAGATTCATTATCGATTCCCGAATATTTTAACACGACTGCTCTCGAAAAGGAGTCTATTGTTTTTAGAATTAATGTATGTATGTGAGTTTTTTTATTGCACCATAACTTTTGAAAGATATAACGGATATGAATTTATGGGGTATCATTAGAAACATCATCCTAAGATTAACATTCTATGTGAAACGGTCTATAGTGGAATATAATTTTACAATTTATAGGTTTTAATAATAATTCAACAAATTAAATTGCAAGTCTGGATTATTGATTAAAGAGATTGACATGACGACGGTAAAAAGTTAATAATTTTTATTAATTTGCAGCTATGTATCTGCCTTCTGATAAAATATTTGCGTTCCATTTTTTATTATAGATTTTATTTAATTGTAGTTATTGCTTAATAACCCTTTTGTTTAAGTTTTTTGTTACATTGAATTGGATTTCAGAGTATATTTAATGTACAATCTTATTTCTGATATATAAATAAAGTTTCAAGTCCTATGCAATTAGTGACGTGTAAAACTATACTATTAGTACCAATTGCCAAAAAGTTTATGAAACATAAAATTAGCGAATAACATCAATGACCGGTACAGGTTCCGGGAAAATTTGGATTTATGACATAGCCACCCAGGAGTCCAACGAAAGGTCAATAGAGGTCAAATAACTTTGCTTCAACCAATAGTTCTGATTTGGCCTCCAGTTCTTTTACTTTATCTTCATGGTGCGTATATTCTGGGGACAATGAGGAAGTATTTAAAAAATAAAAATTAGTTCTTTAAATCGTCCTAGATGTCACTCACGATGTTTGGATTTTGTTTATGATATTTAGAACAGACGTTTCTTGTTGATTGCTAAATGTTTATTAAGATGATTTAATTATGAATACAAGATTTAATAACTGATCACAAATATTTGCACATTATTTTGGCCAAAAGTCATGTTATTTTGTACGAATACCTAGTAAATTAGATACTTATCGGGTAAATATACGAGGGTCAAACTGAAAGTTCTTAGAACTGGCCACTTATAAACAATATAATAAAAAAATAATTCTAAAATTTGAAAATATAACTCTTTGCCAATATTACTGAGTATATATTTCATTCATTTGTCATTTGTTTTACGATTTGGCGGCAAATTGAAAATTGTCTGTGTCACGTCATCATGAATTTAACACGAGAAAATTTTCGTGCAATGATTTTTTATGACTTTCGATGTCATTTAAGTAAACAAGAAAGTTATGATAGACTACGATTGGCCTTTCACGATGAAGCCCCATCTCGTGCGACTGTTTACAACTGGTTTAATGAGTTTAAACGTGGTCGCACTAATCTCACTGATGATTTACGTGAGGGACGGCCTTTTACGGCGACGACTGAAGATAACATCTGTGTTGTGCGGCGTATGATAGAGACTGACAAAAGAGTGACCTATCAACAGATTCGGACAAGCTTAGGCATCGGTATGAGTCAAGTGCACAAAATCCTCCACGCACATTTAGCGGTCAGGAAGCTTTGCGCCCGGTGGATACCTCATAATTTGACTGAGGCTCAAAAACTCCATCGTGTGGATTGGTGTCGTAAAATGATTGAAAGATTTAACGGAGGTGACTCAAATGCTGTGTTCGACATACTAACAGGTGACGAAAGCTGGATTTACTGTTATGATCCTAAAACCAAAAGACAATCTGCTCAGTGGGTGTTTCCTTTCGAGGAGTTGCCAACTAAAGTGAAGAGAGATCGAAGTGCGGGAAAAAAAATGGTGGCCTCGTTCTTTGGAAGGATAGGTCATTTTGCAACAATTGTGTTAGAGGATCAAAAAACAGTTTCTGCAGAATGGTACACTACCAATTGTTTGCCACTTGTCTTGGAAAAAGTTCGAGAGAAACGACCTCGCAGTAGGATCCTCCTTCACCACGACAACGCCTCGTCGCACACCGCCAAGCGAACGATCGACTATTTGGCGACATCAAACGTTGAATTACTGGGTCACCCGCCGTATAGCCCCGACCTCGCGCCTTGTGATTTTTATTTATTTCCAAAAATTAAAGAAAAACTTAAAGGAAAGTGGTTTATGAATGCTGAAGAAGCGGTGGCTGCGTATCGCGATGCCATTGAAGAGACCCCTAAGGACGAGTGGGCAAAGTGCTTTTCCCAGTGGTTCCATCGCATGCAGCGGTGTATTGACGTGAATGGACAATATTTTGAAAAGATATAATAAAACTAATAACTGGCTAATGTAATCAGTTTTTGATTTTCTAAGAACTTTCAGTTTGACCCTCGTATAGATAATAAACGGATTTTTTATTATAATTATCGTTTTTATGACTTTTGTTGCTGATTAATAATCGCTTTTCATTCATTCATCATAGATAATATAAAAATATCATTGTGACTTGATGTAGTTTTTTTTTGTAAGTTCAATAAACAACTAATAGCAATAAAACTAACTTATAGTTGTTATTGTTTGCAGAACTTTTGTTAAACATTATAATGAAAAATTCCTAGACCTACTATGTCATAAGTATTTTATTTATAAAAACTATTTGGCGGTAATATTATTGTATACCGTAGCTAAATGCCACTTTTAATTATATCACAGCATTAATTCAATTGATTTCCATAAATTTAAAAAAAAACTCTGTGCTCACTTTATATTAGTTTCCATTTTCCTCTGTACAAATAAAAAATAAATTTATTCAAAGATTACTTTGTATTTATCGAGTTGCGTTTGCATAACTCAAACCAGTTAAATTTCAACCCGATATTAGTCAGAGTTATTAGATCCATAACAACACTGACAATTCTATTCTCTTTGGTTTAACGTCATGAATTGATGTTTAGATTCAACAGTTTGTGCTGCCATCTAGTGACATAATTTTTTGTAGTTTCTTTATTTTTTTTAATACTTCCTCATTTTTGTCATCTTCTTGGTCTGTGTCATCGTATTAGTACTGAGATGAACTATCTACCCTTTTTTATTGTAATTTACCTATAATCTCAGACCAAATAAAAAGTATAGACGGAGTTTTGCCTAACAGAAAAGTGAAGCCGGCAAAACTACACCTCGGCGTATTCGTACACAGTTTCACGCACACATACATAACGAAACTACGCCTTCCTTATCAGTCTAACTATCGACAGCGTCCGGTACGTTTCGTTATAAAAAAAATCAAAAATATCTTAGTAAATGCCAAATTGTGTAGTGAAAGGTTGTAAAAACCATTCCACAAAAATAAAAAGCAGGATGGAATCACATTTCACACGTAAGTATTGGAGTTTCAGTAGTTTAAAAATAAAATGTAAATTAGTGCTCGGAACACAAAACCTCGGCCAAATATTACCATCGTTAAACGTTATTATTTACCCCGAAATCAGGTAACTTTAATTTTATAACGCGTTATATCTAACAAAACAAAAATTATGTTACGTATTTTTTCAAAGCGTACTTTATTTGTTTCTTGTTGTATGGAAATTATATTTAATAAATTTTGCATTCAAAATGCTACATAGAGATCCAGATCACAGATATTGAGTGTTAGAATAAGGAAGTTAAAAATAAAAAAGGGTTTAATTTTTTACTTCTTTATTTTTACTAAACGAGTTTCGATATTTTTAACTCAAGAACAATGTGGCAGTTTGATTATAAAAAGCCACTTTGTGAGACCAATAAAAGTCAAATATTTAGTTTTTTAGATGATTTACAGAAATATATTTTAAAATTGAAAATAAAATCTGTTACCAAAAAGAAAGTAAAACGAGATGGTCGACCTATATTTCTAATCACGCGTTTTTATAAACCAGTTATTGAAGCAAAATGAAAACCAGGCTTTAAAAGCACATTAATGAATATACAAAGTCTAAAAGTGCTATACACGAAATATATTGAGACTGAAAAAAGGCTAATTTTCTTACCGACTTATAAACTAAGTCAAGATCATCTGGAAATATTATTTACATCAATCAGAATGCACGGAGGCTTTAATGATAATCCAAATGTAAAACAGTTTAAAGGAAGTTACAAAAAGATACTGTCACATTTAGAATTAAAGAGTCTTTCGAAAGGTAATTGCGTGCCTTTAGAAAATATAGCAATTCTTAATTGTACTTCAACGACTCAAATTATAAACAGCATTCGTTGTCTTACAGACATGAAGAAGAAGAATGCAATGAGAAGTCTTCATTGCAACTTCTTCGAGACATTGTCAATGAATCCGTAGATTTAGCCAATCATTTAAATGATAATACTTATTACGATTATAGGAAAATAATAATCGGTTACATATCAGGTAGTACGATACGATATTTAAATAAAATAATAAAATGTTCTGAATGTTTAGAAAGTTTACAGACTGATGAGAAACTCTATTTTCACAGGCTTATTGATTTGAAAAACAAGGGTGGCCTTCGTTTCCCGTCAAAAGATCTTTTTGATATTTGTGTCCTTTGTGAATCGATTATTCGGAAATTATTAGTTAAAAAAATTGTTATTACCGCAGAAAATCAACACAAAACTATTGTCATAAATATATTAAAACGCTTTATAGGACAAAATACAGTTTTTGTTAATTTAGAGAAAAAGCACGAATATTTTGGTCACGAACATAAAATTCATTTAATACGCTGTGTAATTGAAAAATATTTAAGCATAAGGTTTCATCATATTGCTAAGTTGGAAACTATTATAAAAACAAAAGACAGTAAAAGACAATCTTACAAGAAATTGATCCAGCATAAAGGTTTTTAATAAGTAGAATAACACTAGAGAATTAATATAAACTTTTGTGGATATCTTAATATACACTTGACTTGACAAGCATGAAATAAAGTAGAAGAAATAAACCGCCCTGGCTTTTTTTACTTGTAAATGGTTTTAAATTTATAAATACACAAAGCTAATATTAGGTTGTTTTATTCTTGGTACACCTTTTCTATTTCAATATCCTGATATTGACAAACGAATTTACATTATATTATTAAATAGCATAGCATTAACGTTAACTCTATAACGTCGTAACGTTAAGTTATTGGGGTGTTTTTAATGACTATGGTCACACTGGCACGCACACTACAATTGCTAAAAATCGGCTTCACTTTGTTGTTCAGCGCACTCCGTCTTTACTTTTTATTTGGTCTGAGCCTATAATAGTCACTAGTTGTTATTGTTTTAAGAACTTTTGTTAAACATTATAATGAAAAATGCCTGCTATGGCATAAGTACTTTATTTATAAAAACTATTTCACGGTAATATTATTGTATACCGGAGCTGAATGCTACTTTTGATAATTTCAGAATTTCCATAACTTAAAAAACCTTCTCTATGTTCACTTCCATCAAGTTAGTTTCCGTTTTCCTTAAATTTAAATAAAAAAGAAAATTATTCAAAGATTAGTTCGTATTAATCGAGTTGCGTTTGCGTAACTCAAACTAATTTAATTTTGAACTCGATATTATTCTGAGTTATCATATCCATGACAAAGCTGATAATTCAGGAGTAGGGAACGATATATCGAAAACCGATATATATCAATATCGAAAAAGTCAACATATCGAAAAACCGATATATATCGATATCGAAAAAGCCAACCTAAAATCGAACGAAATCCCAAGAGTAAACGTATATCAGTTGTTTAAATTTTAACGGCATCTTCACATATGATATTACATTCGTAACACGTGTGAGATTATTTTGTAACTCTGATTTATTGCTTTGAAATTTGTAATATTTTATTATGATTGTATGTTGAAATCCGACTTAATGTAGATATAGCACGAATAAGACGTTTTGAATAAAATAATCTAATGATTATAAATGTGTTTATATAATGAAAAACAAAGTATTTTAACAATTAATAAAGACACGTTGTTAATGTATAACGGATGGGAAAAGGTGTATGGTCGAGCCATACGTTTTTGGTGTGGGGGGCGATGCAGCTTTTCATGACGATGTGATCGTGTGTGTTGATCGCACACAACACACATCTAAAGCGTCAACATTGAAATTTGTACTTAATTTTAAAATAAAGTGTTATTCCCAATATAATCGCAATGTATTTAAATTGGCAATAAGACATTTTCCTTGAGAGATCAGAAACATGCTTTCTGAACGTCTTTCTTGAAAAGCAACGCGCATAGAACAAGATCGAGGAATCGTGTCTCAGGTCGAGAGTGAGATGATGGTGAGATGCTGTATAAGCACACCGGAGAAAGGTGACATTTGAGTGTAAACAAAACACGTACAGGACTACGCGTACAGGATTCACACCCTACGTTTCACGAAATAGGAACAGGCTCAGTGCTAGGCAGTAGTCACCGCCAATTATTGGCAGATTTTTTTATACATTTAAGATTAAACGTATTTTATTTACATAAGGTGTGTACAAACAGGATTTTTGAATTTACTTAAGTTCCAAAAATATATTGGTTTATCGGGTAGCAGTTAAATCCAACCTTAACCGAACGTGTGTGTGGGTTTTTCTTGCGAAATTGAACTTCCGCTTTTGATACATCTTTATTGTTCTTCAAAAATAAATTCAGAAATATATATTTTTTTAAATCGTTGACATCAGTCTGCTACGATATTTGGATTTTAAAATTAAAAATATATTACATAAGGTATTTTTCAACAACAATAATGAGGGATGTATTAAACCGGAAGTTGAATTACTGAAGAAAAACCCGTTTATCATATTTCGAAGTTTTTTTTTTTATAACGAACAATGGCTGTATTGGCTATGTTTGCTTCGCCTTTCTTTTACAGCAAAATAAAATGTATATTATGACGATGACATATGACAGTAGTAGTTTTTCTTGCTCTTTCTTTCTTTGGATAATAAAGGCTAAAGTGAAAAAAAAGAGATAAATTAAAACACTCTACCTAACAAAAAGCACAATTTCTCGGTGTAGCGGTGTATAATTTTACGTTATTAGTTTGTGAGCTTATTTTCTTGAGTACATAATTTGCTATATGTCGAGAGCGAAAACACTTAACAATCTACAAACTAAACCAAGCAGAGGTGTTGTGATTCTACTTTGCAACTTTCTGTTTATGTGTTACTTTATAATTTTTCACTTAGCTCATTGGAACGTACATTAGTTACATATTTTATCAATCTTCCTTGTACTTATCGCTCATAGGAATGTCTTACCAACTTTATAGAAACACTACCATCGGTAATACATTGCAAGAAAGCCTTGATGAATTGATACAAGTAAGTAACTTCATGTGAGTTTACTAAAAATTATATTCTCAATAGCATCAAACAGAAATAAGCAGTTTCTTAATAGATTTTTAAATTAATGTATAATAATAGAATTGATCAGATTTTTGATAGTAATTCGTAATACAGACTACTGTGTGTAGACCTAAGTGAATTATTGAATTTATTGAAATGGTCAACCTTTTTGTTTCAGTATGGTCAAATCACGCCAGCTCTAGCTGTCAAAGTTTTATTGCAGTTTGATAAATCTATTAACCAAGCATTATCAAACAGAGTTAAATCAAGGCTGACTTTTAAGGCTGGCAAACTTAATACCTACAGGTTAAAATAAGCGTTCCTATATTTGTATGAATGCCTAATGTGATACTTTTCAGTTCTTATACAAGCAAGATAGCAAAATATCTATACCAATTAAAATGTATAAGCTGTCTGCTTCAAGTTTACCATTGAAGACTGTCACTAAATGACTTAGGCACATCAACTGGTACCATTGAAAAAGGAAAATTATTGTATTTTTAATCAGCTCAACTTTCCATTAGTTCAGAAATACTTGCGAGTTGATATTTTTTACTTAAATAACAAAATAGCTATACATTTATCAAAATAAACAATAAATAAATATGACATGCAGAATCAATAAAAGCCACCAGTACAGATAGATGTATGAGATGGTTTTGCTAGAGATACAATCGTCTGTCAAGAGATGTGAGAAAGGTGGCAAATTCAAAGTGGACAGCTAATAGCTTTTTTTTGTTCATAAGAAAGACATCAGTGATAAAACTATTTTATTGGCATTTAGCCAATTTTTTACATAGTTTTTTTTTATTAAATCAAATTTAATATTTACAGATTCTGTGATAATGTGTGGACATTTATGTTGAATGATGTTGAGTTTAGAGAAGTACAAGAAGTTGCCAAAGTAGATAAAGTGAAAATTGTGGCCTGTGATGGTAAAAGTGAGTATACTCCCATCCATATTTGTAATAAGGATGATGACTGGGTAAAAAAATATTCTTACCTCCAGGTATATTACTTGGAGGTCAAAAAAAACAAAATTAGTCAACTATTGGAAGGGATACCTTTGTGTAGTAATAAATAGAAATGTATTTGACTTTGGGATATTATTTAAATTGTTCTTGAAAGGTAATCAAATAATAAAAACAAATATAATAATAACTATATTCTAGTAAAAAATGAGTTATAATTCATTAAGTAGAACCCTGAGAAATTCCAAAGGGAAAAAGGAAATTTTAAAGGCAATTTGGAATATATAACAACTTAAATTTGAAATTTTGCAATTTATATTTAAAATACAACCATTTACTAACTTATATACAATACAACAGATGTAGTGAGCAGTCTTCTATAGCTGATTTTGATTTGGTGTGGATTTACAACATTAACATTTATTTATCATTGAAACTAAATCAAACTTCAAGAAAGTCTTGCATAAGAGTATGAGAGAAAGTGTAGGTGCATTCACAAATATATAATGATTTGGTAGAAAATACAAAAAGAAGTAACTGTCTGAGAGGTTCATAATTTCCTTTATTGTCAAAAGTACATCAGATATTCTGAAACTATAATTTATTTTGAGTAATGTTATATGTACTGTGATAACCTGATGTGATGCTGTGTACCTATGCCTTTATTACATATTATTGGGTTTACTATAAATTTATATTTGTTTCCAGATGTTGAAGATCGAAGATAACCAACAGAAATAATACAATTAGTTTCATCATTTCTTATATGTATTTAATTAAAGGGTAATTATTGTAACTGGTTATTCTCATGAAAATGTGTTAATAAATTATTCAAGTGGCATTTAATCTATTACTGACAACTTTAATGTGTACAGTAATGATACATTACCATCCTTATAGGCGTATCCATAGATAGGCTAGGCAATATGAGTATATAGCATGCAGAAATAATGCCTTAATTTTGCCTGATCCCTGTAGTTCCATTATGGTACTTGAATTTTTTTGTCCCAGTAGTTCCATGAAACTGTGAATGATATTTATGCAAGACAAAATTAGTCTTACTATATTCAGTAAAATTACAATATAAACAATGTTACAAATCTGATTGCTGCATATTAGCTATTAACATGACCTATGAATACTATATTTTTACCATTGTATTAACTACTGGGATATTTGGTCTTTTAATACAAAGTGCAGTCGTGACTAAAACAGCTAAATTTATTTAGATTGGTAAGTTTTGTTAAACATAATTATTTCCAGAATAAACCAATAAGCCTTTTTATATATACATACATGTCACTATGTATATATTATTATTTTTAAAATTTTCTAATTGAAAAATAACTTTTTTATTAAAAAAACAGCTCATCTTGTTTCGAATGTGACTTGTATTGCGATAAATTCTTTACGTCATAATCTTGCCTATTTGTACCAAATTTCCATTTAAACAAAAAAAAAATATTACGCTTTATTTGCCAACTGTGTTACTACAGGGTGGTCGACAAAATGCTACGGGACCGCAGTTGAAAGGGTTCGACATTCATTATTACACATTTAGTTAAGAGCTTCTTTATATTGGGGGATGTGTACATCCGTTGAATTTTCCACGGGTCTCGAACGGCATAAGGCAACACCACTGTTTGCAAATAATCTCGCATTATATTATAATCAAGGTTGAACCCTTATCAAAGTGATATAGCCATTTTAAAACTACAATTAAGTAAGAAAATTGTGTGTTGTAAATTGTTTGTTTAAAGTAAAAATGAAAGCACGGTAATTATTATTTATACATTTATTTAAAACAATGACAATATTTAAACAATATATACATGTAAGAATCTAGTCTGTGGACAGACCTGGAAACATGATCCTAAACTAGAATGATGTGAAATAAAAATAAGGAAACAATCTAAAATTGCACAGGTACATATCGAAATCAAAATAAGTTTCATGAAAAATAATATTTTGAAGTAGTTTATATAAAGATTACATTTTATTAGTATACGGGATAATTTTATTAAATTCTTTTGGTACAGTATGTGTTAGTATACAAAATCAAAATTTGATTCCACCATGATCCATTATGTTAGTTATATTTCTTATAATTACTAGAAATTACCCTTAGCAAGTGTGATGATATAAAAACCCGTAAAAATCCTACACCTGCTTATGGGAGTCAAAATGTGAAACGTGAGAAGCTTTGTAAGATGAAAATAAAGTTCGGTTTACATGCAATCATTAAGAATAGAAGGGTATTCGATTAAGTAGTAAGATTGGATGTACCAATGACGTGACCTAGTATATCATATAATAAGAAAGAGTCGAGTAGCATCTCCACACTAGATATTAGAGTCCCACACTAAATAGATCTACATTGTACATCATCGTCCTATGTATATTATATTTAAAAAAAGTCAGATTTTCTTAGAACAGAAAGAATAAGTTAACAGCATCAGTTTTTGTTTTTTTTTTATTGTGCTATTTTTTTCATCGAGTTTTTAATTCTATCTGGTATTATACTATTTTTTTTTATTTAATTAAAAACGCCTGCTGTCCAAATAGAGCAATTACAATTAGCATCTAAAACTGAAAATGTAGCAAAACAAAAAATGTAATTCTCAATCAGAACACATCAAAATCCCAAAATCCTAATAGAATTTCAACTATAAATATAACAAGTAAAATATGACGTTATAAAAATAAACCGATTAATTTGAAATTTGAGTCCAGACGGACGGTTATTTTCTATCTAACTTAATAGATAAACCAGTCTCGTATACGTTTGCGCCAATGCACCAAAGGACATAAGACTATTTACGCGCAATACGACGGAGGGGAGGTGAGGTCTGCCAAAAGGTCGAGTTCTTCTTCGGTTAGTTGGTCACGATGTTTAGGCCAATCATCTTGATGTGTTCGACGGAAATCGGCGAGCGCCATGCGGATTGTTTCTGGTATTGGATCTGGAGCGCTGGTGTGCCGCGATAACTCAGCGAGTACATCTCCCAGACGAGGGCCTAGACTGTAAGGCCTCGAGGCCATGTACCCGCATAATCCTAACACGCCACAATGCCTCTCTACTAGCTGCTTAGAGCGACAACTCTTCATCAACCCACGGAGCGTTGTTTCCTCATCCTTTAACGCTCGGCAGTGCATTAACCCGGTCAATAACTTAGCAGCGGCTTGGCGTACCTATGATAATAAATTGTAATAAGATATATTGTATTCCTATTTTTCATCAAATTTCTAGTCTTTTTTTGAGTAAATAGGCAAATAATCGTCATATAATTACTACATTTAAGATGCTAGAGTTGCTCGTGGCGCAGTACTTAGCGCGCTCGGTCAGCGGTATTGTTAAGCATCTTTCAAAAGGACAGGTTATAGAATGGGTGACCAAAGATGTATCATTTTGAGCTCATTCGTGCTTTGTTAGTCCAAATTGCATCAGCAGTCGTTGACACCCACCAATTCGCACCCGTGCGGTAGGTCATGATCTATTCTCTCTATTTGATTATATTCATAGGGAAGACCAGAGCCCCAGGAGTGGGACATTAATGCTATTATTAATTTGAGATATTTAACTTGTTTACACTAAAGTAATGTTTGATTAACTCACTTCAAGTCGTGGATCTCTCATTAGGTTCAGGGCGAATATTTCAGCCCGCACGGCTCGTTCAGGTTGTTCGCATAGTAACGGGAGCCCATAGAATAGTAGCGGTTGCGCGAATTCTACGCACGCTAACCGCGCCCACCAAGAATGTCCTGCCAAAGAATAAATATTCCGTTGTAACCATTCCGACGATGCAAAGCACAAGCCATTGTCTTCCAACACAACTGTCGCCATATACTGCCGCCCTGCAATTCTGCAATAATCCAGACCCGAATTCGAATTCACTCATTCGCATTTAGTGAAGAAATTCACTAAATGCGAATGAGTGAATTCGAATATAACGAATAACCTTGAATATATATTTCAATGCAGTTGCTCATAAAGCGCTATTTTTTTAATCCATTGTAAACACCGAAAGTGAGTCTTTAAACACGTGTTAAATAAAAATGTACTGAAAGGGCGCTTGTGCACTACACTGAATTTTTAGATCCGGCAGTCCGATTTTTTCCGGTCCGGAATGACATGAAAAACTCGGATGAGTAGCTTGTGCACTTATCCGTTTTTTTCCTGATCAGAGCGGCGCAGTGTAGGGCAGCTCTCTTTAAAGCTACACGTCACTTACGCTAGGTACGATGAGATTTTTGGACCGTCGGTAATTCCGTTCGAAGACGTAGAAAGGTACCTAAATAATGACCTGATCGTTTAACATAAACCATAATAAATTATGGCAAGATGAAAGCATTTCTTTTTACTACTATCGGATGACTACTATCAGATGTAAAAACTTATACCCTTACTAATTTAGGAACAGCATTATTCACATACAATAGCTAAAAATATCTGTGACATTAGAATAAAATTACTGATAATGGTCTTGTACTTGATGTTTAAATTTTTAAACGTGCTATTTTTTTTCGAAGTTTTGTAAAAACAACTTTCTGCGATTACAGAGATAGACCAATCGGTGGCGCCATTTCGTAAACAAATCGAAATTAGTGCCGTGTAAGCGAAGAATTAATATGCTAAATGAACTTTACGAGATCAGTTGACTGTATTATATATAGGCATAATTTTATGTTTTACGTGGTGTAGTTTCTTTGAGCAGAAATATTATTCCCTTAGAATACTTCTTTTTTTTAAATTTATTAATAACACAAATATACATTTAAAATTTTATTAAATGCGAAAAAGACATTGAGTGTCACTTAATTACTTTTGTTAATCTTCTGTTTATTCTTTATTATTACTTCTGTTGTCAAATATCTATCTATACCTATCAATTGTCTAAAAAAAATTTGATAATGACAAATTTCCAAGCAAACTTTCATCCCCTATTTTTCGCGATAAAATGTAGCTTATGTACTTTCTTAAAGTTAAGTCTATTTACTATATTAATTTCCATTTAGATGGGTTCAGTTGTTGAGGTGTCTAAGCGTAACAACACTTATTTATCTTACCTTAAGCTAGCGATACTTTTAATACGATTCTAAAATCTAGCTAAGTATCGATACTAGAAACATACGCTGATCAAATTAGAACTATACCGACTTTGCCAAAGCATATGCAGTGATATATACCAACTATATTAAATCATCATATAAAATATAGCATTTCATAATCAACAATAAATATCGATTATAAGTTTATTGGAAATTAACAATCTTGCCGAAATAAATATCGATTCAAATTGATTATTTTTTCCCAAGCCTATTCCTTATGAATTTTCCGGATCTCGGACACAGCAGTGCACAAGCGTAAACACGTTTTTCATTGCCGCCATCACGGACCTGAAAAAACCGGTCCGGAATAGAGAAAAATAAAATTCCGGACGGTAAAATTCCTGACAGTGCACAAGCGCGCATTACCCACATATGGCCTGACATATCGGACCTGAAAAAATCGGACCGCCGGACATGAAAATTCAGTGTAGTGCACAAGCGCCCAAATCCTTTACTGCACACGTGCTTAAAAGTATTTTTTTAATTTTTTTTGGCCGAGCACCAAAGAAATTTAAAAAGAAATTGATGAAAATATGTCAAACTTTAGAGGCAAAAGTATTTCAAGGAGCCTAGAACGAATATTTTCAAATAAAAATGTATGACACGAAAACATGTTCAAATATTACGTTTAATTTTAACAAATAATTTTTACCTTTAAAACATACTTAGTTTTATCAACCTACTAGCTTTCGCCATCGGCTTCGCCCGCGTGGACCCTAGGGAAATGTTTAGTGGGATAAAATTAAGCCTATTATCTAAGTCAGCTAACACCCTATCTTTATACCAAATTTCATCAAAATCCGTTCAGTAGTTTCGGCGTGATTGACGTACAAACATCCAAACAAAGAAACTTTCTCATTTATAATATTAATAGGATATATTTGTTTAATTTCCTCGCAAAAAGCATTGAAAAATGTTGCAAGAAACTTGAGCGTAAAAGGTTTTTCGAATTCGTGCCAATGGAAACCCTCGCGTAAATAACTATTATCGGTAGTAGGTACCTGTGACGTGCACCTCCAGTTTGTCTAGGGCGTGGTCGAACGCCGCGGGCGAGTGGTAAGCGAGCGCCAGTCCCGCCAGGAAGCCGGCGGCGGCGCGCGGCATCTCGTCGTTGGGCTGCAGCGGCCCGCGCGCGGCCACTCCGCACGCGGCGCCGATCAGCGCGTGCTGCGTGCGCACGGTGCCGTACACGCCGCGGACTATCACGCCCATGCAGCCGCGCAGTACTACACGTGTACAAAGATCGCATTAGATTTACTTAGGGGCCGTCCATTAATCGCGTGAGGCTCGAAAGGGGGTTCGTAAAAATCACGAAATATCACAACGGTGGAGGGGGCGTAGTAATATATCACGTGTATTTATTTTTTCCTCAAACGCGCGGTTACTAAACCGAAAAGCGACGTCAAATTATAGGTACTAAACTTTTTTATAGGTACTAAAAATACACGTGATTTGGGTGGGGGGGGGGATTAGCCTTTAACATCACCATGTATCACCAAGTGTGAGGGGGGCTAAAAATGCTGAAAAAACATCACGTGATTAATGGACGGCCCCTTACAGCCTAATTCATGTATTAGTCAGCAAGTTAAATATAGCAAACGAATAAATAAATAAATAATCTCAATAGGGATGGTGACTACCCCAGTCAAAAAAAAAGATATTCTTTTTAGTCCATCAGTCAGATAATAGAAAATAACAAGATTATATAACACGCGTTTAAGTTGAACAGTGGGAGCTCGCTATGTCTTTGTACAAAAGTGTGACGTCATGTGAAATTTAAATTAATGTATCACCGTAATTTATTGATTACGAAAAAAATATAAACAATTCGTGTTAAACACACAGACAAAAATATTTTATCATTCATGATTACAACTTTTAATGAAAATAAAATGAATAGTTGTCAATAACAACAATAGTTAATCGCAAATAAAAATACTAATATTGCACATAAAACAAAAAGAAACAACAGCACTGTGGAAAAAAATTAATAAATCGTAATATATCAAAATGTAAAAGGACAGTTTATTTCAAACCTACTTAATATGTCACAATTTAAAATCATTCTTTCATTCATCAAACTTACACGTTATCTAGTCTGTGATTTTTGATGTTGTCAGAATTATTAGTTTGGATGAAAAAAATATTATTATAAATGGTTTCAAACTATTTTCTGTGTAAATGAACGTGTTAATGTATAAACTAGTGTACACGAGTTGTTATAACAGCTTAAATTGGGCGAATGCTTTACTATCTCGTGATTTGTGATTGACAGTTGTTTGTTTAATACTTATTTTGAGTAAGAAAAAATTTACGTTATGTCTATTCGGTATAAAGTGTTGTTGCATTAAAATGTTATATTCTTATATAACATTTGAATATTATAACTAACTTAATAACAATATCAATAATAAAAAAATAAGAAATTCAAAAATTAAATCACAATACTAATAACGAATAAATAATAAAAATACTCGAGTGATGTCTGCATATACATCAATTCAAAATGACTGGTGTTTAAATAATAAAATTACAAATTCTGGAAATAGGCGAGTTTATACCAAATTTTGTTCTTCTAAGTCTGAATGGATGAATAGAGATCGCTGATTAATATGGCACTATCTAATTTTTATTAAACATAGTAGATTGAATGAGGAAGTTTAAAAAAAAGTTCCCGAAATCAAACTAGATGTCGCTACGGTACGTTCTTTATTTTTTCTATGACAACCCTTCCGGTTTTCTTTCATGTATAAAAGTAAATTAATTTTCAAAACTCAATAAGCAACTCATATTTTATTTGTACTTTTTCGTATTAGTATTGATATCTAAGTTTCGAACTTTACAAATTTCAGTTTTTTAATATGTTACTTAAAAGGAACAGAAATGACTATCTTTGGTCCATTCGTTTTCTGCAAAAATCTACTTTTGCTAGAGTCGCCATCTAGTGGTGGTGCTTTTTTAGTGCTTTCCTTTTTTTTAAATACTTCTCATTGGAACTGAAAGGTATCAAATTATGTAAAATAAATAAATTTGACTGGGACACCTGTAGTGAGTAGATTGACGGCGGCTGCGTGTTCCTCAGGTCCGGCCACTGGTACATCGCCTCCGAGTCGTAACGCCGTCTCCAGACGTGAGGACAGCTGTTTCTCCAAACGATCTCCACGAACTAATTTTTGTATATCACCGCCAACCTCTGCTGTCTGTATATACAAATAGGGGATTTTTTGGCACACAGTGCAAATTATACTAGCCGTTTGCTTCGAGTTGGCCGTCTATGACCGTTGCAAGATGGCGTCATAGGCTTTTCATATGATCACATTAAATCGCTACCAGATTAAGTTTTTCCTAATTGTTATAAAAAGAAAAATATAATTTTATTCATTTATTTAAATTATTACCCGAAAATAATCAGTTACGTGAGATTTCGAGCCGTGACGTCACATTTCAATAAACAACACAACTAGTTACACTCACAAGAAATACGTTAACGTTTAATTGAAATGTGACGTCGCACGATTATAAGTCGCAAGTTAAGTTTGCAAAACTAAAATAAATTTACAATTTATTTTAAAACCAAAAATACTAAATACTTATTGTTTATATATAAGTTACCATTTCCAATGTATATCATAATTTGTTATTATAACTACCAACTAGCTAGTGTTAGTGATATTGGTTTACTCGCTTTCTCAAGATATATTTTGTAATATTATTATGATACCTGAACGTTATGTTCAGTGATAGGTGACTCCGATGTTAGACTGGCGACTTCCACGGCGACTGCGCTCACGTGCTCCAGCGGAGGACTCACCTCGGGCTCCGGACACGACGGGACTTCGCCCCCGCATTGTCCGCCAGACATCGACGCTGATTTAACCACTGCGGGATTTTGTTTCACCATTAATGCATCTTATTTCTCATCCCCCCCCACTACTTTACCATTCTAAGTATATGTGTCAGGAATCTATTTCTCCTTTAGTTTTCACTAAATTCAGCGATATGAAAAAACTACGTATACAATCTGACCGTAGCTAACGATAGAAAGTTATTATCTCTTGTACACGATGTCATGCGTTGGTTGACAATGGCGTGATTCATAATATTAGTTATGGACCTTTAACTTTAGACGACTGACGTCTTCTGACGAATCATCTTCCTCTAATAAGGTGACAAATGACCTACCCAAACTGCAATGGACCCGAGCTGTGGCTCATGGCTCATTCTCTATTTCATCCATATGGAAAGCTAGATAATAGGGAAGCGAATAGGCTGATCATTGTCCCCGTCCTCTTACATATTAGTACGGGGACGTTCCCTAGAATTTTTAGATCATAATATTCTGGTAAATTCTTTTGGAAAAATTTACTTTATACTTATATTACTAGTACGAACCGATGTTTCCTTGAGCGTCGTAAAGTGCCGAGAGCCTCGGTTGCAATGAGTCGAGGAAGTTTTCTAGTCTTGGGGACCATTTGTTCTCCCCTCCCGGGAACACCAGCTCGGTGTCGAAGATAGTCATTAGAATGCTGGAATAATATTCAATCATAATTTAAAAGAATCGGATATGGAATGTTAGCTAATATTAGTTAATGTTTCACTTGTGTTACAGTTTTTTTTTGTATTGAATGTAACATACTATAAAAAGTAAAGTCTAGAATTACAGTCCGTGACGGTATAAGATTGTTGTATCTCCAAATTTGTTCTGTTTACCAGCAATATACTTTAGTATTGTAGTATTCAATTGTACATTGTTTTGATACTAAAGAAGTTCTAAATTACTTGTACCAACACAATTCAATAATATATTTAAAAGGAACAATATTAACTAGAGAAGAATGCCTACAGTTTTGAAAGTCTTATTATTGCCATAACGCTGCTTTCCAAAGTGATAAGGTTCACAGTATTAAAGTTGTTTAATATTAGATAAATAAATGGCGTAGCGTGTGCCCTGTATGAAAATTAGTTGCCGGACTAAATGACACGTAAAATTTTTGCTTACATACATTAGGGCCGGGCCCAGGGGGCCCGTTAGATTCATTAATACGGCTGTAGCTACGCCCCTGAGGTAAATCATACCTTCCGACTGTCTCTCGGACGTTTTGGTACGGGTGATTGGTAAAGTTAGCAGCTTCTAATCGTTTGAGCAGCTCTTCTGCTAGCGATGCTGTTCGCCAATTCAATGAACCTAGCGCTCCCTGAAAAAGATAGTATTTAACAATATCACTTTAATATATAAATACAATACAATATAATATAAAAATCAAAATCAAAAAATAAATTATTTTGTCGAGGTTTGTGGAGACAAACATACATTTAGTGTTATTTTAACAGTATGGTTAACTTATTCATAGAATGTAATTATTAAATTAAAATTGTATGAGTAAGTTTAAAGTAAATAAATTTATGTAAATATCACAATTAGTACAATAAAAATATCAGTCTAGTAAAAATTAGAAACCGATCTATTTGACGCTATCTCTGAAGTCCTGGGTTCTATTACCGATCGGGTCAACGTAGAAAATGGACTTTCCTATATTGTTTCGGGTCTTGGTGTTATGGTATCTTCGTTGTCTCAGATACTCTAAAATACTGCGGCTTTAGCTACTCATTTCGGATGCGATGTTGTCTAATATTTATTTATTTCATTGAACTGGCTTGATTATTAGCTGAAGGATTACCTTCATGGATTGTCTTAGCTATTGCACCTTGTGTAAATGCACCAATATGCACAAATATAGGACGTTTTCTCTTTCAGAGATAAAAAAACAGAAATACGAATTTCACGATTCATCGTTTTCCGTAACGATATGTATACATTATTTTTTTATATGTATAACAAACCAATTAAGCTTTGATGAAAAAGGAAACCATATAAAACAGAATTGACAATTAATATTTATTATTATATCTCTTGCAAATAAAGTAATTTCAATAGCTATTTAAAATAAAAAAAAATACTTTAACAAATTTCTATATTAAAGATGTTTTTGAAGGTCTATACTTTCATTTGGAAATTTAGTCTAGTTACCTGTAACGCGTAAAGCCTTGCACACACTATAAACGACACGTCTCTATCGGGATGCGTTTCAGGGTTTACGGTGGGCGCGCACAAATCCAGAAGACTGTTTAATAACGTAGCGGCTCTATTTGGTTCCAATTTCTCCACACCAGTGGCCAGGCAGGTGCCCCAGTCTTCCATTGTCTCTGGTGTGACGGTCGTCAGCCCTAACGAGTTTAACAAAAGGAATCAATAGCTGACGTTATTTACTGGTTTTCAACGCATAATATGTAATAGGGTTGTCGACAGTGAACAAATAAAATACGAAACTTATATTAAATTGAATGCATTTTTATATGTCACTTCAGAATAAATAATTTTTAATAATTAAGTTCTGATTTATATATATACTAAATTATAAAAAAATCTAACACGTGACGTCATACCAATGTAACAACTGCCAGTATTTTGTCTAAGATCGTGAGTCTACATCTTGCATTGTCATTATTTACAATTATAAAGAAATTGAATTCTGAACTCTTTAAGGTTTGAAGTTGTATTTTAGAATCAATAAACTTGTTTATTAATATTCCCATTGAATCGCACGATCGTCACGTTCTGTTAAAATAGGTATACAAAGGATTGACGTCATAATATGGCTGACATTTTTGTATAGCTGTTTCAGCGTTGAATTCAAAATAAAAATTCAAAAATATTTTGTCTTATCTTGTATTTTTACATGTATACTTTCATTTTTGAAAAATTGTCTATAACCCTATTGATCAAGCTAACAATATTTACCAGTAGTGACGATCTTCATCGCTAATTCGTACATATTTAGTGCTGAACGACGTGGCCAATACCGAGGCGCCCTTATAGCGGCCGCTGCGACTTCCGCCGCGAAACGTTGCGGCGCCTCCTGAGTGTCCGCCGCGCAACGAAGCGCGTGCTCTATATATTTCGACGCTATGTTCTCGCCGAACTGAGCGAATAACATCTACAAAAATACATTTAAACATCTATAAATATCTCTTTCAATTTTGAAATGAAACAAAATAAAAAATCGTAAATATTCTTTATCCAATTAAGCTTATCGAATGCTATTTTGATAAGATCAATGAGCACAAGAAATCAAAATTAAGACATTTAACATGGGTATTTACAGTGCAGTCAAACTAGTGGTTTTTTCCTCATTCTGCGGAAAAAACCCTAGTGAGCTTAAATTTTGATACATGGTGTACATATTACGGTGTTTAGTGATCTCTCTACTTCAAAAAGGATTGATTTTATAGAAAAATGCAAGAGATGTTTTTTTATAGATTATTAAATAACGAAAAATTCAAGCAATTTCGATGTTTAGATAAGAAAAGAAAAATAGTATTGTAAACTTTACATTAAAATAAACGAAAGTTATAATATTAAAAAAAATGTCAAGCAGGTTAATTCAAAATTGTAACATAGAATAGAATAATTCTTTATTGCACATAATGAAATTAAATAAGGGCAAATATTAACTCACCCTGAATACAGAGAAGCGGATGCCACTGAATTTATCTTTGCCCTTCTTCTCTTCGACTGTGAGGAAAGCTACCAGTTTGTCTACGTTAGCTTGGTCGTTGAAGAACTCGTACAAGTACCGTTCGCCTTCCTCCATCTCTTCAGGACGAAGGTCTGAAGACTGGAGTTGTTCTTTGATGGGCGCCGCTACCTAAGCAATTTTTATCTTTATATTGTAAATATACTTTAATATGTTGCATTAAATAAATGTTCTATTTCGAAAATTATTTATTATTATTAAATAACAAGTTAAAGCCGAATTTACATAACGAAATTAATGTCATGCATAATGAAACAAGTTTTAATAAACTAATTTCAGCATATGTGAAACTAGTAATGGCGTACAATCAATAGTATTTCATCGATACCTCTGAGACTCCGACAACATCGAAGCTTTATTTACTAGTTTAATAAAAATTATGGACATGACACGAAACTACTTTAGTGTCGTGAAACAAATGCATGCATTGTGAAAGTGTAGAGAAATTCTGAAAATGTTAGCATTATTATTGAAGGTCAATAGCCAATCTTATATGACACGGTTCTTGTTATAAGATCACAAAATAATAAATATTGAAGACCTCCGTAGCTGAGTGGGTGGCATGCCGATTTCAAGGTGTCGCCACTTCAGAGGTTCCGGGTTCGATTTATGGCCGGGTCAATGTAGAAAATTGAACTTTTCTATGTTGTTATATTGTCTCGGGTCTGGGTGTTGTGATAACTTCATTGTCTCAGATATTACATAATACGAGGGCTTTAGCTACTCATTCTGGAATTTGAGCAATGTCAGCATTTATTTGTGGTGAAGAGGAAGATACTACATTAACAATATTGGACTTCAGAATAAAATGAAAGTCATTTAGATTCTATTGAGATGCGATTACGTAAAAAATGGGAATCGAGGCCCTGGACGTTTATAAGATTGCTTGTCAAATCAATGTAATGAAACTAATTTCATTTAACTAGTATCGTAATGTGAATTCGGCTTAACGCTCGCAAATGCAAAGTCTAACGTAACGATGGATTATGGGCTGTTAAACCTGTGTGATTTTAACAAGAGAAACTATGGCTCAGCAACGTGTACATCGATACGTTAAAGATGACGATTATTTTGAAGCAAGAATAGACCAAATAAAACTTTTTTTTTTATTATAGATGATTTTTTGCTAGAATTCTTATGTATAATATAAGGGATATGTGTTATTATTACATTATCTGTGTCAATACTAACCACAAGTTTCTCGGGCCAAGCATAGAACCCGTAAGTAGAGTTTCGCAACCAAGGCCGATCCCATTCTTCATCAGTAGCGGGCACTTGGTTAGAATACATCGCCCACAATAAATCTTGCCTGTATCCTGCAAAAAAAGTTTATAATACGTTTTTTATCGT
Organism: Diatraea saccharalis; assembly: GCA_918026875.4. Lineage (NCBI taxonomy): Eukaryota > Metazoa > Arthropoda > Insecta > Lepidoptera > Crambidae > Diatraea > Diatraea saccharalis. Next base: position 26,172,330 of record OU893333.1, on the reverse strand, counting down.
ATTTCTAGCGACATTTTTTATATAATAGGCCTAAGACAAAAATAACAACAAAGGGTAAATTCAGGAATTTCTTTGTTTCTTCACTAGTTTATGACGACTTGAATTCAAGCCCGGATCTAGAGTGAGCAAGTGTCACGGGGGCGCCAAAATCAATTTTATAAAATACCTACTTACAGTTAAAAAGAGAACGAGCTTCACAAATCTTTTCATACACATTATAGGCTACGATGAGACGCTCATGCTTCAAAATCCCTAATTGAAATAAAAGAAAAATATCATATTTTATTGTTAATATGTTTCTTTGCTTGCATCAAATAGGCTCAAAAACTACTGGAGGACGTTAAAAATTCTTTCATGTACGGGGAGCTACATCATACACGGTTAACAAAATCCAAAATTTTTGCGTGCGAAGTCGCGGGAAAACAGCAGCTAGTAGCATATATTTATTTAATCTTTATTACTATATCAACACGATAAGACAAAAGATTTAGATCAATATTTCCGAAGATTACCGCCTAAAACAAAACACAAAACTTTATCTTTTAATATTAGTGTTAGTCTAAACTAATATTAAAAGGTAAAGGCTTTCCTCGGCGTCTTCGCCGGCGTCTCTAGGGAACTGTTAAGTGAGATAAAAAGTAGCCTATATGTTAATGCATGCCCAGAAGTATCCGTATACCAAATCCGTCCAGTAGTTTTTTCGTGAAAGAGTAACAAACATACATACATACAAACATTCATCTTCACAAACTTTCGCATTTATAATATTAGTAGCATTAACCTGGTACATGGTTTTCTGGACGAGGAACGCCGGCTATATCGTACGGATCCACTTTTATCTTCTTAAAGGGCCTCTTCCTTTGCTTCAGGACGTAATGTGTAAGCCGCTGTGCTGTACGCCGCACCGCAATATCATCGTGGAGTAGAGATTTCACTATCAACTTTACAGCTCTAGCCGGGTACGGGGTTTGAACCGAAGGACAGAATGTGAGCATTTGCATCGCCAGTTCTAAACGTCTCCATTGTCTGAAAAAATAATATGCGACTTTATTTACAGTCACTTAAAAGTCAAATTAATATTTGCATATTCGTGACTTAACGAGATATGACAATAGGGGTTTAGACATTTTTTTTGAATATTTTATTTTAAAGATGACATTTTCCTAAAAATTATTTTAAAAATATCATTGAATTTAACTTGTTACTTAAAATCTTAATATTTAATTTTCTAAATTTCTCGCGAAAACGTCACTGTCATGGCGTCGCTATGACGTCACAGCCCTCTGAAACTAATATCATGCTATGTATACATAAGGTTGAATTCTCTAAGTTCTGCCCTGCGATTTTTTAAAAATCCGAGCCAGAATTCGAATTCACTCAGGTGTTCGAATTCACTTCAAAAGTGGCATCCGCTTAGAGTAAGAGGGGCGTGACGTCACACGCTGTTTGCTACTACTTCACAAAACACAATATTACTATTTTTCCAGATATCTGTCCTATTCATTTTTTGCTTATATTTTGTAATATACAAAAAGTTGTTTGATTTATTAATAAATTACTCTGATACTAGAACTTCTATTGCAACTTTATTTACAAAATGTTTTACCTAAATATTCAAGCACTTATATTTATTTGTATTATTTTTGTAAATGACATATATGTTGGGTATTGAGAATTATTTTTAAATAACTTACATATTTGGCGTCTCAGCGATATCGACCAACTCTCCAATAAGTTCTTTATATAGCTTTTCAGTTCTATCAGAGTTGGTCTTTTCGTATACCGTAGCATTGGCAAGTTGCTGAGCAAAGCGCGGGTCAGCGAGATGCTTCTCGTTGATGAAATAAGATGCGGCATCTATAGCCGCCTGGTGTAACGTGAGACGTGTGTTCACCGTCGGGAAGTGTCTGTGCAATGATTCACTGAACGCCTGTTCCAATCTACGAAAGTATAAAAGGGACGTTGACAGATGTTTTCACCATACCAACAAATCACATCACACATCATTAGCCTATTAATGTTCCCACTACTGGGGATCATTCCTATGGTTGGAATCGAAAATGGACCATGACCCACCACGCGGGCCCAGTGCGGATTTTTGGGTATTTGCGATTACAGATGCACCAGGGACCAAGGGCTAAACGTGCCTACCGAAGCACGGAGGAGCTCAAGATAATAAATTTTAGGTCACCCATCCTATGGCAGGCCATTGTAAAAGTTGCTTAACAATCGTATCGTCCACCGAGCGCGCTAACCACTGCGCCATCGAGCTCCACCAACATTTTTATACATAAAATAATAAAAATTGCAACGAATTGATTTATTTATTAAGAGTGATTGCCTCAAATACAAACATGGGTCTTTATTACCTCTTATATTTAAATCCTTTAATAAGCAAAGAAAATGTAAACTTACCTTAAAATACTAGGTTTTTCACTTAACGGTGCCCTCAGCATCGCAGGCCATAGAGTTCTTACTACCTCCCAATCTTGTTTGGCTGTAAGCGGACCAGATCTGGGCCCCAACATCATGTATAAAGCCCCCTTATGACGAGCGTGCCACTCATCTCCTTCGCCCCCTTTCTTGAGTAGTTCCGTCAGTTTCGGAACCAGAGCTCGGTAAGAGTAAGGATAGTGGCATAGCATCCAGTACAGACGGACTTGAGCCAGAATGCGGACCTGTGGAGTGTTACTTTATCAATATTTTGGGCTCAATAACCATAACAAAATGAATACTAGGCCATCGAACCCGTGCTCTATTTTGTAATTCGGCTCGGGGTAAAATTCTGCCTCGCATGTTATAACCAATGCGCACGTATATCGTACGACGTTTGTAACACATTTGCGAGGAAACAGAAAAAAAACATTAAATAAACTCAATCTGTGAATGTACACTGTTGCTTTACCGCCATTTTAACAGCGCGCTAGTGCTGCCTACTGACTGGCGCCGCGCGGCGATTAGTTCGAAATTTGAATAGCAACAGCTCGCGAAATGGCAAATAATACTGTTATGGAATACTAATATGGTAATGTACTATTGTATGGACTATAACTTAACTATTTGCTTTGGTAACACACGCGTTTTTTATGACCCGCTTTACATATTTAAAACAGGTGGAATTACATCAGCTTTACGAGCAAAGGTGTTAAAAAGGGTATTTAACCATCTTTAGCGTCCAATCAAACAAATCGCTAGACAAATCATTCTCATAACTGCAATGGATACAGGCGCATTAAACGTCGCAAAAGTGACTAAAATAATAATGGTAACATCATCATCACCAGTGTTTTTACAGCAGGGGCTCAGGCCTTACTTATGGACGGTTAAGGAGTAGGGGCCATAACCCACCAAGCTGGACGAATGCGGATTGGAGGGTATTAACGACTACAAATGCAGCTGGGACTAACGGCTTAACGTGCCTTCCGAAGCACAGAGTAGCTCGAATCGCGGTAACCATTTAGCCGATATAATTTTTCAATCATAACGAAAAAAATGTAAAGGGCACATTTTTTTTTATGAAAATCAAAGTTATTTAACTTTTCTTTGAGCAAAGTTATAATCAATCAAAATGGTAGCCGGACTTTTGCCCCACATGTTAATTCAATGTTAGAAGGAGCTATGATTTTTTTAACTATTATAAATATATATGTTTCAACGTACCGTGCTATAAGTGTTGATGGACAGCTCGTAGAGTGCATTCAGTGCTTTCAAAGCAGACGGAGTGATACCAGCGTCGCATACTAGGTCCAATCTGGCTTCGTCTTGGAGCCGCGCTCCGTCTGCTAATAACATGCGAAGTCTGGCGGCGCCATGAGTGTCGCCGGCGACTCCGCCCCGCCCGTCTAAAGCACGCTCTAGGGCGCCGAATGAGCGTAGACGTGCCTCCAAACCGGGCCCCGATCTCATGCCTTTCATTACTACCACGCGCTCCCAAACCTGGTGGACATGTCATTTATTTATTCTATATTGTAATATACTTATAGCAAAGGGCTAATTCATTCGTTTCTTTAGATTAACACATTAAAGAAACACGAAGAACTAAAAATAGACGATGAATTATTTATTTATTATCGAAATTCAAATTAATTTTCACTGACAATCGAAACTGACCAACTGAAATAGATTTTTCTTTCTCAACGAATAAAGTATTTGGTAGATCCGATAGAAATATTTTATTAATTTAAATTTGTTCCCATCCACACAACTTCAAACGGATCAACTATTTTTCTTTCTCATCAGTACAACTTTTTAATTAACTTTTTATATCGAAAAGTAGGAGGTTCGATGTTCGACGATGATGTATTTCACTGATTTGACTGCTAATTGATGACCAATTTTATATAATTAGAAATATGTATTATATTTGTTGTGATACCTACGTAAAGGAAAAATATAAGTATCATATCATTTTGTATTTTTTTTAATAGAACTGACTTTTTACTTTAAATCGAAATTAGTGCCGTGTAAGCAGAGAATTAATATGGCATAATTTAATAAGCATGGTGTAGTTTCTTTGAGCAGAAACAATTTTTCCCTTAGAATACTTCTTTTTTTTTAAATTTATTTATGACACAAACAGTCATTTCAAATTTTATTAAATGCTAAAAAGACATTGAGTGTCACTTAATTATTTCTGTTAATCTTCTGTTTATTCTTTATTATTACTTTTGCTATCAAATATTTATCTATACTTATCAATTGTCTAAAAAAATTTTGATAATGACAAAATTCCAGGCAAACTTTCATCCCCTATTTTTCGCGATAAAATGTAGCTTATGTCCTTTTTTAAAATTAAGTCTATTTACTATATTAATTTCTATTAAGATGGGTTCAGTTGTTTAGGCGTCTAAGCGTAACAACACTTTTTTATCTTACCTTAAGTTATCGATACTTTTTATACGATTCTAAAATCTAGCTAAGTATCGATACTAGAACCATACGCTGATCAAATTAGAACTATACCGAGTTTGCCAAAGCATATGCAGTGATATTTACCAACTATATTAAATCATCATATAAAATATAGCATTTTATAATCTACAATAAATATCGATTACAAGTTTATTGGAAATTAACAATATCGCCGAAATAAATATCGATTATACATAAATCTATTATTTTTTCCCAAGGCTATTCCTTATGAATTTTCCGGATCGCGGATACATCAGTCAACAAGCGTAAACACGTTTTCATTACCGCCATCACCGACCTGAAAAAACCGGTCGGAATAGAGAAAAGTAAAATACCGGACGGTAAAATTCCTGACAGTGCACAGGCTAGCATTACCTATATATGGCCTGACATATCGGACCGGAAAAAATCGGACCGCCGGGCCTGAAAATTCAGTGTAGTGCACAAGCACCCTTTGTATTTCTATTATGACGTTTCGGACACTTTACAGGTTTCATGTTCATATAAGACGAAGGTGTTGATTGTCTTTTTTTCAACACCAAATCCATTATTCAATCCAAATATTCAATATTATCATTTTAATAACCAACAGAAAACTTCCGCCCGACTTCAAGAACCGTTTCTCGAATAATTACACCGCTTTTAAGATAAGTATTATTTCACACGTTTTTGTTAAAAATGTTTGCTAAACCGATAAGAATATTAATTAATTAAAAATATTTCATCTACGCAACTAAAACTAGATACAAAGACTTCTAGAATGGAACAACTATTTAATTAAGCATTATAATAATAAACTAACGCAGGCACTTCATTATAAGGCCAGTGGACAATTTATTAGTGAAGTTTTATACGAAAGTTGTGTAGGTGGGAAAAACACAAACTAAAAAATTATTCTGATTGAATCAACTGAAAAGTTGTTTCCTTAAGAAAGAAAAGTAGTTGATCCGTTCCGTGGTCAGTTCAGTTGATCGGAATGGAATATCTTTTCCCAAAATATTATATGCGATCAACTAGTTGGTCATATTAGAATAAAACCCTTCATCGAGTTATATTCTGCACAACCAGTTGGTCAGTTTAGTTGGTCCGAGTGGAAGGACAGAATTTTCAAAGTTCGGAAAGTAAATTCGATTGATTAGTACATAATTTTCAAAGTACAGTCGGCGTCATAATCATCGAACCGCCCAGGGTGATTAAAAAGATGTGAAGTACAGCACCAACTTCCATCAACTAGATGCCCAGTCAATCTCAAAAATGGCCGAAGAAATAACGCCTCAATTCTAAGTGAGGTCTTATAAGAAATGGGCGATAGTTACAAAAAAAAAAAAATCGACTGAATAGAAAATTGTGCTACTGCGCATTCGATTGTCGATTTAGTAGTTCCCTATCATGATTATTCGAATAACAATCGTCTTAACTACTAATTACTAACTGTACGCACACTATGTGATTATTCTGTGTTATGCGCGTGCGGTCGGTTAACTGCGCGGAGTATTATGGTGTTGCGTTGATTCTTTATTTTATTAGTAATTAGTTGGTATTTATATTGTTATTTATAACAAGAAAGATAAGTAACATAATATAAAAAAAAAACATGAAATAAGGCCTGGTGACAGACAGACGGACGGACAGCGAAGTCTCATTAATAGGGTCCCGTTTTTACTCTTTCGGTACGGAACACAAAAAAAATGTAGTATGTTAGCGATGGTACATTTCAAGGTTTGTTTGTATTTCAACATTATTCGTCACTCGATAGTGTAATTAAGTAACAACTACATTGCGACGATCCAATGGATGTGCCCTCAAATCAGTGGGTTGACTACTAAACAGACAACTAAATAACGTATTAGCGCCAATCACACAATAAATGCAGTCGAGCGCAGTGCACGCCGCACCGCACTATAAGTAGTACACACGGGTATAGTAATATGACACTGCACTAGAAATTAATCGAATAAGTAATTGCGGTAACCGCAGCATATCATAGCCGCCCGCTGCCGCCGCAAGGTTTCGTTGTTAACAACAATTGAATAACATCAATTGTAATCGACTTAGCTGAACAATCGACTCATTCGATTTTTTTTAGTAATAATCGCTCATCGCTAGTTCTTATTTAGTTTTAGTTTATTTGCGACGGCGCCAATGTTCGGACATGTTATGATGCTACACAGTGCGTATGAAAACTGCAAAATAACTATCGGCATAAAAATATATCTGTTGGAATATCATATTTTCGGGTTGTAAATGTCATTTTACAATGTTTATAATTAACAATCAAAGCATTTTTAATAAAATAATAGAGTTTAGTTTATGAGCCAACCCACGCGCCAATATGGCAAACATTTGAACAAATATTGGAAACATTTGTATTTGGTCAAACACAGACTACAAATATTGGAAAATTATATTTTTGTTGATCGATTTAAAAATAAATTATTTAGCAAAAATATTCAGCGAATAATCTTTAAACTTTATGAAGTTTTTAACCACACAAAATATTTTTTTTTGCCCAGTTCCTTATTTTCGTCGTATTTAATTAAAAGAATATTTTACTAAGAAAAATAAAGTTGAGAACGCAACTCGATGCTTACCCAGTTCCGAAGCTCAGTTGTCGCCTAGACTATTATCACAGAATATAGTCTGTGGTATTACGATCATTGATTGTCACAGTGTTTGGTTCAGTATTGAGTATTACTTTAGGATGCGAGGCTCTATCTAGTTGTATTGTTGATCGTATGTAACCAAAGTTGTATTTGATATAAGCGTGCAAAGTGATCAAAATATTTTGGCATAATTTCTTTACAATTTACTAACTTATAACTCTAAATTTATCTTATAACTCAATTTGAACATAAGATGAAATTGGACTTTTGTACTTTAAATCTTTTATATCTCCTTAGGCGTTTCAATAATTATGAAACTAACTGACTGACTTATATGTAATGACGTTTTGTTTTTAGTACTGCCTCATTACCTGTTTATAATATATAGTTTGAGTTTAAAATTGATTTACCATGATATAGATTTCGTCTAATGAAGCATATTATGCTTCATTAGACGAAATCTAATAAGTAAATAAAACACAGGCTTCTGGCATAATTTTTTAACAGTGTGCCGTACCACCATTTATTTTTCTAAGTTTCAACATGCAAACTTCTTGTCTTGATAGTCAACATCATTTCTTCTTATTATTCATCTTTCGTAATTGAAATTTTGATTTATCAAATATACTCTTTATGGATATCAGTTCACAATAAAATCATCTGTGATAAACATGTAAATCAACATATTATAGTGTTAAATCGTATAGATTTTAATATAAAATTTTAAAATAATTGTTAATAATGATTAATGAGAAATTCATATAGAAATTATTTAACATAGTGAAGTGTAATCTGTAACTTGGACGATCCAAGTTTTAATCAAGAAACCCAAAAAGGGTTTCTTAAGATAAACTTTATATCATAAATAAATCCATTTTTAAGCTAGTCACCCTTTCATTAATTGGCCCAAGCACCGAACCCATCAAAAATTTCATCCAAAAGTAAGATGCGCTGTAAGGACTATTACGTTCTCGTTAGCAGAATTAATGCGCTGGATTTAAGAATTAACGTACCTGTATTAACATTTCGAAACCTCGTGTGTCGTCCGCTTTGTCGGTAAGCATTCTTTCTTGTACTAGTAGTAGCAAACGAGTGAGTGCTGTCCTCATATTCTCTCCGTCGAGTGTCACTTGGTATTTGACGCCATTGGTGAACGGTAAACTGGTGGCCGGCACTTGTGACTCCATTCTGAAGTAAAACGTTTGCATCAGGATTATTATTTTAGATAATATTTAACCTTATGGCTGACCAAATAGAGTCTAAATTACTATTATTCATGAAGTCTATCTTATTATAAATAGATAATTTCAATTTTATTAAAAAGATAACAAGCCACTACTCAATAGAGATGATGCCTGGGAAAAAAATAATAAATTCTATTTAATCCACCAGTCTGATGATCAGATACATATTTCTTCAATTCCACAACAAATGGTTTAGATAATAGGACTTAAAGTTGCGGAGTGGGGGCTAGCTATATACAAATATATACGTCATGCGACATTTCAGCTCAATGCATCATCGTAATTAATTGATGACGCTAAAAAAAATCGTTAATATTCTTTGATAATCAATATGATGGACAGACTACAAAATATGGTCAGCGTTCCTATTAAGTTACGAAATCTTTGAAAGAATATGCAGAGAACTTACAATGCAACGGGCTCTTCATCGGGCTGCGGTAGGAAAGTGCTGCACGCTAGCACAGCGTTCATTATGTAGAAGCTGCGTAATTTCCGCTCCCGGCACATAGATCGTTCACCGTTCAACCACTGCTGCAGTCTCAACACTTCAGGCTTCAGATATCGGTCTACGAGCATCTGAGCACATTCCGCTTCCTCCGCACACGGCACGTGCCATTTGAAGTCCGCGTCTTTCAATAGACAACCGCGGCCCCATTCGCGAATCGGCAACCATTTCTCAGGAGCGGCTCCGTAATCGTTTGGCGAACTGCGCCATTCCTTCAAATCCACGCTACACAACGACGTGAGCATGTGACTCAGGATTTCGCAGGCGCGCGATAAAGCGTAGTTCGCGTGCAATTTCAAAGCTCTATCCAATATCGGCAGTATGTCCGGCACATACTTCAATAGTTCGACGCCGTCGCATTCGACCACATGCATCATCAAGACGAGTCTGTACAAAAGGTCTCTGGGTGGATTCTCCTCGTGAAGAGCTTCATCCGTAGCCAAAGACTCGTTCAAATCCTCGCAAAGCTTAGGCAAAAACGCGGCAAGAGTACTTTGGGAATCAATGCGGGCGAAAACGCGTAGTAACACCCCGACCATACTGCCCGAAACGTTGGTCTCGAATGTCGATTCGGTCGCGAACGCCTTGAACTTCCTCAAAGCCTCTTTGAATATTTTCGGCGAACACTGCATCAGCACAGCGGTCGCCGCTGACGATATCGCAGTCTCTATCACCGCGTCCGTTTTACTTCTCAGCGCATCGGATTCCTTCGTATCGAGGCGCACGTGTTCTAAAGTGCTAGATTCGATGATAACGAATAACCTGTCCAGGAATACTAGAACGAAATCCTCGAATTGTGCGGTAGACTCGCACGTTAGAAGCTCCTCTTCGGTCAAATCGGGCCAGTGCTCGTGTGCTGAGCTACAATCGATATATGGCACCATCCAAGTAAATATCAGTATGAAATGCAGAGTCACTATAGTTTTCTTGATGTCGTTTGGATCTAATCCTGGGAGGACGGCTAAGAGGAAGGGAACGACGTGTGTTGGACCCTCGGGATAATCGGCATCGGCTCCACGTAGCATTGGTCTTGCTACGGCTGCCACTGCAGACATAGCTGCAGTCACTCTATGGGGTTCAGTTAGTGAAGTTAAAGATGTTTTCAATTTTTCCAGTAAGGGCGGGACCACAATAGCCGGTCTGAGAGTCGCTAAGTTCTGTAATGCGATGGAAATGTCAAGTGCGCCGCTGCGACTGTATACCGCTTGTAACGTCGGTTCGAGAACGATTTTTACAAATTCAGTGATGTCTTCGTCTCTTAGTTTGTAGGAGTCTGGTGTTTGGTTCTCCCAGCTTTGTTTGAAATGATTTTCACGTTCTCTTCTCACTCTAGGAAAAAAAAGATGGTTCATTATAAACTTGATTTTAATTAGAGCGAGTTGGAAAAGGTAAACTTTGCTTACTACCATAATCGTAAACTAATATTGAAACTTTTTAAACTCAAGAGAGTAATATATATCATCGTGATTTGACACTGATATAATTAAGAAATGTAACAAGATCAATGGTGCCATCGAGGGCTTCATTTCGAAGTTTGAAAACACAAGATGTTAGTATAGTTACACGATAGATAGAGCCGGAAAAGGTGATATATTCAAAGTACCTGTTTACCTGTTCAAGAATTCTCTGGCAAGTTTCCTGAGCAAATCCCTTAGCTTGTAAGACCAGCGGCCCGAATTGGCATTGTGCAGATAACTCTCAACTCCAGCGAGAAAACTGCGTAGATGTTTCAACACCACTCCGTCGGGGCATATACTCCATACTATCCAGGAAGCCACATGCTTCATGTCTGAAATGAAATTTAATCATATAAATTTTACCAATAAGCGCAAAGACGCTGTATGTATCATTTAACCCCTAGTATATATTTACGTTAAGATTAAGTATAGGATCTCCTATTTTAGTATGCTATGCTTCTTACCATAATGAAAAAATTTATAAATACAAAAATATACACGAATTGTTTACATGTGAATGAATGTTTGTATATGAAAATATAAATAAATAAATAAAAAATAATAATAGTAAGGAGAGTGCATATTTTTTTTTCGTTTTTGTATTGTAAACCATATTTTATAGTTGTTAAAAGTTGATTCTCTTTTAATAACAAGTCCTAAAATATAAAAAGAATTAATGATAATTATCACTCCGAACCCTGTAATGAGAAGAGTTAAAAAAAGACACCACCGACCTAATGTATGGTTTCTCTTTATCTGCATGTCCTTGTAACCAACTGGTAGGTTCAAAGCGTGTAGGAAACGAGTAAACATCTTCGCGACATGCGGACTCCAATTTACGGCGCCTGGATTTCTCTTAGCCAGTCCAGCAAATAATATAGTAAGTTCCTGTAAGAATATTTATAACGTTTAAAATGTATTACATAAGTAAGTCTAATTGAAAATCATGTACGAACTTATGAGATATGAAAGAGCAATTTTAAATCTAAATAAAACCATTAACCTATCTAAACAAATTAAGCCGGATGAGTTTCATTTAAATACTAAACATCCCCTCTTACTCTGTGAACAGTGATTATGGCGCTTGCAACAGCGCCTAAATATCGAGAACTCAGTAAAAACAAGGTGCATGTTAGCAATCCCATAGAAAACTATCATTATAAACTGAACATCCATATCATGATCTTAACTTACCGAAACCCCACATTGTGAATTGTAGCAAGTGTCCCACAAATCAAGGAGTTTGGATAGCCACAATTCGTGACCTTTGTTAGCGTGCTGATGTGGTAGAGCCACTGGGAGGAATGCCACTAACTGGCATATTAGGATCGATTCAGAGGACCAAGGGTTTATCTGCGGCAAGAATTCATCGAGGATCTCTTTGGTTGCGCTCAGTTCAAAATACCTAAAAATGAAGAAATTCAATTCCATATTAATTATATGTACATCGACTTAAAAATATAACAATAGATGTATATAATAAACTTTTTTTCTGTACATGTAGAATATTAATAGACCTATTATTAGGGAAAATGATTATATATTTCCCTAATAATATCTTTTAATATCAGATTGAATTATGATAGAAAGAAAATACTTACGGTCTCGCGCATTTCACCATAGACATATATGATGACTCCAGAGACCTAGAAAGTAAGAAAACATATATTACCTTATTAAACTTCTAACGGCACGACATGCACCATACCACCACACCAGCTCGCGAAATGTGTAACGAAAAATCCCGAAGAGTATTAAGTAAAATGAGAGATGAGGCCAAACCAACTTCCACCGAATGTGTAAGCATAACCCATTTGTTGAAACGTTAACATTACGTGGGCAAATCGTCGTTCCGTTCGGCCATACCGAACAACTGTAACGCGTCATCGAGGCCATAACCGGACAGGAATTTTCGAATCATATCGAGCATATCGCCTCCTTGCTTGCCACAACGCTTTGGCCTGGACACACACGGTGAGTTATGATTACACTACATTATTTTTAGAAACAGAAATATGCCATATGTTGTCAATATTTTTCCATTAATATCTTCACTCTGCTTCTAGTTATCAAATTTATAAATAATATGTCAGAATAAATTGTTTTAATACGGACTATAGGAAATTTTTATTGCTGAGACGACAAAGGCTTCGATTCTTATTATAAGCATTTTTTATTTTATTTTATAAAATCATAATTATTGATATACTGTAAAAAATAATGTATTACTATCACGTCATTCCTCAGTAATTATAGTAACGTATTTATTTACATTAACAGCAGTGATATTGACCAAAACTGTGTTATTATGGTTCAATATAACCGGTGGGCATACTCGTGCACGTATACGTCTGCGGACTCTTACCAACTATAGCGGACCGGCGGATTTTCCATTTTCATAGACAATTTTTTTTCATTATTCTAAGATATCACGACAAAATTAGATTGTTATCGTCCATGCAGTCAGGATTTGAGGTTTTTGCCATATCCAATTTAGCGGGAACATTTAAGTTTAGGCGCCGCTTTCTTTCAGTTCGGTTTAACGTTCTTATGAGTCTTTGTAGACATCAAATAATGCTCTACTGGAATCTATGTAAGCTATTTATGACTAAGTGGCTCAGTGACGAGATAGCATCATGGCAAACACACAATCTTGCTTGTTGTTGTAAATGTTGTCTTAATAAGTCACACATGTTACTAAAACTTACATAAGGTAATGATAAAGTCCAACATGGGTTGCACTTCTTTCAAAAATAACCTTGCCGACCTCGTAAAGAGGGCGCCACGGTAGCGTAAGATCTTCCGGTGAAACAAGGTGTCTTTTCCTGAAAAATAATAGATCTATAATAATTTGGACAAGTAAACTTTAATTGATTGACATATTCAGTATTTGGAAAATTTATTTAAATAAACTAAAATCTATTAAACTTATTAAGATGAGATAAGTCGCGAGGTAAAGACGTGACCCGGAAGAAGAAATCATGGGTTCGTGACTCAGAGATTGATCGAGGATAAAGACCGCCGCTCAGCTGTTTCGCCTTGTTGAAGTTCGAGAATAATTCGCTTAATTTATAGCCAACCTTCGATAGTCGGGAGAGGCACATAGATAAACGATATGTATCATAAGGTGTAAAATAATATTTAGTAGGTTTTTTCTCAGTCATATTTGGACAGGCGCGAGGTTCACCAGGTGACATGCTACTTAAATCATCATAATTGGCCAGGACTTGTCACATTTTGAAATTTAGCTATCTATTCTAGCATTGATGAGCCATTTTAGTTGGTGTTTTACTGTATCTAAGTATGTATGGCAACTAAGTAAATCATAAAACAAAATGAAAATGAAATGTATGGCAACTAAGTAAACCATGAAACAATGTGAAGCATTAGGTGAATTCAAACTAATTAAATAATATTTACTCAAATGAGATAATACAACTCTTTGAAATATTTATAGAAGTACTTACTTTGTGAGCATCAAAAACAAAGTAGCAAATTTGTGTATTTTACATGGTTCCAAATCAGGTATGAGTACAAGTTCATATGCCAACTTTATCAATGCTATATGATCTTCCTTTCCAAATTTTAGTCCATATATTCTTATATACCTGTAAACAATGTAGGTAAAATTAATGAAGTCCGAAGGGCACAAGTGGGCTTGCACATTGTCTGGGTGTTGTGGTACCTCTACAGTTTTAGATTTGAATAATACAAGAATTTAAAAGTTTCTATATTTAATATTTGAAGATAAGAGGAGGTATGATTGATTAAGCCTATTTCCTAACTTCAAACTTTTATTCCAAATTAAAAAAATATATAAACAAACTTTAGTTTAAAAAATCATAATAAAATAAAATATACAAAAAGTGGATACACCAACAATTCTTTTCAAGATCAGTGCCAGCTGTGTCCATTAGTAAGAAGTAAAAAAGGCCTATCAGAATTTTTTCTTTTACCATACATGACATTTATCTTAAAAATATCTGGCACCAACCTCAGTTCTTCAAAATATAAATATATCTATAAAATTTTACACACATGTTTAGAAGCCCATAAATAACATCATATATGAATATTACAACATTCCAACGAAATTACATACATACATACACCTCTTTTTTTATGTTGGATAAAAATAAAATGTTTGAAATTAATTTGATCACACATCTGTTTTGGGTCAATAGTTACAAAATTCATAAACAGTTCAATATTTTCAGGAAAAATGTTTAAATAAAAAGTAACTCAAGCCATTACTCAACAATGTCTTGATAATGCTAAAATATATCTCTGAACTACAGTTCACAAACAATGGAACTACTGTGTACAAGAATATACAGATGATAAGAAATCATAAATATATGAGAGTTAAGATGCAATTTAAATGACATTAACTACAACATAAAGACCATGTGCCATTATCAGGAAGTTCTGGGTTAGGGCCAGATAATTTGAGACACTGAAAAGATTGCCAAAGGTTATAACATGATACAGAAACAGTTAGAAACTTTATTTTTGAACTAGGATATATCACTATTATACAAATATGGTTAATTATAAATGTATGTGAGTAAATATTTGATTGTATTATATATTAACTTTAAATTAAGGGTGTTAGTTGGTTTTGTCTTTGAAATTATCTTTATTTTGTTGATATCAAATAGGTACCTATATTAAACTTAAGGTCATTGTTTTAATGATTAATACCTAAGTGAACACTTGATGTACAGACTATTACACATTTCCTATAATGAGTTAAACAGTAACATTATAATATATTTTTAATGTCCTTATACATTGTTGTATCGTTGTCAAATAATAAGTTTTTTTAGTTTTAATAAGTCAAATAATAGTTGCATAAGTTTTTGAGAAATATAAAAGTTTTAAATTAAATATTAAGTATTATATTTGATCAATTTGGCATTCATAATGCTATATTGAAAAATGCTTAAAAATCCACTTTGTCCATCCCAGAGTACAAGGGACAAAGTGGATTTTTTAAGCATTTTTCAATAACAATAAATATTAAGTTTAACAATTAATATAGCAATAAGTTTAATTAAAGCAATACAGAGTATAAGTGAAAGTCACTCTCCATCTTTGTTTATCCTTGTGGCTGTTATGCCCTTCCTATACCAGACATTAAATTTAAATGTGGTAAACTGTTTTTTTATTTTTTAATTTTATTACTGAAGCTAGTATGAGAATCCTATAGTTTTATTTTTTTTTTATATTAATAACTACAACTTTGGAATACCTACAATAAACAATATTTGTGGTTAAATATCAGGAAGAATTAATTACTTTGTTTGTCCAATAAAAAATCAATAATTGGGCATCAGTAATATGGTATTATTATTTTTAATATTCCAATTAGACAACTGTTTGGGGAGTTATTTTACGTTTCCATAACAAGATTTGTGTAGTTTAAGAGATTAGAAATGAAAAACTATAAGTATATATTCTAGGAAACTAGCATCAATAGAATCCTTTTCAGATATATTTTCAAAAATGAGTTTCAAATTATTATTTTTATATTGAAGGTAATTTAAGAATTAATTAAATATTATTACTTCATTAGTCTAGATGACCATACTCCACATGCAGGTTTCATCTCACGCAGCATCACAGCCTTTGCTAGGTTGGTTTTAACCTGTTCCAAGAAACTGGTAGACTCAGCATCCAGCTCATCGGCATATGGTAAGACGTGGTTAGTAAGAATCTCCTTCTGAGGTTTAAATCCCAGAGCCTCTATTCGCTCTGGGGTTGTTACTAAGAGCTCATATTCGTCGTCCTGAATCATTGTTACTGATTTTTCACTTTTTTTTACACGTAGAAAAACAAATGTACAGTATTTAACCAATATCCTTTATCACTAACGCCCACATGAGCACAGATGCAAAATTTGTTTGCCGTAAGCACTTGCACTTGTAACTATTGTTCCGTCATTAACAACACATCAAGATTGAATTTGCACAAGTCATCGAATATTTTATGAAAATTCCGAGGAGGAGGTAGACGAGTTGTACGTTCCGTTTCACGAAAATTTGACGTTTAGCCTTTACGATGACTACTAATGTCAAACAAAAGGCGCACATGATCCGTTCCATGCATAAAAATTACTCTTCATATTAATAACAAAAAATCTAAAGTAACTGTCTCTGTGTGTTATGGAGAGCAAGTTATTAAGAATAAGTTTTTTGCTAATGCTTAATCTACTAGAAAGCACCTTTAGAATGTGTAACGACATTTCGTACTGTCCTAGATTTATCCACCGAAAACATGTCAAAGTAGTAAAATAAAATGAAATAATGTCATAATTGTCGTATTCTCTTTGTAAAGTATTTATAAATATTATTCTTGGATTCTATGATCCTATCGTAGCGAGCTATAGCGCTCACACCCCTGGTCAATATAAGAAACTACCGTTCTGCCTCTGACCCCGCCATAGGGTACTGAGAGGTCTATCAACGCGTCTATTTTTTATCTAACGAATTACTAATTATATTTGTATTCTACGAGGAAATTCAGAGGGAATATTTATTTGCAAAAAACAGATACAGTTAGCTAACTGCTTCATAAAAATATAAGGTACCAAGAAGGTTTAATACTTACATGCCGGAACAGTTTAATTTTGATCTATTCATTAAAAGTTATCTTAAAAATGTAGACAATCAAAGAGTCTTATATTATATTTCTTCAGATCTTTCATAAGCACGTTTCGTAACCGTTGGTTGGCATTGAACTGTCTAGACTAGTTAAAATATTTTCGTTTTACTACTCTTTTAAACTGGTCGATCGGGTATGCCCGTGGATTGCGGGCGACCGCTGTCCGCTCATCTCATTAGCAAAATTAAACAATAAGCGAGCAATAAAAGCAAGGAACATAAATCGCCCGTGGCCCGTGCCCCGCATAATATAATCGACCAGTGTAAATACACCATAATGAAATTCTTCCAAAGATGCTGCAGTAAATACTAAAAACTGCAAAGATAAAGTCGATATTTAAAAAGAAACATTTCATTTTAGTATTATAACTCGTATAATTTCATGCACATGTTTCAGTCTATAATAATACATACAATAAAGCATTTATTTCATTATTAATGGTATAAAATTTCGTATTACAAACTACAATTCTTAGAGATAAGGTTTATTTTAGAATAACGACACATCTAGGCACGGTACTTCATGGTATTGAGAATAAGTTAACAAATAACACTAATATGACTTAAAACTGTTTTAAAAGATATTATTTGATAAAATTTACGTAAATAATAATATCAAACAGTGATAGATTCTTTCTGTGTAGTGTATAAACTAGCTGCGAACACAATGTCTCTTTTTATAGCTGTGGATGCTTCCATCATCTTTGCTTGTAACTTCGGATCACCGACTGCTACTGCTGCATCTTTCACGTCGATTAGAAGCTATGAAAAGGAAGAAATATCAATTTAGTAAAATTTATACTTTGCAGATGGACTTTATACAAAAATCAAAATGAACAAAATACCTAACTACCAGCCTGTTGCACAAACTTCATTAAAATTGTCATTAGTTTAAAACGACATTACCCATACAAATTTGACATTTATTACAGCTTAAAGGCGCATTAAACCTTAATGGACCTTTGTGCAAGTGACTGTACAACCACAATCACAATGAATTCTTAAAAACATAAATGTGTTTTGGTCATCTTTGATCTCTGCATTCAATTACGACCTTTAACCAATTTAATAGATTAATAATGTTAATTAGACAAAACAGTGCCATCTAACGATCTGACTACAAAATTAGGTAAGAATAGCGTCATCTCCTTATTTGATTTATAATAAATAAGCTTAAAAAGTTAAGACTAATCCGACAGATGTTGCTGGCATAACTTGACACCATAGCGGGTAGTGTTTCAAGTCATGGTTATACACAGATATATCCAGAATTTTAATATTAAGACAATCATGTGATTTTATGACTGAAATCAGAATAATCGTTTATTTCATTGTAAATTTTAGTTTTTATGAAAACTCATTACTTAAAATGAACTATATTATTATAATCTAAATAAGTTTTTACCTCATGCAACTGTTGTATACACCTTACGATAATTCCTTCCTGGACATCGGTAAGGTCCATGATCTCTGCAAAAGGCTTCTCAAGAGCCCATTCGTATACTACCCTCACGAGACCGAAATTTAATCTTTCCGGTTGCCCTTCAAATTGATTTACCTACAAAATGTGAACAATATCATGAATAAATATGCATAAAAATTCTTTGTATAATGACATACAATAAAAACAATTATATAATGTAGTTACAACAACAACACGTACATTAATTGTAATCACTAGATAGGTAACTGACATACTTGGAAAATGGATATTTGAAAAAGTTGGGGCACCCCAAACTCGCAGACTCTGAGTTTTGAAAATTATAGATTTCTTACATTAACTCTATGGGCAATTAAATAATTACAATATATTCTTTGATTTTAATATGTGATTCTCGGAGTCATATAAATTAGACATTGGTGTTAAACTTGTGGGAAATGAAAATCATAAAATAACACGTCAACAACATCAACTCTGGACTAGTTGGCTACGGATTCAATCATATAGTAACGTTTTTCAAAGTGTGCTCCTCAGACTTAGGATACCGCAAAGCTGAGGGTTCATGATATTAATAAACATTTTTCTACTTGCGATCGAATTTATAGTGAAATATGTATTTAATTCTTTATTAATAAACTATACACATAAAACTAGGTTTGTTTTATATTAATGGCTTCATGTAAATGTTTGGTTTTGTAAATAATTTGGCTATGAAACTCCAATCCAAAGCTTGGCTTACCATGTATTTAGCCTCGATTTTAGTTAGTTCGTCGTCGATTTGCACGATTGCCTTCACTCCCTCGGTCAGCTTGTCAGTTAGTTGGGGCTCCACTTGCGTGCGTGCTTGGAACACGAAGCAACTGAGTAGAGCTGCAATTTCAGCGGGACTCTTGTCCGTGAAGACGTTACGAAACACTAGTTCCGATATTATTAGCTCGTTCGTTCCCATGCCACATGCTACGCGACCTACGAATTGGATAACGTGTTGATTAGATTTTATATTATCTCTAATATTAGGAACCAATATGGCGAACAAGTATTCAGATTATATAAGTCTAGGATACATACAGCGACTTTTGTGACGTTCTTATCTCTTAGTTACGGATTTCTTACATTTTCACGCGCGCTAACTATTAACTATTAAATGAAACTATTTTAAACGATTTCAGCGCGTTTATCAAATATTTCATGACGTTTCGGAGTCTATTTATTAGTATTCATTTCGTAACAGATGTGCTTATTATATATTAAATTGAAAGAGATTGCAATAAATTTTCAAATTACACATTTAGCCCCCGAAACTTACGCGGGAAATCCCCATTTTAGTTCAAATTACATTCCGCGCATTATACATACCTTTCAATATAACACTGTCATGTTCATCGATATAGTTAAGTTCTCTCAGTACTAGCAATCTCCTCTGATAGTCCGGGTACAATGCCAAATTCTCGAAAGACAGGAGTCGTTTATACTTGTCCCGTTTCCTCTCTGTCTGTTTCCTTTCATACACTATTGCGAATTCAGACTTGAAGTTAGCGATGTCAGTGTATTTCTTCTGGGCTTCTAATTCTTTCTGATAATAATTTATACACGTGATATTTAAAATAAATAAGATTGTAGTATTAATAAAGCTTTATATAATATTAAGGATTCAATTGTTTATGAGCAACGTGATGATTTGCTAGATATTATTATGTACAAAAACATAATCAGAATAATTATTGAATATAACAATTTAAATGTGAAAATTAATTTGCAGTTTTTACTATTCTATTCTATTAACCATCAGATTTTTAGTTTCACTAAAAACTCATTCAGTTCATAAAAATCTATTAGTTATATCACTGTCTTTTACGACAAAGTATACCTATATGAGCAAATATAGTATTGTACAAAATTGAAGACAGCAGATTCGACATCACGGTAATTAGTGCGTTCAGTATGCGCCTCAGTAATTACAAATATATTATCTGTAGACGGAACCCTCCCGGCCGCATCTGGAGTGTTAACACCTACCAATCCACACTGGGCCCTGGTGTTAGATTGCCACTGCTGAGCATAGGCCTTCCCCATTAATCTCCACGACGATCGGTCCTGCGTTTTCACACACAAGCCCCAATGCGCCCGGCAGACGCGTCACAGATCTGACCAGTTACACCGTTAGTACACCGACGCAATAGCATGCGAATGCCAAACATTTGCGAAATGTTTTCAGCTGTATGGAAATGTTGCTTTGTCTCGCTCTATTATTAACGCGATGAAATAGCTGCGTACATTACGGTTTCGCAGTCAATCACGAAGATAGTCGTTACACAGATACATGTTTTGCATTCAGGATTGCTACTCATCCCCACTTCTGATGTTATAAGAATATCACGAGTTTCGTTTCTTAAAAGATGACAACTCAGTTCCATTCGCATAGTTCCGCAGATGTATCGCACTCGCTTGTCAATTCGGTATACTAACGGCGTTACTTCGCCACACACGATCGCGTGTTGATCTTGGGCATCAGTAGTAATCACGATTTTGTTAAAAGTGGACGTCATGTCTCAGCAGCTAATGTAGCGTTAAAATGTGGAGGATTAATCTACCTTGACGAAAGATAGCATAGAAATTTTGGCTGAAGAACTGGCTAATAACCACATAAATGAGCCAGTTAATTTGTTTAATTTTATCAGAATTAATAAATGCCCGTACATTTACATTTATTTACATTTAATGCGCGTACGCACGTTTAGAGCTCGGATTTGACCGCCCCGTGCCCGATTAATTCGGTTTGCACATGTCTGCGCGTGTTTAACTAGCTTCTTATCAATAATTACCAAATAATAATTCATCTTATCCAGCGCCTGCAGTATCTCGCCGGTGGAGATGGCGAGCGACTGAGTCAGGCTCACGTGTTCTAAACTAGTGGCCCCGGTGCGTACAGCGTGTGACAAACGAGACAGCTCTTGTACAGCGATCATACAACTAGAGCCTACGGGGGCGTCTTTAAACCTGCCGTGAAAGATAATAATGAACTAAGGCTAGTATTTTTCTGAGAAACTGAAGATTTTCTTCAGTGATATTTTTAGTTATTCAATCATTATCTTACGGCTAGTTTAGATTTTGAATGACTAAAAGTAGCTTATTTATGATGAGATAATTTCATGTAGGTACCAAATATTTTAGTTTACATTTGAAAAAAATAATATGGCAAATCTCATTACAAATAAAACACTAGGGCAATCAATTGACATCTAATAGTAATGAATCTGCAATATTCCAACTTAAGTGCAAATGATTATGTAATGTTTTAATGCAAAGAAACTTAAATATTAAATTTGTATCAATATACCTAGTAATAATTAGGACAAAATATAAACTACCTTGGCATCTGTCGTTTCTCCCAGTCTTGTATTATAATGTTAGCATCGATTTTGTGATTTGTTTTGGTAACCGCTACAATATTTTTGGGCGCTATGCATAGTATTGTGTGATCTAATGTGCTTTCTTCAGTTCCTGTAATAAATAGTTTTGTTATAATTAAGTTGTTCTGTCACCAGATTACGGTAGTTTCGGTAGTGAAAAATAATTATTATCTCAAAATTAACAATCGTGACTTTTTGTCTGTGTGTAACGTGTTTGAAATACGTCCCGCTACTGTGTGACGTCACTGTATTATATAAATCAAAATCCTAGATGGCGCTGTTCTTAGCTTATTAATATCTTTTTGTTTCATCATAGATCGTTAGATGGCATTGTTTTTGTTTTATTGGCATCTTTTAATTTATACTATATGCATCTGTTATGTGCATAGAGTTAAGGTTTTGTGTACATATTACAATTACGTCAAGAATACTACGGACAGCGTTTTCACGGGTATAAAAATAGTTTAAATTTTGATTTCATTCTAAGGCAATAAAACGTGTTTATTTTCCCGAAATATTTGTTTTATTACTTTTTTAAATTAAAATAAACAATCACAACTATTATTTCAAACGGAGTGGAATACCCAATTCTTCATTTTATATATACTTTTATTTAATTTTTGTATCGTTTGTGAAAGGTTTTATTAAAAATAATATATTAAGATGTAGGGCATGTACATGAGAATACTTAACTGTTCTGTCAGTGATATGCGCGACAGATCGCGCATACATCTATTTTGAAAGAATACCATCGATCAGACGTTTTCCAACGCTTCGATTCTCGTCGCGTGTGATATATTGCATTGAACATATACATAAAACGTAATTCTGACTTTTGACTTCAAAAGGGTTAAAATCAACGTGTACATCTGCTGCACTGCAGCTAATGGTTCGTTTTAACGTAAGATTAAATTAAAAAAGTTATCTACTTAAGAATATTTTTTTTTATTGAATTTTAAGTGATTAAGTAATAAGTTGTATTTTAATGAGGAAGTATTTAAGAAAAAAAAGAAAGCACTAAAAAGCACCTCCACTAGATGGCGACTCTAGCAAAATAGTCATTTCCGTTCCTTTTAACTAACATATTAAAAAACTGAAATTTGCGAAGTTCGAAACTTAGATATCAATACAAATACTAAAAAGTACAAATAGAATATGAGTTGTTTATTGTAACAAATTTACTTTTATACATAAAAGAAAACCGGTAGGGTTGTCATGGATGAATTAAGAAAGTATTGTAGTGACATCTAGTTTGATTTGGGGAACTAATGTTTTTTTTAAATACTTCCTCATTGTAATTACGATAATCAGTAGTTAATTAAATTTTAACTTGTTACATATTTGAGTGTTTACACGTACTTAATCACTTGAAATTAAGTCAAAAATCAACTTACACTTAATCTCGTGTAAACCAGTCATGAGGTACGTGTGTGCATTTAATTGGTGTTGTTAATATTGCGGGACTACCCAATGAGCGTATCGCCACAAAGTCCATATTTTTATTGGTACGAACGCTACACAAGTATTGTTATTTTTTGACGTTTGTAAGATTATCTTTTTACACTATGAACTTACCTACACCATCATACATTGTTGAAAAGCTGAGCATTCTGTACCAATTCTCGTCAACTTCAAAGTTGTATCTGTTCATGTCTTGCTCAACAGTATTCAATACCAAAACCTTGTATGGAGTTTGACGAGGACCTAAAAACATAGAGCTTAGTCAGAATACTGTATTTTGTTTCAATCAATGCTAAGTGATATTAACGTGGGCGTTGTACCAGCCGTACCGTGTTATTTGATATACAAGATATCATATTTTTTTTACTAAAGATTTTTAACCTCCATGCTCTCTCAAACAATAACTATTACAAGAACTCAAAGAAAACAAAATCGTAAAAGAGTTTTTTTAATGTCATAATTTATTTTTGTTTTGTAGGTACAAATACATTCTATTTTGCGTGCTCCTTATTCGCATACTTGTTCAAAGTACAATATTTACTAGACTCCTTCTTTCTCCCTTGTAGACCCCTTTCCCCTTTAAATCGTCCTAGGTAATAACGGATGACTTATGATATCTACGATAAAACAAATGTGACTGAGTGAATTTTAATAAATATTATCATCATCCCATAATTTCATAATCCCATAATATATAATTTCATCATCCCCATTTATATTTTCTATTCGTGAAACACTCACCATTTCCACTCAAATAAATTCCTAGCTGATTGATATACGGCCCTGCTGAAACCACTAACACTTTTCCTGGTACCATTTCCTTCGCGACCTTAGATTGATTCAGTAATATAGGCATAATCTCATTCAGTACGTCGATGTAAGATGCTGCAGTGTCGTAAAATACAGCTAAAGGCGCCAAATGAGATGGTAAAGGACTACTACATTTCTCTGAATATTCTTTCTCGGCTAATTCCAACTGCTTCCTATTATTGTCCTCCTGAACGATTTGATTCAATTCGCGGAACGAACGTTGCATCATCCCTTCAACTGATACAGTTGCAGCTCTGTAAAATAATAATATGAAACGTATCGCTTACTAATGCTACCTGAGTCGCACGAAAATATAATACTAACTACTTCCTACAATGGTATTCACACGAGTTCATACAAAACTCGATAAATTTTGTTTAATTTTGTTATGGACCCATTCCGGATTGATAACGGAGTGCTAACAACTGCAATTGTAGCGGGGAGGAACAGCTTAACGTGCCCACTGAAAGACGAAGGTCAAAATAATAAATTTTTGGTTACCCATCCGATATCCGAAATTTGCCTAAGTTGATGACTTTCCGCAATAGGATGGGAACGCGTAAAGCACTGCGCCAACAAGGTCCTCGCAACGATTAACATATTAAATATAAGTTTTCTTCACCAATTACATACCGTAATAAACTTAATATCATAGCGTAGGTGAGTCTGAATTGCGACGAGAGCTTCTGTGGGATGCCCATCATCATGCCTTTCAAAGTGACCAAGTTCGGAACTTCATCTTTACATAAAATTATCACTGTTCCTGTGTCATCCAGCCCTGCGAACGGAATTTTTTTATATTTAGAGATGGCTGTATAGTCGCAGGTAGTGGTGACGTTAAAATGGGAACGTCACGCATTAAATTGTTTTAGATGTCAAGAGATGGCGCTCGAATTTGATATTCATCTTTACTAATATTATGAAGGCTCCGATACTAGCGGCAGATTAAAAAAAAAAACCTACTCTTAAAATATAAGGTATATGGTAGCAATCCTATTTATAGCAATAATTATTTAGTTTCTTAAATTGTGATCTTAGCAATATATGAGATGTTGTTTCATATTTCTTTTATTTATTTAAGGGTTACCTCTCCTGCCAGCTCTGCCAGCCATTTGTATGTATTCGGCGGGAGCTAACGTTCGCCTCTGTTGTCCATCAAACTTTGTTACTTCATCGAACACTACTGTACGTGCAGGCATATTCACACCCATCGCGAAAGTCTCAGTCGCAAACAATATCTTCACCTAATGCAGTCATAATAATAATAACATTTATTCAAAAATTACATTGTAATTAAAGTTAATGTTTGCGTATAATATAACTTACATTAAAATTTACACCACAACATAAGTATTGTTACGACTTAGGGTTCGGGATAAAAACTAATAACAACGTTAATTAAATACAGCGTATTAGGGCCGAGGTAGACTATTAGCATCTAGAATATTCTAGGTTAGCCTCAATCCTGCCGGTATATTCGAAGCATTACCAAAGAATATTTTAGGTTAGCCTCTATATATTCGAAGCATAACCAAAAAGTTCTAGAATGGCTACCCGTCCCTTTTTGCCTGGTGATCGTCCTTTTTCATTTGAATTTTCTATGTATATTAAAACATAAATTAAACGTGTGCGATCCCTATAGTTACGTTATTTTGTTTGAAAAGAGAACAGGGAAAATGAGCTTTATTTCAAAGAACATAAGGTTAAATATACATTATTATAGAACTAGCACTTTCATTCATCATTTCCCTTTAAATTTAGAAATTAATGAATATATAATGCTTATAAATATTATTCATTATTCTTATTTTTTATACTTACATAACCGGTCTGAAACAGCATTTCTACAATTTCTTTGAGTAACGGTAGTATACCACTATGATGAACACCTATACCATTTTCCAATACCCTTTGAAGCCTTATAACCTGAAATAACAAAACATTTCATAACCTATGTGCTTGCGAAATCAATTTTCAATTTCAAATAATAACTTTTTATTATTAGCTCAAATGAATATTGGAGAGAACTGTATTAATGTCTCTTTTAGTAGTGCTTACTGCAATACTTTAGAGACGGTTTGGCGCAGAAATCTCTTTTCACATGTACATACATATTGTTAACAAACAGGTTGCATATGCGGCCTTGTGGTTTGCGGTTTTACTATTGTTTTTATTTTAACATTGACGTTGCAACGGCAACGGCGGTTGCAAAATTCTTATTTAACGAGAATTTACTATATGTATTTTTTTTTTCCTGCATTAAACAGATGTTACCTAAGTTTAGAGTTATTACTTCACTGCGAATGCACATCAAATTTTGTCATTAACCTTGTTTTGTTGAATTACCTACTTAAAGTTGTACTCAACCTCTTTCAGTTAATATAGTAAAATATGTATTTACTTGGGGTAAATGTCTATCTGGTTCCTTTAACCTCTGAAGGCACCTTTGGAAGAAGGATCGTATGTGACCTTTTTCTTTGGCTGTTGTTAAATCAACTGACATTAAGTTTTCTGCATTTTGGTCACACCTGAAAGAGTTAAGTAGTATTTATATACATTATTATGTTTACATATAAAAATAAAACAAACGAAAACAATTTTTGTTGTTTACCTATTTCGAGATAATGTAAAAGCTACAACTGGCAACTTATCCTTCTGTTTTAAGTGGTCTATAAAAGCAACCCACATAGTTTGCTCCGCTTTGGGATTCTGAAATTGTTTTCCACCAGCTAAAATGTGACAGGAAATAATTTATGAACGAGTTTTAGTTTTATTTATGATAATCTAATATGAAACTTATAGCTGGTACCTTTAGGTCCAAAATTCTTCTTGTACTCATTTTCTCTAGCTTTCTTAGCCGCGACTGCTTCGTTGTAACCCCTGAGTTGAAAGTTTCCTTCTTGGTCAATGACTAGGAACCTCTCATGTTTAGATTTTCCACCAGACCCTGAATGTACAATTGTTAAAATAAAATGATATGTGTTCTTCAAAGAATAATAAAAAAGTAACGAGAAGATTAACAGTAAGTTACACAAACGTCTATTAAGGTTTATTGACGACTTTAAGCTCGAATTAATGTTAAATTTGAATGGGTAATGTCGCTTTAAATTAATGAAAATAATGGACGTTTGTGCAACTGGCTGTAAGTGTGTCAAAGACAGGCAGTTTATATTGGAAGTAATAGAAACAAAAGTAAAATCAAGATTAATCTAATCCTGCTTGTAAAGGATGGTTTAGAAGTATAAACTATAGTTTTTTTTAACAAGAAGTTTTTCTACGAACCTGTGTAGAGATAATGACAAAGGGGCACAGGTCTTTTTGGCGTTGAAACTACGTACACTTTGCGCTTCTTTGTCCGACCGACCCAGTCGGCAAATTGAAGTGTATTCGGTACAGTCGCACTTAACATGACTATGCTCACATGAGATGGTAGCAATATTAACACTTCTTCCCAAACGTAACCACGCTGAATAAACGTATAGATTAAAAGTATTAAAATTGTAGTCAAATTAAGAAAAAATCGTTAAAACAGCACTTTTTATTGAAAATATAACGTGAAACTCATTTTATATATGATTTAAATATATCAAGAGGACTCGGTTTTAAATCCTGATATGCTGCACGAGCATTGTCTACCAAAATATCTTTAATGATTAATAAAATTGATAGAAAAAGTTTGAAAGCAGAAATCAATAAGTGCATACCTCTGCATTATTTATATAATGAACTTCATCAAATATTACAAATTCTAAGTCTCTAGTAACATCTGAGCCACAGTAAAGCATTGATCGCAGAATTTCCGTAGTCATCACTAGGCAGGGTGCTGTAGCATTTATCTGAAGATCCCCAGTTAGTAGACCAACCTCCCCAAATTGCTTATTGAAGTCGTTGTATTTCTGATTTGATAGTGCCTTGATTGGTGACGTATATATTGCTCTATATAAAATGACATAGATTAAATTAATAAAATAGATTATTTGTATAGTTAACTTAAATACTTACTATCAATTTAGCTATCTATTAAATAATATCAGAATAATAATAGCGACCTAAGGAGATTCAAATACATGCACTATTTAATTTAAAAATATAAGTAAAAATGAAACGAGACTCCTATATTTTGAATGAAAAATCTGTATGATTTTACCTGGTACAATTTCTTCTTGACATAGCAATTGCATATTCAGCAACAACGGTTTTACCAGCGGATGTGTGGGCGGCGACAAACACGTGGTGACCTTCTTCTAATTTCAATATAGCCTAAAAATTTTCTACTTTTTAAATGTGTATAGTAATAAGTTAAGTTAGAAGTACTGTAAAAAGTATTTTCATTATGTTATCATATAGTTTCAAATGCTAATCTAGAGTCAAAGAATGTGTACTGTCGACCATCAGATGTTTTTCATCTCATACAAGTTGTTGCCGACAGCCTTACCATGTTTTTGAAATATTATTACTGGCCTCTTTAAGGAGGCTTTTATACTTGTTTTTAATTTATATTTTTTTTATTTTTTGACTTTGTCAATGTATTCTCAATATATCTTGCCTTTGTACGTTGATCAATAAATGTTTCTCTGTGTTAAAAGTCATATTATTAAACGATCTACAGTCCTCTGTTCTTGCTGTCGATTACACAAGTTATAAAAAAAGTTTGGTAACTTATTAGCAAAAAGAAACATTTTTTTTTATATTGCTATTTGCGATCGGTCGCAAGAATAAATTAAATTGACCGAAAATAAACTTAAGTATAAACTTCAAATCATTTACTAAAAGTGCCATCTCTTGGTGGTTTTCCAAATAAAACATAAAGACATAAAAACTGAATATTATACAAACTAAATTCATTAACTGTCAATGATGATAATTTATTCTTGTTTATTCAGAAAGATTGATATTCGTACGACATATCCTAAAAACTACTTTCTTTTTATAACATTACCTTTATATTCCTCGTAAACATATTAACATCATGTCATTTACGTCTTTAAGGCGCCATCTTTTGATGTAAACCATCAAAAAAACTATAGGTTTTTTAATTTTAAGCTTATCAATAGGTATATTATTTAACTATTAGAATGATTTATTTGTCTATTGACTTATAAACTTTTACAAGTCACAACGAAAAACCGACTTTCTTAAAGTTGAGTTTTTTTGCTTTGACAATATAGACATCAATATCATGTCATGTACTTAGAGTGCCATCTCTTGGTGGTTTTCCAAACAAATTATAACCTCAAAATGAATTATATTTTGCGTGATAATAAATTCTACAACTTGGTCGCGGTATAATAAATACATAATGAGAATTAGTTAGTGACACACAATAAAATAAGTATTTTCCTATATTTTTTGGATTTGGGGCCACCCATGTATGGACGTTGAGCAATGTCCTTTATAACGTGGACGATACTGGTTTTTTTGGAAAAAAATACCTTCTCGTACTTTTATATCGCAGCAAGAAAAGTCTATGACTGGGTTTAAAGCGGCTAAAGATCGTTTGACGTTGTTATTGGGTTCGAATGTTGAAGGTGATTTTAAATTGAAACCTCTTTTGGTTTTTAGGGCTGAAAATCCTCGAGCCCTTAAAAGTTACATCAAGAGTACACTTCCAGTTATATGGAAGGCTAATTCAAAGGCATGGGTTACATCAATAATTTTTGGAAGAATGGTTTCCTAAGCATTTTATACCTGAAGTGAAACAGTACTGTTTAAACAATAATTTGGCTTATGAAGCTTTACTTATTTTGGACTACGCTCCCGGCCATCCTGTGCGTATTGCTGATATTGATCCTGAAATCAAAGTTTTGTTCCTGCCTCCAAACACCACCTCGTTGTTACAGCCGATGGATAAAGGAGTTATAGCGTCTTTAGCATAGCCTTTGCAAATGTGGAGAATGCAATGAAAATTTTTGAAGAAAATGATCCTAATTTTGAGAGAAGTTTTAATGTTAATAACAAAATTGGTGCAGCCTATCAATGTTACCAAGACCTGTATGATAGAAAGAAGAAAGAAGCGAAGCAATCGAGAATTGATAGTTTCTTTAAGTCAAAAGTTTAATTTATTATTTCTCATTGCATATTTTGATTATGAGAGTTTTATTATTATTATTAAAATACCAAAAATAACTGGCAATTTCATAAGTACATAATTAATTATTTTAAGTTTAATGACTTACTTCTGATAATAGAGTATGTATATGCTTTGTTATAAATGTAGTTCTTTGTTTATTTTGAGTCTGTGTGGAACCTAACTCTTGAAAAATAAGTAAAAATATGAAAAAATATGTCTCGCTTTAAGTATTTTCGCTTTACGTCGCGTATTTCGAGACCCTAACATGACGTAAGTACGAGGACTGCCACTATTCCAAACCTCGGTGGTAAATATTTATACACTGTATAAAAAGTTTTCTAATATTTTTTATGGAATACTCATAATTTTAATTGAATGTATGGTAAATTATACTCATAAATTGTATGGCAAAAAATTATTGCAGAGTAAGTATCAAGTAACATAAGAAATTAGTCCATATTTAGTAGAAAAAAAGGAAACAACAAACCTGTTTTTGGAAATTATCAAGTTCAAATGGGTATGTGTGTGCCATATCTTGAATTTTTTCTCTGAATTCTGGGACAGGTAAAGAGACATCAATCATTTCTGCCCATTCCGTTGATGTAACCCCAGTTCTTACTGTTGATGATGTGATATTCAAAATAGGTATATCTGGCAACTCTACTGGTGGATGTATCACAGTATTTTCAAGAAAATTGTCATCATCCAGGCTACCAGTTGATGGTTCAACTACCTTCTGTGCTTTGGTTGGCTTCAGTTGTGGTTCATCATCATCATTCCATAAACCTTGTGGAAGACAATCAAGGTTGGTAAAATATAAATAGTAAATTTTATGTAAACTTAGTTTGAAGAGACAAATTTTAAATATAATGTTATACTATTTCCTGTCTACTTCCATTTCATAATCAGACACTATGATTTATGTACACATTATATCTTATAATATATATGTATATATGCAGTATGTATATAAATATTATGTGTATTTTTATTGCATGTATATATGCTAATGCTGATAGTTAAGAATGCCTTTATGGCATTAAGTCTGCTATTTATCCTTAGTAAGGAAATAAAGAATAAATAAATATACACATACCTTAACATAGCATATTGATTTTCTGAAGTCAGTAACATACTAAGCTTTATTTCAATTAATTAAATTAGCATCAAGTGAGGTAAAATTACATACCAGCTAAATGTGCACTGTTATCTACTACTTCTTCTAAATTAACTTTATCTATCTGAATTTGTATTTTGTTATCACTTTCATCTTTAGCAGTCTCATCTTTAGTTTCATTGTTGAGTATTGTTAATCCATCATCAGCAAAGATTACACCTTCCTTACATCCAGGAGGTATCACTAGGAGATCTAAATGTTATGAAATAAAAATAAAATAAAAAAAATAAAAATATTCTATTTCAAGACCAGAATGTTGTAAACATTTGTAATGGACTATTTCTTTTAGATATAATAAATATCTGTACCAGAAATAGTCCGCACTTCCATAATACAATATATTTGATATTTCGTTTATTACAATTGTCTTCACTTATTACATAGTACACTCGCCTTGTGAAAAAAAAAAATAAATACAAACAAATAAAATAAAATTAGAGCATGCAAATGAGTGTGTGCGCATGCCAGTTTGAATATGTATATGCATAGTATGACACGTAAACACTGGCATACTTATGTTTGTGTCTGTGTGTGTGTGTGTGTGTGTGTATGTTTGGATGAATTATCGCTTTGAGTGGTAAAATCAGTGTAAATTTGTGTTTAGTGTATTTAATTTATTGCAGTAGATTTTCAACATGATTATAATTTAAAGATTTTAGAAATTTAATTAGAACTTTTTTAGTATTATATGAAGTCAATGTGTATATATTAATTATATTATTTATTTTATTGTATAAATGTATAGATAACTTTTCAAATTGACGGCTTGCATATACTGTATTTACCGGATTTGCACGAACAACTACATTTTTATTCCTTTTGTTTTGTTTTTCAGGTATATAATTCAATAATTTATGATTTTTAAAATCGCATGTAATATAAAAAGTTTTCTCACTGATAGGACAACACACAACGTAAACAGTTCCTCTGTAGGAAATCTGCGCTGTTTAAAATACATCACTTTAAGAAGGGACCTTTGAGACCTTTCTAATGCTAAGAATTTTGTTTTAGTAGCTCCACCCCAAACAGCAATGCAGTATGTCAGTATGAAATAAATATATGAAAGAAAGAAATTTATTCATTGACCCCACATACATAATTGTAAACAAGAATACAGCAAAAAAAGAGATAAGAAAAAAATGCAAGGCTAAATATAAAAAAAAGATAGATTCAAACTATTGTATTAAACATTGATGGCTATAAAACAGTTTCAAATTAAGTATTCATTATGAATTAAGCTGTATTTTACTTGCTTTTAAAATAGGCAAATAATTATCTAAAATATGCATGAGAGAGTTCATTAAAAGAGAGAGCAAAATTTTAAGGTAAGTACAATTGTTTTGTGTTTTGAAAATATTCTTAGACTACAATAATTTATAAAAAAATTAGCTATACCTTCTCCCAGAAATTTTCCAGGCTCATTATTATCCAAATCAATATTGATTTCACTAAAGTTTGCTTTATTATTAAGTATTCTATCAAGTTCTTCTTCAAAGCCCGCTGGCAGGAATGGACTGCTTGTAGTTGTTCCACGTGTTGCAAGACTAGGAGGCAATGGTGCTCTGGACATTGATAAACTATCATCGTCGTCTTCAGTGGGTATACTTATTTCTTCTAAACCTACTATTTCTCCTGTTATAGGATCTCGCACAACCTTTATTTTAAGAACAAGGAAATAGAAAATAAAATGTTATTTATGCAGATTTATAATATGGAATACAAACTTTAAATGTAATGACTAATTTACAAATTATAAGGTACTCTGTTTGAAAAATTTAACAACATTGTTTGAATTCACC
Source organism: Diatraea saccharalis (assembly GCA_918026875.4). Lineage (NCBI taxonomy): Eukaryota > Metazoa > Arthropoda > Insecta > Lepidoptera > Crambidae > Diatraea > Diatraea saccharalis. The sequence goes on along the minus strand of OU893333.1, from coordinate 26,138,777 downwards.
TCAAGTGTTGTGTCCAGGCCAAAATCATTGTCATCGATTTTGAATAGCGAATCTACATCTGATTCACGATGCCAGTGACTTTGAGATCTTTCCCACTTATGTATAGAGAGTCGTTCCGGTTTCAAAAGGTATTCTTTTACACGTTCATGTAAATCATCAAAGATAGGTGGTATCTGCAACATATTGGACTTGATTTTTATGAAATTTCTAGAACGTTAGCCCATCTAAAAAATTAAACACATACTTTGAAGTCAGAAAATTCATCATCTGTATCAATAGACATTTTAAAATTTGTATTTTTATTGTAATTTATTTATTTGTATCGGTTTTTTATTTGACAATCGTATTTAGGTTATACTGTCACTGTCAGTGTCAGTTAAAAAATCGGACTTTTTTGTTTAGGTAATGGGATCTAGCTCTTAAAGCCTAGTTTTATATATTTAATTTTTTCTTCTTATTTGATCAAATCGTTATTGTAGCGGACGGTCCGGTGACAGTCATTCGATGGCGTTTAGATAAAAGGCCAGCGGAACAACCTTTTTCCCGAAGTAAAACCATCTGTCGAGCGCGGAACTCAAATGTGATTAAATTAGTATCATTATCGGGCATAGAACATGCTAGGCATCTCCCCCGCGCCCCCATTATAAAATACGTAGATTAGGTATAAGCAACCTTGGACATGTTGTGGGCCAAACTCTGTTACGTTTAAAAGTAGTACATTTTAAAGTAGTGTTGTAGTGCTCATATATTTTTTGCGATAGATATGAGACATTAAATAAATACGACAATTTTATTATGATATCAATTTATTAAAATAACATAATGAAATAATAACATTATAATTAAATCGTTAAATTTGGAATTGTTAGAAATTACGATAGTTAAATAGCGCTACCGAAATCAATGAGACACTGGAGCTTGAACTTGGGAAACTAATCCATCGATGTTTGGATAATTCCACTGATACAAAGACGTAAAGAATTTTTCAAATTATCGTCAGTCAGTCTTGTACGATATTTCGATTTATTAACTTTCATCAATGAAAAGAACTGTTCGCATTTGTAATTAATGCAAAACGCACAATTCAGATAGTGGTTTATCTTTTATCTCATTTATAAGCTCGTAAAACCGTTTCAGCATTTTCCCTTTGCTTAGCCATCTGTCTTCAGAATAATATGTTACGTCGTCATATTCGGCTTATATTTCATCCAAAAACGCCTTGAATTGACCATGGTTAAGCCCTTGGGATCGAATAAAATTGATGGTTTTTTATTACCACATTCATAACATTTGGGAGTCTAATAGACTTAGAACACAAGTTCTGTTGTTGGATATTGCAGTGAAGCACTACCAAATCATCTTTTTGCAAATTTAATTAATTTGCTTTTTCATTTCAAATTCCGATGAAACCTTCTACACCGCCAGTGTAGAACAGTTAAGAAGAAATAATCTTTTGCTGCGCCGCCAATAAGGCGGCAAACATCGAAGGCTTTGATGTTTGCTGCCTCACTATTATGATTTTTATTATACAGTCCCTATTTGAATAATCATATGGATATAATAGAATATTTATAGTTCAAGAATGTATTTTGATACTCCAGTATTTATGATTTATTATATATTTTTAAATATATTCTTTAAATCTCCTTAATGAAAACACGATTAAGTTTAGATTTTTACTTCAAATTGTAGTCAAAAACTGCTAATATCTGTAACTTCTTGAATTCTTAATTTAATATATACATGAAAAAATTTCGAGATTTAGATAGATATTGACGGATTCTTCAAAAATATGTGCTCTGTTAATTTTAGTGTTTAACTTCCTAACTTACAATAACTACGATTAATGGTATGCCTTATAGTGCTGCCATCTATTGACTAGTAATTCAAATTTCTTTTCCTTCTTTTTTCTAATGCTTCCTTATTATGCGCCCGAGAGTGATCATTGGTTGTTGCTCAGCATCACACTACCTATGTTTTTAAATTAATGTAAACTAATTAGTTAGTCGTGGATAGCGTATTTGACTACATGAGTAATTATTTATGTCATATTTATTGTATAATTTTTAATGAAAAATGTGTAGTTGTTAGCTATTACCAATAAAGAGAAAAAAAAAGTTTACATGTTAAGTGTTAAACATTTATTTTTAAGAAGTGTAACAGGTGCCTATCATCTTAATAATTGTATCTATGATATATTCCGTGCGAATTGATATCCACTACCACCACCACCACCAGCCCTTTTACGTCCCCACTGCAGGGGCTCAGGCCTTCCTTATGGATGGTTAAGGAGGATGGGCCATGACCCTCCACGCTGGCCCAATGCGGATTGGAGGGTATTGACGACTGCAAATGCAGCCGGGACCAACGGCTTAACGTGCCTTCCGAAGCACGGAGTAGCTCGAGATGATAATTTTTTGGTCACCCATCCTGAGACCGACCCTTGCGAAAGTTGCTTAACGACTACGATCGCGGGCCGAGGCGCTTATCCACTACGCCACCGAGCTACTCTCTTAATTGATATAAAAATTCATAATTAGATATTTAGTCTGCTATTGAATTCCTATCGTCATTCTCTAATTATTATGTTAAATGGGTTATGGTGAAAAACGCGATTGTGATACCTTATATGTATATATGGAATGATTTTCCGAAAACATTATCAGTTGAACGTCTACATTCCGACGCCTACAATCCAATAAAAGTTTCACTTGCGTGGTGGTTTGTTAAAATCACACAATGTTTATTTTATTTTAAATTAGGTATTTCAAAACGTCTCGCGGGCCGGATCAAATAATGCCGCATCCGGCCCGCGGGCCGACTTTTAGCCACCTTGGCCGCAGATTAAGCCGAACGAATGCTGTATGGACCGTTCTTGTAGTTCGGCATTTTAAAGCTTATTTTAAATCAATCAAAATATGGCAGAAAACAGACAATTTGTTATGAAAGTAACACACCACTTATGTGAACCAAACCTCATGTCATATATACATTCTGTTTATTTCATTATGATATCTTCACTGTACTAAGAAATCAAAGCTGTAGGTGAGAAAAGGTATATAAGCTAACGCTGCCCTTTCAAATCGGTTACTTCATTTCCATAATCTGATGTAGTTTACTTCCTCCATATGTGTCTGTCTTAGCGAGACATGGAATATAATAGTGCAGCTTGGTGTCTAGTTTAGAAAGGATTTTAACAGACCGTCTGAGTACGTCTGCGAGGTCTTAGCACAGTTTTAGGAGTTTGCTATAGACCCTGGTGTGCGACCGCCTAATTCTCTAGCCATGATACTAACAATAAGATACGACATTTTTTCAAAGACGTGGCGATATTTCGTTTAATTTTACTATTTTGAAATCTACTTTAGTAACGACAAAGGAACGTTAAATAATGATTATTATGGATTTGATAGCAGTGTTAGTAACTTAGCCGTATATCCCAAATTTATTCAATAGACATTGTCAAAGTATGAAATGAAATATCGCCATAACATCGATAAGATGCCGTATCCTAGGGCTAGAGTGAAGGCTTGAGTACTAGGCGGTCGCACGCCTTATAATTGTCCTTGAAGAATCCAGTTAGCTTTTGCCGTATTTGCCAGTCGAAATGTTTGTATATCGTGTAATTAGTCCGTTGTCATAACTTCCTTATTCTTCACTGCCTATTATATATTTTAATTATTGCCTGCGAGTTTTAGTTACACACCGATTTCTTTATTTGATTTCGCTAGTAATTTGTATGACGTTATCGCGTGGTTAAAGCATATGTTTTATTTTTATGCAGTGTAATTTTTAAATATATTATGTTTTAATTAAGTATAAATTAACTACGAGGAAAAAGAAATATAAATTCAAGTTTTTAATAAATTAAGGCTTTCTTTCTAAACTCATAGAGTACCTAGGGGGACACTAAATAAATTAGGTACTATTAATATGTAAATTATTTATTAGCCTCCCAAGCGAGATTTTTCTTGAGAAACTTAACGGAGTAACAGTTCCGTTCACACCGTGTGCCAGGATGAAGTAGACGTGATTTGAACACAAATTATGTTAATCCATACGGTTGCTAAGTTATTAATTTATAGAAAGAAAAACAACTGAGATTACCGGTTAGTAAGCTATTATTATTTGCTTTTTTATTTCATTTTTGTTATTAAGGTTAATATATGTATGAGAGTTTCTTTATATCATCTTAACTTTTGAAAGACCAAACTAAAGCTGGATTAGTTATGTAGCAAAAGTAGGAAGCTACGGGCACCGCGTATACCCCGTTCAACTGGGAACCTCGCTATGGTCTGACCAATAAATTAATTTTCCGCCACGCTTCTGCTTAAACTAATATTTTTATGTATAAACTAAACATTTTGTGTGTAGGTATACACACAAACTGACAAATAAAACTCGAGTCACAGATTAGTTGTGTTGTGTTAATCGGAAAGCAAAGGACGACATTCTGTTTTTTTTTTTGTTTTATTTATTTTATTCTGGACTGTTGGACGAAAAAAAAAATATTCAGCATCCATTATACTCATTAAACGAATTTGTGTCTATGCGTTTGGATGAATCCTTGGCATTCTTATAATGATTTGATGAAAAATCTTATTGAAGTCGGAGAACCGTTCTGTGGAACATTTGTCACTTTGTAATATAAAAGGTCCCTCGGTTGCAATGAAAAATTTTGTTTCTAATTTTAGTTTCAACTTGCTTTATATTAAACTAAAATTACCTAGTCTACTTTTTCGAACGTACCTATAAATATCTAATTGTGAATTTTATTATTATCGCTGATTTCGTCAAATTTCCTAATCTCTTCTTATTGATAGCAAAATATTCTATTGTTATATAAACTTTCACTTTCAGTATGTGCAAATATTTAAAGTCTTTTGAGAGACTTTAAAGAGTAAATTACTTAATTAAATTAATTTAGTATAATATTTGTATCAGGCGAAATCAACATTGTGCAAATCATTTCCATAGTCGTAATAAACAAGGATGTCTTACATAGTTAAAATTGAATATAATTGAAAGTTACCCAGTTACCCCTATAATAGAAAGCTATCATTGCTATATTCTAGCGTTTCTAAGTAAACTATTTTTATAATAGATTTTTTTAAGTATACAAAAAAATACCAATCCTCTTCGTGGAGATCTATGGGAGAGGCCTATGCTCAGCAGCGGGCGTCATACGGCTGATGATGATGAATCATATATATATATATATATATAGTTAATATTTAACCCAATATTTTTTTGTGTTGCTCTCAAACTTACAACAAATTTTATACAATTTATCAAGCATTTTCCTTGTTATTCATATGAAAAATAAATAAATTTAATGTACTAAGCTAACTATTTTCAAAGTGAGCTCATTTTAACGAAATACACGAAAATTTAAAATACTCAAATATAGACAAAAATTAATAACCAGTTGCAGTTTATACTTTGCAAGCTAGGAGTAGTTAAGTTAAGATCAATCTTGATTCATTTCAATGGGATCAATAAAGAAATGCGCCAGTGTGTATTAACAAACAAAGTAATATGTACCTATTGATCTACATATACTAATATTATAAAGTGGAAAGATTTGATTATTTTTGCATTGAATAGACTTTGAAACTATTGTATTATTAATTATAATTTGACCTACGGGAATCTGCATCACACGCGGGTGACATACGGCCGGTTTCTGAGTTGAAAAAAGTACAAACTCTCAACTGATTAATCTAAATAACTCGTTTCTTACATTTTACATGGCAAAAAGTCCTAGTTTTATCATACTGCTACCAAGTGATCATTCAAAAAACTTGTTTAAATGAGGTTTGAAATGGCTTTAGTACGGTTAGAGACGTGCTTAACTTTAAATTTTTAATTCAGGAACCGAGTGATAGGCGATAATTTACGAGTGTGAAGTCATGGAAAAACAGACAGTTATTATTGATAAACACAATATTTTGTTTTCTTTGTTGATTTGTTATTTGACAGAATATTTCCATTCTAAACTGATGTTCCCATTCTAAACACAAAATTTTTAAACTGATTTTAGAAATTGTTGTAAGACCATCTCAGGCGCATAAGCTTTCGAATTTTATAATAGGTCTGCAATTCGTACCGAAATCGGTGGACATACCCTACATACTAAAAACGAAAAACCTACATAGATACAACATCCTTAAATATTTCCTCTTTCTAATTTTTCCTTTTTGGACAGGACAGACAGTCCTGCATGTGTACGTGTATATAATCTATGTATATAGAACATCCGAAGCGCTTGTGACATCTTTACTTTAACATTTTATGGTACTACAGGACATGATTGTAATTGTCTAATCGATCCATAATAACTCTTTAAGATGCGAGTATATGAATCAGTGAGCCTCGACGGTCAAGGTTATTCAGTTGGTCCCCTACCATCAGCCCCGACTCGGGACCAGTCATTCGTTATGTTGCCGTGTAACTTGACAGCCATGCGCGCGTGATCTTTGTTTTTGTTTTAATTTGTTTTTTTTTTTTTTATAAAATGGCGAACAGATTGCGCTCTTGTGCTTTTGTTTTGTGTTTCTTGAGTTTGGCTCTTGAAGTGAAAAATGGATTTGGTTTGGTAGGTATATTATTTTAAATTTTTTCATCTATATCTTTAATGCAAAATTGTGGATTGGCGATTGGTGGATCAAAGATATTTATCAGTATAGTATTGTGATAGCAAAATTGATAAAATATAATAATTCTTCATCTATAAATTTTAAAGCATCAATTTTGAATTTAAATTTAGTTCAGGCCTTTTATTTTATTTATTTTGATTTCTTCTACAAATATGAATGACTCATTTATTTATGGGTAAAAATATTAGAATAGCACTGTGAAAATAAAATAAATTTAATTTAGTTTATTTTATTTTCTTTATATTATTTAAGATTTTATGTATTCTACATGCTCCACCGATTCCCGCATATTATTTCCGATATTTATTTTATCCTTCATATATTGCCTGGAAGAGATTGTTATCTTGCAATAAGGCCGCCTATTGTATACTGTTTCTTGCTGTGTTATGTGTAATTGTTATTTTGTCGTGTGTTGTGTGCAATAAAGCATATTATTTATTTTCATATTATTTTTAATTTAAATAAACTAAGAGGATTACTTAAACACTTTTTTATTATACATGTTAATTTTATGTGTAGAACTAGTCATCACAATGAATAATAGAATAGGCCTTGGTTTTTTACACACAATACAGGTCTTTCTTCAATACTTGTCGCACCTAGACTTAAAAAAATATTATTCTAAAAAGGTTACTTAATAATAACTTTAAAAAAAATCGGTATATAAGTACTTAATATTATTAGTAATAATTAATTGTAACTATGTAATTAATCTATGCATAATAAATTATGTGTGACTTCTACAATACTACCATTTTCAAAAGCAAGACGACGACGTTGAAGTCTTATGAACGAAGGATATGTTTATATCTTAAGAAGGAGTTTCAATGGAAAGAACATATATTTAACGAATGATCTTTTGCCACAAAGTACTTATTATATTAACAACTCATTTATTATAATGAAATAATATAAACCTTGTAATGATTATGGATCTTAAGAGTTTCGTCATGTTCGTCTAATATCCTCTTGGTTTGGTTTTTTTACGAGAATATTCTTCTCGTTAAAGAATATTGCGTACAAAAATGATGATACATATCTATAGCATAATTTTCAGAAAATTATGGCAGCTAAGTAAGTTATTTATAGTATTGTATTTTTTCATTATTTATTTTACTTTAATATTAAACCCATTGAATAAAATGCTCTTGGAGACAGACGAAAACGTACAAATTTCATTGAAAGAGAGTATAAATCTGGCTTTTTATTATACTTGTATAGATCTAGTAGTAAATTTATTAAGTGAATTCGTGGAAAAGTAAAATCATAACAATATTGCGACGGAACAGTGTCTACGAAATCTGACAAGCACTTTGTGTCATATTTTTAATTTTCTTTCTATTTTATGAGTATTTGTTTTTATTAAGAGGCATTACGTATTTTGGTATATGTAAGAATTGCTCTAGAATGCACAAATCTAAGTATTATTCTATTCTCTGTTCATATCAAACATTAAATCTGAATTTCTCCGGTACCAGATTTAAAATAACATTTAATCACTTTCTAATAACTTTATGAATTAATAGGTGTTAATATTATTTGTGAATTTGCGTCATACTTGATACTTAATTACAAATATAATTACAAACTCATAAAATTGAGAATAACGAGTGCTCCACAGATGGAATTTCCACCTAGATAGTAAGTTTCCGCTAAGTGATAATTGTGGCATCGTCTACTATGTCTTCCTTAAGCCAATTTATAACGTCCAATTTTTTCCTCATAAATTACTGTCTTCATTTTTAAGTCCGATGAATGACGGTAAGGGTCGATGCTTAGCTGACTGAACATGCTTCGCTTATCGTTGGTCGAAGAAAGTAGTTTTTATGTTATTGAACTTATATTTATTTATTGTAGTGTATGTGAAATATAACAAACAACTAGGTATATAAAAATGTAATAAAATCACGATTTAAAAATAAAAATACTAGTTCTTGACGTAGTTTAAAAGTAAAATGGGAGTTCAGGAATAGTTTTACCGATCGTTTCACGCATTGTGGATAAGATGCACGCATTGCAATTTAGCGGTGTATGCGCAGAAGCATGCCGCGCGTAATACAACAAGCAGGAAGCAACGCAACCGGTACGCTTGTCACTCCATATTTGCACTGTGGATTCTTGTATTACTTGTGGCTGTATCTTTTAATAACAACTGATAAATACATACGAAGTAGTTCCGTTTTTTTTAAGAAATGTTCGATTGTTAAATTTACTTCATTGGGAAAGTTTAATGATTGTCTGAATAATTAACAAGATTAAGATGAAATTCTGTGATATAAATTGACAAGGCGTGCTTATAAAAAATATGAAAGTACGTTGATAAAATAAATTTTATTACATACAGCAAATGTGTTTGAAAGTGAAGATTTGTTTGCGTCAGTGGGGACAGTTGTTATTAGCGCAATTTCATAAGTGAGCAGTTAAACATTCATATTGTTATAAAATAAATTAAAAAAATTAAGCATTTTCACTTAAATTATTTTTTTTTGTCACGTGTTAATTAATAAAAATTTTATGAAATATGTAATGCCAAATAATTTGACGAATTAGAACCATATTATTGACCGACTCAATCAATTTCCACTTATTTCTTTATCGTATTCGTATCACATTTACATTTAAAACTAAAGAAAATGTTTTTGACAATAATTTCGAATACAGAAATTGAGAATTAGTAACCCCACAGTAAAAAAAACAACTTATATTCTGGACTGTGGATTTGTATGAGTATGAAGATTTCACTGAAGCACCTAATTACAAGTGCTTATGTTATGCAAATCATATATAACAACGGTACCACGCAGTTCAGACTCAAAATAACAATAGGGAAAAGTTAGTTTTCTAATTTTATTGTTGTAGCCAAATTAGAATGGTTTCGGAAATCACGAAAATGTCACTTAAGGTTTGTCATAAATTATGAGTCGTTAGGGATAATCCTCTTTAATTATTTTATTCATTTTGCACAGCGAGGCCTTGACCAGGTAAAAAAATAATATTGTTTTATTCTGGTGGTCGTCGGATACCCGCATTGCAACACATGAGTGATTGTGTCATGGACATAAAAGTACATGTGGTTACTGCAAACATGAATTATAACATCCCAATGGAAATGTACAGCTTCCGATGTACCCAAAAACACAGACCTGAAGACCTTGGCATGCCTATATAAAGAAATAATTAATTTTTTGTCGTATAAAGAACTGTAGTCGCGACAAGTACAGCACATTTTTTATTTAGAAACCGCATTGCGTAATTAACCAATATTAAGAGGAAATCCCAGAGCTTTATTGTTGAGTGATATGCAAACAAAAAATGTAATTAAATGGACATGTTGTATGGTGTTAGAATCGAAGGTCAAACTTTGCATATATAAAACCAAAAGGAATCTAAGTAAAAAATTTAAAGTTTTAAATGTAAAAGAAAAACGCCAGAATAAAAAGAAAATACCATAAGTAAGTAACCCGTTGTACTCTATTATGTACGTTATTTTTAATTTTATGATTTTTGAAAGAGCTTGAAGGATAAAAGTTTCGTAATTTTTAATATTTTAATATATTACTGGAGTGTCAGGGAAGTATTCTATTGTATTTTAACAAATAAAAGACCATTATTTAAACCTTTAGGTAATAGTGTACCTAATGATGGCCGGTAATTTCAGTTTTCACTTTCATTCAATGAATAATGAAGAGATGCTCACTTGGTATTCGGTAGGATTGATATATTTTATATTCAAACCGTTTAGCGGTTTTGTATTATTAATAGAAGTAGGATACGTAGTATTACTTTTTATAAAGTGAGTAATTTCTGTTGATTTTAATTTATGAAATACTATTACACAATCTTGGGCATTTCAGAAAGTCCCACAGACAGAATTTTACAACAGCAATCTACAAAATTAGGGTGAGTTCTATATAAAATAGATTTTAGATTGTCAATTAATTTATATAAGTATTCAATGTTAATATAAGAACTACACTATAAAAAATTGCTCTTCGTAATTAAATAATAAAAAGAAGAATAATACTTACATATTCTTAATGAAAAAAGTTTAAAAATCTTGGTATTCTGAGATGGGATTCCATCAGGGACAAAGTGGATCTTTTTGGGCATATTCAGAATATTTTCCAGTATAAATATCCATTGTGAATGGAAAATTGATACTTACATTTCACAGTTGTAGTAGATATTCTTAAATACTACCAATATACTTATAATATGCATACAAACATTACAACTTATTTAAAAAATGTATTTATTGGAATTAATATCTATTGAATTCTATAAACTGTGGTATAATTTAGTACTCACCTGTATTGCATTGCAAGGCTAGCCCGCTCACCAATCCATTTACTGTATCTACCTGTGGTATACTTGTTTACATTAGCATAGCAGACAAACTTCCTAAATATGAAATTAAATCTATACTTAATATTATAACGCTGAAGAATGTTTGTTTGGTTACTACTGGTACTGGTTCGAGAACTACTGGTTCGAATTGATTTTTTATTGAATAGCCCATTTATTGAAAGCTATATATCTCGCTATGACTAATTGGAGTGATGCAGCAATGTAAAATGTTGGAAAGACGGGAAAACCACGCGGGCAGAGACGCGAGCGGAAAATTAATAAAAATATATTAACCGGAGCAAATGTACGCGTACTGTATAAGCTCCCTATGAAATCTTTTCTAACATTTTCAATGATCGTTCGACCAATATACCTAGAACTGTTTTACTTATATTTCTTACTCTTATAAATGCCTACAGATATTACGCAGTATGATAAGCAGTTCTAGTAGTAAGTATTGAGTAATATGTGCTCGATACTTTAAAATGTAAACGTTGGCAAGTTTCCATTTGCCTGTTATTGAAGCAATTATATAATTTTAATTATTAACGGACGATCCTCAACGTCTGAAAAATGTAATATATATTTTAAATACATCTGTTAAATTAAAGCATTTCAGACGTTTTTGTCGTGCTGAAAGTTCTTATTATGTATTATTTTAAAACTCAAACTTGACCAATATAGTGCGATGCAGAAAATGTACGTTAATGCCATCTAGTATAGCTCAAAATTATAAAATGCGTTCGTTTGTAAAATTATTTGTGCTTAAATATTTACAAAAAATTGAGTTGAATATGTTATTTTTGTTAAATTCATCACTATATTAGGAAATTTTTATAAGTAATATTAGATGGATCTATTACAATGACAAATTAAATAGAAAACAATAGTCGTTATGGTATCATTTTGATTCCCCATAAAAATTCCACTCCTATTTTCATCCCTTTAAATTCTGGTTTTCGGGATAAAATATAACCTATTACCTTTCCGTTTCAATCGTTTTTATTTAACGAGTACAGCACTTATATTGGACATGCGCTTCTTGTTTTATCAGATACTAGCTGTTTTCCTGCAATATCGTTCGCTTAATTTTTAGCCTATGTCACCCGCGTATGATGTAGCTTTCCGTATGTGAATGTAAATGAAAAGTATTCTCATAACAAACAAACAAAAAAGTAAGGAACTTTACCTTTTTATTATATTAGTTTAATATTATATTAGAAAGGCTTGTGTAACATTATCCGCTCATCTATTTCAACTGGATTACTGTCGTAAAGCTCGTGTTTATAGTTGTCTAACTAGTTACTAGAGACAAAGCGTAAACATTGTAAATTGCATAATGTGAAAATGAGGGTATAAGGTCGTGGTTCCGTTGCATACCAAGTAAGGAATGATTATATGCTTCGCATTGAGACGAAGTCTTATAACACCGTATATATGATAACCTTTGTTTCAATTAATTTCGTAACATTCGTTGCCGCTTTTATTAAAAGGAAAGATTTTTAACAAACTTCAAAAAAATATGGAGGTTCTCAATTCGATTGTATGTTTTTTTTTGTGTGTTTATGACGCGATTATTTTTTTTTATTAGACAGCTTATGGGCTCGTGGTGGTCATAATTATACACTTATTTTATTAAAATCGAATTGCAAGTTATGTTTTTTAATAACAAAAAAATATATGCTTTTCACCAAATATAACTAGATTATTTAGACAACATGTTTATATCAGCGAAAAACCAAAAGACAGTGTACGAGTATTTTGCATTCATTCAAAATTCGATAGAAGGAATATCTCATCATCATCATCATCAGCCCTTTTACGTCCCCACTGCAAGGGGCCAGGCCTTCTTTATGGATGGGGCATAATAACCCTCCACGCTGGCATAATGCGATTTGGAGGGTTTTTTTTTTTTCTGTAAAAAATTCAATATCATTAAAAATCATGAAATATTTTTTTATCTTAAAATAGAACAGACGTAAAATTTTTTAAAGGCAGGGATTAATAACTATTTTAAAAGCGATTTCATTATTCTAGAAACAGTTACTGAAATTATACTTTATGGAAAAAATATACTTATTATAAGCTTTTACTTAACTTGCGTTGTTAGTTAAATCTTGGAACTTAAATTTGACCCATTTCCCAATGTCCGATAGTTCTGATATTTTGCATAGATATGTAAGTCGGATGACAATGGAATATTATGGTGCCAAATAGCTGATACGATGATGAAATCGGAAGGTGGTCGTAGGAATTTAGTGATGAAATGACTCAACTTCATCGTGTTTGGGCTCGTTAGATCTGTGTTTATGAGGACTTGGTACTGGACGCTTTCCAGACCAAGGTCTGGTGATGTTAGAGATGAAAGGTGGTCATAGGGACTTAGCAATGAAATAACGCAACTGCATCGTGTTCGGGCTCTTTTGATCCGTCCTTCGAGAACAACAACATATTAAGACAAAACTAAAAAGTTAAAAATAAAATACAATAAAAAGTTTTTTAATACAAGCATTTATTTGTGTGCACTAAAACATAAATAAATAAATTCTAAACATTAAAAGTACTTATAATCAAAATTTTCTCTCTAACAGTAATTGACTTGGAAAGCTTCTAGTATGTAAAAATATGCGTATTTCCTCGTCTCCGATTTCATTAGCGCTGCAAGCTTTTTAGTAGGTATTGGGACTATTTCTAAGTTGTTATTTACTCCTGAAATGAAAAAAAACTTTTTGGTATCAGGTACATGAAGTGATAACAAATTTTATTTCTTTTTTCCAGGTGAAAGAGAATCCACGGGCGTGTATAATAGGCGCAGGCTATTCCGGACTAGGTACTGCTCGTTACATGAAGGAGTATGGCGTTAATTTCACAGTGTTTGAGGCAACGAAACACGTGGGTGGCACCTGGAGGTTCGACCCACACGTCGGCACAGACGAGGACGGATTACCATTATTCACTAGCATGTATAAAAATCTAAGGTAAGTTTATCACATCGGTATATTGCTCAGATCTGAATATGAATAGCTAACGCTCTCTGGATTATCTGAGACAACTGAGGTTTTTTTCGATTGGGAATCGAACGCTAGACCTCAGAGATGGCGATACCTTAAATCCGGCGTGCGAACCACTCGGGTACGAAGGTCGTATGGTAATATTACTGTGATGTTAAAAAGGTTTTATTATTTTATCTTCTATTTGTAAGAAAAACTTTCCGATGCTTATAAAGGAAATTGCACACTGTCGGTGAAATGATATTAATCGACCGTTGTAACTGTTTATGTAATCCGAACAACCGAACTTGAAACAGGTTAATTTCATACAGTTTACTGCTTAATTTTGACGTATGTAAAGCTTATCAATGTGCACTCGCAATATGTCGATCGGATATAACTAAAATCATTAAGAACTCGTTTAGATTACAAAAATGTGTTAAACTGCTATATGACACACATTTTTAGCTCTATTTATATAAAAAAATATCGCTGGGTCAGCTGGTATGTATACGCTGGAGTGGGTATTTCTTATTAACACAGAGTTCGATTCACAGTCGTCTCTAATCAACTCAGTTTTTATGTGACGATAATTTTTTGTATTAAGTATTTGTTATTTACCTATATTAAGTCTAAAGAACACCAGCATTCATCTGGTTTTCAAATATTTTCCAGTTACTATTTATTTTTAGTTAATAGGACTATTTCATTAACAGCATCACAGCTTAAAACCTGTCTTAATTGTTAACAGTATATATATCTAGTGGTTTACCACATTTAATTATAATTTGATTGCATAATTACTTTAGTTATTTATGTAAATGGAGTTTAGAAACTAGGTAATCATATGCAGAGTCTATAAGTAGGTTCTCAATTCAACAGATAATATTAATCAATCGGCTAATATTTAAGTATTTTGCTTTATTTAAAAACAATTGTTTTAATAACAGTACAACAGTTTCTAATTCAGTTCGTGACCAACCGCATAACTCATGCCTGCATGCAATTTAGTTTTTCATTAAATCCTATAATGATATGCTTATTCTTGTTATTTTGAAGACATTAAAATCTATAGATATACAAAAGGAGATGTCCTGACATACTGACTGAATACAACGCTGAGCCTAAACTTTGAGACTTCAAATTTGCAGAGGACATTCCTCTTTTTCGAAATTCCAATTCCTTTTTTTTGGGTCTTTATCGATGAAAATTGGTATGTGGGTAGTTTAAGACCCTAGGAAGGTAATAGCTTTATTTTTATTATCTCCAAAAATTTGCACTTAAAGGGATGAAATTGGTAGCGAAAGTTTTTATGGAGAATTAAAATATCAACATAGCAGCCATTGCTTACAATTTTATATGACATTACAATATCTCTATCTAATATAATTTATAAAGATTTCCATATATTATGATAAAAATATATTTTGAGTTGTACTAGATGGCGTTAAGCTATTCTACATCGCACAAATTTGGTCAAGGTTGAGTTCAAATAAAATTTAGTAAGATCTTTAAGCTTCGCTATACTGATGAGTAACTCGGTGACGTAGTGGATAAGCGCCACTGCCCGCGATCGTTGTTGTTAAACAACTTTCGCAAGGGTTGGTCACGGAATGGGTGACCAAAAAATTACTATCTCGATTTACTCCGTGATTCGGAAGCCACGTTATGCCGTTAGTCCTGGCTGCATTTGCAATCGTTGATACTCTCCAATCCGCATTGGGCCAGCGTGGAGAGACATGGCCAATCCTTCTTAACCAATCCATAAGGAAGGCCTGAGTCCTTGCAGTAGGGACTTAAAGGGCTGATGACGGTGAGACGGCGTTTATTCTTAATTAAACTGCGTAATTGTTTTGTTCAAGAAATATTGCGTAGTAATATTTTTAAACTCACACGATTTGTATACATTATAATTATATGTAATCGGGTGTAATCCGATTACATATAATTATAATATTGCGTAGATTTCAGTTTCGATTAATTTTTGTGTGAATTTGTGTTTTTCAGTTCATCTATATTTCAAATCAGATAAATAGTTTTAGTTTTCATAGATAAAGTACTGTCACATATTGGTCATTAGTCGTTTAATTATATACATAAAGCTATTGCTATACCGTTGTAGTGTCTTCGAAGTTGAACATCAAAGTAATTTTATTTGAATATTGTTATTAACCAGTTCTCTGGGTTTTGTAGAATGACGTTGTTATCCTTACTCAGCTGATCGACGTTTAGTCGTGCCAATGAATAGCGCTATTCTATTATAGGGCTAGCCGCCTAATTAGACGGACTTTTTACCTAGTTGGTTACAACCACAGAACACTTTTCCGTGTTCTGTGGTTACAACATATCATTATATAATATTAACAAATTAATTAACAGCTGCGAGTTTAAAAGTCGACCAAGCAATCGTGATTTATATTTTTCTTAGTATATTTATTTTGGTGATTGTCTGGTAATCTCTTTTTATACCTATGATGTAATGAGCGACAAAGAGAAACGTCTATTTATTCCATACTCATATTATAAATGCGAAAGTAGGGCTGTGTACATATACAGTAACACTCTCAAGCCTAACCCACTAAAAAGAATTGACTTGAAATGGGACAAAGATTATTTTTTATTGTGATAAAAGCGATAAAAGTGTTCAATTCTTGAATTAAAGTTTGTACAAAAGTTCATCCTTGTCAAAGATAAAATCATGAACCTTTATTTCAGGCATTTTAATAATAACGGTGCCCAAAGTAACTATACCACGCGGACGAAGTCGCGGCCAAAAGCTAGTCTTTATATAAGCATATTCATTAATATAAACACATCATTTAGGTATTGCTATAACTTGACATTTTAATAAAAAAAAAAACTTGGACATTTTAAGGTATCCTGGCAGCAAAATCTCAAATCATGATCACGGTTATGTTTAAAAAATAAAAGACGTGGTCGTAGCGAGGAATGCTCTCATAGTTTATTATCGTTTGTTGAATCTTTGCACATAATATGAGTCAAAGTCGAGGTCATTCGGAGAATTCATGCATTCATTAGCGTTAATTTTTTAATATATATATCTTTTAAAAACTAATATTGAAGATTTCATAGTAGTAGTCTAAAGAAAAATAAGTGCGTATAAGTGCGTTAGGTATTTTTCGTATTAATTCCTACTTGATTTACGTCAAACAAAAATGACAATTTTAATATATTTAATTAAAAAATAATAATATAGTCAAAGGCATCTTATGAGTTTGTTCCATGAATTAAAAGTCATGAAAACAAATAAGTTTCACTTCTTAATGAGTTAAAACAAGTTTAAAACGCAATTAAGATATTTGCTACACTTTAAAGTTCATATTTAATAATATCAGTGTTTATATTTATTTTCACGCATACAATTTCTACAACGACTTTTGAAATTTTTAACGTAGCCACTTAGCACTTCACTCTCCAAAACTGACCTTAGGATCTATGTATAATACAATCTTACATTCTCAGTCTTATGCCATCAAAACTTGCTATACTTTAATCTCAACAGATTATTTCATACTGAAATTTTGCATAGGTACTAGTTAAGTTCATATCCATCTTTAGGTAAGCATTTTCATTTTAAATGGAGGACGACCCAAGATGGCGCCCTAGTTATTTTTTTATATCATTGTATGGATATGAAATGAAGGGTTTTAGCTTAACAAATATGAAAATAATCAAAATTTATTCAATCCTTTTTTTCAGGATAAATACACCACGGTTGACAATGGAGTATAGGGGATTTCCTTTTCCAGATGATACTCAATCTTTTCCCACAGGAGAGTGTTTCCACAAGTATTTGAAATTATTTGCCAAACATTTTGAACTGGAGAAACAGATTGAAGTAAGTCTATATATTTTTATATTAAATTTTAATCTGATGATTGTAGCATTATCAACATGAATATTACGTAAATATTGAATCGGCATTATAAGTAGATAAAATAATATCTCTGACAGTAAAAATACTCATGATATTATTCTCGAGTAATAGTTTCGTTTACATTTTAGCGTTCCTGAATAAGGTGATATAAATTGTATTTAGGTTTAGGTAAACTCATGGGGTTTTTTAAATTGTAGTGAAAGAGACTATGTTGATTATATTACTTTCCTTTCCATTATCTAATACTTGTATTATTCAAAAATTAATGAAATGCCCAGAGCTGCTGCTGCTAACCTAGAGTTAATTATATAACAAGGAAGTATTTTAAGAAAAAAAAGAAAGCACTACTAAATTACCTCACTAGATGGCGATTCTACCAAAAGTTGATTTTAGCAGGAAATGAATGGACCAAAGATAGTAATTTCCGTTCCTTTAACTAACATATAAAAAACTGGAATTTGCAAAGTTCGAAACTTAGATATCAATACAAATACTTAAAAGTACAAATATAATATAACTTGTTTATTGAGTTTTGAAAATTAATTTACTTTTATACATGAAGGAAACCGGAATGGTTGTCATAGAGAAATCAAGAAAGTGCCGGTGCGATATCTAGTTTGATTTCGGGAGCTAATATTTTTTTTTTAAATACTTCCTCATTCATGAACTTTTTATATTATTGTCGAAGGTGATTCATGATCGTGATTCACAATGCCTTATTAAAAACAAGTTCTGATACATCTGTGGAAATCATCCGTGATTACCATATGAGTTTAATTGATCGTTGCCATGCTGTAGATCGATCGTAAATATTGTTTATGCATAAATTTATACGATGTTTTATGATCGTCGGCAATTCAAATAATTACCTAACAATTTTAACCTTCTCAAGTTCGATATGCCTCAGATAATGCTTATCTATCTGATGTAATTAATATACACCCTGTTATGGATATGACTTATTTGAATTATACAATATAGTGAATATAGAAAAAATAAATAAAGGTATTACAAAACGTTATTATACAATATAAACTACATTGATTAACTCATCGGTTCCCCAGGCGCGTAAATGTACGTACAAAAAATGCGTAAAACGATGTATACTGCGTCCGAGGTTAAAATAGGAGCACAGGCGTTCCCTATAGATGGAATCAATGCGAATTGAATACCTCGCGGGCTTTGTACAGATTGGTGGGTGTTAAGGAGTGCAAATGTAACCAGTTACCAGTAATTCCACTAATGTTTACGTAATAATCGCATCTATATGAAGTCCCATATTATTAGTACTTTGTCTTCCTCACACAACAATGGAGATAGATATATATAATAGTACCGGAATTAAGGTAGATATTACAATGGCAAAATGCACGTAGTTGGGCTTCTGTTGAGATGCAATTTTTACGTAAATATTAGCCGAACCATAGCGCCATTAATGCATGAGCACTTTGAGTGATCTAAAATTTAATTAAGATGTGTATTTTTTAGTTTCAAAGTTACGTAACTTCAATAAAATGGGCTGAAGATCACTGGAATATTACTTACACAAAAGTTGACAAGAAGGAAACACGGACGGCAGAGTGTGACTTTGTGGTTGTAGCTAACGGCGAATTCAGTACCCCGGTATGGCCGAATTTCGAAGGACAAGACACTTTCAAAGGTAAATAATAAAATATTTTATTGTTAAAATTATTCAATGATTTTAATTTATTATCTATTTATAGAAGATCTATGTCCTGGTATGACCAGCGCAAGTCCAATGAAACTTAACTCTCTAGGTAAAACACTAGATTTAGGCACCCTAAGCAAAGCACTGAAATGACGCCCATTAAAAATCACAACAAAATAAAAAAAATATTTGGTGTACATTAAATAGTGTAATTAAAAAAAAACAGGGTATAAATTAACTCTTTGGGCACTGCTGGTCTGGAAATTTTATACTTTTGAATAATGCGGACATGGACAAAAGTACACATAATCTGTGTGTTTTGCCATGTCGTCCCCCAAATACTAGTGCCCTAGCCAGTAGTCTATAAGGAAGGGCTGGCCCCAGGTATAGCAATATTTCTAAGGTTTTAAGTTACATTTGCACTTTGGTCAATCTAGAAGTAGAAGGTTTTTATCATCGAAACATAACAATAAACTACTGTTATGGTAATTAAATTGAAAATCATGTAGCATAACTGCAACTTGGAATTATAACCAGAGAACATAGTTAAATCTATTTCAAAATTTAATTAAGGTATTTCTTTGATTATACCCCTAATCCTGCAAGACATTTAAAAAAAAATAGCACTGTGATACAAAATAATAATACTATAGTGTTATGCCTAATCCAGTCTTATGATCTTTGATTTGCCGTAGGGAAAATGATACACAGCCATGATTACAAAGATCCTGATGAATATAAGAACCGGCGGGTACTCCTCGTCGGAGCTGGGCCTTCTGGTCTTGATCTCGCTGTTCACCTTGCCAATGTCACTTCGAAGCTGGTCCACAGTCATCATCTCAATTACAACCAACCCTATTTCTCCAACACTTATATTAAAAAGCCTGACATTGAAATGTTTACATCGAACGGAGTCATATTCCAGGACAACAGTTTTGAGGACGTAGATGATGTCATATTTTGCACAGGTTAGTGGTATTAGATTAGTGGTATTAGAAGGATGAGGGCACTGTAAAACTCTATTTTGAAATATCACCAACTTCATAGTGTTTTGTTGTATTACGGCACAAAAATCTAACCAAGATAAGAGTAGATGACAATTTTAAGAGCTTGATTCTACAATAATGTTGCGATTGCCCAGTGGCCTAACAGAATACGTTTGGGTATTGGAACGATTGTTACCACTTTGTGCGAAAAGTCCATTTTTGTTAAATTTGGCACATATTAAGTCTGAATGTGTAAATTTTTAAACCCGCTAAAAGTTTTCAGGATAAATATACCGACATCGACGCAGTCGAAGTTTCTGATTTAGAGTTTAAGAGTCAATAGATCTTTATTAGCTTGGGTATAAAGAACTGCTTGTGATCCTAAAAAAGTAATAGTAGCAAACGGTAATAAGTAAAACGAATATATCCTTTAATTTTTATCTCATTACGATACAGGATACGTTTTCTCTCACCCGTTTTTGGACAAGAGTGTCGGCATCACAGCTACGGAAAAGTTCCTGCTACCGCTGTATCAACACATGGTTAATATCAGGCATCCGACGATGGTATTTGTGGGGGTACCGAAGAAGGTGCTCAACAGTGTACTTGAAGCACAGGTAGAGTAGAAAATCTTTTTAGAATAATTATATTAAATTATGTAAGAATCACCCTTGTACTTCCACATGTCGTCATTCTACCGCTCTCTATTAATGGGTAGTACTCATAACAGTTTCATT
Organism: Diatraea saccharalis; assembly: GCA_918026875.4. Taxonomy (NCBI): domain Eukaryota; kingdom Metazoa; phylum Arthropoda; class Insecta; order Lepidoptera; family Crambidae; genus Diatraea; species Diatraea saccharalis. The sequence goes on along the minus strand of OU893333.1, from coordinate 26,117,491 downwards.
TAGTAAGTATCATTTTTCGGCAATACTTTGATTTGATTCACACAATTTATTTCTTGAAAATGCAGGGTGAATATGCAGCAGCATTAGCAGCTGGGAAGTTCGAGTTACCTCCACAAGAGACTATGTTGAAAGCCTGGCTCAAGCATGTTCGTACGCTACATTCAAAGGGCATAAAGATTCTCGACGTCAATGTGATTGGAAATGAAATGGTAAGCTTAAGATTCATATCAAAATTTGTTTTTTCAAAAGAGCAGAATTTTCTTAGAACCTTTTGTAAGCTTATGAATTGAAGAAAAATTCACAATTCTGGACCAAAAGCAACCAATAAAAAAATCTTATTCATTTTAAAATAATAAACAACGGCTTGATGCCCTTTTTTTACTTAATGTTAGCTCAATAACATTTAGAAAAAAAAAAAACAAAACAGACGAATGGAGAACAACCTCTTTTTTGTTTTGAAGTTGCTTAAAAATCAAATAAACGTTGTCTTATTACTTAATGACGTTATATTTATTTATTAATTGAATAATTTGAGCACTCACCTAATTTTATTATGATTAATAAATCTTTGAATACTGGTACATATCAAAAATAACAAGAGATGCTTATTTATAATAATTTTATTTCCAGGACAATTACTTCGTGAATCTAACACAAGAGGCGGGCATTTACCGCCGACCTCCGGTACTTACTGACATCAGAGATTTCAATGCGAAATATCGTTTGGATGACTTGCTCAACTATCGTGACTTTGACTTCCGAATAATCGATGATTATAAATATGAGAGGTGGTACAACCCTAGACAAGGGAATCCATGCCCTATCGATGACTAGCGACACTATAATGTGATATTTAACTTCCCTAAATTAAGTAATCATTATTAATATTAGTACAATTAATCACATCGTTTATTCAAAAGTAAATATTTAAGTAATATGCAAATACATTCGATTTTAAGCTGGTGTATAATATTGGTTGAAATATTTAATGTGTAAATACTTCTATTCGACAAGGTGTAAGTGTCATCACAAATTAAACTGTGATAATATTAATTATAGTTTTTTGCTGAATTTTGCATTCATCCTAATGCTTGACTAAGAAAAATACTAGAGAAAACAGTTGATTTAAGAAACGGATACACAGCAGACAGTTGTTGTTCTCAAGTATTTTTCTGTGTAATATACTAAATATTAAGTGTATTTTTGAACACGTAATTCGAGTCTTAGTTATTGGATGTAAGTACTTTGTTACTGTTATAACACATACAATAATAAATACTGTTAAATGTATATTGTAAAATGTACACATTTTGTCATATATAAAATAGTAAACATAAGTTTTAGCATCATAAATGAAAAAATAATGAATAAATGTAATGCCGCCAGAAACATTGAGAAATCTGACATAGCTCTTTTTATAAAAAAAAAATATCATGCTAAGGATCTCCTTATAAGTCTTGATAAAGCATGTGGTATAATGTATTATCTTTAATTAAATAACAAAAATATTTTAAATTTAGACGATTTGTGTAATTTTTTAAGATGACTTATATCCATTTTTATTAAGTTATTTTAAACACTGCTTATACATAGTATATTAAAATGAAAATATAACAAACAAAGGATTGTAATTTGTAAATTTAATAACAAATTACTCATAATCTTTCTTTTTCGTTGTAAAACGTTACCATATAATATTAACATTATTTAAACACAAATAAACGACCAATAACAAAGAGCATCTTTTATTCGTTTTAGTTACAAATCGAAAAAATAAATAATTAATGGCAATATTTAAAAGGAAATCGTTTCTAGAAAAAATCGATTCACGGTATTAATTAGAAAAAATAAATAATATACGAATATCACAAATTATTCCATAGGTATTTCATTAATAGCATTTAAGTACTATCATCACCCGAAACATTTGTCATCTTTAGTGCCACCAGTGTTATATCTTCTTCCACTGTGGCGCCATCATAATCATGCTAAGATATATCTATCAGCCGAGCAATAGAAATAATTGTATTCAGTGAGTAGTTATTAGGATCATCAAGTAGGCATCACAGCGCAAATGGAGTTGTGTAGGTGTAGTACCTGTCTTCTTAACACAGCTCAGCGGCGGCCAAACAGTATAGGTAAACAGGTGTCTCCATCGCTTGTCGCCAATAGCACAAGTGTTTGCAAATTATATAGCCGTACCATTATTTTTTTTTGATGATGATTCAGTTTCAAGGTTTCTTACAAAATTTTCGTTATCTATTACTGTATAAACATAGTTTCTGTACGTATACAAATTATCTAATTTAGCTTGTGTATCTAAGGCACGGATTTTGAACATCACAGGTGGAACCCTGTCTATACCTGATTGCTTAGTTAATTCTTCATAATATTGATCCTGAAAGAAAGAAAAGGAATAGGTACATAGCTAAAATCAAGATGCCACCGAAAAATACAATAAATACTAACATAAGCGAAGTATATAATAATAATTACAATAATATAATTTATTGCAGATTTCTGCATCCATGTGGTGTTAACAATAATTAGACTTAATTCCACCGTTAGTAAAAATAATAATTTTATTTAATAATTCAGTTTAATTTAAAAATATAATCTTATAAATTGTGTATTTGTCCCGGTTTAACATGTTAATCTAAATCTTTAATTTTATGTGAGTCATCATATAAAATAACATTTAGAATTAGAAAACTATTATTTTAGATAAGGTTGAATGTCTATTATATTATATAATATCCCTTTGCCTCTTATAAAAATAGTACGTAAAAGTTTGAGTGCGTTTACGAAGCCAGCTATGTCAGAACAATGTCCAATGTGACTAAATTTTAGTGAATGCTAAAGTATTTAGTTTTTATAGATTTAAAATAACGCTATCGGTATAATAATGATTACCTCTTTCTCAGCTAATAAATGTATATGGGATAACGGTCTCCCATTTGACCTCAATACATCCACAGAATGCTGCCATTCATTCAACATTTCCTTTTGTGATGGAAGAGTAAAATTACCTTTAATTAAGGCAGTTGTATATCGAGCCTGAAATAACGATAATTATAAATAATAATAAATAATTTTTATACAGCACTTTTTTCTGTCTGTAAACCAATAACTGTAGATAAACCAAAAATTACCTGAGCATCTAAAGCAACGACCAAACACGCTCGTACTACTAATCCCATAAATATCATACTAGGCTGGTTTATATTCACCATGTATTTATATAAAGGCGTGACACTATGTGGGGATATTGTTAATCCGCTACTCTCGTGTATAAACGGATAATCATATTGATAACCTGTAGCAGAGAAACGTTCTTAAAGCTAATTAATTACTATTGGAAAATATTAAATGGATATATAAAACTGCATCAACTGATATTTAAAACTGCAGTAGGTACATAATATACACATTTATCCTTTATCATTTATATCTGAATGTATAATATTTATGTAATATGCTGACCTGTACAATAAATTACATCGTCAATTTCTTCAAAAGTTCCATCGACGAATATGACACCTGTTTCGTTAAACTTCTTTATGTCAGGCTTTTGAATATAATGTGAAGGGAATGGCGTCCTAAAATTCACTTTCGAATGATGGCTGTGAACTAGTGTTTTACTGACTTCCGCTACGTCCAAACTTATATCCATCCCTGACGGTCCAGCACCAACTATTAGCACTTTACGATGTTTATAAGGATCTGGTACTCTGTAGTCGTGGCTGTGTATGATAGTACCTAAAAATAGAAATTTAAATATGTTAAAAGCAAATAATATTTGTGATAATGTGTTAAGATGAAGTGGTACCTTTAAATAAATTTTCTCCTTCAATATTCGGGTAATTAGGTTTACTATGGTGACCTGATCCCACAATTACGAAATCGTAATCTTCCTCATACTCCGTTTCAGAAGGGATATGTTTGTATTTGACTTTCCATTTATTTTCTACTCTTCTCACATGCATGACATTATGTAAGAGCTGAAATGGTTTTAATAATGCTTATATACAAAAATAATGGAATGATGTATCGCATTTTTGTATAGATTTCCATATTATTATTATTACTTAAGGACAAGCTTACCTTAATATACTTTTCCACGTCGTAATATTTCGCATATGCTTTAATGTAATCATAAAACATTTCCCTGGTGGGAAATGAAGGATACTCCTTCGGAATTGGAAAGCCATGGAGTTCCATCGTAGCTTTTGGTAAATTTGTCCTAATAATAAAAATATTGAATAAGTTTTGTTGAAAAATAGAAATGTAACTATTATGTGAATAAATACCCACCTCAAGTGTTTATACATGCTTGTATGTATTGGAAGTCCGTATTCATCATTACCAACTCTTTGTTCATAACGCCAGGTACCACCTATATACTTAGTGGCTTCTAAAACGTTAAAATGTATTCCTTCTTCTTTTAAATATCTAGCAGAGGTTAGTCCAGCAATACCGGCACCAATAATGCACACACGAGGATTGACATTTGCAGCCTATACGTAAAAAAATAGTAAATTTTAAATCAATTCTTAATTCTCCAGTAGTTTTGATAAAATCTTCTATAATATCTACATTGTTTACTGAATACAAATACGATGTCATGGTATAAGTATTTTACTGCTCATCCAGAGAAAAGAAAATTTATTTTTGCTCAATAGCGTAACAAAATTTGTAAACACAACACAAGCGACAGTCAGTTGTCGCGATAAACAATGATAGGAAGAAAGATTCAGAGTAGGATTATTGTGTTAGCGAGTGAATGTTTAGTGTATTCAAATATTTGTATATATAAATATATTACATATTTATTGCATCTAGAATAAAGCTAGATTTACGATGAGTATTAATTGTGTCACATTATTAAATTGAAGCTGGAATTTAAAAATGACGAATGGAAAAAGTGGTTTATATTGTTCTTACCATTATAAACAACGGTGATTATAAATCCGTGTAGTCACCCCCAATGGTTATCTGGCACTAAGTTGCTAAGTATATATTCGATAAAGAAATGCTAAACATTCACTGTTATCTACAGAGTTATCTGTGCAAAATGTCACACTCATAAATGACGTAGCTCAGAGTGGACATTTATTTTGACAGTATAGAAATATTACATAGTCTATTCTTTATGCTGTATCTATATTTGACATTATATACGTATTGCAAAGAGCAGTAAAAGCTATTTTAGTGTAGTAAGTTATTTAGAAGTGGTTAATGAGTAGCTTTTTGTACACTTTTATTATATGATTTTTTGAATAAATCTTATCATGAAAACTGGTAGCGTATTTTGTTAACGCATTAAGGCAATTTTTAAGTTTACTTTCAAACTAATATTTACTTATGTTCATCATTAAGTACCTTCGTCCCAATAATTTCTATTTGGAGCTGGCTAATATTATACTTAAAGTAAAAACTTAAACAATACAACTATGTTAGAGTCCCAAACATCAAATTCCATTACCTGTAATGACAACTCTATCTATTTATTTATATCTTAACGACCTTACGGGGTAGACAGACCATCTCTGTTAGTACCTATTAAAAGTAGAATATAAAAAAATAACTACTACTGCAATCTATTTCTTAGTCATAAATGTTTATTAAATTATACATATCATTTGCAGTAGGTACTAGTCATCTATTTATTATTACTAGGGACTAGGTTAGTTGCACAAAATTACACAACGACCCATTTAGAACAGTCTACTAATAGTTTTGATAATTTATTTTCGAATATAAAAAGAACATTATATTGTTTCTCATTGATAAGCCATAATTATGAGCTTTATCTGTCATGCGATTGATTATCAACGGTTATATCTGACGGAAGATGCGTCGCCTAATGTCTCGACCGATAAATAATAATATGACATTTAAACTGGCACCACTGGCACATTTGACCGACGATGCACATTTGCTGGAGACGTGAATCAACCGAACGATCGTTCGCCGATTCTTCTGATCTGTTTTGTGATAATTCTGAGGTGGGCACCAACCTACTGCTGGAGTGGGCATGGCGTATTTGGCTCCTTTTTCCTCCCCTTCGCCCATGAGAGTCTGTCGCGAACTAAGGCTACCGATTTACTTTAGGGACTCAATTCTAGCGTCAGATTGCTTGTTTTATGTATAATGATTGACATGTTTAATCTAATAAAATTTAAGTATAATAGTTGTTTTATTTAATGAGTATTTTATTAATTTTACTCATTAAATCAAGTAAATAAGTGAAAGAAGTAAGAGAAAATACAGTAATATTTTTTTGACTTTTGACAACTATATAAAATTACAATATCTAACACAGCATTATAGTGTAAAGTATAGTTTAAAAATCTATTGTAGCATTAGCATTGATAACAATAGTAGATGTACAAGTATCTATTCGGCGATATCGTGATGGCATAGGGTCGTAGTCTTTATCGGATAATATAAAAGAACCTATTGATTCAAGTGCTAAGCAAAACATGTTAATAGGACAAGTTGGTCGAATATTATACAATAAAAGTTATATAATCTATTTTCTATAAATACATAAAGCATAGATGACTGACTGACTGATCTATCAAAGCATAGTTGAAATTACTGGACGGATCACAGATATAAATAAAAAAATAATCGTCCGAACTAGCGCAAAGGTAACTAATATTTATACTAAGAACCTTAACGTTACCGCTAAGAAAGGATTTAGAAAAAAACAATTCGTAAGGGGTCAAAAAGCAGTTTGAAAATGTCCACGTGTGTAAATCAACGGATGACAGCTTGTCTAAACGTTATAAAGAGGAAAGATTTCATTGTTCATTTGTTTTCAATGAATAAGCACCAAAACTACTATACTGATTTTAATATTTTACTCGGGATAAATCGCGGAATAGCTAGCGAATATATGTGGGACTTACGCTAAATTTAATTTTTAAATTTTGTAAAATAAGACGTTAAACTTCTTATATTCCACACATGAGTATTCTTATATTTATAAAACCACATAAGATAAGAGATTTCTTAGTTGAGATCGTGTTCACAACTACGTGGGTATTAGATGCCTTTTGCCATCACTTGTTGGTAAAGATTTCTATATTATGTATGTCTTTGCTTCTACATGTTTCTGTAATCGTAAATCGGTGTTGAGACTTAGTTACCAATGTGGCTCTTGTCTTTTGACAACCTTTACTTGTTCTAACAGTTAATGAGAGTTTATTTAAGAATTGTAATCTTCACAATATTTTTAAACCTACCACGTGGCGTGACAACGATACTTGAGAATATAAATCTAAACTAAAATTATTTTTTTTTAAATATCATCATAGTAGTTTGATTTTATATTTTATCTAATTATTTTATAGGTACATATATTATTGAGAACCCCATGAATTAATGTCATGACCTCTACAATCTAAACATGATAGTGCATTTCATAACTAAATTCCAGAACAGTACAGAATATTGGAAATGAATACAATAATTCAAATGTGAAACTTACCAAACCAGTAAAAATATAAACAAAATAAGTTATTTTTTAAATAGTAAAGCCAACTTACCATGGTATTTAAATGAAGTGTAACACAAAGAATTGATAAATATTTGATCATTTTGCTTCCGTTATAATGCACTCGAAAACGCAACCATCACATAGTGACATTTATCACAGAATGACTTTAAGCTCTGCTTATATAAATATGTCCATAGCATAGTCAGAGCTGTCCAAAGCAGGCCGAATGCGGTCCGCAATATTTTTCCAATATACTACGTAAATCATTCTATATTATTTTTGAAAACAATAATTATCAGATGACACCCAAATAAAATATCATTAACTTTCATTTGATTATCAACAATAATCAGTAATAAGAATGTAACATATATAAGGGTGTTTATTGATTGGGTTAAAATGGGTTTTATAAAGAGATTTTTCAATAAGAAAAATTAATTTATAATTTTTTATTCCTATTTTTTTCATAATTATATTTTTACAGGAAATTTTTTTTAATATTTATTACACTCGTCAGTGGCTTTTGCTACCCTTGGCTAGGGTTGCGATTTTGTAATTTTACAATTATTGCAAATATTTGAGAGTAATTTCGTAAAAATAGATTAAGGCATAACTATTTCACGCGATTCACTATCCTTTGTCCCTGTCTGTCATTAACTGCTTTGTTGATTTTATCTCGTGTTCTCTTTGTTTTCATGTACACTGTTAATCTAACCATGTTTTTGATTTTTTTGCAAAAGCAATAAGAGAAACGTCAAGGAACCTCTTTCATGCAGAAAGGCCCATGACGTAGTCCTATTGCGATTCTGTGTCTTCAGTCTAAGGACGTGCTCGAGACGCTACATTTTTTGGGCACTATCTGTTCAGTTCTTTGGGAAATGCTTGGAATAATTACTAAAAAATAAAGTTTTTACACTCTTAGCAGATATATTTAACAAATAGACTATGGATGAAATAAGAACTGTTAATAGTTAATAATAATAGTATTCCTACTATTCAAATTGTTATTTTTAGTTAAAAATATTTGCGTAAGTAATTACTTATACTCAAGTAATTACTTTTACTCGACTTATGGAATTGTAAAACACAAATCAATGAAGAACAAAAGAAACGAAAAATTACACGCGATCTTTTATTTTTTCTTTAAAACAAAATTCCTTCCTGTAATTTATATTGGTCCACAATCGGATATATCTGGGCGGCCCTGCCGATAAATAATGAACTTGTACTTAACAAAGTTTAAAGATTATCATGAGACAAACTACTCGTGTTTAATAAAGATAAAAATTATAAAGCAAATAGTAAATATATGATATTTATCAAAATGTAATCTCCGATTCATTTGGGATTTTTATTTAAAATAATACTGACTACCAATTTATGAAATAATTTGTTTGATTTGTATACCAGTGAGACAGTATATAAAGATACCTACATCTTATGATTTGTTTATTTAAAAACTGTCTGGAACATTCTTTATTTGGTGAAGGTTTTTACGTTGCGTCTTATTTTAATAATGGTCGAAAGATCATAATAGTCGCCTTCAATAGTGTAATGATAAAAGAAAAATATATGAAGTTTGTTACAAAATTCTTACATAAATCTTCATTTGCTTAATTTTTGTTTTACAATTTGTAATGTATTTATTGCTTAAAAATAAACGAGTCGCCTGTATAAAGCCATTACCTTTACTGGCATCAAGGTCAGCTTTGTGCAGAGGTGATTACATATCTCCTTCACGGTAACAAACTTATACGGCTCGTTTGGTATTAATGGTATTCAATAAAATAAAATTAGTAAATGAATCAACTTTTAAACAATTTCATCGCGTTTGTATTCAGTTTTATTGGCGTTTCGGACCCTTAACAGGTGTTCACAAAAGATTTATTGTGTGTGATAAGTCTTATTTGAACCCGGAACCTGAAAAAGGTCCGAAACTTCAATAAAAATAAACACAAATGATATGAAACCGTTTAAAAGTTGTTTCATTTATGGATAGTGCGCGTGAAAATATTAAAATCAAATAAAATTAGATTAAGTAATATTATTTTAGTTCCGCCTATGTCACCCGTGTATCATGTAGCTTCATGTAGGTATGTTTTTTTTTATTAGTAGTAGTTTCTTTCTAAGCCTATTTAATGCAAATAAACAAAAAAATATTTCCTCTTTATAATATTAGTATAGACTAGCCTTTCGGCCAGTGGCTTCGTTCGCGTGGTTCACACGATGACTTGATAGTACATTTATCCCTAGGAAACCCTTAGTAGGGTAAATAGAGTTATTATTTTTACTTTTAAAGAACAGCATAGAGCATCATTGATGCGCCAAGCTTTTATTTGAGTTCAGCGATTTTTGAATAAAATCGGCCTGAGTTTTCAAACATGTGTCAAAATAAAATATGATTTAAAACAAACTCACTAAGGAGTATTGATATCAACTTCGATGGAAATTACCCTTTTTTAATCCCGTTAGGCGATGAGTGCCAAACGTCCTTTGGCAAGATGGTTTGACGACTTCACAAAACTGGCATGCAGTGGCTGAATTAACGGAAGATAGTATTTTGTAACGCACTCTGAAGGAGGCCTACGTGGTAGTAGACTGCAACAGACTAATATAATATTAACATGAATGATTTAAAAGGAATAAGACTTTGATCTTTGCATATGATATGTTAAGTTTAGGTTACGTTTCGCTACGTTATATTAATAATTATAATAATTATTTTCTTAATAGTATTTAAACGTAATTTAATGTTAGTACGTTAAGGAATATTAAAGTACTTTTATAGAAGGAAAAATATTATAAAATATCCTTTTTATCAGTTTGGTAATACCACAGATATTATAATATTGTTATACGAAAACATTTATTTATTTAGGTTTTCAATAATGCCGGAAATAAGTACATTAATACTAAACTAAATGGTTCATCAATTGCAGAAGAACAACATTCATTATTTATAATTAAGCCAATTTATATAATGCAGTTTTTTTAGTAGTGCAGTAATTTCTTTATTTCTGATGTCCTCTATCAAAATATTGGTACCCCGATAGGCCCCTGTGAAAGCACAAAGAGGCGAAAATTAGATTCGTAAGGGGCTGTCCTTTAATAACTGTGTTACGCTACAAATTGACCATGAAAAAGAATGTTACTGGAGGCCGGCCGATTATAGTACATTTAATAAAAACAGAAGGCGTCAGAAATAAATATTTGACGAATTCCGTGGTCGAGTGAAGCATTCGCTGATTTCAGGGGTCGCGATCTCTGAGGTACCTTAAGTCGAAATACTTTTCTATGTTGTCTCTGATCTCGATGTCAGCATCGGTTCTTTTATTGTTTTTAAATATGACAAGGTGTTTAGCTACTTAGTTACGGGCTTGGGCAACATATGTGTATGCTTATTTTGAATAATTTTAAATAGTTTAAATACATACTTATTATCGGTTTCCTTTGAGTATCAAATAAAAAACGGCATCCGCTCAATCTTGAATTGGTGCTTACTTGGTCTTGTTTCGTGGCATAAGTAAAGTGAATTTTGAAATGACATAGGAATAGAATATCTGAGACCGAGTAATCATCGATATTCTAGATGGCCGAGCATTCTTGGTTATTTTATTTTACTTTACTAAATGTTTACTAAAAATCTAAGCGTACAGACAGCGAGAAGCAATTTTGTTTTATATTATGTATAGATGCAAGAATCAGGTAAAATAATTAGTTACTATCCTCTTACTGTTCATCGCAACAATATTGCTGGATTAAATAATAATAGAAATTAATTAACTGTAAAAAGTAAATGTGTTGGAATAAAAACAATAATGATCTAATACTGACATATTGTCAGTTGGAAAAACCTATTCTGTTATTCCTGTTAGGTATTGTGTATTTGTTAAGGTTAAAATTAATTCTAAATCGTAACAAACTAGCCTATCTAAAAATATCGATTTTCTAAAAAGACTGCGGAAGAATAGCACACTTCGATATTAATTCTAATAAAATTATTAAATTCGAAAATATTTATTATCTTAATTATGAGAAACTAAATTATATTTGATAATTTTATTATAAGCTCTGATTTTATTATATTTGATAATTTTGTATTCACACTATTATATTAGTCGGTTTTAGTTATTCTTTTTACATTTTTTTAATAATAATAATAATATAATCTTTATTGCACACATACAGACAGGAAAACAAAACGAAATTACACGGTAAACAATACAGAGTACACAAAAGGCGGCTTTATCGCTAAACAGCGATCTCTTCCAGGCAACCTATGGAGGAGAATAATAAAAGGAAAGGGAAAATATGGGGTATTGGGTGCAATAGTCAGAAGGGATAAGATATATCTTACACATATATTACATACATTTTAAATAAGAAAGTATAAGTAAATAGCATTAGCATAGAGAAAGGAAATAGCTTTCAACTCGATCGCCGAAAGAATTTAGAGAGCGACTGTTCCTGACATCCTCCGGGAGAGAATTCCATAAACGCACAGCATGTACAGAAAAGGAATAGGAGAAGAAATCGGAAGTATGACGCGGGATGTCCAAAGTGAGGTTGGATGAGGATCGCAAGGAACTCAGTGACAAAGAAGAACGAAAAGAGAAACATTGTGTGAGATAATGTGGAGAGGAAGGTAGGAAAAGTATAGAATATAGTAACTTTAAAGTATGTAAGTCCCTGCGCCGGCGAATAGGGAGCCAAGACAATCTGGAACGAAAATTCGACACATGGTCAAATTTACGAAGGTTGAAAATGAATCGGATACAAATATTCTGCAGACGCTCCAATTTGTTAAGAAGTTCCTCTGATAGATCCGTGTAACAAACATCAGCGTAGTCTATGATCGATAATAATAACGAATACGCTAAAGAGACTTTAGTTCTAGTAGGCAAAAAGTTGCGTAGTCTATTTAGTGAATAGTACGTGGCAAATACCTTTTTTCTAACGGCCTCCACCTGCGGCTTCCAAGAAAGATTTTGATCGAAGATGACGCCAAGGTTTCTAACTGTTTTTGAATAGGGAATTACAAATCCGTTGAAAATTACTGAAGGTAGCAACTCAGAACTAACTCTAGAAATGTAATGAGAACTGCCAATTAGAATCGCTTGAGTTTTAGAGGGGTTCACAGTAAGACCGAATGAATCACACCATTTACTAATGCGAGACAGGTCAGAGTTTATTACTGAGACTGCCTCTGATAAGTGCGAAAAAGGCGCTTGGGTATAAATTTGAAGGTCATCGGCATGGAGGTGATAGGAACAAGAAATAGAAAAAGAACATAATAAGAAGAATAAGAATAAGAAAAGAAAAGAATAAGAACATAAGAAAAAGAACATAAGAAAAAGAACATAATTATCTGAATGTTTTGTGTATACTATCAAAATCCTACCCTCCGTAGATTAGCCAGACGGATTGCAAGGGTCACGCGAATCTCTATCCGTGCTACCTATTCATTCATAGAGATTGGAAATTGAATCACATTTAAGTTTTCACTATAAATTGATATGTCAAGTTAATTCATAATACTTTTTAAATATTAATACTTCACTCATTTTAAACTAAATCTATACGAATATTATAAAGAGGGAATATTTTATTGATTGTTTGTTTGCATTGAATAGACTCCGAAACTGCTGCCCTGCGATTCTGTAAAAATCCAAACCCTAATTCGAATTCACTGTCTGAATTCACTTCAAAAAGCAGCATCCGCTCAACTTTGAATTGGTAATAACATTTCGTGGCACAAGTGAAGTGAGTTTCGAAATGACATAGTAATAGAATATCTGAGACATGTATAATCAAATAATATTGTTTTGTGTTTTATACAAAAAAATAAATCAATAATAAATAAATAAATCAGTGAAGAAACTCTTCACTAAATGATGTGACTTTGAACACATGAGTTAATTTGATTGTTTAGGATTTTTACAGAATCGCGAGGCTGAACCGAGTTTAAAAAGTCTTTCACATACAGTACATTATGGGCGGATGACATAGGATATAATTTACTCGGTTGAAGTTGCGGGAAAACAGCTAGCAGACGTTAATAGAAATTGTTTAAAGATCCTTTAAACTACGTTTAAAAACATTTTTTATTATATCACAAAAAGTGATTACACCAAGATTAATTAATTTTTTCTTATATTTTCAATTAAGAATTTAAGGCACCTAAAAGCACGTTAGGTTACATAATTTCTCAAATTTCTCTGCCCGATTTTAAACCGTATTGTTTTTAAGGTAAAGTCTAAAATCAACTGCAGAAATTGGAAAAATTGTGATACCCGACGTGTGTCTTTCTAATATTTTATGAATCCTTAAATCACTACCTTTACCTTTAAGTTAAATTACTTTCTTGAGTATTACTTTATATATAACTTTTACACAAATTTTTTAATCTATTAATTCGAATTCACTGTATCTTCATTAATATGTATTAAAAAAAATTAACTCATATTCTATAATTTTGGAAGTAAATTGCCGTAGAATTTGGCAAGAGCATTCCATTCTAACACGCTGAAAGGGATACTTGCTCTATTAAATTCGCAAGTAATTGATAAATACTTGACCATCGGTGTGTATAATCGAATGTTCATACACGCTTCGAACTGTGTTTGACGAAAATAAGCCTTATATCCAGCATTTAAAAGCTCCAATTTACTTATCAAAATACATAATCATGATTATTATTGATCGTTGTTAACTTCGGTTGTTTAATGAAGAATTTCAATTGAGTGATAATATAATAAAACAATTATCTTCTTCTTTCAGGAAAAGGTTTTATGTTCGCCGGATATATATATTTTCATTATATCACCATCTTTCAATCATTTCATCTTCATTTTACATGTAAAAAAATATTTATATACTTGACATTGGAAGAATTCTGCGAGATGCGCAGATAAGCCATAAATTAAAAAAAAGAAGAAGAAGAAGGTTATATATACTGGGTATATTATGATTTCTTTTTATTGTAGATAGATTTTAAAATTTCATCTACTCAAAAAATTTGAGGTGATCCCATAAACAATATTGATTAGCATTTGTGTCTTTATAACGATATTTTTTTTTATAACAACACTTATAGTAATGAAATTATTAATTAAGTCAACATTAACGGTCTATTTGCACAAAATGTCTTCCCGACTTCAATAGAAGTTTGATTGAGTATTTTTTGTCGTTATTGAAATATAAAATTAGTTATTTCTTCACATGTCTTTTTATGGTTAATCTAATTAGTTACATTATAATATATCTAGTAATGTTATATTTTAAACCGATTTCAAAATCCATGAGAAGGGAGTTATACATTTTTAAATGAAAAATTTTAAAAATCTTTTTTCCTGGAGATGGGACTCGAACCCATGATCTTTCGCAATCCAGGTAACTGCTCTAACCACTGAGCTACCCAGGCCCTAATAGGACTGACGAATTTTTCAAGCACATGCTGCTTTTTCGTTACTACGAGCGTACTTTCATCAATGTTCAGGTAATCCACCCAAACAGCCGAAATATATAGTTAACAAATATTTCAACTTCCGATAAAGACGAAAATATTTAATCAATTTTGCATTCAAAATGCTATTACCATTCGAGTCCCATCTGAGACAGCCAGGGACAAAGTGAAGTTTTTAAGTATTTTTCATTAAGAATATATTTCTGTATAGCACTGTGAATGCAAAATTTATGAAATATAATAAGAAGGTTATATGTTTGACGGTGATGTTTTTTATTTAAGTGCATTAAGTATCTTTCAAATAGTAATACACACGTATTGTGTACTATTCAGTGTTTAATACAAAGACTTCTATTGGTTAAACCATAATAATCCAAAGTGATTTTCGTCACGATCAAAGTTTTGCTGTTTACGACAGTAAAAAAATATTTTTATGTCTAGATTTTACTCATTATATTTTCAGCTTCAACTTTAAGTAATAAACAGAAAATATATGTCAGTACGAAACCAAGTGACGGTATAGTTTTCTACCAAAGAAACCACTAGGCGACTATCATTCGTTTGACCAACTTCACGGTGCGAAATGTTGGACAAACAATAAAATCATTAAAACAGTGAGTGTGGACCGTGAACAGAAGACGCAACTTAACCACTAACCGCATCATTATCTGACCATCGCAGCGGACGCGCGGGTACAAAGGAAAACTTTCCTAAATTTCACTCCAGTAGTCAAACGTATCGTTAGGTTGCATAGAAACGTTTCCAGTTGTTAAAAATATTTCTATTCTTAAAATTACTGAGCTCACTTTGGAGTTTAAAAGAGTATGAAATAAAATCGGTATATATCGGTTTCATGATGACTACACTTTCATTATGCATATAACTTTTGAACTATATTGAGATTTCTCTTACAGATTACAGGTATTTGAAAATATTATATGTTACAACACATTTTTACCCTTAAGAAAAGTTATTTTTTCCTATTTCTTTCGGTCGTATAGGTTCATTAACAAACGTATCATATAAATGTTTACTTAAATTAATATATGCTCGATAGCGATAGTAACAAGTAATACATTCAATAAGGTTAATTTTTAATTTTCACATAATTATTTGCACTTAGTCAAGACAATTTTAAAAGCGTAATCGACTGTTTCACTAAAACTTATGTCTGTGGCAAAGTCTCTGTTGATAGACAGTCGCCTGGTCAACTAATTATCAGAGGTCAAATAAAGCACCTGCAACGATTAAATAATTTAAAACTTTTCCATTTAATAATAAAATCGTATTTAAAAAGTATTATTATTACTATTGAATATTTTAATCTACTATAAAAAGATTACCCTGTGTGCCGTCGTGTTCATCAAATATAATAAATAATAATGTGCTCTGCAGCACATTAGAGGGCGGGTGCGCAATTTATCGCTGTAATGGAAAAATTCCGAGGAAATCGGTCGCCTCACCTTGCAACATCGCTTTTTTCTTCATATAATTTATGAGTCTTAAATCGTTATGAGTCTTAAGTCGGTATTTTTATGGAAAAACTTACATTTGATAGAAATTATAATAAATATTAATGGATGTTGTCTGATATTATATCCGATTCACAGGTGAATACCTAATGAGAAAATGAAATTCAATAGGTACCTACTTTTTTCTTAAACAAGGTTATTATCTATGCTACTATTAATATAAATATCATGTAACATATTTAACGCACATCCTAAAAGTAGTTTCTTTAAAATCTGATTCGATTTCAACAATTTTTTTGCTAAATTTAATTGGATACTTGTAATAAAATAAAATACAACATAAGAAAAAAAAAAGAAAAATGCGCTTCCTAGTAATGTGCTTTGAGTCTAAAAAGCTCTTAAACGCTATTGTGGGGAACTTGCCTCACATTCTGTTTAAGTTAATTCGCAGGTTTTTTTGTAATATTTATAATAAAACGATATTGTACCTTTACTAATTTATTCGGATCTCTAGTTTTTTTTCTGGTGGCAAACGCACAATCATCAAACTCGTTTTTCTTTATGAACAATAAGACCTTATTAATCTATGACATCACTCCCGGCGGCGGCAGAATCTATACATACTACTGACTACAACGCCGTTACCTATGTTAACTTCATCGAAAATAATTATTTTTAACATAATCATACACATATATTTAATAGCTAACATAATAAAAACAATAACCAAGATTACCTATTAACCGTACGGTACACATTTAGTCCATGAAATGATACGGCAATTTGACTGTTCGTCTAGAACGTGTGGTTAAGGGAAAAGGTATACTATTACCTGTCACTTGCTGCGATTGTAAGTCGTTACCATTGAAGCTTCCTTGAATGTCGTTTAATAGTTCTTGTGAGACTGTACTGAGTTCCAGCGGGTATAAACGTTGGTACGGTCTTAACTTAACCCCCAGAAGTGGTAGAAACGTATGCCACACGCATGAAGCCATCTTTTCTTTCGTCATTTATATCTAACGTCCAGTGAAGTCTTCTTGTGTTTGACTCGATTAGTACTACATCACTTACTTTAGGTTCATTTCTTTTTTCTTTACCTTTACTAATGAGTAAAGATAAATATTCACTCTCAAACCTCCTTCTAAAATCTTCTCATAACTGCTGTAAATACTTGAGTCTGATATTTAAACTTTTATGATCTATGAGATCAAGTTCTGAGGTGTCATTAGTCTTTAATCTTTGTAAGAACATCATAGGTGTTAATGGCATTGTACCCATTTCCACATTAGTCAGAGGCCTTTGGTTAATAATAGACTCACATAGTATAGTTGATAGCTCTATCCATTTGGTAGAAGCTTTTTTAAAATTCTACGTAGCATGTATTTTACTACCTTAACTTATCTTTCCCACCATCCTTCCTACCACGGAGCTGTTGGTACGGAAAATTTCCATTTAATTTTTTCAGTAGTTGTAGCTTCTTCAATTTCTCGCTCATTTATTTTTGTAAGCATATTAGCTGCGCCCACAAAGTTGGTTCCGTAGTCTATGTATATTATTTTTGCTTTACCTCGACTAGCGATGAATCTCCTAAGAGCCATAAGAAAATTGTTGGTTGAAAATGACTTGGTTAATTCAAGGTGTATTGCCCTATGAATGCTGAAATCATATGCTGTTATATTGAATGCTGACCAGAAATGCTGGATAAAGTAGCATTTCTGGTATTTTTTTAGAAATAGTCATCACGCCAGGTCTATTCCTGTAACCTCGAAGGGTGTTGTAATTTTAGTTCCATCGGCAGGTAGGGGTGGTTTTGGGACTACATACGTCTTGTGTATCTTTTACAAATAACACGGATGTGTATTAGGATTAATACAATATTCTTGACTACTTATCTGACTCCTACAAACTTGTTTTTCTTTATGAACTATAAAACCTTATAAGTCTATAATAGTTATGGTATACAATTCCATAAACCAAATAGTAAAATAATTCATAAACAAAGAGAAAAATAATATACCACAACTAATATGACATATGTAACAAACATGACAGTGGTAGTGGATAATTATTTTTATGGCAATTTAAGTTTATTGAATTTTCAATTTCATATCGCTCACTGAATAGGCACAACTCAAAAACCATTATTTCGAGAAAACGCCACAACATTGTGGTGGCATCCCATAGATAATTTTAAGAAAAAATAAAAACTCGACAGTAATCATATAATACAAACGATTTGCTAAAAATTTGATTTTCAAAATTATAAATATATTAAATTTTCATAACTTCGGAGAGCGTTCTCGAAATTATGGGTTTTGAGTTGTGCCACTGTACTATTCAGTGAGCGATATGCTATGATTCTTCGTTGATACTAACGTCCAGTCAATACATCGAAATTTTTAAGGACCTAACAATGTGGTGATACTATGCTCGCCGTGTGATATGTGATCGCAAGACTGCTAGCCGATACTCATAACAAGTAAGAATAATAATTATAGTCTAAACTTAAAAAACACTTTGAATCTCGAAACAGAATAGGGATGATGACTAATTTTTGTTTGTTTGTCCGTCAGGTAGATTGTTAAAAAATATTAAACACGTATTTTCTTATTTTTTTCGTAATCATAAAATTACGGCGTTACATAGAGTTGAAATTTCGCATGACGTCACGTTAGAGTGCGTTTTCTACTCAACTGTGACGTAGCGAGCCCCCACTCCTCAACTTTAATGCCTGTTATCTGAGCTATTTCTTGTTAAATTGAAGTAAAAAAAAATACGTATCTAATATTTTTCTATTATCTGACTGACGGACTAAATAGAATTGCATTTTTTTTACCCAGTCATCATCCCTATTATATGTCATGTAGATACATGCATTTATAGTTGCAGGCTAAGCCGAAATTTTGACGTTATTATGTGCATTTGTAAGATGGCCACACTGTTACCCAGCAATTAGTATAACTGTGTCCATAATATACAATGTTTTAGTATATAAAAGTAAAACTCCAATTTTCGTTTTATGATTATAAATGCATTTTTTAATTGGGATGTATAACGATGTGCGCTATTTCTGTTACACGTTATAAATATAATGATATAGAAAATATTTTATATTTGATACAGGTCCCTTTTAAACGTAAGCTCTCAGGTGACATATCTAATCAAAAGCTGATCAGTTATCATCAACAATTATCGAAATATTTCAATCAATCTATACAAGACTTGCTGTTTCCCCGCAACCCGTGTAAGGCGTAGCTTCCCGTGGGTGAAAAGAATTTATAAAATCTGTCCAGTACATTATATGTTGCTAGCCTATTTAATGCAAACGACAATTAAATGTTGCCTCTTTATAATATTTTTATAAAAAAAAAAAACCATGAATTAGTAATTAAACCATCTAACAAAATTTATTTTCCGGTTTTTGATTTATTGTGTTTAGATCTTAAACTTCACAAGTGCAGTGAGTTATAATTTATTTATTGAATTGAAACTATTTATTGAAGTAATTTATGATTGATAAAGTTGGTCAAACAGTAAACACAAATTGCTTATACACAAACATTTATCACTGATTACTTTTGTGTCTATTATACACTTACATGCATACACCTCATGCAAAAACAAAAACATTTATTTAGTTATACATATTCAACAATTTCACTCCGTGAGAAACAACTAGACAACAGTCACAAATAACGATAAAATAATAATAAAAAGTGATTGAACAATTCACTTCAGATTTAAATTGGACTACAGACGTCTGATTTACATCAAGAACATCACTATATTTTGTTGCATTGATTATATCTAATGTTATAAAATCTTAATGAAAAATGTTTAAAAAAGCACTTCGTCTCTGACTCTCTGGGATTTTTAAACCTTTTTCATAAAGAACATTTTTCAGTGTATGCAAAATTGATTAAATAATTAATAATTATCAGGATCTTGTTATCAAGATTTTTTCATCGTATATCCTATCGTGTTTCTTCTTTCAATATTGCAATTTAATCATGTAGAGTATATTTAATACTCACTTGTCCAATATTCCCAAAGGTGACGGCCTCTCTCCGGACTGTCTACCTGTATTAAGGATGCCCATACAAAGCCACCGGGCACGGAATGAGTCAGCCAGGATTACACCACAAAGGAGGATTTGTACGCGACAACTACAATATTTGGGGCTTAACTTTTGTTCGAGGATATTGCGGAGAATGGGAGCTAATAATATTGGCGAATTTCCTATTTTCCTAAAAAGAAAAGTTATGTTTTAGTCCATGTTACGAGTCAACATCTTATTTTTAATATTTACAGAGAGTTACTAAGACAATAATTCTTTTATTGCCAAAAGAAGTGGGATTTACTTTGCCTTTGCTTGGAGTATCTTAAATATTTGTAAACAAAAGCAATATCGTTGAGAATAGATCCAAGATATTTCTGATAAGAACGCTCTAAAGTGTGACAATTAATAACGATAAACTCGTTTTTAATTGTCACACTTTAGAGCATCTTTAATCAGTCCCAAAATTCACAATTTTGAACTCGAAATAGTTCATAAACCATAATTTAACCTTCATAATATGGAAAAATAAGCCTTATATTTCCATATTATAATAAGGCTATAATTACTTATTAACAGACTACAAAATATAAATATAAAATAGAAGGAAGAGACTCTATATTCGACCGGTATGTACGAGTATTTTTTATGTATGTTTCCCGATTTCTCCGTGAATTGTAGATTTATTTTTAAAATTCTTTTTTTTTCTAAAGCTTATTGGTCAGATTTGGTCCTACATGAATTTTATAGAAGTTTTTTTTCATTCATATAAAACTACATTGTTATTATCTAACACGAAAACTTACCGCTTCGGGTGCAAGTTGAATCTCAAAATATTAGATAAGTATTTATTTTGCTATTTATTTGACTTATACAAATATTTATGGAAATACACTCACTGGCAGTGAAAGTAACATGAAAGTACTTATCTACTTGAAACCCATAGTACTTGTAAGTAATTAAAATAATAATTTATGCAAAGGTGTTATAGCTAAGTCAGATACCAACAAAAAGCTGCCTAGTTCGGTGTACAAATATTACATAAAATGTCACATTGGAATAAATTGTTATGAATTCATAATAAATGTCAATTCTTTAATTAAACAATACAAAATAAATCTAACGATCTAATAATAAAAAAAAAGTTTTTAAATTTCGTGGCTTATTTTTCACTACCAAAATTATTCTATTGGGGTCAGAGAATGCATTTGGGCGAGTAGTTGTCTGATAAAAGAAAAGTTATTAATTTGAGTCCCATAAAGTATAAAATCTTTTTCTGCAAGATAAAGTATAATTAAAATGTGAATACTACTGTTTATATATTCTTCTTTAATTTTCAGTAGTGTTAGGTTATACTGCTTTGTTTTAAGTGCATTGAATTTGTTTTATCTGATATCCATTATGTCAAAATAACTATATACACATTCATTGATATGATAATATTTATCATAAATATTATACAAACGTGACTATTAACAAGTATTCAGTTTATCGGGAAAAGAAGCGTAGCAGATCTCAGATAAATACTAAAAATTCTCTTAAAGAAAACATATTTAATGGAATAAATGTTTTTGTTACATATTTGGAATGGAGTGTGGTTGAATTACATTTAAGCACAGGTGAATTGTATACCGTTTTTGGGAGCTTTGTAAAGAAGCTTTACCGTAATCCTATAATTCTTAATAGAATGATACAGGTGATCGCCCAAACGTTTTTGGTAGCTAATGTCACTTGTAGTCAAACTTTTGGGTAACATTTATTTTATTTCGCATTTAATTTAACTTACTGTTATTTAAAAAAGTTATCAATAATAATTCACTGTTATGAATGAAGTTAATTCGTAAAATATAAAAAACATTGCATTCATTGAATAATAAAATATATTATTAATTTAGTTGTAAATAAGCAGAGCTAAAGTCGGTAAAACCAACGTTCAAAACACGATAACTTCTGAGGATGCTCCGTCGAAAAGCGAAACAGGTGTATGATAGTGAATTTTGCGAGGCTTATTGCCGTTTATACATATAAATTTGTGTACAGGTGATGCACAGCAGGTCATATAAATTGTATAAATGTGAATATTCGTTTCGAAGAAAATCCTTATTCACTATTTATGAATCAGTGACCTCTTCAAAAGAACGAACACATTCAAACTTCATTCTAAACGTATCTCTAAACTGTTTTATCTTTTATTTTACTCATAACGAAACAAAAGAGTTTTACAAAAATCCTCATAGTTTCTTGTCGGTGATTTTGCACAGTTTGAGCATCGCATGCTATTATAATCGCCTAATAGTATATTATCACTGGGCGCATTACTTCGACCACGTCTAATATTCGATCGAACGGTTCTATATCGCATTTATCTATCCTCAAAGGTTCCCTCTGAGAGGGCGAAAAAACGATGAATAGAGCTTACGGAATCCAATAAAATGGGGCATTCTTAGAGCTCTCGTCGTCTGAGCTAATTTCACATTACTTATCCATAAGCTATTACTATTATATTATGAGCCCTATTATTATCTGGATATCAATGTCCTCTCATAATAAAATATAACTAATTTCTGTATTTTTACACAAATAATATTATTATAAGATGTGGCAAGAGTGGTGGTGGGCACAAACTATCCAGTTTATAAATAGCCCAAAACAAATGAGAATGTAGAAGATTGAAGAAGGCCACACCACTATGCTAGAAAGTGGTTTAGATAATAATGATAGATAAATAATAATTATTTACCTATTTTGGTTTTCTTTGGTAAATAACTGCAGTATTATTATTTTAATTATTAAGCGTTGAACGCGGCGTACTGACCCCATCTACCAGTATAACTGGGCTATCGGAGGTTCCATCAAATAAAACTAACGGCAATAACATTATTCTTGTACGCAACTTTGGGCATATAGTACAGTGGCGAAATGTAAGTAGTCGAGATTCAATTGAGATGCGATTATTACGTAAACATTAGCAGAATAGGGATGATGACTAATTTTTGTTTGTTTGTCCATCAGCTAGAGTGTTAAAAAATATTAAACACGTATTTTTTTCGTAATCATAAAATTACGGCGTTACATGGAATTGAAATTTCGCATGACGTCACGTTAGAGTACGTTTTCTACTCAACTGTGACGTAGCGAGCCCCCACTCCTCAATTTTAATGCCTGTTATCTAAGCTATTTCTTGTTAAATTGAAGTAAAAAAAAATACGTATCTAATATTTTTCTATTATCTAACTGACGGAGTAAATAGAATTGCATTTTTTTACCCAGTCATTATCCCTATTAGCCTACTGCCTTGCGATTCTATAAAGATCCAAACCCAAATTCAAATTCACTTCAAAGAGCGGCATCCGCTCAACCTTGATTATAAACGTTATTACCGATTCAAGGTTGAGCAGATGCCGCTTTTTGAAGTGATTTCGAATTTGGGTTTGGATTTTTACAGGATCACAGGGTAGGTACTGGATAGGGCGAAAATATTAAGTCTTATATACATATATAAGTATAAAGTTAGGTACATAAAACATAAATACCCTGCCTTCCCTCCATTTGGGCGTATGTGCCGGCAGAGTGGCGAATGCATATTTGATGTGTGCTTAATGTTGTCGGGAGGTAAGCGGATTACTGTTGCCGCTAAATGGTGGTGCGCTTTGTGACAACAGAATTACGGCAGGGACGTCTCGACTTGCGGTTACATACCAGAGTCCATTAGTTCTGTTATGTACAAAACTATACAATGCACAAAGACTTTGTTACCATACGAATATACATAAAATAGCATTGTTGTTGTGACAACAGTTGATTTATCAAAAGAATAGCTTTGAGAATCACTCTGACTCTCCACTCGATTACGATACTATTGATATTATTAATTGTTCACCAAAATTATCGCTTATTTCAAGAAAGTAATACCTAAATGAGATTATAATGTTTTTCTAAATCAGTATCCATCAGCGGCTTCAATGAGAGGATTACCTTAAATCTTTTAAAAACTGCCTTTTAACTCCCCCAGGGGTTTGAATTTTTCAAAATCGTCTCTTATTTATCATCAGCACGACATTACCAAAAAGAAGATTTTTTAAAAGACTACTTACCAAAGATCATTGTGAATCAGTCAGGAGCGAATATTTTTTGTCATATATTTAAAGGAAAAAGTGTGAATATGAACAAAACGGCCATAAACGTCATTTGTTCATTTCAAGTTTTGACGTTTATTCTATCACTCACATACAGCGATCGCTAAACGAAATGGCGAATTTGGTATGTCGAACAAAAATCAGTAGAAATCGTCCGCTCGACGCGAGACGAATGATTCAAAAATAGAGCTCCAAACAAGTTCTTCTTAAGTATCTATAGATAACTATTGTATTTTTGGGTACTATCATAATCCTCGCTAATAATAGCTTGTTTGTTCGATAATATTACATATTCATTTAATAATAATGAAATGTCCAAACAGTGTTCTTACTTTCTTGCCTTCTCCCAATTTTATTTAAGTGTGAATGGCCGGTAAGTAGTTTTAGTAATTATTTTTATGTTAATAATTTCTATAAATATACACACATATATTAAAAATAAATATGTACGAATATCTATAAGCGGCTTTCCGTAATGGGCGGGGCGGGGCCTCTCTATTTGCTCTTCAGAATAGTTTATTACTAGCCCGGGATATGACCGTCGTCTACCTTGTAAGTGAAATATTTGGGATATTTTTATCCATACTTAAATTATAAGGAGGAAAGATTTGATTATTGATTAGTAATTCAATACAAAGAAACAAATACTCAAATCTTTCCTCATATATTAGTATGGGAAAATAATTCTAAATTACTGGACCGAGTTTATACTTAAGAATGTTCGTAACCCAAAAATCTTCGTTATGGAGGCCTTCGTTATTTAGCTTTCAAAAGAGGCCTCCATTTCAATTATGGAGGCCTCTTTTGAAGGCTAAATTAGAAAAAAAAAACACCTTGAATAATTAAACCGCTTTTAAGATAAGTATCATTTCTCACTTTTTAAAGTCGGTTTTAATTTTTGAAAAAAAAAATAAAAGAAAATTGTATTATATTATGTCAAATAAACATTGTATTCATTCATACATTTTTTTTAAATGTATGTGTAATATGTACATATATAAACCAACAATGAAGTGTGCACATAAATAGAAAATTGTTTATTAAGTAAAAATTTTTCTTATTATTTATTCAACCTCTCTTGAGCAGCACGCAAAGTTAATCATCCAATAAAAGTTAGCTCTGACATTGTTTAGTTGGATAAACATTGCACCCACAACCCCTTGATTTGCATATCAATCGCTAGCAAAAACATGTTTAAAATAAAAGCGGCCATAATGGCTTCGTAAATAGATTTCTGAAAGAACAAACTTCCATTTGTCGTGGTGTAGCGTATGAATAAATCATATCAAATAACTATCAGGGGAGATTCGCTTTCTTTCCCGTTTAGATCAAAATATTTAGGGACGTCGGGAACAGATTTTTGTCTACATGATTTTTTAATGATCATCCGCCATTTTTCCTGTTTTTGTTACGGAGTTTTCATTCTTAGTATTTTGATTATGCTTTATTATATAAGTTTTGATTTTATTCTCACTTTATGTAAATAGAGTCCAACATACGACTATCTTGTTAATAAATTCAATAATTCAAACTGATTTTGTGGACTTTTCATGTGAATATTCATACGAGGGATTTTTAATTAAAATCTGCGAAAACAAATTAATTAAATTAAATAAACTTAAAATAAAATTAAGATCTTATTACCAACAAAGATAAATAACTAATTAACTGCACTAAGTTCTCTATCAGCAACCATACATCTACAACAGCGATTGACATAATATTTGACGTGTATCATGTGGTGGAGGATCTCGTTTTGTCACGTTTCTAAAAACTGGAATATATCTGATTCTGTTTAGAATAATTACTGTTTTTTGTTAATTATAGTTTTCAGTTATTTTCTGTACCTATATTTACTCAAATTTTGTTTTTGTTACATCGATTTTTTTGTTAATATATTTTGTTAGTAAAATATTTTTGAAAAAATACCTTTTTGTTCAAATAATTAAAACAAAGGAAATGTTGGATTGTATTGTTGGATGTGTTTAATTAAATAAATAATAAATATCTTTATTTCTCCTCACAAATTGACATACTGCACTATGGTTACATAAATTTTTTGTAGATTATTTTACTCGTTAATTTGCGGGAAACTGGTATCTATTGTAGGCTTAGTCTGAAATAATAAATGACCAGGTTCCCACCCCACGAACGAACATATCTCTTATTCTTATATAGATTAAAGCTATTGGTACTACAAACACCATTACTGTCAATCTCGACTTTTATTATATGAATTCATAAAGCACAGTAAAACAAAACACTTTATTTAATCAATGGCATAATTTATTTTATCTTAAAGGTAAGTATCATATGATAATTCTAATAGCCAACCTTTGAGTTTTCGTTTCGTTTTGTCAATTAAAAAACAGTTGATTTTGAATTACAGATAATTCCCCAAAAAAGAAAAAAATATGCGATAGACTCGTACTAAAGGATTGGATGGTGCAAACTTCACCTTTTCTTCATTTGTTCATATTTATTTCATTATGATAGCTTAATTGGGAGTGTTAACGAAAGGTTAGCACCGACTAGTAGAATGTGAGACTTGGCTGCCCCTCCACAGGATGAGATACAGTAACATATTAGTGTGGCAGAGCGAGTAATAAATCATCCTCAGAGTCTGTTTATTTGCTACTTTTTTAAGGGTTTTGAATACAAATATAAGTTTTCATAATCTTTTCACAAGTTGCTTAATATGTAACTTAAAAGTCAAACAATTATCGATTACTACACCCAGATATTTAACATTAGTAACACGGTGAATATAGGGACATATACACAGCTGCTCTGTACCAAAATGGTTTGTATGAGCTATATTAAAAGTGCTAGTTTCTCATAGAAAATGTGATATATTTCGTTTTATGCGAATTGAGTGAAATAATGTTTTGGTGCAGCCATTGCGCAACTTTATCAAACCCGGATTGAGCAATTTCAAATACTTTCTTCCATATACTAGCACTGAACACAACAAAAACAATTACATTTACAGAACTTATTTTAGAACAATTAATAGATTTAATACAAAAAAGTAAAAGTTAATTAATTATACTTATCAATCAATCTTGACGTTTTCAAAATAAAAATACAAACGGGTTATTGCACTACTTCACTCTGCATATATTACAATAACACTTCTGTTTTTCCTTTGGTGGTGCGGAATCCTTAAAAACCTGGTACGGGTGTTCAGAATTAAATATATTTTTTTGTTTTTTGAAATGTCGGCCCAAAATCAAAAATTAACAAACAAAAAGCTCTAGAAATTCAAAACAATGTTATGAGCAGCGAATCGTGCGTTAGTATAATTTTTGGATGCCAAAATTGAACTAAGGAAGATGAGGTTTTCTTTTGATCTCCAGATAATAAGGTTACTAACTCCGAGTTTCTTTCTAAATTATTTTGCCACATTTAATTTTTCCATGACTACACACATCCGATACAATCCCTTCAAAGTTTCTTAAGAGGAGTGCTGTCTCGCATTTTCGCGTCTTTATCACAATCATTTCAAAGTCGCCTCGCACATTGAATTTCTCAAAATTTCTCCAATATCAATTGGTATCAAATCATTCGTTATTCGAATTTAGACTTTGTTGCGTGTGGAATAGAATAGTACCACGTTCAAGTTGGTACAGTTTTCTCTTGGGAGTTACGGAGTGTAGCGAACACCTATGAAGCTGTAAGCTTCTCAACGACACGGTGATTGAATCCGTAGCCCCGATGGAGTACAGGCATTGGGCCTCTTCTATTCCCTACTAAGTTCAAAAAGTGTTTAGCTTTATGTCTTTTTAAATATAATGATATGTTTATTTCTTATTCACCTCTTCTTAACGTTTCAAGAACAAAATTACCATTGATGTATAAAAAAGTTCAACAAAGAAAATTATCGATGTTTTTTTATAACATGAAGTACGATGATATTTATGGTTTTTGAAAGACAGTCGAGTTCTTAACGTAATTATTATAAACTGACGAGCAACGGTTTCGGTTCATTTTAGAGAAACTTCTTATACTCCCACTGTATTTTTAATTTCTGAGAAGTTTTTAAAGTAAAGATTTTAATCTTATAGAGCATTATAAATTTTGTATAATATATTATTTCAATCAAGCCAATCAAGCCTTGATTGGAAAGAGTTTGATGGCGCATTAGTTAGTGCGTTCGGTCTGAGATGTGGAAGATAAATTACTTTTAACCGGTCATAAGATGGGTGGTCAATATTTACTATCTCAAATTTCTCAATGCTTAAGATAGCTTCTCGGCTGCAACGGCATCGGGTGGGTGGGTGAACTCGGTTCTCGGTGTGAATCCTGGCTCATTCTTACTATTCAATACTCATTCTCCTTAGGAAATTCTATCCATAGGAAAGGCATGTGCCCCAGCAATGAGAATGATGATGATGATAATGTGTTATATTCAAAGAATATTTTAGAAGACTCGTGTTTTTTTAAGTGATGTGTACGTCTAAAAATATGTAAAAGATATAAAATACTAATTTAAAGGTAAAGCTGTCTTCAACACTGTTCTGAATATTTAGCATAAAAAAAAACTAGGAGAATTAAAAACTCTATTTGAAGGATCGTTAAAAGTATAGGCGAGTAACTATTCCTTGATTAAATAGTCAAACAAATCTTTTACCCTGCAGAGTAAATAATAAATAGTCATTAGGCGCCGGTCTCTGCGTGCGTCTGGCATGCAGCGTTGTGCCGGTACGCTCTAATTACGTCTCTGCATCTGACAGCTGGAAATTTTAAATATTATTCTGAAGAAATCAGACTTTGAATTTCAAAAAAGAGAGAAAATTCTTTTTATATTTTTATGATTATTTAAATCAGTTACAACTAATATGAACGGTGTTCTAAAATAATTTAGTTGTTTCATATGCATTCGATTATTCGAGTGTGGAGCCTGAATGCTTATATAATTTTTTTTTACTTTTTCGAATTAGTTGAAAAATGAACTGAAATTATTATTAAAAATCTCTATATCTCTTTAAATATTCCTAGTATGAAAGTTATATTTACGAAAGCTTAAAAAAAATATCTGATCATTTATTAAATGTCTGCTATTGATTTTGATAAAGCGCCAAAGTTTTTGAAGTCAATGTAATGAAGAAATTAATAGGTTTAAAATTTTAAAGCAATACAGAAAAGCATTTCTTGTAAATAATTTAGAAATTTTTTCATTATATATGAAACAAATTTTAAACGGTTTCATCGCGTTTGTATTTTTATTGACGTTTCGGACCCTTTTCAGGTTCCGTGTTCACATAAGACCAAGCTGTTAATTGTCGTTTTAATTGGAAGTATAGCTACCATCAAAACAATACTATTGGACACATTTACAGTGCATTTTTTTATGTTTTATAGCAACGTTTACATTTATCAAATAAAGGAACATTTGAATCTAAAAGGATTCTTTACAGGGTCTATTTTTACAAAAAGTTCAAATACCAAATCACTCTATTAGCACGTACGAAATCGTATTACGTATTTGACATTCAAAATCTGCGCTTTTCAACTCTGACCACTGTACAGTCAAATTGACATCGCCCATAACAAAAATTAACTCCCGCGTTTTAAATGTCAACATAGAATATTATTGAGCGAAATTCAACTCTGTAATAATGTGCCGACGGCATAAAATGCCGTTGAGTTGGGGAAAGATAATTTGGTTTGGGAAAAGGGTTCCATTCAGTTGGAGGAGGTGCTCGATTTGGCACGCATCGCCTCGGGCCTCTAATCTCGTTGGCGCCCTCTACTCAGTTAAAATCGCAAGGCTAATAAAATGTTTTGACCCCTTTATGAGATGAATACGCCCAATATGCAGTACACTCGAAACATTTTGTTGAAGAAAAAAATTTGACCACGACAAGAAATTATTTTTATTTAAATTATTTTTTTATAGAACATATTTTGCGGTTATCAGTTATTATATATTTTATAGTTATAAGTTACAACAAAAAGCGAGCTAAGCGATCGTAGCGAGCGTGCCGCAGCAGGGGCGAGCCAAATGCAAGTTTTTTAATTTATGCTTTAGGATGTCATAATTAAATATTATTATGCATTAGCCATTATACGTAAACAGTATGTCATGTTGTATTATGTCTCAAGATTTTATGTAATTTTATGTAAATGGATAGGGAACAATCTGCATCTATCCATAACAAGAGTATGTATGTGTATGGAGCACTAATACGCAGATGCTTTTGCCTTATTAGGTTAAAGCAGAGCTTAAGTTAAAACACAAGGGTACACATCAAGTCATGTTTGGTAATCAACATAAAACAAAATACTGGTTACTAGCCGGTTCTATACACTTGCGTGAGTGATAGCTTTCTTTTAATTTTCTGAATGTAATGTGTAACTCCGTAAAGTTATCGTAAACGAGAATAAATAGATCTCAGTTCGGTAGAAACGTTTTGAGGTATTGGTTCAAGCTTATTGATTTTCTAATTCCATTGAGCTTTAAATATTAAAAGTAATAATAATATTTATTTGACCATAAATTAATGAAGTTACATACATAGCATATTGAAAATATTCATATAGTAATTATTTAAAATACACCTTGCTTATAGATAGGTATACATTAGATCTGTAGTTGTAGCTTGGTTAAGCGCCGCGGCCCACGATATTTGTCGTTAAGCTACTTTCGCTAGAGTCGGTCATGGGATGGGTAGCCGAAAAATTATTATCTCAAGCTACTCTGTGCTTCCGAAAGCACGCTAAGTCGTTGGTCGCGGCTGCTTTTGCAGTTGTTAATACCCCATTATCCGCATTGGGCCAGCATGGAGGGTCACGGCCTATCCTCCTTAACTATCGGCCTAACCCCCTGCGTTGGAGACGTCAAATTGGCTGATGATGATGATGATAAATATAAATTAAAATGACTTTTGACTTATTCCTAGTAGTATTAATTTTATTATTTGCAAAAGTCTCGCACCTCATGCAGTCAGACTGCATTCCGGTAGTTAGTCTTCTATTTTCACTAAATATTTTATTGCTTCTTTGTTTGTTGTACTGATACTTTATTACTTCAAAAAATGTTTTTCGGAATCTACCGACTGCGACTGTACTTATAAAATCCCGTTCGGAACTATTCGGATGTGACAATAATTGAAATTTGTGCCCGGAGGCATTCATGGCAAATAGCTTTATGCAGCGTTTAGCGCCCAATATGACGGCGTCTGTTTTGCTGACGGAAGATGTCGTTCCTCCCCTACTTTTCGGGGCGCGATCTTCCAATTATTGACTACAAATTTACCTTTAAAATGTATGTACCGATTTAAAAAGGTTTTTGAGTTCAGAATGTTTTTATACGTAGTGAGGTGGCGTGCAAAAAGCAGAAACTTCACGCGGGGACTAATCGAAGTATGCGGTTCGTTAAAAATTTTAAAAAGACCGAAGGAAAAGGCTATGAGAACGATTCGATCGTTTCTAGAGTAGACGTGATAGAATTCTGATACACAATCGAGACCTACTTGCTTACCTACTTATGAACACCACCGGAACTCGAACTTGCGACTGCCGCACTGTCCATAATTCTATTCATCTTATGTGCTTAAATTGTTGATTAAAAATCATGAAGTAAGTGATAAAATTCAGGTGAGTAATTGAGCCGAACAATATTTTTTACCAATCGTTTACCAATCTTTCTTCATAATGCCGCCATGGCGTTTAATCGGCGTTTAAACGTAGATTATATGCAACCTCTTTTTAGATTCGTTCGCGCCGGTGCCAGAGAAAAGCAGACCTTAAGCACACCAGATATTCCTTTAGTGATGTACTCTTAGTAAAATCAATAGAAAAAGGTAATTATTAAGAAAAGATACAATTAGAGCATCTTCATCAATATGACTTTATATTCAAAAGTGCTAGCAAAACGAAAATAAGACAACAGAGACCACCCTCAGTCCTTCAATCAACATCACAGTGTTAAATTAGATATAAATATAGCAATCAATGAGGTTTACCACAGTAATTGAATTTAAACGACTTTTGTAGTATCTATTAATATGAAAATTTAAGGTAACACACACGTTTGAGCTTACGAGAATATTTTGCATTCCACTTTTTGTACTTTTGCGCTAGTTAATGCGTCCTACAATGTTTTACAATTACAACAAATTATGCATAATCATAGTACACGCTAGATGGCGACACAGGCTTACACTATATCGCACCAGGTGGCGTGAGTGCCGCCACATGGAAAATTCCTTGTTCAGTGGCTTGACTCGATAATTTCCTTCACTGAAGTAAATGGCCGTAGCAATTAACTTAAATTTTCAAGTATTATATTTTTGCACGTTCGAGTAATCATTTGTTACTTGTATAACTGCAGTGCATTATAAGTACTGGTAATGGTCAAAGGAGTGTTTGCATTTACTTATTTTAATGGAGAAAGTACATACTTTCATACATTCATTACATACAAAAAGTTTTATTAAATTGATAACCAATCTCGTTGATTGGTAACCTCTTACTTTATGAATTTAGTTAGAGAATGAACGGTGTAAGTGATGCCGCACAGTTGGGCACAATAATGCAAAGGGATTTCAAAGCATACAGTATGGGCAAGGATGAGATGATGTTGAAATTACTTAAATTTTTATTAACGAAATTATTGTTGAAATTATTATTAACGGTTGAATTAATCAACTAGTGGAAACGAAAAATTATTTGTACGTACAGAAAGGCTTCAATATTTTCATATTTTTATTCCAACAAAATATTAATTTCACGAAGTAATTATACTAAAAATTTGAGAGGGCGAGAGACGCTAATTGCGCAGTGTTTATTGGTTCTACATAATTGGCTCGATTATGCCTCCCTATGTCGGAGGTCCGCGCAATTACTTCGCTTCAAACTTCGCTATTATCACCTCGACTGGGAAAAAATGAGATGGGAATCGAATCTGACGATATCGATAAATGGTTGTGTAAAAATATATATATTTTAGAAATATACCTAAACGGTCATCGCAAGGAATGCCTTGGTAATGAAGTAGGTCGAGATTTTTCAGTACCATTTGCACAAAAATTACTCTCTATACATATATGTTTTAAATTAAATTGTAAAAAGCTTATTTTTTATATTTCGCTTTGTTTTCTATAAACCTGCACAGTGATTTATCGGTGTAGGATTGGCTTCATTACTTATTTACATGACAATACTTCTTATATCTTAAGTCGGTGATCAAATACCCATATCAGTTCTTAAATTAATAAAACCAATGTTATTTCTACATCGAAAATACTTAAGTTTGGAAATACTACAGTCGTTTGTTTATTTGCATTTTTAATGTGGTCACATACATATTTTGAAAGATATCGATAAACTGTTTGCATTGTACGCCCTATAAAGTTTTCTCGGTGTATTTCGCTTAATAAAAATATTAGTCGGGCTGGGCGTCAAAGAAACTGGTATAATTGAATTAATCTTGCCTTTTAATAATAAACTCAGTTACCCTTGCTTAATAATATTATATAATTCGTTGTTCAGAAAATCAACTTCTTTCAATAAATTGTCTTCTTATAAATAAAAACGTATTTCTATAAAATGTATTTATTAGAAACAATATAATATAATTTCATAGGATTTTTTTTAGATAAACTTTTAATATTATTATAAAACAGTCTTACTTTTAAAAGCTGTTTTACGTGCATTCACACAATTTTGAAATCTGACGTTTATTTCAAAGTAATGTTTTTCAAGGAGTTCATCGCCATTTCTTAGTTCTCAAGTTTGATTTTTGGACTAGTAAATGAAAAAATCTTTTGCTATTCACTGGTCTTCATTGTTTTATCATCACATCAGAGGCGGTCTCTCCCTAATCATATCATATTATGTGACATAACAACAACAGTGGGCTTACATGTCTGCAGCTACTATAATAGACCATTTACGTGCGATATATGTCGTGTAAACATCATATATCAATTCACATGCTTCCAAAATCTTAAATATTATTGTTTTGGTATTCTATACCCTTAAAAGTTATATAAGTAGTTAAATGCGGCATGTATTTTTAAAGATGAATAAGGTTTGTTTGTTAGCATTGCCTAGGCTTTGAAACTATTGGATTGATTTTTTAAAAAGGTTTTCCCTTACGGGATAGATCATAAGAGACAGAGTGACATAAGCTGTAATTTACGAGGTAAATCGCGGGAAAAAACGACTATATCTAAACAAAATATTAGGTGCCTATTGTAATTGCATATTTAAATAATGATATTATAATACGTTATTGTTTTGATGTTTGTTTCATTTGGTAAACAATCTGTTATCCTTCTATAAATCGATGTTAATAGGTTAATAGCAAGGAGAAAGGAAGAAATAAAATACAACAGCGATGACACAATCACTGGTTACACTTTTTTCCTGTGTATATAAAATAGGTATGTACGTAGTTAACCACAAACTTTGTCACTTTAAACCATATTAACTTCAAGTCCTAGAAATAACCAGCACAACATGTCTTGGTCTTGCAATGAGGTTTGAACTCTACTCTCAAAATATTATGGCTTAAAATCAAGTAGGGAAATTTGACGGATTTGTATGACCTGACGTGACTGTAACAAAGATAGAATTCATCAAATTCTACGGGATGTTCTTATATGTATTTTATCCGTCTTATCATAAAACGACGACTAACTGTATTACCAGATTTAAACCACTCTCAGACCAAAATAAGTCAATACGACTCAACTTGATGTTTTCTCTTCTATCATTATCATTTGGTTTAGGTGGTCAATGGTTTACCAAATACTAACTCTAATTCTCGTTTTATTAATAAGATTGTTTATAATAAAACTTTATGAATACGAGAGTTAGACAGGACAAACAACGAAACAGACCACGATATATCGAATGTTAATTTTAATAGTACACGGTCTGTAAATAGCATGCTCGTTTTTGAATTATATTTGCCAATTTGCCGCGGGGTCTACACTGCATAAGATAGTGCATATTGTGTAATTCGAACCTATAATGTCAGCCTACGGCTACTGCCGTACCTATCCAAAAATACTTGTTATAAATGTAACTGGTAAAATATTCTATACGTTAAAACAATATCGGATCACGGGTTCTTTAGCATAAAACAAAACGAAACAAAATAAAATGAAACTAACGTTAGTTTATTTTAAACTTTATATAATTTACGAAAAATACTAAGTAGGCGTTAGTAAAAAGTTTTTACAATATTTTATACAGACAAACTGAACGTGCCCAAACTCGATGAGGTTGCGTTATTTATTCCATTATTTATTCCATACCTATACATGTGATGAGATGTGATGTGATGTAATCTATACATACATCATGTAAGATCAAATACTTCTCAATACAAATCAAACTAGTCCAAAACTGGGTTGCTTCATTTAAGAGCGGTTTCAGGTTAACGTTCGCAGGAGTTGCGGGTGTGCCAAAAGTCGCGCCTGTATCATCGTCAACATGGTCACTATTTTTGTCCCAAACGTACATACATCTTTTGAAATCAAATGAAATAAACAGGACTATGTATTTAAAATAAGCAAATATGAATCGTTGCATAACTTAACACTTAAAAATATTAATTATTTTTACATTATTTCACTATTCTGCTTCTAAGGTCCGCTTTGGTAGTCCGTCGAAATCAAATTATAAACAAGGCGAACAAGTGAAATAATAGGTTTTTTTTATTTGTTTATTTTAAATAGTTCTGAGTGAAGTCTATTTTTTTTAGCAAAGAAATTGTGTTAAAATTTTTGTAGAAATTTTTAAAATAAACATTACATCTGTCGCATAGAACGTTCGACTTGTTGATATTACAATTAAAATGACGATTATTCCTTTTTTTTATTTTGCCTAAATATTTTTTTTTGTATTTACAAATTTGTAATAAAGCCCTTTTGGGTTTATACGTGGTGGTGGAGCTCAGATACAAACATTGTCTTAAAAATATACAATTTCTATTTATATTTTTCCATTTTCCATTTTTTTTTTACTGTTCCAAACTTACGTGACGGCCATATTTGTGTCAATTTTGTGTAGAAGCTAAAGACGTGTTGCGCTTTTTTAATCTTGATCTTTTGTAAAATCTCACTGAACATTTCTGGTTACCGATTTTTTTGGTAAGTTTGTAATCAAAGTTCAATAATGCGTCCTAAAGAATATTGCATTCTGGCCTAAACATTGTTGGTTTATCCTGGTTTAATCTTCTTTTTTCCCTTCGGTGGTCTTCTTTTCGGTGATTAAATTAGGCCATAGAAAAAACTTAGGACCACCAAAAAGTTATTTTGCAATGGTTATCTTAAAAATGTCGGTTATTTTCAAAATACCCTCATTGAATGTTATGGATAATTTAGAGGGGGTAATGGAGAGTTTTTTTCTATATTTTCTAACTTTCATAACCTATTTTATATTATGATTGAGTCGTTTTTATTCATTTAAAATCGTAAATTTGCTTATGTAATTTTAATAAACAAAAAAAATACGCATAAAACACTAATATGTTGTATTTTTATAAAAAGTAAGTCGTTAAAAATACTAACAACTATTTAAAATTACAAGTTCACAAAATAAAGTTATGTTGCCTTTTCTGCTATTGATTTATTTGCTATTTTGTCATTTCACCGCTTTGTTTGCGAAAACTTGAAACCTATTAACAAATTCAAAAATGTTATAATAAATGCATATAACAATCATTCAAAAAGTACTCAAAATAACAGCGACCAGAGAAATTCGACGTGATTTATCAAAACAACAAGATTTAAAATGCGTCTTTTTTTATTAGCTTCTGCATAAAGTTGACACAACAGAGGGCCGTCACGAAGTTGTCAAATAAAATGTCAAAAGAAAAAAATACAAACTGTTCATATACTTTTAAGAATACCTACTTGTAATTTTAATTATACTACTGAAAACTCGAAAATTCTTTGCGACAGATGACAGTATACCGTATTTACTACACGATGCACGAAGATTGAGTTATATGGAATGTCTTAATGATTCTGTTTGTAGCTATTATGAAATTTGGCAGATTCATGTTAATACTTAAATCTTTTCGATATTATTAGAAGATCTACGAGTATCACCAGAACCTCTTTCATACAGCCTTAACATACCTTCCACTTCATTAGGAAAAAATAAGTACAACTAATACTTACAATACTTTCAAATTATTTATAGTTCCGATTTTGACTCATCAGAAGATGCTTGACCAATAACACGGATGAAGGATAAGGACCCCTGTGAAGAATCAGGAAGAAGGCTACTCTTTTGATAAAAATATTTTTTAATCCAATCTGTGTCACCGAAAAAATTGTCTCTTTGGTAGTCACAATTTTAATTTGTGATTATTTATAGTTCCGATTTTGACTCATCAGAAGATGCTATACCAATAACACGAATGAAGGATAAGGACCCCTGTGAAGAAGGCTACTCTTTTGATGAAAAAATTCAACTTGTTGGTAAGGTACTCTAAATGCTTATTAGTGTGTATTTTCACGATATAAAATTTCAATAATTATTTCAAAAACCTTCCTAGATTGGGGATTGGGGAGCAAATTATATGTTAATATATTTTTTTAATAACCTGAGACTTTAAAGTAACTAAATGGAAACGATGTATTTATTTTTTCACCAACGCCCCCTTTGTTACTATGTCGATATTTTTAAACGTCATGTTACTATTACTCGATTCGATTGAGTTTCAAGCGTTTCCATCACGAACGTTTAAAATGAACACACACCTTTCAGTGAGCAATGATGCGTACGCATGGCACAGTATCGTATGCAAACATCAACGGAACTTGGCTTACAGCGACATCACCAACCCTATTCTAATGGCGAGTTAAACATCAACCTCATTCTTCATTATCAACCTTAAATCCCTAGACATATGGTTTATCTTTATTTGTCAATAATAGAGTGTGAAAGGTTGTCACATTTTGTACGCTAGGGGATGTAGCACTTTGCAGCTTGCTTCCGGGAGTGTGTGAACGTGTCACCTTGTTCTATTCATATTGCTGTGGAGATCAACGTACTATATGGTGGTTGATGGGATCGACGGAACTAAACACTTAATGCTGCCGTGAAATTAAAACAGGCTCGAAATTAACTAACGTCATTGAAGTAGCATAGGGTTGTCGTCATGGAAAAACAATCGTGGTTCTTGGGAACTATTACTACGTGTTTATTGATGATAGGGAGTTTATATTTATCATTAGGTAACATTTACCTTTTTTTCTATATACATATATATAATAACGAAAGGTCACTCACTCATTCATCATGAAATCACAGAAACAACAAGTGCTAAGAGTTTAAAATTTTGCATGCAGGTTCTTTTAAAGACGTACGTGCTCACTAAGATGGAATTTTATGAAATCCAACTCCTAAGATGATAAATTAGGGGATGAAAGTTTTAATGAAATTTTCTCTTTTCTGTACTTAAAACTAGATCACGCGGGCAAAGCCGAAGGGCGAAGCCTAGTAAAAAAATAAAAGTGAATGTCATTTACAGTTATGAACACAATATTAATAACTGTGCAATGATTTTATTTTCTTTGTGGAACGTAGTGCTTAAATTCTCTTTGTGTAGAACATAATTTGCTGTCAATAATTTGCTGTATAATAAGCTGTAAAAAATGAAACTGTCAAACAGTTGCATTTAAACATTGCTTCTACACAAGTGCTGTTTAAAAAAGCAAAATAAAACAAGAGCGGTGTAGCGTACTATCTGTTTGTTTTGATGTTGAAACACATTTCCGGTTATGTTAGGCCGGTCACAATCACAACCCCCCCGCTCTTAGAATCGCAATCGAGTTGTCTGAAGAAGTCCGCCTGCAGGACTATCTAGGATGTCACTTACTGGGACCAGTGCTCTAACGAAGGGTGCATGCATGAAAAGTGTGGCCATGAACTCTCAAATCTGTATAAAATAAAAACTTTACATCAATCCTTGATATGACAAACATGCTTGATATGAGTTTATGATAAGTGTAAGATTATTTGACAACAAGATGAATCAAATATAGATTTTAAAGGATTATTGTTCAGCTTTTTTCACGTTTTTAAAAGCTTTTATTTACCTTGCAATGTGCGACAGATTTTCTAGTATGTTAGTTAGGGTGGAATCTTTGAACTAAATTTTAAAGTGCATATCTTCAACGGGTTGAGCTGAAATTTGTACACGTTCAGTTTGGATGACAATGCATGATAAGATGTGTGACGTCATTGGAAATCTAATATGGCGGACCATCGAAGATGGATGGTGGTAGTTATTTTTAATGCGCTCCTACAATAAGCAAATAAAAGGGCTCATTGAGAGTAATTGGAAATATAATGTGACGTCATTCTAAATCCAATATGGTTATTTTTAATCCACTTCAATAATTTTTCAGGTTGGATGTTGAGTTTCAGATATCTATAATATAAAGATTTCAACTAAACTTTGGATCTGAACATTGTTTGTGACCTTATTTATTTATAAATATTAAAATAGTATTATTATGTGCTTTAGATAATACAATTTGAGGCTTGGGGATTAGTATCCAAGTTGGATAAAAAAAGCCTATAGTGTTGATTGGGTCTTTACATAGATATTGTGAGTAGGGTATGTTAAAATAATATATACAGCTGTAATAGGAAGTCAAAGGTCGAAGGAACCTTGAAAGGGTTGAAGCTTGTTCGTTGGGAATAATTAATATTCATGAGAATAAGGCGCTTAATATTGCCTTAAATACTACCCTAAAAATATTAGCGAAACAGAAATATGTAGTTAATAATTGTAAGTCATGGATTTATTTTGTTTAGATGTTAAAATCATAGTCACCCTATTGATCCCAGGAGATTTAACAATAATAGCTTCCTGGTCGGCGGTCCACTTTACTCTTCTTATAAATCCAAAAGAGATTTTATTTAAACAAACTAAATTTAAAATCTTCTACTATCTACGTCTCTTTATTTTTTCTGTAATGACAATCTTATGTACGCATTTGTCATTTTATAGCAGTTACCTCATATTAAAGGAATAAAAGAACAATGAAATACTGAAAAAGAGTATATTCATTGCTTTTATAATATAGCTATCGTTATATAATACATTTATTGTTTCAAACTTTTTAGAGCGTGATTTAGCTGTAGTCGGGTTTTAGTTTTTGAACTTCTTTTTTTATTAAACATCATTGGCACTGTACTCGTGCGTATTTTTTGTGAAATTTCATATCAATGTTTCTATAGTAAGTCAGGGCGTACTATGCTATCAGTTTATTACAATGGTAAAGAACTTCAATGGAAGTTCTCATATAATAGATTAATTAATAATTAGTGCAGTATGTTTCACCTTATCTTAATTTAAGTTCAACAATCTTTTATTCTAGTAATAAAATCATTCAAATTAAAATTTATGTTTGCTTAGCTAAATGTTTTTACAGAGGTCTTATGGCTACATTTCGACTCCAAAATCAAATCAGTTCCATTGCACTGATGAAAAATGTGTATCATTATTTTCAACTTATTTTCCGACTTTCACAGTGGTGTATCGAAAAGTTTGATAAATTACTTGAAGTAAGGTAAAAGTTTTTTTTAGCTATAACAATTTGGCTATCTATATAAAATAAAATGTAAAACAATGTTTACATTAACATTTGTCCAAATCCAAATTATATGTTTTTTTAGTGAATATTCAATGAACCAGGTCATTGAACTTTTTGATGTTATCAACCACAACCACAGACGATTATCTCTATAGATATTTGATAATTTCATTAGCGACAGATGTTCTTTTAATGAAGTTATTTATAATATTTCACACGAACATGAATCTCACGCTGCGTCAACGTTTATATCATTTTTTACTTTATCATGATATATTTAAATGAAAAGTAGAGAGAGAGAGAAATATGTAGTTTTCATAATACTTATAAGGGTCGAGAAGTGCTTTATTGTTACAGTATGTTACATACATGATTATAGACATAATTAAGATATTGGGTCAACATATCATAATTTTTATTTTTTCCACTAATGAAATAACATTATAACTAAATTTTATTACGAATTTAGTTTTTTAAATTATTTCTCTAAATTAAAATTAAAATAGCATTCAACCAAGAAAACACTAAAACATCATGATGCTACGTTAGGGGTAAAATATTTTTGTATTTGCTAACATCAAAACTATCTTAATGCATCTTCACAAGTTTCTTGTTGATAAAGTATACAAAAAGTATGTCACCCCATTCAAGTTCGTCCGCTTATAAAGTGACCCTTACTAATTATTATTATTGCGCCATAAGGCAGCGTCCATATAGGCACGCGCGGAGATTTATCAGTCGGTCATAATTAAAAGGCGCATTAGCGTATGAATACGCGAGTGCGTGCGAGTAGCAGCTGTCGTAGAAAGTAGTGAGACTTATTTTACTTGATACAGTTAAATATTAGGTATATATTTTTATGAAATATCACTAAAAAAATACAAATTTTCATTATGATATATGCTGAAAATTAATAGTAATTGTCAATTTTATTTATTGTAACTATAACATGTAACACCATTGCATTTCAACATAATAAGAATGTAATAATGCTTAGGTAATTTTTTGTTAATTAGTGTTAGATCCCATTATACTGTTTTTGTATGCTATTTGAAAATGGCGAACAACTTTAACACCTTTATACCATGTTTAAGACAAATAAACTATTATTATTATTTGATGCCGAGCTTTATGTGCAATACTTTTATAATAATTATTTTAACAAACGGAGACTTCCCTATTTATTAGGACTATTCACTTATTTATTTATTTCGGTGCAATAAACATTAAATGTTTTTAAAGTTTTAAAATTTAAGTGTCTTACTAAACAATTTGACCCCGCCATTATTTTAACATTATGCACATTTTAGTAAGATAACAAAAAAT
The DNA here is from genome assembly GCA_918026875.4 of Diatraea saccharalis. Lineage (NCBI taxonomy): Eukaryota > Metazoa > Arthropoda > Insecta > Lepidoptera > Crambidae > Diatraea > Diatraea saccharalis. Next base: position 26,074,951 of record OU893333.1, on the reverse strand, counting down.
ATTTTGTACGGAATACGTAAAGAGTGCATAACATTTTTTTTAAAATCTATTTAAATGTTTCCTGAATTTTGAGGCAGATGTCCTAAGGAAGGCTCGGTTTCTTTTCACTGTTTTCAGTTTAGGTTAAAAAGCGATACTTAGTCCACTATCACTTCTAATGATTTTTGTACACTTTAACGTCATCAATTTTGTAATATAAAGTTATCTCTACCTGATTTGTCACGATATTAATTTGACAATAATTAAGATATAACCTTATACTATTTGGATTAGAACAATAGTATCAAGATCTTTTTTACCAAGTACAGAAATCGCGTGACGTATCGTGATTGTCTAAACGCCGACAGATGTGTGGCGGAATGTAATTGTTTGGCCGAAGCTTTACAAGCGCAGTACATTTTATATCACTCTGCACCCCTGCCTTAGGCATAACCGGGATTCATTCACCTCGTCAGATGTTCAATGGGCCGAGGGTCGGAAGTTAACTTTTTTGTGGAGAAAGTGTTTTTTTTTCTAAATTTGATTTACTGATATTTATTTAATAATGTGCAAAGCTATAAAGAATGTGTTTCATCATAACTGCAAAATCGTAGCGCTTTTATATTTTGAATTTATTAGGCATTATTTTATATATTTATTTATTGTAATAATTCTAACTCTTCATTAAATATTTTGTTAATAAAATCAACTGCTTAATGTTTGTAAGTTTTTGAAATTAATCCTGAGAATATTTAAAACCTTTTCAATTAAGAATCTCTGGAACCACTTGAACTCTACAGTACGTCATTAATTAATCTTAAAAGTATTCGAAAACAACTCAATTGATCCTTGCTTAAATAAGGGAGGGTTTTCCTGTATAATACTTAATGCAAAGAAAAAGTTTAAAGTAAGTAAGTTAATATAATAAGTTGAATGATATTCACGTTTAACTATTTTGTTGTTGAATTCTATAATTTACACCCAGTGGTATAAAATAAATAGGCACTATTATTAATATGTTGTTTTTTTTTTCATTTGGAGGGTTTTTATCCCTTCCAACATGTCAACTTCATTATACCATAGCTACTCGGGAACTACACACAAAACTTATTTAATAAATAGTAATAATATGAAGACATTTCACTATATGTTATATTACGACATTTTAATATATGTTTATTAAAGAATATTTACTAAGAGTTATCTTTTAAATAAATGTATTTTACATAATTGCACAAAAATTAATAAAAAATTACACACTAATACTACAGGCTTTGATAAAATAGTTTGAATGAATGCAATATTTAAAGCGTTTTATTTAAATTCTATCTCATCATTGTTTCTAATACACTTCTTTAGCAATTTTTTTACATCTCTATCTTTATTGCAGGGGTGACATTTATTTGAGTTAACATAAATATATTAGATAATATACGCTTACTTCAGATTTATTTAAGTAAAGTCGTAATTTTAATTAACTCACCTACTAACAAACAAATGTAATCAAGCCACATGCTTTGACATTTGGTGTAATGCTATCATATCAGTGGTCGCCGCCACACGCGCGCGCGCAGCTGCGTGCCTTATTATGGTAATGGACTAATTCCGCGCGCTTCCTGTCCCGGGTAGACATTTTGTTACGACTATTGTTAGTAATACTAATTATTGGGAAAAAGCGGAACTAATCTACTCGTTTGTGGAATTCGCTGTGATTAGTATGGTATTATTAAAGGCACGAACTTGAAAGTCCGTATGTAAAAAACAGAAACTGGTAACAATTATAATGCTGATTATATAAAAAAATTATCTTTTTTTATACATTAATAGGTATTTGTTTAGTTATGCATTTACTATACTATAAATAACAGTCAAGGTTAATAGCTTTATTTCATTAAAAATCAATTAGATGCGCAAACACATATTGTTAATAAACCCTAATTATCCAGCCTATCCCCTTGCATCGAACGTACTACCACCCTAATCGATGATTATCATTTTTTCATAGAATTTTCTAGTTTCACTATCACATGATAAAGTGGGCATATGCCCACCGTGTAGCATTCCCTTCAAGAAACAGGTCAAGGCGTTCATAACCTGTTGCACCCCACTTCACGATGGCAATCATTACTAGCACGCGTTCGGGCAAATTAAGGGGATGTATTATGACAAGCCATAAGACTTGTCTTCGCGAGCAAGTGTAAGAAAAGGTTAGGGGACACCTGTTATACGAGGGTTGGAAAAGAAAAGATAATGGTTTTGTTCAACTACAATACTACGTAAATGTTTGTAGACGTTTGGGTTAGATAAAGTTTATTGATAAGACAACGAATGTAAATAATTGTAAAAGGTGTGTGATACTTAGAGCTGACCATTATTGTTAGCGAATGTTTTATAATAATTTTATTTTTGAATTGTATTGTATTTTTTATTATTTGTGACTTTCAGCAGTCTGTCAACATCAGCCATTTGGAGGCTCCCAGGACCGAAGCCCCGGGGCGGACCCCTTAGTCCATAAGAGACACAAATAAAATTACAAGCAGTTGCATCTCTGAATTATGAACTCTGACACGTGCATTCCTCTTTCGGTAATTAAAAGAACTGCGACCCAGGTGGTCGAATCTTTAAATGATCGATCGACATAGCTCTAATAGCTGTGTCAAAAAGTCAATCAATATAATGCCTTTTGAAGATTATTTGTTATAGTTTTAAATGCAGTTATACAGTGTATAAGTGATGTGTAGGTGTAAGTATTATCTGCAGAGCGTCATACAATGTTTTTAAGAATGCAGAGCAGCAGTAGAGGCAGCAGAATACTATATTTTTAGCGTTATTAATTTATAAGGTTATTCCGACATATATATGGAAAATTATATTAATACATAAAAATATTATTGAAAAATCTTTTTAAAATAGTGGATAGTGTAGTACTTATACTGAAACGTGAGAATGGTACCGTTCTTTACAAAATACTAGCTGTATCCCGCAACTTCGATCTTTTAAAATAGACACAGTATTTTCGGAGCATATTCGATGCAAATAAACAATAAAATCTTTCATCTTCATAATATTAATAAAGATTCTAAAATACTCTTAAATATGATTTCATTTATGTTACAGGGTTCAATCATGTTGACCTTGTGTAGACACAACAGCGTACTAGGTTGTTACAAAAGGTTTAATTGCTGCGATATATTTGGAAATTTAGCTTATTGTAACCTGACGTGCTGTTGTATGTACAATGTTAATGGGTTTCGATTCCATCTGCCTTTATAACGGTAGTTAGATCATTTTCATCTGCAGTATTGTTGGCGTAATGGCGTGGGGGATGAAGCGCAGGAGGATCAGATTACCACAGTGATATGAACCACTACTGTTGATTTTATATTTGGTTTAATTAATAATTCGATTATTTCTGTCATACATTTTATTCTATTTATTAAAGTAAACAAACAGTTTCATCACGTAGCGTATAACATATTTTTTTCTTATAACTGCCTATTGATGACGAAAAATAACAATATTATTAAACAATTTTATGAACTTTATGAATGAAATTTTTGCGTAATTAGAGTACGTTAAATGCTTTACTCTTTTAGTATTATTTGGGTAGAGCAATTATTTTATATATACGGTAAATTTCTAAGTACATTTAAAATTTGAAGAGCTCTATTAAGACACTTGATACAAGTATTACTTATATATGTGCAGTTACATTTTTAAATCATAATCTAAAAACACATAAATATTGGTAAACTAGCGAATCAATTAGACAGCAAGCCGCATAGGCACATATGCGATATTCATTATTTCCATGATTTAAGAAACAAGACAGAAGATAACGCTTTGATTCATAATTCGCAATGCTAACTTTAAACAATTTAAGTCAGAATAATTTGTTATTTTTTTATATAAATTTTTACTGCACATGTATGTTAAGTGTAAGCGACAAAAAAGGTTACTATTTAAAGATGAACTTAAAAAATTACGTTGTATATGATCTGAACATTGGAAAAAGCTCCAAGAATTTTCATAAGATTTATTATGGAAGGTGTTTCTGGGACGATTAATGGTAAAAGGGTCTTATTTACCAAGAAAATAATACCGGACATTCAGGTGCTTATTAACAATACAGAGTAATTTCTGAATGAGCTATTTCGATCATTATAATACGCACACTCATATTGAATTGTATTAATATGCAATCAATCGCCTTTCAAATCATCAAGCGTACATTCTGTGCTAAAAAGCACACGACACAATGGTCTAGGGCCCGCATTGTACTCGTTTCAACGAGCCGTGAATAAGTATGACGGTAGAACTACGGACTATGAGCTATCAGGTACCTAATTATTAATGCAAATTGTAAAGAAAGCATAATGTTATTTTCTTTGTAATTTTTCAGTGTTTCTTAGACGGCAACCTTGGCGTGAAAACAGGGGATGCAAATAGGCAGGTACCTAAGCTTTTAATTTAATGCTATATTGTTAATCTTCAATGTCATTTTATTATAAAAATGAATAAATATTACCCCAAGACCCCAAGATAAATAAGACCTCATATCATGGAGTAACTGAAATAATAAGGTAACTTAACACTTAGACTCGAGACAATATGGAGAGTTGCAATTTGTACGTTGGCCCGACCGGGGACCCGATATGTATAAAAAAGCAAATAATTTGGTAAATACTATAAAGCATTTTCTTACTTATTTCTGTAAATTTTCCATATTTCCTTTATTAATACAAAAAAACTTTATTGATGGAAATGAGAAAACAAGATCAGCCGTTCTCAAGTCATGACTTTATTGTTAAGTAGAATTAAATTTTTATTATATTTATACCTGATAAAAATTACTGATTTCAGCTGTGCTTCAAATCGTAATAGAGACAGAAAAATAAAGTAGATCGTCAACATTTCAAAGAGCTTCAATTCGTCAACAACTGTTATACGGGAGTCACAGTGTAATAAACTATTATTGTTAGTAATACAATGAACGGAAAAAAGCAGAGCCCGTACCCTTGCAACAAACAGCTCGAGTACACCTGCCCATATCAGCTATGGAGTTCGCTACAGCTGCTCAAACTCGCGACGAGACGCACCTAAACTGTCAACTCGGTTTGTATCTGTCAACCAGTTAAATTAAGGGTCGGAACGCATGCATTATAATCTGATTCTGAATTTAAATATCTAGTCTTGTTCTTTTTTTTTTGTAAAAGAAGGTTTAAGTTTTTTATTTTTATTATGGCCTATTTTACGAATGGTGTGTAATGGTGGTGAATGGCACTAATCACTATCATTGATATAGTTAAAAAAATTTTTTTGAAGTTCCGATGGAGTTATGGTTAGGTTATATAATTATAATGTACACACGCCTGCACGTCAGACTTAAACATTGTAAACTTTATACCGACCGCGCTTCATATAGAAGTTCCCTATTAACAGAGGGCTGCTTACGGTGGTGGTGTGCAGCTTGACGTGCGGCCGTGAGTACATGTATTTTTTCTCTTCCAAATAATTATTTTTACAATGTCGCCTATTCTTATTGCTACTAATACGTAACGCATGTAATAACAGCTTTAGTAAGTGTAAAATATTCGTAATCAGAGTATTATTTACCGTTGATACTAAAAATGGGTTTAAAACTCAATGATCGTTTATTAAAAAAAATATTAGTAATGTATTTATGGAGAAAATTTATATGACAGAACAACGTAGACGAAGCCTAGCCGCTGGCGAAAAACTGGTCAAACATAATACTGTTATCCACACTAATATTATAAAGAGTAAAGATTTGATTGTATCTTCGTTTATAAGTCGAGGGAAAAGAAAGTAATAAAATTAAAACTTACAAACATTATTACTTACTATTTACAAAAATTATCTCTACCGTTATTCAAAAAGGTGAAAAATAAAATATAAACAGTGTTTATATATAAAGGGCAGTGGATAACGCGGCATACAACAGTAGGTGGGCTTTACCCCTCCGGAGTGTGCTGAAAAACACAATAAAATAATCCCATGCTTTGTTGATAAGGTCGGGTACTGTCGGCAAAAACATTAAAGTACATTTTTTTTTAAATATTACATTGTAATTCGAATCGTTATCTTTTACTTTACCAGATGATTACTCTTGTAATTAATTTTCCAAAGACTAAATGTCGCCAAGATCTATTGCGAAAATAAATTTTGGAGATAGCAAATCCAATTATCTGAGTGACTATGTTCTACATCTTGTCAATAAATCAAAATTATATCGACTTAAATTTTTAAAATAAAATTGATCCTTTCATAGTTTTAACTAAAAGTTGATGCTTGGGATATATAATAAATAAATAATTTAAATACGCCTAATAAAGTTGTTTGCGCACCGTATGCAAGGTGCGTATCCCGCGAGGCGCGTGTCGTACGCGTGCGCGCGCGCCGCGCCGCGTTTCTGCGCTGTCATGGCGAACATTTCCACATACTTTTTTATTTTTTTCGTGCAATCGACTATAGATCTCGTAAATTGCTGTACTATTATGCTGACTCGAGGGGATGGAAGAGAATTCATTCTTGTTTATGCGATTTTCTATTACTGCATGCACAGGGTGCTAGGATTTAATGAATAACGTTTAGATATCGCTCAATGCCATTGTTATGTTCACCTAGTGAACTTAGCCTAGTTTATTGCTTTTATGTATTACTAAGATATATTTTTCTCTTTACAGTTTTGATATATCAATAACTATTTTGGAGTATTGCGATTATAGCATGTCACATATAGTCATAATTTTTCAGTATAGCATTGTAAATTCAAAATTGACCAAATATAATAATTAGAACAAAATTTCATCTTTATCGAAAGTTTAAGTATTTTTAAAATTATTTCTTTCGGCTGTTCGACTGGATTGCCTTTACACTGATGGAAATACGCTCTGTAGTAGCGAAAAGTAACAAGTGCTTGAAACATTCGTCAGTCCTGTTAGGTCCTGGGTGGTTCAGTGGTTAGAGCAGTCGCCCGGATTGCAAAAGGTCATAGGTTCATGCTAAAACAAATATTTTTCATTATATCGTGCATAATCCCTGAATATATCGTTTCATGATTTTCTCTTAGACAACGACGAACTTCTATACAAACTAATTAACTATTTTGACCTTTCACAAAAAGTTACCTATGTTCTATTTAAAGACAACTCGATTTGGTGGTTTAGAAGTGAAAGCGTAAATATACACCGATTTACTTTCGCATGTATAATATTAATATGAAATAATTAAACGATTCTCCTTGTTACTCGTCACAAAATATAAATATAATCATAATCGCTTAGTTGAATTTTAAACTCACAGATGTTTTTTTTTCAAATATAAGTTGAGGAGATTTTTATAGAAAGTAATGAAAAAACATTGAAGTAATTTTTTATGTATAAGTCGTAGCTAACTGGGTAAAACAACCATCTAATTAGACACTATATAAGCATCATTTGCATTACTAAACGTCAATCAGCTGAGTAACCGTACCAATGTCTTACTACAGTGCGGCTGTAACAAAGCCCAGGGAACTGGTTAACTAGGATCACGATACGAAACACAATTATAAAATTTATTAAATTATTATTTCAATTGACAGCAAAATTCCCTTTAACTTCGAATATATAACAACAAAAAGCTGTATTTTATGGTACATCAACAGCTATTTTTAGAATAAACGTCGTCTAGTACAGCGATGCTTAATTTAGTTCTTACTACAATTTATTTTAAAATTCTAACTTGACCAAAATAGTCCGATGTAGAATATAGTTAACACCTTCTAGTATCATTCACAATATATAAATAATTTTCTTTAATATATAAAATGATCTGTACTTGAATATTTTCATAAACTTATTGGTATAAATTATACGTATTCATACACTAATACATACCTAATGTATTTTGAACTATTTTCATCACTAAATATCATGAGAATTTTTATAAATAATATTAGATAGAAGTAAAATTATTACCATTACTAAACAAATGCTAAACAATGGTTCCTATGGTAACAATTTGAATGCTATTTTTCATTGATATAGGTTAAAAAACAAAGAAGTTTCATGCAAACGTTATCACCCTTTTCAATCCCTTTTGGGGGTGGAATTTCCAAAAATCCGTTCTTAGTACACGTAGTAAGAGGAATGTACGCTCCGAATTTCATAGCTCTACGAACAGCGGTTTAGGCTGTGCGTTATCTGTCAGTCAGTATGTCAAGACATCTCATTTTATATAGGTATGTATAGATTAAAGAAGGTCGAGGCCAGGCTATCAGGTAGTTTATTAAAGAAATCACAGAACGCACCGTCACAGCTCATTTTAGTTTACATTTGTTTTTGTATTCTAAATATTGTAAATGTCATTTACTTTTAAACTGAGAATTTTGAATGTAAATTACCAAAAAGATGTGCGTAGCAGGTTGCCAATAAGTATAGTAATGAGTAGTATACCTACACTTTCGTTATATGTTGTCTACTATTAAAGAACCCAAGTTTTTGTTAATTTTGTGGACAAAGTTTTGGCAAATAAAAACCCTATTGACTAAGCATCGATTAAGATATTTTCGAAAAGAATTATTCAGAACAAAGCCAAAAGGGCCGTAGTAAAACAGTTGCATATTAGCCACCGTTACTGATATAGGGGCATCGCACCCCACATTAGTGCATCGCAGGTCCAATCAATTGATTAAATCCTGACACACCTGCGGAGTGTGGACCCTGGCGAGGTGAGGGCGCGTTGCTAGGCAACAGCTGATAAACAATTTTTCAAATAAGAATCTACATGTAACGACCCTTCCTTTTTAGTATTTTTAAAAGTAACGCTCATTGAGCAGAGAATATTTTTTTAAATCATAAACTACACGTGCAATTGAAAAAGATTACGTAACATCTAATTTTTTACAAAATTTTGTTTTGAATTAAGCTTTGGGCATTTCTGGATAGTTCAAAAAGCATTAGGTATGTATTAGAAATTATATGTATTCACCTTCTAGTATTATTTGGAACTCTTCAAAGCCTGTATAGGCATTTCCTAAGTAGATATAACATTCTATCCATAAATAAGACGTATTTACAATCAGGTAACAGATAGTAGCAAAAGGTCGACCCAGTTTATGAATTAAAAAAAAAAAAGATTTTATCTGTAATATTGATAAATCAATATGATATCTTTTTAAATTTAGTTTATTTATGAGGGTTTAGTATTTTTTGTGTTAGGAATTCACATTTTTCATATGAATAAAGGTTGTTAAAAAATATAATGATTACCGTTTCTAACGGCATTGCACTGGAGATATTTGGCTAACGCACTCACACGCCACCCCACACCCTATGGGAACAATACTATGAGTACAATAACCGCGCATCTGCCCCGGCGTGCTTTCCCATTGGTCGCCGCACGCGCACCCCATGCACTGATTTCCACGCGTTGTCCGAATCGATACCGAAATTTAATGTAACGGCGTTTTTGATACCCGATATGTTTGTGTTATGATGCCATTGCTCTTGAAAAGTACACTCGTATTGATAATATATTAGTGATATAAAAGAAGCAAAAGTATAATCAAAACGAGAAATAAATATTGAAATTGTTCTTACAGAGAAAATCAAATTATGTAGGACTAACGGTAAGTTACATAAATGCCCATTAAGGTTTAATGACGCCTTTAAACTCTAATGGATGTCAAATTTATATGGGTAATATCGCTTTAAATTAATAAAAAAAATAATGTGCAACTGGCTGTAAAACTTATAATTTTTTGTAATTCCCTTATCAAAGTACATTAATAAAATGTTTTAACGAAAACATTCATCTATCATATATATGAATTAGTGTTGGTAATAATTACGCTGAACTATTGATATATCATTAACCACTCATCAAAAATCACTCTAAGATTCATACGGTCGGTGATCTTATTCAATAGAATTTTGGAATCGTTAAAGAATAACGGCGGTATTTATAACTTACATAACCTAAAAAGAAAATTAATGTAGACTTTATGTACCGCACAAATAATACAATGATCTTGACAAGAGTTCGTGTCATAGAGTATGTAAGTAAAGCACAGATTAAACAGCAACAACCAGGAATATGTCTTTTACTACAGAGAAGATATTGCAATCTCACATAATTATAACTATGTCATATATTTATGCATACAATAAACGTTAGAAAAATAAATATTGTAATATATTGCAAAGTATTTTTAAGTGAAATTATCAGTTTTAAGTGTTACTCGTGTTTTACCAAGGACTAACATCAAAAGCGTGCAGTATAAATAAATAATCTTTAATAATTTAGGTTCGATTCGAAGAATGTAGAAAAAGAACATCATCTGGGGTGTGGGTTTAATGTCGTCTTCGTTATTTCAGATACTCCACCATACGAGGGATTTTTAATACTCGTCTTCGAATCTGGACGATGACATTGTCTTATATTCAAGTTTTTTCAAGTTTTATCAAGTTACCCATTTGACCTACTTCTATGTTCAATTAAGCACTTCTATAGTTTTTGACTCGGGGTATGCCATCTTGTGTCTCTATCTAACTAAGCCCTTACTTAACTATATAAAATACCTTCTTTCTGTTAATGAATCTCGACACGCGATGTTTCATCCTGTAATAGGTCCGTAACAACAATATTTTGCAATTCAGTCATTATAATGCGCAGTTTTATACATAATGCGAATATTATTGCAATAAGTGTCTATGATGGAAATCTAAAGGATTACCGGAAATATGATCAAATGTGGATATTAATACTGCTGTATTCTGAAAACCAAAGGAAATTTTCCCTCAGGACTTCGATGTAGACCTACCTATACATTTTTTTGTTTAATAAAAAGATTTTTACAATTAGCTAATCCAGATATATCTGTATGATAAATTAAAAGCTGGAATTAATTTATATGTGTGCTAACTTGCCCCCAGCGTCTTCGTCCGGTTAGGTTCAAGAATATCTTCACTTCACCAGCCTTTTTACGTCCACACTGCAGGGGCTCAGGCCTTTCTTATGGATGGTTAAGGAGGATGGGCCATGACCCTCCACGCTGGCCCATGCGGATTGGAGGGTATTAACGACTGCAAATGCAGCCGGGACCAACGGCTTAACGTGCCTTCCGAAGCACGGAGTAGCTCGAGATAATAATTTTTTGGTCACCCATCCCGTGACCGACCCTTGCGAAAGTTGCTTAACGACTACGATCGCGGGCCGCGGCGCTTATCCACTACGCCACCGAGCTACTCTTACAAGAACATCAATCACAAAGAAATTGGGACATTAACAGTGGCCTCTGAGTTGATATACAATTGTATACTTTATCTTAGAAAAAATATTAAAAATTACATAAAATATAGTCATGTACACAATTTTAATACTAGAAACAAAGATAAACTTGTTTTGCCGCTATGCAGGCTAAAGAAGGTTCTATCGACATTTATTCTTACAGAGACAAGCAAACAAACTAGGGTCAATGTATACATTACTACAACAAAATTCCTATGGAAATTTTAAACTTACCCTTGCCTAAATTTAAAACCCATATTGAGAATTGTTTACTCAGTAAAGGAAATTATAAATTATATGTTAAATTATTTATCAGTGAGTTTGTTTGACTAGACATGTAATTAGATTGACGTTAACACCGTTTTACTTTTATATTTTCTAAAATTGTAATGGAAAGTAACTTCATATTTTAATGAAATCATTTTTCAATCTTGACGCTCTGTATGAAATAAAACAGGGAGAAAAAAGTCGCCCTTGCGAAGTTTCTTGCCGGTTCTTCTCGGTACAAGGTTTCCCGCCGTAGATTTACGAACCGATGGCGTAGCTCTCGACTTTCACAAGTGCTTGTAACAGCCTAGACTGAATAAATAGTTTTAATTTGATTTGATATAAACTGTTTAGTTAGATAAAAGTAACAAATTTTATCAAAATACGTTTTGTACTTTTTGTATGAAAGAGTAACAAACAACAATCGTCACAAATTTAAGCATTTATACGACATAATGTAAGACAGCTGATTAATTGACTAATTTATCAATGCAAAACTTGAACTTCTGGATGGATCGAGTAAAAATTTTGCAAACTAATAGCTATTATGATATAACGGTTCACAAAGAAAAGATTATTGGTAAATTGAACCGCCAACATTAGTTTTTGGGAGGGATTTTGATCGGTATATTAAAGATTTGGTTCTTAGTTCTTAAAGTTCAGAAAATTGTCAAATTTACAAAGATTTCTTTTTTTAGTTGGAAATGTGATTAAAAAGTTTTAGTTAGTTATTTTAGTTAGAAATGTGGTTGATATTTGGGCATTAGAATGATAATAATAATTCAAGTTGATTTGTGATATTTCAACCTTGTTTCAATGATTTCAAACAAAAATGTATCACTTACTTAACATTTTCAGTTATCAACAATTCATATTAAAGGACACAATTTTAGATAATAGTTGTTTAGAATGTACGATCCATGATCAATAATGATCGATAATAAAGGTGTTCTCCCCAGGTGTGGGAATAGCGCAAGTGTTTCCGATAGCATGGGAGCAGAGCACTCAACATACAGCCACGTCAACGGTTACCTCAGTAATTCCCACAGACGAGGGGAAAATAATTACTCATCAATTACTACACCTTTCCATAGACAATATAACGAACTGTCATTGATTAATATTGATAAAAATCTATAGTATCGTATCGATGCTGTAAATATTGACGCGGGAATGAAAGGTAATTAAGTGTGGGAAAAATTAACCAGTTTAATGAAAATTTCATAGATAAAAGGAGATGGTAAAATCATTAAACAATGAGTTGTATATACGTTTATTATTTCTATGTTGTGAATTTTGAGTATTAAGTGCTGGTTCAATTTTATAATGCTATTCTCTTAACAGAAATAAAAAATAATTTTAAATTTCTTGTAACATTAATTCGTAATAAATGGAATATATAAACGTGCTAGAACTTTGACCTTGAACTGGTAATTGTTTTATGCATTTTCGAAATTGTGGTTGCAAAATTGATATAAACAGTCTGTAAATTAGTTATTTACGAAATTAAAAACGTTGTTTGTTGAGAGAAATTGAATTAAGTCTAGTTACAATGATATGAGTTTATGCAACAGAATTGTCAATTCAAACATTTAAAAGACTTTTATAGCTCAGTAATGTTTATAGGAAAATTTTAATCCTAAAATTGTGAATATGTTGTAATGCTTAAATAAAACCGCCAGATAATTTCCCGAAAACGTGTAGAGTTTTATATACCTATGTTAAACAAGTCCGTAGCTATGATGATTCACGCAGTAGGTAAAATAGGTAATTGTATCCGCATACCACTTAGGTTAAGTAATCGATACAATGGCGAGTACACTTATTCGATTACCAACTATACCGGCGATGCGCCCGCGCAGTCTTCCGGCGCGTGCGCGAGTGGGGCTTCCATGTTCCGCTGCAGACATACTTCAAAGTTACAAAATTAATTTCACCTCTGCCAAGCCAAAATGAACAGAAACTCGTTTGTTTTAACGCTCTTGGAATCGCATAGAGAGAATTATTTCAACAGAATTGAAGGAAACGTGGTGTTGAATAAAGTACCTCAGACTTCTGTTCGAATAAGTATAATCAGTCATAATAAGCTTAAAATATTAAATGTTTTAATATGATCTAATTTTTCGTTTCTTTTAATAATTTATTATTACCATCTATACATATCATAAAACAAAATCGCTTTCCGCTGTCTGTAACTTGTGCTATTTTACACTACACAATGGATTTTGATACGATTTTCATTGTAGTGAAGATGAAGGTAGATTTTTATATTACACAGGACCACAAGGGCGAGGTTAGAAGAAAGTTATTTAGTAATTCGCTTGATTATTCCATTAGTAACAGAATAGCAAATATCCGATTAATGTGCTAAGCTAAAATCTCTCGCATTCGCATTATAATCCAAGCTTGCACTGATGCACAAACAATACCATTAATTTAAACATACAAACGCTTCTATCTCTGATTAATTGAATACTCAGCTTTGATTATTCGGTTACATTCAATTATTTGGTCTAGGTTGGGCGGATTGTAGGGCGGGGCATGCGCGGATTGGGCGGCTAGCGAGGGCGGGCGGAACGTAGATCCGCCCAGCTCACCACAGTTCTGTTAGTTGAGATAACAATATTTTGAAATCTGTGCACCTCTTTTCACGTATTAAACTAACACAAAACAATATTACCTGCCACAATGCTTTTTCATTTTTAATATTCTTGTAAATTATTTTATTTTAATTAGACTATCAACATTTCAGTACAATATTGAAACCGAGAGCATCAAATCGCATATGCAATATTATGATATGAGGTATTCATGAAAAACATAATTCACAAATTGGAACTTTAATCTAAGTGCTATTATGTTATAAAAACAGCCTCGATTTCGACGTTGAGCTCAGCACTGTCATAGTACCATAGTCATAGCATGGAAGTTCAATCAAATAAAAATCTGTTTTATTGCAATGAACCTCTTTGCTGCCACAGCGGTGTGCTTCTATAAATCACTTCTGTAAAAGTAAAACTAGGCAAGTATGAGTATATAAATGGTGATATTTTACATTTATTCAAATGCAGTTGTCTGCTGTTTCGTAAGGGAGATATTAAGGGGGACCAAGACCTTTTTTTTGCAGTAAAAGTATCCTACGTGACACTGCAATAACCCAGCTATCTTCAATTAAAAAAGACACCACAAAGATACTCCGTTAATGTTGTTGATGATGAAGGAAAAATAAACAAATACATTTTCCTATTTATAAGTGTAGATACGATTACAGGCTAGTAGGTACTTACTGTGCTAACACCACGTTATTCATACCACTGTTACTTAATTACTCCAAATGTCCCGGCTTTATATAGAGTGGTGTAGTATTTGCGTAAAATCACTAACTTAATTAGATAAATACTCAATAGGTTTTTCTAAAACTATCAGTACAAATTATAAAATACTTTTATACGTAATTTACTCGCAATATACAGAGTTAAAAATGGAATGGATTACGTATTCCAATAAAAAACCAGTGACCTTGGAGTTGTCAAGTTCATGACAAAATTTATGGTATTACCTTTAGAATAATTGGCAGATAAGTGTTTTAAAACTAAAAAGGTTTACTTTTAATTGTCAGGTAAAATGTTCTTTATTAATTTCAAATTTTGTTGACTCTATTTGTTTTTTACTTATCAACATCACATATAAAAATGGTAAATGATGCAAGTATAGTTAATAAGATTAACAACACAATATAGTTTTAAAATTACTTCCTTTATATAGAATGAAATTTGTTTCAGTTCGATTACACTAAATTTTGACCTGTAAAAAAAAAATTAATTAATATTATTGTATGATATGTGTATGGTATATTATATTGTGTAGTAAAATGTAATGTTACGGAAAATCAAAAATAAAATATTAGATTTTCACACTCATTGTTGTGATGTAATTATTGCCAATGCTCCAATGTCATAAGTATTTTTTATATGTAACATTTTAAATACCTGTGTGTTTGAAACTGATAATCGCACGAGTTCATTAACAAGGTGCCACTTCACAAAATGCGGGTCTTATCGGCATCTGCGTATAGCGGCAAATGTTAAAAACATTGTCCCATTGTATATGCGCCTTAAAACTCATCGGACACTTGAGGCGTGCATGGGGGTCCTGCACTCAAGCGGGTATAGGAATTTCTGCTGGTGTAAAAGGTTAGATTCAATGCTACTATAACTTTAAAAAACCTGCAAAGTCTCAGTCGGACTAGCGCATGATGGGCTGCGTACCATTATCCATAAAAACGCAAAAAATTGTCTTGAATACTTATTTAATTCTGGATTTTAAGTATGTGTTGTAATAGCTACACCAGAAATACACCATCTGTGAAAATTTCAGCTGTTTTATGAGATACAGCTTGGTGAAAGACGAACGGACAGACGGATGGACAGCGGTCTATCACTAATAGTGTCCCAGCTTACCCTTCCAAATCAAAATTATTTATTTAGTCTAGGCTATTACAAGCACTTAGTTCATAAATCAACGGCGGGAAACTTTGTGAACCCTTTAAAATATGAATTTAATATATTATAACGATGATTTAGAAAGGGTCAGTAACTAACTCCAAAATAGAGGCATATCATCGCTTATATTATTCTAAAATGCCACCTAAGTATGATCGGAACCATGAATTATAAGATCTTTTATACGAGACGCTTCCACACGTGCTAAGTTTTCCAGCTGTTACGAACCTGTGACGAATGCAACTCTAAACAAGCTTTAAAATGTTGTACACCCCAGTGATTCGGTGTATGAGAACGGGGGTCGGCCCGTGCCACCGCACGCGCCAGACTGCAGGGTGCGCACCCTGTTCCAACCCGTCAGTCCTATCTCAACCGCCCTGCCGAGCGGACATTCGCGCACCCCTGCCTGCCACCACCGAACAGACGACGATCGCCAACTTTTAAAAAAAGTATCGAGTTCAAAACGACTAAACTTTGTTTTTAGCTATTCGAAAGTTAAATTTTTAAACGGGCCTCTTTTCTTGATTCTCAATTATTTTTGACAGTTTATTTTTTTTCCAAAATACTTTCGGTGCATCAAAAAGGGGTGTCGCTGAGTCAGCAGAGGATCAGAACCAGGTATGAGTCACTTATATTTTTCTCGCCATAGTAACGCCCTACGTTGCGCACCTGCGTTGAAGATCACGAAAACGCAGTGAAAACGACCCCACTGTTACTTTTGTTATTAATCGTTATTACTTAGTCAAATAATAAATTATTACGAGTCATATTGGTAAAGTTAATTAAATCTTGGTTTCTCGCGAAAACCTGTTACACCGTGTACTACTCCAAAATTTTCTAGTTTTATTTGGGTTATATATTAACCAAAAAAAGTGATTATACTCCTGTATACAACATAATAAGTTTATAACATAATAAGTTTACTTCTGATATCTTAATTATTTAAAAAAATTAAAATGCAGTTTGACAGGATTATAATCCTGTAAAATTTTCAAGTTTTATAAAACTTAATTTAGTCTTGTCAATGCAATAAATTGCTATAAATCGATGTCTGAGTGTTATTTAGAAATATAAATTCACGTACTTTAAGTAATATTTCGCATGCAATTAAACAAAAAATGTTTCAATGAATGCTTAACAGTTAACGTGCCTACGGTGAGATCGTGGTGAGATCCGACCACAAAACTTTTCGCAATACGGATAACCCGAGACCTAGAGGGACTGGTTTTTCTCAAGTATATCAATAGGTTTAATATTGTAAATGCAAAATTGATCAAATATAATTAATAAATACTATATTTTTATAGAATAGAATATTAAATAAAAATATTATTACTAAAAATGTGATTAATATGACTTCAATCCATAAGCCGCCACCGTGTTGTGAAGATGTTATATTATCGAACATCGAACTAGGACTTAGTAGAACAATAGCCTAGGGTAAATAAATAATTTAGAATGTTCAGATGTGCAAAAAGTTTCAGTAGCACGAGCATATTATTTTTCAATTAGGGCGAAAATTATGAAACCTTCACTTAATTAACTACTAAACTTGTACGATAGACTTGACTTTACTTGGTTTGAGGAATAGTATCGGTTACCCGGTTAAAAAGTTCTTGAGTCGAGCAAAGTTTGAGAAGCCGGCCATGGCCGTATGTATAGAACGACTTACACTTCCCCACATGTGATCTAATTTGCTTAGTATTTCGAATACCGAGAGATTGATCTAAATAACTATAATTTGGTATATGAAATCCATCTGCTCGAGCTCGAGTTCGATTATTTTTTATATAATCTTCGGATCAGCTATTTGTAACTTCGTTTCGAGTTTCAAAAATCTGTCTAAATTGTTTCAAATAAGAATATAGCTGTTTACCCTATTGATATGTAAGGAGTTATAGATATTGAATTTATTTGAATAGAAAATATATTTTTACGGTAACCTCCGGCGTGTGAGTCTCGTATTTACTCTTGATTGGTTTTTATTTTATGATTATTAAAAAACTTTAGTAACCAAATCGTAAACTTAGAGTAGCTCAGTGGCGTTGTAGAAATGGGCCGCCGCTAGCGATCGTTGTTGTTAAGCAACATTCGCACGAGATGGGTGACCAAAAAATTATCTCGAACTTTTCGGAACCGTGCTTCAGAAGGCACGTTAAGCAGCCTGGTCTCGGCTTCATTTGCAGTCGTTAATCAACATTGGGCCAGCGTGGTGGGTCATGGCGTATCGTCCTTAACCATCCATAAGGAAGGCCTGAGCCGAAAATGTGCTGATGATGATGATGAATAGTAATATTATTAAACGGGGACTAACTTTAGTATCAGGTTAAAGCATTATGTGACCATAATAAATTTTATTGAGTATTGAAAAAGAATGTATATACGCGTCTCAATTTGACATTTTCTCTTGCGTCATTATTAATTTGATTTAGGAAAACGGCCATTCTTTCATTAATTTCATTTTCATTTGCATGTAGACATTTATTTATTCACTTGACATTGGCAGAATTGTGGGAAATGCGCAGATAAGCCATTAATAAAAGAAGAAGAAGAAGAATTTGCTTTAGACGGTTAAACGTTATAACTTTAGTCACAGAATAATAAGGTACATTACTCTTATAATAAGATAGAATATGTTGTATTGTTATTGAAAGCAAAAATATTTAATAAATCTCGATGGATTAGTTGTTTCAGTAATTTTATTTATTCAAACAATAACTTGCCAATATAGTAAACATAATCGCAATGGAAGATTTTCTTTAGTCACGATAAATTATTTTTATGAATGGGGCACGCGATCTCGTGGGAACTACTATTATTTGTTTCTGTTACGGAACGTCGTGTCCCTATAATTAAAAAAATACGTACCTAATAAATAGAAGCTCATTGCACCTCGACATATTTTACTATTTTATTTTCCATTCAAAAATCAATATTGGTGTATATTAAGAATTGCATTGATATAGAAGTTTAAAGTAATAGTTATTCACGGGACTCCGTAAATAATTATTTAACAATGACATTTAAAAAAACGAGTTTGAAGTTGCTCTGTTTTACACGCCTTTTCGATACATTGATTACATTATTCAAGATTAAATACATAATATAGTTATAAAACGACATATAAATAAATACGTAAACGATGTTCTTATTTGAAAATTTACTATCAAGATCATATTTTATCACTATAAATTAATTTCTTTAAGTTGACATCTGTGTACAACAAAAATATATTGCTATAATTAAGCGGAATCCGGTATTCTTCGAATCTACATTACGATTTGTTTTCAATTTTACGAAATCGGGTTACGGTTACTAAACTTCGTAATTCAGAAGCAATTAACATAAATCAGTAAGAATAACACAAATGATTCGAAAGCCCTAATTAATCACTAAATCAAACCTGAGGTGTTACAATTTAATCTTTTCCTAAGAACGATACAGTTAACACTTACCCCTGAAATAATTAATAGCGTATAGGGCACCATAAACACCTGGTAGATCGTGGGTTGTAAAGAAAATTAACTATTCATCAGCAATGTAATAAAACTTGTAATTAACCAAGCCAATTCTTGATACAATTTCGAATTAATGCACAACTGCTTATAATTTAAAGCCTCACATTTGACATTTATATTAAAACTAAAGCATATCTACTAGTTGAGGGAATACTTTATGTTTCAAATAGTATCTATTTTTTCCAGTAATTAACGAATGGTTTCCGAGATGAATCATTTAGTCAGCCAAAAGACGTCTTTGATAAGTAGATAATAAAATTTTATATGTATTAATTACAAAAGTAGTTCCAATGAGCTTATATCAATAAAGAATATTTTGATATTGGTTCTCATCTCCACAAACAATCATTCGAACTATTTTAAATTTCATGGTTTCATTCTTAGAAAAAAATTGCCACATGTATATAGTCCTTTTACATTACAATTATCAGTATAGTTGATATTAAAATATATGTTTTATAGGTGATTAAGCACAATTTGTAAATATTATAAACTCTTTAAATTACAAAATTATTGTCATTGTATTTTTTTTATAGATAATAATTAACCTTTAATTTATTGATTATATTAGAACTAGATCATAATCTTTGTTGTAATGCTATTATTGTGAAAATCTTAAAATGTCATTTTAGAAACTTAATTGAGTTAAATCAATGTATTTTTCAAGTAGGTATAAGCCTTTTTTAGTTACACTACTCTTTGTAACATAATGTAGAAATGTATATATGTAAGAATATAAGTCTGAATATAAAACCCCTAAGCAGGGAAATGACAGCACGTAGCCCCGCCTCTTCGTACCGCCCGTCCTCAGATATTATGGTAATTATTTAATCCGCCCAAATTTCTAGCCGTCGCTGAGGCGGATTGAGTAACTAACTAATTGTTCACTTTGTATTATATGTAATTATCATGAAAAGCTTTTGATTCAAATGTTTTATTCTTTAAAAAAAAAAATATTTCTTTGATATTCCACAAAACCATAGTAAATATTTGGACCTATAGTTTTTTCGTAAGACAGACAAAATTACGTAACCAGCGATAAGTTAAAATGTTAAAATATTAATTTTAGGTTCGTTTTTATTACTAAATCGACTAAAGCGTACTGAAAAATAGTTTTATTAGTAATTTTACATCTATGACGTAAAATTACGAAAACATAAGATAAAACAAAAATAAATCATTTCTATAAAGTAATGTAGAGATTCTCTACAAGTAATGTAGGGAATGAGCATGTATTTTTCGTTTAAATCTCTGGAAAATGAAATAAAGGAAATGTGAGTAACACTCGTATTTGGGACACTTGGGCGTCGTGTTCTAGATCCGAATAAGTGTGCGTTATAAAAAAAATACTAGCAATGCGAACACTTAATCGCTTAAAATTATGAAGTACCAATTTTAAAAAAATTTAAACTATTTAAAAATAATTTGAGTCAAAAGAAACTTTTTGAATTCCTAATACTTGCTATAAAAAATCAAGCCATTACCAACGCGTAATTTATTCATGGCGTACTCTCGAAATATGACAGAGTAAACATCGTCCACACACTAGGGGAGGTTGGAAGAGGGTGAGCGTGGGAGCTGCGATCTTGTCGGTAATTAGGTAACGTGTCCAAATTGCTACCCTTACCTACCCTACACCAGCTAGGAATAGCTTGTCGAACTGAGCTTGTTAAAAGTAATCCACTCGGAATAAATTGTTTTCTTGTATTTTATTTATCTCGTAATATAACACCTCAATTAACTTTTATTTTTAATAAGTGCATTGATGAAGGAACTTTTCCTGATTTAATGAAATATGGTAAAATAATCCCACTTTTCAAGGCAGGCGACAAGTCTGATCCTAGTAATTTCAGACCAATTTCTATTCTACCAGCGTTAAGTAAAGTATTTGAGAAAATGATGTACAATCAACTACTTGCACACTTTTCATTAAATAAATTACTTCACCAAAATCAGTTTGGCTTTAGCAGAGGTAAATGTACAACAGACGCTGGAATTGCACTTCTGAGGCATATCTATGATGCTTGGGAGAATAAACAAGATGCTATTGGCATTTTTTGTGATCTATCAAAAGCATTCGACTGCGTTAGTCATGAAACACTGTTGGGGAAATTAGAACATTATGGTGTGACGAAAAATTCACTTCATCTAATAAGATCATATCTTTCTGCTAGAATTCAAAAGGTAGTAATCAATGAAGCGAAATCTGCAGGGGCACCAGTTACTATGGGCGTACCTCAGGGATCGATATTAGGACCATTGCTTTTTCTAATTTATATAAATGATCTTCCTCACTTTACGAAGAATTTGTGCGAGACAGTATTATTTGCAGATGACACCTCTTTACTGTTTAAAGTTAAGAGGGGTAATGATTGTTTTGACGATGTAAATGATGCTCTCGACAACGTTCTACAGTGGTTTGATAATAATAATTTAAAGCTCAATTCAAATAAAACGAAATGCATAAAGTTTGCATTACCTAATGTGAGGCATGTCAGTACACTTATAAATGTAAATAGTGAAAAAGTTGAGTTAGTAGAATCGACAAAGTTCCTTGGTATTACACTAGATTCCCGACTGCAATGGGATCCTCATATTGATACCTTGTCAAGTAGACTGAGTTCTGCAGCTTTTGCTGTTAAGAAAATTAGACTCTTGACAAATGTTGAAACGGCAAGATTGGTATATTTTAGTTATTTTCATAGTGTAATGACGTATGGTATATTGTTATGGGGTTCTGCGGCTAGCATTCAGGATGTTTTTATTTTACAAAAGAGAGCTGTCCGTGCTATATATAATTTACGGTCTAGGGAATCTCTAAGAGAAATATTTAAAGAAATAAATATTCTGACTGTTGCCTCTCAATACATCTATGAGAATATTATGTATACAAGAAAACATTACGATTCCTTCACAAAAAAAAGTAGTGTTCATAGTCTTAACACAAGAAATAAAGATAAACTTGCCGTTCCAAGCTTCAGACTTCAAAAAACCAGAGGATCATTTCTGGGTAAATGTATTGCTATGTTCAATAAAGTTCCACAAAATGTAATTGACCTACCCATAAATAAATTTCAAATTCATGTAAAGAATATACTTGTGAGTAAAGGCTATTATAAAGTTGATGATTATTTTAAGGATCGCAATGCATGGAATTAATAGCCTTCGCTTTGTTCTATAAAGACTAATTATATGTTCAACTTATGTCCTACAGACTTTGAAAGTTGTATTTACTATTGTGATAAATTGATAATACATATTATTTTGGTAATGACATGATTTATGTAAATGTCATTACTTATGATAAAAAGCTGATAAGTTTCTTTCGCTTGTTCTTCTTGTCAGCTAAAAGACGTCCTGAACAAGTGGTAGGGGAAAAAAGTTTTTTGGACGATTCAAAAGTGCTTGTAATAGCCTACTTGAATAAAGATATTTTCATTTCATTTCATTTCATAACATTACCGAAAACTTAATGAATATTACTTTCTGTATTGATAAAATAAAAAATTAAAGAAAATCATAAAACTGTTATAAATAAAATTGTCCGAGGCACTATATTTTTATGGAAGTGAGAGAATATAGTTTTCGATTCTGTCCGAGACGGAAATACTGTAATACAATTTTCGTCCATCTAAAATATTTTTCTTCAAAGGAGTGTAAAATTTTTGTAAAGTAATTGACTTTAGTGTGATAAAAATCGTCGAAATCCAAAGAATAAAACAGACGTGTTTGCACAAATGGACACGGCGCTGTCCTCTTTGCCCTTTTACGTTTTCAGTGCTAACAATGGGTGCACTTTGTTAAATTATTTCAGGCATCCTATCTTTTGTTGCAGATATAAAATGATCGAGGATAAAGAAAATTGTCGACAAATGAAATGGACAGATCAGTAAATAGAAATATCAAAGAACATGGAAGCAGCATTGCCACAATTTCACCGACTTAACTCCTCTCGCTTCTACCAACATTATGTAGCACCACCAGTTCGCATATCTACGGATTATCTCCATGAACTTATACCACAACAGCATCCAACGTTGCTTCAACAGTATTTAGCTTATTACAATGAACCCTTGGTACCTCTTGACTTATCTCTCAAATCTAATACACCAATCACTCCACCCTGCACACCTCCGCCATCTCAGAAACGAAAGACTACTGATGATAAACCAACGAAATCTCCTAAAATATTCCGTCACTTTGAAGACCCTGAAGAAAAAGAAGAAACCGATAAAGATATTAAAAAACGCAAAATTGATGATGAAAACTCTAATGACAGTGACAGTCCCGAAGCAAAGAAACTTAAATTTACCAAACAATTTTTTGAAGAGCTTCGAACATGTTTGCCAGTTGAATCAGAAACTCCATCTAAAAGTGAAAGAAACTCTCCCGATATTGTAGAAATTAAAGATGTGGAGGAACGTCCCAAAAAAACACCAAAACCTGCTTCGCAACCGGTTAAAAAAAGTAAAGCAGTTCGGAGACTTATGTTTGATGAAGACAAAACTTCGCCTGTCTCTGGAACAATAATACGAGACTTAGGTGAAGATGAAACATTAGTTGTTAGAAAGGTAGGTTTTTATACTTTTACTCAATTTTATTTTAAATTTTATAAAAATAGAGAAAAGTCAATTCCGATAAACTTTAATAGTTATATAGTTTAATTCTCACAGGAACTATTAATTAACTAGTCTTACTGTATCATTATTGCGAATCAGGAGGCAATTTTCCTTATCGTTTAAGCAATTAAAGTACTATGAAATCGTGTACTGTGTTGTGTTTTTGCGATAATAATAGCTTTAAGGGCAAACCGCTACGCTTACCAAAGGGGTGTGCCCCTAGGACATTAAATATAAAAAGTCACTTTAACCCCGATTTATTTTCTTCGAATTGAGATAGTGTGGTATTATAACGTTTCATTTGGTGGCAATAAAATGATTTCAAGCTATGCAATTATTTAATAATCGTAGTCGCCGCAAAGATTTATATCATGAAAAAGTTGCACGCTTTATGAATGTATTTTTATAGGGTGATATAGATCCTGCTTTCAACGTTGTAGAAGTAACAGAGGAAGCCAAGGCGTTAATTGCATCTATAGAAAATCGGTTGGGGCGTTATATATGTAGGCTTTGCCGACGTCTATACAGCGATGCATTTGCATTAGCCCAACATCGTTGCTCTAGGATCGTGCATATTGAATACCGCTGTCCAGAATGTGATAAGGTAAGTCCTGATCTATAATTCCGGTAAATACCAAGTAACGATTCCTAGAGATATTGACATTGTTTATGCATTTCCTTTTACTTATACTTTTTTAGTTAAGCATTCCCATGATTTCATTGATATCATTTTTATCATGTTTCTTACCAAAATATATAACATATTAATGTTATATATTATTGAATGTTTTCTTTTATAATCTTATGCTAAAATGAAAGTAACTTTACATAACTTTGATTAATACATATAATCTTCTAAAGAATATAATAAGTGTGTATTAAATCGTCATTTTGTGTTATCACGTTATGGCTATCGGCTTTCTAAAAATATTTATATAATTTTTGTCCATTACTTTTTATTTGATAACGAATAAAACTATCAAAAATGTGAAAGTGTGTGGGAATCATGGGGTAAAAATAGATAAGCAACATTTGGCATATTTCCATGGGAAGCGAAAGCAAGTGGCTGCAAAATGCTTGTTAATTGATATGTTACGTGGTGCGTGACCAAGCATAATAACAAGCCTTTGTATTATAATTTACAATAGTAGACATTTTGTCACATTAAGCTTTATCTGTAAATTATAATGGACAAAAATTAATGACTACTTTATAATTAACAACATAATTTTATTTCTTAATAATCGAGACTCTGATTCAAACTTTCAATTCGTTCGGAACATACATTAATAAGCATGTTTGTTGTTTGATTAATAAATAACTTAAATATTTTTATAATACATATATAATAGTAGTTTGTATCAATACATATATATATGAAATTATTTGAAATGTGCTTATTAAGCACTTTCATTTGATACCCTACAGGGAACGATTGAATCATAGGTATATTTTTAAATTTCTTACTTTATTATGCTCTCTATAGGGCGTTGTTGCCAATTTAGTGTAACGTCACATACCCTTTAATAGGCGGACAACTAGGACGCTTCTAATGATACCTCATTTATCCAGTTACGATGTTGATCATACATACCGGCCTTTTTTAATAACCCTCCTTTTCGCTTCTCCGTAGTTGGGTAAAAAATAAAGAATGAAAAAAAGTTTGCTGTGATCTTTTCGCACCATAGTATTGACCAATCGGCGCTTTCTTAAAGTCTAGCCTTTTCAGGTGTTCAATTGCCCCGCTAATCTGGCCTCTCATCGGCGTTGGCACAAACCTCGAGTGCCAGGAGCTACGAAGCGGCGAGACCCACCACCATCAGACGCTGGTCGCTTCCCTTGCCAACGGTGTGGAAAGCTGTTTAGGAGGCAGGCTTATCTTCGCAAGCATCTGCTTGCTCATGAACAGCCGGAAAACGAGGAGAAAGAACCCTCTGCTTTTAGGCAGGTCCATGCAGATTACTCCAGTTATTCGACGGTGAGTTTATTGTGTCCTGATTGGAGCTTTGCTATAAATGCTCAATAATTTATAATGGTATGATGGGTTTGAGAACAAAGTAGAATGCGGTAAAGCTGCCGAATCTTTCGGAAGAATTGGACGTAGAAAAATTAACTACAGTGATTTCTTGGTCTAATAAAGTGTATTATTAGGTTGCACTGCACGCTTTGTTTTAGTGTAATAATTTGCAATTTTAAAGGATAAACTCAATAATAATATAGGAACACTAACTATCCTTGCTACTTATAGTAAAAAGCATTACTACAACGGGGACATAAAATGCAAGTTTTTTTTTTAGATCCAATGAATATCTTCAGACTTAAAATCTTTTGAATTTGAAAAAAAGCTATTGAGTATACAGTAACGAAATTTCCAGGAGACATTACGGGATAGCAACTTCAACACTTTCTGGAACAAGATCCCGCCCCCACCCCAGGACGTAAGCTGGGAGGGCGTGGCCACGCGTTGCGCTTCCTCGTATTCTTCGGAAGATTCACGGAGTCTTGACGTCACGGGCTCGGAGGATGAGGGCGGCGGGGCAGAGGAGGGGTGACGACGCGTGCTGCGGCCTGTGCCGCGTTTCCCCTCTTACGCACCTGTACCAGTTTCTCTGTATTACAACTACGGAAACGAGAGTCAAATTTATTTTTCTTAATTGAACATGAGCACTCTACGTCTGTGTGAATAACTATACAATCCCTTTTGTGTTTAATTTAGTCTCAGTCGTATAAATGTTTTCCAAGCAGTTTCTCTCTAATACGACTACGGAACTCTCGTAGTATTTCTATTTTATTGACCATGAGAACTTTACCTTTAATAAGATCTATTTTGTGTCTAATATAGTCACAATCACCTTTCATTGGACGTCATAAGTAGTTCTAAGGTACGAAATTTTTCAGTATCTAATTTTGTATCTCTACGAGATTTAGGATAACATAATAATATAACAGTTAGCCATGCTCTTAATTACGAGTAGATTGACTCTGTAAAAAAATATTAAAATAACTAATTATTGAAATTTAATTTTAAATTAATTATTCATATATGTAATATTAAATTCAGCGATGTAAATAATCTTTATTTAACTTATTCTTATTTAAATTATAATTCTGTGTACATTTATTTTTATATAAGTAATGTAAATTTGTTGATCTCCTACAGCAGCATTCCAAAATATAAGTAAGTAGTGATGTAAGACATCTCTATTATTGATTAGATATTTCATTATAGGTAAATTTTATGTAGTCTATAGGAAAAGAAATTTAAAATATGTGTTTCCAGGAAGTAAATCTTAATTTTAATAATCGAGCTTGTATAATTACGATTATAAACCACTTTATATATTTCAGATAATTGTTAACTTTACTATAACACTTTTAAAAAAAGAATTGCAAGATATTTGTTGTAATATAATTATAAATAGTAGTAGTAATGTGTTTTGCACGAACATTTCTTTTACAGGTAAGAGTAATAATTTTACCAACAGTCACCTTCTTTATATCTTCGGTCATTTAAATTATTTTAAAACGTGTGCAGTATCAGGTTTGACTTTTTAAATAATACATATTTTCATTTTTTATAATCTTTAAAGTCGGTTATAAATTTTCATATGTATCAATTATATTCACCAATATCCATCAAATATGTCAAAAGATTTCATATCTGAAGATTTACATGAGGTTGTAGCAAGGTTATATATTTTTAAGTTTCTTGGATTGCAGGATTATAAAAAGTTATATCAGTTTTGTATAGGTTTACAATTCGATCGGCGAAAGGGTTGTCACAATCGATCGAATGCATGGGCATATTTTTAGATCCCAACTCGCTGTCTCATAAAATTTTCAGTGCAACGGCATCTACGTAGGAGCGACCAGGTCGACCCCCAAGTAGGCCATCTAATTTTATTTTCTAAAGAATCTCTATGTTAAATCGAAGCTTTCTATAAAAAAGTGCACTAAAATCATTAAGCTTTTGCGAACAGAGAACAGAACTTTTTTATGTTATATTTATCAGTAGATCATATGTAGATATATATTTTAGATTGTAGACGGTTCTAGTCCCATCTTAGTCAGTACCATATGTAAGTTAACAGTGTAAAATATCATTACATTGTTTCTGTGATTATGTATAATAAAATTTTCTAGTCCCCATTTTAGTCAATACCATAAGCTAGTCAATAAAAAAGATAAATATTATTTTTAACTAAAATTTGCAATCTTAATGCTACATGTTATATTTAATAGAAAATTATTTGAATAATTCAAATCATCTCAGATAATTTCTAATCTAGTCTTTTGAAAACAGTTTTTATATCTAGTCATATAACATTTTTACTCTCGTAAACGTGATCTCTTCAAATATTCTAGTCAATATTTTTATAGCTTAAATGCTCATATTTATTTATACGTTTAATTCTAGTCAAATTTAGTCATTTTTTGTTAGCTTTAAGTATATTATTATTTAGTTAATTTCATTTGTTTCTTCTAGTCAAGGTTGTTGTGGTTCAGCAATGTAAACATTAGTCAGTTTACATCTATATCTAGTCTTTAATATAATTGAGTACAATTTAAATTATATTCAATAAAAAAGATACAAAGTTTTGAGAAACATTTTTTTATTATATGACAGATTCGGATTGCATGATCTTGTGACAACTGATCGTCATCGAAATTATTTTAAACTTCGCCTGTGTAAATTCTACGATGCGTTACCCGCGTATTATGTAGCTTCCCGTGCGTGAAAGATTTTTTAAATTCTGTCTAGGGTTTTCGGAGTAAATTCAATGCAAACAAACAATAAAACTTTCCTCTTGTGTTAGGCCAGAGTAAGTAGTTTACGTACCAAATATCACCCAAATTAATCCAGTGGTTCCAGAAACAAACAAACATACTTTCATTTTTTTTTTACATTTTTTACACATATTAATCAAATCTATTTTTTTTAAATCAAAGCTTGTTACTGCACATTATATGATACATAGAATTAATAATTTGTACATTCCTAATTATTTTCATAAATTATCTAAATTTTAACTATATAATATAGAATTATTGTTAAGAAAAATGTTGAAGTAATATTAAATAATATAAAAGAGATATTATAATATAAAATATTATATAAGAAAAAATCTCTATCGAGTGGAATCTAGTCAGTGTGTTCTTTGTAACGCGTTCCAAAGATGTAAATAAGTTAACGCTATTTAATATTATTATCAAATTAATTATGATTATGTAAATATGAAATTAAGTAATATAAAAACGATCTTAATGACCTAGAACTAATCTCTGTTCCGAATTCTTTAAAGGAATGAAAGAAAGCATTAAACGCTTCTTTTTAGTTTAAGCTTTTTCTTTTTTATCTTTTATATCAAAATATTAATGCATGATTTATTTTAATTTTTCTAAACTTTATTGCTATTGTTACAAACACTATTTACGATATTGCGTGGAATTATTTTTTAAAATATGTACTTTTTTCTAATTATATTTTCTTCTTATTTAATTTGTATTTACTAGTAATTAAAATAGGTTGATTATTTAATTTGATTTAATATTCTTTTAATAACATATAGTTCTTCACACAATTTGTAAAATAGATATGTTACTAAAGTAAAATATCTGTAGCTTGTAAAGTTATGCATGAAATACATATGTTTAACTGTTAGACTAGTTGAAGTAGTTATGTTAGCGACAAATTAATTTCTTTGTACTGTCAACAACAAATCAAGTTATATAAAACTGACAAATTTCTCCAATCGATTATAAACCTTAAACGTTGAAAGTGTAGTTGAAAGTTGATCTCAGAAATTTGAAATATTTTAATAACCTGATATGTTGTTCTGTGCACCGATTAAGTATAACATTGTTTTTAAGAATTATTTAATGTTTGTTTAATTTCACGTGTAAAGAATAGGCAATGTGTAGTTATATGTATGTAGATATTTATTAAAATCTTCAATATTGATTAAATACCTATTACTGTGTTTTATTGTTTGTAATGATTCGATCTGACACGTTATCTGATAAAAAACGCTTTTTAATATTTACTGGACTTTTTCTGAACTGGTTTAATGTGAAAGTTATTTTAATGAAAACCTTAATTTTACTATTACTATTCAGGTTTCAACCTCTTCCGCTATTCAGCTTCTAAACACTTTACTGAATTTCTTTTCGTAGCCATCTACATTTTTCATCGAGTATGCGTTTTTCTCTTGTTATCTTCTTCTTTTTGTTTAGAATACCGCACTATTTGCAAATAAATTCATTGTAAGTACATACTATACTACATTAAAGTTAAATGACTTCTTTGTAAGAGTGAAAATAAAATATATAATATATGGTATAGGTGAAAAAAATATTACAGAAAAGGCACTTTTTAGTGCGTAATACATATACTTAATATTATAGGTGGATATATATAATATTCTACTGAAAAGACACTACGTAGGTGTAGTATAATTTCTTTAGTAAGAGTTCGTTCTATAACATTATTCAAATTCTATAGAAACATGAAGTATTGCGTTAGCTTTACACAAAAGCAATAAAAATATTGCCAAGGTAAATTCTTGTAGGAAAATTCAGTTCATACTTTAATAAAATCCATTTTAAAAGTACCAATAAGAAGTATTATTTTCCTATTCACGCTATTTTGTTACTGTTTTTTTTTTCTAATTATTATACCTAATTTGTCAAATAAGTTCAGTTTCAATTTCAAGAAACGCGTCTTTTTAAAGGCAAACAATATTAATACCTAAACAACGCCATCTGTAAGGTAAAGGTAGCATTATCTGCGTAAACGGAAACCCCTTTTAACAAGGGTGAAAGCTTGGTGTAAGCATTTTGTGACTGTAAGCATGACGGAAGTTGTTAAAGCTTTTTAACAGTTTATAAAACTGTGGTGAAACTGCACAGATGGCGTTAGAAAGTTATTTTTTGTGTCTTTTTTATGAAAGATTTTAGTACTGACCACTATTGTAATTTTATATATAATATAAATGTGAAAGTTTCTTTCTTTGGATGTTTGTCCGTCAATCACGCCGAAACTAGAGAACGGTTTTTTTTTTAATTTGTTATACAGATAGGGCATTAGCTGACTTAGATATTAGGATACTGTTTATCCCACTAAAGTTGCTTAGGGACCACGCGAGCGAAGCCGAAAGCTAGTCAGTATAAATTTTAGTATAAATTTAAAGTATAAATTTTGAAAATGAAACTTTTTGCTAGTGTTATTTTTTACAATATGTATTTCATTAATTTGTCACTTGTTTTACATAATTATGGTGGACAAATTGAAGACTGTTTGTGTCTATTCTTGACGTAAAAGCTAATTCAATTTCAGATACATAGCATCTATGAAATATTTGTAATTCATATTTCAGAACATACATATGTATTTTTAGTTTTCCTTAATATTTTTACGATAATACTTGATCGTTCTTTTAAAGTGCAAAGTTAGCAATTTTAGCATTTTCCGCCAGTCACCCATTTTCGAAGATTTATTTCAATATTTTTTTATGAGCGCAGTGGCATAACACCTTTATTTCTTTGTATGTTTTATGTCGCGGTGTACTTTATTATAGATTTAAATTAGAAATTTGCGCTCATAAAAATATATATACAAAATTTTATAGATGCGATAAACTTGAAATTTAAGTAATTTTCGGGGCTAAAAAGCTCCTTATGGACCGCCACCCTTTTGTAGACCGCAAAGAATGTTATTAAGACAAATTATTTACGTTCATAAGTATATTCTGTTTGAATTTAAGTAACTTCAAGACAAACCTGTCCCTTAGGTCATACCTTCATGGAAAACAATAACTAATTATCATTTAACCATCTGAATTATGCAACCTAGATACTTATAACGATAAACTTTTTCATTTGCGTCACAGTCAATTCAATACCTGCGCTTGATAATGAAGTCTTTAGTAACCTTTTTAATATTTTTTCTTGTAAAAACGAATGCGTATGTCGCTAATAGTATTCAATTGGATTTAACTACAGAAACACCCAACGATTTTAATGAAAATAGTGAAGAAAGCACAGTGCATGATAAATATGAAAAAGATTATAGTGGTTACGTTTATATGGACGACGTAGTGTTTGGATTGAAGTTACAAAATTGGACTGACGAAGAGCTACCGTGTCTGAACGAAACCTTACATTTGATTAAGAGCTTGCATAATTTTACAACCTGGGCTGTATGGGGTGAGTATTAATTATTATGGTAGGTAGTGCAGTTTTGAATAATACCATTTATTAACGCATTCTTTGTGTTTTTGATATTCAAACCTTTTTATTTTATACTAACTGTTTTCCCGCAACTTCGCTCGCGTAAATTAAAGCCTTTCGCATTCATAATATTGTCACAAAAGACGATTTTCAGTTTTCTGTTTTATATACTCGTATTTGTGTGTTTACATAAAAGTACTGGCAGACGATGAATATTTTTTCCACTCAAAATCTCTTCCCACAAATGACGTCACGTCCTCCGAAATGCCGTTTACGCAGTTTTTTAAACAAATTAATTTTAAACATAATGAAGTTAATTTACATAAAATATTTTGTTTTGTGGAAAAAGGCGCTCCTAATTATCAATTTAAAATACTTTTTAGAAAGTCCTCCGATCCCCCATTGACTGATAAAGTGAGCCCTGCAAATTTATATCATTATTAATTATGTTAAATGACCAACGTCATTTAACCACTTTCCTTTGATTAAATCCGCGGAGTTATTCAAACCAGATCCATCCCACGTGAGGAAAGTTTCGAGAAAAAATGTTTTTTTTTATGTTGTAAAAAAAGTGTTTCTGATTTTTAATAATATGTATTTAAAGATTGTATTATCTTTGATTTATTTACCAAGAAATTTTACATATATGAATTCAATTATAATTGATGTGGATTGGATTTTTAATAAGAAAATATATTTGAATGAATGGGAATTATATATTGACAAAAGATATTAATATGATTATAAAAATCAATACAATGTGAAATTATAGAGTATAAATATAGTACATTATTTGTATAAATCGAGTGGTATACATAAAGATAAAGTATTGAAAACAATATTACTGTTCATTAAATATTACCTATAATCATATTACAAAATTTGAAAATATGTCAATTAATATTTATAACGAAATTATGATGGAGCTCAGAATGTGCACCCGACTTTAAAAAAGAAGTCAAATGGCTTATTAAATAAAATTCTAAATAAAATAAATAAAAATAATGTGTTTTTGAAGAAGTACAATTAGTGCACAAATCGTAATTTTTTCGTCAAACGGTAACAACATTACAAACTTCCGCATTTATAATATTAAAAATATTAGCTGATTTCACGCCACTTCTTTTATACCATGACACCCGCGTATGATTTTTGCTTCCCGTAGGTAGGTAAAAGAATTTTTAAAATTGGTATAATTAAATCTTTCCTTTTCTCTATTAAGAAAAAGTAATCTATACATATATAAAAGGAGATGTCCTGACATACTGACTGACAGACAACGCACAGCCTAAACCGCTGGTCGTAGAAACTTGAAATTTGGAGGGAACATTCCCCTTAATACGTATAGTTACTTTGGGCCGCATATATTTTTCAAAAACTTTCTCGAGCTGATGATGAAATTACCTTCATGCTTAAGTTCGAGGATGCTACAACAAATATCTTTAATAAAACTTTAGAGATATTAATTCAATCCAATCCAATTTGAAATAAGCCCTTGCAGTAGGGAGTTAAAAGGGCTGATGATGAAATAATATTTTTATTTACAGCGTAACATATATTTTTTTTCAATAAACGACGTATTACATTACATATATATGTCGTTGCCATATTGTAGAATTAATGATTTTATGATCCGGCAGGCCATTTGATCATATCATATAATTTAAGCGTCAACGTTAAATGATATGTCAATTCATGTTTTTGTACAAAAAAGAAATCTAATAAATTAATTACTGATGAAACGAAAAACACAAATAATTGCAATTTCTTTAATCTAAACTTGAAACAACATTTTAATGTTTTGATTTAAATCCTGCGGAAAATGCTTTAATCAAAATAATAGAAAGATTTAGAATATACATAAAATCTGCGATTTAGAATTCATTAAACGCCATCTAGTGTATATATATAATATTAAAAATATTTTTTCTTTCGTAAACAAAATTATTTGAATTTGAACATTTTTATTCATTAAAATTTCAAAAATGTAATATTTCCTCAAATACCAGTTTTCATCGCTATACAATAAAATATTTTGTAAATAATATTAAGTAATTTAATTCAATGACAAATCAGATTGTAAACAATGGTTGCTATGGTAACATTTTGATTCCCCATAAAATCTTTTACTCCCATTTTTATTCCATTAAGTGCTAGTTTTCGGGATAAAATATAACTTATTACCTTCCTATGGTCATAAAGTACCCAAATATCAATTTTCATCTACATATGTCTATAAACAAAGAAGTTTCAAACAAACTTTTTCACCCTTTGTGATGGAACTTCCAAAAATCTAATAAAATTCATCAAAACCAAATGTACCTATTATGTAATTGTGTGATACTTATTTTTAAATAGAATGGGACTCCGTATCTTCCCAACCACTGGGTATATTATCTGGCAACCGATATCAACTGGGGAATTTCGACCAATGCATGACTTACCCATGGAGCACTCCTCATAAAGAAATAAAAACTCAGTACTGCCTCGCAGAAGTAGAGCTAGAAACGAAAACCCACGTGAAGAAGAAAACTTTGGATGAAATAGAACCTTATGGGAACGCATTGGACTTGATACAGGTTTATATAACTCGATTGTAAATTTTTTTGCTAATAATATGAATGACGACTGGGAAAGAAAAAATAAACTCTATTTAGTTCGTCAGTCAGATAAGAGAAAAATATTAGATATGTATTTTTTTTGTTTCAATTTAAACAAGAAATGGCTTAGGCAATATGCATTAGAGTTGAGGAGTGGGGGTTCGCTACGTCACAGTTTTGTAGAAAATGTACTAAAGCGTGACGTCATGCGACATTTTAACTATTATTCTAACTTTTTAACATGATTTTCTCTCCTTACATTTTGGTTCATAGGTCCGACTTTTATTACTGGAATCTTATCCTTACGTTAATATTAATAATATTTCTTTTTATTACCGTTTATATTGGTTACCGTTTTTAGCACAACACTCCTCATTTTCGACCTTTAAGATATTTGACTTGGGGCGCATGTGTGCCGGCTTGTTGTGAGCCAAGATCCGTGGAGAAATTAGTGAAAGTAGTTTTAGCACGTAGCCATCTTGGCTCAGCTGGATTGCGTCTCAGCATCCATGTCAATGAGACCTGCCAAAGACCTGATGAACCAAAGAAGTTCGATGTCGTGTTGTATGCATTTATGTAAGTAATAAATATATACTGTACATTATTGGTTATTTTTTTAGATGGCAAAATCTAATTTTGCGATAATTACCCATATTTAAAG
Organism: Diatraea saccharalis; assembly: GCA_918026875.4. NCBI lineage: Eukaryota > Metazoa > Arthropoda > Insecta > Lepidoptera > Crambidae > Diatraea > Diatraea saccharalis. Next base: position 26,039,281 of record OU893333.1, on the reverse strand, counting down.
AATTTTAACATTGGTCGTACGAAAAATAAGTGTTGAAACTTTTTCTTTTCTGTGGTTGATGCAATTCTAGCATTAAAGATGAACGTCCATATTGTCCGTACGCCCGTACCGGCCGCATGACATGCAACGGATTTTCCATATATTTATATGAATTTCAATCCGTTCACTATCTGCTAAGGTCCCACTACCGATACGTAATACATAAGCTATGAAAATACTGATGACGTCATACGAATTACTACCATTAAGTTAAGCTATACATCACTTCACAGTTTTATGTCAACATAATTCAGATGTCAAAACTGACGGATTTTTTACAGAAGCACCTATGAAAATTGCGGATACAGACAACGTTTGACATCGCAAAATAATACCGATGTCAAAACTAATAATTGATTTTTTTATAGAAGCATCTATAAAAATGGTGATGCAGTGGATGAGACATCGAAAAATTCGTATAATCCGTTGCGTGTCATGCGTAACGGCCGGTGCGTGAATGTGGAGACAGTCGACGACGAACGAACGTTGCTTTATAAATAGAATTGCTTAGAGCGCCAGCCAAGGACAAAGTGGATTTTTAAGCATTTTTCATTAAAAAGTTTTTAGCATTGTGAAGACAAATTTATGAAATATTAGAAAAAATTTTCATCATTATCAAAAGTTAAAATATTTAAAAGATATTTCTTTGGGCTGTCAGGGTGGATGGCCTGAACATTAATGAAAATACTCTCTGTAGTAGCGAAAAATTAAACATTGCTTGAAATATTCGTCAGTCCTGTTAGGTTCTGGGTAGCTCATTAGTTAGAGCAGTCCCTCAGATTGGGAAATGTCATGGGTCCGAGTTCCATCTCAGAGTGCCACGGACAAAGTGAATGTTTTAAGTATTTTTTCAGTAAGTTTCATAAGGTATTAAATAATATTTTAATTTTACAGTGCGGTAATTGGGACAATATTTGTAATATGTTTAGTATGCACAATCGTTAACAACAAAAGAAACAGGGAAGAGGATAATAGTAAGTATAGTTTAACATTTATCTACACTACATTGAAAAATATACCTTATTATGAACGAATAATTCTTTATTGTACACGACACATTTCTTCCAGGCAACCGTAATTATTAGTACATTTCCGAGATTATAATTTATTTATTGTTAAAACTTTACAACATTATGGCAAAAAAATTAACGCATGTTGCATTTATGAATAAGTCACAAATTACATAAGATGTCAACTATTAATAATAACTCTATAATAGTATTTTTTTTATAATGAAACACCTCAGTAAGGTCATCGTTAAAAGTAATGCATTTTACGTATTGTATTGTTTACAGAAAATAAGATTTGCAATGCATTTTGTCTACTGAAAAATTCTAAAGACCTTCTGAAAATGAATAAGGGTGGCATTGAAGTTATATATGGCATCAAATATCTGACAATTTGTGGCGTCGTGATGTGTCATCAGAGTTCGTTTATCGATGTCGGACCAATTAGTAACGGAATAAAAGTGGACGTGAGTAGATATCTATTTGGATAGAAGTCGTAAGTATTAATTATACAACATGAGTGATCTCATTACAAGCACTTCTGTTTTGAAATGGAATCATAAAACAATAACTACTAATGTCTCGAAATTATTTTTTCAAATGACCGCATGTCCACAGACCTCTGTGACAAATTTATATCGATTATACTCAGAGGGATAGAATAAGGGGCAGGTATCCTTATGGATGGTTAAGGAGGATGTGCCATAACCCTCCACGCTTTCCCAATACGAATTAGAGGATATTAAAAATTGCAAATGCAGCTGGAGTCAACAGCTTAACGTGCCTTCTGAATCACAGAGTAGCTCGAGATAATATTTTTTTGATCCCCATCCCGTGACCAACCATTGCGAAGGTTGAAGTTTTTAGAATAACTTCTCTAAAGCTGTGGTATGCGAATCTCTGGCGTTCTATAATTATCTTGATAATCATAAAGCTCACCATCCACTGTGTCTGCCGACAAGTAACTGATTTTCCATATTTTTGTATGGATTTGTATAGTATTCCGTCCTCTATACGTACCGGTCCACTAACCGTATGCATAATATTAGGCCCTTACATATGAAATTGTTGTTTGGTATGGGAGGAACAAAAAGTCGATTTTTTATATTATTTATTTATTTAATCAAAGTATAAACCATTGTTATCTATGCACTTTTGCCATCTGCTGAATCTGCATCGGAGTTGAATTTTTTCCCGTGCCAGAAATTATCTAAATTTCGAAAAAAATGGTAATCTGTTGGAACAAGGTCCGGGGAGTACGGTGAATGTCTTAGACATTCCAATTGAAGTTCTTCTAATTTGGTGGCCGTCTGTTGTGCAGTGTGTGGTCTAGCGATGTCGTGAAGTAGCAGTGGCGTGGAGCGATTGATCAGCCTCGCTTGTTTAACAGCTAGTTTTTCCAGCATGGTTTGCAATTGCTGACAATAGACGTCTGCCGTAAACATCTGGTCAGATTTGAGAAAACTGTAATGAACGACAACGGCACTATTCCACCAAACGCTTACAAGTAACTTTTTTGGGGTCAATTTTCGTTTGGGGCAGAATTTGGCTGGCATGCCAGGGTCCAACCATTGAGATGAGTGCTTCCGATTATCGCAGAGAATCGACTTTTCATCACAAGTTATGATTCGATTTAAAAACCCTTCATTATTGTGCCGGTTAAGTAAAGTAACGCAGCAGTTGAAGTGCGTTTGCCGGTTTGCTTCACTCAATTCGTTAGGTTTCCAAGCTTTTTAATCTTTCAAATTTGCTTCAAGTGGATTAAAACAGTTTTATCAGTAACACCGCAGCCTGCAGCTGACTCGGACGTGATTTGCGATCGATCTGCTTTCACAATAGCCTTTAATTCTTTATTATTAACTTAGGTCTCCGGCCGTCCACGGGGCTTATCCTGCAGGTCGAAATTTCGTTGGAAAAAACGTTAGAACCAAACGCACTGTATTTTCTTTTGCGACACACCCGACGGTGGAACTCGTACTCGTAAATAACACGATATTTCAAGATTTCCATTTTTTATACTGAAATACATAAATAGGACAAACAGAAGAAAAAAAAAATCAAATGAATGAAACCTTCTTATTCTTCTAAAGGTGCCTCTCCAACTAGTGAAGGTTAGCGATTAGCATGTTCAGGTCCTTCTTGTCTTTAGCTCGGCGGAACAGCTCAGAAACGCTCGCTATCCCGGTCCACTCTCAGATGTTCCGCAACCACGACTTCTTCCTTCCTCCGACCTTTCTCTTTCCCGCAACTTTGCCCATCATGATCAGCTGCAGGAGATCATATCTCTAATGAATGAAACCTAACGAAACACAAATACATGTGTAAATGGCTGTATTAATTTGAATTTGGAATTCCCAACCAAGGAGGAGAAATTTGTGATTAAAGTGGCCAGTACGATAAAACGCCAATTTCATATGTAAGGACCTAATATATTATGTGCAAAGAATATTCCGATGATGTCAAATGGATTACTACTATATGGAATTACTACTATACATTACTTCAAAGCGTTATGTCAAAATTGTCTAACGGTAGTGGTATTAAAAATCCGGACGCAATGGATAATCCTTGTGGCCGTTGCGAACGTGTGGACACAGTGGACGCTTACCCTAAATCGAAACGTCACGATTTAATTTGTTTTGACTGACGACAGAGAGCACCAGTGTTCTAAATCATTTTATTTATATATTGCTGAACAATTTCCATTGTAAATTATTACTAAATTCAAAATTTTAGGAAGCTCAGAGAGTACTCGGTTGGCTAGTTCTACATGACGATCTATTAGTGGATACATTTTTCCTAATATCAGCATTTTTGACGGCTAAAGCACTTTTCGAGTTTAGAACATTACCTTCTATACCTTTGATGATATTCAGGAGATACATACGGTAATAATTTTATTTTTAACTAAAGAATCAAAAAAAGACATTATAAATAGAAAAGATTTGATTGTTTGTTTGCATCGATGGGCCCGGAAACTACTGGACTGATTTTAATAACTATTTCACCCATTGGAAAATACATGATCCGCGGGTGAAGTCGCGCAAAACAGCTAGGTATGAATGAATGTGTTTAAGTTGCAATATGATTTATTTAAGTCGATGCTATTTATTTTTAGTTTGGTGATTGGTTTAGCAGTGGTAGTATTCTTCATGGCAGCTGCCTTTGATCACACAGGCTCTGGACCTCTTTGGAACAGATTCAGCGATGATGAAGTAGCTGCCTGTCGTGATAACTGGTGGCTTAATTTACTGATGCTGAGTAACTATATCAAATCCGGTCACATGGTATGATTCCTAATATTATACTTCATCTTCATCATCATCACCACTGCTAGTGCTTAAGCCTGCCCTTGGATGAAATCTGATCAAATTGAATAGAGAGATGTTATACTTAACTACACAGGTTTCCCTGATATTCTTATTTTTTATAATTTTTCCGTTATAATACCTTACCTACCGTAAAACTAATACTTAGATTGGTATTAGTTTTATAGGTGGTTAGAACTCAACAAAAAATCAAAACGAAATTCCATAATCATCTTTCCTACTTCCAAAATAATTTATTTTTTAAGAGTAAGTAATTTTGTTTGAATTTATCGCATACTTTTATTTGTATAAATTTCAGTGCCTGGTTATGACATGGTACATTCCCTGCGATTTCCACTTCTTCGTGATAACTGTGATTGTTTTCGCACTTTACAAGCGATGCCCGACACTCGGTATGATTATTGCATGTGTTCTGGCTGCTGCCTCTATTATTATACCAGGAGTTATCAACTACATCAATAAACTTCACGCCATACAACTTTTCACATATGAGTAAGTCGTCACGTATTTATATGTTGAAAGTAAAATATATCTATCGATCTCTATAGAACCCTGTATCATTTACACAAGAAGTGTCTATTAGTGTTCGGAATAGGGTCAGTGACTTATGAATATGCTATAGACAGCGATACATATCGTTCACTTTCAACTCTTACGTATTACTCTGGGTCCTTGTTCATTTTTACGCCTGCACTAAGAACATACTTTAGCTAGATATGTTAAGGCATAGATACACATAATGGAAAGCTTTTGAGTTGCGACTTAAATAACGCCAGCAATTTAAATGGTTCATGATCTATATTGCAAAGATTAAACAAACAATAAAATATACACCATTAAAACGTTTTGTCAAATCCATTTAAAAGGACAGAGTTTCGAAAATCTAGGTTACTTAAAACATCAGTAATTGATGAAATATAATCATCGGAAAAAAGTTTTTTAATTATTGTTAATTATACAATATTAAAATCTTTAGAATATGCATAGCAGACCAAACAAATATTTACTGAAAACTTTATACCCGCCATTTTGGCCAGAGATAATTTTGAATCTTAATCCTGGAAGCCTAATCTACGTCTGCACAGCGTACACGAAATTCAATATTTATTCATTTTTTCTAGCGATCAAAATTGACTTATCGATTTATAAATATAATACCAACATAAATATTGGCAAGATCTTGCTGATAGTACCAGAAACACTAAAATAAGTCTAGCCATTTTTGATTTATGGAGGTAATTACTAAAAGGCCTGCGAGACCTTAACCATCAATATATAATTAAATTGGTATTGATAATAATTAGCTATGAAAAGTTTACTCTATAATGTTATTTTAAGTCATAATGATTTAATTGTATGAAGTAAGTAGTTAGAAATAAATAGAAAATATTTTGATTTATTCTGAAAAAGGATTCAGAAAAAGGATTCATATTCATCCAGACTACGAATTGCCTATATACTGAATTTTATAAAGTAGTCGTTTTTGCGTGAAGAGTTACAAACTTGCCTTTATAATATTAGTAAGATAAATTAATACTTCTATTTTACATATTTTTTCAAAATTCAGACTTTAGTAGTATATAGTCAAAGTCAAAGTCAAAATAATCTTTATTCAAATAGACTTCTTAAAAGTACTTTTGAATCGTCCAACATTTTTTCCCTACCACTCGTTCAGGACGTCTTTTGGCTGATAAGAAGAAAGAGCAAGAAACTCACCAGCTCTAATATGAGTAATGACATTTACAAAAACCATGTCATTACCAGATCAATACATTATAAACAGAGATAAAAAAAACTATGGTCTTATAATAATAACATAATCATTTAATAATAATGGAAACAAGATAATGAGTTTAGAAGTAATCACCTATCCAGTTGCTGGATCATCTCAAGTCCAAGCGTTCTTATCTGTTACATAATCGGATACCTTATAATAAGCTTTTTTAATAAGTATTTTTTTAATAGTAGATTTAAACTGCAAGATATCTAATTGTTGTATTTTGCTTGGGACCTTATTGTAGAAGCGCACACAAAGACCCTTGAAAGAGTTATTAACTTTTTGCAGTCTAGTGACAGGCACCGTTAATTTATTTTTATTTCTTGTATTAAAATTGTGTACATCACTTTTAATAGAAAACAAACTAATATTTTTACGAACGTACATTAAGTTCTCGTATATGTATTGAGAAGCAACAGTCATAATGTCTATTTCCTTAAATTTCTCCCTTAAAGAGTCCCTAATCCTAAGATCTGTTAGGGCTTCTAGGGTTAAACGCAATTAAAGTTATTTTGAGTATAAAGAACTAACCATCAAAATACTTTAAAGTTTGCTTAAATTTTTTTAAGGTTCCAAGTAATAATATTAAACTCACTTAAACGTTTCATGCACCGTTGCCATATTATTTCTTTGTTTCAAGTGCGCTTTTAAATATATATTGGTTTGTGTTTAATTTTGTGTGACATATATACTTATGCTGATTTTTAAATTTTAACTGTGTTTCTTTTTTTCCAGTTTCTTGTCAAACCCTCGTGGCAATCGGCAATTTAATATCATGTATATAAAGAGTCACACCAGGGCGGCGGCTTATATAGTTGGATTATTCGCAGGTTATCTATTCGTCAAGTATAAATTAAAGGAAACTGTAAAATTTTCTCAGGTAATAAACACTAATGGTACAAGTAAAAATGATTTATGTAAAAGATGATTTTTATTTGCTAAATAAACCCTTTATCCTTTAAACCGGAAATTTTTGATTATTTGTTTTTAATAAGATTTGAAACTACTGGAGCGATTTAAAAATACCTTCATCAAAGCTCATATATAATTTACGCCGGCGAAGTCGTTGAAAACATCTAATTTTCATTTTATATCTCTTGAAAGCATATAAATATATAGAATTTTGACACAAAGAAAAGAAATATGTATCTACTTAAATACATAAATATACAATAACAAAAAAAGAAAAATGTTTGACAAATATACTTATACCTGTAACAAGAAGCTAAAAATGAATTAACTTCTCAAACTAGACAGAGATTATAAATGTTTAGTTCACTAATAATTATATTCCTTAAAAATACTCTTTGAAATTCAAAAATATACTTTGTTTAAGTTATAAAAAAAATATTTACCAATAGGAGGTTCTAATCCAACATTCTTTTACAGAAAAAATCTTTGATGTACATTTGTGCAGCTCTGACAGTGATGGTATTTATAACTTTCCTTGGAGTGTCCTATCAGCTCAGGGGCTACTCCGAGCTTGAAGGCAACCTGTACGCAGCCTTGAACAGACCCATCTGGGCAGCTGGAGTTGTACTAATCATATTAACTTGCGCTTTTGGAAAAGTCCGTGAGTTTTTTAAATCTTGGTAACCACCAACATGATCAGATATAGAGAGGACTATAATATAAAGCTCATTAACATCCACATGTGGCGTGCGGGTGATTTTTTTTGTGGCTCGTTTACATTTGTCGGTCATTGTTTTATTGAGCAATGAGATGAGCACCTAGATATCGCCCGCACTCCGCATGCGGACCCCGTCGTCAACCATCGTAACTGAGCAATTTCTATTTTTTGTGTATTTGATGTTCGCGTTACAAAACTTAAACAGAAACCATTGATTAATAATTTTATTATCATTGCACTTCATTACTAGTCTGTCGTGGAGTCCAGTTAAAATATACCAAATACTCAGCTTTATTATTTGTAAGCCTTTATTATTTTTTGAATTAGGTTTCGATTATATTGAATCTCTAATGTTTCGACAGCGCGGTGCTCGACGGTGTGTTTGAAGACAATAGAATTGCAGCAGGGTGATTCCGTAGGAATCCGAACCCGAATTCGAATTCACTATTGCGTCCGATCCAAGTGATTTAGTGAAGAAATAGTAATGATTCCATTTTTTGTATAAAATTTACAAAACAAAATTGATTGAATGTACACGTCTCAGATATTCTATTACTATATCATTTTGAAATTTACTTCATTTATGCCACGAAACTTTATTACCAAATCAAGATTGAGCTGATGCCACATTTTGAAGTGAATTCGAATTCGGGTTTGGAATTTTACAGAATCGAAGGGCTGATTTGTAGTTTGGAGTTACGTTAAATTTACTTATACGAAATACAATATATGCATATATGTTCTTTAAAGATATTGCTCGGAATACAACTGTGAATTCAATACTGATCAAATATAGAAATTCATTATTTTTATCTTTTACGATAATGTTGAACCAGTTTATTGTTTTCTTTTATTTATAGCGTTGGTGAGTGGTTTCCTGAAGTGGTACCCATGGGTACCCCTCAGCAGGTTGGTATACGGCGTATATCTCGTCCACTTTATCATCATCATCAGGAATATTGGAATATCGAGGAACCCTGAATTCTACGACCATTTCAGTGTTGTGAGTTTTTCCAAATTAGTTTTCAAATTAACGATACCTAAAATAGAGTATTCGGATCACTTTATATCTTTTTAAGTGGCTTTTACTCTATTTATTATTATGTCACCTACGTATGATGTGATTTCCCGAAGACGATAGAGTTTTAAAATGGTTCCAGTAGTTTCGGAGACTATTCAATGCAGACAAACCAATAAATAATTAAACCCTTCCTTTTCATAATATGAATATAGACGAGAGTGATTATATCAGCCAGCTCCTTTCCGCGTGTAAGTTTTTTTGACGTTTACGTTCACTGTCGATCGTAAGCACAGGTACAGCGCAACTAGCGGTAACTACCAAGAACTACAAATCTCTATACAAATTCTTAACGCGCTCACTAGTGAACGCGTTAGCGTAAAACTTACACTAACCACTCAGATGTAACTGACGCTCTAGCCAACACACACACTTTACCCAATCATAATACGGTTATACGGTTGTTTATCGCTCTTACTGTATCCACCCAAATGATCGAACTATGATTGTCTGAATATTTTCTGGACTGCCCGCTTTCCATTACATTCGCAGCATTCATAAAAAGGCGTTTTTCTACCGTCGAACATACCAATTGACTCGTGATTTGTCGTTGACGCGATTAAAAAGACAACAATACCGTCTAGTCACGTATACGTGAAATAAGCTGGCGGGTAGTTGACTAAATGACAGCACCCTTGGTCTGTGACAATAAATATATAATAAAGTATTCATTTGTGTCACAATACCTAAGCTAAGATTCTTCCCCTACCCTAAAAAAATCCGTTATTTTACAAAATTTCTAAACTATATTATTATAAGTCGCAATAATAAAAATTTCAAATGCTGTTTCAAAATAAAATAGATGAAATAACGAGTTAATTTTACTGCATTATAAAATATGAGGCGTAAAGTTTTATCGAAATTAATAATTTAACTTATTAGAAAAATTTCAGATGGGATCTTTTTTTAAGAGATCCACGCTTTAGTCAGCAATGCTAAATAAGAAACCTTTAACCAATTATGCGGTAAAATGATTGCGTGGAGTTAAATAATATTTTGCTGGCCTTCACCCTAATGTTATGTTAAGTTATACTATTTAATTACTCTTTGATAGTTGCAAGATATAGAGTTAAATTAAATATTATTTCTAATACTATTTTTCATCCTCTTGCTTCGTTGAGAACAGTAAACCTGACAGTTACTGTTTGCATATAACAAGCATATATATTATTTTTGTTATGAACAAAACAAATAATTTCTAGATTAAAAATAAATAGTAATTAAGTATATTTAAGGACACGTTGCGTAAATCTGACTCGTTCATTACTAGTTTTTATATTAAAATAAAACTGATAAATGGGCGTATCGCTTTATCGGTGGCTAAGGTAGTGGCCACCAAGAATGTCAAACAAAGCGAAAGGGTACGTTCATTTAAGGCGCTTCATTATTTTTTTTAACTTTCTTTATTTAGGTTTCGATTATATCAGAAATTCAGTATTAAATTGGAATGGGAAATCATAATGTATTAGGATTAGGATAAGGTAAGGCTATGAAAAAAGCACTTATTGCAAGAAATAGACCTACAATCAAAAGGTTCAAAAGCAAAAAAAAAGAAATCACTAAAAACATTTTTATGTAAAATCGCTAAGATGACACCATATGGTTTATATTGTCAATTTTTTTTCTTATATAGAGCCAAGCTTTTCACTTTACAAGCTTTTAAAAACTCTATACCTTAGTCAATACATATGGTGACGTCTTGGCAACATTTTATGAAAAAAAAATTCGAATGTTTTTGACATAATGACGACCACAATAAGGTTTGCGAGTTATTAATTAGAAGTTATTTTAGCATTTCCTTATTTTGCACATTAAAGTGCTACAGGTTACTTGTTATATTTGTTTTTGTACTTGTGCCTTTTTATTGTTTTTTATTTGTCCTAGCACAGTTATAAATTTTTATATGTATACTTAACAATTTTAAACAGAGGAAAGACTTTATTGTTTACTAGGCTAGGCTTAAATAGGCTCCGTAACAACTGAACCTTTTTTAGAATTCTTTCACCTACGGGAAACTACATCATACACTAAATTTTATCCCGAAGAACAGAAAATAAAGGGATGAAAATGGGAGTGGAAGTTTGTGTAGGAAATTAAAAAATTACCATAGTAACCATTGTTTACTATTCAATTTGTCATTGTAATTATCATGTCAGGATATAAAATGATATCCAAATAAGCCGCTGGAAGGAAGCTGTGTGAAAATGTAACTTGTGTATGTATTTACTATTAAAACAACATCACATACATTGCTCAGATTCCAAGATAAGTAGCTCAAGCCCCCGTAATATGGAGTATATGAGACAATGAAGGTACTACAACAGCCAGACCCAAGACAATATAGAAAAGTTGATTTCCTACATTGAACCGACCGTTAATCGAAACCCGGGATCTCAGAAAGTCCTTGAAACCGGCGTGCGAACTTGTCACGCGGCTACGGAGGTTTTACATAAATAATTCTAATTTATTATTTCCTTTACATTTTCAGTTGCTGACGTCACTAGGCGTAATATGTATAAGCACCTTCTTCGCCTTGATCCTGTGGCTTTTCTTTGAGGCACCAGCCAATAATCTGATCGTGTTGTTATTCAATAGACGGTAAGTTTTTCAATTTCGCCAAATCATGGGTTGTTGTTGTTGCTGTTCCGAGTTGCGGATTATCTAGGGTTTATGCAGCCCATTATCACTGCGACCACTGCTGATCTATTGTGATCTCTACATACTATAGTTCACGGTCAAGATTACATTCTGTAAGAAAATGTTCTATTTTCTTGGCCACGATCATGGGTTACATGAATTACTACAAAAAAATCGGTCACACTTGACTGTGGCTAAGTAGAAATCGCAGCGTAGTGAACTGGTTAAAAATGCCGTTCAATTAGACAGCTAGACCAAAAAAAATAGGGGATCAGGATAACGTAGTAGTTATTAAAAGACTCATGCTAATGATGGCCAGTACTTGTGAAAGGAAGAACCGTCAGGAAAATAAGTTAGGACTTCTTTTCTCTTTATTTAATACTAAATGTTTTTCCGCCACTTCGCACGCATAAATAGTAGCCTATGTCAACCTCGTATGATGAAAGAATTTTTAAAATCGATCCAGTTGTTTCGGACCCTATTTGATGCAAACAAACACAAACAAATAGTCAAATCTTTCCTCTATATAATATAACTATAGAAGTACATACAATATAATTTTCCTGAGCTGTAAAATATATTAAATATAATTTACTCCGGATCACGAAAGGTTTTTGATTCGACTCCCCTTTGGGCTATGTCGACTGGAGAATTTTTATGTAAACTGCAGATATTTTATAGAACGAAAAAACATTACGACTTTGTTGTGATAACAAAAACTGTTTTATTAATAAATCTGAAAGATGGAAATTATTTTAAAAGAGAACTAAAGTAGTTGTTTAAAACATTGGCCGACTTAAACGCCTGAAACAATTGATAATGACGCAAGTGAATACATTGAGACGTGTTGATTTATTTTGTTATTATCCGGTTTAAACCTGTTACTAAAATTAGCCCTCCATTTATAATTAGACGAAAGATGTTTACAATTTTACGATGACGAAATGGAACGTCATGTTTTTATTCGATTTGACGGTTAATATATGACGTCACTGTTTTATTAAACTATGTAGTATTTTATCTAAAAAATGATAATAATATGTCTTGTTGAGTAGCTCGGTGGCGTAGTGAATAAGCGCCGCGTCCCGCGATCGTTGTCGTTAAGCATCTTTCGCAAGGGTCGGTCAGGGGATGGATGACCGAAAAATTATTATCTCGGGCTACTCCGTGCTTCGGAAGGCACGTTAAGCCCTTGGTCCCGGCTGCATTTGTAGTCGTTAATACCCTTCAATCTGCTTTGGGACAGCGTGGAGGGTTATGGCCCATTCTCCTTGACCATCCATAAGGAAGGCCTGAGCCCTGCAGTGGGGACGTAAAAGGGCTGATGATGATGATGATGATGTCTTGTTTTCAGATCTACTCAAAATACACGAGAGAATATTAGTGAAGTATCTGACGCAACATTTTGTAAAAGAAAAGGAATGAACAACAGCGGTTATATAGAAGATAATATGTCAAATACAATACAATTTTCTAAGATGTAAGCCCATAAGGAATTTTTATTTTTTTATTTCAGGCGACCAGAGTAAAAAATTGTTGACAATTGCACTATTAACAATTATTTCCTGTGTGTTACAAAATAATATACTTTCTTTTTCAAGCTAACTTTTATTCTAATCGTTTAAACTGAATGACAAATTTTGTCTTTTTTCCTATTAAATAGGGGGTATACTCAAAATGCATTTGAGGTGGACAATTACTTTGTATATGCTCGTACATACAAAAGTACTTTACGCTTTTGTAATTGATGAAACATATTAATTTAAGAAACATAAACTATAACTATGGTTATATAATAACAACAATAATTAAAAAAGTCATAACTTTTTTAATTATGGGAATAATTGTTTGATTAAATAAAGTACCTACAGGGTATACATAATAGCCAATAACTAGTTCACACAACATTGATTAAAATTATATTGAGAAATTTGAAAATACCTACTTTCATATAAATAAAGAAAGAGCAAAAAAATAATAAAACAATAATTATTAACAAAAACATTGTGGGCTTCAAGCATCAAGAGCATAAGTAATATCCTTACTTTACAGACACAAAATGAAAATATTAAATGTCCGTCGGTCACATGTCGAAGTGTTTTTGCTACCTTAATTGTTTCTTCTATAAGTAAATTTAAGCCACCGTATATCTGTATTCATGTACTACTGTCCATCCAAATAGTGTCTGGAAGAAATTGCTTTAAGCAATAAGGCCACCCCTGTACTACCTTATTTACGATTATTCCGACATAATTTTATCAACAATTGTGTGTACAATAAAGAATTTTTGTATAGTATTGTTTTACTTTTTTTCTCAAAATTGTGTGCTATATTTTAAAGTTCACCTGCAATATGTGTGAAATTGTATTTGTCAGCTGACGATCTATAATAATAATAATAATAATTTATTCATCCAACTGACAAACATAAGTTACAAAATTACCGAAATATAACATTACAAAACCTTCTACTCCTAAACTGGAGTGAACTCGTATCTTAGGAATTGGTGATCCCTGGCAAAAAGTTTAAATTCTAAGCTTGGTAGTGTAGTTTAGGTGTTTGTAATATGACGGGTTCGATGCTTGGGCCAATTAATGAAAGGCTGACTAGCTTGAGAATGGAGTTGTTTATGGTATTATGGATAAAGTAAAGAAACCCTTTCTCAATAAAACACTTGGACGCTATTACAGGATATAATTTTATATATTCTATTTATAATTTTTATTTAAGACACTTATCTTCGTAATTATAATATTGATAATTTTAAATTTATACGAGTTACATATTCACAACAGATGATTTTTTTACGAACTGACATTCATAAAGAATATATTTCATTAGTCAAAATTTCAAATTACGAAAGGTGAATAATAAAAAGGAAATGGTGTTGAATATCAAAGACAAAAAGTTTGCATGTTGAAACCTAGGAAAAATAAACGGTGGTATGACGTTATAATACCGGGGGGGTCGGGGTTAAAAAAATCTGAAGGATTTTTTTTAGATTTTCTTGGGTTACTCAAGCTTAAAATATTTTATATAAAATGTGATTAATTAATGCTATCATGACTTAATTTAGAAATGGGAATGGTATATATAATGCATAAATTACATTAGGTGATTTCCCTTTCATAGTTCATTCCATAAAATGTTCTCACTTCATCATTCAAACAATCTTTATCTTATTGAGATAAAAATTCCTAGCAATTAGAGGTAACATGTATTTAAGAAAGATTATACTCGGCTTCGTCCTTCGAGATTAGCAAGAATCATGTTAACACTTGTAGTATCGCGCAGTGATCGCCGTTCTTGCACTATATTGAGAGTACACTTGGTTGTGGATTCCTTTGCTTTTTTTTTTTGTTTAGCTGTCATACTGACATCCAGACTTACCGCGCATTTGCTGTCATTCGCGTTTTAGTGCTCCGCCGTCAGGCATATATTCTTTAAATTTATCAAAATGCCTAAACGAAAACACACAACACACAAAGCTTACGATGAATTAAAAAGAAAATTGAGAAAAATAGAAGAATAATTACGAGGAAGAAATCGACGCATCAGACGTATTTCATCTTCATCAATATCATCGCAAGAGTCAAACACCAACGGTTAGTAAAAAACGATTTCTCATAAAATTATTGAGATTGGTATTGCGGGCAGCTTGAGGGGCTGTCTCATGCCGTTGAGTATAAGTGTTGCGGATAGCCTTAGGGGCTATCTCTTCACTGAAACAATTCAATGACTTGTCATCATACAATAACAAGTTATTGTAATTGGTATTGCGGGAAGTCTGTGGAACTGTTTCGTAACTTTTGTTAAAGTGTTGCGGGTAGCTTGAGGGTTGCCTCTTCACTCTAAAAGTTTATTTCAAAATATAACAAGTAATTAATTGAAATTGGTATTGTGGACAATCTGTGGGGTTGTCTCGTGCCGTTTATTACAATTAATGGCTATTAATATTTATTTTTTGCTGCAAAGGCTTAATTAAGAGTTATTTAAACATAAAACATGTTTAGGACTATCTAATTGATTAATACTTAATGATTATTTAAACATTATTTGCATGATGCAATATCTTTAATCATAACATATATTTCAGACTGTACATTGTTGAGTCCTGTACGTCATGAAACAGAAGCAGAAAAAATTACCACTCTACAAGTTGATATGCCAACATGCGAAATGCAACTAGGCATGTTGACACAAGAGACAGGAGATGATTACAATGGTGTGCCTGAAGTGCCTGTTGATGAATCTGGTGAGTTAAACTCTGAGTTAATGCAGATTCTGGGGATAGATCCCACAAAGATGGATAAATATGGAAAAGATATTCATAAAGATGTTGCTGTACGCTTTGAACATGTGGCAACAAGTGGTTTCTGTAAAAATGATCGTAAGAAACTAACAGATAAATATTTGATACCTGGTAGCTGCAAATTAATTGGCGCACCAACTCTGAACCCAGAAACAAAGATTGCCTTGTCTGAGATGGTTATAAAACGTGATAAAGTTATTGAATACAAACAATCCTTAATGGCATCTGCTCTCTCAAGTCTAGGGGAAGCTATCAACCTTGTGCTTTCAAGCAAAGAAAAGAATACTGACTTGTTTCGTCTACTTATTGACACTGGGCGTATAATATGTGACTGTCAGCACAATGATTCTATAACTAGGCGTAATTTCATTATTTATTCAGTAAAAAAAGAAATGAAGGAATCACTACAAAATTCTAAAATTGATAACTTTTTATTTGGACAGCAATTAGCCGATACATTAAATACTGCTAAAGCCATTCATAAGACTGGAGCAGACCTAAAAGCAGCTATGGCACCGAAGCCAACTACAAATAAAAATTATCCTTCAAAAAACTGGAAAATTCCAAATCAAGTTCGCAAACAACCAATATCTTCGAAACCAAAGGAGACAGCTTCTTCGAGGTCAATGAAGAATCAGCACATCAGCTCCTCGAAACAGTCGCAAAATATGCGCAGTCGGCGCTAATACCGGCAACTACATCGACGTCATCTTCACCGGTAAATTATGCTGGTAGATTAGCCCTATTTTATGATCAATGGCGCATTATTACTAGTAACCCGACAATACTGTCCTTCATTCAAGGTTACGAAATTCCTTTTTCTCGCCCTGTTTTTCAAACAAAAGCTCCTCCTGGTAGACACCTTTCTTCAGATGAGGAAGTCAAGTATAAAACTGCCATTAATAAATTACTTTCAAATGGTATTATTTCAAAATGTGAACCATGTGAAGGACAGTACCTATCTAGCATTTTTTTAGTGCCTAAGCCGAATGACAAAATGCGATTCATCCTTAATTTAAAAAAAATAAATAGATTTGTTGATGTAGAACATTTCAAAATTGAAGACTTTAGAACAGCTATAAAGTTAATATCTAAGAATTCTTATATGGCTAAACTTGATATAAAAGATTCATATTATTTTATAAAAATACTTCCAAATTCTAAAAAGTATCTTCGCTTTCAGTGGGGTAAAGATATTTACGAATTTAACGTATTGCCATTCGGTCTTAGTACGGCGCCCTTCGTATTTACGAAAATAATGAAACATGTGGCTAAGCTTCTTCGCTCTGCTGGTTACTTATCCACTGTGTATTTAGACGACTGGTTTCTTGTAGCACATTCTTATGAGCTATGTTTAAAAAACATTGAACAAACCCAAAGTCTGCTCACATCCTTAGGCTTCCTATCAAACAATGAAAAAAAGTATTTTTACTCCTAAAAACCATTGTTTGTTTTTAGGCTATATTATAGACTCAAAGAATCTTCATGTCACTTTACCACCTGAAAAGATTTGTCGTATCAAAAAAGAAATAGATAAATTTCTTACAATAAATAGGTGTAAAATAAGAAAATTTGCAAGTTTTGTGGGTTTACTTGTCTCAGCTTGCCCAGTTATAGAGTATGGTTGGTTATATACCAAATTATTTGAACGTATAAAATTTCTTAATTTAAAATCTAATGTTAATTATGATAAATACATGAATATTCCCACAGCTATATTACCAGATTTAAAATGGTGGCAACAAGCAATATCATGTTCCGTTAATAAAATTAAATCTGACTTTTATGACATGGAGATTTTTTCAGATGCCTCAAATACGGGATGGGGAGTGGCTTGTGGCAATAAAAGAGCTAGCGGTCAGTGGAATGAACAAGAACGTAGTTTGCACATTAATTATTTGGAAATATTAGCAGCATATTTCGGAGTAAAAACTTTTGCCAAAGAATTATGCAATCGTCAAATATTATTGCGTATTGACAACACGACCGCTATCTCTTATATTAGCCGGATGGGGGGCATTAAGTATCCACATTTGACAGAAGTAACTAAATCATTATGGCAGTGGTGCGAAAAACGAAACATATTTATTTATGCCTCTTATATTAGTTCTATCGATAATAAAGAAGCTGATATTGAATACATTCAGATGTTGAATGGGAGTTATCTACTAGAGCTTTCAGACAAATTGTTGAAAATTTTGGAACACCTCAAATAGACTTATTCGCAAGTAGAGTAAATACAAAGTGCGATAAGTATGTCTCCTGGCACAGAGACCCAGAGGCTTACACTGTCAACGCTTTTACTATCGATTGGAATGGTTTTTACTTTTACGCGTTCCCGCCATTTTCAATAATTCTTAAAGTCTTACGAAAAATAGTTACAGATAATGCTACAGGCGTCATGGTAGTGCCCCTATGGCCTACACAACCCTGGTTTCCCATTTATAAAAGCTTAGTATCATCAAAAATATTATTATTCAGACCAGAAGAGAGCCCAATTGTTTCGCCTCATTTCAGCAGTCGAGAGGTGTTCACCAAAGTTACCCTGGCTGCCGCGATCTTATCCGGACAGCTTTCTTCAAAAGAAATACTCCTACATCAGCTTTCGATATTATGATTGCGTCACTATCACCAAATTCAATAAAACAATATGATGTGTATATGAAGAAATGGTATAACTTTTGTCTTAAGGAAAATATTAATTTATATGACACTTCCGTCAAAGATGTTCTTAGTTTTCTTACTTATTTATATAATGAAGGAGCTCAGTACGGCACCTTAAATTCTTGCCGTTCTGCTCTCTCTTTGATTTTAAGAGATCATATTGGAACTGATCAATATGTTAAGCGATTCTTCAAGGGTATATTTCGTTTACGTCCCGCGGTTCCTAAGTACGATACAACGTGGGACCCGGCTATAGTATTAAATTATTTAGGAAAACTTTACCCGCACGATAATATATCACTCGAAAAACTTTCAAAGAAAGTAATCACACTTTTGGCATTAATTACAGCACACAGAGTGCAAACTTTCTCAAAAATAAAAATTGAAAATATAACAGTCTCGTTTTCCCGTATTACTATTAAAATAACAGATATTTTAAAACACTCCCGAATCGGTACACCTTATCCTTTATTAGTCTTACCCTTTTTTAATGAAAAACCAGAAATATGCCCTGGAAGAGCAATGCAAGATTACCTTAATCGAACCCAATCACTACGTGGTAACATAAATTCATTGTTTATAAGTTTTAGACGTGGTCATGGAGTTGTCTCCAGCCAGACGTTAAGCCGATGGATTCGCAGTACTTTGCAAGAGAGCGGAATATTTACCCGCGGCGATATTTGGAGCGCACAGCGCTCGACATGCTGCTGTCTCACACGCTCATCGACTTGGTGTAAATTTAGATATCATTAGAAAAACGGCTGGCTGAAGTGCCTCCTCAAACGTTTTTTTTTAAATTTTACAATAGGCCGTTGAATACATCTGATTTATCAAATGGGTCCTTTGCTAATGCAATAATAAATAACAATTGTATGGAAACATAAAAGTGTTTACTGATTGTTTAAAAAATTATATAATGTTGATTAATTGGAAGAGCTTTAATTAAACTTATTAAAAATATTACTGAAATAGGATTTTTCTTTATTTTTTCTTCTCAGCGACCAGGAACAAACATATTTCACGATCATCTCTAAAGGTCTACAAGTGTTAACATGATTCTTGCTAATCTCGAAGGATGAAGCCGAGTATAATTGATGATTAAACGAACTTACCTGTAAGTGAAGTTCTATCATAATTATACGAAGGCTTCGTCCGAAGAAATTAGCAACCCACCCACGAATACCCACCCCGACGTGAAATATGTATGTAATTTGAACTCTAAACTAAATGACAGCAAATGCGCGGTAAGTCTGGATGTCAGTATGACAGCTAAACTAAAAAAAAAAGCAAAGGAATCCACAACCAAGTGTACTCTCAATATAGTAAAATAAGCAAGAACGGCGATCACTGCGCGATACTACAAGTGTTAACATGATTCTTGCTAATCTCTTCGGACGAAGCCTTCGTATAAATTTGATAGAACTTCACTTACAGGTAAGTTCGTTTAATCATCAATTATCTCTAATAAATCAACCTAGAAAATAGTGTGGGCTTTTTTTAAAAGAATGTCAGTCACTACCCGCTTACTTTAGATGAATTTTGTAGTGTTGTTGGGTGTAGATGAGTGTGTTGTATAAGTGTCTAAGTGTAGAGTGTAGAATAATTTATAATCGTAGTAATAAATATATTAGGTAATACACTAAGTAGTAATACATTATGTAGTGTAGATTATAAGTACCAAAGTAAATAAGTGTATATAAGTACACAAATAAATATTTCATATTGGCTTATTTATAGTGTTGTCATCCGCACTAGATGAAAATAATAAATTATGAATACAACTAACAATAAGTATGAGTAGCCACATAGTTAAATATGTAAGTACGTTATGAATATTTACAGGGAGTAACAATAAATAGATTAATAATGTTTAGATATGGGTTTAATATTTTGCATGTGCCAGCGTCCTAAAGGTTTATTTGACAAATCTGCTAAATCTTAAATTAATGCCTTTGTTAATTATAATACATTTTGTAAATTTAGTTGCTAATTTGGATGAAAAATATTTATCTGAAGAACTAATAGGATAATTTTTCTTCCAAACTATGTTGCCTTTTTCAAATTCAAGTTTAGATATATACTACTGAGTTAATTTATTAATTTCACACACATATGATTATTACCTACTTGTTCTTATAATATGTCTATACACCTATAATAATATTATTAGTGAACAGAATTCATAAATTACTTACAATATAACTAAAAACAATACAATAAAGAACATGGGCTATTTTTTATTTAGAACTAGCTTTTGCCCGCGACTTCGTCCACGTGGTATCATTACTTTTGGCAGCATTTCTAAAAAGCTATAACAAACATTTTTCAAAATGTAGTAGCGCCATATATCGAAAACCGCGGGTAACAAATCCTTCTTATCTTTTGATGTTCATTTTATTTTCACAAAACTTGTTTGTATTTAATATGTCAATACTGTTTTATATAAATAATTTTATTATTTATTTGTAGCAAAGAGCCTTGTTCACTAATAGTCAGCTTTCCACATTGAAAAATGCGCACAGTCCCATAAAAATTTTCCTTCCCATTTTTAGCGTTCTGGGGAAAAATATCTAAAAAATAATATTTTTTGTTTGCAACAAAGAGTCTGTATACCAATTTTCAACTGTTTACCATGAAAATTGTAGAAAGTTGTGTAATAACTATCACCCCACCTTTTGGGGGGTTTAAGTGGGTTGCGGGCAGATTTCCAAAGGGAAAGGATAAACGTATTTAGTAATTTCTACCTTAAACACTACAGAAAGTCCAATATAAAATTTCACCACCTCTTTTACCCTTAAAAGATATAGGGGTAGATTTAAAAAAAATATGCATAACATATATTATTCCTTAGCTACAAAGAGTCCACATATCAAGGTTTAACTTTCTGCCTTGAAAATTGCGGAATGCTCCATACAAATTTCCACTATTTTATGGGGATGTGGAGGAATAGAAAAAGACAAAAAGTAGCCATTGTCACACTACAGTCCTTTGACTATCTCCACATTAAAAAATCACACTGCTCCGTTGCTACGTTTTGGCTTGAAAGACGGACAAACAATCACACTTTCACATTTATAATATTAGTACGGAAGTATGGATTAAAGCACCATCTCCTTCGCAGTTCGTTCACATGAAAAAAAAAAACTCGAAAAATAATTTTGTCACCAGGGACAAAGATGATTTTCTTAGCATTTTTCATTAAGATAATTTTCCAGTATAGCATTGTGAACGCAGAATCTTCTTAAGGTGGAAAATTGATGATATTGCATAAATACATATCAAGGTTAATCAAATTCGCTACCATATACTATCGCTTTAACCTTTATTACCTTTATGTGGTGTAACTACCTTACCTTGTTACTTATGTACAACTTTTTCGCTAGCGCGCAACTCGTATTCCAAAACAAGTACAAAACACGAATTACGCAATCCTATATATATTTAAATAACTGAATTTTCTTTCAAGTCTCACTCACTTTCGAACTAAACATGACAATTATCATTATCTTAACCTTTTTAATTATTACCTGTACTAAAAACTATGCCTATGTGACTGTTGATAATAATGCTGAATTGGAAACAACCACACCCCATATTTTTTATCAGATACATCAAAATAAAAGTAATGAAAATGAGTTGGAGGATAGAAATGTGAAAACCAGTGATTATAATTTTATGAAAGATTTAGTGTTCGAATTGACTTCTCAAAATTGGACTAGTGAGGAGCTGCCGTGTTTGAATGAGTCCATAAATTTCATCAAGAACTTGCAAAATTTTACGACGTGGGCAGTATGGCGTGAGTATTAATGTGTCAAATGTTACTTCGGTAACTACCTTTATAATATTGTGTTTTATTTATTTGAATATCCTCCTCTTATTTTGGATAGGTTTGTAAGCCCTGTTTCACGAAAATTCTGCAGTCGAAAAAATATTAAAAGTATAATTAATATTTATATGAAGAAATAATAATTAAAATTTATATTAAGAAATATAGAATACTCTTAATTTATTTAAGTTAAAAATACATTACATTAAAAAGAAATACACTTTTTGTTGCGATATCAAATAATCGTAAAGATCCTTTAATAATACTTTATAATGTCCAAATTTTATGGACATATTCAGCTTTATTATTATTCAGTTGACTGGAGAGGAATCAAGTCTGCCTTTTGTGTTTCGGAAGACAATAAAGAATAAACAAATATAATTATCTTATTTCTAAGCCCACACTTCACCCCAGTTCCAGTACGTAAAAATTTGTAAACAACTATTTTTTAACAGAATGGGACTCCGAATCTTTCCAACCAATGGGTGTATTATCTGGCAGCAGATATCAGCTGGGAAATTTTGATCAATGCATGACTTATCCATGGAGCACTTCTAATAAAAGAATAGAAGCTCAGTACTGCCTTGTAGATGTAGCACTAGAGACCAAAAACCACGTTAACAAGAAAACTTTGCATGAGATAGAACCTTATGGGAACGCGTTGGAATTGATACAGGTTTTGTTTATTTTACTAGCTTTTGAACGATTCAATGGTTTAGACATGAAAGCATACAAGACAGACAAAGAGTTATTATCGCGTTTATAATATTGTTTAATATAATCCAACTCGAGACCTTACACATTGAGACGCTTTCAAACCAACTTCCGAGCTGCTTGATCATGAAGGTCATGAAGGATCATGAAGGTCGAATGCCAAGTTAAAAACGAAATTTAATCGGAGTCTATCATTCGATGAAGTAATGTTTGTTATTATTATATTATTGAATTCCATAAAACTTTTTTCAGCATGAAACTACCCATTATCGAACTCTGAAATATCTAACCTGGGGCATATGTGTGCCTGCTTGTTGTGAACTGAGATCTGTGGAAAGATTATTGGGAACAGTATTGACGCGCAGCTACCTTGGCACAAATGGACTGCGTCCGCGTATTCAAGTTCAGGAGACTTGTCAGAGACCTGATGACTCAAAGCAATTCGATGTCTTATTTTACACATTCGTGTAAGTATAAAAATTTCGTGACGTCTAGTATTTCTACGGATTCGAAATATTTTTGTAATGATGATGATAGAAGAAATCTGAGATATAAATTTCGAAACTTATACCTGTACCAGGAAAATAGAAACTGTGAGAAGAAAAAGTAGGGTTCCTGCTGTAGCTACATTTACGTGCGTTAAAATGAACTCTAGTGATTTCTTCGCAGATAAACTCTTTATTTTGTGCATAAGACGCAATACGGAGTTGTCGAATATTGAAAATTAATTATTGTATAATTATTTTGTGGCCATCGTGTATTTTGCTATGATTTTTGCTTTGATAATAAACCTCACGATAAACAAAGGATTTTGGTTATCTCTGTGCTATGCTGACTGACAGACGACTGACTGATTATTACGGAGGGGTATATTAAGTATAGATTTTTGGGGATTATATCCCGAAGAGGGTCAAGAAGGGTGAAACGATTGTATGAAAGATTTTTATTTTTGAGTTTAATAAGATCCTTTGAACTGATTTGGGCACTGTTTACCTTATCCAACAACATACAGTGGCTTTATTAAACACACGGTACCTGGAGAAAGGCATGCTAAATACTTTGTTAATAATATGGATTGTTCCGTATTCATCCTATGACGTCTCATTCCATGTAATATATATACTTGATGTTAAAAAGTTTAACTTTGCTAAACTATGTTTAGCTATGTTCACAAAGTTCAAAATTTGCAAATGTAAATGAGACCATACTATACCTACGTACATTTTCTGACACGACACACCATTGTCTTAGAAGGTGAAACCGGATCACTACCTAAAAAAATCACTGAATATAAATTATCCATCGTTACAATGAAATGCCTATTAAACTGATTTTTTTTCTTCTATTTAACTGCAACCTAGCTTTCAGGGCGAGTCTACATTATAAAAAGACTGAAGGAGTCGTCCGTTAAACACAAAATTAATAATAAATAAATGTTTCCTATAGAGCGAAAAATACTTTCTAACTTCGCTTTGGTAAACTATAATGGCGATATGTCATCCTTCTTTTTAATTATATTTTTATTCGATTACAGTGTGATGTTTGCAACACTATTTGTAATATGTATAGTGTGCACAATCAAAAACAACAAACGAAAAAAGGAAGGTGCTCAGACTGGTATGTATAATCTATATGCTATATGAGACAAGCATAATTGTTCTTAAATTATATTGAATTCAAATTAATTGAAACTTTAAATACAGTATTGAATTTTGAGTGCATTTTGATTTAATTCGATGTCAAGGAAATCGATGTTTTGACTACGAGAGATATAAATCTTGTAATTCATGTTGGTAAGCATGTTTTGAAGAAACATTTCCTAATTTTGTTCATGTAGCAATAAAGGACACCACCGTCTCGCCAGTCACGGGTCGATAGGTCTGAGAGCGGTCGTTTGCTATTATTTTATTAGTTTAGTAAAACTCATAAGTTTAAAAATTAAAAGAAACAGATGCAATCCTGATGCTGACCACGATTTCTTATCACGAGAGACCGACTAAGAGAGAGATATTTATAGTCTTATATTATCTTAGTGAACACAAAATTCAAACTCATCGCGATGATTTAGCACATTTAAAAAAGTAAAAGATAACCAAAACCAAATAAACATTACCACCACCACAGCAAAATTCAATTAAATAAATAAAAATAAAAAATAGCGTATACTAGGCTAGAAGTATTAAATTGCTTCTTTCCCAATCCTTACCTCAATCAATCACAAACAGAACAACAATTATCATAAGCGTAACAAACGATATTAATAAAAAATATCGTCAGTGTAAGGGACTCTAGAAATTGGGTAGTGTAATATGGGCTTTATATGGTGACTTGACTTGATTATTGTACAAAAATATGTATATAATATGATCCTATTTGGATTTGTTTACAGAAAAAACGATATGCGAAGCGTTTTGCCTTAAAAAAAATTTTAAAGATCTCCTGAAACTAAAAAAAGAGGGCATTGAATCTATATACGGCATTAGATATCTTACAGTTTGTGGCATCGTGATGTGTCACCAAGGCGCATTGATTGATGGAGGGCCCATTAGTAACGGAATAGAAATGGATGTGAGTAAAAAATCAAATTTATGCTACAAGGAAAAAGGACGTAGGTAATATTTTTGACAGCATAAGATTAAGGCGTTTATAAAATATCTTTCAACAAAGTCGAGAAATTTCCATTTATGAAGGCCGGATACACTGAGCATTTTCTTACTTTGGTTCAATATAATCTTACATTTGTTAACTTCGGTCATAAATCAAATATAATTTTAAGAATTTTACTTGCTGGTTATAAAAATTAATTACTTAATCATCAAAAGGAATGCTTGTTACTTAACAACTGTACATTTGAGATCCGGCGCAAAGCATCTAAATGACATTTCTATAGAACTACCATTTTAATTACACATTATAAGACCTATAAATAAGATCAACGTACATAGTATTCGAGATCAATACTAATTTAAAATATATGATAATTGGCCGTTTTTCTGTAACTTCATAAATTGTAACTTATATCATCCGCATATAATGTAGCGTTCCGTAGGTGAAAGAATTTCATGATTGCGTCAGTATTGACGAAGATTACCCCTGCAAACTACCAAATAAAGTTAGAAAGTCGATGTCTTATAATATTAGTATAGATGTGATTTGTCAATGGTATTATTGCAATTTGTATACTTATAAATAAGGAGCAAAAGCAAAACAAAGTATTTTCTTCTTGGAATTTGAAGTTTCATGTGTAAATATAATATACTGCCCAATTACGATATAAAAAATACACACGATATAAAATGGTTATTCATCATCACACTTCACTAGCATATAATGTCCCCACTGCTGGGACTTAGGCCTTCCCTATATATCAGCCTGTCTTTCCCAAAGTGTTCTTGTGGGCGCTGCAGGCCTAAATGGGGACGTTGTGTAGATGCTTAGGAAGAGTTAACAAGAGACTTGTTTACTACATACTTCGCTTAGGTCTCAAGTTAACTAATAGTAAGTCGCGTTTGGAATAAATGTTAAATCTGCGCTAATATAGCTCACAATAATCAATTTCATTAGAAATTATAGTTGCTGTTATAGTTGTTAAAAAATGGGGGCACAAAAAATAATTTATTCTTTAAGTGGACAGTAGACGAAATAAGTTGGGGTTCTCAAACCCCTACTTATAGATGGTATCCAATCAAATCGAATTAGAAGGGGCCATGCGGATCAAGTGTGGATTGTTGAATGTTATCGACTGCAGATACATCTAGAACCACAGGTTTATCGTGCCTTCCGCAACGCTGAGGAATTGAGGATCTATGACCGGCCCATATGAAAATTGCTTATGCATTTGCGTTATTCATTTGGATACATTTGTCTATTTTAGGAAGATATGAAAATACTTGGTTGGTTCGTTCTGCATGCCGACCTTTTAGTGGATACATTTTTCCTGATATCAGCTTTCTTGACAGCTAAAGCACTTTTTCAATTTAAAACTTCAAAAACTTTACCTCCTATCGCTGTGATGATAGTCAGAAGATACGTACGGTAAGTGTTAGTTATTTAAAAATTTGCTACCAACGATTAAGGTTCGTTTCTATTGACTGATAAGTTTGCCGACATACCGCATGCGCTTTCCAATGAGAACTAATGAATTAAAGTCCTCTTTACCTCCGCTAACGCTTCCTTACAAATACGCGTCAAGGGTCATGCGCTCGATTTATTTCATACGTTTTTAATCAAAGAAAAAGAAAGCAAAGCAGTCATACAAAATCTTTTGATAGTTTTAGAATATCAATACTCACTTCAATGCTTCAATCAATACTTTTTGTACGATAGTTATATATTAGTCGTAAAATCGATCAACCAAAATAGCATTCAGATTCATCATTTGTTTTTTGCAAACAATCGAATAATCTACCATACGTTTAAATCGTAAAATGATTTTTATTTGATTAACATTAGCATAACCTTAGTGTTATATCGTTGAACCTCTTTCCTAGGGATTTAGTTTCGATTATTATCTGTATGTTATGTAGTTTTAAAATATCAGTGACAAACAGTAGGAAAAAGATGATGCATCATTAATTAAAAATGCATGGACTCACGAATGTGCTTTTAATTATATCACTTAGAATAAAATGGGTTTAAAAGGTGTAAATCCATACAACCTCGTCTTACCACTACACCATCCTTTCTCGAACCTCCGTAGCTTAGTGGTCAGCTAGCCAGTTTCCAGTTTAATTACTACTTTTACTTTTAATTTTCACGTTTCAAGAATTATCAATATGAATATGATAGCAAAGTTTCCAACAACCGTTCAGATGCACAAACGTCCATTAACGTTTAATGACGCCTTTAAACTGTAATGAATCTCAATTTGTATAGATAAAGTCGCTTTAAAATAATGAAAAAATTAATGGATGTTTGTGCTACTAGCTGTTAGTCGTTTGTTACAAATTTATCCACCAAAAGACATGTCAAAGTAGTAAAAGGAAACGAAATACCGTCATAATATTCGGTAAGATGTCGTGTCCTACCTTTGCACGCTCATTTCAATGGCCAACAAAACAATAACCAACCAAGAAAGTTCCCAGCGGTGAACTAGATTTACCATTAACTATGTAAATCATTTTAAAAGTCTTATTAAAAAAAAACTGCAATATAAAGGATAATAGAATATGTTCACTAGTGTTCATATTGTACTTTTCCATACTCTTACCTGAATATTGGCGCTATGACATTCGTTACAGAAGTATCTCGCAGGGCCCTATTGAATAATGAGACCTTTGGACATGATCAAAATAAGTTCTATTAACTCATTAAATTCATGATAAATGTTAAAGAAATAATTAGCTAGTATTTTCGTAACCGATTGACACACGCCGGATTCGATTCCCGGTCGGGTCATTGAAGAAAATGAACTTTTCTATATTGTCTCAGTTCTAAGTGTTGTCTCAATTTATTATGTGTTGAGTGTTGTTTCAGCTCCTTATTTTGTGATCTAAGCAACACACTCATGTGTAATGTTGTTCAATATGTATCTATTACGTGTTCTCGTTTTGAGCTTTTTTTTACATGTGAATACATTTGTGCATGTGAATACAGAATGATCAAGGATAATCAACATTTTAACAGCATTTTATAATACGTAATAAGAAAATTTGCTTTACAATTTCCTCTTACGGTGTTTCTTAAAAAAATATATATACATAATTAAACCGCGTGTTTTAGTTTTAGTAAATGCATATTTTCCGTTTAATAAATAAAAACAATATTTTTCTAGGTTGGTGGTTGGTTTCGCTGTAGTGGTTTTCTTCACAGCCGCTATGTTTGAGCACTTCGGCTCTGGACCTCTTTGGAAGCGATATAGCGGTAACGAAGTGGGACCCTGCCGCGACAACTGGTGGCTCGGTTTACTGATGCTGGGCAACTATATAGACTCCTATAAAATGGTAATATTAATCATTATTCAATATAATTATTAGATACTAAATTATAAAAATTAAGGTTAAGAATTTTATATCTCATAAAGGTGAACGTCCACTGTTTCCGCACGCACGCAATTGACGCATGTTACGCAACGGATTTTTCATAGCTTCCCCATCCACTATTCATACCATGGGCAAAAAGATGCGTACCAATCACTGCACATGCTCAATGGCTCTTCGATATCAAGTTTTTGACCCGATTCTTTGTACTAGATCACAAAATAACAAATAATCTGTGGCTAATGATTTTAAAGAAGACATTAAACTAATTAAATAATGTCTTAGGTAGATAGTACAATGGCCTAATGTAATTAATGAATTCAATGCAAATGATTAATTGAATAAATTAATAAGTAACTAAGTAAGTCGGTGTTGTAGCCTATTCAATGTTAACAAACAAATAAATCATTCCCGTTTTATAATGTTATATATGGGGTTAAGATATCTTAAAGGATTAAAACCGTTCAAAATAAAGAAATAAGAAAATATATATACTTAAATTCACAAGCGATCATATTTTGTATTCTTTTTACTTATTATTCTGATGGAAAGTGGCCTTATAAAGTTAGTTGTCTGTTATACATATATAATTAATTCATTATGCTAATGATTTGGTTGTGACATGGTGTTTGTAAACGTTGTTATTTCTGTTAGAACTGGCGAATTTCTTCTTATCAGGCATAAGACTGAATGAGTGTTATCTACCTGAAAAATGTTGGACAATTCAAGACATTTTAATAAGTTTTTTTTTAATTATTATTTATTTTTATACATTTCAGTGTTTGATTGTGACTTGGTACATTCCATGTGATTTTCACTTTTATGTTATCGCTGTGATTGTGTTCGTGCTTTATAAACGATGCCGGAGATTGGGTAAAGTCATTTTCTATGCTCTGGCTGCTGCCTCTCTTATTATACCAGGAGTTATCAACTACGTTAATGGATTTCACGCCATTCAACCCTTCACATATGAGTAAGTAAATAAAGGAAGGAACAAGTTCTATACCGTAAGAATAAGGATAATGCCTGGGTAAAGAAATTCAAATTAGTCGGGCAGTCAGATAATAGAAAAATATTTGATACGTAGTTTTTTTGCTAATAACTTAGATAAAAGGCATTAAAGTCGGGGAGTGGGAGCTCGCTCTGTCGCAACTATGTAGGAAATGTACAAAGATGTGACATTTCAACTCAATGTTTCGCTATAAGGTGCCGTCCATTAATCACGTGATGTTTTTTCAGCATTTTTTAAGCCCCCCCTCCCCCTTGATAATACATCGTCACGTTTAAGACTAACAACCCCTCCTCCTCTCCCTCCACCCAAATAACGTGAATTTTAGTGCCTTCAAAGAATCCTAATTTTTGACGCCGCTTTTCGATTTAGTAATCGCGCGTTTGAGAAAAAAATAAATACACGTGATATATCACTTCACTTCCCCCCCTTTCGAGCCTCACGTGATTAATGGACGGATCCTAATTTATTAATTACGTATTATTCAAAAAACGTGTTTAACATTCTATAATATTTATTACTTAAACAGCTTAAATGGTGTGGTTTTAAACCATTCTTATGATAAATTTCTTTTGATAGTTGACTTCAACTTAAGTGGTATAATTTTGGAGCAACGTGGATGGCTGTTACTTTGAGCCTTCTAAGTTTAGATCATGCGACGAGACCTTATTGTTAGACGAGATCGCTACTCTTGGTTTTAAACAGTTTAATGGTGTACGAAATACTTACGGTAGAATTTTAGATCTTGTTTTTTCTAATGAGATTTTACAAGTAACTGATTTTAGTGATAGCCCACTTGTGCCGATTAACCCTCATCACGGCGCCTTGTCTATTGGACCACTGTTTGCGAACTTTACCCCTTTAAATAGTGCTCCACATCTTAAATATCTTTATAATAAAGGGGATTACGATGAGATAAACTTGGAAATTTCAAAAATTGACTCGGATACTGAATTTAATTCTAGGTCTCTTGTAGCAGCGACTGAGTACCTTTATAATGTCTTCTCTTTGCTGCGGGAGGATTACATTCCTCGTAAAATGATCAAAGCTTATCACTTTCCGCAATAGAACAGTCCTGCTTTGATAAAAGTAATCAATGAAAAACATAAATATTAAAAAAATATATAAAACTACACAATCAGACAATCTCCGACACAATCAGACAATCTCCCGACAAATTCGTCTTTAAACGGAAAGCTCACACCTTTCTCCTGGAACGTTTATGAGGATCATCATCATATATGTATTATATTTATGTATTTGTATATGTACTTATGTTTATGTGTAGTATAATATTTATTTATGTTTATATAATTGTATATAAATTCTTCTAAAGTGTAGTTTAAGTAGTATATTTATAAGTTAACTTTATGCCGCCATCGTGTATTTCTGTATCCCAAAGGTTGACTGGTAGAGAATGCTAATAGCATTAAGTCCGCCTCTTGTACCAATTTAATGTACAATAAAGTTTGTTAAATAAATAAATAAATAAAACTCACGGGAATCGTAAACTTACGAAAAGTATCTGTGTCATCAAAATTATAAACTAGGTTAAATCAATATTGCGTAACAGACTGATGTTGATGACATAATTTTACGAGGTAACTTTAACATATACAGAACATGTCAATTATAGCTGTTAGAAGTCATTTGGTCACTCCATATAGTCCTGGCAGCATTCAAGTATTCTTTATGGAAAATGTCTAAATAATCCATTTGTCCCAGGACCTTTCGCAATCCCGGCTAGTATAGTATCTTGAATGAAAAATTGATCAAATACAATAATAAGCATTCAAGTAGTTCAGTTATCGATACTAAAATACACTCCTGTCTCCAAACCTTTTTACTGTTTTTTTTCTTTGAATGCGTGATATAATGTAAGATGTAATAGTGAACATTGCAAGAAATGTATTTCTACATTACCTAATCACATACTTCATTTGACAGATTCGTGTCGAATACCCGTAGCCATAAACAGTATTTCGTGTTCTACATAAAAAGTCACAACAGGGCAGCGGCTTACATAGTTGGATTTATTGCAGGGTGTCTGTTCAATAAATGTAGATCAATGGAAAATTTCAAGCTTACACAGGTAAATATTTTAATATAAATTGAAAGTAAAAATTTAATTACAACTTGAAAGAAAAACAAAAAACCGGAGCGATTCAAATTATACAGAGCTCCGTTGATTGGTCAAAAAGTAATGGATCTTGACTGTTATATATGTTTTATATGTGAATAGATTTTAAAACTATTTCAATGGAGTAGTTATAAAGACGTATTCAAAAACATTCCAAACTACTGGAAGCCTACTCTAATTCACCGAAAAACGAAATTTCGTTCGAAATTTCGGACGTTTCCTACCACAATTACGTTCGTTCCGAATATTCAACGAACGAAAATGTTTGACATATTTATTTTCTAAACCTACTCTATTTCACGAAATGACAAAACGAACATTTGAGTTTGACATCTAATTGTTCGGAATTCTTACCTCAAATTGACGAAGTAAAAAATGTTACCTTTTCATTTTCGTTAGCAATTTTTTATTTTCAAAATGGGGTCTATATTATTATTAATCGAGGCAGCTCTCAGTAAAGAACGATTAGACAGTAGAAGAAATCGGCGGCGGCTTCGAAATAGCCTTAATATAAGAAATATTCTCGACACTGGGTTTATAAGTAATTACAGACTCAGTTGTGAATTATTTCAAGAACTATGCCAGGAGATTATACCTTTACTGCGTCTACAGGCAAGATCTCATGCCATCGAGTCCACAATTAAAGTTGGAAGATATTTTATCGTAGTTCTTGATAAAAATAATTGCATGTCTACCATTATGCATTTCATATTTTTATGATTCTTACAGCGTTGAATTTTTGTGCCCGAGGTAGTTACCAATGATTCGTATCTCAAAACTCATATCCATCTCATATGGATGGGCCTATGGCCCAATAAACAGTTTCACGGTGTTAAGAGGTTAGGACTGTCCTCAATTCACCAGATAGGTATTATATGAAAATATATTATTCCGTCAAAACCAAAATGAAAGGAATCTTATTAAGAGACAGTGAGTACCTAATAGTTTATTGTTTATTTTGGTTTTATGTATGAATTGTGAATAAATACCTATAGAATTATGTCATTAATATTACAGATTTTACGAGGCATATAGGCTATGCCATTATACCTGAAAAAAATGACTGATAAAAAGTAAATTTATAACTAAAAACCTTTTTTTTTGCCGAAAAACTAAATATTAGTTTCATACTTACTTATAAAGTTTTTTACTGAATTGTCAAGATAAATTTCGGAACTCACAATAATTAAATAAAATATTAGTAAACACTTAACAGTTCGGTGAAAACTTGTAAAACTTTTGGCGGGATGAGATTCGTTTGTATTATACGGATATTTAAGATTGCCATACGTTGATTATAGCCATCGTATAAATGAAAGGTTGTTTTTAAATATGTCGGTTAATACTGTGGATAAAAGAGTTCTTTATAGTGTCTTGATCAGTTGTAACGAAAAATAAAATTCATTAATATACTAAGTTTTTCGTTATATTATTATAATATTTTATGTTTAAACAATGTTTAGCCACTAAAATTTTATTTAAAAGAAATATATGTATTGTTTAATATTATATATATTAATTATACCGGAATTTGACATTATAAGAAATCCAATAACGCCATTCACTCCAATCGATCACGAAAATTGTCTTTGGAATCGAACATTCTTGG
This sequence comes from Diatraea saccharalis, assembly GCA_918026875.4. Taxonomy (NCBI): domain Eukaryota; kingdom Metazoa; phylum Arthropoda; class Insecta; order Lepidoptera; family Crambidae; genus Diatraea; species Diatraea saccharalis. Next base: position 26,005,532 of record OU893333.1, on the reverse strand, counting down.
TGTATACGAAAATGATATAGAGTAGCGTTACATGCGAAATTTCGTTTTAATTTCGTTCGTAAACGAAATTACGTTTTCGAGAAAGCGAGTAGGCCTCCAGGGCTTGTTTTTTTCTTTTTAGTTTTTAGCGAAAGTAATTATATATTGGTTCACTTCTTTCTTTCGTTTTGGAGTTTTGTGTTGTTTATAATAAAAATTTTATTTTTACATTTTTAATTAGTTCTCATTGACTTCGTTATGAGAAATATAAGACGGTAAACATTGAGGGAGTTTATATCGTAAGGATTATTAAGCAACTTACAGTGGTCTAAACTACTGATTATTAGTCCCTCTAGAGGCCTAATTCGGCTCAAATTCGGCTTTAAAAAATTCGCGAACTTAAGACAACCACAGCTCGGTCCAAAGTAGTTTTTGGCACTCAAAATCTTAATAATTTCGGAACAGCGCACTATATCTAAAAACGGTCTTCGTATACTTATAATATTTTTGAAAGACCTATCCAACAATATCTCAAGCTATAGGGATATCGAAAAAAAAAACATCACCTCTATACATGTAGAGGAGATACCCTAAAAAAGTTTTGCTTACTGTTATGTATTTAGTGACACTCGCAAGGTTAAGACGCAGCGACTGACGTTTAAATCATCAAAAAACGCCAAGCCTATTTCGGTCTCCACAATACCATAAAAGAACAAACATATATACATAGACTCATAATCACATTACCCTCCTTTGCGTTGCCCAGTCGGGTAAAAATATTACTGTCATATTCATTGAGTAAAAGAAAGCTTGTGATTAAGACATAATCTTGTTAATATTCCCTGAAAATTATTTGATATTTATTATTCTGTAACGAAACAGCGAAACGAAACGATGGTATCATAACGGTCGTAGGATGGGTGACCAAATTTCACTATATCCAGCTCCATGGTGTTTCTGGCAGTACGTTAAAGTATAGTCCCGGTTACATCTTCACTCACCAACACTAATTCGCACAGGGTCCGCGCGGTGGTCCATAAATTGTCCATTTCCCCTTTTTGATTTAATTCAATTCAAATTAAAAATCATAGCAGTGGGACAAGCTCCATATAAGGGCAGTCAGATAGTTAAGGCCCTGCTAGTACCCGTTTATTTCACGTGTTAGCCGTGACTCCGTTGTTCAACGTTCCACTTACACCACTTCTAAACCTATCAAACCTAATTGTTCCCTAAACTAGGTGGAAAAATGTTGTTTTACAGTAGTTAAAAATGTTTATCACTATCATCTGACTCATTTCACCTTTTTTGTTTGACGTAAGGGAATGTTTTATGCACTATTCTAGCCGCTTGACAGTCAACAGGCGATTTGATCGGCACGGACTCGCCCGAAGGCTATACAAAACGCGGATAGCATACCAACTTACCGCCTTCCGTGCACACTCTCTCTTTTGGGGGAAGGATCCAGTAAGAAGTGCCGTCGTCATTAAGTCATCTCAACTGACTAGCCCTATCTTCATGTCTAATCTATATGAAATATATGAAAATATTTAAAAAAGTATCCAAAATTGTAGTGGTGATAATCCTTATTAGTATCCATTGCTGGTACTAGCACTTTCTTGAAATTCATCTTAATTTCAACAATAACAATATGTTCGTCGTGTGAGTGAGGGTACCGGAGGCCCAACCCTCCCTTCCCGCCCTATGATGGCGCAGTCGAAAAGAAACAATTTATTACCCCAGGAGGGTTCCAACTGCGCTAGCCTTGGGGAATCCCTCCCCGGACATCCACTTCCAGGGTGCAATATACCTGGGCGTGGACGCCCAGGCCGCCCCTCGTATTCTTATTCTTTTTGACCGAGACGCAGATATCGTCTCCGGCGGATACTCCTTACCTGTCCTACCCCGGGTACGGACTGGAGCACACTTTCATACCAAAGGCCGGTATATATATGAGTGTACGTCAGAGACGATATTTGTTCTCGGCGCCTTGGTCACCTTGACAGTAGGGACCAGTCTATCCTATGGCTTCGTGTAGACAGCAACGACCGCCCCCGCATCTATTCGTGCCTCTATAGGTCCCATAACGGCGATGCCGAAACCGACCGACTCATCGAGCACGTCCAAATGGCTGGACGATTTTAAAGCTCATCATACCGAATGGCTTGGTTCTAGCAAGACCGATCATGCAGGGAGATCTATTCACGACTTCGCTCTTGCACAGGACTTGACACAACTGGTCACTTCGCCTACGCGAATCCCAGATGTCGAGAGTCATGAACCGGCTACTCCATATCTGTTGACGCTCCAATTGGCTCCTCGGACCACTGCCTTATTAAGAGTTCAGTGCCACTCACGTGTCGTCGGCAAGTCGGCAGACTGTGATGAGTTGCGGTCCTTTTTTGCATCCTACCCCTGGAAACGTATCTGCTTTGCGCCGGATGATCCCAACAACTCCGCCGAGTCTGTTGCTGATGTGGTGCTTCAGGGTATGGAAACTTTCATTCCATCCTCGTTTGTCCAGATTCCAACTTGGTTTCATCAGACCTCGAGAAAGGCATCGCGTCGAAAACGAGAATCATACTAAGCCTGGGCAAATGCGGTTTTGTCGCGGGATGTAAATACCAGCGCCCTGAAAAAGCAATACAACTTTGCCTCCAAATATTTCAAAAGAGACATTGCAAGAGCGAAAGCGATGCGCATCAGTAGAATTGGCGAGAAGCTTGAGCATCTTCCTTCGGGGACGCGTTCTTTCTGGTCTCTTGCCAAATCTATTCAAGGTAATTTCTGCATGCCTTCATTTCCACCATTGCATAAAGATAACTCCTCATTAGCCCATGATGCAATAGAGAAAGCCAATCTCCTGTGTAACCTTTTTGCATCCAACTCGACTTTGAATGACCGGGGCCTAAAACCGCCCTCCATTCTGCGGTGCGAAAACTCTATGCCTAATAACCGGTTTCCACAAAGCTCAGTGAGTCTAGCACTACTCTCCCTGGATATCCACAAGTCGAGTGGGCCAGATGGTAGCCCCCCTATTGTGCTAAGGACGTGCGCATCAAGAGTTGGCACCAGTCTTAATGCGCCTATTCCGGCTTAATTACTCATCTGGCGTAGTCCCAGCCTCATGGAAGACTGCTTTAGTGCATCCGATTCCAAAAAAAGGTGACCGCTCGAACCCGTCCAACTACAGGCCGATCGCTATAACCCCTTTGCTCTCAAAGATAATGGAGTCCATTATCAACCGCCAGCTCCTTCGGTACCTTGAGGATCGCCAGTTGCTTGGTGACCAACAATACGGATTTCGTAGTGGTCGCTCTGCTGGCGATAATCGAGTTTACTTGACATATAACTGGGCTCAGGCAATTGAAATAAAGGGGGAGGCTCTGGTAGTAAGTTTGGACATAGCGAAAGCCTTTGATCAGGTGTGGCACAAAGCTCTTCTATCAAAACTTCCATCGTATGGGCTTCCCGAGAAGTTATGTGCATGGGTCACTAGTTTTTTGGCAGACAGAAGCATTAAGGTTTTAATTGATGGTGAATGGTCGGACCTACTGTCTATAAATGCTGGTGTTCCCCAAGAAAGTGTGCTATCACACATCGCCTGCAGCTTTACAAGGCGCAAGTTTGGCCTCATATGGAATACTGTTCTCATCTTTGGGCAGGGGCACCCCAATACCAACTTCTCCCTCTAGACCGCATTCAGCGGAGAGCGACTCGAATCGTCGATTACCGGGACACTTCAAGTCGACTTGATCGATTGGCCCTGCGTAGAGATGATGCTTCACTATGCATCTTCTATCGCATTTACTACGGGGAATGCTCCGAGGAATTGTTCGGACTTATACCTGCCGCTACTTTCCGCCATCGTTCTACGCGACAAGACATCCACGCCCATCATTTGGATGGTTGGAAGTCCTCAACTGTGCGTTTTTCTAGAAGTTTCCTACCTCGCACAGTCAAACTCTGGAACAGTTTGTCGCCAGCGGTACTTCCGGACCGATACGACCTTCAAACTTTCAAGCGTAGAGTATATTCATCCCTCAAAGGTCAGCAGCGCGCTTGTAGGTCCTCTGGTGTTGCAGGTGTCCATGGACGGCGGTAATCACTCACCATGAGGTGATCCGTCTGCTCGTCTGCCCCCGATCCCATAAAAAAAAAACTTATGAACAGTTTACTAGAATCAGTGATTAAAACACAGGGTTCGAAAAAAATCGGCTCATATTCTATCTGCCCTTTTATGCCAGACGAACTCATAAGTGCGACATTTAACAGAAAGAGTGTTTACTTATTTTTATTTTTTTATTTCAGGCAAGGTCTTTGATTTACGTCTTTGTAGGTTTTATAGTGATGGTACTCACAGCTTTCCTTGGAGTATCATACCAGCACAGGAGCTATTCACAGCTGGAGGGCACTCTATACGTGATGCTGAACAGGCCTGTTTGGGCAGTTGGTGTTGCAATAATTATACTAACTTGCTGCTTTGGTAAAGTTCGTGAGTAACAAGTTTTATATTAAAAAAAATTTCTTCTTCTAAGTTTAAGGTCTTTATGCACCTTTCGATAGTGATATAATCCAGTTGAATTAACTATTTTCCATGCACAAGGTATCTAGCATGGAAAATAGTTAATGCATTCGTCGTAAATTATAGTAAACGGTTAATTAATGCGGGCATGCACTTCACCGGGGATCTTGTTCAAAGTAAGCCGACACTTCGTCATACAGATTCTGTGAATAGGCTGGTCTTTCTCTTCCTTGACTAAGAGGCGGCACATAGAACGAACCATAGTTCAGTTATCACTGATATGTATTATCACTGGTCGATAGTTTGGTTGTCGAGCGTCTGAATAGAGTTCTCTGTACACATGTACAGCGGCATTCGCATTCTCACCAAAAAAAATAAATAAACACGTAGCATAGCCACATAATCCCGAGATGAAAACTGATAAGCCATCGCGTCAGTAACAGTAAACAAATAGCAGACGAAAAAAGCATACATACACCTCGGAAGATAACAGTTTGCAACTGTTTAGATGTTTGAGCTGAGCGTGCACAGTGCACATGCAAGCGGCATGGGTGCAGGTGTGGGAGTGCGGTCTCCGTGTGGGAGAGGTCTTTTACTACAGCTAGCAGTTATCTATTACGAGTATTACGCGTGAATAATATTAGCACAGTTGTAATAATTTTTGATTAAATTGTGGTTTGAGCACTTATCACACTTTTTACGGATAATTATGTAAATTATTTAATGCCATATGTACGATTTTAGCAAATTTTTGTAGCCAATTTTTTTTGTAGTAATTTAAAAGTGGTACGGTATTACGATTTGAAAACTTGAAAAAAGTAAGGATAATATACTACAAAAATTTGCTAAAATACATATGGCATGAAATTAGTTATATAAAACGTTACAAGTTTCATTATAACAGCTATAAACATAAACGCACAAATAACAAAGATTGCCCAGTCGCCCATATGTTTGTCTCTACCGTAGCACTGTCTGACGTCACTTAGCGCCTTGAATTTATAGGGAGCGGCAGACTAGCAGCAGTTCCACAAACATAGCACCGTATCTCCAAAACTATTAATTGCAGACATGAACTTCTACATTATTTTGTAGATATTAATGGAATATTTATTTATAAAATTTAAAAAATATCATCTTGCCTATTACTTAACTGTATTATTTTTTATTACAGCACTGGTGAACAGTTTCTTAGAATGGTATCCATGGGTGCCACTCAGCCGTTTAGCTTACGGAATATATCTTGTCCACTTCATAATCATCATAAGGAACGTTGGCATTTCCAGACAGTCTTTGTACTATGACAATTTTAATGTTGTAAGTTTTCATTAAAACCAATATGATTCATATTCTTTACTTTATTTCTTCTTCTTCTTCTTTTTTAATTAATGGCTTATCTGCGCATTTCGCACAATTCTGACAATGTAAATGAAAATGAAATGAATGAAAGATGGCGAACACAGACTTAGTAGGTATTCCTTTACTTTATTTGTCTGCCTTCAAATGATGTGGCGTGACGTATGTCATTGGTGACTGACAAGCGATGCAATTTCGTTCGAGAACACTACCTATTGTGTGACTGGTTCCAAGACGGAAGACGCAGACATTTTGTTAGTGGCCATTCCTATAGATAACAGATAACACACTAGACTGCCAGATGTTATGTTTCATTTCATTTTATATTAATTATACTAAGGGATGACAACCTCGTAAAATAATATAGAGAGCAATGGTTGAAGGACTTTGTACAGTATATTTTAAAATTATAGCTACAACCGTGGCGATGTTTAGATTGTGTGTTGCGAGCTGTGAACTATATATTTAACGACAGCTCTTCAATCTCAGCTTTAATCTTAACTGTTTACTTACACGATGATGGGAGATGCCTAGTCTCCTGCCAATTGTGTGCTGTATTAACTTTTTTTTTGAGTGAGAGTGATGAAGAGCTGATGTCACGTGATTACACAATTGATTAAAAAAAAATAGGCATAACCACGGCACGGCACATCTAATTACTCTCTTGTGTAATATATCTATTCGTTTCTATCTATTCGTGTAATATGGACGATTAGGAGAGATACGAATAATAATATTTTTTTTTCAGTCGCTGATGTCGTTGGGAATCATTTGGATCAGCACCTTTTTCGCTTTGATTCTGTGGCTCTTCTTTGAAGCACCAGTAAACAATATCTTTGCATTGTTATTAATAAAAGGGTAAGTTACTTGTTAACTCGACTTATTATTATAAAGTTAAGTCGTAGATGACAAAATGTTGATGACAATGAAATCTTCTAGTTTAACATTTAAATTTTATATTGTTTTCTGAGATATTAATAAATATAATTAACGATACTAGGATCAATAAAAAAACGAGAGAAAACGTCAATGAAGTCAAAGAAAGCAGCGGAATTGGTCATATTGAAGATAACTTGAATAATATAATCCACATCACTAAAATATAATTTATTGAATTCCAAATATAAATAAAGAAATAAATTCGTACATATACATTATTAATATTGTTTTAAGAAGACTCATAATGTGTAAAAAAATAGCATGTGAATAATAGTATCTATATATAGTAGTATTGTATTAATATATGAATAGGTAAGACAACATGGAAATGTAAAAGTGAAAATGTGGGAAATAAAACAAATATATATGAACTGATTTCATCATGAGTTTTCTTTTTATAATTGGATAAGTAAATGTGTTTTGAATAAAAATGTTCCGTATTCATTATAAATTGTTCGTTTTACAGGATGCATTCAGAAAATAATTTAAATTAATTGAACTTTGACACATTCTTTTCAACTGTACACAGTTTGCTAGGACAGATAATATTTTATGAATAAAATATTTTCAAACTGATTTCATTTGATAAAATTAATTGATATATATATTGATTAACTTTGCTTTACGCGACGATAACTTCTGAATGAGGAAGTGTTTAAAAAAAAAATTAGGTCTCGAAATCTATCTAGATGTAGCTATGGTACGTTCTTGATTATTCCATGACAACCTTTTCGGTTTTCTTTTAAGTTTAAAAGTAAATTAGTTTTCATAACTCAATAAACAACTCATATCCTATTTGTACTTTTTGGTACTTGTATTGATATCTCAGTTTCGACCTTTTTAAATTTCAGTTTTTTAATATGTTATTTAATAGGAACGGAAATGACTGTCTTTGGTCCATTCGTTTCCTGCAAAAATCATATTTGCTAGAGTCGCCATCTAGTGGAGGGGCTTTTTTAGTGCTTTCGTTTTTTTAATACTTCCTCATTTTCCTGTCCACTTTCTGTCCGTGTATTAAATAACGACGAACGAATAACAAAGAATGATGATTATGGATGTGACAGACAGAGGTGTTACGAACCTCACCAGAAGACCATCAAAAGATATAAAGATACGTAAAAGATATAAAGATATCATATAAAGATACATAAAAGTAGTGAAATCAACCTAAATATCGTTATTATACAAAATTTAAAGTTCTTCTCGTTAAAGTATATGTTATCGCTGAAGAGTTAGCCGTTCGCACCGCGGTTAGAATCCAAGTCAGGAAATCTTAAAAATAAATCACTTTAGTATCTTCGTGCACAGAAACTATCTTTATAATATCTCAAATAAAAGTATCGGGTTGGCACAAAAGTAATGAGACACTTGGTTTAAGTTTTTACTTTTTTATTATTATTACAATAAAAAAAGTTTAGTCAATGATGTAATTACCATTAGTATCTAAGACTTCTTGCCAACGATCCGGCAAAGTTTGGATGCCTTTTGCCCAGAACTCTGATGGCTGTGCCTCGAAAAACTTGTTCAACTCCGCCTCTACGTCAGAGAAATCATTAAATTGTTTACCCCGCAAATGCTGTTTCAGGGCTCTAAACAAATGATAGTCTGATGGGGCGAGGTCTGGGGAATAAGGTGGGTGGGGTATCGTCTCCCAGCCCAAGTTCTCCAACTGCCAGCGAACCACAGATGCAACGTGAGGTCGAGTGTTATCGTACAGTAAAACTACATTGACTCGTCTTCGTCGTTTTTTCTTGATAGCGGCAGATAATTTGGTAAGCTGGGTTGAATATTTGTCAGCGTTTATAGTTTCATTGTGTAATAGCTCATAAAACAGTATGCCTTGCGCATCCCAGAAACAGCAAAGCAGAATTTTACGGCGGTTCTTTTGACTCGGCTTCGGTTGAGTTGGTGGCGTTTCTTCTCGAGGCATCCAAAAAGCACAACGTGTATCGTTCTCGTAATAAATCCATGATTCATCTCCAGTAACCAAATATGACAAAAACTTTTTACGTTGGGGTCGCAGCAAAAGTGACTGACAGATAGCGACACGGACTGCACGACTGGCGTCTGTAAGGATGTGCGGTACCCACCGAGCCAAAACTTTTCGATAACCAAGCTCATGCAGATGGTGTTCCACGGCGTGGTGACTGCATTTAAGTGCTTCCGCTAATTCACGAGTGGTAGCATCCGGATTCAACTGCAGTTCGCGGCGCAAATCGTCATCATTCACTGCGGGTGGTCGCCCTGAGCGTGGCTGACTTTCAAGGCTCCTGTCTCCTGATTTAAAACGGTCAAACCATCGGGACACCGTCGCATGGCTTGTACTTCCAGCGCCTAATGCATTGTTGATATTGTCAGCCGCAGCCCGCGCACTGTGGCCTAACAAGTACTCGTATAAATATAGTGTTCGAACTTGTCGCTCGTCCATTTTTCTCCAAACTGACTAAACAAATCGCGAGCGCGGCTTTATATACCCTACACCAGAAGTACCTAGAATGTTCTACAACATTCTAGAATATTATCGAAAAAATTGATTTTAAAAAGGAAATGTTATTGATTTTTCTAGTGTGTCTCATTACTTTTGTGCCAACCCAATATTTGCTGATATTGTGTAGTCGGCAATATGGGGCACTCTAATATTGGGTTATGTTTCACTTATTGTAATGGTGAAATACTTGAAAAATATAAACAATACGCTATAAAAAATTCAATCCAATTTATAGTCACTAATTTTCCGGTGCACTCACAATAAAATTATTCTTTTTACAAAAGAAAAGGTTAAAATATACAGGTTGTAAGTAAAAAAGGTAATGATGATAATAATAACTAGGTACCGCATCACAAAAACGCATACATACATATTTTATTTGTTACATACAGTGCAGTATGTAGAACTAGCTTACTTTTCTCTATGCTCAGCAGAAGCACTTCATTCAGTGTAATGTATGTATTTCGAAAATATATAATGCTGCATACATATATATTTTCGTATTTATATAGTTACGCTCTCTTTACATATTCCGATAATTGAGGTTGTCTGGAAGAGATCGCTTTTAACAATAAGACCGCCTTTGCCCACTCAAAACATAAAATTATCTGTAAATTGTTGTTATGATGTGTGGAATAAAGTTTTTACCTATCTATCTATATATTTTTTTCGAGCATTGAAATGCCATCTATCTGATATTGTGTACAGTCGGTATTACCGATTGCTTTAGAGTTCAACTTTAATAGGTATACAAGAAAAGCCACCGCTCACGTAATGCCAGGGGTTTCAACAGATGGCTCTGTTGTTCGAATATCATGATGCAGAATTGCCAAATGGTAGGGAATCGCATTTTGTTTACTTCGAGTTTTTTTAGTTACTTTACCAATTTTTTTTAACAAACTTCTAAAACTTAAATGTTAAAAGTGTAGTTGAAAGTTGATTTCAGAAATTTCTGTGGGTTTCAACCTCTTCCGCTATTCAGATTCTGAATTTTTTTTTGTAGCCATCTACATTTTTTCATCGAGTAAGGTAAACGCACCAGTCATGGACAGTATAAGAATAAATTTGACATTATGAGGCTATATTTTGAATACTGTAACTGTTTATAAATGCAGTCAGGGCCAATTATACTACAAAAGTAATGGAGAATCATTGTCTTTATTAAAATTATTAATTACTTACTGTATTAAAAATATTTTTGTGAAAAACTGAAGCCCTATTAGAACACTAGTGATGGACAGGCATCACCCAGTGCATAACACCCAGTCATGGACGTCCCCACACATGGACATCCAATCATGGACATGGTAGGCATTATTTAATGAACCAGTTAACTTCAACTTTAAATAAACAAAAAAAAAATTATTATTTTAACAATTTCTTTTATTAGTAAACTTAATTAATCTCCAAAAAATTTTTGTTGTAAGTATGAAAATATGTTATGTCGAAATCTTAAAAAATCACTTTTAGTTAAATAAAATACCTAAAAAGAAACTAGCTCTCAAAGCTTTAGCTCAAAACATAACAATTATTAATTTGAACATATTTTTTTTAACAATAAATCAATTTTAAATACTATCTTTGTAATACAAACTTAATACTATGTAACGTTGTTCTATTTAATGATAAAACAGTAAATTAATGTTTACGTGTCTCCGTATTAATTATGAATTGTTTATCATTATTTACAAACTGCAAATAAATTAAAATAAATAATAATCTTAAAACTATGTTAATTTTTAATGAAAACTTAATAACTACTAAAGAATAAATAATTATACGTTAAAAAAAAAAATACTTAAAACCTAACTATATACAAATTAAATATTTACAAACAAAAAGATCGCACGCAGATGTAATATATATATACAGCGATGTTGGCGCGGGCGCGGGTAGCATAAAAAACGATAACAAGTCGACCGCGCGGCGGCCGGCGGCGGCCAGCCGCTCGTGCCTGTTGCGAGCCAGACTTACAAATGAATCTTGTTTGAAAACAGCTGTGTAACGCTTTTCAAAATATAAAGTCTGTTCGATTTTTACTAAGTCTTCGACTGACGATTCTTATTTTAAATAAATATATAAAAAAAAAAAAGTTTAAATAAATATAAGAAACACTTAGAAGTGTAGTGAAAAAATATAATCCCGTACTGGGAACTCCGTACGGATTAAGAAAATCACGCCAACTTTACTTATACTGGGAATTGATATTTGAGAATTGGAGAAGTGCCTTATGGAAACCAGAAATTGAAGCCCGGCGCACCGTAGAATTCACAGGAGTACAGGGAAGTTCTATCGAGTGATCTACCATCAGACCTCTAAGAAACCTACCCACGACCCTAGGGACCTTGACCTCGATTTTACTTATCGCAAATAAATATTCTTTCTTATATATCGTTCTTTTTTTTTTTTATCACTTAATAAGAAAAGAACGTGTCAGTGGCGCCCACGCTTAAATTAAAGGTTTCGAGGCTGCTTTTGGTGGATTACCTATAGTTTTTTTTTATTCTTTAATTACTGGTGTTGGGGGTGAACAGTTTTTTTTGTTAAACGATCGTAGTGATTTGAGTTGTGTGCTACGAAACAGTTAATAGTATTCACTTTAAAAATTGTGTTTTATTTTGGTCTTACATAAATTTATGTTAGAATTACTTTTGTATTCGAACAAGGTGTAAAGCACTCAACTCAAATATTGCTTTATTTTGTAATTTTTTTTTTGTGTGTATTTTAACTTATTATCTTTCTCTATTAATATATTATTACTGCGTGCTACATCGTTCTAGAGCAAAACTGATTATTGTGGCAGAACGGATTTAACTGCTTTGGCTAATTGTGCTTTTTTTATAATTGTATTTTGTTATTTGCACAACCTACCCGCAAACAGCGATTAAAATATTATATTTATTTTCCTAAATAAGAATAAATATGGCATACCCCATAAAATTTTTACTTTTACAAAAGTCTGAACTTCAGTATGAAGTACTAATTAGAGGTGGAGAAACAGAGCTTACTGTGGTCGAATTGAGACGGCAGGTATGTAAACTAACACAACTGTATCCATCTGAAGATGTCTCAGATTCTTGCCTTGATTTTGAAAATGATATAAAGGGTATCAGGGAAACGTTGGACAAAGTTAGAACAAACTTAGAACAATTACGACTTTCAGTGGATTCGGCTTTGTCTGATAGGACCTTGGCATTTCTAAATCATTTGTATCATCGTGTTCGTAGATTAGAGAAACCCACTACGCCAGAAAAATTGAAATACCTTGAAACTACTATGAAAACGCTTGATGATTTATATTCACAGTTTAAAGATTTGTCAAAACCGATTTCTCCGAAAATCGCTGATAGTGAGGAGGTTAAATGCATTACTGAGCAAAGCGGCCTTAATGTTCAGGTAACTTGTGACCGAGGCATTTTTAATGACATTAATAAGCTCAAGTATGATGGGAAGTCATGTGTCAGGGCATTTATAGAGAGATTAGAGGAAGTTCGGTTTTCCAAAAACATAACAGGGGAGAAAATGTTGGCTTCAGTTACTGACATTTTTATAGGAGATGCTTTGCATTGGTTTCGAGGAATAAGAGCTAGTGTTACTTCCTGGGAAAATTTACTTGTATTACTAAGAGATGATTTTGATATCGCGGATTACGATTACCGTATGATCGATGAAATACGCAGTCGAAGTCAAGGGGAGACAGAGAATATTGTCATATACTTAGCAATAATGCAAGGTATGTTTAGTAGGTTAAGCAAATCTTTGTCAGAGTCTGAAAAATTGGATATTATACTTCACAATATTCGTCCTTGCTACTCAAGTGTATTAGCTCATTGTTCCGATATTACAACAATAGAGAAATTACGTGAAATATGCCGTAATTATGAGAAATTTAAAACAAGATCTGATAATTTCAAAGAACCGCCATCTATGAGTTTAAAAACACTTGCTCCTGAATTTGCATATCAGAATCCCTTAAAAACTCAAAACAAAAATTACAATTGTATCAATTATAAGCAAAACTCAACAAGTCTCAATCCTAGATTGTACGCTGTCGTTGATTCTAAAATAGTTACAGACTCTACTGAAGTTTGTGACATAGGTAACTCAAAGGTGTTTTGCCATCGTTGTCGAGTGGATACCCATAGCATGAAGGATTGTAAGGCTGACCGAATAATCTTTTGCTTCAGATGTGGTAAAAAGGGAGTTCGTACTCCCGAGTGTAATAATTGTAATATAAAGAAATCCTTACCTAGCTCAAAAAACGAATAACTAAAAATTGCAGCTTGGCAGCAAATCCGACTAATGATTGTGTTTGGAAGGATTGGTTGCAATTTTTAAGGAATTTTTTTTCTTCTTATAAGACTGCCTCTATTCTTAATAGTAAACCTTGTAATGATCCACGGCCTTACGTGAAGGTCTGTATTGAAGGTGTCCCTAATTTTGAAATGTACGGTTTACTTGATTCGGGATCAGCTATAAGTGTTATTGGAAGTGATTTTTATAAATTTTTACTTTCACGAGATTTCAAGTTACACATCGATAATTATATTTCGGCTACTGCTGCAGGAGGTCAGGTGCTTAAATCTAATGGTTATATGCTACTTCCTCTTTTATTTAATGGACAAACAAGTGTTATTAAAGCTCATGTTATTCCGGAAGTTGACTCAAAACTTTTACTGGGTATAGATTTCTGGAAAATATTTAAAATATTCCCTAATCACGTTAATAACATAGCACTTCTTGATAATAGTTCTCCGTGTATTCAAAAAATAGATACAAGTTCTGATCTACTTTTGCATACATATGAGAATTTAAGTGAAGGCGAACGGTTGTTAGCTGATGATGTAATCAGACAATTTAAGGAAATATCTTATGAAGAGAAGGGTTTGGGAAGAACTCACTTGATTACTCATACTATAGACACTGGAGATAGCAAACCGATTCGCCAAAGGTACTACCGATTATCTCCAGAAAAACAAAAACTTATTGTAGATCAGGTTGATGAGATGCTTTCTCTCGATGTTATAGAACCGTCTGAGAGTCCATGGCTTTCACCAGTCTTAGTTGTAGGCAAGAAGGATGGTAAACCACGACTTTGTTTGGATAGCAGGAAACTGAACTCAGTAACTAAAAAGGATGCTTACTGCCTACCATATGTTTCTGAAATACTAGACAATCTTAAGGACGCTAGGTATTTATCCAGTCTAGATTTATCTAAATCATTCTGGCAGGTGCCTATTAGGGAGGAGGATCGAGAAAAGACTGCATTTTACGTTCCCAGTAGGGGCACTTTTCAGTTCAAAGTCACCGCCTTTGGCTTAACTAACGCACCCGCAACACAACAACGTCTTGTAGATACTCTCTTTGGACCGGAATTTGAACTGAAGGTGTTTGTATTTGTTGATGACGTCATCATTATTAGTCAAACATTTGACGAACATGTAGCACTCCTTAATCGGGTTTTCGTTAAATTGAAGGATGCAAATTTGACTATAAATTTAAGTAAATGTCATTTCTTTCGTAGTCAACTGCGGTACTTAGGGTATATAGTTGATGCACAAGGGCTGCGTACAGATCCAGAAAAGGTGGAGGCTATGCTAAAGTACCCCACGCCTACAAATAGGAAAGAAGTAAAACGCTTCCTAGGCACAGCCTCGTGGTATAGGAGATTCATACCAAATTTTAGTACGATAGCTGGTCCCTTGAATAAGCTTACGTCTACAAAAAAAAAGTCGCCACCATTTCATTGGTCAGATGAAGCTGATCAGGCCTTTCTTGAACTAAAGTCTTTATTAGTTAAGGCCCCAATTCTAGCTTGTCCAAACTTTGATCATCCTTTTGAGGTGCATACAGATGCCAGCAATTTTGGTATAGGTGCAATGCTCTCACAAACAATTAACGGTACAGAGCATCCAATCGCCTTTATGAGTAGGTCCCTTACGGATGCTGAAAAGAATTATAGTGTAACTGAGAGGGAAACGTTGGCAGTTCTTATTGCACTTGAACACTGGCGTTGCTACCTCGAAAATGGGAAAACCTTCACGGTATTCACCGACCATTCTGCTATAAAATGGTTTTTATCTATATCGAATCCAACAGGACGCCTGGCCAGATGGGGAATCCGGCTTTCAACTTTTGATTTCGTTGTAAGGCACCGTCGTGGCAAGGATAATGTTATACCTGATTCTTTATCTCGATCGTTGCCACTCTCATTGATTTCGGCTGAGCCTACTACTAGTGATTCGTGGTATTTAAATATATACAATAGTTGCAAGGAATCCTCTTCTAGTTGTCCTAACTATCGTATAGAAAATGGTAAGCTTTACAGGTACATGAGAAATAAAAATTTTCTTACTACCGAGTTTCACTGGAAGGAAGTGATTCCAAAAGAAAATCGGAAAGTTGTTCTTAGAGCTAATCACGATAATCCCACGTCTGGTCACTTTGGAATTTTTAAAACTTTCAAAAGAGTGAGCTTAAATTACTTTTGGCCTAATATGCATTCAGACGTGGTGAACTTTGTGGCTGGCTGTGAGACATGCCAAGCTTATAAGATATCTACTCAGGGCACGTTAGGTACAATGGGTAGACCCAAGGAATGTTACCGACCCTTCCAGACAATATCGATCGACTTAGTCGGGCCTTTGCCACCTTCTAGAAAACAACACTGTTATCTGTTTGTTGTGACGTGCTGCTTTTCAAAATATTGTTTGATGTTTCCACTTCGGAGAGCTACTGCTGAATTGGTCAAACTTCACCTTGAAAATCATGTTTTTCTCGTACATGGCATTCCACAAACCATTATATTGGACAACGGTGTCCAATTCACAAGTCATAAACTTGACGATCTCTTCAAGGAATATAAGATACCTAATATTCATTTTACCCCGAAGTATACCCCACAAGTAAATACTGTAGAAAGATATAATAAAACAATAATGACTGCAGTGTCGACATTTGTAAATGATGACCACCGTTCTTGGGATGTTAACCTTTCTAAAATTCAGTTTGCTATAAATAACTCTATTAATGAGAGCACTGGTTATACACCTTCATTTTTGGTTCATGGAAGAGAATTAGTGACATGTGGATCACATTACATCGATAATGATGTTCCAAACGAAATAGTATTCCTACCTCGCGAGATATATGCTGAAAATTTGGGATATCTTCGGAAGTTTTTTGATAAAGTTCAAATCTCACTATGGAGGGCTCACAAAAAGAACTCACAACGATACGATCTTCGTCGGAAAGAGGCAGAATTTGAGGAGGGTGATATAGTGTGGAAGCGTACCTATTTTCAAAGTGACAAAGATGCACATTTGACTAAGAAATTGACACCTAAATATGTGAAATGTAAAATTAAACAAAAACGTTCTCCGTTGGTTTATGTGCTAGAAGACATGGCTGGTAATGACCTGGGAGCCTGGCACATTAAAGATCTGAAACTTTAGAGCGATTTTCTTTTGTGGATTTTTCTAATCAAGGCGGGAAAAATCCTTCTCTGGAAGGGGGATACTGTAACGTTGTTCTATTTAATGATAAAACAGTAAATTAATGTTTACGTGTCTCCGTATTAATTATGAATTGTTTATCATTATTTACAAACTGCAAATAAATTAAAATAAATAATAATCTTAAAACTATGTTAATTTTTAATGAAAACTTAATAACTACTAAAGAATAAATAATTATACGTTAAAAAAAAAAATACTTAAAACCTAACTATATACAAATTAAATATTTACAAACAAACAGATCGCACGCAGATGTAATATATATATACAGCGATGTTGGCGCGGGCGCGGGTAGCATAAAAAACGATAACAAGTCGACCGCGCGGCGGCCGGCGGCGGCCAGCCGCTCGTGCCTGTTGCGAGCCAGACTTACAAATGAATCTTGTTTGAAAACAGCTGTGTAACGCTTTTCAAAATATAAAGTCTGTTCGATTTTTACTAAGTCTTCGACTGACGATTCTTATTTTAAATAAATATATATAAAAAAAAAAAGTTTAAATAAATATAAGAAACACTTAGAAATGTAGTGAAAAAATATAATCCCGTACTGGGAACTCCGTACGGATTAAGAAAATCACGCCAACTTTACTTATACTGGGAATTGATATTTGAGAATTGGAGAAGTGCCTTATGGAAACCAGAAATTGAAGCCCGGCGCACCGTAGAATTCACAGGAGTACAGGGAAGTTCTATCGAGTGATCTACCATCAGACCTCTAAGAAACCTACCCACGACCCTAGGGACCTTGACCTCGATTTTACTTATCGCAAATAAATATTCTTTCTTATATATCGTTCTTTTTTTTTTATCACTTAATAAGAAAAGAACGTGTCAACTATCTTATATTTATTATGCAGTCTTAATAGATTCTTAATACCAAAACAGTCTTAATAACTGAAGATTAATGTCCTTCAAGAAATAAATAAGGCAAATATTTATCCATCTCCTTGACCTTATAAAAACCTCTTTTGTTCATTAAAATAGGTTTTTCAATATGTTCCACTATGTTTGTACTGTTGTACCAAATTTTATCCGGAGTATCTGGCCAGCGAAATGAATTAGACAGAACCATGGTGCTTATTTCGTATTGTCCTTCGTGTATATTATCAATTACACCAGGAAAATACGACCCTTCGTACCTTACTATAACTGTTTTACTCTGTAACCTTTATTTGAGAAGCGCAAATCATTCAACGGAACGTCTTCGTCCGAATCAGACTCTGATAATTTTGCGGTATTTTTCAGTCTGCTTTTATTGAAACTTGTACTAGGCTGGTCAAGCCGTCGATACTCTTTTATTTCATGGTGATCATCAAGGAACTCTTCATCACATTCACTTTCCTGGTATTCTATATCTGTTCCCGGTTCATCAGAAGAAGAACTCGATGTAACTTGTCTCTGCTTTACTATTTTCTTTGTAGATTTCTTACGGTTTTTTGTTTTCTCTTTATTAATTATCTTCTTTTGAATAGCTTGTTGTTTTAACACATTTTTTTCTTCCCTAGCCTTTATTCGCTTCTCCTTTTCTTCTTGCTTTTGTCTTTTCTCATTTTCTTTTTTTGTCTTGTAGGCCATCCATGCATTGCTTGTAACAGCTGACGGTAAGCGTTCTTTTATGCGTCGTTTTTTTATTTCAGGTTCTGGCCAATACAAGGCACGTTTGAATGGAGATGGAATAATGAAGTTCTTTTGAAAGGTTGATGTTGATGGGTTAATAGGTGCTTGAACATTTTTAGCTGGTGTGATATAGTCTGCTGAGATGGGATTATTTGCGATATGAGTAGTTGAGGTAGTTTTACTCGGTATCATGTGATCTGGCTGCTGGGTTATAGCGTCGGATGATCTGTTAGTGCTCAAGTTTTGTTGGCTTGGTTGAAAAATATTTTGTTGTGGAAGTTCGTGCGGTATTTCAAGTTCTAGTGGTAATTTTTCTCGAGGGTCGAGGTCCTCAACAATAACCCGTTTTGTTTCATTAGTGCCTTCTGATCGTGGACTTGTAATTGACTGTTCTATTTGCGAATTGAAATTTCAGGGTGCCGCTTTAAAAAAGAATCAAACCATTTCCTTCCTGGTCTGTTATTTACAAACGGACACTTTTGAAGGTTTTTGTTAGATATAATCTTTTGAACGCTGTCCAAGAGATGGTTCCTTGGTGATCGGCCATATAAAATATCCATTTCTTTAGTAAATTTTCGTCACTTGTGAGAATAGTAGCTGGTCCTAGACTACAAACCTCAGGAGGTTTCCCGGCTATTTTATTGCCGAGTGTTATTCTAGGGACATCATATAATTTCGCAGCCGCTGATACTGATGATCCTTGCTTGACTTTCTGGATGGCGCTGGCCATTTGTTGTAGAGAGTAATTTCTAATCGGCGCCATTCTGTGTCTATAGAAAAGGTAGGTAAGTGTTATGATGACAGAGGTTTATGCAGAAGACCACTTGCCATTTCGGGGACTATATAAGGACAATATATAAGTATTACATTAATAATATAGAAATATATATCAGGTTGTATAAGTTATCATGGAGGTTCTTTCAATGCTATAAAAAACATTAGGTCTGTCAAATTGTCAAGCACAATTACGAAAGAGCACCTTGATAATCATATTGTTATTCTTATCGCGTTGTAAATCTATAATAAAACATTTCTACAATAAAGCGTACGAATAAAACAAATTATTCATATAGTTTGATAGTTGCCAGTAATGGACACCCAATTAGCAACACCATCACCAGTTATGATCACCCAATCATGAACATGCCATTTTTTAAATTCAATAATCATCACCGTGTTACGTAAAATAACAATCGTTAGGCTTTTTTTATGAACATTATCAAACATTACTTAAATATTTAGCAATAATAAATTAAAAATTTCCCAAATTGTTCATGACTGGTAAGTAACACTTATTTATCCAATGATGAACATTGTTGTATTTGTAAATTACTATAACCATTTTGTAATATATCAAGCTATAGGCTATTCTTAAATATACTGTTAAATCACAAAATAATGACTCATTCAACATATTAACTTTACCGGCTTTAACATTAATTAATTTTTAAACTTACCTGCGCCACGATGCTTACTAAAAGAACGGATATTTTTTTGAAATCGTCGGAGCCACGTATTCGTATTCAGTTTATTTTGTTAATATGGCCGACAGCTGTCAAAAAAAAATTTCTGGGCTCCGCATTGGATAAACACATTCATATAGTGTTACCATGGAAAAAAAAATAGTCGGATTTTGTAGTTATTGGCGATTTAATGGTAATATGTTCATGATTGGTGCACTGTCCATGACCGGGTCGATTACCTTATGCGTTTTTCTCTTATTTTTTTTTTCTTTTGGGTTAGAAATTCACACTTTTTGCAAATAAATTCATTGTAAGTACGTCGACGTCTTTGTAAGAGGGAAAATAAAATATATAATATATGGTACAGGTGAAAAAAATAATATTACAAAAAAGGCACTTTTTAGTGCGTAATAGATATTCTAAATATTATAGGTGGATATAGGGATATTATATTCTACTGAAAAGACATTACGTAGGTGTATATAACTATAATTTCTTTAGTAAGAGTTCGTGCTTTAGTAAGAAACATGAAGTATTATTACATTAGCTTTACACAAAGGCAACAAAAATATAAAGTTAAAAATATATTATTTGCCAAGGTAAATTCTTGTAGGAAAATTCAGTTCATCTTCTAAAAAGGTGACTGACTAACATAGTGATCTATCAACGCACAGCCCAAACCACTGGACGGATTGGGCTGAAAGGACAATGCCAAGTTTCCATAGAAACTTCGGCCAGAACCGACAGACATGTGTGTTATATTATGAAAGAGGGCAAAAAATATAGAAAATTATAATCACATTACATTTTTAATAAAAGCTCACAAAAAAAGTTTTATTCAAAAAAGTTTGTTTTTTTCAACAATAATCTACCTAGTTTTTCATTTAAACAGCCTATTTATATACATTTATGAATTTTAGGTAAAGAACGAAACCTTTTAAGTCATAAAAAGGATCTGCAAATGAAAAACATGTAAAGATTTATATTTTTAATTACCAGTTGTATCATTGTTATCATATTTAATTAATAAATTATCTAAAAATTGTGTTGGCAGTTCTATATTTAACTAATATCTAGCCCATCCTAAATACCTAATGTAAACACAGCAACCTGCAATTCTATACCCCACCAAAATTATTGTAGGTGTATTTTCTTGTATTTTCCCGGAAGTCGAGACTGATATAATGTTATCATCATTAGAGTGACCCAGCTCATGAATTAGCAATTCTTGAGAAGATTTATCTGGAACACTTGATGTAGAACTTGCAGATGATGTAGATGGTGCAGTATAATTTACAGTTAAACTATTACACCTTTGCCAACAAGAGTGAAAAATTCTGTCTGATGATCGGAGCTGAAAAGAAATAAATCATTACAAACATTGTAAAATAATCATTTTTTCAATGTGTATAGCATTTATTCTAGATAAGACATGGTTTAGATTTTAATTTTGACCCAGGTAAAAACCCATTCAAACCCCATTGAGTGGGTTTCCAAATACATAATATTCGGGCCAACTCACAACAATTATTTAGTGCAAACTAAGAAATCTCATACTATGGCAACTTAATAACACATAGAATATATAAATATGGATGGAACAACCATGATGCAGGTACAAATATTTGTGTTCATCACACAAATAAATGCCCCTACCATGGTTTGAATCCAGAACCTCTTGAGGTGCCACAACGTTAACTTCTGTGTAGACACCACTCCTCCACAGAGATTGTCATTTGGGTTACATTTTATATAAATATTTTCAATGTACAGACACCATCCCATTAGTTTTATAATACTATCTATACTTAATTACATGCTCGGTTTATTTGGATGTGTTGCATTGCATACAATGCATAAGCATAATATAATGGCAAATTATAATTGTCAAATAACTGACTTATTATTATTACTATAACTTATTAATTATAATTAAATCAATGTTGTTTGTACTTACTTGTTATGGCAAAATCCTTTTTGCAACAACAGATCTTACATGAGATTTTTTGTCATTATTGTTGTTAACATACATTTTCATTACCAATTCGACTTATTATAGGCACTTCATTTAGTAACTACCAACACTCATGACACACCACACTGTTGCTTGGTATCTGTAGGTAAAATCTAAGGGTTAATATTAAAGTTTTATGTTATCTATGTTGATATGTAAATACCCACAGCATTTTAGTCGTACATGCATTGAAATACTTACGTCTGGCAGAGAATTTCGTTGTTGGATTTCATCTCGGATGTTTACAGACAAATACTCTGTTGAGTGTCTTCTAATTCGAGTGATATTCAGGCCACAGTTGATACATCGCAACATGATTCCAAATCCGTAAGAAAAAGCCGAGTCGATGAGAATAACAGGTTCAGTCCAAGATAAAAGACGAGTAATCAAGTAAAACAGATTCTGACCCAAGTTAAAAGCCGGGCCAATAAGTAAAACAGATTCTGGCCAAAGTTAAAAGCCGGGTCAATAATTAAGAAGGTTGAGATTCAAGTTCGAAGCCGGGTCAATAGATAGAATAAAAACGAAAAACAACAGAAAACACTGAACAACAAAGTAATGTTTACTATTGACTATGACAATAAAAAAAAATGTTGCCATTATTGGATGTTAAATTGTTTTCAATCGATTAACATCGATTGTTAATTAATAATAATAAAATAGGGGATGAAAGTTTGTATGAAACTTTGTCAATTTTAAACCGATCGGGCTGAGTCTTTGCATGCATTAAGCTACTATGACGTAGGCATCCCCTAAGAAAGGATTTTCACCAATATATCCCCAAAGGGATAAATATATAGTATAAAACTGTGGTGAAACTGCACAGATGGCGTTAGTAAGTTATTTTTTGTATCTATTTTATGAAAGATTTTAGTACTGACCACTAATTGTAATTCTATTAATGCCATAAATGTGAAATTTCTTTGTTTGGATGTTTGTCCGTCAATCACGCCGAAACTACAGAACGGATTTGTTTGAAATTTGGTATACGGATAGGGCATTAGTTCACTTACAGCCAGTTGCAGAAACGTCCATTCAGAAATCCATTAGTTTAAAGTGACTTTACCCATACAAATTTGACATTCATTAGAGCTTAAAGGCGCCATTAAACCTTAATGGACGTTTGTGCAACTGACCGTTAGATAATAGGATACTTTAAATCCTACTTAATAGTTCCTTAGGGATCACGCGGGTGAAACCGTAGGCGAAAGCTAGTCAAAATGATAAATTAAAGTATAAATTTTGAAAATGAAACTTTTTGCTTGTGTTTTTTTTTCACAATATGTATTTCATTAATTAGTTACTTGTTTTACATAATTATGTTGAAAAATTGAAGACTGTGTCTATTCATGCCCTAATAGCTAATTCAATTTCAGATTCATTACATCTATGAAATATTTGTATTTCATATTTCAGAACATATGTATTTTTAGGTTTCCTTAATATTTTACGATAATACTTGATCGTTCTTTAAAAGTGCAAAGTTTGCAATTTTAGCATTTTCCGCCAGTATTCACCAATATTCGAAGATTTATTTTAATATTTTTATATGAGCGTAGTGGCAAAACACTTTCATTGCTTTGTATGTTTTATATCTCGGTGTGCTTTATCATGGATTTGAATTAGAAATTTGCACTCATATAAATATATATACAAAAATATCATAGATGCGATAAACTTGAAATTTTTGTAATTTTCAGGGCCAAAAAAGCTCCTTATAGACCTCCACCCTTTTGTAGAAGAACTTCCGACATATCTATGTCGATCATCATTCAGTTGGTAGTACTCCATGGAGACCGCAAAGAACGTTATTAAGACATAAATTATTTACGTTCACACGTTCGTAAGTATATTCTGTTTGAATTTAAGTAACTTCAAGACAAACCTGTCCCTTAGGTCATACCTTCATGGAAAACAATAACTAATTATCATTTAACCATCTGAATTATGCAACCTAGATACTTATAAGCCGTATGACAAATTTGCGCTCTGTGAGTTTAGGTATTTTGAAGCGTTCCGAGTTCTCGACAAATCGTTCAAGGTCACGAGTCCACAATACTGTGTTGAAACTACGACCAAGCTATTTTGATACTTTCCCAATTTTTGTATTTTTTTTTAGTATTCATTATCGGTTCCCGAATATTTTAACACGACTGCTCTCGAAAAGGAGTTTATTGTTTTTAGAATTAATGTACGTATGTGAGTTTTTTTATTGCACCATAACTTTTGAAAGATATAACGGATATGAATGTATAGGGTATCATTAGAAACATCATCCTAAGTTACCACAAACTACATAGTGACACAAGCTATATTTTTTAATATTAAATAGGTATGGGGACGTGTGACGCCATTTAAAAAAATATGTTTTTTTAATTATAACTTTATGGGTATCAAATTAAAGGTCTTGATAAGTACATTAAAGATATATAATCTCTAAACATAATTAACTGCTCACTAAAAGGAATAAAATATAAAAAATAATAATTTAAAAATTAAAATCACGACTGCTAATATCGGACAAAAATTAAAAGAAACAAGTTGAGCCAAATCATCTGCTATATAATATAAATATCTGTGATAATATATCTATAAAAATATAAATATTACCCCACCACCACCCATCCCACGTTCAGCTATATAAAAAAGATTGATCGCCCATGCCATTATTGGCTTTTGCGAACGTCGCTTAATCTTCGCAATCGCAGATCAAGCGCTAGAGCGTTTGATAGTTAGTACTAATGGCACACATAGAAGAACAGAAGAGAGCAAACCCGGCCACTTCCGGCAGTGCCTGTACCACCCCATTCAGTCAAATAAGAGAATTAGATCACCCGTCCCATTACTGACCTTTAGGAATCCAGCTCAGCAAAATAAAAAATAGATCACCCATCTGACTACCGGCCCTTGCAAAAGTCGCTTATCTTTACAATCGCAGATCAAACGTGCAAACTAATTTTACATATGCACGCGAAACCGTAAACAGACACACTTCATAGTTAAAAAGATATTGAATTTAGAAAAAGTTGTTTGATATACGGATCTCCGAAAAATGTTATATCGGTCGAATTGCATCGAGCCATGAGTCTAAGTTAATCCTTATTACATAAGTCAACTTCTAGTGAAAGTCCCTTCAGAATCGGCCAATCAACCAATTCAGAGATTTGCCAGAACTATCAGACAGACAGATAAAAAATATTATTTTTGTAAATGTACCGTGTATACACACAAATGAATTTAGTAAAAAGCGGTTATTTTAATATTACAAATATGCACTCCAATTTTTATGTACTAGTATAAGTGTATTGAGAGAAGAAGTACCTTGCTTTATTTGCATTTCTTGATATAAATATACAACGTGTCCCAAAATTCAACGATAAGCGGGCGCCAAGAGGTAGACCTGCTCATGTGTACTTATGGAAAAATTAGAAAAAAATTATATCTTATAAATCTTTTTTATTATAAAATTAAATTCGAAAATTTACACGTTTTATGATATTTTCAACTACCACGACCACAACTTCTCAATTATGTTCAATCTTTTTCTGGTATCGGATACCTAAGTAGTACTAATATTCGCTACAACTGTTAAAAATACCAAAATGCCCACAGTATTTACACAAAAAACAATCAAAATGTATTTTTTTCCTTAAATTTTCACAGATTTTTACGTTCCGTAATCTTTGACTCACAGTCATGTAGAAAAAAAGTATGGACACTACTGCGGCAAGTTGTTTTTAAAATTGACGCAGCTCATGAAGATTCCATAATAGTATAATACTTCATGA
Source organism: Diatraea saccharalis (assembly GCA_918026875.4). Taxonomy (NCBI): domain Eukaryota; kingdom Metazoa; phylum Arthropoda; class Insecta; order Lepidoptera; family Crambidae; genus Diatraea; species Diatraea saccharalis. The sequence continues at coordinate 25,979,849 of OU893333.1, read as the reverse complement.
TAACTAGCAACAAACTAAAAATCATACCATTTAGAATCAAGAACCAAAGTTGTGAGTAATAAATTGTACTGTTCCGAAATGTTTTAATATTTAAAAAAAAAAATGAAATAAAACAATAGTGAGTTTTAGTCTCATTCATTTATTAATAATTAACATTACAGTAAATGTTCAAATTGTTTTCCACCGGCATTAATACATGCACGACATCGCCTTAAAAAAGAGCGTTTTATTTTTCGTGCATACCTTTTAGCATTGGTATGTGACGCAGCCTGACTAATTTTTTGCCGAAGCTCGTCCAATGTCGTAATGGGTTTTTCATAGATATTGTCTTTGGGACAACCCCAATAGAAAAAGTTCAGGGGGTTTAGGTCGGGTGATCGGGGTGGCCATAAGATAGGACCAAGTCGCCCAATCCAATGCCCGGAATACTCTTGGTCCAAGTATTGTCTCACAGGACGAGCGTAGTGAGCTGGGCAACCATCATTTTGAAACCACATATTTTGTAGATCTCTTAAGGGGACGTCTTCAAGCAATTCTGGCAAATCATTTTGTAAAAAGTTCAAAATATAACTGTCACCATCCAAGTTTCCTTGTAGTTCAAAAGGCCCGATCACTTTTCCATTTAATATGCCCGTCCATAGGTTAACCTTAAACTAATATTGGGATTTTTCCTGTCTCATTAGGTGTGGATTTTCATTGCTCCAGCTGTGTAGGTTGTGGAGGTTTAAATATTCATCTTTCTTGCATGTTGTTTCGTCCGACCATAGTACTTTGTCCAAGAATTGAGGATCTTCCCGGTGCTTTTGAAGCATAATACGGCAAAATGTGATCCGTAGTGGATAGTCCCGTGGTAGCAATGTTTGCACACGTCTGTAGTGGTATGGGTGAAGCCTGTGACGTTTTAAAATTCGATGAGCCGTACTTTTTGGGATTCCCGTAGCTGCTTCTATGGCGCGTACTGAAGTAGTTGAGTCAATATTTATTTAATTGAGAACTTCTTCATCGTATTCCGATCTAGGTCTTCCAGCGTTGCTTCTGGCTGATGGCAAACGACCCTCCGAGAACGCTCGATGCACATTCATAAATACTCGGTAATCTGGGTATCTTTGGGCGTTCGGGTACCTTTCCCGATACAATCTGCTAGCAGCGTTAGCATTGCACCGACATTCTCCATAAATGAGGTGCATATTAGCGTATTCCATCGGCCTTTATGGTAGCGGCATGATAACGCTAAACAATCCAAAATACGACGAAAGTCCAATTCACAAAACACTATCACAGTCCAAATTAATGCCAGGTTAGTTCAGTTTGCAGATCACTTAATTCCAGTCCAAAATAGAAAGCCAAAAGTCGTTAGTACGAGAGCCACGTCAATTGAATACAGAAAGGTACGCAGTAAACAAAGGAGCAGAACGTACTGATCCAAAAAATATCTATCTATCCCTCTCTAATATACCCTTCTCGCTATCTGTTGAGTCAACTATAAGTTGAGCCATTACAAACGTGCGAACTGAGCTAGAAAAACAAATTACGTCAAAGGAATGTGACAATGCCGCAGAACTCGTTTTCGATAAAGGGATGCAGCCGCTCGGGTGCAGGTAGCTGGTAGAATTGGTAATTTGGTATACATAGACACAAGTAAAGGGGAAATGGCATGAAAAACAATACTTTCAAAATAGCAGAAATAGAGCATTACCTAATAAATAAATATCTAATGAATATTTATAATTTGGTTCGTTTGTTTACAAATGGTGTGCATATTTTTTTACTGTGACTAGTTAGATTATTATACCATTTTGGAATCTTGATGAGTTCAGTCAATTTTAAAAACAACTTGCCACAGTGGTGTCCATACTTTTTTTTTTACAAGACCTTAAGTCAAAGATTACGGAACGTAAAATCTGTGAAAATTTAAGGAAAAAATACATTTTCATTGTTTTTTGTGTAAAAACTGCGGGCATTTTGGTGTTTTTAAGAGTTGTAGCGAATAGTAGTGCTACTTAGGTATCCGATACCAAAAAAAGATTGAACATAATTGAGAAGTTGTGCTCGTGGTAGTTGAAAATATCATAAAAGGTGTAAATTTTCGAAGATTTTCGAATTTAATTTGTTAATAAAAAAGATTAATAAGATATAATTTTTTTCTTATTTTTCCAAAAGTACACATGAGCAGGTCTACCTCTTGGCGCCCGCTTATCGTTGAATTTTGGGACACGTTTTATATTTTAACTTTCATATACAATTATACCTAGGGGTCTTTCGACCCATGCTGAAAATAATGAATATTTTTTTCTATATTTAATCAGCGCTATTTCAAAATTTCGACGCTACTGTTTACTTTACTTATTTTGGGTTTAATTAAAAAGATGAGCAAAATTGCCAAAAAGTTAGGCCACTTATTTGTATCTTGGTATACATTACATTACATACAATTTACAGTTATTCTTCACTATTCAACAAGTCAAAATTGTAATTTTTATTTTTTATTACCGAGAAAAATCACGCAAATATCATAGTTGAGATGTAATATGGCTCTTATAACTATAAACTTTTTCATTTGCGTCACAGTCACTTCAATGATAATTGATTGACAATAATGATCAATGAAACCTGCGCTTGATAATGAACAAGTATAATTTCTAAGCTTGGTAGTGTAGTTTAGGTGACTGTAATGTGACGGGTTCAGCTTGGGCCAATTAATGAAAGGCTGACTAGCTTGAGAATGAAGTTGTTTATGGTATAATGGATAAAGTAAAGAAACTCTTTTTGGGTTTCTTAATAAAACACTTGGACGCTATTACAGGATATAATTTTATATATTCTATTTATAATTTTTATTTTAGACACTTATCTTCGTCATTATAATATTAATATTTTTAAATTTATATGATTCATCATCATCATCAGCCCTTTTACGTCCCCACTGCAGGGGCTCAGGCCTTCCTTATGGATGGTTAAGGAGGATGGGCCATGACCCTCCACGCTGGCCCAATGCGGATTGGAAGGTATTAACGACTGAAAATGCAGCCGGGACCAACGACTTAACGTGCCTTCCGAAGCACGGAGTAGCTCGAGATAATAATTTTTTGGTCACCCATCCCGTGACCGACCCTTGCGAAAGTTGCTTAACGACTACGATCACGGGCCGCGGCGCTAATCCACTACGCCACTGAGCTGTTGTTTGTTATGACGTTCAACTGTATTTACTTGTGGACAATAGCTGGGAGTAAAAAAAATGTTGGATATCTTGTAAAAGTTAAATAAATCTTTGAGTTCTTAGCTAACCATTTGAGGGCCATTTGACTAAAATTATAGTTTCAGGTATTCCATATGTCATAAATACTAAATTGTTGATGATACTGATCCGACTTCTCGGAGGAACAAACTGTTGGGGATGGTGCTTTATTTCGATAGCTGACTGTGGACTGTATGATGTTAAGGTGCAAAACGAAATGATTTTTCTTCTAAAGACTATTAATTCTTCTTACAACTGGACTGCTTGACTACTGATGACTGACTACTTTTTCTTAACTCAAACTGACTACAAAATATTTTTTTTTTTTCGGTTCTCAACCTTAAGGGCTCGGAACCACCTTCCCATCAACGGAGGAAGGAGGCGGTGAATCCTTCATTGGATACCAACACAGCCGGCTGTGAGGGTTATGTCAGACTCCTACTGACTAAACACCGCCTTGGACTAATGGTTACATGCCCGGAGGTAACGAACCTTCAACGGAGCGACCGCCCCCCCTCAAGGGGGGGGGGGACTCCGCAGACGTCCCTAAACACATACATGAATAGTGACGTCGAGAATACAGCTGACTCCCTGAAGGGGCTCGATCAGCCGGATCGGACGGGGATATGACCTGAAGGGTACCACATACCACCAGAAGGGTGCTATTTGATACTCGTAGCAACTTGTATGGCCTGCATCTTGAAGGGATGTCAGGTCGAGAGGACAGAGTGGGTTGACCTGAAGGGTCGGTATGATGGGGATGGATTTGGCCTACTGGGTCTCGTGAGGAGGTCCAGGTCGGCCAAAGGATGGGTTGTGGGAGGTTTGGGAAACCTAACATGTTGTTAGTGCTTATGATAAGGCACTTAGTAACGCTTCGTAACACAACACAGCGCCAGAAGGCGTTCCTGTGTGGACGAAGCGCGGCGAAGCTTTGCCGCTACGGTGGTGATTTCATCTATGTCGATTCCACGAATCAAGTTGAGAACTGTATTCATGTCATCGGCTAAAGATGAAGAAACAGGAGTAGTTTTGGGAGGTGAGACGGAAGCCTTTGGTGAAGGCTTCGTCCATACCGGTTGTGGAGCCGGTTTGGTGGTTCGCCTTTGGTAAGGCGGGGAAGTTCGCCGCAGTGGGCGGGGGGGGGGGGGGGGGGGGGCTTTAGGTGCTTTATTGGACACCGGGCCCTTGCCCTTCTTCTTAGAAGAGGGTTTGGGCTTCGGTGCTCGTGGGCAACCTTTATAGTTGGCCGTGTGGCCGACACAGTACACAGGCCGGAGGGGTGAGTGTGTCTCGAGTTCGAGAGCACTCCTTTGTAGGGTGTGTCTCGAGGCACTTTACGCACCTCGGAGTCGCGGAACAGTTAGCCGCCGCATGCCCGTAAAGCTGAGGGGGTCGGTGAGGGGGTTCTACTTTAACCCCGAAAAGGCCGCAGACCCTAAGGTCTTTAGCCTTAAAAATGTCACGAGCGTTGGGGACATTTGGAATGATGAGTAGAGCCAGAGGGAAAGGCCTGCCGCCTCTACTGTGCATCTTATGAACGGATTCTACAGGGAATCCCTGTTCATTAAGATCCTTATGGATCAGGTCGGTGGCGAGCTCGTACGGAACATTCCTCAGAACCGCACGAACTTTGCGCTCCTCTGGGAGAGCGTAGGTGTGATAACCCACCTTGTGGTGGGTTAGAAGACTAGTGAGGGCTCTATAGTCCTCGCTAGTGGGCGTTTCCACCCGGATAGCTACACCCATGTTTTTGGCATGGTTGTAGTTGATCTTGTTTTGTGCGCAGAGATTCGAGATCTCTGCCCACCTTGATTTGTCCCGTATGAATACGGGAGGCGGAGGTTTGGGTTTACCCGGCTGTGGATCGCATTTATTATGCGGCCGCAGCGGGGTGAGGGGGGGAAAAATATTTACAATTTGGCCCTACCCTTATTCTAAACTTAATGTCTAACTTAGCTACTAATGACGCGTGGCGGCCGGCCTATCACAGCGCGTTCTACGCCCGCGCGCCGGGTGGGGGAATCTCCCCCACCGTGCGGACGACGCCCACGCAGCCAATGGGCTCCCCGATTAATCTACAAATGTAGGCGCTGTTATTGGTCGTTCGACCTGTTCATTTTCGTGGCACGTGACTGTCATCAACATAAATTGTCGAGAATATGTTTAATATTAGAAGAAGTAGCGCGTTTAAAAGGGTAAATTAAGCAATATTTTTAATAACAGCAGGTAATTACAAATATAAACCGGTTAAGTTTATGATAAATTGGTAAAGAGCCAATCAAATCGATCTACTCGTTGACGTAAATTTATTTAGTGAAGTAGCTAAAGTATTTATGTTTGGTATAAAACGTTTATACCAGCTCGCTGTACCTAAAAATTTCATCTACATCTTTTCATTTTTCATTTACTTCTTTTGCATTCTTGGGTGTTTGTATATCTAAAACCCGTCACAGTAATATTCAGTTTTTTTTTTAATTATAATTACCTATATGATTAAGATTATTAGCGATTATTCTTAAAAATTTAGTTTTGTTAATTGATAGGATTAGTAAAGATTGACCTTATAAAAAATAATAGACATTATCACAAACTTTAAAGCTATTTATCTAATTTGAAATACAGATGGAAAGAAAAACGTTAATCAATCCACCACACACAACTTAATCGGAAACTGAAAACTATTCAAACTTCATTGAACCAAACGATAGCGCAATTTATAAACGCCATCTAGTATAGCAAAGCCTAAACTGCTTACTACATTTTATTATAAAACTCAACTTTGACCAATGCGGTGCGATGTAGAATATTCTACATATAAAGTTGTTTTTATTTGTAGCAAAGAGCCTGTTCACTAATAGTCAGCTTTCCACATTGAAAATTGCGCACAGTCCCATAAAAAATTTCCGACCCATTTTTAGCGTTCTAAGGAAAGATTTCTAAAAAATATCAATACGAATATTTTTTGTTTGCAACAAAGAGTCTGTATACCAATTTTCAGCTGTTTACCTCGAAAATTGACGAAAGTCGTGTACTAACTATCACCCCACCTTTTGGGGGGGGGTCAAGTGAGTTGACGGCAGATTTCCAAAAGGAAAGGATATACGTATTTAGTACTTTCTACCTTAAACACTACGGAAAGTCCAATATAAAATTTCACCCCCTCTTTTATCCTTAAAAGATATAGGGGTAGATTTAAAATAAATATGCATAGCACAATTGTTCCTTAGCTGCAAAGAGTCCACATATCAAGGTTTAACTTTCTGCCTTGAAAATTGCGGAATGCTCCAAACAAATTTCCAATATTTTATGGGGATGTGGAGGAATAGAAAAAGACAAAAAGTAACCATTGTCACACTACAGTTTACTACTTTGACTATATCCACATAAAAAAATCATAGTGTTCCGTTGCTACGTTTTGGCTTGAAAGACGGACAAACAATCACACTTTCACATTTATAATATTAGTACGGAAGTATGGATTAAAGGCACCATCTCATTCGCAGTTTATTTATTTTATTACCAGGGACAATTGAGAAAATTTATTTTGTCACCAGGGACAAATATGATTTTTAGCATTTTTTATTAAAATGATTTTCCAGTATAGCATTGTGAATGCAGAATCAATCAAATCTAATGAATCTTCTTAAGGTGGAAAATTAATGATATTGCATAAATACGTATCAAGGTTAACCAAATTCGCTACCGTATATTATCGCCTTAACCTTTATGTAGTTTAACTACCTTACCTTGTTACTTACAACTTTTTCGCTAGCGCGCAACTCGTATTCCAAAACAAGTACAAAACACGAATTACGCAACCTAAATATATTTAAATAACTGAATTTTCATTCAAGTCTCACTCCCGTTCGAACTAAACATGAAAATTATCATTATCTTAACCTTTTTAATTATTACCTGCACTAAAAACGATGCCTATGTGACTGTTGATTATAATGCTGAATTGGAAAAAATCACAACACCACCCCATATTTTTTATCAGATACATCAAAATAAAAGTAATGATAATGAGTTGGAGGATAGAAATGTGAAAAACAGTGATTATAATTTTATGAAAGATTTAGTGTTCGAATTGACATCTCAAAATTGGACTAGTGAGGAGCTGCCGTGTTTGAATGAGTCCATAAATTTCATCAAGAGCTTACAAAATTTTACAACGTGGGCAGTATGGCGTGAGTATTAATGTGCCAAATACCTCTCTCTATAATATAGTGTTTTCTTTATTTGAATATCATCCTTTTATTTTTGATAGATTTGTAAGTCCTAATCCACGGAAATTTTGCAGGCGAAGAAATATTTAAATTTATATGTAGAAATATAAAATACTCATATTTTATTTAAGTTCAAAATGTAAAAAATACATTTCATTAATAAGAAATACTCTTTTTGTTGCAATATCAAATAATCGTAAAGATCCTGTGATAATACTTTATAATATCCAAATTTTATAGTCATATTCAGCTTTATTATTATACACTACTTTATATATCATTATTCGACAGCTGGACTACCACTAATTACTTTAAAAGTTGTATGTTGGACCTTATCTATACTTTAGAAATCCCAAAATAAATAATAATTAATTTTTATTCTTATTAACAATTAACAATCTAATTAGCCTAACAATTAATCTCCAACATTTTCTCTGGTTGAGTGGTAGGAATGGAATCAATCGAGGAATAAAATCTGCCTTTTGTGTTTCGGAATGCAATAAAGAATAAACAAATATAATTATCTTATTTGTTTTTTACGAGCCCATACTTCACTCCAGTTCCGGTACGAAAATATTTGTAAACAACTATTTTTTAACAGAATGGGACTCCGAATCTTTCCAACCAATGGGTATATTATCTGGCAACAGATATCAATTGGGAAATTTTGATCAATGCATGACTTATCCATGGAGCACTACTTATAAAAGAATAGAAGCTCAGTACTGCCTCGCAGACGTAGCGCTGGAGACCAAGGACCACGTTAACAAGAAAACTTTAGATGAGATAGATACTTATGGGAACGCTTTGGAATTGATACAGGTTTTGTTTATTTTACTAGCTTTTGAACGAATCAATGGTTTAGACATGAAAGCATAACTGACAGATAAAGAGTTAATTTCGCCTTTATAATATTGATTAATATAATCAAACTCGAGACCTTACACATTGAGACGCTTTCAAACCAACGTCAGAGCTGCTTGATCATGAATTTGAAGGACCAATATTTTCAATGCCAAGTTTATTCGCTATCAATCATTCGATGAACATCAATTCTTTTCTCATTATTATTTTATTGAATTTCATAAAACTTTTTTCAGCATGAAACAAGACATGTTCGAACTTTGAAATATCTAACCTGGGGCATATGTGTGCCTGCTTGTTGTGAACTGAGATCTGTGGAAAGATTATTGGGAACAGTATTGACGCGCAGCTACCTTGGCACAAATGGACTGCGTCCGCGTATTCAAGTTCAGGAGACTTGTCAGAGACATGATGACTCAAAGCAATTCGATGTCTTATTTTACACATTCGTGTAAGTATAAAATTTTCGTGATGTCTAGTATTTCTACGGATTCGAAATATTTTTGTAATGATGATGATAGAAGAAATCTGAAATATAGATTTCGAAACTTATACCCGTACCAAGAAAAACGAAACTGAGATAAAAAAAAGTAGGGTTCCTGCTGTAGCTACATTTGCGTGCGTTAAAATAAACCCTAGTGGTTTCTTCGCAGATAAACTCATTGTTTTATGCATGGGACGCAATACGGAGTTATCGAATATTGAAAATTATTTGTATTTTGGCCACCATGTATTTTGCTATGATTTTGCTTTGATAATATATGAGTACCTCACAATAAACAAAGGATTTTGGTTATCTCTGTCGTGTCATGTTGACTGATAGACGATTATTACGTAGGGGTATACTATGTATGGAGTTTTAGGGATTATACCCAGAAGAAGGGTGAGACAACTGTATGAAAGTTTTTGTTTTTGAAGTTATAGCGACGGAAATTCTTTTATAATCTTAAGAGCTTAAGATCCTATGAACTGAACTGGGAATTGTTTACCTTATCCAACAACATACAGTAGCTTTATTAAATATACGGCACCTGGAGAACGGCATGTTAAATACTTCGTTAATAATATATCTATTTATACTACATGTTTAAAAGTTTGACTTTGCCAAATTATATTTAGCTATGTTCACAAAGTTCTTAATTTGGAAATGTTAATGACATCATACTATACCTCTCTACATTTTCTTTGACGACACGCCATTGTCTTAGAAGGTGAAACCGGATCACTACCTAGAAAAACACTGAATATAAATCGCTATAAACAGATGCCTTTACAACTGTTGTTTTTCTTTTACTTAACTGCAACCTGGCCTTCAAGGCGAGTCTACATAGTACGAGTAAAAAGACTTTAGGAGACGTCAGTTAAAACTAATTTAAAAAATGTTTTCTATAGAGCGAAAAATACTTTCTTCTTCTAACTTCGCTTTGGTAAACTATAATGGCGATATGTCATCCTTCTTTTTAATTATATTTTTATTCGATTGCAGTGTGATGTTTGCAACACTATTTGTAATATGTATAGTGTGCACAATCAAAAACAACAAACGAAAAAAAGGAGGTACTCATACTGGTATGTATAATCTATATGCTACATGAGGCAAGCATAATTGTTCTTAAATTATATTGAATTCAGATTAATCGAAATGCACTCAACTTTCAATACAGTATTGAATATTGAATGCATTCTGATTTAATCCGATGTCAAGGAAATCGATCTTAATTTTGTTTATGTATCAATAAAGGACACCACCGTCTCGCCAGTCACGGGTCGATAGGTCTGAGAGCGGTCGTTTGCTATTATTTTGTTAATTTAGTAAAACTCATAAGTTTCAAAATTAAAAAAACCAGATGGAATCCTGATGCTCATTCTTTATCATAAGATACCGACTGAGAGAGAGATATTTATAGTCTTATATGATCTTAGTGAACATAATTCAAACTCATAATTATTGAGCACATCTAAAAAAAAAGTATGGAGCTATTACACTACCCAATCGTCAGGGTTTGAGAGAGATCGGGCGCTGTGGTCACCGTAGGGGGACAAATTACCTCACACGTTAGGAGGGGGGGGGGTCGACGAACTGTGACATTAGAACAATATTTAGTAGAATTTGTATAGACAAACATGTGACAGGAGGGGGGGGTTAAAAATCATGAAATTTGTGAGACGTAATTTATGGACGGCCCTAGATAGAATCTCTTTCTCCCGTATACTTAATATTTATCCCCATCCAAAGGTTGTCAGGAAAAGATCACTATCTAGTGATAAGACCGCCGCTTAGGGGAGACCGGGGTTGGTTGACCAATTTTTCAGCTTAAAGGTTTCTATTTTTATTTCTTTCGAGTATATTAATTTAAAATAGATTCAGTTTATAGATAAACTATTAAGCTTTGGAAAAACGTGGCAAAAAGCACGTTATTCATTATGATATAGGGTGCAGGGCAGTTCTTGTACAATAGGAAAATCTGGTCAACCTACCCCATGCTTGGGGTTGGTTGACTATTCGACTGGGGTAAGTTGACCTATAAAGTTGTAAGGGCATAATCTACAAGAAAATGGGAAAATGGAAATACAAAATATTAATTTATTGAAATCAATAGGCGATCTTACGCTACTTTAATTAAACACAACAAATTTCAAATTATAAGGATTGTAGACGCTTAATTTAAACAACTTCTTATAAACTTTAACCATTTGGTAACAAATAATCATATGTAATTATACTTATTATTTGTAATGTTATTATATTTATTTTCATTATATTTACGACGTGGCGTTGAAGTATTTTATATGGTATATCAAATTCTTTCACTGAACAATATATACTTTTTTTTGTCAAAGATAACTTGTTGACATGCTCTGTCTATTACATCTTTGGGTGTGCTCCCTCTCTTAATCTTTCTTTTGTATGTTCGCCTGATCCTGAAACAACAATTTCTGGATAAAATTTTAAAAACACCTACTTCATTTTATGTGTGGAATATAATATTACGGAGCTGGTTAACCACCAGGTGGTCAACCAGCCCCGTCATGCGTTAGTCTACTAGCCCCGAACCACCTTTTAATTTTTAATCACGTGCCATAACCTCAATTTGGCGACGTAATCAAATAGAATGATACATAAAAGCAAGAACATATATCAAACATTCGTTATAAATTCTTTTACAATCAATAACCATGAATAAATAGGCATTATTACAAGTAACATTACGACATAAATAATTACTTATCTGCATTGTTTTTCAATATTACGCTCGTTCTCTCAAACGACAAGCGTGTCTTACGCCGCGTTCCCGGTGACCAAGCGGGGGGATGTAACGGACTCCTGCGACTCACTACCGCGTTCAAGGCAATTGTGACAGACGAGTTTTTGATAGTTAGTCAACCTACCCCTACTGCCAACCAGCCCCGGTCTCCCCTACTATAGTATACTAAAATAACCAAAACCAAATAATCATTAGCACCACCACAGCAAAATACAATTAAATAAATAAAAATAAAAATTAGCATATACTAGGCTAGAAGTATCAAATTGCTTCTTTCCCAATCCTTACCTCAATCAATCACAAACAGAACAACAATTATCGTAAGCGTAAAAATGCCGACAGTGTAAGGGACCCTAGAAATTGGATAGTGTAATATGGGCTTTATTTGATTATTGTATAAAAATGTGTGTGTAATATGATCTTATTTGGATTTGTTTACAGATAAAACCATTAGCGAAGCGTTTTGCCTTAAAAAAAATTTAAGCGCTCTCCTGAAACTTAGAAAGGAAGGCATTGAATCTATATACGGCATTAGATATCTTTCAGTTTGTGGCATCGTGATATGTCACCAAGGCGCATTTATTGATGGAGGGCCCATTATTAACGGAATAGAAACGGATGTGAGTAAGAAATCAAATTTATGCTAAAAGGAAAAAGGACGTAGGTAAATATTATTGACAGCATAAGATAAAGCCGTTTAAAAAATAACTTTTAACAAAGTCGAGAAATTACCTTTTATGAAGGCCGGATACACGGAGTATTTTCTTGCTTTGGTTCAATATAATCTTAATATAATTTTCTTACTTTGGTTCAATATAATCTTACGTTACTTCGGTCATAAGTCAAATATAATTTAAAAAATTATACTTGATAGTTATAAAAGTTGATTACTTATTCATCAACAAGAATTTTCATTACTTAACAACTGCACTTTTGAGACCCGGCGCAAAGAATCTAAATGACATTTCTTTGGAACTACCATTTTAATTGAACTTATAAGATCCGCGTATAATGTAGCATTTCGTAGATGAAATAATTTCATGATTGGGATTAACGAAGATTACCCTTATAATATTAGTATACTCATAGATGTGATTTGTCAGATCTTTAACGTTCTTTGCTTTAGGCTTTTCAATGGTATGATAGCAATTTGTATATAAAAAAAGGTTCATGAATTGAAGTTTCGTGTGTAAATATTGTGACGGGTTCGGTGCTTGGGTCAATTAATAAGGCTGATTAGCTCGAGTATAGATTTATTAATTATAAAGGGGTAAATAAGAAACTGTAACTAACAAAAATAAATTTAAAAAACAGTTCGTAAGTTACTTAACTAATACATACTTATCAAATAAACGAATACATACCCCTTGTCGGGCTTTTAGTTAAACTCTTGGATCGTCCAAAATACAGATTACAATTTAGTTCATATGTTATATAATTTGTACCACAATATCACATTTTTTATCACAATACATAAATTATTTTAAAATTACATAATAAAATTTATACTATTAATACTGAATAATAATTTTTATGTTGTGCATAGAAGAATTTCTTACGAACTGACATCCATAAAGAGTATAATTGATTAGTCAAAATTTTAAATTACGAAAGACGAGTAATAAAATGAAATGATGTTGAATTTCAAAAACAAAAAGTTTGCATACTGAAACCTAGGAAAACAAACGGTGGCATGGCACACCGTTACAATATAATAAATCGTCCATATAACAAATGCATTCGATATATCGCCCACTGAATAGTGGCACAACTCAAAAACCATTATTTCGAGAAAACGCCACAACATTGTGGTGGCATCCCATAGATAATTTAAAGAAAAAATAAAAAAACTTAACAGTAATAATATAATACAAACGATTTAACTGTTACGCTAATAAAAATATTTTCATAATTATAAAAATATTAAATTTTCATAACTTCAGAGAGCGTTTCTCGATATTATGGTTTTTGAGTTGTGCCACTGTAGTATTCAGTGAGCGGTATGTTATCGACTACAAATGCAGTTAGAACCGCCGGTTTAAAGTACCTTCTTCAACGCGGAGGACCTATGACGGGCCCATATGAAAATTGCTTATGCATTTGGGTTACATTTGGATACAATTGTCTATTTTAGGAAGGTAAGAAAATAATTGGTTGGTTCGTTCTGCATGCCGACCTTTTAGTGGATACATTTTTCCTGATATCAGCTTTCTTGACAGCTAAAGCGCTTCATCAATTTAAAACTTTACCTCCTATCTCTGTGATGATAGTCAGAAGATACGTACGGTAAGTGTTATTTATTTAAAAATTTGCTACCACTTATTAAGGTTCGTTTCCATTGGCTGATAAGTTTGCCGACATACCGTATGCACTTTCCAATGAGGACTAATGAATTAAGATTCTGTTTACCTCCGCTTGCGCTCCCTTACAACTTATAAATACGCATCAAGGGTCACGCGCTCATTTCATACGTTTTTAATGAAAGAAAAAAAAAATGATGTCATAAAAATTGTTTTGATATTTTTAGATTATATCAATACTTAATTTAGTACATATTGTTATAGTTATATATTAGTCTTAAAATCAATAGCAATTTAGATTCATCTTTGCGTTTTTTTTCTATCGAGTCAATTATAGAAATTTATATTTGTTTTTTTTTCGCAAACAATCGAATAGTCGTCCAGATGTTTCATTTTCATAAAATGATTTTTAATTGATAAATATAAGCAGAGCCTTTGAACCTCTTTGCTAGGGAATTAGTTTCAATTTTTAAAATGTTAGTGACAAAGAGTAGAAAAAAGATGGGTCATTAATTAAAAATGCATAGACTTACGAATGTGCTTTTAATTATATCACTTAAAATAAAATGGGTTTAAAAGTTTTAACTTCGTACAACCTCGCCTTACCACTACGCCATCCTTTCTCGTATCTCCGTAGCCTAGTGGCCCGCTACCGGTTTCCAGTTTAATTACTACTTTTACTTTTAATTTTCATGTTTCAAGAATTATCAATATGAATATGATAGCAAAGTTTCCAACAAGTCGTTTATTCCAAATTTATCCACCAAAAAACATGTCAAAGTAGTAAAAGGAAACGAAATACCGTCATATTATTCGGTAAGATGTCGTGCCCTACCTTTGCACGCTTATTTCAATGGCCAATAAAACAATAACTGACCAAAACAGTTCTCAGTGATATATTAGATTTATCATTACCTATGTAAATCATTTTAAAAGTCTTATTTAAAAATGTCTGTAAAATAAAGGATAATAGAATGTGTTCACTAGTGTTCCTGTTGTACTTTTCCAAGCGCTTACCTGAATACTGGCGCTATTACATTCGTTACAGAAGTATCTCGCAGGGCCCTATTGAATAATGAGATCTTTGGACATGATCAAAATAAGTTCTATTGACTCATTAAATTCATGATAAATATTATAGAAATAAATAGCTATTATTTTCGTGACCGATTGACACACGCCGGCTTCAAAGAGTTGCTATTTCTCGGGTTCCGGATTCGATTCCCGATCGGATCATTATAGAGAATGAACTTTTCTATATTGTCTCAGTTCTGAGTGTTGTCTCAACTCGTTGTGTGTTGAGTGTTGTTCCAGCTCCTTATTTTGTGATCTAAGCAACACACTCATGTGTGATGTTGTTCAATATGTATCTATTTGTTCAATATGTATCTATATTGTGTTCTCGTTTTGAGCTTTTGATTTGTATGTGAATTTGCAGAAGAATCAAGAATAATCAACTAACCAACATTTTAACAGCATTTTATAATACGTAATAAGAAAATTTGCTTTATAATTTTCTCTTACAGTGTTTCTTAAAAAATTTATAAGTACATATTTAAACCATGTGTTTTAGTTTTAATAAATGTATATTTTCCATTTAATAAATAAAAACAATATGTTTCTAGATTGGTGGTTGGTTTCGCTGTAGTGATTTTCTTCACAGCCGTGATGTTTGAGCACTTCGGCTCTGGACCTCTTTGGAAGCGATATAGCGGTAACGAAGTGGGACCCTGCCGTGACAACTGGTGGCTCGGTTTACTGATGCTGGGCAACTATATAGACTCCTATAAAATGGTAATATTAATTATTAGGTACTAAATAATAATAACTAAGGTTTAGAATTTTATATCTCATAAAAGTGAACATCCACTGTGTCCGCACGCATGCAAGGGACACACGTTACGCAACGGATTTTTCATAGATGGCAAAAAGAATGTCACTTACCAATCACGTCATGGATTACTTCCG
The DNA here is from genome assembly GCA_918026875.4 of Diatraea saccharalis. NCBI lineage: Eukaryota > Metazoa > Arthropoda > Insecta > Lepidoptera > Crambidae > Diatraea > Diatraea saccharalis. Next base: position 25,963,984 of record OU893333.1, on the reverse strand, counting down.
TAGAACATTACTTCGCTGCCAATGTCAAAACAAAGTCTTTGATTAAAAATCTGTAATGTATTTGCCGTATGTTATCAACGAATCCATACATTCCGTTGCGTACGGTGCGTCCGTTGCGTGCCAACGGACACAGTGGACGTTCAACTTTAGAGGGCGAACAGTCAGTTGCATAAAGCGTCATTAGTTTAAAGTGACATTACCCATACAAATCTGACAATCATTAGAGCTTAAAGACGCCATTAAACCTTAATGGACGTTTGTGCAATAGTTTTCTAACAATAGCAATGTCCAGCCGCCGACCAGCAGGTCGGTAAGCGTAATAATACCGAGTCAATGGCTCTTCGATATTGAGTTCTTTTTGACCCAGTTCTCGGTACACTCACAAAATAACAAATAATCTGTGGTTATTGCTTTTAAAGAAGACATTAAACTAATTAAATAATATCTTAGGTAGATAGTACAATGGCCTAATGTAATTAATTGACTGATTGATTCATTCCCGTTTTATAATATTATAAATGGGATTAAGATATCTAAAAGGGTTAAAACCCTTCAAAATAGAATAATAAGGAAATATATACATATTTACAAACGATCATATTTTGATGGAAAGTGGCCTTATAAAGTTAGTTGTCTGTTATACATATATAATTAATTCATATTGCTAATGATTTGGTTGTGACATGGTGTTTGTAAACGTTGTTATTTCTGTTAGAACTGGCGAATTTCTTTCGCTCGTTCTTATCAGGCAAAAGACTGAATGAGTGTTATCTACCTGAAAAAATATTTTTATACATTTCAGTGTTTGATGGTGACTTGGTACATTCCATGTGATTTTCACTTTTATGTTATCGCTGTGATTGTGTTCGTGCTTTATAAACGATGCCGGAGATTGGGTAAAGTCATTTTCTATGCTCTGGCTGCTGCCTCTCTTATTATACCAGGAGTTATCAACTATGTTAATGGATTTCACCCCATACAACTCTTCACATATGAGTAAGTAAATACAGGATGGAACAAGTTCTATACCGTAAGAATAAGGATAATGCCTGGGTAAACAACAAGAAATTCAAATTAGTCAGTCGGTCTGATAATAGAAAAATATTCGATACAGATTTATTTTGCTAATAACTTAGATAATAGGCATTAAAGTTGAGGAGTGGGAGCTCACTATGTCACAACTATTAGAAAATGTACAAAGATGTGATGTCATGTGACATTTCAACTCAATGTTTCACTGTAATTTGCCGTTCATTGATCACGTGATGTTTTTTTTAGCATTTTTTTAAACCCCCTCCCCTTTGAAATACATGGTGAGGTTTAAAACTAACGACCCCTCCCCCTCCACTCAAGTAACGTGTATAATAAGTACCTTTAAAGAATGCTAATATTTTGACGCCGCTTTTCGATTTAGTAATCGCGCGTTTGAGGAAAAAATAAATACACGTGATATATTACTACATCCCCCCTCCCCCTTGTGATATTTCGTGATTTTTGACGAATCCCTTCCCCCCCTTTCGAGCCTCACGCAACCCTTTTGAGAAAAGGTGTGGGCAATTTGATATTATATGCCAGGCTTATGTTTTACACAGTTAAGATTGTATGATGAAGATGTAAATTATGTAAATAATAGTCGATTACTGTAAAATTTTATTGAAATCGGATCAATAATAGTTAGGGTGCCTAACATTTAATTAATGACCTACAGAAAACCACCAACCGATTTCAATAGCATTATATTCCTGTTTTCAACTTTTTTGTAAGAAGTGGAAATTAAGAAGTTTTTTAAAGATTTTTTTTTCTTTGAATGCGTGATATGATGTAAGATGTAATAGTGAATATTGCAATAAATGTATTTCTACATTACCTAATCAGAAACTTCATTTGATAGATTCCTGTGGAATAAGCATAGCCATAAACAGTTTTACATGTTCTACATAAAAAGTCACAACAGGGCAGCGGCTTACATAGTTGGATTTATTGCAGGGTGTCTGTTCAATAAATATAGACCAATGGAAAATTTCAAGCTTACACAGGTAATATTTTTAATATAAACGTGAAAGTAAAAATTTAATTGTAAAAAAAAGGACCCGACTGTTTCAAATTATACGGAGCGCCGTTGATTGGTCAAAAAGGAATGGGTCCTGACTGTTGATCCTTCTATTCTGCTATTGAATTTATTATATGTTTTGTGTGTGTATAAATTTTAAAACTATTTCAATGGAGCATTTATTAAGTACTCGTAGTATTCAAGAACATTCCAAACTACTGGGCTTGTTTTTTTTTTCTTTTTAGTTTTTAGTGAAAGTAATTATATATTGTTTCACTTCTTTATTTTGTTTATACGCAGTCAAGTTTTTTGTTTTTTAAAATAAAGTTTTATTTTTACACTCTTTAGATAGTTAGTTCTCATTGACTTCGTTATGAGAAATATAAGACGGTAAATTTCGCAACCTTGTCATTTCATTGAGGGAGTTTATAGCGTAAAGATTATTAAGCAACTTGCAGTGGTCTAAACTACTGATTATTAGTCCGTCTAGAGACCTAATTCGGCTCAAATTCGGCATCAAAAATTCGCGAACTTAAGTCAACCACAGCTCGGTCCAAAGTAGTTCTTGGCACTTAAAATCTTAATAATTTCGGAACAGCTCACTATATCAAAAACGGTCTTCGTACACTTGTAATATTTTTGAAAGACCTATCCAACAATATCTCACACTATAGGGAAATCGAAAAAATAAAAAATCATCCTCGCTTTATAGGTATGTAGGGGAGATACCCTAAAAAAAGAGTTTTGATTACTGTTGTGTATTTAGTGACACTTGCAAGGTTAAGACGCAGCGATTGACGTATAAATCATCAAAAAACGCCAAGCCATTTGGTCTCCACAATGCCATAAAAGAACAAACATATATACATAGACTCATAATCACATTACCCTCCTTTGCGTTGCCCAGTCGGGTAAAATTATTACTGTCATATTCATTGAGTAAAAGAAAGCTTGTGATTAAGACATATTCTTGTTAATATTCCCTGAAAATTATTTGATATTTATTATTCTGTAACGAGACAGATTTTTTTATTTTAAATGTAACGATGGTATCATAACGGTCGTAGGATGGGTGACCAAAATTTTACTATATCCAGCTCCACGATGTTTCGGGCAGTACATTAAAGTATACGGCTGTCCCATTTCAAAACCTAGTAAGTCTACAAAAAGTAGAAATTGTGTTTTTTTGTTAAAAGTGGTTTTCCAATAAGTCCCCACAAGATGCCAAAATGCCCTATATCAAAATTCATTTCTATCAAAAGTTAAAGGGTACCCTAAACCTAGTAAGTGCTTCTAAATTTATGATAAGTTAAGTTTTAACCATTATAAAACCTAGTATGTATCTTTAACTATTTCAAAACTCTAGTATGTGTTAGCACATACTAGGTTTTTGAAATTGTCAAATCTAGTTACCGGGTTATGAAGTGAATAAATGTATAGAAACAATATTTTGTGGTTTTCGTAAGACAATTAATTATTGAGTTACTAAGTTTTGCTAACTAAGTTTATAGTAGTAGTAAAGGTAAAGATTTTCGCTGTAGTGTAGAAGTTTATCGACAAACAATTAAAAGACTTCATATTTCATTTAATATGCCAAAAGATAAATATAAGAGAAATACACATAAAGGTACTGAAGTGCCAGAAGATATTTCGACTAAACAAAAAAACATCAAGAAAAAGTTAAATTAGTAAAGGAACCATAGACTAGATCAGGGGTTCCCAAACTTATGCCCACTTTGAGTATTTAACTTAAAACCACTATAATTTCAAATTACATTAATTATTGGGAGCTATATTAGCGGAAATTAAAAACTCATTCTAAAGAAGACTTAAATTTATTTTATTTATTCAATTAAACAGGACAAATATGCATATATAAATTACACTGAGAGAAATATAGTACCGAGTTATTATGAGCAATCTCTTAATCTACATTATGTGTTAATGTTCACAACTTATAGTCGGTAGTCGAAAGCTCAGTCAGTCTCGAAGAGTCCACGTAGATGAAATCACAAGTCGCCGTTTAATAACTTTAAATATAATGTTTTGCTCCCATTACAATATATTAGTTCCTTACATATGAAATTGGTGTTTGGTATGGCATCAACAAAAAATCGAATATTTTTTAATATACTATATTTATTTTATAAACCATTGTTATCTATGCACTTTTGTCATCTCATAGGTAGGTCATTGATCCCCTTACTACAAAACCATTCGGACGGGAATCAATAAAATCTTTGAAGGCGATTTGCACTGCCCCATCGGACTTGATTTTTTTTTCTTGCAAGAAGTTATCCAAATTTCGAAAAAAATGGTAATCTTTGGAGCAAGGTCCGGGGCGTATGGTGGATGTCTTAGACATTCCAATTGAAGCTCTTCTAATTTGGTAGCCGTCTGTTGTTCAACGTGTGGTCTAGCGTTATCGTGAAGTAGCAGTGGCGTAGAGCGATTGACCAGCCTCGGTTGTTTAACAGCTAGTTTTTCCAGCATGGTTTGCACTTGCTGACAATAGACGTCTGCCGTAATCGTCTGGCCAGATTTGAGAAAACTCTAATGAACACCGGCACTACTGCATCGAATGCTTACAAGTAATTTTTTTGGGGTCAATTTTCGTTTGGGGCAGGATTTGGCTGGCATGCCAAGGTCCAACCATTGCGATGAGTGCTTCCGATTATCGTAGAGAATCGAATTTCATCACAGGTATTGATTCGATTTAAAAACCCTTCATTATTGTGCCAGTTAAAACACAGTCGAAGCGCGTTTACCGGTTTGCTTCTCTCAATTCGTGAGGTACCCACCTTTCAAGCTTTTTAATCTTTCCAATTTGCTTCAAGTGGATTAAAACAGTTCTATGACTAACACCGCAGCCTGCAGCTAACTCGGACTTGGTTTTCGATGGATCCGCTTTCACAATACCCTTCAATTCTTCATTATAAGCTTGGGTCTCCGGCCGTCCATGAGGCTCGAAATTTCCAGAACGAAAACGTTGGAACCAAAAACGTACTGTGTTTTCTTTTGCGACACAACCGCCATATACATCATTAACCCTTCGAGCCGTTTCCGCAGCACTGGTACCATGCTGGAACTCGTACTCGTAAATAACACGATATTTCAATTTTTCCATTTTTAATACTGGGTGACGTAAATAGAACAAATAGAAGAAAAAAAACAAATGAATGCTGCCTAATGAAACACAAATACATGTGTAAATGGCTGTATAAATTTGAATTTACCAGCTTTTGATCTGGATAAGCTGATTTTTAGCTAATATGTTAAACCAGATCAAAATCTAGTAAGAGAACTTACTAGGTTTGAAATGGTTTTGGAAGTCAATTTTTACTTAGCCGTTTAATTGTTAAAAATATTTTAGCTCATAAAATTTGTAGAATGAAACTTAGACAAATAATTTATATATCAAATTAACAGTTTCAAACTACTCCTTCTTGTAAAGAATAATTTCTCAACAGGTGTAAAATAGTTTAAAAGAGCTACCCTAAAAAGAGTTTTTTTGCTCTCCTGTAAAATTTAGTCCAAAACAGTTACTAGGTTTTGAACTGGGACAGCCGTATAGTCCCGGTTGCATCTTCAGTCACTTACACCAATTCGCACAGGGCCCACGCGGTGGTCCATGCATAGTCGATTTTCCCTGTTTGATTTAATTCTATTCAAATTAAAAATTATAGCAATGGGACAAGCTCCATATAAGGGCAGTCAGATAGTTAAGGCCCTGCTAGTACCCGTTTATTTCACGTCTTAGCCGTGACTCCGTTGTGCTACGTTTCACTTACACCACTTCTAAACCTGTTACCTATCAAACTTAATTGTTCCCTAAACTGGGTGGAAAAATGTTGTTTTACACTAGCTAAATATGCTTATCACTCTCATCTGACTCATTTCAACTTTTTTGTTTGACGTAAGGGAATGTTTTATGCACTACTCCAGCCGCTTGACAGTCAACAGGAGATTTGTAGGGCTCTAAATCGGCACGGACTCGCCCGAAGGCTATACAAAACGCGGATAGCATACCAACTTACCGCCTTCCGTGCACACTCTCTCTTTTGGGGGAAGGATCCAGTAAGAAGTGCCGTCGTCATTAAGTCATCTCAACTGAATAGCCCTATCTTCTATATGAAATATATTAAAATATTTAAAAAAAAGTATCCAAGATTGTAGTGGTGATAATCCTAATTAGTATCCATTGCTGGTACTGGCAGTTTCTTGAAATTCGTCTTAATTTCATCAATATGTATTCTTGAAACGGACATATATTGAAGTCCGTACCTTACGTATTATAAAAAAAGTTTTAATATTCAGTAGAAAACTCAGTAATTTCGAAGTAAATGCTACAAGATAATCTATTACCTAACCGTAGCACGTGCCTAGCAGATACTGGACATACTGGATCTGTGGATCTGTGGATCTGTGACTTATAGGAACGGTTTACTAGAATCAGTGATTAAAACACAGGGTTCGAAGAAAATCGGCTCATATTCTATCTGCCCTTTTATGCCAGACGAATTCATAAGTGCGACATTTAACAGAACGAGTGTTTACTTATTTTTATTTTTTTATTTCAGGCAAAGTCTTTGATTTACGTCTTTGTAGGTTTTATAGTGATGGTACTCACAGCTTTCCTTGGAGTATCATACCAGCACAGGAACTATTCACAGCTGGAGGGCACTCTATACGTGATGCTGAACAGGCCTGTTTGGGCAGTTGGTGTTGCAATAATTATACTAACTTGCTGCTTTGGTAAAGTTCGTGAGTAACAATTTTTATATTACAAATTTTTTCTTCTTCTAAATTAATCGAAAGGCGCATGAGTTGTCTACTGCGGGCTAGGAATCGGGGTTAATAGTTAATTCAACTGGATTATATCACTATATAATCCAGTTGAATTAACTACGATATTTTCCATGCACAGGGTATCTAGCATGGAAAATAGTTAATGCATTCGTCGTAAATTATAGCAAAGCCACATTATCCCGAGATGAAAACTGATAAGCCATCGCGTCAGTAACAGTAAACAAGTAGCAGACGAAAAAAGCATACATACACCTCGGAAGATAACAGTTTGCAACTGTTTAGATGTTTGAGCTGAGCGTGCACAGTGCACATGCAAGCGGCATGGGTGCAGGTGTGGGAGTGCGGTCTCCCTGTGGGAGAGGTCCTTTACTACAGCTAGCAGTTATCTATTACGAGTATTACGCGTGAATAATATTAGCACAGTTGTAATCATTTTTGATTTAATTATTTATATATATTATATATATATATGATAATTTTGTAAATAATTTTTTTCTGAGTGGCGCATTTTTTTTTTGTAGTAATTTAAAAGTGTTACGGTATTACGATTTGAAAACTTGAAAAAAGTAAGGATAATATACTACAAAAATTTGCTAAAATACATATGACATTAAATTAGTTATATAAAACGTTACAACTGTCATTTTAACAGTTATAAACATAAACGCACAAACAACAAAGATTGCCCAGACGCCCATACGTTTTTCTCTACCGTAGCACTGTCTGACGTCACTTAGCGCCTTGACTTTATAGGGAGCGTTTTCGGCTGACTAGCAGCAGTTCCACAAACAGCACCGTTATATCTCCGAAACTATTAATTGCAGACATGAACTTCTACATTATTTATTAGACATTAATGGACTATTTATTTATAAAATAAAGAAAATATCATCTTGCCTATTACTTAACTGTATTAATTTTTTTTACAGCACTGGTGAACAGTTTCTTAGAATGGTATCCATGGGTGCCACTCAGCCGTTTAGCTTACGGAATATATCTTGTCCACTACATAATCATCATAAGGAACGTTGGCATTTCCAGACAGTCTTTGTACTATGACAATTTTAATATTGTAAGTTTTCATTAAAACAAATATGATTCATTTTCTTTACTTTATTTGTCTGCGTTCAAATGATGTGGTGTGACGTATGTCATTGGTGACAGACAGGCGATGCAATTTCGTTCGAGTACACTACCTATTGTGTGACTGGTACCAAGACGGAAGACGCAGACATTTTGTTAGTGGCCATTCCTATAGATTACAGATAACACACTAGACTGCCAGATGTTATGTTTCATTTCATTTTATATTAATTATACTAAGAGATGACAACCTCGTAATATAATATAGAGAGCAATGGTTGAAGGACTTTGTACAGTATATTTTAAAATTATAGCCACAACCGTGGCGATGTTTAGATTGTGTGTTGCGAGCTGTGAACTAGATATTTAACGACAGCTCTTCAATCTCAGCTTTAATCTTAACTGTTTACTTACGCGATGATAGGAGATGCCTAGTCTCCTGCCAATTGTGTGCTGTATTAACTTTTTTTTTGAGTGAGAGTGATGAAGAGCTGATGTCACGTGATTACACAATTGATTAAAAAAAAAATAGGCATAACCACGGCACGGCACATCTAATTACTCATTCGCGTAATATTGACGATTAGGAGAGATACGAATAATAATTTAATATAATTTTTTTTTCAGTTCCTGATGTCGTTGGGAATCATTTGGATCAGCACCTTTTTCGCTTTGATTCTGTGGCTCTTCTTTGAAGCACCAGTAAACAATATCTTTGCATTGTTATTAATAAAAGGGTAAGTTACTTTTTAATTCGACTTATTATTATTGTTTTAAGTCGTAGATGACAAAATGTTGATGGCAATGAAATCTTCTAGTTTAACATTTAAATTTTATATTGTTTTCTGAGATATTAATAAATATAATAAACGATACTACTTAGGATCAATAAAAAAACGAGAGAAAATGTCAATGAAGCAATTTTAACTAATACTCGTGATGGGGCGAAAGAAAGCAGCGGAATTGGTCATATTGAAGATAACTTGAATAATATAATCCACATCACTAAAATATAATTTATTGAATTCTAAGTATAATTAAAGAAATAAATGCGTATGTATACATTATTAATATTGTTTAAAGAAGACTCATAATGTGTAAGAGAATAGCGAGTGAATAATAGTAAATATAGTAGTTTTGTATTTATATATGAATAGGTAAGACAACATGGAAATTTAATAGTGTAAATCTGCGAAATAAAACAAATAAATATTGAACTGATTTCATCATGTGTTTTCTTTTTATAATTAGATAAGTAAATGTGTTTTGAATAAAAATGTTCTGTATTAATTATAAATTGTTCGTGTTACAGGATGCATTCAGAAAATTCTTTTCAACTGTACACAGTTTGCTAGGACAGATAATATTTTATGAATAAAATATTTTCAAATTGATTTCATTCGATAAAACTAATTGATATATGTATATTGATTAATGTACTTTTCGTACTTGTATTGATATCTCAGTTTCGAACTTTTCAAAATCCAGTTTTTTTATATGTTAGTTAATAGGAACGGAAGTGACTGTCTTTGATCCATTCGTTTCCTGCAAAAATCATATTTGCTAAGGTCGTCATTTAGTGGAGGTGCTTTTTTAGTGCTTTCGTTTTTTTTAATACTTCCTCATTTTCCTGTCCACTTTCTGTCCGTGTACTAAATAACGACGAACGAATGACAAAGAATGATGATTATGGATGTGACAAAGGTGTTACGAACCTCACCAGAAGACCATCAAAAGATATAAAGATACGTAAAATATATAAAGATGCGTAAAAATAGTGAAATCAAACTAAATATCACCATTACAACGTCATTATACAAAATTTAAAGTTCTTCTCGTTAAAGTATATGTTATTGCTGAAGAGTTAGCCGGTCGCACCGCGGTTAGAATCCAAGTCAGGAAATCTTAAAAATCTTAGTAATTTCGTGCACAGAAACTATCTTTATAATATCTCAAATAAAAGTATTTGCTGATATTGTGCAGTCGGCAATATGGGGCACGCTAATATTGGGATATGTTTCACTTATTGTACCTAATGTTTTTCAAGTTCTAGTGATAACCTACGTCACTTCATAATGAGTAACGAGAGTGGCTTTTTAGAGCCAATGAAACATAATTACTATAAGTAATTCATAATCACGCAGTTATTGTAGGTAATAGTGAAATACTTGAAAAATATAAACAATACGCTATAAAAAATTCAATCCAATTTATAGTCACCAATTTTCCGGTGAACTCACAATAAAATCATTCTTATTACAAAAGAAAAGGTTAAAATATACAGGTTGTAAGTAAAAATGGTAATGATGACAATAATAACTAGGTACCGCATCACAAAAATACATACATACATATTTTATTTGTTACATACTACGGTGCAGTATGTAGAACTAGCTTACTTTTCTCTATGCTCAGCAGAAGCAGGTGATTCAGTGTAATGTATGTATTTCGAAAATATATATGTTGTATTCATATATATTTTCGTATTAATATAGTTACGCTCTTTTTACATATTCCGATAATTGAGGTTGTCTGGAAGAGATCGCTTTTAACGATAAAATTTTATCTGTAAATTGTTCTATCTATATATTTTTTTTGAGCATTGAAATGCCATCTATCTGATATTGTGTACAGTCGGTATTGCCGATTGCTTTAGAGTTCAACTTTAATAGGTATACAGAAAGCCACCGCTCACGTAATGCCAGGGGTTTCAACAGATGGCTCTGTTGCTCAATTTTGTTTACTTCGAGTTTTTTTAGTTAATTTACCAATTTTTTTAACAAACTTCTAAACCTTAAATGTTGAAAGTGTAGTTGAAAGTTGATTTCAGAAATTTGAAATATTTTGGTAACCTGATATGTTGTTCTGTGCACCGATTAAGTATAACATTGTTTTTAAGAATTATTTAATGTTTGTTTAATTTCACGTGTAAAGAATAGACAATGTGTAGTTATATGTATGTAGATATTCACTAAAATCTTCAATATTGATTAAATACCTATTACTGTGTTTTATTGTTTGTAATGATTCGCTCTGACTCGTTATTTGATAAAAAACGCTTTTTGAATATTTACTGGACTTTTCTTATCTGGTTTAATGTGAAAGTTATATTAATGAAAACCTTAATTTTACTATTACTATTCAGGTTTCACACAGAACATAGATGTTCTGTGGGTTTCAACCTCTTCGGCTATTCAGATTCTGAATTTATTTTTGTAGCCATCTACATTTTTTCATCGAGTATGCGTTTTTCTCTTGTTTTTTTCTTCTTTTTGGTTAGAAATTCACACTTTTTGCAAATAAATTCATTGAAGTACGACGACGTCTTTGTAAGAGGGAAAATAAAATATATAATATATGGTATACGTGAAAAAAATAATATTACAAAAAAGGCACTTACTTTTTAGTGCGTAATAGATATACTAAATATTATAGGTGGATATAGGGATATTATATTCTACTGAAAAGACATTACGTAGGTGTATATAAATATAATTTCTTTAGTAAGTTCGTGCTTCAGTAAGAAACATGAAGTATTGCATTAGCTTTACACAAAGGCAATAAAAATATAAAGTTAAAAATATATTATTTGCCAAGGTAAATTCTTGTAGGAAAATTCAGTTCATCTTCTAAAAAGGTGACTGACTGACATAGTGATCTATCAACGCACAGCCCAAACCACTGGACGGATCGGGCTAAAATTTGGCATGCGGTTAGATGTTATGACGTAGGCATCCGCTAAGAAAGAATTTTGATCAATTCTACCACCAAGGGGATAAAATAGGGGATGAAAGTTTGTATGAAACTTTGTCAATTTTAATCCGATCGGGCTGAGACTTTGCATGCATTAAGCTACTATGACGTAGGCATCCCATAAGAAAGGATTTTCATCAATTCTATCTTCAAGGGGATAAATATATAGTATAAAACTGTGGTGAAACTGCACAGATGGCGTTAGTAAGTTATTTTTTGTATATTTTTTATGAAAGATTTTAGTACTGACCACTAATTGTAATTCTATTAATGACATAAATGTGAAATTTCTTTGTTTGGATGTTTGTCCGTCAATCACGCCGAAACTACAGAACGGATTTGTTTGAAATTTGGTATACGGATAGGGCATTAGTTGATACTTTTAATCCTACTAAATAGTTCCTTAGGGACCACGCGGGTGAAACCGCAGGCGAAAGCTAGACAAAATGATAAATTAAAGTATACATTTTGAAAATGAAACTTTTTGCTAGTGTTTTTTTTCTTTTACAATATGTATTTCATTAATTAGTCACTTGTTTTACATAATTATGTTGACAAATTGAAGACTGTGTCTATTCCTGCCCTAAAAGCTAATTCAATTTCAGATTCATTACATCTATGAAATATTTGTATTTAATTTTTCAGAACACATGTATTTTTAGTTTTCCTTAATATTTTTACGATAATACTTGATCGTTCTTTAAAAGTGCAAAGTTTGCAATTTTAGCATTTTCCGCCAGTATTCACCAATATTCGAAGATTTATTTTAATATTTTTATATGAGCGTAGTGGCATAACACTTTCATTGCTTTGTATGTTTTATATCTCGGTGTGCTTTATCATGGATTTAAATTAGAAATTTGCACTCATATAAATATATATACAAAAATATCATAGATGCGATAAACTTCAAATTTTTGTAATTTTCAGGGCCAAAAAAGCTCCTTATAGACGTCCACCCTTTTGTAGTCGTTACTTTTGTAGAAGAACTTCCGACATATCTATGTCGATCATCATTCAGTTGGTAGTACTCCATGGAGACCGCAAAGAACGTTATTAAGACATAAATTATTTACGTTCACACGTTCGTAAGTATATTCTGTTTGAATTTAAGTAACTTCAAGACAAACCTGTCCCTTAGGTCATACCTTCATGGAAAACAATAACTAATTATCATTTAACCATCTGAATTATGCAACCTAGATACTTATGAGCCGTATGACAAATTTGCGCTCTGTGAGATAAGGTATTTTGAAGCGTTCCGAGTTCTCGACAAATTGTTCAAGGTCACGAGTCCTCAATACTGTGTTGAAACTACGACCAAGCAATTTTGATACTTTCCCAATTTTTGTATTTTTTTTTAGTATTCATTATCGGTTCCCGAATATTTTAACACGGCTGCTCTCGAAAAGGAGTTTATTGTTTTTAGAATTAATGTATGTATGTGAGTTTTTTATTGCACCATAACTTTTGAAAGATATAACGGATATGAATGTATAGGGTATCATTAGAAACATCATCCTAAGTTACCACAAACTACATAGTGACACTAGCTATATTTTTTAATATTAAATAGGTATGGGGACGTGTGACGCCATTTAAAAAAGTATGTATTTTTAATTATAACTTTATGTGTATCAAATTAAAGGTCTTGATAAGTACAATAAAGATATATAATCTCTATACATAATTAACTGCTCACTAAAAGGAATAAAATATAAATATATAATTTAAAAATTAAAATCACTACTGCTTAGATCGGACATAAATTAAAAGAAATAAGTTAAGCTAAATCATCTGCTTTATAATATAAATATCTATGATAATATGTCTATAAAAATATAAATACTACCCCACCACCACCCCGTTCAGTTATATAAAAAAGATTGATCGCCCATCTCATTATTGGCTTTTGCGAACGTCGCTTAATCTTCGCAATCGCAGACGCTAGAGCGTTTGATAGTTAGTACTAATGGTACACATAGAAGAACAGAAGAGAGCAAACCCGGCCACTTCCGGCAGTGCCTGTACCACCCCATTCAGTCAAATAAGAGAATTAGATCACCCGTCCCGTTACTGACCTTTAGTAATATTGTTTAATCTTTGTAAATGCCTGTTTCACTCCACCCAGCTCAGCAAAATAAAAAAAAGATCAACCATCTGACTACCGGCCCTTGCAAAAGTCGCTGATCTTTACAATCACAGATCAAACGTGTAAACTAATTGTACATATGCACGCGAAACCGTTAACAGACACACTTCAAAGTTAAAAAGATATTGAATTTAGAAAAAGTTGTTTGATATACGGATCTCCGAAAAATTTGATATCGGTCGAATTGCATCAAGCCATGAGTCTAAGTTATTCCTTATTACACATAAGTCAACTTCTAGTGAAACTAACAGACAGACAGATAAAAAATATTATTTTTGTATATGTACCGTGTATACACACAAATGTATTTAGTAAAAAGCGGTTATTTTAATATTACAAATATGCACTTCAATTTTTATGTACTAGTATAAGTGTATTGAGAGAAGAAGTACCTTGCTTTATTTGCATTTCTTGATATAAATATATATTTTAACTTTCATATACAATTATACGTAGGGGTCTTTCGACCCATGCTGAAAATAACGAATGTTTTTTTCTATATTTAATCAGTGCTATTTCAAAATTTCGACGCTACTGTTTACTTTACTTATTTTGGGTTTAATTAAAAAGATGACCAAAATTGCCAAAAAGTTAGGCCACTTATTTGTATCATCATCAGCCGGAAGACGTCCACTGCTGAACATAGGCCTCCCCTTTGAACGCCACGACGGACGACATTGCGCCAGCTGCATCCAGTGGCCGCCCGCGACTCGGACGATGTCGTCCGTCCATCTAGTCGGGGGTCGACCCACGCTGCGTCTTCCGGTTCGTGGTCTCCACTCGAGAACCTTTCGTCCCCATCGGTTATCGGTTCGTCGAGCGATGTGGCCTGCCCACTGCCACTTCAGCTTACAAACTTTGCGAGCTATGTCGGTCACTCTAGTTCTTTGGCGAAAATCCACGTTTCGGATCCTATCGCGCAAAGAAACCCCTAACATAGCTCTCTCCATGCCTCGCTGAGCGACTCTGAGCTTCTCTAAGAGGCCAGCAGTTAAGGACCACGTTTCAGTGCCATAGGTCATCACTGGCAATACACACTGGTTATACACCTTCGTCTTTAGGCACTGTGGTAATTTGGACGTGAAGATATCGCGTAGCTTCCCGAACGCTGCCCAGCCGAGTTGGATTCTTCGAGCAACCTCTTTGTCGAAATTGGATCTACCTAACTGAATTGTCTGTCCAAGGTACACGTAGTGATCGACAACTTCGAGAGTATCAGTTCCAATGACCACCGGTACGGGTGCAACATGGACATTCGACATGATTTTCGTCTTGTTCATGTTCATTTTAAGACCCACCTGTTTGGTAACGATACTCAGGTCGCTGAGCATTGTACTGATGTGCTCCATCGATCTTGCCAAGATGACTATATCATCGGCGAAACGAAGGTGAGTGATGTATTCGCCATTGATGTTGATGCCGTATTCGTCCCATTCCAAGAGCTTGAAGACGTCCTCCAATGCATTCGTGAACAGTTTTGGAGAAATGACATCTCCCTGTCTCACGCCTCTGCGCAATTGGATTGGTTTCGTGCTCTCTTCCTGGTAGCGAATCGACATTGTGGCGTTGCTATACAAACGCTTCAACACTTCGACGTACCTGTAGTCGATTTGGCATCGCTGGAGGGACTGCAGTACTGCCCAGGTTTCGATTGAATCGAAGGCTTTCTCATAGTCCACAAACGCTAAGCAAAGTGGCAGATTATACTCCTCGGTCTTCTGTATAATCTGCCGCAGCGTATGTATGTGGTCTATGGTGCTAAAGCCTTTTCGGAAACCGGCTTGTTCGGGAGGCTGGAAGTCATCAAACCGGCGTTCGAGACGATTCGTAATGACCCTCGAAAACAGCTTATAAACATGACTCAGAAGCGAGATTGGTCTATAATTCTTCAACAAGGTCTTGTCACCTTTTTTGAAGAAGAGCACAACCACGCTTCTGTGCCACGCTTCTGGCGTCGTACCCTCGAGAATGACGGAATTGAACAATTTTTGGAGGACTAAGAGTACCGGTTTTCCACCCGCTCGCAAAAGTTCAGTAGTGATTCCGTCATCCCCCGGTGCCTTGTTGTTCTTGAGCTGTTTGAGTGCCATTCTAATCTCGTACAGGCTGATGTCTGGGATATCCTCGGTGTGATGTCGGGTCAGCTTTGCTCTGGTGTCCTGAGCATTGCTTTCAACGGGTTGTTGTGATGATGTGTACAACTGTCCATAAAACCTCTCAAGCTCAATCAGAATCTCCGGTTTTGAAGATACGATCCTGCCGTCGTCGAACTTCAGCTTCGTCATCTGACTCGACCCAGCAGACAAATTTCGTGCAAACACTTTGGAGCCTTGGTTCCGCTCTATTGCCTCCCTAATACGTGTAGTATTATAGGAGCGCAGATCGCGTCGCATCGATTTTGAAATTCGTCTGTTAAGTCGACCACATTCCGACATATCGGTTGAAGATTGCAGTCTCATATCCCTCCGGTCCGCCATCAACTTGAGCGTTTCGTCTGAGAGCTTTTGAGATTTAATACGGCGCGGGGCCTTAAAGAACTTAGACCCCACAGCTTGGACTGTTTCTACAAACCCGTTGTTTATTTCGTCCACAGACTCGCATTCAGCTAGACACTGAAAGCGATTGTGTAATTGGAGTTGGAAGGCTTCGGGGTCCACGATATGAGCAGCACTAGGACGGAGCGTAGACTTCATCAGACGTGATCTTTCGAGCTTAACATTGATATTCAATGTGCCTCTAACGATTCGGTGATCGCTACCGGTTTTCACCCTGCTGATCACGGAGACATCATTGAATATGTGCTTTCTGGTTGTCATGATGAAGTCGATCTCATTCTTTGTCAAACCATCAGGGCTCATCCAGGTCCACTTCCTGGAGGGTCTCTTCTGGAAGAAGGAGTTCATCGCAAAGAGTCCCTCCTTCTCCATGAAATCGACCAGCTTCTGGCCCCGGTGGTTGCGCCGCCCATACCCAAATCGACCCACCCTCAACTCATCGCCGTTCGAAGCGCCCAGCTTCGCGTTAAAGTCCCCCATTACAACGGTGAAGTAGGTATTAGTCGTATGTATGGCTTCAGAAATCTCCTCATACATAGCCTCTACCTCATCGTCGGAGTGTGAAGAGGTCGGGGCGTAAACCTGTATGACCTTCAGCGAATACCTTTCGGTAATTCTGAGTATAAGGTACGCCACTCTGCTCGACACACTATCGATCTTCACCACGTTGTTCACGAGGGACTTGTGGACGAGAAACCCAACACCACCTTGAGATTTTTGATCTCCTTCCCGGAAGAAGAGCATGTTACCGGACTCAAGGATTACCGTATCCTGGCCCTCTCTTCGGATTTCGGATAATCCCACTATGTCCCATCGCAACTCGCTCAATTCTTCCTCCAGCTCTAATAACTTCACGTCAGTCCTCAGTGTGCGGACATTATATGTTGCCAGGGCCAGAGTCCATTTGTGTTGGTAGCGCCGAATCTGCCGGGGATTCTTAGCACCCCCTGCCCCTCCGTTACCTGTCCCGCTACCAGAGACAGGAATAGAGGGGCTGCCGGGGACTGGGGGCCATACAACATTGTCGTCCATCATGAGGGGGGGCAAATATCACAGTTGAGATGTAATATGGGTCTTATAACGATAAACTTTTTCATTTGCGTCACAGTCACTTCAATACCTGTAGCGCTACCATGAGTTGCTATCGAAAATTCTCATTACGTTACCGCAGTCGATAGCGAATTAACGCATATCGAATAGTATTCGCTAGAAGTTGTACCATGAGTCACATTTACATAACGATAAACTTTTTCATTTGCGTCACAGTCACTTCAATACCTGCGCTTGATAATGAACAAGTTAAATTTCTAAGCTTGGTAGTGTAGTTTAGGTGTCTGTAATGTGACGGGTTCAGCTTGGGCCAATTAATGAAAGGCTGACTAGCTTGAGAATGGAGTTATTTATGGTATAATGGATGAAGTAAAGAAACCCTTTTTGGGTTTCTTAATAAAACACTTGGACGCTATTACAGGATATTTCTTTTTTTATATTCTATTTATAATTTTTATTTTGGACACTTATCTTCGTGTTTATAATATTAATATTTTTAAATTTATACAATTTACATATTCACAACAGATGATTTTTTTACGAACTGACATTCATAAAGAGCATATTTCATTAGTCAAAATTTCAAATTACGAAAGGTGAATAATAAAAAGAAAATGATGTTGAATATCAAAGACAAAAATTTTGCATGTTGAAACCTAGGAAAAATAAACAGTGGTATAACACACCGTTATAATACCGGGGGGGCCGGGGTTAAAAAAATCTGAAAGATTTTTTTTTAGATATTCTTGGGTTACTCAAGCTTAAAATATTTTATAAAAATGTGATTAATTAATGCTATCATGACTTAATTTAGAAATGGGGATGGTATATATAATGGATAAATTACATTAGGTGATTTCCCTTTCATAGTTCCTTCCATAAAATGTTCTCACTCATCATTCAAACAATCTTTATCTTATTGAGATAAAAATTCCTAGCAATTAGAGGTAACTTGTATTTAAGAAAGATTATCTCTAATAAATCAACCTAGAAAATAGAGAAGGCTTTTTTTAAAAGAATGTCAGTCACCACCCGCTGACTTTAGATGAATTGTGTAGTGTTGTAGAGTGTAGATGAGTGTGTTGTGTAAGTGTCTAAGTGTAGAGTGTAGAATAATATACAATCGTAGTAATAAATATAGTAGGTAATACACTAAGTAGTAAGTACATTATGTAGTGTTAGATAATAAGTACCAAAGTAAATAAGTGTAATAAGTACATAAAAATAATATTTAATAATGCCTTATTTATAGTGTTGTCATCCGCACTAGATGAAAATAATAAATATGAATATAACTAATATGTATGAGTAGCCACATAGTTAAATAAGTACGTAAGTACGTTATGAATATTTACAGGGTAGTAAAAATAAATTATCAAGAAATAATTGGTAACAATAAATAGATTTATAATGTTAAGATATGGGTTTAATATTTTGCATGTGCCAGCTAAAGATTTATTTAACAAATCTGCTAAATCTTGTTAGTTATAATACATTTTGTAAATTTAGTTGCTAATGTGGATGAAAAATATTTATCTGAAGAACTAATAGGATAATTTTTCTTCCAAACTATGTTGCCTTTTTCAAATTCAAGATGTTGGTGGTATTTATACTTCGTTGTAATTTTATGTGCTGTGTAAAGTCGTGATTTTAGATTTAAAAAAATTGGGATTAAGGAGCCAATGTTTTCAGCATATACGTCTCTAGGAGCGAAAATTATTTCTTCAGTTAAATTTTTTGTATTGGAACCACAGGTAACTAATTCACGCCCGAATACTAAAAATGCTGGCGTAAATTTAATAGTTTCATTGACGGCACAGTTTATTGCGAATTGGTTTTTATTATATAAATCCCATGTACCATGATCATCATCAACAAAAGATGAGACTGCTGTAATTATAGTTTTATTATAACGTTCAACTGTATTTACTTGTGACAATAACTGGGACTAAAAAATATTTTGGGTATCTTGTAAAAGTTAAATAAATCTTTGAGTTCTTGGCTAATCATTTGAGGGCCATTGACTTAAATTATAGTTTCAGGTATTCCATATGTCATAAATACTAAATTGTTGATGATACTGATCCGGCTTCTCGGAGGACCAAACTGTTGGGGATGGTGCTCTATTTCGATAACTGACTGTGGACTGTATGATGTTCAGGTGTAAAACAAAGATGGTTTTTCTTTTAAGAGCCATATTACATCGCAACTGTGATTTCTGCGTGATTTTTCTCGGAAACAAAAACAAATTAACAATTTTGACTTGTTGAATAATGAAGAATAACTCTTGGTATAGAAATTAGTGGCTCAACTTTTTGGAAATTTTGCTCATCTTTTTAATTAAATCCAAAATACCAGAGAAAGTTTTTCATAAAATGCGGAAAGACACTTTTTTGAAGTCCTGGATTGAGCTACTGTTCTTAACAAACGAAATAAAAGAAATAGAATGATATCTCTTATATAGTCGTAAAGTAAATAGTAGCTCGAAATTTTGAAATAGCACTGATTAAATATAGAAAAACAATTATATTACAAACCAAAAAACATCAAAAATTGCTTGAAGTTAACTTTGAATTTCTCTTAGCCACAACAATATTATTTAACAAAATTTATGCCAGATTAATGACTATTTCATAAGGAACAAAGTTATTATAATTTTAAAGCATAAATATATTATATTATTTCAATAAATACGATAAATGTAAACGCAAAATCACTACAAAATAAGATGCAGCGGCCGTCTGAGCTCAGTACCGCGCGAGCGCTCCTCAACGTTAGACCTGTGTCGCATTTCTTCGCGCCATTTTTCGATCTAGATACGTTCGAGCGAGCGTAAATAGAGCAGTATAGTGGGACTTCCAACTTTGGTCACGAAGTTCGATTTATATGGAATTTATATAGCTTATTGAATTATTTCTAATACACATTTGTTATTTTCAGCATAGGTCGAAAGACCCCTAGGAATATTTGTATAAGAAAGTTAAAATATATATTTATATTATGAAATGCAAATAAAGCAAGGTACTTTTTCTCTCAATACACTTATACTAGTACATAAAATTGGATATTTGTAATATTAAAATAACCGCTTTTCACTAAATACATTTGTGTGTATACATGGTACATATACAAAAATAATATATTTTATCTTTCTGTCTGTTAGTTCTGGCTAATCTCTGAAACGGCTTGGCCGATTTTGAAGAGACTTTCACTAGAAGTTGACTTACGTAATGAGGATTAACTTAGACTTATGGCTCGATGCAATTCGACCGATATCAAATTTATCGGAGATCCGCATATGAAACAACCTTTTCTAAATTCAATATATTTTTAATCCCGGACGCAAAAACGACGCGGTGTTATAAGTTTGACATGTCTCTGTGTGTGTGTGTGTGGTGTGTTTGTGTCTTTTTGTGGCATCATAGTTCCCCAACGGATGAACCCATTTTGATTTTGTTTAAAAGGTGTATTAGTCGGGAGTGTTCTTCACTTTGATGAAAATCGATACAAGATGGCCGCCGCCACAAAATGTCGGATCACATATTTTATCACCATTCCATCAATATGGGTATCAAATAAGAGGGCTTGAGTAGTAGAATACTGAACACTATGACAAATTTCATATCCAAGATGGCCGCCACCAAAAATGTTGGATTACCTACATATTTTTCACGACTCCCTCAATACGGACATTAAATAAAAGGGCTTGAATAGTAGAATACTGTTTACTATGACAAAATTTTATATACAAGATGGCCGCCGCCACAAAATGTTGGATTATCTATTTATTTATTTATTTATTTATTTTGTACACACATACAATTTCATATGAACAAATGTAACAGACATTAGTACAAGGGCACTGCTTATTTCAAATTGAAATTTCTACCAGCAGGCCCAAAACAGGAAAAAGAAATACAATAAGGTAGTCAGTGTGTACCTCCTAAATAAATTAATATGGAATAAAAAAAAAAACAAATTCAAATACCGGGAAAGAGAGAAAATAAAAATACATAACGGTTCAAACATTATATAAATAATAATATATATATCTATAATATATAAAGATTAATAATACCTACACTATCCAATATCAACAACAGGAAAGATAATGATCCTTTACTCTTTTTTTGAACACAGAAATAGTGCGACTGTCACGTATATCGGCAGGCAAAGAGTTCCAGAGTCTAGCAGCATGAACAGTGAAGGAATATGAAGCAAAATCCGTTTTGTGTGAAGGAGTTTGAAGACTTAAGGTGGGATCTGCAAAGAGATAGATATATAGATAACTCTTTATTGTTGACATTACACTATTTACAGAAACAAACATAAATTAAACTTAATAAAGAGAACGGAGAAAGGAGAAACGCTCACGCAGATAGGAAGGATAGACGGGATTATACAGGATGTTGAACAGAAGACAGACAATCCTGACATATCTACGCTGACGAATGGGAAGCCACATGAGCTGCTTACGTAAATGTGACACATGATCATACTTACGAAGACCATAAATAAATCTAATCGCTAGATTTTGAAGTCGTTCAAGTTTGTTTAATAACTCTTCAGTGGCATCCAAGTAACATACATCTGCATAGTCAAGAAGAGGTATAATTAAGGATTGTGCTAGTAACACTTTAGTTTTAAAAGGTAAAAAGTTTTGAAGGCATTTAAGTGTGTGAAATGAGAAGAAGGTCCTACGACTAACCTCAGATACATAGGCAGTCCATGATAGATTTGAATCCATTGTAATTCCAAGATTTTTTACAGTGTCTGTTAACTCGATCTGAGTCCTATCCAAAAGCAGGGGTGGTAAAGATAATGCAGAAATAGAATTAATATTAAACCTGCTACCTATCACAATGACCTGAGATTTACTCGGGTTAAGCATGAGGCCAAACGATTTTGCCCAAGTACTAATGCGATCCAAATCGTTATTAATAGCTACCAGTGCCGAGTTACACTCTTCTATTTTAAAGTGTCGATAAAGCTGCAAGTCGTCTGCATAGAGGCGGAAGTCGGAAGATATAACTTTAGTAACCGAGTTAATGAAAATAGAAAATAAGAGAGGTGAGAGAACAGCACCCTGAGGAACACCCGCACCGAGGTCGCACCAATCAGAAGATTTATTACCAAGACGCACACGTTGTGTGCGTCCCCGAAGGTAGGAATCAAACCATGAGAGAACAGAAGGAGAGATATTGCAAGAACGAAGAATAGCGAGAAGAATGTCAAAATCGACAGAATTAAAAGCACTGCTGAAGTCTAGAAGAATTAGAACTGTAAGAGCTTTATTCTCCATAGCCCAACGAATATCATCAGTAATGTTTATTAAAGCTGTTACAGTACTGTGACCAGGGCGGAAACCAGATTGGTACCTATTCAAAAGGGAATTAGAAAAAAGAAAAGTTGATAATTGCTTATGAACAATATGCTCAAGAAGTTTAGAGAGAAGGGGAAGAATAGAAAGAGGACGGAAATGAGATGGGACTGAAGGATTAGATACTTTAGGCAGTGGAATAATGTGCGCCATCTTCCAAATTTTGGTAAAAGAACCGGATTCAAGTGAGAAGTTAAGTATGTGAACAAGTATAGGAAGGAGAAAAGATAAAATAGGGGTAAACATTCTTACGCTTAGGTTGTCCTCGCCAGCAGCCTCGGAAGAAATGGCTTGAATGGTATTTTTAATGTCAGTTTCGGATATTTTTGAAAAGACAAAAGATGTGCAGTCTGGCCTCGGAACCAGTGAAAGTTCTGCGAGCGTAGAATCCTTTATGTCACCATCGATAGTAGAAGGAGGAAGGGAGAAGTGTCTGTTAAGGACGCTTAAATCTACATTGGTAGACACATTAGCAGTAGATTTCCCCACTCCTACAGAGCGCAAAAACCGCCAGGCATCAGTAGGATTGCGATCAGTAGAAAGCTATGGAAGAAGCGTCGTTTAGCATCCCTACACATATGACTGCAGCAATTTCGAAGAACCTTAAAACGAATAAGATTGCGGTTAGTTGGACGTTTCTTATATGCTCTTTTTGCCTTATCTCTTTTTTGACCTCCAAAAAAATTGACCACGCATCCAATTGCCGGCCTTTGCAATCGTCGCTTAACCTCCTCAATCGCAGATCAAACGAGCTATCTGGCACCATCGAGCTTTTCATTTGTTTATATACGGATATTGCCGTATTTTTTTGTAAAATTCAATATATTTTGATGATATGGTAAGTATGAGCAAATGAATCGTTCCTCGATATTATTGAACAGAAAATCAAAAGCAGATCGAGCGTTCTACCACCTTCATACATTTGAAGTGATACCGCAGACCATGAGATTTGTGACCGATATTGACAGATAGTACAATCTCATGAGCAAACACTTGAGTTTTTCCATACATTTTATAAGTGCATGCGATTCGTGTGATATCGTTCATTCATATCGAATAACATCGCATCTAGCCATGAGAAAAGAACCTTAGGTTACTTTCCATTCGCATAAAGCCGCGGGCACAACTAGTTTAATATAATTCTAATTTACTACTTTTCCAAACAGGAAACAGTTCATGTTTCCTATGGATGACGAAAATATTTCGAAATCGTCGACGAAAAATATGGCACGAATATTTTTTAATTAATATTTATAATTTTATTGATATATTGTCATCGCTTTTTATATTTATAGTCTATGATTTGGCTAAACTTCTTTCTTTTAATTTTTGTCCGATCTTAGCAGTCGT
Source organism: Diatraea saccharalis (assembly GCA_918026875.4). Classification (NCBI taxonomy): domain Eukaryota; kingdom Metazoa; phylum Arthropoda; class Insecta; order Lepidoptera; family Crambidae; genus Diatraea; species Diatraea saccharalis. The sequence continues at coordinate 25,939,802 of OU893333.1, read as the reverse complement.
GTTTTTAATTTTTAAATAATTTTTATATTTTATTCATTTTAGTGAGCAGTTAATTTTGTATACAGATTATATATTTTTAATGGACCTTTAATTTGATACCCATAAAGTTATGATTATAAAAAAACATACTTTTTTAAATGGCGTCACACGTCCCCATACCTATTTAATATTAATAATTAAGCTAGTTTCACTGATACTTTATGTATTTTGTGGTGACTTAGGATGATGTTTCTAATGATACCCTGTACATTCATATCCGTTATATCTTTCAAAAGTTATGGTGCAATAAAAATACTCACATACATACATTAATTCTAAAAACAATAGACTCCTTTTCGAGAGCAGTCGTTTAAAATATTCGGGAATCGATAATGAATCTCACCATAGAAATACTAAAATAAATACAAAAATTGGGAAAAGTATCAAAATAGCTTGAACGTGGTTTCAACACAGTATTGTGGACTCGTGACCTTGAACAAGTTCTCGAGAACTCAAATCACAGAGTGAAAATTTGTCATATGGCTCTTAAAGACTTTTTATTCTTCTAACAACTCTTTTTTTACAACTGGTATCTTACAACTGGACTGCTTGACTACTGATGACTGACTACTTTTTCTTAACTCAAACTGACTACAAAATATTTACAATTTGGTCCTACCCTTATTCTAAACTTAATGTCTAACTTAGCTACTAATGACGCGTGGCGGCCGGCCAATCACAATGCGTTCTACGCCCGCGCGCCGGGTGGGGGAATCGCCCCCCCGGGCGGACGACGCCCACGCAGCCAATGGGCTCCCCGATTAATCTACAAATGTAGGCGTTGTGATTGGTCGTTCGACCTGTTCATTTTCGTGGCACGAGACTTTCATCAACATAAATTGTCGAGAATATGTTTAATATTAGAAGAAGTAGCGCGTTTAAAAGGGTAAATTAAGCAATATTTTGAATAACAGCAGGTAATTACAAATATAAACCGGTTAAGTTTATGATAAATTGGTAAAGAGCCAATCAAATCGATCTACTCGTTGACGTAAATTTATTTAGTGAAGTAACTAAAGTATTTATGTTTGGTATAAAACGTTTATACCAGCTCGCTGTACCTAAAAATTTCATCTACATCTTTTCATTTTTCATTTACTTCTTTTGCATTCTTGGGTGTTTGTATATCTAAAACCCGTCACAGTAATATTCAGTTTTTTTTTTTATTATAATTACCTATATTATTAAGATTATTAGCGATTATTCTTAAAAATTTAGTTTTGTTAATTGATTGGATTAGAAAAGATTGGCCTTATAAAAAATAATAGACATTATCCACAAACTTTAAAGCTATTTATCTAATTTGAAATACAGATGGAAAGAAAAATGTTAATCAAACCACCACACAAAACTTAACCGGAAACTGAAAACTATTCAAACTTCTTTGAACCAAACGATAGCGCGATGTATAAACGCCATCTAGTATAGCAAAGCCTAAACAGCTTACTACATTTTATTTTAAAACTCAACTTTGACCAATGCGGTGCGATGTAGAATATCTATATCTATAATATATCTATCTATCTATAATATATAAAGCTTAATTACCACTGACTGACTGACTGACTCACTCCATGCTTTTTTCGGGTAGATAAAGTAGGAAAATGACATTTTCATGTATGGAGACTGATAATATTTTTTTAAAATGAGTTGAAATGGCATATCGGTACAGCCAAAAAACAAAATGGCGGCGAGATAGTTTTTTTAGTTTCTACATTATTCACTCTACGGTTACGATATTCAAAATGGTCGTAGATTTGGCTAAAAAAATGACACTGAAAAAAGGTTTGATTAAAAAAACAAAATGGCGGCCGAGATATTTCACCTGGAAATTTGGCATTTTTCGACCTCTGTTCGGGCGATCGTCATTTCTTTTGTGGTGGGTTCGGAGGGGTGATTTTTGCGCTGGCAACTCGAAAGTATAGTCGATTTTCACGTACGGGGAGTTTTCATTTGCGCGTCAGCATGGCGGCGGCGGTGGCGGCCATTTTGTTTCGACAATGAAAAATCGCCATTTTCCAGTGAGATTTTCTCCAAGATGGCGGCAATATACTGGTTTTCTTTATATGGGGCGGTCGTGGGGCTCGGTAGGATCTTTCCATATTAGTACTAATTTCTACCATTTTCGTGGTAGTTTATGAGATTTTGGGAGAAAAGTGAAATTTAGAAATACGCACTTTTCGCGGAAAACAGACTCGATGCGTTGTGGTGCCGAGGGAGCCCTATGACTTTTGGTAGTTTTCGTTTCTGCGAGCTGACAACCCTGGGCTCCACGGTAGAAAACGTGTTTTTCGACATGCCCTCATAACCCGAATTGTTTGGGAACCTGGGTGGCCAGCGGAGAAAATCTGTGAATGAGGTCCCTGGCCTGATATAGTCGTGACTATGGGAAAATTATGAAACTCGGCAAAATCAATATGGCGGCGCCGGCAGCGGCCATTTTGTGATTTTTTCACTTTTTCGAAAATTTCAATTGCACTTTTAGCACACATGGCAACATTGTAGCTCTTCGCCTGGTATGGACTGGTCGTGAGTCTCCGCTGGCTCTTTCGAATGACGTGAACATTTTCCCCGATTTTAGGGTAATTTCGGAGATTTACCCCAAAAAGGTGAAAAGTAGAAGGAGCCGTTTGAGAATTTCAAAAATGCTTTTCCTCGACGGAGGGCACTCCCCGAAATGACATTTGACCATTTTTATCGTCGTCACCTGGCAACCCTGGTAGGAGCGGCGATTTGAAAAATTTTGCCCGTTTTTTACTTTGTAGACTCTAGCGCAGTCGGTATTGCCACTAGGAAAATGGTAAAAACTGCATCGGATGCATTATCGAGTTGGCCACACCGGTACGGAGCCGGATTTTCAAAATTCAAGATGGCGGCCAAACCAGCGGCCATTTTATCCGAAAAATTGGGTATCGTCACCACGTCGAGCCGATTTTGACGCACTTGGCGACATTTGTCAGAGTACTTTCGGGGAAACATTTTTTAGGCAAGTAACTATAGTGTTGCCAGGTGAAAAAAAATCTCGAAAATTTTTGATACTTTGTGAGATTTTTGAGGAAACAATTTTTGTCGAATTTTCGCACTTTTTTGATGCAAATATTTTAATTTTAACTTTTCGAGATACCCGATGGGAAAAATAGAACGATCGACTGGCAACACTGAGAGCAAACAACGTTTAAAATTCAACCTCGATTTTGACCGACTTGGCGATCCCGCAGGTATTTGGCATGTATGGAGCGATTGTGTATCTCTATAGACTCTTTCATATGGTGGAAAAAAATTACCCGATTTTAGGGTAGTTTTTGAGATTTACCCCAGAAACTGTAAATGTCAAAGGAACAATTTTAGAACTTGAAAATTGGTGTCCGTCGATGGAGGGTGCATCCCGAAATCACATTTGAATGTTTTCATCGTCTACAACTGGCAACCCCGGCAGCTACGGTGGGTTGAAGATTTAATGCCCACTATTCACGTTTTGGACTCTAGCGCAGACACTATCGCCGCTAGGAAAATAATTGAAACTGCGTAGGATGTGCTAATAGGTGTGCTACACCGGTATGGGGTTCAATTTACAAAATTCAAGATGGCGGCTTATACAGCGACCATTTTATCTAGAAAATTGATCATTTTTCATAACTTTCACTTTATAGAGCTGATTTTGGCGTTTTTGGTAATGTTTTTAAAAATACTTTTAACAAAAAATATGTATTAAGCTGAAGTGTTGCTAGATGAAAAATCTGAACATTTTTTGATACCGGGATTTTTGAGAAATTCTCATGTATGTCATTTATGAAAAATATTTAAACATTTTTTTACAATAATTTTACTGTTTGACAAAAATTTTACTATTGAATTTATAACATAATTGATGGAATAATTTGTGTGATCGACTAGCACCACTGATAGTAGTCACCATATAAGGACCCCGCCCTTGCCTTATGGAAATTGGCTTTCTGTCAAATCGGATGAAACTATGATGAATGGATAGAGGAAGTCTTCCTGAGTAAAAGTCCTCATGGGCACTAAGCCCGAAAATCGAAACTTTTAGTACTTTTGGGCATTCGAAGTTTTTGATTTTGGATTCTAGCAAAATCAATAAATCCTTGTAGAATCGGCCCAAAGTTCAATTAGACATAAAAGAAAAAATACGTATCGAATATTTTTTCAAGACCTTTCGAACGACACCCTATTTGACCCCCCCCCCACTCCCCCACCTACGGGGGTGGAAGGGGAGCGGTTTTTTGCGAAAAAGTTCTTTTATCTCTTCTCTTCCGCCCCCGCGTGTGGTGGGTGGGTGAGGGGGGGGGGGGTCGATCGGGCACGGCTCAAGTGTTCCGTCAATCATGAGGCCATTATAACATTATAAAAGAACTTTTTCGCAAAAAACCGCTCCCCTTCCACCCCCGTAGGTGGGGGAGTGGGGGGACTTTTACTCAGGAAGACTTCCTCTATCCATTCATCATAGTTTCATCCGATTTGACAGAAAGCCAATTTCATAAGGCAAGGGCGGGGTCCTTTCAGAATGATTCTGACCGAGCTGGCGACTCGGGAGCTTTATTGCATATATAGACCGTTTGTGTATCTTTACTCAGTCTTTATGTGGTGAGAAAAAAAATCCAATTTTTTCGCCAGAAAAATAAAGCGAGCGAGACGTTGTCATTCGGTTAGATTAGAACTGTGACTAAAACAAAAAGCGAGCGAAGCGAGCCATAAAGAGTGACCAATTAGAAAGATTTGATTAGTTGGTAAGGTAAGAACTGTGACTAAAATAAAATGCGAGCGAAGTGAGCCATAAAGAACACCACCAATAAAAATCTGATCAAACAGTTATATTAGAACTGTGAATAAAACAAAAAGCGAGCGAAGCGAGCCATAATAAATGGAGACCTGGTCAATCGTTTAAGGGACTGTGACCAAAATAAAGAGCGAGCGAAGCGAGCCATAATGCGAGACCATTAAAGAGACCTGATCAATCGGTTATGTTAGCACTGTGACTCAAACAAAAAGCGAGAGAAGCGAGCCATAAAGAGTAACTATTAAGAGAGATTTGGTTAATTGGTAGGGTTAGAACTGTGACTAAAATAAAATGCGAGCGAAGCGAGCCATAAAGGACACCAGTAATAGAAATCTGATCAATCAGTTAGATTAGAACTGTGAATAAAACAAAAGGCGAGCGAGGCGAGCCATAATAAATGGAGACCTGGTCAATCGTTTAAGGCACTGTGACCAAAATAAAGAGCGAGCGAAGCGAACCATAATGCTAGACCATTAAAAGAGACCTGATCAATCGATTATGTTAGCACTGTGTCTAAAACAAAAAGCGAGCGAAGCGAGCCATAAGGAGTAACTGTTAAGAGAGATTTGGTTAATTGATAGGGTTAGAACTGTGACTAAAATAAAATGCGAGCGAAGCGAGCCATAAAGGACACCACCAATAGAGACCTGGTCAATCGGTTAGATTAGAACTGCCAAAAAAACAAAAAGAAAAGGCGAGCGAAGCGAGCCATAATAAATGGAGACCTGGTCAATCGGTTAAGGAACTGTGACCAACTGTGCTTATAAGTGTGCTATTAGGTCCGAGGCTGAAATTTTAAAATTCTAGATGGCGGCTAAGATAGCGATAGAACTCACTAACTTTTTCTAGGCAATTTCAAACTGTAAACATAACAAGAGGCGGACACAAAATCCCACCGCTCCGATTCCACAAGCGACTCGTTTATGCTCAAAACTTAACAATAAGTAAAGCAACAAAAACTTGTATAGGTTTATTGTGACATATGGGTTAGGTTAGGTTAGTGTATGAAAAACAACGCACGAGCCGAGCGAGCGTAGCGAGCGTGCCGCGGCAGCGGCCGGCGAAGTGCCAGAAACGAATCGCTTTTGTTGATGGTAACATTTGGTTTATAATGTTTAAAAGATGATCGTGACCATTTTAATTTCAATTTTGATTTCGATGGACTTGACAATTCGGGATCTTTATAGCGTGTATATATGGACCATTTGTGTAGAAATCTTTACCCACACTTTCACATACTCAAGTATGGAGAAAAAAAAATCTAATTTTTGACACGATATTTAATACTTTAAACATATTTTTCTATACTTTTAGATTATTGAGAAACATGTTCTTTTGATATTCAATATAAAAGTGTTCTACGTATGTATGAGTTTGAAATTTGACATTTATTTATTTGGTGTATTATTTAAGGTAACACTGGGGGAAATATCTACGTGATCTTTTTTCATACTAATTATAAACTTAGTATGAAAAAGGATAAAAAGGATAAGAATAAGAGACTATAATTTATTTAGCGTTTCGCTTGCATTTTTCGACTGAATATTTATTTTTCTATTGCGTGTAAACTATCAACCCCTTTTCTTTGATGTATGGTATTTTGGGTACTTAACCACCTTTCATTTGAAGATAGAACTTACTAACTTTTTGTAGACGTTCTCAAACTATAAACCAAACTTTACAAAAAATAATCGAAAAACAAAAATTCCGCAACTAAGTTGGACTTAAAACCTAACCACCCCGATTCCACTAGCTACTCGTTACCCCTCCGGCTGCTCGCAGCCCGGGGCAACCAAGCGAAAGCTTCTATTCTGAAACGAAGGCGAATTTAAAACCCCATCGCGTCGTGAATTGATCTATTCGAATATCTGGCCCCAATATCTGACATAAATAAAATGTAATAATGCAATTGACATTTAATTGATTAATTAATGATAGTAACACTGATGGAAATATATGTTCGATTGTTTTTTAATATTATACAGTAATTTACTAATAAATAAGAATAAGAGAATGAACGACAAAACTTATTTTAAGTATATATATACAAAATTTATTTTAAGTTTTGCTTGCGTTTTTCGACTGAATATTTCTTTTTCTATTAAATGTCAACTGGCAACACTTTTTCTTTGATGTATGGTAATTTGTGTCCTTTAACGCCTTTTATTTGAAGATAGAACTTACTGACCTTTTCTAGGCAATTTCAAACTGTAAACCCGATATTACAATAGGCGGACTTGAAACCCCACCGCCCCGATTCCACCAGCTACTCGTGACCTCCCCGGGCTGCTCGCAGCCCGGGGCAACCAAGCGAAAGCTAGTCTATCTATATAAAACTTAATTACCACTCACTGACTCACTCACTGACTCACTCCATGCTTTTTTCGGGTAGATAGGAAGTGGAAAATGACATTTTCATGTATGGAGACTGATAATATTTTTTTAAAATGAGTTGAAGTGCCATATCGGTTCAGCCAAAAAACAAAATGGCGGCGAGATAATTTTTTTAGTTTCTACATTATTCACTCTACGGTTACGATATTCAAAATGGTCGTAGATGTGGCTAAAAAAATGACACTGAAAAAGGGTTTGATTAAAAAAACAAAATGGCGGCCGAGATATTTCACCTGGAAATTTGGCATTTTTCGACCTCTGTTCGGGCAATCGTCGTTTCTTTTGTGGTGGGTTTGGAGGGGGTGATTTTTACGCCGGCGACTCGGAATTATAGTCGATTTTCACGTACGGGGAGTTTTCATTTGCGCGTCAACATGGCGGCGGCGGGGGCGGCCATTTTGTTTCGGCAATGAAAAATCGCCATTTTCCAGTGAGATTTTCTCCAAGATGGCGGCGTCGGACGGGTTCACGTTCTATGGGCCGGTCGTGGGGCTCGTAGGATCTTTCCAATTAGTACTAATTTCTACCATTTTCGTGGTAGTTTAGGAGATTTTGGGAGAAAAGTGAAATTTTGAAATACGCACTTTTCGCGGAAAACAGACTCGATGCGGTGTGGCGCCGGGGGAGCCCTATGACTTTTGGTAGTTTTCGTTTCAGCGAGCTGACAACCCTGGGCTCCACGGTAGAAAACATTTTTTTCGACATGCCCTCATAACCCGAATTGTTTGGGAACCTGGGTGGCCAGCAGAGAAAATCTGTGAATGAGGTCCCTTGCCTGATATAGTCGTGACTATGGGAAAATTATGAAATTCGGGAAAATCAATATGGCGGCGCCGGCAGCGGCCATTTTGTGATTTTTTCACTTTTTCGAAAAATTCAAACGCACTTTTAGCACACATGGCAACATCGGAGCTCTTCGCCTGGTATGGACTGGTCGTGAGTCTCTGCTGGCTCTTTCGAATGACGTAAAATTTTTCCCCGATTTTAGGGTAATTTCGGAGATTTACCCCAAAAAGGTGAAAAGTAGAAGGAGCCATTTCGGGATTTCAAAAATGCATTTCCTCGACGGAGGGCACTCCCTGAAATGACATTTGACCATTTTCATCACCGTCACCTGGCAACCCTGGTGTTTGCGGCGATTTGAAAAATTTCACCCATTTTTTACTTTGTCGACTCTAGCGCAGTCGGTATTGCCATTAGGAAAATGGTAAAAAGTGCATCGAATGCGCTATCGAGTTGGCCACACCGGTACGGAGCCGGATTTTCAAAATTCAAGATGGCGGCCAAACCAGCGGCCATTTTATCCGAAAAATTGGGTACCGTCACCACGTCGAGCCGATTTTGACGCACTTCGCGACATTTGTCAGACTACTTCCGGGGAAATAATTTTTAGGCAAGTAGATAAAGTATTGCCAGGTGAAAAAAAATCTTAAAAACTTTTGATACTTTATGAGATTTTTGAGGAAACACTTTTTGTCGAATTTTGAATTTTTTTCGATGCAAATATTTTAATTTTAACTTTTCAAGATACCTGATGGAAAAAATAGAACGATCAACTGGCAACACTGATAGCAAACAACGTTTGAAATTCAACCTCGATTTTGACCGACTTGGCAACCCCGCAGGTATTCGGCATGTATGGAGCGATTGTGTATCTCTATAGACTCTTTCATATGGTGGAAAAAAATTACCCGATTTTAGGGTAGTTTTTGAGATTTACCCCAAAAACTGTAACTGTCAAAGGAACAATTTTAGAACTTGAAAATTGGTTTCCGTCGAATGAGGGCACATCCCGAAATCACACTTGACCATTTTCATCGTCTACACCTGGCAACCCCGGCAGCTACGGCGGGTTGAATATTTAATGCTCACTATTCACGTTTTGGACTCTAGCGCAGTCATTATAGCCGCTAGGAAAATAATAGAATCTGCGTAGGATGTGCTAATAGGTGTGCTACATGGGTCTGAGGTTGAAATTTCAAAATTCAAGATGGCGGCTTAGACTGTGGCCATTTTATCTAGAAAATATATAACTTTTCACTACTTTTACTTTATAGAGCTGATTTTGGCGTTTTTAGTAACATTTTTAAGAATACTTTTAACAAAAAATATGTACTCAGCTGAAGTGTTGCCAGATGAAAAAAAAATTGTAAATTTTTTATACCGACATTTGTGAGAAACTTTCATGAATGTCATTGATGAAAAATATTAAAATATTTTTTTACAATGATTTTACTGTTTAATAAAATTTTTACTGTTGCATTTATAATATAATTGATGGACAAATTTGAGTTCTAGCAACACTGATAGTAGTCACCATATTAATTTCAGAATGATTCTGACCGAGCTGGCGACTCGGAAGCTTTGCATATATAGATATAGTTTGTGTATCTTTACTCAATATTTTCACAAGAAAAATAAAGCGAGCGAGACATTGTCATTCGGTTAGATAAGAACTGTGACTAAAACAAAAAGCGAGCGAAGCGAGCCATAAAGAGTGACCAATTAGAGAGATTTGATTAATTGGTAAGGTAAGAACTGTGACTAAAATAAAATGCGAGCGAAGCAAGCCATAAAGAACACCATCAATAGAGGCCTGGTCAATCAGTTAGATTAGAACTGCCAATAAAACAAAAAGCGAGCGAAGCGAGCCATAATGCCAGACCATTAAGAGAGACTTGATCAATCGATTATGAAAGCACTGTGTCTAAAACAAAAAGCGAGCGAAGCGAGCCATAAAGAGTGACCATTTAGAGAGTTTGGTTAATTGGTAAGGTTAGAACTGTGACTAAAATAAAATGCGAGCGAAGCGAGCCATAAAGAACACCATCAATAGAGGCCTGGTCAATCAGTTAGATTAGAACTGCCAATAAAACAAAAAGCGAGCGAAGCGAGCCATAAGAAGTAACTGTTAAGAAAGATTTGGTTAATTGGTAGGGTTAGAACTGTGACTAAAATAAAATGCGAGCGAAGCGAGCCATAAAGGACACCATCAATAGAGACCTGGTCAATCGGTTAGATTAGAACTGCGAAAAAAACAAAAAGAAAAAGCGAGCGAAGCGAGCCATAACAAATGGAGACCTGGTCAATCGGTTAAGGAACTGTGACCAAATGTTCTTATAAGTGTGCTATTTAGGTCTGGCTGTATATACTACATACTACAGTATAATACAGGTAGGTGAGGCTCAAATTTTAAAATTCAAGATGGCGGCTAAGACAGCGACCATTTTATCTATAAAATGTATCATTTTTCACGGTTTTTACTTTATAGAGCTGATTTTGGCATTATTGATAACATTTTTCAGACTACTTACAGAAAAAAAAAATGTATTTAGTTGAAGTGTTGCCGGATGATAAAAACTGTTTTTTTTATACTTTAATTTTTGGAAATTTTCTATTGAATAAGAATAAAAGACTACAAGGCGATCTATACAACATTTATTTTAAGTTTTCCTTACGTTTTTCAACTGAATATTTATTTTTATATTGCGTGTAAACTGGCAACCTTTTTTTTTGTATGATGTTTTGCGTTTTAAAAGATCTTTTATTTAAAGATAGAACTTACTAACTTTTTCCAGGCAATTTTATACTGTAAACCCAACATAACAAGAGGCGGTCTTAAAACTTCAATATCTGCATTAACTAAATATTAACTTACTTTTGAATAAGAATAAGATAATAAATGACTACAAGCCGATATATTCCAAATTTTATTTTAGTTTTGCTTGCTTTGAATATTTCTTTTTCTATTTAGTGTAAACCGGCAACCCTTTGTGTATTTAAACAACTTTCATTTGAAGATAGAACTTAATTACATATTCTAGGCAATTTCAAACTATAAACCCGACATGACACGAGGCGGACCTTAAATCCCACCGCTCCGATTCCACAAGCGACTCGTTTACGCTCAAGAACTTTACAATAAGTAAAGCAACAAAAACTTGTATAGGTTTATTATGACATATGGGTTAGGTTAGGTTAGTGTATGAAAAACAACGCACGAGCCGAGCGAGCGTAGCGAGCGTGCCGCGGCAGCGGCCGGCGAAGTGTCAGAAACGAATCGCTTTTGTTGATGGTAACATTTGGTTTATAAGGTTTAAAAGATGATCGTGACCATTTTAATTTCAATTTTGATTTCGATGGACTTGATAATTCGGGATCTTTATAGCGTGTATATATGGACCATTTGTATATTTGTGTATCTTTACCCACACTTTCATATAGGTAAGTATGGAGAAAAGAAAATCCAATTTTTGACACGATATTTAATACTTAAAATATATTTTTCTATACTTTTAGATTATTGAGAAAACATGTTCTTTTAATATTCAAAATGAAAGTGTTCTACGTAGGTATGAGTTTGAAATTTGATATTTATTTATTTGGTGTATTATTTAAGGTAACACTGGGGGAAATATCCGACATCGGTTCCCTTTTCATATAACAAATAAATCTTACATAAATAATGTAATGTAATGATGCAAATACAATAAATACTATTTCTTGACATTTAAATGATAGTAACACTGATGGAAATATATGTTCGATTGGTTTTTAACATTATACAGTAATTTACTAAGAAATAAGAATAAGAGAATAAAAGACAAAACTTATTTTAAGTATCTATACAAAATTTATTTGAAGTTTTGCTTGCGTTTTTTGACTGAATATTTATTTTTCTATTAAGTGTCAACTGGCAACACTTTTTATTTGATGTATGGTGCTTTGTGTCCTTTAACACCTTTTATTTGAAGATAGAACTTACTGACCTTTTCTACGCAATTTCAAACTTTAAACCCGACACAACAATAGGCGGACTTGAAACCCCACCGCCCCGATTCCACCAGCTTCTCGTTACCTCCCCGGGCTGCTCGCAGCCCGGGGCAACCAAGCGAAAGCTAGTCTATAATATATAAAGCTTAATTACCACTCACTGACTCACTGACTCACTCCATGCTTTTTTCGGGTAGAAAGAGGGGGAAAATGACGTTTTCATGTATGGAGACTGATAATATTTTTTTAAAATGAGTTGAAATGGCATATCGGTTCAGCCAAAAAACAAAATGGCGGCGAGATAATTTTTTTAATTTCTACATTATACACTCTACGATTACGATATTCAAAATGGTCGTAGAGTGGGCTAAAAAAATGACACTGGAAAAAGGTTTGATTAAAAAAACAAAATGGCGGCCGAGATATTTCACCTGGAAATTTGGCATTTTTCGACCTCTGTTCGGGCAATCGTCAATTGTTTTTTTGTGAGTGCGGAGGGGGGATTTTTATTCTGGCGACTCGGAAGTATAGTCGATTTTCACGTAGGGGGAGTTTTCATTTGCGCGTCAACATGGCGGCGGCGGGTGCGGCCATTTTGTTTCGGCAATGAAAAATTGCCATTTTCCAGTGAGATTTTCTCCAAGATGGCGGCGTCGGACGGATTCGCGTTCTATGGGCCGGTCGTGGGGCTCGGTAGCATCTTTCTACATCACTACCGATTTCTACCATTTTCGTGGTAGTTTAGGAGATTTTGGGAGAAAAGTGAAATTTCGAAATACGCACTTTTCGCAGAAAACAGACTCGGTGCGGTGTGGTGCCGGGGGAGCCCTATGACTTTTGGTAGTTTTCGTTTCCGCGAGCTGACAACCCTGGGCTCCACGGTAGAAAACGTGTTTTTCGACATGCCCTCATAACCCGAATTGTTTGGGAACCTGGGTGGCCAGCGGAGAAAATCTGTGAATGAGGTCCCTTGCCTGATATAGTCGTGACTATGGGAAAATTATGAAACTCGGCAAAATCAATATGGCGGCGCCGGCAGCGGCCATTTTGTGATTTTTTCACTTTTTCGAAAAATTCAAACGCACTTTTAGCCTACATGGCAACATCGGAGCTCTTCGCCTTGTATCGACCGGTCGTGAGTCTCCGCTGGCTCTTTCGAATGACGTGAATGTTTTCCCCGATTTTAGGGTAATTTCGGAGATTTACCCCAAAAAGGTGAAAAGTAGAAGGAGCCGTTTAAGAATTTTAAAAATGCTTTTCCTCGACGGAGGGCACTCCCCGAAATGACCTTTGGCCATTTTCATCGTCGTCACCTGGCAACCCTGGTAGGTTGCGGCGATTTGAAAATATTTTGCCCATTTTTTACTTTGTCGACTCTAGCGCAGTCGGTATTGCCACTAGGAAAATGGTAAAAAGTGCATCGGATGCGCTATCGAGTTGGCCACACCGGTACGGAGCCGGATTTTCAAAATTCAAGATGGCGGCCAAACCAGCGGCCGTTTTATCCGGAAAATTGGGTATCGTCACTACGCTTCGAGCCGATTTTGACGCACTTGGCGTACATTTGTCAGACTACTTCCGGGGAAACAATTTTTAGGCAAGTAGCTGAGGTGTTGCCAGGTGAAAAAAAATCTTGAAAATTTTTGATACTTTATGAGATTTTTGGGGAAACATTTTTTGTCGAATTTTTGAATTTTTTTCGATGCAATTATTTTAATTTTAACTTTTCAAGATACCCGATGGAAAAAATAGAACGATCGACTGGCAACACTGAGAGCAAACAACGTTTGAAATTCAACCTCGATTTTGACCGACTTGGCAACCCCGCAGGTATTTGGCATGTATGGAGCGATTGTGTATCTCTATAGACTCTTTCGTATCATGGAAAAATTTTACCCGATTTTAGGGTATTTTTTGAGATTTACCCCAAAAACTGTAACTGTCAAAGGAACAATTTTAGAACTTGAAAATTGTATCCGTCGATGGAGGGCGCATCCCGAAATCACATTTGACTATTTTCATTCGCCTTCACCTGGCAACTCCGGCAGCTACGGCGGGTTGAATATTTAATGCCCACTATTCACGTTTTGGACTCTAGCGCAGTCATTATAGCCGCTAGGAAAATAATAAAAACTGCGTTGGATGTGCTAATAGGTGTGCTACACCGGTATGGGGTTCAATTTACAAAATTCAAGATGGCGGCTTTAATAGCGGCCATTGTGTTAATAAAAAACTTTTAATGCAACGTTTTACTGTTTTTGTAAGAGACTTGACTTGATTGATTAAGTATATATTCTAGATGGAACAATTTGAGTGATTTACTGGCAACACTGAGAGTAGTAACCGTATAAAATTTAATACTTAATTTTGACAGACATGGTAACCTCGGAGCTCTTTAGCATGTATGGAGCGATTGTGTATTTTTGCCGACTCCTTTACATAGTGAAATAAAATTACCCGATTTTAGGGTAGTTTTTGAGATTTACCCCAAAAACTGTAAATGTCAAAGAAACAATTTTTGAATTTGTAAATTAGAATCAGTCGATGGAGGGCGTTCCCAGTAATCATATTTGACCTTTTTCATTGCCGTTGCTTGCCATCATTTTCATTATCGCTACCTACCATTTTACATGGCATCACTGTGAAAAGTCTTTAATAATTTCTTTGTATGGAGAGAGAAATTGAATGCATTGTAGTTAGTAAGAACTTGCAAATTTGCATTTGTCAATGGAGGGTGCTCTACAATATACCATGTTATGATTTTTATCATCGTTACCTACCGCACAACTTTGAATGAATATTCAAATCCAATAGTTCACCTTGTGAAATGCAATGTAGTGACATTTTTATACAACGCTATGGTGTGCATCTTTAAAATTTCAATCAGTTAAGTACAACTTTTAAGCAATTTGTAAATTGATAATAATTTAACAAAAAAGTCCCTAATATAATACTTATCATTATTATATAAAGCCTGCTTTTACTTTTAGACAAACACCAACTTTTAAACTATACTGAAATCAATCATTATTATCAGATTACATTAATTAAAAACTAAATTGAATAGACATAATTTATTGAGATTCTATTATTATACATATTATTTATTCACTGGACAATGTTAGGTACAAATTATGCAGCCTTGTCACTGATATATTTCTTGAACGCCACTTTCATTTCAAATTATCTTGATTTAACTATGGGATCTTGTAAGTTATTTTTATATTATTTTTACTGGATGTCAATGTATGATAAAATACTTTATGCAACACTTGCTTTTCTTCTATGTCTATGAAGACTCTGAAAAGATAAAAATGTTTATAATTTTTTTTAAAAAGCTTTAATTTGATCACCCCTACTACAACAACCTTCGTGTATATGCATGCATTTGCATGAAGTGTGGCTTGGTTGTGGAAATGACAATTTAAATGATTACTTTTCATATCATGAAAGTTGAAACCTGATATAAATAAAAAATAATAATGATAGGTAATTTAAAAAAAACATTACATTTATATGTACAAATTATAAATTAAATTGTTTTATTACTATTTACCTAAACAAACTAACCTTAATAATGAACATTAAAAAAAACATGAATAGCCTTTAATTGAGTAATGAAAGAAAGGTTAACTTACTTTTACGTTGACATGATCTACACACAAAATATAATTGAATACCAAATTTATCGAAAGGTATTGAAAAGGCCTTTAAAACTGTTTGTTGCGAGTTGTTATAATTTCATAGTAGTAGTAGTAGTAGTTTCGTCCACAGGACAGGCGAAGGAACTTAGCCATACTGCTAAACTCATTTCATATTGCAAAAAATATATAATATCTTTGAATAGATATTTTCTCATAGTCACAAACGAAACTTTTAACTGAATAGTAATAATAATCTTAAATTTAAAATATACATTATTGTTTTCTAACCATACCCTTTAACAATGTAATTGGGGATTCCGCCGATTTCGATTCGATTTTTATTAAAAATTGATCTTTTTGAATTAATTCCTTACTATTATGAGCATAGTAAAATAATAATAAAATGATCAGGATATTATAATAAAAGTAATTTCACGAATGATCTGTTAACGTAATAATACAATTAAGAGTAATCCAGTAATGCATTTTTTAAATTAATCCAATAACTCGAAAGAAATAAGTATAAACACTTGTTTTAAATAGAAACAATTTTTTTTTTATTTATTCTGTACTAGGCTGTATGGTCTAAATCCTACTTTTTAAAACCGGAAGTGTCGTCATGGCTTGAACTAATTGTGTATAGGGATGTGATTCTTGCGTGTCCATATTTAAATGTTGTTCATAATTGTTAATACATTCGATTCTCAGTTTAGTTAATTTATTTCACAATTATAGAATATATTTCATTTTTATATGAATGTCTCGATGTTAACATTATTTTTGCATTACTCTTGTTTATTTTCAATTGTCAACTCATAATTCTGTATACTTTAAAATATTTAAAACGGAACATTATACCTATATAGATAATGATGACGTAACTCTGTTATACTTAAAGATATTTTCAATATAAGATCTACATTTATATTTTTATTTAATTAAGACTATTATAAGCACTTTTAAATATTAAAAATTACGTAATTAATAATATATATTCTTCTTCAATAGTAGTGGTCGTATTCATCAATCAGAAATAGTTTGATGTTCTGTTATAATGCGAAAAACTATGAATGTTTTTACTTTTTTCGCAGTTACAATTAATCAATTGTTAATTGCAATTAAGTTTTGCCTAACTCTGTGTTATACCTTGCCATTCTTGTCGGACCGCAGCCTTTCTGGTATGTACATAAGCAGAACAGTTTGTTATCGCCCTTTTTGGTTTATCTATCTCAGCAAGGATCTAACCACACGCAGACCAATTATTTTGCTAATATTTACCAAATAATTGTATTTTGTATTTTACCATTGTGCTATCTACCTAAAGTCCAATATCATTAGTGCGATGTCTTTTTAATACATTTGATTTTAAATTTTTATCCATTTTATTACATTTTCGCAAAAAACACATAATATGCGTAAAAACTCGTTTTTTTAATCTAAATTTTAGAATGGAAAGCATATTTTTATTACTTGTGATAAAATTATGAAAACACAATTTTATTTTGTAAACATAATCTTTTCCTACGTAGATTTTGCGGATATTCTTTGCAGATAAATTTTATTATAAGAGTTCCTACATATTCCAAAGATAAATATATACAATTATAGGTCATACGTTATAAAAAAAACTAAATAAAAACTAACCAAATCGAAAAGAAACTAAATAAAAATTATCTGAATCGAAAAAGGTACATACCATAATATCCTGTCATTATAATGGAAAAATTCATTGATTTGATTAGGAACCTAAGTTGGGGCTACAATTAACTTTTCATTTTGGTTTAATTACAACAAAACAACAAACAAATTATTTGTCAACTTGAATTTTTAAAATTAACTTTACAACTAATCGAT
This sequence comes from Diatraea saccharalis, assembly GCA_918026875.4. NCBI lineage: Eukaryota > Metazoa > Arthropoda > Insecta > Lepidoptera > Crambidae > Diatraea > Diatraea saccharalis. Next base: position 25,922,303 of record OU893333.1, on the reverse strand, counting down.
TCTTGAATTAGCTGAACACATCACTATGGGACCAAGCTATTTGTGGTTGGTTAATATTTGAATTCAACCATTTCCGCCCTCTAAAAACGGTCAACGTAGCGTCCCCAAGCCGAACGCAACGTCACTTCTTCTCTTGTTACTGACATGGTAAGTAATGTTTTTTTTTCAAGATAGTTTTATACGTACTTTACTTTTTTGTTCTTTGTTACATTATTATGTTATCGTTTTAAAAGTGTATTATTTAAATTAAATGCATTTTCAAAACAGTTGATTAATTATGATTCTGCCAATCGAGTCTGTTAACAATCGGTACCTACCTATTTAGAATACATAAAATATTACCTATAAATTTGACATTACGTTCTATTTTGTTTTTATTATGTGTTTTTTCAAGACTTCTATTAATCTGTGTTGAAAGCAGTGTCATTATTCATCAAATATGTACTTGAGTCATAAAAAAAACAATTATTAAAACATTATTATTAGCAATATGTACATACATACATACATCATTAAATTACATTCTTTTATAAAATCTAGATGCCGGTCTGAGGAATGCTGATTGTGTACATTTTTAATATGAAATTTATTCTGTAGTAGGCAGGCGTTAATAATTTACTTATTTATTTATAATCCAGGTCATCATCAGTTTTTGTGTTCCTACTGCAGGATGGATGATTACGAAGGATGGGCTATGCATGACCCTCCACGCTGGCCCAATGCGGATTGGAGGGTAATAACGACTGCAAATGCAGCTTAGACCAATGGTTTGACGTGCCTTTCGAAGCACTGATATTATCTCGAGCTAGATAATCATTTTTGTCACCATCTCGTGACCACCGACCCTTGCAAAAGTGGCTTAACAACGACTGCTCCTAATTGCTGTGATTGAAATAATATTTTTAATGAGACTTTGTCCCGACTGTACATTTAATATTGATATTTACCTGTATAGATAATCTTGTGCTTCATTTTTCCATGTAATATAACTAACTGTAAGGCACCGACATTAAACGATAGGTATCGTTCGAGCTGTATATATTAAACTTGAACTTATGTTTAGATGAAGAGGGCTTTGAGATCTGGCAACAGACAGACTTCAAGGCGTTCAGGAGACCGCCCTGATGGTGTGGAATTTGATTCCATAGGATCAGGTAAGTTGATTTATAATTTATTAAAGGAAGGTAGGTACTTATTGTTAAGTAGATACCTTTTAATGTCTACTGTTTCTCCTAAGCTCATTGTCAATTCAACATGATTATTGGTTTGCAAATTTTATGTTTAATTTAATTTTGCTTTTGCTTTATAATCACAATAAGTGCCTATGCCTGCCTACTTAAATCGTTTCTTATATAACTTACAATAAGGCATCTATAATGAGTTTTAACCGTGGGGTTGGTGTTGCTTATGGACTTTGTGTGGTTTAAAAACAATTTTTAACTGTTTTCATGCTTATTTTAACTGGTGTGCACATTTGGGGCATGAATGGTTTGCTTAAATTCCATTTATCTTATTAATTGCTTAATTTTATTGAACCAAATGCTAATAAAACAATTTAAATATCGTTTTATAACACTATTGTTCTATTTTAATTCACTTTTATATTTTATTACAGTATTTAATATTTATAAAAGAAATTTAAACTTAAAACGTTGCTTCAACGATTTTCATGAAATTTGGTATGTAAGGGGTATTTAAATTTTATGAACAAATTTCATCGGTTACTTTGAATAGTAGAGGAAGTGCAGCATATTTGGAATACTGCAGGTTATTCGAATATTTAGATATCTAAATCAATATAAACGCAATGTGTGTCTAAAAACAGGACACCATCTTGACATTTTAGCTACAAACCTCACGGAACAAAAAGCGTATTTTTTTTTTGTTAGAAATGTAACTGTGATAATCAACTTATGAGACACGTAAAAACAAACCACCATAACACGTTTGTATACGACAAAAAAAAATATATCTAGCGATATTTCTTTGCGCTACTCGTCGAATCGACGGAGGTTAGCTATCTAGGGTTAAATTTAATTTTCCACATTAACTCGACTGGGAATCGAACCGAGGACAGTTCCACTGCTACAGACTGAAGCCATCATAAGTCATTTGTTTTTTTAATAAGTAAGTAAAAAAATAAATAAAAGAAGCATTGATGTTATTTACACTAACAAACACAATATTGAAATACGTGCATAGATTCAAAAATTAAATATAAAAACTATACTATAGTATACAACATACGTGATTTTTATGTTTGGTTTTTTTGTTATAATTTATCTATGAGATTGAAGCCTGTTTAAATATTTTTATTTTTGGTAAGTAAATATTATTATTTTGAAATATTTAGAAGATATACATACGTATATTATTTGATTTCAATGGTTTCACTAATAATATTTATTGATTTTACTAAACACGTTTGCAGTCAGTGTACACAATCTTTCGTATGATTTGTATCATCAGTTGAACATGGTTTGAAGTAAATTAAATTTTATTTAAAGTTTAAAGTGCTGCTAACCGAAAAATGTAAATATCAAATAATTGTGAAGTGAGGAACAATGAGGCGAAAATTTCTTTAGAAGGAACTACATGAAGAAAATCGAAAAAGACGATAGAACTACCAGTACATGAAAAAATATATTTTTGTTTTCTGTTATTATATGCGTAGTAATCACTTGTTACCTATGTATTTATGCTTACATGTTCTTATTGTTATAATATAAAACTTATTATTATTTTGAATTGTATTGATTTTTATATGAGTGGATTTATAATTTCTTTTTTTTTCGAATAAAATTAATTTGGTATATTATTTCTTGTTTTTAATTTCATCATTACTTTCATCACCATACACTATAATAAAGATATTATTATTTGTTGTTTTTTATTTTTATCATAACCTTATTTTCTTAAAATTTTCAGTCTGAAATATCGCGCACAAGTTTTTTGTGTTATGTTTTTGCGTGTTATTTTTTATACAAAAAATTTAGTATTGTTTTTCTTTTAGGTTCCACACATCAGGGCCATCGCCGTTTTCGAGGCGAAGGTCTCCAATGTGTTGCTATGTCGGCTTGTGCATGTAGTTTTTCGGTTATAAATGATAGACGGTCTTTTTCCAATTCAAATATTGACGATATTTTAAAATATGGAGATTCGCTCTATATGTCCATTATTTCTCCCGGTCCAAGTAGACTTATATTTCCCGAAGAACTGCCTGCCGATATTCCTGTAGGGAACCATTTGGCCAAAATAAAACCCATTGACGACAGCAGTTGGAAGCTCAATGGATTGTTCGCCGCCGATCAATCCTCTAGAGACGCGAAAATAATCGAACTCGAAGTTTTGTTGCGACATCAAATCTTCGACGACGATCATATTGACCGGTGTGATAATTATTTATTCACCGGTCAATCTAATACAATTTCGTTTTGGAGACACGATAATTTATATTTCGTTTTCAACAGTCACGGTGTCGACGAAAATAATAGACTCGCTGTTAATGGTAAAGCGCGATTGCTCCGGTGCAATAATTTAAAATCATTAGCATTTGTTTTATTCTCTGGGCGTAGAGACGATGGTTCCCAATTTTCGATACACAAATTGCGCGTCGAATTAGAAGCGTTGCAGTCGCCCACTCGCGTAAATATCCAGTCGACACTGGCGGAAGCGATCATAACAACCGATATAAAATTGGGATTGCAACCAATAGTTAAATTAGAAAGATTAGATATCGATATTCCATATAAATCATCGCGAAAAATAGGTCGACCCGTGAAAAAAAAGAGAGGAGTTAGGGTTCGGTCTGTGTCTCCAAAAAATGATATTAAAGTCGCTGTAAATAATGAAAGTTTTTCGAATGATCGCAAACTCGGTATGCTCCCTGTTGTCGTCATTGAGAAAAATAAAATTGTAGAAGATAGAATTTGCCGTCTTGAAAATAAAAATTTGAGTGTTAGGAAACCTAGGGAACATAATCCGGCGGTAAACCGGGAGGCTGTGAAACGGTATACTGTCTCGTAAACCGGACGGTATACATCGCGGACGTCTGTAAAAAAATATACTACCCGTAATCCGAATGTGCATCGCACGGCAGTAAAGCAGTATACCGATCGAAATCCGAGCGTTCATCGCACCGCCGTACAGCGATACACCGCGAAAAATCCATCGATCCATCGCGACGCGGTGCAAAAATATGCTGAGGAAAATCCATCCGTGAATAAGGAAGCGGTTAAACGATATAATACCAGTAGTCGTAATGTCGAACCCGCTCTTAGGAGTTCTTCTCATTTAATCGGGCAAAAATGCAACGAACAATTAGATTTAGTACAGATTTATTCATTGAAAACGCGTTCTTTATTCACAAACGAGGCTCTTGTGTGTGCTCACTGCCACGCCCGTCTTTTTTTCGAAGAAAAGATGAGACTCAAATGGTGTTGTGGCGCCGGCGCTTACAACGTTCAAAATTTTCCACCTCTCGATGAGGATTTCTATCATCACCCCGCGTTCCTTCAACGCCCGCGAGCGTATAACAATCTATTCGCTTTTAGTGCCTTAGGCGTTTCTCACGGTTTTCACAATCCTCCTACCGGGATTTCGTTTCTCAAAATTCAAGGTCGTGTCTATCACCGCGTTTTCGATCTCAGTTATACAGACACGACCAATCCTCTCAATTTGTATATTCATGACAGCAGCGAACGCGAAAGTTTAGCTGCTGGTCTTAATTTAGATTCAACCGTAATCAGGTCTATCAATCACTTTTTGCACGATGTAAATCCTTACATCGATTGTTTCAAACAACTGAGTAGGGAACCTTCTGACGATGCTCATCTTATTTTCGAACGCGCGTCGCGTCGCACTCACGGTAACATTTTAGGAGACTTGCCGATAGGGAACGAAGTAGCTGCTATTTTAAGTACCGAAAGCGAAAGATTCATACCGAATTGTATTGCAGTTTGGAAAGTAGGCGGGCGGAAACCGCATACAGTTGATATTATGGATCAACTGTATGAAAGTTTCCAATTTCCTTTGCTCTATCCTCATGGTAACCCCGGATGGTTTCCCAGTAAATTAGATAATAAAGGTAATAAATTAACGCAAAATAAATACGTTCGGTGTCTTTTGCTTTCGGAACCTCGATTTTCTGAATTAGGCCGACTTTCTGAGGAGTGGACAGTAGACATGTTTAGTAGAATATCGGAGGAAAGGCTTAGGTATATCAGTAGGTTACAGAGTAGGTCGTCTAATTCCGCTGTTAGAACTGCTCCACTCCAGGAAATCGAGGATAATGTAGATGTTTCGCGTCAAATTAACGAAGATGAAACCATACTTGGGGAGGAAGGTGGCGTTGTGCCTGGACGTGTTTACTTGCCGAACACGTTCACTGGAGGACCACGTTTCATGAAGTCCAAATATATGGATTCTATCGCTTTAGTTAATAGATTAGGTCCCCCATCTTATTTTCTTACAATTACTTGTAATCCCAAGTGGCCAGAAATCCAACAGTCCACCCCTGTCGGTCATAGACCTCATCCTTTGATTTGTGCTAGAGTTTTCAACTTAAAGTTATCTCAATTGTTTAAAGATCTCCGCTCTGGTAAATGGTTCGGAAGGTGCATGTATATTATGCATGTCACTGAATTCCAAAAACGAGGACTACCACATGCCCACATTTGCTTTAGAGTAGAAGGTGGTGGTCCCGTTCAAAACGTAGACATAGATCAGTTTGTTAGGGCCGACCTTCCCGCTTCTTCCGAAGCGGAGGGTAGATTACGTAAAGCCGTTCTGGATCATATGATCCATGGTCCCTGTGGTCCTCCATTTAGGACCGATCTTCCTTGTTGGGACCAGGATAAAAAAAGGTGTGTAAAGTTTTTCCCTCAACGGGAGACGTCCACCACTTATTGCGATGATAGGGGGTTTGTCCACTTAAAACGTAGTTCTAAAAATGAGGCCACAATTAGATATCGGGGTAGGGATGTCCCAATTAACGATCTATGGGTTGTTTCGTACAACGCTGCATTACTCCTCAAGTATGATTGTCACATTAATTTATGCGCTTATTCAGCCCGTGCTGTCGTTAGGTATCTATTCAAATATATGACGAAAGGGCCAGATCATTCCCGGGTTATGATTGTTTCCGAGGCCGATCGATATAACGAGATCGAACAGTATGTCACTAAACGTTACCTTGGGTCTTGCGAAGCGACGTGGCGTATTCTCGAGTTTGACGTTTGTGCCCGCGAGCCAAACGTCAAACAACTTTCTGTCCATTTAGAAGGACAACAGTCGGTTTTCTTTAAACCGGGTACAGAAGCGGGAGCAGCACAGCGAGCCTCATCGGATCTCCTCACATATTTTTGTCGGCCTCCCGGAGAAGAATTCGATAGTTTAACGTATCTTGATTTTTACGAAAAATTTATTGTTCATTCTCGACGTCCCGCCATCAAATCCGCGCAAATATATACTCTGTCAAACGGTAGGTTCATTACAAGACGGCAAAGGGGGGAATTAGTGACGCGCTTATTTTGGGTCGGACCCAATAGAGGTGAACAATTTTACTTACGTCTCCTTTTAGCTTCTTTTCCTTGTCGCAGTTATGGCGATCTATATGCCCTCGGTGGCCCAAATTGTACGACTTTTCAAGATGCTGCTAAAGCCGTCGGTGTCGCGAACGATGAGTTAGAGTACGAGTTAGCTATGGAGGAAGCTTGCACTTTCCTGAGTGCGGGCCGACTTCGTAGTTTTCTGGTACTACTTGCTGTGAACGGAATTAGGGTCGCATCGCTTTGGGAAAAATACAAATCGCATATGAGCGTAGATATTAGACAGCTTTTGCCAGATCCAGACGACGAGCAAAAATCCTACGAATATGCTCTTATAAAAATTGATAGGTTGCTTCGGAAGCACGGGACGTCCGCGGTTGAGCAGGGCCTGCCCGCGATTTGTGACGACACCACCGAGTTAGGCCGCGAACGTCTTGAATATAATCAAAATGAGCTTTCTGATTTTGTCGATGAATGGTTACCCCAATTGTCTGAAGAACAGAAAGTAATTTTTGATTATATTGATAGACTGTTAAAAGACCGTGATTTCCGCGAAAGTAGTGATACCGCATTGTTTATCGATGGTCCTGCCGGAACAGGTAAAACTTTGTTGTTAAAATTAATTACTGCACACGTACGCGCGAATTTGAAAGGCATCGCATTATGCACGGCGAGTTCGGGTATCGCGGCTCAAAATTACGTCGGGGGAACCACCGCGCATAGTATGTTTAAATTTCCGTTAGACCCGGTTGACGATCTTGGGTACTGGAACATCACAAATGGTTCGCAAAGAGCCGAACTTATTTATCACGCAGACGTCATCATTTACGATGAGGCGCCGATGGCACACAAGTATCTGATCCATTTGTTAGATCGGTCTTTGCGCGACCTTATGAAATCTGAATTTATTTTTGGTGGTAAAATTGTTATTTTCGCTGGTGATTTTCGTCAAATACCACCCGTAGTGATTAACGCAAAAACCCCCTCTGACGTTATTAATTGTTCAGTTAAATCATCAGCGCTTTGGCAAAAATTAAAATCCTTCTCGCTAACCACCTCACAGAGGTGCAGAGAAGACCGCGAATATTCAGATTTCCTTCTTAATCTTGGTTCCAATCTGCTGGAAACCCATGCTGTTCCTTCCGGCAAAACTATTCAAAATTTAGTAGATTTGTCAATGCTCTCTTTTGTCACAGAATTGGACGAACTGACTGACTTTGTATTCCCAGACGTCATTCTTGAGGAGCCTGATGCTTGTGCCCATCGTGCGATCTTGTCGACACACAATGAAAACGTGCGCGAGATAAACGGTCTCATTTTAGATCGTCTACCCGCGGAGGCATTGCATTTTTATTCAATTGACGAAGTAGTTACCGAAAATGTAGACGAAATCTATTTAGGCGCGGACGCTCTCAATCGGCTGCAACCAAAAGGTGTTCCACCTCACGATCTCACCCTAAAGATAGGGTGCGTGTGCATTATCATTAGAAATCTTAGTTTTGCTGACGGTTTAGTAAACGGGACAAAAGTGATCGTCGTAAATACGTCGCCGCGTTTAATCACCGTTCGCAGGCCTGGTGAACATTTAGAATTTTTAATACCTCGTATTCTTTTCAAATCCCCCATAGAGCCAAATAGTCCTATAGAAATGACTCGTCGTCAATTTCCTATACAAATTTGTTACGCCATGACTATTCATAAAAGTCAGGGACAGACCATCAGTCGAGTAGGCGTGGATTTAAGATCAGATGTATTTAGTCATGGCCAATTATATGTCGCATTAGGTCGCGTAACCGAGAGCCGTAATATCAAAATTTTGGTCCACAAAACTAAAATAATAAATAATAAACCTCTTGTCAATAACGTAGTTTACCCGCAACTGTTATGATTTAGCAGCTTTTTGTCAAGTGAAATTATGTAAGTCAGATTGTTCACCTCGTGACTACACACACACACACACACACACACACACACACACACACACACGCACACACACACACACACACACACACACTCGCACACACCAACAGACACACTCGCACACACCAACAGACATACTCACACACACCCATACACCAACAGACACATTCGCGCACACACATACACCACACACCCACAGACCAACCCACTCACAAACACAACAGACACACTCGCACCAACAGACACATTCACACACACAGATAGCCACAAACACTCGCACCAACAGACACACTCGACCAAACAGACACACTCGCACCAACAGACACACACTCGCACCAACAGACACACACTCGCACCAACAGACACACACTCGCACCAACAGACACACACTCGCACCAACAGACATACACTCACACTAACAGGGACTCGCAGTTTCACCAACAGACACACTCACACCAACAGACACATTTACATCAATAGACGCATTCTCACCAATAGACACACTCGCACCAACATACACACGCACTCATGCATACAAACGCCAACACACACACACACACACCTACACACACTTACACACCATCCAATAAAATCATCACCATCAATAAAATACACACATATATACACACATATACACACACACACAAACACACACACACACACACACACACACACACACACACACAACACACACACACACACACACACACAAACACACCACCAATAATGTCAGCATCAATAAAATACCAATAAAACAACAATGGATTTGAAAATATATATATAACGTGTTCTAAAAAAAAGTCTTTTTAACATTGCTACCGGTGAGATGAGTAGGTTCTTGATGAAGCTATTTCACACGTTGATTCCTGTAAAATGGACTTGTGGATGGCACGGCGCGGAAAACGCAGGTTGGTAACAGAGGAAGAGGTCGATGATAGAGTCGCTGTGTTTCATCTCCCGTAGAACGTACGCCCGCGCACTCTGACGATGCCTGGCGTAAGAGATCGCATGGAGCCGCTGCGGGCTAGGATGTGTCTTGTCACGCTATACCGTGTGATGCGCTCGTCCCGCGTCTAAATGCTGGAGGCGGTCTCTAGATGATCATGCAGCATATATGTGAGCTGTTGTCATACATGCATGAGAGCACATGCTGTTTGATCGTCCGCTGTAGGGGCTGCTTCAGTTCCCGCTCGGTGAATCTAGCGCGCATCCCCCTTTCACCGGCGCGTTTCCTCCCCCCATTGTGGATAGTTTCTGATTGGTAAAATGTATGCGGGAGTGTCACTCTCGAACGCAATCGCGACCGATCTACATTGCAATCGTGCCGCTCCGCACTCTTGATTGGTTACACTAGCGCCAGAGTATGCTATGTGTAACCAATCAAGAGTGCGGAGCGGCACGATTGCAATGTCGATCGGTCGCGATTGCGTTCGAGAGTAAGGGGCAATTACTTGTGCATACTTTTAATTGGTTTTGTTTGATTGAGTTAATTTCGTATTATAGTATAAATAGTTATAAGATCTGTAAAAAAAGACGTTACATCATATTTTCTATGAAGTTTCTCAACCTAAGAAGATTAACAAAGCTTATGAAGTATTAAATAGCAAACTGTGGTTTCTGGTGGGTAAAGTTGTTTATGCCTGGCTCTATTTATTTTTGTGCAATGTTATTTATATATTTATTAACTGTAAATAGCTATATAATTTGTAAATTGAGACAAGTTATGTTGAAGGCCGCGACAGCATGATATTTAAATCGGCCTACCTGATTTGGTGATGACTATTGAAAATGGTAAATGAAGGCATTTCTTATTCGAGGGAAAAACAATTTGTGAGGTGACTGACATTGGAAGTATACCCACATCTATATCATGTCGAAATTTTGGTGCAATGGATCTTGTTTGTGACTGGAGCCACGTGTTTTGGAGCCACCGTAGGCGTGCTGATAAGAGAACAAATCAACATCCTATTCTACGCACTATCCTCTAGAAGCTACTACGTCGTCATCAATAAACAACTCATCCCTGCATACAAATAACCAATTTACGAGGTGAACAGCGCTGGAAGCAAACTGGAAGTTTACCCACATCCATGTCATGTTGAAATTTTGGTGCAAAGGACCTTGTTTGTGACTGGAGTCGCATGTTTTGGAGTCACCGTGGGCGTACTGATAAGAAAACAAATCTACATCCTATTCTACACACTACCCTCTGGAAACTACTACGTCGTCATCAATAAACGATTTATCCCATCATACAAATAACCAATTTCTGAAAACACACCACCAATGTAATTGATATGAATGAATCGTTACCAATGCACGTACATAATTCGCTGTAAGCGTCACAAGAAGCAGAAACCGCCACATAAGAATTCATAAGATGAAGAAATGAAACTAAATTACGACAGTATCAATCATCTCTCTGCGTTATTAAACAAAAAAGACGAATAAAAGAAAATGTGTTCAAGTGACCGTCGAACATTGCACAAATTTTGCACAACGAAGTAGAAACTACAACACACAAGACGGTGAATAGAAGACCTCTCTCCCGCTTTAGAGAAATATCTCTGTTTTATTCTTACTGTTCGCACTACAGAAAAACCACTCGTCGTTGCAGTTTTGTTTTAATTACTGTTGTTTGAGATCACAAGCAATCAGATCAGAGACGACAGACATCTTACATAGAAATGCCACAATATGAGCGAATGCGGGCAGTGACTGAAGCCGTCGTGCACGAACATTCATCGATTCACCGATACAGCAAGTAACACCATTATAGTCATCCAAAACAGTTTGAACCTGAGTCTCTTATACAACCAAAAATTTATAAGCCAACACAGTTGATGTATCCAAAGCGACTATACTTATGAAGCATCACCAAATCTATAATGGTAGTTTTTTATTGTAAAAAAATAAAATTGACAATGTAATCTACTAATATGTGTTAGTTTTAAATAACATGAATCTACTAATATGTATTAGTTCTAAGGAATATTGAAAAGAAAAAAAATAAGGGCAAAAGAATTAAACAATAATTAAAAAAAAACCAAAAGGTGAAAAAAAAAACACCATGATAAAAAAATGATAATAACATATCAGAAATATAAAAAAAGAGGAAAAAATTAAAGCCCCATTAAAAAAAAAGAAATGAAAAAAAACTAAAAAATAAGAAGGGTGAAAAAAAAAACACCCATACAATAAAAAATCCTTAGTGTAATTGTGTAATTCTATATGGTAGGTAATAGGAAAACAAATAAAATTATTTAAAGTAAAAATGTAAAGTTTGATATATAGGAAAGATTGGAATAGTACATAAATTTTAATATTGTGTGTGTTACTTTAAATCATGTTATATGTACATCTTTATTTTTTTTTAACTGACTAATATACGTATAAAATAAAGATTTCCTTGCATACTCTATTTGGATTTGGGTTTTTTTTATTGCATTAATTAATGATAAATACAGCTGTAATTGCATATTTCTGTAATCATGTATAAGTTTTCTTTCAGTATTTGTTTGCGATATCTAATACTTCATAATCTTTAATATGAATATTATTAAAAACAAATGTTATATCGTACGTAGTTTCGCAACGCGTACGCACCGACCTCGCCCCCACTCTCCATCTACGGTGCAGCCCCACCCTCATACCCTCACCCTTTCTGCTAGGTGCAGCACACGCGATTTGTATATAAGGTATTGATATCGACGCCACAGGTCACTTCTCGGCTCGTCTACGCACCGTGCACACATGTCTACACTCCGCTCCTCTTCATCACCTTCGTTCATCGATCGTGTTGCTGCCGTCATGCAGTTAGCTGCATGCTTCTCGCAACTCTCGTCGCAGTTTTCACTGCGCGGGAGTTGTAATTTCATTATTAGTACGTCTTTGAAAGTCTACGCTTAGTAGCCATCTAGTGGACGCGTAACTGTGTCAACTAACCTAGATGGGGCATGATATCATTAACGCATTCAGGCATGAATGATAAGCTACGCTATGTTTTTTTTTATTGCTCTTAAGTAGCTATAATAAAGTCCTTATCAGTATTTATGAGGATGAGAGAGGACTCTGGAATGTCAGACAGTTAATTATTCAGATGCATGACTATATATAGCTTTCACATAATTGCCATTTTCGTTAAATGCATGGGTATTTTCGTCAATGATGTGATATTTAATCGCTTATAATAACTAAATGTGTTCTAGCGCTCTTAAATAAGAGTGCTCAGATAATATTTATTTATTTTTCGGCGCGCTAGTTATCAATTTAATATTTATGCTTTTTAAATGCTAAGCGTCTAGCTAAATTTAATGTTAACGTCTAGATCTAGAAAAGCTTGAGTATAGCTTCATAATCATATCATAATCATTTATTGCATGTCACATAGTATAAAGTTATTCAATAATCAGTACAGTTCATGTGACACCCTGTAAGGGTGTAGCAAATTCAAATTTAATTTCAATTTCAAATAATTTAAATTAAAATACTAATAATAAACATATTAACAAAAAAAAAAAAAAAACAGTTCCTTTTTTTACAGTTTCAGTCCTAAATTAATTAATAAAGTTTTACATTTCCCTAAAACATATATTTTCGTTCGTAATGCCTATTTATCATTAAAAAAAATCGTCAATATTATAATAGCATTTGTCAATGAGGTATGTTTTCAATCAATTAATTAATTTATTTATTTCGAATTTCGTACAAATGAGGTTATTATAAGATGTAAGTATAAGGCATACAAAGTATCTGGCATACAAAATATAGTTAAATTTATATAATTATTAAAAAATAAAATAAAAAATCATGCGAATTCATTAAAATTAAAGACAATTGATACAAGATAGATAAGTAGTCAATTATTAAAAATACAATACATTATTCATTAATACATTACTCATATTTAATAAAATGTCAAGCAATTCACTAAAATTAAAATTAAAATTAAATGTACAATTGAATATAAAATAAAAGTATTATTTAAGTTTTTTTTAAGATAATCAGAGACCGAATAATAACATTTGTCGACTAACCACTGAAACAATTTAAGTTTAAACTGTCTTAAAGGCAGTTCAGCAATTTCTTTGGGTAGATTATTATAAATTCTAACTACCATGGCATAGCTATTCCTGCTATATATTTCCTTTCTTAGATTAGGCATAACTAGCTTAAATGGATATCTAGTTTTAAAGACACAAAACTCATTTTTCTTATGGAATAATTCAGGATGTAATCTAGCAAATTTACAAGCTTCAAAAATATATATACAAGGAAGAGTCAATAGATTTAATTCTTTAAATAAAGGCCTGCAACTAGTTCTGGGTGAAACATCCTTCATTGCTCGAATGCACTGTTTCTGCGCTATAAGCGCTCTGTTTATTCCTACTGAATTGCCCCATAGCAAAACTCCGTATCTTAAGTTAGATGCTACATAGCCGTGATAAGCTTTCTAAGAAGTTTGTAAGTTTGTTAATTTTGTCAGTCTCCAAAGTGCGTATCTAAAGCGATTTATTTTTCCACAAACGTGTTCAATATGATATTTCCAGGAACAGTTTTTATCGATTTTTATGCCCAAGAAAGTAACCTCATCTGATTCAGTCAATTGTAAATTATTGTATGTCAAATCTAAATTAATTTTATTGGCATTTTTATTAAAAAATTGAATATATTTTGTTTTACTTATGTTAAATCTTAAATTATTTGCTTCCAGCCAGTTCATTACATTAGAGATGCATGCATTTATTTCACTGTTGTAATCTAAATCATTTCTTCTTGAAATAACGATCGACAAATCATCCGCGAATAAGTAACATTTATATTTACAGGATAAAGGAAGGTCATTGATGTAAAGAATGAACAGTAACTGACCCAAAATACTGCCTTGTGGAACACCCACTTCTTTAGGCTTTGATACGTCTGATCTATAAAAGACTTGCTGCATATTGCAGTCAAGTGCAGGTATTTCCACATATTGAGTGCGGTTGCATAAGTAACTTGAAAGCCACTTAAGAGCTATTCCACGGAAGCCATATTTTTCACACTTATTAAGTAGAATATTATGGCACACAAAATCGAACGCTCTTGTCATGTCAAAGAATATAGCTGTGGTATTGTCTTTTCGATTTAGATTTTCTAATAAATTATTCACCAATTTAAATGCTGTTAGTGTAGTGGATTTCCCTTTTTGGAAACCATTCTGTTCAGCGCATAAAATATTATGTTTTTCTATGAAATTTGTCATTCTACTGTGCATGATTTTTTCAAATATTTTTGACAAGATGGGAATTAAAGCTATTGGCCTATAATTTATTGGATTATTTTTGTCCCCTTTTTTATATAAAGGTTTTATGACAGTTCTTTTAAGATTTTCAGGAAAGATACCTTGAGAAAGAGAAAGATTTATAATATATCTTAATGATGGTGCCAAAACACGAGAGCAATACTTAATGACTTGTGTAGAGATGTTGTCATAACCAGTA